>OY728135.1:1407250536-1412050536 GCA_963277665.1 Viscum album
AATCGTCACATGGAAGATATTGGAATGCAACCACTAGTTCCTGTAGTGAGTATTTTATTTCAAATATATATATATTTATATAATATATAATGTTATTTGATCAGGTTTTTTTAAACATTTTTTCAGGATCAACAACTTAGGTGACAATTATTTGTTGAGCATCCTAGTAGTGGTCCAAATACTTAGAGTGTGCGTACGGGGGGGGGGGGGGGGACGAGAGATACCTGATCAAGTCTGCATACCTGATTAGACCTAGCCCATCCCAATGGAATACCATCTATCCCACATTATGATCTCAGTCTGTCGTAAGGGACACATGGGATATTTTGGCGTCACATGTTTTCACCAACCTTTTCATATGAGTCTCCTCAACCATCTATACCATATCTGATGATGATTCCCACTCACCATCCAATATTCTGTTATTCATATGTGACATCTTATTTTAATTATACTTTTTTCTCAGTATGATTTTATATTCCATATTCTTCGACTTCTGCTTAGACAGATTCTGTCCGTGTGGAGTGTACATTGGATCCCAGTCCACCTGCACAGGGTGTTCCTTCAGTTCCTGTGGATCTAGCAGTGCACATTGATCAGACTAAAACATATATATTTATAGAACCCAAACAAATTTTTATACCATTACTTATTTTCATTATACCATGTATTAATAATATATTTATTTATCATTCATAACAGATACATATACTGATAGGAGGTAGAGGTGGGGGAGTACACACATGTGTGTGGTGTAGAACCACCACACACAATTGATAGTGGACTACAATGAAGATAGAAGGATGATAGAAATAATAGGGCAAAAATGTTGGATTTTTTTGGCGATGCTTGCCAAATACTCTAACATCAATCCTATCAGCCCACTTTCATAGAGACAGTTACCAAATGAAGTGAAGGATAATTCTTGGGTGGAGATATTTGTAAAATGATCAGTTTTATTAAAGGAAATATACATTTTTTTTGTAATTATATGAATTAATATTTTGATGTAAACTTCATTTTAATTTCCCTGATAGTGAGGGTGCTGAGATAGTACTTCTAAAGGATTTATGTGAGTATTAGAGAGCTTATAAACATGATTTGTATACTATGTTGCACACTAGAGTTGGTACAGAGTTATAGGAAGTCCCTATAATTGATGATTACCGAATAGAATAGTATCAGATGATAATTACTTATTGGATGTCTACTTAGTTTATGGTATTAATCATATTGTAGGTATTCAAATGAAAAATTTCATGTTTTTCATTAATACATTCTTTTGAATTATTCAATTTTATTTACGAATAACCCTAAAGAAATAAAAATACATTGATGCTAAAAAATAACTTCACACATTGGGATGTACTACGATGCTAGATCACAAGAGAAAGCATGAATGATAGTTATTTATAATTTTTCTTTACGACTTCAACAATCTATTATTTAATCCATAATTTATTTAATTAAAAAAGTTTTTATATAATTTGAGTTATGAAATTAATTATTGGTAACCATTTTTTTAATTATTTTTTCCTGCATTCAATGTCATTGTAGAGGGAAAATTGAATATTTAAGGATGGGTGCCTCGAGAAAAATTGTTTTTCTCGAGTCGAAGGAAGAATGATGGTAGTGAGGTTAATGAACCGACCAATGAGAAGATTTTATGTTTTTCTATGTTGATTTTAGATTTTAGTATCTATTTTGTAACTTAATAATCTAGTTATATTTGTACTAGGTTTAATTAGAGGCCCTTGATGCTCAGGAACCTGACAATTTTTGGCCAAATGATGACTTACATCTGTTGTTGGGAGATGAGCACCCTATTAGAGTACATTGTCGACCTAGGAATTTATATCCCCAATGAGATATTTTCCCTTCTCGGGTATAGTTTGTAGTTCCACCGAGTTCCAGAAGGTTATGGAATGGGTAGAACATGCTGAAAAAACATGCCACAATGATGACAGAACAGTTTGCTATGGAAAAACACTACATTTAAGAAACTGATGGAAGTATTTCATTCAACACTTCCACTAGAGGCCATCATAGTTTGTGATAAATTTATTTCTTCAAGGAATTCTATATATGATGCACTAGGTGGGATTTCTATTGGTGGTCAAGACGATGTCAAGGAGGAGGATGAGGTGGAGGGGGAGGCCGAGGCGGAGTACGAGGGAGATGAGGAGGCCAATGAGGGGGAGGAGGAGGACGAGGGTGTTGAGGAGGATGTTGATGAGGGAGATGATGATGATAATGATGAAGATGAAGAAGGGGATGTGGCCGATGATGACAGTGATGATAGTGATGGTGATGAGGGAAAGAATAATATGATACATTTTTTACTGATATTACTGACATCTGATGTCAGATGATGTTTGAGGATTCAGTCTGGTTGTATATATGCATGATTAGGTTGGTCACATTATCTATATTTCATTATCGATAAATTATAAAACATAAATTGATGCTTTTATTGTGACTGATTCACCACTCTTCTTGACACCCCCACCCCCACCTGTACACCCCCACCCCCATTGGACAGTTTCCACCCCATGGAAACCAACCACCCCTTGGTCAGCCACCCCCCTGGACACCATGCCACCACCTTGGACACCACCTCACCCCCTTGGACACCACTCACCCCATGGGCAGACCCCAACCAACTGGGCAACACCCCCCTCCCAGAAACCCACCATGGACACCCCCTCACCCCCAACCCCTAGACACCCCCTACCCTAGGGAGACCCTCATATCCCCTTGGATAGCCCCCACCCCGGGACACCACCCCCATTGACACCACCACCACCGCCTGGACACTCTCTACCCCTTGGATAGCCCCCAACCCATGAGCACCCCACAGACACCCCTACCCCCTTAGATAACACCACTAACCCCTTTGACAACCCCTACCCCCTGGACACCACCCCACCCCCTAGACACCCCACCCCTCGAAACCCCCATTGGAATCCACATTTAATTGGATATTTTGATGTTTACAGAAAATTTAGACATTAAATTAGTAATTGTGTATTTAGAAGGTATATGTATGGATGTTTTATTTATGTATATTGAATGATATAAGAACTTATATTTTAATTTTTTATTTCATAATGTTTCTTTATGCCTATGTTTTATATTGCTAAATATGTTTTTTTGATTTTTGGAAAATGGTATATAAAAAAGTGTTATTTTATTTATGATTAACCACAATCTTCACTTCCATGTTAAAAAATATAATGAAATGCGAGATGGAAACAATGGAGAAGAATATATATGAAAGATGGTAATCAAGATCCTAAAAAATATCATCTTGAGTGTGAAAATATAGTTACAAAATTATGTTATCATAGAATGTGTATGGAATGTTATAGGGTTCAAAAAAATGTAATTCCCAATATTTTCCCCACCCCTGGACACCCCACCCACTTAGACACCCCGACCCCTATAGGCAACACCCCTACCTCCTTGGACTGCTCCCCAACCCCATATATATCCCCCTGGACACCACCCAACCACCTGGACACCCCTACCCCTTGGTCAACCCCCAAACCCCTGGACAGCCTCCAACCCTCCCCCCTGGACACCACCCCACCACCTGAACACCCCCGCACCCTGGATCCCCCTACCACCGTTGGATAGGGCCCAAACCCTTGGACAACCCCCAACACCTGGACACCAACCCACCCCATGAATACCACCCCACCCCCCTGGACACCCCAACCCCTTGGACATCCCCCAACCCCCCAGATAGCCCCCACCCACTGGACACCCCACCCCATGGACACCACACTGTGGACCCCCCCCCCCACCCCCCACCCCCAAACACCCTGGATAACCCACCGCCCCATGACATCTGCCGCCCCCCCAGACACCCCCACACCCTAGACACACCTACCCCCTTGGACAACCCTTCAGCCTTGTGACATCCCACACCTCCTAGACACCACCCTAGCCCCTGGACACCCCTACCCCCTGGGAAGCCCCCCCCAACCCCCTAGACAGCACCCCCACCCCCCATGAAACCCCACCCCATGGACATCCCCCCCTCGTGGACACCCCCACCCCCTGGACACCCCTAAACCCTTGGATAACACCCAATCCCCCTAGAAAGACCCCACCTCTGGCCACCAGACCACCCCCTAGACAACCCTACCCCCTAACAGCCCCCCAAACTCCTCAATAACCCCACTCAGACATCCCAAAATCAGATCCCCCCAAGACATCCCACACCCCTCTACAACAGAATATTAATATCATCTAAACCAAATACATCACCGTGTTGTTCTTTTTTGCTTTTATATCATGCATTATTTTGTTAATTGTCATTTTAATAAAATATATTCTATTTTGGAAGATAAATGAGGTGACCAAACATGAATCATGGTTGGATTAGAGTGATGGATATAGTGCCTCGACTACCCAGTCTCAAATGTTGAATCACATTAGTTTCATCAATTGTAATATATATCTTCCATAAATTTATTTTTTCCACATTTCCCAGAAAGCAGTATCAATTCTTGGTTATATTTTATTGGATAAAAAAATTACCTTGAATGGGAATTTGAGATTAGTGGGAAGACGACTGGGTTACCTAGGTCATGATGTTTTTTATGTTTCTAAAAGGATGTTAACAAAAAAACTGCAGTGTTATTAAGGATTTGGGGATTGAAAATTTATTTGTAATGTATTTTTTAAAGAGTAATGTTCCATTAATCATTGTGTGACTTTAATATTACTTGATAAATACTATTTAATTCATGTAATTTAGTCCTAACGACTATCAATTTTTGAGATTCAGTCGAATATAAATGTTTATTTAGAATATTGTTACAACACATAGGTTTCCACATGATTTTTATACTATAATTTGTGGAAATTAGAGGTTTTTGGTTTTATTATGATAGAAAGATATTATGATAGTGAGTTAGTATGTTCTATAGAATAGTTATTCATCTTAATGTGATATTGTTAATATAATAAAAAAATATGACATTAAAGGACTAGAAAATATCCAGAAAGATATACCTAGAATCAACGATGCATTATCCCAAAGGAATGGTATTTTGGACATAAAATTGAGGGAAAACTATAGTAAAATTAAGGAGAATAATTAATGATAAATCATTCCACTATTACCTGCTTTCATTATTCAGTATTGTGGAAGGTGAGGGGTTGAACTGTAACTACTAGGACTAGGAGGAATATTCTAAAAGTTTTATCTTCTGGTGAATATGGAATATAGTTTTCACAATGTATGCAATGTTGGAGTTTGGTGTATGAAATATTTGATTATGTGTGCAAGTGTATTGGCTTGTGTCTTCAAGTGTATTTTCTTATGTCGGTAGGTGTTTTTGATTTGCTGCAGGTGTATTGGAGTTTGGTGTATGGAATATTGAAGGCTTCTGCATATTGGATTTTGTGTGCAGATGATATTGGATTATGAGTGGTGTATTGGATTAGGTGAATTGGTTTCCCTGCAAGTGTGGTGGGTTCTGCATAATGTGTGGGTGTTGGGCTCTATGAAATCTAGGAGATGTAACGACCCGAAATTTTGAATAAATCTTGTTTGCTAATTTTGTGTGTTATTTTTTTATATACTCAACAAAACAGTTTCATTTGATAACATGAGTATAATTAAAATGAGACTGTTGGGTTTTGACTATTATATGACCATTAGTCAATATGACCATTGGAAAATAAATGTTGAGATTTATCTAAATACAAGTGATCTTGGTTAATTAATATAGAAAGGAGATTTGATGGCCTCATCCAGTAGTTTCGGGCCAATCAAAGCCCATCTAATGGAACTTTGAAAGGAGGTAGCACCACTGGGCTTTGCTCTGGACCAAACCCATGCCGAACTTCATCGTGTGAAGTTAGAACGGAATCGCCTTCCCGAGAAGTTCAAACTGATAAAAATTACTACTCGTGCAATGTTGGTCGAGCCTCCCTCAAATTCTCTCACCTTACCACACCTTACACTTAGGTCCATTGCTGGTGTGATAAGGGGCTATGTAAGGAGACCGTAACTTCCTTTTGTAATCCTTAATTTAAAATAAAATTTTTGATTTCTTTTTATGATGAAGTTTATGAATGTTCAAATGTCCAGATAAATATAGTATGCATATTTTTGATCAATTTTAGAGAAAGGATATTTTAAAAATGTTTATGTAAACCCTAAATAATTAAAAATGTGTAATGATTTTCAAAAAATGGTCTTCTATAATTATGTTCAGTACGAAATTTATAATCTAATAAGATCAACATAATTTTTGATGAATAGTAAATTTTGAATAGTGATTTTATGCTTAGTATTAGTAATGTGACAAAATGGATTAGTAATCTCACATAAGGAAAGTACTAATATAATCTAGGCACCTTGATTTAGTTATGAGATTCAATAAAATAGGTAAATAACTTTTTCAGAAATTATTAGTCCATTATTAGTTTTTTCGAGTGAATTGTTTTTTTTAATTAAAAATTAAATTAAAAATATTTAGAAAAATATTTTTACAAAATGGATTCCATTTTTGAACTCAGAGTATCGATATTATGTTAAGGTAATTTTCAGAGATATTTCTGAAAAAAATGAATTTTCTGTGAATAGTGTATTTATTTAAAAAATAATTTAAAAATATATAGAAATTTTTTTTTATAAAATGGAGTTCATTTTTTGAATTTAGAGCTTTGATATTTGGTTAAGGTGTAATTTTGGGATTTTTCTAAGAAAGCTGAATTTTCTGTGAATAGTAAAAATACAGTTTTAGGGTTTTTGTATGTTTAATGACATCATAACTGTGTCATGATGATTTCATGAGATATTATAAGGGTTGGCCGACCAAAGGTGATGAATTATTGTATGGGGGTACCCATGTGTCCAATACCATGGGCAGATACCTTGGGCTTGCTCATGGTTTTTCCAAAACCACCAATGAGGTGTCCCTTGGCCATTAATGCCTTGTCCCCTCACTTTCCCTATAAATACAAAGCCATCCTATCATCCATTAGACTCACATATCTCCCCCAATGAATCTATGGTCTCATAACATCTCAAGGAGTCCTCCCACAGTTCCCCCAAGCCCTAAAGGTCCCAAACTTTGAGTTTTAAGAGTTACGTTTTAAGGTACGAGATCCTACCTCTCTCATTCTTTCCAAGTACTATCTTTTATGTCATTTCTTTTATGCTCCATGTTATTATGTTGGAGGATGTTCTTTTATATTCATCCTACTGTACTTTTTTTTCATATGATGAGAGATCCCCTCCTTCTCTCATCATTTATTTTTATGAATGTTTAAGTGGAACCATTAGGCTGCCCAACGTTTTGTAACAGATTCTTTCACCCTTCTTATTTTCATGTTCTATTTTCTTGTCAAGTATTTCATGTTCCTTTTTATGTTGGGGTATGATCTATATATATATGTCATACTGATATTTTATGTTCATATGATGAGAGACCCTATTTGACCTCATCAATTCATTGTTTTGATGTTTAAGTGACGTCGTTAGGCTGTCGAATTTTTAAAGGATTCATTCACACTTCTAATTTCCAAGTTCTATTTTCTAGTCAAGTCTTTCAAGTTCCTTTTTATTATGGTGGGGTATGATATATATATATCTATCATACTTATCATTTATGTTAATATGATTAGAGACCCTATTTGATCTCCTCAATCCATTTTTGGAAGTTTTAAGTGATGCCGTTTGGCTTCCAAATTCTCATAAGAGAAATCTTATTTTTTGTCTTCCTTTCAAGTTCTTCGTTTCATATGGTATATCATTAAAATCTCATTAACTTGTTCATAAATACTTTATATCTTGTTCCCCTAATTTTTTATGTATCATTTATGAGTGGGTGACCCCTATCACCTCTCTTTTCAATGTTTTCTAAAACCTTGTAACATTGTCGTTATGCTGCAGAATTTTCGTCTCAAAATGTCTCTATCTTTTTCCCAAATTATTTTATTTTATTAAGTGAATAATCACAGATATTTCATCTAATGGGTAATTCACTTATATACCAAAATTTTATTTTTTAAATTCTGTTATTTACATACATGAGACCCACTTTCCCTTTCTGTGGGTTTAAAGTGGCAGAAAGATCATGTCTTTAAAGCAGTTTTTAAAACGTTAGGATTATGAAATGAAACCCATTTAGTTTATGCTATATGGGTTTTTTATGAAATAATTGATGATGATATATGTGTCTCACATTATAATAATTGAAAATTTAAGGGTGCGCCCTGATAGCGCTCCAATGCATTGGGTAAATACTTAATCTCTAGAGATAACTATTTTGAATGATACCATGGTGAATAACACTGGTAATTTTTATTGACACAATGGGGATGGAACATGGTGAAATGGAAATTATTTTCTTTGTTAAATGTTGTATCCACATCTTCATGTTATAAAAAATTTTATTTTTATTATGATATGCCTCATTATTTCATTCTCATGCCTTAAAGTTAATTTCATGACCTTATTGAAGTATCTCACGTTCACATGTAAAATGTTTCTCTTGTTTCCCTTACTGGGCCTTCTGATCAACCGTTCTTTTGATGTATGTCCCCAGGTTTTGAGATGTAGTAATGAACCTTGGACGATCTTAAGGAGAATCCTTTCAGGTGTTTAATAAGAATTTTATTTTTCTCATGTAATAAGATCCTGGTTTTCAAGACACTAAACCTTAAAGATCCTCAGTTTTGTATAATGAAATGGTAGTTTATGTGATAAAAATGTGGGATGATATAGTTGGTATCGAAGGATGGTTTAGTTATTTGTGGAAATTAGGATATGAAATCTTTAGGAAGAATCCTATAGAAAAGTTTAAATATATGAAATCTTCCTGGTATTTTGGTGAGTATTGAGTAAGGGGTTTCCAAGAAAATACATCTCTGTTTGGATATGAGCAGGTAAAGTTGGCTCTAGCACAGATGTACATAGGCGTAAAATCCGAAAACACCGCTTCGAGCTAGACTCGAA
Source organism: Viscum album (assembly GCA_963277665.1). NCBI lineage: Eukaryota > Viridiplantae > Streptophyta > Magnoliopsida > Santalales > Viscaceae > Viscum > Viscum album. The sequence goes on from OY728135.1 coordinate 1,407,259,520, forward strand.
CGGGAAAGGGTACACGACAACGGGGCTTGCTACACTCTTGGTTACGACACTCCCAGGGGATATGCTTGGGTAAATTCATAATATTAGTATGAACCATTATTAAAGGAAAAAAAAGATAAAATAAAATAAAGATTCACATAATATTATATGATCATGTATACCCTTGTTTGGAACCTAGGGGATCACTAGTTAGGGTATAATTTTCTTCTACAAGTTATCCTTATATGCTTTAAGTTACTTTTCATAATTATTGACTAAGTATTTAAGCCCCTAATTTTACTTTCTTTTCTTAGTTAATGGCAGGAAATGGAAGATCATGTCCCAACAACCAATTTGATAGGAAAGGTGACGATTTCCGTATTAATATGACATAGATGATTAAGGGATTAAAAGATGATTATTATTTTTGAAGACATTCACTATTTTGTGAACCCTATTTGATCTGGGTAAATATATTACTAAGGTATTTTCTTTGAGGTGTAATGTTTGACTTATATTTTGAAGATTCGATGAATTTAAGGTGGGCTTATAGTAATTGAGGTTACTTACGAAAATGATTAACCTATCAAGGGGAAAATATGTTTAGGTTATCTACTTTTGGGATAAGATGTTAGGAGTGGTTGATGTTGTTTGGAGATGATTGATGATGTTTATTTTGGAAGACTATGTTATCAAATCCTTCTTGTATTTGGATTTCAATCTTAGTTCGGTTTATGTTGAGGAATTTTAAGGACAGTTATTTATAGAATGGTATATGATGATCTTTCGGTAGTACCGTGGAACTTTAATGATTTAAAGTAGTTTCCCTTCCTCCTGGGTTCTTTCTTTTGGAAGAGTTGTTTTATCTTAAACTTTCTATTTTTGGGATAATGTTTAATGATATAAGAAATAGATAGTTAATCTTTAGTGGATTATGTGTTTATCTATAAGATGATTCTAGTGCTTTGATGAGACCAATAATTTTTGAATTCTCATCGTTTGGAGAAAAGATTAGTTTTGGTAGAAACTTATTAAAGGATAAAACTCTACTTGAAGGTAGGTATATTTCCTTATGTTTTTATTCTATGTAGTAAATGAATTTCTTAAAATTATTAAAAGGAATGGAAAACAAAAACGTTGTTGGTTTATGTTTCCTACTTGTTAATCAAATACCGTTTACAAACATCAGAAGTTTGTGATTTTCTTGTGGTTAACTTTCTCCTAATCATGTTTTCTATCACTCTCCCTCAGAACTTGACCCTTTGTTTTTTATTACATATCCAGGTTTTCCTACATGGAATCCTAGTATGGGTTAACTCTGGTGACCATTGTACTTCCCTTTCTTTCTTTTAAAGTAATAGTGTTACTGACTCTTTTTCTAATGTGGGACTTTCAATGAAATTTATAATCCCAATTTTTTTTTAAAAATTGTTAGGATGCAATTTCTTAAGGGGGGAAGATTGTAACATCCCGAAATTTTGAATAAATCATGTTTCCTAATTTTTTGTGTTATTTTAATTTTTTTATATACTCAACAAAACTGTTTCATTTGATAAGTGAGTATAATTAAAATGAGACTGTTGGGTTTCTACTATTATATGACCATTGGTCAATATGACCGTTGAAAACTAAATGTTGAGATTTGACTAAATATAAGTGATCTTGGTTAATTAATATAGAAAGGAGATTCGATGGCCTTATCCAGTAGTCTCGGGCCAATTGAAACCCATCTAACGGAACATGGGAAGGAGGTAGCACCACTGGGCTTTGATCTGCACTAAACCTAAGCTAAACTTCATCGTGTGAAGCTAGAACGGAATCTCCTTCGCGAGAAGTTCAAACGGATAGAAATTACTACCCGTGCGATGTTGGCCGAGCCTCCCTCAGATTCTCTCACCTTAGCACACCTTACACATAGGTCCTATACTGGTGTGATAAGGGGCTATGTAAGGAGACCATAACTACCTCGTGTAATCTTTTGTTTTAAATAAATATTTTGATTTCATCTTATGATGAAGTTTATGAATTTTTAAATGTCTGGATAAATATAGTATGCATATTTTTGATCAATTTTAGAGAAAGGATATTTTAAAAATGTTTATTTAAACCCTAAATAAATAAAAATTTGTAATGATTTTCAAAAAAATAGTCTTCTACAATTTTGTTCAGTATAAAATTTAGAATCTAATAAGATCAACATAATTTTTTGATGAATAGTAAATTATGAATAGTGATTTTATGCATAGGATTAGTAATGTGACCAAATGGATCAGTAACTTCACCTAAGGAAAGTATTAATATAATCTAGGCACCTTGATTTAGTAATGAAAATCAATAAAATAGGTAAATAATTGTTTCGGAAATTATTAGTCAAGTATTAGTTTTTTCGGGTGAATAGTGTTTTTTAATTAAAAATTATATTAAAAATAGTTAGAAAATTATTTTTATAAAATGGATTTCATTTTTTAACTCAGTGCATCGATATTATTTTAAGGTAATTTTTGGGGATTTTTCTGAAAAAAATGAATTTTCAGTGAATAGTGTATTTATTTATAAATTACATTAAAAATATTTAAAAAATTATTTTTATAAAGTGGAGTTCAATTTTTGAAATCAGAGCATTGATGTTTGGTTGAGGTGAAATTTTGGGATTTTTCTGAGAAAGATGAATTTTCAGTGAATAGTAAAAATACAGTTTTAGGGATTCAGTATGTTTAATGACATCATAACTGTGTCATGATGATGTCATGAGATATTTTAAGGGTCGGCTGACCAAAGGTGATGAATTATTGTATGGGGGACCCATGTGGAAAATACCATGGGCAAATACCACGGGAAATCCCATGGTTTTTCCAAAACCACCAATGAGGTGTCCCTTAGCTGTTAATGCCTTGTCCCCTCACTTTCCCTATTAATACAAAGTCATCCTTTCATCCATTCGACTCCCAACTCTCCCCCAACGAATATCTGGTCTCATTACCTCCCAAATATTCCTCCCAAGGTTCCCCCAATCCCTCAAGGTCCCAACCTTGGAGTTTTAAGAGTTACGTTTTATGGTAAGGGATCTTACATCTCTCTTTCTTTCCAAGTACTCTCCTTTATGTCATTTATTTTATGTTCCATTTATTATGTTGGAGCTTGTTATATTATATTCATCCTACTGTCCTTTTCATTTTCATATGATGAGAGAACCCCTCTTACTCTCATCAATCATTTTATGAATGTTTACGTGGCGTCGTTAGGCTGTCGAAAGTTTTGTAACATATTCTTTCACCCTTCTTATTTTCAAGTTCTATTTTCTTTTCAAGTCCTTCAAGTTCATTTTTATATTGGGGTATTGTCTCTATATCTATCATACTGATCTTTTACGTTTATATTATGAGAGACCCTATTTGATCTCGTCAATTAATTTTTTTTAAGTTTAAGTGATGCCGTTAGGCTGCCGAATATTTAAGGGATTCGTTTACACTTCTAAATTTCAAGTTCTATTTTCTGGTCAAGTATTTCAAATTACATTTTATTATGTTGGGGAATGATCTCTATATCTATAATACTGATCATTAATGTTCATATGTTGAGAGACCCTATTTTATCTCGTCACTCCATTTTTGGAAGTTTTAAGTAACGTCGTTAGGCTGCCAAATTCTCATAAGAGAAATCTTATTTTTCGTCTTCTATTCAAGTTATTAGTTTCATATGGTATATCATTTAAATTTCATTACCATGTCCTCAAATCCTTTATATTCTCTTCCCCTACTCTTTTATGTATCATATATTAGTGGGTGACCCATGTCACCTCTCTTTTCAAAGTTTTCTAAAACCCTGTAATATAGTCGTTATGCTGTAGTATTTTCATCTCAAAATGTCTCTCTATTTTTTGAAAATTATTTTATTTTATTAAGTTAATACTCAAATTTCTTTCATCTAAAGGGGTATTCACATATATACCAAAATTTTCTTTTTTAAATTCTGGTATTGACATACATGAGACACAGTTTCCCTTTCCGTGGGTTTAAAGTGACATAAAGATCATGTCTTTAAAGCAGTTTTTAAAACGTTATGATTATGAAATGAAACCCATTTTTTTATGCTATATGGGTTGTTTATGAAATTATTTATTATTATATATGTGGATCACATGATAATAAAGGAAAATTTAAGGGTGCACCCTGATAGCTATCCAATTCATTGGGTAAAGACTTAATCTCTAGAGATGACCATTTTGACTGATACCTTGGTGAAAAACCTTGGTAATTTTTATTGACACCTTGGGGATGGACCCTGGTGAAATGAAAATGATTGTCTTTTTTAAATGTTGTATCCACATCTTCATGTTATGAAAAATGTTATTTTTATTATGATATGCCTCATGATTTCTTTCTTATTCCTTAAAGTTCTTTTCATGACCTTATTGAAGTATCTCAAGTTCACATGTAAAATGTTTATATTGTTTCCCTTACTAGGCCTTCTTCTCACCCTTTCTTTTAATGTATGTCCCTAGGTTTTGAGATGCAGTAATGAACCTAGGATGAACTTAAGGAATATCCTTTCAAGTTTTTAATAAGAATGTTTTTTTTCTAGTGTAATAAGTTCCTGGTTTCCAAGACACTAATCATTAAAGATCATTGATTTTGTACAATGAAATGAAATTTTATGTGATAAAAATGTGGGATGCTATAGGTGACAGATATACCATTGATTTATAATCTTTGGAATACTTGTGAAAGAAATTTTAATATTATACCAACTTTTATAAACCATTGGTATAGGGGTGAATGAAATGTCAAAGGTATACAAATGGTTACAAAACCATCTGTATATCAACAAACTTCTGAATTTTACCAACATTTTCTTTAAACTGTTGGAAGATAACTATACCAACGGTTTATGAACCATTGGTAAAACACTATATTCATTGTAAACCAATAGTTTAAAATCATTGGTATAGTTTTATTCCAACGCTTCTACGTAACTATTGGGAGGCTGTGATATTTTTTCATCATATACCAACAGTTATTTAGAAACTGTTTGTATATATCTATCCCAATGTCGGACTAACCAACGTTTTTCCAAACTGTTAGTAAATTTTATACAAATGGTTTTCATTTCTATACCAATGGTATTCAATAATTTGTATAGTTTAATATTCCAGTAGGGTCAGATATGATGTATATGGATCGACAAACTTATCGAGTTTCTGGTGGTTAATAGAAGATATAAAATGAGTGAATGAAAAATAATATCTACTAAATAATGATTTTTTTAATGTTGAAACTAAAAATAATTATGTCACCGTGATTATATAGTTAATGTAGTTATTATAGGGATAAAAGAAAAAAATAAATTTAAATATTATATAAAAATATAATTTCATATAAAATTAGATGAGTGAGTAGTAAAATTTAATTAGTACTTAGTTAAGATATTCCTAGGGAAATATGAATGAGTTTCGAAGACTTCTCAATATTATGGAAGGTGGAGTCATTATATTATTCACAACATTCATGTAAAATATCAGTGATATAAAAACAAATAGAATTAATCAAAAATAGTTCTATAAATAAGATTAATATCATGATGTTGGGTTTCAATTTTAACAAAATTTCATTATTTAGGAGATATAATTGAGATAAGTGTAAAATATTAACACCCATGATGTAACTTTTAGATATGTAAAATGTAATGCATTTTTTATAGATAACTGTAGCATTATTTTATTTTTAAAAGAAAATTATTAAAAATGTGGGATTGTAGAAAACATATAGGTTTCCCATTGTTTGAACAATATATGAGATGATATTAAATGTATTATTTTTTTGTGAGTAGTTATTTTAATGACTGATTTATAATTTTATTAAACAAGAAAAAAAAATAAATTCCATTCCTATGAGGTTTGAATTACATGAAAATTTTTGGTGCAAAATTTTAAAATGTTGTGTCTAAATGAAATGTACATTATAGACTCTTGATAATAAGACACTATGAAAATTACCCTTTCTAAATATTTAAACTATAAATCCTAATTTTACCCCCATTTAGACCCTCATCCCCTCATTCCCTGAGAAAAGCATCCCCATTATGATAGGGATTAATTTTTTTATATTTCAAAAAAAAATTAAATGATATAAAAAGTATTTTATTTATAATTTTATATTTAAATTAGTTTATTTTTTGTGAATACGGACATATGGTACTAAACATTTTTTAAATTATAATTGAAATACATGAATTATTACATCATGCAGGATGTAATAAACCATTAGGTATAACTCACATTCATAGTATAACTATACATAGTCAAAAGAATCAACTTTATTTCCTGTTTTGGGAAAAAATAATAATGAAATTATTAGAATAATGAAATTGCTATCCTCCAATAAATACCACCCATCACTACTTCTTCTCATCAAACCGCTTATGCCTTGATGGTTGCCCAATTTTTACATAATAATATTCTTATACCTCTACCCCATGACCAGGAGAATTTGGATTCAGCAATAGAACATTTCAAATTCTATTCACGAATTTCTCAATGAGAATAATTAATGAGAATATTAAGATCAAGAATAGAACACTTTCAGATAGAAGGTAATGGATTCTCCCAAACATTCATTTTCATTCAAGTGATGACTTCTCTCTCTATACCCCAATGTAATTCTTATTTACTATTATATTATTTTTCTATATTCTATTTATATGTTTTGAACTCATATATCCATATCATTCCATACATCTTTGATGGAAAATACATGTTTTAAAATGGGTTCATTCACAATTCATACTTCTAAGAAAGCCCGATTAAAGAGAACATCTAACATTCTAACCCATATACAAGTACCATCAGAAATCTATTTTATGACTCCATTAATTTTTCCAAAACCAATTATTATGTAATTTTAGGCTACATTTATTATTTTTTATTTTATACATACAAATATTAATTTACTATTTTAATGAATCACTAATTTTATCCTTAACTGCACTAGTGTTTTTTATTTCTAATGTTTATTAAACAATGCTATTAATTTTTTTAACTTCAAATGGACATAAATCTTCATGTTATATTCCTATAATACCTTGTGAATGTGGAGCCACTATTTTAATCAATTAAATTATTGATAAATTTATGATATAACCATTTTTATGATGTAGGACATGATTATGATGCCAATTTCATTCCATGGATAACTGTTACGTTTATTTATCATGTATGATTATTCTTGTGGAAAACATATTCATGAACATGTTTTGACGGATGTTCATAGATTGTTCTCCAATGTATTGGGTAATGATTGGTCTTAGTAGGATTCATATATAATAGTCTTTGTGGTTATCCTTGACCCATGCTCCATGTGAAATGGTTTTGGTGGTTATCCTTGGATCATGATCAATATGAAACTGTCTTGGTGGTTAGCCTTGACTCGTGATCATCCATGTGAAATGAGACTTGACACGTGATTATTTCATGATCTATGTTGTTTGAACATATTTATGATTCTATGATTATATTACCAAATGTTATACATGTAATAAATTATTGTGTTTATTCATGTTCAATGAAATTTTATGTAATCATGTTATGCCTTCTAACCCATATGTTATACTTTATTCAAATGTTGATTCTGTTACTATGATTTTTTATCGCATTAATTTTATCATGTATTCTATAGGTTATACTATGAATATGTATGTGTAAAAAAGGTAGTTAGGATCTCTTTATGAAGATTAAAAAAAAGATATATTTTTTTGGTTTCACATTGTTGAATTATATATATATTCTTCCAAATAAACTATACCTTACCATACATGGTTGGTATTTGATGTCTAATTGTTCTTAAAATCATGTAATAATATTTTTAATATGCTAGGGTCACTATAGTTCCAATAGTTACACAACTATACAATCATTTGTCCAGTTGGAATGTGTCCTTTAATCACCACCATAAATGTCCAATAACTATTGAAACTCCATTAAACCACAACAGACACCAAAAAATCCTATATTATAAAAACCTACCACTAAAATAGGGGTGTACCTATACCAAAATGCTATAGAAAAATGTGGGATAATTTCCCATGTAATAAAGAGATCGATCAATTTTATTGGTTATTATTAGATTGTTTTATTCTCTTTATACTAATTGTATATTTCATATATGTATTCTTATCATGAGCCCTTTTTTCATTAATGAATTTTCTTTTCTATTTATTTTATTCTCAGAATGTGAATTTTTTTTGTTCCATTTATTTATGAATTGTTTTGAGAAGATTATACATGTCTAATTTATGATTTGAATGAATTGAAAATTTTCAATGTAGTAATGTTGGGTTCCAAATAGGGATAATTTTATTAATTTTATTGGGTAAAATAATTCCCAATGGAATTCCATGAGGATTATAAACTAATTTTAGACTCATTTTGTATGATAATACCCATCATTCAATATTTCATACTAGAATGGGAAATCAGGTCTGGGAAATCCTTTTTTGGTTTGTGAAAAATAGTGTATGAGTTGGATTTTTATTTATAATATTTTCGATTTTTTGTAGTCATAAGATATGGTAATGAAAACATAGAGTTTGGGGATAAAACATTTATTGACCATCAATTTTAGGATGTAATTTTTAGTCACATAGTGAAAATGGTATTTTTTTGTTTTAGTAAGTTATTGATTTTTTATTTTCATTTTTTTACACGGTAGAAAAGCTACATTTATATTATAAAATACATTTACTATAACAATATTTATTTTTATGTTTGTTTCCCCATGATTAATAAATATTTTTTTAAAGAATAATTTTATTTATGTTGATATTTATTTCCATGATATTATTATTTCCCATTTAATTTTTATGAACTTATCATTCCTCATGAATACCCATAGTGAACCCTCGAATATAAGATATAGAAACATTTCAATAGTTGAATATTCATATCAATTAGAATATTATTTAGATAGTAATAAATAATTTCAAAATTAGGGAAAACATAAAAAGGGAGTCCATGCTTAATATTGGATAAATAAGGTTCCTAAGAGTTCCATCACTATCAGCCTCTATCCTTCTGAGTTAAAAATGTCCCTCCCAAAAATAATAGATGGAATCATTAATATAATCATTTATTTCCTTGAGAATCTTGTTGTAGGAAAATTAACATTGGATCCCTACATGATTAGTTGACATTGTTGAAAAATTAGTAAATTACTGTTCTAGTAAATGTTCATGAAAATGTAGAACTAATGGATTTTGATGTTATGTTCACTCAATAGTTTTTTATAGATTTATTTTCTATTACTAAATACTAGGAGTGTTTGAAACTCTTGTAGGGTAACCAGACCACCGTAGAGTTTTTGAATTTTTTTTTCAAAGTATATTCACATTTTTATAAAGATAGTGTAAAATTATGAGTTGATGGGATGATAATTTTAAGAAGGATTTATCTTGCAATTTGATCTTAGGTCTTCCACTTTCAGCTAGATTACAATGTTGAAATTTTTATCATTAATTTATGGATTGGTCAATTTGAATGGGGTATCATAGTCGTATGGAACATACATCACTATATGTTTAATTACGGATTATCATTTTGATAAGGAGTAAAATTAAGATGAATCTAGAAGAGGGAGTAGAGGATTAATAAATCTTAGTCAATAAGCATCTTATATAACTATGTGTGGAATGGAATTTATTTTCCACTAGTGTGGAATAGTTGGTACTCAAAATCCATATTTCCAGTATACTTAAAATTCCTTCCATATATGTAGATCTTTGGGTGAGTTCATGATATATTTTTAGACTATCATTCAAGTGATGAGTGGTGTGGGATCCCAAAAACCCATATGATCCAAATAAAAGTCATATGAATCCAAGGTAGTTGTGACTAATTTGTATGTATGTAGAGGTATATTTGTATCATCATATTGTGAAATTATACAAATAATAGTTCCCTGTATTAGTTGAGGGTCATCTATAAATACGAATAGTAGGAAACTCCATACCGTGGAAAAAAGTCATATGGAATTAGAGACAATACTTTTAAATATAAAATGTACCATTTTTATTGAATCATGAATGGATGTTTATTTATTTTATTCTAGTTAATATCAATATTTTGTTTCCTCTAATACAGTGTATATATGGAATATTTCCACATATATTAGAGGAATTTCGTCAGTGTGTTACCTCCCATGGGTTGGTAATTCCTCAATGTACTTGTATATAAATTATCAGGGTTATTAAAAATATATTAGTATAAATTATTTATATATTAATTTATAGTGATTGTATAGATATCATTATTTTTATATCTTATGGATCCAAAAAAAATTATGGAGTTGAAAATTTAGTGGATGACATGGAGGTAAATGTGTTTATTCATCAAACTGTTTATACATGGTCTTCCCTAATTTACTTTTATAAGATAAAATATGGTTTTATGATGTTTTTTATAAAAAATTAAAATATGAACTATCTAAATAAAGAATAAATAAATATTTTCAATTATTAATTAATTATTTCACATGTTAAGAAGAGTAATGATATTATTGATAACTATAATCTAAGGTTTGTTATAATAAAACAAATAATAAATTTAAAATTTTCTATCCTGTTTGATGAAAATAATTCAATATTACATATATTTATATAATTCATACATTACATCTCAAAATTATCACACATTCCAATAATCCCATTGTTTGGTGTCTATACATATTCAATGCGTAATAATATGATTATAAAATTTTCTATTACTACAATATTTTAAATTTCCATTAATGAATATCATATGTAAAAATATTCATAATGTGAAATGAAATGGAAAAATAATGAAATCGAAGTGTCAAAAAATTAGTAAGGGAAACCCATATCAATGATACATTATGAGTTCATGTCACCAGCATATAAGAAATAATGATAGAAACTTGGAACAATAATTATTTTTCATAATACCCAATTTAAGAACATTCAAAAACAAAAATTTGACCATATAACAAGGAATATGTGTGTTAAACATTAAACAATAGATATGAAACATGGAGAAAGAGTTTTCCATGTAACATCGAAATATGATCAATTCAAAAGGATATGAAATCAGAACATTTTGGAATAGGAATCACCACATGATCATAATAATTAACATTAGAGGATATCACTACATGATTCACATAACAGGTTAGAGAATGTATTGTTTCATGGCAACAATAAAATTGTTGATAATTTTCCACTACCTAAATCCTATAACCGTATAGAGAAGTCAACATTACCTAATTCACATATAATGGTTGAATTGACATAACTACCTTATTACTATAGTGGAGTAAGCTTCAAAACTAAATCCGTATAACTATCTCATGAGATATATCACATTAACTAATGCAATTATGGGTGTTAAAGGACCTCTATCTTCAAATAATTATAAAATCTAAATATGTGTTCTAAATTACGTTATCCATTCATTATATCATAATGATGTCATGAAACAAAAATAGGTTTCATAGAATTTCTCAATGGTATCAAAAAAATCATCTAAAAGTACATCAATTGATGAAAAATATTTAGTAACTCAAACACTATCCTATAAGTTCATTTGGTGGATAATTCATAAAACCCCACTATATATGAGACATATATTTTTTTATATGAATATGAAAATGGATGAAAAAAATGATGACTTTATTTTAGAAAGCATTTTTTAACAATGTCATTATGATATGATGTAATGAGCTAAAATCATAAATCATTTTTAGGAAGGTAGCCTAATTTTTTTAAAAAAACCACATCAAAATAAATCCCAAATATTGTTCCTTGAATGAAAATAACAGTTTAGAAAAAATATTGATTGGATGAAAAAATTTATTATTATGAAAAGAACAAAATTTGATATTTAAATAATACCTTTATTGAAACCAAAATCGTTAAAAATGATGATTTTTTTTTAAAAAAGGAGTTAAGATATGTAAAGTATCTAGAGTCATGTTTTTTAAAAAAATGGAATAAGTGTAATGAAAATGACTGAAAATTAATTTTTTTATCATACACTTCTAAAGAAAATGTGAGAAAAAATTTGTTCAACAAGGAAGAAAATCCTCAAAAGATGTCCCAAAATTATGGAAACCGAACTTAAAACTATTAGATGTTTCCTACTTAAATATTTTACAGGAGATAGAGTGATAATTTGAATCAGAATTGTTGAGGATGCAGTCTTTAAAGCGATCTGTTAGCTTGTCCCAAGTTTGAGAGATATCTTCCTTACGTGTCATCCCTTCATTAATACCCCTTATTTTTATAATGTATTTCTTGTCTATCCATGCCTCTTGATCACTATTTACATCCACACTACGTGGATTTACTATCATAATATCATCTTCATCTTATGAAGCATTGATATAAAGGTACTCCTCTTCCATTTCTTCCTCCGAGTGGACAAGCAATTTCAGTGATTTATGGTTAGCAACATTATCCACATCATTTTTTCCCGCACCGAACATATCATTATCGGCCCAATTGTTTAAAACACCAGTATTCCTTATAAAGTTAACACTTCATATCGTCTTTCATTCCATCTCCTTAGATTTTATCATTTTACTTGACATGGTCTCTTTTCGTTTTGCGAGATACGAGTAGCCCTTACACCCTTTTCTTCTCTTCTATGATGAAACGACTGCAGTTTCTATCCCAAAAATTATTTCATATTCACTGACCTTCTCCAGATTGTGAGGAAAAACCTCCAGTACAACAATTCAGTTACTGGTCTGGATGCTCTCCGGGATATGACTCCGACCGTTGAATCAGTTCCCATAGGTCCCTACACTGGACCGCTCTACATTGACCAATTTCCACCATTATTTTTATTCTCAGCATCTTTTCTGCTAACACCTTAGGGACCCTTAAGGTGAGAGTTTGAGACACTATAATTTATCTCCACCCACATGCTCAGCACTAACAGAGTATAGTTCAGAGAAGGATGAATGTCACCTAGTGCCTTTCTAATTTTTTCTATAGTTAGAGACCTTTTCAGACCCTTAGCACTATTACCAGTACCTGAGTGTATAGTTTCATCATATAAACGATTAGAAGGTTTCTCCTCCTCCAAATACCTCTCTTTCTCCAAAGAAGTAGGCTACAGAGCCATAGGGGTTCCCATATCATTCTACAATTTTCTAAAAACAATAGACACTAGAGGATTTTTTTCTAGTAATCTACAATATATACCCATAGGTTTTTGTTCTTAAAAGCCTTCCTCCCCACAAATCTTTGGGTCCTTACAGCTGCCCTTACCCATAAACATTAAAGACTAAGACCCCCATCAACTGTTATCCATAGAGTGTCCCAAGCATTTATGGGTAGAACATAACTCCACCCATTTTTCCTAAAGAAGACATTATTTTCACTTATACTTCTCCCTCAATGTAATCCAAACGTAATCAAATGGAATTATTGACACATCTATTTCCACATATGCACGAGGGTTAATTGGGTGGAAAATAGATTCGGGGTGGCTATCCAACACATATATCAACAACTATATTACCAATCATTCTATTAACCGAATGATTTTGAAATGGTAAATGTAGATTGGGAAAATTCACCCAAATCGACATTGTCAATGGATCATGTTTCATAAGGATGTATAAGGACCATATGACCATTTAGAATCGATATCCTTTAATGAAATAGGATGCACCTAGAGAGGCTTTTATAATATTATCCTTAATAGAAAATAGAATCATAATATATTGGCTATCAAGTAGACCCAATATCACCCTTTCCTGAAAATCACAAGATTCGAAGATGTACCTATGGAATGCGACAACTAAATAGTGCCTCTTCCTAAACCGAGAAACCAAGGTAATCATCAGGAGAACTGAGGTTTTAGTAAATTACGTGATCGAAGTTGGGAAGTCAGGGAATTAATTATGTAGATAAATAACATTTGGGAACAATGACACCAGAAAAAAAGGATGATGGTTGTCAGAATTTGGTAAGGGAAGGAAGGAGGAGCATGCTCCCTTGTGTGATGTTGATGGTCTCACCCCCTCCGATGGGGGAGGGACTGGTGCCATGTCCACCACTATCAAAAAGTGGAAATCACGAACACCCTAGTTGAAGGTGAACAATTTACTCATTTAAAATTTTAAAGAATCATTATTAGTGAAATAATGAATATAGATATTCAAGATAATGAGAATTCATAAAATATTGGATTTAATATTAAAAATATTATATTTATATAAAGAAAAAATGTTGACCATAAAGCTGAATTTTATATTTTAATGTATGCTACCAAGAAAAAAAATCAATATAATATCCTCATATAATAGAATACTGATCTATTTTAAGATCAATGTTAAAAAATATATGTTAAGGGCTAAAGAAAATGTTTTGATTCTAGAAAACCACATAGAAATCTAAAAATCATTGATATAAAAGTCCATCAAAATATATTCTATAAGAATTAATTTTAATTCCAAAATATTATAATTTGAAATCAAATATAATCGAATCATAGAGTGAAATATTTCACCCAATGAAATATGAATCTTAAGAATAATCATCATAATATAATGCAATGAAATTTGAGTTATAAAAATATTTTAACAATTTAGTAACAGTTGAATAAAAAAACCTTAATAGTTGTAAATTTTGATGTCATTATAATATTATTGTATAAAATTGAGGATATGATAATAATATTCTCTTTGTTATAATAAACACAACAAGATTTTTTTATATGGAAAACGTCTCAATTAAAGAAAAATAAGATGAGAAAATGTCATACGATAACTCTCGATAAACAAGAAATAACATTATAAAAATATATAATAAAAATAATCATCTTAATAGATTATATTGAATAAATATCCATATTGTAAATTTTTTATATCATTTATTTACAATGATTAATTATATATTTAATATTTGGATTTTTTTTAATCAATAGATCAATGTGCTTTTAATTGGTTTGTACAATATTTTTAATGTATATATCAATCAAAAATTACTAATTCCTTGTTAATAATTCATATATTACCTAAGGTAATATAATATATATTTCGTAATTATTTATTATGATCTAATTTTATTTCATGAGAGTTAAAATTATCATTGAGGTGGATTAAATTTGAAACAACCTAATTAAGAAATTTTAGAAAATAAAAATATGTATGTTAATAACATGTTTAATTACTAATATTAACTTTAAAGAAATAAAAATGAAACATTTATTACTAAAAAGTATCCAATATTAGAATTAAATATTGTTTCTTAGTCATACATGATGAAAATTTGTATATACATTCATATATGTTGTCAAACAGAACAATTCACGAAATTATAATAAGTAATGGATATGTATGATTATGAAGTTATTTTGTTATAATATTATTATTCATGATTTATTGTTATAATATTAATATTTTATTAATTTTATAAATTTGTACTGGGATGTGTTAGAAAAAGATTATATTTTATATGATTCTATTACATAAAATAAATAAATAATTTTTACTCTTTATGATTGTTTTAGGTGTAAAAATTTACAATGAAAATTTATTTCTATAATTACTAATATAATTATTTGTTAATCATTATAAAATCGTAATAACTTTGTTAAAATCAATATTTAATAATTAATTTTTTTAAAACCTATCCTATAAGGTGGTGATAAAAAATATTGGTTGTTTTGGAAGTGGTATTCAACAAAAAACATGAGTGAACATTTTTTTATATAAAAGATAAGTGGGGGATTAATAATAATTGTTTCATTAATATTATGAAATTAAAATATAATAGGTATATGAGTATAAATATATTTTAATTTTTATAGAATGACGAGGAGTGTATGGATGGAAAAATTGATAATAGTGTTCTTCTTACTCTATAATACTCACATAGAGAATTTAAATCTTTTCCTTGAATGACCTTTTAAAAATATATGATTATGGGAACATTAATACAGTCATGGTTTTTAAAAAAAATTATAGGAATCTAGGATATGTATAATATTTAGGATTTGAGGATTAATTTTAAGGGTATGTGTTCCATAAAGTGGGTGGTAGAGATCTCTTTTTATAGGTAAAAAGTGAGAATTTTCGTGAAATTTAATTTTATTTCAGGGTAATGATAGTACCATATGGGTGTTTTGTGATTTAGATGAGAAATTTTTAGTGAGAAAGTTGGATTTCAATATATACGATAAAATATTATTTTAGTATTTATAGGTTTTTTTAATGTTAACCAAAATTGAGCCACATTAAATTACCCATTTTTAGGCTTATTTGTGTTGATTTAATATTTAATAGAGTACGTATTTTCTAAAAAAAGGATACCCATCCTACTGAATTTGGATGTGAGTACTTCGAATTTGGACTCAAGTTAATCAAATTAATTTTGTAATTATAAACAATATAATTTTAATTTAAAATAATAGATATATAAATAATAATGTTTTCAAAGAAAATGACTTATTAAATATTAAATATTCATAATATTAATTTTCATAATTTTTATAGAAAACTTAAGTTAATATTTTTTCCTATATTCTCATTCATTATATTATAATTTTCATTGTAGTTGATAAAACTAAATAATTTAGATAAAAATTACAAACATTTATGAAAAAATTTCTCTAGTTTTTTTCCTATTATAGGTAAAATTTACATTGGCATATAATATTTTATGTAGAAGTAAAATTTGGAATTATTTCAAATTTGTTTTATAATAATGTTAAATAAAAAAAATATTTCTTTATACTGAGTTAATAGAGTTGATAAAAATCAATTTTTCTATAAACATCATAATGCATAAAAATGGTTTTAAAAAAAATACAATCCTTTGAAAATACCTTCATATTCCATGAAAAGTGAAATTATATTGAAGAACATTAGTTAATTTATATATCAATATAATCAATATATTATATAATTTTAAATGGAAAATATTTCTAAAAAAATAAATAATATTAAGAGATATATTGTTAAATGAGAATGAGTTTTCTTCTCTCTTCAAAGTTGTCTTCCTAGTAATATAAGTTGTACTAGTAGTATAACAAGAATTAAATATAATAAATAAATTTATGTTAAATAAAACAAGTATTATTCATTATAATTAAATTTTTAGATGTTCTAGTTGTTTAAAATGAAAATGAAAATAATAATATAAAAAATATTAATAAAATAAGAATTTGTTAGCCAATATTCTACTTATATGTCATCTAAAAACAAGAACATATGATCTAATGGAACAAAAGTAGTAGTTTCTCTCAATGGGTGTGATTTATATGGCATGGATCTCATATTAGTTTTCCAATGATTTAACATCACTTTAAAATTACTTCATTGAAGCCTGATTTATTAAAGATTGTATTGGGTATCATTTATGAAAACCCCTAGAGATATTACCTACTTTAAGAGGTCATATTACTGAACCTCATAATGTATAATTATACTACATGAATATTTTTTGTTCCATTTTTTAAATAGATCTCATAATGTGATCACTTTTATTTATACTTTGGAATTCAATGGTTATGTTGCAATGGTCATAGAAGGCTAAAAAATCAATAATCCCAATGAACATATTTAATATTCACTTCTTATTTCTATATCTAATACTATGTAATTAATCATATAATTTTAGCATTAAACATGTATATTATATTTCCAATTATCTACCTTAACTACATAGTTTCTATTTTTTTTTATATTTATTGAAAACATTTTGGATACATATATTATAATGATTTTTCTTAATTTACATATACAATCATTATAGATACAATTTTATTTAAAAAATATACATATTATTATCATAATGAATTAATATTTATTATTTATTGTAATATTTTGTCTCAATAAAAAGTTACAAATTAATTTTTTAGTATCGTTTGGCATTTCAAACAAGTTAATAAAAAAATATTTAACCTGAAGTTAATACTAAAATCTTAGTGTATCATATTCTTTCCCAATTAAATTTTTTTTCTTATTATTTAAATTACCACTATGTAATGATCATTACTAAGGGTATACCTAATAATGATTTTAAAAATATATATAATTTCAATCTCACTATTTTAAGTACAATAAAAAACTACTATTTTCGATCAAAATTATAATATATTGAAATAATTTTAGACAATGTATTTTCATTATGGATTTTAAGAAATAGGATTTTTTTATATACCATTTACAAAATCACCTTCAAGATCCTTTATCATAATAAATTCAATTACCAAAATGTTTATAAAATATTTCAACAAAAATAGAGTAATTTGTTTATTAATATAATAATTCAGTCATAAGTTATATCATTATATGACATCATCATTTTAACTTATTACGCATTTGATTTATTTTCCATTATGTTTTATAACATATAAAGTTTTATATTACATCATTATCTTCAATTTAATTCTTTTAAATGAATTTTAAAGAGAATGTGAAACATCCAAAGCATCTCCTTTGGAGATTCCAACTAAAAGTGAAGTTAGGCCAACTTTTCATACACTAAGGGAAAATCTAATTACTAATAAACCAACCATTTTAGGTTTATTAATACTTTTTAGTCTTTAATAAGTTCTATATTTTCGTTGGTGTATCCATAAATGCATATTATTTCTAAAAATTATCACACCTCAAAAATTACCAATGTTTTAGGATATTTTTCTGTATTTATTGTTATCAATAGTGTTTTCCGTAATGTTATATTATCATAACATCATGATAAAAGTAAAAATTTTACCAAAATCACTAAACCATGCATTTATACCATCTTATAATCCCCAAACCATCACTCCCATATATTGTTATTATTATATATACTTTACATTCAAAATCTGATACTATGTGAGAAGAATCATTTGAACATATATATTTCCAAAATTAAAAAATTACATCTCAAAATTACTATAAAATCCATGTAGCCAAAAGATTAGTTTCATTGGATAATTTCGAAATAATAACCATTTTGAAAAAAAACCCCATTATATACCCATACTCGACCTATTTTCATACATCAGAATGTTTCAAAATTCCATACAACCTATGGAATAAAAAAACAATAAATTGGTGAGATTAAATCTTAAATTAAGAAACACCTTTCTAAAGAGTCATTAATCCCCTAAATATTAATAATATGAAAAAGAATTAGACAATTATTTAATCCTAGACATTTACAATATATGAAAACATTACATTATGTGACCTCAATTGATTGATTTTATACCTTATAAAAAGTGTGTCTAAACATGAATCAAAAACAATATTTATAGAGAATGATATAGAAATTTAAAATAGATATTCTAAATATGAATAAGTATTATAAATCATTATAAGATAATCAATAACCATCATATTACCATAACATAGTGGATATTTCATCACTACCTGATTCCCATAATATATTGGAGAATGATTCACTATCTGAATGGAATAACATATTTGAAAAGAAATTACTACATGATTTATATTACAAAGTATATAATTAATGACTAATTTATTCTTATAACACGGTGGATTATGATTCCCTACTTTATTCACATATCATAGTAGTGCTTGTTTCCAAACCATATTACTATTCTAGATCATATATCAATACTCATTTCTAATTAATATACAATGATATATATATAATTAACAAATCAATTGGAGATAAATTTAAAGATATTCTTTTTAGATAAGAATAATTCTTACATATTTTCACCATATTATATTATTTATAAATTTTATCAAGTATAACCCATTTTAATAACATAGGTTTTGTAAAATTTTTAAATACTAGCATGAAAAATATTTTCAAGAATTAGGCAAGTTGATACCAAAGATTCAATCTCCAAAAAAATATCCCATAATTTAATTCATATGGTTATTTTTAAAACTTCACCTGATATGAGATATATGTTTTGTCGATAAGGTATTAAATGTAAGAAACCCCATGAAAAAAAAGATTTTAGATAGCATTTATAAAAAATTTTCTGCAATATCCGGAACAATTATTACGTATTTTTTTAAAATTAAAATATATTAGTAGAATGTTCAAAAAAAGCATTGAAATAAAAAAAATATAAAAAAATAAAATATACCATTATAACTTAAATATCAAATTAAACATTTTGAATAAGAGTAACTAAATTATGAAATGTGTAAAAATATATATGAATATTATTTTAAAAAATAAATATAGTTTAGTTTTATTCATAGAATATATTTTTTATTTGATGAAATTATTTTTTTTGTATAAATTGTATGAAACATATAAAATTACATTAATTTTAAATTATATAATCTTTAATAAACACTGATAGTTTCATAATTTCAGAAATGATTCTGGAAAATTTCTATTATTTAAAAAATATGTGCATGAATGATATGGTAGGGGTTTTACAAGATTCAATCCCTCATGCTAATATAAATTAGAAATCATAAGTCATAAACATATTGACATGAATCATTAGAATCATCATACCATTCAGAGTTGTCTAAGAGACCATTTGAACCAGTGACTATAGTCTACCTGAGGTCGGAATAATCTTTCTTTGTCTCACATTCCAAGGAGGAATATTTTGAAATCCTTTATCATCCCTGACAATAGATTTCCCTTTGAAAAATACCAAAAAATATGAGGATTGTTTTGGAGATTCATCAACGATTAAATCCCACCTTCCATGGATTCCCTATGTTTCTCTCAATTTATTGATTTCCTCTTGAATCCTTGAAACGTTATCATCACCGAGAGTTTTTTTTCCTTCAATTTCCTGGGTGATTTTTCCTCTAAAGTCACAGTTCCTTCCCCATCCATTAGAATATTCGGGGCCATCTCCCTTGACCTACGAGTCTCTCATGTCTGCTCTTCCTCCTCACTACCTCTAATCTCGAAATTTCTTTTTTCAAGAGTGGGTTGGGTAGTACCAATTGATTCCACCTTATTCTATGTCATTTGTATCCTAAATTTCTTTCTACAAGACATCGCATGGTTCCATTCAAAGGATAAAAATGATAAATCATTGACTTTTGGAACTTATCCTTGACATTAACAATCATTTTAAACTCCGTAAAAAATTCAGGAAATCATTTATATTCTACTTTTAAATGAATATCATCAACCATTATGGATAAAACAACCTTATAAATCTACTAGTTCTCAAGTCAACCTCACCCTGAACTCTAGTGTAGTGACCAAATCTAATATTCTCAGTATTTTTATCCATCTTGATTAGGATCCCCAAAGTATATTCAATATTATAAAAATTTTTAAGATTCCACAATTTACAATTAAGGCCAATAATCTTGATCCATTCTTGAACTTAAGTGTTTCTATAGGGAAAGGATTAAACTGAAAATCCAACTCTGGAAATAATTACATACCTAACATTAAGGCGATCATGATAATCCCCCATTTCCTTCTCTTTAGATTCATAGATGTAAAAGTGATATGAAAATAACCTTGACCCATGGGAATAAACCTCAATCATGAAAAACCCCATATATATGTTTGATTCTGAACAAAATAAACAAGCTTCCAAGGATTTCCTATAGTGGGATGAACAATCCTAAAAAATAAATATGTTATTTTCATATAAATAACCTTTTGCTTATATTTTATTATTTTTTAATTGATAAATTACTATATTTTTGAACATTAAAGTCACAAAATAAGATATATTTTAATATTTATCATGACACTATTTGTGTAGTAATATTTTTATTTTTCTAAAAATATTATTTTATAGCGTGAAATATGAAAATTTTACAAATGTAATGAATTTTAATATATTTTTATTTTATAATATTGAAATGTAAATTTTTAAATCCCTTTTCTAGAAATATATGTATTTTATGGAATAAATTTTAATGTTAAAAATCTATATTTTATTTTACAAACATAAGAATAGTATTTTTGAGCAAATGTCAGACTATTCTTTAAAATTAATTATGATTTATTATATTTTTTTATTTTCAATTTTAATTTAATCACTACTTGAAATATAATATAATGAATTTTAATTAAGACATGGAAATATAATGTCTATATAATGTAATAATGAGCAGTTTTTTTATTTGAGATAAAGTAATTACCTATGTCAAAAAAAATTTATCCACATAAAATTCATGAAATAATAGAATATTTTTACAAGGAAACAGGTTATCCTTTAATATTTGGATTAATATTTAAAAAATTACATTCCAACCATATATATAATGGACCTATCACAAAAACTTGAAGAAGACTCGAAAATTTCATGTTCCTCATGAAAATATACCGTTTTCCATTTAGTAGAATATTTTTTCAGGTACTTATCATTATAATACCAAGATGATAGTCTAATAAAACTAATGATTTGGAGTCCTCTAAGGTAATAATCATGTTCTTGACATATTTAAAATATTTTACATAAAATTATTTCAAATTTATAAATCCATTTAAAATATATTTTTCCTTATTTTTATATTATGAAATGAATATTTATAATATTTTGAGTGTTGTTATATTATGGGAATCACCAATAACACCATTTCAACTTTTCCATTAAAGAAAAAAAATTAAATTTGTGTATACATGTTATATAGTTTCTCTAGGAAGTGTTGTGATTCATTTTACTTAAACACCTTACAATAATTTTCCTATTATATAATTTAATAAAAAGGTATGATTTTGATTTTTTTTGGAAATTTTATTCTATTTTTTTCATTAAATAAAAAATTATATCAGCGTCACCATGTACATGTAAACTACAACCACCAGGAAATTATGAATTCTATTTATCATCAATACATTTAATGGTTGTTCATGAGAATATGTTACATTGAAAAAAATAGTGTTGTAAAAATATTATGAATTTATGAATAAGAATTAGGCAACCAATTTATGACATGATCACAAAAAGATTATTGTAAATTCTGTAATCTTGAATAAGTGAACTAAGAGGAGGAAATTTTTTTTCATACAATATTATAGTATTGTATCCATTATCTATTCCTATAATTCTATTGAATTATAATTTATCACATTAAAAAAATAAAAATCATGGCAATAGAAAACTATGGTTTTACTAATATTTTTACTGATGAGTTATGATGATTAAGGATCATTATTTTCATTATAGGGTTCCCCATTTATTTATTAGTGGATCTTACCAAGTTAATATTGATTTAAAAAACTTATATTGGGTTATATTTTATTCTACCATTATCAATTAAACTATCAATTAATGTATTTGAAAATGCATTTTAATATATTTTATGAATAGTGTTCTATTGATATATATATATACATATAAATACCATAAATTATTTTGTTTATGTAAATTATATTTAATTTATGAAGATAGATGAATAAATGACATTTATAAATTATTTTTTTATATATTTTTTTAATGTACATATAAATGACTAAAATCCATGGGTAACCCTATGGGATTTGGTAGGAAATCATAAAATGGGTGAAAATCCTTTCCCACTATTCATGTGTGTTAGTATCACTAATAATATCATGTCATATCAATCATTAATGTCATGTGAATCAACGTTATATCTAATGATATTATTGTGTATAAATATATAACAAGTTATGTAATTACATAATGTGATCCTAACTATACTGAGATTAGGTTGGATAATATGTTGAAAATTTTGTTAATATTTCTTGAACATCCCATTTATTATAGAATAAATAATTGTTCAATTTTATAGTAGTTATTTTCATAAAAAAATCAATTTTATGTAACCTTTTTCAAACTAGGATTATTTGGGTTTTCTAATGAATATTATATGTGGAACAATTATTGGCATATGTGTTGGATCGAAATTTTTACTCATTGTACAGACCAATGGTTGTACTCATACCTTATTTTATCTATTCAAGGAAAGGGAATGGAACCACATTGATTTATTGTGTTTGTAGTGCCAAATATTATTTGAAACACTAAGAGTGGTGAATCATTGGTTCCTTTTACAATTTTACTTTACCTTGAAATTAATAACAATTAATACTCAGCCTCCCTTGAATGCGATAAAAAAAAATGACACATGAGCAAAAAAATTTAACATAGTTTTTCCTCAGAATGAACATACTCTTTGTAGTTATTAGTTACGCATCTAAATAAGATATTATTCACTATAATCTATTTAATTAACAAAATACATTTCATTAATAACTTAGAGTTCTTCTATGTTTTCTAGGGTCCCACTAAAACAATTGTATCTTTCTACTATACCAAAATGGTGACACAATTAAAAAATAATGACCACATTTGTATATTGACTGGTTCTATGAAAATTAATTATTATATTTCTGTAGGTCATTCAAGATAAATAAAATATCATATTCTTAGAAACTAAATAACTCCACTAAACAGGTTTTTCCACAAAATTGTGCCTCTTGACCTCTCAATAAAATTCATCCCATATGGTAATCCAAAATATCATTTTGTTAATTAAATAATTGCGTAATAACATATATATCATGTGGATAATTTTCAAGAGAAAAATATAATTTTTTAGTAACTAATATCTTTAATAAAATATATTACCCCAATATAAATGAAAATAATTTTATTTTGTTGCGAGCAAGGTCTTAACCAATGAACAACAAACGATTTGATCAGAAAATTCACTTTAATAAAAATTAGTTCCATTTCTCCTTTTTTTATCTTCATATTCCTTATACATGAATAAAAATGTCAATCTATAGGAATCAGAACAATATTAGTTGAACATTTTATCACACAAAATTAATACAAATGTGTATATATTTTTAAAATGATACCTAACTACATATCTTCTTAGAAACACCTCATCCTTAAACTACTGTCTTTGGAACTCTTCATATCCACACAATATATTCACATTAAAAGGATTAATTAATTGAAAATACATATCTGATGAATGAATCTCCCATGATTATGTGCTTAACCTATAATTTACCATTCACTCATTAACAATTCTTATTACAGAAACCCCTATCTAAATAGTACCATCATCATTACACTTTGTTCGACCACATCGATGTCCACAATGAAACTATATCTATATATTATCTCAAAATCCTAAATTTATATCACTGAGAAACTCGAAACACACCTTATTATAGTGTACTTTATTTATTTTCATAAATAATATCACCCACAAATCACTTCATCTCGAAGTAATCTTCACTACAAATCATCACCACCCACAAATCAACACATGCGTAGTATATCATTAGTGAATTATCAAGAGATTTATTTATCCATCATGCAGTAGTATCCCATATTGAAGAAACTCCTACTTATTCAAGGGGTTAATATATTCAAATATCCTTTTCCTAAAGAACTCATTGAGTGGGCTTTCATCATTACAATGATTTTTTGCTCCTTTACGGAACTTATCCATAGATATATTTTCAAACTCTGAAAGGGTCTTCAAATATCCTATAAGAAAGATGAAATTTCATGTTCTTAGTTTATAAACCCTCTACCATAAGGGGTTACATTCAAAAAGGCATAGTTCTTGGAGAGAAATATGATTACTCCCATGAGATAAATGGCTCAACTTAAAACATGCGATTAGTCAGACTAATGAGGGAATATTCATCTTTTTCACTGATGCATGATGAGTACCCATGACACTATATCCCGAATCAAACCCTATATATTATGGGGTGTAATATATCAATAAAGGAAACCATTGACCATCTATAATTACCAACCCCTACCACTATGTCACCCCACATAGTGGGACCTCCTCAGATCCGCTCCACTCTAGGATTCTGTCCTGACCCATTCCCTCCTAGAGCCACACACTATATACGTCCTATAGATAGTCCTAATCTATTGGGACATATACATGGCCCCTTCCACCTAATTTATGGCTCAATCTAGACTCCCTTTGTCATAGTATTCATTTGGGTTCCACAAATTCCCTTGTAGAGGTTATCTTAGGATACTAGTGGGATTTCCCATTATTTTTTATGATTAGTAAAAATATAGTTATTAAATACTATGTACAAACTAGAATTCCACTCTTAGTCTTTACAAAATCACCATCAAAATCAAATCCCCATTCTTAAAAATATGAAGCAATATAAATTATTTACACGGAAATATTCAAGTATTTACAACATAATGTAAAGAAATATTACATGGACTTCACCTGTAGTCTCCAATGTAAAGACATCATAGAATATGTCATTATGAATTAATTTTTAGAACAATAATTTTCATAGATATAAATTCTAATAATTACTACACATGTGTGACATGCAATGGAGTATAAAGAAGAAATTTCCAATCATGATAACCAATTATATTAGATGAATCCATAACAGTTGTCTATGAATTAACACATTATCCATAACAACTCTCAAAACATCACCACTTCATCCCAACTCACCAAACCCATATTGACACATTATTACAATGAATGAAGCACATAGGTCCAAAAATCTCCCCACTTTCATTTTCTTTTTATTATACCTTCACATATATCCTAAAACCTCACAAAAAAAATGAAATATTTTTATTATAATATATACTCTCCCATAATATCAATCAAATACAAAGGGTATGTTGGTTCTTCATAACTCATTTTTCTTATCAACAAATAATTCTCTTATTTTCTTAAAAGTATGAAAGAAATCACATAAAACAATGTTATGAAACTTTAGATAATCACCTCTAAGACTAAGTGGTAGTACTCGATGTAAAAAAAAGAGACACAAAAACTATATAATTTAAGATGTCCATTAAATATTCAGTCATGTGAAATCTTGCATAGAATGTCTTAATAGAAATAAATAATTTTGAATAAAAAATATCAAACACATAAAAATGTTTTTGTGAATAAAGATAATTTCCCACTTTTAAAAATTTACTTAATAAAGAAGTAATCTTAATTAAATTATATTTAGAATTATATAATAATGTGGATAGCTATCTCAAACTGAATAAATTCACCCCACAAGAAATGCAGCATATTTTCTCACAATTGAACAAATTGAAATACAAGATTAACTAAACATCTCCTTCAATTCCCTACATTGTTATAAAAATGAACATAATATAATAGATAATTAAGGGGAACCATTTTAGAATATTCATGTTAGAAAAGAAGGCTAATCACTGATTTTTTTTCATTACACTAGAAACCACTATTTTGGGATTTCAATGGTCAAAACTATCTACAAATTGATTTTAGTATAAATATATTCTATATTGATACCTCCACCTGAAAACTTTACAACGATAAAATGATATCTGGAATAAATATCATTAGATATTGAATTTGGTATTGGATTTTTAGTTAATCTAATATCACATTGATTATAACATGAAGTAATTAGTGGTCTCTTAGTATCAGTTTTCAATTATAGTAATTATACTTGAATCTAGATCATAAGTGTACATGAATGTATATGGGAATTATAATAATTCTCATCCATGTTCATAGTTATTTAATTATTATAATTTTTATATCAACTAACACATCCTTTTCCCATAAAAATGGTTTGATAGATACTTGATCTCATGTATGTACAATCTCCTTCCCAAGCAGCATCGGTAAAGACCCACAGTTTCAAATATGAACTATGTATGTAAAATAAAATATAATTTATAGTTTCTTTAATATATCTGAAAATTATATTCACTAAAAACAATTGAGACACTATTCAGTCACTTTCAAATCTAGAAAATAGAGTTACTTGGAATATTATATATGGCCTTGATGGTGGGAGATAATAAATTCTTCCAATGATTCTTCTGAATACATTTTAATTGGAACTATTTCAAGATTCAAACATGCATAATTTCATTCCAAATTAAATGTGTGTTGAAAATTATTTTCCATTTTCCAATCTAAACATTTTCACCAATTCCCCAAAATAAACTTCCTATTATAGAAATATGGAATTTGGTTTCTGATCATCCTAAAATTGCGGAATAATTTCAAGTGACCAAGCATGTAAAACACAATTTTTTTTATTTTATAATATAATTCTTCACATTGGAATTCATTTCCCCCATAAAATATTATTCCATTCAAAAATATAATATCTATGAGAGGAACATTGAAATTTTTTTTCACATAAAGCTTACTGTGAACATTTCCTTTAATAAATATAATATCCCATAGCCAACCATCTAATTTGGATTTTCAGTCTCAAGGGGTCTTTTTAAAACATTATAATGTATTCCTCAATTTTATAACTAATATTAAATCATTTTCTAACAAAAAATCATCATGTTGTTAAATATATACATATTTCTAAAGATAAAATTTTAGAAATACAACATTCACATCCACTTGATAAAAATTATAATGTTTTTATAGAAATTATATGAACATTATATTGATTTCTAAACATTATATTGATAAAAAAATATTCATCAATGCAAACTAATTTAATTTGGTAACACTCTTTGAACACTGGTATATTTTTTTTTCTTGATACATCTCCTTTATCATTTATATTATTTATGAAATACCACTTGGTACCAATATCATTGTTAGTTATTTGTCTTGGAAATAGATACTAATTGGAGTTATTCTCAATTTGATCAACCTCTTAATTCATATATTGTATCAATTCCCTATGATAAAATTAGTCTTCCAATATATGAGGTATAATTTAAGATATATGTTTATTTGGATCTTCAATTCTCAATATTCATCTTATTTTAACTAGATGCTGTTTATCTACTATGATATTTTCTATCTCAATATTTTCCATTAGTTATTTACCTTTTTCTCTTATTTTCATCATATTAATATTCAACACTGGTATGCTTTTAATCAATATCATCATTTTATTCTCCATATCATTATCTCTATCATTATTATATTACATTTTCATTATATATTATTCTCAATATTCTAAATTTTTTTCAACTATAATATATGATTTTATCTAGTTTCTATCAATTTTGACATCCCTATATTCAACAAGATTTATCATCCCTTCTTTCCAACACTTGTTGCCTCTAACATCACATTGAATGACCATTAAAATTAATTCATATTATTTTTCATTAAATATTTATAAATTGATATTCTTGATATTTTTAATTCAAATGATTCAAGAAATTATGAATTATTTAACATTTTTTATACCACATTTTATATGTTGTCTTTTATGTTTTTAGTATATATATAAACATGTTAGGTATTTTTATGGTAGTACAAACAAATACTATCAAAAAATAATTTGATATATTTTGTTTATCAAACAAAGTATTGGCCATCATAACTATGCTGATGTAATTTATTATATCTACCTAATTTTTCTATGGATTATATAGTGTGTTGTATAGATTAGTAATTCAATATTTCGAAAGATAACCATTTAAATAATCACGATCAATATACATACAATTATATGATCTCTATTTTTTTATACAGAGACCCATCTATTTATTTACTTCCCCTCTAATTTTTTTGATCATTTTAGTTACCTACGGCTCATTATTATTAAACATGAAATTATTCATCTATGAATAATAATCAGAAAATTAAATGAAATATACATCAAATATGATATTATATTTTCTCACAGGGTTACATAATTAAATGTGAATATGTTCAAGGGTTTTATAAGATATAATATACACCCATTGGTGTGAGATTTCTCTGATTTATCCCTTTTAAAAAGATTGACTAATTTCACCTATTTTTATATTTATCTTGATAAAATATATCACCATAAAATTCATTAATATTTTACTTATAATCCTTTGACACATTTTTCCAGCCCTTCAATTCCAGATGATTTTCATCCATGGAACATAAATAACATGAAATGATAGAATCACAAATTTTAAATAGATTACCATATGTTATATTTCCATGAGTTATGATTCTTTCCTCCATTATGATTTTGATGATACATGAATCCAATTTAAATAACACCTAATAAACATAATAACTCTAATATATGAGACTATGAAAAATGTGTTCCATCCCTTCAACATAAAACACATTATTTGTACCAATTTTGGTTTTGAATTTTTTCAATGACAACTCCTTTAATTTTTAGTGAAAAGTCACTTCCAGAGGATAGTGAGGCCAGGGTTTCATTTTTCAATTTTAATTCTATAAAACATATCCCATATTCACCACATATTTATTTTATGTATTGTATATACATCTCCATTGATATTTTGTATAGTGAATATCATTATTTTTATGGTATTTTATATTTTGTCTAATTGTTTATCATACATTTGGATAATGATTGAAAAGTTAATAGTATGGTTATTGTTTATTTAAAACTCTCATATTAATTGTGGATAGTGTTTTTTATGACTCCCTTGGGTGAATTATTTGTTCTTCATATAATAAAAATCAATTTTTCTTAAAAAAATTATTTTTTGAAATTATATGGTTTCCTTTCATTTTCATATTTCATGTTCTAAAATGATTAAAAACAATGTTATTAAGTAAAAAACATAATTCACTATATTTTAAAAATCATTTCTCTTAAATTTCATTGTTTTATAAAAATAACATCATTAATATTTCTAATATTTACATATTAATGTTTAAATTAAAATTTACTCTTAAATATATGTTGGTAATTTTTTTTAAATAAAATATTCCAATAATTTTCTAAGAATGTAATTATTATTTATATTTAATTTAAATGTTAGAATATACTATTTATTAAAATATACATCATGAAGAAAATTTCTATTCATTCTCACCTCCCATTAAATTAATGGTTCCTCTATAGGTTTAAAATGGGGGATTGTATTGTTCAAAAAGAATAAGACTAATTCATTGAAATCAAAAATTGTTAGGTGAGTCTAAAATAAGGTATTTTATAACAAAATTTATGAAAAAAATCATATTGATATTAAGCCAACCAAGTGAGCTTGTCATTTATTCTTTGTTGGATGGATTGTATGCCACTGTATTGGATTCTCAGTAAGAAAGGGTGATGATGAAATTTATATATGATAAGAATGAAATACATTTCGTACATCTTACTATTAATTTCCTGGATATGTGAATCAATCCATTTCATATAGATGAGAAAATATTGGTGGAGTATCTTCCAATCCAATGTTAGTCCCATGCCTTATATCTATAAAAGTGAACCACATCTATAACCGTAAGCAATTCTGACTCTAGAGATTAGGAAATAAATAACTAAACAAATAAATTTCAAAGGACCCTTCCAATGTTGTAAAAAAAATTAAGCCATAACCTACTAGACCTGAGTTATTTTTATTTACCATTAAAATGTATCTTTTTTCCATCCATGAAGAGTGACTTACAAGAAGACCTCAAAGAGGCCTGTCAATTTCATAAATTTACATGAAAATTCAAGATTTCATAGAACCATGCTATTATGGATAGTGTTGTTGCAATGGCCAGATTGAATATTATTTGCTTCTTTGTTTTTTTGAGGTTCATAATCAAAGAAGTTTGAAAAGAGATAGGTGTCTTTCTGGTCATGGTGGAATTATCCCCATGCATTATAAGAATCATTGATTCTATAATATCCACCATATAGTGATTCCAAATAAGAGGGAAAGTCTACACGGTGGAAAAATGATGAAACAGAGCAGTAAGGCTAGAATTATTAGGCATTGGGATTTCAAAAATATCATGCAGTTCCCTCCAGAGTGTCGAAGCTGTATCATATTGAAAAAATAACTTCCTTGCATCTTCCCTAAGATGATTGATGAATCTACACCAAAAAACTAATGAAATTAAAAATTATTGTAATATGTATTTAGTAATATTTTTTTTAACAGTCCTCCAGACCCAGGGAAATCATGAAGGACTAATCCAAAGATTAACAAAAAAACATTTTTAGAGTCATTGTTATCAAAAGATAAAAATGAATTGGAATACAAATTTATATTCCATGGATGTTCCTATATTATAGTGTCCTGATTAGGATCAAAAACATAATTTTTTAGATGGTTAAGAAATTAATCAGACATATTAATATTGGGTAGGGTCGGTTAATTAGGAATAGATACATTAGTGTCTATATAA
Organism: Viscum album; assembly: GCA_963277665.1. Lineage (NCBI taxonomy): Eukaryota > Viridiplantae > Streptophyta > Magnoliopsida > Santalales > Viscaceae > Viscum > Viscum album. The sequence continues at coordinate 1,407,291,475 of OY728135.1, forward strand.
AATGGTGATGGACAACCATAGATATAAAATAAGTGACTACCTAATTACCAAGATAAAAATTAAGAGAGTAATTCTTCTAATAAATCCATATATAATGATTCATGATGATAAGAAATGATGATTTGATTGTATGATAAATAGAAGAGTCCATATAATATTTTCTACCCCTATTCATTTTTTCATTAAATCTGAATCTATGTAAATTAAGAGACATCATGTCACTGTTGAGAATATTTTAAGTGAAAATGGATAACAGGGATTAATTAAATAATTTTTTTTATCACTGGACTGACATTATCTAGGGGAATGTAACACTTTCTCTTGTAGACGACGACCATTTCTCTTTTAGGAGTGCTTCCCCTTGAAACAGAATTCATTTTTGTAGGAAATGTGAAGAATGTAAAGGCTTATATGTAATTTATAAATCATAAATGAACGATTAAATTTGAAAATAATCAAAAATTTTACCAAGAATATCCTACCATCCATTGAAATAGATATCTTATTCCAAGATGAAGGTTTTTTTTCAATTTATTATCAATCCTAAGAAAGTAACTTTTTTTCAGACATATATAAAATAAAGCAACACCAATGTAATGATTGGAAATAGATCCTTCCCTGATTCCCAGTTCCAAAAAGTTATGACATATTCTAGCATCTTAAATTCCCTTTCTAATGAAGGGAAATGCGGGAAACATCTCCTTCGATGATTCTCTGGGGATCTTTGGGCCGACGATCAATGGCTAATCCACTGGAATTATATTTTGATCTTAAAGACATCATCATTACCCCCTCGAAGGTGATGGTTATAGTTGGGGGGATTTCCCCAAAACCTATGGATGTAGTGAAAGAATATCTGGTGAACCCTAATTTGAAGTATGAGGGTTTTTCTTCCTGGAATAGGTTTTTTTAAAATCTCAGCATGAATGAACTTCTTTACATAAACAGATTACCAAGAGTGGCTCAATTGGATTTGTGGAAGCGAGCCCAAAAATTTTAGAAGCATTTATTGAAGAATGCCGGTTCTCCCTACTTGCCAGGATATCGGGAACTCTGAGTGACACCCCTCGAAGGTTTGAAGATGTGAGGGATTGTTTATCTCAGAGCTAGGGCTTCACTGACTAGCATTTTATATCAATTGGGAAAGGTACTTTCCATATTTTGTTTCCTTTAAAGGTAAATCAAAATGTTTCATGGAGTTTTGCACTGGTTTCGATGAAACCTGGTTACATCATGGTTCAAAAGTGGGATCCTTTAGCAATTCCTCTAATAGTTGAGAACTCATCCATTCAGACATGGATTCGAATTAGGGTATTGAATTGGTTTTTCTAGTACACATCCGTTTTGTGGGAGGTTGCCTCTATTGTTGGTTCCCCAATTAAGGTGGAAAAAGAAAAAGAGCATCCCATGTATGGTCACATTGCTCGTGTATTGTTAGACGTTGATTTATCTCAAGTTCTTATTGACACAGTTTTCCTTATTGCGGGTGAAATTAAGTTAGAACTAGATATACAATATGAGTGGTTTCTTATATTATATAAGTCTTGTCTATGCATTCGACATGCTCTTGAGCAATGTCACAGGAATATGAAATGCTCATTAAGTAAATCCTTAGGTCATTCCCCAGAGCAATGCAAAAAGAACAAAGTTAACCCTCATGGTAGTAAGCATGTTTTCAGGAGGAAGGATCCTCACAAGTCTAGTATTTCTACATTTATTGAGGATGTCCAAAAATTTCAGTCAATGTCTGATGCATTTTAGCAACCTGCTAATGCTACTACTAGTCCAGTGAATGTTGGATCATTGGATTAGGACACCTTTGGAGTTTTGAGGGGTCTATATAATATGTCATGGGTTGATGTGGCTGGGGAGGAGGAAGGGAATAAATTTGAGCATGAGGATGCAATCCAGAATGATGTAAATTATGAGTTGGTGCGACCTAAAATAGCCTCTTCTAGTAGGAATGGTAAGATGAAGATTTTGGATGCTGATAAATTCTAATTGGTGATGCCTAATAAGCCGAGGGCCTATCCAATTACTAATGATGAGGTACAAATGGCCAATGTGGATTCTCAAATTTATGTGGATCTGAGGAATGATAATACAGTTGTAGGAGATGATGTTGTTCAATAGGGGATTCTTGATGAGGTGCTGGTGGCCAATGTGGATCCTCTGATGGAAGTGGTTCTGAGGATGGAAAATAATGATATAAGAAATACTGCTGTTAAACAAGGGATTCAGGTGGAAGTTCATGTGGATAGAAATTCTTCTATGGAGATTTCTGGTGGTCCACAAGTTGTTCCAGGGGAAGAGGGTCTGCTCTGATCACCTGCATCTAAGTAGGGTGTTAGTATGGCAGGATTTCCTCTGCTAACATGGAAGATGTGAATACACCTAGTCATGTACTGGACCTAGTACGATATCCCGTAATGGTTACTGGTCATGGGGGAATAATATGAATGTATTCTCAATGGATTCACTTATTATTGTGGAGTTTCAAGGACCTATAAAACCAGCTGTAATTTTATTTTCAATGTTAGAGTCTATTAATACTCTCGAGTTTGATATGCTTAATCTTGTAGGACTCAATAATGCAGGATGCAATAACCGAACATGCTCCTAATTGACACCGTCTATTGTTGATGGTCTAGAGACCCCAATTGAGGTAGAAGTTCATGTTTGTGTGGCGGTGAAGGACTCCATGGATGTACAGGAAACTCCTCATGAGCATGAGGAGCCTACACATGATAATACTCACTATGAAGTTATATCTTCTATTGTGGTTTTGCATTAATTGTAGCATGGGGATGCTCCTCATGAAGAAACTGATCTGCACATGATAGAGGTTCTAGAGATAGATGATGAACCAGTGATGCAAAGGGGAAGAGGGAGTCATCTAGCTAATCGGGGAGGATCTCAGGGTCAAGTTCATCCCATAAAAAGGTAATAATTGGGAATCTGATGTGTTTTTTCAGTTTTCTATCCAGGTGTGTTGTTTCACATGTAAGAATTTCTTTCAGTCTATTGTACATTTACACATTTTTTAATAAATTTTTTGGGTCATGGGTTTCAGAATCCATGGACGAACTTCTTTTAGTAAATGCCCTTTACGAAATATATATAATAATTATTAAAAAAAACATCCTACCCTAAAAACATCATTAGTGTGGGAGAGGTCCCTTTTTAGTTATGAAAATAATTTTATCCTACATTAAGTAAAATGATTATTCATCATCATAACGATTTTTTCTAAAAACATAATGATTCATAGATGCATGGATGAGTTTAAACATTCCTTGAACCATCATGTGAGTTAGAAGCATGATAAAATAATCTTCATCTATAGATAAATGAATAGAAGAAATAGGTCCACCTTTCCTAACTCGCCTTTAACATTAAAAATACCCCTTGAGATAATAATATATATGCACTTATATATGAGATTATTCAAATAGAACATTAAACCATTTAAAAAAAGTGATTAAATCCATATCAACTAATAACATTGTAATTAAAACTCTAATCCATAGTATCAAATTGTTTTCTGATGTCTAGAGTGTGACAAATACATCAAACACCATTTGTTTTATATATGATATTGACAAATTTGAAGGTTTTTCTAAGGCAATCATGGACTGTTATACCTTTCACAAACCCTAGATGACTCAAGGAGGATATTTTATGTGAAATTGTGGTATATTTATTGTAATGGAGTTTGTTAATAAATTTGTAGATGGTGTTTATGAGGTATATTGGTTTTAAAAGGTGCATCTCAAATATTTTTCAATATTTGCGTGTAGGGGTGATGAAATGAACATTAGGACCATGAGGTAATCCACATCCCATTGCATGAAATATAAAAAATTAAAATTGAATGAATTTATAAAACAATTAGATCCTATATAACTATTTATAATAAGTCAAAATATTTCCTCTCTTATCTCAATGTAAAGGGGATTAGATGTATGACAATCGTTATCCCCACTGCTAACTATGTTTGGAATTAATAGATCATCATGTACCCTATTGAGATCTGGTCCATTAATATAATTTTAGAAATATGTAATAGTATGATCTGAAATTAAGTCTTTATTATCAATAATTATATTACCAACTTTTAGTAGTACGAGGGTTATGCAAGCCTATATTTTTCATCAGAGAGTAGTATAAATAATTTGTATCCATATACCACTCAGTTATATAATTAACATTGAATGTATCCTTTTGTATCATTAATTATACAGAGAGTTAAGAAGTCATCTTAGAAGAAATCTCTATTTCATGTGGAATATGCACCTCAAAATCTGAGATAGTTGATTCATATTGCATCTAAGTGAGACCAGGTTCATGTTAGACTATCTCATTTTTAATATTATTATAATTTTCCTTGATACATACGTATAAATTATAATTTAAAAGATTCATATTCATGATTCATGAGAATTTATCTTTTCAATAATGGTTGGAGTTCAAAAAATAAAAACATGGTCTTCCGAAATCGATGTGTGAAACCCTGAAATTATTTAACCATAATGGAAACCATCGATTGACATTTCATGTAATAATAATCAATAAAAACGTATTATGGTTAGATTTGATCCTTGGGAGGGTAATTATTGATATAGTATCACATTTGAAAAGCCTATAGACAAAAGAATAGGCTTTTCCATGTTTTTTAGACACCATGGGGCTATTATACCTTCCAAACCATGTGTATTTGGATCCAACAAGACTTATTTCAATCACATATTTGAATTCAATTCATTTGTTCAAATCACATAAATGTGGAGTTTAGTGACAATCCTTAATCCTTTCCCTAGATAATAATATGTCATTATAGTTACCCAAAATAATCCATAAATAATGGATTATATTTTTGATGACATAAATTTTATATCAAAGCATTCTATATTGTTGATAATTGTTCTTAGAATAAATGATAAAATATAAGAGTTGAACATTTGAGATATTATATTCTAATGTAATAATATTCTCATCAATATTGAAGGAATATGTATCAATGAGATATGTGCGAACAGAGACCCGTATAGTATCAACATTACCACAATTACATTTATTACTAATCATTTTGTAACAAAAATTTCTTAGACCAGCAAGCCTATGAGAATAAAAATTTTATAGTTTATAAATTTCATGAAGTTTAGGTTTCTGGATATGTAAAATTAATTTATGGATAAGGAAATATTATATTTTTCCACTCTATGATATTTAAAAAATATTTGATTCATTTGAACAATTGTTTTTGGGAAGATCCATCTTTTTCATACCTCTTGATCTACAATTCATGTTATATTTCATGGATAGGGGAGCCTTTTAAAATATCCTTTTTAGGAGTGACAGTAGAATATGTTCTAATAGTAACTATTTTTTGTTGATTACATATTTGATCAGTGGCCTTTTCATTCCATGTATCTTCTGTACTTATGTAGGTATCCCATAAACTGATAAATGAATATGTATTTTCTAGCTTGACATATCGGTCCATTAGCGTATTATCAATAAAATCAAAGCATTTACTGTCAGCAGGTGAAGTAGAATCATATAAGCCTTGTTTTTTTATTTTGATATACCACATTGGTATTGAATCCCTTAGATGGAGGAGTGATCTAATGATTTCAATAAGTATAGGATACCTCAAAAATATGATATTATTGGTTAATCATTGTATTTTCCATTTTATTGACATTAATAGAATTACCTAGGAGAGAAATAGTAGATGGTATATATTGTATTATTTGATCAACCACATCGACATCACTATGAGGGTTTTCACTTCCATAACTTTGAATGGGTTTACAAGAATACATTTTATTTCAATCTGAACATTCATGATCATTTTTAGATTGAATGGAAGAGTTAAAATTCAAAATGTCTTGGGAATGATTAAGAGCAAAACTATCCCCTTCCTCTTATCTTCCATATTCATTATCAAGTATAGACTATGATTTTCAATTATCATGGTTTATATAAGGAAAATGTCTAGTTTACTAACACATTTATAAGAATTATTTTCTTTGATGGATCCCCCTATTCAGTGGATTTTTTTTCATTTATTTTTTCTATTTAATAAATTCCATGAATTTTCATCAAATAGTGGTTTCACCTATTTTTCAAAAAAAAAATTCAATTTTTGAAAGAGTTTCAAAAAAATTCACACATCACAAAATGGAGGCGTGTATTCATACTTTATAGTGATATCATCCATGTGATATTTTTCAAAGAAGTTATTGACATCCAGATGCTTTGAATCTCTATTTGAATCAACATCTATTATATCATAGAAACCCATCTCCCCATTTAGAATTGTTTGGTACAATTATAGAGTAATTACAATATAAAAAACTATGTAGCTTAATATAATCATATTCTAGAAAACCCAGTTCAGTACATGAAGGCTGATCAAAATATAAGATTCCATGTTTCATTGATAAAATATATTAAAATTGATATCATGATCTGAAATAATAAAAACCCTGGGATTCAAGAGAATATTTATAGAACTGTAGGTTTTAATAAAAATCTTCTTCTATCCAAATATTATGTGGAAACATACCTTTCCAATAAATATAAATATCCAATATCTAAATTCTTATTAGTAAAAAATTGGTGGTTGAATATCTACAAAGTTCCATATCTTGTCCCCTTTTAATATATAATTCATACGATAAATGAAAATAAGAACATTTAAAGTCTCTTTTTAAGTGAATTAGGATCAAGACCACTAAAAAACACCCTATTTTCCATCTTTTTATGAATTAGTGTTTTAAGTAAGGTAGAATTTGATGTTTCTGAACCATGATGTTCTTTTAAATGTGAGATAACTTTTTATTTGATCAAAGTATCATTTTTCATTATTTGATTAATATATAGGCAATTATATGTTGGTTAAATGAAGATCACCTATTTAAAATATCATTCCAAATCTAGATTGGATTAAACCCTGGGAAATGGAAAACAATCATATCAATGAAGAATCATACTGTTGAATCAAGTAATTAGAAATCATTTCATTCCAAAGAGTCAAGGTCGCTTCTCTACATCCATTATTACTCTCTTTATCTACATGTTTCTGTTATCCATTCAAAATTAAATCCTTTCCTAATTTTATAAAAGGTTTTATTTATTAAATATAATTTCTAATGTAAAAAAATGTACTTTCTATAAAAAAAATAATGAGATTTTATGGTATTTAATCCACTAATGTCAACAACCCTTAAAAAACATATCCTACAAGAGGGATCTATTGTAATGATACCATTCTTATTATTTACATGGATTAATGATGACCAATTGGACTAGGGATGTTCTATTTTAATGGAATTCTCAATATTACTCAGGATGGTTTATAATAAGTATGATTTGGGATATACTTTTTTGATAGAATTCTCTATATTACTCTTGATAATTTATGATTATGATTATTAATTGGGGAAATTAATAAAATTTCGAATTATAGTTCATGAATAGGAATTTATATTTTGATTATATTTTATCCCAATAAAATTAGTAATTCATTGGACTTAGTAATTAAAGGGTGGGATGTATAGTAACCCCTCGATGTAGTGGTATATATTTTTAGGAAAAAAAGATTCATTATTTGGGAGTGCCATTGTTGATTTATGAATTTTGTTTCTTGGAATGAGTCCTTGACGATGTTGTTATGATGATTGGAATTTTTCATTCACTGAACATAAGATCATTATGGATATATCTATGTATATTAGATTAGAAATATCATCAATGTATATGTTTCAAACTCATTTGATAATTTGTAAGGAACGATTTTGATCGTCAGTTATTTTTACCATATTATTATTCATGTTAATGTTATAAATCATGACCTATAGTATGAAAATGGTCCTTGATTAAAAAATAGATTAACACTAAAAGGGGAGAGACTTGGGTTAATCTACATTTTCATTTACAAAAATTACTAAATATTTGAAAAGATTTTTTTAATAAAAATCATAAATATTCCTAGTTTTAGATTATTAGATTGGAAATGAAAAAATGTTTCCATGTATGTTAATAATTTAACTAGATTTGAAATTATTCACTATGATTTATAATGGGATGATATAATCTAGTATCTTCTGCTGATCATAAATGGTTACTAGTGGATGGAATGGAATCATATTAGTGTGTGTTGTCTATATGGCTACTACCCTCCAAGGAATGATAATAGATATAGAGATGGATATATATATGGAACTAATCATATTACAACTAGAGTAGAGATTTTGACATAGATTATGACCAATTACTATCCCACATGAAGCATTAAATTGATCCAAAATGAGGTGTATCAATGTTAGGACAATTTACTCATCATTAACCTCAATCATTTAATGGGACTAAAAATCTATGTGAAACTAAGAAATGGGTAATTCCCTTAGAGAACATATTTCTCTCACTAGAAAACAATTATGGGGGAAGGTATTTATGGTAGATCAAAAATCATTACGATGACATGGATAGTGGTTGTCATTAAAGAATACACAAGAATATGGAGAAACAATGGAGTGTAAATATTTCAAGGAACTCTTAATGAAATAACATTTTCCTCCTAACCAATGAGAAGATCAGAAGAGAAATATCTAGTGTCTAAGTAAAAAGGAAGAAGAAAATATTTCTATATATGAATATTAATTTATAATTTTTGAAAGGAATGCTGTGAAAAATGTACATAATCAAAAGATAATGATTGACCAATAATTTGATGGGAATTTTTTTTCGAGGACCCTAGTCCCTCAATAATTTTCATTATATGAGGAAATAGTATATTTATTTATCATGTTATGGAAATTATTATCCAATACAGATAGAATTGGCGGAAAAAATGGTAACATGGTTAATTATGGGAAAAATAGAAAAGGGAAGAATAAAATAAATGTTTTCCCTACATATGTAAATTATTGAAAAAAACACACTAGTATATTCTTGAATGTATTGGGAGTTTCCTATGTGTAGAGAGAACAATCAACAAGATCATGATTTCATGGGTAATAGATAAAAAATTAATATTTAGTTTTTCAACTTGGGAACACTGAAAATAAATTCTTTAGTGTGTCAAGGGAACACACCATAGAAGAACCTTGTGGATCAAAGTTAATTTAACTATATTTATATACCTGAAATTTAATGATTAATATTATCTTGTATTTGGAATCATTAAATATGTTATCGAATAATTTTATTAATGATATTAGGTTTCTAATAATAATGAAACATATATGGATTGTATTGCGACATTTTTTCATTAAGGATTAAGATCATATTTTTAATGGTTTTTATAAATAAAAAAATTTATTTATTGTCAAGGTGATATTTTTAGAGAATATATGAATACAGAAAATATATCCTTTAAATTTTTCTTCATGTTGAGTTAATTATGACTAGTTAGGATAAAAATAAGATTATAAATTATGAAGTAAATGGGTATGTATTGATGTCCTTGTAAATAATTGTTTTTTTATAATAAAATGATTTCTTTTAAATTTATTAGAGTTAAGAATAATTTTAGGTTTAAGGTATATATTCTATAATTTTTTATTTTTAAGGAATAATATGAGAGTTAATTTATGGATGCGTGGATTTCTTAATCGAGAGTTTACGGTAACTTTTTACATAATACGTATGAGTTCAATATATAATAAATTTACTCAAATATTTGGTATGTGAAATTATGACTTAATTTATGTTTTATAGTGGATAAATGTAAGATCAAATCATTTTGATCATTGGGATCAAAATTTTGTCAGACATAATTTAGAGAAGTCAAAAGTACTCATATTATCACATATGTATAATTATATTGTAAGATATTTCATAAACCATACTAATTTGATTATATCAGTGAAATGAATATTGTTGGCCCATATCATTTTTACGAGAAAACATCAACGGTAAAAACTATTTGAACACATATCAATGTTACTAATAGTATGGAAAAATATATGTCGATAAATGGAGGTATACTTTTGAAATTCAAGTGGTAGATCAGGTTTTCTTGAAATTATCTTAATGCAATGATGTAATGTGTTTCAATAATAAATTTTACCCAGGCCTTGGGTTTATTAAACCTTATGAAATACAAGATTCAGTTGGAGATGTTTATTACCGTTTGGAAATGCCACATAGTCTCTCTAATGTATCTGAAGTGTTCCTTATATCATCTTTAATGAAGTACCTACTAGACCCATCATATGTAATCACCAATCAATAAATATAATTAGAACCTGATATATATTATTCTTAATATCTTATCCATATTCTGGAAGGTAGAGAACATCTTTATAGGAATTAGATGACTTGGATAGTAAGGGTACTTAAAGTAAATCATATGATAGAAGAGGTGATGTGGAATCTTAATTATGTTTGATGAAGAACCACACAAATAATATTAAAAGTTCAAAATATTGAAATTCTAAGGATTTAATTTTTTTAAAGGTTATAATAATGAAACATGGATATACATTATAAAATAATTTCTTTTATATAAATTCAATCTTTTTGATAGCTTGTGATACATAAAACTACAAGTTTGAGAGGACAATAAAATTGTTCTCCCTTGTAACATCATCCTTAAATTGGTTTGTCACAAACCAACTTCACCTGGATGAGGGAAGGGTCATAAAACTTTCACATGATTCCATATTCAAGTTGAAAGGGATATAATGACCCCTGAGTCTCTCCTTCAATAGGCCCTAGTGTGGCGACTAGTAGCAAGGGTATAGAATGACATGTAATATGTAAGTCATTAAATTTTTTAAAGAAAAATATCGGTAAATAAGATGGTACACTTCAAAAAACTCAAAATATAGAAAGTAAAACTGAAACCAAACCCCTTTATTCACATGCATGCTCAATATAAAGTGATACACGGTACAAGAAAACTCAAGGGGGAAGTACCGAGAGAAAAGAAAACAGAAATAGAAACTGTCCCTACATCTAAGTAAATAATGTCCAGCACAGTCCACAAAGACCTCCTAGAAACATGAATGTAATTTTATATGCGTAGGGTGAGTATATAGGTATACTCAGTAGGGAAAACCAAAATCTCTCGTGAACAAGTGGGTAAGAATTCTAATGCACAATGAGAAAACTGAGAAAACCAAAGAACCTAACAGGGAAACTATCCACCTAGCCTCAACAAGGAACAATCCACAAATAATTCAAGCCATGTAAAGAAATAGTAATTGAACATCGATATTTGGGTACACTGCACCGCTTTACCACTAGTTATTTAAGACATCCTACGCATCAAACCTCCTCCTCCATTTTCACTGCATTCCAACTATCGCCTCAATAATAACCATATAGGACAACACAAACACACATCCCTCCTATAGACACCGGGGACACCACAACCACACATCCTTCCTGTATACCCCAGAGCCACCACAACCACACATCCAAACCTCAAACACATTTTCCACAAAAACCATACATAACTTATCCCATAGGAACCTGGTCTAGGATAACCATTCAGAACCATTCCCACAGTCACTTGAGCCAGAGCAACCACTTCCACGCTCAAAGACACCAAGATCTTATCCCAAAGATACATGGGGAACGAACCTTCCCACACACACTTGGGGAAACCAACACAACGTACCTTTTTCGAAGAGTCTTGGGCTATCGTGGACCTCAAGATCTCACAGCCTGCCCAATGATTCTTGGGATACATAGAAGAGGTACCAGAATGGGGCCAATAACCATCCAATCATGAGAATGTTGGGGAAAATCCCTTCCCAATGAAATTGGGGTGTTTGGCATTAAGTGATACACTTGGGAGGATACAAATAAGAAGCAAAAGAACTAAATTAATAAGTATATGTAATAAATAACTCATCCCAACCTAAGGGTCCTTGAACCATCACATACAAAAACACTGTCATTACTATTCATACATGAACAAACGCACAACAGTTTCAACCAGAGATCCACCCATTCCTACGAAAAAATTCTTGATTGAATATATTATTGTTATCATGTTCATGTTATTTTGTTAACAAAAATTCTCCACTACTGAAAAACTAATAGGCACATCTACATGTCAAAACAACAATTGACTGAAGAAGAAGAAAACCAAGAAGAAATTTATGCATTCACACCTGGTCCTCTTGTAAAGTCACAACAACAAAAGGGATCCATAATATCATTTAAAGTACAGGAACAAACCCACACCCTAATATATGGCCCAAAACAACCTCAGATCCCTAATTCAACAAACTGAACAATAAGGGATCACATCCCCATCCACGTCACCCCACATTCATTAAGTATAACAACCACGATTTTTATTATAACATTTCAAGGGAGTTTTCAAATTTGACCAAACCATTTAACAGGTTCCTACTTTCAGTTTGGTTAACCGTGGGATCACACAAGTATTCTTATTCATTTGTCATCCATTTAATCAACTGAGTTTATGTGATTAACATGTTTCTATGTTACATCCATTTAATCACAAAATTAATAATAAAAATAGAGAATCATTAGGTCACAACTAATGACCACTACTGACCATGATTTTTAGTGGGAATAAGACCATACAATTCCCAATATATAATATAAGATAAAAGTATACAACAACATCATCATCAAACACACCACATAATTCGTTAAAAACTATATATTAACATTGATATGGGTTGGTTTAATCCATGTACTGGGGAAACATTATCATACCTACCCTTCATGATGCACATTAATTATAGATAAAGGAAAACACATTCCTAGATGATCAATGATCGAAGATTTCCTTTCATGCTAAGAACTCGGGTTGCAAACTCGGTAGAGGAATAACTCCAAGGACTACAAGTTGAGCAGGAAGGGCTCCATCATTAGAACATGATTCCAAAAGATAGACTCATAGTGCACGATGGAAAACAACTGGATAAAAGAAAAGGAAAAATTTCTATGTCTGATAAAATGAAATATCATGGTGTTATGGGATATAAAATCTAGAACCTGTTAAAAGGCGTATTGATGTTCCACAACCTGTTCGGGTCCTTAAACATGAAGTTATTAATTTTTAATTTGATAATAATCCTCAAGGATGGTGTAGATAATGGTTGTGTGTTGATAGATATCCTTTAAATAGAGAAAAAAATGTAACAGGCTGAAGCTGAAAAAAGACACATATTTTGTTAACAGAAGGTTATCCCAACTCTTGGGGGTTTAAAACCTCTTTTAATGGCTTTAAATAATATTGTATTAAAACACATTTACATATAATTATACATTACAAGAGTTTAATTGGGAAACATGGAAATTGAAAAAAAAATTCAAAGGGTGGGAGACATGCTTCCACCATATCGGTGCCATCGTAACGGTGCCACCAGTTTGGTGAGACGTCGTAAGCAGTTCCACTGTTCCGGTGTGTAACCATGACGGGTGAGACCGTGAAGGTTCCCTTATCATGGTTCCACCGTCATAGTGCAACTGTCACAGTGGCACCATTTTGGTGGAACCATTTGGTGGGATAGAGTTTTTGAAAAACTATTTAATAAGTCAGATGGGGTCCCCAGAATACCTCATACCCCAAAAATTTGGAAACATAATGGACATGGAGGGTTCGAGCCATTACATGGTGGATATATATAGTAATAAATAATTACTCAATTTTTTTGGTTTTCACATGTATAAATAAAATTAATGGTTTTCCTTTTATTGTATTTATAAATAAGAATCCTTATAAAGGAAATAAAATGTTTTCCTAAAAAACCGTGTTCTTTATAAATATCAGTTTCGTCATTCGTTTCAAACTATTAGAAATATTTTTTTATATTTATAGAAATATTAATTTAGAAAATAAATGTAATGTTGGTACAATCATCTAAAATTTTCCTTATATTGTTTTCTGTAATATTTTGAGAAGATTATTTTGTCGATGAATGGTGAAGTTTTTTATTTTTATCCAAAAATCCATTTTTATTTAATCAAATGATAAATTTATATCACATCCAAATTTTTTTAAAATGTAAAATTAGTTCAAATATATGATTATTAATACATTTTGGATCATGAAAAACAAATAAATGTCCACTTTTTATGAAGAACCTTTTAAAAATTTGAAAACATTACCATTTGAAATACATTTTCAGTTTCATATTTTTTACTAATTTTAAATTTAACTATACCAATTCTATAAATTTTACTACATAAAATGTATTAAGTAATTATAATAATAAAAATTATAAAATTATAAAATATGTTTAAATTAATTTTTTTCACAATGAATAATAAAAACAGTAAAAATTAATTACCACTGTTATTGTTAAAACTTGTTTATCAGGGGCTATGAGAAGAATATATTAGTTAAAATGACATAACTACCTGTCCCATTTCTATTTGACACACATATACGACCATATAAAATTTATTATTCTATAATTATGAATTTTTTATCTTTTTTGATTTTCTTGAACATGGTTATAATTTATTCTTTTAAAACATTTCACCTTTGTCCTTCCACCCACCTATAAAAGGACATCACTTGTTCATGCCACGTCACACATCTGAATACAATTTTTCATCCTATTCCAACCCAAAATATTTAATTAAATCCATAAAAATGACCAAAGAAAATTTTTTATCATAAAACTATTCTATGAAGGATTTAGGTATAAACAAAACTAGGTTCTTCAAAAATGAGGTATAGTTCTTAACAATATGTTTTCATTTATCTCTTCCATTTACTCCTCCAAAAATTAAAAACTTATAATAAAATAATAACACCATTACCTAAAATGTAATGATATGATATTAATTTAATGGAATTACCTATATCGATCTAATATTTTATCCCATTGGTAACAAATCTTTCAACCATGTGCATAGGAGACTATAGTCTCACGAAGCAATCAAATTGGGTTTTCATCACTACCTCTCATAGATGTATATAATTAAGTATTTAACATTATCATATGAAAATTATGTCATTAATATAATTATAGAATTATAATAATATGTATTACTACATTTCATCCCATCTTTCATAAAAATACAATGTCGCTCATGAATACCTGTTAACTACCTCCTCCATAAAGCAATGTGAAATGTCATTCAGTTAATTTTATCATGATACCTAATAACGTAATATTTTATAATAAATAGGATATATTTGATCGAAAATAATGATTTAATATATAAATACTATTTACCTTTATTTGTATCCGACCATTCAAAAAATAGAATCACTTTCACCCGAACATACATCCTACCATCTCCATTAATAGTGTATTATATTTTCTTATTTCCACCATTTATGGATTATTATAAATACATATAAAATTAATATATTTAATATTTATTTCATTTTTATAATTCTATATATTATATTAGAGTGATCAAATTATAATGAATAAAACTACATAACAAAAATATAAACGAATAACAAAGCAGTTATCACCAACAATGTTTTTTAATTAGGAATCGATAATAAAATGGTGAAAAAAATAAAAATTTAATATTATGATATATATTATTCTTATTATTGTTATTTGTAAATTTCTAATAAATATATATATTATATATAGGATTTTTGAACTGTTATGAAAGATATCATACTAGATATTCTCATGCTAGTTTTACACCTATGAGACATATGTCATATTTAGAACTTATTTCATTTTAGAGGTGTATAAAATTACACATTTATATGTTATATAATTAATATATTAATTTTTATTGTATTTATATTTTATTTTAATTTTTTTCATGAGGGTATTGATTCTAATGTTACCAAAGACATAGGGTTTATATCTAATTCTCATCTTTATTTGGAATTTTTTATATTCAAGTATATGTAGTGGAAATTATTTGATCTTTATATATTTAAAAAAATATGTTTTTTATATAATGGTAATATTAAATATTATTATATTTTCCATTAATTTTAAAATTTTATGAACACAACTGATCAATAAGATTATTTTTTTGAAAACAGACAGTATTCCCACATTATTCGAAACTCACTTTTCTTCCACATCTGTGTTTTTTTAAAATGGTTTAAATAAAATTTTTAATATTATCACATTATTATATGATGAATGTTCTCCCTTCATGGTATTCAAAATTAAATGAAATTAATTTTCATATTTATTTCTGAAGAAGGAAGCATTTATATTTTCTTAAAAAACTTTGAAATGAATGTTTTTAAACATTTATGGTGTGAATGTAATTTACCAATTCCATAACCGACAATTAATTTAAAACTAAATTTAAAAGTTTCTATTATTGTTTTCAATGATAATCCTTAAAATTATTATAGTTATATTTTTTTTAATTTGATTTTACAATTATAATGTTTAACTTCCACATTAATGTTTTCATAACATTTTCATGGTTTTGCTATTCATAAATGACATGAATAATTATATTATATATGTTCCATTGAATATAAAATTTCATGAAACCGTCATTATTATTTGTGAGTATGGTTTATTATCAGTTTCACTATAGATTTGGAAATTTGATAAAATTATAAATATTACATTGTAGGTTCTATGATCAGTTTGATTATGGATGCACTATTTTGATTCTATTCTCTATATTAAAAATATATGGTTTATGAGTATGATTCTAAATTTGGGAAAATATTACAATTACTTATTATATTTTTTCAATATTAATAGTTTACTTTGATAATTATTCTCAACTTTCATATTAAGAATATATTAGACATTTTTAGTGAATGGAGGGGCCCATTATTTCCCATTGAAATATAATTATGTTCCCTAAGACAAACTAGCTTGGTTATTTAGTTAAGGGCCTACCCATTAATGTATAATTCTATATAATTAGGCCTTCATTTTATGTATATGATTAATAACATTAATAATTCCCTATTTATGATATTAGTTATTAAAGATAATGTGATTAATTAATCGGTTAGCATATATATGTATAAGTTTCAGTCCCATTAGATTATTTATATGGAATAGTTTTGATCATTAGTTATTCATTACATATTCTTCCTCATTATTGTGTTAGTGATTTAATGAAATTTTTTATAGTTATTTATCATTCCATATTAATTATAGTATATTTTTCCTAAAATAATTCATAGTTTGCATACCCTTAAATAGAATTAGATCTCACCCCTTTCATATAATTAATTTTCCCATGATGTGAGGAATTATATTATTATTAAAATAGATGTATATTATAATGGTAGAAGTTGTGTTCCCAAAGAAAAAATATATTTTGTATTTTTAGGGTTTCAAATGAATTGTGAGTTTCAGGTATGCATCTAATTTTCTAGGATTACTAAACTATTCAGCCATTAGGGATGTGATTACCTCTATCTAGAATTGATGTAATAATTTGACCATTGAATCTAGTCTACAACATTCAATACCCTTACAAATATAATGTATAACAAAAATAATGGGAATATATATATATATATGTGGTTACCCTAAAACATCCTACCCACTATATTTCCACTTTTTTCCTTAATAACAAATGTCATGAGCTCCTATACCCAATAAAATTAAATTTATCATTTATGTGTATCATTCATCATCTCCTTCTACCTCAGTCTGGCTAAGGGAAAACATATCATGATTTCCTTAATTAAAATTTCGGTCACATCCTCATAATATTCCAATCCATAACCAATTGTATATCAGGAATCCAATTGAGCACATTTATGTTAATAATAACTCAATACAGAGAAGATTAAGATTGTACACTTGTGGGATGTCATGACCACCAAGATCAGATTCATGAATTCACAATAAAAAATCCTATTAATCTAACTAAATAAATTTATTAGAAGTCACCCCATGCATACCAACATAAAATACTATATCAGAAGTAAAATTATAGGAAATGGGGTTGTTATCCATCTCTATCCTAACTAAGCTGGATATTAGGGAAAATATCCCAAGAACCTATGGATGACTATAACCCTTCTAGAATAGGTGGGGATAATATAAAATATAAAATAAACTAGAGAAAATATTTCTTGTATCCTCACTAAATGAATTTTCATAGCTTTATAATCATCTAATTTTAATGGCACACAAGACAACCAGCAGCCACTACTATGTTCAATTTATTCACAATCATTCATGATTCATGTTCAATAGAAATTAATTAATTATCCATTAGATGATATTATTTCATTTCTATTTCCAAGTATAATATTATAATATTTTAATCCATGTTACAACCTCACTATTTATTTCATTCCTTGTATTCTAAAGTACATTATCATGATGAGTTAGAATCAAGTACCAACCCTGTAATGTAAATAATTCATAAAAATATTATAAAAATATTTGTATTCTTGGAATAATCCCATTCTAACACATTAAATAAGAACCCAATGTGCATATAATTAAATTTCATCCAGTAGATAGAAACTATTTATAGAAATAACATCAGGACATTATGCCATTAAGTATATGTTATGAAATAAATAATAATTGATGAAAAATTACAACTCTAAAATCTTCTTCACCATCCTAAAATACAACAAAATTGTGTATTATGTCATGTACAATGTCACATTCCAACATCATCACCATACCATCACAACATTCCTCCACCATCATAATTATTTTCACCTTGTTCCACGATCACTACATAACCCACGCCCCATGTCATTATGAAATCCTTAGGAATCCAAACCCATTTTTCATAAAATATTCAGACCACACAAGGTTATGAATTAATATCATAAAAAAACATGACTCTAAATCCGTAAAGAATATATATGTGAATATATATATATATTAAATGTACTATTCCAAACATAATATTTAAGGAAACTATATCTATATCATATAAGGCATTATATCCATTATATAACACTGCCGTGATAACTCAACCCAAATAAATTGATTAAATAATTATTACATTCTTTGTAAAAGAAATAAAAATTACATAGGAATAGTATTAATTATTCAATCTTATATTCCCCAAGAATATTTGTCTTCATATATTCCCAATCCCTATGATAATTCTTTTTAGAATGGAAATAATATTATAACAAAGAATACCCAACAATATGTTTTCATTTAATATCCAACCATATCAAACATGGAAAACAATAGTAAAAAATATAACATAAAAAGATGTAAATATGAGGTGGACATAATATATATATTTAATAATTACATTGTTTCACATATCAAATATTTCAATCGTTAATGTCAAATTTTCACAAGTGATTTTGTTTCTATTCTAAAGATTTAATCACAATAATGTGATAAACATATCTGACCATGAGTAATGTTCTAGACATACAATAATAAACATTATCAAAAGAATAACAAAATAGAAAATATTTTAATTTATATTATATAATATCAATAATTATAAAATAATTCATCATCAGTTTTATCTATCTAATTTAATAGTGCTACATGCATTCATCAAATATTCTTATATAATTATATTTATGACATGTGATGATAAATTTCTCCAATAGAATCTATTTAAATAAATAAATATATGAATTTATATGACAAGAAATTCTATCCTAAATAATAATATAAATTTTACCATGTAATGATAATAACATATATTAGTTATTTTTATATGAGTAAAATTATTTACCTTCGGATAACGACTCATTATTAATTATGTATTTTATAACAAAAATGAATAAAAAACTGAATTTTTTTTTTGAAATATATATACTCATAAAAATATATCATTTCATGTTATATCTAGTTAATATATATAGAATACTAATTAACATCACCTTATATAAACATGAACTTCCATAAAATATTTATATATTATCCATATTCCAAAAATAATAAAATATTAATCACCTAAAATGTGATCAATATTTACAATAAAGAATAATATTTTCCTCAAAAATAAATTTTACTATTTTTTCCTCTCACAATACTTTACTGATAATTTTTTTTAATTTTTATGAATCAACTAAGGATTTTAAACATGGAAATAATACAAATTCCATGCATATTTCTATTTTCGTCGAAGAATGTTATATACGACATTATAATGTTATATGAAGATAAATATTTCAATGCAATAAGTCATTAATCGATTATTAAAAAAATTTAATCAACACCTCATAATCATTATATTCTTAAAGAATAAAATTTTATATATTTACGTCATACAATTAAAACATCATATTATTCCCCTAAATATTTCTACTATTTTGACAACCATTCATTATATGACATCAAGATTATTATCTAATAATGTTTAATCAAACCTATTTAGGCAAAGGAAACTAAAGCATAATCTGATCACACTTTCACAGAAGTTAATGAGGTTTGACATATAACATGCCTCAAGGAATCATTATATTCTATAACTTCAAAATGGAGGAGTGAGCGATTGAGTGATGGCTGTATGTTTGAAAAAATAGGAGGACCCTCTAATGAATTTTCAAAAGAAATATTGATCTCAAAAGGTAAGGATAGGTACACCCAAACCAATGCTAAATTTAGAGAGACTAAAAAAATATTAGGAAAATCATTTTTAAAAAATCGTAGATTTTCCACCATGGATATTTCGTGTTCATTTCCACATGGTAGTTAATTAGTTATGAAATCATAATTAAAACAATTCCACAAAACATTGATTCAAACATTTTAATTAAATAAGTAAAAATATTACATTTAAAAAATTTAATAAATTTAGAAATATTTATTTTCCATAATTAACATACTTATTTAGAATGGATGTTTCATTAAAAAGGTTCTAGGGATGAAAATAGGTATTTTAATCAATTTCTTCTACCCATATAATGAATTTAAGTTCTATATAAGTGTAACATGAGTTTACAATTTCATGTCAAACTACTATTAAATAGGTCTATGAATGATTAGCGTATCCTTATGAGAGATTATTAGACTCGTATTAACTTATATGTAAGAACATGAAAACCCATATTCAATATTTAAGATATATGAATTTATATTACATTTGTATATGACAACCCTTATGCAAAGGGAAGGCTTAAAGACTAATCATTACGCATGTAGAAGATACAATTTCAAAACCTTTACATAATTATTATTACCAATACACAATTAGAATATAATTCAAGTAAACATTATTAGACTTGTGGAAAAAATATAACCATTATACAAAAAGTATACAAATATTTTTATTATTATGTATGATAAAAAAACAACTGTTAACCACACCCATCCTCTATATTAAGCTTTTTTTTATTATGAAAATCTAAAAAAATACATTCAAAAAAATTATTTATTTATATTACAATATTTTTAATTTAAAAACTAATAATAAAAAATAGAAGATTTTTTATAGTATCCAAAATTTAATAACACCACAAAAATTAATTAAACTACTTAAAAAACTAAAAAATAAATTTATAAATAAAGATTAATAATACATAAATTACTACCAAAACTTTCAATAAAACATTTTTAGTCCAATTTATAATTTAAAAAAAAGTTTAAAACATTTTCATATTATATGAAACCACACTTGAACCAACATGAACCACCGAATGCCAAAGTCTCAACTCATGAGTATGTAAAATCGTTCATTACATTCCAGTAAAACAATTATCATCCTAAATAAAAAAAAATATGTGGTGAAAAATATTATTGTAATAATTAACCACTAAATGAGATACCTCTCTGGGATCTCACAATATTTTGAGCACAGTAATGAAAATATGGGAACAAAGTTCAAAACTACATAACATATTTAAAAAAGTCTCAAAAAAACCTCCCCGAAAAGATTCTTGTCATAAATGAACAGTTGAATTATGAAAAAATTAAATTCCTAAGGAGAATCAATATTGAATATCATCACGAGATCAGATAAATCACCCAGAAAATTAATCATTAATCAAAATTAAATATTTATCATGAATCTGGTTCTCTCACTAACATGAAAAATCCCATACACACATCAAGGCCACATTCCTAGCCAATACTGAACCATAAATTAAATAATATTGATAATTCATTAATAAAAAAATACACAACAGAAGGTGACAACTTTAAAAACTAAATTTACATTTATTTAATTAGAAACTGATGAATTTCATATAGGATGAAACATTATTATATGTAAATATATTATTTACTTGTATTTTTCATTATAAAATATTATATTCATGACATTCAGAATAAATAATTCTTAACATTTCATGATAAGGTACATTTTCATGATTTTATAAATTTTTATTAATATAAATTGATTGGATACTTATATAATTTCATTAGTATTGCTGGTCAGGTATTTTAGAGCATAAACACGCTTCTTGAATATTTATTTTATATAAAGGTATCAAATTATTCTTTATTAAAAATGATAAAATTATAAAATCATGACGATAAAAAAAATCACAAAGTACCTTGAATTTAAAATAATATTTGATGTAAATTCATTTAAACAAAAAAAATTTATTCTATATTAGAATGAGGTATTTATTAAATATTCATTGTAAAAATTTGGAATGATATTTTATATAAATCATTTTAGAATAAATTCAATTTTTATGGATGAACTGTTACAATCTATTTAAAAAAAAATGTTACAACAAATTATTTCCCCAATAAAATTTTATTAATAATTAAATAAATAAATAAGCATTTAAATTAATCAATTTAGTTTATAATTATTAAAAAATAATTTAGTATCCACTCAATAATATAATTATATGCTCAAAAATAATGTATTTTTAACAAATTTTATTATTATATGAAAAAATTACAAACATGCTATTTCATATTCTATATTTGACATGCATTCCAAATTATAATAATTAATAAGAAATGTTACATGCATTCATTATATTATTTTTACTGAACTTTCATAATACAACCATGATCTTTACCATATTAATATCAATTCACATTAAAGAAATTGATAGCCTAATTTAATATATTAAATTCACCATAAATAAAAAATGAGGATCGAACAATTAATTTTATCAAATTGTAAATTTTTTCCAATGATTTTAAAAATTCATTATTCACTATGGGAACAGTCATGAAAAATTTAAAAAGTATCAAATTTCCCATTTTTCATTTACCACTAGCACATTCCATTACATTTATGAGTATTAATTTAACAAATATTTACATTCCTAAAAAAACAGGCACATTGATTGATATATCAAGGGATTCTATGATAAAAAAATTTCTCATTCACAGTGTGAGGATATTTTCCTAAATATGACCACACTGACTCTCTTGGGTTGTAAAAAATGAGTATATAAAAATAAAATGTCATAGTGGGTTTGGTGACTCCAATATCGAAACACCTGAGGATAAATCAAAATTTACCAATAAATGATAAATCCTGTCGATAAATGTAATAACACAATCTAACTACTACATTATAAAGAATCATCCATGTACAGACTATAGAATATAATAATATAATTCCCAATATGGGGAAAATTAATCTAATAAATCAATTAAATTAATGTAAATACGATATAAAATATTCTTGTTTCATGAAACATGTCCCATATTACCGATAACTATTCAAGAGTATGTTGATTAAAACAATGGAAGTCATATAAGAACCATTTCACCTGGACCAATATTCTACAAAACCACGCATCAGACAACTGTAAATGACATATATTATGATAGAAACCACTCCATAAGGTCCATGTCTTCCCATTAATACGAAAAAGAGATATTTATTGAATTTTATGAATAATTGGATAATATGTTTTCCATGGCAGTGTCTCTATATTAAAACAATGTCTAAGGAATGAGTTACACTTATTATATTTTATGGCCAATATGTTTGGTTTTGATTCTAAAAGGTGAGGTCATGTTGAAAATCAAGTAACATAGATTTAATAGATGTAATTTAGATTTGTAAATGAGGAGGTTTCCCAACACACATTCTGAAGGGGCATAAGTTGAAGGATGAAAATTCAATGTCATTTAATTAAGGGGGTTAAAAATAAAATGGTTTTGGTATGAAAAGGCCTATTCAAATGTATACTCAAACATTAATTAAATAAATTTGCAAAATTAAATAAAATAAAATATTCAAAAGCTAAGAATTATCTACGTTGTGGTTAAATAAATATACCTAAACAAAAAACTTATGTCTGCGCATCCCACAAAAGACAAATCAAACCTTGTAAACCCTACAAAAAAATAACCACCACTACCATTTTGACCCACAAAACATTGGCATAGTCAATGGTGAACATAAATATTAATGAATTAGATATAAATTCAATGTTTTCACTAACAACTCTATAAAATAATAAGTATTATAATCCAAAACAGTTTAATAATACTTATGTATACTCTTTCAATGGAACTCTCTGAGTTTCCTCCAATAATGTCATTATTTATGTTCTAATCGTCATGGATTTTACCAATCATCATGAATAATATCCATAGAAGGAAGCATAAAATAATTTCATCATTTGTTGGATCCAATAAAATATTGAACATTAGGGACTCATTACCCTAGAAACATTTTTTAAGGATAATTAATTAATTCATTGCTAACCAATTTCAAATTGATAACCAGGTTCCAAAATCGTATAATACAAGCTAGAGGTATGATCATTTAACTTGAATAGAACCTATAAGAATAATAAATTGTCATTTTAAAATGTATTTAATAATATTGTTCTTTATTTTGGACCCAATGAGAACTAAAACTCATCTTTCTTACATGGTCCCCTATTTACAGTATGTACTAACTCATCATAGATATTTTCGTTACCACCCATGTTTCCCCAATAGTTCCTAAATATAAACTACATCTTATCTCCGAACCATTCAAATTGATACCAATATTTCAGGATTCCATCCATATAATGATATCTCCCCTAGGACATCAATGAATGGAGATATACAAAACCATGAATCCCGCCTCTAACATGCCTTGATTTTGTGACTATCACGATGGGTATTTAAAAGTACATCTGGTAGGTATTACCCTCAAAATGATATGAGAAGTAATATATAAGATATAAAAACCCACTAAACACATTTTCATAATTTATAATTATGTAATCTCTATATATTAATGTAATGATATACAATTGAAATGACTAAAAATAAAAAAAATCATCATAAGAAACCAAGAAGCTCTTACTAATCCCCAAAAAAGCCTCAAAATAGTAATGTATTGGTCAATCTCCAACTATATCCCAATAACATGAAAATATATATATATATGTGGTTATAAAACATGTATATAATGTGATATCAAACCAAAATTTTTTGTGAAATATTTAAAATAATCATATGATAGCCAAAAGTGAAAAAAATGAAACTAACTCATCACCTAAAGAGGATAACTACAATTTTACCATCTTCAACAAGTCTCACTCATAAAAAACACACTTACTTATAACCAAATTATTCAGAAGATGCACATATATATTTAAATATGTACTTTGGACCCTCTAATGTACTGCTTCTCCAGTATCTTTCCCCACTGTCGCATGTCTTGAGATTCCACCCCTTCTATAAATCAAGTAATCATTGATGTGGGTCTAGCATCATCCCCGCCCACCACAGTCCCACATAGGTGGAAACATATCATTTTGGAATATTTCCATATTTCAATCTCATCAAAATAATTATTTAATGTATATCTAATAAAATTATATAATCAACTATAACATATGAAATTTTTTTATAACTTAATCCACAACATCCCAAAAATTTACACCACTGGGAAGGGACAACGACCATTTTCTATTGGAGGAATGAAAAATAATCTCAGGAATTCAAATCCCATAGCACACATGTATGAAAAAGTTTCCCAAAGTACACCCACAAGAAATTATCCTACTAAATTGCGAGTGGGGACTAAAGAATTAATCTATATTTATTGTCACCAACCGACACGTTTGAAGAATTACACAAAGAGCCAATATCTATTGGTTTACCTCAGTAAATGGGTTTGGTTTGTATAAAAAAACAAATCATCTAGAGTATATATATATCATAACCACATTATAGAAAACTACTTAGTCACAGACTAATCTGTTGCGATAATCAAATATGGAACCATACTATTGATGTCTATATATTCACAAGAATACCAGACTCATATTCGATATTAATTAATTCATTAGAAATTAATTAATTTTGTTCTATATAAATTTGTAATGATACGATTTTATTCTTTTCAGTTAACTTTCTATGAAAGTGCATATTATTTTAAATATATGTTAAATTATCTCATCATCATGAGTGAGAATATAGAACTAAACACTAACTATCATTAATTTAATTTCATTTTACTAAAATCTGTGTACTGCTGGACACTTCTCAAAATTCCCATTAAAACCTCAACTCATTTAGCATATCATAGAATTGATGACAATATTTTTAATCTATACATATAAATAACATATAAAAATATATCCATAATTCATAATTCACATAATAAATAAGTATTGATGATCCATTCTCTCTCTAAACTCATCCCAACCTCCCCAATATTCCACATCATTTCAAATTTTATCACATCTGTAATCCCCTTAATTCATCATCCCCATAACTGAAATCCATCAATACACCGTCATCATAATCAATTCCTTGTTCCACCATCACAACATAAACAAAAAATAATTTCACTATCACATCCTTCAGGACCATTGTCCGTTAGTCATGAAATATTCCAAAAACAATGTTTTTTCTTTATCACATAATTATTTCAAGGATATAAAATCATTGACCATAAATATATATTAAATTTATTATTCCAGTTATAACTTGAAATTAATCTATGACCAAAATAAACAAGTCATTCCATCTTTTATAAAATAACGATGGCATTTCTCAGCAAAGGGGAAATTTTTTATGAAATCATTAAATTCAAATTATTTTATTTCATTAATAAAGTAATAATGAATACATCAAAACATAGTAGAAATAAAAATTAAAGAAGGATAAATATTATTTATTAAGTATGGGGATCCATCTTCAACCGCTTTTCTAAATATCAGAAATCTCAATTATAATTATTTCAACATACCTATTTTATTTTAAAAAATTATTTCACACCATTATATTGTTATTTATTTTCAAATAATATTATAAATTCATAAAAATTATAAGAAAATATATCAAACTATATAGTAAATATAAAGATGCAGGAAAATATATTTTTTGAAAATAAACTATTACACTTCCCATATATTCTAATCTTGAAAATAAAATATCCACATGTGATAATATTTGTAATTTAATGAATATATTAAAATCATGTTATAATCATATTGAATATAATTTATGTAGTTTATAAAATATTTCTTCCTTATTTTGATATTTAAAATTTTTGTCCAATGAAATTTTAATTTCTATATAAATCTCTTTGGTAGTATTAAAATCATAGAATAGAAGATATCATGCAATTATAACATCTATCAACAAGAATGATAAAAAATTTATCATGTAATGATATTAACATATATTCCAAATTTTCATATCATGAAAAATATTTAACATGATAAAATGCCTCCTTCATAATTAAATATATTATATATAGTGTGAAAAAATAGTTCAAAATAAATAATTGAATTTATATATTCATCAAAAAATAACACTTCCTATAATAAATTTTTAATATATAGTGAATATTATTTATGATAACATGATAGAAACTTTCATTTCATAGGTAATTAATAGATAATCTAAATTAAAAACTTTCATGAAATATTAATTCCCTAAGAATGTGTTAAGTGTTTATAATGAATAATAACATTTTTAATAATAATATATTATTATTTTACCTTTATTGGGTAAATTTAAAAATAAAATTAGTTTTGTTATTTATTCTACTACAAATAATTTTCACATTTGAATTAATATAAATTCATAGCATATACATATTTTTATTTTCGATAAATATCTTCCACAAGTGAATAATCTAAGAAAAAAATTATATGGTTCTTGTGATTAACATATTATCACAATAATTTAATCAACACATACTAATATTTATATTCTAAAACATAATATTTCATATATTTGTGACATGGAAATAAACTGTGGACCAAATATTTTCAGTGACAAAAACATCATGATTCTAACAAATTTTCAAAATATAATTTTTTCTGATTAGAAATATATTTTCTAATAACATGTGATAAATTCATATATGTATTAGATACTATTGAGACCAAAACCATTTTCCATTACACACCACCAACATAAATATCCTAGTTCCGATATACCAATTGGAAATCACATTATAACACCGGTGTACCCCTGAAATGAAGAATTGAAAATGTATGAGACAACATTGATATACATACAACCAAGATTTCATGTTGTTAGAGAATACACTTCCAAACCATACAATGTTAGGAGAGACATTTCTAGCATACTAAAAATATTTCTATGTCTAATATACATCCAAGAACATGCCTCCGGAGTTTGACAATGCAAGTGCCATGCTGCCAGTGCCACCCCGCCTATGTAACACCATTTGAGAAATATACCTCCAAATCACAAGACATCCAGATCCAATGACACTATCACCATTTTTTTACATTACTTATTTTTAATTATATTTATGTAATAAATATATTTAACGAATTTAATACCATTTAATTTTTTTCGGATTGATTCATAAATGTTTGACAGAATGAATTCCAGAACATGAAGAAAGGGAAAGTTGAACTGGATCATCCTACTGCTGATAAAAATATAGTAAAACCCCTCATGAAATAGCATAAAGATACACAAAGAGTCATATAGAGATCATTTCATAAACATAGGTAACACTTGGAATGAAGGAGAACATGATTCACTTAATATCTGAGATCTTTAGAGATGAAACTGATTAAAAACACAACGATTTCAACTATTTTAGTCATTCTCCTTGGGATAAAATCTCATCTCATTTGATGATTTTCTCCAGTCAGAAAACAAGAGTTAAAAGACTCTATTTCCTTAAATATTTTCAAATAATATGACTCAAGCTTCATTTCTGATTCAAATCAAGAGTCACAAGCTGAGATTTAATAAACTGAGTGTCTCTAAACTCTACATTCCTAGTTTATCTTTCAGGTTCATATTTTTTTCTTTTTGAGTCGTGTGTAGTTTACTCTATTTTATATATGCACACAATATCTTATGCTAAACTAAATCACACATGATATATTTTCAAAAAAAATCTCATATTTTTTTAATCCCACACATAATAGTATTAGAGCTACTTGTTTGGCCAATTTCATTTTAATCTATTGAATAACTATGGAAGGGGTCGTTTGTGACATAGAAAATGTTAACTATTGTAAAAATTTATCCATGTTTTGGATCATTATGTTTATGTTATATAATTTTATTGGTGGTGGGTGACAAAAAAGATGAGAATACTATTTCTCGACAAGAAACCAAACCTATTTTATTCAATCTACCTATTTGATGTTTTAATTTTGTTTTAATAATTTTTTAATTTAAATACAAAAACTGTTTTTACCTAAAAACAAAATTCATATTTGATAGTTTTTCTGAATTCTTGTTCATATTGTATTTTAATGATTTAAATTTATTTGAAATTATTCAATAATATTATATATTATTAGACAAAAATTTGGGGTCAAGCCCCTTTATTAAAAAAAAGAAAAAGACAAAAGCCACTCTTTTGGAACCGGGTAAGAGAGAACCTGTTACAAACCCACAGGCCCAGAAGCACAATACCTCAGGATCTAATGACCCTAAAAGTGGTTGACCAAAAAAATGCATCAACACATGCGCATTTGTGTTGTTTTAGGAAGAAGATGGAATCTCTCCCTCATCGTATCGTCGCATCGTCCCCGTCGAAGATCCCAGTAATTCCAGAACCTCTGTCAACCCGACTAGATCTGGACATTGCAAATCTAGCTCAGACAATCGAGTGGCCCAATCTGTCATCCGCGCTTCGCAGCTGCCCGCACCATCTCCCAGAAGCTGCCACCATAGAGTATGCATTGACCGTCCCACTCAATCCAATGACCAAGATCCACTGTGCCGGAAATCTGAAAAAGAGACTGCAAAAAAACAATCCTCTAGATCTAGAATAGACATATAAGGCCAAACATAAATCACATGCAACACCACAAATTGAAGCGCTACCGCATCCCACTGACAGAGGCCGTCTGTGCCATCCACTCGAAGTAGTTTCCCTGCACCACACCCATCTAAACGGTGTAGTGAAGGCCCTCCGCCTGTTGCCAAGGATATCAATGTGACCGCCACACCAGAGATCCTCTGCATTCCAAAGACCTCCCAAGGAATTTTCCCTATGGAAAACCCTACACCCAAACTGAGCCTTCAAGCATTATGTGTCGCCGCTAGAAATAAGATCGACCACCCAAGACCACAAATTCAGCTGGATCTGATGCCAGATCAAACCCGTACACCAAATCTGAGCGATTCAGGTGAGGTACCCTAAAAAGAGTGGAGACCCGCTCAGGACAATAGGCCCATATTATATATTATTCATCTAGAAAATAATCAATATATAGAGAAATCATTAGAAATATTAATATATATATATATATCATAATACTTATTTTTTAAAAAACATTCCTCCAATTTAAACATTTTTGAGATTTTAGAATAATGAATTTTGAATAGAAATATTATTTCTTACACAATTCACCCCCACTTAAGATACCCAATAGAACCACCATTTGGTATCAAATAATTTAAAAATTATCAAAAACTTTTTACCTGTCATTATAATTATATATTAATGATGTTGAAATTTTTGTTAATTATAAATTTTCAATTATTTATATTTTTTTGGTCATTTAATATTTATAATAGATAGGGAGGTAGTGATAATTATATACCTATGTATTCGAATTAGACCCACTATGCCTAACAGAAAATAAAAAATAAAATTATTGATGAAATTTTGGATTTTGAAATATGGTCTTCCATAGTAGATGAATATAAAATTCCTACTACTTTTAGAATTACATGAAAATATCCAACTAAGGATTATTATGAAAATAATTATGAAGAATGAATTGTGTATACTCTTCCTCAAGAGTTGAAGAATTCAGTGGGATTCATTCATTGAAAATTGAATATGAGATATGGCATACCTGTGGTGTCTCACAAGAATGATCCTAAAATGTTAAAGTGTTTTGGATTAATATCGATAATATTAAATATGATAATATTCCAACATGAATGTACAAAAGTGTTGGAGGCTCTTGTTTTCCATCCAAAAGACATAGGATCAAATCTAGAATGGGGATAGATTTTCAAGTACTGACATAGTACTGTAGCAGCAGAAGAACTCTAGAATAAGTGACACTGTAGTGGCGAAGGGTAATGTAGCAGGAACTTCTGCGGTAGCGGAACTGTATAATCCTAGTTATTACAGAATTACTATGCACCAATGGGCCATTTTTTCCAGAACAATTGAATTTCATGACTTATATTCAGACCACTTTGTCTTGGGACACCGGGCTATGTAATGGGTATCCCTCTACGTAGTCAATAATATGACTTTTCATTAATAATAAAAAATGTGGCTTTTACCCAAACCTTTAAAAATGATGATAATTATTTGATGATCCTTGATGAACCCATTTATGGATATGTAACTCAGGTTTAGTGAGATTTTTAAAACAATGATCTCACTGGAAATGCATGTGTTTGACAATAACTAGATAATGAAATTGCTGATATTTCTACCCAAATATTGGAGAGGGACTTTATTATCAATATAAAAATCCTATGATATCAGAAAATTACTAGTTAAAGAGTTGATTGTTAAGAATATGATGTTCAAAGTAGAACTAATGGTAAACCATTAGGAATATGATGAGACTTAGAAAAAATCAGTATCTTTAAAGGCTAATTTCTCTTGACAACAAAAGGAAAAATAAAAAAAATGTACATGATGCTAGTTCTAGTGATAGTTAATCTGCTTATGACACTGATGAGGATATGGCTCATCTATCTAGAAAGTTTATGAATATTTACCGAATGAAAAATTACCTCCAAAAACCAATCTTTAATGAAAAATATGATAACATAGGGAATTGGAAGAAAAAAATAATGATTATTCAAAGGATGTGTCCTTCTCTAAATGAAAAATAAAAGGACATATGCTATTTTATTGTCCTAAATTGAAATAAAAAAAGAGATATGCAATCAAGGGAAGAAGATAAAAGAAATCTATGAAATCCAACTAGAGTGCATATGATAAATGTTCATGTGACTCAGGTTCTTCACTTGATGATATCCTAGATAGAGAAAATATATTCTTTATGACTAGTTTTAGTGAGGTATCTACATTACCCATTATTTCTTATACTTTTCTTCAACATATCCTGTATAATTCTAAAAATTAAGAACGTGATGATAATATGAAAAATGATGAATTATTCGAATACTGAAACATGGAAGAGGATACCATTAATGAATTAAACAATATGTATAATAGTATTAAAAGGAAAAAATCATTAACTGTAAATAAAAATTCTGAGTTCTCAATAGAGAATGATACAAAAGATCAACTCCTCAATGAAAAAAATTAATTTAATATTTCAAATGAGAAATTAAAGAATGTTTATGAAAACATTATGAATGGTAGAGAGAAATTGACAAAATTTTAGGGAATCATGTCTCTCATAAATATGTTATTGGTATTGGATATGAACCGGGACAGAGGGTAATAATTATGAACTAAATTTGTTCTTAAATCTAGACATAAAACCACTACTGCAAGTCATGTTTCTAAAGGACCCAATAATGTTTTTATTTTAAAGAGTTTTAAATCTCTTTATATGAAACCTATATGGAAAATATTTTTCCAAAATATCTTATCACTAACATTTACAGACCCAAAAAATTTTGGGTACAAAAATGATTTCTTTTTTAAATTTTGTTTTGGAGGAAATTTTCATAAGGACCTATAGTAGAATTTTATGGTGCATGTACAATGGTGTTTCAAGAAATATGACATGATATTATTCATAGTATAAGTGCTTAATTATTTTTATGATTTAAATTTCACCATTGGTGATAATGCAAATGAAAAAATCATCAGTCTATTCCAAATTGGTAAGAAAATTCAGGTTTATTTTCAAATTATTTATATGTTTATGGTATAATGTAAAATATGATTATCATTTCTCATTTGTGTGATGGTGGTTTTTATTTTTATTTTGATAATGATAAAAGAAATGTTTTTTATTCAAAAAATTATTTAATTTTTACTAATTTATGAAATAAACATGTTTATTCTATGATTTAAATTCCATTTTATTTAAAAATGGATTATGATTATGTGTCATTGATAAGGAATAATTTCTTTTGAATGGGAGACTAGGTCATAAAAATATTCAATCTCTTAGAAACCTTACTATGAAAGGGATTTTTTGGGATCTACCTAACATTGATGTCCTAACTGGGTATATATGTAACCCCTATCAAAAAAGGAAACAATATAATATTTCCTTTAAACTAAATAATGAATTTCCAATTTCTCAATAACAAGTGTTAATTCACTTGTAATTTTTTGGACCCTATAGAGTTAATAGTCTTAATAGGAATCACTATGTTTATGTTATTGTATACAATTTTTCAATGTATACTTGGGTATACTTTCCAGCTCACAAAAGTTAATCCTAATCTTTTTTAACCATGTATTCTATGTATCTAGAAAATATTAGTGGCCTTAGGATCATGGCCATATGGAGTAACGATGACCATGTGTTTGAAAATAATAATTTTGAATCATTCTGATTAAAAAATGGGTACACTCATATCTTTTCTTCACATATAACACCCCAACAGAATATATTTTTTGAAAGAAGAAATCAAAAATTACAAGATATATCACAGAACATGTTAAATGAGTTAGACATGACAATCTGGGACGAAACTATCAATTGATCATTCTATATTATCAACCATGTCTTAATTATACATAGACATAAAAGGAACCCTTCTGATTTGTGGAATAATTGGAAACCTAAGCTAAATTACATAAGATTTGTTCATTGAAAATTCATTATTCAAAACATTACGGAAAACATGGACAAATTTTATTTCAAAAGTGATGTAGTAATTTTACTTGGTTATTCAGTTTCTAGTAAATCATAAACAATTTTCAATAAGAAGTCTAAAACTGTAGAATAATAAGTTCATGTAAAATTTACTGATAATGATCCATATAATCCTACGAACTATTTATAAACCAATGAGGATGATTTATCATCTATATACATAAATTCCAAACCATTATATTTTGTTATAAAATATTCATAAAACTCCTCAAATTCTAATGACTTTTCAAAAAATTCAGAACATAGACTTGGAATCCAGTAGTGACTAGTCCTTATTTAATTCGAGATATCTGAACTAATAAATATTATCCTTTATATGTTATTTTATGTGATCTATATAGAGAAAATAAATCTCTATATTCTGTTAGAAACCGAGTTCCACATCAATCTTTCTTGTTTCAGCCTGAATCTAAAAACATCAATGATGTTATTAATGATGAGATCTAGGCAATAGAAATGCATGAAGAGTTAATTATGTTTTAACCACAAAATTAAGGGAACATGTAGGTATAACCAAAGACACCTTGAATATTGGATCTAAATGGGGGTTTATGAATAAAGATGATGAGTCAAAAAATATATTTAGAAACAAGGCTATAATTGTTCTTCAACATTATAGTCCGGAAGAAGGGATTGAATGTAGGGAAACCTTTGCACCCACAATTTCACATGAGTCCATCAGAATACTTTTTTCTTATGAATCTCATCAGATTTAGGATATATCAAATAGATTTAAAGAGTGGATTCTGAAAGGAATTTATAATTTAGGATTTTTTTGCAACAACACACTGTATTTGAAAATCCTTACTTTCCAAATCATTTTATCAAATTATCCAAAGATTTATATGGTTTAGAACAAACTCCTAGATCTTGGTATGATACTGTCAAAAAATTTAAAATTTCAATTTTTTTTCAAAGGGAATATTTTATCCTACCCTTTTCATAAAACCAATTTCAAAAGATGTACTTGTAGAACAATTCTATAATGATTATATTATATCCAGATCATTAAAAAATTATCCTTGTGCAGATATAAATAAAATGATGAAAAATTAATTTTAAATTAGTTTAATGGGTGAACTCAAATTCATTCATGGATTTAATAATTTTCAAAACAAATATGGAATTGTTCTGATCCAAAGTAAATATAAAAAACATATTTTAAAAGCTTTTAATCAAGATATCACTAAATGTAGTGATACTTCTATGAGCACCACTTATGAACTAGATCATGATGAAACATGGAAACCAGGTGATGAAACTAGTTATAGAGGTATGATTGAAAGTCTTATCTATTTGAATTATAGTTGAATTTATTATATATTAGAGTGTATATGTGTTATTTTTGTAATTAAGACCCAAAGAGACGCACTTACATTCTATTAAAAGATTTTATAAAACCCTAAAATATAAAACTAATTTATTATTGTTTTTTACTAGAGGACATAAATTTGACATAGTATTTATTTTGATGCTACATTTTTGATGCATCATAGAGAGAAAATTAACCCCCTGAACATTTCTCTTTTTATGAATGTCCCTAGTTTCATTGTGTAGTATAATGAAAAATTCGATTCCATTGCCTACTGCTGAAGATGAATATATTGTTGTAGGTAGTTGTTGTGCACATTTTTATTGGATAAAACATACTATACTAAAATAAGGATATCAATTACAAAATGTCCCCATAAAATGTGAAAAGATAAGTTCTATTAACATTTATAAGAACCATGTTTCTCATTAAAGGAAAAACCACATTGATATAATACAACACTTTTTGAGAGATCATTTTCAAGAGGAAGATATCACTCTTGAATTTAATGGAAAAAACATTATTAAAAGATATAATCACCAATATATTGAATTTTGGTAGAATAACTTATATCACACATGAGTTTGAGATGATAAATTTTAGTTAAGTTTAATTATCATTTCCATACTATTTGTTTTTCTTACAATTGGTTTGTTATAAAATTGTTTTTTCGTACCATTGGAGTATTATACCATGGGATATTTCATATAGTTGAGTTATAATTCCATTTATTCTATTCCATTTAATTTTTTTCTTATGCGTTTTTATTTTTTTATCCTCCCATTAATTTCCAAGTTTATTTTAATTACTAAAACCCGATGCATGTATTTTTCAATCTTGATTTCTATTTCATGTATAATTTAGATTTTAAAATACCTAACATCCCAAAAGGTATTAATGTGAAATATTTTTATTCCTGAAATATCTAGAGGCATGCATGATTATCATGTATCTCCCACTTGATTCCAGATCAACCCTTTTCCTCTTTCCTTTTAATCTTTCTCATTTCCTTTGACTGAGATTTTTAATTTGATCTGAATTCCAATAATGATGTGAACTTTAGTGTATTCTCCATTTTAGTGTTCGTATTAAAATTAGTGTAAATAAAAATTGAGTGTTCCAACTCCAGTTTCCTTAGTTAACCCTGATATTGTTAGGAGAGTTTTTATTGTAGAGATGAAAGTATAATATAGGTGGATGATGTCAAGTAAGACATTTGTTGTTAATGTTCTCAGAAACCTATGATGGTTGGAATGGTTTTTGACAAATAAAATGATTACTACCCAAAGCTGGTGCATGAGTTTTATAAGAAGATAGATTAATTGTTTAATATAGATGGTACATAGTAGATTAAATCAATTTCAAATGAAAAGTTTTTGGTATTTCATTTAGAATATGGGAAAGGAGTTTAAAATCACCTTGTAAGGTAGTTCTTGATGATTATCAAGGAATTATTACATAATCTAGTGATGTTTTATTTTATGGGTATTCCCATGATGAGATAATAAGAGATGGTTAAGCTAGAGGTCTAGTTTCCTTTGTGTTGGATGTTGGATGTGTGATGTTATTTATGTTCTTGCATCATATTTTATGTACAAGAAAAGTATATTTTAAAATGTTATGGTATCGAGATGATTAAATTATATTTATTATGAAAAAAGGACAAAAGATTAATCTCTATAGATATCTACTGGTAGATATGTGCAATATTATCAGACCTTTATTAAGATATATTTCGTTGATATATCCAGTAATGATTTCTTCAATAAAGAAGGAAAAGGGACCAGATTATGCTAATGAAGATTTTCTGATTGACTGTGGTGGTTTCTGTATAACCAGCTCTACATTATCAAGAATAAAGATAAGATAAAAATCAAGGAATAAAAAATGTGTTTGGGATAGTGAAAAGTTATATATATAGTAAAATAAAATTGGTCATCCAACTAATCCTAACCATGATGTTGATCATAGTGTGGAGCCTAATTATGTTATAGAATACTAAATTAAGGATGCATATTATTATTAATAATTTAAATGAAGAAATTTTTTGATGGAGGGAGTGCCCCTTAGCATTCTATAAGTGCTGACTTGGAGACTCTCAAAATTTTGATTGAGGAAATGAAATATAATTTTAGAGAATTTGTGAATGGTATTCTTAAAAGTCTTGTTTATACTTCCTCAGATTATTTTGATGGTAATATTCCTCCTCTAGTGATTCTTGTTGTCAGATGAGATTAGATGTTACAGAAGAACTTAGAGCTGCATTTTTCAGTGCTTCTAGTAGTGTCATAGATCATAATCAATAAACCATCAGAAAAATATAACTTAATTATAATTGTGTTATCAAAATATTTACTATACACGAAAATGATATGCATGAGCACAAATAGGATATTATTAAATCCTTTAATTATTATCTCTATTTAATCTATACTAAGAATATTATTAATGAGTATTTCAAAATCATGGATGATAATCATCCAATACCTCTTGTGTCTTGTGCCTTGATAGAGAAAATCAGACAGCTCATGGAGGAGTTTCCACGGTTGAAAAAGTTTATAGAAGATATGTGTGATTTTTTTAGTGCTACAGAAATGGGTGTCTAGATCATTATGGATTTTATCAATCTATTGAAGCCTTATCTCTGTGTTCATGGCTCTATCATTATAGATCCAGATGAATTTCCAATTCATTAAACTACTAGTGGGCTTATTATTGGACCTTTATTTCATTCTCCCCATCCACGATACATATCTACCATTATAAACAATCCTTTTTCACATTTACATCATTGACTTAGCATTTCCCTAGAATACAATTGAGGAACTAAATCATTTGAGACTAGTTATAAACATATATTAACCTTCCTCCTCTACATCATCTCCACCCACGATGCAAAAAATTGTCATTAAGAATTTGGTATCTACTCACAGCACCTCTGTTAAAGGAAATGAATCTCAAGATCCTACCATTTAGAATCCCTATGCAATTTGTTTTTTATGCGGATGTAGCTGGAAAATATTATAAATATATATACTCCTTTTTGGATAATTCCACAAACATTTTTGTCATCTTTACCTTTTTGATCATCCCAAAAGGGGGATAATTTTTATGGAATATTGGTTTCTTATAAATTTTTTTGTTTTTCTGTTTTTTAACCATAGTTTCTTTGATAATATTTCATTATGATACTTCCCTTTGATACTTCCTATATTATTATTATGTTATTTAAACCATCTAAATGTATTGATATTTATAATTATTTGTTTTTAATAGGATCTTACCTTGGATATCATTTTTATACCAGTCTAAAACCATTGATTACATGTTTTACTTTTTTCATATTCATTCAATGAAATGATTTGTGATCCTTAAAAGGGAGATATTGGTGAACTCATAGTTTTTAATAATCCCAAATCATTATTCTAACAATTCTGTTGAATTCTATTACTTCTTTTAAGGAATATATTTTTTGAGACTAGGTGATATATTCATATAATTATAACACCCAATTGAGAGAGACACCATTGGCTATAACACACCATCGACATAGAAACCCTATGTATATCACAACATCATGAAATATTACAATCAGACTATCACACTACTTGACTGAATATTTGATGATACACCATTTTATGAGATACCACCATGATATCATGAAACTAGAGCATACACCACCAAACCAAACACCGTAGCTAAGACAAAACCATCTTGAAAGAAAATTTGGCTCAGTTTGAGACACCACCAACAAAGTACCACTAGTTCATCACACCACTAGTGTCGCACCACCAGTGTGTCCAAGCTAGTGTCACACCATTAGAGTAACATACCACTAGATCATAACACCACAAGTTACTAAGAACCTATCACTATTTTATTAGTTTACATAGTTTTAATTATAATAATGTTACAGTTATATTTTCGAAATTTAATAACTTTTACTATTTTAATGATTGTTTCTTAATGTTTTGATAGAATTTATATTGGAACGTTTAGTATAATGAATTTGATTTGGATGTTCATGTTAGTCTTAAAAGAGGGGTTCACATCCTCCTCCAACAGTAAAATTAGACACACATATTCATATAGAGAATGAAACACATAAAAAATAATATAATGGATAGATGGAGTGTGTGATTCAATAAGATTACAAGATCCAAAGAGAAAAACTTGATTGAAAACATAGAGATCTCTCATATGATAATCATTCGACTAAGGAATAAATAGATCGTCTCTTCTAAAGATTTTTCTTCAATAAGAAAACAAAATTTGTGACACTTTGTTTTCCTGAATATATTTATTGAACATGACTCAAAATATATTTTTGAATCAAATCAAGAGTCATATATTGAATTACTAATCACCAAGAAACTCAAAATTCTACACTCCTAGATTTATCGTCTTTTAGATATATTTTTTTAAAGAAGTGTGTGCTTTATTCTATTTTATACAGGAACACTATCTCTGATCCTAAACCCGAAGATACATGATATCATATCGAGCCCTTTTAATAATTGTTTCTCCCACCGATAAGAGTGATAAATGTCCTTTTGTGTCCTATTTAATTTTACCCACACTATTAACTATGTAAAATTTCTTGTGTGACTTAGATAGTGTTAATTATTGTAAAATTTGACCCAGGTATTGGAACATAGAGTTTAAGTCATATAAACTACTAGTAGGTGGATGATCACCTTGTGGAGAGGACTAAGTATCGACTTTATTTTGAACCTATTATATTCAATCATTTTCCTGTGTGTTTTAATTTTTTTTTTATTTTTTTCTTTAAAACTAAGAATTTCTTTTACATATATATAAAATTCATACTTTTATAGTTTCTCTTAATTCGTGTTCATATTGTATTTTGATCAAGTAATTTTATTTCAAATGATTTAATAATTTTATATAGTATTCCTCAGAGAGATAATCAATCATTAAAATCTATATAATAATACATATATTGGTAAAATTTTATATATTTAAACATTTGGGTAATTTCAAAATATTCCATTTTAATGTAATTTTCATTGGGTACTCATTTTACCCCTCTCTTGAGATACCCACTCTGACAAACATAAAACTTCATATTTTCACCAAAAAATCAATTTTATTTTAATAACTATTCTTCATAACAATATCACATTATTATATGATTAAAGAATTGAACCCATTTATAATATTTTAAAATATTACATGGTTTGATAACACATTCTCATAAATTTAGTAGATGTATCATACCCATTACCAGTTATAATCATCACACACTACATAATGAAAATAGTTGATAGAAAAAAAATTATATATAAAGGCTAGAAAATTTTATATAAGAAAAATATGATATTATATATTTCTTGACGAACTCAAAGGAGAGGTTTAGTAAAAACACACCCATTAGAAATGAATATATACTAAAATGAGGTAACAAGACTCCGTATTAAAAACATAATGATATCCCTCCATGGATACTTTGGATACTTTCAGATTTGGAACATAGTTTTATATTTATACTTATTAAAACCATTTTCATTATTGTATCATTTAAAGATATATATTTAAGGAATGTGTAAGATTAAATTTAAAACAAATAATATATCAAAATATATGTTTTTATCATTTAATTTCATCATTTATGTTGAATTTGTTTAGAAGGATCTCTAGTGAAAAATTGTGTATTGAAGAATTTTCAACTGCCCATACATGAAATATTTTTCCCTAATTAATGGCAACATGATTTTAACCTTATATGGGTGATTACCCTTATGTAGGGATAATAATTATTAAGAAACCCATACAAGAGATGAGGGGTCTTGGTTGAACCCTTAGATAAGAACATGATGACACTTACAAGAGCTTCAATATTTATAGATTACCTTTACATGAGAAGAGACAACTCTAATAAAAAATAAATTATTTTTTCTGGGCATTAGGTATATTGAAGGTGAATTTATAAAGCCGTTGAAAACTCCTTCTTACCCTTATGGCGCTATATAACAAGATGATGTCGTTATGGATCTGATGGAACCTTTACCCATAGAAAAAAGGTATTAAATTTGCAAAATCTATAAAAAATAATTTTTATTATTTAACATTAGATAAACCCTTTTACCTTTTTGACACATCAAAAACATGAATAAGGATAAATATTTCATTGATATTTTTACGTTTTTAATTAACCATTTAAAAAATATCAAATTTAAGGATTTCTTATAAAATCCAATAGCCTAAAAAAATACACAATAAATCAAATTACATTAAAAACTTCTAATATAAATTTCCAAATAAATTTTTTAAATTTTAAATTACAAATATACTATGTATAATCATTTTTAAATAAATTAATATTTATAAATAAGGTTTTTCTTAATATTAAAAATTTGGACACATATTTTAAACTACAAAACAATACAAAATTACTTACGTATCAGAAAATTATACCCATATATATATACAAATGTTTCTAGAATGTTACCTCATTATTTTTATCAAATAGTGATGACCTAATAATTTTTTTTAGTGTTCTACCGTATAGATAGATCATATTCATTAATTTATGATTTGTTTTCTAAACATATTTGTCATAATTACATTATTTATATATGAATTAAATTTTTTATATTTTAATTAATATCATTAATATATTACAATTTAATCCAAAATGTTTATGAAGTAAAAAATATTTATTTGGAAATATTTTTCAGTTATCCACAAACTCTCATTAATTAATGTTTTGTAACAATATTCAATCATCAATTATTTTTCATAATATTTATTTCAACCAATATCATTGACTCTATTTTCCATGTTTATTATTGGATGGTTTTTAGAAACACACTAACCATTTGATAATGTTAGCCATATTGTTTTCAAGAATTATTAAGATAATCGATCTTATACATCACCTCAAACTTATGTTTCGGTTGATGTGAGTGAACATTATCTATATTGTGAACAAACATAATAATATATTCAATTATAATATTGATATAAGGACATGATATATTATATCAAAAAGATTAGTAACTACTTTAAAATGTTTTTGTTTCCAAAA
This sequence comes from Viscum album, assembly GCA_963277665.1. Lineage (NCBI taxonomy): Eukaryota > Viridiplantae > Streptophyta > Magnoliopsida > Santalales > Viscaceae > Viscum > Viscum album. Next base: position 1,407,333,871 of record OY728135.1, read on the forward strand.
TAATTCATTAATTTTATAACATCTCCTTATAAGATAAGAATTTTATGAATTTTTTTGTTAAAAATTTACATTCTTAGTGTGGGACAATACATTATTTTTAAAACCAACCTAAAAAAGAGAATATAATATATTTTATATTTGATGTGAAACACGTTTTTTGAATTTTTATTCTTTTATATTGTAATATTTTTCCCATGGTATTTCTAATATAATGATTTTTTATATTGATTCCCATAATTCATTTTCTTTTTAAAATAAAAAACTATGTGAATCAAAAAATATATATTAATTAGAAATTAAAAAAAATATATTATTATTATATTTATTTAACCATTTATCATTTTTTGATTCTATATCTTTTTTATCAATATGTGTTAAAATCTTGCTGATCATTTCAGTATACCTATCAGATAATAATTTAAATTTATTTATGTATGGTTTATGTTTCAAGAATTATTTATTGAATATTGTAAATTTATTTATTTTTAAATGAAATACATTAACTGGATGCATAATTAATCCATTTTTAATAGTATATATCATTTTAATACATTTAACATTCAATAAAATATCAATTTCGTCTAGGAATGAATTTATACTTCAATTTTTAATTCATGAAGCTTATTTACGTGAAATGTTTACTCCAATAATTGAGTTATTAAATAATAAAATTTCATTCCAAATATTAATTCAATTATCCTTTTTGGTTTATTTTTAAGTAATTTTTTAAAATTCATAACTACATTAAGACAATTATAATTTATCCTCAAGATCCATTAAAACATTATCACCTATATTATTCGATATTTTAACTCAAATATTTTTTTTATCATTGCATAAGGATTTTGTGTCCATTTATATAATTTTTATTATATACACATGAAGGATTATTTTCTTTTTATCTTCAATGAATTATTATTCATTATAATAGTGAAATTAATAAGTAATTATACTTATTGATAAATTATTATTTTTATCATCATAATCTTAAATTCCAATATTTTTTATTGAAAGGTTCAATGAGAAGAATATATTTCCTTTATAAAGTAATTTCATAAATATAATTTTTCATTTTAATTAAATACTCATTAGTTAAAATACACGTGTATATATAAAAATTTATATTGGAAACAATAAATATGACTTCATTCCCTTTTCTTTATCAACAAACATGTTATGAGTATTATAATCCCCCAAACTTATTTTCGTGCATTTTAGAGAGTAAAAATGTATATATTTTTTGTAATACTCATTGTTATTTTTTATGTTAGTATTAACAATTGTTATAAAATGAGGATATTATCAATATTTTAAACATTAATTTTAACTATATTCGTTTCCCCCATAGAAAAAGATTTTACATAATTCTATTTATATAGGTCATGAAATAGATAATTTAAAAGGGGTATTACCAGAATATTTTTAATATAACCTTAGATAGTTTAAAAATCACATTCAAACTTGTAGATTATTATATATTAGTAATTTATCATTAAATATTCCTTAAATTCTCAATATAAAATATAAAATTAAACCTAATATTTTTTCAACATAGATATATTTTTAGAAACATTTTTTATATATATTCTTTCGGAAAAAAAAATCCCTCTTGGTATCATTGAATAATTTTTGAGGTTATTGTGTTTGTTGAAAAAGTGGGACTCCTTGTTTTGTTTGTTGACAAAGAAGACCATGAATTAAAAATTCATTGAAAACTGGGGGTTACAATGAGATTTTCTGAGTTCAATGGATGTTGTCAACAATCCATATTGATTGAAGAACCTCTACAATGAAAATGATGATAAAGAAACAATACAAAACTAGCATATACAAGGGGGCGCTGGTGTCTTGGAGGCTTGGAAAGAATCTCACCATATTTTTTTCAAGATTAGCATATAAAAATATTGAAAATGATAGGGGTCATCAATGATTTGGTTTTGTAGCACAAGGTGACTATGATGACAATCACTAGGGCGGCTGGACATGGGCGCCGAGAGAAGACTTGCACACTGGTGCTCAAGGTGCCCAAAATGACTATAAATATATGGCTACCCCTACTCATTTTCAAGGGAGTTAAATACATAGGGAAAATTTGATAACCATTCGTGTAAGAAGGGTTGGTTTCGCATGTAGTGGTTTGGTTGAAAATTATAATGATATTTACATGTTGCGCACCAGTTGACAGCTGCACACCAATATTGGGTTGGGCATAAAGGTGTGTGATTCACCCATGTTTTCTGTTGAGGAAGGGATTTTCACACAAGTAGTTAGGTGAAACGTGCACACCAATCTTGGAGAATCATTCCAAAGCATAGGGAATAATGTCAGGCATTTGACAAGTACACCAATCATTGAGAAGTGCACCACTCACTCTAGGGTTGCACAAAAGTTGGAAAATTCCTGTTACCTTCGATGCAAAGTTAGATTCATCTACGTGTGAATGTTGGACATCAATATAGAATCTACATATAGAGAAATATACATTAATTTGTGATAATAAGGAGTCATAAAGGTTTATAATATGTGATTGGATCTTCTGAAGAAGTAGTGATCTCACTTCAGTTGAGAGAGTAGTGAATTCTCAAATTGTCAGTGGTTTTTAAACTAGAAGGGACCGTGAGTCCTCTTCGAGAAATTTAATCATCGGTGCGATTATCGTAGATTGGGTACATCGGCACATTTGTGCTTATACATTTCTATGGGAAAGAGAGAGAATAATGACTTTCATAACATAAAAACAATATCAGAATGGGAAAAGGTTTAAATATATCATACCGTAATTCACAGCCCCCCTCTTCGGATATTTGGCCTTGTGTGACAAACACCTTTTCATTATTAATCCAATAATCATTGTGAGTTCCTTACATAAAAGACAATATAATAATACAATTAATTCTCCTATATTCATTTAATTATTTTCATTATATCCAACAAAAAACAATAAATATTTTTATATGGATATACTTTTTTTATAGAAGTATCCAAATCATTGAGACCATTATAGGGAATATCAAGTAAAATATATCAGATTAATAAATTGAATCTCTTCCATATGAATGAATTAATTAACATGATTTTTATTAAATTGTAGTTCTCTTTGAATAATATTAATTAGATTTATTCAAAAAAATATTAATGCTAATCTATCAATGGTGAACCTAGTTAAATAATTTCATTTAATGAGTATCAATATAGAATAAAATTTATATAGTAATGAATCTACAATCATAATACCTTTAAAACAAAATTTATCTTTTTTACTACATTCATTCAAATATTATTTAGTGTTTTATATGTTATAAGACAATTTTTACTAATTATTTTTTGGAATCAAAATCAAAACAATTATTAATGTTATCATTGATATAAAATTTCACTAATTAATACTAATGAAATATTCTTAGTATATGTTTGGGTGTATCTCACAATATATTTATTTTTTCTAAATTATTTAAATAAAATTAAAGGGATGATATTGGATAACAATTTACTTCCTTTCATTATGTTACAATAAAACTATTATAAATCCCATAAAATATAGAAAATCAGTATATATAGTGCGAGGAAAAAGAATAATTATAAATAATGATTATAATTATAAAAATTAACCTTCTTCCCTATACATAATAGGATACTAATATATTATAGAAGATAAATTTAATTAGAAATTCATTTGGTAATAACATCACATGAGTTATTTGATATCCTCAACTAATATATGAGGTAAATATAATAATAATATCACAATAATATAATTATTATCTTTAATATAACAACCCCATTCAAATATGAACAATGAATGGATATGAGAGTCACGAGACCTTATGCATTCCACGTTGTTTTATATAGTCTCCTATATAGATACATGAGATTAAGGTGGTGTAGTGGGGGAAATATATCCACATATCGGAATACATAAACAGTATAAATAAAAAAAATAATATACATCCATCTTGGTAAAAAAACATTGAAGAGAATATTGGAAAGTGATAAAATAAATAAAACCTATTCCATATCAATGTAATATGTCTATAATTTCATAAAATAATATACTTGTATGTATAATATATAAAATACAAAAAATGGAACAGAAAAATAGAATAACCTATAATAATGGTATTGAACACTATCCTAGTCCTTATATGAAAATCCACATGCTTACTGGCCCAAATAATCACCTAGAATTGAACATATTCCTTTGTACCACCTTGAAACCATGATGTAGGACCCATCCAGGTCCCCAATTAGGATATCTGTAAAATTGAGTAGTCAATCGCTAACTATGTCACTGGATTTTGAGTTCAAAATTTATTTTTAGGTGTATGTGTAAAAAATAATATAGGTAGTACAATAGAATAAATGATGAAAATTCTCAAGATCTGTAGTGGAACCTAAGGTCAGTCACACATGATTAATGTAGTGATGGTTTTCTTTGAACATGTAGTAGACTTATTTCCACCCTAGGGAACTTCAGAGGATAACACATTACTACCCTAGAACCAATATATGATAGCTTACATTCATTGGAATGTTCTATATGCCTTTGAATAAAAGGAGATATATATATTTTCACAATTTCATTAATAACACTTACCATTTTATCACATTAAGACATCTACAAGGGTGATTCAATGATAAATCCTTGATATTTTCCATTTCATATATCATGACTACCTCAAGGTATTTTAATTCACCACTATTTTAATAATTTAATTTAATATATCTATACTTTCACAAGGTCATCTACCCAAAACCTTGCTATGAATTTTTATTTCACATATCAAGACCATGAATAATGTATTGAAACAATATCTCCAGGATAATTAAAATTTAATATATATTTACCAGCACAAGTATATTTAACCAATAAATAATTGGGAATTTTTATATCATATATCAATAATTCAATAAAGAAAATTTAATGAAAACACTATGAAAATTTTCATTTCATTCTATCATTATCTCCCTAAGTGAATTTAGTATACAAGTGTATGAAGAAAATCTTATCGAATTTAACACATAATATATGAATCATTTTTTAAAGAGTTAAACAAATTTATACCAATATAATTTCATAATTATATATTATAATTTATCAATTCATTATGAAATAATTCATCCATTATTTTTTATGATTTAAATTTATATACCCACCATTAATTCCAAAACACTAAAACTAAAAATCCATTACCTAATTTATAATACTTGTATTAAAAATTAATGATAACAATATCAATTCATTTATAATGCAAATAAAACACCCAAGACATCATGTTATCATTTTACAAGACACAATATATGTTATAAGTAATCTTCTTTATTTATCCTTGATAATTTGAATATATAAAAATTCAATAAAATATTGTATTCTTCTTCATTGTACCTATTTCTAATTTCTCACTAACTGTATTTCTTTCCCACATTACATCACTATTTCACAATGTCAATTCCACATGCAATGAATCCACTTGGTATAACCTTCTAGGATGTCATTAACACAAACTTTTAGTGTATAAAACATAGAAATTTTAGGTTTAAGGAATCACTATAAAATTTTGTTCCATCATACCAAATATCATTATGACCACCCAATAAAAACATGAAAAATAAATATACTGACATGGGAAAGGGTTGTGAATTAATGAACACACCTTCATATATATCCATTAATCAGATATATGGCATCATTTTGAGTCATAATAGTATAAAATTTAGATGAAGACAAAATCCTGAATAATTGAGCACGTTTGACCTAAGTTGATTATTCATGATTAATAAAGAGAACAGTGATATGGTTATATGACTGAATAATATCCTTACCTCTATCCTTGAATCACCATATAAAACACTCTAAAAACAAAATGATTAATTTAGAACATCTATTGAGATGACAAGAGATTTAGGTGTTTCACAATGCCTAATGTGAGTGAGAAAAGAGTCATGTGGGTTATAAAATTATAAGGATAAAGTAGTATGATTATAATTTTTAATTGTTTTTATGATATGGATACCTATGTTTTCAATAAATTATCAAACCATGCAGAAAATAATATCTTAATAGGCATATTCACTCACAGATTTTCAGCATGGTTTAAAAGACATTATTCTATCCATACAAATTGGCTTTAAAAACATATTTATCATCTCAAAAAGATTATCTATATCCATAAACTAATAGTTTCACATTACATTGTTCAAGACCCCTTTAAAATATTACTATGAGATCCACATATTTTTAACTTATCATTGCATGAAATTTTTTAGAAAATAATTCACTACAAAAATTAATTTGAAAGTTTTCTTGATGTTAAAGGTGATAAATGATTTTTTCTAAACCATTAAAAATAAAAAATGTATAATTAAACTATTAATAAAAAACGTCCATAAATAAACCAAAATATCTTTAGAGATATATATTAACCCTAGGTACGCCTCATAACTCAAGAAAAATAAAGGGACCCCAATTCAGGATGCATGGACTCTTGAATATTCGATCCAAAACCTCATTTACAAAAACACCATCCACAGAAATGAAAAATTTAAATTCCCTATAAAAATACCCCTAAAATATTTATGGGTTTTTACTAATTTGACACCTTATAAAATTGTATTACTATACTCTAATACCATGAATAAAAAAGACACTTCAAAAAGAAACACTGGCCAGCAGTATGGACCATCTGACTCTCACCCCCCATTTCTCCTCCAATACATACCCTTGCATTCATTTCACTTCTATAAGATGAAATACATATTCATTATTATTATTCTTAATGATACATGAAACATGGTTTGGAATCTCTTTAAACGATTCATCTATCCCAATATCAAATTTATCAGCCCCAAATAATTTATCGGTATTCCAAAACAACATAAGAACATTTGATTAATCAAAAACTCCACATAATGCTCCCCATAGTGCCTATTATTTCAAAAAATCCAAAATTATTCTATAATTATAGTAGAATTCTGTTAATTCCAACAATAACACAATACATCCCAGTTTTTATGGAAATGACTAATCCAATGTATTCCTATATGAATATATTTATGAGAACCCACAGTGTTCCTCTTGAGATTATTAATATAATGAAGTTATCAACAAAGAAATGATGCCTCCAATCATAGAAAATTATTATCGTTCATCATCCAATCAAATTCACATGAACTAATTCATCAACAAAACTATGGATCCCTGAATCAAATATCATCACATTTGAAGGAAAAATTTATTCAATAGTGCACTCTACTATATGAATAACATGTCAAAAATTAAATCTACTTTTCCAAAAATTAATCTATCCTGGTTCTAACTTTAATACATAAAAAAAACATCATATATTGGATCTCCTCTATATCACTCTCCAAAAAATTCAGGTTTACCCAAACAAACCCACTATATCATCTATTGGTCTCAGTGTCTTAGATCTCTAAAAAATCATGGGACCATCCAAGTATAGAAAATTTTATCATAAAATAACTTCCCTGATAATTACATTATTATATCCTTATGAAATAAAATCTACAATCTTATTGTACCATGAGAATTGATGAGTCATTGATCTAAATCACTCTCCGATCAATGAATTCATATCAAGACTGATATTAATTCTCAGACTATAATAGACAAAATATATGATGTTAATATATGGTATCCTCTACAAAACCATATGAAAAAGACTAACTTACAAACTAGAATACTAGAGTCATTTCAAACATTTATTGACTAGTTTCATTTCATTAATGGTCCTATAAAAAAGGTATCTCATTCTATTAGATTATTATATTCTCCCCACACCAAGAGTACACTCATTATCACTCAATCAAAATAAAACTCTAAACTTTATTTTCTAAATTCTCTAAAATAAATCTTGCATTCAATGTATGTGAATTCCCCGCTCAAACCTGAGTGATAGTTTTAAATACCTACATTCGTCCACTCTAGACTCATATTGAACATCATTGATAGGATTATCCAAATTATTCATTCAAAAATTGGGTTACCCCTCAATTGTGGAATGGTAATATTCCACAATATTGAATCACTTATGCCACTCCTCATCTATAACCTTGAATGGTTAAATCTCCAACCGATACAGTTAACTCATAATATGCCACACATATTCAACACATCAACCTGTAATAATATATTATCTTGTATTGACCATGCCACTCCCCCTTCACCTATCCATGGCACAACCCTTCACCATAGGAAATATTATATTAATATTATTTTTTTAGGTCACCATGGCCCTAATGATATCTTCTAACACTTCGACTATAAATTTTTGATAGTGTCCCATCATATAATGAAAAATATCTTCCCTTGAATATCCACCACGAAATTCTGAATATAGAACTCATCATAGTGTTAATGTCATCACATTAGTCAAGTTACTTCAAAAACAGAATAATCATAAATAGACACACATAAGATCCATTTATATAATCAAAATATTACTAGATACTAAAAAATATTAATGTGATCTACCAAGATTTTTTTTATCATAATAAGAATATTCTCTCACACTAACCAATACACAAGAAAAATGTCAAAAAAAAAGAAAAAATGTTTTCATTCATCATATCATTGATGCTTAAATGTTTCATCCTCCAATGAAACCCAATAACAAAAAACCAAATCAATATCCAACATGTCAAATAACATAAAAACTAATCCAACGTACATAATCTACCAATAATAAATTCACCAAACACAAAAACCCTCATGAAGAAAACTCTCAACACTCTTTCGAAATGGGGTATCTTAGAAGAGAAATAATATTTACATAATCTCCCATAACCTGACCATGTTTCCCAAATCTAATGTGTCCATTTACACCCAAATATCCATATATTCACCCATGAAGGGGAACTATTGACCATAACATTATAAAATCACTAGGAAATGAAATTATAGGTATCCAAAAGACCATTCCCTCTAAAATAGCCTATACACAAAAATACATATTCTCCAAATGACCTTACCCAAACTCTAATAAATATATTAAAAATTATAGGAAATACTTAGAAAAAATATTTTCAAGGGATCCCTTAAAAATTTATGATATGTAAACATAAACTCATGTATATCAATTTAATTCATTATCATTAATCCATATACATCGTTATAAAAAATATGTCACTGGGACAACCCCTCTCTTGGATTTTCGTCGATCGAAAAACCTATTAACTCACAACTATCCTATGATGCTTATCAAAGGCCTCTAGGAACCCACATAAAGACCTAAAAATAAATCATCAAATAGGACACAACTCATGGCTATTTATCATATAGATATCTCTTGATACATTACAAATAATGTGTCAAAAATAAATGAACACTCTATGGTCACGCAGTGATGAAAAGACAACCGAGGTTGACACCGTAAAACCACATTGTCCACCTTATATATATATATATATATATTGACTTCACTAATTTAATCATTATGATTTTAACATACCTAGATTTCAATGAAAATTTCTCAGTTAAATGAAATTTCTTGTATATTTTATAGTGAAAATTTATATATAATTTTCACAAGGAATTTTTTTTGCTCATGCATTAAAAAAATCAACCTAAAATGATCACATAACATGTTTTTTATAGAATTAGAGGTAATTTTGAGTAAGATGACATGATAAAAGTATATTTTAAAACAACATATTATTGGACCTAGATGATTTTAATTATTAACCGATATTATAATTGAAGTGATCAACCATATACAATAATAAAAATTATATCTTAATAAAATATTCTTGATGTAATTCTTGAAAACGCACACACCGTTCATACCATCCAAGAGATAAATTAAATTTAATTAGAATCTTCATAATATATAATATATCCCCTTGTGAAATAGGTCATGTCTAATGGTAAAAAACACGATGAATAATCCCATTCTAGGTAACGTAGAATTTTATTCTATAATGAGTGGATATTCACTTGGACGTGTTCTATTCCATTTTCTGACAGTTACCTAACTCCTATATTCAATTACAATATATCCATACCAAATGAAGGCAATTTATTCCACCTTTTGACATCCTCACCCTATTCAAAAATGAATAGTATATGGATTTGAGATTTATAGGACCACATGTTCCCATCCATATATATTAGGTAGACTATACACAGAAACATATTATAACAAAAATAGAGATATTTTATGTTAGATACATTCATATAGATTAATACGTTTTTAAGGGACATACATATAAGATTATAAAGAAATATAACCCTTGATTTTTTAAAATGATCTACCTATAATATCAAATAATCATAAAATAGAATTTCATGTATAGAAAGATTAAAAATAGTAAAATATTAAATATTTGGAAAATCCTAAAAATATTACTATGTCCTAAGAGGGTCCAAATCTACAATGATTCATCAAATATTGTCTAAATAATGCCAAATCATTGGTCCTCTTCCCATGTACAAACCTAAGACCATTTAGTATTCCCATGTACCAACTTATAACCTAATAAGGGTGTGAGTATAATTTATTTTTCTGCCACCAATTTATCTCCAAAATATCCATTATTAAATTTTTATTTAGGATAAAGTTCTATAAATTAAGGTAAAATTACTAGAAAAATAAATGACACGGATTTCAAGGACCCACATCTATTCTTGAGTTTTGTCATACATGCTTCGACCATTGGAAAATTTCATTCTGTATATAGTTGGATCAGGTAAACTCTATGTTAATATATTGGGTGAACAAGTATTACCTTGAAACTAATATATGATTTTATACATACTTACATCAGTTCCATATATCATTACAAATTGATGTACCAATTTGTGTCTTTTTCTCTTGAAGTGTTTAATCTTTTCATCCTATCAAACACACCATTAGGAGATTTTTAAAACCCCTATATGGTCATTTTAATTTCAAATATCAATACATTATAATGTTCGTTTACATGACCTATATATATTCATGTTTTAATTTAATATATCATGACTACTATATGGGAATTTGCATGACCCTTGAAATATAATTTTCAATTCAAATATCATGATCTCTGAAATGGTGATTACAAAACCAATCTACAAGTGTTTAAATTTCATGTATACTAATTTCCATAAGGAATTTTACAAGTCAACCAAATGAATTTTTTCATTTAATATATCAATGCTTCCATAATGGTTTTTATACCACATATCAAATAGTTCTTACATTTCATTGTATCATTATAACCCCTTTTTTCTTTACCATACATATCTATCATGAAATCCCTAAGGTATTAAATAGATTATAAATCATACCCCCTAGAGGGAGTTTAAAAATTTCATATCAATAACATCTCATAATGATCTACTCTAATGTACAAATTCATTATCCATTATAACACATAGTGTGATTTATCATTTCAATATATAATGATCACATTGTTTCATAACTATCACATATAAAAATCTATTACACATTACAAAATATATTAGCGACCCATTTACCCTTTCAATGTCAATTAATGATGTATTTTAATATGAAAAACATGTAATAAATTTAAAATATTCTACGAATTAATTTATGTTAGAATTAGTTATCTTCATCTATAATTTTAAATTAAAATAATAGTACTTTCTTGACCATGTGATAAGTGAAGAATGAAACTCCAAACAACCAAGGATTAAGGGAGAACCTCTTTATAGTAGAGAATATAGGTATCAACATGAGAGGATACATAATGGTTCAATGATATCGGTAAAATGTGTGATATTGGTTATAAAAATAATAATAGGAATTGTTGATTTTAGAATTTTAAGGGTCGGAGAAAGTGGCTTCATAGTATACCAAACCATTGTCAATATATGCAGTTACCATTGTCTTTGAACAGCCCTATCAAACATTTTTTTCCAGAATGATTGCAAAATCATACGCCATAAATGTGAGATAGATATGCAACTAGAAAATTTATTTCAAAAATATAAAATAAAAGTGCTCCACATTCTAGGTCCAATCGACATGGAGTTGTTTAAAACTATACACCTATAAGTAACATTTATCTATTAATTAACCATGAATGATAACCTTTCACTAAAAAATGAACATAAAATCACCCCACACTCATGGTTTTAGATAGTTTAACCTATATCATACAGAGTAAAATTTAAACAATATAAATAATCACTAATTAAAAAAATAAACCCAATACACTTGATATATGTCCAAGCACCCCAAGCCCCTCACATTCCTCATTCAGTTTTTAAAGACACCATAAAATAATGAGAAAACAATTATATTATCAATTTAAATACTAATTTTTAAAATGTAACGTTAATAAAAAATCAAATTCTTCTGAACTTTAAACATAAAAAGTTTCAAATATTTATAGTCTCTATAAATGTTATCATCTCGAATATCTATATCAAACACTAGGTTAATAATGAACTCAATCATCGTTCAAATGAAAAATATAATTTCACATATATATATATATATCATTTATAGTAATTTGTTCATTGATAATAATAATGAAATAAACACATCATATCATAATTTAGAAACAGTCATGGCTTTCAAATATAATAATTTTGGCCAAAAAATTATTTATAAGGACATTAAATTAACAAATAATATCCTTCAATAAACCTTAATAAGAAACACTCTCTATATAAATTGATCAATGGGTTTATTATACTATTAGGAATTAATATCTAAGAATGATGTCTCTATAAAATAATACACCATAAAAAAGTAATTTAATTCAAATAATTGGGCCTATAAAACCCAAGGATTTCATTGAACATTGTCTATTTAAATTAATTAAATAGCTTATGCCAAACGCAACACTGAGTTCAAGCGCACCACGATATACAAAACTAGACGTTCAAAAAGAGGTTATGAATAATATTAAAATAATTTTTAATTTTATATACTCAATATAATTTTAAAATCCATATTATGTGTTTCATAGACATAATATAATAACAAATTCAATTTTTAGGGTAAAAGAAGTATTTTTCAAAAAAATCATTTTTACCGCCTTTTATTAGAGAACCCTTTTTAAGTCCAATATTTGATGATTTTATATATTAAATTTGAAAAAATAATCTTCTCATTTAGAAGTGGGACATAAAAATTTAGTTTTGACAAATTTTTGGTGTTTTTCTCATTACTTTAATTTTTTGATGAATAGTGAAAATTCTAAATTTTAATTGAAAACAAATTTTTTAAGAAAAATAATTTATAGTGTAAAATTAAACATTTAAATGGTTTTTAATTATAATTAGATAATTTTTTTTTCATTTACTACAATTTTGGAATTTGAATGTAATTTTAGATTTAAATTTGACATATACACATTACAATCTATTGATAGTTTTTACTTCATAAAAACCCGCTTTCTGGTTTTGGAAATGAGAATTTATTTTAATTAATTAATGAAACATATATGTTTTGACTTTGGTACAATAGAAATAATTTTTAAATTTTTAATATCATGATTATCATTGGGTTATTTGTTTTTTATTTTCTAAAAACATTCAATTTTTGATGAATAGTGAAAAACACTATGTTGTAGGGAAAACCTGACTTTTAATTTAAATAATTATTTTTAAATTATCAGAATGTAAAAATAGATAAATAATACATATATTATTTCAATATAATTCATTAAAGTCATTTTATATTAAGATTACATATATATAATTTTATTGAAATTTTTAACGTCTTTTACCCACCTTCTAGGATCATTTGAAAATTTTCATAAAAAGTAAATTAATAGCTTCTGTTAATTGAATTTCAAAATTCATAAAGACATAGTTTATATCATTAAGTAAAATTAGGTTTAATAGGAGGAAAATAAATTTATGTTAATCGTAACGTTTGAATTTGTTTTACGAATGTTAAAAATAAATTATGTAATTAAAGGTAAAAACATTATTATAGTAATATCAAATTACCCCAACCCATGAATTAATTCTATTAGATAATATTTTTTCAAAAACAATATACCTTAGGAAAAAATATGATCCTTTTTTATCCACATGTATTAGATTAGGACATTTATCATATTTAATTTAAAGAAGTTTTAGAAGTGATAAATTGAAATTTTATTAACTAAACAATTTTTATTATAGAGTTATACAAAAGATAAATTCTACAATAAATACTCATTAGAAATATATAAGGATTTACTACATCATTGTATTTTATTTATAATTTTTAGATATCAAATAATTAAATTTATTTATGACACAATGATTACGGAGTAATTACATTTTTAATGAACGATTAAAATAATTAATATTATAAATATTAAAATAAATATACATTTAATATTTTGATGAATTACACGAATTTTATTGGTTAATATGACATTTTATAGTCAATTTAATTTATTTTATTCAAATAAATCATATTTTTATGACTTTCACTAATACCAAATACTAAATATTGTCAAAATTGACATAAATGAGTTTTTAAATCGAATACAATTTTATTAAATAAAATTATATTTCTTAAATATAAGGCTTCGAAAAAGGACATACATAATGATAAATATGTCATTAATGTACCACTTGAGGTTTTCATATCATTTTATAGTATGTTTATTAACGATGTAATATAAAAATACAAGAAGACATGGTAAAAGTTAAACTATTTATCAAAGAGTTAAATATAAAAGATAAGTATAAAATTGTTTCAAAAACATTTCTAAAAACTATTGGTTGAGAGGAAGTAGGCACATACCCACCTTATAATATAAATAAATCCATTTTGAGCTATCATAAACCAAACATTATTTTATAAAAAAATCATATTTTATGATTTTCCAAAAGTGACCCTCACCACTCATATAAAAGGGTACTTCCCTTTCTCTTAATTTCACATCCCAAAACTCATTTGTCTGGATATACCTTTTTCAAATATCTGTAAAACTATTCTAATTTCAACCTGTAGGCCTTAAATTGATCAGAATAAAAACCTATTTAGCCCATTTGTCAAATCAAATGGAAACAAACGAAGAAGTGGTTATTATTTCATCACCTCCTTCAATGTACTTTCTACTTCCACTTTCTCTTTCATTGTTTTTCCATTAAAAAATAATAAATCCAGTATCATATAAATACTGTTATGTTATTATAAATATGATACAACCATATTAATTATTCTATCCATAATATAAATAAAAAATTCACCATATGTGTGTACGTACGGCTTACCGTCTCAAAGTCGTGGTGTAGTTTGTTATTGAACACGTCATTATTTGGATGGGTATAATAATGAGTATAATTATTATCAATAATGATTATAACATGGTAATGATTATATATATATATATAATATACCATCAAATTAAACACATTTTCATCATCAATTGAATGATATTGTTGCTCGTGCGTACGTACAGATTACCATCTCCATGACACGAATAGATTCATTTTCAGCGATCTCCCTTCATGAATTATTATGTAAAAATATATATTGATTAATTATGAGGTATATACAATAATATTTCCACTTTAATATATATAATTATTTAGATAAATATATGTTTTTACATACTTCCATAGTATATGATAAGAAAATGGAAACAATATTCATCCGTATGTACAGATTACTATCTCCATGAAGGAGGTTTCTATTTTATATATATATCCAAAATAAATATTTATATTATGAATATATATGATATATAAATCATTTTTTATATTATGTGAGTATTTAAATAATTATTTATGTGATAGGATCACGAATAACATGTGAAAACATGCAAGATAAAGAAATCGATTATTACCCAAATGTTACTTTAACATGGAAATTATTATTAAACGGTTTATATAAAGTAATAAATATTTTATATTTTATATCATAAATATTAATATAGTTCACGTATAATTCAAAAACATACTACAGTAATTAATCAATAGGTTAAATGTACCCTCGAATAAAGGAAAGTACATGGTAAGGGTTAATTCCCCAATCTCAATATCATACGATATTGTTTATGTCTAAGTATTTAATGGGAAATATTTATCATCCATGTCCATGTTTCATAAAAATGTAATCAAAATGAATATTTTAAGGTTTTTTTGAACTCACTCTTTATCAAGATCATCATTTTAAATGTTTTAATGATATATTTTTCTAAATATTTTTAATTAATGTCCATTTCATAAAAAGGATTTGAAGGTTTTATTTATATGGACATGATTTTTTTTTAAATTTAAATTCCTTTCAAAAGATTAAAAGTGTGATGGGACACTTTTATTCAAAAATATCTTTTAAATTAATTTCTTTATAAATGTGGGCCTATTAAATAATTACACAAAAGGCATATTTCTCTCAAAGATTTTTACTAATCATTTTCAACTATTTCAACATCATTTACATGATATTACTCTTGATCAAGGTTGATTAATTATGATAAAATATTCTATATTTTATTGAACGAGTTAGGATTTTTATGAAAGTGGATGTGATATTTTTATAGCATTAATGGTTTATTGTTAATGTATTGACATTTCGTATGCAGTTTTTAATATAGATGTTTATTTTATGTTTCAACATTTTCATATGAGGAATGAATTGGACATAGTAAGTGATAGGAGGGGCCCAATATATCTCCTCGATGAATCGGTAGGTATCATGAGACAAACTACTGTGGTAGCACAAGGCCTTGATGAAATTAATATTTGGAGTCCTCAAACGAGGCCTTAACATTGTGGATAACATGTACGACATTATGCATTCCATCATTATGAGACTAGTTATTGATGTTAAATGAGATTAATATAATAGTAGAATATCCATGTTAATAAGTAAATTGAATTATTTAATTTATCTTTTCCATATTATACTGAATTTTTTGTTTCAAGGGATTGTGTTTCAATTTTATATCTCTCCTTAAAAGTTTTTGATTATTTATGATATCTTCTGGTATATTGTTAATCCTTACCAAGAAACTGAGCTCCCCCCATTCTTATGTTTTATTTTCTTAACATGCCAAAAGTGTTTATGTTTTATACTCCAGTTTATGACAGGAGAATAATGGAATTATAAAAGGATTATCGAGGTTTTATTTTAAGATATAAAGTGTATTATGATGTTCATGTATGTAATATATTTTCAAAAAGTTCTAATCTGATCGTCCCTTTGGGACATGATTAAATGTAATCATGAAAATGTTATTTAATAATTCACTAACTTTGGTTAACTAGGGTCAGGGCGTTATAGTTGGTATCAGAGTAATTTTAGCACTAACCATGGAAAGTAGATTTAGATTAACACTGATTACAAAACATTACTATAAGATATAATTTTAGAATTAGTATAGAAAAAAATTAAAAAAAATTGGTAATGTAGATATTATGGGGGATTACCATGAAATACATACATGTATGGATACTACAAGTGGGCGTGGTTCTGGAACAGATGTACCTAGTAGTGAAAAATCCGACAAGGATTTCGGGCATGACACGCGGTGTCCTGGTAAACGACAATAGACCTTACTACGAACCTAGTTTGACAATCTTGGGGGATATTATTAGGATAATTCACATTTTATTTACAAACCTTTATGCATGATTTATGAGTAAATATGTCGGCAAAGAAAACAACTCTTTGATTATGAGACTAGATGTGTGAAATCTTCATTTAATGCCGAGATTTTTTTATAGTTTTTGGATTATAAATTATGAAATAATATAACCTATTTTATTTAAAATTTTATAAATGGCGCTCAATAAGAGTAATGAGAACACCATAAATACACATGTCCCAATGTGTAAAAAGAATCATATCTTTCATGGTCTTAAGAACCATTTAAATAGAAAATAGCATCCCATGAATTCTCATCATATGAGGAAATAAAATAATGTGTTAATAAAACATTTAAATAATTCTATGATTACTATGGATTTGAAGTGAAGACAGAGAAAAAGATAATGTAATAGATATAGATTCATAATGGGAATAAGGAAAAGAAGGATTTTCCCATATGGGATAACTATGGACAGAAGCACACTAGGAAGTGTTTGAAAGGACTGGATATTTTTTATAAGTGGGGAGAAGAGGGTTATCAGGGAAAAGAATGAAAAGGAAAAAATAAAATATTAATATTTAGTGTTTTATTAATGATGTACAATTTAAAACAATTATAGAGTATATAAGGATTATACTATAGTTCCATTTCATTAAGGATTTGATATTTTATGGTACCAAGTAATATGAAAAAGTTTCAAGTTAAAAATTTTAGAAAATATATGGTCAGGAAAAACCTAACCCTTAATATGATTCCTAAACTGAGATAAATATTTCAGAATAATATATGAATGATTTGGATAAATTATATTGGATATTCATGACTACCTTGAAACTAATTAACTGTTTGTTTATTCCTTCATAGTAAGAGCTTACAAATTTTTTGGATATAAGAATTTTATCAAGTATTATATAAGGAATGCATGATAATGAATGTAATCAATAATGTTTTATGGTAATTAAAGGTGTTACCATGTTTTAATAGAATACAAGATAAAGGTATTCACATGATATTATGTACTAAAAATAGATATTCATTATGTTTACCTTATAAAATTTGGACTGCGAGTTTGGAAATAAATATTTTCGAGAGGTATAAAGGTTGGAATGGATTATGTTCGAAATCGGATATTATTATTTAAGGCTAAAACATTATTTTTTGTATTGTCATAAAAAGGATAACCTGAAGTGTAGGCGACTACTCGTTGCGTCCGGCAAGCCCAAGAGACTTGAACCCACAACAAAAGGGCGACAAGGGTGTATCACCTACCACTGGCCTACGTGATGTCCTATTTTGTATAATGTAATTTTTTTAAAATGTTCTAACAGAATAATTATAAATTCATTTTTTGGGACCCTATACAATTAGGGTAAATAGAATATTTTTGAGTTCTATTTTCTTTTACAGGAAAATATGGGTTTGTAGATGAAATTAGTTAAAGGGTGGAACTCTTCTTGTCAAGTATTATTTTATTATTATTCAATAGATAAATTAATTCTTAAACTTTATAGAAAGGATTTTAAAACCAAAAATGTGTTATCCTAATACCTTATGTATTGTTAAACGGATGATATTTTAAATCCTTATAGATTTATGGCTTTGAGGCACTCAATTTTCCATTTATTTTTTAGTTGTTTTTGATTGATGACCCCAATCAATCCCTAAAAATATTTACACTTTCCCTCTAATTATGTATCAATAATTTTCACAAATGTTTCCATATTCAAAACCCAAATTATTTGGTAACTTTTTCATTTCCCTTTTCCCACTTTTTAAGACTAAATTTTAGTAACCTTCTTTTCTATGTGGTTTTTCCACAATGGTAATATATATTTTCAACCATTTTTGTGAAAAAAATTGCTATCTATTAGGATGCAGTTTTTGAAGGAAGGTAGAATGTAACACACCATGATTTCCTAGTATGTTATCTTTTTAGAGTAATTAAATATATTCCACCTCATACAACACCGAGTTTGAGTGCACCACGGCCTTCCAAACTAGTTATTCAACAAGTGGTTAAGAATATTATTAGATACATTTTTAATTTTATATACTACATATAATTTTAACTTCCATATTATGTTTTTATATAAATAATATAAGAACAAATTAAATATTTCAGATAAAACAAGTCTATTTCAAAAAAAAACAATTTTACTGCATTTTAATGGAAAAACCTTTTTAAATCCAATATTTGATTCTTTTATATATTCAATCTGAAATAATAAAATTATTATTTATAATTGGGACACAAAAATTTAGTTTGGATATTTTTTTTGTGTTTATCAGATAACATTCATTTTTTGATTGCTAGTGAAAAATACAAAATTTTAATTGAAAAAATCCAGTATAATCAAAATAATTTAAAGTGCTAAATTATAAATTTTAATAGTTTAGAAGTATAATAAATAATATTTTTAACATTTAATCTAATGTTTTTCATTGGAAGTAATTTTACATTTTACTTGGACATAAACATATATTAATATTTTGATAGTTTTTACTTCTCCAAAACCTGCATTCTAGTTTTGACAACTGGAATTAATTTTAAATTAATTAATGTGAAATCTATTTTTCGAATTTTTTAAAATAGACATCATTTTTAATTTTGAATATTAATATTATCATTGGGTGATTTTTTTAGTATTTTTCTAAAAATATTCTATTTTTAATGAATAGCGAAAAACACTACGTTTTATATAAAAAATGAATTGTTCATTTAAATAATTATTTTTAATTAATATTAAAGTAAAAATATAAAAATTATACATATATTAGTCCAATTAAATTAATTGTAGTAATTTTATAGTAAAATCAGATATATAGAATATTTTTTAAAATTTTAACATCTTTTACCCACCTTCTTTGCACATTTGAAAATTTGCATAAAATTAATTTTACCTCTTCAGTGAATTGCATTTCAAAAATCCTGAAGACAAAGATGACATCGTTAAGTAAAATTTTGCTCAATATGATGAAAATAATTTTTGGTGAATAATAAAAATTGATTTTTATTTACTAGAGTTAGATGTAAATATGGTAATTAAAGGTAAAAAATATTATAATAATATCAGATTACCCCAACACATGTTCTATATCTATTGGATAAGTGTTTTAAACCAAAATCAACCATATAAAAAAAATATTCTTTTTTGGATCAACATGTATTATATTATTATATTTATTATATTTTATTTAAAGAAGTGTTAAAATTGTTAAATTCAAATTTTATTAATTAAACCATTTTTATATAGATGTGTACATAATATACATTCTACTATAGATAATCATTAGAAATAAAAAACTATTTCTTACATCAAGGTTTTTTATTTATTATTTATAAACATCAAATAGTTAAATTTATTTTGGAAATAATGATGATGCAGTAATTAACTTGTTAATGAAGGATTACAATATTAATATTATAATTATTAAAATAAATGTAAATTGAAAATTTTAATGAATGACACAAATTGTATTGTTTAATATGACATTATAGGGTTGATTATATTTAATTTTTTGAAGAAATAATATTTTTATGACATTCAAAAATAAAAAATACTAAATAGTGTCAAAATTGACAAAAATGAGTTTTTAAAATAAATAATAATTTTTAAATGATATAATATTCATAAAACTATAAGGATTTGAAAAAAATAATTAAATAATTATAGATATGTCATTAATACATCAATTTAGGTTTTCTTGGAATTTTATAGTATGTTTATTGACCATGTAATATAAAAATACAAGAAGTCATGGTAAAAGTTAAACTATTTAACTAGGACATAAATATTAAATATAAGGCTAATATGGTGACCTAAACATGTATAAAACCTATTAGTTAGAGAATTTAGACCCATACATACCATATCCTTGAAATAAATCCATTAGGTGCCATTAGAAACCTATAATGATTTTATAATAAAATAATATTTCAAACATTTACTAAAGTGACCCTCACCTCTCTTATAAAAGTGTACTTTCCTTTCTCTAAATTTCACACCTCCAAATCCATTTTCCTCAGACAATACCTACTCAAATATCCTTTCAACTTCCATCACATCAACCTAGAGAAATTACATTGAAATAAAAAGAAACCTTTGGAGCCCATTTGTTCAAATAAATAAATCGCCCAAAGAAGAAGTAATTATTTCATCACAAATTTCAAAGTTCTTTTCTTCTTCCACTTTCTCTATAATTGTTAATTCCATACTAAAATAATAAATATACTAACTTCAATATTCATTGATGTTATTATAAATATTTTAAAACCATATTCATTATTATATCCATCATGTAAATGATAATGTCACCATACGTGCATACGTACGGCTTACCATCTCCACGTCGTGGTGTAGTTTGTTGTTCAACACTTCATTATTTGGATGAGTATAATAATGAGTATAATTAATTTAAATAACGAATATAACATGTTAATTATATATTATATATAATATACCATCTAATTAAACACCATTTCACCATCAATAGAATGATATTTTCTCTCATGTGTACGTATAGCTAACCGTCTCCATGACGCGATGAGATTCATCTTCAACGATCACCCATCATGAAATTTTATAAAAAAATATATATTTATTAATTATTAGTTATATGAAATAATATTTATACTGAAATATATATATTTATGAACATAAATATATTTTATTTACTTACTTCCATAAAATATGATATGAAAATGGAAACAACGTTCATGCATACGTACGGACTACCCTCTCCATGAATTGTGTTTCCGTTTCATATATCTATCTATTATAAAAACATACATATAAGTATATATATATATTCTGAATATATATGATATATATATCATGTTTATTATTATTAAATATTTAAATGATGATCTATGTGACACGATCAAGAAAAACTAGATAAACATGTTTGATAATGAAATTGATTATTACCCGAAATGTTACTTTAACATTGAAATTATTATTAAATGGGAATTATAAAGTAATAAATGAATAATATATGATATCATAAATTTTATTATGATTATGTTATAATTAAATATCATACTTTGTTCATTATATAAAAGGTCAAACGTACCCTCGACAAAAGAAAAGTACAAGGTAAGGGTAAATTCCTCAATCTCATTATCATCCGAGATTATTTATGTCTAAGTATTTACTGAGGCTTGTTTGTTATCCATGTCAATGATTTATAAAATTGTTTTCAAAAGTATTATTTTAATATTCTATTAATGATACTCTTTATAAATATCATCATTTTATATGTTTTAATGATTTTTTTCTCTAAAGCTTTTTAATTAATGTGCATGTTTTATAAATAATTTTATAGATTTATTTATATGAAAATTATTGTTTTAAAATGTTAACATCATTCAAATTTTTCGAAGTGGTATAAGACACTTTGATACCAATATCTCTTTTAAATTAATTAATCTATTAAATTGTGACTTTTAAGTGATTTCACAAAAGGGATATTTCTCTTGAAGTGTTTTACTGGTCATTTTCAACTATGTCTAAATCCTTTACTGGAAATTATTTTGATTGAGGTTGATTTATTATACCAAAAATATTGCATATTATATTGAATCAGTTATGAAATGTATGAAAATGGATGTTATATTTTTATACCATTCCTGGATTATGGTTAAATTATTGAAATTTCATATTCTAGTTTTATTTCAAATGTTTATGTTATGTTTCAATATTTTCATATGAGGAAATAATTTGAATTAGAAAGTGACGGTCAAGGCCCTCTATATCCCCTCGATGCATTGGTAGGTCTCAAAAGACATAATAGTGTATTGGAATGATTCCTTGAAAAAATTTATATATATACTCTTCGCATAAGGCCTTGACATTGTGGATATGTTGTCTGAAATTATGCATTCCATCGTTATGAGATTAGTTATTTATGTTACCTGTGATTATTTGACTAGTATAATATCCATGTGAATAATTAAAAGGGAATATTTAATATATCTTTTACATATTATACTAAAGATTATATTTAAAGGGATTGTGTTTTAATTTTATACCTTTCCATAGAAGTTTATTATTATGTATCACAACTACCTCTATATTGTTTATCCTTACTGAGAATCTGAGCTCACCCATTTCTTATGTTTTATTTTCTCATGATTCCAAGAAGTGTATTATGTTTTATACAAAGTTTTAGTATTGGAGAATAATGTAATTCTCAAAGGATTTTCTCTGTTTTATTTTTATTTGTAAATTGTTATGGTATGTTCATGTATGTAATCTATTTTCCAATATTGCATAACTGATAGGCACATCGGGACTCGATTTCTTGTAATCATGCCACTATTATGTAAAAAGGAAGCATCTCTGAGTAACTATGGTCGGGGCGTTACCGGGGCTTCGGTACAAAAATAATAACTAAAATAATCCACATATTAAATTTATTATTTCAATGAACTGCGGAAAAATTAGAGTTATCATACCCCCCACAATATGTTATTTCTCATACCACTACAATGTTATGCTATGAAAAAATAAAATTATCAATATAATAACTATAATTATAGCGGGTCTATTAGAAAAATATTTATAATGAATCATTAGAATACAACACCTGGCTTCTCGATCCTAAATTTTTGTGCACTTATACCCTATATACCAATTTTTTATCATCTAATGAAATCCTAAAATTGTCAAATATTCATCAAATTACTACAAAACTATTTTAATTGTGAGACACCAAAAATTTGGAATTTTATTATTGAGCCTCATATAAAAAAAATAAAATAATAACTCATTTCTTATAGTATCTTTGGGTATTGTGATGTTAATAAATTCACATGTATCTTAGGAGATCCAATAAATTTTGTCACAGTTAATCAATGTTGAACATATAACAAACATTATTTTTATATAAAAATAATTTAATATATCCCATATTCATGGCTCCTCAACTAGTTTAATAATTTTATCTCTTTTTATTTTTTATAAACCAACCTAACCATGGTTTTTCTAAATCTAAACAATCTAAATTTTTCTGGAACACTGATCTCTATATGTAAATTTCCATTATTTATATTAGATAATATCTATTATTTTTTGGTGTGTTTAGAATCCAAAAAATAAAAATAACAGAACAACCGTTTCTATAAAGTAGAAAAAATACATATATTTGAATAAGAAATAAATAATAATGGATTTTAATGAATACCATTGG
The DNA here is from genome assembly GCA_963277665.1 of Viscum album. Classification (NCBI taxonomy): domain Eukaryota; kingdom Viridiplantae; phylum Streptophyta; class Magnoliopsida; order Santalales; family Viscaceae; genus Viscum; species Viscum album. Next base: position 1,407,358,570 of record OY728135.1, read on the forward strand.
AATTAAAATAGTAACATCTTTTATTTTGAGGATATTTTTATACAGAAACATGACTACAAAGTGTGGCCTCTATGAAATATGATTCACACAACTGATTGGAACGACAACTATTATTTTTTGGATCTTTGGTTTCGTAATTATTACTCAATAAAAAAACCCCCCACAAAAAACATTAAATATATTTTAATTTGACCATATATATAATATCACACTATTATATTGAACTAGGTTTCCATTGTGGATGATTTCTTAATTAAAAAAGGATCTTTATTACCTCTTCAAAAATATTAGTTCCAAAATTAGAAAACATAAATAAATTTAACAATAATTTATTTACTAAGCCTTTTCTCATATTCATTTATATGAATATAATAATATATTTATTAATATAATAATTATAAAGATTCATAAAAATAATTTTTAATAACACCATGTATATAATTACACACTGTTATATTTAATTGTTGTGTAACAATATGTTTGATTTCTTAACTAAAAGAAGATCATTATAACCTCATTAATGAAAATTAATTTTAAAAGTAGATAACTAAATAAATTTCTACCATATTATATTTAGTCGACATTTTCTCATATTCACTAATATGAATATAATAATAAAAATAAGAATATAAGAAGCAAATTGATGAATAAAAATTTAATTTTTTTAATAATTTAATGTTAAACACCCAATTCTCACCCAAAAATTATTATATAACACTGGATAATAATGAATAATAACTTAAATAGTTTATCATAATCACAAACCACTTAATCCTTACCACTATATCACGATACCATCATTTTTATTCTAACAATAAATTTTATTATATCTTAATTCACAATATACCTAAATATTATGAATAAGACACTAATTATGGTGATCAAATGCAAGGATTATGAGTCTTTCTAAATTAATATTCATCTACAAAACATTTATAGGGGAAAATTATTTCTAAAAATTATTCCATATAAGAACATTACTCTTTCCAAAAAGGACCCCTAGAACCAATAAACTAGCACATTAATAGATAACCAATTACCCCATAAATTAAATTAAATGTTACATCAGGATAATCATTATTGACAATTATAATAATTCTTCACAAAATAGCCGAGTTTCTATGGATAAGAACATAAAAATAATGGATAATATTTATTGATATTAGTAATTTAATTTTTTTACACTATATATGATATAAATATTAAATCAATATAATATATCAATTACAATAACATTTATTAAAACCATCCATTATTGAATTAGATAAAATAGTTTTATTTTCAAAAAATATCCAAATTGATAAATATTTATATGAAACCATATATAATATTATATTTCAAAAATCATTTCTTTTTTAAAAAACTAAAATTTCAATAATATAATAGAACCATTAATTTATAAATGTAAAATTATTATTTTAAAATAATTATATATTATTATTTAAAAATTAAAATAAATCTCAAATAGGTTTATTATTTCCAAATTAATTTAAATGATAAAAAAAATCTAAAAAATATATTCATTAAAAACCTTCATATAAATTTTCATCTAAAATAAAATTTCCATTTTTTCATGAATAAAATAAAAATATATATTCATTATTTGGTTCACAATACCAAAAATAAAATATTTAAATATTTTAAATAGATTTAACTTTATAAAATTTTACGCTTGAAAATAAAAAATCACTATTATAATATCACTTATGTGAGAAAATCATACAATCATAAAAAATTTAAAAAAAATCACTATAATAAATACACTTTAAAAAAATTTCAAACATTAAATATTCAAAAAATAATAAATAATAATGAAATAACATTTTTAAATAATAAGGGAATGAAAACACAATTCTATTTAAAATTGTTAAAATTAAGAATCAAGAATGAATATTAATTAATATGGAATGAAATATAAAGTTACTGAAACAACATAGGGTGTTTAACACTGAACTAGTACTCCCCCGTAAATGAGATATCATCTATTCAAATATTTTTATATAACACATTAAAAATTGAATATCATATCAATGAATAAAATTCATGATAGTGTTTTTAGACATAATAATGATCCTTATATACATTATAAAATAAAAAAGTTCTAGGTTTCCCATTTGATCACATGAGATTCAATAATAAAATACGTTCTCAAAATTGAAACATAAAATATAAAATTTCCAATATATATTAAAAAATAGACAAAATAAATTAACCACCTCTTATACATTTCAATGTACCTAAAAATGAAAACTAAATATTAGTGATATATTGTATCCACTAAAAAACATGTGACTCCTATATATTAAATGGAAAAAAGACAAAAGCACCAATTATATACTCCAATGAGGAAATCCTACCGTTATTATAATACTTTTTATAACTATTTTTCATTATCATATGAACTCTATAATATTATGATAACATTATAATTTATTTCACAACTCCATTTCAAATAAATGAAACATCCCATAAATCCACACATCACTAAATAGATTGAATGTTTTCCTATATAATTTTCCAAAGAACAAATTTTAATTGATGAATGGTACATAACATTTAAGGATAATTACACCAATGGTAGATAATAATTTTATATTATATAATATATTTATATATATATATTATAGTTACATATCAACTATGATATTATTCATCCACGCAATTTTGACTTTCCATCTATGCAGGAAATGATGTTGGTAACTAAAATCATACCATCAAACCCTCCACCTAACCAATTATAGGACAAAAACAAATTCCATTATAATATATTAATAAAATACATGAAACCTACAATTATTGGATGTACATAACTATTCCAATTAAATTATTAAACTATAATACATAATTTTAGTAAAATATATAAACTTTAAATAACATTATAACCTATTAGTAGTGAACTAAACCTAATAAAATTTTCCTATATATAGAATCACATTTTAATTTTTATGTATTATATGTTTAAAAAAATATTAACATGATTTTTTTCCTTCCCCAATTAAAAGGTAATGGATCACCATAGGAATACTATATTATTCCACAATAAATTTAGCTAAAAAACATCCTCTTCAAAATATGGTATTTCGTTTCAAAAACATGATATATAACGAAATGGAAAGCTTTTATCCATCAATTAACTCTTCATATGAGTATATATTAAAATAATAAAAAATACAAAAAATTGAATAAAATTTATTTATTAATGTCGGTGGAGTCGTATTTAACCACAAGATCAATAGCTATATAATGTAGTGCATTTGAGTATTTTTATCCTAAAATGAATTAGATAATTTTTCTTCAGTAGGCATAATGAAGAAAAAATAAATGAATATCCATTATCTATGTTTTAGGTTTCCATACATTCCCAAAATATTTTATCCAACTTGTCTCTATCCACACAATAAATGAAAACTCATCGTGGATTATCGTTAAAAGAGACATATCTTTCTCTATAGAAAACATGGGGGTCCTCATTCTATCTCTCAAGGATTCCGCGTTATAGAAATCTATTTCCATATAGAGAGTTGACAACAAAAAATGATAGAAACAATTATAAATTATCAATATATGTTTTTCAATATATCCCTGAAATATAGGAATCAAATATAAATATATTAACTCAATATTCTACGGGTGGTTTAAAAAGCTCAAATTATCATAATCATAATTCTGGACATATAATTTTTCATCATATGTGTATTAGATTATTTTGACACTCATTTTTATCTAAAAAAATATATAGTGTGGTGCATTAATAATTAGAATTTATCGATGGATATTGAGGTCAAAGTAAATGGTGTTCATATCACATTCAAATGAACATTTTTGGAGAATGGTATCAAATAGTCTATGTTACAATTTTATTCGAATGGGGATTGTGAAATGTTTCTTTTGTTTAGTCTTAGTGTGTCAAAAGGGTAAAATGTTTGGTATAGTTACTCATACATATTTTTTATCTTATTTTTTAGGTTGATACATGTGTGGATTTAGAATCCCATTTCGATTTTTTTCACCTTGTAGTTGTATATTAATTTGTGTGGGAGAAAAACAAAATTATTATAAACATTGTAGTTAAATTCATATTAAATACTATCTCAAAATAAAAATCCTCCCTATATTTTTTATTTTATAAATCTCAGTAAATATTGTGTGATTACTTATTCCATTACATAATTGATTCCCAAAATCACTACTTATGAGATATCTATTATCAATGTGGTCCGTTGATATTAGGAGTGTTGGAAGGCATAAATATATGGTCTAAAACATAAATAAATTGGATCGTACTACACTAATAATTTAAATTATTGGGTTGTTATATGAGATTAACATGTATATAAATTTTTAGCTATCTCATTTTTTAATGGATATGGGATAACACTTCTAGTAGAACCTCATAATATATTTATTGATCTATCTCTTTTATCGTAAAAAAACTAGATCTATCATCTATGGAATTTAATACATAACTATAAATAAATTTATTTTTTGGGCTCCCTATTTTCCACTAGAGTATTAAATAAATCTCTCTAACATGAAGAATTATGCTTTATTAGTGAATGGAGGTTCCTCACACCTAGATTTCGGAAATAATGGCTACTGATGTTATAGAATCCAATGATGAGTAATCTTTTATCCTAATTTATTGTTTTTACATTGTCTCTTTATGTATCGATTGGATGAATATTTCATATGAGGCTTCCATTGGGAGTCATCAAATAAGAACTGTTTATCAATATTTCTCCTCTATACTTTACTATTTAATAGTAAACAACAAATTTATTTACCCAATAAAATCTCATGATTCTTATCATTATAATATTTTATCTCAAATATACATTTTTATTATTATATTAATTTCAAGAAAGCGTGTGACCTAGAACCCCCACATTTGTAGAAATAACTATTTATAATATATTATCAATAAAAAATGACTCATTACAAAGAATTACCACTGAAGAATGCGTGAGCCTCCAAATAGACTAATTTTTTTTGATCTTATTTCTCCAATTTTTTTGGAAATCTCTGATGTTTATTCTCCATTATTCTCTATCTATTCTATAACATATTAATTTTATTCAATAAAAATTTGGAAATACTTTTCATTTCTCATTTCAGGTTAATTATATTCACAAATTAATGTTTTACAAATTTACAATAATACTATTCTATGTAGATTACTATATTTATCATTGGTTATTATAAATTATCTATATTATCAAAACACACACATCAAATGAAACGGAAAATGAACCCCCTCATGGATTCTCAAAGGCGGTCTTCTTATCTGAAAAACTCATCACTACTATTTGGTGTTCATAATTTTATCTTAATAAACAGGAATTATGCCGACATTTTATCTGATGGTTTGAGAATATATTTAATCATGTATTACTTGTACACCGAAATTCATAATGGTGAGGTACTACTTTAATCTCATGTAGGATCACAATCCCCACAATAGTGATTTATTTTTCATTGAACAGTGCAATGCATTGTCTTAGCATCATTTACAACTCTATCAAAATTTATGTATGTGTTAAAATAATAAGATAATATAAATATCATACATGAAATAAAAGCCTCTATAAACCTACTCAAATGACTTACAACATATACAACTAACATACGAGTTTGAAATACTCATATGTGATTAGCAATTACTTAAATATTAAAATCTAAAATATCATATGAGATTATAAATTTCCTTGTAACTATGAAAACAATAGCTAAAACCTATTGAAATTTCATATTTCATGTGAGTTTTTCCTTATTAATTTACAAATAACATATATTATAGATATTTATATCAAATTACATTTCAACATTTAAATGTTTGTAATGTATAGGAAAACTCTACTACACCGATGAAATATCATATGCATTGATCAATAATTATATACAATCATGCCTTTCCATTTTATTCAATTTTAAATTTCTTACTCCAAGATAAAAATTTCATCTAACATTTGGAATCCAATTTTATATGACGATCACATTTTCAAAAATACATTTTTTAATATGAAATTATATATTTGACATTACTTGGATAAGAACCATATAGAATCAAATCTATAATATTAATCCCACCTTAAAATACATTAAACTATTTTTCGGATATTTTATTATCAATTAACACTTTTTTATATACATGAAGACTGTTGGGAAAAAATCCTGCAAGCTATCATTGAACCATTTTTGAGGTGAGTGTGTTCATTGAGAAAGTGGGCATCTGTGTTGTGATTGTTGACAAAGAAAAACATGACATACAAATTTGATGACAAAGGGAATTTCATGGTGGCATGTCAAGTTCAAGGGCTGTGATTAAAAATCCATGTTTGATTCAAGAAAATCGACAATGGAATGGATGATCTGGAAGAAACATGTGTGCATGATGTTTTTCAAGATCTAAACATCAAAATATGGAAAAAGAAAAAGGGGACCCCATGTTTTTGGTTGGTCACACAATTGACTTGCGCGGCAGAGACTTTCCAGCTGAAGATTGCGCGCCAAGGGGAGTCTTGTGCGCTGTCCCGCGGGGTATCCAAATTCCTATAAATAGTGGTTGACCCTTCCTCATTCGGTGAAGAGTTAAACACTTAGAAAAACCAGAGCTACCGTCGCGCAGGTGTGGTGGTCGCGCAAGTGGTGTGTGGTCACGCAAGTAGAAGTTGCGCTCTAGGTGATAGTTTCATGCCTGAGGTGGTTTCGGAGAGGATGGAAGTGAGTCGCCCAAGCCTTGAGTTGAAGACGAGGGTGTCAAGAAAGTTGTTGAGGTGAACTTGCACACCAGTTTTGAAGAAGCATGAAATTTTTTGGTTGCGCTCCGATATTGGTTTGGGCGTAAAAGGGTGTGAGTCGCCTGATTTTGGAGTTGAAGAAGCTTGTGTCTCCCAAGTGGTTGAGGTGGACTTGCACTCCAGTTATAACATGTGCGCCGATACTTGTGCGCCTTCTAAGAGAAGGGTGACATGTAAGGTTGATTCATGGTAGTGATTCAGGGTTGCGTGCAAGCTGGAAGGTTTCCCAATACCTTCGGTGCAAAGATAGATTCATCTATGGGAAAAGGTTGAACTTCAACAGAGCATCTACATAGAACAGAGGATGTATTCATTAGTGATAATGAAGAGACCTATAGGTCTATAAACCGTGAGTGGATCCTTTCTAGAGCAATGAGAAAAGGATGAGGAATAAGGTGATCATCTCCACTGGTAGTGAGCGAGAGAGAGATAAACAGGGAGTGACCCTTGGGAAAGCAGTGAGTTGGCCCTAAACATTATAAAGGTAGTGAGCCTAGGAATAGAAGTGATATATCCCAATCCTTGAAAACAACAGTGTTCTTATAGTGGATTTGGTACATCGAGACATTTCCGGTGTATGATCCTTAGATGTAGCCCAGTGAGGGTGAACCTAGTAAAAATTATTGTGTCACGTGCATGTTTTACTTTGGGTTTATATTTTGCAACGGGAAAGAGAGGGAATAATGTTTCTAGTAACATCAAAAAAAGATAAGAACATGCTTTTATTTTAAATTAGTCATACCCTGATTCATCCCCCACTCAGGGTATTCAGCCTTGTGGACCTAACAAATACCATATCACAATATTTTTTTAATGAATACAGTACTAGAAACAATGGAATTTTTGTCATTTAGGGTTCAATATTATCCACCATTTTATTATTTTCAACACTGAATCATTTATTTCCCCATTGCTGACAATAAAATAAATGAGTATAGTAGAAAGTGTAACATTCCATACAACCTATGGTAAATATTAATGATATAATAATATCTATGTCTATGTTATCTATCTCGATTGAGAATAGAATTTTTAATTAAATCAGTCTAAATGTGGTTGGTAAAATTAAATAATATAAAATCATTCATGTATTCATGTATATTAAATAAGATAAATAGACAAAAAAATCGATATTGTTTCATAAAAATCTCATCACACAATTCAATCCACATTGAAATACATTAAAATATATTTATATATTGTCTTCTCAATATTCTATTTTTTTCTATACATGGAGACTATATCAAAATATTTTTGAAAGAATATAGTATATAAAATCAATGAATCTTTATCATTTAGGGTTAAACATTCTAAACCATTTTATTTGTTTTAAATACTTACTCATTTATGTCCCAATTATTGACAATAAAACCAATTAGTATAGTAGCTAGTGGAACCTTACATCCATCTTATGGTAAAGATTCATGAAATAATCATTTGTATGTCTATGTGATCTAACTCGATAGAGAATAGAATGTTTAATTATATCAATCTTAATGTGGTCAGTAAAATAAAATAATATAAAAGAATTATTGTATTCATGTATATCAAATAAGATAAATAGAAAAACATTTTCCATATTGTTTCATAAAAATATCATCACAAAAAGAAGAAAATCTCAAAACCTATGAAAACAAGATTCTACCCGCATAAAACAATACATCCTTAAGAAATTAAGTAGTGTAGAATAGAGGATGGAAATGAAAGAATTATATAACCCAATGAGAGAGAGTTATATGCATGGACTATTACATACTTTATATCTCCAACATTTTTATTGTTATATGTGTTATAGTAATATCTATAACATGTTATTTATGTACATTAAAATATTTCCTCAAAATAACCTCTTCAACATCCCTCAAAAAAATTGTACTTTATCCCAATGTGTATTGAATTGGGTTGTTGTACATAATTATTGGATATATTTTTTGAGCATTTGTTTTTATATGATATAATTAGGGGATATATATTTTCATAAATTAGGTATTTCAATTGTGCATTTATGTATAACAGTTAGGTAACATCTTATGACGATGTGAGACATTCATACATATAGGAGATCAGAGTCACTGGCGTTTCATTGTTTGAAATCCATGAAATGTAAATTATCCTAATGAAAATTACTCCAATATATGTTACATTTCTATCACTAGTATTCACTTTGCAACCAACATCCTAAAATACTCTCAGATCCATCTCGAATTTCTTCTTATACACTATTCCATGATTTAATGCATTTAAATTGATTATTAAAATTATCTTTATAGAAAAATGTTGTTCTTAATTTTTTTATTGATTCTTTGAACATATAGTGATAATTTATACAATGATAATCTTAATTTTTTTCAATTAACTAATACCTCCAATTATTAATATTAACAAATTCTCATTAACGGTTTTATATTTATTATATTGTATTAGTTTTTCCCAAACTGAATTAGTATGGAAACTCCTCTCAGTGCCTTCTTATTTTATTTCATTAGAAGGTTCCTTTACAACTATATTGTGAGAAAAAACATGATTCTTGAAATATTTGTTGAAAATTTATAAATATCAGACATCAAATCATTTAAAATATAGTCTATTCATTAATTTGTGTTTATATATAATACAAAAAAAATATTTTATTGAAAAAAAATATTATATTAACTAATAAAATTAAAATATTGATGTCATAGTGAATATTTTCCATATTAATATTTTTTCCATATTCACTTTTTGATATTTAATTCTTGTTATCAACTCTTAAATATTAACATTATATTTTCAATTAACCAGATTTAATGAATTGATGGAATTATTTGGCCTATATACCTTAATGAAATCTGAATATATCATAAATCCATCATGTTATTATTTGTAAACTTCTTTATGAACATCACCATTCAGAAAATAAAAGTTACATTTTTTTGGATAATTTTAACACCATTATATGATAAAATATTATAACACATTATAATATTTTCATTATAAGTTAATTGTGAAAAACGTTCATTAAATAATAACTCTACATTTTTCAATCACCGTGTATAACAAAGTCCACAATTTTTTATAGAGACATCATGATTTTTATAAATATAATTTATTAAAATTCTAATCACAATAATTTCATTTGGTTTGAGCACAACTTCCCATGTCTTATTATTTTTAATTTAGTCCAGATCCTAGATCATTTATTGAACCCAAGAATTAAGTTACAATGAAATTAAAACTGTATTAGTTTTTTACGTGGATAGTATGATGGTATTTATAAATATCATTATCAATATTCATGTTTATTTTAGTTGATTCTTGTCTGTAATGACTTGTTAATCCCCATTGGCATGAGACTACAACGAGTCAGTAATTCGGCTTATTTGATGTCCCCAGGGCCAAAAAGGTAGGAAATAAAAACCCAAAGGTTCAAAATAAAAGTTGGGGATGATTTACCCATTATGAAATAAACCAATTAACCAACAAAGCATAACCCAACCATCCAATAAATTATTCATGAAAAAAAGAAAGACAACAAAACAATTTCTTGTATCTCAAAACCACATCAAAGTGTGAAATAGTGGAAGACCAAAAAATTATAAAATTACAGAATTGATAAAAAACTAAAGAAACTCAAGGGAACACAAGACTCCATCATCCACAAGATCTAAGCCCCACAATCTCCGAACAGCCCAAGCATCATGAGGTAGTGATAAATACATGTGAAAAGTTACCTTTTCCACTGTCCCAAAAGATAGAATCAACAAAATCACCAAAGTACCAAATCAGTGTTGAGTATAAAACTCAGTTGGTTTTTCCCCAATGACTTCCTTACTCGCACCGATATAATAGAATAGTTAGAAACATTTACATAAAATAGTTCATGGAAAAAAATATCTCAAAACATTTTATAATGAAACATAAACATTTTCCAAAAACCACTTACAACCATGTGAATAGAACTAGTTGAAGCCAATTTTCAGAAAGTATTTTTTTCATAAAAATATCTGATAAAGGGTTAAAAACTCATTCTTATTATCATTTTGGTATACCCATTCCATAGTTCACAACACACCCACACATGCATTCTTTTTATGAAAATTATTTTTTCATTTTTGGTCCCTCGTCCAATTGTCTTCTATCCCAATGACACATGCCCCCGATGTAGTGTAACGTCCAATATACCCTAATGGAACTCATCCCTAATTAAAGTCATGTAACACCCCAACAATTTATGAGAAATATTATTTATAATTTCTGTGATTTATTGTGTTTTACGCTACACCAATATTATCATGTGCTATACGCAACACCGTATTAGCTTGTAGTATATGAAAACACCATTAGTGGCTTGTGTTGCACACACTTTCAATTTCATTCAAAAAAAATTCATTTTACACAAAATCAGGTATAGATTTTGATCAATTTATAACTAATATATATTATACACAACCCCAATAGAAGATTTCCCTACACCCAACATTGATTTGGCATGCATTACATACAAGAGCAACCTTCCTCAATAGCGTGTGTTGTACACAATACCGAGTTTCACTAAATGAGAAATTTATATAATAATATTATTAACTATATTTAATGAATATTATTAACTAAATATTAAATTTTATAACATTATTTTTCATCTTACACATTTTCTAGAACATGGTATGAGAACATAATAATTTTTTTTTCGGGTAATATAAGTATTTTTCAAAAAATGCAGTTTTGCCGCCTTTTGATGGAGGACCCACATTAAATATAGTTTTTTACATGTTTAGAAGTTAAATCTAACAAAAGAAAATTCTTCATTGGAATTAGGATATAAAAATTTACTTTGGATAAATTTTTCATATTATTCTGATAACTTTTATATTTTAATGAATAGTAAAAACACGCTATATTCTGATTAAAAACAGCTTTTTTCATCGTAAAATTTTATATTTTTAAATTATAATATTTAATGGTTTTAATGTATAAATATAATATATTTTTACCATTGAATATAATTTATGTCATTAGCATGGATTTTACATTGAATTCATAGGTAAAATCATTTCAATCTTTTAAAATGTTTTACCTTTTAAAACTCCTTCTGTTAACAATGGAATTAATTTTAAATTAATTTCAGAAACTTTTGTGATTTGAATTTATAAAAATTGATACCATATTTGAAATCAGTAGGTCCAAATTATGTTAAGAGGATACTTTTTTTCCACTATAAATAGTTACTACGAAAAATGTTATTTACCATAGTTAAAGGTAAATCGGGAAATCAAGAAAAAATATAATATTATAAAATTACCATAACAATTGTCTTAATATAATAGGATGATTATATTTATTCATAAGACATATTTGGTTCTAAATGGAATCCATTGGAACCCACTTGGATGTGATTAAGACCTTTAATTTATTTTATTTTAAAGAAAGTGAAATATGTCACGCTCAAACTTTAATAATTAATGTATTTTTAATATAAGGTAATACAAAATATAAATTCGATTATAAATACTCATTTTAAATATAATGTTTTTTATTTTTTATGGTAATTTATTTGAAAATTTTATGTTATATTTAATTACCTTAATAGCTTATACATTAATGATGAAAAATTTATTCACTTAGTGAAAAATAAATTATATAGTTTTTATTAATGTAAAAATACCCATAAAGAGGCCCAAAAACATTACCAAAACCTATTTGTCGAGTATATATATTCCATAATCATCCTAGGGTCGTCATTGGGACCATTTGGAACTTTATAAAAGAGATTATGTCATTTATATTATTTTATTTTTTATAATTTCAAAGTTGTCACCTTCATAACTTAATACATATAAGAATTTAAATGTTTTTATTTTATGATGATAAATTAGAGGAAAAGTATTATTATGAAATTTAATTGATATATCTTCATCCTGTAATTTTATATTTAATTTTTATGCAAAAAATATGTATATTAAATAATTATACAAATTTTTTATAGTAATTATTTTATGAAGAGAAATATCAAATAAATGGTTTTCAAAATATTAAAATAAATATTATAGGAACTATTTATTGTTATCAAAAAATTTTCTAGATGAATATGACATGTTATAAATATATTAAACATTTTATTAGAATATATCCTCTATTTGGATTTTATTTGAATTCAAATAAATGAATAGTGTCAAAATTGACACTATTGTTATTTTATAAAAATGACATATTATTAAATTGTTTAAAAATAACAAAATTATTTAAAAATTAAAAATTGAAATTTACATGGTCTAAAATGTAATAATGTATAAAATTATAGAAAATTCACAACACATAAGTAATTATTTATAATAATTTAAAATATAGAATATTATTATCACAAAAACAATTAAATATATTAAATAAGGATAGATTAAGTTGATAAGGTTTAAAATAATTTTCCAAAATGTCTAAATATCATTGTATGATGAGATTTCAACCATATTTCATCTAATATTAATATTTTAGTCATTTTTTGAGGTTTCTAAGGGGCGTTTTAATTTTTTATAAATTAATATTTTTTATGTTTCTAAGGGTTCCCCTCTCCTCTCTTATAAAAGGGAACATCCTCCCTCTCCTCTTCACAAAAATTTGAGCCATCAAGATCGGAAAACCCCTGGAAATTTCTCTTATACACTTTCCAATAAACATACTACAGGTACTGGTCTTCTACAAAGACAAATTTAGTGCCCTAAGGGGAGGTTTAGAAGAGGCGCGTTGAAGAAGAGGTAATATCCCTTACCGATTCTTTCAACTTTTGTTTTTCTTCAACTTCCTCTTATTTATTTGTTTTATTATAAAGTAATAAAATCCATATCACTAATATACTAATATGATATTAGAAATATAAAACAACCCCATTTCCCCTTCTATCCATCCCATAGAAAAATAAATCACAGCACGTGCGTACGTACGGATTACCGTCTCCACGACGCGATGAGATTCATTCTCCAAGTTAACCATTCAAAAATTATTATAAAGTATATATAATAAATAATCCTGAAAGATATGACATAATAATGATACTGGATTTATGTAAATGTATGATTCATTTACTCAATTCCATTCAATAAGGAAACGAAAACAGCTTTCATGCATATGTACGGCCTAACGTCTCCATGAACGGTGTATTTCATTACATTTATCGATATATCATATATATTTAAATTATATATATATATATATATCTTGTTTTACATTATGAAATTATGTAAATAAGGTTATAAGTAATAATATCAAGAGCAACAAGTTAAACCATGTACGATAAATGAAAGGATTTTACCAAAAATGATTCTTTAACATGGAATTGACAAAATAAAGGGTATTATAAAGTCATAAGTGAATAATATATGATATTACAAATATTTTTATGGTTCTGTTACAATTTAATAATATGTTCAAATCTATTATAAATGAGTTTCGTACATGTACGTATGAAATTGGATCTAAGGTAAGGGATAATTTTGCAATCTCGTTTTTATCTGAGATTATTTATATTTAAGTATTTACTATGGTTATGATTATCATCCATGTCCATGTTTTCTAAAAATGTTTTCATAAAATGTTTATTATTCTTCCATCTATGTTCAAAGTCATTTTTACCCTTTGTTTACTTTTTAGCACATTGTATGGAAGGAATCATTCCTTTGGTTACCATATATGGTACTTTTTGACTTTTCTGGAAAAAGTATAAGAAGAATATTTTTAACTTATATGGCATGAAAGAATTTTTATAGTTTCATAATGACTTATTTCAATAAAGATTTCTCTACTAAATTTCATGATTATTATCAGAAAAATCATTTTATTTTAAAATATCATGGCATTTTGAGTAAATAAAATGATTCTGAAGAAGAAAGGAAATGTTCCTCAAGAATTCATTTCAATTGTTTTATCAAAACTATTTTCCATCTAAGGTGATATTATTTAGTATGTTTATGTTTCAATTATAATGTCTCTATTATTTACATGGTTTGATTTTTCTTATGATGAAATGATATCCATTTGTTTTATATGGAATATGTTATGATGGGATGATGTTTATGAAACCCATTTTATTCTTTGGGTTATGATGAATGATTTATGTTTATTTTATGGCACATGTAAGAATGATTTCATTATGAGATGGGTTGAACCTATATCTCCCTCCAACACATTGAGTAATGATTTATATCTCAGGAGATAGACATTGTTGGAACAACATGAATAATCTGGTTCAGTAATATAGGGATGTAATGGAAAGTAAACCTAGTTTAGTAATGGACATTGTCCACTATGATGGTCTTGGAAGAAATTCCTTGGCTACTGTGGAAATAATAACATGTGGTTAATGGTTTACCGAAATTACATGTTTTATTCCTAGGTTATTTTATCATGATTGATTATCCATTATGATCTATGCCTTACGTATTGCTATGTTTTATGTCATTGGTCAAGATTTTGATATTTAATCATTATGTTCAAGTTTTTAAATTCAAATGTATGTGGTTAGTTTTATTTTCCCCATGCTTACCCTTAGTAAGAATTTGAGCTCACCCTTTATATGTTATCTTTTCCTTAGGATTTAAAGAATGGTTTTAGGTAAGAAAACAAATAGGGAAGACCTTTATGGTAGATATTGAAGATCTTTCACCATGACTAGAAGATGATGTTCCGAGTTTCCAGAGACACTAAACTATTACGGTCCTTGGGTGTCTGTTTTGGTTATGTCTTAAGTATTCCGAAAAAGTAATGTAATTTCTATGTACTTCAATCTTGGGTCTCTAAAGTTGGAATCAGATAGAGGATTAGTTATCCTTTCAAAACTTGGATGCGGAAACTTTAGATCCCTATAGATATTTCTAAGGTATGTCTAGGGATGTCCCTAAGGTTAAGTATAAGTATAGGTTATAGAAATAGAATTATGGTAACGATCATAGAAATAAACCTAATATATTAGAGAATGAATGTACTCCCATTTATTATTTTGTTTTCCTTGCATGATTTTTTCCTCTTACACCATTCTATTTGGGTTTTAGAAAATGGATGGAAATAGGAATATTCGTGTTAATGGAGAATATGATGGACAATGGAATGATATTCATCCTGATCATCCAAATTGAATAGGATTTGGAAGGTGAAACATCGTTATTATGACTAATCATCAATCTCATAATATGGTCAATGATATCAACTTTTGTAATTTTCCTGACTCGGCTCATTAGAGGAAGATGGAGTTTCATGATTATCATAGGGGAAACAAGTTCAATTTCCCTAAAGTAAATCATTTGGGAATAGGAATTAAGGATAATGTTTTAAAACAACTGGAAGATTCTTTGGTTGTGGAAAATAAGGACATGAAGCCAGTAATTGCAAAGGAAAAGGTTCAGTTAACACAATAGATAAGGATAATGGTATTGTTAAAACAGCAACCAAGGATTGATGTTTTAAATGTGGAATGTACGTACATTATGCAAACCAGTGCCCTAAGGTAAAATCAATTGAACAGAATCAGCATAGTTGTATGGGTAGTATTTATGTTGATGATGATGAAGAGACTAAAAATCATATATGAGATGAAAGAAGTTTTGATGAATAAAATGAAGAAGCTTAGTCAATGGTTTAATAATCTAGTGTAATGATTTCATTTTTATCAAGAATAATGTATGGTGCTATGGAATAATGAAAAATATAAGGATTGTTACAACTATTGTTTTTCCATGATTATTTGAAAGTATTTGTTAAATGGTATTGGTAACCATGAAAAGTGATTGAAATATTTATAGAAAAAACCTAATATGCAAATAAATAAGGAATTATGATATAATGAAATGTTTGATAGTATTAATGAGCTTATGACTGATATAAGGACACAATGAACTCATGGTTTTAGTATATAGAAATTTTCGGATTTTTGTATGCGGAAAGAGTTACCTTTTGATAGCATTCATAATTTCACTAAGGTTCTATGGTAATTTATGTTTCAAGAGAATACATGATTATGGTATTCACATGTTTGGAATGTGATCAACAAGATATTTCTTATGATATATGGGGGATAAACGGGGATATTCATGTGCATGTTATGTGACCTTTCCAGTAATCACTTTATTTATACTATGAGATTGGGTATATTTATTTTGGATAAGTCTAATGATTGGAATGGATTATGTCGGACATCAGATAGTATTTTTTAAGGCTATAACTTTATTTGATATTATATCTGTAATGTTATAATAGTGTATTTTTAGAAAAAGGACAACCTGCAGGACGGGTGACAACCCATTGCATCAGACAAGGTTGCGGGAATCGAACCCACAACTGAAGTGCGACATGAATTTATCGCCCACCACAAGCCTATAGGAAGTCCCTGGTTAGTAGAAATTAGTTTTATTTTATTAATTGGTCTGATAGTTGAAGTATAAGTCCATTTTCGGAATCATATACGTTTAATCTCACCATTGATGGACATATTTATATTTAATAACAATTGATAACTTTTTGATATAGATGGAATAACCTATCATTCTATAGCATGATCTGCTAACATTTTAAGAAGGAAAAATTCAACTTCATTTAATTAAATAAGAGATGTAGTGGAAATTATTCATGTAATGAAAAACGTTGACATTGCCATTAAATCAAGTAAGTATTTATCCTTATGAAAAAATTCATCAACTTTAGGGAAATAATCTTGAAAACCAAAATGTTTTTCCTAGTATCATCATATTCGATGAATTAGATGGTACCTTTGATTATCCCAAATTTATGGCTTTGTGATTGATGGATTTTTCATAACCATGTTCTCTACCACTCTCCATCAGAACCTGATGGTTAGATTTGTCTTTCATATCCATATTTTCATCTATATTCTCTTATGTGGAAACCTAGTTGTGAGTTAATTTGTGTAACCATTACATTTCATACTTTAGTTTTTAAAATTATGTTTCAGTATTCCATTTTAGTATGTGGGTTTCTATAAAAGAAACTTTCAAGTAGTAAACCATTAATTACCCCGACGAATTTCGTGGGCGAAATTCATTTTAAGGGTGGTAGAATGTAACACCCCAAGAATTTATGTGAAATATTATTTTTTATTTAATTGTTTTCTTGTGTTTTATGCTACACCAAGATTATCCTGCACTATACGCAACAACGTATAAGCTTGTAGTATAATAAAACACTATTCTGGGCATGTGTTGCACGCAATTTCAAGTTCTTTCAAATAAAATTCATTTTAAACAACACTATGTATAGATTATGATCAATGTATAACGAAAATATATTATACGCAACCCCAAAGGAATATTTCCCTACACGCAACCATGACATGGCTTGCATTACATGCAAGATCAACCTTACATGATAGTGTATGTTGTACGCAATATCAAGTTTCAATAAATGAGATATTATTATAATATTATTATGAACTAGCCATTATGAATAGAATCAACTAAATTTTGAATTTTATAACATTATTTCTCCTCTTAAATATTTTTTAGAACATGGTATGAGAAAAAAATAAAATTTTCAGGTAAAATATGAATTATTTAAAAAATGCAGTTTTTTCACCTTTTGATGGTGCACCCACATTAAATCTACTTTTTGTTATGTTTATTAGTTAAATTTCAGAAAATAAAATTTGTCTTTGGATTTTGGATAAAAAATTTACTTTGAAGAAATTTTTCATATTATTCCGATAACTTTCATATTTTAAAGAATAGTAAAAACATGCTATATTTTAATTAAAAACATCTTTTTTCATCATAATAATTTATGTTGTTAAATTTAAATATTGAATGGTTTTAAAGTATAAATAGAATATATTTTTACGGTTTAATTTAATATATGTCAATATCATTGATTTTACATTTAATTCATAGGTAAAATCATTTCAATCTATTGAAATGTTTTAACTTTTAAAACTCCTTTTCTTAAGAACTGTGTTAATTTTATGTTAATTTTAAAACTCTGCGATATGAATTTAGAAAAATTGATTATATATTTAGAATTAGTAGGTCCAAATTATGATAATTGCGTACTTTTTATTTAGGAGAACTATAAATAGTAACTACGGTAAATTTTATTTACCATAGTTAAAGATAAATCAGGTAATTAAGGGTAAATATAATATTATAATATTTTCCTAAAACTTGTATTAATATAATTAGTTGATTATATTTCATCCTAAGACATATTTGGGTCGAAATGGAATCCATTGGAACCCACTTGGTTGTGATTAAGACCTTTAAATTATTTTATTTTAAAGAAAGTGAAATATGTCTCACTCAATCATTAATGATTAATATATTTTTAATATAAGGTCATATAGAATATAATTTCGATTATAAACACTCATTTGAAAGATAATATATGTTTCTTTTTAATGGTTAATTTTTTTAAAATTTTTAGTGGTATTTAATTACCTTAATATCTTATACATTAAGGATGCAAAAAAATTTACTTAGTAAAAAATCAATTATATAGTTTTAATTAAAGTAACAATACCAATCAAAATACCCGAAAACTTGGCCAAACCCTATTGGTCGTGTATATTTATACCATAAGAATACAAGGGTCGTCTTTGGTACCATTTTGATCCATATAAAAGAGATTATGAAATTTATATTATTTTATTATTAATAATTTCATAGTTTTCACCTTCATAACTTAATAAATATAACAATTTAAATGTAGTTATTTTAAGAGGATAAATTTGAGTAAAAGTGTTATTATGAAATTTAATATATTCAACTTCATCATAGGATTTTATTTTTAATTTTTATGCAAAAAATATATAAATTATATAATTATACAAAAATATTATAGAAATTATTTTATTAATTGAAATATAAAATAATTGGTTTTAAAAATATTAAAATAAATATAATATGTACTATTTAATCTGACCCACAAATTTTAAAGATTCATATGACATTTTAGAAATATATTATAAATTTTTCTATGAATATATCATCTGTGTGGATTTTATTTAAATTCAAATAAATGAATATTGTAAAAATTGACGCTATTGTTATTTTATAAAAATGACATATTATGAAATTGTTTAAAAATCACATATTATTTAAAAATTATAAATTTAAATTTATATGATCTAAAATGTAATAAAGTATCAAATTATCTATAATTAATAACAAATTAGTAATTATTTATTACAATTTAAAATTTAGAACAGTATTACCACTAATAAAATTTAATATATTAAATAAGTATAAATCAAGTTGATAAGGTTTAAAATAATTTTCCAACATGTCTAAATTTAATTTGTTTATGATATCAAAACCCCATCTTATATAATATTAGGATTTGAGTAAATTTTGGAACTTTTTAAGTGGGTTTTTAATTTATTATAATTTAATGGTTTTTATGTTTCAAAAGGTGCCCCTCTCCTCCCTTATAAAAGGGAACCTCCTACCTCTCCTCTTCACACAAATTTGAGCCATCATGCTTGGAAAACCCCTATAAATTTTTCTTCTCCACTTCCCTAGTAACATAATTGAGGTCCTTGTATTTTTTAAAGAACAACTTTGGTGCCCAAAGAGGAGGTTTAGAAGTGGTGTGTTGAAGAAGAGGTGATATCCTTTACAGATTCTTTCAAGTTTCATTTTTCTTTAACTTACTCTTATTTAGTTCATTCATTATAAATTAATACAATCTGTATCATTAATATAATGATATGATATTATAAATTTGAAACAACCCCATTTCACCTTCTATCCATCCTATAGAAAATGAAATCGTCGCACGTGAGTACGTATAGATTACCATCTCCACGACTCGATGAGATTCATTCTCCAAGTTAACCATTCAAGAATCATTATAAATTATATATAATAAATAATAATGAAATATATTACATAATAATGATAATGTATTTATGTACATATATGATTCATTTAGTTAATTCCATTCAATAATGAAACAAAAACAACGTTCATGCATACGTACGACCTATAATCTCCATGTATGGTGTATTTCATTCCATTTATCAATCTATCATATATATTTATATGTTATATATATATATATATATATCATTTTTGACATTATGGAATTAATAAAATCGGGTTATAAATAATATTATCAAAAACAACATGTTCAAACAAGTACGATAAATGAAACGATTTTACCCAAAATGATTTGTAACACGGAATTAGAAAAAGAACGGGTAATATAAAGTCATAAGTGAATCATATATGATATCATAAATATTTTTATGGTTCTGTTACAAGTTAATAATATTTTTAATCCCACTATACATGAGTTTTGGACATGTATAGAAGAAATTGGACCAATGGTATGGGATAATTTTGCAATCTCATTTTTATCTGAGATTGTTTATATGTATGTATTTACTGGGGTTATGTTCATCATCCATGTCCATGTTTTCTAAATAAATTAATAAAATTATTACTATTGTTCCATGTATGTTCCAAGTAATTTTTAAACATTGTTTACTTTTTACCACATTGTATGGAGGAAATCTTTCCTTTGGTTACCATATATGGAATTTTTTGAATTTTTTGGGAAAAGTACAAGAAGAATGATTTTTAACTTGTACGATGTGAAAGGATTTTTAGGGTTTCATAATGACTTATTTAAATGAATTTTTCTCTACTATATTTCATGATTATTTTCAGAAAATTCATTTTCATTTAAAATTTCATGGCATTTTCAGAAAATAAAATGATTTTGAAGTAGAAAGGATATTTTCCTCAAGAATTAATTTCAAGTGTTTTATTAAAATTATTTTCCATATAAGGTGACATTATTCAGTATGTTTATGTTTCAATTATAACTTCTCTATTATTTACATGGTTTGATTTCTCTAATGATGAAATGGTATCCATTTGATTTATATGGATTATGTTATGATGTGATGATTTTTATGAAACCCATTTTATTCTTTGGGTTATAAGGAATGATTTATGTTTATTCTATGGAACACGTAAGAAAGATTTAATTATGAGATGGGAGGGATCTATATATCCCCCCAATTCATTGGGTAATGATTTATATCTCATGAGATAGACCTGGATGGAATGATAAGTAAAATCTGGTTTAGTAATAAAAGGATGGAAGGGCAAGTAAACCCGGTTTAGTAATGGAAATTATCCACTATGATGGTCTTGGCACAAATTCCTTGGAAAATATGAAAATAATAAAATTCTCTTAATGGTTTTCCACAATTACATGTTTTATTCCCATGTTATTTTATCATGATTTATCTTCCATTATGTTCGACCCCTTATGTACTGCCATGTTTTAGGTCATTGCTCATGATTTTGATGTTTAAGCATTATGTTCATGTTTTTAAATTAAAATTTATATGGTTTGTTTTATTTTCTCCATGCTTACCCTTACTGAGCATTTGAACTCACACTTTATTTGTTTTATTTTCCCTTGGATTTAAATAAGGTTTTTAGGTAAGAAAAAAAAGATAAGTTCTTTATGGGGGATGTTAAATATCCGTCACCATGAATAGAAGATGATATTCCGTGTTTCCAAAGACACTAACATATTACGGTCTTTGGGTGTCTCTTTTTGTTATGTATTAAGTATTCCACCAAAGTAATCTAATTTCTTTGTAAGTCAAGATTTGGTCTCTATAGGACCCATTCAACATGCACTCTAACCAACACAATTTATTCAAAATATTTTCATTACCAAAATATAGCACTTCAATAAAAATAGACATATATTGAAAAAAAGTACAACCAATTTTGAAGGTAATGTTTCACTGGAATAAAACCTTCACTTTTATGGAAAACATCCATTCAAATTAATCTGTCGACAATCCAGAAAAATACCCTCTTTAAATTACATATTTTAAAACAATAAACAAAAAAAAACTCATTCAAAATCACCAATTTTCTATATTTCACAATTATCACTCAAGAAGAATTCAAAGAGGTGTTCAAAAACCAAAAATAATAATAAATTATGCACAAAACATTCAATTTTAAAGCATTCCAATTTGGTCTACTAAGAGGAGTAAAGAGTTAAGCCTCCTACCATAAAGGATTTTGATAAAAAACCACACTGAACGAATAACACACAATAAAACAGGGTTGATTCTCCAAGAACCAACCTTAGATATATTCTCCTAGAAAGATCTAGTCCAAAACTAATCATATATGGTATAAAAAATCATTGATATACCCTTAATGGGTGTATATCATAGAAACCATGATAAGAGGAGAAGTATATCAAAGTAGATCTAAGAAACATGTCATGAATGAAAAGGAACGATCACATACCTCAAGAATCCAGCTTCGCTTCGCAAATAGAAGCCTTTTGGATCTATTACAATATACTTGGGAGAGGTTATCCAACCATACATTGAGGGAGAACTTGAATTAGGGCCATTTAGGTGCACAAAAGGGGCTGTAATTACAAAAATTAATGAGGTCTTATTTTTAAGGATATCATTCTTACTCCACAAATGGTTTGACCGCACGGTTCGGAAACCCATGCACTAACTATGTTATAGACACTTCCCGCACATATTCCTCATGCACGGTATCCAAAACTGTGCTCTAACTGTGCCTAATATACTACCTCAAGAGGACCAATGTGCATAGTTTGGATGCATGGTTAGGTAAACTATGTGTCGCACGTGCTACAATCACTCAGCCCCAAAAACACTTCCAAAGCTCACCCAGCTCTCCCAACCTCAACCCTTAAACTTTATAACCATTAAGTCATTAACTAATTGTTACATATTTGAAACCAACTGTACTATAATATCTATAATAATGTTCTCATCATCAATATGTTTTCTCATTCTCAAATTTACCCCTTTTCAATTTAAAATCTCTATCTTCATTACTAAAAAATACAACTATTCACATTTAACTCCCTTATATGTTTTGTTAATAATTTATCCAATTGTCAATGTTTTATTAAAATTGATGATTTCCTCATTCAAGAAGGACTTATCCATCATAATCTATAAATTTATTATATTATTCATACAATATTGGCCTTTATGACCACTTATTTTGTTCTGTACAATATTTTATATTTATTTACATAATTCAATTTATAAACCTACTTCAACTATTTGAAAACCTTTCATCATTTCATAGAACCCTTTTTAAAAATGATCAATATTTTATTTCTATTTAGTAATAATCCATTTCAAATAATTATCATTTTATTTCAAACATCATATAGAAAGGATAATGAAAATAGATTATACTTTGACCATTTTATATAGAATGTAATATGTAAAATAAATAAAAAAATTTCCAATATTTTTTGTTCCAATAATATGTATATTTAATGATCATTTATTTACAAATAATACAACAAGTAATTAAAATTTAAAAAAAAATTAGGGATTCTAAATGACCTATATAGTTAGATGAACATTCATAGTCTATATACAAAGTAATATTTGATTTGAATGATTTAGATACTGCCTAAAACATATTTTCGAATTACCCTATCGAATATTGACACTGCTTATTTATGAACCTCTTA
This sequence comes from Viscum album, assembly GCA_963277665.1. Classification (NCBI taxonomy): domain Eukaryota; kingdom Viridiplantae; phylum Streptophyta; class Magnoliopsida; order Santalales; family Viscaceae; genus Viscum; species Viscum album. The sequence continues at coordinate 1,407,382,851 of OY728135.1, forward strand.
TACATATATTCAACTAACCAGGGACAAACATAACATAAAAAAGTAAGTTATTACATTTTTAATTACATAATATATAAACCACTAATTGGCCTCCAAATAAAATATTCACCTAAAATTATTTTTCTTAATATAAAGTGATTTTATGATATTGATCCATTATTCTCAATTCATGTATAATAAAATTATTCTACTAGTTTTATGTCTTGTGGAAAATTATAAATAAATACCTATGGTATCCATGAAATATTTTATTATTCTAAAAAATAATCTTTTGAATGGGATTATTTCTAGATCATATTTTACACACCTAATTTGGACACACCACAAATCCAATTTTTTGAATTATTCTGTGATCTTTTGTGGTTGATAATGAATCATTTATTTTTTATTTAGAATCTAAGAATATTTTTAATTTTTTATTGATATTTATAGGTTTAAATTTAAATTAATTAGTTGATTATTTAGTAGAAGTATTGTTACTTTATAATATAGCATCAATATACATTCCTTTTACATGTATTAAATTTTATTCTAAATAAATACTTATTTTGTATTATTATATATTCAAAAATTATCATTAACAACCTTATTCCTATTGTATTTGTTTTTTTATTTATGATTCTAGAAATTATGAAATGTTTTATTTAGTTTATCCTAATATTTATCCCTATGAATAATTTTATATTTTTTTCCATCAATGATTTTTTATTTTTAGAAATATCACACTACATTATCTAAATTATTTGATGAATCATTATTTTTTAATCATTATTTTACAATTTTTGTGTGAACCTACATTTAACTAACTGTTTCACTATCTCTATCATCTAATTAAATTCAGAGACATTTTTATTTTCATACTCATAGTAAATTCATTGTTAGCCTCTCCTTCAAATGAAAAGTACTCAGTTTTGATTTATGAATGAAATTTTGACAAGACCACCTCTTCATACTAATGTGGTATAAGAACACATTGTGAGAAATCTCTCGGAATTTACTCATTAAAGAAATTCTAAAATACTAGATATATGATTATGAACAAATAAAAATTCCCTTCTGAATAATATAAGGTAAATATTATTCATTCATATTTTATGGAAAAAAATTTAAAATATTATATTAGCATTATTCGTGATAACTGCTACATGTTAATTTTATTGTAAAATTATTATTGGGTTTTTATAATATAAATAACCCATAATCACTTAATTTAATCATTTTAAACCGATTTTACCTCTATATTTACCTCTACTTCTTCTTGGGACATTTCATGAAATGACATAAATATATTGGTATAATCATTCATAGTTTTTCCCTTTTCATATTTAGTCATATTTCACTTTCATATATAAACAATTTGATACATTGAAAACCATTTTATTCCCTTATTAATTTTTCATTTAATTATTGGTTCTCTTCTTAATTAACAATAAATAAGTATTTTGTGAGATTGAACAAATAAATTCACATTAGAATCTCACACTTATAGAGATGAGGTCCCCAAATAAAATTATATTGGGAGATTCTCCTAAATAAATTTACTATATTAGAGTGATTAAGGGATTTTTAAAATACAATAACAGTTATAAAAATCATACTTACAAACATAATGAAATAATCATCACTTTCATTTTCCATTATTCTATCATCCTTAAATTACTATCAATTGTTTTTTATATTTCACTCTATCAATTTTTATTTCATCCACAACTAAAATGGTATGAATCCAAATTTGAATTAGTACTTCCATAACCCATGACCATGTTATTATGATTTTTTAATAAAATTGATAATAATGAATTCCTCTAATAAAATGATATCAAATTTTTATTTTTATTTTGTTAGAGACCATACTGATGATTCATTAGTTATTGTGAATCCATATTCTAAAAATCAAGAGCACATATACCTAATTATATAATGTAATATATTGTACTCTCGAAATGTAATTGAATCCATATTCAATAACTTGAAATGAATCTTTTTTTTACATAATTACATTTCTCTATATTAATTGCATAGAAAAAAGAGTATAGACTTGTTTTATGATACCAATTCTTAGATCCCAATAATGTTGATACCAGGTGTTAGTAGGCTGGGTATGTGAATAACTGTTGATAAATATTTTCACTCCACTTCTAATCTATTGTTTATTTAACACATCTCTTAAGACAATAATTAATTTCAAGAAAAAATGGAGTGAATACATTTTTTTTAAATGGGGTTATCCACCCTTATGTATGACTAATTTCATGGAATATCAAGTTTAATATCTCCCAAAAATAGATCAAATAATATTATAGAGATGGAAAATAGTATGTGTGTGTCTTTAAATAATTATAACATCTAGATCCATCCAAGTACAATCATTTATTAACTGAAAAAAATTACACATTCTAAATATGGATCACTCTGAAGTGTATAAGCCTCCAAAATGACTCTAAAAATGTTATTTGTCTTACTTTTCCCAAAACAAATATACTAATTATGTTCCCAATGTTACTTATTTAATATTGTAGTATATCATTTATCCTATCTACAAATTCTAAATAACATACATTTCATAATTTTTCAATATTTAGATACACAAAATATGCTGTGAATACTAGTTCCATAATAGTTATAAATTTGTATTTTTTTTTGTAAATATCTTCTAATTCAACTCATAAAATAACATCCAATGTAATCCTTTCATTTCTCCTGAAAAAACTAGAACTATTCATAATATTTTATTTCAAATAAAATAGTTCAAATATCAACACTAAACAAAAAACCAAATTGAGAAAAATTAAGAACAAATTTTATATGTACCATGGTTTAGAGGATGCCATTTTGTTCATTAGACAATCTCTTTTTTAATTAATATAAAAAATCTTACTGTAAAATTAAACATAAAATTTTTTACTTCAACATTTCTCACATGTGGTTTCCTTGTGCAAAATATTTATCACCATGGTGTGGTTTTCATTGTCTAATTGTTTTGAATAAAAAAATTCAATCAAAAGTTTTTATAGAATAATAATTATATTCATATTCCTATTCTACATTCCTCGTATCTTTCAATATAGAGTTTTCTACCTTTTATCATAGTGAGAATAACATCCTCCATTATATTGATTTATTCCTCAATAAATTCTATAATTAATCAAGTGAAATCCATCTAATATTATCTCAAAATTTCACTATGTATTAATATGATATGAGTATAGAAATATAATATGGTCAATAAAAACATAATATTCCATTCAAAATGTTTTACAGCATCCACAGACATCATTCAAGAATCATAATATCATATAACAATGACAGTTAATAAAATTTAGACATTAAAAATATCATAAATGATGGTAAAATGACATATAAATAATGAAAATATATCTCGTATAATTGATCTTTCTAAAATCATATGTATCTTGACTTTGTTGGATTTAAAAAAAATATTTCCTATATGTAGATCTTTAACCTTTAACATTTTTCAATGTCCAATTCTATTAAAGAAATATCATATGTGTTACCTAAACATCAATTGTGTAAGTAAAATATGATATGATATTATTCCTTTTAAATTTTACAAATCCCACAATTTCTTATTTCCAAAATCAAATTAAAAAATAGACCTCATATGATTTACGCATATGATGATCCTTTTCCAGAATTCATCCCTTCATATATAAGACAATATTTCAATCAATTAAGACATGAAAAATTAAATATCATCTAATAGAATGAGAACTAGTTCCTACCCCCATGAAATATGTTGTAGAATGTGACATCCCAAGAAGAAAATATACTTTAACTTCTAGACCAACACAAAGAACAATCCAAAAAAAATAAATTCATAGAAAATATAAAATCATCGTTGAGGATTAATATCATCCATGTATCTACATCAATACATTAATAATATAATATTTCTACCCAACAAAATTTGTTTATATTATAGAATTATTTATCATTATCTCTACCAAATATGTTTATATAATCATTTGATAATAGGCATAACTCTTTTACACATTCATTATATTATGTTTAAAATAAATTAACTCATTTATCCATTCATTTTAGGACTATAGATAATCATCTCCATGTACATCCTAACTCATCGTATCTACAATAATAATATTATTTTTATGGTTATATATGATCACCAATTCATATTTAGAAATAAATTTAAACTTAATAGTCTATCGAAAATAATTATGTTTTTTTAAAAAATTAAATTTAAAGTATTAATTTCCATTAAAATTGTGATGAACTATTATAAATAAGTACTTATACAAACATAATGCAAGGAATATATTTATTTAACAAACAATTTTATTTTTTCATTTGATACCTACAATCGTCAATAATATTTCAAAAAATATAACTGATGTCAATAAGGGAATAAAAAGTTCTACATTGATGTATATCTATGTAAAAAATAATGATGATGAAATAATTAATTCCCAAATATAGATGAAAAATATGTGTTTATCTATAGAAAATAAAGGAGTATATTAGATGATCCACTAATCATATAGGACTTATTCTTCCATGAAATATTATTATATATACATTAATTTTTATGAAGATAAATTAGTGTTTGATCCACTAAAGAAATTTATATTTCATTATTAACATTTTAATTGAAAATATGCTGTAATATTATACTTCATTGTATATAATATATATAAACTGATTAAGAATATTTTAATAATAAAAAGGGGGTGTATGGGTCGGGTGACCATCTAATGTAATTTCTCTATTAAAAAATAATAGATAAATATTAATAGTTCCGTAATATAAGTCGACTAATAAAAATTTTATATCACATAAAGTTCCTATAAAATATTTATTCTGTCAAATGTATTATAATTTTATGACTATCGAAAGAGGTAATTATACCTACTTGATGCTTGATTAAGAAATGAAATTTTGATGGTAGTGTAAATACATTGAAATACTATATTGTTGGTATAAATTCTACATGGAATTTGGAATATATTATGATGGTGATTGAAAAGGTTTAATAGACTTTTAAAAGTGGTTATATGTTTATAAGAATGCAAGAAGATTTTTTTGTGTTTTTTTAAACAATTTTTAAAATAAAATAATCTATAGAAAATGAAAAACATATAATTTATAATACATACATAATATCTTTTCTAAATGATTTTAAAAAAATATTAGATAAACCTTAGAGAATTTATGTTTCAATAAGAGTAATCTTAAGATTCATGTAATTGAGAATGAAAAAACAATAATATTACAATAATGATTCATATATATGTTCTGGAAAACGTTCTAGGTCATCGATAAAAAAAATCATTTATTACACTGAAAAATAAAATTTTTTAAATGAATAAATATCTCTATACTGCATATTATTAAACTATTATATGTGTAATATTCCATAAAAATTTATATAAAGTTAATAATGTTACTCATAGGATTAAATATTGGTTATTGAAAAATAATATGGATCATTATACTCTAAAATATCATGTAATGAGAAAGAATAATTCTTAATTAGAGATTATGATAAAGTAGTTACCTTATACATGTATTATATTGAATAAAAATATGTCATTGAAGAATAAAATTTTGTGGATGAATCCAAACATAAGGATATTTAATAACATTATTACATAACATAATTGAATATTTTAAAAGAAGATGAGGTGATTTAAAAAATAATATTTATAATATAAGTAATGGATTAATATGTAAGGTTGATCAAAATTAAGGGGATATAAGAATAAAAAAATGATGTTTTAAATAAAATTTTGATTGATTTTTTCAAATAAATTTTCAATTTAATTTTTGGATTATTAAAAAACAAACAGGTTGAGATTATCAATCATAAGGATGATTATAATTCATTGAGAATACCTTAGAGAAAATATTTACGACTATTAAAAAATTACCTAAAGTTAGATCCTTGTGGTCCATGAATAAATATTCACAATATTTGATGATATTTGTATTAATAAATTCAATGTAAGAGAATGATACTAACAACGGAACTGTCAAATGTTTCAAGAATTATAAGAGGGTTCATTTATCAAGGATACTCAATTAAAAATTAAATTAAATTTGGTTAATCTGATTAAAATGTTTTTAAAGTAACAATAAAAAAATTTATGACGATCATGTTGGACATATTAGAATCGATTGTTATAAGGACCTAGCATTAAATCATTACATAATCATGAATTAAATGAATAATTCAAATTGATGATATTTTCAGGTTTATAGTTATAGATAATTATGCCATAACTATTTCATATCAACTTGAAAATTACATGTTGACTTTACTACTCAAAATGCATTTTTCATAAAATAACAACACCTCAAAAGAAACATGTCTAGTTCCATGTTTTAGACAACATGACTTTTCCATGATCCCATCCTTGACCCTATTCACAATTAAGTCCTATAAAAAACATTTCACAACTTGGGGTGAGTATAAAATTCTCAGTAAGGTTTATAAATTAAGGAAACAAACATTTTATCACACTAATAAATACAAATCAATGAAACCAGACTTTTCGATGATAACATACCTCATGAAATCATAATATTTATGAATAAAACATACATATCATAAATCATAAAGGTAACTTGTATAATCCATATAATTATATCATCATAGATATCACAACTATGTAGGGAGTTATGTTGTAATACCCACCACATTATATTCCCTAAATCTCTTAGGATAAACATTAAGATTAACCTCTTTCATGTTACCCAATGCATTACAGAGCTATATCGGGGTCACCCATCATAGGTTTATCACGGAACCACCCGTATATGTAAACAATTCCCAATTACCATAAAATATTCATAACACATAAAACATGAATAATGTAAATATAAAATTTCCACATTGCATTCATAATATATAATTTCAAGATATTGACATAATCAATTATTTATCAAACCATTTAAAAATACATTTAAAACATTTAATAAAGAGAATTTTGAATCAAAGTGTCCCATACCACTTTGATGCTTTTGAAGGAATTAAAATTTTAAAAAATTAATGTCCTTATAAATAAATCATTAAAACCATTTTTAAAACATGGTAATTAATGAGACTATTTTTGAAGAATAAATTATTAAGTCATTTAAATTGATGTTTTAGATAAAGAGTCTTGTAACACTTGAGAAACACCTGACTAAACATAATTAAAGAATAAAATGAAACAATACTTATAATTTCATGAGAATAAGGATATACATGACATAATATTTCAAAGGGAATTATACACACCAAATAAAAGTGAATTGATTTAAATAAACAATTAATCCTCAATTGAATGTATATTGAGAAAAATTCCATAATAAAGATCCCAACCTATATTAAGTATAAATCATTCACACATTTATGTGTGACAAATAATAATACACTATATATAATTTAATATTATGTTTAAAATAATCATATTTCATTCATACTTATTCATAGCACGACATAATCAATAAGTATAAGTTTAACCCAAATAATTGAAATTTGGTAAAGAAGTTCTGTTACAGAAATTCGACAGCCTAACGACGTCACACTAAAATTAAGAAAAATATTTGATAAGAGAAAAAGTGTATCTAATCAATTGGACATAAAATTTACATCAAAAATAATATAGAAGAACATACCAACATAAGAGTATCTAAATTAAAGGACAGAAAAAGGTCTTTTAAAATGAGTAGGGGGAATGGCTTCCTTATATATTTGGTAACTTACGAAACATAGACCACAAGAAAGAAGTATCATAAAATGAAGACGTAAATACCCATAAACAAATTATATTACAAAAAGAGGTCATGGGTAGTTCATACACTACAAAATGGAAATAGTGACAAATATAGCATGAATCTCACGGGAATAAGAAGTGAGATAAAAACCCATTACCACCTTGTAATCAATCTAGTCATTTGACCTAAAGTTGATAACCCCCAAATGAATCACAGGATTCCATGAATATAGATAGAATCATGATAATATACATTAAATGGCAATAAATAATACACCATATTCAAGAAATAAGTGGCAAACAATAGAAATCTCACTGAATTAAAAGTGAGATAAGAAACCCCTTACCTCGTGTTCGACATGAATCGATCATTCTTTAATATCCGAAATAATAAATTAAAGTTAAATAATACTTGATTAATAAATTTTTTTAATTTTATTATTCCTTTAATATCAATTATTAACTTTTTTTTAACAATTAGTTAATTATTTGAGTTCATATTGGACATTTTGGCGATGTTCGGAACTTGAGTTAAAAATGAACATGTTGTAATTTTAAATTGTCCATGTCATCAAAATTATATAATCTCACAAATTATTTTAAATATTTAGATATCATATATTTCATATATATTCAGTATGTATATGTATTTATAACTGTACATGACATTTGGAGATAATAAATGAAGTTCACTTTTCATGGAGACCGTAAGTCGTACGTTCGCATGAACGCTACTTTCTTTTCTATTTCATATTTAACGGTACAAAAACATAATGATAAATCATTAAATTATAATTCACGTATAATATCATATGATAAATATGTTACATAATTTTATTAATTCCTTCCTTTATATGTTCCATTTATGTCATGAACGAAACATATCACCTTAAGGGGGCGGTAGTCCGCACTTCCTCAAATAAAATTACAGTGTTTACACATATATGAAATAATGATGGTATGTTTGTAAATAAAAATTAAATAATCATAGAGAAGACAAGAACATATTATATATACCATATATAAATATAGTTCCATCATAATGGCCACCCTAAGAGGTAGTAGGAGAAAATTGAACAATCGTCGTTTCGTGAGGTAGTAGTTCTTTGTCCAAAGAATCAATATGTTCGTTACCCATTAGACAGAGGTGTGTGTAAATGTAGTTTGGATCCTTCTGATAACAACAACCTTGTATATTTAGGATACTGTTTTTGATATAAAATAAAGTAATTAAAATTTTTTAGGGGGTTGGAGAAGTAAAATAAAACAAAAGAACTTAAGAGAAGACGTTGCCATTAAATCGGGTATCTCCCTTTGGGTTGAACCAAAAGGATTACTTGAAATGACTTATTACAAAGTTATGTCTTCTTGGAGGAATACAAGGAAGTAGGGGGGGGGGTAATTGGGCAGAGGATAGATGAACCAACGGGCTTGATAACTATGAATAATTGGTTAGAATTGAGGGATTTTTTAAGGGGGAGGAGGGTATCTTTAGAAAAGAATGAATATATTATTTTATTATATAAATATTTTTGGTTTATAAAGGTCCAAAACTCATTAAAGTAGAAGATAATATGACTCATGATCGAAATAGAATCATCCAATAAGAATTGGACATTTTTTTATATTGTTTTAATCTTTATAATCATATTTATTTAAATCATTCATTAATGAGGTAAATACTGCATCATTATTTTGTCATAAATAAATTTATTTATTTGATTTCTAAAAATTAAAAAAATAAAATGTTTTAGCGAATATTTTTGTATTTATAACGAATATTTATAGTCAAATAGATAACATATAAAACCCCAGGTAATAATTTATTTACCAAAATATATTTGTTTATGTCATTTTTGTCTTTACTTTAAATAAATTAATATAAAGTGTCATTGTCACTCTTAAGTGGTTCCATTGGGTCCCAAAATCGGCCCAAGGATTCCCATGGTTGGAAAATACTCAACCAATTTGTTTAGAACAAGTGGTAAGGTAATTTGGTATTATTATAAAATTATTTTTTACCTTGAATTACCCCATTTAATTTTAACGACGGTAAATAAAAGTCAAAAATTACTATTCATAAAAAAATATTTTTATCTTATTGAACCAAATTTTACATAGTAATAAAAACATGTTATGTTGTATTTTTAGAATTCAATTCATAGAAGTTGTAAAATTTCATTCAAATGAAAAGTTCAGTTTTTTTAACTACCACACTGTGTTTTCACTATTTATAAATAATTGATGGTTTTCAGAAAAATACCAGAAATTTATCATAAGATATATATGATATTACTAATTCAAAAAATATTTCTATTTAATCAAATTCTTGACATATAAGTTTCATTAATTAATTTAAAATTAATTTTCATTGTTAAAAACAAAAGGCATGTTTTTAATAAAGAATAACTATCAAAAGATTGACACTTGTTTATGTCCAATTTCAAAGTGAAATTACTTCCAAAAACCATCATTGGATTACATGGTTAAAATATAATCTAATTTCACCATAAAACCAATTAAAAATATAATATATCCATATAAATAAATTATATTATAAGGCATTTTTGAATTAAAATACAGTAATTATCACTATTTATAAAAAAATAAATTTTATAAGAAAAATACAAATAAATTCACCCAAACTAAATTTTGATATCCCTATTCTAAAAAAGAAATATATTTTGTCAAAAATAACATATAAATGTTACCAAAAATATATTTAAACAGGTTTCTCCATCAAAAAGAGGTAGATCGACATTTTAATGAATATTTCGGTATTTTTTCTTAAAATTAGATTCATTAACATTTTATGATTATAACCTTTATTGGATAAATTTAAAAACATTTAACATATATAATCATATTTTAGTGAGTAATATTAATTCATGTTAATATAGCGTCGAGGAGTTAACTACTATTTAGAATAATAATATATTAGTATTATTCAGCATGATGCAACATTGTGTGCAACTTAAGATTTCAAAGAAACCCATTGTTTCGTATCGAGTATGCGAATAAAAATAACATCCCCTTTAATGTAAAATTGATATTTAATTAAAAAATATTAATAAATATGGAAATATCATATATATTTATTTACCTAGGATGTTACATCCTTCCCCCTTTGGGAATTTTGTCCTCGTAATTTTATAATTGGGCTCGAAAACTTCATTGAACATCCAACATTGGAAAAAGAATCAATAAAACTATAACTTTAAAATATAGGAAGATAATTACAAATTACACCCAAGACAACTGATACTAATATTCCATGAAAAAATGGAAATGAAGGAGAAAACAAACCATCATGTTCTAATGGTGAGTGGTAAAAAACATGATTAGTAGAAAGTTAACCACCAAAAAACCAAAAAACTGTTATAGGTTAAATGGTATTTGGTTCCCCATTAAGAAAAGTTAACGAACAACATTTTTATTTTAAGTTACTTTTCATAAAGTAGAAGAAAGTTTTTATGAGCTTAACTAAAAACATAAGGAAACATTATTGTCATCTATAAATTCGTACTTTACTAAATTTATACCACAAAATCAAAGTTTCTCTAAACTATTCATATTCAAACAGACTTGGTATCATCAAAAGTGATTGAATCGACTTTTAGAGTATCACATAATCCAAAAAAGATAAACTATATATTCCTCGGTCATTAGACATCAATCAAAACCAAAATATTTAGTACCAGATCAGATAATCCCAAAAAAAATTAAACCTTTATAATAATAAATACTACACTTAATCTCCAAATTTCAAAAAATAGTACCCAAAGGTCTATAAAGACCCTTCAGCACAAATTTTTCCTTAAAATTATTCCATATAATCAAAACTAGTATTGAATCCCAAAACTCAGAAGGATTTAATCACATAGTCAATCATATTAAATCTTAACATTTATCTCCAAAAAAACATTGACTACTCTTAAAGTATCATTCTGAAGTGTAATTAACCTAATCACATATTCTCTATCACTATATGTCCACAATAAAATTTCTACCACTACTCCACCAATGAGATACCCGAGTATTCTATTTACCATAAGCATATAATGTTCCCCAAATTAAAGAACAACTTCAAAAATAACCTTTATCACTTAATCACCAAATCATTTTCCTATGATAAGAATATCATTTCGATAAAACAAATGATCCCAAATCAACTTATTCTTGGTCAATAAATTCATTTAACTAAAAATAATAATTCATATTAACCAGAAACTTCACGATGTCTATTGGTAGGTGATAAATATCAATCGCACTTTAGTTGTGGGTTTGATTCCCACATCTTTGTCCGACTCGATGGCTTGTCACGCGATCTGTGTGTTTTCCTTTTTATAAAAATAAAAAATAACCCCTACATGTTTTCACACCAATGGTTTTCTTATACCTTTCATTTTCATCCCAACACATTAAGACCACAATATCATAATTCATGAAGCTTTTTATATGTTTTCTTTTTTTTCTTATTTCACTTGCATATGATAAAATAAAACTATTCCTAATATAAAGAACAACATACCTACATCATGGTGTCTATATGGTTTCATCATCATATTGTTCATGTAGGTATATGGTCCATGTATTGAAATAATGATTTAGATATCCTTCAAAATCATTTTCCTTTTTCAACAAAATACACCTTGTATAACTTGGGTTATATGGTTGTTTGTAGAAAAAAAGATTTGAAAAAATAATCATGTATGACATATAATTTAAAAAAATCCGATAAAACAAGATTTTTATAAAATATTCGGATTGAGTTTGAGTTGAAACTTTCAATCAATGGTCCTTTTAAAATACCATATGTATATGCTAAGAGAATATATTGTAAAAGAAAATATAAATAGGATGTTCAAGGGTCTCCTTCTTCAGCACCTTTGTAAAAGTCATAATACGCTTCAAAATCTTGTGATAAGGTAAAATATTAGAAAATTCCTTGATAATATTTACCTTTATTGAAAATATGAGAATATTCTGAAAATAGGATTTTATTAAATAAAACCCGTGATCCACAATGAAATCGAGGTATAGTGTAGGTGTTTGATATCATAAACAACTACTAGCAAGTGAGTTGTATGCTAGAAAATGTTTCACAATCATCTGAACATGACTTTGTAATAATTATTTCAAGAATGTCCTCAGGGAGATATTGGAATTTTTTTGAGATCCCCATCATTCCATTTGTAACTGACTTTACATTATCTAAAAAAGTAATAAAACGTGTATTTAACTTATAGAGTAAACATAATGACTAACCATGTGTCTAACAGAAACTCTTAATCCCTAATGCTGTCTAAACCGACTTCTGATACCATCTATAAAGAAAAAACCTTAAATCATTAAATAATATTGAATTAAATGAATAATTAACATTTAGGATATTTTAAGGATTAATGCTTTATAGAATTAGGCCATAACTGTTACATATCAATTTGTAAATTACATGTAGCTACTACTACTCAAAATCAATTATTTTCATTAAATGAAAACTCTTAAAAAGAAACATGTCTAGTTCCTAGTTATAGACAACATTAAATTTCCTTGATCACGTCCAAGACCCTATAAATATTTAAGTCCTATTAATAAAATTTCAAAAATTGGGTTAAGGATAAAAATATTAGTAAGGTTTATAAAATAATAAACGAAAACATTATCCCATCAATAAATACAAATCAATGAAACCATTATTTTCAATCATAACATACCTCGTGAAATCATAAGATTTATGAATAACACATAAAAATCATAAATAATAAAGTTAACATGTGGCATCCATATCATTCATACATTGTAACTATCACAGCTAAATAGGGAGTTACATTGGAATACGGATCATAGTATATTCCCTAAATCTCCTAGGAGAAACATTAACATTTACCTCTGTCATGTTACCCAATGCATTGGAGAGATATCTCGAGATAATCTGCCCTAATTTTATCACTAAACTACCCATATACCTAAATAATTCCCAATAACCATAACATATTCACAACACATAAAACACGGATAATAGAAAGATAACATTTCCACATTTCAATGACAATATATCATTTCATGATGTAGACATAATCATTTCTTTATGTAACTATTTCCAAAACCATTTAAAATATTTAATAAAGATATTTTTGAATCAATGTGTCCCATACCAATTTGAAGGTTTAAAGGAACTAACATTTTACAAAATTAATGTCCATATAAATAAATCAATAAAACCATTTTTAAGACATGGTCATTAATGAGAAATATTTTTAAGGATAAATATTTAAATCTTTTAAAATGATGTTTTAGTTAATGAGTCTCATAACCCTTGAGAAACACTTGACAAAACATAATTAAAGAATAAAATAAAACAAAACATTTAATTTCATGAGAATAAGGATATTCATGACATAATATTTCAAAGGGCTGTATATACACAATATAAATGTGAATTGTTGTAAAACCACAATTAAGTCTCAATGGAATGTAAACTGAGACAAAGTCCCTTACTAAGATCGTATCCTTAGATTAAGGATAAATCAATCACCTAATTATGTGTGAAAAATAAGAATACACCCAATATAATAGTATATTAAGTGTAAAATAATCATAGGTCCTTAACAAATATTCATAGCATGACATAATCAATAAGTATATGATTAACCCAATGAATTTAAATTAGGTAAATAAGTTCTCTTACAGAAATTTGACAGCCTAACGGAATCACATAAAATTTCAGAAATCTAGTTGATGAGATAAAAAGGTTATGTCGTCACATGTACATACAATTTACATCAAAAATGATATAGTAGAACATACTACAACATAAGAATGTTTATATTAAAAGAAATAACAAAAAAATTCTTTTAAAAAGAGTAGGGTGAATGGTTCCCTTACCGATTTGGTAACATACAAAACATACCCCACATGAAAGAAGGATCATACAGGGAAAATTTAAATACCCACAAATTAAATTATATTACTCAAAGTGTCCAATAATGGGATATTCATTCACTAAACAAAATAAATAGTGACAAATATTGCATGAATCTCACGCGAATAAGAAGTGAGATAAAACCCTTTACCATGTTCTAATAAATCGGTTCGTATGGCCAAAATTTGATACCCACCAAATAAATCACAGGACACCGAGAATATAAACATAATCATGATAATATACATCAAATGGAAGAAAAAAATACACCACATTCAAGAAATAAGTGTCTAGTAATGGAAATATCACGAAATTAAAAGTGATATAAGAAACCCCTAACCTCGTGTCCGACTTGACTTGATAATTCTTTAATCTCTTGAATAATAACAAAGGTAGTTTTTAATTTATTAATAACCTTTTAAAAGTTTAATATTAATTTGATATCAATTATTAACATTCTATACCGATTAGTTAATTATTTGAGTTCATATCAGACATTTTGTTGATGTTCATAACTTGAGTTAAAAATGAACTTATTATAATTATAAATTGTCCATGTGGTCGAAATTCTATTTTCTCAAGAATTATTTTCATGATTTAGATATCATAAGTATCATATATATCCATTATATATATATAAATGTATTTAAAATAGTACATAAAGCATGGAGATGATAAATGAAATGCATTGTTCAAGGAGACATTAAGCCGTACGTACGCATGAACACTACTTTCATTTAAATTTCATATTTAATGAAATAAAAACATAATGAAACATCGGTATATTATAATTACAGTATAATGTAATATGATATATATGTTACGTTATTTAATTAACTACATCCATTATACGTTCCATGTATGTCATGAACGAATCATATCACCTTGATGGGGTGGTAGTCTGCACTTCCTCAAATGAAATTGTCGTGTTTACACATATTGGAAAGCATAATCACATTTTTGTAAATAAAAATTACATAACCATAGAGAAAAAGAAAACATAATATATATTATATATAAATACACTACGATCATAATGGCCACCATGAGTGGTGGTAGAAGAATACTGAACAATCATCGTTTCGTGAGGCAGTAGTTCGACGTCCACAGAAACAATATGTTATTTGCCAATTAGACAGAGGTGTGTGTAAGTGTAGTTTTAATACATATCATAAAAACAACATAGTATATATATGATACTAGTGTTGTTATAATATAATGGAATAATAAAAATGTTATGGGGTTGGGGAATTAAAATAAAACAATATAACTTAAAAGAAGACGTTACATTTAAATCTGGTATATCCCTTTGGATTGAACCAAAAGGTTTACATGAAGTGGATTCTTCTTAAGGTAAGGATTTTATGAGGAAAAGAGGGATTTAGAGAGATTAATTGGTTATAGATTGGGATATCCAAGGGTCTTGAGAAGTGTGAGGAATGGTTTAATAGTGATGGATTTTTATAAGGGGGAGGGGCTCTTTAATAATGATTGAATATATTATATTATTATATAATTATTTTTGGTTTCTAAAGGTCCAAAACTCTTTAAAGTGTAAGATAAGATGAATCATGCTAGAAATAAATGATATAATAATAATTGGATAGGTTTTGGAGATTATTTGCATCATTATAATCTTATTTATTTAAATCATTCATTAATGAAGTTAATACTATATCATTATATTTTCATAAATATTTTTATTTATTTGATATCTATAAATTATAAAAAAAATACCATGATGTAGATAATATTTTTATATTTATAATTTATTTTTATATATGAAGTGTAATACCCCAAGATTTCATAGTGTGTTATTTCTTCAAAATAATTCAATAACTTGCACTACACGCAACACCGAGTTCAAGCGCGCCATGACTTACCAAAAAAGCCGTTCAAAGGAGGTTATGAATAGTATTAACTAAATTTTAAACTTTATAAATCCTTATAATTTTAGAATCCATATTATGAGTTTCTTAGACATAATGTAAGAACAAATTCATTTTCAGTATTCCACTTTTACAAAAGTTTAATAGTGAAAACTTTTTAAATACAATATTTTAAACCTTTTGACTAAATGGGGACATCAAAAATTTAGAATGAAACGTCCCAAGCTTCTATGGTATGCTTCTCATTGAATAATATGATAGCGTGTGTTGTAGGCAACACCAAGTTCTAACACACCATAACCGATCAAACTAGCAGTTATGAATAGTAATATCTACTTTTTGTAATTATATATATTTTATATTTAAAAATTTACTTCATTTTTGGATTTGGAATATTGAAATTAGCCTAGGGTGAAATTTTTTACTTTTCGGATAACTTTCATATTTTGATGAATAATGAAAATTACTAAATTAAAATTAAAAACAACTTTTTTAATAAAAATAATTAATATTGAAAAATTATGAATTTGAGTGGATTTAACGTATATTTAGAATATATTTTAACCATTTAATTAAATTTTTTTCATAGGACATAATTTCACAATTAAACCAGACATAAACAAGTGCCAATCTTTTGATAGTTATTATCTCTTAAAAACAGGCTTTTTGTTTTAACAACGGGAATTAATTTTAAATTAATTTTTTCCACTTCTGTGTTTTGAATTTTAAAAAATGGATTCCATATTTGGAATCAGGATGTTCAAATTGTGTAAATAGGTAACTTTTATTTTTAGACAATTTGAATAATTACTGCGGTAAATATTTTATTTACCATGGTTAAGGGTAAATCCTGTAAATAAGGGATAAAAGAAAATAATATTATAATTATAATAAATTTCCCTAAAACGTGTCCTAACCTTATTTGTGGATACATGTCCAACCATGGGCATCTTCGGGTCGATTTTGGGACCCCATGGAGCCACTTGTAGGTGATAGGGACACTTTATTTTAATTAAGTTAAAATGAATACAAAAATGACACAAGCATATATCTTTTACAAAAACAATTTTTAAATAGGGTTATATATTTTGGATTTTCTACTATAAAAATTCATTAGAAACCTAAAAATATTTTCTACAAAATTATGTTTTATTTATAATTTTTAGACATTAAATAATTTAATTTATTTATGACACGATGATGATGCAGTAATTACCATAATAGTAAAAAATTAAAATAATTCATATTATAAATACCCAAATAAATATAATTTCAGACTTTTATTGAATTGCACTAATTTTATATGTTAATA
Source organism: Viscum album (assembly GCA_963277665.1). Lineage (NCBI taxonomy): Eukaryota > Viridiplantae > Streptophyta > Magnoliopsida > Santalales > Viscaceae > Viscum > Viscum album. The sequence goes on from OY728135.1 coordinate 1,407,400,716, forward strand.
TGACATATTATTATTGATTTAATTAACTTTGTTCGAATTAATAATTCTGTTATGAGTTTCACAAATATCATCTATTGAATAGTGTCAAAATTGACATAAAAGAGTTTTTTAAAAAAATATTATATTATTAATTGATATTAATTTCCTAAAAATCTAAGGATCGGCCAAGAGACTTATATCATGATATTTTTATCATTAATGTACCACTTGGGGGTCTATTGGATGTATATGGTATGTTCATTAACCATATAATATAAAAATACAAAGAGACATTGTAAAAGTGAAACAAATTAACTTAGCGTTAATACTTAAAGATAAGGTTAATATTGTAACCCAAACCTGTCTAAATTTTATTGGTTGAATGTTTTTAGACCTATCCCTACTTTAACCTTTAAATAATAAATTTTTTAGCCATTAGAAACCGAATGTGAATTTATCATAAATTAAAATTTCTAGCTTTTCCAAAGGTGCCCCTCAACCTTCTTATAAAAGGGCACTCCTCCTTCTCATTTCTTCACACCTTCAAAGCCTTTTGTATCTGCCAAACGATGCCCAAATAATCATTCAACTTCCATAAATACAACCTAGAGGCCTTAGTTTGGTCATAAATCCATCCTATGGATCCCTTTTGATCAAATCAAAAGGAAGAACCTGAAGAAGAGGTAATGTTTTCACCATCCCTTTTCAAGTTCTTTTCTTCTTCCACTTATTATTTCTTTGTTATTACCATTATAAAATAATAACTCCAGTATCATATATATACTTTGATGTTATTATAAATATGGTACAACCATATTCAGTATTCTATCCACCCTTTGAATAACATGTCACCATACGTGCGTACGTACGGCTTACCGTCTCCACGTCATGGTGTGATTGTTATTCAATATATTATTATTTGGATGGGTATAATAATGATGTGTAACTCATGTAAATAATAAATATAAAATTATAATGATTCTGAATATATGATATACCATCCAATTATATATTATTTTAATTTCAAAAGAATGATATTGTCGCTCGTGCGTACGTACGGACTACCGTCTCCACGAACGCGATTAGATTCATTCTCCATCCTATCCATTCAAGTATAATTATCATTTGATGATTTAAAAATAGTGTCTATGGAATTGATATCATTATGCATATTATTAAGATACAACCTATCCATTACAATCATGTCTTATGTAACAAAACATATAAAAGAAAACGAGTAAGTTAACACCCGAAACAACGATAATACTAAGATATTATTAACAAATCAATGTTAAAAGATCATTTATGATATCATATTAATGTATATGATTCTGGTATAATTTAATAACAATTATTTCACCATTATACATGAGTTTAACCTACCCCAACCATGTAAAATTACAAGGTAAGGGTTATTTCACAATCTCTTCTTTATTCGAGGTTGTTTATACGTAATAATCTACTGGGATCTCTTTATCATCCACATCCATGTTTCTTAAAAATGTATTTAAAAACATTTTTACTATTTAAAAGAATATGGTTTAAAGGTATTTATACCCTTGTTTGACTTTTTATAAGAGTTTTATAAAGGAATCGTTCTGTCGTTTTCCAAACAAGATGTTTTTAACCTTTTCGACAGAATTAAGGTAAGAATGTTTTTTTAACTTATACGGCGGGTGCGGTTATTTTCCACCATTATAAAATCGTCAAAGCTTCCCTTACAATATTATAAGAATATTTTCAAAGAAAATGTTTTATTTTATAAATATATGACTATTAAATGATTTCAAAATAGAAGAGATATTTCTCTAAAAAGAGTTTTGATTTCATCTATGTCAACATCCTTTGATGGATTTTACGCTTATTTGATGTTGATTTATTATGATACAAAACATCTATATTCTATTGATTTTTTTGTGATTTGTTTTACTGTGGATGTGCTATTTTTATACCATTCATAATATATGGTTAAAGTATTGACATTTCATATGCTAGTTTTAATACGAATTTTTATGTTATGTTTAAACATTTTCATATGGGAATGAATTGGACATAATATGTGATAGGTGGAGCCCGCTATAGCTCCTCTATGCATCGGTAGGTCTCATGAGACAAACTAGTGTCTTGGCACAAGGCCTTGGCAAAATATTATTTGTATTCTTGGCACGAGGCCTTGGCTATGTGGTTATGATAGTCTGGCATTATGAATTCCATCATTATGAAAGTGGTTATTGATATTGCATGTGAGTATTTGATTAGTATAATATCCATGTGAATAAGTAAATGGAATTATTTCATTTTATTTTTTCCATACTAGGTTGAATTTCAAGTTTAAAAGGATTTTTTTTTATTTATATACTTCCTTAAATATTTATTCTTATTTATGAAATTTTCCTCTATATTGTTATCCTTACTGGGCATTTGAGCTCACCCCTTTTCTATGTTTTATTTGTCCTAGGATGTGAAGAAGTAATTTATGAATGACCTGCAGGGATATTATGTGGGGATATGAGTGTGAAATATGGACACTATATTGTTGTAGTTTTCATTTTTATGATGTAATGTAAAACATTATGAATATATCTAGTGTTTCCAAGGCTACTAAACCAATCGGTCTTATGAGATTTGATCTTTCCTGTTATCATGCCAATGTTATGTAATAATGCACCGACTCTAGATAACTAGGGTCAGGGCATTGTAGTTGGTATCAGAGGAAGTTTAGTACAAACCTTGGAAGCTAGATTTAGATAAACTCTGATTAGAGAATGTAGACTTAAGATGAACTTTGAGTATTAGTATAGAAGAACATCCTAGAATTTTGGAATTGTACATATTTTGTGAGTTTTCCGAGCAATACATCTCTATCGTGATACGAGCAGGTAGAGGCGGCTCTAGCACAGATGTATGTAGGGGTAAAACCCGAAAACACAGATTTGAGCTAGACTCAAATGGGAACTGTTGCACGACAACGAGCCTTGTTGCACTCTTGGTTACGAAACTCCCGGGGGATATGCTTAGGATAACTCTCATTTTCTTTAAAAATCATTATGAAGGGTTTATGAGTATATACTTCCTCAAAGAAAACATTTTTATGATTATGGATTATATCCATAAACTATTTAATTTATGTTATGTGTTTTACAAGTTTGGTATTAGGTATTTTTATTCATAAACTAATCTATTGTATGCCATTTTTTAGAAATGGCGCCCAGTAGAAGGAATGAGAACTCCATCAATGAACATGATACAAAGAGAAAGAAGGATCATATATTTCATGGTCTTAAGCCAGAATTTATAAGAGAAATATTCTCTCATGTATTATCATCATATGAAGAAATAATATCATGTGTTGATAAGATAAACAAAGGTTTACTGAGTACTATGGTTTTGAAAGGATGCAAGAGAATAAAAGGATGGAAGAGAGAAAGATAGATAAAGGGAAGAGGGAAAAGAAGAATTTTCCCATATGTGATAACTGTGGGAAGAAACACCCTGGAAATTTCTTGAATGGAATGGGATTTTGTTATAAGTGTGGAGGAAAAGGGCACAAAGTACGTGACTGCAAGGGTACGAAAATGGTTTCAAATGTACAATGCTTCATTTTAAAAGAGTTTGGATACTACACGAACCTATATATCATTCATAATACTATGTTGAAAATGATGCTATTAGATAATAATCATGTTACGATACTACCACCGATGAAGATGAATGATTAGAGTTCTTATGTTGATTATGTCACTTGAGTGTTGTATTAACAATGTACTTATTATAATAATTATGGAGTATATAAGGACTGTTCTGCAGTACTATTTCATTATGGACATGGGATTGTGTGGAACAATGAAAAGTGACTCAATAGCAGGTTAAATTTTTGGAAAATATATGGTTGAGAGAAAGATAAACCATAATATGGTTCTGATACCGAGGTATTGATTTTAGAATAATACATGATTGTTTTGGATAAATTATATTGTTTATTCTGGACTACCTTGAAACTGATCAATGATTTGTATATTCCATCATTTTTGGGGTTTAAATCATTTTTTGATTGAAGGAGTATATCTATTATTCATTAAGGAATAAGGGATCATGAATGTAATCAATAAGGTTTTATGGTAATTTAGGATGTTGTAGTGTTTTAAAGGAATACATGATGAAGGTTTTCACATGTTATTACCCGGAAAAAAGCATCTTCATTGTTTTTACCTTCCTTATAAATATTGGACTGAAGTATTTTGGATAGTTCTAGTTTGTATTATTTTGGATTTCCATAAAAGGACAACCCAGAGGTCGGGCGGCAACCCGCCGCGTCCAGCAAGGCCACGAGACATGAACCCACAACCGAAGAGCGACAAGGGTGTATCACCTACCACTGACCCACGTGATATTCGAGATTAAATAATGTAGTTTTTTAAAAGATCTAGTAGATGAATTATAAAGTAGTTTTTTTGAACCCTATACGAATAAGATAAATAGAATATATTTTTTACGTTCTATTATCTTTTAGAGTGAAAGATGAGTTTGTGGTAGAAATTAGTTAAAGGATGGAACTCTACTTGTCAAGAATATATTTTTCTTCTTCTCTTATTCTATGAATAAATTATTTCTTATACTTTATTTAAGGAATCCTAAAACCCAAAATGTGTTATCCTAATACCCTATGTTTTGTTGAACCGATGGTATTTCAAATCATCATAGATTGATGAATTTAAGGACCTAAATTTTACACTAGTTTGTGATTGATGACCTCAATCACTACCTATAAATATTTACGTTTTTTCTCCAATTATATGTCTCTAATTACCACCAATGTTCTCCTAATCGAGATCATAATTTGGTGGTGACCCTTTCATTTCTCTTTTCCTCATATTAAGACTAAATTTCAGTAACCCAATTTCCATTGTCGGTTTTCCCACAAAGATATTTTCTATTTTCAACCTTTTATTTTCGAAGAACTATTTAAAATTTTGAGGACACAATTTATTGAATGAGGGGAGAATGTAACACCCCAAGATTTCATTGTGTGTTATTTATTCAAAATAATTCAATAACTTGCACTACACGCAACACCGAGTTCAAGCGCACCATGACATACCAAACATGCCGTTAAAAAGAGGTTATGAATAGTATTAACTAAATTTTAAACATTATATAATCCATATAATTTTAGAATCCATATTATGAGTTTATTAGACATAATGTAAGAACAAATTCATTTTCAGTATTGCACTTTTACCAACTTTTAATAGTGAACCCTTTTTAAATACAATATTTTAAACCTTTTGAATAAATGGGGACATAAAAAATTTATAATGAAACATCCCAAGCTTCTACGGTACGCTTCTCTTTGAATAATATGATAGCGTGTGCTGTACGCAACACCAAGTTCTAACACACCATAACCGATCAAACTAGCTGTTATGAATAGTAATACATACCTTATTAAATTATATATATTTTATATTTCAAAATGGACTTCATTTTTGGATTCGGAATATCGAAATTAGCCTAGGGTGAAATTTCGGTACTTTTTGGATAACTTTTTTATTTTGATGAATAGTGAAAATTACTAAATTTTAATTAAAAACAACTTTTTTAATCAAAATAATTAATATTGTTAAATTATGAATTTGAGTGGTTTTAAAGTATATTTAGAATATATTTCTACCATTTAATTAAATGTTTGTCGTTCGAAATAATTTCACAATTAGAACCAGACATAAACAAGTGCCAATCTTTTGATAGTTATTATCTCTTAAAAACACGCTTTTTGTTTTAACAACGGGAATTAATTTTAATTTAATTTCTGCCACTTATGGGTTTTGAATTTTGAAAAATGTATTCAATATTTGGAATCAGGATGTTCAAACTGTGTAAATAAGTAACTTTTATTTTTAGACATTTTGAATAATTACTGCGGTAAATATTTTATTTACCATGGTTAAGGGTAAATCCCGTAAATAAGGGTTAAACAAATAATATTATAATAATACAAAATTACCCTAAAACGTGTCATAACCTTATTGGTGGATACATATCCGACCATGGGCATCTTTGGGTCGATTTTGGGACCCAATGGAGCCACCTGTAGGTGATAGGGACACTTTATTTTAATTAAGTTAAAATGAAAACAAAAATGACCCAAGCAAATATCTTTTAGAAAAACAATTTTTACATAGGGTTATTTATGTTGGCGTTTTGACTATAAAAATCCATTAGAAATCTAAATAGATTTTCTACATAATGATATTTTATTTATATTTTTTAGACATTAAATAATTTAATTTATTTATGACACAATGATGATGCAGTAATTACCATAATATTGAAAAATTAAAATAATTCATATTATAAATACCCAAATAAAAATAATTCGAGGCTTTTATTTAATTACACTAATTTTCTAGGTTAATATGACATATTATTATTGATTTAAGTAACTTTTTTCGAAGTAATCATTCTGTTATGAGTTTCACAAAAATCAACTATTGAATAGTGTCAAAATTGACATAAAAGAGTTTTTAAAACAAATATTATATTATTAATTGATATTAAATTACTAAAAATATAAGGTTCGGCCAAGAGAATTATATGATGATAGGTTTATCATTAATAGACCCCTTGGGGGTCTCTTGGATGTATATGGTAAGTTTATTAACCATATAATATAAAAATACAAAGAGACATTGTAAATGTGAAACAAATTAAGTTAGAGTTAATACTTAAAGATAAGGATAATATAGTAACCCAAACCTGTCTAAATTCTATTAGTTGAATGGTTTTCGACCTTTCCCCACCTTAACCTTTAGATAATAAACTTTGTAGCCATTATAAACCGAATATGAATTTATTATAAATTAATATCTCTAGATTTTCCAAAGGTGCCCCTCACCCATCTTAAAAAAAGGCACTCCTCCTTCTCATTTTTCACACCTTAAAAGCCTTTTGGTTCGTCCAAACCCTACCCAAATACTCTCTAAACTTCCCTAACTACATCCTAGAGGCCTTATTTTGATCATAAAGACATCCTAAGGAGCCCTTTTGATCAAATCAAAAGGAAGAAGATGAAGAAGAGGTAATGTTTTCACCACCCCTTTTCAAGTTCCTTTCTTCTTCCACTTCTTCTTTATTTGTTATTACCATTATAAAATAATAACCCCAGTATCATATATATACTGTGATGTTATTATAAACATTGTACAACTATATTCAGTATTCTATCCACCCTTTGAATAACATGTCACCATACGTGCGTACGTACGGCTTACCGTCTCCACGTCGTGGTGTGATTGTTATTCGATATATTATTATTTGGATGTGTATAATAATGATGTGTAACTCATGTAAATAATAAATATAGAATTATAATGATTCTTTATATATGATATACCATACAATTATATATTATTTTAATATCAAAATAATGATATTGTCGCTCGTGCGTACGTACGGACTACTGTCTCCACAAACAAGATGAGATTCATTCTCCATCATATCCATTCAGGTATAATTATCATTTGATGATTTTAAAAAGTATATAAGGACTTGATATCATTCTGGATATGATTAAGATAAAACCTATCCATTAAAAACATGGCTTACGTAACAAAACATATAAAAGAAAACGAGTAAATTAACACTCGAAACAACGATAATACTAAGATATTATTAACAAATCAATGTTAAAAGATCATATATGATATCATATTAATATATATGATTCTTGTATAATTTACTAACCATTATTTAACCATTATACAAGAGTTTAACCTACCATATCCAAGTAAAAGTAAAAGTTAAGGGTTATTTCACAATATCTTCATTACCCGAGGTTGTTTATACGTAATAATCTACTAGGATATCTTTATCATCCACATACATGTTTCTTAAAAATGTATTTAAAAACATTTTTACTATTTAAAAGAATATGGGTTAATTTCATTTATACCCTTGTTTTACTTTTTATAAGAGTTTTATAAAGGAATCTTTCTGTCATTTTCCAAACAAGGTGCTTTTAACCTTTTCGACAGAATTAAGGTAAGAATGTTTTTTTAACTTATACGGCGGGTGCGGTTATTTTTTGCCGTTATAAAATAGTAGAATCTTCCCTTAAAAGATTATAAGAATATTTTCAAAGAAAATTTTTTATTTTATAAATATATGAATCTTAAATACTTTTAAAATAGAAAGAGATATTTCTCTAAAAAGAGTTTTGATTTCATCTATGTCAACATCCTTTGATGGATTTTTCGCTTATTTAAAGTTGATTTATTATGAAACAAAACTTCTATATTGTATTAAAGGTTTTGTGATATGTTTGACTCTATATGTGCTATTTTTATACCACTCATAATTTATGGTGAAAGTATTGAAATTTCATATGCTAGTTTTAATACGAATGTTTATGTTATGTTTAAACCTTTTCATATGGGAATGCATTGGACTTAATATGTGACGAGTAGAGCCCGCTATAGCTCCTCGATGCATCGGTAGGTCTCATGAGACAAAATAGTGTCTTCTCACAAGGCCTTGGAGAAATCTTATTTGTAGTCTTGGCATGAGGCCTTGGGTATGTGGTTATGATAGTCTGGCATTATGCATTCCATCATTATGAAAGAGGTTATTGATATTGCATGTGATTTTTCGATTAGTAGAATATCCATGTGAATAAGTAAATGGCGTTATTTCATTTTATTTTTTCCATAATATGTTGAATTTCATGTTTAAAAGGCTTTTGTTTTAGTTATATACTGCCTTAAATGTTTATTCTTATTTATGAAAGTTTCCACAATATTGTTATCCTTACTGGGCATTTGAGCTCACCCCTTTTCTATGTTTTATTTTTCCTAGGATGTGAAAAGTAATTTATGAATGAACTGCAGGGATAGTATGTGGGTATATGAGTGTGGAATATGGAGACTATATTGTTGTAGTTTTCATTTTTATGATATAATGTAAAACTTCATGAATATATCTAGTGTTTCCAAGGCTATTATACTAATCAGTCTTTCGAGATTTGATCTTTCTTGTGATCATGCCAATGTTATGTAATAATGCACCGACTCTGGGTAACTAGGGTTGGGGAATTACATGAAGAGATAACTTATATAACCCTATGTAAAAATTGTTTCAATAAAAGTTATTTGTATCTGTCATTTTTGTCTTTATATGAAATTAATTGATATAAAGCGTTATTACCACTCTTATGTGTCTCCATGGGGCCCCAAAATTGACCAAAGGATTCCCATGGTCAGACATGACTCATAAAATATGTTTCGGACAAGTGTTAAGATAATGTTTTATTATTATAATATTCATTTTACCTTGAATTATCCTATTTATCTTTATCTGTGCTAAATAAAAGTCAAATGTTACTATTCACAAAACACGTTTCATCTTATTGAACCACATTTTATTAAATAAAAAAACCATCTATTTGGGTTTTTCTAAATTCAATTCACATAAGATTTAAAATTTCATTTAAATGAAAATGTCCTTTTTTTAACTACCACTCAGTGTTTTCACTATTCATCAATAACTGGACGGTTTCTGAAAAATACAAAATATTCAGCCTAAGATATATTTGAGATTATGAATTTAAAAATTATGTCTATATTACCAAATTAATAACATATATGTTTCATTAATTAATTTAAATTTAATTTCCATTGTCAAAACAAAAGGCATGTTTGTAAGAAATAATAACTATCAAAAGACTGACACTTGTTTATGTCCAATGTCAAAGTGAAATTACTTACAATGACCAAAATTGGAATACATTGTCAAAATATAATCTAATTACACCTAAAAAACAATTAAAAAAATAATTTATCCATATAAATAAATTATATTAAAATGTGGTTTTGAATTAAAATAAATTATTTTTCTCGATTCATTAAAAAATGATTTTTATCATAAAAATACCAAAAGTTTAACCAAAGTAAGTTTTTATGTCTCGATTCTAAAGAATGACTTCATTTTGTCAATCATAGCATATAAAATTGATGAAAACAAGATTTAAAGAGGGTTCGCCATCAAACAAAATTAAATCGACCTTTTAATGAATATTTGAGTATTTGTGCTTAAAATTAGATTCATTCACATTTTAAGATTCTAACTTTTTTTTGGATAAATTTAAAAACATTTATCATATATAATCATAATTTACTGAGTTCTATTCATTCCCACCTATACAACGGCTAGCAGTAAGCTACCATTTAATATAAAGTTATATTATTATTTTTCAGTATGCCCCAACGTTGTGTACAACTTAAGATTTCAACGAAACTGGATGTTACGTATCTGGTATGGCACCAAACATAGAATCCCCAGTAAAGTAAAATTAATATTTAATTCACAAATATTAATAAATATTAAAATATCAAATTTTTTTTACATGGGATGTTACATTTGTAAACTAAAATATATATCATTATACACTATAATTTTTTTTTTCAATATGAATTTTCTCACTATATAAATAAACCATAAAATTCTATGAGTGATCGAGGTAGAGACTTCTCATGATGTACATAATATATTAGCTTCCATGTATACATCGAATCGAGATCTCTGTGTGAAAGATATTTTATCTATGAACAACATTATTATGGGACTACGTAGTTATCAATTTGTTACTAGATCAATAAAAATGGTACTATCTACATAAAAAAATTTAGGAAAATTCATGATTTATATAAATTTAATGTTTAAAAAACTAAAAATATGATAAAAATTGACGAAAATTGAACCAATAAATCATTGATGGATTCTATAATGTGTGGTAGAAATTGATCCTCAAATATTTCCAAATATAATGTAGTTTTGGTAGAAAAATATGTAATGAAATCATTGATGGATTGATGATCATTGAGTAAGATTATTTGCATGATCCTATAACGTTGGGATAGTTTTTGGATTATATAATAATACTAAATTACTAATATGAAAATATTTTAAATATTGAGAAATCCAATGTCATCATCATGAAAATACAGGAAGGGAAAATTTTATTGAATTTTCAGAGGAATATATTTATCTCAAATAGTTTTGAAGGAATTTATAAACTTTTTGGAAGATGAAATGAGAGTGGTCAATGTGAATTATTAGGTTTGTAAAAATACCTAGTACTGGTGAAAATTATTCTAAGGATATATGACAACTATTGAAAAATATAAGACATGTTAAAATGAATGGTGAATATTCTATCAGATAATTGTAAATGAAAAATATTAAATCAAGTAGAATCAGGAAGACTAATAATAATTATCCAGTAAAGTAAGAAGAAGTTTTGTATATTATTATTTAAAATGCAATGGTTGATTCGTAATTTTATTATAAATATAATGACCTCATTCTATTTATGTATAGGGAGACAAATTATAATGCCTTTATTCCCAAGGAAAATTGTCCCATGAACATGGAACAAATTCCCAATGCAACATCATGCCTACATCAGCCTTCTAGAATAACTAATCCTACGTCATTCATGCATCTCTTTGTACATGCACAATTCATGTGTCACCACATCTGATGTAAATCCCCTAAATGGATTTTTAGGATTCGAACCTTGGTATTATAGATGCATGATTACAGGGTTTATTATTCTTGTTGCACCCAAACTACATATATTTACTCTTCAATAAGATATCACACCCTAATTTATTGCAAACATATCAAGTGAATTATTACTGATTAAGGTAATATAAAGTTACTATAAGGTGAACAAATTCATAAAGTAATTATTATAATCATATTCATTAAGTAAATTCCTGAGTAATAATATTAATGTTTTATAATATATGACCATGAAACTTAATATAGAATGAAAATATGGAAAATATAATTTAGAGAAGACAATATTAAAGGGAGAAGGACATCAGAGTGAAATTTTAAAGGGGAAATAAAATCCCCACATGAATGTGAAATGAAATATTATTATAGGATGTAAAAATATATTATCCCAATACCTCATATAAAACTGTGGGTAAAGTGAATGATGGTTTTACATTTATTGAAATATTGTTTAACCAAGACACATAGTCAAAAAGAAATCATGATGTAAATGAAACTGTCATGAGGAGACGCATGCGTGTTGAAGAAATAAATAATGAATAAAATATCATTAAATGAAATTATAAATAAAAGGTATAAGGATATATTTTCTAAGGTAACTATATTGATTAATAACTGTAAAATAATTATGTATTAATTGAAATATAAAGTGAATAGAAAGATTTATCATGATTGGGATTCAATTGACTACCTTATTTCTCTCAGGGAAGTGAAATGGATATCCACAAAATTCCATTAATTTTGAAAAAAAATTATTATTACATTGAAAATTATAGAATTTGACTAAATTTAAAATGGGGGGAACAAAAGAAAATGAGTATGTTGTCAAAATTGGATAGTATATAAGATAATCATGATATTCATAAGATATAAATTAATGGTATTCAATATAATATAATCTAAAATGATACAACATGATGAATCTATTAGTATGATTATCACATCAGTGGTGTTAATTCTAAGAAGAATCCATAATTATATTTTATATAAATATAATGGAATGTAAATTTAATCAATTATATAAATGTTATTTTTTTAATTTATATCCTCTCAACCATGAATTGATGGAATAAATTTGAACATTATAGGGGGGAAATAATTTAATAAATTACATGAGAAATGGGGTGTTTTATGGTTGAATTCTATATTTTAATATAGGTATATATGTTTAAATATTTTTAATCTATGTGTTCATATTAGTATTGATATAAATGAAAATAACACTGAATATAATATATTTATCACTTGTAATAAATTGTTTTAGTAATGAAATAATTAAACATACTTTGAGAACAATAAGAATTGGGTTTTTATCATTTGGTATTATATTCAAATTTTTCTAATGGAAAACATTGATACCACAATTAATCTCTCTTGTTTTCCACAAACTAATATATCAACTAGAATCAGGGTGCAATTATGGGTGGAATGTATGTATAAGGGAATTTATACCATCAACTCTCCATATTATTTATATTTTTTGTCATTATAGGTGACTAGGTGAATAAAATGAATAAAATAGTAGATAAACTTGTTGACATGGATATTTAAACATTAATACAGATAAAAAATAAAAAAGGACTAGTTGTTGAACACCCTTTGTATTATTTTAATATCCTATCAAAAACTAAAATATGTCATTTTTAAAATAAAGATGATGATGTAATATTATGAATTAGATGTTCTTGGATATATATTGGGGTGAACATGAATGTTTATTTAAATATTAGAACCAACAAATAGGTGCTAATATGTGATATGTTGTGAACAATGATTGGTGATTATAGATATGAATAGAATCATTGATTATGGATAATGTTAATAGATATTCATAGATATCCTTTACAATAGAAAATTTTAATTGTGAATTTTAGTTACTATAAATTTTTTTCTTACATGACTTTTATTTTTTTAGGAAATTTGATTGAAGATTTTTAAGCTTGATATTTAATGTATAGAATTTATATAAGATATTTTTATTATTGAATATGATATGATTTTCCTAGGGTGAGTAGATTAATTAAAATATTTTATCTCTAAAAATTATCTAAAATCGGTAGATGTTGAATCTAAAATATTGTTATATAATCAATATATCCTATAACTAGAGGAATATATGAGGATGATGATTAATAGAGGAAGAAATTTGTGAAGGAACTCATTTTTATAGGAATAGAATGTAGAGTGTTTTTAGGTTGTGTGGAATTTGTAAAATATGCCAAATCTAAATTTAGATAAATAAATAATATTCGAAAGTTATTCCATATTGATGGAAATGATTGAAGTTGTTTTGAGTTTTAGTATATCATTTCTATAATTTCTAGTCTTTAGAGAGATAGAAAGAAGGTCATGATCAACTATATTTCATAAAAACCAATTTGATGTCAAATTATTAGCAATATCTATGAAACTCTTTGAGGTGTGTCATATTCATTGGGATCCTATATTAGAGTCATTTAAATGTTATTGTAGAGAATTTAAGATATCTAATTAAAATTATAATTTTTATATGTATATTCGTATGGTTCATTGATAACAAACGTAAGAGTCATTTATGTCTATAAAAAATCAAATTTATTAAAGTAACGATGCACTCTAAAGTACATAAGATAAAATATTCCTAAAATTATGAGTCCTATTAATTATTACTAACATTCTCCATGATACCCCTATGTGTAGTTACATATGACATATTAACCTCTAAGAGGGTGTGAATCAGTGATAAAAGTTTTACAAATTCTTTCTATTTAATTCAAAATTTTAATATGTTAATGTACTTTATCAACTAAATTATATCTCAAATGCTCACTTTGTATAAAAAATTAACTATAGAGATCACAATACACAATTTTTACAAGTTTCGGTATACCAAATAAATCATTTACATGTTGGATATTCCCCCCAAAAAAATTCTACACTATAATAATATTTGAGTGACTATAATAGATGATATAGAAAAACATTGAATCTATGATGACTTAAAAAAGATGTTATCTATACTTCAATCCACAGTGTTTCCAGAATCCACCCTTTCCTTCTCCAAAATCTGCACTGGAGGCTTCTTCTTTTTATCACACAAAAGACTTCTTACTCTGACAACAACCAAAGACATATTACTTTCTTGAATATTGATCTATTGTTGGTTGATAAGTTTGTATTCTTCCTGATAATTTAATAATAATTTTCCTCATCTACTCATTATGTACCTTCAATATATACTTTTTGAGACTATTAGTCTTCCTTGATCAATTCAGATCACCAGTATTTGATCATTTCCCTCAATGTAATAAATGCTCGGTCTATGGTTCCTTCTGATGATGAAGTCACTGGTCACTCATATGTGAGCAAGTGGTTCACACAACTTCTTAAATAATAAATATATTTACAAATATGAAAGAATATTCTTCATCAATTTTATCCCCATCTATATTCTTGAATCCTCAAACACTTTCCCCACATATATATGATCTTTTAATTTTCTGTTCAGTTTCAATCTCAAATTAAGAACAATTGATGTATAGATTACATGGAATCATAAAAATTATCATATTAAATCATTAAAATTATTATTATGTTCCTTTAAATAGTTTTTCTATCATCTCAACATCTCATGTGATTATTAATCTGTGCACTAAATGTATTTTTTGAGATGCATGAAATCATTATATTCCACCCATCACTTCATCATGTAAAGCACATGATATATCCCAATTCATGTTATATATTTACAATATTCCAATAATCCTAGTGTTCCTCACCATGTATCTTCACATTAATAAACATTATCATCATAGGGTATCCCCCACCACACACATATTGTACATGGATTCAACTCAAATGTATTCACAAGTTTAAATATACTTTTTGTGTGATAGGATGTGTTGTTGGATTCATCACCATCCTTCACATGAAGTTATCATGTCATATCTTGTAATATTCACAAAAACAAAGAGGTGATTTAACAAATATGAAAGAAAACCATAATGTTCTTATTAATTATCCATAACACGTGTATTTAATATTTTTTGGGTTGAATACTTATCGATAATTCTTTTAATGATTTTATACTTCCTCCTTTGCGTGAAAAATGATGGATCATCAACCTCTATTATTCTATCACATAATTATATAATATTCATGTAAACTTTTATTTCTTAACCATAATTTACATTCTTAATTTCTTATCAAGATACTGGTAATGTCTCTAGGTATGTCTTATATCTTTACAAGACTTGTATGTCAAGATGATTAATTCTTCCTGAGATAGTAGTTATGTTTTTGGGTATGTCTCAATGTAATCATGAGACTAGGTTTTCATTACATATTTTATCCCCTATCAAATTAAGTATACATGTGATGTTGTTCATAAAATCATATTTTTCTCTTCACATAACCAATATTGTATTTCAAGAGCTTCTTCATGTTATCCAATCTTGTGGAATTCTCATATTTCTTATGAATGCATCACACATTTGATCATTATACATCACATATACAGTTCATGTGATGGATCTCTTTTAAAGAGATATTTTATTATCGATCAAATAGATGAAAATGAACTATCGACTATGCTTAATTTTTTGAAAGGTTGATATACCACCTCTATTCCTCCAAATATACAATTTTGATGACTTTCTCAACCTATGCCAACTGACTCAGGATATTTTTCTATTCCAAACATATTATCTTCTCTATTCATGGTCGAGGTGATCATGTGACCGCATGACTTCATCCCACGATTATGGGTCACCTTAGTGCCCAATGTGATTGCCTTATGATGTGATTATGGATATGTTATTCAGCCTTTAGAATGATTCAAATAATATTTCTTGAAGAGAAAAACATCTTTTTGATTTCATAGATAATCATATAATGGATACAGTTAATTTCACTATACCATTGACTAACGTCGCATTTCCTCAATTGATATTCACCATTTAGTAGTGTGATCAAATTATAATAACATGATTTATTCATGAACTATATTAATTCACTATTTCTTGTTCTTACGACATTAACATACAATATAATTGATATTTGAATCCATGAATGATAATGTTAGTGATCATAGGTCAACCTCAGATTATTCATATGAAAGAAGATGTTGTCTGTATTTTTCTTGTAAAATAGAATCACATGATAGGTTGTTTATACACCTATCTATTCTTCCATTACTTCAAAAAACCATGTTTCTTATGGGCTTTCCCAAAAAACATCATAAGATATGTGTGTCTCCAATTTTCCACCTTTTTGGTACAATATGACTTGAGGATCAATGTAAAAATCCATCCCATATGTAAGTGTTTTAGAGGAAAGAATTATGTCTTTGTGTTCCTTCTTAACACATGTCATGGTATTTTGTGATTAGTGAAATAAATAATAATTTATAAAAAGATAATTTTCTATACATGACATCCAATTCCATTATATGAATCCACAACAATCCCCCTAAAATCTCCACATAATACACTAACACAACTTTTTTTATTTACAGTAAATAGAATATATGCTCAATAATCTCAGCCTTTTTTTCACTATCATCAAATATCAAGAGTAAATATGTGGTGCTATCATTTATCACCCTTATTGACTATAAATCATAAATGATTAAATGTGGTCTTCTAAACTCATCATATTATCAATAGAATGACCATCTCTCTTATGAAAATTTCAAGATCACTTCTATGATTGGAATGATCTAACATGGTTCTCTTAGAAAAAAACAATTAGTTTATCAAATTTATGTCTATATGGGAAAACCAATTGTATATAATTAGAGAGATAAAAATAGGATTTCTATGACATGTATAAAAACCTTGTATTTTTAACCATATTAAGAAATTATCAATTCTCATTAAAGGGATTTGAATCAATTAGAATTACTAATGTGATTCTAATCATGCACATACTTCAAAAAACAGATCAGAAATTTCATGTGAAAATGATATAGCTCCTAGTTTATTTATCAGGACATCAATCATGAAATCCCCCTTAAATGATATGATTAATAAAATTTAAAATGAAGGATTAAAGTGTAATTTTAATACCTCAAATTACAATTTTATACGGTGGTTTATAAGTTCCTCATTCACTATGTAGTAATGATTAAATACCCTCATCTCCTCAGTTCTCTTCCTAATGGGATACATCCATATACTTAAATTGCTATGAAATTAATACATACTAATATATATATATATATATATTAAAATATATAGGGCCTTTCTTATTCCTCTGGAGTAACATTTGGGTTGAGAGATATCTCCCATCATTTTCCACTCATTTCTCCCAACACATTTCTTTACTTTTTTTGATGTCTCCATATCAATTTTATTTAATTTAGGGTATGAGTTCCTTGGTTCTTTCATTTTAATTATACAAAACTATCACTAATAATGTATTATCTCTATAATGTCTTGCATATAGGGTCTAGATTTTTCACACCTTACACACATGCCACCATATTTGGTTATAATAACATTTTCCACCACAATTTTTATATATACATTCTTTATTCCATTATTGGAATGTTTTTAGATTTATCTAGTTGTTATTACATTTAAAAATGATTTGGCCAGACAACTAGGAACACTTTCTTGAAATTATCAATCGTCACAAAATTTAAACATGACTCACTACTATTTCTCAGTTGTTGTCTCTTCCCTTTTTCATCAAAGGGAATATCAATTGGAATTATTTTAATGAATTTCTCAACATCACGGACCTTTTATTTTCATCTTCTACTGGTATTTTATAATACTTCATATCTCATTGTTTGTACATTTTTGATAAATTTATGGTCACATCATTCCTTAAATGAGATAATGTACTCATTTTTTCACCTTGAATACCCCTTGATTAATGGATTTTTTCTCATAGGGACCTGTTATACTAATAGGATAAGGATTTGTTCCCATATGTCTGACTACACCAAAAAATTGAACGCATAGCTTTAACATTGATATGTATACTCTTTAGAAACCTATTTTTGTTGTGATTCTTCAAAACTCCTCCTTCTTTATCCAATAAGATAGTAATTGTTTTACTCATCTCTTTCTCCCTTTCATATATGACATGATCTCCCAATGTTATTCTTAGTGAAATTTGGATTAAATGTATTATTTATCTGTTGACATCTTAATACTGACCTTTCTCCCAAATTAATTACCATTCATTCTTTTAGGTATGGTATTATCTTCATTTAATCAGATAATTTGTAAAAGATAGGTACATACGTTCACTCATCATAATAGTTACCACTTCAATTAAAACATTAATAAAAATAATTTTAAACATTCAAATGTATTATTATTTTAGAGATTAATCTTCTATAAAGTATTCTTATCTGTTGATGGTTTTTAATTTTATTTATCTTTTATCCCCATAAAAATAGATATTATGTTATTTTGTTAAATTTCCATGTTATGAAAACATTCCACACTTTCATACCCAAACATATAGAAACTCCATCAATGGGTAAATAAACTAATTTTTTATATTTTCCTTTAATATGTTTAGTTATCATAGATTTTAAACCGTTATATTTTTTAGTGTCATCAATAGTATTTGTGATGATTCTTGGGGAACCGTTATTCAAGAAAATTTCCACATTTTACCTTTATGTGGTGGTTTTATCATCATTTTTCAATGTCTATAATTTCTCGGAGTTTTATTTGAAATATGTACTAGTATTTTAGACATAATTAGTAAATAACATAGTATCTGTGATAAAGAGTTCCTTCTTCCTTAAGTTGTATTCAATCTTTAAGAGTGTGATATCATGTTTTTATATAGTCATGATTTTGAATACAAACTATAGTTGAAGAGTTTATTCGTTTGGTTATTTGGAATGTTCCATTTGGTATTGATTCTATATTTTTGTATCCAAGTTCATACTATAGAAACATTATTTTGAGAGAGTTCTTCTCTTCCCCTATTGATCTCTTATTTTTTTCACATTCCTCCATTAACTTATTCATTTATTCTTTATTTATCCCTTTTTATTCATGCATTAAATTTTCCCGATTATTTTAAATATTATATAAATTATCTAATTGAACAATTTTAAAAACCATATGAAAATTCTTAAATTTTACAAATTCATGGAAATATTCTCAAAACACAATCTCATGTAGTTCATTATCACAAAAACATATGTGCAATTCTCCAAAGCTATCAACATATCTTCAATCAAAAAATGAAAATTTTTATTCCATATTAGTCACAGGTTTTTTAAGACTATTGGATATCCAATTTTAATTCCACATAATTAACCTCTTATTCTTATTGTAATATATCATCCCAAAGACCCTATAATGATTTAAAAATATTTTATGCAACATATTTGGGAACTTTATTCATGTTATCATTGAATATAGGTTTTATATTAAAAATATCTCTATAATCATCACTTCTTGAGGGCACATCGATTAATGATGACTAAAAAATAATCAAAATAAATATATATAACTTTTATTATGTTCACTTATAGGAATATATAACTTTACTAAATGATTAATATTTTTTTAATCACATATGTATCTTCTTTCTATTTTATGGGTTGCAACATTAATTTTCTAATAATTATTCTCATAAATAAAATCATTTTTCACCATCTATGGTAGATCTCTAATT
Source organism: Viscum album (assembly GCA_963277665.1). Taxonomy (NCBI): domain Eukaryota; kingdom Viridiplantae; phylum Streptophyta; class Magnoliopsida; order Santalales; family Viscaceae; genus Viscum; species Viscum album. The sequence continues at coordinate 1,407,420,906 of OY728135.1, forward strand.
TCCTAAAATATTAACTATAAAAACACTCTCTTGGTTCTATAGACATTTAATTTTCTCTGATACTACTTATAGAGACCATGGGTGGATTGACAACTAATAAGGGCTTGAAATATTGGTTTACTTATTTCAAATTATTTATTTTGACTTCAACCTTTTAAACTGGCTAAGGTTATCAATCCAATCATGTTTTTCTCATAATCTCACTTTTTATATAGAATTAATATGAGATAACATCACACAATGGTTACAAGATTCGGTATAATGACATAAAAGTTTTTAGGTGGGTTATTCACCCCAACAAAAATTCTCCACTATAATCATGTATAAATGATTAAAATGTCGAATTCATAGTAATACTATATCTATCTTAAATACAAAAATCATTTCTTTATACTTCATCCCAATGTTTTACCATAATCTATAGTGTCCTGCTCTAAAATAAGTACAATACAATTCTTCCCCTAAATCGCACAAGATAATTCATGATATAGATCCTACTAGAACATTCCACTATTATTCATTATTCATCCACTATAGGATGATATATTTATCTTCATACATTATCTTACTGGATCACACATTCATATACACTCTTCACACACCTTTGGAAACTACAGGTTTAGTATTTCAGTCTTGCTCACACAATTCCAGTATCCTTTGTCAAATCATTTTCCTTAGAGAAACAAACAAACATGATGTGATTCCTTTTTTATGATGATGTACCATACTCTATAATAAGGCTCTAAGTGGAAAAAAATTCATTAACAATATTTATATTAAATAAGTTTCTTGAATAATTTCATCACAATCAATCTCCTTGAGTCCTCATACATTATTAAATCAAATATACTCTCTTATTGTATTCTTCCTATATTCTGTCTCCAATTTTGAATAGATCATGCATTGATTTCATGAAATATACTAACTTATAAATTTTAGATAAAAAATTTATAATATGTTATTATCAATAATATTTTGGGAATATACAATTCTAATATGATTAATTATGATTGTATGTAATCTATTTCATGATATGGATGCAATATTTTTCATCCTCCCTAATTCAATTTATCTTTTAAAGAATGTGATCAATTATGATTTATAAAATCTATTCAAAAATTTCATTGAATATAAGTTTGGCTCACTAAGTTACTTCTCAAAAACAATAATGGTAATCACAACATATCAATCACGAGACATATATTTTCCACATGTTTAACTAAAATATCATTTCAAGAAAAAATATACTTTTTGTGTGATAGGTTTTGTCAATAGATTATTCCCTATCATTCTCATGAGGTTGTCATGAAATTTATTTATTATTATTGAAAACAGAAAGGTGCATTATAAAATCACAAAACACTTCCCAACAGTTATTCATAATTATCCTACAAACCTATGATTAATAATTAATGGTATTCATTCTAATTTCTTCTTCATTCCCTAATTTTTGTACTACCCCATGAAGTCCTAAATCATTGATAATCTGACCTCAAGGATTCCCTCTCATATCATATAAAGGTATTTCAATAATTTATCCATTAATAATACCTCATCTCCTAAAGTTCTTCACCAGATGCCATTGATTTACACATGACTATCTCAATGTCATCACAAGTCATCTATGTCTCACAAATTGCTTCTCCACGAGAAAATAAATATGAGATTATTCTAACTCAATTGATTCATGAGACAATGTTATTTGTCCATGTATTGTCTTATATCAGGATCATGAAATAGGATATCTTGTCTATTGGTTCACCTGATTCCCTTCGCATAACCAATATGGATTCACAAGAACTTCTTTATGAGAGCAAATCATACGGACTTATGTTACACCGCGTGAATGAATAATAAATATTGGCATGGTCCATTGTATGTATAGTTCAAGTAATTAAAATGTTTTCATGACATATTTCTCAATATAATAGTGGGTAACAACATAAATATTGATTGTTCCTTGTTTATTATAGATATTGATATATTACTTATACTCATAGAAAAGTTATATCTCAATGAATTGTTCATATTCTCCCACAGATCTTAGAATATTCATTAATGATGATCAAATATGATTCTTGAATAACCCTTGAAGGGATCACGTGATCTCATGATTTCTTTTCATGATCATGTGGGACCTCCATGCTCCATGTTTTCTTCATGTGATGCCATTATGGAAATCTTGTTCAATAATCCAAATAAATCCGTAGATAATTAATGTAGTTTATGAATTATTATTGGGGTTATAGATCATTATTAAATTGATTCCATAATTATCTATATGCCATAGAGTGATTTCACAAGTCCTCAATTGATTATCATTATTGGATTGTGTGATCTAATAATCACCATTTGATGGATTTATAAGATGTAATCATAAACTAATGATCATTCAAAAAAACATCATATGATGTATTTAATATTTGAATGTATGAAATAAAATGGTAGTTTCCATAGTTTTATTGATAATTATTTATGGGAAAATTGGGGTTGTCCTCGGTTTCTTATAAAATATATTTGTGTGAAATGTTCTATATGCAACTATTGATGCATCCATTTCTTCTCAAGACCATTTGTATTATAGTTTTTCTTCAAAAACATTGCAATATCTAAGTGTCTCATATGATTCACCTTCATGATACCATATGTTTCACATAACATTCTCAAACACCATTATGTAATCTTGTTTTCATGAGTTCCTTAATGGGAAAATAATGTTTTCCACATGTTCTTCTTGAAACATATCTTAGTTATTTATGATTATCACAATAAATCATAATATTTACAAGGATGATATTCCAGTAGTGAGATTGAATTCCTATCAATGAATCTATAAAAATTATCTAGGCATATCCACTTTTTACAACAACACACATTGAATTATATACAATAAATACAATTTAGGAAATAAAATTGAGTAAACATAATTTTATAACATTTATTTGGTTTTTATAAGGACATTTATGATAATCTGTAATAAATTGATAAATTTTTATGGCTATTAAAAATTTATTAATCATTGATTATTTCAAAATGCACACGTGAAATTATAAAAACTGTTTTTTGACATAAGATTAGTTTTATTACCAATATAATTTGATGAAATGGACAATAAAAAAAATTCTGAAAAGTTTTTCCCAAGATGGTTTAGAGTCTACCGGTTACTCAAATTTTAGGGGGAGATAATTTCTAAAAAATAACTTAACATAAACAATCAGGAACTATTTTTCAGATATGAAACTTTTCGAATATCACATAGGTAATGAAGAAACTATGATTCCAGATTACAAAATAATGATGAATAATATGATATATCTTGTATACAGTTATGTTATTATAATGAATTTGTGCTTCACGAATCTGATATATTGTTGCATTACACATCAACAAAATAGATAGATCCATCACTATGAGAGTTTCATGACATGACTATTGGTAGTTAAAATGTTTTAATTACATTCAAGTTATATATTGGTTTGATGAAGTGATATAACTACATGATACTCTTCAATATAGTTTTAATTGAAATTCTATGTAACTATACTGAATTTAAGTAATAATATCATTAAATAGATTATATTAAATATAAAAAAAATTTATGATGGTGATTTTGATGAATGAGATTTAAGTAGAATGAAAAATAAAAAATATATTTCCCCGGGTTTTTAATATATATTATGAGAATAATAATAAGATAGTGGATTCCATAATAAAATATTATTGTGTATTTTTATAATGTGATGATATTTTGAAATATAATGATAATATATGATAGAGTTCAAGATACGTAATGGTGATATTAAACAAACAAAAAATTATAATTATTTTAATGTCATCATAATGAAGTTCCTGATAAAAGTAGTAGGGATGAATAATACTATCCACATAATGAAATATATAAATATCTTTCTCAATTTATAATTTATTTATTGATTTTCTTTAAATAAGAACTCAATTTTTATTAATGTCATATTATTCTTCAAAAATATGTTTTTTTCAAAAAAAATGTTTTATTTATTTTTAATAAAGAGTAATATAATAGTATTTTTATAAATTTAGAATGTTTATTTGAAAATGTGAAATAAATTTTTGAATTTCCCATGTCAAAAATTATCTTAGGATGCATTTCTGAGATACTTTTTAAAATATTTATATTACAATGAATTGTGGAAACACTAATTTTTTTTTAAAATTGTATTTTTCTTTTATGAATATAAAAAGAATAATTATATATAATTTTAGTTTTATAATTTATTTAGTTCAATTTGATAGAAAATAATCCTATTAAGTTAGTTTAAATTTATTTAAAAAAGGAATATACTATAAAAACATTTTATATTTTAAAAGGACATTTTTTTTGAAAAACATTTTCATTATGATTTACTAGTTTAATTTTACTATTAATTAATCAAATTTGTTATTTCAATTTTTTTATAAATAATCCCACATTTGGAATCATGATCTCAAATTTTTTAAAACAATCCTTCTTTATTTTTGGCCAAAATGAATAATAAAATTTATAATTTTTTTACATAGTTTATTTGTATATTTGGTAATTAAGGGTTAAATATAAATTGATAAACACAATATAATAAACCCAAAAATTTCAAATATTTTATTATATGAGTAAATTTAATTATAAAAAATTAGATATTCGGTTATATGACAATTTTTTTGCGTATGATTTTAAAGTCTGTTATATTTTATTTTAGGAGATTTTAAAAATATCACACTATTTTTCTATAAATTTAATATGTTTGAAATTTAAAACAACTGGTGTTTTTATGATTTATAAGTATTAAAAATTAATCTAAAGGATCTATCTTCATCATGATAATCTCTTTATAATTTTTAGTTATGAAAAAATTACATTGGTTATTTACACAATGCTGACGCATTAATTACTCAATTAGTGGAAATATTGTTTTTTTCAACTGATCGAGGCATAAGGCCTCTTTTATAAGATAATGAAAAAATTAAAAAGATAGAGAATAAGAACATCAGATGTCTAAATGACATGCTGAACAAAATCACTAAAAGTTTATGTAGCCCGAGACTAGGTGCTCAGGCTATGGTGCGAGGAATGCACACCCCTACTACGAGGATGACTACCTATTATCCATGTTTTATCTTACACCCATGGCCCTCCACCATCATCTGGGATTCTAGAACAAAAAATACTTCATTTATTAATCTTGAAATTCATGTTTGTATTCCTATCCATCCTCCACATTACTTTCAATTGCATGAAGTGCAAAATCATTGTGTGTGCTTGCCTTGGTATGAGTTTCTATCCTAGCTGATTGTGAGGTATCATGAGACATAAGATATCTATCAGGTTCATTTATTGATCATCTATCCTTAGAATATTCATATCCCAAATTGAAATATGGTTGTACCAATCCCTCATTAGGTGTTTTAAACCCTACTATGTCATGTAAAGAATCAATTGAATGCATTAAAGACACCATTATATTACTATTACTAGAGTAATACTACTTCTTAATAGGTAATTTAACCAAATCATCAATTATCTTAACATGATAATGGGAAATACAATGTTCTTTACCTTTCACATGATCTAGAATAGAGGTAATCCTTTGTTTCGTAATAGAGGGATAGGCCAACTACTGGTTCACTGCATTATTACAGAGGGCTTGACAGCCCGCTGATGAATCTGTGGGGATAAAATATCTAATATGATAGGTTTCACCCTTACTTGCATATAACTTAGGGGAGACAAGTTTAAGAGGTTGATCATTATAAAAATCAACCTCCACTTAATTTTTTTTTGGTGTAGTTATGATTTTTCTTAATTTTACTTTTTCAAAGGTATCCCTTTTGCATTTGGATTTCTAAGAAATAGCTGATTCAATTTTTTCCATACCCAATTGACCATTTGAGGCTCTTAATTTTTGTACCTGCATCATTTCTATATCATCATCAGCATGAATAGAAAATTATTTATCACCCTAATTATCATCTGATTCATTATCAACCAATTCATCCACTTAACCAAAATAGGAGGCTTCTTTCATGGACATGTGGAGGTATGACCCTCTTATAATTTCATCCCAAGACATTTTTTAACAATGAGAAAACCTACATTAATTGGAGGAAAGGGTGGATCTAGATACAACTCTGCCCCCCCCCCATCAGTTCTAATGGTAACTCCATCCCCATCCCTAACCTGAAAATTTGGGGGCTCATATAAACCAACAAATCTTTGAATAACGATAGTCCGTACAATCAGTTTTTCAGTGGAGTGTTTAGTAGTAGTTCCTTATGTCTTTTTAATCAGTGTAGTGGGATCATTTAACACATTTTTCTTTCTTCTGCATTGGATGGAATCATTCCCCTTTATGAGACAATTTGAGTAGATAGTATTACATCTGTAATTAAAAATTAGATGACTATTAATACCACAAATAGTAAATAAAGGAGGATTTCTTTCATATTAATTTCTCAAAATAAAATCATCCTTCAGTGTTGAGAGGATTACATGTTCAATTAAAACAACACTTAGATCAACTTATACTAGAACTCTTGAAGTGACCAAAATTTGGTATTTCAGTTCCATTATCCATAGGGATTGGGATACCAATACCTGAGGCTATGTCTAAGAGAATTTTTGGCTGCCATAGAATACAAATTAGTCTATGTACATCGACATAGACATGACAAAAGGTCTCTATAAATTCATTGAGGTTAAAACTCAGATGCCAGTAATGAATTCTAAGAACACCTAGTTTGAGATTAATTAACCCAACACCCAATGAAAACCCTTTTAACGTAGCAAATGGGAAGAGGATGTGGAAGAATGCACGACCTATGGACATGCATTTGAAGTCGGAAAAACCCAAAATTATAGTTATTCTATAAACCAAATTGGAGACCCTCCACGGATTCATACCCTTCAAAAGTGAAATACATGTAATAAAATAACACTTTCAAAGTACAATTCACTCAGAAATAGATCCATTTGAGGCTGGGACGTGTGCATTTGAACCTTTTCGAATGACCCTTTGGCCAATCCAATCCTTGAGGAATGAAAATGAATGACATGGGGAACCAGTGAGTGGAGAAAAACCCATTGCGGAATCACTGTCATGGAAAATGGAAATTGTCTCATGTCCTTAGAAGGGATGATTGGGAATATATTTTATCTATATAAAAAAATATTTGGAACTAATTTTACATATTTTCTTAATGTTATTAAAATCAATGAAATGAATAGGTCTTCATATTTACATTAATGATATAGTATATTAAATAATATTTAAATTTTTAATATAAAATTCCAAAAACAATATAGTTTCATTAGTGTGAAAATTTTATGGTTTTTAATAACATCCAGGGTCAATTTTTGGGAATTTTTCAAATTTATAGTAAATATATTGACCCTCCTATTGTAAAAATCATTGCTGTCGTAGTATGTGTGAAACAGGATTACATGGGGTTAAAAATGATAATTGTAAATATGTGATAAAAATATAATATTTATTGGATGATAGTATATATATATATTCATATTATAACTTATAAATTAACTATTATTATTTATTTTAAATTAAAATATAATATAAAGTAATTTAATCTTTTTCAAAATTTCTAGAGTTCCCCCTCGCATCTCTTATATAAATGAATCTATTATTCCCTCTACGTTACACTTCATGTAAAATTTATATATTCCAATCCACACAAAAATATATTCTGATAATACATACCATCATTATATAGTTTATAAATTATTAATAATACCAACATGTAGACATCAAGGTATTAATCAATGAATATATTCCAATAAAGATTAATTTTTTTAAAACACTTTTTTTTATTTATTTCTTCGTTCACATATCTAAAATATTATTCAACCATGATAAAAAAATAGTATCCTAAATAAATTTATATTTTATTATTTTAATGTAATAACATGTAACCATCTCTATCCTCTATCAAATGGGTTAGAAACTCATCATTTTAGTTTATAGTGGACTACCACCTCGAAAACAATTGTAATTTGTTTTCCACCATGTCATTTATAGATGAGTTATAATGATGGAATTAATTTTTTATTTAATATATAAATTTATTATTTTCTATTATAGAAGTTTATATATCATTTTAATAATTAACATTTTATTAACTAAAAAATTATAATTTTGTTTCTTCTTAAATGCAGACTACCATCTCTATAATGAAATGTGTTTCACTTTATGTCACTACATCATAAAGGTTATATATATATATATGTATAATTAAAAAGTAAAATCTTATTTTTAGTATTATTATAATTATTTAATGATAAAATATTACTTACCATATTTTTATATTGATCATTGAAAAATTGGACATAAACACTTGTGTTTGTAGGACATACTATCACCATGACGGTAACGATGATCACACTTTGTAACTATATATTATGGAATGATTTAAAAGTATAATTAATATATTAAAGTGATAAATAAGAACTTATTTTTATTATTTATATAATTAAACTATGACCCCATTGACCATGGTCGACACTCTGACGCTACTTTAAAATTATGAATCAAGCATCCTTAAAACAAGTGATATTGACATAATTAAATCTGTAATTAAATATTTCATTGAAATAACATTAATTAATTGATAAATTATAAGTGATTAATAGTGGGTAATGTTATTATGAAATAAAGAATTTTATAATAGTTTATTATATATTTTTAAATGCAAATATATATCAATTATGGACATTATGTATGGGGTTTTTATCAATTTCACATCATTGAGAAATATTTTATTTTTTCACAGATAATTTAATTTTTCAGGTGTATATAACAATTATTTGAAATAACATTTCTATAATATAATTGTGTTCATGAAATCTAATGTTTCATTTTATGTCATTATATAATTTGATAACAATTGAAAAGTTTCCAAAGTATAAAAGGATTTATTCTACAATCTCTGTTTATTTCTATATTCTTTATACATAGAATTACTTAAGGGAAAATCATATTACTTTTTCATTGAAACTAATATATTTTATTCTCCTATATTTATTAATATGGTTTATATTTTTAATATCCAATTCCATGATTATTGAATGAAGAAACATCATGATTTTTCTTTGTAAATGGTTGTTATCTTGTATATTTTTTTATGATCTTGAATCATTCTCTTCAACATAAATGTTTTAAAAAAAATTTCTCTGATATATCATAATATTAACATAAATTTTTTCATAAGTTTTTTAAAAATTTCTTTGAAATTATTTTAAAATATGTTTTAAAATTGAAATTCCATAATTTCTTCCAAATGTGTCATTTTAGACAAACTTTTACAAAATGTTTGCAAAAAATGTTTATATTTAAAATTCACGATATTATCATATATTACCACCATCATTAAAAATCAATATCATATTTTACCACCATCATTAAAAATCAATGCCTTGAAGTTTAACAAACATTTTAAAATTTTTATTTTAAATAAAAATGTTTTCCATCATAATTTTATATATTTTATTTTAAAAATTAATTAGTTTTCAAAATGGAAAGTATATTTCATCAAAAATAGTGTTCCATGTGATCTTTCAAAATCATTTTCCATTTAATATAATTTCCACTGTTGATAAATAATTTGAAAAAAATATATTCTTAAAAAATTTATTTAATGGATTTTTATGGAATTTCCATTCATCAAAATCAATTATCTTTGATGTTACTTATCATCTAATAGATATAATATTCAATGATACCATAACCAATCATTTTGTAGATGGATTATGGTTATTTTAATGTGATTTCCATCAAACCTATTTAATTTCGATGGGGTCACCATGTTTTGGAATTAATAATATATATTTTATGATTTTTAAAATATTTTCCATGTTATATGAACTTTAATTATGTCATGTTTATTGGAAATTGTTTTTATGAAGGTTTTAGCCCCATTATGGCTCATAGGTGAGCATATTATATCTTATATAATGTGTTTACCTTGATAGCACTAGGTGGATCTAACATAGGTTATAAAATAGTGTTCCCACCTTTCTATTCAATGCAATGGGTAATGATTTTGTTATCTATATAATTATATTGGAAGTGGTATATAAGGTTATTCAAGTTTCATGGGTTCATTATGGGATCTATGATGATGATGTCCCAAGGTATCCTCAAATTTTATTTATTCTTCTTAAAGGGTTTCAATGATTCTATTGACTGCGATTTATATCACATGACTCTTTAATTTTGAAAGCATTATTCCATGGCACATGATTATTGATCTATGTTTAATAGCTATGATTTTTCTTTTTTTATTCTTGGGAACATTTATTATGTAATCATACCCTTCTTCTAGTATTATTATAATTGATGAAATATAATGGTTAACACTAATGTTTGACAATTAAATTCATTTTTATCACCCTTATTATGTTTCCAATACCCTATTTTATGAAGAATGATGATAAATATTTTTATTCTAGAAATGATTCCTATATGATGAATTTTATGGGAGATGTTGAAAAAAATATTGAATTTGAAATGAATGGTATGTAGGTAAAAATATTCCCATTAAGTCATTTGATTTTTATATAATTGTTTGTATTAATTTTATAATACTCTAATCCTAACAGGTCCTTTGGAATGTACGCATTCCAGTGTTTCATTTTTGTATTGCAAGATTTGGTTTGAAAAAATATGGGAGAGATTTTGTTATTAAATCTCAAAATATTATGTATAATACTGGGCCCTTACTATTTGTATTAGAGAAGTAATCAGATAACATTAAAGGATAAGATGTTTTTGGAACACCAATAATTGTCCTTTATAACCATAGTGGATTGTATACTTGGAAGAATCATAGTTATTTTCAGATAAATCAAAAAAGTTTGATATAACATGAATAAGGTGATTTTAGTGTTCATTTCCCCAATAATATTATATATTTTTATTTTAACTAAATGATCATAGTAACCTTAAAGATTTAATAAAAGGATAGATCCAATAGCAACCCAAATAACAATGGTTGTGAAGGAAAATGTTATGTAATTGAAAATGATAAACTAAATGGAATATGATATATTTTGATAACTCAAGTGGATATTCATAACTAACTATCAGAATTAATGATTATCATGTTGATACTAGTTTTGTTTCCTATGCATAAAATACAATAGAATTGAATCCCAATGATGTTTATGACATAATGATCATTATGGTAACTAAATTCAACAAACTATAATTCATAAATCTGGAATGAAACACCAAGAAAAATTTATTAAAATAATGAGAATATGTTTTATATGTCTTAAAAGAGGTCATAAAGCCATCAGGTTTTGTGCAGAAAATCATTTAGTTAACATTATGAAGGGGAATGAATAACATCCTGAGATATCAATAGAACTATTTAAATGTGGTGATTATCGTAATTATAATAATTCATGTCCTAAGTTGAAGGGATGTGAAGGTGAATAGGATTAAAATAATATTATATATATAACAACACCCAATTTAGTTACTATTGAAGATAAGGAAACCAAAAATGAAATATGAAATGTATTAATTATTTCATGGGTTTTGTTTTAAAATTATGTAAACTTAGGACATGATTCATATTTTTATCTGTTGGATGGAATTATTATATAATAATATGTAAAGTCATGGTTAACTAAATTGGAATAATTTTTAACGATTAAGATGTATATATATTATTTTTCAAGATTTATGACGTAGAGGAAGATTTAATGAACACCAAAAGGTTAAAATAATTAATAATATTTTTATTATCCAAGTACTTGGGAGATGTTTTTTTATATTTGAAGGATTATTGTGTAATATGTAACCCCTATGTTTATCATTTGAAAAATGAAATTTGTAGAAGAATGCATTTTTCTTTTTTAAAAAATAATATTAAAGATATAGATAAGAATCAGAGTGTTTCTCATTTTAGATCTTCTGGTAATAATTTGTTATTAAAATTTCGGGATGATAAATGAAAGGTTTGAGATAACCATAGATATTTATAAATTTAATTAATATTTAATATATTAATGTTATTTATGAGTATATTGATAAAATTTCTATGAATATTATATGGATTAAATTTGTATAGTTTTAGAAAAAACTCATAGTCTTGGTGATAATCCATCACATCTAGCATGATCGATAGGCTTAAACCAACAACAAAAGGTTGATTAGGGTACATCACCAACCACTGGCCGATGTGAATTCAAGGATAATGTTGATATGATTTAATTATTTAAACATCTAAAATAATATTATTAAAGATATTATTTTTAACATATGTTTTATTGAATATATTAAAATGTGATTAAAACTGAGTGTGATTTCTTGTTTTCGGAAAAATATCACTATTTTGGTAACTTTATATGATTAAGTCAAACTGAATATAATAGGATTTTATTTGAGGAGTAATGCTTAAATTATCATTTGGAAGAATATATGATTTCAATGTGGGACCACGTAATTTTATTTTTATATGAAAATTATTAGAATATATTGGAAATTATAATATTTTTCTTTATAATTAGAGCGGAACATTATGAATTATTGATATTATTTAGATATAAATAATTAATTTATATTGTATGATTATGTGATCTATTAAACTGAATTTTTGGTTTTAAGTGTAATATTATAAGATATTGAAGAATTTTGTTGATAGAAATATTTGAATTCTACTTGTTGATCATTGGATATTATTGTGAGATTTTACCAAACAAATGTAGTTTTTCATCATATGATGTATTATTTATTTTATAGAATTATCTTATCATGTCAAGATCATTTTTCGATTAGTTAATGAATTAAAATAACGGAATATATTTTAAACCATTTATAGATTTATTTTCCCCACATAATTTCATTAAAATACTTTAGGCATGAAATACATATCTTCAATATTCATTAGTTGGATAAATATAAGATATTTTAGTGGATATATATTAAAGGTTGAAAATATACATTTCATTTAAAAATATTAGATTTTTTAATTTATTCAAGATGATAAATATAATCCTCACCTCTATGAAAATAATTTTTAAATAATAATTCTATCAATATAATTATCTTTTGGAGAAATCAATGACCTTTTAAACCATCAAATATTTTCAGTTTTCAGATGGAAATATTTATTTTGAAAATATTCTTTGTCCCTCTCAATCAGTATTTCGGATTTAATTTTCTAAAAAACCCATTTTTTCACTTCCCACTTATTTTATCCAACCTTGATACCTTCTATGTGTTATTGTAGATTACATTCATACTTCCCATTTTCTAATTTACATATGAGGTTTTATTATCCATAATAATTATATTATATTTCCAGAAAGCTATTTTGAAAAGTCAATACGATGGTTGATTATCATTATTTCAAATTATGGGGATTAATTTTCATAAAGGGTGGGGAAAATTATTTTTTTGATATTTTTTATAAAATAAAGACTATGTTCAAAATCATACAAGATAAAAAACTCCAATATTAAATGACTAATACGTATTTTTTTAAACTGATATTTATAATCTACCATTACATTTAAAGAAATGGATAGTATTAACAGATTTTCTAAATTTATAATCATACTTTTAATTGCTCATGTATTGATAAAATATTTGTAAATAACCAGTCAATTATTAGAAAAATCATTTTTCTTCACCATAAATACATATTCATCCAAAATGGGGTTTCATTATTTTTATATGTGTATATTATAATAATTTTGAAAAAAAATCGAAATTTTAGTTGAAGTAGTGAATTTAATTTCTTAATTTATCATTTCAAAAACTATCACAGGATGACTATTTGATAATGTTATGAAAAAATGTATTTTTCAATGAATAGTAAAAAATAATGTTTTTTATTAAAAAATATTATTATTTTGGGTATTTAAAAAATAAAATTGTATTTTAGATTTGTTAAAAAATTTAATAAGGTAAATATAATGTATAATAATATTACTATTAGTTTTGAAATGGATTGTATACTAGATTTCTGTATGAGAACATTTTTTTTTAAATTTCATTTTAACAAATGCATTTCTCTTCAAGTTGTACCTATTTTATTTTTAATTAAAATATTCCAATATAGTGTTTAAAATTTTTAAAAATATATTCAAAATTTGGAATAAGATTTATGAAATTAATTAAATGGGTCCCTTTTATTTTGATAAAATATAAATTATAAATGACGTATTTTTTGTTACCTTAGTTACAGGTAAATAGAGTAATTAATGGGTAAAAATATAATGAAAAAGATAATTAAATGAAACCAATGTTTTCATAAATTTTATCACAAAAATATTTTTCAACCATAATAATCCAAAAATAGGTTATATGAACGTTTATTTCTATTTGGGTATGATTATATCCTTTAAAATATTATATTGAATGAAAAGTAAAAAATATAACACTCTTAGTTATAATATCTATAATATATTTAACATGGTAAAAAATATAAGATATTTGTAGTTATAAATATTAAGTTTAAATAATTATTTTCAAATTAATCTAGATAATTTATTCATATTTTTTGTAATGACATAATTACCTTAAATATTTACAAAACACAGCCATAATAAATATTTCATTAAAGGTAACAATAAAATAAATGATAATAAAAATATTAAATGTAATATAATTTTATATATTTAATGTTCTCCATGAATTTAATATATAAACGTGAAATAGAAAAAATTTGTTAAATAATTTTATTCTAATTTTACTTATTACATTCATGTATTGAAATCAAAATAATGTTGTTCAAATTATTTTCATGAATTATATATTATAATGAAAAATAATTTATTAAATTATATAATTTTCATAAAAATATTATATTTTTATACATGATTATGATATAGCCTATACTACCAACCATATTCAATTTAGAATCTATTTTTTCATTTAGTGTAACTATATTGTCCTCCAACTTGTAAAAGACATTGTTGTGACGGTAACTGTTTGAGGTTAATGAAGGGTTAAAGGAATAAGATATAGGTAAAAATGTGATCAAGACTTATATTTTTTCTTTTTAATTTTATTTATATATATATAATCATAAAAAATTTGATGAAATCATTTTTGGTTAATTTTTATTAAAAATTAATTTAAAGTAATTTAATGTTTTATAAAATTTCCCTGAGTGCCCCTCCATAATATTTTAACGAAGAATATCTTTTTCCCTTTACATCACACATAAATACCATATATTATAGAAAATAATTACCTAAATCCATTCATATAATACCTACCCACATTAAATAGTTCTTTTATTTGGAATAATACCAACACTAGAGGACTTAAGGTGTTAATGAAAGCATACTATTCATTAAGGGTAGTATATTTTTACACCATATTTTAGTTATATTTCTTCTTATACAAACATAGAATCACATTAAAAAAAGGTAAAATGATAACAACATTATACTAAAAAAACTATTATGTAGTTATGTTAATTTAAAAACATATATCCATCCCCACACACCATCAAAGTGGAGATAAATTCATCATTTGTGTGTACCGTGGACTACCAACTCACGAAATGTTGTAATTAATTTTCTATCACCATATCTCAATACAAGTTATAACTAAGGAATTAATGTTTTTATATTATATTGATGAAATTTTTATCATTATAAAAATGTAATATATATATTTTTTCTTACCTTTATATTCACATCAAATTTATGAAGACATTTGTGTGTACATGTGGGCAACCACCTCCACAAGAAAATGCGATTTGATTTTTTATCACCACATCACCTTGATGACATATATAATTCAAATCAAATATTAGATATGATAATTATAATATTATGATAATTTTATAAAGTTAAAACAATACACCATATATTCTTATAACGATCATTGAAAAATGGAACCATTCTTCATGTGTATATATGACGTACCATCTCAATGATTATGATGTAGTTCAATTTTAATAACCACATTTAATAGTTATATTTAAAATTATAATTGATGCATTAATGTGATAATTATATCATGATTTTTATTCTATATAATGTGAATA
This sequence comes from Viscum album, assembly GCA_963277665.1. Taxonomy (NCBI): domain Eukaryota; kingdom Viridiplantae; phylum Streptophyta; class Magnoliopsida; order Santalales; family Viscaceae; genus Viscum; species Viscum album. The sequence goes on from OY728135.1 coordinate 1,407,436,944, forward strand.
AATTAACCATTTGACCATGGACAACACCCCAATGTTCTTTTTTATGTTTTGGAACAAACATATTCAAAACACCTAGCATGAAATTAGTTAATTATGTAATTAAATATTTCACAAAAATAAATTAAATACATGGATTAATGATTAGATATTATTCCAACATAATGATATTTAGTAATCCAATAATCTATAAGAATTTTTTTCAATTGATAAAGGACATGTGTAGATCATTTTCACAACATTTAATGGATTTTCTCTCACATTTCCTTCGTTGAGGAATATTTTATTGTGGTGCACCTACTTTATTTTATGAGATGTATATACATATCATAGGTAATAATATTTCTTTATGATAATTATTTTCATGATATTTAATTTTTCATTGAATTTTATACTTTATGGGATTATGATTAAAATGTTACAAAAGTGGAAAAGTCTTTATGTTGTAATCTCATTTCATTTTAGGATTATTTATGTTGAATGTTCCATTGGTAGAAATTATATTCCTACTTTATTAAACCGAATATCATTTATTCTGGCCAGGTTATGAATTAATTTTATATGTTTAATTTCTATTTCCTCTATTATAGATTTAAAAATCATTAAGAATTTCATTTCTAAGTGATAGAAACTATGTATATTCAATCAAGATCATGGATCAATCCCTCCATTATACATGTTATCTATTTATTTCACAAAGTATCTCTTCTAAAAAAATTATCAATTAATAATATTTTACTTCATCATTTAAGAAGAATAAAAAGCCTTTAATGGAAATTTTTAATTTTTTCAATTTGCTTTACATTGTACACCCTATTACAGTTATTTTGTAAATAATAATTATTTTTATAATTTAAGGAATTACTGGATTTTCCCACATTCATGACTCCCCAACTACTAGTTTATTCCTTTATAGGTTCTAATATATATTGTAGAATAAAATTATTTCTTTTATAATTGTGTTTCTTTTGTATAAAACGATATTTTTTCAAAATTAGAATGATATTTTTCTTATGAAATGATCCACATGACCATTTAAAAACATATTACTTCTTTTAATAAACATTTTATATTTCTACTGTTATAATGTATAGTTTTCTCATAAATATATTTAATTACCTTTTTAATGGTATTAAAATTCATCGATATCATCAATAATTTATGCTACTTATACTCCAATATGGATATTTTTAAATGATATCGTGATCATTATTTCTCTAAATAGATAATGATTGTTTCAGATAGATAGTCATGGAAGCCACATCCTTTACAATGGTTAATAATGTTATTAATGGAATAATGAAAGTTATTATTAGTTTTATGATGTGATTCATGTTCTAGTTACTTTAATTGTGATATGGTTGTTGGAAAAAAATTTATAATGGTGTGAGCCCCATTATAGATCATGGGTGGGCCTAAAAGAAAATATATGATGGGTCCATCCAAATAAAAATGGGTGAGCCTGATATATATTATATGATCGGTGAACTAAGATAAAACTATGATGAATTGGTTAGTTATTATGTTTATTTGGATAATTCTAATGGAATTAATCCATTGGATATTCAATTTATAATGGACCGGTAATGGTTCTAGGATTATGTGACCAAGGTTACCAAAAAATTTTCTTTATTATTTGTATGGTGTTTAAGAGATTCCATTGATTAGGATTTACATCACATGTCTCATGACTATTGATTCTCATTAATCTATCCTTTGTTAAATTATTATGACATTTGACATGATTATTGATATAGGTTTAATTTGTATAAGTTTTCTTATGTAATTCTCATACACTATTATTATTTAATTATACCCTTAAGTTCATCTTATTGTCATTGGTGGAAAAATTTTATTAATGATCATTTTTACCATTATTTATAATTTCATCTCACCCTTATTGTGATTCCATTCCACCTGGTTCGGTAGATTGATGAAAAAATCATTGATTTTATAAAGGATTCAAATTAGATTAATTTCATTGAATTTATGGAAGACTAGGCATGGAATTTAGACAACTAGGTATACCGAAAAAACTAAACCCATGATGTAATGGTTTTCATTATGTATGAATTTTTACTATTTAGATAATACTATAATAATAATATATTCTTGACTATGAAAGTGATCCATTATTTCCTTTTAATGTTATAATATTTTGTTGGAAAAATTGGTCCACATTTATCAGTGTCAAATCCATAAATGTATTGTGTACGATCAGTCTCTTATAGATATCAATGAATCAAAGTAGGATACTAAACATAGATATGACATCAAATTTGACTTCTATTAATGGTCGAGACTAGAACAAACATTTTTATGAAATGTTTAAAATTTTTCATTGACAAAATAATAATACAATGTAAAAGATGGAATTTATATCATTCTTTTTCTTAAGAACTCATATGATGAGGACTGAAAACTATGATTTCTAGATCTTTATATTTCATTATTATATGCACTAGATATTATTATTTATTTATATAATATGGATTTAGATAAGTCTAATTAATTTTTTTCTAATTTCGCCTAATAATTATAGATTCTATTAAATAAAATTTAATATTTTGATGTAATCATAGAAAACACATACAGAACTAAAAATAAATTAAAGATGAGTATACCAAAGGCTATATTTTATAATGAATTGTCTATTTGGTTATAGATCATGAAAATACATGTTATTTATTTCATTTTAAATTACTATTTATATGACTATAGATCCATAAAAACCCATTTTGAGTTACAATTTTATAATAAAAGAGGATCAATGTATTTATAGGGAAAAAATCCCAAAACAACAATAGAAATATTCATAAAATATAAGTCTAATCATTTTTAAATTAACATAGGGTTTTTTTGTTTGATTTCGATATATGGTACAAAAAATAATGCTAAGTTAGTGATATGACCATTAAATAAGTGAATGGGTAAAAAGGGATAAAAATTTCATTTATAGTGATTCACAAACATATATTAACCACATATTATTATTATCAATATTTGAAGTGATCATAAAAACATAGTAAGTATCTGGTTACAAGTCTTACTTCTTTACTCATATGTTTATAACATCAAAATCATAAAATCCATTATAGATGTTCTCAATATTATTAAAAAATTTAATCATGATTAGAGTCATCAAAATAAATATTATTTGGATCCCATTACTTCACCAACCATAAAATCAGTGAAATATTCATTCCATATTTTAGAAATATGAAGGATTTCAAATACTAATATAGAAAATCATTAAATTATTATTCATATTCAACATTAATAAAGGATTATTTATTCCAGTGATTACATATTCAAATCTATTTTTTAAATATATAAATTTAATTAATTAGTATGCCACTTATAAATTCCTAACACTAACTGAAATATGAATTCAATAATTTACCAATGGAACTCTATGAAACTAATATAATAAATGATATAATTCTTAAAAAAACATATTAACCATTAATTTATGAATATTGATGATTTTCAATATAATAGAGAATAATATAAAAACATTATATCAAATATATGATTTTATGTGTTCACATTATTTTATCATTAATAAAAAAAGATATAACTAATGAATATATTGAAAAATGATAATAATATTATCATGAACAAGATCCATAGATTCCATGAATTTAATTGATTTTTTGTAATGGCATTGACCCTACTGGTCCATTAAATTGCCAATTTTTGGTGTTTGTGTTGTCCTGGGGATCATCGGTGACTCATTGTGGAGTCTTCTAAATTTCAGGGTTGAACAAATGGAGGCACCAATGAGAGCCAGTGGCACTGATGAGTATCAATACCACCGAGGAGAGTCAGTGGCACCTATCGGCATCGTTGGAACCGAAGGTCTTTGGTGGCACCGAAGGGCATCAGTGGCACCGATAGACATTAGGGGCACTGAGGGGTGTTAGTGGCACCGAGGGGCGTCAGTGGCACCGAGGGGCGTCGGTGACACCAATGGGCATCGGTGAAACCGAAGGGAATCGATGGTCCCAATGGTTAGAAATAGCAATGAAATTCTTTAGGTGACAATTATAGGGAGACGATGTCAGGGTGACAATGCCAGGGTGACGGTGCCAAGGTGACGTTATGAGGGCGATGGTGCTAGGGTGATAGTGCCAAGGTGACGGTTCTAGCGCGACGATACCAGGGAGACAGTTCTAGGGTGACGATTCTAGGGAAACAGTGCAGGGGTTATGTTGACTCACCTAATGGTAAGTCCTTCCCTGTTTTTCTAGTGCCTTCTATTTTCTCCCAGGTAACATATCTTTTTTAAGTAAACGTTATTTAATACACATTTTAAAGACATTTAAGGGCATTAAATGATGTTGTAAACCCCTATTAATATGGCGACCCTTCAACTATCAAAATGTGTGGATTTGTTTCTCAGTGTCACTCCTTTTCGTGTTTTACAGTTTCTCCCCATTAAAAGTTGTTCTCAGTTTATAATATATCTATTAACTCATGTCTATTATCTCCACTATATCTGAATAGAATTATTAAATCTCCATTGATCTCAAAATGTGAAACTTCCCAACTGCGTGGTTGTGCCACATTCTGATTTTTATGTACATCGAAATCATCCCTATGTTTCTAGGATCTTTTATTTTATTAGAAATTGATCCTCTCTTTATATTTCCATTCAATTATCTAATTTACATTCTTGATACATACCTCGGAGAGGAATCGTGTGCCTATGCTGGAGCCCTTGCCACTCACCTTTAAAGCCTTCAAGTTTTCCTTTCCTCCAAGTCGCACCTCCGCAGTTCGTGGTGTGGGAGAGAGGATTTTTAACATTGATCATCCATGTAGAGTTTTCTTTTTTCTCTCTCCTTACCGTGTATCATGTAGGGCATATATGACAATTCTTTTTTTGGGACATGGATGAAACCAAATATTAACGAAGATAATAAATGAACTTTAAATAATTATAGGGTGTGTTTGATGGTGATGTTGTTTTACTCCTTCATCTTCACTTATATGTTGTGAATTGTATGGGATTATGCCCACTAAAGATAGATGTTGTTTGTGGTCCTCTCTTGCGCACTAATGATCAAATGTTCTTCTTTATAACATGTGATTGAATAGACGTAATATAGATACTGGTTAATCACATAAAATCGGTTGATTAATTAGATTCCTAGTGAACAATATTCCATGTTTGATCACACTGGGTAACCAAACGGAAAGATGAAACCTAATGAATAGTGTGATTAAATCTGAAAACTACATTTCTCTCTTATGGCGATGTGTATGGTTGTTCTATTTGACTCATTTTGGGGTGATGTGGAGGGGTATGGGATCCCCTATTGTTGAGTAGTTATTTTTTTGACCTGAGGTCATGTGGGGTCATATGATAGGGATTTTTTGGTTCTAGTACTTAGAGGGATCTCATAGATCTCTTTTTTTTGACTTTACAAGAGAACCGGGTGTGAATGCTTAAATTAACGATTTGATATTTTATTTCCTTGGCATGTGGCTATTCTTGTTAGCTGCCCATTGGTAAAAAATTATTTAAATGGAATCACTTGAATATTATAACAATAACAGGTTCAATGGGGATTTGTTTTCCAGGAATGATTCATACTCCGGTTATGGCTGTTGTTCTATTTTATAAATGAATAGTCATGAGGGTGTTTGTGTATCAGCAATTTTTGGAACCCTTAGGTGAGGATGATTACTTGTATACCTATGTGTAAAAATTTAGTTATTGTGTTTCATATTCGCAGCACAACCACAATGAGAACTTTGTGATGAACACCCCCATTTCATAGGGAGGGTGTTTTTTCCACCACTCATATGAGTGGTTGGTTATTAGATCCTTTTATTATCCCTATCTTGAGTATCCCAAGACTCTTCGGGTAGGATTTGATTGATTGAGGTCCATTTAAGATCATGATTCTATAGGTAGGGCATGTTGGGGTGGTCGGCACAAGTGTGAGCGGGAATTTTTTTCATAATTGTCCCGGGATGAGGCACATGTGGCTTTGGGTGTGGAGGTAGTTGTTATGTAATAGGTGTTTATAGGTGTGCTTACCTATGGTTGTGGGGACCCATGAGTCTGTGGGGGGGGGGGGGGTTGTGGTGGCTTAGGTGTATGTGGTCGGGATATGTGGTTGAGGTGTCCCATAAGGTTGTTGTTGGCACGACAATGGTATAGTAGTGAAAATGGTAGCTAAGTCTGATGCATAGGATGTCATCAATAATCAGTGGGAAAGCGGAGCAGGGAACCCAAATTTTGATGTGTTGTTAATATTACATTACATGAATTGTGTTATTTTGGGAGTGTTCCTTAGTGAGGCTTGGTGGATAGTATCCTTGTTATTTGTTTTGGATTCCTCTAGTTTCTCACGGGGCATTAGAATGCCACCCCACTTATGCCCAAGATCTTTTGGTTTTTCCCTACTGAGTATACCAGTATACTCACCCAATGTGTATAAAATTGTTTCCATGTTTGTAGGAGGACTTCAGGGACCATGTGAGACCGTACTAGCTCGGACGTTGGGACAGTTTCCATTGCTATTTCATTTATTTTGGTACTTTCCCTCTAGATATTTCTTGTACCATGTTTTTGTTTATCAACGAAAATGGATATGGGAATGGGTGTTTCCTTTACTTTTACCTTCATTTTTCGGGTTGTTTGGGTTTTTACCATCATTTATCCTGATCCTAATATATAAAAATTGTAATAAATTCTATATTACGTGTGATTCTGCACCCTTGGTGATAGTCGCCACTCCAATGCCTATTAAAGGAGGGACTCGACAGACATTATCCCTCCTTTATCATGAGGAATTAATGGTCTGGCAGTTTGTTTTCCCTTCCCTCATCTTAGTGAAGGCGGGTCATGAATGAATGGTATCAGAGCTAATTGTTGAGATATAGAATGGAGTATGGAGTATGGTTGGGTGGGGATTTCATTGGATGGAATGTAAACTATTTTAGGAAATCTTTGTTCATGAAATAGTCCAGGTAAAGCCAGCTAAGACATGGGATTTTAGGGACACCTGTGATCCGATGCAACACATTTAGGACTACCAAACAACCAGGTGAGGCTACACTAATTGCATGGTAGATACCCTTAGAAATTTACATGGGTCATAATTACTTCTGTTCCTGATTATTATTGGGATTTTGGGAATTTAAAATAAATAATAAGCTAAGTAAATTTTTTAAACAAAACTTATACACTACTCGAGAATAGGCATTACTTTATTACCTTGAATTTATGGAACATGGATGACAACCATGGGTAGTTTGGGTGATCGAGGACATGGAGGATGATTTGGTTGATCAGGAGAGGGCTGATCAAGAAGTGGAGGATGACCAGTGGAAGAATGCGCTCCATGCCTTTCAGCGGGAGACCCTTGGGAGGTATGAGGGAAGTGTCTTAGAAATGGTGATCGAAAGCTTGATTAAGGAGTTGGTGATACCTTTCAGTAAGATATAGGACCCATCTGAGTACTGATATCCATTTGTAGTCAACGATATGAGGGGTGTGGCTCTTCAGTGTTTGATGATCTATATTTGGGAGAAGAGGGAGACTGAGGTTTTGTGGGATGACTTCATGAAGAAGTTCAGGGCAGAATTCTTTTCTTCTACGATGAAGACTCAGAATAGGCTGGAGTTTCTCTCCCTCTAACAGAGGAGTATTTCAGTGATGGATTAGGGGATAATGTTCAAGGATCACCTTTTTATTTCTCCAGACATCTTTATGGATGAAAAGTCTTGGGTGAGACATTTAGGGGAGGCTCTATGACGTTCTATTGTGATTGTTTTTACTCCTTTCACACTATGCACTTACACAGAGGTTAAGAAAAAGGTTGAAGTGGTGTAGATGATAAACACGCTATGATGAGTGCCAAGAGAGGGGATAAAATTGAACTCATTGAAGGGAATGGTCGTCTATAGTAGGCCTCCAACATCAGGGCCATCCAGGTTTCGGCCAGAGGGGAGTAGGCCCCATATATTTCAGTTTTGATCTCTTGATCCTCACAATTTCTCAACGAACCTATGACTGAGGTGCTTCTTCTATGGAACTGATGGGAACCCTCACAATCAGTGCTCGGACCGAGTTCATTATAATGGGTGTGGGAATCTTCAGCACCCACCTCAGAAGCATCATTTTCAAGTCGGGACCTTTCAACATCAGTAATAGGGATAGCAATCTACCACACCTCCTATGGAGGACATTGCAAGAGGAGGATGACCTCAGGGCGCTCCTCTGAAACCTTGACCATGGTGTGGTCAGGGAGGCGATCGACATCCAAGGGGAAATGGAGCTAGGTGTGGGAAGTTTCATGACCCCGAGGCAGAAGTTCCAGCAAGGATAGATGTCATTCATGGTATGATCATCTTTTTCAGTTCTCTTTTTTGTGCCTCCGTTTAATTCATGAGATTCACATTCCTTTGTTGCACCTAGTCTATCCCATGATCTAGGTCTAGTAACCGAGATAATTCCCATGCCCCTAGTATTGAGTATGCCAGTAAGAGGTCATATGAGGTTTTCTTATGTTTTACAGGGATGTACACTGATGGTAGGGTCAAATTAGTCCTGTGGGGAAATTATTTTTCTACATATTCAACCATTTGATGTAATATTAGGCATCAACTATATGTTCAATGTGTATTCCATTTTAGAATGCTTTCAGATAAGGGTTGTGTTTTCTGATATGGGCAGCCAACGTGTGACTTCCGTTGGGGAGAAGGGTTTCCAGGAGGTAAGTAGACGAGTTGAGCCCCTCCTTTCTTTGTTACTTGATTTGTCAGTGGAGTCAGAAGATGCAATGATAGTGGATGTCCTAGGGGTAGTCAGTGAGTTCTTAGACATATTCCCTAGATATGTGGTGACTCTACCCCCTCGATGTGATTTTGATTTCTGGATAGACTTGCATCCCGGTGCCCATCCAATTTCAATGGCTCCCTATCAGATTGTTCCTTCTGGGTTATAGGAGTTATAGATTTAAATTGATTATGTGATGAAGAAGGGTTTTATAGGACCAAGCTTTTCACCATGGTGTGCTCTTATCCTATTGTCAAAGAAATAAGGTTGTGGTTTCTGGTTGTGTAATTACCACCAAATTCTAAATCAGGTAACGGTCAAGAACCATTACCCCATCCTTATAATCCATGACCTTTTTGACCAGTTGAAGGAAAAAGGATGGTTATCTAAGATCGATTAGAGATTGAAATATCACCATTTCAATGTGAATGAGGGTGGTATCTCAAATACTGCATTCAGGTACTGATATGGGAACTTTGAGTACGTGGTCAAGCCATTTGTAATTATGAATGCACTATCCATTCTCATGGGGCCAGTGAACTCTGTTTTACGTGAGTATCTGACCGATTCGTAGTCGTGTTTATCGAAGACATCCTGATCTACTCAAGATCATAGGAGGATCACGTGATGAATCTATGGATGTTTTTAGAGGTCCTATGACAATACGATCTCTATGGGATGCTTTCCTACTTAATGATCTTAACACGAGAGGTGAGCATCCCAGAAAATGTGGTGTCCCAGTAATGAATAGAAGTGGACCCATAGAAGGCTGAGGTGGTTGTTTGTTGGGAGGCACCCAAGAAAGTAGTAGTGGTTCATATTTCCTTAGTCAATAAAGTTACTACAATAGTTTGGTACGCAAATTCTCTCAAGTTGCAGCACCTTTGATAGATTTAACCAAGAAATAGTAGGCTTTCTTATAGAGTGAGTAGTTTCATGCCACCCCCTGGTAATATGAATGGGATGTTAGTCAGTGCCCATGTGATTAGGTTTCTAGAAGAAGGGGTAGCATTTGATGTGTTATGTGATGCTTCAGGCCTAGGATTGGGGTGTCTGTTGATGAATCATATAGAGTGATCTCTTATGTGTCTAGGTAGTTAAAACCTCACGAATGTAACTACGCCACCCATGACCTAGAACTTGCAGCAGTAGTGTTCATAATGAAGTTGTGGCATCATTAACTCATCAGGGATTACTTCTTGGTCTTCCCAGATGGAAAGAGATTGAGATATATCTTACCCCATCATGACCTGAACATGCAATAGTGGAGTTAGATAGAGTTACTTCAGGACTACAACTTTGATATTTCCTATACCTCATAGAAGGGGAATGTGGTGACTAATTCCCTGAGAAATAATTTCTAGAGGGATACAGTTTGAGAATCAGCAGCATCAAGGAAGGAAATGGGTGAGTTAGGTGGCTTGAACATGGATGTAAGGGTAGAGGATGACAGGGGATGCCTATTCTAGATGACAATTTTTTATTTATTGGTAAATCTATTGGATGAGTCTCAGTGGGTGGACTTAGAGGATGATGTGATTCACAATTATAATAGCCAAGGCAATGCTCCAAACGGATGGTCGGAAGATAGTCAGAATTGGATTCTTTTCTACAGGATTTTTTTTGTTCCTGAAATGATTCATGAGAATATTCTATGTGGGGTCCATAACTCACCCTAGGTGGTACACCTAGGAGTATCCAAGATTTACCGAGGCTTGATGAGTCAGATTTGGTGGCCTCGAGTGAAACATGAAGTGGCAGGGTTCGTGGAGAAGTGCATCATGTTTCATTAATTGTTGGTTGAGCACCATGTACTCGGTGGTCTATTACAGCCTTTAAACTTCCCAAAGTCGAAGTGGGATGTCTTCCCAATGGAATTTTTCATGGGACTACCTAGGTTTCAAGGAGGCTGCGATGTTATCTGGGTATTGGTGGACCAACTGAAGAAATAATCTCACTTCCTTGAAATCAAAGAGTTTAGTGTAGTGGATGACTTAGTAAAACAGTACATAGATGAGGTGGTTTAGTTTAATGGAGTTACAAGGTCTATAGTATCGAATCAAGAAATGAAGTTTACATCATGGTTCTGGAAAGGATTGGGAAATGATTTTGGTTCCCTAATGTGCCTCAACACTACTTTCCACCCCCAGTCAGATTGGTAGAAATAGGGGACTATACATACGTTGGAGGATATGCAACGGGCATGTGTTTTGGAATTCGGGTGATTGTGGGTGTGACACATGACTTTTGTGGAGTTGTCCTACAACAATAGCTAACACTATACCATAGGCATGGATCTTTTCTAAGACTTGTATGAAAGTTTATGTAATTAACTCATGTACGGGACAGAGGTTAGGGAGGCAAGAGTTCTTGTCCAAGAGGTGGTGTAGAGAACGACAGAGAAGGTCTCCCTTGTGTGTGATAGGTTGAAGGTTGCTAAAGGCCAGAAGAAGTCTTATTCCGATCATAGTAAGAGACCCTTTGAGTTTGATGTTGGGGACCATGTTTTCTTGAATATATCCCCTCGGCTTGGAAAACAGAGGTTCGGAAAAGGCATTATACACTCTCCCTAGTTTTTTCGACCATTTGAGGTGTTTCATCGAGTTGGGGAAGTGGATTGTTAGTATATACTACAAGCACCATTACTGAGGGTGCACAAATTATTTCATGTGTATCAGCTCTTTCAGTATCTACATAATGATTCACACATCCACAACATGGAATAGATGGATATCGAGGGTGATGTAATGTTCATGTAGCAACTGGTGAGGAATGAATATCGTCAGGGGAAGGTGCTTCATGGCGGACCATTTCCGCTGGTTTGTGTCATATGGAGGCATTGTGGTCTCGAGGAGAGTACCTGGGAATATGAGTCGCAGATATGTTCCCAATACCAATAGCTATTTTGAGTTTTGTTCTATGTTGTTTTGTACATGGTTGTGATGTTGTTCTTGAACTTGTTAACTATGAGGTGCTTGTTTCCCTTTTTCTCTAAATGTGTATGGAATGTATTGAATATGGGGAGGAGAGAACCTCATCCCTAATCAAGATGCATTAAATTGGATGAGATTAAAACTGTTCGTGCGAGTCAGTAATACATAATGAAGATATTATCTTGACATGGGGGAAGGGTCTCTCTAACCCATATACCTGGAAAGTGTGGCCTTTATATGTTTGTGTGGTTTTTTAAGTGAGGTGAACAAGAGTTCCTCTATAGGTGTTTAGTATGTGGTAGATGTGTTGTTATATGTCAAGGAGGTTTACTCCTAAGAAGTATCTTATGAGGTGGTTGAATGAACCACTCCCTTTTATTTGGGTTTACCCTTGGATTATTGTGGATGAAAATAGTTTCATGGGTGTCTAATGTAATGCCCCAGGCACTCATGGTCCATTAAATTTCCAATATACGGTGTTTGGGGTGTTCTGGGGATCCTCAGTGAGTCATTAAAGACATTACAAATTTTTAGGGTTTAAACAATGGTGGCACCTATGAGTGTCAGTGAAACCGATGGGAATAAGTGAAATGATGATAATAAGTGGCACAGATCAACGTAGGAGGCACCAAGGGGCAATGGTGGGACCGACAAGAATTAGTTTCATCGATGGGCATCGGTGGAAATGATGGTTAATGGTAGAACTGATGGTGCTAGGGCAATGATGCTAGGGAGACGATTCTAGGGAAATGGTTCTAGTGAAACAGTGCTAGGGCGATGAGACTCATCTAATGGCGATTTCGTCCATGTTTTTCCAGTACCTTCCAGTTTTCCCCAGTAATGTATCTTTTGACGTAAATGTTTTTTAATACCATTTCTAAATCCATTTAAGTGCATTAAAAGATGTTATAAACCCCCCATTAATTGGATGACACATCAACTATCAAAATGTGTGTCCTTTTTCCTCAGTTTCACACATTGTCATGTTTTAATGTTTCAACCCATTAAACATTTTTCTCAGTCTAATAGATATATATTAACTTACGTCAATTATCTCCACCATCTCTAAAGAGAATTATTTAATCTAAATTAATACCAATGTGTGAAACCTCCCAACCATGTGTTCGATCCACATTCCATCTTTTAAGTACATCGAAATCTTTTCCCTATTTTTATGATCTTGTATTTTCTTAAACCAAGATCCTCTCTTCTTATTTTCTTTCAATTCTATAATGTACACCTTAGAAAATCAAACCAGATAAAAATAATTTTCCTCTATTGGAGCCCTTCCCACTCAGATTTAAAGCCTTCGAGTTTTCCTTTATTACAAGTTGAGCATCCATAGTTCTCAGTGTGTTGATCGATCTTTGATCGTTGATCATCCATATAGGGTTTTACATATTCCCTCTCTTTACTATGTATCATTTCATTTGGGTACGATACTGCTTCCCTCAAAAAATGGATGAAACCAACTCTTAACAAAGATAATAAATGGACTTTAAATAATGAAGGGATGCTTTTGATGGTGATGGTATGTACTCTTTCATCATTGATTATATGTTGTAAAATTTATGGTATTTTTTCCACTGAAAATTGTGGTCATTGGTGGTCCATTATTACAGACTAATGAACATTTGTTACACTATATAAACTCTTGATTGAATGGTTGTAATATGGAATTTGGTTAATCTTGTAAACTCAATTGATTAAATGGATACCCATGGAACAAGAATCATTGTTTGGTCACCCCAATTAACCAAATGAAAAGATGAAATTTAATGAATGGTGTGATTAAATATGAAAACCCCCTTGACCATTTTTGGTTATGTGTATGGTTTTCCTATTTTATGATCTGTTGGGAGATTTGGATGGGTATGTGATCCCTCGTTGTTGAGTTGTTGGTTTGTGGACATGAGGCCATTTGGTTTTGTATGCTAGGGATTGGTTTGTATCCAAGTCATCCAAGGATCTAACAGATCCCTTTTTTTATGTGACATTATAAGAGAACTGGGTGTGAATTCTTAAATTACTTCTTGGTTGTTTTTCCTTGCTTTCCTTGTTTCTATGCCTATTAGTTTCCCGGTAGTGAATAATTATTTAAATGGAATCACTTGAATATGATAATGAGAATGGATTAAATGGGGAATTTTTTCCAATAATTATGTGTCTCTAGTTGTGGCTCTTGGGATTTTGTATGAATGAATAGTAATGGGGGTGTTTTTGAATGGGCTAGTTTTGGAATCCTTAGGTTCAGATGAGTGCTTTCCTACCAATGTGTATAAATTTGATTTTTATGTTTCTAATTTTCACCCCACCCGTGATGAGAACTTCATGCCGAACACACCCCATTTCATGGTGGAGGGTGTTATTACCAACACTCCTATGATTGGCTGGTTATTATCTCCTCTTCTACTCCCTCTCCCGAGGATCCCAAGACACTTTAGGTAGGTCAGGACAACCTGAGGTCCATTACAGATCACGATTCATCGATTAAGGTACGTTCTGGTTGTCAGCCTAGGAATGTGAGGGCATATTTTTTCCCCAAATGTCTTTGGGATGAGTCCCCCAAGTATCTTTGGGTGAGGTGATAGTTGATCTGGACCAAGTGTTTGCAGGAATGGTTACATATGTTTTTGGTGGCCTAGGTGTCTACGGAAGGGATGTGTTGTTTTTGTGGCCCATGTGTCTATGGGTGGGATATGTTGTTGAGGTGGCGCATAAGGTTGTTGTTAGGGTGGTAGTGGGACTAATTTGGAAATGGATGTGTGAACCAACACGTAGGATGACTTCAATAACCATTGGTAAAGTAGTGATGGGTACCCAAGTATAAATATAATATTACTACTACTTTACATGAAAGTCATTATTTGGGGAGTGTGCCTTGGTGAGGCTGGGTGGATAGTTTACATGATAGGTGTTTGTTTTCCTCTACTTTCTCACAGGGCATTAGAATGCATCCCACATTGTGCATGAGAGATTTTGGTTTTTCCCTACTGAGTATACATGTATACTCAACCTACATGTATAAAACTATTTTCGTGTTACCAGGAGGAATTTGGGGTCTGTTTGAGAACATAATAGCTCAGACATCAGGATAGTTGTCGTTGTTGTTTCTTTTTTTTGGTGCATTCCATCTCCATTATTTTTGTACTTTGTTTTGGTTTATCTTTGAACATGCATATTGGAATGCATTTTGGCATTACTTTTACCTTCAGATTTGGATTTTTTTGGTTTTTAACCATCATATCTCTTGAACGTACAAAATCAAAAGGGTAATTTCTTCCATATTATGTGTGATTCTATACCCTTAGTTCCATTTTCCACTCTGGGCCTATTGATGGCGGGATACGAAGGTCGTTATCTCTCCTTCAACTTGAGGATTTAAGGGTCTAGTAGTTTCTTGTCCCATACCTCATCTTGGTGAAGGTGGGTCGTGATATTTATTTATAAAAACATGTGTCTTATTAATGAGAAATTAATTTCCACATATTCATTAGAAACATTTCTCAGGAAGATCATCCACCAAATAACTCATATAGTTTTATGAAAACCATAATTAAATTTTAGAAAAGTATCAAGCAAAACAAAAATCATTAATAAGATGAATAATAATTTGATTAATATAATGGTCCTCCATCGTTAGACCATCCATTTTTCAATAATAAATACATATACATAAACTATGAATTAAATTCATGAAATATAAAATGGATTTACTCCATGGTCACACACTAGGAAAAATTTACACACTCTTCAACATATAATCAACCAAAATTCTTAACTCAAAAAGTTATTACAATTAATATATTATAATAATTTTGTGATTTTAATTTTAGATGAATAAATCACTATAATAAAATTATTTTCACAATATAGTTGTAATGTGAAATCTTCCTCTAGATATTTAGATTCAAATTCATGAAAAACTCTCAATAACTCTAATGTTTTTTCAAATTCTAAACGAATCCATCTCATCCTATTTTATGAATATGATAATTCTCAACATATAAAAAACAAAATTAATTGTTTCATTAAATGATGAAGAGTGTACTCGAATCACATGGTATACAAAAATATGTTTATCTTCAAAAAAATTAGAATATTTCACTAAATACATGAAATCCATAAAAATATTTGTATTTTATAATTGAAAATATATTCTTATGAATTCAATATAAAAATTATATTTCTCAATAATAAATACATAACATTATAAAAAACATTGAATAATTTAACATCCTTTGATAGGTGTTTATAGTGAAAATATTTAATGTAAATATTTTGTTCAATTATAAAACCATTATATAAAGGTCTATGTTTTACATGAATATGAAACGTATGAATCAATTAATAGAAATTTTTTTAATACGATAAACATTTTAAATATATATAACCTATAAAACATAAATTCCACTACATAATACCCCTATATATGATCATATACAATTACTCTATGAAATTACTGCCATCATCGTCCATAAACTATGTTAGAATATCGAAACCATTAGTGTATTCCATGAAGCTATTGTGAAGCTAAACTACCCCTATTGTAATCTATAGAGTAACACCATTAATGATATCTATGATCCTATTAATAGATAAATGGTTAAATAATAAGGAAAATATACACCCATATCCACCATATTTAATATTACAGTATTTCAAATCATGATACAATATAATCCAGAATAGAAAACACACACATTTCCTTGAATTCTAAAATTACACAAAATAACTCTAAACTTTTGTGGTCCCATTATTTCACATAATCCTTAACTATAGTTCCCACTAAAAAGGATTAAATTTCAACACATAATCAAATGAATTAATGTATTAATGATGAATAAATTTCTTATATCATTCACTACAAACATGAATAATTTTTTCCTTTGAATAATTGGACAAAAGCCGTTATTTTCACTACATTTGAAGTCAAATCCATATTTCCATATTAAACTAGAAATTGTGTTCCTATATTCATAAATTTTATTTCTTTTACATGTCAATTTTCATTTCTTATTGATGTTCCTCACAATAATATCACTATCTTACATTCATCAGACTCCTTAAATGTGACTAATTGATGAATAACTATCACTAGTTTCATTAACCTTGTGCTCTATTGGGTCATAATTAGAATCTCCTAAATTCACAAACCATATTACTAAAACTTCAATATTATTTAAAAATATTCCATATTCACATCAAAGATTACAAATACATTTTCATCAAGTTACTCTTATCATAAATCCATTGACATCAACACTTTGGAGAATTACAAATTGAATAATTGAGAATGAATAAAAGTGAATCAATAAAATATCACAAAGTGAAGTTTGAGATCTACACGACCTCATGTGTACCTCTTCTATAAATGTGGTTTCCGACTAGTGGTGAGGGGAATTTTAATATCATGTTGATATTATTCCCTTAGTACTAGGTAAACAGTATATTACCATAACAGAAATAAAAACAATATTCATAAAATAATGAATAATAAAATAATCAAAAATAATAATAGAAACATAAAATATAAAACCTTCTCATAATATAGAAATATTCCAAGTTAGATACATAGATAATTGGTAATAAAGGGATAAAAAATAATGAGGTAATCCAACTAGAAAATATAGAGGTTATAGAAATATTATCAATAATTATCATATGCATCAACATACTATACTAAATATTTAGAGTCATTAGGACCTATTTGAAACTATATGTTATATGTTCACATATTTATAAATTTAACATCACATACTTATGATAATATTTTATGAATATTCAATATATAATCATGTCTATTGAAGATAATTTATTTTTTATTTTAATTAAAATAAGTTATAAGTTTCCTAATTTCAATTATAGGGTCAATTATACCACTATCATGCTGAATTAACCCAATAACCACATGTTTGTACTTTTAAAACCACAAAATAAAACCCATTAATTCACCATTAATAAGAACCATCATTATTGTAACCATTACTTAGATAATTCATAATATTAAGTTTTTTATTACAAGATGACTATCAATATTTAATGGAATGATGAACATATTTGAGGGTATATTTATAAATAATAATAGAAGTGTTTTATCATATTTTTTCTGGGAGAATAAAATTTTCCTTTTTCTCATCAATTATATATTAAATATAAATTATCAAAAATATTTATTGGAAATATATAAGCCATAATACATTTAAAATGAAAATACAATTACAATATAGGGGATAACAAAATATAGTAAACAAAAATGATATGAATTACAGATAATAATACAATTTACATCAATATTATTTCAAAAAAGAGCCTCAAATCCCATGCCCAATGTAAACTAAACTAATATTCCCATCACCACCTCTACTATATAATATGTTCTTTATAATATGTATATAAAATTAATGTTTGAGCATAAGCATGTACTCAATTTGATTATATACACAAATTATATACTACAACAATGTGAGATAATCATATTAATGAAATATTAGTAATAAAATTGATATCATATCCATTTGGAAAGGTCGATATTTGGTTGAAGTAAAATTTTATTCTGGTATAATATATTGTCAAGTTAGCTATGATATTAAATTGAAGTTATTGATAATAGTCAATATTTTTTTTATGAAATTTTCATCAATAATCAATATTATTCTAATGAATTTGACTATAAAGACTAGTTAAATGTTGTTTAGGACTTGTTGTAATGTCTCATCGATTGATATGATTATTTTTCACCATTTGGGGGAAATAAAAAGTAAGGATTCATATACAATGAATATATAATTGAACATTATTTATGATTTCAAATGATAAAAATCATCTATAATATTTGGAATTTATTTATCATAGATAGAATTATATAATTATTGTATATGATATGGGATCAAATCATAGAGAAATATTTGAGTTGATATTTTTTGAAACCATAATGTCATATATATAGAAGTAATGATAAATAATTTCCATGATATACATCGATTGATGAAACTTACACATGTTTGAAGAATATGGGTCGAAAAATTTCCCATCATTGACATGGTATATTAATTGTAAAAATTATGCAATGAAATATAATTTCCCATGAATTATAAATATAAAATGTTAGAGGTTTGTTTTTTTATGATATTCATCCCTATAAACATTTTATTATTTTAATTATCAAACAAATAAAATGATGAACAAAATTAATTGATAGAATATAATTTAATTAATTACAAGGTAGTATAAAAATATTTGTAATATAATTTTAAATATTAATACATTTATACAATAATAAAAGTTAACTTTTTCCCTAACTTTTTTAAATTTTAATGATGTTTACATGGTTCTATTCACAACCTTAATGTAATGCTGGATTCATAGGTGATCAAAAAATAGTATATCAACAAAATTAGTGATATTTTATTCATATTATCTTCTATATGAATGTTTCATATATTAATAAATATTGATCAAAGGGAATGGATTTTGGGTGTGACCCATGGGAGGTAGATCACAATCCCTAAATCATCATAAAGGGGTTGAACATAAGTATATTATGACCATTCATAATATAAAAACATATATATTAATTAAGAAAATTATTTTACATCATATAATTGTATATTTATTTCCATTTTTCTATCACATTGTTGGTAAAAAATTGAATTTTTTCTATTAATATCCTTAATGAATTATATTATACATGGTATAAATCATTGATCTTGGGTTATGTGTTCATTGATGTAATTTTTCTATGGAATGTATGTCAAATAAAAATCAAAACATCATTAAAGAATTATTGAAGAGTGAACCTAATAATATTGAGTTTAATATCATTTATGGAAGTCTAAGGTTAAGGATTATGTGTTCAAATTAAAACGACATTAATAATAATATTCTGCCTCACTCCATTAATGGTATCTATCACTATATTCCCCTATGGGGCTAATAATTATTGTTTGAGCATAGTTCATTCTTGATAAATTTTATATGAATCAAATTCAATAAATTTTCATGTTTTATTTGACATATTGATATTATTTAAATATATATTTATAATGAAATCGAATAGGTAATGATTCTAAAGTATAAGTGGTGATACAAGGGATATTTTTATAATGAAAATTTATATTTATTCTTTTTATTTCAGAGAAGTTATTCTCAATCCTATAAAAAATAAAACAAAAAAATTATAATTATGAATTTATTTATTCATTCAATGATACTAATATAAATAGTTAGAAGTTATTTAATAAAAAATTATAAAGGATAAAGAGGGATTTAGAGATAAGGGTTAATTATCAAATGAAGATAAATTTATTAAATCTTTGATGGGTAAACATTTTTCACACATGGATAAATTTTTTGATGAGTATCATAAGATAAAACACATAATAGCTGATAATTATTTATTACATTTATCAAATTATTATTAATAAGGAGTATAGTGTCATTTATGATGAACATTCCCATGTATTAGAGGCATACTATTTAAAAGGGAGGATTCTAAAGGAGAATATGAATGCTCAACAAGATGAATGGTTTCTAGAATATCTACAATACAAATGAGGAGTTGGACATTGATAAGAAATATATGGAATAATAATATTCCTTTTGTATTTCAATTAAAATATATCTATAAAATTTATATTTTATTATAACTTTATATGAGAATCTAGTATAAACTTAAAATATATTAAATTGAAGTAGAAGTTGGGAAAAAATTTAAACAATACAAAGATTGTATGAAATGACCTAAGACTTGGTAAAATATTCCCTAATAAATTTATTATTTTTTATATAGATTTCTCTACATACTACATCAGAAATGAAAATTATGGATAGTTTTATGGATGATATAGTGTGACACCCCAAAATTATAAACCAATAAAATTGTAATTAATATCGTGCATAATAATCTACACTACGTGTAGTAAGAAATATGGCGTCCTAAGATGTTATAGAATATTTAATATTTTAAATAAACCAATTATATAGATTTTATTGCCCTCGTCACTAACTTATGTTACTATAAACTAATGAATATCTTTTCAGTAGTTTAAATTACATGGAACAATGACTTTCTTCCAGGTCTTCTGTCACCCCATGGTTGAGTATTACTGAACAATAATATAATATCAATATATTATTCTTTAATTTAATTTGATACAAAATATAAATTACTTATGAGTTTAGGAATATTATTAAATAACTTATGAAAAATATATGGTTGAATTCATTGGTTATAAAATTAATAATAATTGAATATAATGAACAGTTAAATATAAATAAATGTTGTTATAAAGAAAATATTCTCAAAAATGTTTTTTATCCTAATAAATTTAATTATCAACTATTGTTGAATGATATTAGTTAAATATATCTATAATATATAATCAAATATTTCTGACATCAATAAAATATAATTTATTGGAATAAGATAAAAATATTCGAAATTTTATGCATAGAAACTTATATTTCTATAAGGAATTGTCTTCTCCTTTTAGTGGATCACAAATTATAAATATTAATTATGAAATATTTATAAATGTAATATGTCAATATAAACCTATTTTATTTAATTTAATCATCCAAATTATGTTAGGTTGATTTGTTTGGTTTTTTCTGAGCTGTTTTATTTGTATGATGAATAGTGAAAAATACTGAATATTAATTTGAACCATCATTTTTTCCTAATTTGTTTGCATGGATTAATTATATTTTAAATTTATATTAAATTTAAATTAGAATATTTATAAATAAATTAATCTAATTTAATTCATTTTAAAAAAATAAGCTTGAAATTTCATAGAAAAATATATCAAACTTTTGAACATTATTACTTTCAGACAAGTAATTATAACCCACATGTGGGATTAGATTTAAATTAATTTCTGTAACTTAGGGGATATAAATTTTTAAAAATTCATTAAATATTATTAAAAACAAATTTTTTTAATTTTGAATAATTCCATCTTAGTTTATGTCTAAATATTTTAGTAATTGTATTTAAAATTAATTACATCGAATAATGTAAAATTAAGCATAACAAGGGATAAATAATTAATCATAAGTGTCAAAATTACCTATAAATAAGTAAAAAATATTTTATGGAAATATTTAAACATTTTACACTGTTTTAATTTTTTTTTATTTATTGGTGGAATATTTTGTAAGGGATACCTCTTAATAGTGTTTAGTTTATATATTTAAAAGAATCTCACCCGTCATTTACTATAAAAAGAAATTAAACCCTCCAACTTATTCACAAAAAATAAAAAGCTTTTTATCATAAAAAATATTACTAAATAATATACGAAAATCCATAATCTCCTCATAATATCATAACTTCTGGATGGAATCCAACCAAGGAACTATTTTGTTATAAACCAAATGGAGTTACCCAAATAAGAGGAAATATTGATCAACGATCACTTTTGTTTTGTTTACATATCCAACCCAAAAATTAGTTTTTTAATAACTATATAATATCATATGTTTTTTAAATATATAGATATTTATTAATATTTTATTTCTATATATACTTCGCACACATCCTTTTAGGGGGATAAACAATCATTGTTTGTGTGTATAACTAACTACTGTCTCATGATCCAATGTAATTCGTACTTCTATTTCAACCTTTCATGGTTGGATTAATGATGGATTTTTATTTTATATATGATATATAATATACATATGAATTATTTATTATACTTTAATTTTTACATAATACATACCATTATTCTTTCTGTTTTGTGGGAATATGATAACATCTTTCCTGAATGTGTGGGCAACTAACTCCTCAAAGATATGTGATTCATTCATTCTCTAAATAAAATGTATTAAGGATGATTTTAAAATAAATATTTGAAATATATGATATAAAAATAATAATTTTATTATAATATATTTATTTTGAAGTTACATTTCATTCTTTTTATATGAAAAGGAAATGAATGTAGAATTAATGTGTATGTACAACTTACCATCTCCATGAATGATGAATGAAATTTCCTATATATAAATTTTCATGAAAAAATTAAAATCACATATAATGAATATATATGATATTTAAATCATTTGTGGAAATTATTTAATCATAATCTAATTTATAAGAACAAAAGTAACAAATTTAAACATACTCAAAAGATAAGGGAATGAACATGCTAATTGTTAAAATGATAAATGATTGTTAACAAATGTGTTATAAAATTTTATAAAAATATTAAATATGATATCATGGATATTTAAATGGTTCTATATTGATTTAATAATGAAATTATAACTTTTAAATATGTGGTTAAAGGATGTTCACCCGAAAAGAAACACGATGTAAGTTATTTCATATCAAAATACATTATATTGAGAATTAAATTATTGGTACGAACCATTTAAAATTAATACAGTGTATATACTGCCTATTTTTTCAATTAATATCATGATTCACTCATAATTAATGTAAATTCATGTTTCACTTTTAATTATATCAACCAAGTGGGTTATCATTAAAATTACCAAGTGGTAATGGTTTCTTCCACAAACTTGAATTCTATTGTGATTGTGAACATTCTCTTGAATAAATCGTATTATACAAATGTTTCCATGTAAATTTCATTAAATATAAAAATTATTGGTTTATTGATATAATTAATTCATATACCATATACCTTTTTAAATATGATTTTTCTTTGATAGTTTTTTATTATTTTGGTAAATATTGATGAATATATATTAATTATTCAATACAGTTATTTGATAAGTCATTTTTTATTAATTAAATTGTTTACCCAATATGGGGAATGATTTGGAATAGAAGTGGTGGGTGTGGTTCAGACATTATATATCCCCTCTATTAATCAACAAGTTCTAATGAGATAGATAAGTTGGCCAAATTAAATGAGTTTCTACACAAATTTTTAATTTAACTTGTAAATGGTCTTGACAGGATTGGTTTTCATGTGCATCAAAAATGATCTCAATTAATTTATCATTTCATTCATAAATTTATTATATATTATTAATATTTTTATACATGGTGTATTTATATGATAAATTCAATGGATTTATTTATTCTCTATTTATTGATTAAATGTAATGTTTTTCATTTTTTTACCATTCCATATTTATTATGTATTATCTAGGTATTTAAATGGATTGTGTTATTAATTATTTACCTTTCCATGTTGACTTAATCTTGTTGAATCATTATTAATTCAACTTTACATATACATACTATGAATTTTATCCCTCACTTATTATGTATCTTTCCCCATGTTAAGAAGTGGATTCCTTTGAATGATTTTTTATGATGATGATATGTTACTTATTTTATGCTTTTTTTATTTTCCAAATGTAAAATGGGTCTAGTGTATGTAATCTAGTTTTCTAATACTTTTGAACTATTTTCTCCTTTTGGATTTTATTCCTTGTAATTATGACAATGTAATAAAGTAATTCACCAACTCTAGGCTTATGGGGTCGAGGATTTATAGTTGATATCCTAGGATGTTTAGTAGAAACCATTGAAACTTGATTTAGGAAAAAATAGATTAGGTCACATAACACAATACTATATGTTGATAATATTTTTTTAGTAACATCCAAAAGAAGCATTTTCTATGATTATGATATTAGATATGTATTAAATTATCAATATATGCTATGTGTTTCTCCATATTGTGAATTATATAAAGTTTATAAATTTAGGATCTGACTAGTATTTATCATCATCTAGAAATGGAACATGTATGAAAAAAGGGCATAAATAATCATGTCCAATGTATTGGTTTCCCTATTAAGAAATCCAATATATATGGTATTGGAATTAATATATTTGGGGATATCCTAGGGAAACATAATCATGTCATGAAACCAAATATTTCCCAAATAGAGAAACATATTCCCAAAAGAGATTTTTTTCATTTGGACCCTTTATGAAAATGAATCCCCTTCCTTTAGTGGTACTAATAATCCTATTATATTTTATAAATGTCTTATGAATTTGGATAATATATTTGTAGTGTTGGGATGTAGTGAAATAGAAATGATTACCCTTGTAGTGTATTGTTTTAAAGACACTAAAAATAACTGGTGGTGATTGATCCAAAATCATAAAGAGGAAGAATATAATGAACTCATGGAATGCAAATATTTTTAGGATATGATCTTTGATAAATTATTCAATATCAATAAATAAATAACGATGAATAGAATGTTTCATAGGTTAAATAAAATGTAATAAGATAGTTTCATGGATTAGAAAGACACATTTACAAGGATACCCAGGTTTTATATGAATTATATACGCAACACAGACCACATGATTGGAAATATATTTGAAGGACATAAGACATTTATCTGAATGGTGATGGGGTCTCAATTTTTTTATTTTGATGAAACTGTTTTATATGCTAGCAAGATAGTGAATAAATTATTAGATTCTTGTGTATTGAAGGTAATTAAAGAATTGAAGATAACAAAACTGAAAAAAAATATAAATGGAATAAGGTAATGTTTGATTTTTTCACATGTAATATCTATACAAAGAATAAACAATGTAAATTCTCGAATGGGTTGTGATTTTCTTTTATATACATTGAAATGGGTCGCAATGAAAAAGAATCAAAAATGAATATTGAAAATGCATCTATTAAGTGTTAAAACAACAAGGAGATGGGGAAAAATGGAAATGAATTCCCCAATTTTAATGGGAATATAACTTAAAACATGTTAATATATCATGGTCAATAATATGTTATTGGCACAAATAAAGTGGAAGAGTTTATGTGCTTCTATGTTTGGATAAATGAAATATGTTGTAAAGGTATTTTATTGATGATGTTATCAACATATGATTTATGAAATATATAAGTATTATAGTAGTGTACATGTTTATTAAATATTTGACAGAATATATTGAATGGTCATATGAAAAGTGATTTACAATAATGTTAAACCTTTTTAGGAAACACGTGGTTGAGGGAAATATAACACTCAATATGTTTTAATATTGAGACAATGATTTTGGGATAATGATATGATTAATATAGATCATGTAAATTAGATACTAAACACTACCTTATAAACAATTATAATGTTTTGGATC
The DNA here is from genome assembly GCA_963277665.1 of Viscum album. Taxonomy (NCBI): domain Eukaryota; kingdom Viridiplantae; phylum Streptophyta; class Magnoliopsida; order Santalales; family Viscaceae; genus Viscum; species Viscum album. The sequence continues at coordinate 1,407,462,766 of OY728135.1, forward strand.
ATAATACATTAAAGGGCCATACAGTTAACAATTTAAGAAAATGTTTACATTGAAATTTAGATGTGGTTTTATATAGAGATATATTACTACGCCCTACGATGCAGTAAGTGATAAGAGATGATGTAGAAATATTTTAAGGAATAACTAATGGATAAGATAATGATTATGAAATAGAAACATATCACATAATTATTTTTCCCTACATTCATATAAGGTTAATGAATTACTCAAATATAGGAAATGTGCCTTGAATGAAAAATGTTGTCATTTAATCAGCATTTTTGATGACATCAGTGACCTATATTGACAAATCAGGTTTAAAGATTTGTAGTAAAAAAATTATCATTATTCTATATCACACTATCTGAAAACATTATAGATATATTTCTCATCGATATCATTATTTTCACTATTGTTCTCTTACCCAAAATCTTATCTCTATGGTGAACTTCACATTTCATTTTCCTAATTAAGAAGAATATATTCTATTAACTCTATTTATGATGTGGGGATTTAAAAAATTGAATTTTAAATAATCAAACACTCGAATATTGAGATAAATAGAAACTTTTATTGTTTCAACTTAATAATGGTGGGTAGAATATAACACCCTATAATTATAATGTAATAAAATTATATTTAATAGAATGTATGACATTTCGTGCCATGAATAGAATAGAATATAACGTTCTGATACATTTAGAAATATTTAATATATAAAATAAATCTATTCTATATCATGTAATTCCAAAATCATTAAGTTATATTTAATTATATATAGGAACTAATTTGTTTATTAATTTACATTAAACACACTAATAACTTTCTTCAATGGATTTTGTTATAGGAAAGCCCATGTTTTACCAAAGAACAACATATTAATTAAATAAAATTATTATTAAAATAATATATATACTATATATTATGTTTCTGGTTATGGATAATATTTAATAATTTATGGAAGTGTATGGTTGAATTCATTGGTTACAATTTAATTTTAAATGAATTTTAGAACAAATTGAATATGAAGAGAATGTTTTTATAAAAAACATTATGCTCATAAAAGAGTTTAATATTAATAAAACAAAATAACTACTATTGTTGAATGATATTAAGGAAATATATATTATATATTATGTCAATTATTATTGAAATAAATCTGAAATATTTTATAGGCATAAGATAAAAACAAAAACAATTTTATACATAAAAACCTATATTTCTCTAAAAGCAATTTTACAACATTTTTAATTTTTTCACCTAGTTTAAATCTGAATTTAAAGAATTTTATAAATTTCTTATGGAAAAATAAACATCATTGTTTAACTAAAAACATTAAAATTATTTTAGGGTGATGTTTTGGTATTTTCTGAGATGTTTCATTTTTGGAAAATACTGAAAATACAAATTTTTAATTGAAAACATTATTTTCTCCAAATTTATTTATATAGATAATTTATATTTTAAATTGATTATAAGGTGAACTTATATAAAATATATATAAAATAATATAATTTATGTCATTAAAATAAATTTCATTGTTAAACTGTATATAAAAACATTTCAATATTTTGATATGTTTTACTATAGAACCTCCCTTTTTCGTATTGTCTACAGGATTAAATTTACATTATTTTCATCCAAATAAATGATTTTAATTTGTAAAAATTGATTTCAAATTCTTAATAAAATTTATCTATAATTCCTATTAAGTTAAACTTATTTTTTTACCAAAATAAATTGTAGTTAAAATTAATAAGTGATTATTGTAAAATTATGCTTATGATGGGACTAAAACTTAAATGTATTGTCCAAAATGACCCATAAACATCTAAAAATACTATTGGACGGCTATATATTTTAATATAATTATTTTAAAATAATTGGATTCATTATTTTATGTGAAGGATGTAAGGGAGACCTCTCAATAATGTTTACCTCTTTATATTTTCACGAATTCCACTACTCCTGCATTTTAAAAAGGCACTCACCCCTCCAATATATTCAAACATCTCAAGACCTATGTATCATCCAAAATATTCCCAAATAATCATAAACAAACATGAACTCATCCTCGAATACTCATAGTTTTAACAAATCTCTCTGTAGATGTTATTCTGTATAAACTAAAAGGAGTTGATCGAATAAGAGGTAACATTTTTCAATGATCAATTAATTCATTTAATTCTCCACACATTCTTTTAGTATTGTATAATTATAATATAATAACCCAAGTACATTTAATAAATTGAGATTTTTTCTATGCAAATATTTTTTTCTACACTTTCAAACACATCCTTCAAATGAGATGCATAATCATCTTTCATGTATAAGATAGACTACCACCGCGTGAGCTAAGGCAGTTCATTCTTCCATTACCACAATTCATTGTTGTAAAAATGATGTGTTTATAGTTTAAATATGATATATAAAATATTTATTATTTTTTATTCATCTAAAATTTCTAAAATAACACATTAATAAATGCCTTCTATTTTATGACAACATGATAACATCATTTCTGAATGTGTCAACTATCGTCTCCTCAAACCGTTGTGATTCATTAACGCTTTACATAGATTTTAATAAGAATTATTTAAATAAAATTATTAGATATATATGAAATAAATATGATATGATAATATTTATAAAAATATATATAATTTAATTTTTATTCATTTAGTATGAAAAATGGAAATAACATTCATATGTATATACGACCTACAATCTCTATGAATGGTGCATTTCCTTAACTATATCAAAATGGTATTTGATACTATAAATACATATTTAATAAATATATATGATATTTAGATCATGTTTTATATTATAGATTTTATTAAATCATGATATAATTAATAGGAATAAAAAAATAATACAATACATACAAGAAAACAGGGAAAATAACACCTATAATGATGAAATTGATAACTGGTTATTAATGAATGGGTTATAATATTTTATTAAAGATATATATATATAATATATTAGATATTAATATGGTTTTAGTGTTTGTTTATAAGATTTTGGAAACCATTATATAAGATGATAAAGGATGATACTCTGAATAGAAATGTAAGGTAAGGTATTTCATATCAAATTACATTCCTTTGAGTCTTATTTGTTATTATACACCAATTAAATTTAATGTGGTGTATATAATTTCTATTATTCATTTAATTCCATGATTTACACATAATTATTGTTATTTTTAGTTTCAAATTAAAATATCTCAACCAATGTATTTCTTATAAAATTTACCAAGGGGTAACATATATCATTGGAATCTCACATGATGTTGGGATTGATAATATTTTATTAAGACAATCAATTTATTTTAATAATTATCATTAGATATTTTCATAAATTTACTCATGATTGATTGATGGATATTATTATTTCCTAAACCTTATACCATTTTATAAATGGTGTTTACAATTACATTTGTTGGATTATCTGGGGAAATATTGATAAATCTATATTCTTTAGTCAATACAGATATATGAAAAGTACTACTGTTAATTAATTAAATTGATTACATGACATGAGTAATGATTTGGACCGATTTTGAGGGGTGGATCCTAGACATTTTATATCCCCTGAATGCATCAACAGGTTCTCATGAGACAAATCAATTAGATAAATTAAATAGGTTTGTAACCATTGTTTTAGACCATCTTGTGAAATAATGTGATGATATATGTTTTCAGGTCACTCAAATAAATAGTCCAACAATTATTCATTTTATTTTATATATATATTAGTTATTATGGTTATTATCCTCGTGATTTCATATGATAAAATCAATGGATGCATTTTATTCTCATATTATTTATTAAATAGAATATGTTTCATTTAATTACATATACATATTGATTATCCATTATTTTATTATTTAAATGGAATGTGTTCTTAGTTATTTAGCTATCCATGTTGATTTTCACTTTTTGATTCATTATGTTTTATGATTTTCGCACCCTTACTATGAATTTTATCTCACCCTTATTATGTTTCTTTTTACCATGTTTTTCAGAGTAATTCATAAATGTGTTTCATGGATACTAAGATTTTACTTTTTTATGCTCTATTTTATTTTCCATATGTATTATTGGTGTCTTGTATATAATATGTTTTTCTAAAAAGGTTAATATATTAAGTCTATTGGTAATTGATTCCATTTAATTCATCCAATGTAATAATGCAATTCAACAGATCAATGATACTTGGGTCAGGGAAATACAAAAATAATTGTTTGGTATAAATAGTGGTAAACAAATTATTAATCATATATTCATGTTTATATTTATTATTTTAAATAAAAAATAGAATAAAGTGCAATATAAATATTGATTCAATTATTTAAAATAATAAGATCATATTTCTTAAATATACTCCAATCCTTCTATAATATATTTTGATCTCAAAAAAAGATTACCACTAGTTTAATTAATGATTTATATGAAAATGAATAGAAAATAATACAGAGTTTGTTTCGTTTAAAATTATTCTCAATATTTTTATTTTTTAAATAAAATTAAAAATATAATGTTTTAGACTAAATTTAGGAAAACATAACATCATTTTTTATTTATCATGGTAATTTTATCATTGCATTATTTATTAATTTTTTCTAAAAATACAAAATTTATGTTAATATTATAAAATATTGTTTCAACAAATAAAATGAATTTATGAAATTATTAGTATATAATTAATAATTTAAAATTCTTGGAACCTTATTATAAGATAAAATATTTATTATATATGTGAAATAAAATTTTTAATGGTGATATTTTTAATTAATTAAACTATATTTTAAAATTTAGAGTTTCTGATATATTTTAAAAAAATATATTATTTAAACTATACATTTAATATTTTAAAATTAATTTTTATTACTTCTAGAAAATTCATATTTTAAATTCTATTTTAAATTTTGAATCATGTTTCCCAAATTATATAATTAAGACTATTTACTATATTATCGTGAAGGAAAATGATATTAGAAAAACTATTGACCATGAAAAAATAAAAATGGGTAAAATTGATTTAACCATGGTAAAAGAAAAAATAATTAATATATTTTTTTGGAATTGATTTTTGAGGCCTTAATTAAACTTATAATTTTTTATATTTATTATTTATAAATTATTAAACTACTTTACTCGAAACTGACTTCAAACTATTGAAATAGTTTGTGTAATTACAAAAAAACAATCCCTAACCACTTATAAAATGGTAACTAATCACCTCACAAACCCTCACACTAAACACAACATTGTTTGGCCCAAACACTACAAAGAAATATCCTAAATGTTTCTAGATGTTATAAAGTAGTTTTGGTTTTCTTTAAACACCATTACCTTTCCCAATATAATAAAATGTGGACCATGTTTTGGTGAGGAATACCACTTTCACAATGAAACGTGTTTCATTTTCCATCACAGCCTAACTTGGTCTGTCCAAAAAATTGAATTTAATTTTCTTGATATATTTATAAAAATTTTTATCCTTAAATTACATTCCATGGTACTTATTCCTTCCCCATTGAAAATTATATCATCACCCATGCGTATGTGCAAACTAAATTCTCCATATAATGGAGAATTACATTTCACATGAACACTTTCATCACTAGTTTTAAATTATATTCTATACATATATTGAATATATAAATGTTATATATATCTTGAATATGGTTAGTTTTCATGGAAACAAATAGTAATTATATTTATAAAGTAATCAGTATATATCGGTATATAACATACTACTAGTTCAATACAGATTTTATATTCACGTAACATTCATTAAATTGCTATGTGAAAAAAATTTAAAATTATTGGTAAATATAAATATTAAATTATATTACACTTAATAGTTTATATATGATTATCTTTGGGAAAATAAGGTTGACAAACACCTATTTTAGATCACATCTCAAAATAGTCAATATTAGAAACACCTAATGTTTAAAAGATATTATATAAATATAACACATGATTGGAAATTTTATTAATGAGGTGTAAAAATGGAAATAAATGTGAAAAAGTTTAAAAAATAAGAAATTAACTTGATTATCATTATAATACTAGTGGTTTAATAACTTCCTTTGGAATCAAGAATATTTATATATATGGGTTTCATTAACTCAATTTTAGGTTTATTGTGTGATAATATATCTTATTTTAATATCATATTCATGTTTTTTATCCTAAAAGTAACTTATTCTATAATTTATTTCCTCATTTTATCTCAGGAAATAAATTCCCATCATTAATGAAAACATCATTGATAAATGTCTTATGAATTTAAATCATAACACTAGTAAAAACAACCCCTATTCATACTAATGAATATTTTCTTCCACGAAAATGGTTTTTATATCAAAAAGTGTTTTCATTTAAAAATCTCAACTAATTATTTTATTTTAAATTACTCGTACCTTAATTTTCCATTTTACTAAAATTAATTTCATTGAATATATTTTTTGTGTGGTCTATTCATTAAAACAATCAAAAAATATAAACAAGGGAATTTAATTTAATTATTTACTAGACAATGTATGTTAGATATTTTTTCATTTCATAGATACATTATTTTCCATATATAATAATACTATTTTATGTCTTCTCTTTTCCTTATCAAAATGTTTTTGGATGTAATTTTATCTACTTATACTATAACAGTGTTTAATGGTTTTTATATTTTTACTAATATAAATTACTCTAGTTATTATCTATCCTAAAATTCAATTTTAACCATCCTATATATTTTATAATTATATGTTCCCTCTTAGATTATGATATTTATTTAATATTTTGTGATTTCTTTTGTTCTTCGTATGTGATGTTTATGATGATTTTCATAAACATGTTATTTCTTCTACTTTCCATTATGTTATATTAATTATTGGTTTTAAGTTGAAGACATATCTATTTATGATGGTTGGTGAGCTCCTATATCTCCCTTAAAATAATTAATTTGTGTTTATATCTCATGATATAATCAGGTGTTGGAATAATGAGTTTTATTAATTTTTTAGTTGTGGTCATAATGAGTTTATTTATATAGGAATAATCAAAACAAGGGTTCCAAAACGTTTTTCATATTATAATATATGTTAAAATTTCATTTTAATGTTATAGAATTATTTTAAATTTACTAGATTCATATCATTTAGAGTAAATTCCTTGATATCTGGATTACACCTTATCTCCATTGTATTTTTTTATTTTATATAATATGAAGATGTGTAAAGATTGTTAAATTTTATTTTTACCTTCATTTTAAATTTATATATTCTTCAATTATCTTATTGTAATTTTATATTCCTATATTATTTTTATGATTTCAATTTATTATCTTATGATATTCCATTACAATATTTTTATGTCCTCATATTCCCCTTCATGTTTATAATATTATACACAATGGTGTATTTTTTTCCTTATGTATAACTCAATATTACCCATTTCATATATATCTAGCCCCCAGTTATTCAAGATGATTATATCAAGTCTGATTTATTAATGGTTCAATAAAAGTGTGGTTATAGAGTAATGTTTACATGTACTTTAAACTAAGTTTTTTGTAGATAATCTGCAAGAAAAAAACAATTTAGTCATCTTGTTATGAAATTGATTGTGAAATTTATTATCAAAAACATGAAATTTATAATTATATATGTTTTTTTAAACATGGTAGGCTTTAATTAATATCAAAGAAAAGTTTTAGTTTTATTTAGTGATTAGAGAAATTATTTTTGAGAATTATGGTCACATAGCATCACTAAAAATAATATTTTTGACTCTAGAAATAGGATTATATATTAAAAACAATAATCTCTTGAGTAGTTGGTAATCCTATAAATTATTTCCATGAGTGGATACTACCTGTGGCAGTTGGATATGAAATAAATGTTCCATGGGGGAAACAACACCGAGAAGGGTGGATTTTGTAGTAACTGTGTCATCGTCTTTTATAAGATAAAGAGGAATAACTATACACATATTTTTACATTCCCAGTGGATGTTATTTGGGTGATTCCATGACCTTTATGAGCCATTATTAAGGATTTATTTCTAGGTCTCATTAAGGTCTTATAATTAAATGTATGATAAACTCAAACATAAATATGAATCAAGAATGATGCTGGTAGTACTAAATAATTTTAGCCATTCCAGATTATGTGAAAGGGAAATATATAAAAAGGTTTAATTTCCTTCATGAAATTATTCCCATATGATATTTATTTTTCATCACTCAGGTTAAATCATTTAGGGTTTTAGTAATGGTTGCAATGAAAATGAACCAACTTATTCATTAGTGAGGGGGAAAATGAAAATGTTTCCCTAAAAAGCTAATTGAATATGATATATAGTACACGACCCTATAACAATTTTCAATAAGCTATTAAAATCCATGAATAATTTTGAAAACCACACCAATATCTTAATCATACCAAGGATAAGAAATTTATTAAATCTTTTATGTGGAATCATAGACTCTTTATAAGTGGATATTAAAATCCACTTATTTTTAAGATACAGATTAATGTGATAAAAATTATGTTTTACATATAATGGTTTCAATAATATGAAAGATGAATTTTTTTAAAAATAATATTCTGTTGGATAGACTTCGTAACACACTACAACGATCATTAAATTAAATGTGATATACTATAAAATTATTATCATTTAATTGTGACCACTATAACATATCCATTATGTTGGTTTTATGAATTTGTATACCCACATCATAAGAAAACATTTTTATTTTTTTATGCAATGGGAATGTTGCTATTAATTCATTATAGTTTATTTCTAATTTTTTAGAAAAGTAATTTGATCCTTGAAAACATGTTTTATGCAAAACTGGTTTTTATTTTATTTTTTGACTGAATAATATAATTAATTTCCTTCAATTCTAAAAAAACATATAAAATAAATATAAACAGTAAAATTATATGGAAATTAGGATAGGATGAATTTTTTTGAATTTTCTAAAAATGAAGTTTTTAATAGTAAAGGTTATTTACATTATTGAAAAAAATAAATTAATTCTATGTAATTACAATGTATAAATTTTTTAATTAAGTTTAAATTGTAATTAATTTATATTTACTAAAAATATGCAAATTAATTTCATTATAATTTCTATTTTTCTTAATTTTGGTGTAAAATCAATTTTATATTTAAGATATTTGTTTTTCACATTTTTTCATCTGTTTTGAGGATTTATTTTAAAATTAATTTCACCCCCTATAATTTTTTTATTTTATAAAATTTATTCTCTGTTTTTAATCATAATTTATCCATTTGGTAAACTCTTCACCTTTAATGTTTTGTAAAAATGAATAGAATTTGTGGTAAATATATGCACCTTTATTAATTGAAAAAAAGATAAAACAAGGATATAAAATATGATAATGATATAAATTAATAAATAATAATTACTATATAATTTCTTATGACTTTAATTATACTAAACCCTTAAAGCCATAAAAACTATGCATTTTGGTTCCATATGTCTTTGACAAAGACCTTTAATAGATTTTATTTAATGGAAAATTCCAAAACATTTACACTCTTTTTTTTATTTTCTCAATTATATTCACATAAGAATAAGTTTTTGATATGAATTAATATTAATTTTTACTTTGAACATAGTTATTTTATTTCTATTAAAGTGAGTTTTATTATTTTTAGTGATAATTTAATTATCTTAAATTCATAAACAACACTGAAACAGTGCTTGGGGAATTTTTTGAAACATCACATTAAATGATATTAAAAACATAAAAAGTAATATTTAGTGGATTAATTATGAGATCACAAGAACTTTAAGGTTAATAATAATTGTATATTAATGTTTAAATATGTTATATATTCAAATTTAATTTATTTCATGATGTCGTGATTGTCAAAATATTTGAGTAGTTTGTAGACTGTATTTAATGGTTATTTATATTAATTAATATATTATTAAATGAACTAAAGATAATAAAAATGAAAGAGGACAATGTGTATGAGATATCTTCTAACATATCATCTCTTTACCATCAATGTCCCAGATGAAACCATAGAAGTTAATTTATATCTCTTTAGTAGTGAAATTGTTTTTAATACATTTAATGTTAAAATTTGTTAAATAAGGGGTTATACTAAATGATTATTATTATAATGAATCCATGAACCATAAAAAATATTTTCCAAGGATGTTAAACTCAAATTATCTATTATTATAGCTTTTTTTCACATAATTCCACTTAGATGGAATAATAATTTATTATGTTTAAATATTTTATATAATAATATTGTATCATTTTTATTGCTATTATAATACACATCCACTCCAATAATAATCACACTATCTTGAGTTACATAGTTTGAAAAATCATATAAAAAACATTGAGAAATCCATTAAAATGTTCTGAAATTTTTGGTATTATTAAATGACCATATCTTGGGTATTTAAGGAGTGATCCAAAGGATATTCTTCGAAGTTGAGGTAATCTATTAAACTACCCATTTTCATTTTCCTTGTTGTTACACCTCGTATGATTCTATCCGATCCATTCTAATATAATAACATCAACTTTTACTATATTCGATGATTTTATTAATAAAATTTCATAAACATATTTATATTTTCCTTCCAACATGTTGGAAATGAATATATCTTTCGTGTGTTGTGTGGACTACAACCTCAATGAAGTGATATTATTTAGTCTCCATCACAACATCACCATTGATTTTATAATGATGTTTTCAATTAATATATGTGTGTGTGAGTGTATTTGTTTGTGTTATTTATGATATTTCCATATTTATATAACGGATAATTAATATTTATTATTTTTCCATCAAATTAAAATGTGGAACCATCACATCTGAATTTTTTGAAACTATAGTTTCCACGAAGTGTTGTATATAATTTATATTAATTAATTATTACGAATAATTATTAAATTGTATATAATGATAACATATGATAATAAATAATTGATCTAAAATGAACTGATTAAAGAACTCTGATCAATGTGGAAGTACCAAGACCATCAAACTGGATCATGCATAAAAAATATAGCAGTTATCACCCCCAGAAATGATTTTAATAAATAATTGGTAATAAATATGTTATATGATTTCATAAGTAATATGTGATTATATATACACTGTTTTGGTATATATTTATTATAATTTCATATTTATTTTATTAGAGGTTCAATGAGGATTGATGACGGATGAGACTTGAGATAAGGTATTCTCCTCTCACTTTTATTTATATGAGTCATATTTCATATTCATTATTTTCATCCTTTATGTTGTATATATACTACCCATGAATTCTTTTTAATATGATTATAAATAAAATTATTTGAATTCAAAATCAAAATATATTTTTCCCTATACTGATCTTGTGATACAAATATTCCCAATACTGTAAGGGTTCTTCGTCACAATATTTTTTTTCCTTGAGACATTTTTGATGTTATGAACATATTTATGATTATGAGGTTTATCTACATAATAGTGGATATATTTTTTCATGAATATTATTATGGTCATGGTATTTATGGTTTCATTTTATTTTGTTTCATTCAATGGTGTTATGATTCAAAAGCATCTAATGCGGTTAATGGTTTATGTTATAATCTTATATCATTTTGGGATTTTATAATCTAAATTTCAATTTTTTAAGGATTTATAGTTATTATCTAATAAAAACAAATATTATATTATCATGTTTTTATTCTATGAAATATTATGTATCGTTACCAATTTTCTCCAATTTTACTAATAATGATTGAAAATATTTTTAAGAAAATTCAACCTTATTTTTCCCTCACCTGATGATATTTTTCCTCTATATAGATAATATTCAACATTTCTTATATTATTCATTAGATATGTGAGAAATATTTTTAAAAATTCATTTCATCTAACTTCAATTTTATTTTCAGTTTTTTAAAAATTAATACATTGATTATTTGTTATTAATATTAAATTCATTTTTACCTTCTTCAAAATGTGAGAAAGGGATGGTTTATTTTAACATATTCTACATGAATTATTTTTCCCACCATAATGATAATTGTTTTTTTCAATGATAAATTTAATATTTATTGTTTATATTAATTGATAATTATTTTCTCATAGATTTTTTAATCTTATGATTCTGTATTTTTGAAAGAAAAACATATTTTTCATATGTTTTCAATGTGTTGTTTGAGTATACATTTAAAAGTATTATGATTCTCTATCATATTTATTTTGGACTTTTATGTTTCATTAATGATATGGTAATATGAGTCCATCATATTTTCTAGATTACTTATGATTATTTTGATTCTATGAAATATATATATTTCCCACAAGTTTTTTATGGTATGATGAGAGAATTATGAAAAAATTTCATTACTATGGTTATGATACGATGAAATAAGAAATGGTTTATGATCATGTGGAATAAATTTTTATGGATTTCAATTTTTTTATTTTTTTGGTCTATTAAATCCCTAAACTTAATTGGATAATGGATTTTGTATCATGAGAGGATTATTGGAAATAAACTTATGTTTATGATCCACTATAAAAAATAGGTTAGGATTCCTCTTCCACTACGATATTGGAAAATAAAATAATGCCTAATATGTTATGATATTAAAAACTTATCGTGATGCTTGACCATAGATTATATTATTAACTTGATTGGTAACATTGTTATATGATATGATTTCTATTCAACTTATGGATCCATTCTGTTATGACATATTGAAATGCTTATAGTATGATCTCATGTATTATGATTGATTTATAAAATTCCCCAATATTGTGATATGTAAATGTTTTATGTAATTCCTTGTGATTATGATTTATGAATGATTGGGTATTATTTTCAATTTATAATAATATTTTTACATACCGTTATGTTAATTATATTCTTATATATGATCATTGATTGATATCTCCGATATTTGCCCATATTAATTATCTATGATCACCCCTTTCCACGAATTATTATTCCCTATATTATAATTAATTATATTATGTTTAACATATCTAAAACGTGACTTATCTAAATATAGCTATTTCAGATGATGGATTTTGTAGTTAAATAAGATATTGATGTATCTAGTAACAAATTTCAATAACAAATTTCAATTCTCACCCATTTTTATTTTGGAGATATCGAAAATATACATCATAAAGATGTAATATATATATTTTATGTTCCAGCAACCTCATCTAATATAACAGTATAGTTTAGTTAGTTTGGGAGATTATGATTACAAAAAACTCTTAATCATTTTTGGGTTAAATATAAATATAGGAGATCATTTTGTAATGTAGATATTATGTTGTTTTCCTATAATATAAATCATCTTCATGATACTATAATGTCGATGTAGTTGTATCATAGATAAACATATGGATATGAAATATGGAACAAAGAGATTTGGTATCTACACAATCATTACGGATTCATGATTATTAGGTCCATGAATAAAAAACTTTATAGAAACTACCATGGGTTATTAATGGATAAATCAACATTTTATTTTAAATCCATTATGATGTATTTCAAAAGATAATGACCACATATGAACTAGGTTAATCATTAAGATTCATAAAGATAAAAGTAGTTGTCTTGATTTTGACATCTTCTATGTTATTATTTAGGATTCTCTAATATCTACCAAGGATTATTATTGATCACAATATTATTTTTTTGGAAAATTAGTGGAACCAAGAGTATTCTTATTGAATGTTATTGTGATAAAAAATTGAAATTATTTCCCCATGAGTATCCTAATGAATTGGAACATAGAATGTGGAATATTTTTGTTATTTCTAATCATTAATCATGATATATGATTAAAAACATTATAATTTATTGATTATATGACAAAAAATAATAAGAGAGAAATTGTTTTTCATTTGAAATCAATTGATAAAGACAGGGGAAGGATGAATACTGAGCTTATGATATGTTAGGTATCTGGGAAGAAGAAACCATATATTTTTCACAAAATAATGAGAATATTTTTTATTTGTTTTAAAATATGGTTATAGAGACTATAATTATTGACATTAAATGAATAATTTTATAATGGTAAATGATTGTTGGGTCATTAAAACATTGCATGGGAAATTGAAATTATCCAATGGAGTTGGAAAATGAAGGAAAAAACATTAAGAAATTGTTTAAGAGAACAATTTTGAAGAAGAAAATTAAAAAATGAAAATGTTAGGCCATATAGTAGAAACCCTAACCCGATACCCACTCTTCTTGGGAATCCTCCTCACAAGATGCATGCGAACTAAGAAGTTCATGATGTGAAAATGGAAATACAATTTTCATGAATAAAATCGTATGTTAATTGGAGGCAGATATGCCGTCCCCACACCTGATATCCCCCACCACCAAAAATTGATTTTAGGTAAGGAAACGTAGTTCGATCCTGGTAAAAAAAATATATTTGTGGGACTAAGGTGGAATTAATCACCCCCATATACTATACCCCCACACCCCACTGACTAATTCATTTTGGGGATGAGATTCGTCTATTAGATTACGCGAATAAAGGATCGCAAACTCATCACATATAAATGAATAAATTGGTATCCAGTAACTTGATTATCTATATATATATTTATAGGCCTACTTTTTGTAGATGAATATGAAGTTTGGTTGATCAATTAAGGAATGAAAGAATATAGAACTACGAAGGAGAAAACTATTATTATTTTTCCTAATAAGTTAATCGATGCTTCATGGAATTAAGGAGGAAAAAACCAATTGGAAGACTATGAATTAACAAAAATAAAAATGTATATTCCCTTCCAATCACTAATCTAATGCCCTTTTTCATCCGGAATATGGAATAGAAAAGATCTATGTGGGAAGAACCCTACCTTGTGTAGACAATCTCTACATGACTGAAACTCAACCCTATATTGTGTCATACTATATATATGAAACTGGGATCCAGGCCAAAAATTGGTTCAAGGGTCAAACCCATGTCTGAATACCACCATGGTATGTGGGAAACCCCCCTATACGAATCTAAATACACTTAACAGGGGAACCCCAATCCCAAAAAAAAGTTATTTTATATATAATTGGTTGTTTTAGGAACTTATACCCCTAAACCCTAGATGTTGCCTTCTATTTATATTACATCATCATTAGTACCTCTGCAAGCCAGTCCAACGACATTAGGAAAAATTCAATACCAAAGACACTAGACATGTATGATGAGGCCATCAGTCACACCAGTGTACCCCACTAATTTTACATACCCATGGTAAGTGGAGTCATGTGGGTAATCCCCATGATAAGAAAAACCACCAGAGTGTGCGTATGTTTATATTCCCATTGTAATGATTGTCCTGGTGATGGGATAGTAACGTGAACCTCCATATTATAGGTATCAAGGGGAACTTTTGGTAATTACCTTAGATGAGGAAAAATGTTGAACATTCATCCCTTTTCCTCATAACCAATTGCATGGCACTCCCACTCAGATAAGCCATTTCTCAATCTTGCGGGAGGTGGAATTGTAGCTTCTCTTCCACTCAGCCTGAGATGTATCTGGGTAGATCTCCAAATAAGAATATGCTACATATAAAGACAATATAAAATATCGGAACACTCAATGCCCCTATCTCGCTCCCACTTCTATCTCCAATACAATATATCAGTATATGAATTGGGTAGTGTGATATTTATATTCAGCTAATACTCTTGTTTCTCACAAATATAACAAGTCATATGGGATTAAGGGTTGCTGATGATCATGAAATCATTATGACAAAAAATCACGGGCATTCTTCATATATTTAATCCCCAACATCAATAATGGTGCTCCTAGAAAGTGTAATGTAATTCCCTAATATTTAGTGAAATATATTTTTTGTTCAAATTAATTTATCTTTTTGATATTTTTCTTTTCACAAGACCCTTGAAATATATATATATATATATTAAAAACTAACACAAACATTCCTATCACACAACACTGACTTGGATTGTGCTATATTCAACACTATCTTGTCTTTTGATGCATACAACACTAACATGGCATGCACAACATGCAACACCATCATGGCATACATTACATGCAATATCAAGTTTCTACAAGAAATCATTTTATTGTCATATTTATTTAATTGATTTATTTATAACCTATCCATTAAAAAATTGTAATATAAATAGTAATAACGTATTTTTAAATATTTTTATAATTTTACTAAATAAATAAACCATATTGAGGATGAAAAATTAACTTTTTTGCAATGTCTTTATATGTTTAAAAATACTATTTTCCGGACCGAATTTCATTTCATGTACATCCAAAATGAACTAAAAAATTAATTTAAACACATACATAATTTTAATTTCATAAAAAATCATTTTTGAATTTATCATGCTGAAATTATCTTAGGGTGAATTGTTTTGGATTTTTATAAGAAACATCATTTTTTGATTAATAGTGAACATGCTGCATTTTAGTTAATGACTAACTTTTTGTTTAAAAAATATTTTTTTTAATAATACATTAATTTATTAAGGTAACATTAGATATATTATACATCTATTAATATAATTTATGTTATTGTAATCAAAATTAATTTGAATTTTAATATAAAAAGATAAAAATTCGTTTAAAAATTTTTATATTATAAAAACTCTCTATTTAGTCACATATGCGAGATTCACAATAATCATAATTTTTTCCCAAATATGAATTGAAATTAAAAAAATATACATTCACAATTTTAATCAGTGTTAGTATTATATTCTATTTAGATCATGTTAATTTTTTACCAAAATGATTAGTAAAAGTGATTTAAATTAATCACAGTGATTAAAATAAAATTAATCTCAATTAGGGACTAAACCATAATATTGGGTGACCAGGTGACCTATAAACTTGTCCATAACCCATTTTATGGACATTTATTAGCTATAAACCGTATATAATTGATTTTTTTTTGTTTTTTATGATTTATTTTAGTAAATAACATGTGTACAACTAACTTCTTTTCAAAATATCAAAGTGAGTCCTTTTCCATCCCTATAAAAGACCACCACCTATCCCTCTTCTTCACATCTATAAAAAATCAAAGGATCAGAAAAGATATACCCAATCCACTTATAAATATATTTAACTTACCCCTAGATTCATCTCACTGTGAAGAATGTCTTCCATGGAAACATTTTGGCACAAACAAAAAGGAATTGCCTGATTAAGTGGTACCCTCTTCTCTCAATCTCCTTTATTTAATTTTCCTTATTATTTTCAAGAACATGAATCCTTTTTCGGGTATAAATCATGGTTTCAGGTGGCATTGAGGAAAAGTGGATATTCTGGATATTTTATCAGTACACACCATGTACATAAGAGTACATGACATGTACCAGGTTACTACGGGCAGTCGTGTACTAGCCTTGTAAAAGCCGAGTACATGGCAATGTTGGGTGACCTTGATACCGCCTAAATCGAGGGTTGGTTTAGGTATGTACACCACATATACATTAAATTAATACTCTGGGTACTTTTCTTTTATATTTGTTTAATCAGGCTAGGGACACGTCTATTCTCCAATTTCATCTTCTTCTGGCCACGTTTCGTCTAGGAGTGACCAAGAGAGATGATTCTTCTCTGAGCCACCATTTCTCCATCCATGGTCTAATACAAACTCTGGCGGGTGAATTTGAATCCCACTAGTGAGTTATTCTTTCTTATATAACCTCTCCTCCTGAATTCTTCTTTCTTTATAGAGTTATTCAAGATTGAACGTTTTTTATGTTTTTTAGATCTATTGTGTTATAGATCAATTCAATGGCTGAAGTTAAACTATATCAATAAAACAATGTCAAGTGAGGTGGTTTGTTACTTTTAGATTTTTTTTGTTTAGTTTTATTTTCCAATGTCCTGATTACCCATGTTTTTGGTATTTTGGGTTTTGGAAATTGAACCTTATTCTATCTACTATAGATCTTTTACTGATTTTATGGTTGGTGATGTGATATTATATGAAATTTAATGCTTAAAGAACACCCAACTGGTGTGTTTACTTGGTTGAATTTTTGGGTCGTTTGGTCTAGTTTTTTAATGAGCCACACCTTGTTTTAATTTCCTTTCTTGATAGGACAGAACTATTTGGATTTTGATGCTTGTTAAATTCTTGTGATATACATTTTAATTGTTTACCCATGTAGTTTTTGAGATTACATTGGACTTATTGATATCATTTTTTCACAATTGAATTACACAAGGCTATTAGAACTTGGTGAATTTATACTACAAGGGGAATTGATGTTGAGTTCTTACTCATATTGTCTGTTATATTCCATGCTACGAGACAAAAGGATGGATTGACGGTGAGTTCTCCTTCAGAGTGTCCATAGATTACATTACGAAAACATGGGGGGATTGATGTTGAGTGCTTCCCAAGAGTGTCTGTAGTTTTCCAAAAAGACTATAGGGGGAATTTAGAGTATGTTCTTCTTCAGTGTGTCTTTTCATTTTTTATTTCATTAATTGGACATAGGGGTTAGAAAATTTATTCTACACTGAGGGTTAATATATATATTGAATTTTTGGGATGTGTCATCCAAGCCAAGACATAATCATGGATTTGGTCATGTTAGGTAGTATTATGAGATACCTATTATGATACTTGATTACGTGAGTAACATTAAATACTAATGAATTTAAATGGAAACAGTTGTATTTGGTTACTTTGGTGTACTCCTAGTTCCTTTGTTGTATTTTCATTTTTACCTACTATATATACTCTATGACAGTTAGGCATAGATATTATGGTGGTTTCATTTTGGGATTTTTCTAACACCCTATTTGGGTGATGCTTTTGGATACAAATAGATTATTTGTTTGAAGTTATAGATAAGGTAATGTTCCCTTCATCATTAGGTACTTGATTGTGTTGTAGTTGGAGAGCATAGGACCTAGATGAGGCTTGTGATGCTACTGGAGTTAAATTTTTTTTCTGTTTTTTTGTTTTTTAATTTATTTATAGTATTGTGACTTTTTTGGCTATTTTCTAAGAAATATGTGACATGCATCACTTATATATATGCTCTAGTGGTATATTTACTCCGGTCTTCCAATGTTTTCTTGTTGATTGGTATTAAATATTCTTCTACTATTTATTATCTGTTATTCCATTGTGTATACTCTTCCAATTAAGGAATAGTTTCCTTATGATCACACCCAAGGCCCTCAAAAACTAGTTAGCAGCCTCTGGAAATTAGGGAAATGCGCTTGAGGGAATGTGACCAACCGGGCACAGGGTACCTTTAGGCTGCACATGGAACTAAGACGTTTCAAAGTATTATCAATAGAATTTCTTTTCTGCTTTGTCTTAATATTTGGAGCATATAGATTGGGATAGGAAATAATGGGTATTTTGTAATAAGATATTCCCAGGAGTATCTATCATGTGTACAAGGATAAGCCAATTTACCTCGATTATTGAAATTTTTCGGGTTTTGGAATTGTTACGGTTGATTGTTTTTCACCATTGTGTGGTTTACATGACTTTTTCTATTATCATTGATGTTATTGAGGTTCTATTTCTATTTAAACTCAATGAGATGAGGGTATTCTATCTAATGCTTCATATAGGCACTTGATAGAGATCACATAACATGAATTCTTATAATGCCATTTAGGGTGCATTATGGATTGCATGTTGTTTTGATAGATGTTTTGATAGATATGCATGTTTTTGTGATAGATTTCATTATAGAATTCCGGCTATGTTGACTGCATTATGTGGAAAATATAGGTCATTGGTCCCTTATATTTAGGTGGGGTACATGGTCTCCAGGCACAAGGCCCTTGATTACATTACATGGAAAATATGTCAATCCAATCAAGAAATGAAATTTCCTTCACATGACGATGGTCAATGAAATTTGAAATTTCTTTTCCCTTGTCAACAATTTTATTAAAAATAGGTGGGGACATATCCCCATTATCCTAGGTAGAATGAGCTGGTTGAAATTATTCATACATATATCTATAAATGGGAATACTTGAAAACAATTGGATTTTCTATATGATAATACTGACCTCCCCATAAAAAAAATGAAAGGTATTGGTGTCGGGACTCCAACTTCTAAATAGCTACTGATTTAGGTATCGATTTTGATGATCATAGGTTTGGGATACCCCAACCACTTCATTGAACCACATGACCTATAATTTTGTTCAAAATTCCTCTTATCTCCGGAGAACATAGAATTGTCACCCCCATGAAAAACGAATGAGGAACTAGAAAAAATTTCCCATTTTGATGAACATAAATGTTATTCATTTCCTATGTCCTTACATAAAATTTTATAGAATCCATGAGCTTTTTCATTCAGCCACTGTTGGGAACCCTTTATTGAATGGTGGTATAATTTAAAAGAGACCCAATGTCATTTTTTTCAGAAAGAATCATCCCATTTATGAAATAAGGGTCTAAAAAATGTTACTATTATGAATTATCCAGTTTGTGGGATGGAAGAACTGACATGGTTTTGGAATCATCATGTCAGATGGTACAAAAAATAAATTTATTTGTAATCTTTCTAATATATGATATTCTTTTTCACCTACACTATTATTCTTAGCTCAAGACTGATGACACGGGATGGAAGGGATATTGTTGTCGAAGGAGTGTATCAGGTCGTTCCTATTTTCATCAGAAGTTGAAGGTGAAGGAATACTAGACGATATATGTGATGAATCAATCCCAATATATATCAATTTACAATGAAAAAGAATTTAGTTTTTAAGAACATGTGGGAAAGGTAAAATCCGGTATATTAATATTCTGTGAAGGCACCATATGTGAACCAACAATTCCTGAGTGTCTGCAATGTTTTGGTCACAAATCGTGGGCTAGTGAATCAATATTTTTTTAGAATTGGTTAACGGTGAACCAAAAATATGCTACGTGTAAGGCCAAAGTCGATGTTAATAGTTAAAATTAATTCAGTTTGAATATTTGTTGTTTTAGTTCATGGGTGAAGGCATCTGAAAAGGGATGTTGTTTGTAGAATCAAAGAATGTGAGAGAATATGTGGGGGTGATAAGTTCGCAGAGAAATATAGTAAATGAAATTGACCTAGACCCCTATATATAGGTATGGTACCATCATATGGGTCCTACCTTATACCACATACAATTTCATGTTAGGAACAATTTATACATCTAAATAGCCTCTTCTTCATCCTTATTTGAACCCATTTTGATTGGGGAATTTTTTTTCGTATTCAAAGAATGGCATGGAAAATTGAAATTATCCCCTGGATTTGGTAAAGGAAGTAAAAAAAATTAATAAAGAGTTTAAGGAAACTTTTTTGATGGAGTGAATATGAAAAAGTAAAAATTCATCCTTAAAGTCGAAACATGTATAGACTGCCCCTCCGTAAGGTGATTTTCCTCATGAGTTTCCTGTGAACTATGTTGTTTGTATGAGGAAGAAAGAAACCCCATTTCCCCACAAATGAAATCATTTTCAGAAGTAGGAGGAAATATCCACCCCACACATGACATCCCCTATAAACACAATCGGTTCACCAGAAAGGAAAGTTAGTTGAATACCTACAAATGAAAAAAAATCTTTTGTTTGACCGATGTGGTAATCCACATCTATGTAGATGATGACCACATTACCTTACTAAATAAGTCTTCTATAGGCTAGGTTTCCACCATTGGATTCCAAAAATGAAGGATTGTAATCTCATCATATCCAAATAGCTATAGATGTATCTAATTTTCTTTTTATCGATAAATAGAGTTGGAGGAGGAATTTTGGGAGAAGAGTGGGAAGTTTGGTGGATCATTGAAGGTAAAATAGAATATAACACCACAATGGTATGGACCCTTTTGACGGTTCCCAATAGTTAAATCCCTACCTAATAGAATTAATGAGGAAAAAAACTAAAATAAATTGGTAGCCTGTGAACTAAAAAACCAACATGAGAATACTCCCTACAATGTGTCAAACCAATTCCTGTATTTCCATCATGTGTCCCCAATAGAAATGATCTATGCAGGAGGAACCATGCCCCATGTAGAGAATTTATACAATGATATAACTCATCCCCACATTACACCATGGTACACAGATATATCCTAGCTTTATGTGTCAAATCGCAACGCAGATCGAACCCATGATTTCATACCATCATGGTATGTGGACGACCTCCTTATCTGCATAGAAATATTCTATGTGGTGGAAACCCCGTCCATCATAAGGATATACTATCAGAAATGGGGTTATGTATTTAGTTATACCCTTAGTCCCCAACCATTTCCTTACATTTCCATTATATCATCATCAATACCTCTACAAGCCAGTCTAATGACATTATTCCAACACCTCTCCCCAAGAAACCAAAAATGTCTGATGAGACCATCGGGAACACCAATTTTCCCTCTTTGAGTTTATATACCCCAGGTAAGGGCAGTACATGGGTAATCCCCATAATATGACAAACCCATGGAATGTCCCTAGGTTTACATTTCCATGGTAACAAGGGTCCTATCCCAGGGATACTGACGTGAACATCCCCATTATAGGGATTACGAGGATCTTCATGTTATTTCATTCGATGAGGGTTAGTGATGAACATTCTTTCCATTTCCTGAGAACCAATTTCAGGTTGCTCCCATAGAGATAATCCCCTAAAATATATTACGGGGTGTATCTCTCTTTATTCTCTCCACCTTAGTATCATTTGTATCTGGGATAATTGCCAAACGTGACTACATAGGTATATATACATGATATTATATGGTCACACCCAAATCCCCCTCTCCCCCTTAGGTCTATACTACAATATATTTAGCAGATAAATTCGGATTTGTGATTTTCAGATCCACGGCCTCCACTTGTTTCTAAAACCAAGCATGACTCAAATGGTCTTAGAGGTTTCTAGTGATTGGGAAAATAGTATGACCCCAAAACACGAGACTTCTACCTAATTTAAGTAATGAATTCAATAATGGGCCTCTTATAAGGTGTAAGCCCCAAAGAAATACCCCATATATGAATCTCTCATGTGTAATCCCTTGACATGATCCCTTAATGGGCCTATTCTAAAGTGTAAAACCCAAATCATTTTAAACTATGAGGGATTTGATTCCCATTTAACGGGGATACATTTGAAACCTCCATGAGGTCCAAACCCAACACCCAAATCAACCATAATTTATTTGGGAAACATCCCTAGTAGGGTCGAATTCTTCCAAGAAACCATATCTACTCCAGGTAACATGTGTTTCCTTGGTATACATCCCATAAAATCATTTATAGGTAATATTTCTCCTAGAAGTCTATAAATATTGATGTTAAACTCCATGGTTAGGTCCTTGTCACACGAAATTAAAAAGAAATGTGTCTGGTGAGGTGAAAATGATCGATGTGGATTTTGATTCCTCTCACAAGGATATGCAAGAAACCCTTTTTATTGGTTTTATCCCAACATCAAAACTACCCTCGTACCCCTTATATGATGGTACCTGATAGAGATCCATCCCATATGTCCTAAATACAACATTCTCTTTTTCAACTACTAAGGAATTGCTAATTTTTCTAAAAAAGGGTAACATTGGTTGAGAACCTCAGATATGTACAAAACTATGTGTTGATAGAGAACCTCATATATGTATATATTATTCCAAACCGATGTGTAATCATGATCAAGTGCTTCCCTAGGGGTTACTCATGGACTCATGCTTGTGAATGAACCATGGATTCAAAAACTTATGAACAATGAATAAATATATAATAGAGTCCCATAATAGTTAATAATTCCCAAAAAAACGGTGATATGAGCCTGAATACCCATCATTTGGACCAATGTGAGTTTTCTAGTGTCATTGGCCAAAATATCTAATAAATGTATTCCTTTGAATGTAGGTCCATAAACCTTGGATGTGAGAGCTATTAGGTGTTTCTGGATCCATATACAAAACCACTGGAGACCATTCATAGATTTTATTCTCAGCATTAGTAATTGAGAACTAGATAATCCAATTTAGTTGATGCACTAAGTCATAATCCTATAGATATTGGAATCAAAATAGTAAACCAATCATAAATTGATTAAATGTGGTGCCTATTTTATTATATACAATGGACACCATGCCTATTCCCTGTTGGACCATTCTTATCTTTGAGAACAACATTTCTGTTGGAAATAATGATATACATCATATGAAATAATTTATTGTTCAATGTGTTATGTGTTGTGAACATATGATTTTTTTAGTCCATTACCTAATCCTAGGTATAAATCCTTTACCATTGAAGTGCATATTCTATTCTACTAATTTTTGTGGAATGATTTAAGTGTTTATGTTTTTGGGTAACATAATTATATAGTAGAAGTTTTTTATCAATCATCTTATAGTCATATAAATCATGAATTATCTTGTGAATATTGGTTATTTCTTTTACTAAACATTTTCAATCATATGTTTAATGGTGAATATAAAGTATAAATGTGATTTAGTGGTCAAATTGTTTTTTTGAATAATACATGAAAGAGGTAAAGATAATCTTCGATATGTATCAATCATTGAGATAATAATTCTTTATTTGGATGATGACATTATTGATATTGATAATATAAATTTAATAGTAATTTTGGATTATAAAATAATTAGTGGATGGATTAAAAATTTATATGTGATTGTTTTATATAAATTATTTAAATCAATGAATATATTTGAGAGTGTGTTATATTATTTTAGGAATAAGCGTATAGTAAATTTTTGGAACCACATACATTTCCATTGATGTTTTTTTGTTTATTAAATTTATTATGTTATTTGAGGAGAATATGTTATTCTAGTAATAATATGTTTAGTATTTGACTTAGTGAGGCATATTTGGTTGTCATAAAAAACATTATTTTCAATATTGGAAAAAAAATATGATCTAATATTTCATATAAATGGTTTTTAAATTTATTCATCCTTATTTTTAAGGATTTATAAGGATGACTATTGATTGAATAGAAATAGATGAAATAATGATATTATTTTTGTGTTTTAGTTCTTAACATATTATATTTATATATATTGGTTTATTTAAGCCAACCAAATTTAACTTAAGAAATAATTAGAGGAAATTAGAATGAATTTTCCTTATTTTATGAATCATATGATCCATTAAATGTTAATTTTCATGATTCTATCATGAAAGAATCAAATTAAAAATTCATTTCACATATTAAAATACAGCGTGAAAATTTATTAAAGAACAATGAAAGAACTAAATTGTGGTTATAAAATAAAATGAAATCAATTATTTGTATTTTTTAGTGATCTTGATAATGAGGGTAATGAAATTTCTCAAAATTTAGAAAATTATCATAAAATTAAAAAATTATTCTTATAGATTCATTTAGAATTAATTGATGGTAATTTAACCCCTCATTGTTTTATGGTTCTATGATAATTAAATTTCTCATAGTCATGTTCTCTATCACTCTCTCTTTGACATTGGAATTTATTTTTCGCTACATTTTAATATGTTAACATCCCAATAATGAACTCCTCATTTGGAAAACCTATTTTGTGTTATTCCAAGGAACTATTATATTCCCAACTTTCCCTTTCCAAAATAATTTTTATTATCTTATGGTACGATATATGATTTGGAAAATTTTATTTGTAAATATTTAATATTTTATTACCTGAAAAAAAATTATTGGGTATATTTATTTATGGAAGGACAACAATGTAACAATCTATGAATACATATTAAATTTTTAATAATCTCAATACCTTTCTTAATTTACAACCCCATAATTTACATTAAGTGTGATATACTATAATAATGTTATCTAATTTTGACCATTATAATAATGCCATTATATTGGATGTATTAATAAGAATAACAAAATTATGAAAAATATGTATAAAAATTGTATAATTAAATTATATATATATATATTAATTTTTAATAATTATGTACACAATTATTTGTAATGAAATGTTTAGTTCAGAAACAGATTTTCACATAAATGAAATTTATTATATTTATTTGAGTTATATTATAAATTATTTATGATTATTTCAGAAACTATAATTTATATAAATGATAACAATTTTAAATTTGAAAAATTAAATTAGATTTTTTTATAAAAATTAATTTTCTAAAAAGATATATATTTTTATTAATTGTGAAATGTCCTCATTTTATTGAATAATAGTTTTTATTTTCATTTATTTACTCACACTATTGTTTTTTTATTTTTATAATATTTAATTTGTTAATTTGTATTAATTATAATCCAATTATTTTCATTTTAATTGAAATTATTTTTATTTTGGTATAAAATAAATTATATACATAAAAATTCATTTTTTGGAAAATATATTTTTATCACCCGTTCTATATTATTTTATATTATTTATTCTACTAATAGAGATAAAAAATTAATTTGATTCCAAATTTTGAAACCTAATATTCAAATTTTGTATACATTTTATGTTTCATTTTTCTGATAATTAATTTAAACTATGTTAAATATTTGTCACCTCGGTGAAGGTAAAATAGGATGAACTAGGTTAAATCTAAGATAATGATATAAAATAATCCACACACTTTCCTGTATTTAATTTTATGATTTTAATTATAACTCACTATTTAAATATTAAATGTTTTTCATTTTTGTGCCATTAGTCCTATAAATACCTTTGAAATATTTTATGAAATAAAAATTTCAAAATATCACTCTCATTCTTTTAATTTATCTTTTATGATCTCATATAGATAATAAGTTATTATTAATTAATATAATGTATCTTTTAATCGTAATTAAAGAATATTTATGATGCTAATTTATTTAAAATATTTTTTGATGGGATAGTTAGCATAATTACATATAAATTGCTGATATAGTGTTTGTGCATGGAGAACAAATATGAATATAAATATAAATGATTTTTAAAAAATAAAATGTAATATTTTTTACTGAGTTATTATTTAAAATAATTTTTTTGAATAAATATAATTTATAATTGATGGTTAAACTATTTATATTCTAATTTTACATATGTATATATTTATTAAAAGAATAAATTTTTGAATAATTTTTAAAATTAATTTAATGTTTTTTTATGTTAAATAATTTATTATTTAATGATTCTAAAATCATAAAAATATTTAATGAATACTATGCTGATTAATTTAAGTATATAATTTTATCCACTTAAAATATTTAATCCATTATGAAATTATATTTAAATATATAACCCATCAATATCTAACAATTTGTTACCATGAATTTTTTTTTATGATGGTGTCATATAGAAATATAAGGTTTAAAATTAAAAATAGAATTATATTTTTTTATGAAGTATGTACTATATTAATCTATCCTTGATTAAAAGAATCAATTTTTTCAACTTTCACTTAAAAAAAGTATTGTATTTCAGTATTTTATATATCAGGAAGTGTGCCTTTTCCATCCCAATAAATAGGATAACATATCTTATCTATTATTTAAAGAACCATGATCCAACTAACATTAAAAACCCCTAAATAAACACTTATTAACATCACTATAAAGGTTATGGAGGGTCTACGGTTTTTATAATAAAATTACTATGTTCTTTAAGGTTATATACGACATAGGTTCTTCAAAGAGGTTATAATCATCTAAACTATAAATTTTTATATTACTTCTTCTTATACCTATTTCAATTAAATCCCAAACATTACAATTTTATAAAATCATTATCTGATATATAATTTGGTTTATTATGATAATGAAATAAAATTATTCATCTACAATTTCCTTCAAATCGGAAAGGAATGTATCGTAATGTGTACGTGTTGACTACCACCTCCACATAGTGATGCGATTTATTTTCCTTCCTACAATATAATTAATTTTAAAATGATTAATTTATTAAATATACATTTTATTTATGATTATTTATAGTACTATAATGGTTAATTATTGTTAAATTTTCATTCATTACATCCATTGAATAGTGGAAACATCACTAGTGGGTGCTTAAAGTCTACCGTCTCCATGATACGATGTAATTTATTTTCAATCACCAATTTATATGCATAGTTAGGAAATTTTATATATTTACTATATGTGAATATAATTAAATGATTAAAATTATGTATACTATAGATCCATGATCAATGTACATGTACTGGGACATCCTAATCGAATCATGCATGAACATGAAGCAGTTATCACCAGGGAGAGTGATTTTAATAAGGAATTTGCCATAAAAAGGTGATAATATGGATTAATGGTAATAATATATGGTATTACATATATGTGTATGGTTATGGAATATATTTTCAAATAATATATATATATATATATATATATTAATATGTTCAAACACATTCAATGATATATGATACTTGAGGTAGGGATATCTCATTTCACTTTTATTTTGCTGTGAAATAAGACATATTCACCACATGATTCCATATTATCATATATATTATACCATGACTATATTTACAAAATATTTACACAAAAATTACTAGGATTTAAAATTACATATTATGTTACCCCTTTCATGTGTTTTTTGATAAGGATATTACAAAATCCAGAAGGGATATTCACGTTAATCTTTTGTAGACATATTTGATTTGATACACATTTTTGGGATTATTAGGTGTATCTATTTTCAATTTATTAAGAAAAATTATGAATATAAATATTTTCTTGGTATTTAATGTTTAATTTTTTGTTATTTCTTTCAGAGGGATATGATTCATAAGTTACCAATATTGGAAGGGGTTTATGGTGCAATCTCATATCACATCACGATAGAGTTAGAAAAATTTCCATTGAGGGAAATTTGATTGATCATATCCACTAAAACACACACACACACATATATATATATATTCTCCACTAAACATTCCTGTAATATATATATATATATATATACCATTTCACTCCTTTTTTTGATAAAAGTGATTGATAAAATGTTTCTAAATGAAACTTTGACCTCATTTCTTCTTTTGTCCATGCAATTTTTTTTCAATGTCGATAATATAAAAAATTTAATTAATAATCTTAATGAATATAATTGATATAATTCTAAAAGGTAATTTTCAATAGATATTATATTATTTGAGAAGTGTTAAAAATTAAACTATTTGATGAAACTAATCTAGAAACATTACCATTGACTTTTTAAAAAGGTGTGAATGGATTTTTTGTCATTAAACATATACAACATGAAAGTATTTTCAGGCCATCATTTCCATTCATTGTTTTAAATAATTTATTAAATTTTTTCATAAAATGATTCGATGAAATATTTATTATTAATATTCTCTGAATTTTTATTAAAAAACTTTTTGAATTTTTTGCATGTTGGCAATGAACAGTTTGAATGATATTTGAAAGTTAATTTTTAGAAAAATAAATATACATTAATGATTATTATGATTCACTAGGGTTAAGGTGTTATGATTCCATTTAATTTTCATGTTGATATATGATTATGGTTATTTTATGAAAAACATATTTTCAACATGTTAATTTAGTTATAATAATATCTTTATGAGACACATTTCATTTCCAGGTGTTATGATATGTTGAAATAATGAATTATTTAGGATCTTATTTGGAAGAAGACAATGGACTTCAGGTGTGACTACTAGGTACATTAAACCACTCTGATTCAA
Organism: Viscum album; assembly: GCA_963277665.1. Lineage (NCBI taxonomy): Eukaryota > Viridiplantae > Streptophyta > Magnoliopsida > Santalales > Viscaceae > Viscum > Viscum album. Next base: position 1,407,492,495 of record OY728135.1, read on the forward strand.
TGGTTAAATCATCATATCACTTCATATCATTATGTTAAATGTGTAGATGTGGTTAATCAATGTGGGGAAATATATAGGTATACATGATTTAATCTGAGATAGTTGATAAGTTTTGGTTATCGATATGATTTGATATCGAAAACATATGGTGATGTCTTATATTATATGATATGTATCTCTTAATAGTAATATTTTTTATACGATATCATTTCAATAATAATGAGAGTTCCACATATTTATAAAATGTTTATTTTCTTATGATTTGAACTCATCAATCATGATTTATTTTTTATGATTCCCCAATCCTATTATATTTTAATTTTTATGTCATGGATCATTATTATGTTCTATGAATTACAGGGTTGGATTTTATTTTAAAAATCACATGTTCTCATACTTGTATTCTCTTGAGATTATTATATACTATTGTTTATAATAACTCACATAAATACCCTTATTGTGGATTTGATTTCACCACTTCACTTGTCTTATTATTCCCCATGTTATGAAAATGGGTGCTAGGTATGATGAGTCAATAAGTGTACCAAATTTAATAACATATGTTATACAATATAATCATTTTCCTTATATAATATATTAAAAATATATTATTCAAGTTCACTAAATAATTTAAAACCCTTTCCATGTTTTTTGGGATATATATTGAATATTTAACATTAAGATATAACATATATGTACATAGTGATTGTGATTTATTACAAAATTTGATATGTTTGTTACTGTTGTTTACCATTTGAAAGGAAAGGCAGAATAATGGTTGACCTTAAAAAAGAATATAATTAATATTGATGAAATAGTATTCTTGGAATGTGAAGAGTTTAAAACAATTTGGTTTATTATTAATTTTCCTAGATATATTTTTTCTAAAATATAAAGAGAATTCATGTATTTGAATCAAATAGATGATGATTACATTAGTACATATAATGAAATCTTTTCATGGCTTGAATGAAATGAATTTGTTTTTACTTATGTTGTATAAATTAAAATTAATCATTTAATCAGTTGATTGGAACCTATTCATACAACGGAATTGGCATAATGACATTGGATGATATGTATATATTTATCAATGTCTAATAATGGTGGAGATGGAATATGTGGTATCTTAGTAATCTAGATAACGAAAATTTAATATGTAATACCAAGTGATACTGTTGGTAATTCACAAGGGTTTAAGAAATTTCAAAACCATATATAGAAAAATTATAATATGAAGCACATTTTTTGTTTCCTTACGGTGTATAGATGTGTTTTATGTTGGAAAAAATATTCCACAAAGAACACAACTGATATTTTAATTACCAGGACCCTAGTAGAATGGATTTGGTGCCTAAATTAATAAATTTTGATAACATAAAAAGAATCATATCTTGAATTACTGAATATATTTGGAGTCTTTTTATAATATACTAATTATTGAGATTTACATTTCATTTGAAAAAAATTACAAAAAATTATAATTTCTAAAATAACATTATTTCCTATAAAATATCCATAGATGCTAAACATAGTTCACTTCGTGTGTTTCTGGAGAAATAAATAAAAATTTAAGTAAGATAAGTTTCATAGTAATTGGGATGTATAGTAAAATAAATCATGAATCAATAAGCTTAATCAACATGGGATAATATGTAACTCAAGGAGATGACATTTAATCAATAACATGAGAATAATATGGAATGAATAAATGGTGATCAATAAATATATATAAAAAATAACATGTGGTTAGAAACATAACCATGGAAATTATAACTAATAAAATAATCACATGAAATATAAATTACCGAATTCATAATTATGGAGTTTTTAATTATTGACATATGAACTTGAGTGATCTATCATCGAGACAATTATTGTCTAAATATATTCTCAAAATAGTTTAAATCTATAGGCTGAAACCTATTTTATTGGGCTAACTAATTTGTCTCATAAGACCAGTCAATGCATCGATGGTCTATGTAAAGTCTAATCCACACTTATCACATACTAATCCCATTTCATTCTTCATATGAGGGGCTTAAAAAAGTAAACATCATTATTGAGAAACATTCTTATGAAATGTGATTATATTCCATAATCAATAAACTAAATAATAAAATATCCCAAATAATATAAAAAGTTGTATCAAAATAGAACTTCTACAATCAAACTGATCATAATACATCAAAATAATGAAAATATGATAACAATACTACATTTCCTCAGAGGATCCAAATTCTAATTAACGTTTGATGTTGTTAAAGATTAGAAATAAAATATAATTTATAATAAAAATATACATGAGGATAATATTCCTTTCATTTGAAAATTATTTTTTAAGGAATAAAACATTATAAAATTAATTTTTTAGAAATAAACATGAAATCAAAAAATTGGTATCTTTTAAAAATTTGGGGTTAATGACTATAGAAAATTACATACATGTTATACACATGAAAATCCGGATTCCTTTCACATTTTTTAGAAAATCCATATGATTATTATTTTTGAAAAGGGCATAATATTCTATTGTAATAAATTTAAAATAGTAAAAATATTTTAAAATTACATTAGTAAATCATTCTAAAATTTTAATTTATTTTCTTAAATATTATTAGAAAACCTATTTTTGGGAGAAAATCATATTTCCAATCAAAGGGTGAAATGAAGTAAAATTTTCTTTAAAAATCATTTAATTTAAATATAATTTAGTGGGAAAAATAAAAATATTACATTAAAATTACATTAATAACTATAGGAAAGTAAAATTAAATCTTTTTTCTATGAAATGGTTAGGTAATTTTATGCAACTAATATTCAAGAATAAATAATGTCGATTAAAATGAGATTGTGAAATAATTCATTGAAATTATTATAACATTTTAGTGAGAATATATAGATGAAAAAATTATGTATGTCAAATATAATTACAAATAAATGAAGTAGAAACAATATAACAATAGAATAAAAATTTATTACACATATAATATTAGTATGAAATAATCAATAACGTATATGTTTAATCCTAGGAGTGGAGACAGAGTTAAGAAATATCATACCTCATACCTCCTTTTGGTTGAATATACATTGACCTCATGGATAGTTGTTTAAAAATGTTATTAACTTATACCAAAACCAAATTATTATTTATTATATAAAAGATTTTCTTTCTATGACATCTTATCAGATATTTATAAATAATCATTCATTACTTCCATTATTACATGTTACAATTGCATTATTTTTACCTGTGTGTTTAATGATGAGAGACCAGGTTATTATTCATATTTTATATTTATATCATCTCCAGAATAATAATCCTAACATAAATATAATATTTCTATAATAATTTTCCTTTTAAATCTTACAATAATAGAATTATACGAAATATGAAGTATGTTATGATCATAGAAACGGTAGGCCACACATACCCATGAGTAACATTTCTATTTTCAATAATCATTATGGAAAGGTGGTATGTAATATTTCAAAAATGGTTATAATATCATACATATATAACATATTATTTCTTTAAAAATACTTATTTATAATATTCATGTGGTGTAGTTCTGAAAATAGAGTAACGTCACTTCATGAAGGCAGTAGTCCACGGGTTCATGAATGATTTTAGCACCTTTATGTGATTGAAAATGTCAGAAATAAAATAAAATAATATTTCTATCAATATTTATAAATAAATAATGAATATCAAAATTATTTCGTGTATATAATATTTAATCACTAATAGTAACCTTATGAAATGCCATGCATAGCTCTATTGAAAGATGAATTTCATTGATTCGTGAGGATATTGTTATCCACACACACGAATAAAATAATAATATACCACACATAATGGAATGTAAATATATATATAATTACATTACATAATTACCCCATATATATTAATATGTTATAATTATCATATACATTTTTATTTGAAATTATATATATTCTACATTCTCTCTTAATTTTTGAAAATCACATTGGGGAGAAACTATATAATGGAGAGAGACTATCTATTTGAAGAAATTTATTTAGAGGGAGTCCAAACTAATAATATCTATATAATTTGAATAATTATGAATAGAAATTTTCTATAAAGATGTGTGGAGTGTGGATATGAAAAGTGGGGACATTTTCTAATAAATAATTTCATTTATTTTTTAACAAACACTGGGATTCATGTTTTTCGAAGTTAATTGTTTATCATTTAATGTGATGTAATTCATGATTAAACAAAAGGTGAATACTATAAATTAAAATTTTAATACTTTATTTTTTTCTTTTACATAGTTTTAAAATCACAAACACTTTCATAAAAAAAAAATTTACATTCATTGTATATCTCAAGTGTTTTCGATTGTTTTTGTAGAAAACCTCTTATTATGATAAACTTTAAAACACTTTCTAACTAAACATATATAAACATTATATTAATTAATATGATACATAATACTAATATATAGTATGTTTCATCACATTAGATAGAGTAAATTCAATTGAATTTAAAAATTTTATATCTATCAGACTGACTGATGTCATGTATATGATATTGGATGAAGTTCAAATCCATTAGACTAACTATATCTTGGTTTATTTTATTAATAATATTTTAGATCTTTTTAATAAAAAAATTTATAATCAGATTTTCGAATAAGTTATATTTGATAAAATTTCTTACATAATATTATTGGTAGTATCAAAAATACTATATATTGAGATGTTATGCTAAGCTGTCATTTGAATAACTTCTGAGACCATTGTAATAAAATCATAGATTCATGTAAAATATGACCATTGTAGGGAGGCCATTAAATAGGTAAGCATTAGAGGACCTAAGTGATGATTCATTTTCATCTCAACATGTATGAGATGTTTCCCTCCCTGAATATCTCATTCTTAAAATTTATTGTCTTTCCGAGTGTTTTATTCTATGGATTACATGTGAGGAATTTTAAAATAATTAGAATAGTTTTTCTTTCTTATTAGTTTTTTCTGATCGTGGTTCGGTTCATGGGATTCTACGGAAATAAATATAGGTGATAATGATTAGATTGATCAACTGATTTTGGGTATTGGAATGCAGAGCTTACACCAATAATCATATCTAGGGTTTCCCGGGTATTTTAGGATAGGGTTGAAAATGATCATTATTTCCATGGAATCCATCGTTTTGGAAGAAAATGATTTTTGATCATCGTATCTAGGGATTTCCTCATGTTGAAATAAAGACCATACTGTTATGTTGAAGTTTTTTGATATCTTAATTCATGATTTAGGACTTCCTTAAATCTAAAGGTGATAGAGTATAATATCTTTTATAAATCTTGTAATTCATTCTTACATTATTATATGCTTTCATATTACATGTATTAATAATTATTATATTCCAATTAATATATTAATTATAATTTATTTTTACTAAATTAACATAATTCTAATTATATATGAATATTTATGATAATTATTAATAAATATTATTTTTTGGAATAATTCTAATTCTGATATATATATTCTGATCATCAAATGATAGCTAAGTCCAATCATTATAAGAAAAAAGGTAATGTGTTTGGAGTTAATTTAATTTTAAAATTACAACTCACCCACCATCTTGTATCCTATTTTTCTTCTGTGATCCAAAAATATATATTTTAGATCCCTCATTATAACAAATAGTGAAAAGGAGTTGGTAGAATAATGAATTTAATTTGTTCATGAGGTGGTGGTCCCCAATACACACGAATGATGATTTTTTAACCCATTTGATTGAAATTAAGAAGTTTTTTAAGACATTAGTATGTTATAAAAACATAATAGTATATGGTATATTTTGATGTTATTATATTATAATTAATTAATATGAATTGTATCAGGTAGTGAAAGAAATAAAATAAAGACCCTTATTGAAGAGTATTACCTCTTCTTCATGTATCATCCTTATGCTTTCACAAATGGCTTCATAGGATGTAATTTTTTCAAAATTAATACATCTATTATGAGGGAAACGAAATTTAAATTTTTTTTGGGTCACGATAAATTTAAAATATAGGTTTTAGGGTGATAAGAAGATATGATAGAGGGTGTCTTTTTATAATAATGACGGAGGAAATACTATGTATTTTTTTAAAACAAATGAATGATCCCACATTCTCCATTAGTAAAAAAGGGTCCAAAATGGATAATTAAGAAACCATAGAGGTTTCAAGGTATAATTATGGCTATAAAAAAGTTATACATTTTTATATGTAATTTTTATTCTTATCGGTTTACATTAATCCCCAATAAACCTATTTTAACGAAAATTGTTATAATTGATTTATACCCTTTTCAATAATAAATTTTTTAAAAATGTATTTTCACCACATAAGACATTATAAAATATAATTATCCTAAATAAATAATCAAATTTAAAAATTAAATTCAATAAAAGGGTAATTGTTTTTAAAAAATTAATCTTGTATTTGTGATGACATAGTTGTTTTTTAAAGTGGGGATATTCTAATGTTTTCAATGTTATTATATGAAAATTTAATATGAACATGATTTAAATTAAATAAAATATATTAATTTATATAAAATTTAACTAATATCACTTTAAAACAAATTACAAATTTAATTTAACACAATAATATATTTAAATTAAAATGATGTTTTCAATGAAATCTTTGTATTTTCCAATATTCATCAAAAAATAAATCTTTTTAGAATAATACAAAATAGTTAACCCAAGTTTATTTTGGTATACCTATTTCATAATTCAATTTATATTTATAATATAAATATTCTACATGTGTTAAAAATTAATATTAATTTAACTACCCAAGGAATAACTAAATAGTGTTTAAGAATAAAATTTTGAAAATACATTTTATTTCTATTGAATTATTTTTATTTTATTTCTATACAATTAATATGTAATAAATATGTGTGAAGTAAAAAATATATAATTTTGTTAAATCTATTCATTCCCACTATTCCAATGGTTACTATATTAAATTCATATTATATAATATTATATATATTAAATCGTAGTTTGATAAATCTTCATCTTCCTTTTAACCCAAGCAATTGAAGAAACACATTTTTGAGTGTATCAGAAGATATAAAAGTAAATTAATTTATCCTAAAAGAAATATTTTGAAAATTATTTGGTTTCCATAATGTCTTCTACTTATTATTTTTCAGGTCCCATATGATATTGAATAAAATTATATTATTTTAGAATTTAGGGATGTTAAATTCTCCCCATCCTAAATTAATTTCATCCCAAAAATAAAAAAATTGTCCTTGTAATACATGGTATGATATATGAAATTTATTTTTTATAAAACCCCCTTAATAAAATTATTTAAAATAATATCCACTTAAGAATATATAAAAAAAATTATAAGGTCCAATAAAAAAACAAATAACTATATTTTCAAATTGGTGAACATTAATGGAATGTAATGATATAGGCATAGAATAAGAGTTTAATTATTTTCAATGAGTGATAGATGAAATTTATCACAATATGGTGATTGATCAATATGTCTAAAGCATCGATAAAAAAAATAATTTATAATTTAAAATACCCATGGATATATATAAACATTATGGTATTATGGTAACATTCTTATTTCATGACCCATTTCATAATGTTGAGTAATTATTCTACTATCAAGAATATATTGGTATATATTTACGTGATAGATTGCCATTTAATAATCACAATTTTTTCTTTTTTTTGATCAATTTCTAATTAATATTTTATGTCAATAATTGAATATCAAAAAAATAATTTCTTTATGCCTAATCAATAAAATGCATTGTTAACACATCATACGATCCTTTAAATAGTGGAAAAGTCTTTTTGTCTATCAAACACAATTTCAAAAACCAATATGTTAAGAATTTTTTTTCAATATGTATAAATATCAATATAGTGAAGTAATACATTAATAAGTAAAAATAAATCCAATTTTAAATTTAGTAAAATTCTTAAACGGATTACCTTTTAACCATTCCCAAATATTACGATACAAATCTTTATAAATAATGACAATTATTTTTTCAAATGAATATATCATTCATCCAAAAAATTAAAAGAAGTAGTTATTAATGATCAGATACCAAACATGTGAATATTATCATCATGTTTTTATTGAAACATTGTAACAAACTATACTACATTAAAATCATATTAAAAATTTTCATGATTCCTTAATTTATAAATAACACACAGAATGTTGGATATATTTCATAAAATAAAAAATATTATTAACTATATAAATTTTTGAATAAACCAATTTTTCAACATATTCTCCAAAATAAATAATAAAATAGTATGAATTTAAAATTCTCATATATATTATAAAACATAAAATGATAATACCATTAATAATATAAGTTTACACATTATTATTGGATCTATATATTGAATCACATTAATCATTCAACTTTTATTGTATCAAAAACATATGGTTTACCATGATCACTTAGCTTATTTTGAGGTATGTTCCCTTGATTCTCAGAAAACTTCTTTGTGCAGTGCCTCATTTCTTTATAGTTGATACACCAAGTAGGGGTGATTTATTTCTTCCATTTTCATCGTTTTTTGGTGTCCCTTATCTATGAAAATATATCAAACTCTATATCCCTTAATTTATTTCTTATATATATTCCATCAATAATGAATACATGTGAAAACATATTTCATTACCACATTCCATTTAACCATTTTCCTATGTTTTCCTCTTATTCTCTTTCTTCCATTTCAATCCATAATGATTTTACAATTATTTCTATGATTTCATAGAACATTAAACTATTTTATTAAATAAATAAAAAAATTGAGAGACTAACATGATATAAATACATTGAATAATATGTTCAAATAAATGGTCAATATTTCACTACATGTTGCATATAAAATCTAGAGAATACCTAGATATAATTTAAAGGTAGCTTCATAGACCAAAAAACATTACTTTCCCTTTTTCATTATGCAAAGGCACATTCTCTTAATCTCAGTTAGTTTCTAATTATGGAAGTATTTTCAAAATAATGTATCTTAAAAAATTTCAATTACAAGAGTTTTTTATCCTCTTCATCACTAGTATTAAAAATCAATAACCACTATTGATCAGCATTGACTTTTAGACAATACACAATAATTGAAAAACATTCCTTTGCACTACATCCAAATTCCAAAAAACAACTTCCCTATAAACTTATTTCATTACTTTGTATCTAGTGGATTAGTAGTCCCACTAAAATATTGGTCCCACTATCGCATAAAGAAATCCAACATAGGATAATCTTGTTGTGGGATTTGTATATCTATCTGAGGAAGGTTATTTATGAAAACCTTGTTGTGACAGCCTAATATATCCTTAACATGATCAGTTCCAAGAACAACTATATTGAACTTATTTGGTTTGGAAATCACTACGTTTTCAATGATTATTAAAATAATTCTTCTTTTATGGTTCCATTTATAAATAATTTATTTTACTTGATTTTACCAAAAAATAATTGATTTTAAATAATAATTTATAACTCCAAAAATGTTGTAGCATCAATATTAAATCAAATTTTATGAATTGTTATTCATTTAATCATAAACATTGGTCTATTCTGAGACATATTTATTTTCAACTCCTTTATAATGGTTTATAAATAAATTTTTTATTTTCTTAAACATATCCCTCTAGAGTGTCAATCCAAGTGTATAGTAAGACCCGTTTTCGTGCACCAAGTGACGATTGGGTAAATCCCAATGCACAATTATTGAATTTATTATCCCTACTAACATATATTACAAAACCACTATTACTCCCCTATATATTACTGAATATCTTTTATAAAATAAATTTATTCATTTTAATACATTACTATTCAAAAAACACCCAGATTAAACAAACACAAAAATATTATTATTTTTATACAATTGTTATCACCGAGCTATTGGAATAGAATAAATAGAAAAGAATAAGTAAATTATAAACATAAATTTTAATCATTTTTATTAAATTATTTAGTTTATTACCACCAATTTATAAATTAAAACAAAAACTAATTGAACTAAAAAGATGTTTTTTTGTAGAAAACAGTTTTTATGCCAATAATGTAATGTAATTTTAAAAAATTAAACTAATCACAATTAATGTAATATAATTGATAAATTTATATTTTATCTATTCAATAAATGTTATTAAATTCATCTATTGTATTTTATATTAATATTATTAGACACAAAACTAATTTTATGCGTAAGAAGTTATTATTTCTAAATGGAAACTTTGCTTCCTTTTAGTGGAACATCAAATATGAAAATAAATTTTTAAATTTTTATATGTTTTAATTGAAATAATAATAATTTTTAAATGTGGTATATGAAAATTATATTTGTGTGTATCTTTGGTATTTTTTTGGTAAGTTTCATTTTTTGATGAATAATATCTAATAATGCATTTAAATTGAAAGATTCATTTCCATCTAATTTATTTATTTAGATAAATTATTATATGAATTGGTTTTGAAGTATAATTATATCAGTGATAAATTAATAAATCCAATTTTGGTCATTGTAATATATTTAAGATTTAAATTGGATATACAAACATGTCAAATTATGTCACATTTTCACTTGAATATCAGTTTTCTCAATGTATTTATAGAATTAATATTTAATTTTTTTTTAAAATATGTGAATTGAATTTGGTAAAATATAAACCATATAAATAATAACAATTTAAAAATAAATTTTTAAGGTAAAATTTTGTTTTGTGTATATCAAAATTCATTGTGGTAAAAAAAATATTTACTAGAAAATAGGTATAATAATGATCAGGGTTACGGTTAGATGGTAAAATATTAACCTAACTAAATATTAAAATAATTTAACTGTTATTTATGGTATTTTTAAACAAAAAATTTCATTTAGAAAATTAATTATCATCCAAATTCGTGTAAATTAGTTTCACCTTGATTTGGATGGATTTTAACATATAATAATCATTATTTAATCACCTAAACCCACCTCTCATCAAGTATAAATACCACACATCACCACCCCCCTTTCAACTGACAAGATTTAAAGCTGAAAAACCTCTTAAAAACCTCTCCACTTAAATCTACCCACATCGTTTTGGTTTTTTTTTCTTGCCAATTGGCCAATCCTACATATTTTATAAAGAGATCTAAAGGGAGGCCTTCAAAGAAGAGGTAAAGTTCTTCAATGAGAACTTTTGTATTACATTATTCTCCACCACCTTAATTAATATTATATATTTATTATATAATAACTTATGTAACGTAAATCTACTATGATTTTTGTATGTTAATGGTAGGACCTACAACTTCACACACTACCACTAAATTGAATATACAATCATTATTCATGTGTACAGCAGACTACCGCCTCGTGAACCGATATCGTTCGTTCTACTATTAACTAATTTCAAGTTTGGTAATAATGATGTTTTTGTAGTGTTTATATGATATAAATATATAAATGGTATTTATAATTTTGTTATTATTTTTAATTATAATATACACATACCTTCATGCTTTTATTATTTTTGGATTACGATAACATCATTTGTGGATGTTTGAGCTACCACCTCTTCAAATATATGTTATCATTTTACGCATTACATGGAATGTATTAAAGATTGGTTTTAAAATATATGTGTTATATATGAAATAAAATTATACTATCATAATATTACACACACAGACATACACACAAATATATATATATATATATATATATAATCTTTTTTATTCAATAGGATAAGAAAAATGAAACAACGTTCATTCGTGCATATAACCTACCGTCTCTAAGAAAAGTGTATTCCATTTCCTATCACTAAATATTATGGATACTTATAAATATATATATATGTAAGTAATATATATTATATTTATATAATTATTTTCATTCTCGATATTGTCAAATCATTATTTATGTATGCGGAAGAAAAAATAATAATTCATAAGATACTAAAAAACAAACATTTATTACATGAAATAATGACAATAAGGGGAAATTATTATAGAATGTCTAATAATATGTTATAAAATTATTATATATGATATAATAAATATTAAAATTGTTCTAAAATTTATCAATAACATTTAAAAAAATTAATAGAAGAGTTCAATAAATTTTTTCCCAAAATTAATTATAAGGTAAGTGTTTATCATCTCACTTTTTATTTTATGAGATAAAAGCCTTATTTTCATATTATTTATTATGTGTGGGATATGGTTTTACTATTAATATAAAATATTATGAATATAATTATTTTAATTTTATACAATATTTCATTTTATAATTATTAATTTTTTGGGTCATATGATTCGACTAATTACAACGTGGTAAGGGAATTCTTAACCAAATTTCAATTACTTGTGTTGACATTAAACTTCATCGATTATGTCATTCAATGATTTTTTGGGTTTAATTTTGTAACTCCCTGACCCTAAGTACTCAGATTCGATGCATTATTACAATACATCATCATGTTCATAAGAGAACATGTCTTGAAAGAACGATTAATTTAGTAGCCTTGTAAGTACTGGATACATACTTAAGTTTTACATTATATCATAAAAAACAACAATAATGGGTCTCCTTTAAACACACTCATATCCCATAAGCTATCCCTATAGGTCAAGAATAATATAATTTTTCACTTCCTAGGAGATATAAAACAGAAGAAACAGGTGATCTCAAATTCATAGTAAGGATAATAATATAGCAGAAACTATCACAAATAAGCATAAACATTTACGGCAATGTATGAGACTAAAAAAAAGTCTTTTAAAAATAAACTTTTGAATAATATTTCAATGATAAATAAAATAGTTCCATTTAGATTTTAACATGGATATTCTTATAGTTGAATAATCACTTGTACTATCAATAACTTACTTCATAATGATGAAATGCATAATGTTGGACATCATAACCACATAGTCAAGGCCTCATGCAATGACTACAAATATGATTTTGTCAAGGCCTTGTGTCAGGACACTAGTTTGTCTCATGATACCTTCTCATGCATCGAGAAGCTGTATCAGGATCCACCCATCACATACTAAGTCCAATGCATTCCTCATATGAAAAGTTTGAAACATAATCTAAACATTTGTATTAGAACTAGCCTACAAAATACGAATATTTTAACCACAATCCATGAATACTATAAAAATAGAACAACCACAATAAAACATAACTAATTAATTACAATACGGAATATTTTCTTTTAATAAATCAACATCAATCAAGAATAATGATGGATATTGATATAGGTTAAAATAATCAATAAACTATTTTGGAGAAATATCCATTTTTTCTTAGAAACATTTAAAAGTTCATCTATTTATCAAGAGGATGTTAAAAATAGATTTTTCAATCAAAGTGTCCCATAGTACTTTGTAACTTTTAAAAGGAATTTTATTTTAAAATCATTCATGCCAATATAAAACAATCCATAACATCATTTTTAAAATATAGACATTAATGAAAAATATTTATAAGAATAAATCATTAAAACATTTAAAATGATATTTTAGTTAGAGTTCCTAACCAAATGAGAGACGCTTGAATACAGATAATGGAGGTAATAAAAACATTATAAGATGATTAGGATAAATGGATCCATGATATAATATGTCAAGGTATAGTTTTTACACCATATAAATGTGAATTGGCGCATAACCACAATGAAGTCTCAATGGCATGTAAATTGAGATGAAATCCATTTTAAGGATCATATAATTTTCTTAAGGATAATTCAATGAAATAATTATGTGTAAAAAATACAAGTACACTCAATATGATCGTATATTTAGTGTAAATAAATCATAGTGCATTCACACATATTCTTATAAAAACAACACTAATGACTTGGATGTTTAACTCAATGAATGTAAATTGAGTTAAGATTACTCTTATCATGTTAATATATATGACTTTTGAATTTATAAATGGAGTGATATTGTGTATAAAAAATATATCCACAAAACGGGGAGTGTAAATTACTAAATAAATAAATAAATAGTGATTTCACACATAATCATGGAGTAAAATAATCAATGAAGTTAACGTAAAACCCAATGAGTGGAAATCAAAATTAGAAATTCCCTTATCAAATTGGTATCTTACGAAACACACACACCATAATATAATGATCATAGAATGAAGATGTAAATACCCATAAATGAATGTATATTACACAAATAATACAATCATAGGTAGTACATACACCATACAATAGGAAAAAGTGGTAATATAGCATGAATCTCACGGGAATAAGAAGTGACATAAAAACCCCTTAAATTATTATTTTCCTTAGAAGAGGGTAGTTTAACCACCTATATAATAGTGAAATAACTATTATTAAATTATTCAAGAACCACATACATAAATTTTATATCATATAATATCTTCTAATAATGCATTGTTAATAATTCTTCAGTAGTATCATTTTTTCAGGAGTCAACTGATTCGATTTCCTTTATATGTTTTGTTATGAAGGTAATGTTTGATATGGATAGGATGTATTTTATTCATATAAAGAATTATTTTATGTTATTGAAAAATATTTTTAATCATAAAATGAAAATTGTTCATTAATATTTACGATGGAGAATGAATCTCATCACGTTCGTGGAGATGGTAATCCGTACGTATCCACGAGCGACAATACCATTATATTGATGGTGAAATATTATGTACTAGGATGATATATAATATATAAAGACGCATTAAAATTATTTATTAATTATTTAAATCAATTATACTCATTATTATACCCATAAAAATGATTAAATGTTGAGTAACCAACTACAACACGATGTGGAGACGGTAAGCCATATATATGCATGTATTGTGACTTTGTCATTCATAGGATAGATAGAATAATGAATATGGTTGACCAAATTCATTATAACATCAATGTATGTAGATGGTACTACAGTAATTATTTTGGTATGGAAACAACAAATAAAGAGTAAGTCTAAGAATAAAAGAACTTTGAAAGAGGTGATTAAATTATTACCTCTTCTTCAACTACTTCCTTTTGATTTGATGAAAAATGATCATTAGGTTGGAATCGTATCAATTTAAGGCCAATAGGTTTATGTGAGGGTAGTTGGGAGGATACTTTAGCATCATTTAGCTGAGCCAAATTTCTTTTGAGGTGTGATTTTGAGAGATGGGGATTCACCCATTTATAAGAGAGGGGGTGTCACTTTAACCAAAGCATGAAATATTATTTTATTATAAAATAATATTCGGATTATAGTGGATAAAAAAGAATTTATATCACGATTAAGGTGTTGATGGGTCTAAAACCTCTAAAAATATGATTTAGTTAGGTTTAGGTCACCATATTAACCTTATCTTATATATTTAACTCTTAGTTAAATAGTTCAACTTTTACCATGTATTCTTGCATTATTATAATAAATGGATAATAAACAAGCGATATAAATCCAAGAGAACCCCGAGTGGATCATTACTTATATATCTATCCTTATCAAAGTCCTTTTTTCTGCACCGTAGATTTTTTGGAATATTATATCAATAAATAATATAGAATTTATTTTAAAAACCCATTTATGTCATTTTTGAAAATATTTAGTATTTAGTTTTTTTAAAAGTCATAAATACTTTATCACTTCTGAAAAAACTTATTTAATCAACCCTAAAATTTTATATTAAACAATAAAATTTGTGGAATACATAAAAAGTCTCATTTTACAATTATATTAATATTTATAATATCAATTATTTTAAAATTTCAATAATAAGTTAATTAATGCAACATCACTGTGTAATAAATAAATTTAATTATTCAATGTCTAAAAATTATAAATAAACTACCATTATTTAGGAAATAATTTTATATTTATAATTAATATTTATTATCGAATTTATCTTAAGTATAACCCTATATTAAAAATTGTTTTGTAATTAAACATTGAATTTAACACTTTTAACTCTGGTTTAAATAAAATTATAGTAAATGTCCTAATATAATCCAAGTAGTCCAAATGTATAATATTTTATTCCTAAAGTTTCTTTTGGTTAAAATACACTTAAACAATAGAATTAGGTCATGTGTTAGAATAATTATTATATCATTTTTACATTAAATTACCCGATTTACTTTTAAGCGTGGTAAATAACATTCAAAAGTAACTATTCATAGAATATTATTTTCAACCAATTTAACAAAATTATTCTTATTGATTTCAACTATGTGTCTCGGATTTTGGAAATTGAAATCACAAAATCCATAAAATTATGTTTTATGCAAATTTGCAAGTGTGCATAGAATGCGAGTAAAAGACGGTAAGAAGTTCAATAAAAAATTATATCTAATATTATTATAAAAGAATCAATGAATTTAATTGGACTCAAATAAGTATTATGTATCTATTTTTACATTAAAATTAATTTAAATTTAAAATAATTATTTAAATAAATTTTCTGCTTCAAACAATAATGCATAGTTTTTCCCTATTAATCAAAATTTCATGTTTTTAGAAAATTTCCCAAAAATCACCAAAATATAATTATTATATTTCAATTTCAAAAATGATGTCTATTTTACCAAATTAAAAACAAATAATTTTTTATAATTAATTTTAAAAAATATTCTTGTTGTCAAAACTAGAAAGCGGGTTTTGAAAAATAAAAACTATCAAAAGATTGATATGTGTTTATGTCCAAGTAAAATGTAAAATTACTTCCAATGACCAAAATTGAATTAAATGATAAAAATATATTCTAATTATACTTAAAACCAATTAAAATGTATAATTTAACACTATAAATTATTTTTATTAAAAATTTTGTATTCGATTAAAATTTTGAATTTTTCTCACTTCATCAAAATATCAAACTTATCAGAAAGCACTACAAATTTATCAAAACTAAATTTTTTATTTTCCTATTCCAAAGAAAAACTTTATTTTTTCAAATTTAATATATAAAAGTGTCAAATATTTTATTTTAAAAGGGTTCTCCATTGAAAGGCTGTAAAATTTCATTTTTTGAAAAATACTTCTTTTATCTGAAAATTGAATTTGTTCTTATATTATGTCAAGGAAACACATAATATGGATGTTAAAATTATATTTATTATACACAATTAAAAATTTGGTTATTACTATTCATAATCTCATTTTAAATGTCTAGTTTGATAAGTCATGGTGCGCTTCAACTCAGTGTTGTGTACTTCTCACAATATCATATTATTCAAAGGGAAACATACCATGGAAGCTTGGGGTTTCACATTCTTCCCTCCTTCAATAATTATTATCCATTAAATTTTAAATTGTTCTTTGGAAATAAACTGATAAAAAATTAGAATATACCTTTTTGGAAAACTCACAATAGAAATATTTTTAATAAATTTTATTCTTAATAAGAGGGAAAGGGAAATAAAAAATTCACCACCAAATTAGGATTTCAAATAGGAGAACATTGGTGGAAATTATAATTAGAGGAAAAATAAATATTTGTAGGGAGTGATTGATGTCATAAATCACAAACAAGTGAATTTAAAATTGATGGTCTCAAGGACATAAATCTATAACGATTTAAAATATTGTTAGTTCAAAAAAACAAATGGTATTAGGATAACACATTTTTTTAAGATCATTTCCTTAATGATTGAGAATTATTTTATTCATAGAATAAGAAAAATAATACTTGACATATAGAGTTCAATAATTGAACTAATTTCTACCACAAACTCATCTTTCACTCCAAATGATAAGTATTCAAGATGAATTGGTCACACCGGATGCGCAAAAATCAACTTCTAAAGAATCACATAATCTAGAAAAGATGAACTATATATTTCCCTTGTCTTTAGACATTAACCAAAACCAAAATGGTTAGTACAAGATCAGATGATCCCAAAAATGTATAATCCTTCATATAATTAAATACCACCCTTAATGTTTAAAATTAATCAAAAAATACCCAATGATAAACAAAGACTATTAAAAAACAATTGTTCTTATAATTCATCAAAATAATCCAAACTATGCTTGAAATCCATAATTCAGAAGGATTTAATCTCTTAGTCTTCCATGATAATTCTTAAAAGTTTTCTCCAAATCACATTGAATACTGCTAGAGCCACATACTTAAATGCAATTTACCTAATGACATATTATCTATGATAGGTTTATCATTTTTTTTCAAAAATAACCAAAATATCTATAAGTCCACAAAAACATACATTCTTCCAAAATAAAAATCCACCATTACTCCTCATATAAAATCCCATAGTATTATATTTTCCTTAGGCATATTGTGTTCCCAAAAGAGCAAACGCCTTCCAAAATAACATTTATCACTTAATCAATAGATAATTTTCCTATACTAAGGATAAATAATAAGTTCAAAAAATCAATATATTCTCTATTCATTCAATAATTTAACTAAAAATAATTATTCATACTAACTAGGGAATTCACGTAGTCCAATGGTAGGTGATAAATTTCAGTCACACTTTGGTTGTGGGTTCCATTCCCATAGCTTTTCCCAATGTGACAGGTTGTCACATGGTTTTCATGTTGTCCTTTTTCAAAAACTATATAATTTTATAAAGTTCCCAAAAATGAGGTAAATTCCTCAAAAATAACCATAACATATTTTATCCACAAATTTTATCTCATACATTTCATTTTATTCCTGAAAAGTAATAACATATTATTGACTCAAATTCAAGGATCATATAATCCCAAATGGTTCTTTTTAATTATATCCACAAAATAAAAGATAATTCTTCCTCAAATATAATTTTCACATAACAAACAGCAGGGTTACACATACAATAGAAAACTCTTCCAATATAATCCCATCAAAAAAGAGCATTAATTCTTTTAAACAATTATCCATCCATTTGTTTCCACATAGGATCTTCCTTAACATATATGGTATCCAATATAATAGTACATAAATTCGGTTAATGGCTAGGCCCTCAACATTTATGGAAAATGATTTTAAATGGATTCATAGGATCATTATTATTTTCTTCCATAGTGCTCTTCATTTTTACTCAGTACATATTTACTTTATGTCCTTATTTCCCACACTTAATAAATTTCTTTATTCCATTTATACACATTCCTTGGTTTCTCCTTCCACATTTCTGGCATGATGGAAAATGAGCTTTATTTTCTCCACGGTTTCCACTACTGGAGCTCTTATCATTCTCCACCATTATATTCTTTATTGAGTTCGGGAGATGGATAATGTATATGTTATTGATCCTATTTTTGTAAAATTGTTTTGGCATGATCATAAAATCTTTTACGACTAGAAACATTCCATTTCATTTCTCATTTCAACCTTTGTTACCACCTTGTACATCATGTTTGATGTTACTAGGACTTCCATGGAATACATCCATTGACTGAATCCAGAAAGAAGAGTTTGAGTAAAAATAGTCATAAAATCATTTAGAGAATATCATAAAACCTTATTTTTTAATCTAAAACAATATAGGATTAATCAAGGTTATTTATTGTGATCTTATATTAAAATCCTTTAAATCATTTGTAAAGAAAATTTGAATTATCTTAACATTATCCCTTGGGAGTGCCATAACCTAGAGTGCAGCATGGCCTGTTTTTGTGTACCAGGATACCCCAAGTCAGGCCTGAAACTCCTTTTTAGAGTTTTCACTCCTAGGTATATTTGTTCTAGAGCCACCTCATCATGGGCGTATCCCAAAATGGATTTATTACTTATAAAATAGACAAAATTTATACATTACTAAAATTCTTGGAAGCACTTATTACTAATCCTCAATATCTATCTTGGGGTAATGTTCCTTAATCAATGTTTTTCTAAATCTAGTTTACATGGTTTGTAATAAACATTATCTGGTACCAAGTGTAATACCCCAACCCTAGATACCTAGAGTCCATGAATTATTACATAACATTGGCATGATCATAAGAGATCATTTCTTGAATGAATGATTAGTTTAGTAGCCTTGGAATTACTAGACACGTACTTAAGGTTTACATTACATCATAAAAAACACCAATAATGTGTCCCCTTTCAACACACTCATATCCCTTAACTTATCCATGCAGTTCAAGAATAATATACTTCTTCACATCATATGAAAAATAAAACATAAGAAATGGGTGATCTCAGATCTTTCGAAGGAAAACAATATAGCAGAAATGATCATAAATTTGAGTCAACATCTAAGGAAATGTATAAGGCAAAAACAAATGACTTTTAAACATAAATTTCAGTATAATATGGAAAATATAAATCAAATTCTTCCATATAAATATTCCAATAGATATTCTAATAGTTGAATAATCAAATGTAATATCAATATCTAATATCGTAATTATGGAATGCATAATGTCATACATCATAACTACATAGTCAAGGCCTCATTCCAAGTCTACAAATATGATTTTTTCAAGACCTTTTGCCAAGACAGTAGTTTGTCTCATGACACCTACCAATGCATTGAGGAGCTATAGTGGGCTCCACCCATCACATACTATGTCCAATGAATTCCTCATATGAAAACGTTGAAACATAATCTAAACATTCATATTAAAATAAACAAATGAAATGTTAATATTTTAACCACAAACCATGAATAGTATAAAAATACCACACCCACAATCAAACATAACTAATTCAATACAATATGGATGTTTTTATTATAATAAATCAACATCAATAAAGAATAATGGTGTATATTAACATAGGATAATATAATTAGCAAAACTATTTGAAAGAAATATCCATTTTTTCTTCAAAACATTGAAATGTCTCACGATTTTTCAAGAAGCTGTTAAAAATAGATTCTTGAATCAAAGAGTCCCATACCACTTTGAAAATTTTAAAACCAATTTTAATTATATTAAATTCATGTCAATATAAAAAATTCATTTACACCATTTTTAAAACATGGACATTAATGAAAAATATTTAGTAGAATAAATCTTTAAAACATTTAAAATGATATTTTAGTAAGATTTCTTAACAAAATTAGAGACACTTGAATGTAGTTAATTTTACTAATAAAAACTTTATAATATCATGAGAATAAATTGACTCATGATATACTCTTTCAAATTACAGTATGTACACCATATAAAAGTGAATTGGCGTATAATAATAATAATGTCTCAATGGAATGTAAATTTAGATGAAATCCCTTATAAAGATAATATTCATAGGTTAAGTATAAATAAATGACATAATTATGTGTGAAAAATATAAATACGCCCAATATTATTTCATATTCAGTTCAAATCAATCATAGGACATTCACATATATTATAGTAAAAATAACACTAATGACATTGATTTTTAACTCATTTAATGGAAATTGAGTTAATATTACTCTTATCCAATTCATATTGATGACTTATGAATTTATCAATGGAGTTATTTTGTGTGTAAAAAGTATATCAACACAGATGGGGATTTAAATTACAACACAAAAAAATAAATAGTGATTTCACACATAATGATGGAGTAAAATAATCAATGAAGTTTACATAAAACCCAATGAGTGGAAATCGATATTAGAGATTACCTTACCGATTTGGTATGTTATGAAACATAAACCCCATAAATTAAAGATCATAAAATGAAGATGTAAATACCCATAAGATAAATTATTTTACAAAAAATAATACAATAATGGGAAGTACATACACCACACAAAATTAAATAGTGGCAATATAGCATGATTCTAGGAGGAATAAGAGTGAGATGAAAACCCATTACCTTGTACTTTTCCTTGTTAGAGGGTAGATTAAACTCATATATAATGGTAAAATCATTTTTATTAAATTATACAAGAACCACATACTTGAATATGATTTCATACATGATTTTATAAAATTTCATTGTTAATTATATTTCAGTAGTATAATTGTTTCGGGTGTTAACTAATTTGTCTTCCTTTAAATGTCTTGTTATGTAAGTAATGTTTGATATGGATAGGATGTATTTGATTAAAATATAGAATGATATTAAGTTTTTAAATATTATTTTTAATTATAAAATGAAAATTATTCTTATATGGTTATAATGGGGAATGAATCTAATCGCGTACGTGGAGACGGTAATCTGTACGTACGCACGAGCGAAAATACAATTCTATTTATGGATAAATAATATGTAATTGGATTTTATATAATATATATAGAATAATTATCATGTTATATTTATTATTTACATAAATTATACTCATTATTAAACCCTTCCAAATGATGAAGTGTTGAATAACAAACTACACAATTATGTGGAGATGGTAAGTCATACGTACACACGTATGGTGACTTTGTCATTAATAGGATGGATAGAATAATGAATATGGTATTTTTATATTTATAATAACATCACAGTATATAAGAGGTATTAGATTTATTTTTTTTCTATGGAAACAACAAAGAAATTGGAAGTGGACGAAGAAAAGAACAATGAAAGAGGAGATGTAATTATTACATCTTCTTCTAGTGCTTCCTTTTGATTTGATCAAAAGGGCTCCTTAGTTTATATTCTAATCAATGTAAGGACTTCATGTTGAAGTGAGAGCAGTTGGGAGGATATATTTGAAGGGTTTGGTTGATCCAAAAGGCTTTGGATGTGTGATTTTGAGAGAAGGGGAAGTTCCCTTTTATATGAGAGGTGATGTCCACCTTTGGAAAAGCATGAAATATTATTTTATTATACAATCATATTTGGTTTATAGTGTATCCAAAAGGATTTATTTGTAGGATAATGTGGGTCTGGGTCTAAAACCTCTCAACCAATAGGGTTTAGACTGGTTCAGGTCACCATATTGACCTTATATTTAAAATTTATCTCTTGGTTAAATAGATTAACTTTTACCATGTATTCTTGTATTAATATAATAAATGGTCAATAAACGTACTATAAAAATCAATGAGAACCCCAAGTGGTTCATTATTAATATATCTATGTTTTTATAAGTTCATAGACCGAGCCATATATTTTTAGGAATATTATATCCATTAATAATATAGTTGCTATTTTAAAAACTCATTTATGGAAAATTTTACACTATTTAGTATTTGGTTTTGCTGAGAGTCATAATAACTTTATCACTTTGAATTTTTTTATTTAATCAATCCTGGAATTCCATATTAACCTACAAAAATTCATGGAACACATACCAAGTCTCAATTTACCATTATATTAATATTTATAATATCAATTATTTTAATTATTCAAATATAAGGTAATTACTTTATCATCGTTGTGTCATAAAAAATTTTAATTATTTAATGTCTAAAAATTATAAATAATATAACATTATGTGGTAAATATTTATATATTTTAATAAATATTTATAGTCGAATTTAACTTATGTATGACCCTATATTAAAAATGGTTATGTAATTAAACATTGAATTTAACAATTTTAACTCTTCTTTAAATAAAATAATAATAAATGTGTTAATCTAATACAAGATGACCAAAAGGATCATATTTTATTCCAAAGAATTATTTTTTTCAAAATAAACTTATCCAATAGAATTAGTACATGTATTAGGGTAATTATAATATCAATTTTACCTTTAATTGCCTTATTTAATTTTAATCATGGATAATAAAATTAAAAGTTTACTATTCACAAAAAAATTATTTTCATCATATTGAACCACAATTTACTTAATTTTGTCATCCATGTCTCTCAAATTATGTAAATTAAATTCACAAAAGTGATAACATTATGTTTTATGAAAATTTGCAAATGTGCCTAGAAGGAGAATAATAGACAATAAAAAGTTAAATAAAAATTTATATATTTAATATTATTATAAAATTACTTTAATTAATTATATTTAACTAATATGGGTATTATGTATCGATTTTTACCTTAAAATGAATTTAAATTAAAAATATTTTTTTAAATAAAATGTCGACATTAAACAATAACGTTGTGTTTATCATATTCATCAAAAAATGAATGTTTTTAGAAAATATCTAAAATTCACGCCAAGATAATTTTAATATTCCAAATATATAAATTTTTTCCATTTTACCAAATTCATGAAATATAAGTTGTTTTAATAAATTTTAAAAAAATATTCTCGTTGTCCAAACCCAGAAGTAGGTTTTTTAGAAGTAAAAACTAGCAATGGATTGATATATGTTTATATCCAATTGAAATGTAAAATTACTTCCAATGACCAACATTGGATTAAATGATAAAAATATAATCTAATTATACCTAAAAACCATTCAAATGTATAATTTAACACAATAAATTATTTTGATTAAAAAATATTTTTTCAATTAAAATTTAATATTTTTCACAATTCATCAAAATGTGAATGTTATCCGAAAACATACGAAATTTTATCCAAACTAAATTTTTATTTCCATATTCTAAAAAAGAATAAATTTTTTTCAAATTTAATATATAAAAGTGTCAAATATTGGATTTAAAATGGGTTCTCCATCAAAAGGTGGTAAATTTTAATTTTTTATAAAATATTTCTTTTATCTGAAAAATTGAATTTGTTCTTTTATTATGTCTAAGAAACACATAATATTGATGATAAAATTATATGAATTATATATAATAAAATTTTGGTTATTACTATTCATAGATGCTTCTTAAATTGCTAGTTTGATACGTCATGGTGCGCTTGAACTCGGTGTTGCATACTTCGCACGCTATCATATTATTCAGTGAGAAATGTATTGTGGAAGCTTGGGGTGTTACATGTTTTGATTATCTAATATTTTATTTCCACTTTTTTGTGTATTTACATAATATACACATAATTAATTAAAATTTTAAATTATCACTTCAGCGATATGATATTTTTACGGGATTTTTTTAATAAACAATTATTTTTTATGTTTCCCATTAAACTCTATTTTCCATCCAGATCTATGATTTTATAATATTTTTCCAAAAATATTTTTACAGTTAAAAAATTATTTATTAAATTAATTTTAATCATGATTTTTTTTTTTAAGTGGTTTGAAATGGCCTTTCTATCATTTTCTTAATGAGGGTTTTTGTGACATTTCTAACAAAAATATGAAAGGAATGATTTTTTAACATATAAAGAACAAGTATATTATTCAACTCTTATTAATATATTATGTTTCTACATCTATTTTGAAATATTTAAGTGTTATTTTAAATGAATATTTTCACATTAATTATTGTGAGTCTCATTAAAAATATATGATCTAAAAATTAAAATATTATTATTTAATAATGATATCTTCTGATCTTCCCAAATTAATTTTAATCTATGAAATAATTATTTGATGTTACTTATTCATTACTAGAGATATTTTCCAATGAATCTATCCTCACTATTATTAGGTTTGTTTTATGTTTATGATGGAATGGTGATTATGAATCCTATTTCTTTTCCATGAGTTATGTTATGATAATATGTTTATAAAGCTCATTTCTTTACATGGATTCCATTATGATGAATGATTTTATAATCTTGGAAAACTAATATGTATGATTTTCATTGTATAATGGGGGAGAAATTTATCCATCTTCAATTCACTTGGTAAATATGGATAAATCATGAGTAAAAATGTAATTATTGAACCTAATTACATGTTCTCGAATGTTTTTCGTGAACTTGATTACATGTTTTCAATTTTGTGTGTGAACCTTGTTTAATACTCACAAATGTTATACGTGAACCAAATTACATGTTCATAATGTAATATATGAACCTTATTATATGGTCACAGTGTTTTACAATGACCTTTTTCCATGTCCATAAGATTATCCATGGACTAGCCTTTCATGTCGATAAGATTATATGTGGATGCTATTTCATGTCCCTATGTTTATTAAATTGAATGGTTTAATGTACTTAACATAATGAGTGAAATTGTTTCTATTTATACATGTTCACAATATTATAATATTATGTGTTTGATAAGATTTCATGATTTGTATCAATGCAAATCTCTCATGTCTGGTATTCTCAAATTATTTTATGATACATATATCATGAACTACTAATATTTTTTCCACGGCTCAAGAGTTTTAATCTGTGTTATACAGGGTAAAAATTTTAAAATGTTATGTTCATGTTCTCAAAAAATTATACTGATTTTATTCCTATGTGATTGTTTATATGTCATGTTTTTTATCATTACTAATTATCTGAGACCACCCTTATTATGTTTTATTTTCCATAGTTTATGTGGAATGATTTTTAATGAACTATTTCTAGAATGATTTCACATGGATGATGTTGTGGAATTATTGTGAAAGTTTTTAAAAGTGTGATATAATGTTCATTACTATGATTCATTTATTTATGAACCCATATTGTTATGAATTTGTACTAATTATATAAAACACTAAAACAAAATGGTCTTTATGTATGAAAGTGAAATAATATTTCATTTGGACGTTCTATTTTTTTATGGAATAAATTTTTTTCTCATTTAACATTCTCAATGGTATAAATGTAATGATTATGTTTTTTGAACTGGATCCAGATGTGTGGATTTTTGAAATTTTATAGTTGGTATCAGAGTACGGTATCGAATACATTGGATAATAGAATGTTAAATTTTATGAAACTATTAATATTTGTGGATATCATCATGGGTTTATAATTTTCATATTAATTATAAGTTCATTGTCTTAGAAACCCCTTGGAAGGCTTTATGTTATGAAAATTTTAAGACAATTAATGGTATACTAGGATTCATTTTTGTAGGTAATTATTGGTTATTACATTTTGGGAAGAAAATTGAAATATATGGCATAAATTTTGAGGATGAAAAATATTAATGTCATTTTTATCATTCTTTTCACATTTTTTTAATTTTATGTGGACAGTAATAATATTGTTTTAGTAAAATTACAGCCCACATCATGGGTGAGAACAGGTCACATTTGGAAGGGAATTGGAAATTAAACCCCAACCGAATGGAGACAAGGGTCAATCGCCTTCCAATGGCCTACAAAATTTCTTGGGTTAGTATAAAGTTGTTTTCTATATTTTAAAATATATGATGGATAATGGTTAAGATTATTTTTGTAAAATTTGTTTTTTAAACAGACCTGAAATTTTAAATGAATTATTGATTAAGTGATTCATGTTTTTTCTGAATATGTTCACAATTTTTAAAACCCTATATTATTAATGTAAACTAAACCAGTCCAAATTCTATTGGATGAGAGGATTTAGACCCATACCCACCTTAACTTCGAAATAAATTAATTTGGAGCTATTTAATACCGAATTTGTCTTTATAATAAAATAATATTTTTAGTTTTTTCAAAAGAGCCCCTCTCCTCCCTTATAAAAGGGCACCTCCTCCCTCTCTTCCTCACACCACATTGAGCCTTTACACTCAGCCAACCCCTGCCAAATTCTCTTCTCCACATCCCTAGAAACATCCTAGAGGTCCTGTTCTTCTTCAAAGACCAATTTTAGTGCCCTAAGAGGAGGACTCAAAGAGGCGCTTCAAAGAAGAGGTAATGTCCGTTACTGATTATTTCAACATTATTTATTTATCCACTTCTTCTTCTTAGGTTGTTTCATTATGAAGTAATAACATCAGTATCACTCATATACTGATATGTTATTATAAGTATGAAACAACCCT
This sequence comes from Viscum album, assembly GCA_963277665.1. Lineage (NCBI taxonomy): Eukaryota > Viridiplantae > Streptophyta > Magnoliopsida > Santalales > Viscaceae > Viscum > Viscum album. Next base: position 1,407,520,156 of record OY728135.1, read on the forward strand.
ATTTAACCATCTATCTATCCTACGGAAAATGAAATCACTGTGCGTGCGTACGTACAGAATACCGTCTCCACATCGTGGTGTAATCTATTTTCCACCACCACCTTACTTGGATTGATATAATGGTGTACATAATAAATATATATATGATTATTGTAAAGTGATATTGATTTTGAAATAGTATACATACACTCTAATACAATTCCACGATCAGGAGAACGATATCATCGCTCGTGCGTACGTACGGACTACCGTCTCCACGACAAGATGAGATTCATTCTCCATGTTAACCATTCATGAATGATTATAAATTATATATAATAAGTAATCATGAAATATATGACATAATAATGATACTGGATTTATGTGTATATATATGTATGTTATCTACTTAATTCCATTCAACTCAATAAGGAAACGAAAACAGTGTTCATGCGTACGTATGGCCTACCGTCTCCATGAACGGTGTATTTCATTTCATTTACTGATCTATTATATATATGTATATTCTGAATATATATTTTATATAAATCATGTTTTATATTCTGTAATTAATTAATCATGATCTATGTAATCATAGGAATAATTACAAGTCAAAACATGGATGACAAATGAAACGATTCTACCCAAAACGCTCTTTAACATGGAATTTACAAAAGAATGGGTAATATAAAGTCATAAGTGAAACATATATGATATAATAACAATATGTATGATTATGTAACAAGTCAATAACATTATTTAAATCATCATACAGGTGGTTTGGACACTTACAAAGAAAATCGGACTTAAGGTAAGGGAAATATCACAATCTCATTTTTATCAGAGATTGTTTATACTTTGGTATTTACTGGGGTGTATTTTATCATCCACATAAATTTTTTATCAATATGTAATATTTATATCATTTTACAATAGTTTATATCAAATTTTACACTTCGGTGAGTTTTTAGTAAATGATATGAAAGGATTCTTTTTTCGTTTTTCGTACGAGCTACTTTTTGACTTTTCTGACAAAAGTACAAGAAGAATGTTTTCTTTTAACTTATACGGCATGAATGGATTTTTAAAAGATTATTTCCAAGAAGCTTACCTTACATGTTTTCATGTTTATTTTTAATCAACTTCTTTTATTTTAAAATTGTTTGACATGTTAAGAAAGGAAAAAAAAAATTTAAGTAGAATAAATATTTTCCTCAAGAATGGAGTTCATTTGTTTTATCAAAATTATTTTCCATATAAGATAATATAGGATTATGTTTCTATCCCTATTATTACATTGATTTTATTATGTTGTGATGGAAATATATTTATGAAATCCTTTATCTTATATGAATTGTTTTATGATGTCATGATGTTTAAGATTCCCATTTTTGTTACAAGGGATATGCTATGATGTATGGTTTCTGATTTTGTGGCACGCATAACAATGGTATCATTATGAGATGGGTGGGACCTATATATCCCTCCAATGCATTGGGTAAAGATTTTATATCTCATGATATAGACATGGCTGGAACGGCAGGTTAAACCGGTTCAGTGAAACAGGACTGAAACGAGAAGTTAACTTGGTTCAGAAATGGACTTTGTCTACTAAGATAGTCATGGAAATGAGTCTTGACTAATAATAAATGATTCTAGATGATTATGTGTGTATGCCATAAAGTTTCATGTTTTAAGTTATGATTATTGGGATTACATTTCACTACAGTGATTTATACCATGTTATGAAATTATGATTTCTTTTGCTGGTTAAGATTTTAAAATGTTATGTTCTTATGTATATGATGTGATAGATATTTATTTTGTTTACCCTTACTGAGCATTTGAGCTCACCCTTTTATGTTTTCTTTTCCGCGGGATATAAAGAAAGGTTTTAGGTAAGAAAAAAGGGGAAGATCTTTATTGGGAGACGTTGAAGATCTTTCACCACGATTAGATGATTTTATTCCGAGTTTCCAATGACACTAAACTATTACGGTCCTTGTGTGTCTGTTTTTGTTATGTATTAAGTATTCTTCAAAAGTAATGTAATGTCCATGTACATCAAGATTAGGGTCTCTACAGTTGGTATCAGAGAAATGGTTTAGTTAACCTTTCGAAACTAGGATGAGATAACTTTAGTAAGATCCCTATAGATATTTCTAAGGTATGTATAGGGATGTCCCTAAGGACATGTATAGGTTATAGTACTAGAATTACGGTAACCCATGATTTTAGATATTGAAGGTACTCCCCCTTTATTATATTGTTTCACCTAGCGTGATTTTTTCCTCTCACCCTATTATTTTTGGGTTTTAGACGATGGCTGGAACCCGAAGGAACCATATTGATCAATGTAATGGATAATGCAATGATTTTACTCATGAGCAAACAAATGTTATGGGAGATGGAGTAAAAAATTTTATTGTTATACTTACACAAGCTTTGAATCATTCTGGACTTTCAAATGAGCAGATAAAAGAACAATATTCTATTGAGTCCTTCATGAGTCAACGTCCACCTTCTTTCAGTGGGTCTTCTGATCCACTTGTTACTGAACAATGGATCAGTACTACTGAAAAGATATTTTCAGTTCTTTAATGTTCTGAACATGATAAAGTTATCTAGGAAGTGTATCATTTGTAAGGTGATACTGATCAATGGTGGAATCTTATCAAGAATACTAGGCCAAGAGATGAAATTGAGTCCATGGAATGGGACGAGTTCAAGAACTTATTTTTCAATAAGTACATCCCCTGTATTCTTCGAACAAATATGGAGAAGGAGTTTCTTGATCTAAAGCAAAAGGATGATGAATCTGTTGGTATATACAAAGCGAATTTTACAAGGCTTGCAAGGTATGCATCTGGATTTATCATCCAACCTGAAAGTAAAGTTGATCGATTCTTCAGTGGCTTAAAACCAAATCTTAGAAGGGAATTAGCTATAAGAGACTTTAGTAGCTATGAAGAAATTGTGTGTTGTGCTATCAGGGTAGAAATGGAAGTTGGTGTTACTTATCCATCTCATAGTTTTCACAAGAAATAAAAGATGGAGTTCAAGGAGAAATATTGGAATAATGGTGAAAAGAAGATGAATGTTTCCTTATGCTCAAAGTGTGGAAAGAAGAATGGTGGAGATTGTCTTAAAGGGACTAGAAAATTTTTTAAGTGTGGAAAAGAAGGTCATCGAGCAGCTGAGTGTCGAAGTAATGGAAAAAGGTTTTCTAATGATGTGAATAAAGAAAAGACTATAGAGAACGCACCACCAACACTTAAATGCTTCAAGTGCAAGGAAATGGGGAATTATGCTAATAAATTCCCTAATCAAAGGGTTAGTGATGATCAACATGAGAAACCACCTAAGGCAAAGGAAAAAGGGAAGTCACATGCGATCACTATTGGCGATGTTGAATATAACAACAATGTAGTGGAATGATTAAGTGTTTATGTAATGGGATTCCAAAACATTGTTGTATATAGTATCGTGGACTATTGGAATATTTATTTATTGGTCTATTGTGGTTTTCAATGGTACCAGTGACCATAAAATGTGATTGTGATATTTTTGGAAAAAAAGATGATATGCGCATAATGAAAAGAAAATGAGAAAATGAAATGTTTGACCGTATTAATGAGCTCATTACTGGTATAAGGAGAAGGTTATATCATGGTTTGAGTATATAGAATTTTTGTATTTTGTTATGTGGAAAGAGTTAACTTTTGACTGCATTCATGTTTTCACTAAGTTTCAATGGGTACTCATTATTTAAGAAAATACATGATTAAGGTATTCACATGTTTATAATTTGACGAACAAGATATATCTTATTATATATGGGGGATAAATGATGGAATTCATGTGATTTTCATATGAAATTTCATGTAATCATTTTCTTTATACTATGAGCTTGGACCGAAGTATTTTAGATAAGCCTAAATATTGGAATGGATTATGTTGTACATAAGTTAGGATAGAACTTTTCTCGATATTATTGATGGGATTTTATAATAATATATCTTTAGAAAAAGGACAACCTGCAGGATGGGCGACAACCCATCGCGTCGGACAAGGCTGTGGGAATCGAACCCACAACCGAAGTGCGAATGGCCTTTATCACCTACCACTGGCCTACAAGAAGTCCCTGTTTAGTAGAAACTAGTTTTATTATATTAAGTAATATGATATATGAAGTATTAGTCCATTTTAGGAACCATATATGATTTATCTCACTATAGACGGACTTATGTATTTTTTTATAACTTTTCTAACCTTTTGTTTGAGATAGATGAAATGACCCATCATTCTATCACATGATCTGCTAACACATCACGAATGACAAATTCAACTTCCTTTCATTAAGAGATGAAGTGGAAATTGTCCAAAGAATGAGCAAAAGTGAGACAATACCAAAATCACGAAAGTAATTCTTCTAATTCCAATTTCATCAACTTTAGAGAAATGATCTTGAAAACCAAAAAAAAAATTCCTATTGCTCTTATATCTGATGAATCAGATGGTACCTTAGATCATCACAAATTTATGGCTTTGTGATTGATGGCTTTTCTATAGCCATGTTCTCTACCACTCTCCATCAGAACATGATGGTAAGATTTCTCTTCCATATCCATATTTTCACCTATGTGGAAACCTAGTGATTAGTTTATTTGTGTAACCGTTACATATCATACTTTTGTTTTTAAAGATTGGTTTGGGTATTCCTTTTTACGATGTGGGTTTATATTTAAGAATCTTTTGAGTAGTAAACCATTTATAACCCCGACGAATTTCGAGGGCGAAATTCATTTTAAGGGGTGTAGAATGTAACACCTCGAGATTTTATGAAAAATATTCTTTTTAATTTCATTAATGTCTTGTGTTGTACGCTACACAAAAAGGAGCTTTCAAAACACGTATCCTTGACTTGCCTTGCATTACACGCAATCACGACCTTCCTCAATAGCGTGTGTAGTACGCAATACCGAGTTTCACTAAACCACGATATGCTATTAAAATATTATTAAAACTAGACGTTATGAATAGTAATAACCACTTTTTGAAATTTTGTAAATTTTACTTTTCAAAATGGACTTCATTTTTAGATTCAGAATATCGAAATTATCTTAGGGTGAAATTTTGGTACTTTTCGGATAACTTTTATTTTTTGATGAATAGTGAAAATTACTAAATTTTAATTAAAAACATCCTTTTTAATCGGAATAATTAATAGTGATAAATTATTAATTTGAGTGGTTTTAAAGTATATTTAGAATATATTTTTACAATTTAATAAAATTTTGGTCATTGGATGTAATTTCACATTTTAACCAAACATAAACAAGTGTCAATCTTTTGATAATTATTATCTCTTAAGAACACGCTATATGTTTTGATGACGGGAATTAATTTTTAAATTAACTAATGAAACTGATATGTTCTTAATTTGGTAAAATAGACATTATTTTTGAGTTCATAATATCAAATATAGCTTAGGCCTAATTTTTTGTATTTTTCTGGAAACTTTCATATTTTGATGACTAGTGAAACCACTAAGTGGTTGTTAAAAAAATGAATATTTCATAAAACTTAATTTTACCGCTTCTATGAGTGGAATTTCAAAAATCCAAGAGGCATGGTTGATGTCATTAAGTAAAATGTGGTTCAATGAGATGAAAATAATTTTTGGTGAATAGTAACTTTTTTACTTTTTTTACCACGGTTAAAAGTAAATAGGGTAATTAAGGGTAAAAATGATATTATTATTACCCTAAAACATGTCCTAATTCTATTGGATAAGTTTAATTCGACCAAAAACAACCTTAGGAATAAAATATGACCATTTATTCCCTCTCGGACTAGATTAGGACATTTATTATTAATTTATTTAAAGAAGGGTTAAAATAGTTAAAATCAATGTTTAATAAGTAAATAATTTTGAATATAAGGTTATACATAAGATAAATTAGACTATAAATATTCATTAGAAAGCTCAAAATATTTCCTACATAATGGTAGTTTATTTGTAATTTTTAGACATTATATAATTTAATTTATTTATGACACAAAGATGATGCAGTAATTATCTTATTAACGAAATATTGACATAATTGATATTATAAATAGCCAAATAAATGTAATTTGAGACTTTTTCTGAATTCCACTACTTTTATAGATTAATATTACATGTTATTATTGATTTAATAAACTTTTTTGGAACTAATAATTCTGTTATAATTTTCACAAAAATCAATTACTAAATAGTGTCAAAATTGACATAAAATAGTTTTTAAAACAAATATTATATTATTAATTGTTATTTTATTCCTAAAAATATAAGGTTCATCCAAATGACTTAGATATGGTTATATATATTTATAATAAACAAATTCGGGTTCTTTTTGCTTGTTATAGTATGTTTATTAACCTTATAGTGTATGAACACAAAAAGACACGGTAAAATTAAAATTATATAACTTAAAGGTAAAACTAAATTATAAGGCTAAAATAGTAAACTAAACTTGTACAAATTATATTGGATGAGATTATTTATACCCATCCCCACCTTAGCTTAGAAATAAATAAATTTGGATCTATTTAAAACCGAATTTGGCTTTTTAATAAAATAATATTTTTAGTTTTTCCAAAAGAGCCCCTCTCCTCCCTTATAAAAGGGCACCTCCTCCCTCTCTTCCTCACACCACTTTTAGCCTTTAAGCTCAGCCAACCCCTGACAAATTCTCTTCTCCACTTCACTAGAAACATCTTAGAGGTCATTTTATTCTTCAAAGACCAATTTTAGTGCCCTAATAGGAGGACTCAAAGAGGGGCTTCAAAGAAGAGGTGATTCCGTTACCGATTCTTTCAACTTTATTTATTCTTCCACTTATTCTTCTTAGGTTTTCTCATTATGAAGTAATAACATCAGTATCAATCATATACTGATATGTTATTATAATTATGAAACAACCTATTTCACCATCTATCCATCCTACGGAAAACGAAATCACCGCGTGTGCATACGTACAGAATACCGTCTCCACGCCGTGGTGTAATCTATTTTCCACCACCACCTTACTTGGATGGGTATAATGGTGTACATAAAAACTATATATGATTATTGTAAAGTGATATTGATTCTTAAATAGTATAAATACACTCCAATACAATTCCACGATCATGAAAACGATATCATATCTAGTGCGTACTTACTGACTACTATCGCCACGACGCGATGAGATTCATTCTCCACGTCAACCATTCATGAATGATTATAAATTATATATAATAAGTAATAATGAAATATATGAAATAATAATGATACTGGATTTATGTGTATATAAATGTTTTTCATCTACTTAATTGCATTCAACTCAATAAGGAAATGAAAACAGCGTTCATGCGTACGTACGGCCTACCGTCTCCATGAACGGTGTATTTCTTTCCATTTACTGATCTATTATATATATGTATATTCTGAATATATATTAAATATAAACCATGTTTTATATTCTGAATTACTTAATCATGATCTAAGTAATCATATGAATAATTACAAGTCAAAACACGGATGACAAATGAAATGATTTTACCCAAAACGCTCTTTAACATGGAATTTACAAAAGAACGGGTAATATAAAGTCATAACTGAACTATATATGATATCATAACAATGATTATGATTCTAGAACAAGCCAATAACATTATTTAAATCAATATACAGGAGGTTTGGACACTTACAATGAAAATCGGACCTAAGGTAAGGGAAATATCACAATCTCATTTTTATCATCGATTTTTTATACATTGGTATTTACTAGGGTGTATTTTATCATACACATCCATGTTTCCTCAATATGTAATATTTATATCCTTTTACAATATTTTATATCAAATTTTACCCTTCGGTGAGTTTTTAGCAAAATATATGAATGGAATCTTGTGTCATTTTTCGTACGTGGTACTTTTTGACTTTTCCGAAAAAAAGTATGAGAAAAATGTTTTCTTCTAACTTATACGGCATGAATGGATTTTTAAAACATTATTTCCAAGAAGCTTCCCTTACAAGTTTTCAAGTTTATTTTTAATCAACTTCTTTTAGTTTAAAGTTGTATGACATGTTAAGAAAGGAAAAATGTTTTTGAAGTAGAAAGGATATTTTCCTCAAGAATGGAGTTCTAGTGTTTTATCAAAATTATTTTCCATCTAAGATAATATAGGATTCTATTTCTATCCCTATTATTACATTGATTTTATTATGTTGTGATGGAAATATTTTTCTGAAATCCTTTATCTTATATGAATTGTTTTATGATGTCATGATGTTTAATATTCCCATTTTTATTACATGGGTTATGCTATGATGTATGGTTTCTGATTTTGTGTCACAAATAAGAATGGTATAATTATGAGATGGGTGGGACATATATCTACCTCCAATGCATTGGGTAAAGATTTTATATCTCATGAGATAGACATGGCTGGAACGGCTGGTTAAACCGGTTCAGTGAAACAGTACTGAAACGAGGAGTGAACTCAGTTCAGAAATGGACTTTGTCCACTAAGATAGTCTTGGAAATGAGTCTTGACTAATAAGAAATGATTCTATATGATTATGTGTGTATGCCAAAAAGTTTCATGTTTTAAGTTATTATTATTGGGATTACATTTTACTACTATGATTTATCCCATGTTATGAAATTATGATTTCTTTTACAGGTTAAGATTTCCAAAATTTATGTTCTAATGTATATGATGTGATAGATATTTCTTTTGTTTACCCTTACTGAGCATTTTCGGTCACCCTTTTATGTTTTCTTTTCCCCGGGATATAAAGAAAGGTTTTATGTAAGAAAAAATGGGAAGATCTTTATTGGGAGATGTTGAAGATCTTTCACCACGATTATAAGATTTTATTTCGAGTTTCCAAAGACACTAAACTATTACAGTACTTGTGTGTCTGTTTTTGTTATGTATTAATTATTCCTCAAAAGTAATGTAATGTCCATATACGTCAATCTTAGGGTCTCTACATAAATAAGTCTCATTATTCATGAATTAAAAAAATTCAAATAAATATTTTCGAAAAAATGATGAATTTTTTATTGTAAATTTACAAAAATTTGATTATATAATTTTTAGGTATATATAAATATACTCTTATTATTAAATAGGTAAGTAATGAAATTCATCAACTATATGAAAATGATCAAGAATAAAAAAATTATCTATTTGGTTTATTTATAGAAAAATCCATTACCTATTAAACCATTATAAATTAATGGTTTTGGTACTATTAAATTTATAATTTCCATGTTTTAAATAATTCCTTATGCAAACATTATGGTTATAATTCTCTTCCATGTGCATATTTTCACATTTTGTTAATCCTAAATCTAGTTTTTTGGTGATCTTTTCCTTCTACATTTTATCTTTTTAAAGAATAATTTTGTAGATACTTATTGTGATGTGGGATACCCACAAAGTAATATTCAAATATCCAACTATTATTTCCTATGTGAAATTTTAAATTTATAAGGATGTATTTTTTTCAAATTCTTGATTGTATTAGGACAATAGATCATCGAATAACTGTTCCACCAAATCCATCTCATGTTTGTGATCTGCCACATGTATCATGTGTAAGTAATGACATACCTGATAATTTATATGTACTAAACTCAGAGGTCATATATCTAGTGAAATATCATCATTATATAAGAAACCTAGTATAGATTTAGGATCATAGAGATACAATTATATGAAACATGAAAACTCACATTGTTAAAGTTTTGTAGTCAAACCACCAATTTGAGGAAGCTATGTGTGAGCCTAAGGATGTGACGCGGAAGAGGAATCCTCGTATTTTTATACTTGAGTAATGAATTTCATTGGTAAGGATTAATTTATTCTAGGTATAATATAAAAACCCATCATTTTATGTTATGTATTTTATTAAATATATTTAATCTATTTGATTTCATACTTTTGACAAAACACTGGGCTTAAATGAGACTCAAGTATTATTATTCTAACATAATTGTGATAACCATGGTATTGGTATGAAATGAATAAACAATAATAACTAAATTATGATAACATAGTTTAAATTTTTTTATAAAATTAATTCATTGGGGATCAATTAATTAAAATTTCAAAAAAAAAACTAATTCGCCAAAAAGGTTGTGTCTTTATAATAAAATTATTTTTATGCCCATAATACAATTTTAACTTAATAAGTTAAATTAATCAATATTTTGAAATACCATAAAGAAATTTAAATTTTACATATTCAATAAATTGTTTTTTAATTATTGCAATATATTTTATAGGCCCAAGATAATAATTATTCCAATTATATGCATAAAAAGCTATATTATTTGTAAAATAAATTTAAACCACCTTTTAATTGAAAGCCTATTTTAAAACAAAAAATTTAAATTTTTTTTATGTTTTATTTGATGAAATAAAAAACATTTTTGATATAAAGAAATAAAAATTATCTTAGTGAGAATTGTTTGTGTTTTTTTGATAAGTATCATTTTTTATGACTTTTGAAAAATAATGCATTTTAATTGAAAATGATATTTTCTTCACATATATTTATATAGTAAAATTTTATTTTTATTTTTTTAAATTATAATTAGTTAAATTATCAATAAATAATTACAATTTAGTTCATGTTAATCAATTTCAAAATTAATTTTGATATAAAAACATTTCGAACATTTTCACATTTTCACATTAAAACCCTCATTATCGTTGCATCTGTGAGATTAATTTTAAATATAATTGTGTCGATTATGTTTATTGAATTTTCTAAAATATATTCAAATTTTCAGATAAAAAGGATTAAATTATTATTTATGTAAAATTTTATTTTTAATTATAATAATTTTACCATGGAACAAAAAATATTTACCAAAATATATATAAAATAATGACAACGGTTAAAGCTAAAAGGTAAAAGAAAGACATACCTAAATATTACAAAATTTTGTGGCTTTATGAGATATTTATCAACACTAAAAATCCATTATGACATTAATGATCATTAACATTTACTTATATAAATTTCAATTAAATATGGATGACTTTAAATATAAAATAATCATTATTTAATCACTTAAACCATCCTCTCCTGAAGTATAAATATCCCCCCTCACCACCCCATTTTGAATCACATGATATTATTCTCCCCAACTATATAAAAAACCCTCTACTACTCCCTTTCATAATTTCTTTTTGATACTAGTATTATTAGAATACAAATGAATGATCTTTCAATAAGCGATCTAAATGATGTCCTCTGATGAATAGGCAAAATTCTTCAATGGATAATTTTGTTTTATTGTTTTTTTAAACCGCATCAATTATTATTATATTATTATTTTTTTAAAAAAACATTATCTCAAATATAATGAGATTTTTTTTCAAGGTTGAAACCTAAATTACAAAAAACATCAACTAAATGGGACACACAACCATCATTCGAGTGTACGGCAGACTACCGCCTCACTAACTGATGTCCTTCGTTATTCCATTACTAAAATTCATGGTGTGGAATATTGATTTATTTATATTTTATGTTATATATATATATTGTTATTTATTAATTATATTTTAATGATAATATTACTCATAATTTATTTATTTCCATTTAGTGGGAATATGATTACATAATTTGTGGATGTGTGGAATACTGTCTGCTCGTAGTATTGTAAATCCTTCATGTATTGCATGGAATTTATTATGGATCGATTTACAAAACATATGTTTCATATATTAAATAAAAAATATAATTGTATTATAATATACATATATATCATGTAATATTCATTTATTCAATATGAAATGATAATGGAAACAATGCCCATGTGTACGTACGACCTACTCTCTCTATTAACGATAAATTCCATTTCCTACAACTAAATTTTATGTGTTATTATAAAAATTTATATAATTAATATATATAGTATCTATATCATGTTTTAAATTCGTGATATTTTTAAATCATGTTCTATGTCAATGGAATAATAAATAAGTAGTCAAAACATACACTAAAAACAAAGAAGTTATTACGTGAAAAAGTGAAATTATTTATAGATTATTGACGAATAGGTAGTGATATATGATTAAAAAATAATATATGATATCTTATATATTAATAAGGTTCTATAATTATTTAAAAAATTTATTAAAATAATTACATGGATGGCTAATGAATCCTTAACCAAAATGAAGTGTAATCTAAGGGTATGTCATGTCACATTATCTTCAATGAGATGTATTCCAAATTCCCCAATTATTACTTTTTATATTTTTATATACTACCAATTGATATGCAATATGATGAATACAATTTTCCGAATTTTATTAGTTGTTTCTATTGATAGTCATTACTCTTTTTAGATATCATTCATTTAATTTTTAAGTGATAAGGAAATTATTAACCTAATTTCTATTATTTAGGTTAGCCTTATACATCGTTGATTATATCATGTTATGATTATCTATTTTATGAATTGTGATTATATTTTATTTAATTTCACCTTTTACTATTTTTATTTATGTTGAATTCACAAAATCAATTAATTTTATTAATATTCACTTTAATGGTATGACATTTATTGGGTTTTTTGTTTAAAATGATTATAATAATAATGATTCCAATAAAACTATATTTTTATTCTATCTCCATGTTTTTATTAAATAAAATTCAAAATATTTTATACAATTCTCATATGATTTTTATAGTCATTTTACCCATGTATTAATTTTAAAAAACACCTGTAAAAGGATTCATTTTTTTTCTATGTGAGGTTTATCTATCACATCTCTGATAAAAATATGAAATGAATGTTCCTCAATTTTTATGTCATGAGATAATTTTCCCTCCATAATGAGAATTTATTCTTTTGATTTATCCTTTTAAAAATTATAGGGTTATTTTCAATAAAAATGTTTCCCTATATTATTACAAAACTCTTTAAAATGAAATTATTTGAAAATGGAAATTCTTTTTTTTATGAATTGTTTCATGTGATCATTCAAAAAAATTTCCATATGTGATAACATTATTTGAAGTTACATATGACTTACCAGGGATATTATTCATCGAAATTATCCTTAGAATTTGTATGGTTGTTTTTTGTTTATTATAGAAATATGTTTATGAATCCTTTTTCATTTCAATGACTTAAGTTATGATAAAATGATTATGAAACTCATTTCCTTACATGGGTTTTGATGTCATGAATGATTTATGTTATTGTGAAACACATATGTATGATTTCCATTGTGTGATGTTCGGGAACTATATCTCCATGGAATTCATGGGATAATGATGGATAACTAATGTGTAATAGTTCTTTTCATAAACCTGATTAAATGATCAAAAATGTTATGCGTAGACAAAATTACATGTTTAAAATCTTATGTGTGAACCTAATTTCATGTTCAATTTTTTTTTCATGAGCCTGTTTAAAATTTTAAAATATTATAGATGAACAACATTACACATTAACAATGTTGTTCATGGAAAATATTTCATTCACATAGTATTATGAATCGACCTATCAGTATGGTCTATAACTCTAATGGACCGGACCTATCCGATCCATTACTTTGTGAAAATGTGTTGTTAGAGGTGTTCTGGAATGTAAGGTGGCTTGGGGTGCGTTGGAGGGACTTCTAAGGAAAGTTAAAGGGTAATAGATTTCGCACATTTGGCGCACGGTTTTCCTTAACCGTGTCATAAAACTGTGCAAGGCTAGTCTTGGAGGCAGTGGCTAACGCATGGTTAGCGCACGGGTTGTCTAATCGTGCGGACTAACCATGCGAGGAGTGTTTTTCAAGGAAGAAGCTAACGCACGGTTACCACACAATTTGTTAAACCATGCGGACTAACCATGCGAGCACTTAATGTTAGATCCTAAAATTGTGGATCTAACTAGTTTTTCCTTTAATCACCTCATTTATGCCCCTAAGCTTCCATAACTAGGAATTACTCTCCCTTGAAGGTTAGATAACCTCCCCCAAGCATTTTGTAGGAGATCCAGAGTCTTTTCTTGGAAAATCGAAGCTAGTTCTGGAGGTATGTGGTCGTTCTTTCTTGATTTTCATAGATTAACTTAGATTTACTCTTACTCTTCTCACGATTTCATGGATCTACGCTTGTTATGGGTATATCTAAGCGTGTGGATATCATATATAATGATTTTTGGTCATGGTTGTGTTAGGAGAGGAGAACTAAGGAGGATTCTTGGAGAATCGACCCAGTTTCTTGGGCGTTCATCGACAGCTGTGGTTTTCCTCGAAGACCTTTGAAGTAGGGGATTCATTACTTCTCTAATTATTTATGTGAAATCGTAGAGTTATAATGATTTATCCCTTTGGATCACAATGGAATGGATCTAATTAAATAATTGAACCGAATTAAAATAATTGGTTCGATCACATGTTGTTTCTTTGTGTTGTGATAACAGTTTGTCTCTTGATTTGCTAGATAAGTGTGATATCTATGCCTTTCTTGTTAGCATGGGGTTCTTGATGAAATTTATAAAGAACGTAAAGATATAATTAATTGATAATTAATTGGCTAAAGTTAAAAAGGCATGTAAATGAATCTATTTGTTGTTGTTGTGGTTGTAAATCCAAATTGATGTAAATAAAATTGATGCCGATGTATGTGTTTAATTTAGTTGGTTGGTAAACATAAAATCTGTTGGTGCTTGTTGTTTGAAGGCCAAATGCCTATTTAAAGGGCCAAGATCCCAAATTGATGTGTTGTTTGTTTTCCTTCTTCTTGTGCGGTGATGTGACCCTGGGAGGGTGTTGTGATATGTGGGGGCATGGAGGCCTTGTGGTTGTGGAAGCAGATGACGCCTAGAGGGGTGAGATGCATCGGTTTATGCATGTGGTTGTCAGGGAGGACACTGGGGATGATGGAATGGGATGGATTTAATTGTTGGATACTTGTTGATTCATGGTTATTTATCTACATTACTTTTCCCCACTGCTCAAGGCAGTTGGCCTTGCTTACCCCTCTTCCGAAAGAGGCGAAGACACGCAGGTTATGCCACGTGCTTTCCATTATTATCCACTCAAGGGACAATGGGTCTACGCACTTTCTATAGGAGGAAAAGACTCGAAGGGTCGTACGTCTACTTACCGTGTTGAGCCCCCTTGTGTTTATTAGCATAGGTTTCTTTTCGAGAATTCCTGAGAATATGGGAAAGTAATTATGTAATGAATGTTTTAATAAATTATGTTAACCCATGGGGTTGGAGTTTGATGAAACATAATTATGAGGTTGAGAACTTTTGATGGGATAGTGGTTTTTGGATGTAATGTTAACAGAAATTAATGTGAAATTTTACTTGGTTAATTAATGTTAGATGAATAATTTAATGTACAATGAAATTGATTAAAAAAATTAGAATGAAGTAATATAATAAATCCAATTAAATGGTTGTGTGCTTATTGGATACCTAGTCTAATAAGTGGCAGCCCAGATTTTGAGATACGTTAGCTACAGTCGTGTCTAAGACTACGTTGTGCCCATAGTGTGGTTGGGAGTTATCATATATTTTGTACTTTTTGTGTTTCAGAACGCTACTCTACCCTATCAGTAAGGTTAACTGAAACCCCAGGGATTTTGATCCCTAGGGGGTGTTTTCCCCATAAATCATATGGTAGGATGAATGGATGACTACCCCCTTTGACCCCGCTCTCTTCTCGTGGTAGATACTAGTTCCATGAGGCAGAGCTGTTAGTTTTCCCCATATATGAGTGTTGAGGGATATAATGGATTGTGGTTATTCACACACATATATTCTGGATATAGTATCCTGTGGACTACTATTGGTGTAACGTTTATAAGCTGTGATGGCTTGAGGATCCTTACTCGGTGTATGGGCTATAATGGCTTGAGGTATAATACTCGACGTATGATACATGTTATGCGAGATGTGGTGGATCCCAGAAACTACCTAGTTACTTTTGGTTGTAAGGATGGTGTTGTGCTTATCCCAGTTGTCTGTGGGAAAGCCTTTGTGGTGCATGTGGTAATGATTGTGGAGCTTAGCCGAGGTGTACACGAGAAAGACTTTGGAGAGAGACGCACAGGACGTATGTTGTTGGGGAAAAGTGGAAAACCAGTGGGGAAGTAGTATCGGGGTACCCTTGATATCCTTTATTATATAATATATTCTAGTATGCATTACATGGTGAGAGTAGCCATGGTGAGGTTGGGAACTTAGTATACCTGTTTAGGTGATGAGTTAGTTTCACTTGTTTTTCACTGTGCTTTAGTATTCGTTCTTTAGTTTTTCACGAGATGTTTCAGGGAGGATCCTACTGAGTATACTGTTATACTCCCCCTTCGTATATATAAACTATTTTTCAGGTCCCTTGGAGCAGGTTGGAGATCAAGCTTGTTACTACTAGCTTGTGGTTGGGGGAGCTTTTCGGGCTTGTGGTCGCTGTAGTTTTACTTTATTTTGGGTACTTGAATTTTTTCCTTTCAGATGCTGTACTTTTTCATGGAATTTCATATATTTACTTGGGTTTCTTTAATATTTCAGTTTTGAGTTGGAGTTGGTTGGTGTCTATCTTATATCTCTCTTCTGCATGTGTTCTCTGAGAGAGTAATGCCTCCCATTTGATTATTTATTATACCCTCAGTGCTAGTCGCCAATCCGAGGCCTACTGGATGCGGAGCTCCGGGGTTATTATCTTCCTTTTCACATTTCCAGTCCAGGGGGTACACTTTGTTGGAAGGGGGTTATGACAGAGGGGTATTATAGATTTGGTTGAGAGATTGGATGGAGTTTGGAGTTAGACACACATCAGGTTTCATGGGTTTGTAGGGAAATGGTGTCATTCATGTTTAGAAAGTGAGGTAAACACTAGAGACTGGATGAGACATAGGAATTTAGGGCCCCTCTATGATCTGATGTATGGATCTTTAAGCTTACAATGGCTACTAAACATGGTGATACTAGTTTCAGGGTAGAGACCTAGAAATGGATCATGCATCATTCTTCTTTGTGCATGTGTTTGAATGGGCAGTCCTTGGGATAGGTTAACCAAAAAACAAATAAATGAAAACAATTAATTAATAAATGTCGAGTCTTATATATTATAGGCATAGGAGCTCTAAGTGTTTGTTATTTTGTAGGTATGGCTCCAGGTCGACATCATGGTCAGGTTTTCATAGAAGATGTCTAGCAGGCTGTTCCAACAGGTCACCTCAGGGTAGAGGTTGATGACGACGACACTTGGAGGAAGACACTCCGAGAGTTTCAGCACCAGAGTCTGCAAGAGTACGAGGGATCCATTTCAGATGCAGTCATGGAAGACTAGTTCGAGGAGGTCGACATAGGATTCAGTTTGATCCGTGCTCGGAAAGAGAACTGGGTGTCCTTAGCTGTGACGATGCTGCGTGGAGAAGCAAGGAAGTGGTGGTTCTTGTTCCTCGAGGATCATGGGGAGTCAACGATCTCAAGGGAGGAGTTCTCAGACAAGTTCCAAGTCGAGTTCCTTTCCTCGACTGCAAAGGCGTCCATTTTCCAGGAGCTTCTTACCCTTCGACAGGGGAGCTCCCGTGTTCGGGAGTTTGGGATCTGTTTCAGGAACCTTTTACGATATGATTTGGACCTGTTACCAGATGAGGAGGCCAGCGAAAGGCATTCCGAGGAGGGTTAGAGTCCATAGATCCAGTGCCAGGTCACCCCATTTATGCTGAAGACTTCTCTCGAGGTGATGGCGAGGGTAGAGGTTATCGAGAGGACTTTGGCCAGGACTGAAGCATCACGAGAGGGGAAACAGCATGATTCCTCACGAATGAAGGTTGTGGTTCGGGGATCCCAGTTTTTAGGGCAGAGGAGTTGTCATTCTGCCGGGGGTAGGTCCCAGCCCTTCATATCTCATTTTTCCAGAGTCAGCAACTCTCAGGCCTATGCCAAGGAATCGGGCACTTTTTTTTCTTGTGGTGGTCATGGTCATCTGCAGTGGGAGTGCCCAACCATTCAGAGAAGTCATCGTGGAGAAGTTGTTAAGCACCCAGTTCCTCCGTTGAGGCAGTTTTCTTCGAGGCATCAGCAGCCAGTTGCACCATCTTTAGATCAGTAGAGGGTATATGGGGCAGGCAGAGGACAACCCCATGACGCTCCCTGTCCTCAAAGAGCAAAGTGTGGCTGTGGTGGTGCTCTCCATTATGGTTAGAGTGGCCGTAGAGGAGGTCGTGGTCAGCATCATGCTCTAGCTTTTCCAGCACCAGATGAGCCTGATGTTGTTCGAGGCACCCTTTGCTTGTTTTCTACCTTGGTGTATTCCTTGTTTGATTCAGGAGTGACACATTCCTTCATATCACCTACCCTTGTCCATGCTTTAGGACTTGAGGTAGAGAGGCTTCCAGTGCCCTTGGCGTTGACTACTCCAGTTGGAGGTCGAGCTTACTTCTTTGAAGTATGTTGAGACTATGAGCCAGTGTTGGGGAAACACCGCTATTGGGGAGATTTCCTATGTTTATGGATACAACCATATGACGTCATCCTTGGCATGGATTGGTTGTATTCGGTGTAGGCTATTGTCGATTTCTTCTAAAATAAGGTCTTTTTCAAAGGTGCGGATGGAGAGCCAGTGGTGTTTGTTGGTGAGCGAGATCCTCGGATGGGTCACAAGCGCGTTCCATTATTATCATCCATGATGGCTGAGATGATGTTGGGTTCTTCAAATGTCCGGCAGTTAGTGTTTCCTAGGGTCGTAGAGATGTACCTGGATGTCTTCCTAGAGGAGGTTGTAGCATTACCCCCTCGACAAGAGATCGAGTTTGGGATCGATCTACAGACATGATCTTCTCCTATCTCTATGTCTCCATATAGGATGGCCCCATTTGATTTACGAGAGATACGTATATAGATTTATGGTTTGTTATAGTGTGGTTTTGTTCGACCAAGTGTGTCACCATGGGTTGCACTAGTTCTGTTCGTGAAGAAGGCCGATGGCAGTTTGCAGTTTCGTGTCGATTATTGTCACTTGAACAATGTGACAATAAATAATCGATATCCTCTTCTATGGATTGAGGACATATTCGATCAACTGAAGGGTGAAAGTTGGTTCTTAAAGATCGACTTGTGGTTAGGATATCATCAGATTCTTGTGAAGGATGAGGTTATCCTAAAGACTACATTTTGTTGTCATCATGGGCATTATGAGTTCGTTGTAATGCCATTTGGCATGAAAAATGCTCCAGAAGTGTTCTTGGGACTGATGAATGTTGTGTTCCACGAGTTCCTGGACAAATTCGTGTTAGTTTTCAATGACGACATCCTTGTGTACTCGACATCTGAAGTGGAGCATGTAGAGAATCTGTGATCCGTTTTGTGAGTTCTTCGTCGACATCAGCTATTCAAGATGTTTTAGAAGTGTGCGTTTTGGGCTCGAAAAGTCTGTTTCTTGGGTCATGTTGTGTCCCAATAGGGAGTAGCTGTGGATCCCTCAAAGATTAAAGCAGTTGTGTCTGGGTCATCTCCCAAGACAGTTTCAGAGGTACGAAATTTGTTTGGTCTCGCAGGCTACTACAGGAGGTTCATAGAAAATATCTCATGGGTTGTGACTCCTCTAACAGATTTGACCAGGAAAGATCAGGATTTCATATGGACTGATCTGTGTTAGGAAACTTTCGAGTATCTAAAGGAGAAGTTAGTATGTTCTCCAGTCCTTTGTCTTACAGCCGAAGGAGTTCAGTTTTATTTTTTTGTGATGCTTCACATCTAGGGTTCTTTTGTGTTCCCATCTATCAGAGGTCTGTTTTTTCTTATGGATCTCGGCAGTTACGTCCCCATGAACAAAACTATTCCACCCATGATCTTGAGTTGGCAGCTATGGTGTTTGCTCTGAAGTTGTGGATACATTAGCTCTTTGGTGAGCTCTTTGTGGTTTTCTCCGATAATAATAGTTTGTGGTATGTTTTATCCCATCTTGACTTGAACTTACGATAGCATTAGTGGATGAAATTCTTACAAGAATACGACATTGAAATATTGTATACACCTGGAAAAGGGAATGTTGTGGCTAAAGCGCTGAGCCGAAAGTCATGTATTGATGCTGTGTGTGAATCCAGTGATTCTTGGAGAGTAATGGAAGAACTGTCAGCATTATATCTTGGTATGGGAGAAGTTGGGGGGTAGAGGAAGTCTTTTTAAGATGACGGTGCAGCCATCCTTGGTGAAGAAGGTGGAAAAGTCCCAGTTGGGGGATCCTGAGGTGGAGGTCTGGAGAGACCGAGTTGTTCATGGTGAGACCCATGATGGTTGGTCTGAGGATGATCAACACAGAGTGTTGTACCATGGAAGGATTTTTGTTCCCATGGATATGCATGAGACGGTACTCAGAGAGTTCCATGGTTCTCCTTTAGCGGTGCATCCTGGTGTGAAAAATATGTGACGATCCTTGAGGAGTCAGTTTTGGTGTCCTGGGCTAAATCGTGTGGTTTCGAGGTTTGTGTCTCGATGTTTAGTCTGCCAGAAGGTGAAGGCCAAACACCGTGTTCCGGGTGGTCTTCTCCAGCAATTATAGATTCCTCAGTGGAAGTGGTATGACATCTCAATTGACTTTGTTACAGGTTTACCTCGAGCTCTGGGAGGATGTAATGGTATTTGGGTGGTAGTGTATCACTTATCAAAATCATCCCACTTCATAGAGATCAAGGAGTCAATCTCATTGGAGGTTATGTCGAGACAGTATCTAGAGGATGTGGTGAGATTTCATGGAGTCCCAAGGATGAGAATTTTTTATTGAGATTCTACTTTTACCTCCAGGGTTTAGAGAGGTCTCCAACATGCTTTTAGTTCTCAAATATTCCTTAGCACTAATTTTCATCCTCAGATAGATGGTCCGACAGAGTGAACTATCTAGGCTCTTGAAGACATGTTGCGCTCTTATGTTCTTGATTTTGTAGGTTCATGGATGAAGCACTTACAATTGGTGTAGTTCACCTATAATAACAGTTTTCACTCCACCATCAGTATGGCGACGTTTGAATCCTTGTATGGCTGGCCTTTCTGTTCTCTGTTGTGCTGGACTGGGGTCGGAGAGTTAGCAATTCTGGGTCTATAACTAGTGAAGAAAACAATAGAGATGGTTCAGGTGATTGGTGAGAGGATGAAGATAGCCCAAGTTCATCAGAAATCATATGTCAATCAAAGAAGGAGGCCCCTAGAGTTTAATGTTGGGGATCATGTGTTTCTGAAGGTGGCTCCCCATCGTGGGTAGCAAAGGTTTGGTTGTGGGAGTAAGCTTTCTCCTCATTTTTTGGGCCTTTCGAGGTGTTAGATCATGTTGGAGTTGTGGCGTATCAAGTAGCGCTTCCCACTCACATGAGCCGGATACATGATGTTTTCCATGTATCACAGCTACGTCGTTATCTGCATGAAGACTCCCACATCATTGATTGGGGAGAGATCGATGTTGATGATGATTCCACCTTTGAGGAGAAACCTGTGGAGATCAAATACCATAAGGAGAAGGTGTTGCACAAGCATTCCATCCCCTTAGTTCCTGTCTTGTGGTGACACGGTGGCTTAGAGGAGAGTACCTAGGAATTTTAATCATAGATACGTGCTCAGTACCTAGAGTTTTTTGATGTTTAACACCTCCCATGTATCGTTGTATCTGATGTGGTTGTGGAACTTTCATGTATATGAGATGGCACCCTTTGTTTCTTTGGTGTCTTTCTCTCTTTTGAGTGGTATCTCAGTGGGTAGTTGTTCAGACCCTGTTTCGTTTTCTCTTTAGGTGGGTTTTGGATTCTCAAGGACGAGAATGTTTTGAGAGGTATCTGATGTAATGGATCGGTCCTCTCCGGTCCATTCCTTTGTGAAAATGTGGTGTTAGAGGTTTTCTGGAAGGTAAGGTGGCTTGGGGTGCATTGGGTGGAATTCTAAGGAAAGCTAAAGGGTAAAAGCTTTCGCACGGTTGCCGCACAGTTTGCCTAAACCGTTCGGCCAAACCATGCAAGGCTAGTCTTGGAGGTAGTGTATAACACATGGTTAATGCACGAGTTGTCTAACCGTGCAGACTAATTATGCGAGGAGTGTTTGGCAAGGCAGAAGCTAACGCATGGTTAGCGCACTGTTTGTTAAACCGTGCAGACTAACCATGCGGGAACTTAAAGATAGATCCTAAAATTGTGGATCTAACTAGTTTTGCCTTTAATCACCTCGTTTAAGCCCCTAAGCGTCCATAACTCGGAATTACTCTCCCTTGAAGGTTAGAAAACCTCTCCGAAGTGTTTTGAAGGCGATCCAGAGGCTTTTCATGGTGAATCAAAGCCGGTTATTGAGGTATGCGGTCGTTTTTGCTTGATTTTCATAGATCTACTTAGATCTACTCCTAATATTCTCTCAGTTTTTGGGATATACACCCGTTATGGGTAGATATAAGCGTGTGGATATTAAATATGATGATATTTGGTCTTGATTGTGTTAGGAGAGGAGACCGAAGGAGGATTCGTGGAGAATTGAACCGGTTTCTTGGGCATTCATCGACCGTTGTGGTTTTCCTCGAAAACCATTGATGTAGGGGATTCGTGGTTTCTCTAATTGTTTATGTGAAATCATAGAGTAATCGTGATTTATCCCTTTGGATCAGAATGGAATTGACCTAATTAAATACATGTACTGGATTAAAAGAATTGGTTTGATCGCATGTTGTTGCTTTGTGTCATGATAATGGGTTGTCTCTTGATTTCCTAGATAAGTGTGATATCTAAGCCTTGCTTGTAGCATGGGGTTCTTGATGAAATTGAGAAAGAAGGTAATGCCAGAATTAATTGATAAATAATTTTCTAAAGATATAAAGGCAAGTAAACGAATCTGGTTGTTGTTTTTGTGGTTGTTGATCCAAATTGATGTTAATAAAATTGATTTCGATGTATGTGTTTAATTCAGTTGGTTGGTAAACCTATAATCTGTTGGTGCTTGTTGTTTGAAGGACGAATGCCTTGTTAAAGGGACAAGAACCCAAATTGACGTGATGTTTATTTTCATGCTGTTTGTGTAGTGATGTGACCCAAGTAGGGTGTTGTGATATGTGGGGTTATGGAGGCCTTGTGGTTGTGGCATCGAATGACGCCTATAATGGTGAGATGCATCGGTTTATGCATGTGGGTGTCAGGGAGGACACTGGGGTTGATGGAATGAGATGGATGTGATTGTTGGGTGCTTTTTGATTCTTGGTTGTTTATCTTCTTTACCATTCCCCACTACTCCAGGCAGCTGGTTTTTCTTACCCTACTTCCGAAGGAGACAAAGACACCCAGGGTATGCCACGTGCTTTCCGTGTTTAGCTTCTCAAGGGAGAATGGGTATACACTCTTACTATTAATGAAAAGGTATCGATGGGTAGTACATCTACTCACCGTGTTGAGCCCCCTTGTGTTTAGTAGCATAGGTTGCTTTTCTAGAATTCCAGGGAGTATTGGAAAGTAATTCTATAATGAATGTTTGAGTAAATGATGTTAATCTATGGGGTTGGTGTTTGATGAAACTCAATGATGATGTTGAGAACTTTTGAAGGAACAGTGGTTTTTAGATGTGACGATAATGGAACATAATGTGGAATTGTTCATGGTTAATTAATGTTTGATGATTTAATTAACGTACAATGAAATTGATAAAAAAGGGTAATGAAGTAATCTTATAAAGCCCTTTAAATGGTTCTGTGCTTATATGATATCTAGTCATAGAAGTGGAAGCTCGGATCCGAGAGACGTTTGCTATAGTCGTGTCTATGACTACATTATACCCATATTGTTGTTTTGAGTTATAATATATTCTATACTTTTGTGTTTTTATAAGCTACTCCACCCTATCAGTATGGGAAACTGACCCCCATGGGATTCTGATCCCAGGGGGTGTTTTCCCCAACATTCCAGTGGGAGGATTAATGGATGACTACCCCCTTTGACACCGCTCACTTCTCTTGGTAGATACTAGTACCATGAGGAACATCGGTTAGTTTTCCACATATTTGTGTATAGAGGGCTATAATGGATTGTGGTTATTTAGAGACATATATTCTGGATATAGTATCCTATGGACTATTATATGTGTAACATGTATAGGCTATGATGGCTTGAGGATCCTTACTCGGTGTATGGGATGTAATGGCTTGAGGTATAATACCCGACATATGATATATGTTATGCAAGCTGTGGTGGATCCCGAAAGGTAACTGATTACTTTTGGTTGTAAGGATAGTGTGGTTCTTAGCCCATGTGTCTGCAGGCAAGCCGTTGTGGTGCGTGTGGTGCAGATTGTGGAGCTTATCCTAGGTGTATAAGGGTATGCCTTTAGAGAGAGATGCATATGACGTATGTCGTTGGGGAAAAGCGGCAAACCAGTGGGGAAGTAATAGTGGGGTACCCTTGATATTCTTTATTATATGATATATTCTTGTATGTGTTACTTGGTGAGAGTATCCATGGTGAGGTTTTGAACATAGTATAGATGTTTAGGTGACGAGTTAGTTTCACTTATTGTTCACTATGCTTTACCATGATTTCATTACTTATTCATGAGAGGTTTCGGGGAGGACCCTTCTGAGTATACTGTTATACTCACCCTACCTATATATAAACTATTTTTCAGGTCACTTGGAGCAGGATGGAGATCAAGCTAGTTACTACTAGCATGTGGTTGGACGAGCTGTTCGGGCTTGTGGTCGCGGTCGTTTTACTTTCTTTTGGGTACTTGAACTCTTTCCTTTCATTTGTAGTACTCTTTCATGCTATTTCATATATGTACTTTAGTTTCTTTTATATTTCAGTTCTGATTTGGAGTTGGTTGGTGTCTATCTTATCTCTCTCTTTTGCAAGTGTTCTCTTAGAGGTTAATGCCTTCCATTTGAGTGTTTATTATACCCTTGGTGTCAGTATCCAATCCGAGGCCTACTGAAGGCATGACTCAGGGGGTAATTATCTCCCTTTTCACATTGTCGGCCCAGGGGGGTACACATTGTGGGGAGGGGGTTGTGACAATAAAAATATGCGTGGACCATATTTAATGTCTCTATGTTTTGGAAAGAGCCTGGTTTCATGTCCTTGACATAATGAGTGAACTTGTTTCTATTTATATATGTTCATGATATTATAATTTTATGTTTATGACACAAATTCAAGTTCAATGTCAATATTCTATGTCATATATTGTGTAATTTTATTATTTTATGATTTATATCTTAGGAATTACCCATATTTATACCATGAATCATGATTTTGAATCTATGATATTCATTATAATGATATTAAAATGTTATTTTCATGTTTTCACACCCTTATTCTTATGTTATGCTTATGTGATTATTGATATCTTATATTTTGAACTTTACTTAGAATCTGAAATCTCCTTTATTATTGTATCCCTTCACCAGGTTATGAGGAATGATTGTAAAGGTACTTTGTTTAGAAGGATTTATCATGGATGATATTGATGACCTATGGTGAAAGTTGGTAATAGTTGGAGATAATGTTTATCATTATGATATTGTTATTTATGAACCCAATTTGTTACAATTTTTTCATAATTACCTAAAACTCTAATCCTAAATGTTACATGGGTATGTATGTGATCCAATACAATATTTTTACATTATATGTTTTTTAGGAAAAAATGGGTCACAATTATTAGTATAAAATTCATCAATTTAATGTTTATGTTTTTAGAAAAAGATTCAAATGTGTAGATTTTGTACTATTACTACCATTTCAACATATAGTATCAAGTGAAGGATGTGTTTCAAGGAAAATACAATAAATATATACCATAAAAAACTATAATATGGTATTCCATATGTATCCTCAATATATATCATATTTTTATGTTCCCTAATATATATTATTTCATAAATCTAGTTCCCAATGTTTTTACTAAATTTACTCTGATTCAAATGGAAAAGAGACCAACCCTAGTTTCCCTGATTGGGTGCCTTATTTATTACATTTGAATCAAATACATGGACTCTTATCCCAAAAGAACTAAATATTATATTAGTGTCGGTAAAAAAAAATATACGTGAATCTTACATTATATTTGAAAACTAAAATTACAACATTATTTTATCAAAGAATATAATTATTCTTTCTATAATATCCATGAATATCAATAATATTAAACAAAATTTTTTCCTAGGGAAAATAAATGAAGAATGGGTGAGCTCAAATTATCAATACAGGTTAAGTAAATTTGATGCTCTAATGAATCCATATGCATATTCAATGTGGAAATGTATATAACAGAAACTGATGTTAGCTATTCAATAATTTTGTATAATATGGAAGGAATAAATGATAAGAGTGAAATTCCATATAAATAATCACATGAGGGTTAAAACATAACCATGGATATAATAACCAATCAATTAATCACATGGAATGTCACTTACTAAATTAATAATGATTGAATGAATAATTCCACACATCTAAATTATCAAGATATATCCTCAATATTATAACTATAAAGATTTATCCCCATGAATTTTAAAATTTATGGATTGGAACCAGTGTGAATTGGCCAACATATTTTTCTAATGAAACCTATCACTACATCATTCGGTCCATATAATGTAATGGCCCCACCAATCACATTCAATTTATTCATTATTTAAATGAAGGGAAGAAACATAAACAACATTACTATTTTTATTAAAAAAAGTCATACAAAATATAAAATCATTATCCAATAAAATAATATGACTATAAAACATTCAAATTTATATTGATAATGGTATACAAATAGTAATTCCACTGTCAAAATGTTCAAAAACCATCCAAATAAATAGTAAGGATGACTTTAATTAAAACTTTTCTCAGTGGATACTATATAAAATAATCTTTTCAAAATTTTGATGAATAAATTTACTATAAAAATATTATTAAAGACATTCTTGTGGAAAATATCATATTCATTTTGAAAATTATTTTTTAAAACACAAAAAAATTCATAATTATTTTATTTGGAAATATACATGAAAACATAAAAATTTATCCGTCAAGCATTTTGACTTCCTGATAGATGATTATTCCTTTTGTACCATATACATTAAAACATGTATTTCTTTCAAATTTTTGTTAAATACAAATTTTATTTCTTTTGGAAATGGAATAACATTCCATTGATAAAAATTTTCCAAAATAAAAATGGATAAAAATTCCTCTAATAAGTAGTTTTAAATAAATGAAAACATTTTTTAAAATATTTTTAGGAAACATCATTTTTGGAAGGAAAATATGTTTTGGACTAATGAGATAAATGTAGTTGGATCTTTTAAATAAAATTTTCTTGACTAATTTATGTACCACAGATTGAAAAAATTGTATTATTTCTTTAATATAACGTGAATTACCATAGGAGAATAAAATTAATGGTTTTTATTATTAAATTGTTAAGTAATTTTCTTCAATTGATATTCAATAATAAAAAATATATATTATAATGAGATTGAAACATAAAGCCTTAAATTGATCATGACACATAAGTGAGATTTAATCAATGAATCATTCAAGTGTATAAACTGTAAATAAATATAAGAATATTTGTAATGAAACAAAAAACAATCATAATTCTTTACACACATAATATTATCATGACTTAATAAATAATATATAATTTTAACATAATGAGTGGAAATTGAGTTAAGTAATCACTCAACTGGTTATTAATTTTAGATGAATGAGAATTAAACATCATTATTGTATTTTTAGAGATTTTATTAACATATAATAGAACCTTATCTATATTATAATCAAATATATGATTCTTTTTAATAACTTTTCCCCCATTCATTAAGAATCATTAATTATTTTCTTTATATCAAACATTTATTCCCTTGTTTTATTATATGGGGTTCATTATGAAAGATCTTTTACTAACACATATTATATAAGTTATTCATCTCAAGAATAATATTCATGACATAATTATCATTTATTTCAATCAATACTATATTCAATACCAATCATGAATGGTGGTTACAAAAAAATTCATGATACGACCATGGAGACGATATTTCATGCATATGCATTACTAACATTATGATTCTTAAATGTTTATTTTTGATAAGGGTAATTTCTAATTCCACAATTTTAATAATATCATATATATACCATATTATGTCAATTAATATAATTATATACATAATCTATACAGGATGGTGATGATAGGAGAGTCGCATCACTTCATGATGGCAGTATTGCATATGTACATGAATGTTGTTATCATAATTTAGTTAGACTGAAGATAAGAAAGATAGTGATAAATATTAAAATTATAGAATGGTAAATATGTCTTGAATAAAATAATTATTTTATTTATATAACATTAAATAAATAAATTTTACCTTATTACACTCCATGTAAATCATTAGTGTTAGGATAATCATATCTCTTTGTGAGGTGGTAGCTCTCTGTACACATGATCATAGTTATCATACCAAACTATGAAAATGTGGTAATGAAATAAATAATGACATCAGTTTATGAGGCCGTTATCCGCCATACACACAAATGATGATTTTATAACCAATTTTATATATGCTTAGATGGTTTTAATGTCATACCCAAAATATAAAAACATCCTAGTATATGAAATTTATGAAGGTTATTATATCAGAATAGATTAATAACAATTGACTAAGTTTAGAAATAAATAAAATAGAGAAACTTGTTGAAAAATAAAACCAATTCACTATGTATCTTTATTTCCTTTACACTAACACCTTACTACGGTGGATTTCTTCCCTAAATAATTCTTCTAGACTGTGTATAGAAACTTTGATAAGTAATTTGGGTAAGGATGAGATAAAATAATATGGTGAATGTTTTGAAGAAGTGATGTGATGTGATGGTCATTTATAAGTGTGGGTGAAGACACACCAGGTATTTTTGAATGGAATTGAGTGATCCCACATTTTAAATATGTTACAAGGGCCCAAAATGGTTCATTATTGAATATTATATATGTAGTGGAACAAATATGGAATGAAAATGTTTTTAGACAAGTGAATTGTTTATTTTTATCTTAGGAAAAATTTATTTTTTATTTCAAAATCACTTTTATGGAAAATTGGAAAACAATAAAAATTAAGGATACAAAAAATATAAAACCTCATAATAAATAATCAGTCCATTCTAGAACAATTTAAATTTGAAGGAAATAATTACCTTAAATAATAACCATTCAATGAATGTTACCATTATTTATATATTTTACTTTATGAGACTTTGTAAGTGATATGGAATCTTGTTCTATGTCCACACATGTTCCTCCATGTATGATTTCCCCTCTTTGAAGCCAAATATCAAAATCTAATTATTTTAATCATTCCAATAGGTTTTATATTAATTCATATTACCTCATATCTATCTTCTGACTATTTTATGGGAATCCATTATAGGTAATCTATCCAAGATAGAATCCACTATAATTTATTCATTAGAATGCATGGGAAGATCATATGGGTTCTCGATGTTGAAAAATTCCTTATTTTCATTTATTGAATTGATTGTAGTTGATTCTATTTTTTTGTATGGTATGGTTACCCTAAAAATATATGTTTGAATATCTTAATCAAAGGTATATGCTTTATGATCCTGATGAAAATTTACCACCTTATACTTGTGTTCTTATTATTTATAAGATCATGTAATTAGAGTATAATGTAAATTTGAGTAGTCCTTCTTTCTACAGGGCCTTCGCACGTGCCGAATAAAATCTACTGAATTGTTTATGTTCTTATATAATTTCATTGAAGATGACCAAAGGTACTCTTCAACATTTTCTACTTACATCGACCCAAAGGGCATGGTTTTGGATTCATAATCCTTATATGTTACTTTCTCATAAGGTATGCATCTTAATAGATTATTCTCTTTATTCCCTTATCTCCATTCCCATAATTAAAAGATATTTGTTCACTTTCACCATACAAAAAAAATTATCAAAAAACAAAATCTATTTTAAGTATGATTCTATTGGATTTTAAAATTTTGAATTGGTTTTTATGGGTCTTATTGGTCTCGAGACCGCAGCCTGAGAGTCGTAGCAGTATCTAGACTGTGATGATTCTGTGATGCAAAGCACTACCTTATATGAACTCCATTTTTAACTATGATTTGAGAGAGAATTTGTCCATAACCAATAACTCTTCCTTTAACCACGTCATAAAAACTAATAGGTATACTAACCCCTCCAAGAACCTATTATGGAGACTCAGAAACAACCAAATCACAATTCATGTTAGAAATAATATTTTCTACATTATGAATTCCATTATTTGGTATTGGATTTCCATAAAGATAAACCATACCCACCTACTCATTGAGTGATAAAATTTTAGTGAAAAAGATAGTAAAGGGACCATGACTGATCAATATCAGGATACCACCACTTCAAGATGTTCTTTAAAGACACTCTGGTGTGATGAGAAAGTGTTCTCTATATGATTACAAGAAGAAAAAAAATACATCAAAGAGTAAGAGACACCATGTTGTTGGAAATTCTACACAATGAAAACCACATTCCACATTCACAGAACTACTGATTTTTAAACATCAATTTCACCACATATTCATGGAGAAATAGTGGTGGAAAAAATTTCTGTAATATTTTCAAAACAATGAAATCGGTTTACCATATTCTTAAGCATGCGAATTATCAAAATATTTTTAATCAGTTTAGAAGATTAAAAATTGTTATCCACAATACAATAAAAATTACATCATTTTACATATGAATTTTTTTCTTTGGGTGTGGAAGAAATTTGATTGGTTCTAATATTGGTTACCAATGAACTAAGTTGAAATCAAATCAGCTTTTGAGGAAAAACAAATCATAAAGTGCTGGTTGCCGAGAAGGCATACAATCACAGTCTTCTTTAAACCCCATGATCTAGACATGAAACTATATGAAGAATTTATCAAAGGTTGGGCCGGACTAAAATGATCCATAAATTTCATATTCATGAGTGTTGAGCCCCCAAAGAATAATAATATTGAAATAGCAGGTTAAGAAAATCCATCTTCTAAATTTACTATTGTAATTATTTTTTATTAATTTTACAAATTAATTTGGGAAAAAAATAAATAATATTTATTCTGAATTATAAAATTGTATAACAAAAAATATGGTCATAATATTTCAAAATTCAACATTAAAATTTGAAAAATTAAATTTATAATTAATAAAATATATATGATTAGAATGTGTGGTTTTAAAGTGAAAATGACGAAAGGCTATAATCTTTTTATTTATAAATTCAATATAAAAATGGTTAAAATGAACTAAATAAGGTTAATTGATATATTATTAAACTATTTTAACATTAAATTAAATTAAAAATAAAATATATCATAATATATATTTTCATTGGAAAGGTAGTTTTCAAATAAAATTCTATATTTTTCACTTTTCTTCAAAAAATAAAACTATTAATAAAAAACCAAAAATTAACCATAAGATAATTTTGGTATCTTGATTTCAAAAATAAATTTTAATTAATCATATAATGTTTCTAAAATTGTAAAAAAAATAATCATATATTAGGTGTGTTATGTAATACTAACCCATCTTTTAGAAAAAAATCATAAATGGTTCTATTTTTTAAAGGATTCTTATTTTCGTTAAAACCTATAGATAACAAATAAATATTTCTTTATTTTTTTAATTTTAATTAGTTATAATCATAATTTACATTCCAAAAGTTTGAGATAAATTTCATATTAAATAATATTATTACTATTATATTGGTGTTTCTTAATACTCGGTCTTGCTTGTAACCTAAGCTATTAATGTAAAATGTTGTTTCATGTATCATTAGATATCAATGAAATTAAAGTTATTATAAAAGAATTTCTTTAATATATTAGGGTGTTATTGTATATTCTATTTTTTTGTCACATAACACAATAGTATTAAATATTATTCATTTATAATTTTGTGGTGTTATATATAATATAAGGATAAGAGTCTGATTAAAACAATAATTAAAAATAAGTTCCTAACTAATGATTACAAAATTTTCAAATTAATCATGTGAATGGATTTTGAAAAAATTGTCAACAAATTCTCCAACTCTCTATCAATTGATAAAAATAGGCCCCTGTGGTCTCCCAAACTAAAGGAATAAATAATTTCTTTCATGATCCATAACCATATGACATATCAAAAAAATGATGTAATGTAAGAAAAATTTAATACTAGTTGATATCTTTATTTACATTATTTTATACTTTTCCACAAATTAATTTATATTGAAAAATATCTCAATTAATTTGGAATAATTTCCATTATAATTGCTTACTTAAAAATCGATGAAAACCCATGGTGTAATAATGATATCATCTATTATTTATAAATATTATCATATTGAGATTTAACAGTGTATTCGACTTTCGTATCTATTTTTTTATTCTTTAGATTAATCTAAAATAATAATGGGTATGGATTAGGTTTCCCTATATAAATCACATATCAACTTTTGATATAAGAACACTTCATTTGAAATTTCAAATTATCTTATAGTAATTGATATTTATGAAGTCCATATTGAATAAATTTATATAATGTTGACCATTATACACAACAAAATGAAAATTTTGACCGAAATTATCATAGATGATGTAAACATCAATGAAATAAATATTGAATATGTATATAATAATTTATTTATTAATGAAACACATAATCATTACCAAGGTCATGAGGTTGAACATTAAATGAAACTCATAACGTGATTTATACCTATGTGAAATAGTCTATATAGAATGGTTCCAATTAAATTAGGGGGAGATAACGAATCACATGAAATATAATTTAGACAAGGTTTTAATCCACCCCATTGCTTCAATATAAGGAGATCCTATCATCTTATTCAAAAATAATGATGAATCAATGATTATTTATATTGATCATTGGGATTTTAATAAATTAAAAATTGGGAACATAATTCCTCTAACCTATTTAAATTGTTTATTCAATCAAATATTATGAGATCAATTAATTTTTATCAGTGAACATAAATCTATATATCATAAATTAAGAGGAAAAAATGATGATATTACTAAGAAAATATTTCATATGAGTCATGGGAAAAATTTAAAGTCATTCCCATTTTAATTATTAATTCTACCACTATGATTATGAATATGATAAATAGTGTCCATATATAATAACTTTTTTAATTTTTCTTTTTTATTATAAATGAAATTCAAATTTTTAATAGGAATGGAAGAGAATGAAGATCAATTGTTTATTTTAATAAAGACTATATGAAAGGATAAATTTTATACTAAATATATTAAGTATGATTTATCATTCAAAAATGTACCACAATTAGTTCAAGTGATCACATGAAATTACATATAAGAAGATGGATGAATTTATTGAGAAACATCCCATTCCAACAACTTATTCATAAATCATTATCCTTCATTGGTCATGATGATATTACTAATTAATTGTTGAAACTTTCTCATGGATTTGAAATAAAGTGTCCATGTTAAAATATTAGGGAGTTAAGTTCCATAGGGTAGTTAAATGTGAGTTTTTTCATAAGGAATAGAAATATAGGTTCTTCATTTCCCATGCACAAACATTACCCAAAAATAGTGAAGGACATGTAAAATATCGTGATTCTTTTATTAGGTGTTTTTGTTACATCCTCATTATGAATTATAAGGTAATTTCTTATGATTAATAACAATATAATACCTAATATAAAAATTAAATACACCATGATTTACAACAAATAGTAAATCACTTTTCAATAATGGTTTACAGAAATTATGTCGATAGGGAAAATTTACATATTTATATATATAAATCATGAGATAATGAAATATATATTTATATACAAGGTATTGAAAATTATGTTACGGAAAAATACGAAATTGATAAGATACAATTATTATTCTATACATTACTTGCTAAGGTTTTTAAAAAATAAGTGGTTGATGCCCTGATCTAGGAAGACCATGCAACATTACCCACAATAAGGATTTAAAATAACCAATACTTAAATATTTTGTGAGGGTAAATATGAAATACATAATGGGTGGATATTAATATGATAATATACAACTGATAGCTTAACCATCAGTCTATAAAAGGGACAATGAATAAAAAAGTTGATCTGGAGAAATAGAAAATATCAGTTATTATTCTAGAGATCAAATTCGATAAAATTGATTTCTATGGCTTTAAAATTCGATATATGTCCCATAAAAACCTGAATTGGAGAAGTAAAATTTGGATTTTTCGCATAGATCATCCTTTTCTCTTCATCAACGAAGTAATATAATGTTTATATATATAACAATATCTTTCAAGAAAACATAAAGAGAGAAATTATAGAACACACATACCGATGTTTGGTATGACCAAAATTTATGCCAAAATGACATATTTATTTGGAATCATTGAAACAAATATTCATTCATTTATGAAAATAGGATAACATCACTATAGACATCATCAAAGGACTATCCAGAATTTCTAAATTTATTAATGTTATTTTCTTCTTATTTAATTATAATATAAAGCCAAATCATTTTTTGACTTCAACGAATATTTATCCATGGAGAAAATTTACATCATAATCATAAGGGTAGTGGTGAGGCTTCATGGATTACAAAAATTAATTATATAAAATCAAGATCAATGGGTTACATCAAGGATCTATAGAAGTCAATAAAAATAACTTCAGACGTAATTGAGATTTAATAGTGTAAATATCTTTAGATGGGTGGTCTATATTGTAGGGAAATTCAAACACTAAATGATATGTTGAGATCATGGTTCATTGATTTTGATTAATTACATGATCAAACCCTCTTCTTGTTATAGTTCACATATTATTTTTTCGCATTATAGAATTTTGAATAATCCCTATAAGGCTGTATATGGAGAGATACATGATTCCAACATGTGGTGATAAAGTCGGATAAACAAAGATGGTAGAGCATAACCATGTCCAAATAAATATATAAATTGTTATAAGAATTCATTTACATGTAAATCTTGAAAATTATCAACAATAAAAATATATAGGTAATAATTGATGTGAAATATATTTTGAAGTCAATGATAAGGTGTTCCTTTGACTATCTCCAAGGAATCTAGTGATGATATTTAGGGAGAAAGGTAAGTTAATCCATAGATACATTAGTCAATTAATGATCATTGATCATGTATGGGTTATAGAATATATGTAATAGCCCAAGAAATGACTCGTTAAAGAGATTTCCAAAAAAACTCAGTTCCATCAAATGGTTCCACCTAAATGGTGGCACCGGTTACGGTCACACACTGAAACGGTGGCACCACTTATGGTGGCACCGTGATGGTGGGATCGTGAGGGTGGCACCGTGACGGTGACACCGTGAGGGTGGAACCATGATGGTGGAATCATGACGGTGGAACCGTTACAGTCACATCGTCAAGGTCGCACAACGAAAAAGTGGCACTGCTTATGGTGGAACCGTGAGGGTTGCACCCTGATGGTGGAACTGTGACCATGGCACCGCTTAAGGTGTTTCACCAAAAGGTTCCCCACCCTTGTTTCATTTTTCCAATTCCACCACCATAACGTATCTTTTGACGTAAAATTGTTTCAATACCACTTTCAAATCTATTTAAAGCCTATAAAAAGATATCAAAAATCCCCCAAGAGCAGGGCGGCCCTTAACTTTTCAAAACATGTGTCTTTTTCTCGGTGTTACACCTTTTTCCTATACTTTCGATTTCCACCCATGTTATGTGTTTCTATCTGATTAAAGGAAATCATTTTACTCACAATAGTTATGGCCACCTCTATGATGAGAAATATTAAATAAAAATTAATTCCATCTTTTGTAATCACCAAATCACATGGTGAAACCATGATCCACCTTTTATGTTGTTCAAGATTTAGTTATCTTATAACTCTTGGATCTCACCTTCTTATTTCATGAGAATTAATTCTTCCTCAGGGATGGTCTCTTTTCCTTCTTCTCCTTGTTGCATTTGGAGTCCCCTTTTTCTGAGGAAAGTGGTGTACCTGTTCTAGAACCCTTCCTGCCCTCTCTGGGATGCCCAGTGTTCATCCTTTCCAAGTCATGCATCCACAATTCTTGGTAGGTGGAGAGAAACCTCGATCATTGATCATCCATGTAGGGTTCTTCATTCATCTCTCTTTATTTTTTATCATGTGGGGTGGGTATCCTAATGTTTTTACAAAGATGGATGAATCTAAACCATGATAAAGATAACAAATAGACTTTTAAAGATTGTGGGGTTGTGTTAGATGATTCTACTGTAATGTTTATCCTTGATTATATATTGTGTATTTCTTGGGCTATGTCCGCTGAAAATATTGGTCATTGGAGGTCCTTCCTTGCGCATTAATGTTCCAATGTTTTTCTAGTAAATTCTATAATTTAATGGTATTAACATAGAAACGGTTCAATCACATAAACTTGGTTTATAAAATGGATTCCCAATGAATAATAACACTTGGGTGGTAACCCTAGATAACCAACTAGAAGATGGAAAATTAATGAATGTCTTGTTTGAATATGAAAACATCTTTGCTCTATCTTGGTAACATGTGTGGTTGATCTGCTTGATACTTGTGGTGGGAATGGGTGAGGATGGGATCCCCTATTGTGGTGTGGTTGTTGGTTTGTGGATATTAGGTCATGTGGGCCATATGGTGGGACTTGGTTTGGTTTCAGTACATTGACGGATCTCACAGATCCCTTTTGTTGTTGTGACTTTACAAGAGAACTGGGTGCGAATTCTTAATCTGCTTCTAGGTTGTTTTTACTTCCGTGGATTGTGGCTATTATTGTTAGTTACCTGATAGTGAAGAATTAATTAAATGGAATCACATGAATATGAAAACAACAATGGGTTCAATGGGGAATTGTTTTCCGGGAATGAGTTGAAACTTTTTTGTTGTTGTTGTGATTTTTATGAATGAATAGTAACTAGAATGTTTGTGTATGGGCTAGTGTCGGAACCCCTAGGTTGGGATGAGTTCTTGTTTACTAGTATGTATAATTTAGTTCTTATGTTTCTTATTCGTGGCCCACCCATTTTTAGAAATTCATTCCGAACACCCCCATTTCATGGGGGATGGTGTTTTCCCAAAAACACTTATGAGTGGTTGGTTATTAGATCCTTTTATGACCCCTTCCAGATTATCCCAAGACTCTTCAGGAAAGCTATGACCGACTGACTTACATTATAGCCTAAGATTCTTTGGTTAATGTATGTTGTGGTGGTTGGCCCAGGTGTGTGCGGGCAGGTTGTTTCCCAACTGTCTTCGAGATGGGGATCAGGTGTCTTCGGGTGTGGCGACAGTTTCTTAGGCCCAGGTGTC
This sequence comes from Viscum album, assembly GCA_963277665.1. Classification (NCBI taxonomy): domain Eukaryota; kingdom Viridiplantae; phylum Streptophyta; class Magnoliopsida; order Santalales; family Viscaceae; genus Viscum; species Viscum album. The sequence goes on from OY728135.1 coordinate 1,407,557,554, forward strand.
ATTGCGCATTTCCATAGTTGTTCTATCCCATTTGTATATACACGTGGTTATGGTTGGTTGTAGCCAAGGTGTTTGTAGAAGAGATGGGAGGTAGTGGTAACCCATGTGTGTGTGGGAGGGGTATGGTAGTGGGACTGCGGTGAGAAGTGTGGGAGAGATCGGATGCATATGATGTCTTAAATAACCAGTGGGAAAGTGGTGTTGGGTACCCAAACATTGAGGTGTTTTTACTATTACATTACTTGAATTTCATTATTTGAGGAGTGTGCCTTGGTGATGTATGGGTTGATATTTATTTTATTAGGTGCCTGGTTATCTCCTTTTCTCATGGGGAATTAGAATGCCTCCCTAATTTTTCATGAGATCTTTTGGTTTTCCCTACTGAGTATACCTGTATACTCACCCTACTTATATAAAACAGCTTTCAGGTTTCTAAGAGGACTCCACGGACCGTGTGGTATTGTACTAGTTTGGACGTTGGGATAGTTGTTGTTGTTGATGTTTTTCTTATCTTTGGTATTTACCTTTTGTGTTTTCTTGTATTGTAGAACTTATTATTGAAACATTCATATGGGAAAGGATTTTTGGTGATTTATTTTTACTTATAGATTTTTTTTTATATGGGACTTTTTATATAACTCCCGATCCTACAAAATAAAAAGGACAAAGCCTTCCATTTTTTGTGTGTGTTTTTATACACTTGGTGCTAGTTGACACTCCCAAACCTATTGATGGAATTTCTCAGGGGTCATTATATCTCTTTCAATATGTATATGCAAGGGTTTGGAAATCTTATATCCCTTTCATCGTCTTGGTGATGGTTGGTCGTGATAGAACGGTCTCAGAGGTCTGAGGCAGAGAGATTGGATGAAGCTCGAGGTTAGGCACAGTGAGGATTTGATTGAATGGTATGGAAACATTTTTAGGCAATCATGGTGCGTGAAATAAGCCATGGAAGACCAGCTAGGACATGGGATATTAGGGCCCCTTGTGATCTGATGCAAGGACTCTGGGCCTACCGAAAGACCAAGTGAGGCTACACCGATTGTAGGGTAGAGACCCTAGGAAAGGTACATGCATCATAATGTGTGTGTATTTGGTTTTTGGGGATTGAAAATGAATAAAAATCCTAAGAAAAAAATTTAAAATCAATCTTCAACACTGCTCGGGATTAGGAATTTCTTGTTTACCTTGCAGCTAGGCCACCTAGACAACGACAACATGTAGTGCAAGAGATCGAGGACTAGGAGGTTGATTTAGCTGATAGGAAGAGGGTTGACCGAGAGGAGGAGGATGATTAGTGGAAGAGGATGCATCATTTTATTCAATAAAAGACCATCAGGATGTACGAGGGAAGCGTCTTAGATATGGAGATAGAGAATTGGCACATGGAGCTGATGATAGCTATCATCTAGATCTGGGATCTGAATGAGTACTGGGTTGCACTGGCTGTAAGACACATGCAGGGAGCAGCGCATCAGTGGTGGATTCATTATCTTGGGGGGAATTGGGAGGTTGATGTAATGTGGTCTGACTTAGAGAGGGAGTTTTTGGCGGAATTCCTCTCTTCCACGATGAAGGCCGGGAAGTGTCAAGAGTTACTCTCTCTCCAGCAGGGGGTATGTCGGTGGGAGAATTGGGGATCAAGTTCAAGGACCTTCATCTCTTTTCTCAGGACCTCTTTCCATATAAGGAGTCTCGGGCGAGACATTTAGAGGAGTCACTCTGAACATCTCTTTAGTATGTTGTTACTCCCTTCAATCTACGAACATAATTGGCGGTACAGAAGAAGTATGAAGTGGTATAAATGATGCACATGATGGGAGGTGTTCTGCAGGAGGGGATCTAGTTAGGCTCATCAAAGGGAAATGCCATTTGTAGTAGGCCTCTAGTGTCATGGCCATCTAGGTTTCAACAAGTGGGGAGCAGGCCCCAGCTGTTCCAGTTTCGATCTCATAGTCCTCTTCCTTTCCTTTCAGGCCTAGGACTGAGATGCGTCATTTGTGGTAGCCATGGGCACCTTCGGGATCAGTGCCCGAACCAATTTCTATACAGTCAGGGTGGGCCGGTGCAGCACCCACCTCAGCAGTAGTAGTTTCTAGCCATGCCATTTCAGAAGGATCAGTAGGTACAATGTGTAACACCCCATGCTTCCACGGTATGCTTCTCTTTGAATAATACAATAGCATGTGTTGTACGCAACTTCGAGTTCTAACACACCAAAACAAATAAAACTAGCTGTTATGAATAGTAATACCCGCTTTTTGAAATTTTATAAATTTTATCATTCAAATTAGACTTCATTTTTGGATTCGGAATATCAATATTAGCTTAGGGTGAATTTTTGATACTTTTTTTATCACTTTAATATTGTGATGAATAGTGATAATTACTAAATTTTAATTAAAAACAACCTTTTTAATAGAAATAATTAATAGGGAAAAATTATGCATTGGAATGATTTGTAAGTATAATTAGATTATATTTTTATCATTTAATACAATTTAGGAAATTATAAGTAATTTCATATTTAAATTTGACATAAACAAGTGTATATCTTTTGATAGTTATTATTTCATAAAAATACGCTTTTCATTTTGAAAATGGGAATTAATTTTAAATTAATTTCTACCACTTCTGTGTTTTGAATTTGGAAAAATGGATCCCATATTTGGAATCCGGAGGTCCAAATTGTTTAAATAGTTAACTTTTATATTTGTTCATTTTTATTATTTACTATAGTAAATATTTTATTTATCGTGGTTAAAGAGGTAAATACAGTAAATAAAGGTACAAAATAATATTATAATAATATTAAATTACCCTAACATGTGTCTTAATCCTATTGGATGATATATGTCCGACCATGGGCTTCTTTGGGTCAATTTTGGGACCCCATGGAGCCTCTTGAGTGTGATAATGTCATTTTATATTAAAAAATGTAATGTAAAGACAAAAATAACATAAGAAAATATCTTTTAATAAAAAAAAATTATAAGAGGATATATAAATGATCTATTCAACTATAAATATTCATTATAAATCTAAAAATATTTAATAAATAATGGTATTTTATTTATAATTTTTACACATTTAATAATTAAATTTAGTTATGACACAATGATGATGCAGTATTTTTCTTATTAATGAAATAATCTAATAAATGATATTATAAATACTAAAATAAATATAATTTGAAAATTTTAATGCCATAAAAAAAATTTCAAGTTTAATTTTACAAATTTGGGTTTATTAAATGTATTTAGTTCGAAGTAATAATTTTGATAGGACTTTAACAAAAAACAATTATTAAAGAATCTCACAATTGACATAAATTAGTTTTTAAAACAAATACAATATTATTGGTTGATATAATATTTTTAGAAGTCTATGGTTCGCCCAAATGGCTTAAATAATATTATATGTCAAATTAATGAACCGATTGGGGTTTTTTTGAAAGTTTATTTTATGTTTATTAACCATATAGTATTAAAAAACAAAGAGATAAGGTAAAACTCAAACTATTAAACTAAGAGTTAAATCTAAAATATAAGTTTAATATAGTAACCCAAACCTGTCTAAAACCAATTGGATGAGTGGTTTTCGACCCATACCATCATTATAATTTAAATAATTCATTTTGTATTCATTATAAAACGAAAATTATTTTATTATAAAATAATATTTCTAGCTTTTCCTATGGTGCCTCTCACCCCTCTTACAAAAGGTCACTCTCCCATCCCTCTAATTCACACACTCAAAGACTTTTGTTTCAGCCAACCTCTACTCAAATACCCTCTTCACATTCCTCCCTTAATCCTATAGGCCTTCCTTTAGTCCTAAAGCCATCCTACATAGCCATTTTGGTCAAATCAAAAGTTAGAACCCGACGAAGAGGTAAATATTTCCTCACCTCTTTTAAGTTCATTTGTTCTTCCACTTCATCTTTCATTGTTATTTACATAATAAAATAAAAAATCCAGTATATTCTATATATTGTGATGTTATTATAAATATGGTACAACCATATTCATTATTCTATACATCCTTTGAATGACATGTCACCATATGTGCGTACATACGGCTTACCGTCTCCACATCGTGGTGTAATTGTTATTCAATACATTAAAATTTGGATGCATATAATAATGATGTTTAATTAATGTAAATAATAAATATTACATGATAATGATTCTTTATATATTATATAATATCCAATAATATATTATTTTAATATCAAAATAATGATATTGTCGCTCGTGCGTAGGTACGGATTACTGTCTCCACGAACGTGATGAGATTCATACACTATCGTATCCATTCAAGTATAATTTCAATTAGATGATTAAATATAATTTTCAAAGACTTAAAATAATTTTTAATATGAATAAGATACATACAATCCATAAAAAACATTACTTATTTAACAAATCATACAAAGGAAAATGAATCAGTTAACACCTGAAACGACGATAATACTAAGATATTATTAACAAAGAAATGTTAAAAGATCATATATGATATCATATTAATGTATATTATTCGTTAATAATTAAATAAAAATTATTTCACCATTATACAAGAGGTTAACCTACACTCGATCACAGAATAGTAAAAAGTAAGTGGTTTCTTATCACACTTTTAATTTCGTGAGATTTGCATTGTTTGCCACTTATTTATTGCATATGGTGTCTTTTGTGCTTCAATTTGATATATATTATCATGATTATCTTAATATTCATGGTATTCTATGATTCATTTGGTGGTTATTAAATTTTGGTCATACGACTCGATTGATTACAACATGGCTTTTAACTCACTTCTTATTTCAGTGAGATTCATGCTATATTGCAAGTACTTCCTTTTGTGTAGTGTATGTACTTACCATTATTTTATTACCTATGTAATATATATTAATTTATGGGTATTTAAATCTTTATTATATGATCCTTCTTTAATGTGATGTATGTTTCGTGAGTCACCAAATCGGTAAGGGAATTTCAAATATCAATTTCCGCTCATTGGGCTTTACGGATACATCATTGATTATTTTACTACACAATTTTGTGTGGAATCACTCTTTATTATTAGTGTAGTAATTTCCAATCCCCTTTCTATTTATATAATTTTGTATACACATGATCACTTTGTTGATAAATTCTAAAGTCATCGATATGAACTTGATAAGATTAGTTTTCACTCAATCACCATTTATTTAGTTAAACATACAATTCATTTGTGTTGTTTTTAAAAGAATATGTGTGAATGTTCTGCGATTGATTTACACTAAATATATAATAATATTTAGTGTATTTATATTTTTCACTCAAAATTATGTCATTGATTTATCCTTATCCTAAGGATACATTCTCTATAATATATTTCATCTCAATTTACATTCCCCTGAGACTTCTTTGTTGTTACACACCAGTTCAATTTTATATGGTGTATATAATGTAATTTGAAATAGTATATCATGGATCCCTTTATTATCATGATATTATATTTTTTTAATAACTTCAATAATTTGTATTCAAGTGTCTCTCTTTTAGTTAGGAACTCTAACTAAAATATCATTTTAAATGTTTTAAAACTTATTATTATAAAGCATTCTCATTAATGTCTATTTTTTAAAAATGGGTTTAAGGATTTATTTATATAAACATTCATGTTTTTAATTAAAATTCATTTTAAAAATTTCAATGTGTTAATGGACACTTTGATTCAAAAATCTATTTTAAAACGGCTTCTTGACAAATAGTGTGACTTTTAAATGTTTTTAAGAAAAAGGGGGATATTTCTCTCTATTAGATTTGATGATTATTTTTATCTATGTTAATATCCTTCATTATTATCGATTCAGGTTAATATTTTTCAATACAATCTTTCATATTGTATTGAGTGATTTATATTTGACTGTGGATGTGCTATTTTTATACCATTCATGGTTTGTGGATAAATTATTGACAATTCGTATGCTAGTTTTAATACAAATGGTTATGTTATGTTTCAAACTATTCATACGAGGAATGAATTAGACTTAGTAAGTGATGGGTAGAGCCCTATATAGCTCCAAAATGCATCGATAGGTCTAATGAGACAAACTAGTGTCTCAGAACAAGGCCTTGAGAAAATCTTATTTGTAGTCTTCGCACAAGGCCTTGACAATGTGGTTATGAATGTCTGGAATTATGCATTCCATCTTTAAGAAAGTGGTTATTGATATTTGATGTTATTATTCGACTAGTAGAATATCCATTTGAATATGTAAATGGAATTATTCGACTTTATATTTTCCATATTATGCTGAAGTTCAAGTTTTAAAAGTCTTTTGATTTAGTCTTATACATTGTCTTAAATGTTTGTTCTTATTTTTGAAAGTTAATCCCATAATGTTATCCTTACTAAGCATCTGAGCTCACCCCTTTCTATGTTTTATTTTTCCCAGGATACGAAGAATTATGTTATTACTGACTTGAATGGATAGTATATGGGATCTCAGTGTTGTCTATGGAAACAATGTTGTTGTAGTTTTCAATTTTATGATGTAATCTAAACCTTATGAATGTATCTAGTACTTCCAAGGATACTGAACTAATCGGTCTTTTGAGATTTGATCTTTGTGATCATGCTAATGAAATGAAATAATACACCGACCGTGGGCTTCTGGGGTCTAGTCGTTACAGTTGGTATGAAATTAAGTTTGGTACAAACCATGGAAACTAGATTTAGATAAACTCTCATTACAGCACATACCCCTAAGATAAACTCTGAGGATTAGTATAGAAGAACTTCCTAAAATTTTTGAATTATAGAGATTTTGTGTGTTTTACACACAATATATCCCTATGTAGATACGAGTTGGTAGAGGTGTCTTTGGCACAGATGTACCTAGGGGTAAAACCTGAAAAAACCACTTTGAGCTAGACTTGAACATGAACTAGTGCAAACCAACGGGACTTGCTGCACTCTTAGTTACGATACTCCTAGGGGATATTCTTAGGTTAATTTACATTTTCTGTACAAAATGATTTGAAGGATTTTAATATAATAAGATAATAAATGACCTTGGTTAATCCTAATGTGTTTCAAATTGAAAATATGGTGTCATGATATTCTCTAAATGATTTTATGACTACTATTACTCACACAATGCTTTATAGTATGAGTCAGTAGTTGGGTTCCAAGGAAGTCATAGTAACTTTGAGCATGATGTACAAGGTGGTAACGATGGTGGAAATGAGAAAAAAAATTGAATATTGATAGGTGTAAAAGATATCATGTTCATGCCAAACCAGTTTTTCAAAAATAAGATCAAAAAAATATATATTAATCAACTCCCGGACTCAACAAAGAAGAGAAATGTGATGACTAATAAGTGCTCCAGCAGTGGAGACCATAGAGAAATAAATACTCAATTTACATCATGCAGGAAATGTGGAAGTGACACCTAGGAAAGTCTCTCAATGTAAAAAATAAATGATTTACGTGTGGGAAAGAAGGACATAAGTTAATGAATTACTGAGGAAAAATGAAGGGTACTGTGGAAGAAAATAAAAATGGTCCCAAGAATCCATTTAATGTCATTTTTCATAAATGTAGGGGACCTGGCCATTACTCGAGTTAATACCCTATTTTATAGGATGTATTCTTGGTCAAAGAAGAACCTATGTGGAAATAAATGGTTGGAGAAATGTTTAAAAGTATTATTGATCCTTGTTGATGGGTTTAATTTGGAATAAGCATCTCTTGTATTTGTAACCATGAAATTTGTCATGTGAAAATGATATTTGAAAAAGAATTATGTTTTCAGTAGTGGATATAGTTATAAATAACCATTTGGTTTTATATGATAATTGGGTTTGAAGTATTTACAAATTATTATGTTTTGGGATGACAATGCAAGGTATGAGATAGCATTTGTGGTTAAATTATATGGTTATTTTGAGGAATTTATCTCATTTTGGTAATGTTATAAAATATAGTTTTAGAAAACGGAAAACATGCAGACCGTGTGACAACCCGTCGTGTCAGACAAAGATGTGGGAATCCAACCCACAACCAGAGTATGATTGAAATTTATTGCCCACCACTGGACTATGTGAAGTCTCTGGTTAGTGTGACAAATTATTTTTAGTTAAATACTTTTATTGATCAAAAATAAGTTTCTTTGGGATCTTATGTCTTATCAAATGAATACCCTTAGTATAGGAACATGAAATGGTGATTAAGGGATAAATGTTATTATAGAAGACGTTCACTCTGTTGGGAACACTATCTGCCTAAGGAAAACAGAATACTATGGTATTTCATTTAAGGATTAATGGTGGATTTTTATCTATGTTTTTATTGTTTATTTATAGTGATTTGGGTTATTTATGGAAATGATTACCCTATAATAGGGAATATGTGATTAGGTTAATTACTTTTATGTATGTAACTTTAAGAGTAGTCGATGTCATTTGGAGATACAATTTAACATGGAAGACTACATAACCAAATTATTCTATGTTTTGGGTTTCAATATTATTTTGGATTATATTGAAGTATTTTAAGGACAATTTATTATTTAATGGAATTTATTTAACTTTGGGGTATTGTTGGTTTAATTTTAGAAATTAAGATTAGTGTTTATTTCTCTAATGGAATATCATTTTGGGGGATCAACTGATCTTGTACTAACCATTTCGGTTTTGATTAATCTCTAAATACAAGGTAAATATATATTTTATCCTTTGTGGATCATGTGATTCTCTAGAACATCATTCCAGCTCTTCTGGTGTGACCAAGTCATCTTGAATACTGATCGTTTGAAAGAAAATGAGTTAATAGTTGAAATTTATTGAAGAATGAAACTTTACATAAAAAGTAAGTATATATCTTTATATACTTGTTCAATATCATAAATAAATTCCTCATCTTTATGAAATGTAACACAAAAAAAAGTTGCCTATTTACTTTTCATACTGGGAAACTATTGATCGTTTTTTCCATCACAAGTTTGTGGTTTTCTTGTTGATAACTTTCTCTTGATCATGTTTGATATCCCTCTCCATCAGAACATGATAGTTATTTTATCTTCCATATCTATTTTTTCCTATATGGAATCCTAGTATGGGTTATCTCAGGTGACCTTTGTACTTCTTTTTCTTTCTTTTAACGCAATAGTTTTATTGACTCTTTTTACAATGTGGGACTTTCAATTATGTTCCCAATCCCAATTTTAAAAATTGTGAGGACACTATATCCAAAATGGGGGAATAATGTAACACCCCATTATTACATGTTATGATTCTCTTTGAATAATATAATAGCGTGTGTTGTACGCAACTTCGAGTTCTAACACACCACAACCAAATAAACTAGCTGTTATGAATAGTAATACCCTATTTTTAAAATTTTATACATTTTATCTTTCAAAATGGAATTCATTTTTGGAATTGTAATATCGAAATTAACTTAGGGTGAATTTTTTATACTTTTCTGATAACTTTCATATTTTGATGAATAGTGAAAATTACTAAATTTTAATTAAAAACAACTATTTTAATCAAAATAATTAATCGTTATAAATTATAAATTTTAAGGGTTTGGAAGTATAATTAGATTATATTTTTATCATTTAATACAATTTATGACATTATAAGTAATTTCACATTTAAATTTGACATAAACAAGTGTCAATCTTTTGATAGTTACTATTTCATAAAAACACGCTTTTTGTTTTGACAACGGGAAATAATTTTATATTAATTTTTGCCACTTCTATGTTTTGAATTTGGAAAAATGGATACCATATTTGGAATTAGGAGGTCTAAATTGTTTAAATAGGTAACTTTATTTGTAGACATTTGGAATATTTACTACAAGAATTATTTTATTTATCATGGTAAAATGGGTAAATCCACTAAATAAAGTTACAAAATAATATTATAATAATACTAAATTACCCTAACACATGTCCTAACATTATTGGAAGATAAATGTCCGACTATGGGCATTCTAGGGTCGATTTTGGGACTCCATGGAGGAACATGGGTGTGATAATGACATTTTATATTAAACAATCTAAAGTAAAGACAAAAAATAACATAAGCAAATATATTTTAATAAAACAATATTTATAAGAGGTTATATAAATTATCGATTCGACTATAAATAGTCATTATAAAACTAAAAAGATTTACTATATTTTATTATATTATATATAATTTTTAAAAATTGAATAATTTAATTTAATTATGACACAATGATGATGTAGTATTTTTAGAAACAGAAAATGATTTTATTATAAAATAATTTTTCAATCCTTTATTAAGGTGAACCCCACCCCTCTTATAAAAGGGCAATCACCCTTATATCTAATTCAGACCTTAAAATCATTTTTCTACATCCAAACTCTACCCAAATACCCTCTTTTTTGACCTCCTTTCGTCCTGGAGGGACTCCTTTAGTCAAAAATCTAACCTAAGAATCCATTTTGATTAAATCAAAAGGAAGAACCCGAAAGAGGTAAATATTTCATCACTTCTTTCAAGCTCCTTTCTTCTTCCACTTCCTCTATATTTATTATTTCTATTTTAAAATAATAACTCCAGTATATTCTATATACGGTGATGTTATTATCACATCTGGGAAAACGGTCTATACCCACGGTTCAAAACCGTGGGTATAGCCACCAAAACCGTGGGTATAGCCTATACCCACGGTTTTGGGAACCGTGGGCTGGAACGACATCGGTATAGGTCCCCAACCCATACCCACGGTTTTCCAAAACCATGGGTACTGGTTTCCTGGCACAGTGTCATCAAAAAATAGCCAATTTCCACGGTGTCAACAGATTTTACCCACGGTTCTGAAACCATGGGTATAGGTCCTAAAATAATGCAGGTGCCGAGTTTTGATCCCACAACCTCTCCGCTGCAAACACAGTGTCTAACCACTACCATAACATCACCTATGTATATATATATATATATATTTAGTTACATATAGTTATAAAAACCATTGGTATAAAGGGAAGAACCGTGGGTAAAGGGTTCCCGCCAAAAAAAAATTCCTTCTCGCGGAAAATTTTTTTTCTCATGCACAAAAAACTTACCTATACCCACGGTTTTTCATAATCACGTGTATATGTATTTTCCCCTAGACCTATCCCCATGTTTTTTCCCAAAACTGTGGAGATAGATACCCCTATACCCAAGGTTTTGGGAAACCATGTGTATAGGTGAAGTTTCAGGACCTATCCCCACGGTTTTGGGGAAAACCTTGGGGATAGGTCCATTTTCCTGTAGTGTATAAATATGGTACAACCATATTGATTATTCTATCCATCCTTTGAATGACATGTCACCATACGTGCGTACTTACGGCTTATCGTCTCCACGTTATGCTGTAATTGTTATTCAATACATTAATATTTGGATGGGTATAATAATGAGGTGTAATTGATGTAAATAATAAATATAACATGATAATGATTCATTATATTTGATATACAATATGATTATATATTATTTTAATATAAAAATAATCATATTGTCGCTCGTGCATACGTACGGATTACCGTCTCCACGAACGCAATGAGATTCATTCCCCATCGTATCCATTCAAGACTAATTTTTATTAGATGATTAAAGATAATTTTTAAAGACTTAATATCATTCTGAATATAAATATGATACATCCTATCCATAAGAAACATTACTTACATAACAAAGCATACAAAGGAAAATGAATCAGTTAACACCAGAAACGACGATAAAACTAAGATATTATTAACAAAGAAAAGTTAAAATATCATATATGATATCATATTAATGTATACGATTCTTGTATAATTTAATGACAATTATTTCACCATTATAGAGGTTTTTTACCTACCCTTCATAATGGAAAAGTAAAAAAGTAAGGGGTTTCTTATCACACTTTTAATTCCGTGAGATTTCCATTGTTCGCCACTTATTTATTGCATGTGGTGTATTTTGTACTATCATTTGATATATATTAACATTATTATCTTTATATCCATGGTATTCTATGATTATTTTGGTAGTTATTAAATTTTGGTCATATGAATTCATTGATTACAACATGGCTATCTTCTCAATACTTATTTCTATGAGATTCATGCTATATTGCCACTATTTCCTTTTGTGAGGTTTATGTACTACCCATGATTGTATTCCTTATGTAATAAACATTAATGTAAGGGTATTTACATCTTTATTGTATGATCCTTTTTAATGGGATGTATGTTTTGTATGTCTCCAAATTTGTAAGGGAATTTCAATTATCAATTTCCCCTCATTGGGATTTATGCATACTTCATTGATTATTTTACTCCATGATTCTCTGTGGAATCAATATTTATTATTTTTGTAGTAATTTCCAATCCCCTTTCTATTTATATTCTTTTGATACACATGATCACTCCATTGATTAATTCATAAGTCATCGATATGAACCTGATAAGAGGTATTTTAACTCAATAACCATTTATTGAGTTAAATATCCAATTCATTGGTGTTGTTTTTACAAGAATATGTGTGAATGTCCTCTGATTTATTTACAATGAATATCCAATCATATTTGGTATATTTATATTTTTCACCCATAATTTTTTCATTAATTTATCCTTAACTAAAGGATACTGTCTTTATAAAATATTTCATATTAATTTACATTCCATTGAGACTTCTTTATGTTATACACCAATTCACATTTATATAGTGTATATAATGTAATTTGACATAGTATATCATGAATCACATTATTATCATGATATTATAATGTTTAGATTACCTCAATTATTCGTATTCAAGTTTCTCTATTTTGGTTTGGAACTCTTACCAAAATATCATTTCAAATGTTTTAATGATTTATTATTCAAAATCATTCTCATTAATGTCCATTTTTTTAAAATGGATTTAAGAATTTATTTATATGGAAATTAGATTTTTTGAATTAAAATTCCATTTAAATGTTTCAAAGAGGTATGGGACACTTTGATTCAAAAATCTATTTTAAAACCGATTATTGAAAAAAAGTGTGACTTTTAAATGTTTTCAAGAAAAAGGGGGATATTTCTCTCAAATAGTTTTGATGATTATTTTCATCTATGTTAATATTCGTTATTATTCTCAATTCAGGTTAATCTGTTTCAATACAATCTTTAATATTGTATTTAATGATTTATGTTTGACTTTGGATATTCTATTTGTATACCATTCATGGTTTGTTGATAAAGTATTGAAATTTTGTATGCTAGTTTTAATACAAATGTTTATGTTATTTTTCAATCTTTTCATGTGAGGAATGCATTGGATTTAGCAAGTGATTGGTGGAGCTTTCTATAGCTCCTCGATGCATCGGTAGTTCTTATGTGACAAACTAAATTCTTGGCACAAGGCCTTGAAAAAATATTATTTGTAGTCTTGGCACAATGCCTTGACTATGTCATTATGAAAGTTTAGAATTATGCATTCCATCATTATGAAAGTGGATATTGATATTGAATGTGATTATTCGACTAGTTGAGTATCTATGTGAATAAGAAAATGAAATTATTTGATTTTATCATTTCCATATTATACTGAATTTCATGTTTAAAAAGGCTTTTGTTTTAGTCTTATACATTTCCTTAAATGTTGATGCTTATTGATGAAATTTTCAGGTATATTTTTATCCTTAATAAACATCTGGGCTCACCCCTTTCTATGTTTTATTTTTCCTAGGATGTGAAGATGTATGTTATAAAGGACTTTAAAGGATAGTCTATGGGATCTCAGTGTTTTATTTCGAAACAATGTTGTTGTTCTTTTTTTCATTTTATGATGTAATGTAATCCTTAGGAATATCTCTAGTACTTCAAAGGCTACTTAAATAATCAGTCTTTCGAGACTTGATCTTTGTGATCATGCCAATGATATGTAATAATGCACCGAATCTGGGATTCTAGGGTTGGGGCATTACACATAGAGCTCCTACTCCTCCGAGAGCAGACATTGTAGGAGGAGGCTGACCTCAGGGCACTCCTAAAGGACCTCTACCAAGGCGTGGTCAGGGAGGCATCCATCAGTGTAGGGGAAGGGGAGCTGGGTGTTTGAAATTTCACGATGTAGAGGCAGTAGTTCCTATAGGGACACAAGTCATTTAGGGTATGATTATCATGTTTAGTACTCTTGCATATGCCTTGTTTGATTTCAGAGATTCACACTCCTTTGTTTCACCCAGTCTAGCACATGAATTGGGTCTAGATGCAGAGATACTTCCCATACCCCTATTTTTGAGTACGCCGGTCGGAGGTGAGACCAACATGTCTCATGTTTCCCAAGGAGGTACACTGATGTTGGGGCCACATCAGCCTAGTGGGAACCTTCTTTTGTTGTTGATGCAGCCAAAAGATTCAATTATTGGCATCAAATAGTTTTTCTCAGTATGTGACATTATCATCTACTTTCGAAGAAGGATGGTGTTTCTAAATGTAGGCAGACAACATGTGGCCATCGTCGGTGAGCTGGGTTTCCAGGAGGGCAACCGATGAGTTGAGCCCCTTCTTTCCTTATTATTCGAGCTATTATTATAGTCGTCAGATACAGATATGGTGGATATCTCCGGGATTGTTGGTGATTTCTGAGACATCTTCCCTTATAAGGTGGTGACTCTACCCCCTCAACGTGATGTTGAGTTCGGGATAGACTTCCAACCCGGTGCCTGTCCGATTTTTTTGGCTCCCTATCAGATGGTGCCTTCTGAGCTACGGGTGTTACGGATTCAGATTGATGATCTAATGAAGAAGGGTTTTTTTGACTAAGTGTGTCACCGTGGGGAGCTCCGATATTGTTCGGGAAGAAGGCAGATGGTGGTCTCAGGTTGTGCGTAGACTACCAGAGACTAAATTAGGTAACAGTCAAGAACTATTACCCTCTCCCGAGGATAGAAGTCCTTTTTGACCTACTTAAGGCCACTTGATGGTTCTCCGAGATCGACCTACGGTCAAGATATCACCAGTTGAGCGTGAAGGAGGGTGACATCTCGAATACTGCATTCAGGTATAGATATGGGCACATTGAGTTTGTAGTCACGTCGTTCGGCATTATGAACGCACCAGTTAGGTTCATGGGGCTCAAGAATCTGTATTTCAGGAATATCTGGACCGATTCGTTGTAGTGTTTATTGACGACATCCTGATCTACTCAAGATAAGAGGAGGATCACGGTGAGCATCTGAGAACAGCTTTATAGGTCCTCCTACAACACTAGATCTACAGGATATTGTCCAATTGAATGTTCTGGACAAGAGAAGTGAACATCCATGGACATGTGGTGTCAAAAAAAGGTATAGTAATGGACCCGTTGAAGGTCAAAGGGGTTGTTTCTTCGACCACACCCATGAACGTGGAAAAAGTTCTTAGTTTCTTAGGTCTTGCAGGTTACAACATGAGATTCATACCCTACTTCTCACAAGTTGTCGTACCTTTGATAGCCTTGACCAAGAAGGACCAGGTTTTCATATGGAGTGAGATGTTCTAGACAACCTTATGTTATCTGAAGGAGAAGCTTGTTAGATCCACAGTATCGAGGTTTCAAGAGGAAGGGGTGACATTTTAGGTGTTCTGTGATGTTTCAGGTCAAATCTAGGGGTGCGTGCTGATGTAGTATTAGGGGTGATCTCTTATGGTTCTAGGAAATTATGTCACCATGAGGTTAATTATGCCACCCATGACTTGGAGCTTATAGTGGGAGTGTTCACACTAATGTTGTGGTGGCACTACCTCATCGGGGAGTGCTTCATGGCCTTCACGGATCACAATATCTTGTGGTATATCTTCACCTAGTTGGACACGAACAAGTGGATGTGGAGGTGGATGGAGTTTTTTCAGGTATACAACATCGAAATATCATACATTAAAGGTAAGGGTAATGTGGTGGATGAATCCTTTTTTAGGAAGTCATAGAAAGATGCAGTTCGGAAATCGGCAGATGCCTGGAAGGCGATGTAGGAGTTGGCTACCCTACACCGGGATGCAAGGGTAGATGGAGGTAGAAGTTGTCTATTTTAGATGAGTGTACAGTCCTATCTGTTTTCATAGGTAGAGTATTATCAGCGGGGAGACTCAGAGAGTGAAGTGATGTGCGATAGGGCTAACCCAGGCAATGCTTCAGAAGGGTGGTTGGAGGATGGTCCGAATTAGATTCTTTTTTGAGGGAGGTTGTTTTTTCTAGAGATGATGCACAAGAGTGTTCTTGGTGAGTTACAAAACTCCCCCCTGGGGGTAAACCCAAGAGTATCCAAGATATACCAGGGCTTTAGGGGTCAGTTTTGGTGTCCTGGGGTGAAGCATGTAGTGTCGGAGTTTGTGGCAAAGTGGCTTGTGTGTTAGTAGGTGAAGGCCTAATACCGCATCTCAGGAGGACTGTTACACCCTTTAGATGTCCCCAAGTGGAAGTGGGATGACATCTAAATTGATTTTTTCATGATAATACAAAGAGTTCAAGGGGGTAAGTGATTTTATCTAAGTAGTGGTGGACCGGCTGACAAAATCATATCACTTCCTTGCAATAAAGGAGTCAAGTGCGGTGGTTGCACTAGCACAGCGAAACGTGGATGAGGTTGTGTGGTTTCCTGGAGTTCTGAGGTCCATGGTCTTTGATCAGGATACCAGGTTTACCTCACTAGTTGGGAAAGGATTTCAAAGGCTTTTGGCACCCACCTATACCTCAGCACTACTTTCCTATCCTAGACAGATGGGCCGACAGAGCGCACCATCCATAGGTTAGAGGATTTTCTAAGATCATATGTTTTTAAATTTTGGGGAACGTGGCTGACACACATTCCCTTGGTAAATTTTTCCTACAATAATAGCTATTAATCTACCATTTTCATGGCTCTATTAAATTCTTTATATGGGAGGCCATATCACTCACCCGTGTGCTAGACAGAGGTCAGGGATGTAAGTGCTCTTGACTCCAAGGTGGGGCAGAACACGATGTATAAGGTTCAACTTATATAGGAGAGGATGAAGTATGCATAAGATTGGCCGAAGTTGTATACTGATAGTAGGAGGAGACCCTTGAAGTTCGATGTCAGGGACCATGTGTTCATGAACGTATCCCCTTGTTGTGGAAAATGGAGGATAAGTTGGGGGAGTAAGAATTCTCCGAGGTTTTCTGGACCCTTTAAGGTAGTGCGACAGGCCGGAGAAGTGGATTAACAACTAGCACTACCACCACCGCTACTAAGAGGGCACGACACCATCCATGTGTCTCAAATCTGTTGGTATCTACATGATGATTGAAACTTTCTCGACTGGGGAAATATGGATATCGAGAACGATGTGACGTTCGTTGAGCGACCTATGATGATATTAGGTCGTGAGGAAATGGATCTTCATGGATGAACCATTCCATTTTTTCATGTGTTATGGAGGCATGGTGGCCTCAAGGAGAGTACCTAGGAATAAGAGGCACATATTCACACCCAGTACCCAATGATTTTTTGAGTTTTGTTCTTTTTTTTCATGTTTTTTTATAATGTAGTGATTAACCTTGTTAAGTATGAAATGATTCATTTTCCTTGTTCCCTTAATGTGTGTGAAGGGTCATGACAGTGGGGAAGGGAGGACTTGATCCCTAATCAAGATGCATTAAGGTGGATGCGATTAAACCCATGTGGGTGAGTCAGTGCCGCCAAAACTGGATTGTAACTTGAAATTTGGGAAAGGACTCCCTAATCCATATGTCTGGAAATTGGCGCCTTTATATGTTTTGTGGTTAATTGAGGGAGAGGTGTTTCAAGAAGTCAGGGAGGTTTTCGTTGAGAGTTATCTTTTGTGGTAGTTGTTTGGAAACCTCTTTTCTCTTTAGGTCTAGCTTTATTCTTCAGGGTGAGAATACTTCGAGTGGTATCTAATTTCCTAGCCTAGGAATTGGCTCATTGAGGAGTTTTCCCAAGAACTCAGTTCCATCAAACGGTTCCACTGAAACGGTTGCACCGGTCATGGTCTCACACCAAAATGGTGGTACCTCTTACGGTGGAACCTTGTTTGTGGAACTGCTTACAGTGGTACCATGATAGTGGCTACGTAGGGGTGGAACCATGACGGTGGCATTGTAACAGTCGCACCATCACGGTCACACACCGAAACGATGGCACCGTGATGTTGGAACCGCGACCGTGGCACCTCATACAGTGACTTACCAAATGGTGTCCCACCCTTTTTTTTCCAGTTCCACCCACGCAATGTATCTTTTGACATAAAATTTTTTAATACCCCTTTCGAAGCATTTTAAATTATACAAATGATATCAAAAATCCTCAAAGATTCGGGCGACCCTTAACTTGCCAAAACATGTGGCTTTTCCTCTGTGACACACCTTTTTCCCGTACTTTCCAATTCCACCCTTGTTACGTGATTTCCTCTAATTAAAGGAAATCCATTAACTCACAACTATTATGGACACCTCTCTGATGAGAATTATTAAATAAAAATTAATTCCATTGTGTGAAACCACCCAACTACGTGGTGAAACCATCATCAGACTTTAAATCCATTCAAGATTTCGATATCCCCTAACTCTAGGATATCACCTTTTTATCGTAGAAGAATTATTTCTTCTATCGGGACAGTCTATCTTCCTTATTCTCCTTGGTGAATTTGGAGTAACCCCTTCCCGAGGAAAGTGGTGCACCTATGCTGGAGCCCTTCCTGTACACTCTTAGAGCCCCGAAGCTCTTCATTTGCAATTCGTGAATCCACAGTTCATGAGACGTGGAGAGAAGTTCGATCATTGATCATCCATGTAGTGTTCTTCCTTCATCTCTCTTTACTTTGTATCATGTGGGGTGGGTATGATAAAGTTTTCATGGGGATGGATGAAACAAACCATAATGAAAACAAAAACCAAATTTTAAAGAATTGGGGGGGGGTGTTTGATGATTCTACTATGCACTTTATGATTGATTATATGTTGTACATTTTATGGGCTATATCCACTAAAAATAGTATTTGTTGGTGGTCCTTCCTTGAGCACTAATGATCCTCTATTTTTCTAGTTAACTCTAAGATTGAAAGGATGTAACATGGAAACTGGTTAATCAAGTATACTCGATTGATTAAGTGGATTCCCAATGAAAAAGAATCATTGTATTGTCCCACTAGTTAACTACATCTAAGAAGTAAAATTAAAGAAATATGTGTTTGAATCTGAAAATTCCCTTGCTCTGTCTTGGTAACATGTGTGGTTGATCTGATTGATGCATGGGGGTGACATGTGTTGGGATGGGATCCCCTATTGTGGTGTGGTTGTAGGTTTTTGAATATAATGTTGTGTTGGGTTGTATGGTGGGTCTTGGTTTGGTTCCAGTACTTTGAGGGATCTCTTAGATCCCTTTTTTGTTGTGAATTTACAAGAGAACCGGGTGTGAATGATTAATCACCTTCTTAGTAGTTTTTCGTTCCATGGCTTGTGGATTTGCATGTTAGTTCCCTGATAGTGAATAATTACATAAATTAAATCACGTGAATATGAATACAAGAATGGTTTCAATGTTGAATTGTTTTCTAGGAATGATTTGTGAGTTGTTTGTAGATGTTGTTCTTTTTATGAATTAATAGTAATGAGGATGTTTGTGTATGGTCTAGTGTTATAACCCCTAGGTTGGTATTAGGACATGTTTACCAATATATATAACTCATTTATTATGATTCTTATTCACGCCCACCCATGTTGAGCAATTCATTCCGAACACCACCATTTCATCGGGGAGGGAATTTTTTCCAACATGTCTATGAGTGGCTGGTTATTAGCTCCATTTATGCTCTCTTTCCCGAGTAGACCAAGACTCTTCGGGCAGGCTGTGATGGATTGAGGTCTATTATAGCTTAAGATTCTTCAGGATGGGAACGTTTTGGTGGTTAGCCCAGGTGTGTGTGGGAATGTTGTTTTCCAAGTGTCTTCAAGATGAGGCCCATGTGTCTTTGGGCAAGGTAGTAGTTGTTCTGGACCAGGTGTCTGCAAGCATCGTTATGGGTGGTTGTGTCCTAGTTTTTTGCACGCGAGAATTGAGGTTGTGGTATCCACGGTTTGTGTGTGTGGGGTATGGTAGTGGGACCATGGTGAGAAAAGCAGGAGAGGTCTGATGGGTATGATTTCTTCAATAACTATTGTAAAGTGGTGTGGGGTACCCAAACATCGATGTGTTATTACTATTACATTACATGACTTCCCTTATTTGGGGAGTGTGACTTGGTGAGGTTTGGGTGGATAGTTTCCTTATTAGGTGCTTGGTTAGCTTCTTTTCTAAAAGTGCATTAGAACGCCTCCACACTTGTGCATGAGATCTTTTCGTTTTCCCTGATGAGTATACCTGTATAGTCACCCTACGTATATAAAACTGCTTTCAGGTTTCTCGAATGACTTCGAGTACCGCGCAGGACCATACTAGTTCGGACGTTGGGACAGTTGATGTTGCAGTTTTTGTTTTCTTTGGTACTTACCTTTGAAGTTTTCTTGTATTGTAGAACTTATTATTGAAACATGCATATGGGAAAAGATTCATTGATCTAAACATTTACTTATAGTTTTGGTGGTATTTGGGACATTCTATCTATCTGTAGATCCAACTAAAGAAAACTTGTAATTACTTCCATTTTTTGCGTGTGATTTTATACCCTTGGTGCTAGTCGCCACTCTAGGACCTATTAAAGACGGGTCTCAGGGTTCATTATCTCTCCTTCAACTTCAAGAAGGAAGGGTCTAGATTTCTATTGTCCCTTCCCTCATCTTGGTGAAGGGGAGTCATAGCAATATCTCATTATATATTATCCACACCTATCTCACTTGAATGACTTGTTCCATATATATCTTTAAAATAATTACATTTCAGATCCATCACATATATTGAGTCTGGATTTTTGTATAATTTGGACATTAATTTTCATATAATGATAAAAATTTCAAATTTATGGATCAAAGGTACCCTATTCAAAGAGACAATGACACCCAATAGTTCTATATTTTTGGGAAAAATAATTTTTTTAGTAGGATAAAAGGGAACCTATGGATTATATGAGAGAAATTTATATTCTCTTTTTTCCTTCATGAAATAAAATTCGAAGGGTGAATTGTTTTTTATGGGGTAAATAAGTTGAAAACCTGAGTATTATATAAATATTCCTCTTTAAATATATTCCAAGTTCAAAAACATTCCCTAAAAAAATTTAATCCAAAAAATATAAACCATTTTAATGTAGTTTACAAAATGAAATCTATAAATAAGTTTAACATGTTTATGAAACACATACGTATATATATACAAGAAAACAATAAATAAAAATTTTAATATTGAGTTAAAGAGGGGAGGTAATAATATATTTTTTATAAAATGAACATCATTTTATGAATAAATTTTTATTAACTGATTTAAGAATTTTCATGATATTAATTAGTCATATAAAAGAAAAATAATAGATATTTTACCAAAAGTCATGTTGCTAAAAAATTGTACATTTCTATATTTTATATTTTTTTTTCAAAAAAACATATTAATTTTAGTATGGTAATTTCAAAAATACATCAATTTTGAATTTGACATGAAAATATTAGCTTACTAATTATTTTTACTGTTTTTTATAATGTTAAATATTTTATTTAATATTTTAATATACTAGTCTAAACAAATTACATGAATTATATGAAATTATTATTACATCTGTAAGAATTAAAAATTCATGAACACTTTTTCTATGGAATTTTTTTACCATATATGTTTTTTTGAATATGAATAAGTTTTTTAATTTATAAAAAAAAATTTGACATTTTACAACATAGTTTTTATTTTTTAAAAAATTGATTTTATTACATTATTAATTTTTTATTTAACAATTTTATTTTCATCACTATTCGAAATGTAATTTATTAATATTTATTTCAAAATTTTAATAATTAGTTGTATTTTATTTTACAATGATAATTTTATTTTCAATTGTATAGGATAAATTAATTTTGGATAAACTAGTTTCCCCAATAAAAATAAAAAGTAGCAAAAAGGGATTATATAAGAGGGAAAGTGATAAAAAATTGAAAACATTTCTAGGAATGGGTTTTTAAGTGATTTATATAAATTTTCACTTCTCTAATAAGTTATTTAAAAACATTTTATCCACTTTCTTATAGATTTAAATGACATTATTGAAGTTTTTTTATTTAAAACAATGTAATCAAATTCCACTTCTGAAAGGGGAACACCTATCCTCTCATACCCTCACTCCAAAACACAATTTGTTTATCAAAAAATCGACTTGAACCTATATTAAAATTTATTTTAGAGCATAAACTAGATCTGTTCATTGAAAATTACCATATATATATGGAATAAACTGGTTTTTAATAGACATAATCCAATAAGTGTTTTTTAAATATACAATGGCTCCTTTATCAATTAAATTTAATTATGTATACCTATTTTCCAAAAATTAAAATAAACCACACTAAGATAATAAAATTAGTATCATTACAATATAGATATGTTTTTTAATGATGGTATAAAAAATAGCCATATTTACCTTTCCTTTTGTGAAAAATAAAAACGCACATCATTTGTATGAGCAGCCTACTACCTCCATGAAGAAACAATTTTCATTTCCATTAAATTATAATATCAGATTTTATAATAGGGGAATAAAATATTGAAATATAATATATTTTTATATATTTTTATTTATATATATCCCATATTGATGTTCTTCTAATTTTAAAACGTTTTATTTTTTTATTTCACCCTTCAAATAATGAAATCACAAATCATTCGTACGTGTGGACAACCACTTCAATTGAAGGATACAATCTATTTTGCTGTCCTTTTGTTATTATTAATTTTAAATTATTTTTTAATTATATATATTTTATATATGTAATTGTTTTTCATGAATATGGTTCTTTATGGATAACATAAAAAGTGACAATTATAGTAGAGAAATCCATCGATAGTTTTTAATAATATGAAACAATTTCAACACCAATTTCACCAATATGACACATGAATAGAAATACCGTGTGATTAAATTATAATATCATAGGACATAATAAAATCTATACTCCTTACAATTAATATTTTTTCCAATTATAATCATTGGATGAAGGTATATATACATTTATTTTACAAATCATATTCAAAATGGAAAGGATTGTAAAAACATGATGAGGAAAAGTGATTATAAAAATATTATATAGGAGGATAATTATTATTAATAAAGAGTATACATGTATTTTTAATGAATAAGTTTATCAAACTGGTTAATTAATATATTTATATTCGTGAAACAATAGATTCATGATCTTTCATAAGAATTAAGTGTAAAGTTATGGGTTTTGTCAACTAATTGTTAATGCATTTCGTTGTAAACTATCATACTTTAATACAATTACCATGTTTTCATGGATCATACCATTCCCAAAAATATTTTTCATTATTATGCCTAAAAATTAATTATTATCTCTAATAGAAACTTCTTTAAAAAAAGTTTTTCTGAATTTCAATTATAGAATTGGTCAGTATAACTCTAGTTTTTACTACTAAAAATTTTCATCTATAGCCATGTTATTCGTATGTAAAATTGTTTAATTTAATGAAAAAAATAAAAATATTTATTTTGTATTCCATATATTTTTATTTACCTAATTTATGAAATTTTATTCATTCACGTCAACCTCAATGATGTGTTGTCATAAAGAAAACACAAAAATCATTATAAAGGGATTTATTTCTCATTATTTGAAACTATATATTTGATACTGTGTTTTCACTTCATTTCATGGATTCATTTTTCATAAATTTATATAAATATATTTTCTAAGGATTCAAATACCCTTCAAAATATTTTTTTGAAAGACATTTCCAATTCAACTGTTATAATAGATTTTTAATGTTTTTGTGAAATATTTTCAACTTTACCTTATATTTTTTCCTTGTAGGTTTCTCTCTGAGGATGTAATTTTTTAATAATCCTATATATTTTATTATTATATGATTACTCTAAAAATGATATGTTTGTAACAAAATTTCATATCTTATGATCATGTTATTCTCTTATTCTAAGAGTAATCGGAAACCCGGTCTTTTTATATTTTTTAAAAAGGATATATTTGTGAGATTTTTTTGTGGAACACATATGTATCGAATATTATTGATGGGGTCCTTTATTGACATCACATGCATTGGATTAATTTTATATCTCATGAGATATTAAGACATGGTAATAAGGATAGTGTTCAAATGGGAATGGGAATAATCATCTTCCCCACATTTTCAATAATGAGAATAAATTTTTTATTAATATAGGAGAAGGAATAATGTGTTTACTCATAACGTATTTTCAGTTTTATGGTTTCAATGATTTCCAATGTTTTTTATCAATTATGATAACTTTTCATGATGAAATTAATTTTTACAAAACACTATGTTTTCATTATTATGTCTTATTTCTAATTTATTATGCACGTTTATACCATATTCACATGTTTTATGATTATTGATATGTATTTTGAGCCATGTAAAAACATTTACCCCCATAATTATCTTATTATTATCTTATGTTTCTTTATCATGTTTTATAATTATATTTTATTTCCATATGATCTTGTATTATTAAATTTAGGCTGACCTAATGTTAACTATAATGTTTATGATCTACTACATTATGAATTATTTTTTCCCTCACTATGAATCTGAGTTCAGCATATTCTTATGTTTCCATTATATTGGTGATGAGGACGATTATACAATATCATTTGTTTAAATTTTTCTAGAGAAGAGAAATTATATTATAATTATTTTAATTGTTGAAAATTAGTTATCTATATAGAAAATCTACAAGTAACTATACATCATGTACAAGGTTTGTCCGACTATTTCTAAAATGTATCATATTAATCATAGAATTTATTTATCATTAAATTTGTGTTTATCTTGGTTATCTTTGATATATTCCATCGAAAATATATATATTTTATTTTCTAGAGACTCTATAAAACATAACCTATACGACAATATAGATATTAAATAAATAGAAAACAGTATATATAATGAAAATAAAACTAAGAAGATCTAAAAACTGGTAATGGTAAATAGATGAGTTACCTAAAATAGAATGAATACATATTATATTATTGTGTTTTTTATGGACATATTGGTAGATATTTCTCTAAATCATATGAATAATTTTCAGAAAATAATGTTAATGGTTTTTTATAACATATGTTAAAAACATCATAAATTATGTATAAATTTTATTCCAAATAGTAATATCAATATAATCAATATTTTTAAATATATATATCTAGAAGTTGTGTTGAAATGAATAAAGAAAACAATCGTATATTTAATAATAAATATATTTTTTTGAAAAGTAAATTCAATGTGATATTTGTAATATATCACCTTGGTCAAAGGTTTATTATCTTATTTATAAATATATTATTAGAATAAAATAATTTTATAAAATAAAATTATACAATTTAGAAAAATTAAATTGAATTTATTGATAAAAATGTATTTTAATAAATTGTATGTGTTTTAAAATATAATTATTATGCAGTTTTAAATAAAAATTACCATGGATTGGAAAATTAAATCATGTTCATTAGTCACTATATATCTTATTCATCAAAAGAAAATTAGAGGATACACTCTAGACATATATTTTAATGTTTTTAAATTTTTAGAAAATGCAATAGGTGTTATGGTGAGTTTTGATTCATGATGAAATTTCCATAAATTAATATTTTTGGTGTAATATAATAATTTTATACACTAATTAGTATTACAATAATTCAATTGTAACATTCCTAAATTTGGGATTCAAATACACGGTGAAAATAATAGTATTCAAGAGCATGTGATTTTCAATTATTATTAGACATTGAATATGAAAGAGGACCTTTTTGTGGGGAATAAATAATAAAATTATTTTTTCCCGAGTTATTTATTTAATTTTACATATAATATTTTTTTTATTGAATATGTATATATCTATTAGAACTGGATAAAACATAGAATACATTGAAAATAAAAATATAATAAAAGGACTAATACATTAATGGGTAGTTTTTACTTGAAGGTGTAGAAGTTATCTAGCCCATAAATAAATAAAACACTTCATAAATTTTGGAATATTTATGTTTTATGTAATAAATGTATATGAATAAAAATTATAACATATATTTAAATGTATCAAATAAAACATTCATAATTTTTGAATCACTAATGGTTTTTTTAATTTCTATTTGATATGAAATGGGTCTTCCTAGAGGGAATATTATTACTTCATCTACTTGTAACATATATAAAATAGAGAATATAATAGAAAGTGATATGTTTATAAGTATATACATTAATTTGTAATACTTTTTTTAAGAATTACTAGTCTTTTTTGTTCATTTATGACTCAATACAAAGTCAAAATTTTACACACTCAAAATATTTCAAAAAATTTCTAAAGATCAAATATGTTCTTGAGATTAAAAAACATAATATGGAATCATTATAAAAATGAGGATATAATGCTCAAAATTTAATTGCAATTGATGTATACAATAATTTTGAATAATAATACCTATAAATATTTTTTAATTACAATATTGAATAAGGGGGAGATATCTATTGAAGTTAGCATGATTCTTTTAGAGAAAAATGAGAATATTTTCTTTAAAATATTATATTAAAATGTTATTAAAAACACTATTAATTATAGAAATAATCATTATTATTCATTATCCATAAAACGTAATATTTAATAAAATAATATTCTACAATAATGATTTAATTTGAATGATTAGATAAGATGAATTATTCAATAAGGATAGGATGAAGATTAATTAAATAATTGGAACTCAATAGGATATAAAAAATAAGGGGGAAACATTTTATAGGTCAGCTCAAGGATGGTGAATCTACATTATTAATATTACTGACTACATTATTGGGAATGGGAATGGAGAATTTTCCAGGAGAAAATATCGATATGTTATGATTCAAGATTATTTTTGTTCATGTTCTTGCATTTGATTACATGAAAAAGTGTATCACGTTTTTTAGAAGTGAAGAGAGAGAGAGAGAGGTAATGGATTAACCATGTAAGGTAGTGGAAACTGTGCCTATATTATTTTATAGGGAGTGGACCTAAGGTTAGTGTCACCCTATCTAAACCCACCACCATATTTTTTCGATTATTATAGTACATTAACTCATTGTCACTGTATAAATAATGGATTTTCAATGTTATATTAAACCATGAAATATTATTATGTCTCATGTAAAAGCTTTATTTATATTATAATAGAAGTAAATTAATATATATGATATATGTAATGATTTAAAAAATATATTATGTAAAATATAAGTGATTAAATAATAATATCATCACCAAAAAAGAAATTATTTCTTACTATACTAACAAATAGGTCATGATAATTTAAGTGAATGGGTGATTAATTATTAGTTGATTAAATAAGAAATAGCATCATAACCTGATTCCGATTTACTCCTAGTGTATCCCTCATTAAATACACATATCATTCTAACAAAAACATATATTGATTATTTAGTGAGTTAGTTAATTTATTTTATAAATTATTATTCTAAAAATTCTTGTTAATTTTAGGATTACAATAAAATATGCAATTATGTTTTTGAAAAATTATAAAATTCTATAATGGAATGATTGTCAAAATTATGTTTTCAAATATGGACTATAAAAAATTATTTCATAATTGAGTATTTAATATTTAAATGATAAATAGGTAATGTAATATCTTATATAACATTATTGTGATTTTATATATAACAAAAAGAGGAGGTTTTTTGGGGAATATGTAAACTAAAAACTATAATATTTTAATAATCCCTGATGTATTGAAAATTTATTAGGTTACACATATTCTCGAATAAAATTTTTTCATAAATTTTTATTATGTTCTTTAACATATATATTATTAATATATACAATTTTTTTATTATGGAAAATGTGAATTAATTTCTATATTAATAAAAATTATATGCTTAAAAATTAATTCATGTCAGATATTATTTTAAAATATATGTGGAATTAATTATAATTTTAAAATCATGTTTTTTATGGATATTAACTATATGGAATTATGAAATATGTAACAGACTATCCTAGGTTACCTAGACAAGTCACCTGAGCCAGCTCATCATAGTGAGGTACAACAAAAAGGGAAACATGAAGACAAAAAACACATAAATATAAACCAAATAATACATACAATCAGATTAAAAAATATAAAACAAAAAAATATATAATAGGATCTATATAATCTAGGTTAAACCTGAAAACCTAGAATTTAGGACTAGAACACAAAAAAATAAATATATGGCCAATAGTGACCACCAAACCAACCTAAACTGATGGTAGTGGCACCAAGTGAAGTGAACATTATACAATATTCTCATCCCTTTACATGGATCTATAAATACCTTATCTAAAACCACCTAAAAAGTAGTTTGTTTGTATAAATCCTAGTAGGATACCAACATAGAGTATGTACGAGGTATTTAAGCAAGAATGAAATCGTTCTAGCTTTTAAAAATTTTATTTACAAATAATTTTTATAAATCCAAACCCATTTGTAAATTATTTTCCTTTTTATCATAAATGTTTTTCACCATCTATGGAAAAGAAATATGAAATGTTGAATTGATAAAATATGTGCCCCAACCCATACCACATGTTGTATGAATATAAACACATAATCCTGAAATAAAAAATCATGAAATGCTATTTGATAGAACGTCATATAAAAACCTATTAGAAATAATAAATGTAAAAAACCCATAATGAGATGTATAAATTTTAAATTAAAATCACCTCTTATATGTCTCTACCCTATGGTAATGAATATAAGACATAAGAGAGCTTTAACATGCATAAAATCGGTACCCACCATTATCGAGTCCTCTAATAGTCCATCGATAACCACAAGTTACACATTAGTTTATCCACACTCACTAAAGATACCATTGTCAATTTCTAGATGCACAAAATGTTCCCAATTTTCATAGTTGTTTAAAATAATTTTCCAAATAATGAAACAATTTTATTAAAAAAATATCAAAATTTTTCTAACCCGCTTCAGAGAATGTAAACCCATTTTCAAATCAAAACCACAACACAAGAATTTACGTAATCACATAGTGTGAATAAACATATTTTAAATAAAAACACCGTTAAAAACATTTACCATTCTACGTAATTCCATAAATACATTAATCAATACAATTTAATAA
The DNA here is from genome assembly GCA_963277665.1 of Viscum album. Taxonomy (NCBI): domain Eukaryota; kingdom Viridiplantae; phylum Streptophyta; class Magnoliopsida; order Santalales; family Viscaceae; genus Viscum; species Viscum album. The sequence continues at coordinate 1,407,586,861 of OY728135.1, forward strand.
ACTAATATAAGGAATTTAGCATGAACAATAATCAAATCATAAAATTAATTTGAAGAACATAATTTTTTATTAAACATTAATTGAGGATTTATTATATAATATTACACATAATACAGCCCAGAACATAAAAATTTCTAGTGGAATTTTTAATTTATTACATTAAATATCAAGATAGATCATTGAATAAATAAAATTTGTTGAAAACGCCCTTAACATGATCATATTATTCCTTCTTACTTTAAACTACATTGGATAACCTGGGGACATACCAAAGTAAGGGGTGATCTATAAAGATGAGTAGGGGAATAAACCTGGAATAATATGATGAAATTATCACATGATAGATATTGGCCATATAAATGAGTCATAAATGGTATTATAATCATAAATATGAATAATGAGGCATGACATAATGTGATAACATAAAGGCAACATGAGAAATTTGGAAAAAACTTAATACATTCTATAATAAACATCAGTCAAATATAACGACCAACAAACATGATAGAAGAATTCCCATGATTTATTAGTTTTACTCCATAATATAAGGCTTGAAATGTCATGATACAAAATAATTTCTTAATGCATTATTGTTTTATATAATTTTGGGTGCATCCATCCATTTCATTTCATTCACAAGCATATGTGTTCCCCATATAACATAAAAATGTAATAATGAATACTGACAATTTATTCAATTATAAAATTGTCTGGAATAAATAAATGTATATTACCAATCAATAAATTATGAGTGAATAATGGTGAAATCCATGGATCGTAAATGGGTACGAGTATTCACTACAAAATTGTTTTTCATAGAAAATCGTTATGATATTTCAACTCTATAATGGGTGAATATAAATATTAATGGATGGGATTAATTAAATTGAAATGGGTATATCATATTGTAGACATGATATGGAAATTGTGGGGGATATTGTAGAATGTATCCCAATATTATTAAATGTAGATAAATGGAATGTTAAAATAAATATACTTGAATTAAGAGGATTAAGAGATGATCCCTTATTAAATTTTGGCATGGTGGAAGTTCTAAAAAAAGGTTCCTGTGATGGAATAATGAGAGTTACTAAACAAATTTAAAAAAAAATTAATGTATTAGTAATTTATAAAAACATACTCAAAAACAAAAACTGAATGTTAAGAGGCATATCAAAAAACCGGTGCTTGACCAAAAAGTATAGTGAATGATCCCTTACCATGAGAGTGTGGTTCTAAATTCTTGGGATGAGCTTCTTAAGAGCTTGGGGAAACTTGAGAGGACATTATATAGGGTAGGACATATGATAGACAGGCTCCAATGTCATTAAGTGAAGATAAACTGGATCATGGATTTGTATATATATGGAATGAGTGGGGAATTATTTATTATTTCTCCAAATTCTGTTTTGGACACTATATAATAAAGTAATAACAACCAAAAACCATATAATACTTTTTTCCCCTGGTTTATTTCAATGGGGTGTGATTTGTGTTATTTTATAAGTTAAAGGGCCTAATCTATAAAAATATTAAACTTAGTGATGTGGATGTGATTCATATCATTAAATAATGGATTTTAAAGCCTCAAAAATTTATTATTTGTTTTAGAGGATTCATATAGGATTTATATATTTAATCAATGAAACATAAAATGAAATTATATTAAATTTTTAACTTAGATTTGATCTCTAATACCGCTTATTGTATTTGTTAAATAATTTGAGGTCATTATTATGTTATATTAAAAACTTCATATTTATAACTTATTTAAATTTTACCTGAAAATTTGACAGACTCTGAACTTTATGAAAAATTCACCCTTGGATAATTTTAATGTTACGATTACTGAAATAATATTCATTTTATTTAAACAACATTCAATATATGTGAATTTTTTAGGTTTTTTTATAATAATACTTTTCAAACTATTATAAAAATTACCATTTACGTCAATTATTTTATTGATCGTTATTAATTAATAACTATTATTAAATAATAATATTTTGAAAAAAAATATTATTTATTTAAGAAATCTATTAATTCATTAATACATGTTTTCTAATTGAATTTAAATATTTCCCAAAAATACAATTTGTGTTATGTTGTACCAAAAAAATAATATATAATGTAATAATAATGAGATGGTAATATAACCATTATTTTATTGAAAATATCAGTATTAATATTAGTACGGTCATACGCACATTCCTTTTTTAGATTGGAAAAATCTATAACGGTACCGTGCGTGAAGGTGTGACTTTCATGGGGAGGTTCAATGTGCATGGTTTTGGCCGTGTTATTGGTTCTCTTGAATGTAAAAATGGAAGATTCCCTGGTACACTTCTCTATAAATAATACAATAGCTTGCATTGTATGGAATTTTCAGTTCTAGCACACATCGACCAATCGAACTAGCTGATTAAAAAAAGATATCAATAGTAATACAAACTTTTTAAAAATTTATTAGGATAATTTTCAAAATGGACTTCAAATTTGGGTTTGGAATATCAAAATTAACTTTGGTTGAATTTTTTTATTTTTATATTAATCCGATTTATTTTATTTGAGACCTTATATAATAATAATAGATTTATGAAATTTTATTGAACTATTTAACGTCTTTTACATATCTTCTAGTCACATTTTTAAATCTACATTAAAGAATATTTTATTGCTTCAGTTAATTGAATTTTAAAAATACGTGAGACATGGTTGACATAAGTATGTAAAATGTGGTTCAATCAGAAAAAAATAATTATTGGTGAATAGTAACTCTTGAATTTTATTTACCATGGTTAAATGTAAATAGGGTAATTAAAAGTAAAATTAAGGTTATAATTACCCCAAAAGTGTCTTAATTCTGTTGGATAAGTTTATTCCAACTATAATAAACCTTATGACAAAAATAAGAACGTTTTTGATCTATCTAGATTAGATTTGGACATTTATTATATTTTATTAAAATAGGAGTTAAAAGTGTTAAATTGAATGTTTAATATATAAAACATTTTAAATATAGAGTTATAATTAAGATAAATTGTAATATAAATATTAATTAGGAATATAAAAATATTTCATACATCATGACATTTTATATATAATTTTTAGACATTAAATAAAAAAATTTATTAATGACATAATGATGATGCAGTAATTACTTTATTAATGAATGATTAAAATAATTGATCTTATAAATTTTAAAATATATGTAAATTGAAACTTTTGATGCCATAAAAGAATTTTCTAGTTTAATATGAAATTTTAGGGTTGATTAAATGTATTTTTTTCAATGTAATATTATGTTAGGACTTTTCCAAAAACCAAATACTAAATAGTTTTAAAATTGACATAAACAATTTTTTTAAAAAACAAATACTATTTTATTAAATAATATAATAGTTTTAAAAATCTATGGTTCCTAAAAATTAATAAATAATGTAATATATTTTATTAATTAACCACTTTAGGTTATCTTGTAATTTTATAGTATGTTTATTACCATATAATATAAAAATAATAGAAGCCATAGTAAATGTTAAACTATTTAACCAAGAGTTAAATATAAATGATGAGGTTAATATGGTGACCTAAACTTGTATAAAACCTATTGGTTGAGAGTATTTCGACCCATCTTTAACTTATCGTAGAAATAAATCCATCTGAAGCTATTAGAAACTGAAAAATATTTTTATAATAAATTTATATTTCAAGCTTTTCCTAAAGTGCCCCTCACTTCTCTTATTAAAGGGTACTTCCCCTTTTCTCACGTACAAACATCCAAATCCATTTGGATCGGCCAACCCCTACTCAATAATCCACCCAAATACCCTCACTTAATCATAGAGGAATTACTTTAATCAAAAATCCAACCTAAGGATCCCTTTTGTTCAAATAAAAATGAAGCACCTGAAGAAGACGTAATTATTTTATCACCACTTTCAAATTTATTTTCTTCTTCCACTTCCTCTTTATTAGTTTTTTCCATAACAAAATAAAAACTACAGTACATTCTACATACTATGAAGTTATCATAAATATGGTACAACCATATTCACTATTCTATCTATCCTATGAATGAAAAAATCACCATAGGTGCATTCGTACGACTTACCATCTCCACATATGGGTGTGGTTAGTTATTCCACATTTCATTATTCTGATGGGTATAATAATGTGTATAATTGATTTAAATAATAAATATAACTTATTAATTATTCTGAATATATAATATAACATCCTACTACGTATTACTCCACCATCAATAGAATGATATTGTAGCTCATGCGTACGTATGGCATACCATCTCCATGAAGTGATGATATTTCATTCCCCATCTTAACCATTAAAGAATAATGTACATTTCATGATAAAAAATAATGTTTAAGAACTTAATATCAGTCTGGATATGAATAAAATAAATCCTATCCATAACAAACATGATTTACATAACGAAACATATAAAGATAAATGAATTAGTTAACACCCAAAACAATGCTACAATTGATGTATTATTAACAAATCACTATTAAAGAATCGTATATGATATCATATTTATGTATGGCGTTCTTGTATAATTTAAAAAAAATTATTTAACAATTATGAAGTTTGTAAGAATACCCTTTACAAAATAAAAGTACAAGGAAAGGGTTAATTTTACAATCTCTTCATTATTCAAGGTTGTTTATACATAAGTATCTCCAAGGACTTATTTATCATCCACATATTTGTTTCATAAAAGAATATTTCAAAATATTTTTACTATATCCTAGACTATGGGTTAATGTCATTTATTCCTTTGTTTTAATTTTTATAATGTCTTTTGAAAGGAATATTTCTATTGTTTTCCAGAAAATGTTCTTTAAGACCGTTTCCACAAAATTAATGAAAGAATTTTTTTTAACTTATATGGAGGGAGAGGATATTTTCCACCGTTATAAAACCATATAAGATTCCATTAAAATATTTTATGAATTTTTTCAAAATAAATGTTTTCATTTATAATTATGATACTTTTAAATTATTTCAACATAGAAATAGATATTTCTCTCCAATAGTTTCTGGACTGATTTCATCAATGTCAAAATCCATTGTTAGATTTTACGCTTGATTGATGTTGATTTATTATGATACAATCCTCCCTGTTGTATTAAATGTTTTGTGATATGTTATACTATGGCCGTGCTATTTTCGTACAATTCATTGTTTATAGTTAAATTATTAAAATTATGTATTCTAGTTTTAATATGAATATTTATGTTATGTTATGACTTTTTCATATGTGTAATGCATTGGACCTAGTATGAGATAGGCACGGCCTACTATAGACCCTTGATGCATCTGTAGGTCTCATGAGACAAAATATTAACATGGAAGAGGCCATTGACAGAAGTTCTATTTGTATTCTTGGAATGAGGCATTGACAATATGGTTATGATGTTCGGAATTACACATTACATCATTATGAAATTATTTATTGCTATTAAATATTATTATTCGACAAGTAGAATATTCATGTAAATAAGTAAATTGAATTATTTGATTTATATTTTCCATATTATATTGATGTTAATGTTTAAAAGTTTTTTGTTTTAGTCTATTACATCGCATTAAATGTTTACGCTTACTTATGATAGATTCCTCAATATAGTTAACCTAATTGAGAAACTGATCTCACCCTTTTCTTATGTTTTATTTTTTCAAGGATGCAATGATGTATATTATGATTGACTTGTAGCGATATGCTAATGAATATTTATGTATCTGATGGAGACAGAATGTTGTTTTTTTCATTTCATAATGTAATGTAAAAAATTATGTATATATCTAGTACTTCCAAGGCTACTAAACTGATCAGTCATTTAGGACATTCTCTCTTATGATCATGATAATGTTAGGTAATAATGAACTAAATTTGGATAAATAGAGTCAGGGTGTTGCATTGAACATCCTCCATAAACATTTTTTTCATGTTTATGTTAATGGATCAAATATTGGGTTTCACCAAGGTAAAATCCCAGTCATGTTATCTCCTTAGGAATCTCTGATAAATGGGACTCATTGGGTATGAACATACTGGTTTAGTCAATCACTTCATATTTCCATGTCTCTAGGATTTTTCAAAATCATATATTAAAACTAATCATATTATCACATTTTAGTAACTATATTATCAATGGCTAAGATTGTTAATGGTAATTTTGAATCTAAAAGAATATAATATAATGAAGGAACATCGTGTGTTTTTCCTTACACCAAAATATTATAATCAATTTAATTAAATTATAGGAGTAATTTTATTTATAAATGTTTTGGTCATCACAATATACCCCCTTTAAAAATTTCTCCCTAAAAATTTTCATTTCATACACTAAAGTAGATGAATGTACCTTTATTTCATCACCCCCTCCAATTCCCATTTTACTTCATAAATCATTTAGCTTATCTAAAGCCCATTTACTAGGTGAATTTTCCTCTTCCATGGAATTTTGGATCTAATATATAAAATATTCAGCAGATCATGTTCATAAGAAATAGAATTTTATAGTGGTGCAACCATTGAATTGAATACCAGTAGGGATATTTCATGGAATTCCACATGGGGAATATATGGAATACTTCATGTACATAAGATAGGTTAGGTGGGAGCACAATTGGATAATACATCTCTTCTATGTGATCAAGGATATCAAAGGGATCAATTTATATTAGACTCAATAATCCCTTCATTAAAAATATGATGATATTATTTCATGAGTATATGTAGAGGAATTTGATGTACACAATGTAAAACTCTAGGTATTTTCGATTATTTTTAGAATATCTCTTCAGCTGATTCTGAGAAACCATGATGTGCTACTGAATAATCACGACCTTTTATACAATTTCCTCAACCATTTTAGGACCTATCAGTTTGTATTCCCCATCTACATCCCAACATGAATTTGTTGTGCACCACTTAACATATAGGTATTCACAGGTGATCATTTCGATTCATGAGTTGAAACATTTTTTGTATAAAAACTATGTCATAAAAAATATGTTTATCCTATCCTCCATTAATTCCTAATGAATTTTCACTCAACATTTCCTCCAGTTTCTAGATATTATGCTCAAATTGGACATCATTATGAGGATGATAATTCATACCAAAGTTTAACTCAGTATTTTGAGATTATTAGAGACTCTTTTAGAACATCGTTGTAAGTCTTGGATCTCGATTAGATGTAATTTATAGTTGTGTTTCATATAGCCTAACCACATCTCTAATGTATATCCTTGTTATTTTATTGAATGAGAGGTCCTCTAAAATTGTAATTAAGTTAGATTTGTTTGTATTATTATGCACCAAAACCCCTATAAGAATATTTCCTCTGGATGTCTTTAAAAAACCAATGAAAAATTATATGTTTATGTTCTTCCATTTCTATGTTGTCATGGGAAATGGTTTCATAATCATCTTAGATTATTTTCTTTCAGCCTTAAAATTATAATATACAGGACACCTACATTTAAATTCTATGATATCATTATTTATATTATCTCACCAATATTTCTCTTGGATATCTCAAAGTATATTTATGATTAATAGATTTATGGAGAGGGTTGAGCTTTGTGAATAATCTAATGGATCCTTCTTTAACTTAGTATTTGAAGATACACATAGTCATAAACCAAATATCATAACTACTTATTAATTCAAATTGATGTCTAGGGATTTATATTTTATTATAGCTTCCACTTTCTTATGAATTCCCACATCGTCCCTTTAAGAAACATTTTCCTTTTGTAGGAGGTACATTTCTCCATTATTTATGAATTTATTGACGATTTTCCATCCTTTTATGATTCCCATTTCTATACATTTCTTGTCTAATAATAATAGATCCTTTTTAATTATCATTTATGATATATTTTCTTGATCCTTTCTACTTATAGTGTATTTTGATTTATTTTATTTCCTTATACGGTAATAGAATGATCAATCACAGTCCTTGATATTTTCTAACCATATTTTCAGTGCATATAAAATATTTTATGTGTTAATATATACATGACGGTCATGTGATTAGTATATAGTTCACATTTCACCCCAAAGAGATAATTCCACCAAAATTTAAATGTATAGATAATTGTAGACAACACTGGATCATGGGTTTGGTAGTTCTATTAGTGGTATTTTAATTTACATGATGCATAGACTATCAAATTGTCATTATCCATTAACACACACCCAAATCCCGTATACTAATCATCACTATACAATATTAAATATTACCTAGTGGTGGAATGTGTAAGTATAAGTGTAGTGATAAGCATCCTTTTTATCACTATTATGATCTCTTCACATTTATGATTCCAAACAAACATGAACCCATTTAGAGTTATTTTGGTTATATGGTTTAATAATAATGATAAATTTATCACAAATAAACAATATTATTAAGATAATCTATGGAGACAATAGATTTAAGTCACATAATTTGGCCTCGTCCATATTTCTATTTCTTTTTTATTTGATGGTTCCAAATAAATAACATTGATTTTGATTGTATTATACATTAATGATCTATACTTAGACTATAATTATCATTTTTTTACTTATCATAAATATTCCCCTTTAGTAATCTTTTACTATAGTTCCTTGATCCACTTCTTGCTCCTCCTTGATTTTATAGTATATTATATTTTCTTCAATAAAGACAAAAACATACTTGTTAAGGTAATCTATAATTAATCTATTCATAAAATCAATGAAGATTTGAAGAACAATAGTGACTTAAAATGGAATTACTATGAACTCATAATACCCACACATTGTATGGAATGCAGTTTTGGAGATATCCTCCCTATTCACACTTACTTAATAATATCGTAACTAAATATCCACCTAATAAAATTGTTCAGTTCCATATAGATGATCGAACGAGTCATTCAACCATGTAAGATCATACTTTTTATATATTATGTTATTTTTAATATCATTATTATCTATTTAATGGTGCATTGACCCATCCTTCTTCTTGAAAAACAAGATTAGTTCATGTTAAGGTGAAGCACTTGGGAATATGAACCCTTTATCCATATTCTCCTGTAGTTTTTTCTTTAGATACTCATGTTGGAAAACCACCATTATATATAATTTATTGGATAATGGAAACTCCTCAGGTATAATCTCAAATAAAAATTCAATCTCTAGCATATGAGGAAGACCATTAAATTCATTAGCAAACACATCAGCATATTCCCTCAAAATGGGATTGTCTTTCATTATGTTATTTTATTTGGAATAAATTATTTTTGCTATATACTCTTTAAATTGGAAAATAATATCTATTCATAATATGATGGTACTAAAAAAGATTCATCCTCCACGTTAAAATTTTATTGTATTATATGATGATTACTAAAACAGAGAGTGATTTCCTTCTCATATAAATCTATTTTGGATCTATATTGGTAATTCAAATCCATGCTCATAATTACATCAAATTCAACTAAAAATAGTATCACATGTTTTAATCAGAAGTTCAGCCCAAAAAATATGATAAAGGATGAGTTATAGCCTTAGGATGCAATAATTTCCCCATTTTCCTTTTTCACAAACAACTCAACTTTCTGGATTTGATGTGGTTTTTTATAGTTTTACTAATATTTCATAATATGAAATAATGTATAGAGCTATGGATGATAACCCTAACATTCTATTTTTTATTCAATTTTTAACCATGAAATTCATCGAAAATATACCTAGGGATGATAATTTTTAAACTATTAAAGGAAGAAATAATAATCCAATAACATTAAATGGATTACATATAAATAGACATTCTTCCTAAATATATAAATTTATTGGCTTCAATCTACGTTATCTGTGATATATTTTCAAACATAGATACTAATGAACGTTTTTTTTCTTTAATAATGGTTTGTAATAAACATATGGATTTACAAATTATAATCTTCTAGTAGTTTCAATCCAAGTGTGAATCAATGGTCATTATAATGCACTAGTTTATATTTATGTCTTTATCAATGTTGAGTATTCATGATTTACCCATATATACATCTCTATCAGACCCACATCCACTTGTAGCATACATACAAGGATTTATTTTCATTGAAAAAACTACTCTATAAACAAACAAAATTAAAGGATGTACTCCTATTATTATTTATATTCTTAAGGATTTATATAGTGTTTTCTAATCATAATCACAAAATAATTAAATAGTCCTTCCATTCAAACTATGAAAACCTTTCACTTTATTAGACAGTAGTTCATGATTTACTATATAATATTACATATAACAAAACCCATAATATATACAAGTCTTGTGACTTTTCTAATTTGGTACATTATATAACAAAATAAAATATAGAAAACACTACCATTAGGAAAACATCTTTAACATTATCATATTATTACTTCATACATAACATAGCATGGGAAAACAATGTGACATACATAAGAAAGTGGTGACCGATAAATCCCAGTAAGTTAATAAACATGGAAGAACAAGAATATTTAATTATATATTATAAAATATTAATATCAATAATACATAAACATGGTGAGAATAATTATCATGAACAATGACTCACGATATTTCATCATAACAAAATTTCTACATGAAAAATGTGGAAACAACATAAAACATGGCATCATAAACAAAACTCATGGATGGTTTTCATGAAATAATGATCACAAATTTCCAATGAGGGATTAGTTTCACTCCCTAATCCCTTTTATGACATATTATGAGGCTAAATCAATAAAAATAGTAATTGACCACTATTTGATTCTTTCCACAACTGTCACTATCATTTCATTCACATCCAAAAGTGTTCCACATGGATCATACAATATGAAATCATTTATTATGACATTTTATTTCCTAAAACAAGTGTGTAATAAATACATGTATGAAACTAATAAATGGATTATAATTTTGTAATGGTGGACACCCTTGGTTTTAAATTGGTACATATATTCACTATACCATCGTTTCTCCTTGAAACAGTGGTGAAATTTCTGTAGCATAACAGGGAAATGTAAATGATAAAGGAAGGGATTAATGAGAGTGAATTGGGTCTCAAATTGTTTAAAAATAATATGGGAAGTAAAGGGGATATTGAGAGAATCTAAAAACATTGTAAAATTAATATCTAATGAATTTCATAATGATGATACTTGAATAAACTAGATAATGAGAGGATCTGTTATGAAATGTTGACATGGTAACATGTGTAAATAGAGGTTCTTGAGGGGTTTTAATGATGGAAAAATTAGTCTATTATCAAAATAACATGTATTTATAGTTGGATTGATGTAGAAAAACATACCCAAATAAAAAAAATTAATATTAAGCATCATATAAAAAAATAGGGCCTTGAATAAAAAATATAGTGGATGATCCAATACGTTGAGAGTGTTACTTGAAATGCATGGGAGGATCATCTTATTCGAATAGGGTAACCATATAAGGACTCTAGAAAAGGTATGGATGACTTATTATTCTCTCAATGGTTTGTGAGTGAATAAATATGGGTGGATGGGTTGATATTTATATAAAATGAGTGGGGAATTCATTATTATTTCTCAGATATTGGTTTTGGAATCTACAATATAAATTAATAAAAAAACATTCCTATAGATTTTTCCCATGGTTTGTCAAAATGAGGAGTTTTTTTCAATATTTTATAAGTCCATGGGAAGAATATATTAAAAGTCCCCCCTCAAATATGTGGATGTGATCCATTTATATAAAGAAATGATTTAAAACTGTAAAATTATATTAATTTCTTTGGAGAATTCGTAAAGGATTTATATAATTAATAAAATAAACTAAAAATTTCATTATTTTTAAGGTTAAATATGTATTGTTTTGTGGATACTATTTATACTATATATTTCATCATATTTGGATCATTATGATGTCAAAATACCAACTGTATATTAATACCATTTTTAAATATTATGCAAAAAATCAGTAGTGTCAGAAAATTATGAAAAATTTACCATTGGATAATTTCAAATTAATGATTCCAAAAATAATATAAATTTTATCCAATTAATTTTATAAATATTTAAATTTTAACAGTTAAAATAATTGTCGGCATTTAGTGTTAAATTCTTGGTTTTTTTCAATAATTGTTTTTGAAACATTATATAAATATCAGTTAACATCATAAAAATTATATGATCATTTATGTGTAATAAAAATTATAATTATAATATTTTAATAAAATATTATTTATTAAAATTATTGATTAATTCATCAAAATATATTTCTTAGTTTAATTTTAATAAGTCCAATAAATACAGTTTTTGTTTTTTATATAAAAATGAAAATAATTTTTAAAGTATCAATAATGAGATGTAAATATATCAATTATTATATTTAGAATATATATATTCTTATTTTTTTTGTATTTATATATATCAATTTATTACATATGAAAACACCCTAAGGGTATGGTATGTGACGGTGTGAATTTCTTGGGGGGGGGGGATTCGATGATTGTTGTTTGGGCTGTGATTTAGATGATTTTGAAAATACCATGTAAATGGTTTCAATCAAGCTTATGATGTTGGATATTAGATTTTTCTTCGTCAGGGTGAAATTAAAATGATAATACCTCCCTTGGATGATATGATATATGGGATTCATAGGGTACAATCCTACAAGTCAATTCTATCACTTTCATTATCTCAATTAGTTGTATTTTTCAAAACCCTATATTTAAACTAATCATATGATACTAGTTAATCTATAATACACTAATTTGTTAAGATGATTAATTTTCTTTTCAATCAGATATAATATAACAAAATTAATGAATTGAATGAGTTTCTAATATTAATAACATTTAATAGTACATTTAATTAAATTTTAACTGTAATTTTATTTATAAATGTTCAAGTCGATACAATTAACCCATTATATAGAATGACCTACCTCAAAAAGCTATACACCTAGAAACATTCAACAATGTTGATTAATAACCAAGAAATCAACCTTTATAATATATGGGAAATTAATTAAATTAAAATAATCAATAAAAATGAATTTCAAGAATCAAAAATATCATCATGGCCAACACCATTGTCCTAGCCAAAGACAATGAAAGAATGAAAAAAATTATTACTAAAAGAAGAACATAACAAAAACCCTGATGATATTGCATGTATTGTTAAATTAAATTTTACACACTCATAAAGATCCCTAAAACTAGAAAATACAATAAATAAATGTCATTTTACCCCATTATATGACCTAAAATCAATGAAGCCTAAATTTTTTGAAAAGGGAGTCTCCTTTTTTAAACCTTATTATTCTAATAAACATTATGAATTATTTCACATTGTGTAAACCTCTTACACACTAAACCAGATTCATGTCATCTTCCCATGAACCATTACACGCCATATAATCACATTATATGTCATGTAATCACCTAGTGGACATCAAACAACCTAGTTTCCCTATAGAAAGAGTAAAAAAATACATATTGATATATGTTTCTAATGAAAAACATTTAAACCCATTTACAACTTTATACCTAAAATCCATTAATTCAAACAGACATGCATCCCCAGAAATCAGGTCATTTCTGCCATCAAAATCCCTCCATCCCTGAGAAGCCTTGAAATGCACCCATATAAGGATGGTGAAATAAAACATGGTTAAATGGGTACCTAAAATATGTTACTTAAAGTTATATATATGTATATATAATTTTTTATTTAAATTATTATTAATTATAAAAAAGGGAAAAACAATTCTATTATAATGATAAATGGCTTATTCTTATCCAGGTTACAGAAAAATAATTTAATCGATTATCCATAACATCAATTGGAATTTAAATATTAAAATTTCATGTGTGATATTAGTAAATTGAAAATAAATTTTTGTTTTGGTTATGATGTTAATTCAACGAGATAAAAATGAACAATTTACATATGTTTATTGGAGATGGAAAAAAAATTACATTTTAATATTATTAATGTGAATGTTTTGGATGTATGGTAGGTAATGTAAATTTTTTGATTACCTTAGGAATTTTATAATTTAAAAACGTGGATTAGATATATAATAATATATACCATTTAGTTGTTTTTATATGTAATTGGGTATATTGTACAAGGATTTCAAACCAAAAAAAAAGTTATTCAAAAAATTATAGATATAAATTTTTTGTACCCCTTGTGTCAAACATGGACTAATGGATAAAACCTGAAATACAACATCTTAAACCATTAATTATGGATTACCTAAGTCATACACTACATATTAAGGAGTATTTTTTGAAAATATTCCATTATGTTTATACCAATTATAAAAAATAAAACTTTTTACGGTTTTCCAATAAGCATAATTTTAAACATCAAATATATTTTACATCATTATTTTATTTTAGATTTGGAAACATCCATGATTGAAGGTGTACATGGGTATTTTACAACATAGTTGAAGAAATTTAATATTCTATTGAAAATTGTTTGAGTAAAATATTAATAAATATATTGTTATAATTTCTATTGATGAAACCCTCTAATTTAAGATGTATTCGGATTTTATAAATGGTTTTCATTTAATATTATTGAAAGGGTATATTTATTAAAATACATTATAAGACATTAGGTTAAGAAAATATAGGTAGAATAATGTAATATTTTATATTATTTGTAAATGTCGTCCTTGGGGATAATTTCATATATACAAATGGTGAAAAATAAACCTAATATTTCAATAAAACATATATTGACAGCTTAGTCCCATCGTTAATATGTTATGAGTTTACCACTAATTAAAAGGTATGTAAACATACTTTGAATTATACATATTACAACATTAAACACTGTTGAAATATTTGTGAAACATATACCTTATGAATGAATTTAAATATCCATGATAAATTATTTTGAGTATATATATTAATATTCCCAAATTTCAAACATCCACTAAAAAAAATAAAAAATTTAGTGATAAAAAAAGTATAACCCACCCAAGAATACCATAAAACATATTTACATTTTAAATTAAACTATAATTATTTAAATTAATATTCCATAGATAATTATTCCTGAAACCACAACCAAGAAGAACATGTACATATAAACAATATATAATTTTTTATTGTGTATAAGAATATTATTTTTTCTCCTCAAAAACCCTTGTGTTCTTAAATTACTGGATCTTAACATTTTTATTAATGTATAATATATGATAAAATAAATACCAAAATTTGTTATGTAAAAATAATGGGTTTATCCCATAACCAATATAACCTATACTAAAAATGCTACATGATGCATAGTAATATTGACCCATGAATAATATATAACAATATGAACAATAGAAAAAAACACAATATAATTATTTTTCAGTAATCCCAATATAATATTACACATATTAGTATGAAAATTAAAATAGTTTCATATTCCAATCGAATCGTATTTCTTCTCATATATCAAATAATCTTCCCAAAAGAGAGGTGACAGGGAAATATTTGGTCAATTTAACTTCACCTCATTTTCTATATTTCAGATAAATGTATCATAACTAATGATGCTATAATAGAATAATCATTCCATTAATAACAATAATAAATTATTATGGAAATAAATTTAATCATTTCATATTCAATAAAATATCACTCATTATCTAATCCCAAAATTATTGATATCCTCGCATTAGTGAGTTTAAATAGTACTAAATTATAAACCTTAAAAAATCAAACTACACTTCACATTAAAAATTGAAAACATAAATCCATGGGTGAAATATATATACATTCACATAAGAAATATCATGTATTGTTAACCATTTCCTCATTTTTTCAGTACATTGAATCAAAATAAAAATGGATCAATTATAAAAATCCAATAATTAAAAAATATACACTATAAAAATCCTCCAGGAAATTCTCACCTTCTAGTATAATTTTTTTGGTAATTTATAAATTAAATTAAAAGGTATTTCTTATAAATTTTAGATTTCAATATAACATGTAACATCAAAATAATCTATCAAAAAACAACCCAATTAAATATATGAAGGTAGGGAAATAACAATATGATCTCTAATGAAATAACTGACCTTTTAGAACAACAAAAATAAATCTCATAGAATGATCATATAATTAAATTGGAATATGGTTTAACCACCATGACATGTATACATGAAATTCAATTCTCATAACAAAAAACAATATTAAAAATAAGAAAAATATGTATTTATGATAATTTAAAAATAATATTTCAATATTATAATTCATGTAACCTTTTCAGGGAGATATTATTCAAACTACTTGAAACAAAATAATTAAAGAAATTCATCAATGATTTCTTGTTAGATCAATTATTTTGACCTTCATATGAATCATTAATGAAATATAACACAACTATGTCAAATAAAATCGACGTAAATAAATTCATAATATATTATAATATAATAAATATCATCCCTTATATTACCAATATAAAAATATAAAAAAAATTTTAAAAAAAATTAAAATAATGAAATAATGAAATAATTTTATATATTCTGTTTATTCTACCTCTTTGAGAATATATAAATATATATATATATCGATCATACAATTGTTTTTTTGTAAAATTAATGAAAAAAATACTTAAAATGATTTAGATCACTAATAGGATATTATTAACAAAAAATTGATATCATAATGGTTTAAAAAATGAATTCGTTACATTGTGACATGATGAAAGTCATTTCCTGATATGGAGTACATGAATATATATCATAAGGATATTTTTAATGTTAGGATTGAAAAAATAATAATTACTCTATTTATACATAAAAATGTATGAAAATTAAAGGATATTTTTGTGATTAATTAATGTTATAATCCATATTAATTCCTAATGTTAAATGATTGATGATTTAAAAAAACTAATTATATAAAACACTTATAATTTCTATTTATCCTAAAAAACATGAATCCTAATATTTCATTTAAACTGTAACTATAGTAATTTTATGTATACAAATTTATGGAGATACAAAAACTCCATGATCTAGGATTGAATAACATAGGAATTAAAAATCAAATTCCAAAGAAATAATATATCTCAAAATTATAACAATTTTAGTTCTTCATGGGTATTTCTATAACTATCCCCCAATTTTTCTTGATCATAATTTTTTATCAAGTAAAAAATCATTTAGTTAAAGTAAAACATTATAAATATATGTTGGTATGGTTAAAATATTTAGTAAATCCTTAATATTAATTTATTTGATGAATTTTATATCCAATCAACCTTACCATAAGTAAAAAAAATTATACATATGTTTTTTTTAGTACACAAATTACTGGTATCTGTATCTTTTAGTGTGTGTGTGTGTGTCAAATATCAAAGGATGAAAGGTTTCGTTAACATATAATGTAGATTATTGTCACATTTAATACTTTTTTATAAATTTTTTTAATAATAATCAAATCATTAACATTAAAAACATTGTTTACTTTTGGGTGAAATATATTATCTTTCATAGATTAATTCAAAGGAAAATTTTCTAAATTAATATTATTATCTATTATTAATAGATATTTATTTTGGATCTATATAGATTTCCATTATTTATAATAATTCATATGAAATATTATAAATTTTTAAATAGTTATTTTGTTCCACATTTTCGATATTGGGGTCATAGAGAACATCATATGTATCCTTATTAAACGAATCAAAATGTTTAATGTATGATGTCTCTAAATAAAATAATATTACAATGTGTATTACTTATTTGAATGAGGATTGTAATTATTTTATAAAAAAGTAGTACAACATGAATTTTAATTTTATTCGAATCTATTCAATATCATTCAGTTTAAATTTATTAGATAAGTATATTAATTTTGAATTTTATAGTTTTTGAATTTGAACCAATATTTTAATAGTGTGTGTTCACTAATTTAGTAATTATTTTAATACTTGATTGGAAAATAATAATAACATGTGTTTTAATGTTTTATGAATATAGAAAATATCACTCATTTGATATCTATTATATATAAAATATTTTTATTCCTTATTTTTAGGATAAATTAGAAACAATACATGGAATTTTAAGGTTTTTAATATGGTATGATGTTATAATTTTTATGGTAATGAATCATGAAGAATTTTGTTTTTTTAGGTTATTAAAACAAAAAATAATTTGAAATGTAGTTTTGTATTATTTGATAATGATGAATAAGTTAAAAATGACTTGAAATTGTTTAATAACTACATTGATGAAGGACCAGACTAAAGGATGAGGAAATGATAATAATTAATAAGGTAATATTTGTTATGATTTTAACCATATAATTAACACAATAACATAATATATTAACGGAACAATGTTGCTAATCCAAATGAGATTGTCATAGTTATGAAAAAAGGTACCCTTAGAAACAATTTGTTTCTATAAGAAACCCATGAAGGGATATTGTGTTTACATTAATTATATAGGCACAATGATTTTAATAAACCACATTATTAATGTGATACATGATTGATAACTCTTTAAGGGTATATGGTTGCATGAGGAGAAACTTAGGGTTATTTTTTTAGGGACATGGGTAAACTATAGAAAAATGAATATGTGATTAAATGATCTAAATGTATGTTTTCATGATCATAATCCTGAGAATATGGGTTTTGAGACAAAGTTATTAGGAAAAATTCCTTTTGAGATAATCGCCTTGGTGATGTGACTACACTATGTTTAAAGTGGATTCTCGGGTAAAGTGATGGTGATAAACCATATTAGTGACATAAAAAAGGGTAGTATCCAAAAGTTTTTGATAATGTCTTGGTAATACGTCTTTTAATATAATGTGAATCATTTATAGTTTTCTTCCGTGATCTAGATGGATAACCTTCATCCATTTGTTCATTATTATAGGTATTGTTTCATGAATTTAATAGTGTTTTATTCAATGATTATATTTTTTATCCTTCTATTAAATCAATTGAATTCTCTAATTTTTTACATATCTTCTCTTAATATTTGACTTATAAATAAATTGTGGGAGTTTTCAGATCTTGGAAAGGATAAACATCAAAATTTAATCCAATATAATATTCCTTAAAATTCCCATTTTCTGAATTCTCTTATAATAAGACACGTTATTAGAAAAAATCGTCATGGGAAATGAAACACCATCATTGTCTGGTTTTACTAATTTGTAAATGGAGTATGATAATTTATTTAGTAGATTTGGGATTTATTCATATGATATGGCATGGTAAATATATATTAAATAATGAATATAAGAAAATCCATGTCTGACCTGAACTCCCAAACATCAAAAGGAATCATTTTTTAATTTACTTACGCTCATGATCTATATTGGCTAGGGTACATGAATCATTATCTCTAAGAATGATCTATAATCACTTATTCAAAATATGTGTAGTTTTTCTATTAATTTTATATGAAAAAAATTTCCCCAAAAAATTTAACCTTTTTAGGTTTAAAATGTAAAACAATTATGGAAAAAATATTATTATGTATTACTCTAGTGAGTTATCATTGTTGGATCGAATATGTAGATATGTATGTCTATTAGATGGTACAATACAAGAGGGGTGAATTGTAGGTTTAAAAAAACCTTTGAGTTTTAGCAACTAAGAGATTAGTTTAAATGATCTTAAACTAATACAAATACAAACACCCACAATTGTATTGAATGTAAAAAGGTATGATGTATTTTAAAACAATTGTATTCAAGATGAACACAATAATCAGAGTAATACAAAGATGAATGATTCTACCTTAAAGCGTATAGAATCAATTAATACAATATGTAATAGAATGACTGTAATTGAAACAATTACAATTGAATATGTAAAGAACAAAGGAAACAATACAAATTCTTTTCTAATACAAGTAATAGCGGAAATGTAAAACAATTACAATTCTTTTAACCCAAAGAGAAGGGTTATCCATTCACCTAGGATAAAAGGTCTGTCTCACCAACACCTTGGTGATCCCTCGATACGATGATCGGACTATCTGTCTGCCAATCCCTGGCAGCCCTTGATACGATGATCGGCACGTCTGTATTCCTATCTCCGGCAGCCCTCGATACGATGATCGGAACGTCTGTCTACCTATCCCCAGCATCCCTCGATTTTGTAGGTAATCGGAACCTCTGTCTTTCAAACACATGAAAGCCCTCGATACGATGATCGCCACACACAAGGTAGATGAGAGAAGTCACAGTGTCTCTCTCTATAATCTTGATAGTTCACAGAGTCTCTTCGTTCAATTCTACAATCATCGTTGTACTCTCAGCTTCAAATGACCTCCTATTTATAGGCCTCAGGTTCCAACGGTCATGTTGCCTCCAACGGTCATATTTCTCTGAAAAACTCGGAGGGACTTGGACACCTGTCATTATAAAGGTCATATTGAAACAGAAATCACGACATCGTTTTGATTAGTTTGTAACTAAACAACATTGTATTGGTTAAAACAGGATATATATATTGATAAGCAATGGTACGATTCATATGAAACAAGTGCTTTTGACAAAGTACCAAAACAAGTAATGAACATCTGAATAGCAGAGTCAGTACGATACGATTGACAGAGTCAGTACGATACAATTGACAGAGTCATTATGGTACGATTGTCAGAGTCAGTACGATATGATTGACAGAGTCAGTATGGTACGATTGACAGAGTCAGTACGATCAGTATTGTACAATACGATATGGTCAGTACGATCAACATTGTACGATACGATAAACACGATAGAAGACAAATGTAATTTCCAAAGTATGATAGAATTTATTTGTGATTTCCAAAACATGATATAGAAGTCAAAAAGAGAACTTTTGACTCAACAATCTCCCCCTTTTTGGAAATCACAACACACAAAGTAAATGTAACAAGAAATACTTATCTCCCCCTGATTTATTGAAAACTTTTCTGAATAAGAAATTTGAATAAAGCTAACTCCCCCTTAGGTATAGACTTTCCTAAGTATTGTATTCGTAGATTTTCCTTAAGAGTGTTGTAAAGAAAAAAAATTATCCCCCTTTGTAAACATTCTCCCGCTTTGTAAACATTCTCCCCCTTTGTGATTTACAAAAAGAAAGGGGTAATCTTGAATTTTCTGATGGAGTTAAAAAACATATAATCACAAGACAATGGATAAAAGAAAAGGTTCATAAAAGTTATTACAAAACAATGACAGCTATCAAAGAAACGAATACAAGTCATTTGTTTTCCCTTTACTTCTCCTTCTTTTTGAGCTCATGAAGAACAGCATTCATCTTTTTTATTTATTTCTTTTCTTCAGAAATAGATTCACCTTGAGTTCTAAGAAGTTCTTGTTGATCCGCAAAAATCTGATCTTAATTTTTGATAGTCTCTTCCTGGACTCTGATTACTTCTTCAAGAGTATCAATTCTGTTTTGCAAATTCTTGTTATCTTTGCATAACACAGAATTTTGATTCTTCAACAAAACCATTTCATCCTTGAAAGATGAAACCTTCGAGAATTAATATTGGAAAACATTCATTCTCTCTTGCAAATCTTTCACTGAAGGAACATCGGCTCTTTGAGAAGATAAAAGATTCAACCTTTCAACCGTTTCTGTGTCAAGATTATTGAAAGAAACTGCAAGCTCATTTGACAACCTTCTTATATCTTCAATAGCTATTTCATGATCATTTATTGAGCTCTCTGTTTTGTACGACCACTTGGTCATCTTGTTGCATGCCTTCTTATGAGCAACCGAACTTTCTGAAAGAACTTTCAAATCAGCTTCTACTGACAAAACTTTCTTCCTCAATTCTTTTACAGAGCCAAACTTCTTCTTTTGATTGTCAGTAATAAAATCGATATTCCCTTCCAGCCTCGGGAAATAAGGAATGGTCTTCTCAACCCTTCTCAAAACATGAACAATGTAATCACTCTTCTTGAGAGAGATTGTATGTTCTGAATCAGTATCTTCATCGTACGATGCTAGTTCATACGATCTTCTTGAGTCAACAACTGGCTGTTTTCCTTTTGCTTTTTCTTTCTTCATTCTTTCTTCTTCAACTTTGTCACTAATGACAACAACTTTATCAGTGTGAGAGGATTGAGCACCTTACTTTTCTTGAGAAGACATTCTGTCCGGAGATCGTGCGTGATCGTCATGAAGAGTTTGTTGAACACCTTCACTCAGCTTTTGAATCGATTCCTCTCTACTCTTCTTTGAAAATTGAAGAAATTCTAAAAGAAAGTCTCCTTCTTCCACTTCTTCTATTTCTTCTATCACTTGTTTTCCTTTTTCTTTCTCAGGAAGATTCTGTACGATGGGCTCCTGATGCACTTCTGTGGTGAGTTGAGCACTGGCTTCCTCGATGCTTTCAATAATTTAGTGATATCAAAGTCTTGAGCCTTTCTTTTCAAAACAGTTTTCTTTTTCTTTTCAGCCTTAAGAGTTTCTTATACCCTTATTCTTTCTGCAAAAGCCTCAGCTGGGTCAAGTCCGAACTTTGGATCACCTTCCTTTCTCTATTCCTTATTCTTTCTCCATTTTTCTACAACCTCCTTATTGTACCTTGGCTTCTTCTTAGGCTTTGAACTGGTTTGCGGATCAGACTTTTGAGTAACACCAGTAGATTGAATGTCTTTGGCTGGCATAGGTGCCGATTGATTCTGAGCCAATTCAGCTTCTACGTCTCTGACAAAAAGTTTTGAATTCGGATCAAAACAAACATTCAGATTTTTCATCGTACTCTTACTAATCCACAATGGCTTCAAATCTATGGGGTTTCCTTTCAAAGGAATGTTACAAAACTTCATACTTTCAAGAATGAACTTCGTAAGGATGGATGGATACATAATCATTTGGGACTTCATCCCTCATGTCTTGACATTCTTAATGGTTTCAAAAACATACCCCATGAGATTTACTTTTCTCATATTCACAAGATTGTCAAGCATAAAAATATCATAAACTTTCAGAGTTTCTCTATCACATTTCCTTGGGATAAGAAAACCTTGCATCCACAAAGTCACAAAACGATTGTCCAGTGAAAGATGAGACACTTTTCTCTTTTCTTCATTAATAACAAACAAAGTATTTTCAGCACTTTCTCTATTAAACGTACCAACTTCTTCTGGTAGTTTATGAGATGGACAGAAAGAATCCCCTTCTATTGGGACATTCAGAAAATGAGCCGCTTGTTTCACAGACATAGACATATTTCTATCGTACACAACAAAATTGATAGACATGTCTTTGTCGAAAGATACGGTTTTATAAAACTGACAAACTTCATCAAAAAGAACCGGATCTTGAGAAACAGGTCTTTCAACACAAAGATTCTCCGATCCTTGAAAGAGAATGATTCTTCTGATTATGGAATCATACGAATCAAAAAAGTCCCAAGAAACTAACCTTTCTCTGTTAAAGACTTTCTCTGTAAAAGTCTTTGAAGACATTTCGGCGGGAGTATTAGCAGAGGATTGAGACATAAAGATGATGTCGATGATAGATCGTACGATGATTTATAACCGGTGGAGTAGAGCATCACCTCAAAACCTGAAAAACTAATGTGGTTTTGGGGAGGGGGGGCTATTTATAGGCGAAAAAGGGATGACCGTTGATCTTCTACGGTCAGGATTAGAGGAAAACAGATCAATGGTTAGGATTAAAAATGAAAAATAAAAAAATGGAAATTACTTGTTGGAGAATGTAAGGAAGTTGTTGGTTTTAGGATTAAAGAATACACAACCGTACGAAATAAAATAAAATAGAAGTATTAAACGACATGTCGATGGAAAACAATCTCATTACCATGAACTGACAATACGATGGAAAACAATCTTGTTACCATGAAATGACAAGCCGATGGAAAACAATCTTGTTACCATGGACTGACAAGCCGATGGAAAACAATCTTGTTACCATGAACTGACAATACGATGGAAAACAATCTTGTTACCATGAACTGACAATACGATGGAAAACAATCTCGTCACCATCATCGGTTATTACGATGGAAAAGAAATTCGTTACCATCATGGGTCGATACGATGGAAAAGAAATTGATTACCATCATAGGTCGATACGATGGAAAATAAATTCATTACCATCATCGTTCGATACGATGGAAAAGAAAATCATTACCATCATCAGTTGATACGATGAAAAGGAAATTGATTACCATCATCGGTCGATATGATGGAAAAGAAAATCATTACCATCAACAGTTGATACGATGAAAAAGAAATTGATTACCATCATCGGTCGATACGATGGAAAAGAATTTGATTACCATCATCGGTCGATACGATGGAAAAGAAAATCATTACCATCATCGGTCGATATGATGGAAAAGAAAAAGTAAACGATACGATAAAATTGTCAATACGATAAATAGGGAAAAAATGAATGATACGATAAAACTGTCAATACGATAAACAAAAAAAGATACACATATCAAGAGAGTAAATAGTTAAAGAATATAAGATAAAAAGAAACATAAAGACAGAAAGAAATGTGCTCCCCCTTTCAAAGGGAGTTATTTACTGTAAGGAGATTTGTAAAACATAAAGTAGATATGAATGATTATTTTAATGTAATCATTCATAGATTCTGTTTTATAAACTCAAATCTATCGGAGGGTAATGGTTTTGTAAAAATTTCAGCAAGGTACGATTGACAGAGTCCGTACGATCAGTATTGTACGATACGATATGGTCAGTACGATCAACATTGTACGATACAATAAACATGATAGAAGACAAATGTAATTTCCAAAATATGATATAATTTATTTGTGATTTCCAAAACATGATACAGAAGTCAAAAAGAGGACTTTTGACTCAACAATCATGTTGTAAGAAAATTATTTTCTAAATAATTTATAAGTATAAAAACCTACAAATTAATGTATTAAAAAAATTTATATAGAATCTAATATATTATTTCCTCTCTTAATAACACTAGCGTTAATGGTAGAAAAATATTTCCCCAAGTATATTTTTTGAATCTCTTTTACATAAAGGCCTTCATTTACATTTGTAGGAGAAATAAAGCGAGGAAAATGGATTTCTAAATGTGGATGAGTGAAATTTTCTATTTTGAAAAAAAAAATTATGGAAAAATTGTATTCCCAATTAAGAATCTTATAACTATTAACTTAAAAAATAACTAAAAATTTTAGAAGCTCATTAATGAATTTTCATCTAAATCATTAATATACTCTTTAGTTCTTACTGGGGTAACACAGATTCAGTATATTTAATATGGTAATGAACATGAATATGTTCAATATAAATGGAAATATATTGCAGAATATTGATTTCCCATTTCGAAGAATTTCATTAATATTACAATTTAAAATTATATATTAATACAAGGTTGAAATAAAAAAATTCTATACCAATTATACTAAAATTTTCTAATTTGAAACCATAATGTTTCACCAATATATATATATATATATTGTAGCAGGAAAAAATATATATGTTTGGGATATTAATTAGAAAATAAGTTTTTAAATAGAAAATTTTCTTCTCTATATGAATGAATATAAAAAAACATTTCAAACATATAGTAAAACCTATGATGCACAATTCATGTTTGATCTATCATTAATATCTCAATAATCAATTTATTAGTTGGAACCAAGTTTGAGACTTATTCTCAAGTTTCTCATTCAATCATTATAAAATTTCAACATATTGTGTGTGGCATAAATATATTGGGTATGCGTGATAAATCTTGATTATAGAGATATATGCAATCTTAATTATTTATTAAATATAATTATTTAAAATTTCTAAAATCATATCAGTCTCATTTTCCTTTAGTATTTCTTATATATATATATTTTACTAATTAGGTTTTTGTGAATGTAATAATGATTTTTTAAACAGACACTAGTGACAAAATTAAAATAGTTATGTATAATTAATTCCTCTAAAAATGGTTTAATAGAGGTTTATTGACTGAAAATTTACCTTTTTATTTACATTATAGATTCAGTTCTGAAATGCTACCTGGAATGATCCCCAACATAAAATTAATACAAATTAAATATGTTAGTGAGAGTACTAATAAATAAATATAGATAATTTTCATGATTCTAAGGATTTATTTGATGTTTGAATTCTGAAATGATAAGAGACACTTGTATACAGTGGTTCTAAACAAATAAAAGATAAATTAAAAACATAGGATTAATGTGATTATCCCTGCATGGGATCAATATTTTCCTCTACATGTATTTCAAGATATAGGGATGGAGGTTCCAGTTTTGCCTATGATTTATCAGTCTCAACTATATATGTATTGGGTAAAAGTGGAATTTTTTATTTTCAAGTCATTAAATGTTAATTTTTGTTGGATATTTCCATAATTGAGTATAGGAAAATTACAAAACACAATGTTAATTTCATTTTGTTTATTATTCTATATATTAAATGTTTTTGGCTTTTCAACAGAGTCAATAGATAACAATGTTAATGTAATTTAATATAGGTTATCATTTGTGTATCATACTATATGAATTCGAAGAATATTATTGTGGATATGGAATGGATGAGGACCCTACTGGTGGATAATATATAATTGGATGATATCGATTAATTACATAAATTTATAAGGAAACTACTATGGGTTTTCCCTATTATGTCACAAAAATCTTACAGTACATTTGTATATATTGTATCTTTTGAAAACATTAATTTAAATATAAATGTAATATTTTCTATTCTTAATTTTATGGGAACCACATTAACAACCTAGGTACTAATAAAATAATTTCTTTTAATTTTGGAATTAAATATTCACATTATTTATAAATTTATAATGAAGTAATAAGTAATTATATAAATTAATGAATTTATACTGATGGTATAGTAACACGAAAATTGTAATAGTAAACTTAAAATTCAGAATTTTAATTTTGGCCAATATATTATTAACCTCACCTATGAGAGTATAAATACATTTTTTTATCATATAAGGGTAATAATAATGTATATATATATCCTATAATAAGTAAATAAATGTATTGAAAATGATAAATTAAGTGTTTTAATTTTTATAATTCATAAATATTTAATTATTATTTTATGATTAATTTATCAATTAAAAAGATAATTTATTTTCAAAAAATATATTCAAAAATTAATATTTTTTTTCTTATAATTATAAGATAATTTTATGAGGCTGTAACTGTCATTTTAAAGTGTTATAAAAAAAATTATAACTGTAACCATAATTAATTTTCAGTAAATTTTGTTTTTAATTATAAATAAAAATTCTCATATTTAGATAATTATTTTAAAAAAAAAGAGTTTGTTTTGTAATTCAATGCATAGAAAATTGGTAAGGATGAATTTTTCGTATTTTTAGGAAATACATGAATTTGTTATGAATTGTGAAATACTTTAATTTACAATATAATCTAAATACAATAATTATTGGGTCATAGATTATTTAAGGATGATTTAATAACAAAACAACAAATTTTATATCATTATTATAATATATTTGATGACAATTCCAAAAAAATCACAATAATGAGCCTAATTAATAAACTAATCAATATAATAATGATAGAACACCCTTCTCCTCCACTATAAATACCTCTCCACACAACCAATTCCACTCACACCTCAAATCTCAGGATCTTGCTTAATTTCTTAACAAATAATATCATATGATTATTATTGACGTCAAGAACCGTATTGTCTCAGTAAAATCCCAAAAAGAAGGTCCTTGAGGATGTTCTCAAGGAGTATAATTGAAGAAGTAAAAATCCTCTTCCATTTTATTTTATTTCATTTAAATTATTTTTCATTTGTTTTACTATATTCACCTCATTTTGTACAAGAAGAAATAAATCTATATTATTTTATATATAATGTAATTTTACCATGTTTCCTAGTACTTTTTCTCCTCTCTCTGTTATTCTAAAAATAAATACATAGTCTATGATGGGTGCATTTACCGATATTTTGGGTGATGTGTTTTCTATTTTCATTACATCATTCACATATGGTCTTAAAACCATTAATATATTAAAAAGATATTCAAATATTCATATTATATGTTATATTATGTCCTATAACCACTTTTTGTACATAATATTAACTAATAAATAAAAGGTTGTTTGTAATGATCAAAAATTAGCAAAATAAACTACATTCATCGCTAATTTTTTAAATAAATATTCATACTCATACTATATAAAAAAATGATATATAAGACCATTTAATAGTATTTAATATCATTAACAACATATAATTTCATTTCTTGATTTTTTCTACATTTAGATATAAAAATCCATAATAAACCAACCATGAAAACCATGAAATAAATACACATGATACAACAAAAACAAAAAAAAATATTAATAATAAATGGGTTAAAATATTCTATAAGAATATAATATAAGTTATTATAAATATTAATATGGTTCATTAATTTATTAATAACTATATTTAAAACATTATACAGTTGTTTTGAGCACATTTTATGTAAGATGAACCTTAGGTAAGATAATTCTTTATCCAATTTCTATTCTCTGGGATAACCATCTACTTTATTGATTATGGGTTACTAAGATTATTTTTTAAATTATTTTTTTTATATTAAATTATACTTTCTGTATTTATAATGTATAAACATATCCCAATTATTTTATAAATTCTCACTTCAATTATATGATATTTGTAGGTGACTTTTCATTAAAAATCCTATTTCAGATTTAAATTTTTACAAAATTCAAAATCAAATTTTTTATGCTGGTGGTATTATTTTATAATTATGGTTATTTGGAATTTTTTATGGTGAATTTTGATACTTGTATCTCCTTATAATTAATTAGTTATTTTTATTTTTAAGTAAAACTATATGGTTACTCCATGTGTAACTAAAATGGATAAACTATAAGGTAGCCATGGAGGATACATTGTAAGGTAGCCACAACTGTAAAAAAAATTAAGGTAGCTATGAGGGTAAAATAATAATTAAGTAATTACCCAAGTTTCATTTATGGTATTATTTATACTTTTAAATATTTATGATAATTTATTGTTTTGAAAATGTAACTATATGATACTTATTTTAGGAAAAGGGTTCCTTTGTGAACACGATTTAATATATTCATATGTATTCATATACTAATGGTTTTAATCCTTATTTTCGTATTCATTACTTATATTTTCATTCTCATACCATGTTTTAAAATGTTTTTCACATATTTTATGGATGGGTAAGAGAAAATTAGAATCCAATATGAATTTTTTATTGACTTTTCATGAATAGTTTTAATATTTGTTTAAAATCATTTGTATAATGGAAGTAATGGATACTATTTTAGTAGTAACCAATTTTTATTCTTTCATGTTGATATATATGAATTATTTTCTAATTTTTTAAATCAATAAGCTAAAAAATAACATTTTTAATGTAACGAAGTTAATAATTATGGAATTAACAAAATTATGTAATGTTTAAGGATAAGTACTTATAATTGGTATTTGAGTATTTTTTAGTTAACATAAAGATTTTATATGATGTTAATAGAATACCATAGATGATTTTCACCTTATTTTTATATTGAAATTATATATCCATTAAATATTAACTTGTTTATTCATCTATGATATTTTTATTCAAAATGGTTTTCTAGAGAATAAATATGGCTGCTAAAGTATGAAGGCAAAGATATGATGATATCTTTTTAAATTCACAACTAGGAATTTTGGGAATTGGAATAAAACATTTTATGACAGTAATGTATCAGTTAAAATTGGATATAAACAAAAATTAAATTCATTCAAGAGAACAACTAGAGATACCAAAAAGTAACATGATGGTATTGGAACATTTTAGGTTATGACACCTGTAGAGACCCGAATCTTAACATACATGGACATTACATTACTTTTTCGGAATACTTAGTACATAACAAAAACACACACACAAGTACCGTAATAGTTTAGTGTCTTTGGAAACTCGGAATGCAATCTTCTAATCGTGGTGAGATGTCTTCAACATCTCCCATAAAGATCTTCTTCTTTTTTTACCTAAAACCATTATTTATATCCTGGGGAAAAGAAAACATAAAAGGGTGAGCTCAAATGCTCCGTAAGGGTAAACAAAAGAAATATCAATCACATCATATACATAAGAACATAACTTTTGGAAATCTTAACCTGCAAAAGAAATCATAATTTCATAACATGGGATATATCATAATAGTGAATTGTAATCCCAATAATCATAACTTAAAACATGAAACTTTGTGGCATACACACATAATCATAGATAATCCTTTCTTATTAGTCAAGACTCATTTCCAAGACTATTGTAGTGGAAAAAGTCCATTTATGAACGGAGTTCACTCATCGTTTCAGTCCTGTTTCACTGAGTCGGTTTAAACTTTCGTTCCAGCCATGTCTATCTCATGAGATATAAAATCTTTAAACAATGCATTGGAGGGAGATATAGGTCCCACCCATCTCATAATGATACCATTCTTATGTCTGCCACAAAATCATAAACCATACATCATAGCATAACCCATGTAATAAAAATGGGATTCTTAAACATCATGACATCATAAAACAATTCATATAAGATAAAGGAATTCATAAAAATAATTCCATCACAACATAATAAAATCAATGTAATAATAGGGATAGAAACATAACCCTTTATTATCTTAGATGGAAAATAATTTTAATGAAACACTTGAACTCCATTCTTGAGGAAAATATCCTTTCTACTTCAAAAACATGTTTCCTAGCTTAACATGTCATAGAATTTTAAACTAAAATAAGTTGATTAAAAATAAACTAGAAAACTTGTAAGGGAAGCTTCTTGGAAATAATTTTTAAAAAATCCATTCATGCTGTATAAGTTAAAAAACATTTTTCTCGTACTTTTGTCAGAAAAGTCAAAAAGTACCTCGTATGGTAAACAAAAGAAAGATTCCTTCCATACGATGTGGTAAAAGTATGAAAAGGGTAAAAATGTCTTAAACATACATGGGAGGAATGTAAAACATTTATGAAAACATTTTGAGAGAATATGGACATGGATAATAAACATAACCCCCAGTAAATACTTACGAGTAAACAATCTCGGATAAGAATGAGATTGGAATAATTATCCCTTACCTTAGGTCCGATTTGCTTCGTAAGTGTCCGAACCTCCTGTACAATGATTTAAATAATGTCATTGACTTATTCCAGAATCATACTCATTGTTATGATCTCATATATTGTTCACTTACGACTTTATATTACCCGTTCTTCTGTAAATTCCATGTTAAAAGGCGTTTTGGGTAAAATCGTTTCATTTGCCGTCCGTGTTTTGACCTGTAATTATTCATATGATTACTTAGATAAAGATTAATTAATTCCAGAATATAAAACATGATTCATATATAATATATATTTATAATATACATATATATAATAGATCAGTAAATGGAAAGAAATACACCGTTCATGGAGACCATAGGCCGTACGTATGCATGGACGTTGTTTTTGTTTCCTTATTCAGTTGAATGGAATTAAGTAGATGAAATAAATATATATACACATAAATCCAGTATCATAATTATTTCATATATTTCATTATTAATTATTATATATAATTTATAATCATTCATGAATGGTTAACGTGGATAATGAATCTCATCGCATCGTGGAGACGGTAGTCCGTACGTACGTACGAGCGATGATATCGTTCTCATGATCGTGGAATTGTATTGGAGTGTATGTATACTATTTAAGAATCAATATCACTTTACAATAATCATATATATGCATTCTTTACACCATTATACCCTTCCAAGTAAGGTGGTGGTGGAAAATCGATTACACCACGGCGTGGAGACGGTATTCCGTACGTACGCACGCGTGGTGATTTCATTTTCCGTAGGATGGATAGATGGTGAAATAGGTTTGTTTCATACTTATAATAACATATCCGTATATGAGTGATACTGATTTTATTTCTTCATAATAAAACAAATAAATAAGAAGAAGTGGAAGAAGAAATAAATTTGAAAGAATTGGTAACAGACATTACCTCTTCTTTGAAACACCTCTTTGAGATCTCATTTTAGGGCACTAAAATTGGTCATTGAAGAAGACCAGGACCTCTAGGATGTTTCTAGGGAAGTGGAGAGGATAAATTGGTCGGGGTTGGCTGAGATTGAAGGCTCAAAGTGGTGTGAGGAAGAGGGGGAGGAGGTGCCCTTTTATAAGGGAGGAGAGGGGCACCTTTGGAATAACTAAAACTATTATTTTATTATAAAGTCAAATTCAGTTTTTAATAGCTCCAAATTGATATATTTCGAATATAAGGTGGGGATGGGTCGAAATACTCTCATCCAATATAATTTAGTCAAGTTTAGGTTCCTATTTTAACCTTAACATTTATATTTAACTCTAAGATAGATTATTTTACTTTTACCGTGTCTTTTTGTGTTCTTACACTATAAGGTTAATAAACATACTATAAAAATCCAAAAGAACCCCAAGTTGTTTATTATTAATATATATAATCTTATCTATGTCATTTTTAAAAACTATTTTATGTCAATTTTGACACTATTTAGTAATTGATTTTTCTGAAAATCATTACAGAATGATTAGTTGGAACAATGTTAATTAAATCAATAATAACATGTCATAGTAACCTATAATATTAGTGTAATTCATAAAATGTCTCAAATTACATTTATTTGGGTATTTATAACATCAATTATTTCAATATTTCATTAATAAGATAATTACTGCATCATCTTTGTGTCTTAAATAAATTAAATTATTCAATGTCTAAAAATTACAAATAAAATACCATTATGTAGGAAATATTTTTATCTTTCTAATGAATTTTTATAGTCGAATTTATCTTATGTATAACCCTATATTAAAAATGATATACTTATTAAACTTTGATTTTAACTATTTTAACCCTTCTTTAAATAAATAAATAATAAATGTCCTAATCTAATCCAAGTGGGCCGAAATGGTCATATTTTATTCAAAAGGTTGTTATTGGTCGAATTAAACTTATCCAATAGAATTAGGACATGTGTTCGGGTAATAATAATATCATTTTTACCCTTAATTACCCTATTTACTTTTAACCGTGGTAAAAAAAATTAACAAGTTACTATTCACCAAATTATATTTTCATCTCATTGAACCACATTTTACATACTGACATCAACCGTGTCTCTCGGATTATTGAAATTCCCTTCACAGAAGCGGTAAAATTATGTTTTATGAAAAAATTCATTTTTTTAACTACCACTTAGTGGTTTCACTATTCATCAAAAAATAAAAGTTTCCAGAAAAATACCAAAAATTAGGCTTAAGCTGCATTTGATATTATAAACTCAAAAATGATTTCTATTTTAACAAATTAAAAACATATCAGTTGCATTAATTAATTTAAAAATTAATTCCCGTCGTCAAAACAAATAGTGTGTTCTTAAGAGATAATAACTATCAAAAGATTGACACTTGTTTATGTCTGGTTTAAATATGAAATTACATCCAATGACCAACATTGTATTAAATTGTAAAAATATATTCTAAATATACTTTAAAACCACTCAAATTAATAATTTATATCTATTAGTTATTTTGATTAAAAAGGTTGCTTTTAATTAAAATTTAGTAATTTTCACTATTCATCAGAAAATGAAAGTTATCCGAAAAGTACCAAAATTTCACCCTAAGCTAATTTCGATATTCCAAATCCAAAAATGAAGTCCATTTTGAAAAATAAAATTTACAAAATTTCAAAAAGTGGTTATTACTATTCATAACGGTTAGTTTTAATAATATTTTAATAGCATATCGTTGTTTAGTGAAACTCGTTATTGCATACTACACACGCTATCGAGGAAGGTCGTGATTGCATGTAATGAAAGGCCAGTCAAGGATGCGTGTTGTGAAAGATCCCTTTTTTGTAGCATACAACACAAGACATTAATGAAATTAAACATAATATTTTTCATAAAATCTCAGGGTGTTACATTCTTCCCCCCTTAAAATGAATTTCGCCCTCGAAATTCGTCAGGGTTATAAATGGTTTACTACACAAAAGTTTCATTAATAGAAACCCACATCGTAAAAAGGAATACTAAAACCAATCTTTAAAAACAAAAGTATGAAACATAACGGTTACCCAAATAAACTAATCATTGGGTTTCCACATAGGAGAAAATATGGATATGGAAGAGAAATCTAACCATCATGTTCTGATGAAGAGTGGTAGAGAACATGGCTTTGGAAAAGCCAGCAATCACAAAGCCATAGATTTGTGATGATCTAAGGTACCATCTGATTCATTAGATATAAGAGCACTAGGATAACATTTTTGGTTTTCAAGATCATTTCCCTAAAGTTGATGAAATTGGAATTAGAAGAAATACTTTCATGATTTTGGTATAGTCTCACCGTTGGTCGTTCTTTGGACAATTTCCACTTCATCTCCTAAATAAATGAAGTTGAATTTGTCATTCATGATCTGTTAGTAGATCATTTGATAGAATGATGGGTCATTCCATCTGTCTCAAACAAAAGGTTAGAAAAGTTATCAAAACTTACAAAAGTCCATCTATAGTGAGATTAATCATATATGGTTCCTAAAATGGACTTATACTTCATATATCATACTAATTAATATAATAAAACTAGTTTATACTAAACAGGGACTTCCTATAGGCCAGTGGTAGGCGATAAAGTCCAGTCACACTTCGGTTGTGGGTTCGATTCCCACAGCCTTGTCTGACACGATGGGTTGTCTCCTGTCCTGCAGGTTGTCCTTTTTCTAAAACTACATTACCATAACATCCCATAAATAATATCAAAAAAATGTTATATCCTTAAAAAAACTAACTTATGTCCAACATAATCCATTCCAATCTTTAGGTTTATCTAAATTACTTCGGTCCGAGCTCATAGTATAAAGAAAATGATTACTTGAAATGTCATCAACCAAGTATGTGAATACCATCATTTATCCCCCATATATATTGTTGGTCACATTCCAATAATGTGAATACCTTAATCATGTATTCTCTTGAAAAATGAATACCCATTAAACCTTAGTGAAAACATGAATGCTGTCGAAAGTTAACTCTTTCCACATACCAAAATCCAAAAATTCTGTATACTCAAACCATGATATAACCTTCTCCTTATATCAGTCATGAGCTCATGAATACTATCAAACATTTAATTATCTCCTTATCCCTTAATTAGGTGCATATCATCTACATTCCAAAAATATCTGTATAACCTTTCATGGATACTAGTACCATTAATCATACACTTTCAAAACTCAAGGAAAGTCAACAGTGTAACAATCCTTAGAAGTCTCTTTATTCCATAGTACCATGAGATTACTTATACAACATTACACATGAGAAACATGTAATCATTCCACTACATTCTTAAACCATTGACTGAGCTTCAACAATTCTTTCATCTCACATATCATTTGTAGTCTCTTCATCATCATCAACATAAATACTACCCATATGACCATACTGATTCTCTTCATGAGACTTTCCCTTAGGGCATTGGTTTTCATAATGCCCGTACATTCCAAATTTGAAACATTTAACCATTGTTGATGTCGTAGTAATACCATTATCCTCATCCATGGTGTTAACTGGACCTTCTCCTTTGCACTAACTGGCTTTGTGTCCTTCTTTTTGACACCAAAAGCATCTTTCATTTCCCTTGAAACATTCTCCTTGATGCCTCTTCCCACATGATTTACATAGGGGAAATTTGACTTTCTTTTCTCTATGATCATCATGAGACTCCATCATTCTCTTATTAGCCGAGTTAGGAAACATACCAAATTTTACTTTATTGATCATATTACGAGATTGCTGATTCGGCATAATAATGATGTTTAGACTTCCAAATCCCATTTCATTTGGTTTCTCATGAAGAATATCATTTCATTGTCCATCATATACTCTATTATCGTGAATCATCTTGTTTCCAGCCATTTTCTAAAACCCAAAAAGAATAGTGTGAGAGGAAAAAATCATGCTAGGGAAAACAACATAGTAAAGGGGGAGCACCCTCAATATATAACATCTTAGGTTAAATTCTAATATCGTTACCGTAGTTCTAGGACTATATCCTATACATATACTTATCCTTAGGGACATCCCTAGACATACCTTAGAAATATCTCTAAGGATCCCACTAAAGTTCTTGTATCCTATTTTCCAAAGGTTGACTAAACCTCCCTCTAATACCATCTGTAGAGACCTGAATCTTAACATACATGGATATTACATTACGTTTGCGGAATACTTATTAAATAACAAAAACACACACACAAGGACCGTAATTTTTTAGTGTCTTTGGAAACTCAGAACGTAATCTTCTAATCGTGGTGAAAGATCTTCAACATCTCCCAGAAAGATCTTTTTTTTACCTAAAACCTTTCTTTATATCCTGGGGAAAATAAAACATAAAAGGGTGAGCTCAAATGCTCTTTAAGGGTAAACAAGAGAAATATCAATCACATCATATACATAAGAATATAACTTTTGGAAATATTAACCTGCAAAAGAAATCATAATTTCATAACATGGGATAAATCATAGTAGTGAATTTTAATCCCAATAATCATAACTTAATACATGAAACTTTGTGGAATACACACATAATACTAGAGAATCATTTCTTATTAGTCAAGACTCATTTCCAAGACTATCTTAGTAGATAAAGTCCATCTCTGAAACGAATTCAATCCTCGTTTCAGTCCTGTTTCACTGAATCAGTTTAACCTGCCGTTCCAGCCGTGTCTATCTCATGAGATATAAAATCCTTACCCAATGCATTGTAGGGAGATATAGGTCCCACCCATCTCATAATGATACCATTCTTATGTGTGCCACAAAATCATAAACCATACATCATAGCATAACCCATGTAATAAAAATGGGATTCTTAAACATCGTGACATCATAAAACAATTCATATTAGATAAAGGAATTCATAAAAATAATTCCATCACAACATAATAAAATCAATGTAATAATATGTATTGAAACTGAACCCTTTATTATCTTAGATGTAAAATAATTTTGATAAAACATTTGAACTCCATTCTCGAGGAAAATATCCTTTCTACTTCAAAAACAATTTTCCTTTCTTAACATGTCATAGAATTTTAAACTAAAAGAATTTGATTAAAAATAAAATTGAAAACTTTTAAGTGAATATTCTTGGAAATAATGTTTTAAAAATCCATTCATGTAGTATAAGTTAAAAAAACATTATTCTCGTACTTTTGTCGGAAAAGTCAAAAAGTACCTCGTATGGTAAACAAAAGAAAGATTTCTTCCATATGATGTGGTAAAAGTAAGAAAAGACTAAAAATGTCTTAAACATACATGGAAGGAAAGTAAAAATTTTATGAAAACATTTTGAGAGCATATGGACATGGATAATAAACATAACCCCCAGTAAATACTTACGAGTAAACAATCTCGGATAAGAATGAGATTGGAATAAGTATCCCTTACCTTAAGTCTGATTTGCTTCATAAGTGTCCGAACCTCCTGTATAATGATTTAAATAATGTCATTGATTTATTCTAGAATAATACTCATTGTTATGATATCATATATGGTTCACTTACGACTTTATATTACCCATTCTTTTGTAAATTCCATGTTAAAGAGTGTTTTGGGTAAAATCGTTTCATTTGTCGTTTGTGTTTTGACTTGTAATTATTCATATGATTACTTAGATCATGATTTCTTAATTCCAGAATATATAACATGATTTATATATAATATATTTTCAGAATATACATATATATAATAGATCAGTAAATGGAAAGAAATACACCGTTCATGGAGACGATAGGCCGTACGTACGCATGAACGTTGTTTTCGTTTACTTATTGAGTTGAATGGAATTATGTATATGAAATACATATATATAAACATAAATCCAGTATCATAATTATGTCATATATTTCATGATTACTTATTAGATATACTTTATAATCATTCATTAATGGTTAACGTGGAGAATGAATCTTATCGCGTCGTGGACACGGTAGTCCGTACGTACGCACGAGCGATGATATCATTCTCATGATCGTGTAATTGTATTGGAGTGTATGTATAATATTTCAGAATAAATATCACTTTAAAATAATCATATATATTCATTCTTTACACCATTATACCCATCCAAGTAAGGTGGTGGTGGAAAATAGATTACACCACGGCGTGGAGATAGTATTCTGTGCGTACGCACGCGCAGTGATTTCATTTTCCGTAGGATGGGTATATGGTGAAATAGGGTTGTTTAATACTTATAATAACATATATGTATATGAGTGATACTTATGTTATTACTTCATAATGAAACAACTAAATAAGAAGAAGGGGAAGAAGAAATAAAGTTGAAAGAATTGGTAACAGACATTACCTCTTCTTTGAAACGCCTCTTTGAGATCTCCTTTTAGGGCACTAAAATTGGTCTTTGAAGAAGACAATGACCTCTAGAATATTTCTAGGGAAGTGTATAGGAGATATTGGCAGGATTTGTCCGAGCTTTAAGGCTCAAAGTGGTGTGAGGAAGAGGGGGAGGAGGTTCCCTTTTATAAGGGAGGAGAGGGGCACCTTTGGAATAACTAAAACTATTATTATATTATAAAGTCAAATTCGGTTTTTAATAGCTCCAAATTGATATATTTTGAAGATAAGGTAGGTATGGGTCTAAATCCTCTCATCCAATAGAATTTAGACAAGTTTAGGTTCCTATTTTATCCTTATCAATTATATTTAACTTTAAGTTTGATAATTTTACTTTTACTCTGTCTTTTTGTGTTCTTACACTATAAGGTTAATAAAATTACTATAATAGGCCAAACGAACCCCAAGTTGTTTATTATTAATATATATAACTTTATCTAAGTCATTTGGCCGGAACTTAGATTTTTAGGAATAAAATAACAATTAATAATATAATATTTGTTTTAAAAACTATTTTATGTCAATTTTGACACTATTTAGTAATTGATTTTTGTGAAAATCATAACAGAATTATTAGTTCGAAAAAAGTTAATTAAATCAATACTAACATGTCATATTAAACAATAAAATTATTTTAATTCATAAAAAGTCTCAAATTACATTTATTTGGGTATTTATAACTTTAATTATGTCAATATTTCATTAATAAGATAATTAATGCATCATCTTTGTGTCTTAAATAAATTGAATTATTTAATTTCTAAAAATTACAAATAAACTACCATTATGTAGGAAAGATTTTTATCTTTCTAATGAATATTTATAGCCTAATTTATCTTATGTATAACCCTATATTAAAAATGATATACTTATTAGACTTTGATTTTAACTATTTTAACCCTTCTTTAAATAAATAAATAATAAATGTCCTAATCTAATCCAACTGGGCCTAAATGGTCATATTTTATTCATAAGGTTGTTTTTGGTCGAATTACACTTATCCAATAGAATTAGGACATGTGTTTGGGTAATAATAATATCATTTTTACCCTTAATTACCCTATTTAATTTTAACCGTGGTAAAAAAAAGTAAAACGTTACTATTCACCAAAAAATATTTTCATCTCAATGAACCATATTTTACTTACTGACATCAACCATGTCTCTCGGATTTTTGAAATTCCACTCACAGAAGCGGTAAAATTATGTTTTATGAAAAATCCATTTTTTTCACTACCACTTAGTGGTTTCACTATTCATCAAAAAATGACAGTTTCCAGAAAAATACCAAAAATTAGGCCTAAGCTATATTTGATATTATGAACTCAAAAATGATGTCTATTTTAACAAATTCAAAAAATATCAGTTTCATTAATTAATTTAAAAATTAATTCCCGTCGTCAAAACAAATAGCGTGTTCTTAAGAGATAATAACTATCAAAAGATTGACACTTGTTTATGTCTCATTTAAATGTGAAATTACATCCAATGACCAACATTGTATTAAATTATAAAAATATATTGTAAATATTCATTAAAACCACTCAAATTAATAATTTATCACTATTAATTATTTCGATTAAAAAGGTTGTTTTTAATTAAAATTTAGTAATTTTCACTATTCATCAGAAAATGAAAGTTATCCAAAAAGTTCCAAAATTTCACCCTAAGATAATTTCGATATTCCGAATCGAAAAATGATGTCCATTTTGAAAAATAAAATTTACAAAATCTCAAAAAGTTGTTATTACTATTCATCACGGCTAGTTTTAATAATATTTTAATAGCATATCGTTGTTTAGTGAAACTCGGTATTGCGTACTACACACGCTATCGAGGAAGGTTGCGATTGCGTGTAATGCAAGGGAAGTCAAGGATGCATGTTTTGCAAGATCCTTCTGGTGTAGAGTACAACACAAGAAATTAATTAAATTAAAAAGAATATTTTTCATAAAATCTCGGGGTGTTACAACACCCTCCAGCTTTTAGTGGATCTTTTGACTCAGTTGTGGATAGAAGATGGATTAAATACCTTTAAAATAAATTTGATGTTATGTAGTGCTTAAATAATCAAAAGTCCAGTATTTCTTTTTAGTTTTTGAAGTTAAATATTACCAGTAGTGTTTAATGGTCAATAATATCAAGGATAGTGATGAGATTGATTTCTAGGAGTGAGATAAATTAAAAATTCATTTCCATAAAAAATATTTTCTCGTGTTGGTTAGAAATAAGATTAAAAAAATTAATTGAATTAAAACAAAATGAAGAGGATTCATTGGACATGTATGAAGAAAATGTCACTTTATTTTCAATGTACACTATAAATAATATACAGTATCTTGATTGAAAAATCAATCATTTTTAATTTGGATTGAATCCAAGATATCGAAGACAATTGGCCTCCTAAGAAGTAAAATGTTATGATAAAATTGTCTGCTGTGATGAGTGGGTAAAATGGTGTTTTTTATGATCGTATGTGCATTGAAAACAAGAGAAAGAATTACTATATATGGAAAAAATGGGTAAGAATCAATAACTGAAATATGAAGGTATGAAATTCCAATTTATTGTTTGTGAAATGTGTGGTAAAAAGCACAATGGGGGAATGCCTTATAAAAATGGGAAGTATTTTTTGTGTGTTAATATTGGACATATTTCATGAGATTGTAATGAAAATCATCCTAATAATAATTATGATAAGAATACTATAAATTTTTCTAAATGTGGTGATATGGTCATCATGAAAATACCTACCCAAAGAAATACCTAAATGAATAAAATGACATGTATCCTTTGCAACTATGATTATAGATGTTGGGCCATCCATAGAAGTGATATTAGGTAATTTGTTTCTTTTCTCATATTTTTCTAATGTCTTGTATGATATAGGGTCTACAGATTACTTTATTTCTGAAAATTTTTATGGTAAACTATAAATTTCACCTCAATGAATGGGACTAGAACATATGGTCAAAAAACATGGTGGAATTATTAAGGAAAATCTCTATTATAAGAATCTTCATTTATTTGTGGAATGAAATTACATGAATTTTATTTACCCTTGTATTGTCCTATGTCATTCCGGGTTTTTATTGGATTTTTATTTATCATTCTAATATTTATTATAGAGATAATAAATTTTTTTATAAATAGTTTTATTTTTTCTCAAATATTAAACCTAAACAATTGATAACTAATCAAAAATCTGATTAACTTTTAAAATATGGTAATTAAATATTTATTTCTCAAATTACTATAATCAAGGGTATAAATAAGATTAATTAGTTGAAATTTTTAAATGAATACCTACATTTTTTTCTGTATGATTTGTCCAGTGTTATACATTATCTGAAATTTTAATTTACTACTTAATTTGATTTATATGCTAAGAATTTTTCAAAACCCCCTTAGTGAATAGATAATGTGGAAATTCTTCTATTAAAAAATGAGTAACATGAGTTTTTTTTTATGGAATTATTTATCCTAAAACTTCACCATGGCGTGAACCTATTTTTTTTTAAAAAATATTGTTTCATGAGACATTTCTTTGATTATAAATATTTTAATAACATTTCTATTAAGAATAATTATTGTTTTCATTATATTGATGACTTATTTGATCTTCTCCCAGGAGCTAAGTATTTTTCCATGATTGACGTGAGATCTGAGTACCATCATCTGAAGGTGATTGATTATGACATCCTAAAAAAACAATTCATACCAGATATAGGCATTATGAGTACACTGTTATTCCCTTTGGTTTTAAAAATTACCATATTGTATAAAAAGATCTTATAAATATAATATTCTATGAAAATTAGGATAAGATTTTTGGTTTGTTTATTGACGATATATTCATATTTATAAAATATTATGATGATCATGAAAAACATTTAAGCATTCTCAATCATACTCTCAATGAAAATAGGATATAAGGAAATTATAAAAAATTTGGTTTTTGGTTAAAATAGATTTCTTTTCTTGGGAACATTGTAAATAAGGATGGCATAGCAGTTTATCCCACAAAATAAAAGGTGGTCAATGAATGACCAAAACCTAGAAATGTTATAGATATTTATATTTTTATTGGATGAATAGGTTATTACCAAGGTTTTATTAAAAAAATTCATGTTTATCTTCCTTGTTATCAATGTTAACAGGTAGAGGGGTAAATTTTATTTGGAAAAAATAATTTGAAGTTTTTTTGTAACTGAAGAAGAGATTGGCAGATGATCTATTTTTAGACCTACCTTCCAGAAATGGTGAATTAGTCTTAAACGGTGATGATTCATTGATGATACATGGTTATGTTCTGAAAAATACGGATTAGGTAATTGATTATGCTTCAAGACAAATAAAAACTCATGAGTTAAATTATAACACTTTTGATTCAGAATTATCATCTGTGTTTTTTTTCTAGATAATTTTCTAATATTCATTTATATTGTTCCAAATGTGAAATATATACTGACCATAAATGTCTAATGTATATTTTCACCAAGATGGAATTAAACCTGACAGAGATAAGATGGCTTGAATTAATTAAGTATTATGATTTCATCACAAATTACTATCATGGAAAAGTAATAAAATTTGTTGGATGCCTTGAGTTGAAAATATATTTCATAATTAACCATGATACGTTGAAAAAAGAACCCGTGGATTAATGATTTCAGGAATTTTGGTTTGGAAGTTGTTGGTTAAGTGAATTAATATATTTTATATAATGATTCATTATAGTAATCTTTTTCAGACCGAATTATGTAAAAGTAGAATAAGGATGTTGAGTTAAAGAAAAAGGTAGAATTTGTGAAAAAAGAGTATGATTATTGTTTTTAAGGATGATAAATATTGTGTTTTAATATTTGGAAATAGAATATGTGTTCTTTAAGATTTCTAGATGAAGAAATAATTTTTTTTTCAAGATCATAGTTTTCATTTTCTGTTCATCTTGAATGTACTGTGATGTACAGTGGAATTTGGGGGTATTGATGGTGGTATGGAATGAAAAGAGATATTGCAGATTTTACCGTTAAATTTTTGATAGGTCAACAAGTTGAAGTAGAATGAAAACTAACAAAGGGTATTCTTCCGTCTTTTCTGATTCCATAGTGTAAATGAGGAAATATATCAATGGGCTTCATGGCGGGACTACGAATGACTACTCAGGGTAAAAATGAAATTTGGGATCTTATTAACCAGCTAAATAAATATGAAAATATCATTCATGTTTTAGATACTATGTGTTTGGATTATCCTTCTCGATAGTACCTTAAATGTATTTTCAGGATACATGGAGTTCCTATTTTCATTGTATCTAACAGTGATCCTAGGATCACTTATTACTTTTGGAAATGCCTTTTTATGTTTTTGGGAATAGAATTAAACTCTTTCAATTCTTTTAATCCTCAATATGATGGAAATATCAAGAATAATTTCAAACATTAGAGCATATGGTTCAAGA
This sequence comes from Viscum album, assembly GCA_963277665.1. Lineage (NCBI taxonomy): Eukaryota > Viridiplantae > Streptophyta > Magnoliopsida > Santalales > Viscaceae > Viscum > Viscum album. The sequence goes on from OY728135.1 coordinate 1,407,630,874, forward strand.
GTGTAAAATGGAATATCAAGGATTTTGGGATCAACATCTTTCTTTAGTTGAGTTTTCTTATAATAACAATTTAAATTCTAATATATAGATTCCACCTTTTGAGAAATTATATGGGATATAGTTTGAAAATATCCATCATGTTGGGATGATGTTGGGGATATGATGATTTTGGGGAAAAAATTATTAGAGGACATGGAATAGAAAGTGAATATTACCAAGAAACACATGAACTCACTCAGAGTAGAAACATCATGTAGATAAAAGGAGGAAAGAATTTCCTTTCGAGGTAGGTGTTAATGTTTTTCCTAAAATCTCACCATGGAAAACTGTTATGTGTTTTAGTAATAATGAAAATCTAAGTTAACAGTTCATTGGGGTTTATCAAATCGTAGACAAAGTTGGAATAGTTTCCTAATGAGTCACATTATAGGTGAGTTTATCTTAGGTACACAATTTTTTTAATGTTTCTATGTTGAGAAAGATTGTGCATGATTCGTCTCATGTTTTTATCTATAAATTATTTCATTTGGAAGAGAACCTTTCTTATAAAGAGAAACCTGTTATGATTATTGATCTTATATAAAAGGTATTTCAGAATAATATAATTAACCAGGTTAAGGTTTTGTGGAGAATCCACGTATTTAATGAGGCAACATCGGAATCAAAAAAATGCTATAAGGGAATTGTACCCTCACTTGTTCGAAAAGTAATTAAAAATTATGAGGACTTAATTTCTAGAAGGTGGAGAGAATGTAACAACCCTTGTACTTATAAAATAATTTCTATTTCATTCTCGGGTTAAATAGTAATATTCAATATAAGTGTCTTATTAAATAAGTGGTATTTATAGAAATTAAGTAATTTATATTAATGGAATATAAATTTGACCATAGGAATAGTAAAATGTCTATTATTAATTGTAACATTGTTTTATAGAATAGTAACCTCACCATTGAGAGTATAAATAATTTTTTGGTTTTATAAGTGTAATCATAATATATTTATATCATGGAATAAGTAAAAAAATGTTCTGGAAATGATAAATTTATTATTGGTGTTTTTGTAAGACATAAATATTTAATTAAAATTTTTAAATTAATTTAATTATTTAAAAGAAAACATATTTTCATAAAATATATTCATTAATTATTATTTTTGTCTTATAAATATAAATCAACTTTTTGAGACGTTGATTAATTTTTAATGTTTTTTAAAATGAGTTTTATTTTTTAAAAAATTTACACTTTTAATAAATTTTGATTTTAATAAAAAATTAAATTATTAATATTTAGATACATATTTGAAAAAAATGCACTTCAGTTTTTTAATTTTCCACATTGAAATTGGTTGTAGTAAATTTTTGATATTTTTTTTTAAAAACAATGATTTTTGGTGAATAGTGAAATATGGTAATTAATAATATAAGATAAACATGTGATTTATTGAGTCATATATGATGTAAGGATGATTTGAGGAAAAAAACTAAAAAACTCATTTTTATTATGATATAATTTATGATAATTATAAAATTATTCATTGTATTGAGCCAAATTAAAAAAATAATTAATATAATAATGGGAGACATCCATATCCTCCACTATAAATACCTGGCCTCACCACCACTACCCATTACAACTCAAAGCCTTCAAGAATGATTTATTTCATCCCAATTCTATTCCGAGGCCTCTTCCACATGTCCCAGACCTATTGGTTTCTTCAAAATTCCAAAACCAAGGGCATTAAGAAGGTTCTCAGTGAAAATAAATCAAGAGTTAAAAATGCCCTTTCATTTTATATTATTTTATTTTAAATTCGTTTTATTTTATTATACTCACATAACCACCACTTATCCATGAGTCTTGAAAACTCTAGTATATTATATATACAATAATTTATTATGATCATGGAATAATTCATCATCGTAAATTTTCTCTTCTCCCGTTTATTCTAAAATTAAAAACATCATCTTACATGATTCAATTTACCAACATCGTGGGAGATATGTTTTCAATTTGCATTACTACATTCAAAGATGGTGATAAAACCATTAATATGGTTAAATAATAATTATATATATATATATAATATGTTATATTAATTTTTGGAACCAGTTTATATACAAAATATTAATTAATTTAAAAAAATTGGTTCATAATGATCAAAATTTACCAAAATAAACTAACATCAGTCACTATTTTTTTATCTAACAATTCATACGCATAACATATAAATAAAAATTATATATAATATGAGTTAATATTATTTATTTTCATTAACAATATTTAATTTCATTTTTTTAGTTTTTCCCACTTTCATCAAGAGTATCCATTACAAACTAATGATGGAAACTACAGAATAAAAGAAGCAGAAAAATTAAAATAACAAAACTTTATTAATAAATTGGTTAGAAAAATGTTACAAAAATATGATATATTTAATTTTTAATCTAGATATTGTTTTTTAATGTATTAAATTCACTCTTTAATCCATTACACATGAGGTTTGAACACATTTGAACTAATATGAACTCGATGTAAGGGAATTATTAACCCAATATCCATTCTTTTGGTTAACCTTGTACTTAATTGACTACATGGTACTAATATTATTTGTGAAATGTATTTTTTTATTATGTTTTATTTTGTGTTTTTATATTTGATAAAAATATTCCATTGGTTTTTTTAATTCTCACTTAAATTATATGATATATTTTAGGGTATTTTTCTTTTAAATTCCTCTTTTACATTTCTATTTTTCCAATATTCAAAATGAATGTTTTTATGAAAGTATTATTATTTAATAATTATGGTTCATGTAATTTATCTATGATGAAAGGTTGGACCTATATCTCCATCTATTGCATTAACTATATTTATGTAGGAGGTTTCCCTTATAATTAATCCAAGTGTAAATTTGATGGTTACACCATAAGGTAGCAATCATGGTTACATTATAAGCTAATCTTGAGGGTCACAAATCATAAGGTTCCCATGAGGGTTAAAATATTAATTAAGTAATTCCCAATGTAACCTTTATGGTATTATTTATGTTTTCTATGCTTTAGGTAAACATCATGCTTTCAAAAAGTAACCATATGATATGTATATGGTGAGAAGTTTGTATTTGTGAAAAATGATTCCATATGTTTATAATCATTCATAGAAAAATAGATTATATACTTATTTTTATATTCATTAATAATCTTTTTGATATCATATAATGTTTTATAGTATTTTTCATAGGGTTTAAGGATATGTAAGATAAACAGAGAATCCATGTTGAATATTGTAAAGGCTTTTCATGAATTGTTTTCATGTTTTTTATTAAATAAATTATATTATGGAATAAATTGACATTATTTTACTATTAACAACATTTTATTATTTTGGGTTGATATGTTTTAATTATTTTCTAATTATATAAAACTCTAAACTAATAATATTGTTTGGAATGTATAGAAGTGAATCCTAATGGAATTTACTATATTATATAATGTGTAATAATGTATCCTTACAACCAATTTTGGGATATCACATTTTACAGTGTATATTGACTTCATATATACATTTTATTATAGTTTTCATTTATTCAATGGAAGCACTATTTTCACCAAGGGTGACAGATAATAAAGTTTTTCTATCTATTTTTACTCATGCATTTTGTACCTTTATTATTACCTCAACATTTTAATTATATGTATTAATTCATAAAGAAGAATCCTTTATTTATACTCTAAAATATCTGGTCACTTGAGCAGATTCCTTAATCATAAAGGGATGGATCCCAGTTTTTTAGGTTGAAACATCATATGATGTTGTGGAATTTCATATGAAAATGGAGATAAAATTGGATACCTTAGTTGTTTCACCTATCTCCGATGAGGGAATACATTAATTTTTTTCATCCAATATAGTATTAATATTTTGTAAGATTCTGGTCATCAATTTATGGAAAATTATACGAAAAAGTATTATATAGTGGATTGTGAAAAATAAATATTGATTTTTAATATTAATGATTATCATATATATTCAATAAAATAGATGAATTACATATCCTAAATGTTTTAATAATGTTATTCTACTCAATAGGTTATTGATTTTTTAATTTCATTACATTATATACAACGATTAGGATACCAAACCTATCAAGTTTTTTCATTAGAAAATATTATAAATCCCTTTTATGATGAATTTTTCTTGCCTTACAGACATCAGAAATTATAATGCCCAATTTGAAAATATTTTACACATATATTGTACTCTATAGATTCATCAATGGTGTTATAAAGTATTCCTGATAATAATTTAGACTAAGAAACTAGTTTGAGTATGAGAACTACTAAAGAACGTAAAATAGAATAATCAAACGCATTAATAAATAGTGATTTATACAAAAAATAATCCATTATAAATTTCAATATAATAACATTAAAATATATATTAATGCCTATTGTTCCAGTATCTCTATTATAGGAAATTTTGATATGGGTAGATGATTGTCTTTCTCTAGTGTGGGATGTTTTTGAACTAATTGGGGATTTAATTTTCCATCTTGTTCTAAATAATCACTAATATAGAGAATGTGGTAGAATCCCTATTCTTTTTGAGCAATTTATTCATATAATAATCATTTGACTTTTCTATTATTGTAGACAAAAATCCCTATGATCCCTTTTCAAATAGTAATATAAAATTTACGGTGTGTAAAAACATTCCATATTTAATCACACCCAAAAAAAGTGAAGGGGATTTTATGTATTTTCTTATGACACCATAATCCCCAATTTGAAGGAAATGATTCACAAATAAGAGATAAAAGTGAAAAATTCATTAGATTTTATAACTATATATTTTGAAACCATTTATTTAATTGTATATAGTTTTTCACAATAAGATAAATATTGTTATGAATCATTGCTTACATAACACATTTTTTTTTGCTTATAAATGGATTCTGGTTTCAATCTATATTTTCCAGAAATAGTAATAATTTGGAGGGTCAATGAATTTTTAATTTAAAATTTAAAAATAAGCATAAAACGTTTGTATGATACAATAATAATGTTATGGGAAATGTGTAAAAACATTAATTATTAGAAAACTAGTTTGATAAAACTCAAAATATTTTTAGAGAATATACTTTTATTATAGAATCAAATATAGTCAATAGTTGAAATTGAATTTTGATAATCCTTTAATATAAAATTATATTAACTCTATTTTTTAATTACAATGGAAAATCTTTGTTTCATAGATAATCATTCCTATTTTATTAATGAAATAGAATGATAAGTAACTAAAAAATTTTTTGTCACCAAATTTAAATAAAAATTGTCAAATTATGGTCAAAATGATATTAATGTCAGTTTCCTTTGCAACAAAATATTTATTTTTTAAAAATTTTAAATAAAGATCATTTTTAATATCATTTAATAATTCATATTAAAAAATATCATAAATAAATGAATAATTTAGAATACAAGTGGTGGGGGTTGGGGTATTTTAAATGAATATTAAGATACTTGTTATAGTGATAAAAAAGTTTAAATGATTAAAAAAACTTTTATAATAAGTACTATTATAAGGTTAATGAAAATCCAAATGTGTCTTTGGGTTCGAATATCATAAAATGAAGTTGTTCTAATATATTTAATTTAAAAAAATTAAGATTTCAACTAGAATGTGGGATCTTTCATGTGTATAGACTATTCATACTATAGTGCATCTATAGTCCCCATGAATAATGATTTGTAATAAATATATTTGGGGTAAATGAAAATATTTATGATCATGTTTGTTTAGATCCATGTGAGATGTTTTTTTTGTATTATTTGGTTTTTATTAGATATTTGGTGGTTTTTTCAAAACAGATAAAGTGTTTGGAGGAGATCATTATGAAAAATTTTGGGAATCCAGGTGAACTTTCATGTTACTTAATGATCCCTATGATTGTGAATTATGGTAATGTATCTAGGTATGTTATACAATGGGGCTTATTTAATACATAATCTTCTCTATGATTGACAAATTAGTTTATGAATCATGTAAATGTTCAATGAAATTCCAATTCAAAAAAATCAAACACAATTTTATCACCCCCATATTAGACCAAGTATAGGAGAAGCGGTTCATGGAGTAAATTTTATGGTCATTTAACTTTTCACCCTTAAAGACTTGTTTATCTAATGTGAGTATATACCATATTCGTTTTATTTATCTTATTTCATTTCTCTCACATATTTTTTGAAATATTTGTATATTCATAAGGGTGTTTTTTGATTCATTTAATAAACCATGAAATTGTTTAGCATTTTTCACACCAAGGATAAATATGTATCTAAATCTAAGGGTTCCATGTTATTTTAATTTATTTCCATTCATTATTGACATATAGAATGATGTTACTCAGTCATTTTTCATTTAATGTTTATTTAGATAGTGATTATTTGTAACGACCCAAACTTTTGAATAAAATTTGTTTCCTAAATTTTGTGTGTTATTTAATACTCAAAAAATAATATCCTTAATGTAATGAAGTGAGTATAATTAAAATGATTCCATAGGGTTTTTACTGTTATATGACAGTTGGTCAATATGACCGTTGGAAACTAAACTCTTAACTTTACAATTATTATTTATAAAAACAAGAGTTCTTGGTTAACTAATATAGAAAGAAGAGTTGATGGCCTCATCCAGTAGACTCGTGACATACGAAGCCCATCTTTCAGAGCTTTGAATGGAGGTAGCATCACTGGGCTTTCCCATGGACCAAGCATAAGCCAGACTACAACAAGTGAAACTTGAACGAAATCGCCTAAGGAAGAAGTTCAAGATGATAGAAATCACCACTCATGCAATGTTGTACGAGTCTCCCCAATATTCTATCGCCATAGCACACCTTACACGTAGGTCATATGCAGGTGTTATAAGGGGATATGTAATGAGACCATAGTTACATTTTTTAATCCTTCTGTATAAATAAAATTGTAATTTTAAATTATGTAAAATTTTTGAATTTCAAATTTTCAAATAAATTTAGGATGATGTTCTATATCATTGATGAATTTTGGAAAAATGATAATTTAAAATATTTTTTTATGCATTAAATAATTAATAATGTTAAATGATTTTCAAAAAATGGCCTTCTATATTTGTGATTAGTAAAAAATTTAGAGTCTTATAAGATCAACTTAATTTTTAGTGAATAGTAAAGTATAAATAATAACAAAGCCTTAGGAATAATAATGAATAGTAATAAATAGTAATGAATAGTAAATTGGCCAAAATAATAGAAACATCATCCATGATGTATAAATACATTTTAGACATCTCAAATTTGAAAAAATGATCATAGTATAAGTTTTGATATTTTTATATGTCAAAAATATTTGATTTAAAATTTTATAATTAATGTCATAATTTAAAAGGGAAATTTATTTTCATAAAATATAATCATAAATTTTTACTTTATTGTAATATAGTTATATGAAAATTTTATGGGACCTTGATTTCTTTTTTAAGGTGTTACAAAACAAGTTATAATTTTAGAGTTTTTTTTAATAATTAATTATTTTATATTAGATTTAAATTAAAAATATTCAGAAAATTATTTTCATAAAATGGAGTTTATTTTTTAATTTAGAACATCGATATTAGGTTAGGATGAATTTTTTTGATTTTCCTGATGTAGTTGAGTTTTCAGTGAATAGTAAAAATACAGTTTTGAGTTTCGGGTGTTTAATGACATCATTAATGATGTAATAAATCTAGTATACATGTGAATAGTAAGATATGTTCTGAGGTTTCTAATGTTTCCAATACAATGTGAAAATATTATAGTTAGGACCATGGTTTCTCAAATACCACCATTGAGGTGTCCCTTGATAAATTAATTAAATATTTCCTCACTTTTTTTATAAATACCAAGTAATTCCTTCATTATTTTAATTCCAAAATCCCCATAAACTAAATTATATAATTTTTAGCAATGAAGGAGTCCTCCAAAGGTTCCCTTAAACCCCCCCCCCCCCAAAGTTCCGACCTTATAGATTTTGAAGTCACTCTTCAAGGTAAGGGATACTTCCACCCTCCTCTTTTAGTCATGATTTCCTTTAAATTGGGTCTTCTTGTTTCCATCCTCTTATGTGGTGGTATGTTGTTATATGTTATTATTACTGTCTATTTCATGTCCAAATGATTAGATACCCTTTATTCTCTCATCATTTTTTTTCCTTAATTTTTAAGTGACGCCGTTAGGCTTCCGAAATTTTCGTAAAAGAAATTATATCTTCTCTTTTCATTCAAGATTCCATTGAATGTGGTATGTCATTAAAATACCAATATCATGTTCTTATTTCATTCTATTTTAAACCCATACTATATTATGAGATATTTATGAGTGGGTTAATCTTGTCCCCTCTCTTTTCAAGGTTTTCTAAAACCACATTATATAGTTGTTATGCTGCATAATTTCCTTCCCAAAATCAATTTCTCATTCTCAATAAATTATCTTGTTTTATTTATGTGAATACTAAAATATATTTTCATATATAGGGGTATTCATCAAGACATAAAATTGATCTTTTTTATTCTATAACTGGAATTCCTATAACCCTCACTCCCTTTCTATGGGTTATAAATGACATAACGATCGTGTTTTTAAGAACTTTTAAAACGTCACGATTTTGAAATGAAACCTATTTATTTTATTCTCTATGGGATATTTATGAAATGATTGATTACGATCAGTGTGTCTCACATGAAATTATAGACATATTAAGATATCTCCCTGATAGCGCTCCAATGAATTGGTAAACGAATTAATCCCTATATATGACAAGTTTCACGATACCATGGTGAATAACCTTGGTAATATTTTTATAACACATGGGTGATGAAACTTATTGATATGTTCATGGTTGTCTAAATGAAATGTTGTAGCAAAAAAATCATGTCATGATTCATGTTCTTTTTATTACGATATTCCTTTTTTTAAATTGATCACATCTTATGATTTTCATCAAGTTCCTATTGATATCACAAGTAAAATAATTCACGTTCTTTCCTTACTGGGGCTTCAGCTCACCCTTTACTTTTATATATGTCTCCAGGTTATTAGATGTAGTAATTGTACATAGGATGAACTTTTGAAGAAGATTTTCAAGTGTATATAAAATAGTTTTTAATGTTTTCATGTCTTATTATTCCAGATGTCTAAGACACTAAACATTATTGATCCTATGTTTGTAAAATGTAATGAAAATTTATGTAATAAAAAGGTGGGATGATGTAGTTGGTATCAAAGGATAGTTTAATTATTTATGGAAATTTGGCTAAGGAAACTTTAGGAAGAATCGTATAGAAATTTTAAAATATAGGAAAACTGCCTGGTATTTTTCGGATTATTGGGTTGGTGATTTATCAAGAAAATACATCCTTGTATGGATACAAGAAGGTAGAGACGGCGCTGGCATAGATATACATAAGAGTGAAAACTCTGACAAGGAGTTTCAGGCATAACTCGGGGTATCCCGGTATACAAAAATAGGCATTTCTTCACTCCTGGTTATGACACTCTTGGGGGATATTTTTGGTTAATCAAAAGATTTTTATGAATCATTATGAAAGATTTATAGAGAAATGTGATTGTTTAAAGAATGAAGTTTTAAAGGAATAAAATCCTTTATAGTTAAAAGATTCATAAATAAAATAATTTTATCCCTATGGTTTTATATTTTTATAAAATGAAATGAACTATTAGGAAATGTGAAAATTGTGATCGCAATGGATCGCGTGCTGACGGCCCTCCTATGGATGACAGAATGGAAACATTCATGTGAATGATGAACAAACTGACTCATGTTATGGGAAATAACATGAATCAAGGTGAGAGACTGATCTCATTGCTAAGGTAACAACATTATTTTTTGTCTGTCATGCATAAATGGCCACAAACCTTCATTGAATCGACCGACCCAATTATTTATGAATAGTAGATCAGCTCTATTGAGAAGCTATTTTCTATGAATTGCTATTTATAGAAAGAGAAGGTCTCCTGGATGTCTATCACTTAGAGGGAGAAGTTGATTAGTGGTGGAAACTGATTAAAAACATGAGGTCAATAGTGGAGGTTGAAGCTATGGAGTGGGAAGAGTTCAGAGGGATCTTCTTCAGTAATTATTTCCCTTGTTCCATGAGAACATGAATGGAGAATGAGTTTATTGAGCTGAATTATATGGAGAATGAATGTGTGGGAAACTACGAGATGAAATTCCCCAGAGATTCCCGATATACCTATATATCTTTCATGGATCCAAATTTTATGGTTGATAGATTCATTGGTGGACTGATACCTCATCTGTTGAAGAATGTTGCCAACTGATACTATGATAGCTATGTGGAGATTGTGAGGAGTGTGATGGAAGTTGAACTATAGTTTAGTGAGATGAAATGGTATTATTATTCCAATGAAAAGAAGAGATCGATGGAGCCAATCTTTGGGAGGAGCTTCGATTAGGGAAGAGGAGGAAAGCATGTTCAATGTCTCATGTGTACTAAATGTGGAAGAAGCACCCGGGGAATAGATTTATTGGGAGTAGGAAGTGCTACAGGTGTAGATGAGATCGCCATATCATCTGGAATTGTTTTAGTGTGGTGAAGACTCAACTTCCCATCACTAAAGACAAGGAGAAGATGGTACAACCCCTAACTGATTTCCAATGCTATAAGTGTGGACAACTTGGGCAGTATTATAGTCACTGTACAAATTTGAGGGAAGTGGAGGGGAATCACCATCAATCTTCACAAAGTCCAAGGGAGAAAGGTCATGATTTTTCTATCACTATGACAGAAGTTGAAGTGCCAAATGATGTGGTGGCAGGTACTCTTGTTGTTCTCTCAAAGCAAGTAAGTACTTTTTCTGATTCTGGTTCTAAGAATTCCTTTATTTCCTCCATGTTTGAAAATAATTTAGAATCAACCCCCAAATTTCTAAAAGTAGAGTTATTAGTCAAGACTCCTGGTGGTATTATCCAAGAATAATCAGGGTTTAGAAACTATAGTATTTACTTTCGTGACCACTATCTTATCGAAAATCTAGTATCCATTCCTATGATGGAATTTGACATTATACTAGGGATACACTAGCTCTCAATGTATAATGCTAAGATCAAATGAAAAAGCAAGGAAATGTCAATAGTCTTCAATGGAAAACCAACAGCTATCTTCCAAGGAGAGATATCTCAACCTGATCTTTGTCTAGAAGAACCTCTTGAATCCTTATTTATGGTGTTCATCGGTGATGAAGAAGAAGTATGTGGGAGTTTAAGTATAAAAAATGACCCCATAATCTATGAATACATTGACGTATTTCCCGAGGAGTTACACATACCTCTCCCAGAAAATGAGGTAAAGTTCTCCATTGAACATGTACCAGGATCTCAACCAATATGAAAGAACCCCTAATGGATGGAAAATTTGGTACTATAGGAATTAAAGAAACAACTACAAGATTGTTTGGAGAAGGGGTTTATACATCAATGTGTGTCTCCTTTTGAAGAACCAGTTCACTTTATGAGGAATAAGGATGGATCAATGCAGATATGAATTGATTATAGAGAACTGAATGGGATCATAGAAAAGATCAAATACCCTCTTCCATGAATTTATGACTTATTTGACCAACATTGTGGGGCTCAATTCTTATCTAAGATTGATCTCAAATCCGGTTATCTTGAATTAAGGGTGAAGAAAGAAGATATTCCAAAAACTGCCTTTTGATCAAGATATAGGAATTATGAGTTTGTTTTTATGCTCTTCGGACTGACTAATAGACCTCATATTTTTATGGATTTGATGAATAGTGTTTTTAACGACTGCCTTGATATCATTTTGGTAGTTTTAATTGATGATATTCTAATATATTCCAAAATTCCCAAGGATCATGCGGACTATATAAGGATTATTTTGAAAACTCTACGAAAGGAGAATCTTTTTGAAATGATCATGAAATGTGAATTTTTGTTACAAAAAGTATCTTTCTTGGGGAAAATTGTTAACAGTGAAGTAATAACATGTTGACCCTGCAAAGACAAAAGTTATAGAGTAGTGTCCTCAGCCTACAATAATAACTAAGATTCATAGTTTCCTTAAATTAGTAGGATATTATAGGAGGTTTTTGAAAAATGTTTCATGGCATTCTAATACATTAACCAAGTTAACTCGAAAAGGGGTCAAGTTCATCTAGACAAATTAGTGTGAGGATTGTTTCCAAGAGCTGATGAAGATATTGGTTTCGACACCTATGTTAACTTCTCTCTAATGTAGAGAAGGATTTTTTATTTTTAGATATTCATATTTGAAAGGGATTGGGTGCATCCTCAGGTAAAATTATAAGGTCATTTCTTATGCATATAGGTAGTTGAAGACTCATGAGAAGAACTGTCTTATGAATGATATAGTGCTGTCTATGGTTGTTATTGCTCTGAAGATATGAAGGCAGTGTCTTTATGGAGAGAAATGTGATATATACACAAACCATAAAATTTTTAAGTATATTTTCACACAAAAGGAATTGAACATGAGACAAAGGAGGTGGTTGTAACTTCTTATGGAATATGATTGTTCAATTAATTATCATCCATGAAGAGAAAACAAAGTCGTTGATGGATTAAGCAGGAAAGACCAAGTTGTTCTTTCAATGATGATGATTCAAAGAGATCCTTTGATAAATGACCTAGTAAAGATAGACATGGGGATTATAAAGAAAGGGACATCCTCAACCCTATCCCAAATTATTTATCAACTGTTATTACTGGAGAATATCAATAAATCTCAGAACGAGGATCCTTTGTTATAGAAGAAGTCTGAGACTTTGAAGGATGTGAAGTTTCTCGAGTTTAATATTTTTTATTTAGGTGTACTGAAATTTTGTTGAAGACTATGTGTTCCATCTATTCCGGAAATTAAGAAGGTGTTGATGGATGAAGCTCATAGATTTAATTTATCTATACATCCTGGAAGCATGAAAATGTATAGGGACCTTCGTGATCATTATTTGTGGGACTATAAAAAAAGAGAGATTACTGACTACACTTCAAGGTTCCTGGTTTTTCCGCAACTGAAGGAAGAATGACAAATTATTAAAGGGGTATTGAAACCACTACCCATACCGGCATGGAAGTAGGACAACATCACTATGGACAACGTCACTGGTCTCCTGAGAACATCCAAAGGAAACCATGCGATGTGGGTTATTTTGGACCGCCTCACCAAGATTTCCCATTTTATCTCCATTCAAGAAGATTTTTATCTTGATCAACTTTCCAGAATTTACATGAATAAAGTGGTATGGCCTCATATAGTTCCACTTTCTATCGTATCTTATCATGATCCAAGGTTCACATCAATATTCTGGAGAAGTCTTCAACATTCTCTGAGCACAAAATTGAATGTCAGTACGACCTATCACCCCCAAACTGATGGACAATCTAAAAGGACAATTAAAACATTCAGGGACATGCAGAGAACATGCTCAATGGAATTTAAAGTTGGAGGGATCAACATCTCCCTTTAGTTGAGTTCTCATACAGTAATATCTTCAACTCGATCTTTCAAATGGAACCCTATGAAGCCTTATATGGGAAGCAATATATAACTACTACTTGTTGGGAAGAAGCTAGTGAGACAATGCTTCTTGGGCTTGATCTTCTGCAAGATATGTCTAAAAAAGTCCATGACATATAACAACACATTAAGGCTTCTCATATTCCGCAAAAGTGATATGCCGACAACCGTCCAAGGGACTTGGAGTTTGATGTTGGTAAAAAAATATTTCTTCAAATTTAACCTTGGAAAAGAGTCATGAGGTTTGGGAAGAATGGAAAGCTCATCCTTAGGTACATTATCCCCTATGAATTCCATGATAGTGTGGGAGCAGTGACCTATCGGCTTTCACATCCTCGAAATCTATCACATGATCATGATATTTTCCACATATCCTTATTAAGATAGTTTATACCAAACCCTTCACATGTACTAAATATAGAGGTCGTCCAACTGAAACATTACCTTTTTTATGAGGGGTAGTCGGTAGAGATCTTGGATCGTAGAGAAAAGGTTCTACACAACAAGATGACCCACCTTGTTAATGTATTGTGGAGGAACCACAAATGACAAGATTATACATGGAAACCAAAGGAGTCTATGACATAGAATTACCCACACATTTTCTCTTCTGAGGGTACGAGTTAAAATTTCGGGGACGAAATTTCATAAAGGGGGAAGAAGGTAATGACCCAAACTTTTGAATAATAATTATTTCCAAAATTTTGTGTATTATTTAATACTCAAACAAAACTATATCATTAAAGTAATGAATTTAGCATTATTAAAATGATACCATTTGGTTTCGACTATTTTATTCTTGTTGGTCAATATGACTGTTGGAAACTAAACTCTTAACATTACGATAATTTTTTATAAATACAAGTGATATTGGTTAATTAATACAGAAAGTATAGTTGATGGAATCATCTAGTAGACTTGGGTCATACGAATCCCATCTGTCAGAGCTTGGAATAGAGGTTGCATCACCGGCCTCTCCTCTAGACCAAGCCCAAGGCAAACTCCAACACGTGAAACTTGAATAGAATCGCTTAAAGGAGAAGTTCAAGTTGATATAAATCACCACTCTAGAAATGTTGTCTGAGTCACCCCAAGATTTTATCACCATATCATACCTTACACTGAGGTCGTATGCAAGTTTTATAAGGGGCTATGTAACGAGACCTTAGTTAAATTGTGCAATCCTTCTATATAAATAAAATTTCCATCACTTATTATGAAAAAATTTTTAATTTCAAATGTCAAGATAAATGTTGGATAAACTACCATATTATTAAGGAATTAGGGAAAAAGGTGTAATTTAAAATATTTTTGTATACTTTAAATAATTGATAATGTGAAATGATTTTCAAAAAATAGTCTTTTATAGTTGTGAATAGTATGAAATTTAGAGTCTAATAAGATAAATTTGATTTTTAATGAATAGTAAAATATGAATAATAACATACCCTTATAAATATTAATGAATGGTAGTGAATAGTAAAATGGAAATAAATAGAAACATCAATCATAAACGTATAAATATAAATTAGGAATCTTAAATGTGAAAAACAATCACAGTATGTGTTTTAATATTTTTGTATATCATAAATATTGTATTTACAATTTTATAATTAATTTAATAATTTAAAATGAAAATTTATTTTCATAAATGTAATTATATATTGTGACTTTATTTTCTTATGGTTATATTATAATTATATAGGACTTTGATTACTTTTCCAAGGTGTTAAAAAACAAGTTATAGTTGTAGAGTTTTTTTAAATAAATAATGATTTTCTTTAAAAATTAAATTTAAAATATTTACTAAATTATTTTCATAAAATGGAGTTCATTTTTTACTTCAGATCATCGATATTAGGTTAAAGTGAATTTTTGGGATTTTTTTGATTCGGTTAAAATTTTGGTGAATAGTAAAAATAAAGTTTTGAGTTTCGTGTGTTTAATGACATCATTAATAGTTTAATAATAGTGTAATAAATCTGGTAGACTTGTGAATAGTATGATATTTTGTGAGGTGTCCCAATTGTCCAATACCATTGGCAAATACCATGGGCAAGACCATGGTTTTTCAAATACCACCAATTAGGTTTCCCTTGTAAATTAATAAAATAATCCCTCATTTTTTTCTATAAATAGCATGGCATTCCCTCATTCCATTAAAGCCAAAATTCTAGTCAACTATGTTCTAGTGTTTTTACCACCCATAGAGTCCTCCCATGGTTCCTTCAATCCCCCCATGTTCCCAGTATTCCAGCTTTGGGAGTCACTCTTCAAGGTAAGGGAACCTTCCACCCACCTCTTTTAGTCATGATTTTTTTTAATTTATGTCTTCTATTTTCCATATTATTATGTGGGAGTATGTTCTTAAAAATTATTATTACATTCCATTTAATTTCCAAATTATTGGAGACCCTTTATTATCTATTCAAATTATTTTCTGAATTGTTAAGTAACGTCGTTAGGCTACCAAAATTTTTGTAACAGAAATATCTTCTTCTCTATTCTTTCAAGTTTAATTTGCATGTGTTATGTCATTCAAATATCCATACCATGTTTTTATTTCTTTTAATAATGTACCCATTTTGTATTATGAGATATTTATGAGTGGGTGACTCTTTTATTCTCTCTTTGCAATCTTTTCTAAAGCCATGTTATATAGTCGTTACGATGTATAATTTTCCTCTCAAAATATTTCTCTCTTTATTATTTTTTTATTTATGTGAACAACAAAATATATTTTAATTTCTATAGGTATTCATAAAGACATAGAATTAGTCTTTTTGATTCTAGAATTGGCATACATATAACCGTCTCTCCCTTTCTAGGGGTTATAAATGTCATAACGATCGAGTTTTTCAAGAACTTTTAAAAGGTCGTGATTTTGAAATGAAACCCATTTCATTTATTTTATATGGGTTATTTGTAGATTTATTTATTATTATTTATGTGGATCAAATGAAAATAATGATAAATTAAGGATACACCTTTATATCACTCTAATTCATTGGGTAAATAATTAATCAATATAGATGAAAGGTTTCCCAATACATTGGTGAATAACCTTGGAATTTTTTTATGACACCATGGGGATGAAATTTGGTGATATGATCATGAATGTATAAATGAAATTTTGTAGACAAAAGTTCTAATTATAATTCATTTTCTTTCTATTATGATATTCCATTTTTTCATTGCTCATTTCATATGGTTTTCTTCAAGTTCTTATTGATATCCAAGGTAAACTGATTCCCTTTCTTTCCTTACTGGGCCTTCATCTCACCCTTTCCTTTGATATATGTCTCCAGTTTTGAGATGCAGTAATTTTACATAGGATAAACTTTTAAAAATGTTTTTAAAGGGACTTAAATGTGTTTTTATGTTTTATTGTTTTATTGTTTCTGATTTCCAAGATACTACACATTAAATATCCTCTGTTTTTAAAATGTAATAAAATGTTATGTAATAAAAAGGCCGGATTTCGTATTATTTATTTGAATATAGGTATATTTTAATAGTTATCAATTTTTTAGTGAAAAATTTATCATTAACCTGTATGTTTTGGCAAGGAATGGGTATAATGATTAATGTTTATGAATACTTATAAAATTTAATTTTTTAATAAATTAATTTGGAAGGAATTTTTTCTTCAATTAAACTTTTCCCATTCACTGAATAATTTATACTGTATTGTGGTTTCATTAGATAGAAAAAAATAATGTGTGTTGAATCGTTGGAAAAAAACTACGTGATTTTTTTGAACATTATAGATTTCTAGGAAATTATGAATAATATAATATTTGTATTAAAAATTACTATGAAATGATTTCATTTAGTTCATCTATTTTGAGTATTTTTTGGATTCATTGATTAACAATCATTTTATTTTTTTCCGGGTGACAAAGATTTTTTGTGGTTTATATTATTGAAGACACCCATCGTGAGGTATGGAAAAGTAGTTTTTCTTTTTCCTTTAAAATATGACTAGTTAGGTCGATATCATTAGTCATGGTTGATCTTATAGGGAAAAGTGTAAAAGAAATGAGAAATGAAAATTTAAGATTCAATTCATTCTATCTAGACAAAATAATTAAGGGAAGATGACAATATTATTAAAGGATTTTAGAAAATATAATTAAAATTGTATAATATAAATAAAAATAATGAAAATGAGGGTTACATCATTGCAACTCAATTAATAAATATTTCAATATATATTATTTATTATAAAATTTATTAATAATAATAGTTTACCATTTTTATTAAATTAAATATATTATCCCTTTACTAATAGAATGGAATTATTTATTTAGAATGTTAATCCATTTGTCCGTTGATTTATTTCATAATGCATGTTTTAAAATCATTAACCATAACCAATGAAAACATTATCACCCAATGATCATGAATTATACCATTGTAACTCTTTTTGTTCCCACTATTATTTTCATTCTTGTTCTAATACAATATTAACAATAAATAGGGATTTAATCTATTAATAAAATTATAAGAAGAAGAATATAATAAAGTTAAAATGTCAGAATGTATATTGAAACGTAGTCATTATCATTATCATAACAAAAATATAAAAAGATAATCGGGTTATTCCCATGGTAACATTATGTGGGTTTAGTAAAATCCCATCAACTACTATGTATACAAGAGGTTGACGGGGAGAGTAGATAAGTAAAATGAAACCAAAATAAAAATAGAAGAAGAAATCATGTGTTGGATTTGAGGGAGATTTAATGGAAGATCAACAACACATCCTCCTCGAGTGTCCAACCCTAAATTAAGATATAAGCCTCTCTATTTATGGAAAATTAAATTTCATTTTGTGTAATCAAAAACACACATCATTTACTTGATTCAAATATATATTTCTTATTTTATCCTCCGATGGGTGGCCTACCATTCCACCATTTGTATTTGAAGTGTCTGTGGTTGCTTAATGTGGATACATGATTTATATCACCGCCACAGATTGTATGTAGAATTCTAATCATCATCATATATATTCATGAAGGGAATAGATAGTGTGTTAATGAGGAGTAAATGATGTGTTGGTCTTTCTCAGTTACATGGGCATGTACACTGTCTAGATGAGATGTGTTTAGGGAAGAGTTCATCATGTTTCTTTAAAATGTTCCACCCATTTATAGTAAAATATTTTTGATAAACATATCAAACTTGTTAAAATGTCTGCAAACACATGAAAACCCCTCCTGAATGTTGATATAAATTTTTTTTTTCCAAAAAATAACAAGTTTCTAGTTATAACATGTTATAATGATCACTAAAAAATATAAAAAATTGTAAAAAAATTGGTACAACAATTATTAATTATTTTAAATGATATATTATCAACATTATGCATAAAATATAAATTTATACTATATTTTAGGTATCTTTGTTGGTGTACATAGATCATGATGGTTGATATATTTTACAACGATGTGGGTTGTTATCTGGAAAGATGTTGATCATACTGGTATATAATTCTTATCATAGTATATGATATTTTTTGGGGTAAAAAATGATTGTCAAGATTATAATTCCAATTAGAGTTTAGTTTTAATATTTTTTGATACAAGGATATAAAACTTTTCTATATAATGGTGGGTTCTATATTGGGATTTATCGAAAGGATTCAAATTTATTAACTATGGATTATTTTCTAAATTAGATGTATTATTTTTGTTTTTTGGAAAATATAAAAATAATGATTAGTGTTTCACAAATAATGATAAGGGTTTTAAATTTTGGAGTTCTCACATTCGGTTTTGTGAATTATCATGTGTTTTGGGGAATATTTTATAATAAACACTTTTTTATTACTTTTTTTACATGTATGGGTTTCATGTTACTTATTAGGGGAGTTATAATAGGTCAGGTACTCACCACCATTATAAGAATAATTGTGTACATATTGATAATGATTCATTTTGATTACAGTTTCCTAGATTTTTTTGGAGTGAAATTATTATAATAGTTCATCTATTATATACTAATTAAGGATTTGTTAGTGGAAATTTATTTTTCACAATATATAACGGTATTCATATTAAGGATGGTATTATTTTACTATTTAACGTATATATCAATGTATCCATTTGGATTCATTATATATAGTTATGTATCATGTTATATATTTATATAATTGTGTCCTATGTTTGGTTATTACATGATTCCCAACGATTGGGTTGGTGTGTGTATATTATTACTAATCCTTTTATGGTCAGCTGGTGGAAACATTTCACATGTAGTATATTAAATCACCGAAAAATTATATTTTAATAGTTTGATATAGTTGAGATGTTCTAAATGGAATTACATGCACTTGGTTATGGTTACTAAACATGGATAAAAGATGTACCAAAAAATGAGAGGATAATTATAAATTTTATGATCATTATCTTAATAGATAATCCAACATTTTTAATGAAAACTACTATGTTTGAGAGATGAATATTATTTAAATGAGACTATTTGTATTACATTTTCCTAGGAGATATGTTTTCCCAATAGTTGATTGAGTTGAACATTTTTTATAATTCATCATTTTCTAACATGATTAGGATATTATTGTTTATTTTTTAGAAAATTGGATTATTTATATTCATTAATTATTATTATAATTGGATCTATGTAAATTAAAGGTTCTTCTTATCATTGAATTTTAATCAAAAACATTATTTGTGATATTTAAGATTATTATGTTTTGATTGATCAAGAATATCAATTTTTAGTGTAACTCTAGGGATTTAATATCTATATGGTATTTTTGGACATTCTTTCGATTACCAGTAATTTATTTGTTCAATAGACTTGATTTGAGTTTCAATTTCACAAAACAATACTTTAGATACTACTATT
Organism: Viscum album; assembly: GCA_963277665.1. Classification (NCBI taxonomy): domain Eukaryota; kingdom Viridiplantae; phylum Streptophyta; class Magnoliopsida; order Santalales; family Viscaceae; genus Viscum; species Viscum album. The sequence continues at coordinate 1,407,651,375 of OY728135.1, forward strand.
CAATATTTTGATTTAATTTAAGGATTTTATAAAATATTTTTTTATGAAAATTATTATATTTCAATAATTGATAATACATATAATCAAAATGAAATTATTTTTTTGTTATCTAATTGTTCAAGTAATAGTAATAGTATTTATAAGATTATTATACTTTATGAATTGATTTATAGAAACTGTCTTATAATCATCTTGGAGTTTGCATATATTCAATGGTTTTAATCATGTATAATTTCGCTTTAAACTTAAATATATATATGGGTGTATAATTTTTTTAGAGTTACCTTTTCAGTTTCAAAATATTTTCAAGTATGATTTTATTAAAAATGTATTAAATTTGGGTTTTTCAAATGACATTTAATCTACTTGTTAATGTTTTTTTAATAATTATATTTTTATACTAATTTTATTTTAAAATATAGTTTTAAAAGGGTGAAGAGGTATTCTCAACGGGTTTTGATAAAAAAAAGTTGAATCATGATTTTTATAAATATTTTTTAAATTGATAGAAATAATGTAATAAAAGTATTTATTTCAATGTTTTTATTTATTTCCACTATTTTGGAAAACTAAAATTTAAATTCTACAATAATAATGATATAGTTTCTTAAATTGATTATGATAATTTTTTTTTCTGAAAAATATATCTTATAAGCAAATGGCCTATTATTTGGGAAAATATTTCTAAAAAGGACAAAAATATTTTATGGTAACATAGATTTATATATTGTAGTTTAGAATATATTGGAATTAAATTTTATTATTAAATTATTATGTGGAAGTCAATGTGGTAGATATTTTTTGATTAACTAAATTATGTGAATGGGATTTCACATATTGTGCAATTATAATTGGTGTATATGAGGGAATATGTCATGACCCCCCCCCCCCACATAGTGTACCCCTCCTTGGCCGGAAGTGTGAGACGGTGGATAGTGACCCCCCATGATTCCCCCCTCTAGTAGGACCCGGGTTGGAGACTAGCACCGAGGGTATAGTAAACAAAAAAATTGGAGGCATTAACCTCTAATAGAACACATACAGAAGAGATAGATAAGAACGATACCATCCAACTCCAACATAGACTACAATATAAAATAAATTTCAATTACACATATGTAGTTTCATATAAATTTACAACAACAAGAATGGAAAACCTAAAGTTCTAAAATAAAGTAATAACAGCAGCAACCACATAGCCTGAATAGCTCCTGCAACCCCAAGCTAGTAGTAACTAGCCTGATCTCCAACCTGATCCAAGTGACCAGAAAAATAATTTTATATATACAAATGGTATTTATAACAATATAATTAGTAGGATCCTCCCTAGATCTTCTCATACAAAAGTGATTAAAACATGTTAAAGAATAGTGAACAACTAGTGTAACTAACTCATCCGCTAAACAGGTATACTAAGTTCCCATCCTCCCCATGGATACTCTCATTGAGTATCGCATATAAGAGTATATAATATAATAAATAATATCTACGGTACCCAACTAATACTTCCCCACTTTCTTTCCTATTTTCCCCAACATTTTACGTCCAAATCATCTCTCTCCAAAAAGTATTTCCCACAGACACCTTGGAAAAGAACCAAAATATTCACCTCATGCAACACAACCAATATATTCACATAACAAAAGTAACTGGGTAGTTTACAAGAGCCACCACAACTCTAGGAATTTATATCATACATCGGGCATTAGACCTCAAGCCATTTCATCCCACACACTGAGTAAGGATCCTCAATCAATTATAGCCTATACACATTACACCTATAGTAGTCCATAGGAAACTATATCAAGAATATTTTTGTGTGAATAACCAGAATCCATTTCATCCCTCTACACACATATGGTGAAAACAATCTGATTTTCCTACTTACATAAGTAACTACTAAGAGAATATAGCGGGGCCAGAGGGGGTAGTTAATCATCCATTCTCCCACCAGAATGTTGTGGAAAACACACCCCAGGGATTAGAATCCATAACGTGCCATTTTACCAAACTGATTGGGTGCTATAGTATATTGAAACAAAAACAATTATATAATATATTATATCTCGGAACCACACTATGGGAATAACCTAGTCTTATAATCAATTGCAGCTAACATCTCTTGGACCCCCAACTGCCACTACTATGACTAGGTATCATATAATCACACAACCATTTAAAGAGATTTATTAAATTACATCCTTCCATTTTTATGAGTTTCACTTTATGTTAATAAATCCTTTAAAAAATAATAAACCATTAACAATTCCATATTACAATTCATAAGCATCATACCCAAAGTCAATTGTTCCTTTAGATTGTAACCTCAACATTTTGTCCCAGTAAGCTTCAACCCCATGGGTTAACCTCATTTATTCAATCATTTAATAAAAACATTATTACTTTCACATATTTCTAATCATTCTATAAAAACATTATAATATAAAAATCTCAAGGGTCTCAACACGTTGAGTAGATGAACTAACCATCGAGTATTTTCACCTATAACAATAGCATAGACCCATCCTACCTTGAGAAGGTAAACACATAAAGCACATGGAATACCCCATGCGTCTTCACCCCTCTTGGATGGAGGGTATGAAATACTAGATTCCTTGATATGTGGGGAATGTAAAGAATATAATAAACCAAAAAGATTCAGAAAACATCCAAACATTCATATCCAACCAATTTCTTCATCTTCAGTGTCCTCCCAGACACCCTTATGCCTTAACTAATTCATATTGATACTCTAGGTATCAACTGTTGCCACATCCAATGTGCCTCACTGCCCCCAAATCTTACAACATCCATCCAAGCTCATAACACATCACGAGTAGGAGGAAACAACCATCATATCAACTGGTCTCTTATCCCTTAAACAATTCATCCAACCTTTACACATAATGAGCACGCATGGATCCAAAGCACAAGGCACTTATCCTTAAAAGGAAGAGGGTAACTCAAAACCCTACCATGAATTATATTTTATCACATAGATAGTTCTTTATTCTGTATTGAATTAACCATTTCATTATTAGTAGGTTACAATTATGGGAAACTGTAATATAAAGATATCATAGCTATCAAAAATAGCTAAACATGATTTCTACATCAATTCGATTAACATCAAATTACAAAAACAACAACTATATTCATTTTCATGAATCATTACTTTAATCCAAAAATTTATCAATTAATTACTAATTTCATCAAGAACAACATTATAACTAGAATATCATAGATATAACACTATCTTGAAAATCAAGAGGAAAAATGTTTTCACTGTTCAAAGAAACAACATGTGATCGGAACAATTATTTAAATTTTGTTCAATTATTTAATTAGTTCCATTCTATTGTGATCCAAATGGATAAAGCATGATTACTCTATATTTGTACATAAAATAATAGAGAATCAATGAATCTCGTACGTAAAAATGTTTCTTATGTTCTTCGGTCGAGGAAAACTCAAAGAAACAGATCCTGATCGCCTTGGCCGAAAAAACTGCATCCATATGTGGATTTCGAGGTGTAACTGAATCAACAAAAACCAAAAGAAACTACCATAGAACCATGGAGATCAAAATCCATAGCACATAATAGATAAATGGGAGAAAATATATTGAATAAAACTAAAGAACAGAGGTAGATCTTACATCAATTTGAAGACCAATTGAAGAAGGAAGCAGGGAACCGATCCTGGTTGAAGGAATCCCCAAACGCTGAAGAGGGAGGAGTCCGGGTCATATATGGTCAAATGTAGGTGCACTAAATCCATAGGGTTTGAAAAACTGGAGCGGTTGGGTGTCTTTAAAACACACAGCGGTGGGGAATTACATGAAATCCAACTCCTCGTCATGTCATGTACCGCCTTGAGGTGAATTATGCTGAATAACATGTTGCCTTAGTGCCTTGATTTATTTTCATAAAACCCAAACAATACACGTCATATTCCCCTTGGTCACACTGTGTACCTCTTGTTTCAAGCTTATCATGACTTAGCAGCTCCACACTTCCTTTGAGCCTTCTCTAAGCACCTCGGTCTTCGAAAACACACAATGGTTCAATCAATGTCGATCCAGGCCCATACATCAAATAACTCTCAGAACATTCTTGTCCTTGATAATCCAAAACCAACCAAGAGTGGGAACAGAAAAAGTGTTTACCGTATAACCACCCATTTAGATAACTCTCAAGGATTTCAATACCACAAGACTTCGACCTTCTCAAAAGAACAACACGACACCTTTTGAAGACAACAACCATCTTTTAAACACTCTCCCATATAAGATACCTCTCAAAGAGCGAAATACCCAAAAAACAACAAAATAAGGCCATATCGTAGAAAAGAAAATTCTACAACCACAAAACGAACATCATTACTAGGAAATAGATAAACATCAAACAAGCTAGCGTACTAACCATGTATCGGTTACTCACATTACGATGTACTCTCCTCCATGCCATTATGACACCATAAGACATGATCCATGGGGATAGAATGCATCCACAAAACATTCTCTTTATGGTCATGGATCTCTACAGGCTTCTCCTCAAAGGATGCATCATCAGAAACATCAATCTTTCCCCAATCGATGATGTGCGAGTCATCATGAAGATAATGACAGAGCTGCGACATGCGAAAAAATTGTGTATTCGGTTCATCTAGGGAGGAATTTCTACACGATATGCCACAAATCCAACATGAACCAACACCTCAAAAGGCCCAACAAACCAGAGATAAATCTTTCTCCCACAACCAAACTATCACTACCCACTATGGGGATTCAACCTCAAAAACATAGCATCCCCAAAATAGAACACTAAAGGTCTCATCCTTTGATCGAAATATGATTTATGATAATATTGTGCTGCCATCATCCTCTCGATAATCATTTGAACCATATATTTCATATTCTGCACTAGTTTTAGTCTAATAATTGTTGAATCACTGACTTCAATCCATCAAAATAGATAGAGGAATGGGAGGCCATACAAGGATTCAAACAGAACCATACCTATGGTGGAATGAAAATTTTTTCTGTAAGGAAACATCTTCAAGGATAAGTTCCTCATTCTAAAACATCCAAATTTTAGGATACAAGATTTGAACATTTCTTCAATAGGTTGGATGGTCTGCTCTGTCAGATCATCCATCTGCGGATGAAAATCTGTGATAATTCATTGTGGAAAACCAAAACCATTGTTGAGACCTCTCCTTAACATAGTGGTAAAATGAGGATCTTGATCAAAAATGAATGTCCTCGGGACGCCATGGATTCTCACCTCCTACTCCAGATTCTTCCTCTGCAAAAACTCCACTGATCTCAACTCCTTGATCACTATGAATTGGTCTGATTCTGTTAAACGATCCACTACCGCCCAAATATCATCATGGCCCCATTGATCTCGAGGTAAAATAGTAACAATGTTCATTGAGATGTCTTACCACTTCCACTGAGGAATATCTAACATCTGGAGAAATCCATGGGGGACACGGTGCTCGGCCTTCACCTTCTAGCATATCAAACATCACGACACAAACTTAGAAACTACACGCTTCATCCCAGGCCACCAAAACTGACTCCTCAAGGCTCGGTACATATTTTCCATCCCAGGATGCTCCACTAAAGGTGAACTATGGAACCCTCTGAGAATCATCTCACACATATCCAAAGGAACAAAAGTCCTTCCATGATACGACACCCAGTGTTGTTCGTCATCGGACCAACCATCAGGGGCCACACCACAAACAACTCATCCTCTCCATAACTCCACCTCTATATCCCCTAATAGGAAGAATTACACATGATACATGAGAGATGACTACTTCATCATCTGAAATATGCTACCCCTACCCAAAATTCTCCCATATTTAGGTGTAATGATGAATATTCTTCCATAACTCTCCATGAATCACCAGATTCACGCACTACATCACTATAGGACTTCCTGATCAGCACATCATCTACAATATTCCCCTTTCTAGGTGAATACATTATTCGAAGTAGTATTCATGTATGAACACCATCCAACAATTTTTCTGCAAGTTCAATTCAAAAAAGGAGAAAACAAACATAAGCCTCTTATAATCGATGAAAACCGAAAAGCACACGCCGGTGAGGAAATGTTTCCACAACGTCAGAGAAAAATCCACTATAACTAACTCAATATCATGGGTGGTATAGTTATTCTCATGAGGACACAACTTCTGAGACCCATAAAAAATTAGAGATCTATTCTTTATTAGAACATAACTTAACCCCAGATGCAAAGCATCATAGAAAACATAAAAATGAACTCCATCTACTGTAATATAAAGAACTGGAACACTTACCAACTTCTTATTTAGATACTCAAAATCTATTTGATACTGATCAGTCCACACGAACAATGGATCCTTCCTGTTCAATGCTATCAGAGAAGTCACAACCCAAGAGAAATTAGCTACGAACCAATTTTAATAGCCTCCAAGACCAAGGATACTTCACACCATTGTCACTATATTAGGGGTTTCCCATGGGCACAACCTATTCTTTCTTAGATAGATCCACAGATATTCCCTAATGGGATATTACATGACCCAATAAAAATGACTTATTGAGCCCAAAACTAAAACTTCTACCACTTCCCAAATAGGTGTTGTTGAAGAAGAACTCCAAAAATATCATGCAGATGCTCTGAATACTCCTCCTTAAATGCGTAGTACATAACAATGTCATCAATGAAATCCATAATAAATATATCCAATAATTTATAGAACAAAACATTTATCAATCCCAGGAACATAGCTGAAGCATTTTTCACACTGAAGGTCATTACAACAAACTTGTTTTTCCAATGACGAAAATGCAAAGAAGATTTTAGGATATCATCATACTTCATGTGCATATGATGACTCCCTGATCACAAGTAGATCTTCTAGAACATAATTTCACACTTCAGATAATCAAATAAATCATCAATCCACAAAAGATGACATATATTCTTCACTATCACTTTGTTTTAGTGATGATAATTGATACACAACTACAAAATAACATCATCCTTCCTCACGAACAAAACTGGTATGCCCCATGGTGACACACTCGTATTATCAAAACAGCATTGTAATAGACTATCAAGATGTATATTCAGCTCTTGTAACTCCTAATGGACCATAATATATGGTTAAATAGTTATAGGAGACTCTCCTGGCTATATCTTGATCCCAAACTCAATCTCTCATCCAGGGGGTAATGCTACAATGACTTTTGGAAATACATCAGAATACTCTTCAATGACTCTGAGAAATTCCAACCACTAAACCTCTAAATAATATAGAATCATCTTAGCCATAATGCATGACAAGGATGGAACATTCCTCTGACCCATCCAAGGGCCTCACTCGCCAACAAAAACCATTGGTTCTCTATCAACATCGAATAACAACACCTTCCTCATGAAACAGTCTATGATATTATGCACTGAATACAACCAACCCATTTTGAGGATGAAATCATTTGGTTTTATCCTTAAACATTGTAAATCTCTCCAAGATTGGTATTTCCCCTCTACTAGATCACAGTGTCTACATACATCAAACAAGTAAGCTCAACCTCCTAATAGAGTAGTCAAATCTAGGGTCACTTGAATCCTCTCTACCTAAAGTCCTAATGAATGTACAAGGGTATGTTATATGAAAAAAAAATTCTGACCTGAGTCAAACGAGGCATAATCCTAGGAAGAAAATAAGAAAATGGTGCCTCGAATGACATCTGGATTGCTTGGAGCAGGCAATGATAAAGCATGAATCTGACCACGACCTCCTCCAAGGCTTCTCTGGCCCTGGTGATGACCACAACCATGTCCACACTCTCCACTCTTAGGAAGTGGAGCATTTTGGGGATATCCTCGGTCGACCCCTTCTACTCTTTGCTGATCCAAAGATGGTACAACCTGCTACTACGGCCTTGACTAGAACTGCCTCAACAGAGGAACCAGGGAGGGAACACTCAGTGCATGATGACCACTCTAAAAGGTCAGGAACTCTCACTGCTGATGGCAAATACATCCATAAGAAAAACAGGCCCCTGCTCCATTTTCATAGCCTAATAGCCTCCACCCCCTTAGAAATGAGATGCTAAGGGGTGGGACCTACCCCGAATGAACAGAGATGCTTCGACACTTATAATCAAGAACCACGTACCACATATATTCTTTATGAGGAATATGGATGAATCCCCTCTCATAATTATATGGTTCAGGATGATGTCCTCTCAATGTCCTCTTCCCTCACCAGCACCTCAAGATATGTCATCAGCATAAAATGGATGACCTGGCGCTGGATCTATGGATGCAATGCTTCCACAAAATTCCTCTCCATAGCCACATCACATGGAAATAGGTCCAAAACATATCATAAAAGGATCTTGAAATGTATTCCAAACTCTCACACACTAGATCTTCTATGGAGAATATAATGTAGCTCCTGGAGACTAGGTGCCTTGAGAGTTGATGAATGAATCTCGACTCTAAACTTGTCTCAGGACTCCACCGACGATATCTCTGACTCCTTATGACCCATGAGGAACAAGGACCATAAATGCCTCACTTCCCCATACATCATCATCACATCTAAAGACCCCCAGTGATGTTTCTGGTCATAGATTAAGCTAAAGGCTGTCTCAACCTCCACCAACTAGTCTTCTCTGTCTGCATTTAAAATGATCCCTTGTACATTTTCAGTCTGTAACATTGAAACTCTAATAGTTTCCTCGTCAATGTATCATAGTCATTAACCTCTACCCTATGACAGTATGCTGGTGTAGCCTTCTGTACCTATTCTGCGCAAACCTGATGAGGACGTCAACATGGAACCATGCCTACAAAATAAAAATTAGTTAGAGCTTATAAAACTAGAATATAGAAGACTCAATATTAATTGATTAATTGATTTCTTTTTTTTAATTTTAGGTTATCATTTCCAAATTTCATGCCATTCAATCATAGGCACAAAGAAAAATAATGCCTGATCTTTCTGAGGTATCTACGCTACATCTAGTATCACCTCATTTAGTATCCACTGTAATCAAAATCATTTGTGCATGTGATCATAGGGGTCCCTATGTTCATATGTGTTAGTCGGTCTCTAGTGTATATATATCACTTTCTAAACATGACTGAAACCATTTCCAAACAAACCCATGCAAGCTCACCTATTCGAATCACCAATCTACATCTTATCCCTCAACCTGACCATTGAATACAATTTGTCATTACCCCATCCCCATAAGGTGTACCCCTCTAGGGCCGAAAATTTGATAAGAGAGATAGTGACCCCCCCCCCCCCCCATGTCCAGACTCCTGTGGGCCCAAGGATGGTGACTAGAACTGAGGGTATAGAAAACACACTAATGTGAGGCATTACTCTATATGAGAACAAAAGTAGAATAGATAGATGGGATACAGAAAAACCAACTCCAACTTAGACGGAAATATAAAATAAATCTCATGTACACATATTTGATGTCATGAAAAACTGCTACAATCGGCAGGGAAAGCTGCAAGAACCAAAAAAATTAAAGAACAGCAGCAACAATGAAGCCCGAACATCTCATGTTACCCCAAGTTAGTAGTAACCAGCCTGATCACTAATATTCACCACTTGACTAGAAACAAAAGTTTATATATACGTAGATTGAGTATAACAATATACCTAGTTGGATTTTCTCCAAAGCCTCTTGTGAAAAAGTAAAGCACGATTGATAAAGCACAGTAAACAACAAGTGAAAATAACTCATCATCTAAACATGTATACAATGTTCACATCCTCACCACAGCTAATCTTACCATGTTTTTCATACAAGAGTATATAATAAAAAAATTGATATCAACGGTACCCCGCTACTATATACACACTAGATTTCCACTTTTCCCCAATGTCACATGTCTTAAGAATCTCTCTCCAAAAAGTCTTTCCCACAAACACCTAGGCGAAGCACCACAATATGCACATCGTGCAACAAAACCACTACATCCATGTAACCAATGTAACCAGGTAGTTTTTGGGAGCCACCACAAATCTGATAATGTCTATCATATGTAGGGAATTATACCTCAAGCCATTAAATCCCACACACTGCGTAAGTATCCTCAATCCATCACATCCTATACGTGTTACACCAATAGTAGTCCATAGGTAAATTATATCCATAATATGTGTGTGTGAATAACCGAAATAAATTATATCTATCTACACAAATATATAAGGAAAAATAACCATTGTACCTACTAGCATAAGTAACTACTAAGAGAAGAGAGTTGGGTAATAGGGGGTAGTCATCCATCCATCATCGCAACGAAAGGTTGGGGAAAACACCCCCAGGGATCAGAATCACTATGGTGCCAGTTACCCTAATTGATGGGGTGGAGTAGCATATAGAAACAAAAAAAAAGTAAATAATATACTATATCTCACAACCATACTATAGGAATATCCTTTTTTTATACTCAAATGTAGATAAAGACTCTCATACTCCTTGCTGTCATTACATAGTCTATGTATCCTATAAGCACACAACAATTTAAAAAGCTTTATGACATTACTCCATTCATTATTTATTAGTTTCACTTTACATTAATTAATTATTTAAACATCTATTAACATTTAACAATTAAATATTAAATTTCCTTAGAATCACACCCAATATCTACTATTCTATTAAATTTTAACCTGAGAATTTCATACCAGAAAGCTCAAACCCCAATGGTTAACGTCATTTATTCAATCATTTAATAATGGCATTAATACTTTCCCATATTCTTAGGCATTATATAAAAACATTATAAGCTACCAAATACAAGGGGATCAACACAGTGAGTATATAAACTACTAGTCAAGTTTTTACCACCTATAGAAAGAGCATAGACCCATCATCCCTCGATAAGCTAATCATGGAAAGCATGTGACATTCCTCAAGAATCTTCGCCCCTTTTGGAAGGAGGGTATGTAATACCAGCTACCTTGACAAGTGGGGAAATTAATACAGATAAACAACCAACAAGATTTGAAAAACATAAAATCATTCACATTCAACCTGTTTCATCATCTTCAGTGTCATCCTCGACACCCTCAGGCACAAACTGATGCAACTCGACACTCTTGGCATCAACTGTCGCCACAACCAATTGGAATCCCTACCCTCACATCTGAAAACATAAATTTAAGATCCTAACATATCACAACAATTTTAAAACAAGCATCATATCAACTAGGATATTCTCCCTTAAACATGGAATCCAACATTCATACATAATGAGAACTCATGGCTCCAAATCATAAGGAACTCGGCCTTACAAAAAAAGAGGGTAACTCTGAACCCTACCAGGTATTATCTTTTAAAAAATAGCCAGTTATTTAATCTATCTTAAATTAACCAATTAATTATTATTAGGTTCCAAATATGTTAAACCAAAATAGAAAGAGACCATAGATATCAAAAATAGGTAAACATGCTTACTACATCAATTTGATTAACATTAAATTAAAATATCAACAACCAGATTCATTTACATGCCTCTATATCATTATACAAATAATTATCAATTAATTTTGGATTTATGTTCTTTACCAATTTCATCAATTACAACATGATAAAAACAAATGAATAAATATCACAATATCTAGAAAAATAGGAGGAAAACTATTATAAAGATGAAAAGCAACCACATGTGATCAAACCAATTGTTTTAATCCAGTTCAAATATTTAATTAAGTAAATTACATTACGATCCAAAGGACTAAATGATGATAAATTTACATTTTCAGATAAAATAATTGAGAAGAAATTAATCCCATACATCAAAAGGTTTCTAAAGTTCTTCTCTCAAGAATGGATCAATGCAACATATCATAATCTCCTTCGCTACAACAATTGCATCCCCTCGAGGATGTTGTAGGACAACCACACTAAAAACAAACTAAAGAGACTCTATTTGAACCATAAAGATCAAAAAATATAGAATGGAAATGTGAAACGAAAGAAAATAGATTGAAGAAAACCTAATAACATAGGGATATATTACCTAGGATTGAAGACTGATCGAATAAAGAGGTGTGGAACTGTTCTATGATGAATTATTCCCCAAACATTGAAGAGGGATGCAATTGGGTCATTTGGGGTCGATATAGGGTGTGATCAAGACATATGATTTGAAAACCCCAAGCTAATGGTTGTCTTTAAAAAACCCATTGGTGGGGAAGTATAAGATGTGTACCTCATTATCATCTCATGTACAGCCTCAAGGTGGCCAATACCGAAAAACACATCGCATGGGCACTTTTATTTATTTATTCAGGAACCCAAATGGTGCACATTGTGTCCCCCATGGTCACGTCGTGTACCACCTTTTTCAATATTATTGTGACTAAACTCCTCTAAACATCCTATGATCTTTCATTTTTCAACTCTGTCTTTGAAAACATAGAACAGGTCGATCCACATGGATCCAAGCCCTCACAGAATATGTTTTTTAATGATTGAGGTTTTGATAAAAGCATTTTAAATGGATTGATCTAAATATGAATTTTTTTCACAATTTTATTATTTTCAAAATGTTATAAATGTTTAAAATTCATGTTGGATTTTTCATGTAGTATAGTTGAAAATGATAATATTATTTTCAATTATGATTAATATTTTTCCCAAAATGTGATTTTTTATTAATTTTTGGGAATTTTAATGATTTTATATGAATTTTTGTGTGTAATTTATTATTTATTATTTGAAATGATGTCTATTATATATTCCTTATATACAATTAATATACTAACTGGTAGTTCCTTGAATCACAAACTATGAAGTAGGGTTTTTCCTCAGATTAGTTGTTGGTAATTTCCTATTTAGACTGTTGATTATTGGGTCACCTAATAATTTTCTTTATAATTTGTTTGTTAGTAAATACTTCTGTTATAAATTATCCACAAATTTGATATATATATTTGAGTATTGATACTCTATTAATGATTCATGTTTTTTGTGTTGAAAAATGATAAATAAATCTGTATATATAGAAAGATTAAAAAAATTTCTGTTGATATTTATAATACGACCACATTGATTTTCTAGTCCCTCAAGGGAATGTATGAAAAATTTATTTGTTCTAGATCAGTAGATTTGGAATTGAAAAATATTTTTTGGTTTATTTTTTATTATTGTGCATCTGTGCTATAGTTGTGATATATTGGTGAAATATTTTTATTTTCATACTTTCTTATAAAGGCATAGTTTGAAGGATATGAAATGGTTTGTGGTTGTTTTTTTAGTTTTCTCTAGGTTGGAATAATATAAATGGATTATTAAATAAATTTATCATTGTTTTTTGGGTAAATTAAATTCTATATTGTATTTGATTCATGGTATACTAGTTTATTTTCAGGGGACGTTGCACTAATTATAGTAAATTGTCATAGTTTTATAATTCTTTATGGTACATAATGTGAAGTGTTAATAAATAATTAATGTATGAAAAGTTAACATAATTGGTAGATGAAAATTTAGGGACAATAATAATTGTTTTCCACTATTTATTATTGGAAAATATGCAATAGATTTCATGTGTGTTGTCTTGTTTGATATTTAATGTTGGTGAAATTGGTACAAATGATTCTCAATTATTTTAATAATATAATATTGGGTGGGGTTTTCATTGGACATGATAGATGAAAATTAAATTGTATATGTGTATAAAAAAAATTATGATTTTTTAATTCATCAGGAGTTATATATTTTGGATTTGAGAGAAATTGGTAGTGGTCTAAAAACCTAGATTTTTGTGTATAATTTATCGTATAAAAAAATAACTCTCAAATTTAATAATGGTTTATAATATAAAAGAAATTAATAAAATTATAAAAAATAATAATACTTTATAATGAACATTTAGAACATTACAATTTGATGATAAATATACAAAACAATATGCAAATAATATAATTAGACTGTATAATGATGTAATAAAATTAAAATAATATGAAATTTTGGATCACACTCATCCCCTTTAATAATCACACACATGAATAATATTTTATATAGGGAAATAAATAATTAATTAAATTACCATTATTAAAAATTAAAATATAAACTATATAGAAATTAAATTTAATGATGAATGAAGGAAATATGATGTACATATAGAACATAGAATACCAATATGACTAATACAAATATGAAAATTGGAATAATAACATGACCATAGAGAATAGTTACATGGTCATTGGAATAGTAAGAAAAATTTTTGAATTGTAAAATAATAGGTGGAAATCTTTTGGAAAAAAAAATTATTAGTTAGTTGAATAAAATTAGTTTTTTAAAAAGTGTTAAATATGAAAACCAAACTATTGGATACAGAGGGACCAATATTTTATTTTATTTTTTGAAAACAAATAAGTTTTATTTGGATTAATTTTATTAATAATTTATAATATCAAAAGTAAGATGTTATTTTCATACAAATAATGTTAAAAACATTTCTTTTTAAAAAAATAATAAATTTATTTTATCCAGTAACAAGTAATTTTCTCAAGGATAAAAAATTTAAAATTTAAATAAGTAATGTATTTATTTTAATTTTTTAATTTCATATATTATAGAAATTAATGCGGTAAAATAAATTTAATTTTTGGAATTATCATGTGAAAATTATTTTAGTGTCTATTTTCCATATTTTCCTTAAAAATATAATTTTTTTGGTGGATAGAAAAATATTAAAAAATTCAACGTTTGACATTATAAAATAAATACATGAGTAATTACATATGTAATTATATAGTAAACCGTATTCACATCCTCACACACATATATATATATATATATATTCATAATAGTTCTCACTATTGATAGTCTGGAGAAAATATTAAGTGATGAATATTATATTAAAAATAACCCATCTCATTCTTCTTAAAATTCTAACAGTCTACACTACACTTATCTTAATACCATAAAAATATTATCTCAATCAAAGACTAATAAATTTATTTAAGCATTTCCTACAGGTTTTTTTCCATACAATGTGTTACCCCTTAAAGCCTAAG
This sequence comes from Viscum album, assembly GCA_963277665.1. Lineage (NCBI taxonomy): Eukaryota > Viridiplantae > Streptophyta > Magnoliopsida > Santalales > Viscaceae > Viscum > Viscum album. The sequence goes on from OY728135.1 coordinate 1,407,666,450, forward strand.
TGGCGTATCAGTGGATGAAATCCAAAGGGAGAAGTGATTATATAATTTATGATCTCTTTTCCTCATTTCCAATTCTACCTCATTATAATACATTATAACCATTCAAATAACAAAATTTAAACCCCTTATACATGATCATCTCAACTAAATAAACTAATGAAAATGTATCTATATAAGAAATTATGAATAACTTTTATCTTTAGTGGGTTACAAAATTTCATTAAAATATTAACTAAAAAACTCATAACATTTTAAACTCTTTTTTATTTTTACCACTATTTAATAAAATACATAACACGCAATAGTTTATTAATAATTTACAAAAAATATTCAAAGAATAAGAAATTTTATAAATATCATAGTTATTTATTTTCTACATAATTTAGGGAGATTTAAACATAATAAATTTTTGATCTTGAAATATTAATGTGGGTAAACATAAGCTATTATAACAAGATATCATAAGTGATAAAAGAAAAAGAATATAAATATAATCATGATAAATATTTAAATTTAACTATATACTTAATATATCATTGATGTTTATTCAAATAATATAACAAGTAACAATATAAGAAATGAATCATTAGCATGTGGAAAATGATTTAATAAAAATGAGACATGGTAGCATAAAAAATTAAAAAAAAATTAGTAAATGATTTTGTAACCAATATATGAATACGATATAATAATATTTTTTGGAAAATTCATGAAGTAACATGCTTTAGTTTTTTATCATATCCAGGAATGATCATGGAATAGTTTGTGACCAAATCCTAAAAGGATCTATATTTAATATTTTATCATATAAAGGAAGCATATATGTAAAACATATTGTGATACATAAAAAATATAAAATTCATTATAGGAAGATATATTTTCCCACCCATCATCATTAATACATATTAGTGCCTCATAAAATCAATTAATTATTTATATAACAAATAATCCTTGGAAATAAAATGGTTTCATATAATTTTCACATAGATTTGTGTAAGATACAAATTCATAATTAAATTAATATTCATAAAATGATTTAACTGTTGAAAATTATTTGGTATGAATGATATTTATAAGAATTATAGAAAAAAACTCATCAATAAAGATAATAGAATTTATAGAATTTACATTATATAGATAAACAGATAATGGTAATTTCAATAAACTCCCCAATCAATCAACATTTTCTAACTTGGTGATCAACCTTCAATTTCTATAAGAAAATTTAGATTCATGAAATATGAAATTAATTGGAATTGAAATCAAATCCATTCACTGACAATGAACAATAAAATATTTATAGTATTTCCATGAAATTAATAAAAAAATATAGTATAAATGAATTGATATGGAAATATATGATATTAAATTTCTATAAAATTAATCATTTTTGAAGTAATTTTGAAAAATTAAGTGAACAATAAAATAATTTTAAGAAATAATTTTTTTATTTTCATAACTGAAAACTATACAGGAGGAATCAAAAAGTCATTTTGATAAATATAATGTGAAATCTTTGGGAAACTGTTTTCAAAAAAATTAAACATGCATAATATATCGCTTAAATTATATAATAATTTTTCTACAATAAATATGAATTGGATGATAAAACAATTTAAGTTGAAATGATGGAAACAATTTTTTAATATTTTGAAATACAATTATTGAAAAAAAGAGATAACAATGCATTCATTTTCAAATTAGAGATATGAAATATTAATTTCATATTAGTTAATTAAAAATTTTATTTACATACATAAAGGAGACCATTTTTTATTAAAAAACATTTCCAATGAAGAAGAATAATCCATAAAAAGATCAAGACTTATTCTAAACAATGATATAATTTTTATTATGGAGAAATTAATTATGTAAAAATAAATAAATATAAATTATTATTTACCCATATATGATAGGAATGTAAAATGAAATAAAAAAATTCATATAAATAAATTTATTTTGAAAGAAAGGAGTCCAAGAATAATAATTAAAACATAACTAATTGAGTAGAGTTATCATAACCCCAGTTTGGATTTTTATTATTAAGTCAGAATCCACTTAAAGAAAGAATAGGATATGGGTATTAAAAATAGATTAATTATGTGAAAATCTAAAATACATCCATTATACACTAATCAAAAAAATAATAGAAATTATTTTTCCCAATATCAAACATGTCTCGTGGATTTAAAAGTTATTAAAATAAACACTTGTAGAATTGAAATTGTTTCACTCAAACCCACTAGATAAAAATAATATATAATTGAACATTAAATCTCATTAATTATAATTTATTAATGATATAATATCTTATAGGGCTAATAGATACCCTATTTCAAATAAAATTAATTTTAAATAAGAAATATATCTCAAGGAGAGAAAATTGAGAAAATAAACTCTAACATTGTATCCATGCTTACTTGAACAATATTTTACATCGTGTGTAATAAAAATATCTATAATAATCACATATTTAATCTCTTTATTAATTTAAATAATATTTTTTAAACAAAATTTATAATTAATATATATATCTATAATAACCTAATGTGTAATAAAAAGGAAAATATGATGAAATAGTTTCAATGGATTTAATGAATAAAAGTTGATATAATAATAAATTAATTAATATTCAATAAAAAAATATAAAAAACAATCAAATAATGTTAAATAATGAAATATCCAATTATTTTTACATTATAATTCATTTTATAATCATTCATTTTTAAAAAATTAAATCATTGTTCACGTTGGTGGTAAAAAACGAACTCAAAAGTGAGCATGTTATAATGATTTTATGTTTAAAGATATATTTTTAAATATTTATAAAATATATTTAAAGAATTAGAAACATTTAATAAATATTATAAATATTCAATTAATATATTATTATAACTATCCAATAATAGTGGTGATGAAAAATAAAATTTGTCATTTTTGGAGGTGGTGATCCATTGTATGCATGATTAATGATTCAACTTCTCAAAAAATGAAATATAATGAAATTATATGAGAAATTATAATTTATAATTTATAATTGTGAAATATTATTTGTATTAATCCATTAAATCCATCCTTTTACCTTCCGTGAATGGTGGTAATGATAATTGGCCCACATCATTTCATGGAGCATGTAGTATTCATGTACACATGATCAATGTCTTTGTGTTATTATATTTGTATCTAAAGGCCTAAATAATGGTTAATCTATCAATATAATAAAATTATTGTGTATAAGTAATAACAGATTCATTTTCTTTCTTTTATTGATGTATTTTTTAAGATGAATATTTTGAATAAATGTTGATCAACTACGAGTAACTTATACTAGGCCTTGAGATTTCACTTGGTAATATTAGTCAAAATTGATATCATATGAAATTTAATTATGAATGGTGGATAATTATTTTTTGATAGTTTTATAGGAGGATAAAAATTTATGGATGAAATTAAAATGGATTCGTGTGGCCAGAATTGTTAGAAGTGATCCACTATTACAAGTGACGAAAGGGAAACTCTAGTGAACACCAATTAATTTTAAATAGTATAATGTCACTATTAAAGGATCAAATTCTCCGAAAAAATAGATAATAAATTGATTTTGTGTGTGATAATGTTGACAAAGCCTATACCACTAATTTTGACACATATTTTAATCATATTACATGACACTTGTAATTTTATTTTTTAATCTAACGCTTTTTTCCTAGATAAGTTGATTTTACATATGAAATATATATTTTAATAAACATATAAAACTACCCCTATTAACAAAATTATTCCATGGAGACTATATTTTACCTCTATTTAGTCCTGTTTAATTTCTAAATATGATAAAATTAATTTTTAAATTCTAACTAGTAATATATAGAACAATGGATTTTCACAAAAAGTTTCATTTTACCAATAAGTGGTCTTCAACTTATTTCGGGTGGATTATCAATTTAAATATTGATTATATTTTTAAATAAATATTTATAAATTATAATTATCTAATTTTTTTAGTAGCTATTAATTTATTTGTTTAGTAAAAAATAATTAAAAAAATAAATTGATGATAAAAACTTTTCCATTAATCTGGTCATTATCTATAATTTTACTAATCATAAATTGATAACCAAAATAAGAATATAATTATTAAAAAAATAATATAATTTATACCTCTAATATGAAATCCAATTTTTCAGTTTTAATTTCAATATGTGATGAATGCTAGTTTTTTTATATAAATGAATAAATGTATTTTTAGAGTAAAATATTACTTATGATTTAATATCAATATGTCTGGGTTTTATAAAAAAATACAACATTAAATTATTTATTTTACATAAATTTATTTTTATTTATTTATTTATTATATAGAAAAAATATTCAAAAACATTTATGTTATTCTTATATTATGATAATTTCATAAATTTGGTAGTTTTAGAAATATTTGTAAATTTCATTACTATCAAAAAAAATTAAAAAATAATTATCAGTCTAGTTTTTAAATATAAAATATGAATAAAAACTATTTTTATAGAAAAAATAACCCAATGTTTTTTCTTAAAAAATTAAAAAATAAAAAATAAATTTCATAAATAATTTATTACATATATAGATAGACCATATTATATAATCCTAATATATAATTACATATCCACTCATGTTTCATTCATATTCCCTTAGAATAAATTATGACCATGTGGAAATTTAAGGTGGTCCGTATATTAGAATAGATATCATTACAAATTCAATGAGAATAAATTTCACTAGAATATTTTTTTTCATACAGTTTTTTTTGAGTTCAATATGGGTATTATCTAGAGAAACCACAATTGAAATAGATAACTATTTTAAAAAGATATAAATGAATTTGGATTTAATATCTAAGGAGTTTGTACCTTTCCAATCCATTATTTGAAAAGTGATCTATTATTTTCTCTCATAATAAGAATATATATAATTTTATGTTTCTATTTTACCATCTATTATGTATTCCCAAATATAATGGATATAATTTTTTAATAGGTATTTTATAGTCATAAATAAATTTGATGGTGGTAATTTGATGATTTTTTAATTCAAATTTTTATCCTATAAATTATCATGGATTAAATCTCAAGATATATAATCCAATCCTAAAAAGAAAATATATTTGAATAAAATAAATATGATAATATATTACATGAGGTGCATTCATATGAACATATATTAGAGATTTGATTTATTTTTTATGGTATAATACTTGAAGATCTTAAAAAAAAATATTCAATATCTTGTAAATAGGGTGGTGATTTTAGGTTTTTATTAAACATTCTAGTCAAAGAAGAGTTTTTTAAAATATATATATATACAACATACATAGTATTTATGTGGGTTATAAGTGTTCCTCATTCCAAATAATTATCAAAACCAACTTATTTAGATGGTATTATATAGGATTTATATTATCATGAATACATTCAGTTCCTATCATTCATCTTAATGATTAAATTTGAGAAATTTCATAGATAATTTCCTTGTTTTTCACATTTATGACATTAAAATATTAGTGGTGTATCTGGAAAAAATTTATTTCTTCTCACCTATTCAACTATTATCATCAATGCCAGAAATTTTTTTTGTACACCCTCTTTTCCCATAAACACAAAAAAATCTCAATTTCTTTGAGGTAGATTACATTAGGATTCCTCTGACATTTTTGGAATATATGAAATTGAATGTTATTTTATTATTCATATTTATCACAAGAACATCCCTGTGACTATATCCATCAATTTTTTGTGTTCTTTGTAACTCAAAAATAATCACATTGTTTATCATAATTCATTAGAAATAATTTCAAATAATTAAAATATTTCCAACACCATCTCTTATCTTATTAGATTTCAAAATTATAACATTCATTATTTTCCATGGAAACTATTATGAACATGGGTCCACTAAGATTCAACAATTATAAAACTAAAATTGGTTAATGTGAGTGATAGTCAATTAACACCAGAGTAGAAATATAATTATTTATCTCATTAAAATTTGAAATTAAAATTAAGGAATCACTTAAATTAACACATTATGTTTCAGTTCAAATTAAATATATCTGGATTTAATCCACGTTTTTTGGTTCAGTTCTATGTTAGTTTTTAACATAATTCTATATCAAAATAATTCATTTGTATTGGTTTTAAATGTGAATTTGATTATCTAAACAATATCCCCAAATATTTTCAAACCTATTGTGATGTTAGGAAACTTTTGATATTATCTATGTAAAAAAATAGTTAATACTTAAAACACTTTTTCTCTATTATTTTCCTAGGGTATGTTAGTTTCAGAGTTTGCATCTACATGTTGTATCGTAATCAGGTTATTATTTCTAGGAAAACCACATAGTATATAATTTACCATGTTTTATGTTGTTATTATATATAGATTATTTTTCAATATATTTATAGAAAAATATCCCTACAATTTTCTCTTATCCCAATGTGCCAAAATATTAAATATTACATCAAATAGCCTATAGAGTTATATATATCATTGAAGTTGTAATCTACATATATTAATAGGCACATAAGTAATTCTAATCCAACATCCTATCATATTATGATATCTAAACCATTATGAAATACTTACTATGATTCCCATATTTTTTATAATCTTAATAATATAACTTAATTAAAACATTTCATTACAATATTTTTATGTCCTACTTGGTAATGAGTTTTAGATTAATGGGGATAGAAATTAGAAAATAAGGCTCCAATAATTTTCAACTAAAACACAGTTTCCCCTATATAATAAACTAAAAACTCATATGAAATATTCAATATTTCTTTTAAAATAACCTCCGGAGATACTTTAATATAATATTTTATTTATTAATTTCCTTCTTAATTTGGAACTAATTGAAAAAATAATAAACAATTGGTTTGGAACCACTATTATATTCCCCAAAACAATTGGTATAGCCTTTCCCAATGCTTTATAGGTTCATTGTATACTTCTCTATAAGTATAGGCATCTTATACTAGTGTTTCACAAACCAATGGAATATGTCTTAAGTATACCTACACTAGTGGTTTTGAAAATCATTCTTATAGTAATTTAAAAAAAGATACCATCGGATTGATAACATCACCTCATGTGTATTTATAAATGACATAACCACTAATATATAATGAATTTTGAGAACAAAATATGATAAATCAATATTAATATTTAATTTTAATTACATTTGTTATGTACTTTAGTTTCCATTGAATAAATAATTCCAAAAATTTCTGTTATTATACCAATTGTTCTCAAAACAATTTTTATAGATCTATACCAAATATATTTGTGAACTTTTGATATAGGTTGGTATCTAAACTAATGGTTTTGGAAAAATGTTTGTATAGGTTCTAAATAAGTAACTTTTACCAAAAAGATAAAAAAACATTACTATAGGTTCTATCTAATGTACCTATAATAATTCTTTTGGAAAAAACATTAGTATATGGTCTCTCTATGGTACCTTTACAAATATTTTTAAATAACCATTGGTACATGGTACCTCTAGAATTATTATACCAACTATTTTGGAAAAACTATTTCTATCTTTCCTCTAGTATTGATCTGAGTTCTAGAAGTGCAGAAAAAATGAAACATATGAAAGTAGTGAGATTGGATCCCCAATTAGGGCAAACATTAGTTCTTACTATGGAAGATCGTATGTTAGAATAGGATAAGATAATTTGTATGATGAATATATATATGAAAAATATATAACAATTCATAAATAAAATAATATGAGTCATGGAATAAGATATAGAATAACATAATTTATGAATGTGGATATTGGGAAAGCATGATTTAAAAATCTGGATCCATGATATAGAATCGTATTCATAAAAATAAGAATAGGAATTCATATCACATAAGAATATGAAGTAATCATATTTTAAGAATTTCCATGAAGGCCCCTAATTTATTTTGTGAGAATATCCAATAATTCACATACATTAGTTTTTGAAAATATCTACAAAGTATCACTATTTAATTTTTTATTATATCAATAAAACCTGTTATATATTATCTCATGAGATATAAAACATTATCCAATGCATTAGAGGATAATATAAGACCCCAAAAATCATCATCCACATGTTTGATTTAGACATAAAATCCAACCACTCATCATATCAATGTTAAAACATAGAAATAAAATTAGTTTCAAATAATTTTAAAATTGATACACATAAGGAAAATAGTCATACTTCTATGAATAATCACAAGATGAGTTACTGGTGAAAAATAAATTGGAATTACTGATATTATTAGAAATAATGGTAAATACCTTTCAATATAGATAATAAAAATTATGGTAATTATAATTTGTTAAAAGATTAAACACTATAAGGTTAAAAAAATGCCTTAATAAATTTACATATGTAAAAATAGGTTAATGAACTTCAATCAATGGAATGATATCAAAATTGTTCATAAATGATAGTTATTGGTAGAAAAAATAAATGAAATTCAAATACAATGGAAGATAAAATTATTAATGGATTTCCATGAGTTTAATTTTTTATTATGGTATAATATAATTCACATGGAAATTATTTAAAATTATTTCTTAAGGAATTAAATAGTCTCAAGATTAACTGTAAAATGAAATAAAAAAATAGTTTTTTCAAGACATTCTAATCATTTTTAAGTAGAATTTATGGGTATCTTTGAATACTCAATTTTAAGAATCTAAAGAAAAAAAATTTGAAATATTTCACATTTAGAAAGAATAATTAATAATATATACTCAAAATAATATAATGTTAATCAAAAATAGATTTTGAGTAAAATATAAATTTTTTATTTTGAATGGATGGTAAGACAATTTTTTTATAATTTTAATTTCCATTTTTTAAGACATACATCATAAACGAAGATAAGAAACATAGTTTTTAAAATACTAGAAGGAATATATGATTTCACTAAGAGTTAATACATGATTTTGTTTCCAAGTATAATTTATCTCATTATCATAAATAAAAATATGGACAATAAAGAATAAATTTTTTTAAAGAGAACATGATTTATTTACAACAATTATATCCCTTAAATGGAAATGAAATTCAATATGTATGAATATTAGGATAAAATGTGTAATTTTCTTCATATATAAAAACAATCTACCATAAAATAAATCCTTACTTTAAAGAAATGAATATTTCATGTTATATATTAATTAATATGTACAATAATTCAAAGAATGGAGTAGAGTTACAATAAATAATTTCTTCATTGGTATTTCATTAATATGGATTTACAAAAATAAAGAATATATATCGCTGTTAAATCCCCAAGATATAGATTAAAATGGTAAAATACATCTATTATATATTAATAAAACCAAATAATTTAAATGAAAATTCACAATAAAAAACAATTCTCATGGAATTAAGTATTACAAAATGAAAAAGTAACAACTTTCATGATTTTAGTCAAAATCCCATGATAGAATAAAAATATTGTTGAACAATTAATATCCTGAAAACTAAGTGAATCTTGATATAAACTAGTAAATCTTAAGTGGTTATAACATTACAAAGAAAACATTTTTTATAATATTAAATATGACTCATGGGATGAAAATTTAGATAGGACACATTTATGCTTTATTCAAACATACACATACCTGTAATTACCTTCAATATAAGAAAAATAACTAAATCATCCCCATATTTTAGAAAAATGTTATTTCTATAACATTTTATAAAAAAAATATAAAACATTTCTACATGTACATATCTCATTTATTATCCATTTTCATCATCTTGAGTGAGTAATCAATATTGTTTTAAAACAATTTCATTATAGTAATGTTATTTTTCATTATTACAAAAAATATATCATTCTAATACAATAAAAGATAGTAAAATTAATTGTCATCATATATTACTAACTTTTTAATTAATTTAGAGAAATATAAAGATATTATATTTGAGAAATTATATTTTGAAGAACTAGTTTGGTGTATAAAAAAAATTAAATGTTATATAGTAATAAAATTATTAAATTTAAATAATACCATTTAAATGGATAAAAATAATACTACAACATTATTATTTTTATATTAATATCAAATATAAATATTTAATCATCCATTTTTTAGACTTTATAACATGCTTAATGTAGTTGGTAAAATAAATCCCATATCAGAGAATGCTATCTTGATTTTACATGTTTGGATAAGTTTGTATATAATTAAATATATACTTTTTATAAAAAAATTCATTGAATATATATTCATTAAATTCATTCTAAGAACCATAAATGAATGAATATGATGACAAAAACAATTCATTGTTCGTGGAAGTTGTACTTCTCTGTACAAATGATCAATGATTTAAATTCCCATGTATTATAATTGGATGATATTATATGATAAATTATAATTTAATCATTATAATGATGATATAATAATCATATTAAAACATTAATCCCCTCCTAGTAACTATCCATGAATGGTGGTGGCTGTAGTCATCACGTACCTTAGATCAATAATGTTTTGTTTTTCTTAGTGGACGTAAAGATTGATTAATGGTCACTACTTAAACAATATATAATTATACTATATTAATAATCATATCATCATTCTATTATGGTGTAATTAATTATTTTTAAATAATAATATTTAGAATAAAAGATAAAATTATAAAGATTACATAAATTGAGAACTTGATATTTCTCTTTGTCATCAACATCAACATGGAGGCCTTAGGCTATCTAATTAAGAAAAAATAATTATAAAATTAAGTTTATATTCTATGATGAGAAATGATTTAAATTTTTAGTTGGATATTATATGGGAGGTATATTGAATGAATGAGTGGAACTATACCCCTTTTATAAGTGAATAAAAGGGGACTTTTGTGAATGCTCATTATTTTTCGTTAATTGATTATAACTATACAAGGGAAAAAATAAATGTTATAAATAATTTATTTTTTTGGTGTTATTTGGTCATTAAATTCTTCAACATTAATTTTACCACATTTTTTAATTTTTTAATTCTATATAAAATTATTTTTTTTATATTTAACCATTTTTACTAGGTGACTAATTATTGTTGATGTAATATATGTGTTTTTAAAAAATTAACTACAATTTTCCAAATATTATTTTAATGTATATAAATTTTTCCTCTCATTAATCATTTTTAATTTTTAATAATTGAATTTCTTCTTTTAAAAAAACATTTAATATGTTGAAAATAAGGCATGTAGGTAAATGTTTTTATTATTTTGTGTAGTTAATCAAATTTATTATTCATTACCAATTTAATGATTGATTTCATAATTAAATATTGGCATAGATTTATATATCAATTTTATTTTATGACAGTATTAATATATTTTATCAGGTAAAATATCAGAATATTAATAAAACTATTCTTTGATAATTATAGTTTAACCATTATCAGGGTCCTTATATTTTACATTAGTAATAATACATTTATTCTAGAAATTTGATTTATTTCATTACATATCATGACCATTTTCATCTAAAGTATGAATAAATTTTGAAGTATTTTAGGCGTCCAACATATGAAATTAAAATTTTTATTATTAGTGAATAAATACATTTTTTAATTGAAAATTATATAAGTTTGAAAAAATTTAGAGGGGTTTTTAAATACCAAATTATTATTTAAATTGATTTAACGTACATATTAATTTCTATCATAATAATAATAATGATTCAAAAAATCATTATTGTGTTATGATAAGGTCATAGAAGTGATCATTTTAGTGAAATAAATATTTTACAATATTATACTAAATATCATTTTTTTTTAATTTTAATATTTTCATTATTTTAATTTTGACATTATTATTAAAAAATTTAAACTATTTTTAGCTATTTCTTATTCTAGAACTTATAATTTTAATTTTTTTAATGAAATATAATATAAAAAATTCTACAAAAAAAATTTATGCATTAAAAGATAAAATGTGAAATGTGTAAATACATGAAATAAGTAACATATTACCTAATTAATACCACATTAAATCATAACAATTTTTAGTTACATATATCTTATAGAGAAGATGAGATGGGGTGGGACTATCACTCCCTCTAACACTTATAGTGGATTTGGGTTTTCGATGGAATCTGTGGTGGATAAATTTCTCCATTGTTGAAGTTTTTATAGCCATCAACATGGTGGATATATGGATGTGACCGACGTAACCACGACTATTGTGATTGATGTTGTCGGTACAAGCGTAGATGTGATGAAAGAGGATTATTTTTCACACATAGCCACAGTTGTCTCAAATGAAGAGGTTGATTTTTGTAGTCCTATAATTATGTCAATAGGTGAGATGGAGAATGAAGCAGTCGGTGAAAATAGATTTCAAGTGGAGGATTTTCTAGAGATGGATATTTCTCATTCGGTGATGGTTTTATGTGATTCAGTGGGTGAGAGTTCTGCTTCAGGGTTGGCGCGTCGGACCCAGGTGTGACTTGATGTTTCTGAGGTTGGAACCTTTCTGACATGGTCATTTTAGTGCTTTAATGTTGTAATCAATTATTCTATTAGAATAAAATTAAACATTAGGCCCATCAAATCTGATATATATTCTATATCATAGTGGATTGAAATGGTTGATTTCTTGATCATAGATTGTTTATTTCTTCGTAAAGGCTTTCAACCTCTTAAAATTGATGAACTAAAAAAGTGAATTTTGTAAATTTTGGGTTTTTCATCCTAGATATGCATCTTGATAGGATGAGTATACTTCCACATTCTCCTACCCATGAATGAACTAAAAACTCTATCCTGGTCCTTCAGATCCATTGCGCTCAAACTGGGTATCATTCATCATTGTGAATGGGATAAAAAATCAATCAATCTGAAGTTGGTGACACCACTACTCAAATGTTGGTAAGATTTTATGGGGTAAACTAGATACCCTGGAACCCAAAAAAATATATAATATTGTAATATCTATTAGCATTAGGAATGGAATTCAAAAGGAAATGTAAGTGGCTCGATTTATAAACATCTCCATGTTCTTTTTAGAGGTTTAATTGGGTTCGACACTAGTTAATAAGGTAATTCTCGCAACTGGTGATGGTTTTATTGATTTGAAGATAATTTATGAAAAAATGAAAAAAAAATACAAGGGCATTAATGTTAAAGGTCTTGAATCATATACCTTTAGGTGATCCATATTATACATGTTTTATTCACCCAAGAAATTATTTTTAGTGAAAAAAATACACCCCTTTGAAAGGCGGATTCTCTTCCTTCATTCCAATATGCATATAAAAATGATCCCCATAATAAGGATAATGGAATATCTATTTCTCTTGAATCTATCAATCAGATGAAAGAAACATAGGGAACTATTCATAAGGATGTTATAGAGTCACATACTGATGAGAATGGTGGATGACCATTCGATGATCATGCTTTAACCTCTGAGATTAAAAATAATTCCTTTGCCTAAATATTTTTCCAAGAGGCGAATATTAAAAATGATGATCTTTTAGAAAAAAAATGATTACATGCAACAATATCAGATAAGTTTGACTCCTCGAATTCATGGTAGTGGTGATGACTTGAAAGAAAATATAGTGATTAAATAAGAAATACAAAAAGATGTTGACCATGAACTTTTACATGAATGGATGATTGGTTCAGGTACCTGAAAGGGTAAAAACATTATAATCCTACTCTTCTGTAATTTCAAATGTTCTTTAGGCTAATTCAACACCCATTTTTGATAATGAGGGGTTTCAGCTTGCTTCTTATACGAATACAATGTCTCCAGTTATGCCTCCAGTGGTGGTTGAAAAGAGACTATAGGTAACCCTAATCCTTTCACTAATCCAAGTATTGATGGTTTCATTGATATGCATGATGATATTATAGGCCCTCATGAGGAGATAAGTCTACAAAAAATTCTTTCTCAGACTAATTAAAATGGAGGTCGAGGGGATAAGGACTATAGTGACAAGAGATTCCTCTCCTGAAAAATGCAAGGATCAGTCGGAGGGAAGCTCTTATTCTTAAAGCACTTATATTGAAATATTACATGAAAGGCTTAAATATCTTCCCTCAATCATGTGATGACTGAGAAGTCGGAGGTGAGGTTGTGGAATGATGGGTTAGAATATACATATTGGATAACGAATAAATCTATCTAAAATGTAGAGGAAAAAGATATGTAATGAGATTTTTTACATTGAGTTTTTTTTTTGTTTCTCCATACTCTCATGGTTTACTATATTTTTCTAGTTTGTAATAAAATATGTACATCCACCATATTTCTAAAAAAATATTTACCTTAAGGATATTTTTGTATAATTTAAGGATATATAGGCCCTTTTGGGAGTCAAGGGTGGTGATTCTTCTAGCATATATATCATTGAATTTTCTATGAGTTTTAATTTTTCTCATATGATATTTATCTCATAGCATAAATATTTATGATTTTCATGGAATTGGAATATAGAAGACTATAATGAGGAAATATCATTCCCAAGATCGTATTATTGGGCGTTCAATTGGATACTTAGTCTTCCAGATTAAATTTATTATCTTTTTTCATATATTTTTTAAAATATTTACTTCATTTTTACATTGAAATTTAATTGTAATTCTATGATAGTAAGATTTATTTTAAGAATATTATTGTTTTTTAGTTAATTTTTTTATTTTAGAAATAAGCTATCATCATTATATTTTATTAAGGATAACATATAGTGAAATGTTCTATTTCTACAACATTTCTATGTTTAATATATTGAAATTTATTCTTTCTTATTGGAGTAATCATTATCTTACTTCCTCTCGCTTATTCTATATGATTATGTCATCTATATTATTTTGGTTTCACTGTATCGAGGGAAGATGTATTTTATTTTTCATCATCGCCTTTATGCACTATTAATACAACTGTATTATAGTTAAACATTATAATAATATGTGTATTCTAAGGAATTATATATTCTAGAATGCGTAAAATACATAAATAATAATTAAAATTATTTATGTTCTTAAATGTCGGAGAATAGTTTAAATGAACTAACAATTAAATGGTAATATTTATACTATAAAACATTTATTATATATATATATATTGAATATTTGATATTTTTAACAATTATAAATTAATTAGAGTTATTAACTCCATTAAATTATACTTCTGGAGTCATGAACAAATTTAATAAAAACATCCATAATTATTGATGATACATTGGAACTGTGAAACAAAAAACCTCATAAAATTCAACAATAACATAATAAAATGATCAAAAATAAGCATAAAATATTTTAATAAAATAATTATACCTGAAAAGTGTTCTAGATTAAGTATTTAATAAATAATATTCGTTTGTTCAGTGGTCCAAATCCACACACCAATCGACCAAGGACCAAGGGTAAGGGATATTTTGAATCCCAAATTTTCTATTTATTTTATAATTCTATATTTACCTATTATTCTCTCACTATTATTAAAAATTAAATATAATTTTATATATATATAAATATCTTCAATATAGACCTAATTTATTTTCCCAATTGTTGATGGGGTTATAATGATTTTCCACACTCTCTTCTCAACCCCGTCATTAAAATGAACCTAATTATTATGAATGTGCTATTACCATCCATTTTAGTATAAAACTATTTTTATTCTCTTAAAATTATATTATATATTAAAAATACATTATTTTATTAATTTTATTCAATTTCGTTTCTAGTTTTAAGGATAACCCAATGTTATTATTTACTACATAGGCACTTTAATGATCTATGAAAAACCATATTAATTTCATTTATTTATGTACCTATTTTTCTACTAAAATATTATGAATATTATAAAAATTAACCCCATAATTATGAAATATAATTATTAATTAATATATCACTATCAATTATGATTTAATCACTAATTTTCATGTAATTATTTAGGGAATTTCCATTTTCATTACTCTATGATAAGATTATGTATCCCATTTAATTATCATATTTTTTTATCATGGTTATACATTGTAAATGAATTATTTTTCATATTTAGAACTAACATTCAAGTAAATATTATGATTTTATTGGAGTGCCCCAAATTTTACCTCCCTCCGATGTATTTATTATTTCTATCATATCCTGGGATACCATGTATGGTGAATAGGTTGTTAACCTGACACATTATGTAATGTTTCCTTTGTAGGGAGCCTTGAAATATGGTTATTTTTTCCTTTTTTAGGTTTTTTAAAATTATTCATGATTTAATATTGTATAGAGTTCTTCTTCATTAATCAATGTTTCGTTTTCCATATCAACTTTTAATACATTATGTTATGCCTCATAATTTAAATGCTACAATTCGTCTTTATTCCCTTACATTACTTTATAAAAAACCCCATATTATTTATTTATTTACCATATATATCCTATGAATTAATAGGATATGAATGCAGTTTATGATAAAATTTTGAAAATTTGAATAAATGTTTTCGGTTTTATATATAATTTTTTGTTTTACAAATATAATCTCAAAAAACAAAACACTTCTAGATTTATCTTTTGTGTCTTATAAATTGTTTATCAATTTTTTACTAATATGTGTATGAGACTGGGGTTGTAATAGTTTGTATTGAATCAAGGATTGTATATTTTTGTGGCTTAGGTTAGTGACCATAATATGAGATATACCAATAATATACTATATTAAAAATTATAAATACATATGTTATGATATAAATGTCATTTGTGAGTTATTTATATATTGTTCATAGTTTTATTTTAATATTCTTGATACCTAGATTATTCTAAGCCTTATTTTTCAATTTCTATAGAAAATATATCAAAATAGATGAAATTGTTCCAAAATACAATATGACGTGAAATAAATTTATTTACCATATGAGATTCTTAATATTATTTGAGTAGGGGTTGGGAACATTATTATGGTACATGAAAAAGTATCTCAAGTTGTTAATATTTAATCGAATCATTTGGAACATCCTCTTTCTCCCAATAATGTCCATATTATGGTAATGTATTTTATTAGAAAATATTCCCCACATTTAGCTGATTCTGAGATCCCCAAATAATAAAATAGTGAATAAACTTCATTTAGAAGATATTATATTTCCTCAAATGAAAATAATAATATAACGTGATAATAGTTTTTTTCTCCTAGAAGTATAATATGATATGTAGTGAACACTGATCTATAATATGAACCCAAGAGATTAAATATAAAAGATTTTGTGCTGTGGATTCCTGAAAATGCATATTATAGATATTATTAATACACTCTAAATCATTTCTTATATTGAACACATCACAAGGCCTTCGTACAACACCTTTTTAGGTTTCACACAAAAATGAATGAAAGGTGGACCACATAATTAGTGGAAAAAAATTTATTCTTCAAATTGTTTTACAAATTTAATAGAGTGATAACTATGTGGAAATAGATCAATTTTATTCTTATTTTGATTGGATGAATATTTATTCCCAATGGAATCGTGGTATTTAAGATTAAAAATATAGAATGGTGTTTACCTATGGTGTCACGGAGATAAATATCATAGTCGATAGTAAATCCAACTTCACACATGTAATATGTCACTGAAGATGAATTTGAGAAACTAGATATGTGGAATATAGAGTAAAATTGTATATATAAATAAGTTGAATTGTGATAATTAATGTACAAGGGTTATGATTAAGAAAAATACTTTTATGGATGAGGTAAATATTCCATTCAATCTTCTAACTATGGTCTAATGTTTCATTTACAAGGATTTTGGACCAGGGAATTCCATTTCCCAAAAAAATGATTCGTGATGAGATCCAAAATTAATAACCTCCAATGATGAATAGTCATTGGAAATCTTATTCAATAAAAACTAAAAACATTGATATTTAATATTATATAGTGCAAGGTTTACGTACAATAGACTCAAGAATGGTATAAGTAATTTTTTATTTAGTCTATAGTTATTCGATAATGATGTTAATGTTTTCTAAAACTAAAAAATCACATTCCATATAACCTGTTGTAGATTTATTTTTGAAAACAAATAGCCATGATATTTTTTCGGCCCATATTCTAAAAACTATTGCATTTATCATCTCTATGAAGATTCTTGTAAAGAATTTTGTAATACAACCTTTGGTATAATTTGATTCAGTATTTGGAATTGATTATTTCTCGTTAATATTATTTCACATAAATTTTATTGAAAATGATATCCCTTTCAGTATACTAACCTAGCCTATGGTTTTACTAATTGTTTATGAATATTATGAATCCCCATTGTATAATACCACAATGGTGTTAGTATTGAAAACTAACCAATAATGTAGCATCTCTAGTTTTATGAAAATGACCATTTATTCATGTATGTTTTAGTCTATTTATGTTTGGGTTTTTTTAGGTAGGTTCTAAGGGATTTGGCATAATTTAGAGGGTTTTAGTAGGTATATTATTTGGGCATGGTTTGTAGAATCCATGAATCCCCACCAGGAAACCATGAAAGGGAATATAATAGACAATGGTTTGGCACACTATTTGGCTAAACATCGAAATTAATAGAAAAATTGGTGAAAATTGAATTTGAGTGAAATATGTGACTAGAAAATAGTTTTTCTAACAATTCACGCGCACCACGTGATGTATGACCTTAAGAGAGTAGCACTGCATGGTTGGAAAATGTTTTCCCATAAAATTTATCATATCCATGAAATATAATGTTAGCCCTCAATAAAATGTGTTGATAATATGAATGAGGCACTATACCCCTTTCTTTTTTCCCAAATTCCCCCAAAATAAGAATTTCATTTTCTACCAGGGTGACAACGAATATCCCCTTCGATCCAGGAGGGATCCTTTGGAAAATAAATGTGTGTTGGAAGCCCATATTCATCAGTAAGTGAATTTTATTCATAATTATTCTTTGATACAAGGTTATTACCTCTCTCAAAACCATAGATATTTTCTTTTATCGATAGATCTTTATGTTGTGAATGATTATTTGATGAATTCATTTTGGAACAAGTAAAGGTTATATGGTTTTGTTCATATATTGACTTTTTTTCTGAATTTTATTTTCACCAATGTTTGATAGGTAAGTGGGTTCTCTCTCGACACAATATAATTTAGAACTTGATTTATTGTTTTTAATTAAATGATTTTTTAAATGGTTCACAAATAATGTTGTGATTACTAATGGATGTCATGTTTTTGTATTTTCTTGAAAATTGTGAAATTTATATTATTTTGTGGAAAACAACATTTTTATAATATTAAAATAATGTTTTTATAATTAAATTTGGTTTGAATCTGGTAAATTATATATGGAAATTCATTAAACAATGATTTTTTTATTAAAATAACTTGGAATTATATTTGAATAATATGTTGGGTATGTCTTTTATGTAATGGATTAATTTTGTGAAGCACCACCATCGAAGTGTGATATAGTACAGACAAGAAGGTCATCCATTAAATTGTATACCAAGAATGAGTGTTTTTGTGTGTGGTTGTGCGTGTGGACATGGAAAAAAATATTTCAAATAAAATAATATATGTTTTAGAGTTTTCATCGATGCTTTACTTAGAAGAAATAAATAATTTTTTGGACATAAATTTTAAAAATTACCTTTAAACAGTTTTAATAAATATTCTATCTTGATTTAAAATAGTTCCGGGAGTTCAGAATTCAGTGAAGAAGTACATATGAGTTTATACTCTCCCCCTACTTGGGAAATGAGTTCTGTTTTCAGATTTCAACTATTCAGACAAAAGAAAAGGTAACGTTTCTCTATTAATTATTGATTCTTCTTGATACTAAGACTCGAAACATGGATTTGGATCATGGAGAGGGTGGGGTGTTTTAGGTTATTGACCCTTTGGTGTTTTGAGTTTTTTGGATTTTTTGGTCCTCTTTAGTATGTATTTCATTTCATCTGTTAATATGATATTGTTTATTGGATTAGCTATTTTTTGAGTTTTAGTTTTGACTCAATATACATTAATGGTTTTTTGGTTGCTATAATTATATTTTGATTTGGGATGGTTTTTCTTACAATAATGAAATCCATACACAAATGTTCTTATGGACCTTTCAATTTATTAATATCCTTTGGTGTCTTGGGGATGTCACATAAGACCTAGTAACTCTCCCATCACTAATCAAGACATTTATAAGGGGAAATATGTGAAAAATGGTTTCACCTATATTTGGTTCATCTATATAATGAAATTAACCCTAGTATCCTAGATCTAGTTTAATGAATTGTTAAATTGGAATAATATAAAAGGAATCAAATACTGATAGACCAAATAGCTTATTTTTCTTGGTAAAAAAAATATATACATTATTCTTATATTATATTTGAAAACCAAAATTACAATATAATTTTTATTCAAGAATATAATTTTTTTCTTTATAACATATACATGCATATCATTCATAGTAAACATCATGGAATTGTGAGGGATGGAAAAAATAATGGTGATCTCAAATTCTCAATAAGGGTTTTATATAGGGGAAATTATCAGGAATAAATAAACATACTCAAAATAGAACTGTAAATAACAAAAAATTTATTCCATTAATAATACATGACTAACATGTTAAGATAAGGTATATTCAATATGGAAAGGTATATAACTGAAAACATGTGACATTTAAACAACTTGTATTTGATGATATGTTATGAAATAATAAATATGGATAGTTATATAACTAAAAAAATCCATTTAATTTATAAAATGAGAAAGAAATGCATGAAGTGATAATGTCATATAGAAAATCTCAGGGGTAATGATATCTAAATTCTCAAGGATTTACATTCATAATTAATGGATTTCATGATCTCAGGAATCTTGGTACCCCTACCATCAATACCATTCATCTACATAGTGTTGAAGTAATCTTTAAAAGCCCATTAATATATGTCTAGAAAACTGACTGATATCATGATACAACTAATTCATTAAGTGGAAATCTATAATTGGGCCCCACATATGTCTAAATTACCAAATATTTAATTATATACTGAATAATTTATTTAATTCATCTGTAATGTTCCATATCAGCAAATATCCTTATTGATTTAGGATTATAAATTTTTCAATATTTTCCTAGATAAAAAAATAAATTCAATGCAAAGCACCATATTTATAAATTTGATATAGTTTAGGGAATAATAATATATATATGATAATTAATATGGACACTTAGTGTAAATTTAATGTCATATTTTCATAGTTAAGTTAATATTTCAAGAGAATGTTATTTATTGCATAAATTAATCTTGAAAGTGACATTAAACACATTCCTTTGTCAAAATTATTATAAACTGTCCATAGAATATATAAGGATAATATTAATTCAAAATATCCCATTATAGTAAGAAATGTTTTAATTAATAAAAAGAAACAAAATATTAATATTATAATAAACATTCATGATGATAATATCATTTTCATTTAGAGATTTATTTTTTAAAATGATTTTTTAAATATGATATCTTAATCTTATAAGTGATTCTTATGAACATTTAGAAGTCATGATGGCATGAAATTTCATACATATAGAGCATGTTAATATAAATATTCGTTTTTATTATTCAGAAAAAGATAAATGGGACTTGTTTTGAAACCAACATGAATATTCAATTAAAATCATTTCTTAAAAAGTCAAAATGGAAAAAATAACATCAATAAATCATTTTGGAATGGTTTAAAAAATTAAAACTTTTTAAAAACATTATTGGGGGGAAAATTTTTTACTTACAAATGATTGAAATACAACATTATTTTCTTTAAAAAATTATAATTTATTATAAGTAAAAAATAGTGGATAAATGGTAAATTTACATGAAACAATAATGAAAAACTAGTGGATAAGAAATTTATTGTTTTTATTAAACTATTTTCAAACAATTTCTTTCAAAGTAAACTCATTTTTAAAAAAACCTGAAAAGAATGAGATTGTGAAATGAACCATTAAAAGGATAATAAAGATGAATAGAGAATTAATCAACGAGTTAATAATGTGTTTCATATGTAAATACACATGAATCAAATGAAACTAAAATTTAAGATAATCATAAGTCTTAAACCACATAATATTAGAATATCAAATAGAATCAATAAGTAATACAGCCTAATGAAATGAAATTGAGGGGTGAAATTCTATACCACTTGGTAGCATTTATGTAAAATATCCTATAGTGAAATAAATAAAATTGAAACACAAAATAGAATCAATTATTAATGAATCATTATATTAAATGTAAAAGTTGCAGTATATACACCATATAAATTAAATTAGGTGCATAACATTGAAATATTCTTTAGTGAAGGGAAATTGAGAAGAAGCCCCATTACGCATGCTTCTATTTGTCTAAAAGTACATTAAAACATTATAATATATTTCATAATTTAATTTATTTATTTTATAATGATAATAATATTTACATTATGACATATTATTGTCTTATAACAATTTACAACTCGTTCATTAAAAAAATTATTAAATTTGTTTTTTTTGTGTTAACTGTCTTGTTTTCTCTTGGGTATTTTGTAATGAATTTTTTGGTTCATGTACATTGGTTATAAGTACATTATCACAATAATGATACTAATTTTATAAATATCATATTTACTCTATTGATACATTATTATAACCACTCAATAATTCCGTGGATTGAAAATGAATCATAATACTTCCTGAAGAGGGTAGGTCATACGTACACATAAGTGATTATATAATTCTCGTAGAGGGTTAATGGGTAAAGAAGTGGGTTATATACTAATTTTATAGAATTAATATCATCTCATATATATATTTAATATATATTCATCAATTTCTTCCATATTAAATTCCTTGTAAATCTTATTTGATAAATGAATCATGTAGGTCTTCGTGGCTATAGTTCTCCAAACACATGAGTGTTGCTATAGTATTTGAAATGGAATGGAAAAAAAAGTAATATGTCACATTAAAATTAAATAATTTTAATAATATCATTAATATAATATTGTTTTTTTATCCATCATTATATACATCCATGAAATTAAGTGAGAGAAAAAAACTACTCCGGTTAATGAGGCGGCAGTCCTCCTTATACATAATCAGTGATTTCATTTCCCATTTAATCAAAGTGTATATGCATAATTATATTTTAAATAAACATAATAAAATATCATTACATGTGAGATTAGTTATTTATATTTTATTTGTTAAAAAAATTAATGTGTAGAATAAGAAAAAAATTGAAATAAGTTTGTCAATATAATTACATTATCTAACAGAAACCTCATTTGTATCTCTTATTAAGGACCCTAGAAATGTACTTTTGGGGGTACTTGTAGGTGAAATATGTTACTAATGATGTTTTAGATATAATAAATCTTTTATTTGTGATTAAAATTGTCTTCATATGTTCAAATAAGTTATGGTAGGGAGGGGCCTTTTCTAGACGGGGAAAGGGGACCTTTTTGGAAATGTCATTGAACTTTCTCAAACGAATCATATATGATAAGTAATTCACATGAAAATAGCTTCTAAATTACCCTATATTAATCATTCTAATGGATAATGTGGAATTATTCCCATAATATATGATTTTTATGATATTTTTGGTAATTTTAATCCTTATATTCTTATTTTATCCCAATTAAATCCATTTTAACCTAAATCTTGTTAAATTTTTATTATTATTTTCATAATTTATTTTATTATAAAATTATTTTTAGATTATTAGATTATATAATTTATTATTTTGTTAAATATTCAAACTATTTTTCAAAATTAATTTTAATTAATTGTCAAATTTTTATTTTGAATGAATCCTATAGACAAGGTGTGAAAGTAGGTTTTAATGAGGAAATTATCAAATGATTACAATGTTTTTTTTGGTGCTGAAAAACCCTTCCCCAAAATATTTCAAATGTTTACATACATGAACAAAGATCATATCCCGTTTCACAATATTCGGTTTCATAGGTCTTAGGGCCTGAATGGAGTTACAGATTAGGAGTTATGAACATTTGATGTTGGACTAGAAATCTGGTTCGTGGAGCCCATTTGCGAAGCTCCCTCCGTGTTCATGGAGAAGAGGAATTTTACTGGATCCTCTATGAGTGCCATGAATCTTGATGATAGTTGGCTCTGTGATTAAGACAAACTTGAGGGAACTTTACTCGGGCCTCCACGAGCACCGTAAGCTCGAGGATGGGCGGCTTCACGATTACGAAATACTTGAGGAAACATGACCGGAGCCTCCATGAGGACCGCGAAGCTTGATGATGGTCGACTCCAATATTATGAAAAACATGAGGGAAATCCCTCAAGTTTCAGAGAATAGTTTTCTTCGCGGTGTGAATTTTTTCATTACGGTGTGCATTTGTGCTTTGCGGCATGCATTTGTGCTTCTTAGTGCGCATTTGGGCTTCGTGGTGTGGTCTTCCGACCTCCATCACCTATATATACCCTGGTCACACCCTTCATGATGATGGTCACACTGCCCCTTCGGCGTCCGATAACCCATTTCGCAAAGCTCCCATTCTTCGCAAAGTGATTCCCTTCACAAGAGGCTTTTCTCCACGAGAAACTTTGCTCTGTGAGAGGCTTTGCACCACAAGAGGCTTTGCTCCGCGACTGGAAGTTCTCCGCGAGAGGCTTTGCTCTGCGAGATGCTTTTCTCCACGAGATTATTTTCTCTGTGAGAAGCTTCTCTCCGTGAGCACCTATGCTCCACTAGTCCATGCTTCGTGAGAAACTTTCCTTCGCGAAGCTACTTCACGAGACCCCATGCTCTGTGTTCCCCTTTGCTTCGCGAAGACGTATCCTTTGCGAAGCCCCTACCATCGCACCAGCTAGTCCATAATCGCGGGGGTTGTGACCCTGCACCCTCACTCTAGTTCACTTCCAGACTACGGTCCCAGCCATCTGGGCAGATCACTTCACTTCCATCAGACACCCCTGATGAAGAATGAAGAGTCGCACCATGAAATTTTCAGGCCAGGATGTCGGCATTTTCCATTGTTCCCTTATGCGCACCCACATTCCACCTATGTAATACCATGATTCGAGATACTCCACCAAACACCATAAAATACATTGATTCCACATATTCCACTTGGTCCCTTTCACATGTTGCGAGTTGAGATCCTCATCTTCATTTCTCGGGTACATTGAGCCAAACCACTCTTCAAGTAATTCATCCTAACCAAATCACCAGACAACTATGCCAGGTTGAACCAGAAAGGGCCTCTCTAGTGTAAGTCCCAACACCAGCCATTGCTAGGAGCCTTATGCCTAATAGTCATATCTATATGACTATAAATTGTAGTACACCCAATGTTCAAAACATAGGATGCATCATGTTGCAAACAAGAGATGCCTTATTCTCCAAGAATAAGATGACAAAAGTCCTGTCTATATGACTATAAACTATAGTAAACCCTATGTTCCAAAAATAGGATGCCACTTCCTCCAAACTAGATATTCTTTATGCTCCCAGAATAAGATTCCAATACTCCTATCTATATGACTATAAACATTAGTTCTCCCTATGTTACAAACATAGGATGGCCCTTACTCCAAACAAGAGATGCCTTATGCTCCATGCATAAGATGCTAAAAGCCCTATCTACATGACTATAAATCGGAGTATTCCCAATCATTCAATAATGGGATGCCTCTTGCTCCAAACAAGAGTTTCCTTATTCTCCAAGCATAAGATACATCATGAAATGATTATAGTGGCACAATTTCAATAGTTTTGGAATCCATTCAAACATTCCATCACTCCACCTCACACTTTGTGTGTCCTTCATTCGAATTTACAACCTCTTTCATGTTAGAAGGGAACCCCTAACGACCTGGTCCCATACTGCATCGGCTCAACTACCATACTGGGTCAACACATCGTAAGACATTGGAAAACACTTCAAGTCAGGTCATGTGTTTCAAACACAGTCAACAGTCGACCCCCATTTTTCCCCATTTTAGTCTAACGCAATATGGATGATGTGTTTTTAACACAGTCAACAGTTTTCCTCCATCGTCACGCCACCCTCACCGCATTCTGAATGTCGGGAATGCGATTCACACTTGTCATCTCCCTTTGTTCAGACTGATTCCAACGCCCATGGAGTTATTCTGCTTATGCACTGGCATATAGGTGTACGCCAAAATTATATGCCTCAACCCACAAGTGAGTTTGGATTCCCTCATGGACACTCACGAGGAAGAAATTGTGGGCAACATCCACGATTAAGCCCAATCTCAATTATCGCTCCATAGCGGCACTCAGGCATCTTTCTTGTGTAATCCCCATTCACCATTGCCGCTCCATAGCAGCACCCGAGAAGCTTCCTTGTGTAAGACCCATTCACCATTTATCCTCTATAGCGGCACCAGAGTAACTTCCTTGCATAATCCCTATTCGCCATTGATTCTCTATAGCAGCACTCGGGCGGCTTCATTGCATAAGCCAGATTCACCATTTTCGCTTCATAGAGGCACCCTTCCATCTTCCTTAAATAAGCCCCATTCACCATTTCCACTCCATAGCAGCGCCCGGGTAGCTTCCTTGCATAAGACCCATTCACCATTACCGCTCCTTAGCAGCACCTGGGAAACTTCCGTGTGTAAGCCTCATTCACCAGTGCAGCCCCATAGCACTACCCAGGCATCTTCCTTGTGTAAGCCCCATTCACCATTGTCTCTCCACAATGGCACCCGGGTAGCTTCCTTGCGTAATACCCATTCACCATTTCCCCTCTATAGCGGCACTTAGGCAACATCCATGCGTAATCCTCATTAACTATTGCCAATAGAGGCACCTGGGAAGCTTCCTTGCATAATCGCCATTCACCATTGATGCTTCATAGTGGCACTTGAGCAGCTTTCTTGCGTAAGCTCCATTCACCATTGCTACTCCATAGCGGCACCAGAGCAGCTTCTTGCATAAGCCCCATTCACCATTGTCTCTCTGTAGCGGCACCCATGAAACTTCCTTGCATAAGCCCCATTCACCATTGTCACTCCATAGCGGCACCCAGGAAGCTTCCATGTGTAAGCCCCATTCACCACCCTTTATTTATGAACCTTTGCACCATGACGTTCTGGTCTGTTTTTTCCATTTGTTTCTCACACTGATCATGGATCACGTGAGCTTAGAGTAAGCATCGCCCATGAAATCCTCCATGGGAAGCCTATAGTTTAATCCCCATGTACCATTATGAACTACGTGGACTTTGATCCTTTCCAAGTCCAGGTATATAGGAAGCCTCCCTGAGGATCAAGATGAACAACCATTGGTTCCAAACCCCCTCCATGTTGGTTCCCACCTTCTGAACTACATTTACTTTGATCCTTTCCATGGAAATTTACGTAGGAAGCCTCCCTGAGGTTCGAGCCCACCAACCATTGTTTCTGGCCATCTTCATGTTAGTTTAACAACCCATCCAGAACTACGTGGACATTGATCATTACCAAGGCAAGGTACGTAGGAAGCCTCCCTGAGGTTCAATCCCAACATCTATTTCTTCTGAACCCCTCATGTCGGTTCACCAACACCTCTCCTGAACTACGTGGACTATGATCCTTTCCAAGGCAAGGTACATAGGAAGCCACCCTGAGGTTCAAGACCACTATCCATTGGTTCTGATCCCCTACAAGTCGGTTCCCACCCATCTTAACTACACGAATTTGATCCTTCCCAAGTCAAGGTATGTTGGAACCCTCCCTGAGGTTAAATCCCACCATTCATTGGTCCCAGTCATCTTTACGTTGGTTCACCAACACCATCTAGAACTACATGGGATTTGATCCCAGTATCTTGGATATGGTACGTAGGAATCCACCCTGAGGTTCAGCACCATTCAGCAGTAAGTCGTTATCATCCCTATTCAGTGGTAAGTTGTTGTCAACCCCATTCGATGGTAATATGTTGAAGTCCCCGATCGATGGTAAGCTTTCATCAAATGAACTATGCGGACTTTGATTACCTGCCACAGGGATACATAGGAAGCCTCCCTAAGGTTCCATCCCATCGATGATGTCTCATCCGGAACTGTCTATAGATCCCATGTATTTAGAAAGATCATGCCCCAACCAGGATGTCTTATTTTCTCTATATCTCATCCATGCATCCATTCTCACGGGTCACCTCCCTAGGTGTCACATCGTCCCACTGAACAACGTGGACTTTTATTCCCTTCCACAGAGATATGTATGAAGTCTTCTCGAGGTTCAAGCCCCTCACTCAGGTCTCATCCTAATATATCCCTCGATCCCATGTGTTCCAGGAAGATCATGTCATGACTAGGAGGTTCTATTACCTATGGATACCATCCATGCATCCATTCTCACAGGTATCCTCCGTAGTTGTCCCATCATCCCCTCGAACTACGTAGACTCTAATTCCTTGCCATTGGGATACGTATAAAGTATCTTCGAGGCTCATTCCCAACACTATCGTCCCCTTCATGATGGTCCCATCTCATTCCCCCTCCACTTCATTCAAATCTACATCATTCATCCAGATTATCACCCAAGACACCACATCCCTATGGGATCATGGCATTCATCTCAGCGTCGCTCCTTATGGCACCCGGGTAGCAAACCATGCCTAAGCCCCACAAAATCTATATCCATCCAACAAAGAGTATCCCTCTTATGATGGGCCACTTTACATGGTTATGCCCCAGCCTGTATCTGGGTCATTTTCCATTGGGTACACCCTGATTCATCACCCCTTCGAACTACGTGGGTTTTCATCCAGGTCGTCTACACTGTGTATGTAGGAAACCTCAATGAGGTTCAATCCAAGCCAACGTTATACCTTGGTGTTACCCCATTATGGGGTGCACACTCCATGATCCGCCCTCAAAGGTGTCCAGATAATCTTTCACAGTGTGACATCATCCCTTTATGGGACACACCATCCTTGGTCTTCTCTTATTGAGTATTATGATCCATCCACCTAGTGAACACTCATGGCACTCCCTCCTAGGGATGTACCAAACCAATATGTCTCTATGGGACATTCTGATCACCATCATTCTGTCTCCTCAAGATGGTAAACTCATGGTTTGCATCGTGTTAAACATGATATTCATGAGGAATACAATGGAAGCCACGCCTTTGGTGTAACTGTCTCCCAATGACTTTAAAGTCATGACATACCTCGTGTTAAACATCCGAAGCTAAGGAAAACCTCAAAGACTTGCCTCTGGAATAAGATACCCTACGACTGATGTTGGACTCCTCGTGTTCTACTCCCTTGATATGGCCTCTTATGAAGAATAATACAGGTTCCCAAATGTCCATGATTCTCGAGATTCCCCTTCATGTCTGATGTTGTCATCTACTCCGACCGAAGATTTCATCCATGTTAAGACCCCATGGAATTTCTTGATGGAAGTACTATAATTAAGTGCCCACAAAGATATGGCATCAAGAATGAGATTAAAATACCATGACTTAATCTAAAAGGGAGACCCGGACCAGGTGATGTCATCTGAGGAGGAATACACATAAGGAAAAACTAGCATTCCATCATCTCATTGAGATGAAGGAGAAAATGGCTCTGAATAAGGAATAGGTGTCTCCTGACATTGGAAAGTAGGAATGTGGGGAAATAGTTGTGCGTCCTCCTCAAACAAATGGATGTCTACTCCCCGACGAAAGTATCATAAACAGTTTTTATATAAAAAATCAATTTTAAAATGATTATAATGACTTAAATTAGATTAATAGATATATAATTAAACTAATATCATGATAAAAAAATTAAAAACATAACGTAACATTATAAATAATTAAAATGAAAGGGTATTTTTCAATTAAAATTCTGTATTATTCACTATTCAACAAAATAATAAATATTTCAAAAAAATACAAAATATTCACACCATCATAAGGTTGATATAATTATTTTAAAAAAATTATTTAAAAAAAATTCTCAAATATTTTAATATATATTTAAAATTATGCAAAAAGGTGGAACTAAACTATCTTTTAGAATGAATACATGATTGAGAAAACATTTATTTTCCTTTTAAATTATTTGACATTTTAATCTAATAAATTCATAAAAATATTTTTATAATTCAGTTATTAATATATATTGATTCTAATTTAATGTCTACGTTCTTATAGTATTCTATATTAGGATTATTTTGATCTTTTTTTGTGTTCTCTATAAGCTATCAAAGAGAATAAATTTAAATAAAATCATTTTCTTTTTAAACTTGGTGTGTAATGTCAAATAATTTATCAAATAAAATATTCAGATTTTATAAATTTAGGGTGAAATATTCTACCAATATTAAATATCATTTCCTAAATATTTAAGCTTAATATCAACCGGAAAGAGTTTGGAATGTGAAAATACCATTGTTGAAAACCCCACATCGTAAAAGGCATAAAAAACATCATCTTAATTAGAGAAAGAGGAGAGTACAATGATCACATAGAATAACACATTTCTAGGATTCCATGTAATATAAAATTGGAGTAATTTTAAGGTATATATATTTAAGACTGTAGTAAATAATTAAAGTGAGTGATAGAGGTCATTCATCATAAGAAATTGAATGATCATTAGAGTGTTAAGGACCTGAAATTAGTAAAATATTGATGATTTAAATGGCCATCAAATTATTCATATATAATGTTAAGAATCTAATTTTTTTCATTCTACCTTTAATAATTTTGATGAGATATATTAATTTCAAAGCCTATAAGGAAATATACATACTATGAATAATTCTACATTTTTAAATAAAAATTATTTTATTATTTTATTTTTTTGCACAGTCTAAGAATTTTATTTCCCTATTATTACAGTTTCATTAATTTCTATATTGACCCTAAAGGTTATACATATATTTATAATTATTCATATAAAATTTTAATTCATTACTCCTAATATAACTTTTCTACTATAAAATTAACATTCCATAAATTTTCCCAAAATATCCTTAATCTTAGTGGACTCTTTACACATAAAACCAAAAAATTTGTGTTTAATAATTTCATTTTATAATAGATCATAAACATATAAAAACATAATATCTATAAATAATAATTTATTGAAGTAATATATGAATCAAAAATATTAAAAATAATTAATTGTTTCATGGATTTTATAACTAAAATACCAATAGTAATAATACTTCTATAATTTAATTCATGATTTATGATACATAAATACTTCAACAATTTTATTTCAACATCTATTTTTTATTGTTTAGTGGTTAACTATTAAAATAGATTATTGACTCATATAGTGTCTAGTTTTTAAAAATATAAGAAATACTATAAATGGATCCAAAGGATAATATTTATTTATGTCCATTGTACTCTTCATTTTTCCTATGAATGTCTTTGGTTTATTTTATTTTTTCTCCACATAATTCATTTTAATATTCAATTGAGTCACTTAATTTGGATTATATTTCCAAATTTATCACATGATTGAAATTGGGCCATAATTCTTCCATGTTATCCATTAATAAAGCTCCTAGCTAACTCAATCCTTCATTTCTTTTGGGTAGCCATGAGTTTTTATGGTGTAGGTTGTCAATCATATTTCAGGAAAATTGATTAGGAATAATCCCAATATCATTCAATTCTATCATAATCCCATTTTATTTATCATATAAGATGCAATTTATTTCATTTTATATGTAAACATGGTTTCGTTAGGTTCCATCCATTCACTAAATCAAAAAAAATATAGAGCTATCAATAATAATAATTGTTTAAAAATAATCAAATAATTTATATGATCACAAAATCATGAAACATTATTTTCAATATAATAATCCATATTTTTATCCAATGTCACTAATTTTCATCATCTATTAAAATCCTAATATTATTTTTTGAGGTAATTAACCACCAACTGAATATACCTCGAGTGTGTTAAACTAGGTGCACAATGTAGCATGTTGTCATGCACCAGGTAATAATCGTGTCAAGAACAATGTGACATTTTTGATGTTATTACCTTAAGTACAAGTATTTGTGAACCATGTTTACTTGTAGGATCTGGAAAGTGATTTATTTCATTGAAAAATAGCATAATTTATACCACAGAAAAAATTTAATATGTTCCTTTATACTATTAATAAAAATATATCATACGATTATGTTTCCTAATTTATATTTTCCTAAATCTGATCCAATAGTTTCTACTAAACATCCTCCCATACCAACTGTATCAACCCCCAACCCCAGAAACAGTAATATTGTGTATACTTTATTAAATGTTCATAAGATACAATGAATCAAATCCCAAAGGACTAAATATTTGGTTATTCATTAGTAAACTATATAAAAAATGATTACCATATTACATTTGAAAAAAAAGTACAACATAATTATTCTTCAAGAATATCATTATAACTTATAGAGTTACCCTTCATATCACATATAATACACATAATATAGTATAATTTAAATGAAATAATATATGGGCAAGGTGAAATTATCATTAAGTGTTAAGTACATTGGACGGTATCATTAATCAATAAGAATGGTCAATATGGAAAGGTAAACAAATGAACACTCAAACCATTTAAAAAAATTACTCTCATGATAAGATATATAATAATCAATATGGAAATGTAAATAACTGAACATACATTCCATTTTAACAACTTGAATGTCATGATATGATAAGGCATAATCAATACATAGACATAAATACTTGAACACACATTCTATTTAATCAATATAATGATAGTGAAATTCAACCAGAGATAATATAATTGTCAAAAAATCATGGCTAGTAATAACTTAATTATCAATGAATTATATTCTTAATTATTTTATGTCATGATCTCATATATCATGATACCTCTACCATCAATATCTTTCATCATGAACTTATAAAACAAATGTGTAGAAAGACAATTTACTATGTCTTTCCAACTGATTCATATCATAATAATACCTATAAATTATGGTTATGTATATATTCTTCCCCCACCCATGTATTCATGTCAAAATTATTCCTCATACCTAAAATAATAGATCTAATTCATGAACAAAATTCCTTATCATAAAATGTCAATTTTGAGTAAAGTATCACAATTTATCAATATTTGAAAAGAAAAATATATATAATTAAAAATAAAAATATGTATGTTGAAATGAGATATATTTTAAGAAATAATATTATACAATATATATAATATAGATATTTATGTTATATTTAATGTCAAGTGATCACATGAATTTAATGATTTCAACTGAATTCTAATAAGTACATAAATCAATCAAGTAATTGAATATTAATATATTCTTTGATAAAAATCATCCAAAACCATCCATATAAATAACATGGATAGTATCAACCCAACATATACCCTATCGGAGTACAAATAAATGGTTTTTTACTTGATGAATAGATATACCCTAAATAGTTATTTAAAAATATTCATGAGGAAATTAAATTTCTTCATTTTTAAAATCAATAGATATTATTAAAAGTTCAAAAAATAATATGAAAATATTTTTTATGAAAATAATAATTGATATATAAAAAATATTCACTAAATTATATAGTTCTAATGAGCGCATGAAATTATATAATTCTGATTATGTCAAAAAAATTATTACTTACACTTTTTCGATAAAATCTAAACGAGCCTTGTTTTTAATATGACATGAATATAACATTAAAAACATTTTTTAAAATTAAAAATAAATATATATTTATTTAATAAATTATTTTAATTTTATTAAAAATATTTTTAGAAAACATGTTTTTATAATGAAAAAAAAAATTATAACTGATGAAAAAATTGATATCATGTTTTATTAAAAAAATTCAGATAATTTTATGGACAAAATATGGGATATATTATACTATTAATTAAAAAAATTCATTAAAAAAGGGAGTATAAAAATGAAATATTTTATTAAAAAGTGGTTAAATAATTTCATTCAATGAAAATTATTATTTAAAAAATCCTGATAAAAATGAGATTGTAAAATAAATCCTTGAAAATATCATAATGTTGAAGTTGTGATTAATCAATAAATTGATTATGTGTTTTAATTTTAAATCCAAATTAAATAATCGGTAAAAAATTCTAAGATAAGGAGATGACAAAAACGCACATAATATTAGAACATAAAAGGTAATGAAAAACTAATATAACCCAATAAAAATAAATTGAGTAATGAAATTTCTTACCACATGAAATCATCACATTCAAATTATAATTTATATCATAATTAAAATTGAAACATAAAATAACATGAATTATTCATTAATAGTGATATTAAATTTCAAAGGGATTGTATATACACCATATTATGTAAATTATTCGCATAGAATTAAAATATATCTCAATAAAAGGGAAATTGAGACGAAATCATTTACCTCATGCATCCATTGGGATGAACATGATTTAACATCCATTAAAATGGATATAATCAAGTTATTAATTTATAATAAAACCATAGTAATATTTTTAATATCTCATATGATTCTATTATAATATTTTACAACCCATTTGTTAATAATGTTCCATTATATTCATTGTTTTAGGTGTGCATTGCCTAATTTTCTGAGAAGTATTTCTAATAAATGTTCTGATACATGTAGATAGGATATATGTAATTCATCTCTATAATTATAATTACGGTATAAGTCTAATAGTTTTTTCATATATACATTGTTATTACCACTCATAAAAATTGGTCATGAATAATGATTCTTATAACTTAGTTGAGATAGTAACCCGTACGTATGCATGAGCAATGATATCCTCCCCATAATAGGTGAAATGGTAAGTAAATGGGTGAAATTTTAATTTTAAAAAATAAATATCATATCATATATATCACATATTTTTATTTATTTTATCCTTATTTCATTCTATGTAATGTGTATGGGAAAAAAATCACATCGCTTTAGGAGGTCATAGTCTGTCATACACACGAATATTGTTTTCATATCAGAAATGGAATAGAACATGAAAAGGTATATGTGATATTAATATTAAATAATTATTATATTACTATATATTTAAAATAAATTTTTAAAATCCATCACTATATCCATTATTTAAATGTTGTTACAATAAAACAAATGGTATCGGTTCACGAGGCGGGAGTCCTCTATACACATGATCGGTGATTTCATTTCACAGTTGATGAATGTTGAGATGGATAATTATAATTCCAAAAAATAATAATAACATCAAATTATATGTGATATAATTTTGTTATTTCATTTTATGTTTTCTGATAAAATTAAATGTTGGAAAAGAAAAGATAAAATGAATGAGCTTTGTTAAGATAATTACCTTCTCTATGAGAAACCACCATCGGATCTCCTCTTAAGGACACTAGGATTCGTATTCTAAGAAGACCAACAACACTAAAATATGGATAAGGATTTTGGAGAGATAATATATTATGGTTAAGTCAAGACAGGGTTCATGGGAGGTGTGAATATTAAAGGGAGTGGATTCTCTTTTATAAGTTGTGAAAGGGGAACTCTGTGGAAATTACATTGAATGTTTCCAAAATAATTGAAAATGATAAAGTCATTCACATGAAATGAGCTTAAAATGACCCTATTTTATAAATTGGGATGTATATGTTAAAAATATTTCCAAAAATATTATTTCTAAAACATATTTGGTCTTTTTAAACATTATCATCTTAGTTTAATCCACTATAAAACCATTTTTTTCTTAAGTACAGTAACTAATTTTACTATTTTCACAATTCATTTTGGTAAAACATTATGTTGAACATATTAGATAATATATGTCGTTATAATAAAAAATATTTAATCTATTTTCAAAAACTACAATCATGGAATTGAAAATTATAAATTTAGAATTAATCTCGTATAGAAGATAATATATATTTTTTTTAAAGGGAAAATGTTGTATTGTTTATAATAAATTTTTTTATAAAAATTAAATATGAAAATAAGTAAAATTTTATAATTTTTATTAATGTATATATTATTGACGTAATTTATCTTTTTTTAAAATAAAATTATAATTTCAATTTATAAATAACAATAATGAAAAAGTATTTTTCAATTAAAATTTATTATTTTTCAATATTAATCATAAAATAAATATCTAATAAAAATCACAATAATTTATCCTAATTTTTTTTATATTGTGAATTAAGAAATAATTTTTATTTTATAGAATAAATTGTCTAAAAAAGTAAAAAAGTAATTTTAAATTAGCATTTTAATCTGGGACTCCGATTTTTTCCAAACATAATGTTTCCAGAAAATATTTATATCTATTTTAAATGAATCATATTTTATTTTATGTTAGTATATTACACTAAATTTCAGAATATAATTATTTATATTCATTCCATCCAATTTATTTTCTATTTTGTAATGATATACTATATTTAAATTTATTTAGACATTGGGATGCATGCTCTTAAAGGTATCGAAGATAATAAATTTAATGAAATATATTTAAAGAATTATGTAATCATGTTGTTTCATGTCAAATATGATATCAAATAAAATATTCTTATTTATTAATATCATTTTGTTAAAATATTTATTTTTTGTGAAAATTGTTATCTAATTCATTAGGTCCATCTATTATTTTTGGAAAATGGTATCACAATTGTTTGGTCTTTAACATATGAAATGTTATCAGTTTTTCTTGATCAAAGAGTTGTAATTAGTATCATTCTATCTATTGGGATTGTATCACAGAGTAGGATTATTAAAACATCAAATATAGATTATAAATTGTTATATCTAATCTCTTTTGTAAAACTACATGTTACTAAAGAGTTTGGTTCAAAGTGTTTTTTTATACACATATCTGTGATTTTTCACCCCATAATCATTTTTTAGAAGATGAGTATTACATGAAAATCATTGATAATAAGAATTCCCAATAGGAACTCATATTTAATGTAGAGTAAAGTCATTATGAAATGGGAAGATTTTATGAATTTTTTAATCTGAAAAAAATGGTTGAATTTAAAATAATGGTTGTATTATTTTAAAAAAATGATAAAATGGTGATGATGTTTAAATTTTTAAAATAAATCATGTAATAGTTTCTGATGTGGTAAATTGGAATTACTAATAATTCAGTTTTACATGAGTAATAATAAACTTATTTTATTTGGTTATAGTGAATGGAATTTGCTGGGCATCATAGAATCCAATAAAAAGAGGCTACTGAAAATATGGTTTTACCACTTACACAACTGAACATATGGATGGTCGAAATCATTTTCTAATATTTAATGGTCATGAAAAAGGGTTATAATTATTATGAAATGTAGTATCTAAACCATTTTTTTGTATTCCAAACATATAATCCACCCACAAATTTGGGGATTATGATTTAGAGAAATCTGATGTATAATTGAATAAGATGAATTGACTTACCAAATTTTGTGGGACACCAGAAGTGCGTAAAGGGAATTTTTGAACATATATGCTAGAGGATTTAGAATTCTAATGGTGGGAATTTTTAGTTCAGGGTAAATTTTAACAAGGATATAAATGGATATATTTTGAAGAGATTTGTATTAAGAAATTCCATCCTCACAACATTCATATTCTCATAGTCATGGAGTTATTCAATTTTAAATAGGAGAATATTTTCATGACAGAGTGTGTGGAAATGGTATTGAATCTAGTTTACATTTTCTCAAAGGATTCTGCAAGTGAATCATTGAAGGATGTCATGTTTTTTCTGGATTACGACTAGGTATTCACCCATAGAATTTAATTCTCTATATAATGGATTATTTAGAGATTCTAAACATATAGAATATAGAATAATGGGATATCTATTGAAATACAGTTGTAGGGGTAATGATTATTCCTATGAGAATATATGGTAATTATAATTATAGAAATAATAGTAAGAGGGGAATCTACTTTTTGGTTGGTGGGACACCTCATAATTGAACCATGGGATCAATGAATCTTACTCTTCAAGCCAAATATAAATATATATGTTTTTATTATTGTTCATTAAATTAAATAAATTAATATTGAATGAAAACACCTAGATTATGTCACAACTAAAACATTATTGGACATCTTCAGACCTATTTTCACACTTTTCCAAGGACTTATTCTATAGAAATATCTCATTTTTCTCATGAATCTTATATTTTTATGGGATGAGTGTAGAAGAATAAATATCATTATAAGAATAGAGGGAGACAAGGATATTTTATAGACACCAGGACTCCTCAAACTCTTCTATATCAACAAGGTTTCAATGATGAAAATATATCACACAATCATTTCTAGGGAGCTTATTAAATGATTGTGTATGATTAATATGGTCCTTCATTTTTATGTACAGTTCTTTTGGTTTCAATCATTATTCATTATTTTTTTGATATGATAACATCCCTGTCCTTTATTTATTCTCATGTGGTTGATAATATAATTTTTCTATTGAGATGATTCCATATATTTTAAAACAACAAACTTATCTTCGACAACAATTATGTTGATCCATTAGGTATATAGCATGTTCTATAACTATTGGTTCATTGAGAATACTTTTAGAATTATCTATTCTTGATATTGGTGTATGTGAATTGATTTTTTTATGTATTGTTTGACATCATTCAAGGACCACATCGATGGTTATGAATGAATGGTTAGTTACACATCTTTGGATGGCATTGAGAATCTCTTTGGTAGATATTAGGGTGTGAAGGATAGTAAATCTA
Organism: Viscum album; assembly: GCA_963277665.1. Lineage (NCBI taxonomy): Eukaryota > Viridiplantae > Streptophyta > Magnoliopsida > Santalales > Viscaceae > Viscum > Viscum album. The sequence continues at coordinate 1,407,705,207 of OY728135.1, forward strand.
GAAATTTGGAATGTATGGTTTGATCCATCTAGTATCATTTGGATGTTCTTACCCTGGCATAAGTGGACGATATTGGTAATGGATATTTTCATGAAATTTTAATTAGCTTCTTCACATTTTCCCCAAAAATTTCTCATGATTTCCTAAAAAAAGAGGTTGAGTTTATGATTGATCGCCTACTGGGTACTAATCCTATGTAAATATTACATTTTTGGTTAAAACCAACATAATTGAATGAATTTTTGTTAATTTGGAGTATTTGTAAAGTAAATGGTTCATTTTAAATATTATCTCTCCTTGGGTATCATCAGTTCTTTTATTTTATAAGGAATATAGAACTCTTAGAATTTTTGATTATTATAATAATATTAACCACATTATAATAACAAATCAATATCATCTTAAATTAATTTATGATAATTTTAATAATTTATTATAATCTAATAGTTCAAAAAAAATTACTTATGTTTGGGATATCATCAGTTGCATGTTTGGATGGTGGATATTCTAATGAAATCATTCATATAAAGATATATCCATTATTAATATTTCATTATGACTTTTGGTCATATATCCATATTTTATTATTTTCTACTGACACTTTTTAGGGGTATGTGTGACCCCTTTATTATGTCTTTTTTTATTTGAATAAACAAGACATATTTATGTAAGTGATGAATCAACCCTTTTAGATATATCTACATTCCTCTAAGGTGGTTTTCCAATGAAATAAAAGTGTTTTCATGAAAATTTGTGGATCATGAGAAACACTTAAATATAGTGTTGGTTGTCTTGTGGGAACATCATCAATATGCCTTTTTGTCGATACGTAATTTATTGATATAAGAGGTACTATTACTTGTCCATTTCATTTCCGAAAAGGGTGATTCTATGGATATAGGAATGATAGAATATTTTATCGATTATACACCACCTAATAATGACATTTAGATATATTGTGTCGATGGATTAGCATGATATTATATATGTTTTAGATTATTTTTTATTCTTCGTGTCACAAATGGTTTCCTTGATGGGAATAGGCATTCCTTATGAAAGAAATAAGGAATTTAAGAAATCCATTCAAGAACATGAGATTATACTTACATCAACATGTTTCCTCATATTTATATAGTATTCATTGGGATATATAGTCTATTGTGATGTAAATGGATTAGGTATGGGATGTTCTCTCTTAAATAGAGATCATATTATTGATTATATTTCATAATATTTATATTTTTACGATATGAACTACCGAACACTAGATTTGAACTTTTTTATTGTGGTCCATACATTCAATAAAAGGAATAATTACATCTATGGTGAGAAATTCATAGTACTTATAGATAATAAGAGTTTGAATAACAATTTCTCAAAAAGTGACATGAACATAATACTACATTAATGGATAGATTGTGTATGGATTTCTAAATTCAAATTATTGTATACACTAAGTGAAGGTAAATATGTGGAAGATGCATTGAGATGAATTTAATTTGATCAAGTAGAAAAAAAGGATATACATTAGTGGTAAGTAAGTTAAATCATCATGGATATGAATTTATTATTCTAAAAATAGTTTGGCATTTGTATTCCATCTAATTTTTTTTATTACTGGTTTTGTTAAGTGGGTTAGATTTTATTAGAAATATGATCCTTATTCTGATACTATAATGTAATACATCAATGGTGGGGATAATTTTGAGGGTTTGAAGCTAGATGGTTATTCAATGCTGTTACATAGAGATCATATGGTCATTTCATTCACTTTTCAGAAATAAATTCTTAATTATTACCACCATTCAAGATGTGTTGTTTACCCGAGGATTAAAATAATGTTTAAATCACTGAAATAACTGTTTTGGTGGTTTGGAATGAAATGAGATATAAAATATCATATCTCAAGATTCTGAAGATTTTATCAGGTTGAGTAATGGAATCAATGACCCAATGATATTTTTCATCTATTACTGATTACTGATTTCAAATAAAATCATATAGTTATGGATTTTGTAACAGTTCTACCACGGATGGTTACGAAACATGGTTCTATGTGGGTGATTGTGGATAGGATCATGAATTCATAAAATTTCATTCCCATTCATGAAACTATTTATTTTTAAGAAAATTCTAATATATATATTCTGTGAATTATAATGTTTCATGGAGTTCCAGTCTCAATTATATCAAACATAGACCCTAGTTTTACGTCTCATTTTTTGAAATCCATATAGCTAACTCTTAGGCACTTTTTCACTATGATTATTACTTAACATACCCTAATGGATGGACTGTCAGAAATGACAATAAAAAAATTAGATTTCATTCTTAGGGATTGTGTAATGGATTTTTCAGAATATGGTGGGAGTATTTATGATTACAAAATTTCACATATAATAAAACTTATTAGGCCTTAATACTAGTGGCTTCTTTTTGAGACATTTTATGTGGAACTTATACATTCACCTATCATTTGGGTGTAAATAGATAAGACATCATTAATTGAACCTAAGATTATGTATGATAAAATAAATTATATTCAATTGATCATAAATAAAAATGATATGGCATAATGTTTTTTTAAATCATATGAATAGCTTGGTCAATGACCATTGCATTTCATGTGAGTGATCATGTGTTCTTGATAATCCCTCCAAGGGTAGGGGATTTCCAATTTGGTAAAAAATTCATTTTTTCATTATAATATGAGGTAAACTTTGAGATACATGAATGAGTTTCTGTGGTGGAATATCAATTTTATTTTCCACCAAGGATCAATTCATTACACAATGAATTTCATGTGTCTCAATTAAATAAATACAATTTTTTCATAACCATTTGATTTTATGGGATCATTTTGAGATAATGTCGAATAATAAATTGACTCTTGTGTTGTTAGATAATGTTATTAGTAAATACAAAATATTTGATGGGAAAAGAAAATTCTAGTGTTGATTTATGGTAAATTGGTTAGATTCAAGAAAAAACATAGGAACATGAAAAGTAAATGGTTGAGAAATGGATAAAATTCCTCCATTTAAATGATTTTCTTATACTTTTAGGATTGTAAACACCAATGGTGGGAGAATTTACACCCCCTTAGGGTCTCAGGTGCATGAACCACTTTTCATTTATTTCTCAAACTATTTATTATTTGGTTAATTTTTATAGAGGTTTAGGGTTTTTGGAGTTTTTTGGAGTATTTTTAGGAGCTTCATATTTTTTTCATGTTTAGTAGAGACCATAAAACATCTCCAAGAAATCATTGAAGGGATGAAAGATGACAATGGGTATGTGCATGGGTAACACATGGTATGGAATAACTATTTGAAATTATAAAATAAACCATTCATCTAGAATTATAGTGAAATTTAGGTATGGCGTGTGGTTTTCCTACCTACATGTTCCAACTATGTGAGTAATAACCTTAAGCTAGTAGTAATGTATAATTTTCCCATAGTTTTCAGAAATGTTCTTCCTAACCATGAGGAATATAAATTGACCTACATAAATTATGGATCATATAAAAATAATAATTGTGGTGAATTTTTTCATAATTCATTGATTAATTTAATTACTTTTTCTCTCAATTTATGAGAGATGATACCCTTTGATTTGGGAGTGATCTATAAGAAAATAAATGTGCTTTGTTGGTTTGGATTCATTGGTAAGTGTCCCTTAATATTATTTTTTTCATAGTTCCATGGTTCATACCTCTCAATGAACAATCAATCTATTCCATTATGTATATATATATGTTTTTCAAATGGTTTTATGATGAAATTAAATTGGGTCTATATAAGGGAAAATGGGTTTTGTTCTGATCTTGATTTTTGGATGTTCCCTTTTTCATTCTTACTAACTTTTGAGAGATAGGTGGATTCTACCATGACTCAAATTGATTTAGATTTTGATGTATTTTTTGTAATTAAATCCTTTTTCTTTAAATGGTAATGAAATTTTGGTGTGATTGTTGATAAATGTCATGTTATTTGGGTAGAAATTTTGAAAGTTGTTTGGATTTTAGAAAAAACCCCTTTGATTGTAATTTTAAAAAGATTATTTTAGAATCTTTTTTATCCAATTATTTTTTTTATAAATTCTATATTGAAATTATTTTTTTGATTTCACTAACATCGAATGATGTGGGAATAACTGATTGGGTGTTGTTATCTATGATGGATTACGGTCGTGGTGAACCACCATCAATGTGGAATGGATTGTGGAAATAATGTTCCATTGTAAATAGTTACACCCAACATGAGTGTGTCTACATATGGTTCTATGTGTGGACATCAAAAATGATATTCAAAATAAAATTTGAAATGATATAACAGATTTTTTGATTCATTAATTTTAAATACTCATTTATTTTATTGAAAATAAATGTGTGAAGTGATTTTAAAATATTTTAATAAATATTTTAACAATTTTTTTTCTTAGAGGCATGTGTTGGGAAGTCATTGGGGAAATACTATTTTGTTTAGAGTTACTCCCTATTGGGTATTATTGTGTGTTTGTAGATGTAATCTATTAAGACATATGTAAAGTCAAGATATCTCTTTATTTTTGTGAATCTTATTAATATAGTTGTTTGGAAAATATATTTCGACCATAGAGATGGTGGTGTTTTTTGGTTGTTACAGCTTTGATTTTTATCGCTTTGTGGAATTTTTTGTTCTCTAGAGTTTTTCTTTTTATTTCTACATATAACCTACTACATGGTTTTGTAATGGTTATGTTTTTAGATCTACATTTTACATAGTCGTGAGATAGTGGATTTTTGTTATTCTTTTTGTTATTTGGATGATTTATATATCAAGTGGAAAATAATCCCCAAATTGTTCTTTAAGAACATTGAATATATTTCCATACTTTGGATTCTTAGGGAAGTATCATACGACCTAGAAACTCTCATGTCAGTCCTAAAGCTATTTATGAGGCTTGGGATGTTACAAATAACCATATATCTCTCAAATAATTTTATGAAATGATATTATAAAATTTATTTCCATCCTTGTTTTAAAAGTGTATACATATTTATTTAATGAATTGTTTCAAGATATTCCACCTTATCATGGAGTTTTTTCTCAGTTGAAATTAAACTCAGATCTATTACCATATCTAAATTTCCCTTTATAATAGCCCTCATTTTACTAGAGAAAAATTAATAAAATAAATTCAAATCTATACAAGCTATTCTTTTCTCCAATTTCCCCAATGTAGGGTGAATATGTACTCTTTAAAAAGAATATGAATTGGTCAATTCGTCTATTTATTGGTTATAATAAACTAATTAAGCTATATATAATGAATATTTACCATTTACCATTGGTTGATTATGATTTTGATCAACTTTTAATAGATTAGTATATTTATACAGTGGACGTATGATAAAGATACCGTCACTGGATAGTGAATATGGAATCAATTCTAAATATATATATTTATATAATTTGTGTATAATATGAGTTTATAGTGAAGCCTTTTGGAGATAGAAATACTTTATTTAATTTTAATGAGCATCATGACTAAATTATATAGATATTATGTTGAAATATTTTTGGTGGTGTTTATGGATTATATTCTCATATAGTCTAGAATCTAGGAAGAACCTTAGGAGGTTTGGATTTATATTCTAAAATAAAATAAAATGTAAAATTCATTTCAATTGTGAACTAAATTTAATTCATTTATGGAATTTTTAACATTCATAGGAAATTTTATCATATACAAGTGAAAATATGTGGATCCATCTATGAAAAAAGTGATTGAGGAATGCTTTATACCGATATATGGAATGAAGATCTTGCAAGACCTAATATTATCTTGGATATCTTAGTGATCAATGAGGAATATCTCATGATTTTCAAACCCATTATCCTTGACACTTGGAAGTTGTAGACATTTCTATAGATTGTGGAATGTGAATAGATATTCGATGATTTGAACACATGTATGCGCTTAAACCTAAAGTGGGGATGGATTGAAGAAATATATACATTCATCAAAGAATTGTATTAGTAAAATACTATTGAAAAATAAAAAATGTTACGGATAATATATTTTAACAATTGAATATCCTTGAAAAATCCACAAGATGCATGATCCAGAGTTGGCTACAATTATATTTTTAATAATAATATGGGTGATTTACCAATATGGAGGGAATTATTACATATATACAGATAATAAGAGCCATAATGTTATATTAATATATAGTAGGGGTCAACATGAAATAATGATTAACGATATAGTTACTCAAATATTGTATGTTAATCTAGGGAAGGTGAATATGGTGTAATATTCTCTACACATAAACGATCTTGAGAGTTTATCCTTGAAGAGGGTTGATAATAATCCATTCATATTTAATATCTAATAAACTATCAGGAGAGTTTTAATGGAAAGGAAAAATACTATTTTACCGAATTTATTACACAAAAATGAGTTTATGGGATGATTATCGAAGGATTATGGGTTGATATGTAGATAAAAAGGATGGATAAATATAATGATTTGGAATTTGTGATATGATAATATATATTATTAAAGAAAATGATAAATGAGGATAAATTTAATGGTTTTATTAGGTGGAAATTCACTATCCACCATGGGAGATAAATGATATAATGATATCTACAAGAAAACTACTAGTGAGATAATAAAAAAAAATTATTTAATATACATCAAAGAACATTTTATGGTAGCACGTGATAGAAAAAAGTAAAATTCTAATACTGATGATTCAAACATTAGACATACCTAAATTCAAATGAGGGATATTGCATATGGACTGTCATATGGTTTCTTAAATATATTACTCTCATTATTTCCATTCTAGGGGATTTAAAACTAAATACTTATTCAATTATATTTGTTAGATAATTGGTGAGCCTTCATATAACACTATTATCGATTGAATATTATCATTAAATGACATTCACATCCATATTTTAGAATATTACTGAATATAAATTGAATACCAAATTGACCATTAGTTTTTCCTATCATCCTTGAAATATGTAAAATATAAATATAATGTCCTAAAACTCAATGATATGTTAATAAATTTAACTATGGATATAAATCTAGGTTCGGATAAATATATTCAATTGGTGGTGTTTTGATATAGATCTAGCTTACACTAAAGCATTAAAATTGATCCTTATGTAGCCCAAATTTTAATTTGATATATGAATACAACATGTTTGAATAATTGAAGGGAATACAAGTTATTTGGACATGAAATTATTGAATAAATATTATAGAATTTCAATGTAATTCATTAACAAATCATACTTCCCAGGAGTTGATAAAATAGGTATGATTACAATCATTGATGAGACTGTTGACGCTCCTTTCGTCACAGAATCTAAAGATCGGAAAAGGGAATATCTGAGCTCAAAGTGATTAAACCTTTGAAGAAACATCAAAAATCGACAAAGGGATAAAGAAGGAGAACATTGCCCATATATCGCGCAAGTTCCCTCTTGGTCGCGCAAGTACACTTGCGCGCCGCCTCAATACTTGCGCGACTCCTCATGTTCGTGCAAGGGACTTGCGCGACATATGTGGTAACCGCCTGGTAACCGCCCAGTAACCGCCCGGGGTCTTCTTTTGCCTATAAATAGACCCTATGGGCCCCCCATTCAAGGAAGATCTTTTTCCAGAAACTCGGATTGAAGCTCCCGACGCCCAAGTCTCTTCTCAAAGCTTCCGGAACACTTCTAAGGTAATTTCTTACCTAGAACGGAAGATCTAAAGAGAAAAAGGAAGGCCGAAGTGTTGAAACTTATCAAACACTTGCGCGCCTACTTAATTCCTGCAATATAACTTGTGCGTCCCTCTTCTGGAAGAACCTCAAGAGGATGGTAAAGGGTTTAATAAAGAGTCGCTCAAGCATTTCAATACTGGTTGAAAATCGCGCAAGTACCCCTAATGTCGCGCAAGTATACTTGCGCGACCAATACTTGCGCGCCGCCGTAGGACTTGCGCGCCTTTCAAGACTTGCGCGCCCCTAGCTTTTTGGGTGCCCATCTTGCCCATTTTTACCCCTCTTAAGCCATTTCACCCTTCCTATTCAAGATTCAGTCTTCAAGATACTCTTCAAAGCCATTTATGGAATGATTTCTTGATTTGACATCCTTATCTGAAAGGAATTCTGTGAAATATCTCTCAAAACCTAGTGATTTAAACATCTTTATGTCACCAAAGATTGAGAGTTCATTCATTTCAACCTCATCCTTTAATATGAGAGAATCCTAACCTGGGTCTCCTTTTCAAGAATAAATCCCCAGTTATAAAACCTTTGATCTGGGCATCTTTCTTAAGAATAAGCCCCAATCAAGTCCTTTAATCTTGGGCATCCTCCTCAGGAGTAAGCCCCAAACCTTAATCCCTAACCTGGGTCTCCTTTTCAGGAATAAGACTCAGTCATAACCTTGGGATTCCTTTTCAGGAGTAAGCCCCAAGTCCCCTAACCTAGGCTTCCTTCTCAGGAATAAGTTCTAGTCATAAATCTTGGGCATCCTTCTTAGGAGTAAGCCCCAAGTCTCTTAAAATTTCTCTTAACCAGTCATAAATTACCTTTGATTTGGGTTTCCTTTTCAGGAATAAAACCCAATCATAAGTCCCCTCCTAACTTGGTCATCCTCCTTAGGAGTAAGCCCCAAGATTAGAGTATTCAAATCTCCATGAAGCACATATAACTTTGTGGACCCTGTTCTTGGATTTTCTCCCTAAAATTAAATCCTAAACCTTCGTCTATCTGGGCAATCATCTATACATAAGCCCCAAAACAAATTCTTATGATTGCATCTTTTAGGGCACAATTGTTTAAATTTTACCAATACCTCTTGTTTCTCACACCGAGCATGACTCACGTGAGCTTAGAGTGTAAAAGTAATTATGACATTCATCTTTGAGCCATCAATCACAAACATCATATCCCATTCCTCGAACTACGTGGGTTCTGATTCCTTTTTCAAAACAAAGGATACGTAGGTAGCCCATTTATGGGTTCGATCCCAACATTGAAATAATCTATGTCCTTCTGAATGACGATAAACTTCAAGTGCCCCACTGAGTGGCTTTAAAACCAGCCTGGTCATCAAAATGACCAAGAGACTTTTATATAAATGTTTTGAAGGATACCATTGACCAAGAATCTCTAAACAAATATAGATGATTCTATATTGATGAAGAACCTCGAATACATATAAAAGATTCTCTAAATTTCTTGCATATTTAATCATTGATTGTTAAAACTAAAGGAAAGCTCATTTTATACTTGGTAATGTAATAAGGATTCACGAACTTAACTTAAATCTATAAAGAGAGTCCCGGAGTAGACAATAATTCCCCTCAAAAAGGTGTGATGAGTCCGACCTCCCATCCTCTCGACCAATGCAAATTCCCAAGCCTCATTAGCCCACAAGCTAATGAGCGCCTGCCTTTGGAAAGTAGGTCCAAACGGATGTGGAATCATTGGATGTTTCCGGTTCTACGAACAAACCCGTTAGAAACCGATCGGAACGTTTGAATCTCCCGTCCAGGAGGTCATCCCCGGATTCCGCGCGAAACAAAAATGGTGAACCCGACGTGAATCCTTAACCAAGTTAAAGTGATGTTCTTCTTATCTATTAAGCCCTTTGGGCCAACAAGGCAATCATTGACATATGATCATCCAAAAGATGCAGTAGCCGGATTCATCTTGATTATGTCTGTTACATGGAACAGGCACTTTTTTTTCAAGATCTTATACAAAAATGGCTTTCCTTAAATTCACCCCTGTGAATACTGCTGCTGGGAACACCTCTACTGTGAGGTCTGCTGCTGTGAAAACCAATGCTGCTACTCCTGCTGGAACGTCATCCGCTCTGAGGATGACATCACCAACTCAGCGTCTTCAACGCTGTGTTTCTAATGCACTGGTTAAGGAGTACCGTCGCAATGGTACTATCCCAACTCTGGAGGCCGCTCGTCAAGCCCTCCAAGTTAACAATTCTACCTGGTCGTCCGGACAACGGTGACCAGCAATCAAGAAGCAGACGGTGCTGACTACCGTCTCCAACCGTTTCGGGTCGTTATCCCCGAAACGCAATTTCCATTCACTCCCTTACTCCGAGGAAGTGAATGAGCAGGTCCCGCAGGACCTTAATTCAAAAAGACAGGAGTCCTTATCAAAGGCTCCCATCAACAATCGCCGCCAGACTCGTGCGGTAGTGCGCCCTCAACATGATGAGGGTACCGACTCCAGGCGTTCAGCTCAGATTCCTCGAACCCGAGCAGGCAAGATGAATCGCCAGAGACGGAATCTGGTTAACAATAGGCAGGTTGTCATCCCTGCCATCTCCGGAGAAGTCCACCAACCTAACTTGGTGGCAAACAACGAGCAGGCATACACACCTGCCCGTTTTAATCCCGCTGTCCAGCAGACTCGTCTGGCAGCATCAAGCCGATCCCGCCAGGCAATTCCGGCGGAGTACCATAGGCAGGAACATACACCTGCTTATACATCAGCAGTTAGTCAGCAGGCTCGTCTGACTACATATGGTGGATCTCGTCAACCGCGTTTGGCGAAGTGTAATCAGCAGGCACATACACCTGCTAATACTAATCAAGCCTACCAACAGTCTCGCTTGGTAGCGCACGGAGAAGTCAGTCGGAAAGCCCCGACGACAAACAGGAGGCAGACTAAACTCTCTGCCTCCACACTTGAGTACTGTCAGGATTCACTGACAGGAAAAGGAGGACAGGAGCAGGCACATACACCTACTCCAAGCCCGGAATGGACGTATATCCCCGTTCTGGCGGCTGAAGTCACCAAACATATTTTGTCAATGGTGAAAGAGCAGAAGAAAATTCCTGCTCATATTCTGGATGCTTGCCAGGATATCATAACAGCTTCAGCATCATCTCAGGGACAGACACATAAATCTATCCCTAGCAGTGGAGTGACACATCAACAATTCACTCCGGAACAGACACACACATCTGTTCCAGTCCAAGAGGGTTGTGGGGCCTACTCCCCCATATCATATGGACAACCAAGTCAGGAACATACACCTGATTTGAGCGATGATCGTCAGCCTAACCTGACCATCTTTCCTGATCAGGCACATACACCTGCTCAGAGCAATCACTTTCGTCATCAAGTGGTTTCTAAAGCGAGTAAGAAGGCATCTAAGAAAAAGATCTTCCCAGCACAGTCAGGAGATCAAAGGCCAATCTGCAACCAAGCCTTGCTCGATGCTGGAGTTCTTGAAGCCCTCAGACATTTATCTGTCGAAATTCAAGATTATACTCCCTCAGTTCCCAAAAACTGGAACATTAATCCCGAAGGTCTTCAACAGACACTTCCTCATGAAAACTTGCTTCATGAAAATTCGGTCAATCTTGAAGTTTCTTCTTCAGATGAGAGCCACAGGAACCCTCTGTGTGGTCAGAAGGCCAAGGATCAAGAGATTTCATCTTTTGCTGTAACCCATCATGAAGGTCCTCCTCATGGTGATGAACTTCGCTGCGAAAGTCCTCTCCGCAGTAGTGATTCACATTGTCTCGAAAATTCTTCAGAAGGCAATGTAGTGACGAGAAAGCCCTCCTATCTCGAGGCACTTGCAAACGTAAAACCAGTCATGTCTGATGCTTTACTATCGGCAGGTGAAACTCTTTCTCCATCAGAAGATAGCCTGGGGTTCAGGTTATTCTCCGAACCTTCCCTGGGTCATTCATCTTCTAGCATGAATAGTGATATCTCTACCAATCTTGTTGAATCCGATGAAGCAACAAGGAAACACCAACTCTGGTCCAAACAGGTAGAAGAATCTTCATTTAATGATAAAGAGGAAATGCTGAACATGAGGAAAAAACTGGCAAAAGGTGAAGTACCAGTCATGTTTTGGCCTTTGGCTGATTCACAGTATGACATTCCAAAGATGTTGACGGATGATGGAATCCATGATATTCGTCTTAACATATGGAAAACTATTTGTCAATTAAAGAAGAAGGTATTATCTTACGATGAATATGAAATCATCTTAAGATAATAGAAGGGTTACAACGCCAGATTGATTTGGCATCTCTATCAGTCTCTCGGTATCCGAAGGCTGAAAAGCAACAGAGAACCCTTCAACGTTCATGCCTTGGCGCATTAAGAAGATTGCGTCAGTTAATTTCCAATGCTCTATCTAATGTTCATATCAGAGGATGGGGTGTTCACGGAGCACTACATTTCACAGTGCTTTCTGGTCAGCAGAGCCCGCCGAAAATGGTCTCATGCAATGTTATTGCCCATGGCCGACCACAGTCAATGGGCTTTGTTCATAATCAAAATCTTGCTCGAGATCAAGCTTCAACTAGTTCCTCTCAAAGTCAAGTATATAGAGAACAGGTTGTTGAATTGCTCCTACATCAAGCAGGCGAGAATATTGCGCAAGCCTCTCGTCTGGAGCAAACACGTCATCAAATGACAGAAGTTTCGGAAATCATCCAACGGTCTGTTGAACCAGGTGATAAAAGTGGATACAGGTTAATGCATCCAGCTAATTTCCGAACTAAGATTCGCAAGATCAAGAGATATTTTAAAAAGATCTCAGACATAGCATGTCCAGAGACACCCCAGCTTTCCAGACTGGGGACTTCTCTAACCCAACCCTCAGAATCAACGAATGGGATTCGAGGAGTTGAGCGGAAGCAACAGGAACACCCCCAGTCCACTGGACTGGGGACTTTTTCAAATCTTCAATCCCTCCCTCAGAGAAAGTCAGTATTCTCTCGATTAGGGAATAAGCCTCAAGAGGAACGAAGAGCCAAGATGTCAGGAGATTCTCTCCAAGTGACGGTTCTCCAAGAAATTCCTGAGGGATCAAGTCAACGGAATGCCATGTCTTATCATGGTCATAGAAGGAGACAATATCACAGAAATGCTGATAGAAAGGATTCCATGCAATATGCATCCATTAATGTCATCACTGCCGTTGCTGCTGATTCACCAGATGAGGCTCAATCAGAGGGATCAGACGAAGAGGTTCCTGCTCAAGAAGTTGCGCACACAGACCTAAATGAAGAAGGTGTGCGCACACGTAATCAAAGGCTTACCCAAAATCTGGGTATTCCTTCAAGTAACCCACTTCCCCCTCTCCGAAAAGGATCCAATAAGGGGAAAGGAAAGAATCAGGTTACTTCTCACCCTTCCTCTGAAGGAGGTCAATCGCTCTCATTAGAGCAAAGGTTTGCACAACAGGAGGAAGAGATGAAAGAATTAAAAAGGTTGAATGCAGAACTACTTCAGAGTAGTCTTCTTCTTAAGAATGCTGAAGTCCGACAGCTGAAGGAATTTGTTGTAACTACTGAGATGGATCAGGAATATCCTCCTTTATCAGTACACCCACAAAGGTCTAATCCTACGGGTCAAACGCAACAACGATTGGCAGCACTACCATTAGTTGCAGCACCAACCTCCACGGCTGTCCAAGCTCCATTCATTGCACCTACCCAAAACCAAGTTCAACCTGACGTTTCTCAAAAGTTAATAACTACTATTGAGTCATTAACAGCTCGGTTAGAAACTATGGAAGGGAAACGGGCGCAAGTTCAACCTGAAAAGAAAGTTTACCCTGAATGGGTAGATTCAATTTCTCCTCCATCCAGTTTTGGAAACCCTATTTTCCCTACTTTCAATGGATCAGGCGACCCTGAACAACATTTGACGCATTACGTGTCTTGTTGTGATCCTATGATGGGAACTCCAGAGCAACAAGAAGCAGTGAAACTCAGATGCTTCGTGTGAACCTTGCAAGGACCAGCTTTTGTCTGGTATACAAGCTTGAAATCCCGGTCAGTCATCGGATGGGAGGATCTTCGTCAAAAATTCCTTCTTCAGTTCAGCTCAACTTTGCCAAAAACGACAGTTTTCGATCTTACAAACTGCAAGAAAAGGGAGAATGAAAGAGTTTCTGATTTCATTGCTCGTTGGAAGGGATTAACGTATTCCTTAAGTTTATCACTCCCTCAGGAGGAATTGTTTCCAATCTGTGTGGCAAACTTGCCTGACGAATTACGCACGCCATTGATCCCTGTGAAATACACAGGAGGGTTTCAAGACCTTACTTCAATCGCTCAATAGATTGAAGATTCCCTTATGCAGGCTAAGGTTAAATCTCGTGTAATTCCATCAGCTCCAGGAAGAAGAATGGGTAAAGCAGAAACTGCTACAGTTATGCTTAAACAGGCACCTGTACCTATTTCTACTTCATAACCTTCATCTTCTCGAAGGGCTCCACCTCCTGAACACCAACAACAAAGGCTGTTTCGTCCAAATGATCAAAAAGATCAACGACGAAAACAATTTGAGGATATGAAGAGTAAAACATACTCTTTCCGAAGTGAGCAAGTTCCTGGTTACTTCATTTCAGCTCTGGAAAATAATTTGGTTCAATTACCAGTGCCGAAGAGACCAAACAAGGAAGGAGATGAAGACCGTCCCAATTATTGTCCCTTTCATCAAATGTTGGGACATCCCATCCAGGAGTGTTTTGTCTTTAAAGACCTCCTACAAAAGATGGTCGACTTGGGACAAGTCAAATTGAAGGGTTCTTCAGCTCATGTAGCGTGTATTACCGCTACAGATCCAGAAGAAGGAGGCGAGTGGCAGGAAGTCAAAAGCAAAACTGCGAAAAAATATGATGATTGGATGGTCAGAAAGACAATCAATCGGACCCATTCCATTTTGCGAACACAATTGAAGAAGCCAATTGTGTCTCCTACAAAAGCTGCACTAAAGCCTCCATCAAAAGACAAATCCTCAAAAGGGAAGCACAATTCAAAGAAGAAAGAGGAATCAGGAGAAGATGAGTATGCATCAAAGCCTAAATTGTCTTTGACTCTGGCAGATTTCATGCCATCTACTTCAATGCAACGGGCACCGTCCCACCAAACGGCACAGCCTAAACAGGCTAACCAGGCAGAGTCTTTATCAGACGAAGAGTTAATCTTTGGTTCTGTTAATATGATTCAATTAACAGATTCATATTTCAGTCTTGATGAGCCTGAATTCCCTGTATCAAATAAAGGAACCCGAGGAAGTTCTAGAGGTTCAGGATACAGGGGAAGACGTGGATCTTTCCGAAGCCACTACTCTAATTTTACCCCTGCTAGCACTGTATATGCAGCAGAAACTCGTGGTAGAGCCCTTCAGCGAGCTCAAAATGAACAAGAAAGTTCTTCTGCCAATGGTCAACTCAGCTTCGGCACAGTTATTTTGGAAGACCGATTAAAGGTTCCATCTTATTTATATCAGCAAGTAAATGGATCTAATCAGTCTAATTTTCCAAAACCAAAGATGTTGCCAACTTCAATACAAGAGGCATCAGCTTCCAAAGCATCTGCTTCCAAGGTACCTGCTAAATCACATATTCCTATTGGGAAACGCAGGCCTCTAGATCAAAAGTATGATATATTGAAACACTTGGCCCAAGTACCAGCCAAATTATCAATTTTGGATGCTTTGAATCTATCAAAAGATCTTCGGGAAGCACTCATCGAAGCTTTGTCAAGTCCTCAGGAGTTTGAAGCTGAAATTGCTGCAGCTGAAATTTATCACATAGAGAATAATCCTGCAGAATGCCATGCAGTGATATCTTTTACTGATAAAGATAAAGATGATGTTGTGCATGGGCACATAAAACCTTTGTACCTATCTGGAAAAGTCAATGGTATAGATGTTCGAAGAGCTTTTATTGACAATGGTTTAGGAGTCAACCTCATGCCCATTCGCACACTTCGTCGATTAGGCCTCACGGAATCTGATTTATCTCCTTCTACCATGATGTTGCAAGGATATGATAAAAATGAACAAGAACCACTGGGAGAAGTTACGCTCAGAACTCAGTTTGGAGATCTTGTTTCCAATTCAGATTTCATGATTGTTGATCAAGACTCAGCTTTCAATATCTTGCTTGGAAGACCCTGGTTACATCAGCATGCAGCTATTCCGTCATCATACCATCAATGTCTCAAATACTGTTTTGATGGTCAAGATGGAACATTGTATGGTGATAAGGCCCCGTTCAAAACATGTGAGTCTCAATACATTGAGGCGGAATTTTATCACATGAAGGGAAGAGAAAAATCTACAATGAAGGAAATTACCAAAGTTAATGCTCCATATGGTTTGGAAAAAATTCCAATAAATCCATTTTCACATGTGAGTACAGATTATGTGTTACCTATCAGTCAAATTGACAAAATAGGCCCAAATCAAAATAATCTTATGGAAAGATCCATAATGTCAATTACGGCAATCGAGCCAGACAACATGGGAGAAATTGGTAACTTACCAAGCAGTGATGAAAGCATAAGTGGTGACGTTTTCATTTCGTTTGCTGAAATCCAACAAGTCTATACTTCGCTAATCAGGCCAGAAGAAGTTATAGCAACACCATAGGTGAATGTTGATGTCGATTCTCAATCCATCATCTCCTCTTTATTTCCCAAAGAAGACCCTTTTTCATCAATAGGGTCGGAAATGGAAGCTTCTTCTTCAAAATGTGAAAAGTTTGACATCTCTTATGATCATGAGAATTTCGTTTTTTCATCTACTTTGCAAGTAGAAACGGAAGAAATAACACATGATGAAGAGGAAGAGGAAGATCTTAGAGATGCTCCTCCAGCATTTGAAGAGGGTATCTCTACCACTGTGGATGAACTCAGAGAAGTAAATCTGGGTACAGAGAAAGATCCACGCCCCACTTTAATTAGTGCGGCCATGACCCTTGAAGAACAAGAGATGTATATTTCTTTTCTAAAGAAAAATAAAGATATTTTTTCTTGGAATTATACAGAGATGCCTGGCCTTGATCCTGATGTTGCCACCCATCATTTGGGTTTGCCAAAATAACATCGAGGATTCAAGCAAGCCGCGAGAAGAACACACCCAACCTATGCTTCCAAAATCGAGGCTGAAGTGGATAAGCTTATCAAAGCTAACTTCGTCAGAGAAGTTCAATATCCCAAGTGGTTGGCTAATATTGTCCCAGTAAAGAAAAAGAACGGACAAATTAGGGTTTGCATCGATTTCAGAGATCTTAATCGGTATTGTCCCAAAGATGATTTTCCAGTTCCGATTACAGAACTCTTAATTGATGTGACGGCTGGCTATGAAGTACTTTCTTCCATGGATGGATATTCTGGATATAATCAGATCCGAATGGCCCCAGAAGATGAGGAATATACAGCCTTCAGAGCTCCTCAAGGTGTGTTTTGTTACCGGGTGATGCCCTTTGGTTTAAAGAATGCAGGTGCAACATATCAATGCGCCATGCATCGTATCTTCAAACCTTTTCTAGGGAAATTTGTTGAATGCTATGTAGATGATTTGGTGGTTAAATCCAAACAACGTTTTGATCACTTGGCTGATTTGGAAATCATATTCCACAAGCTTCGACAACATAATTTGAAGATGAACCCCTTAAAATGTGCTTTTGGGGTAACCTCAGGAAAATTCCTCGGCTTTGTTGTACGCCATCGTGGTATTGAAGTTGATCCTGAGAAGAACAAATCAATCCTTGGTATGTCACCTCCTCAGAATTTGAAAGAATTAAGAGGACTTCAAGGACACTTAGCCTATATTCGGCGTTTCATCGCCAATTTGGCAGGCAAAAGTTTACCTTTTACCAAATTATTGAAGAAAGGAGTCACTTACCAGTGGAATGAAGAATGTCAAGAAGCATTTGATGTTCTCAAGAAATACCTCTTAAGTCCACCAGTACTCATGCCACCTATTGAGGGTAGGCCTCTTATCCTCTATGTGACAGCTTTAGAGCGATCATTGGGTGCCTTTCTCGCTCAAAAGAATGATGCTGGGAATGAAAATAGTCTCTACTATCTTAGTAGAACTATGCTTGAAGCAGAAACCCGGTATTCGAGTATTGAAAAATGCTGCCTAGAATTAATCTTTGCAGTTCAGAAACTGAGACACTACCTGCAACATCATGAGGTCCAATTGGTATCTCGTAATAATCCACTCAAATTCATCCTTAGTCGTCCAATGCTTACAGGACGTCTGGCAAGGTGGGCGGTTATTCTACAGCAGTTCGACATCCAGTATGTGTCTCAAAAGGCAATTAAGGGCCAAGCTCTGGCTGATTTCCTGGTTGAACACCCTTCAGTGGAAGACACGTATTCAGATATCGAACTCCCTGATGAGGAAGTTTTTTCTATTCAAGAGAGTCCTCAAACATGGGAAATGTATTTTGATGGTGCTTCTAGAAGTCCAACAGGGAAGAAAATGGAAAATCCTAAATTCAACAAAGTTGGTTTAGGAATTGTGCTCATTTCTCCAGATAAGGCAGTGTTACCTTATTCCTTTTTGTTGTGGGAAGGTGGTACCAATAATGAAGCTGAATACCAAGCTCTCATTGCAGGCTTGGAGTTAGCACTTCAAGCACAAGTGAATCACTTAAAGGTGAAAGGTGATTCAGACCTGGTAATCAAACAAGTCAATGGGGATTATGCCATCAGAAAAGAAGAATTAATCCCTTTGTATGATTACGTCAGAGAGTTAATGTCGGAATTCCCTTCAGAACCGACATTTTCTTATGTCCCAAGATCACAAAATGCTCAAGCTGACGCACTGGCTAATATAGCCACAACTTTAGCAGATCCAAATCGGGACGAGACAACCATCTGTATTGCCCACCGTCGTGCAATTTCACCTTATGTTCAAGTCAGAACAGAGGAAATTAATGAAATTAGTCCCATTCCTGAACCATATGGTCATACTACAGGATGGATGTCACCTATCAGGTAATACCTTCAAAATGGAACACTTCCACCTGATAGAGCCGAGAGAGAACAAATTCGGCGACGTGTGGTCAATTTTACTCTTTATGATGGTCCAAACCACCTCGAGAAAATTCTCTACAAACGTGGTTTTGATGGAGTTCTCTTCAGATGTATTGATGGTGAAGAGACAATGGCTGTCATAAAAGAAGTGCATGCAGGAGTCTGTGGTGCCCACCAGTCTGGACATAGATTGTCTGATCAAATTCGAAGGCTTGGATACTTCTGGCCTTCAATGATACAAGATTGTGTTAATTTCACAAAGAAGTGTCATTCATGCCAAGTATATGCCAATTTCATTCATCAACCTCCAGAGTTGCTTCATACAGCTAAATACTCATGGCCATTTTCCACATGGGGAATGGATGTGGTGGGACCTTACCCTTCAGCTACGGCCAAGCAGTTTAAGTACATTCTTACTGCTACTGATTTCTTTTCCAAATGGGCAGAGGCAGTACCTCTCAAAGAAGTCAGTTCTAAATGCATTGTTAGCTTCATCAAGTCTAACATCATTACTAGATTTGGTGTCCCTCATACCATATTGACAGACAACGGCACCAACTTCTGTTCTTCTGAGGTAAAGAAATTGTATCAGGAATACAACATTAAGTCCAACCATTCATCTCGATATCATGCAGCGGCTAATGGCCAGATAGAGGCCTTCAACAAGACTCTTTTAAATATACTACAAAATATGGTGGATAAAGATAAGAGGTCATGGCCTGATAAACTCTATCATGCTTTATAGGCTTATCGGACTACCACTCGCAATGCAACGCGGTCTACTCCATATTCATTGGTATATGGAACAGAAGCAGTCTTGCCAACTGAAGTTCAATTGCCTTCACTCAGAATAGCCATTTGTGATCAGTTATCAACAGATGAGCAATCCCAAAAGCGGTTGAATGAATTGGAACAGTTAGATGAGAAAAGATTGTGCACTTTGCACCACTTGGAAATCTATCAGAATCGAATAGCACGAGCTTTTAACAAAAAAGTTCATCTTCGTTCATTCATTCAGGGAGAATTGGTATTGGTTCTCAGAACACCAATGATACCAGGAAAGAAGCCTCCCAAGCTTGAACCAAAATGGGAAGGACCTTATTCAGTACATAAGGTCTACTCCAATGGAGCGTATTCTCTGATTTCAATGGATGGAGAACACATCACGACTCCATCTAATGCCAGATTTCTGAAGAAGTATTTTGTATAAACACAAAATATTGTTCCCAGAACCAAGACTCTTACATTTGGTTCATACAGCAATGGTCCAGTATGACCTTAAACTACAACTTCGTCCAACATGACATTAAACTGTGTCACACTTCTGTCCGAGATGACATTAAACTATAATACGTCCAGCATGACGATAAACTGTACGGTCCATGCATATGACCTTAAACTATTCGCACTTATGTCCCTCCAACATGACACTAAACTGTGCAGCACCAATAGTCCTAACTACAAGACTTTAAACTGCATAGTCCCTGATTTTGTCTTACATGACAATAAACTGTATAGAAGTTCCTATATTTTGTCCGAGATGACATTAAACTATATTGTGTCCTAGCAACATGACATTAAACTGTGTGCCACTTTCATCGTCCAACATGGCGTTAAACTGTGTCAGTTCCCTTATCGTCCAACATGACGTTAAAATGTCACATTGGTTATTAATATGTCCGAGATGACATTAAACTATATTTTGTCCAAGATGACATTAAACTATATTGTGTCCTAGCCACATGACATTAAACTGTGTGGCGCTTTCATCGTCCAGCATGACATTAAACTGTAAAAAATCCCCAGAACTGATATCCTCATATTGGTTCACCTTAGTCCTAGCTACATGACTTTAAACTGTACAGCACCAGTTCGTCCTTGATATATGACGTTAAACTATACAGGAATGGTCCCGTATGACTTTAAACTGCATCATTCCTGGTCCATGTATATGACCATAAACTATTTGCAAATATGTCCAGCAAGACGTTAAACTGTGACGTCCTAACTACATGACGCTAAACTGTATAAAAGTCCCTCACGTCCGGAAAGACGTTAAACTATATAATCATCAAAAGTCCAGCATGACATTAAAACTGCACAATCCCCCTTTCGTCCAATATGACGTTAAACTGTATTTTCCCCATCGTCCTAACTACATGACGCTAAACTGTACAGAAAGTCCTTGATATATCCTACATGACATTAAACTGTGCATCGTTAAGGTTGTTATTACCTCTTGTTTCTCACACCGAGTATGACTCACGTGAGCTTAGAGCGAACATCCACCATAACACTCCCTTTGGGCCACTAACCATGTGTAAGTCCCAACAACATTTTTTAGATCATTGTCCACAAGAACAACTTGATCATTAATTCATTCTTTAATTGAACTACACAGACTTTGATCCTTGCCCTCCAGGCTGGGTATGTAGGCAACCTCCCAGGGTTCAAGCCCAAAAAAACAATCTCTTCACATTGGTTCACCACCATCTCATATGATGATGATTTGTGAAACCACCCCTGGAATCAATATCTTTACATTGATTCACTTTCGTCCTTGTTATATGACGTTAAACTATACAACACTTTTGTACGGTACGACAATAAACTACAATATTCTTTGATTTCCTCATTTGAGAAGGAACCATTATTAACATTGATTCTTTTTTCAATCATGGTTTTCATTTTTCAAAAGACTACGTACATACATGGTAATGCCTAAACATTTTATCTTAGGTTAAAACCATCATTGCACTAAAGTCCCCTTTTCACCCTTCACATGTACGAACCAAATTTGTACAAAGGGTAGATCTAGAACTACGTGGACTTGATTCCCATCCTTATGGGATACGTAGGAACATTCGAGTGTCCCTCGAATCCAGTCCCAAGTCTTTTGGGCCTAACCCCAAATTTCACTTTCAGTCCCTTGGCTGAAAAGTCTTCATGAAAACACACACTGTGTATTCATTATTATGGTCCGAATTCTATGACCCTAAACTAAGATCACTCATACTTTCGTCCTGCACGACGTTAAACTGCATTTCAAGAACTACGTATGGCTTGATTCTCATTCTTATGAGATACGTAGTGAAGTCCAAGTTTCAATTCAGGACCCAGCCACAACATGATTATGGTTTTCATTGACCTATGTATCTCTATATACATTGGAAAATACCCATATTTATGTATTATAATCCTAACCTTAAATATTTTCAGATCTTCATAACCCTTTTCATGACTTATAGTCACAAAAATATCAAAATTCTGAGAATTCTATTGCCTGACTATGCAGCACGTGCCCATAGGTGGCCTTGCATAAACAGTCCACATAACAGACTTGTCAGCCAAGAGATGCTATTTATTTAACCATGCAGCCAATGCCCATAGGTGGCCCTGCATGTTTTCAACCCCCTAACGGGTTTGTTAAATAATAGTAACTTCATTCTTGGGAAGAATGCCTCTTTTGTCCTTATTTGTCTTAAACGACAGTATGTAGGGATCCGCAAAAATAGCCATCCTTAACGTATTTGTCCCATATCCTTTTTCATGATCTAAAAGTATTCAAGTCTATGGTTTATTCTTCTTCCCTACGTTTGGGTCAGACCTTCGTAGGAGTGATATTCATCCAGTTCTTTTATATTCTTGTTTGGAAATATCTTCTCCATATTCAAGTACCTCTTTCCATACAACAAACTCTATGCTTTAGAAAATTTGAATCTCCATAAACTTTCACTGACTTTTAGCACTAGGAAAGTAAATTTCTGGGAGTTCTTTTGCCTGACTATGCAGCACGTGCCCATAGGTGGCCTTGCATAAACAGTCCACATAACAGACTTGTCAGCCAAAAGATGCTATTTTATTTGACTATGCAGCCAATGCCCATAGGTGGCCCTGTATATTTCAACCCCCTAACGGGTTTTGTTAAATAATAGTAACTTCATTCTTGGAAACTACCTCTTCTAATGCTATTTAGCTCTTTTTCATATCATTCCTCAGATTCAAATATTCTTAAGCCATAGTTTACATTTTTTTCCCTCATACTTGAGTATGGTAAATATGTTTTCAGATAAATTGTCAAGAAATTGAATCCATTTTAATCCATTTTTTCGGTCAAAGCTATTTCGACCTTAAACATTAGCCCCTTTATGTCCGGCGTGCATCACTTTAAACTGCCCACACAAAAGACAAAGGAACTCTAAATAAAAGTCAAGTTCCAGCTCACTAAATATACATTTTTTTTGTATGATTTAGGTAATATTGAGCAGTTAAAAGGTTCAAAGTTTGTAGGGTTATTTGTAATAATCCTAGTAAAAATCAAACTATGCTTACTAAGCCCATTGGCTTAAGTAAATTTGAAGCAGGTAATGGAAGAATGCAAGTACAAAATGATTGAAGACAAAAGTGTTTTTCATTGATACACAAGAGTTAGAAGGACATCCAGAGACTGGAATCTCTTCTCTTTTTCAAGAATTACAGAAGATTGTCAACATAAGTCTTCATTTGATGTATAGCATCCTGAGCCTTATCAACAGTTACTTGAAGCTCATGCACTTGACCAGCTTCACTCTTTTCAGCTTGCTGAAGTGCCTTCTTAGCATCTGCAATGGCTTTCATGCCATTCATATGAGTTTCATCCAATGATTTATTAAGCTGATCAAGCTCCCCAGTAACAGCATCTAACTGTTGCTGGAGTTGCACCTGCTGGACGACCTTTTCTTTGATTTTTTGCTTCAGATCCTTCATCTTGACAGCATAATCAGCTTCAGCCTGGGATATCGCAGCCTCAAATTCGCCTATGTTGACTGACAATTTCACTCTGGTCAAATCTTCGCGACTTGTCTGCATTTGCTCCCTCCTGAAAATAATCTGTTTCACCGCAGCATGGATCTTTTCATACCCAAAACCACCAAGTCCCATTATAACAAATTGGGATGACAATCGGGAAATTTTTTATGGTAGCTCTTCTAAAGGCACCCCCGATATGATGTTCCATATGTTGTTCCATGCCTTACGTCGTGAAAAGCTGAACGCTTTGAGAATCTCTGGATCTGATTCAATATCTTCGTCAGAAGGGGGTATGTAATCTGGAATTAACATGCTTAAGGAAGTGCCTCGTCCTGCTCTTTCCCCTCTGACTTGGGCTTCTTCACTTTCAATTACCGTTGGGGCAGAGGCTGAAGCCTCATCTCCGGATCTAGCCATTACAGTTGATGGCCCTACATGATCAATTGAAAGATTTTAGTTGAATCTTAAAGGATAACAAAAGAATGGATTGTCTTGCAAATAAAGTACAATCACAAATATTGTTATCCCTTACCCAATGGTGGTTCAGCAACATGAGAAGACTTCTCCCCATCTCTCCCGGTTTCAACAGGATTTTCAAGATGGGTCTCAGGAGAGTTTATTGGATTTAGCTCTACTTGAGCTAATGTTTCTGCAATGATAGGGTTGACATCAGTGTCCACACCCTCTTCGGGCATTGGCAGTTCAGCAGCTTCTACGGAAGAAACTGCATATTATTTTACATCATGATTAGAAATATGTTTTGTTTTTAAAAGAAAAATTTGGGCGAAGGGTAACACTCACGCCCAAGGTCTTCTAAATCACATGACAATCTAGCATGATCATAAAATTCTTCAAAAGTCATTCCTTGATTCATCATTTCATCTAGTGATACTTCAGAATCTTGGTTAGTCTCACCGGTGGGAGCATTTGCTACGTCTTCTTGCTGACTTATGTCCTGCAACCCCTGACCCTGGACAACATCTTCAGTAGTGGGAGGGATACTGGGAATGGATGGAAGCTCTTCTCTAGGAGCGACCAAGTTAGCTTGAGTATGTGGTTGTTCTACAGCACCCTCCACGACCTTTGAAGAAGGATCAGTCCCTTCCCTCAAGGGGGAAATTGAAGAAGCCCCTGCAATCCTCAGAAATATGAGTAACCATATGATTATGGGTATAAACTCATGATTGTTCGAAGGACTTACCACTGCTAATGAAACGTTTAGCTAAGGATTTCCTCCTTCGTTGCCTTGGCTTCTTTTGTTTTTTTGGAGTTTCAGTTGTCTCCTTTATTGGCACTTGGATTGGCGAATGAAAGGCTATGTCCAGTGCCTCATTCATGGCCTGCTGGCCTGGAGATATCTCGCCTGGTTCGCGAGGAGAATCAGCAGCAGCCCCAACAGCGGTACCACCAGGGCAATATTGTGGCGAAAGAACCCCGGTCCCTTTCTTTGCAAGCTGCAAGATGAAGAAAATAACTTCCTTAAGTAACAAAGCTTCAACTGAAATCAAGTTGCAAAGAAAATAAGGAAAGAAAACTTACATCTTCAGGAGCCACGTACTCTTGCCACTCCTCATCTCCAGAACCACCAGCCCCCTTAGTGGTGCCACGATCAATCATTTCCTTCACCCGCCTGGTGATAGGAACCGAATTATCAGTGGCATATATGAGCATTTCCAGCTCTCTGATATAAGCTCGAACTTCATTGGGGTTATCTCCGTATTGAAGGTCTTTAGAAGCTAGAAGATATCCTATCCCAGGAAGTTGTAGGCCCTCACACAAATCCAGCCAGGCGGTCTCAGTATCACAGTATAAGCTCTGCCATAGCTGAACAGCCTCTGGTCTTAGATATAAAGGCTGTGAGGAAGGTCCTACAATTTTTGATTTTAATTTCTTCCCGACTCCTGCAACTACAGATAGAGAATAAGAAAGTGAGACTTATTACTTTATAAAGTAGCAGTGATTGAAGTTATTACAATCAAATAACTCACCAGGAGCTGATGGAGTGGGTCTTTTTACTCTGGCCGGAGGATTATATCGGGCACGAAACCGCTTTGCTGCCGGTTGTGCCTCATCATCCCCATCATGATAATCCGAGGAATCAGTTCTAGAGGAGGAGTCTGTTGAACCTATTTCAGGAGGAGAAGCATCACCTTCATGAGGAAGAGTTTCTTTCTCTACAGTCCCCTTCCTCTTTCCCACTTGATATACAGGGTGATTCAATATCCCTTTAGGGTATGATGCTATCCAGTGTTCGGCATAAAATGTAGTCAGATAATGTGCCGCTTTTTCAACTGGTAGACCAAATACTGCCCCAGTCTTCTCTCTTGATGTCAGCAACCATAGTTGTCGAGCAACCATCGGATGTTGCTCTAACCTGACATGTACTGGAGGGGATACAACAATCTGTTGCAAACAATTGAATTGGCGTGCAAATCTATATGGAGCATAGGCCTCGCATATGATTTCTCCATCAATCCTGGCTACTAACACGCCATCCCTGCAAGCTAGCATGTATGCCCTCAAATCCAAAGGGGCTTTCCCATCATCAACAAACCGCCCAGATGGCGGACTTCCATAAGGAAAGAAGTTGAATTCCTTATACATGCTTAGTCTTACTTTTATGTCATAACCATTGACATCTAATGGAGCAATTCCAGAGAATGCTTGCACTGACGGTCTGAAAGAGCTTCCAGGAATTTGTAATCCATTCTGTACATTGTAAGTCCTGAAGTGAGTGGCGATCCATCCCCACAAAACCTGGAATGGTCCCACTATTCTTAAAGGAGATTTACCCTGGAAGACGTGAAGTAAACTCCTGTGAATCTTTGCTAAAATGGGGGTAGCTAACCCAACCATTTTTCCTTCAGCCAACTTGGCCGCAATGACGAAGGTCCCTAGCCTAACGCCTCCCTTCGAATCCCTGACCGGCAAGAGATAAATACTGAGCCACATTGCCAAGAAACCCTCCAGACGAGTTTTCTTTGGAATTCTTTGATTCACATCATAGCCCCATTTTTCAAACTCTCCTGCTTCTAGAGTTGGCCAGAATGTGCCAGGAGCTCCTCTCTTCTCTGGTTTTGGACAAGTGGTAGGACGTCTGGGCCGGGTATCCTTGGATTTCTTTTTCTTGGATCCTTTTTCCTTTGGCTCCATCCCTTTCTTCTCAGTAAGAAACACATTCATCCATTCTTCCGGATGGATATCTTTTCTGAAATGAGTTAATGAGGTCTCTGAACTCTTGAGCTTGTGAAAGATTTTGAATAATTCTCGAGCCAAAGCAGGAGTCTTCTCTGGATCATTCCAAGTCACCTTGGGAGGAATGAATTCATCATACATATCGCCCAAGATTGGAGCTCCTGAAATCTTGTGGACATCCCACAAACTGATACCTACTTCTCCATGAGTCAAGTGGAAAGAATTAGTCACTGGACTCCAATGGCTGAGTATCTCTGGCACGAAGATATCATGTCTGTAAATATATGTTTGCCCAACCCAAACAGCCTCATATATTGCAGCTCTCTTCAGATCCTCAATAAACTCTGCGCAAGTCTGTCGCACCCAGTATACCCACATCCAAGTTGGTTTCACACCTCCCCCAGGACGGAAATCCCATCTTTTCTTCCAGCCTTTGGATTGATCCATCTGAGCATTTCGGAAGATTGAAGGATGACAATGTGGTTGAAGCTCAGGTGTATGTTTTTTCAGATCTGGTGTGCAAGGGCTATGATGCATCACATAAGCCTTCTCCATTGTTCCAGCAGTTTGAAATGATCCTCCGCCTGAGATATTTGCTGAAGAAAAATTGGTATGATTCTGAAACCAAGAAAATGGAAGATAATTCTTTACTTCTGGAATAATGACTTCTTGCAGATGACCATGACCATACAAAGGTAGGTAAGTGCAGTGAGGAAAGTCGTGATGATATTTCTTCAGATACTTAGCCAAATCTAGAAGAGTGCTGTTTTTTACAGTATAGTAATCAGGGCCAATGATATTCATCATATCATCTATCCGCTTGCTAGCGAGTTCATCAATTAATCCAGGTCTAAGAGCCATTGAATCTGCACAGGAGTTGAATAAATTAAACTCTTAAATGGGTTTTATTTTTCATAATATTTGTGAATGAATTTGAAAAAAATGGCTAAGGCATTAAGGCGTGCAAGTATGGAGATGTCGCGCAAGTGATACATGTGCCGCGCAAGTTTTGGTCGCGCAAGTATTACCGCGCAAGCCCTATTACCTTGAGAGTAGCGCGGCAGCGAAGAAACAGTGAAAACAAGAGACTTGCGCGGCGAGGAAGACTTGCGCGGCGAGAGCTCGAGAAATCCGGAACTTCAGATGCCATCTACGGCCAGAAGCGGTATATTTATAGGCCAGGGGGCCTATCTGCGCGCCGCACCCAGAGCGCTCAAAGCCTGCGCGATGCAGACTTGCGCGCCACCCACTGACGCTGAAAGACGTGCGCGCCCTCCCTTTTCCTTTTGAGGAATTCAATTTCCTCAGAGTCAAATCCTCATTTTTTCTCCGGATCCAACTCTGAGGGGGGACTTTTGTTGACGCTCCTTTCATCACAGAATCTAAAGATCGGAAAAGGGAATATCTGAGCTCAAAGAGATTAAACCTTTGAAGAAACATCAAAAATCGACAAAGGGATAAAAAAGGAGAACATTGCCCATATATCGCGCAAGTTCCCTCTTGGTCGCGCAAGTACACTTGCGCGCCGCCTCAATACTTGCGCGACTCCTCATGTTCGTGCAAGGGACTTGCGCGACATATGTGGTAACCGCCTGGTAACCGCCCAGTAACTGCCCGGGGTCTTCTTTTGCCTATAAATAGACCCTGTGGGCCCCCCATTCAAGGAGGATCTTTTTCCAGAAACTCGGATTGAAGCTCCCGACGCCCAAGTCTCTTCTCAAAGCTTCCGGAACACTTCTAAGGTAATTTCTTACCTAGAACGGAAGATCTAAATAGAAAAAGGAAGGCCGAAGTGTTGAAACTTATCAAACACTTGCGCGCCTACTTAATTCCTGCAATATAACTTGCGCGTCCCTCTTCTGGAAGAACCTCAAGAGAATGTTAAAGGGTTTAATAAAGAGTCGCTCAAGCATTTCAATACTGGTTGAAAATCGCACAAGTACCCCTAATGTCGTGCAAGTATACTTGCGCGACCAATACTTGCGCGCCGCCGCAGGACTTGCGCGCCTTTCAAGACTTGCGCGCCCCTAGCTTTTTGGGTGCCCATCTTGCCCATTTTTACCCCTCTTAAGCCATTTCACCCTTCCTATTCAAGATTCAGTCTTCAAGATACTCTTCAAAGCCATTTATGGCATGATTTCTTGATTTGACATCCTTATCTGAAAGGAATTCTGTGAAATATCTCTCAAAACCTAGTGATTTAAACATCTTTATGCCACCAAAGATTGAGAGTTCATTCATTTCAACCTCATCCTTTAAGATGAGAGAATCCTAACCTGGGTCTCCTTTTCAAGAATAAATCCCCAATTATAAAACCTTTGATCTGGGCATCTTTCTTAAGAATAAGCCCCAATCAAGTCCTTTAATCTTGGGCATCCTCCTCAGGAGTAAGCCCCAAACCTTAATCCCTAACCTGGGTCTCCTTTTCAGGAATAAGACTCAGTCATAACCTTGGGATTCCTTTTCAGGAGTAAGCCCCAAGTCCCCTAACCTAGGCTTCCTTCTCAGGAATAAGTCCTAGTCATAAATCTTGGGCATCCTTCTTAGGAGTAAGCCCCAAGTCTCTTAAAATTTCTCTTAACCAGTCATAAATTACCTTTGATTTGGGTTTCCTTTTCAGGAATAAAACCCAATCATAAGTCCCCTCCTAACTTGGGCATCCTCCTTAGGAGTAAGTCCCAAGATTAGAGTATTCAAATCTCCATGAAGCACATATAACTTTGTGGACCCTGTTCTTGAATTTTCTCCCTAAAAGTAAATCCTAAACCTTCGTCTATCTGGGCAATCATCTATACATAAGCCCCAAAACAAATTCTTATGATTGCATCTTTTATGGCACAATTGTCTAAATTTTACCAATACCTCTTGTTTCTCACACCGAGCATGACTCACGTGAGCTTAGAGTGTAAAAGTAATTATGACATTCATCTTTGAACCATCAATCATAAACATCATATCCCATTCCTCGAACTACGTGGGTTCTGATTCCTTTTTCAAAACAAAGGATACGTAGGTAGCCCATTTATGGGTTCGATCCCAACATTGAAATAATCTCTGTCCTTCTGAATGACGATAAACTTCAAGTGCCCCACTGAGTGGCTTTAAAACCAGCCTGGTCATCAAAATGACCAAGAGACTTTTATATAAATGTTTTGAAGGATACCATTGACCAAGAATCTCTAAACAAATATAGATGATTCTATATTGATGAAGAACCTCGAATACATATAAAAGATTCTCTAAATTTCTTGCATATTTAATCATTGATTGTTAAAACTAAAGGAAAGCTCATTTTATACTTGGTAATGTAATAAGGATTCACGAACATAACTTAAATCTATAAAGAGAGTCCCGGAGTAGACAATAATTCCCCTCAAAAAGGTGTGATGAGTCCGACCTCCCATCCTCTCGACCAATGCAAATTCCCAAGCCTCATTAGCCCACATGCTAATGAGCGCCTGCCTTTGGAAAGTAGGTCCAAACGGATGTGGAATAATTGGATGTTTCCGGTTCTACGAACAAACCCGTTAGAAACCGATCGGAACGTTTGAATCTCCCGTCCAGGAGGTCATCCCCGGATTCCGCGCGAAACAGAGACAATAAATTTTATTTTATATAAAATAGTTTCCTTCATATATCAACATTGAATAGATTCCTAACATGTTGGGAAAAGGATAATTATGACCCATATACATTGTCCCCATTGAGATTCCTGATCAAATTGTAGTTTTTAATTATCATCCATTACTCTCACCGAACCTATGTTAAGTGATTTTTTTATTCCATGTATCTATCTTATTGAAGTATATATAAAATCCTCATATGTACAAAATATAGGAAATCTTTATATGAATCATTATCTCTATTATTAAGAGAAACTATATATGATCCTTGATAGTATATATAATAATATATAGAGTAGAAAATCATACCGTGTAAAAGTAAATTATCAAAATAATAGGACTAAAAAAGAAACATGGGAACCAAATGATGTACTGAAACATAATTACTATAATTTCATTTCATAATTGTGTGAACTAAATATTTTAGAATAAAATTTCTAAATTGGGGAATAATTCAATGACCTATACTTTTATATATGAAATTTTCCTTCAAATTAAACCTATTTCAATTTTAGTTACAAAGTATATTATAAAACTCATACAACATATAGATAAAAACCAATAATACATTCTAATGGTAATATTGAAAAACACATTTGAAAGAAAATATGCAAGTAAAATTCCCAATAATAAAATTTTATAGTAAAAAATTACTATAATTTTAAAATTTTGATCATGATTATCCCCAAGAGTAATCATAATCATGATCATATAGTATATGGAATCAAAAAATTAATAATGTATTAAACATTTGTAAGAAAAAATAACCTAACAATGAGGTAAATTGAACCAAGTGGTGAATGAAGAGAAAGTTAGGTATTTATAAGACATATAAAGGCGATATTATAGTAGGAAATATGATCATTCAAGTTGAAACATAAAAATTAGGAATAGTAACATGATAGATAGAATAATAACCAGATGCTTGGAATAATATCTTAATAGTTGGGTATTTTATATACAAATATAAGTAATTTAAATCCTAATATAACTAAAGATATGTTTCAAATGTGGTAAAATGTATATTTTTGAAAAAAAAACCATTTTTAAATTTTGGGAATATATATTTTCTATTATCATTAAAATTCATATTTTTTAAACAATAATTATTTTAAATAAGTGTTTATAGATATAAAAAAATAGCCAATAATTTTTATTTATAGGAAAATGGTAAAATGTTTTTATAAAATCTAAAATAATTTTTATAAGGATCATAAATTCTTTTATCCTAAAAATACATTTAATAAATAAATATGTATTTTAATTTAAAAATATATTTCTCATTTTAAGGGAATTATTTAGATAAAATTAAATTTTCTTCTAACCCACATATCAAAATTAACTTAGAAAGAGTTAGTAATAATTTTCTAAAAAATCTATTTTTTGTAAATTTTGAAATGCTACAAAATATGATATTTCACATTATAAGTAGAATAATTGATTAACTGTATACGAGATGTTATAAGAAACCATTAATATAGACTCATATGCACCCATTACTGTATACAGTCTTATAAATCATCAATTTTTGCAATATTGATGAAAAAATATACAATAGAATTTTAAATTTAAAAATAACAATCTAAACCACATATAAATAAATCCATTTACCACTCCACTTCACCTCACTCCATAAGATATATTGAATAAAAAAATTATACATAATTCCCATATCCATGTTTTGGAGTTCTTAGTCTTCATAAATGATAGCCCTTTAAATCCTATGTAATATGTCAAAGCATAACATTAAAATAAAGAGGTAATTATCTCAATCAAGTTATCTTGTGTTCAATACCTCTTATACCTTCAAAAAACATTTCAAAAAATCTAAATATAAGGAAATATATATCATCAAAATACTTAAATGTTATTATATTGTTGTAATTACCATTATATACATTTTATTTTTCAATTCTAAATATATATTTCATCCATATTATGGTTAGTTCAGCTCATCCATAGATGAAATATTTCATTTTTCATCACTTCCTTCATGGATGGTTATAAAAATAAATTTATGGATTAATATTATCTTCTTCATTAAATTAAATTACTTTAATTATAATGAACTGGGAAAAAAATAAATGTTAATGGAAACATGTTAAGATCAAAATGGCCGTAAAAACAACCTAAATGAAAAACCCATTATGTGATTCTATTATTACCCATAAATCATTATTATTTTTATTAAATTATTTATATTTAAATTTTTTCACATTTCTAAATTCTAAAAACCACCTAATTTCACATTGGGATTTATAAACCCATTTTTTAGAAACTCAAATAATTACATATGTAACCATGGAACTATGACAAGAACTACCATAGAATGATATACAAGGACATACTAAATTTATCATAAATGAAAAGTAAAACTTTATTGACAAATAAAATATAAAAAAAATGTTCCTAATAAGATATTTAATAATCCTGATTTCAATATTCATGAGTCTATACCCACATTCCCTATGAGTCATAACCAGAGGTAGGGGAAATTCCAAACAACATTTTTTATATGGGATTAATATTTTGAAAATACATTTTTTTAACTTTTTAAAAAGGGAATAATTTATGCTAATTGGGAGCCTTATAGAAATTTCTAACTTTAAAATACCAAAATCATACTTCAAAAAAATTACAACGAAACCATCTAGACCACAAACATTGCACACACTGATTTGAACTTCAAAAAGATACCATCATTACCTGTATCTGATTTCAAATTGATATCGAAACAACCACCATCATCACTTCCTCGATCCACATACTACTAACATGAACCCACTTACTACAAGAACCCATCAAAAAAACCCATCTGAACTATAAAAGACATAAACATAGAAACCCCCAGCCACACCATCCGCAACTGCGAACCATCGACGAACGTCATTGGAACATCTTGAAAGAAACCCATGCCTCTTTCAAGAGAAATACATGACCATAAAAGATCCATCATCTCTCCATAAAATAGGAAATAATAAAACTAGCAATGAAAAATCTCATGACATCAATAAAACTGAATCAAAAATCAGAAAATATAGCAACACATATTGAAGCCGACAATGGATGTATGAAGGTTTTGGGAGCAGCGTATGCATGGCTGGGAAGACACCCAATTTTTATTTTTTACCATTATCAATCATTATTCTAGGATCAATATGATGATGAAAACTAGTCTCTATATAATATAATCAAATATTTAGATAACGAAGAAAGAGGCTTGAAACTTTTAGAGAGGATCTTGCACATCATGTTTATAATTAAATTAATTAATTTCATAAAGAAAAGAAATACTATGATAATTGGTTTTCTTATTCGCTGAAGATGTTGATTGTCTTGAATGACCCTTCCAGATTATCTCTTTGTGCTTATTAGGATCCAAACAAGATTCCCACTAGTGGGGATCCACATGTGCTCTGATGGCCTTTGATAGACACCAGTCGTTCTCTGGGTGCTTGCGCAGAGAAGCGAGTGTCTTTTGTTTGTCATTATTGGTCGCTTGTTCTTCATCCTTGAAGAATGTCTCTCATTATTGAGAGGGGAGAGATAAGGATTCCAGAGAAAAAAGTTTGAGATCAACAATTCTCAATTCACTAGGCATGTGTTGTGGTCTATGGAACAATAGGTGTACTTGTATATTTATATACATAGAATATTAGATACAATATTTAATTTCATATAAAAAATTAAATACATTAATGAACATAGAGAAAACCCATGAATTTAAAAATAATACAACAACATTATTTATGTTGTGCCAACTTGTGCAAAACTGAATTATAAATAAAATTCTTCTTCACAAAATAATAGCACTGTTATTTTAAATTTTTCTCACTAGATAAATAATTATTTATTATCCTGCAAATAATTATTTTACTACCAAGTCATCCTTGGACCACTCAAACTCCACTTCCATTTATTGAACACCCAAATAAATAAATAATTTATTTATTCTCTTAAATAAATTCTTTATTTACAAACTAGAAAATAAATATTTAATAAATGTTAAATAAAATAAATATATATATTTTATTTAATATATGCGATCATTGAAACTTAAATAAAATTATTCCACACTCATGAGAAAAATATTTATTTCATTAATTAGATTCTAATAGAATTTAACCAAACCACCAAAAACACTTTGTGTGTGACCATCAATGATTCTTTCTCGTTGGCATTAGGTGGGCTTGCCTAAATTCCAAGAGTACGATATTTAAATGGTTCAAGGAACCCAATATAAAGAATATAAAGTCACAACAATGATATCCACATATGAATTCTCACTATATAATACAATCCTTCTGTCATACTATCTCATCAAGAAGCATTCATTATTTTATCATAAACATTTATTCTTGATATGTCGTTCTTTGACAAATTGAAATAAAATAGTCACTACACCATGACCATGGAATTTCACGTGACGGTTCTATTTCAATCAAAGAGAAGAGATATAAAATTCTATAATTGGATGAGACAAATAATTCCTTGACTTATCCATTAATAACAGGTCACTCATGACGCACCCAATTTACCCCACTTCCCGCCAACTGTCTGCATGACAGTTTTCGTCAGTAAATCAAAGTGTGTGAGTCATGACATGTATTAATGATAAAATTAAAGTCTAAGGATCATTAAACACGCTTGTAGATAGAAATATCTGATGACACCAAAACATTCAAAATTCTTACTAGCGATTATTTTCTCATAATATTCTATCTTCGAGATTACCAAGTACGAACTTCATGAGAGGAAGTATAATATGATTACAAGAACTCGCACCTGATGGTATGTATGATATGTGTTTGATCATAGAATGTTATCCGAACACAAAATTATAATTAAGAATATTGTTATAGCATTTCAAGGTTCTCATCATAGCGGGGAACAGCCATGACCTTATCAATATAACAAGTACTCTAGGACATTATTACATCATAGTCATGTAGAACAAATGAACAATATGTAATAATACATTAAATATACGTGTAATAAATGTAAAAAAGTTGGTTCTAAGACACCAACTCTTACAGACTCCCACTTGTACTAGAGGCAACTGCCTATGAATTTTAGTCCTCCAGACCTCACATGATGATCATGTTTCTAGTGAGTCAAGGATTTAGTCAAGGGGTACTCCACGTTGTCTTCCTTAGAAATAAATCTCACTACAACATCACCTTTATGAGTAAAATCCCTCAAGAGATGATACTTCCAATTTATGTGCTTCGTCTATTGATGTGGCCTTGTGTATTTGGAGAGAGCCACTGTTGCAGTATTATCACAGTATAGTGTGATTGGATATTTACTTCTAGGTATCACATCAATCTCCTAGATGAAGCTTCATGTAACATCCCAGGTAAATGAAGAATATGAAATACTTCATATTTATTAATATTTGTGAATTAAATATTAATTTTACTTTAAAAGGGTATCTATGTTCGATAGCGTACCCGATACGCAACAACAGGTTTCTTTGAAATCTTACGTTGCACACTAATAATATAATATTATTATTTTAAATGGTAGTTTACCCCTTGTCGTTGTATTAGCGATAATGAACGAAACTGACTACAATATGATTATACATGTTTTTTAAATTGATTTAAATTTATCAAATAAAAAGTTAGATGCTTAAAATGTGAATGAATCTAATTTCAAGCATAATTTAAATTAAAAGGCAGTTTTAATGCCTTTTAATGGAAAACCATATTTAAATAAAGTTATGGTAACATTAATACATTATATATGATGAAATAAAATCCTTATTTATATTGGGGACATCAAATTTTAATTTGGGTAATTTTTTGGTATTTTTCTGATAAAGTACATTTTTAATGAATAGTGAAAATTATTATATTTTAATTAAAATGTTCCTTTTAATATAATTTATTTATATGGTTAGATTATCTTTTTAATTGGTTTTTAAGTTAAATTAAAATATATTTTTACCATTTAATCCAATTTTGGTCATTGTAATTAATTTCACTTTGAAATTGGACATAAACAAGTATCAATCTTTTGATAGTTATTATTTCTTAAAAACACGATATTTTTTTTAACAATGGGAATAAATTTTTAAATTAATTAATTCCACTTATATGATTTGAATTTGGAAAAATAGACATCAATTTTGAATTCTGAATATCAAATAATGCTTTGGTGGAATTTTTGGTATTTTTCTGAAAAACTTCAATTTTTTATGAATAGTGAAACCACATAGTGGTAGTTAAAAAAACTAACTTTTTCATATAAATGTAATTATACCACTTCTGTAAATTGAATTTAAAAATTATGACATACATGGTTGTTATCAAGAAGTAAAATGTGGTTCATTAATAGGAAAATAATTTTTGGTGAATAATAACTGTTGACTTTTATTTACTGCGGTTAAAGGAAAATAGGGTAATTCAAGGTAAAAATAATATTATAATAATTATATATTACCTTTACACATTTCCAAACCTTATTGGTTGACTCATTTACGACCATGTTCATCTTTGAGTAGATTTTGTGACCCCATTGATCCACCTGGAAGAGATAATAACAATTTGGATTAATTAATTTAATGTAAAGACAAAATTGACATTAACAAAAATATTTTAGTAATTAATTTTTATATGGTGGTATATAAGTCCTATTTTTGAATATAATTTTTTTTTTGAAATATAAAAAGATTTATTACATCAGGGTATTTTGTTTATAATTTTAAGACATCAAATAAATTACATTTTATATGACACAATAATGATGCACTATTTACCTCATTAATAAATGATTTAAATAAATAAGATGATAATGATTTAATTATTATTAAAAACATTTTCAATTATTATAGTATGATTTTATTTAAAATATGAGTCATCTTATCTTCGACCCTAATTATTTTTGGACCATTAAAAACCGAATATCATTATATTATAAAATAATATTTTCACACTTTCCTAAAGAGCCCCTCCTCTCCCTTATAAATGGAGACCTTTTCATACCAATTACTCACACATCTCAAGCCATTTGGCTCGTCAAAACTCTTCCCAATTACACTCCCTAAATCCCTCTCCTCATCCTAGAAGCCTTACCTAAGGCATAAGACACTTCAAGCAGTCCATTGGTTCAAACCAGAGGGAGTTACCCAAATTAAAGGTAATGATTTCTCTTAATTTATTTTCTTTTATTTTACTTCTCCAACCCATAAAATCTTTTTATTCCTTTATTTTGTAACAAAACCAGTATAATCAATATACTAGGATGTTTTTATGATAAGTATTCAAACTACACATACACACACCTCCATCTAATGGATGAAGAACATAATGTTTCTGTGGATGGAAAACTAATGTCTCAGGAAACGATGATTGTTCAATTACATCATACCACCTCTCATGGTGGCCATTATGATGGAACTGTATTTATATATAATATATATTATGTTTATTATTTCATTATTCTTCTTTAATTACCAATTATATCAAGCCTTTATGGATTCCATAGTGGGTAAATACGATAATCTCATTTGAGAAAGTGCGGACAACCGCCCCCTTAAAGTGATGTGATTCGTTAAAGAATTATGTGGGATGTATAAAGGGTAGATTTAATTATATAATATATGATATTATACTGGAATTATAATATACTTATGTATCATTATGTTTTAATTCCATTAAAATAAGAAATAGAAATAAAAGTAGTGTTCATGTGTGCCTACAGCTTACCGTCTCCATGAATGGTGCATTTCATTTCTTACCTCTAAATGTTATGTACTATTATAAATACATGTATATACTGGATATATATGATATATATGATATCTAAATCATGAATATCCTTCTGGATATAATGGACTGTTGAACACATGGACAACTTGTAAATATAAGGTGTTTATTTTTTACTCAAGTACCAAATATCGAAAAAACAAACGTTATTAACATAAATGATTACATATTGTTTATAACAAGGTAATAAGTTATATAAAAAGAATAATAAACTTAAAAACGGTTCATATTCAAGTAGAAATTAACATTAGTTTATTATTCAAGAGATTAAAGAATGATCGAGTCAAATCGGGCGCGAGGTAAGGGACTTCATCTCAATCTCCTTTCATTGAGGCATATTTTCATTTATACACAACAAACTTTTTAAGGTGTATAAACCCCCTTGACTTTTACTTTTATTCAAAAGGAATATTTATCTATGAATATTTTTACTAAAAGACAAAAAATACTGTTCCTTTTAACGTAAGAGATGACAACGACCTTTTCCGCCACCGCGAGTAATATTTGATATTTGGCTTCCTCAACAAGCAGTAATATTTTTTAAAAGAAAATAAATACCTTATACTATGTTACGTATTTTTTGCATTGAAAATGGTTTTGAAAATGGATTTGTTATTTCAATATATTTAAGTGATAAATTGTGATTGAAATGTGTAAATGTTTCTTTTCCTTTATATTTGTTGTATGTGATATTACTTTATATTGGTACTTAGACATTTGATGGGTGGTTACGTGATAAACCAAATGATGGGCGGTGTCGTGAATACTAGGACGGGTGGTTACGTTATAACCTCCAATGCATTGGGTATGGAAGTCGTTCGTATGGCTATTTCATTTAGTTATATGTGTGGAAGTCAATTGTATGGTTATTTCATTTAAGTATGTTTATGTCCCAAGTTACCTTTATATGTTATGAGTTCTTTATATGGGTTTTATGGTAATATTTTGGTTACAAAAGGGTAAGTAATGATTTTATATTTAGTGATGATTAATTACTACTTCATAAAGGTGAAAATTATTACTTATGTTAAAGTATTCCGAGTTTAATTGTTGTTTTAAAAAACTAAAAGTTTTACTTCATTCTGTATCCCTTATTGAGCATGTTATGCTCATCCCATGTTTTTTGAAAATTTTTTCGTAGAACATAATGTGGAATAGGGTCAAGAGTGGGATCAAGGAAAATTCATGATGTCTTAAACATAGAAGTAAACAGGAATCTTTTTTTCAAGAGTTCATGTTTGTTAAAAAATTGATACTAGGTAGAAGTGTCTACTTTGTAATTTTTTTAGATGTAATAGTTATGTCCTAATTCTATAAAACTATAAAACTGAAAAGATCGTCAATGTGAATATTTCATTTAATTCAATACTATGTAAAGTTTAAGGTCGGGTCCTTATAGTTGGTATCAGAGGTCAGTTTAGATAACTTTAGGAGTTAAGGTATTGTTAAATTAAAATCCATAAATTAATTTATAGTAATACTAAAATGATATAGCATTTAAAGATTACCATGTTTCTTCCCCTAAGATATGTATTTGTTTAGAATGCTTTTTCATAGAGTAAACATATTAGATTTTTTGGGAAGGCTTACGGAGGGAAATAACCTACCAAATCAGCATCCTAAGATGGTCAGAATCAGAATTGAACAGTTTATTACAGTGATGGATCAGTTGATTCAGTTGATTAATGGTGGTTGTGTTTATTAGTGTTAGTTTGGTTTATTCGAAAAGTAAATAGGAACAAGAAATTCATTTAAGGGTTTCCTTGAAAACCTTAAAGAAGAGAAAC
The DNA here is from genome assembly GCA_963277665.1 of Viscum album. Lineage (NCBI taxonomy): Eukaryota > Viridiplantae > Streptophyta > Magnoliopsida > Santalales > Viscaceae > Viscum > Viscum album. The sequence goes on from OY728135.1 coordinate 1,407,745,221, forward strand.
TATTTGGTAAATTCAGCAAATGTGAGTTTTGGTTATAACAAATTTTATTCCTTGGTCACATTGTTTCAAAAGAATGGAATAACTGTTGATCCTACTAAAAATGTTGTTGAGGAATGGCCAAGACCAACACATATAACCGAGATTTGTAGTTTTCTTGGTTTGGCAGGTTATTACCGAAGGTTTGTTGAAAATTTTGCATGGTTATCTAGTCCAATGACAAAGTTAACTCGAAAAAGTGTTAAGTTCATCTGGACAAAATAATGTGATGATTGATTTCAGGAATTGAAAAGAAGATTGGTGAATGCTCCAGTTTTATCACTACCTTCCAGAAATTGTGAGTTTGTTATCTACAGTGATACTTCGTTGAAAGATTGGGTTGTGTCCTAATGTAGAATTATCAGGTAATTTCGTATGCTTTACGTCAGTTGAAAAATCATGAGTTAAATTACCCTACACATGATTTGGAATTAGCTTTTGTTGTTTTTTCATTAAAAATTTGGAGACATCATTTGTATGGAGTGAAGTTTGAAATATATACTGATCACAAAAGATTGAAGCATATATCCACTCAGAAATAATTGAACATAAGACAGAGGAAATTGCTAGAATTAAACAAGGATTATGATTTCATGATCCATTACCATTCGGGAAAATCAAATAAAGTGGCTGATGCTTTGAGTCGAAAAAGTAATGTCTCATTAGCCATGCTACGTTTAGAACAAGATCCTTTGGTTTTTGATTTGATGAAATTTGGCATAGAAGTTGTTGCTGAAGGAAATTCTTCTACTTTGTTTCAGTTGTCAGTGAGATCATCTCTATCAGACAGAATAAAGAAAGCACAGAAAGAAGACAGTGAGTTGCAAAAAAAGGTAGAATTGGTTCAGAAGGGTAAGTTTCCTGAATTTAACATTGATAATGATTGTGTTTTGAGGTTTGGAAAGAGGTTATGTGTGCCTTGTGATTAACTTTTGAAGAATGAGTTATTATGTGAAGCTCATAGTTCTCCGTTTTTAGTTCGTCCCGATAGTACTAAGATGTACAGAGATCTTTGGGAGTATTACAGGTGGGATGGAATGATAAAAGATATTGCAGATTTTACTGTGAAGTGTTTGACTTGTCAGCAGGTTAAAGCAGAGCGACAGTTACCAAAAGGAATGCTTCTGCCTTTACCACTGCCAGAATGGAAATGGGAAAATGTATCCATGGACTTCATTATGGGATTACCAAATAAATCTTGAGGTAATAAGGCAATCTGGGTTAAAGTTGATCGATTGACTAAATATGCTCATTTATTTCCTATTCGATATACATTGTCTCTAGATCAACTTTCTCGGTTGCATGTTAAAGAGATAGTCAAGTTGAATGGAGTTCCCTCCCCGTTGTATCTAATCATGATCCCAGGTACGCTTCTAACTTTTTGGAAAGCCTTTCCGAAGTCATTAGGTACTGAATTAAATTTTAGTACAGATTTTCATCCCCAATCAGATGGGCAGTCATAATGAACAATTCAGACATTGGATGATATGTTACGTTCTTGTTCGATGGATTATCAAGGATGTTGAGACCAATATATTTCTTTGGTTTAATTTTCATATAATAACAGCTTTTATTCTAGTATAAAGATGGCTCCATTTGAGGAATTATATAGAAAGTGTTGTCAAACTATGGATTGTTGGGATGAAGTAGGTGAAAGGAAGCTTATGGGACCAGAATTGGTAGAAGAGATGGCAGAGAAAGTTCATTTGATTCAGAATCACATGAGAACAGCTCAGAGAAGACATAAAAGTTATGCAGATAACCGGAGGAAGGATCTTTCCTTTGAGGTAGCTGGTCATGTCTTTCTCAATGTTTCTCCCTGAAAAGTGTGATGTGTTTTGGTAAGAAGGAAAAGTTGAGTCTGAGGTTCATTGGACCTTATTAAATTCTAGAGAAAGTTGGATCAGTTGCATATAGAGTGGATTTACATCCATGTTTATCCTAGGTACACAATTTTTTTCATGCTTCGATGTTGAGAAAGTGTATGCAAGATCCATCTCATGTTTTGAGGCTAGAGGTAGTTTAGTTGGAAGAGAATCTCTCTTATGATGAACAACCTTTCCAAATTCTTGACCATAAAGAGAAAGTTTTGCAGAATAATGTAATTTACCAGGTAAAGGTTTTGTGGATAAACCATAAGGTTGTAGAGGCAAGGTGGGAATCTGAAAATTCTATGAGGGATAAATACCCCCACTTATTTGGAAAAGTGAATAAAAATAGCGAGGATGCAATTCCCAAAAGGGGGGAAGGATGTAACATCCCGGGTAAATGAATAATAATACATATTTCATATTTATTAATATTTGTGAATTAAATATTTTTTTCTTTAAAAGGGTTTCTATGTTCGATAGTGTACCTGATACGCAACAATGGGTTTCTTTGAAATCTTACGCTGCACACTAATTATATAATAATATTATTTTAAATGGTAGTTAACTCATAGCCATTGTATTGGAGGAAATGAATGAAACTAACTAAAATATTATTTTACAAGTTTGTTAAATGTATTTACATTTATCCAATAAAAAGTTAGAGTCTTAAAATGTGAATGAATCTAATTTTAAGTATAATTTACATTAATAGGCCGATTTATCCCCTTTTAATGTAAAACCCTTTTTAAATAAAGTTTTGGTAACTTTAATAAATTATATATGACTAAATATAATCCTTCTTTATAATGGGTACATCAAATTTTACTTTGGGTGATTTTTTGGTATTTTTCTGATAAAGTACATTTTTAATGAATAGTGAAAAATATTGTATTTTAATTCAAAAGTTCCTTTTAATCAAATTTATTTATATGGTTATATTATCTTATTAATTTTTTTTAAATTGGAATTAAAATATATTTTTACAATTTAATCCAATTTGGTCATTGGAATTAATTTCACTTTGAAATTGGACATAAACAAGTATCAGTCTTTTGATAGTTATTGTTTCTTAAAAACGCGATATTTGTATTAACAACGAGAATTAATTTTTAAATTAATTAATGCCACTTATATGTATTTAATTTGGAAAAATAGACATCAATTTTGAATTCAGAATATTAAATAATTCTTAGGCTGAATTTTTGGTATTTTTCTGAAAAACATTAATTTTTGATGAATAGTGAAACCACTTAGTTGTAGTTAAAAAAACTAACTTTTTCATTTAAATGAAATTTTACCACTTCTGTGAATTAAATTTAAAAAATCTAATATACATGGTTTTTATCAAGAAGTAAAATTTTGTTCATTAAGGTAAAAATAATTTTTGGTGAATAGTAACTTCTGACTTTTATTTACCGCGGTTAACGGTAAATAGGGTAATTCAAGGTAAAAAAGAATATTATAATAATTCAAAACTACCTTAACACTTGTAAAAACCTTATTGGTTGAGTCATAAACGACCATGGTCATCTTTGGGTCGATTTTGGGATTCCATTGACCAACTTGGAAGTGATAATGACAATTTGGATTAATTATTTTAATGTAAAGACAAAATTGACATTAACAAAACTTGTTTCGTAATTAATTTTTATATCATGTTATATAAGTCCTATTTTTGACTATAAATATTATTTGGAAATCTAAAAATATTTTCTAAATAATTGTAGTTTTTTTATTATTTTTAGACGTCAAATGAACTAAATTATTTATGACACAATAATGATTCGGTATTTACCTCATTAATAAATGATTTAAATAAATTAGATTATAATGATTAAATTATTATCCAAAACATGTCCAATTCTGATTTGATGATTTCATTTCGAATATTAGTCATCTTATCTTCGACCTTAATGATTTTTGGACCATTAGAAACCGAATATCATTATATTATAAAATAATATTTCCACACTTTCCTAAAGAGCCCCTCCTCTCCCTTATAAAAGGAGACCACTTCTAACCAATTCCTCAGACCTCTAAGTCAATTTTTTTCATCCAAACTCTGCCCAATTACAGTCCCTACATCATTCTACTCCTCCTAGAATCCTTACATTATGCATAAGTCACTTCAAGAAGTCCTTTGGTTCAAACCAAACGGAATTACCCAAATTAAAGGTAATGATTTCTCTTAATTTGTTTTCTTTTATTTTACTTATCCAATCCCAAAACTATTTTTATTACATTATTTTGTAACAAAACCAGTATAATAAATATACTAGGATGTTTTTATGAGAATTATTCGAACTAAACTTACACACACCTCCATCTAATGGATTAAGAACATAATGTTTCTGTGGATGGAAAACTAACGCCTCACGAAACGATAATTGTTCAATTACATCTTAGCACCTCTCATAGTGGCCATTATGATGGAACCATATTTATATATGATATTTATAATGTTTATGATTTTATTATTCTTCTGTACTTTTCAATTATATCAAGCCTTTATGGATTCCATAGTGGGTAAATACGATAATCTCATTTCAGGAAGTGCGGACTACCGCCCCCTTAAAGTGATGTGACTCGTTAATGCCTTATGTGGGATGTATAAAGGATATATTTAATGATATTATATATGAAATTATATAATATATTATACTGGAATTATAATATACCTATGTATAATTATGTTTTAATTCCATTAAAATAATAATTAGAATTAAAAGTAGCGTTCATGCGTAAATACGACTTATAGTCTCCATGAACAAAGCATTTCATTTATTACCTCTAAATGTTATGTATTATTATAAATACATGCATATAATGGATATATATTATATATATGATATCTAAATCATGAATATCATTCTGGATATAATGGACTATTGACCACATGGACAACTTGTAAAAATAAGGTGTTCATTTTTGACTCAAGTACCAAATATTGACAAAATGAACGTTATTAACTTAAATGATTACATAATGTTTATAACATGGTAATAAGTTATATAAAAGGAATAATAAACTTGAAAAACGTTCTTAAGCAAGTATAAATAAACATTATTTTATTATTCAGGAGATTAAAGAACGATCGAACCAATTCGGACACGAGGTAAGGGACATCGTCTCAATCTCCTTTCATTGAGGCATATTTTCATTTATACACAACATTATTTTTTACGGTGTATGAACCCCTTTAGATTTTACTTTTATTCAAAAGGAATATTTTTCTACGATTCATTTTACTAAACGACAAAAAGGAATGTTCTTTTTAACGTAAGCGGTGACAACGACCTTTTCCGCCGTCGTGAGTATTATTTGATCGTTGGCTTCCGAAACAAGTCGTAATGTTTTTTCAAAGAAAATAAATACCTTATACTCTTTTACATATTTTTGGTATTGAAAATGGTTTTGAAAATGGATTTGTTATGTCAATATATATATGTGATATATTTTGATTGAAATTTGGAAATGTTTCCTTTCCTTTATGTTTGTTGTATGTGATATGATTTTATATTGGTACTTGGACATTTGACGGGTGGTTAAGTGATAAACCAAATGACCGGTGGTTCCGGGAATACCAGGATGGGTGGTTACATTATAACCTCTGATGAACTGGGTATGGAAGTCGGCCGTATGACTGTTCCATTTAGTGATATGTGTGGAAGTCGACTGTATAGTTATTCCATTTATGTATGTTTATGTCCCAAGTTACCTTTATATGTTATGTGTTCTTTATATGGGTTTTATAGTAATCTTTTGGTTTAAAAAGGGTAAGTAATGATCTTTTATTCACTGAAGAGTATTTACTACTTCATAAAGGTGAAAAGTATTACTTATGTTAAAGTATTCAGAGATTACATGTTGTTTTGAAAAACTAACAGTTTTACCTCTTTGTGTATCCCTTATTGAGCTTTTTGTGCTCATCCAAATTTTTTGAAATGTTTTTCACAGGACATAATGTGGAATATGGTCAAGGATCAGATCAAGGAAAATTAATTTTTACTTAAACATGGAAGTACACATGACTCTTTTTTTCAAGAGTTCATGTTTTGTAAAAAAAATGGATACTCGGTAGAAGTGTCTTCTTTGTAATTTTTTTTTCAGATGTAATAGTTTTGTCCTAATTCTCTAAAACTCAAAACATGAGAAGATCCTCAATGCTAATTATTCATTTAGTTCAATACTCTATATGGTTTACGTGTGGGTCCTTATACTTCAAATCCAAAATGCTTCTTTAGATTCCTCGTAAAATACGATATACCCAAACTCTACGGTAGAATCTATGACCACACTCTGCTTTGAGCTCTTCCAGCTCACTGCACCTCCATTCAACGTGAAGATGTATCTCATTTGCGACTTCATGTCATCTTGATCAGTCTGGAAACTAGAATCTAAAAATCCTCTGATGAAAATTTCATTATCTCCTCCATCAACCTGAAATATATCCTTAGTACGCCTTAGATACTTTAAGATAGTCATGACTATCATCCAATGGTGGTCACCTGGGTCATCTTGATATCTGCATACAACACTCAATGTGTAGGCGACATCCAGCCTAATACATAGCATGGAATACACGACTGGTCCAACAACTGATGTGTATGGTGTATGTTCCAATATATTTCATTCCTCATGTGTCTGAGGAAGCATTTTCATTTAAAGATAAATTCCATGTGATGCTGGAAATAATACCCTCTTGGAATGTTCCATACTGAATATCTTCAGTATCTTATCAATGTATATACTTCGACTTAGGCCCAGAAATCTCTTGGATCTATCATGATGGATCTTTATCCCATGAATATATGCTACCTTTCACAAGTCTTTCAGAAATAAACATTTATTCAACCATGTTATAACAGACTATAAGACTGTTATCTCATTTCCAATAATTAATATTTCATCAACATGTACTGTTAGAAAAATGAATTCACTCAAACTAAATAGTTTTTATACAGAATATTCACATTCATTCTTGATAAAACCAAATTCATTTATGGATTCATGAAAACAAATTTTTCATGACCTAGATGCTAGATTTAATCCACAAATGGATTTCTGCAACTTGCATACCTTATTGGCTTCCATTGGAGTGACAAAACTTTCTGGTTGTGTCATGTAGAAATATTCCTGAATATTATCGTTATGCAAAGATGTTTTGACATCCATTTTCCAAATCTCATATTCATGGTAAGTCGTAATGGCAGGTATAATTCAGCATTGCAACTGGTGAGAAGGTTTCATCGTAGTCAATTCCTTGAAGTTGTTTAAAACATTTTGCAACCAGTTGTGCCTTATAGGTATTGACTTGTCCTTCCAAGTCCAGTTTCCCCTTGAATACCCATTTTAAGCAATCATTATTTACATCAAGTAGAGGATCTACCAAAATCGAGACTTGGTTATGGTACATGGAATCCATTTCACAATTCATGGCTTCTTACCACGTGGCAACATATTTTCCACTTATTGCTTCCCTATGGGTTATAGGATCATTATTATCAATTAATAATGTGTCACCATCCTCGGTCACTATAAAACCATACCATTCTAGTTCTCTAACATCTCTTGTACTCCTATGCAGTACTTGTGTCTCTCGAATATATTTTTCTACCATGGGTCTTTGTGTGATCTATTCTTATACCAACTCATGTGTGCTATGAGCCTTTACTTCATCGAAGTCTATATTTCTCCCACTATCTATTTTGGAGATGTGCTCCCTATCAATGAATATGGTGTGTCTTTCCACTATAACCTTTTTTCTGAGTGGTTTTATAGGTAATTTCCCCCATGTTTTCTTAGGGTATCCTATAAAGGTACACTTTGTTCCTTGGGTGCAGGTTTGTTACCTGAAGAGGCCTTAAAAAATTCTTCACTACCCCACACATGTATATTTGATTACGTGGATTTTATTCCACTCTAGAACTTGTATGGAATATCGTTTATCAATTTAGTTGGTACTTGGTTGAGTATGTGTGTTGTTGTTTGTAATGAATACCCTAAAAAGAATAATGGAAGAGTTGCAAAACTCATAATTGATCTCACCATGTCCAACAAGGTCTATTTCCTCCTTTCTATAACACCATTCCATTGAGGTGTGTAATGAGGAGTTATTTGGGATAGGATCCCAAACTCTCCTAATTTTTCAATGAAGTCATGATTTAGATATTCCCCACCTCGGTCTAAGATAAGTTTCGTAATCTTTTTACCAATCTGGATCTCAACTTCATTCTTTTATTACTTGAACTTATCAAAGGAATTCAACTTATACGTCATTAAGTAGATATATCCATATCTACTAAAATCATCAGTAGAAGTTATCAAGTATGAGTACCCACCCCTTACATAAACTGGAAATGGTCCACACACATTGGTATTAACCAATTCAAGATGCTCTTTAGCCATTTCAGCTTTCCCACCAAATGGGCCTTTTCCATTTTTTCCTTGTAAACATGTCTGGCATAGGCCAAGTGTTTTTACTTAGAAAGAATATAAATATCCATATTGATATAATGTTTACAAGTGTTTCTCAGTTACATAACCCAGCTGGTGATTCCCTAGTTGGGTGTGGTATGAGTCATGGAAAGTATCATTGTCATTGATTTCCATTACTTGGTTTGTGTAATTCAACACATAAAGATTGTTGTATAAATGTTACCTACAAATAAATGATATCATTATAAAAGAAGAAAATTTCATTTCCAAACATGAAAAAAAATCCATCAATATCTATTTTGGATATAGAAATTATATTTTTGGTTATAGAAGGAACAAAAAAAAAACCCTTTAACACCAAGATCATCCTAGTTGGAAATGTGTGGTGGTAGTCCCCGACAGCTACAATAGAAAGTCTGGATTAGTTGGATGCTCATAGATCTAACTCCCCTAGATAAATCTTCTTGAATCTACTTAGTTCCTGTATCTGGAAACATATGTGAGCCCCACAAGCTATATCATATAATGAATTTTTAGAAACAGATAGATTGCATTTGATAAAAAATGCACCTGAATGTTCTCTTTACTTCTTAGGCTGGGTGAAGTTCATCTTCCAGTTTCCCTTATTTTTATATACAAAAAAACAGCTTCATATCCCCTTACTTCTATTCTGATCATCCTTCTCTGGGAAAGCTGTTAAGAAGCTTTGGGCTTAGTCATCCCCGCCTTCCCTTTACTCTTATCCACCATAAGGATAGAAGGATTTTCAGGATTCATATCATCATCCACTTGGAGAATGATGATAATAAGATTAGATAGAGACGTATCAATGTTGTTCATATTAAAATTAACAATAATGTTAGAAAATCTCTAAGGGATTGATGCAAGAATGAGATCAGTGCCGAATTCTTCGGTAAGTTTAGACCCTAGAACCTCCAAGCGCACAATGTAGCCAATGAGATTGACTACATGAGGCCTTGCTGGGGAACCTTCTCCAAGCATACTATGATAGAGTTCCTTAGATATCTCAAACCTTTCAAGTATTTCTCTCTCCTGGTAAATACCACATAGGTTCTCGAGCATGCTACAAGCATCCATGATTTCATGAGACTTCATGAGATTACAATACATTGGTGATAACATCAAACATTGAACGTCTAACGCATCATTAATATGATTCTCATAGACCTAAAAATCCTCATCACTCACCTCATTGGTAGGTAGACCAGGTAATGTTGACTCTAGCATGTAAGACTTCCATTCATGGCATAGGATAAACTGAAGGAATCGATACCATTATTGGAATTTAATGTCAGTGAGGATGATGTCTTTATCAAAAATTTATCGTAGGGATAGTGTGGTTGATAATTTTTCCATTTTAAATCTAAAATTAAAAGTGAATTTCATTAATACATTCTTGATTACATTTTATGAGAAATAATAATTTTTATTAAGTCTCCCATTGTTATATCATGTCCCAATGTCCCACACCATTGAACTCGGAATGTCCAGTTGCCATGAAATTCTAGTGGTAAGGATCCATATCACCCTTTTCATAACCCCAACAAGAGTTGATCAAGATATTAGAAGGTATTTAAGTATGAAGGTTTTTTCCACCTATGGGCTTGCAACTCCTTGATCTATTGAGTGGACTCCCCAATCCTGAAATCATGAATTTTAATTTCCTCAACTCTTCCCTCCAATATTACACCATGTCTACCATGGGATACTCCTCTAGATGTAATATGGTCAAGTCAACCTAAAAAATTTCATAAGAGATTCTTGTACAAAAAATATGTCTACCAACAAGGGTTGGTCAAACATATATTTTTGTTGAGTTTTCCCTTAATCATGTAACTGAAGTCTTGTTCTGGTTTAATATTTTATTTGAGATATTTTTTTCTCTTATGCATGAATTTCTTATTATCACATGCTTGTTAATATTAATTGAAACTTACTTAAGTTATTTACTATGTCTTGATAATATTTATGAGCAAGTCTGGTTTATTTTAGTTCCATCTTATATGCTTGTTTAATTCATTAATTATGTGATCGTGATAACACATCCATAATGATAATGCATGCAACTGACAAAAAAAATAATGTAAATGGCATGATCGTGATATTTTATAATGGTTAGTTTATCTAGCAGTTGATAAACTAACACTAGATTAGGTAATAAACAACTTCAACCTTTTGGGTTCATGTTTACATCTTCCACATGTCCTCCTCTTTATCTCCTAGGATTGGTTTCATCTCAGTTCCACCTTGAATCGCCTCCACTAGCTTGGGAGTTCCATCCATTACATATGCCTTTTTTAACTCACATTTAGGTGTGGGGTAAAAATGGGTTTTATATAAAAGAATCATTGGGAACATAGTCCCTACATATTAATGAGGAGAAGGCTCACATGCCAACAAACTTAATTCAAATAAATAAATTAAAAGAAACCATCCACATAAAAAGGTCTCGGTCAAGCTCATGATCATCCTAACATAAAATGATGTTTACGCATAAATAAATCATGCATTCAATTATTTAATATTTATTTTTTAAGATAAATCGCAATCGATTCAATTAAATATCATCTTTAATTAATCAATCTTTTTATCTTAAACCCTTTTCAGAATTTTCTTGAGAATCTCATACATCATAATTTTAAAAAAATAAATTCATTTAAAATTATTTTTATTTGTAATTTGTACCTTGAAGGAAACCCTGTGAATTCCTATTCATAACTAACCAATTAGTATAAATGAACATTAAGTAGATGTTAAATTAGACACATAAATATAAAACACCTATCATTTGTTCTAACTCAGCCTTATGACCGAAATATGGTACATGTATAAAGGGTTTGTATAAAATAATAATAAATTTTAATAAATATACATAATTTGGATGAGTACACAATGTGTAGTTCTAACTATACGGAGTATACTATTTTTCACCTTCTATGCAAAGAACACGCTCGGGGAAACGGTGTGTGAGGGTACTTCGGAAATATTTTGAGTACCTGACATGTTCAGTGGGCCACACAACATGTAGTTCCATGTTACACAGTCTCAAGTTGGGAAAGCCTTGTACGAGGTACACGGTCCAACCCTAACCCGACAGAACTACACGACGTGCCATTCAGACACATGACATGTTATCTGGAAACTGTGTGCCACCTATTCCAAGTAAACACGTGGAGTCATTTTAGATTTAGGAAGACTCCCACACACAGTTTGGTTTGGAGTACCAGCCTGATGCATTGGATCTTTACTACATGACATGTAATCCCGAATACATGTCATGTGTTCTGGTGTTTTATGGCCAGGAAGCTTTGGCATCTCCAGATGAGTTCCACTATTTTATTTTAATAAAAATTAAAAAAAAATCATTTTCGTAAGGTGATTGTGAAACGAAAGAGGTGGAATAGATCTTGAGATTCAGATTTGTAGAAAGATTAACTTGAATTTGAGACAACTAAATTATTAAATGCGTTTTTCATCAATGAAATATTTAAATAATTATAAACTATGATGTAACCACTCTGATACTAGTTGAAGGTTTCGGGCGCAGTGGAAGCGTGGTTGGGACGACACCCAATTTTAATTTGTATGATGATCAATGATTATTTTGGGATCAATACGATGATGAACACCAGTATCCATGGAATATAATCAAATATTTATATAAAGAAGAAAGAGGCATGAAACCTTGAGAGAGTATCTTTTTCATCTTGTTTATAATTAATTTAATTAATTTCACAAAGAAAAATAATACCTATATCTTTGGTATTGTTCATCGTTGATGATGTCGATCTTCTGGAATGACCCTCCAGATTATCTCATTGTGCTTCTTAGGACCCAAACTATAATCCCTATAGGGGTAAGCCACACATGATTTTATGGCCTCCGAACGACGCCACTCGTTCTCCGGGTGCTAGCACGGAAAAGAGAGTGTCTTCTGTTAGTCATTTTTGATCACTTGTACTTTTTCCTTGAAGAACATCTCTCATTATTGAGAGGGGAGAGAGTAGGATTCGAGAGAGAAATTGTTTGGCTCAATAATTCTCAATTCACCAGGCGTGTTGTGTGGTCTATGGAGCAGTAGGTGTATTTATCTATTTATATACATGGAATTTTAGTTAAAATATTTTATTTCATAGCAACAATTAAATACATTCAATAACATATAGAAAACCCGTGCATTTAATAATAATATCGCATCATTATTTATGGTGAACCAACTTGATCAAAATGGAATTAGAAATAAATTTCCACCTCAAAAAATACTAGCAGTGTTATTTTAATTTGTGCCAACTAGTTAAATAATTATTTACCATCTTGCAAGTAATTATTTTTCTACTAAACCTACATTTTCCCTCTAAAACTCTAATTACATTTATTGAACACCTGAATAAATAAATAAATAATTTATTCTATTAAATAAATTTTTGTTTAAAAACTAGTAAATAAATATTTATTAAATGTTCAATAAAATAAATAAATAATTTTTATTTTATTTATGAGATAGTTTTAAAATAAATAAAATTATTCCATAGACTTGAGAAAAATGTTTATTTCTTTAATTAAATTCAAATATTATTTAACCGAGACCACCAAAAACGCTTAGTGTGTGACCCACAAGGATTCTTTCATGTTGGAATTAGGCGAGCTTGCCTAAAGCCCCAGAATACTATCTAGAAATGGGTCAAGGTACCCAAGAGAAATAACATAAAGTCACCACAACAACATCCACATATGGACTCTCACTATGTCATTTCATCCCGTTGTCATCATATCTCATCAAGTAAGTTTCATGATTATTTATTCAATTTTTTTTCTTGATACATCGTTCTTTGACTACTAGAAATAATCTCATCATTACACCATGCCCATGGAATTTCATGTGATTGTTCTATTTCAATCAAAGGGATGATATATAAATTTCAATTAATGGAAGGGACAAAACCTTCCTCGAATTATCCATTAATAACATGCCTCTCATGACGCACCCAACGTAACCTACTTCCTGATAAATATCTGCGTGACAGTTTTCGTCAGTAAATAAAAGTTCGCATGTCGTGACACATATTAATGATAATATTAAAGTCTAAGGATCATTTCACACACTAGCCGGTAGAAATATCTGATGAGACCAAAACATGTAGAATTCCTTCTAGTGTGTCTATTCTCATAATCATCTATCTTAAAGATTACCATGTACAAAATTAAGGAAGGGAAGCCTCATCTGCTTACGATTACTTTCACCCGACAGTCTTCATGATATGTGTCTGATCATTGTACGTCATCCAAATGCAGAACTATATTTATGAATTTTGTTATAGCATTTCACGGTTCTCATCATAACGAGGAATTTCCTTGACCTTATCGATGTAACAAATACTCTATGACATTATTATATAATAGTAATTATAAATAATGATCAATATGTAATAATAAATTAAATTTCCATCTAATCAATGTAAAACTAGTTTGTTCTAGGACACCAAATCTTACAATGTCCATCCTCAATCTTTGATGACTGAAAAAGTGGCACCTCCCAAAATCTCTTGAAACCATCATATCAAACCTAAATGGAGGGATATGAGTGTAAAAGAATACAAAGTAGTGTTTAAAGTGGTTGGGTCTAAATGAAGAAGAATTTCCTCAACCGGAACCATTAACCCCAACCATAAAAACTGCAGTTAGGAAAAGAAAACATCCAAAACACACCCAAGAAGCAATGACCACCAAAGGAATATGATACCAAAAATTTTAAACAGAAACATAGTAACCTGAAAAAAGATCAGCAGTAGAACCAATTGGTCTACAACAGAGGACAAGACAACATACAAGAAATAGGAAGAGATGGGAGTGAAAGGAGCCAAAGAAAAATAATCAAGCATGTGAAAGGAGGAGGATTCAAATAGGGGAGAGAATGGAGGGAAGGAAGGAAAAATGAGGGAAGATGGACGACATGCTAGAGAAGAAGAGTGTAGGCTCCCCCACTATCAATATTATTCTAAAATAACTCTAGAATATTATTTATATGATTCTATTTTATAAATACCTATTTTATTTTCTATTTAATTTAAGGGGTTATACATTCATTTCGTGTTCCCTTAAAAATCCATTCATTAACAAGAACCATATTCAAGTAAATTTTATTATTTCTAATCTATTTTAATAAAAATAATGTATAACATGTTAATAACTATAAAGAATTCTCTACACATTTATTATATATTATCTTCACTAGAATTTAATATTTAAAATATATGAGTCCCTATTAATATATTTTCCTCCAAAAAATATTTATTACCTTAATTTTATTGATGTATTTATGATACTTAATTTCATTGTGCTTTTGATATAGTAATATATAACCCATATTATTCTCATGGGTTTCACTATGACTAGGATTTATATTGGATTTAATTTTATTTTATTGTAGAAACAATCTTTTCCATATTATAATGTGATTTTTTCCTAGAGTTATGCATCACCTCAACGCATTTATATATTTTTCATGTCATAATTTACAATGTATGGTGTAGAGGAAAATAAACTAAAATTATTTACTTGTAGTGAGACATTAATTATGCACTTGAATTCATATTTTATGGAGTTTATAAAAAAATAAAAATTTAATTTTAATGTTATATCTTCATTATGATAAAATAATTCCTAATTTCTATCAACATATACGATATCATTCTATGTGTATAAATTATTATGTTACCCTACATTTATATTCCCCCAACCTGAACTATGATTAACAACATTTTTTTGAATTTACTTTTACTGTTATATAATATAATTAAATAAAAATTTAATTTAGGAACATTGTATTGAGATTTTAAAAAATATTTTTGTATGTATATTTTATTTGGTGATTTATGTATCTAATCTTCCAATGAAAATATGCCTCTAAATTTATGGTCTGTATATTATTATTGTTTTTGAAAATCATGTATTAATCTATGTATATGACTAGAGTTTCTATAGGTGACAAGTAAGATTGTAGAATTCAGATACCCAATATGGATTTTGATTAAAAATGTATTTTCAAATTGGTGTTACTTTTATGGGATAGTGATTTTCGGTTCCACAAATATCCATGAGGGATATTTATGAATTTTGTGCAAGTACTTTCTATACATATATCATGAGAAATATTAATTTATACTATGATATAAATAGATTATCCGGAAAATTCCATAGAGTAGAATTTTGGGAGAGGTGTAATGTTGTGAGCTTCTATATATAGTGATTTTTTAAAAAAATTAACAAACACATTTTTGTATATGCATAAGGTTTATAAATATATTTTAGTTGAGATCTGGGTTGATGGGCGATTTTACTTAGACCACAGATGCGTATTATGAATTTTTTGGAAAGGAACATTGGATTTTGGTGTGTATGATATTAAAAAAATTGATATTATAGATATTAAATTAATATTTGGTTCATTTTGAAATTTTCATATTAGAGGATCCCTTTATAAAAATGTTAATTTTCTTCTTTCACATCATCATTGGGCATGATTAGGATATTTTTAGTTTAGATATTTATTTTCAAGTGGAATAACATTGATTGATGGAGATATCATTGGGATGAACTGTTGAAAAACATATTGAGTATGTTTTGGCCGTAATGATTTTAGATTATAACATTTAAGATTATTATGAGCATTACCTTGATAGTAAATGTGAATTATTGATGTAAGGGGGTAGTTAGATGAGCATAAAACATAAGAATTTTTATTTTTATTCTCAAAATACTACTTTTATTTTTTATAAAAAATCTTAATTGTGGGGATAGTTATCCAACTCATATTTTCAGTGGTTCATAAATATATTTTTTATACCCATTTATTCTTTAATGAAAAAATTTTTCATAGGTAAAAGTATAAGTAATTCATTTTATAAAATAGTGAAAACAATTATATTTTTAATTTAGACAAAAATGATATGTATTTATTAGTACATTGAGGTATTGTAGTGGAATTTATATATTTCATGGAAAATGAATAAGGTTTTAGAGGTAGAATTTCTATTTTTGGAATCCATGGGTATATTCATAGTAGGTTCCAAATCATAGGAACAATGTATTGAACCCCTCCAGGTTACGACATTTGATATGGGGTTTTCAGATATAATAATTGTCCTTGGGAGTGTGTTTTCAGGTTATGATCTGTTAAAATTCAATAAATATTTTCATTTAAAATTTTATATATCATTTATCAATTATATTTGATCCCTAATTTGTGTGAGGGTTTTATGTGGGATTTTATTTTGTTAATGGGTACACATATTTTCCCATATTCTATCAAGGATTTATATTGAGTCACTTCCACCTTCCTATTCTTTATCAGTAGTGAATTCTCTAATGTTAGAAGTTTTTTTTGAGACTTTTTTCATGAAATTCATATCACATTTTTAATGATTGTAATTTATTAATTCATTATTTAATTAGGATTTTATGCATTCATGACTATGCATTTATAAGTAGGGTTTTTTTATTTTTCCATTATGTTTTGGAAAATGTTATATATTTTTCAAGAAAGATTTATTTAGATTAGATAACATTTTTGAGGTAAAATTATTTTCTATTAATTTATTATGTGAGAAATCTATAGATATACAATGATTTTTTAACTAAATTATTCTATGGAATATGAATAATTTAATCAATAGAGTAATTTTATTCCATGGGATTCAATTCTTTTTTTAGAATGAAAATAAAATATTGATTTAAATTTCATAAAATGTTTTTTTTTGGAATTTATTATATTGGAATATATAATGAATCTATCTATTAAATCATGATTATAGTTTCTTTGTTAGGTATGAATAGTTTCATATAAATATCCAATTGGTGTAAAATACATGAAAAAATTAACAGTTAATTTACAAAATATATTATGTTGTGATTTGGTATGAATTATCATAGGGTTGAATTTTTTTGTTGAAAAAAATGGGAATTTTAATATATAGTTTATGGTTAATTCTAAATAAGACTTATTACTAAAACAAATATAAATTATTTTACACATTATGATTTTGATGAATTTTATAAAAAATACATTTCGTTCACTAATGGTTGTTTAATGTTTTGGGTGAATAAAAAAATATTTTATGATTATGAGTTATAAGATAAAATAAATTTTTAGAATAAATAATAATGGTTATGGGTTTTTTATTATTGGATTTATTGGAAGGGTGACAAGGGGAAGTATTACAGAGGTTATCCCAAAACTTATAATGAAATATGTTTCATGGTTCTTATGATGAACCCACACATGGGTGTTACTATGAAGAGGGCCTCGTGGAATACTATCATGCTACAATGTGAAGTATTTATCTTATATATCATGATTAATTTGGATAATCATGTTGAAATATTAATCTGGATCATGAGATCATAGATCATGACACTATGATGTGATCATGATATTTTGGTAATTTTTTAGTTTAGTGAATTATGCAATGAATGTGGTGGCTATTTCATAATGTCATATGGTTAATGTTTCTTAGTTTTCTAGATTTTAAAATTTTCAAAATGGCCAATAGAGTGAAAAAATAATCTGATATTTTTTTTGAAAAAGATGATTCCTTGGAGAAGAGACCAAAGTATAAATATTATAAATGGAACATGTTACATGAGTCTAAAATATAACATCATTGTAATATCCTTATCATGAAGAGGTAGTAAATTAGCAGGGAGAATATCCATCAATGTAATGTCTTGATTTACTCCCTTATTAGTGAGGCCATCTGCAACCATGTTTTCCTCACGATAAATAGGAATGATGATGTAGTTGATATCGAGAAGCGAGCATATGAATTCCATTCAACGGTTAGTAATCATTTTTGAGATATGTGTCACACCATTCCAAATAACATTCAAAATGGTAGTTGAATCACTTTCAATCCAGATATTGTTACAACTATAGTGTTTTAAAAAATAAATATATTGTATCATACTCATCATTTCGACGTCCATAGAAGAGGAAATGCCACAACTAACAAAAATGAAACAGAGGGTCTGACCAAGGTGATTCCTAAAGATGAATTAACAACCAGTGGGACCCTGATTGCCTTTGGAGGCACCATCCACATATACATTAATCCAAATAGAAAATGGTTCTTTCCAGAACCCTTCATAAGTGCATCAGGTTGGAAAAAATTTCCATCAAACCAATGATCCGGTAGAATCCCAAATTCATTCATAGTGTTTTTATAATAAACATTTTCATCTATGCAGCTTCACATATAAAAATCAGGGTTGGCATCTGACCTCAACTATGTATGAATGATAAATTTTTAAGACTAATATCATTTCTATCATACCATATCACAAGATGAAGCTCAGTAACAGAATCAATTAAAAGGTTCTTAGATTTCTAATAGCCTTTAATTTCGACACATCTCTTTAGTTGAGAATTGATAGATTCAAGAGTGAACCGTCTACAATAAAAAATGTAAAACATATATTTCCAATGAGAAGAAGTAGTGGAATAGTAAATAAATATATGATTAGAATATTATTTTTGTCGATTACAGAGTCGAAATTTAGTGCAAAGTTGAATTCCAAATAATTGAAGGCACCTGTATGTGGGGACCCTATTGTGATAAAGTCGCCAAATAAGACTAAATATTGAAGGATTTGTTCATGGTTAGCCTAAAAACATTATCCAACCAAAATTATTTTCATAGTTATGAATATAATGATTATAAAAAAATTGAGTTTTGCATACCATTGTGAGAAGTATTCCAAATTAAAAAGTCATCAGTGTTTGAATATTGGTAGTTTTCAATGACATGCATAATTGTTTTAGGGAAATAATCATTTTGAGAATTCATCATATATATTATATAATAATTGTTACTCTTAGTAATTTGATCAGAAGAAATCATAGATATTAATGGAAATTAAGTCCAGTTATCCAACAGAAAATTCTTAGAGGAATCCCAAGAAACCATCCATTTGGAATTTTTCATAATGTTGGAATACGTTTTCTTAATGGATGGCCTAATAGAAGAGCTTATGAAGTTCTATTTCCATTTCTTTAGTTTATTAAGGAAGCTATTTTTGAGAAAAGTGATAGAATCAGATTTATTATCAAGAAGGTTCCATGTGAGTGTGGCTTGAAGGCCCTCGTTAAAATACATATTATTTTTTATTCCAATACCACCTTTATCAATATGTTTGTAATGGGTCAACTAGGGGACAATCCCAAATTTACATTCCAGAGTTCTACATGTCCAGACAAAATTTTTGATTGAAATACTCATTTTATTATAAGACTAGTGGGACATTTATAAACCATCATATAATAAACCATTTTTGAAACAATATCATATTTGAAATGGCGAATTATTCTCACTATAGAGAGTGATTTACCTTTCCAAGAAGATGGATGATTAAGAACATGATAAACTATTTTAGAAAAGTAACAAGACTGGGTTCTACCCTGAAAAATGGGAAGACCATGATAAGTAAAAAAGGAAAAGAACTTTATTTTTAGATTAAGTCACTAAGTATATAACATTTTATAATAGGAGAAACATTTTTTCAATGAAGATATAGGATTTTGTCCAACTAATGGCTTGATCAGAAACCACTTCATAAAGGCAGAGGTAACTATTGAGGTTTTTAGTATTCCTTTTATCACCTTGTAGGAACAGGATGATATCTTATCCCTATAATAGGTGTGTCGAAGTATTCTGATTCCTATAAACATGAATGGTCTTGATTTTTTTTGGGTCCAAAACATGAGTAAGCATGAGACTAATATAGTCTTCCACAATATATAAAATAATGTTTGAGAGGGGTTCAACTTGCCTAAAATCTTTGGTGCATTTAAAATTTTTCCTGGGAGAGAATTAACCAGAACTTAAATTGAGGCTAAATTTAATAGGGATTTGATAGTACTAAAAAAGTAGTCATTAAAACCAAAATATTGAAGCACCTTAAAGATAAAACTCCATACCATGGTATCAACATCATTTTCAATGTCATGATTTATTGCAATATTACTTCTTATGTTAGATTTGATTAAACTTCTTATGCACTCAGAGGAATGAAAAATGCAGCATTGAATGAATCTACCATTAATAAAACCATTTTTCTAGACTATTCTTTCAGTAATAGTTGAAATATTATTAGAAATTAGTTTTGTGATGATTTTATAAAGGGTTTTAATGATAAAAATGGTCCTAAAAAGAATAATCTCAGGAGAATTTTCCCTTTTGGGAATCATGGAAGGAAATTGATTATTTAAACTAAGAGGATGAAAAAAATTCGAAAAGTATGTTTTGAAAAGCTTACAAACATCAAATTGGATGACATTTCAATAATACTGATGAAAACCACTATAAAAACCTCGTATTCAACACTACTGGGGTATCTCATATTATAAACTAACACCGATAGGTAGATGCTATTTTAATATACTATAAAAATCATAAGAGGACCTTGATAATGTGTGTAATAAAAGTAATTTGAATATCGAACTAGGTTTCCTTATATTATTTGATTTGGACTATGATTTTACACCCATACTCATAGGAACATCATGGCATAAACATGTGTTAAATCACATGGTCTTAATTGGTATGTTAGCATCCCGAAATCAGGAATGAAAATTTTTCATACATTGGATCACATCTTAAAATTGACCAAAGAACATGAAATACTGATTTGGGTCTATTTCTGAGAATAATGTTTGAAGTTAATTTGGATTCAATGTATCCTAATATAGTCAGCTTAAATACTAATAAATATGAAACTAAAATCAGAATTTAGTATGAGATAAAACCTACCATATGGGAGCTTTATATGTTTATAAGGAACAAAATTTCAAATTTTATAGTGGTTAAAAAAGAATTTAATCAACCAATTTTGGATGAATGGAAGGAAGTGAGAAAGAATAAGAAAGATATGGCCACCATTGTGGACATGCCTGAACCCACTATGAAGAAGATTGAAATTTGGGGAAAAAAGAAAATATATCTCTTAGGGTATAATTCTGGTAAATCCAAGGTGAATATATCTGAAAAAAATATAATGGCACTAAGGAACAATTCCTCTTAGATGAAATTGAAAATATATTCAAGGATACTATTAAGCAATCACATCAAGATCTTGAGGTTATGGAATCTAGTACATGCAATAATACTATAATTCATTCTTATTAGGTTTCATTATAGTATATCAACCACTATTGTGAATAGGGTTTCAAGGCTGAAAGACTTGTAATGCCCACTGAAGGAACAATAGGTGAAAATGACACCACCTCTTCTGTTCTGGTAAATTTCATGATGATGAATAATTCCAATATTAATGATCTTGTTTTATCAGGTGTGGAAGATGAAGAAAATTCCAACAATCATTTTAAATTGGGAACTATCAATAAGCAGGGAAGTTATACTATGACTTATAATGACCAACCAATTTTTGAAGACATATGTAATCCATTCACAGTGGATTCTGGGAAGATAGTTGGTCCATGTATTTCAGGTATGGGTAATGTATTCCAACAAGAAAAACTACTATAAATGACTTAGGTACACCTTATCTTCTATTTTATAGTCATTCTGTAGCTACTTTTCAAGATATTAATAATTTTTTTTCTACAACCTCTGAGAATCTAAACATTGCTCAAAATGTTGACCATACTAACACTATTAATGAGATTCATGTGGCTTCACCTATAAATGGAACCTAACATAATCCACTCAAGGACATTGATAATGAAGGTAACTCTGTCGGCATCTCTCCATCTTCTAATACTAATAAGCGGAAGAATACCATCCCAAAAATTGATAAAAATCATAGATGATATTCTTGGGAAAATGGCTCAGAGAATAAGAAAAAAGGGACCTCTAACTCCAAATTTATTCTTAAATGAATACCCGTTTTTGGAATTGTAAGGGTATTTCCAACTCTAACATATTTACTATTTTAAAAAAAATGATTAACACTCATCATTCAATGTTTTTTTCAATTAATGAGCCAAAAATTTATTTCTCCTTCATATACTCCAATTTGTTCCAGTATGGTCATTCTTTTATAGGTTAAAGGAAAAACATCCCTTATGTTGAATGCCTTTGTATTTTCTCACACACTTCATTACAAAACATTAATGTTTTAAATGTTTTCGACATGTATTACGTTTAAATTTATAATTGATGGAATTATTTTATATTGTTACTTTGTTTATGAAATGAATAGATACCAAGATAGGAGGCCCCTTTGGAATGACCTTACATATTTAGGTAGTAATATTAGTAACCCTTGGTTTTTTATTGGGAACATTAAATATATTCTCAACTCAAGTGGGAAAATTGGTCCATCTAATACTAATATTTATACAATAATGTAATATATATTGAGTAATTATAAAATTGAATATATGGCCATGCTACCATTACCAACTAAATTCATTTTTAAATTCTAATTAATTCCATTATATTTTAAAATATGAATAATTTATATCATCTTAATTTCCGCTAGTCCTGAAACCCATATCACTCCATCTTAGTTTAAACTTCCTTATTCATAAATTTTAGAACCACTCTAGCCTATAATTATGTTTCTTATATCAAAAGTGTGTTTCTTCATTAAGGATAACATTACTCTTGTTTATAATAATTTTATTCCTTTCTATTTTATTATCATGAATATGTTGTATATGATTTTATGATTTTTTCAGTTTCTTGATTCCAAAATATTGATGTTGAATCGGTGAGAATGTGTAGGACTATGCTTTACTAAAGTAATTTTTCACAATATTTCCCATTGGATTTTGTATGTTTCTGAAATTTAATATAATATTTTAAATTAACTTACAACAAATGTAATACTAAATTTATAATCATTTAATTATTTCATGTTCGTTTTAGACTTGTTGGGGTCTCCTTTTGTTATAAGTTCTCCTACAATAGGTTTACATTAACACCACTGCCATAAATGAATCTTCAATTATACAGTTACTTATGGAATCAAGTCATGGATCCCAAAAAGGTTATCCATTACTATTTTATGACAATTCAATATTCATTTCAGTTTTATGACTTTCCTCGATAGGTATTGTTGTAGGAACAAGCTAGGAAACGGGTGGACTAGACAACGTATGAATGCTCATAGGGTTAGTGTGTTTTGGGGCATTACCATTATTCCATAAAATTTTACAAATGTAATGTATTTTTTAGGAGTAATATATAAATAAGTATCCTGAATTCATGGTGGTACATCATTCACCCTTAATATAATGGTGGAATCTTGAGGAACCTATGATTTTGTTTTGAGTTACATTTTCCAGCCATTTTTTTTATTAAAGTATCTCATCCACCATAGTAGATCCATTTATTTGTTGCTCATTGTGTGGTAGATACAACGTATGTTTCTTATACATAAATAGAAAGTTAGTGGTGGTATATCATCTATATGTGTTTTGTTATGGGTGTATCATCCAATAAGGTATTTTTGGTGTTGTGTATAATCAAACCTATTTTAGTAATTGGATTTTTTTCATCCCTATATTTATTAAATATTGTGAAATATCATTATCATGGAGTTAGTTATAAGTGGATTGTCATCTTCCCTAGGTCTTTGATATATATGGTCCTTTATTCACCCATTTATTTTATATTTTTTGGTGAATGTTTATCCAAATATATTTTTTAATGTTATATCATTTACCTTTAAATTTTTAGTCATGGTATATATTCTTCATAGAATAGTGGGACCACATTCACAAGGTAATAAATTATTTTCCATGAATTCATGATCACTTATAGATCCTTCCATTGATATATTTTTATTGTGATGACTCATTCATTAATTGGTACTCAATGGGGAAAACTTATACACCCATTGATTGACTTATTTGTGATAACTCATTTCCTTATGCTTTAATATTGGACTCTGTAACAGATTTTATTTTCATTGGTTTCAATATGAATATAATTCATATTGAATTTAATTTGTTTTTGTAGACATAGTATCTTACATGTTATAATATGAATTTTTTCTCCTATAATTAAGCATATCCTCAACACATTTGGATATTTATTTCATGTCATGATTTACTATGTATGGTGTTTATGAAAATAAACTATAATTCACTATTTTTATTGAGAAATGAAATATGAAATTGATTTTATAATTTATGGAGTTTTCAAAATATAATGATTTCATTTTATTATTATATCTTCATTATAATAAAATAATTACTCATTTCTATCAACATATAAGATATCATTCTAGGCCTCTGAAATATTATGCTACCCTTCATTTTTATTCCCTTACCCGGATTGATAATTCACAAACTTTTTTAAAATTTCCCATACAGTATTATAAATTATAAATAAAGTAAAATTGAATTTAAGGTAATTATATTGAGATTTAGGAATATATGATCATGTGTATATTTAATTTGATGAATTATGGGTATAATCTCCCAATGACACTAGGCCTCTAAATTTATGGTTGGTATTAATTTTTTTCTGAAAATCATGTATTATTAAGTGTATATGACTCGGGTTTCTATAAGTTATAAGTAATTTTTTCAAATTAAGATTCCCAAAATGCATTTTGATTACTAGTTTAATTTTAAATTGGTGTTACTAGTATTGGTGGGTGTTTTTGGGATGCACAAATATCCATGAGGGATATTTATACATTATGTTCTTGTATTTTCTATGCTTATATCATGAGAAATATATTTTTTACTGTGATATAAATAGTTTATAAAGAATTATCCATACGGTGGGATTTTGGGAGAGGTGTAACATTGTGTGCTTCAATATATAATAATTTTTTTAAAATTTTAATAAACACATCTTGGCATTTCCAAAAAGGGAATAAATATCTTATAGTTTAGATTTTGGTTGATTGGTGATTTCTCTTCGACCATAGATGGGTATTATGAATGTGTAATAATGGTGCATTGGACTTTGGCATGTATGATATTAAAAAATTAGATATTATAGATATTATATTAATATTTTATTTATTTTGATATTTTTATGTTATAGGATCCCATTAGAATAATGTTAATTGGATGGTTTCACATCACCATTGGGCATGATGGAAATGTTTTTGACGTCAGATAGTAGTTTTCAAGTGGAATATCATTAATTAATGAATATATCATCGATATTAACTATTGAAAAAACATATTGAGTATTTTTGTGGTCATTGTGATTTTTGATGATAACATTTATTATTAATATCAGATTTTCCTCAATAGTAAACGGGAATAATTTTATACAAGGGGTTAGTTTGATGACCATAAAACATAATATATATAATTTTTATTATCAGGATAGTATTTATATTTTTTATTGATGAAATCACAATACTGTGAGGGGTTTATGGGAGAATTTATTTTTTAATGAGTACACATGTTTCCCTATTTTTTGTCATGCATTTATATTGAGTCACTTCCACCTTCCTATTCATTATCATCAGTTCATTGTCCAATATTAGCTATTTTTCCATGGATTTTTTCATGAAGTTCATATCGCATTTTTGAATGATTATAATTTCTTAATTCATTATTTAATTAAGATTTTAATGGTTCATGACTGTGGATTTAGAATTAGTGTTTTTTGTGTTTAGTTTTCCATTATGTATTCTTAAATGTTATATATTTTCCAAGAAAGTATTATTTAGAATAGGAAACATGATTGAGGTTGGTGTATTTTCAAATAATTTATTTTTTCATAAATAAATAGATTTACTATGACGTTTTAACTGAATTATTCTATGGAAATTGAAAAATTTAATCATTAAAGTAATTTGATTCCCTGGGTATCAGTTCCTTTTCTATAAATAATGTATAATATTTATTTATATTTTATAAATTATTATTGGTGCCTTTATTATATTGACAATTGTCAGGAATATATATATATTAAAACATGATTATACGTTTCTTGTTAGGTATGAATAGTTTCTCACAAACATATACTTAGTGTGAAATCAATTTTGAAATTAATATATAAGTCACAGATATATTATGTGGTGATTTGGTATGAACAATAAGAGGGTTTACTAGGTTTCTTTAATGGATGGAAATTTTCATATATGAGTTATGGTTTATTCAAAATAAGACTTATTACTAAACTAAATAAAAATTTCTTTAAATATTATTTATTTGAGGAATTTTTTTAAAAATTATATCTGTCATTAATGGTTATTAGATGTTTTGGGTGAGTTAGGGAATTCAATTATGATTATGAGTTAAAGATAAAATAAATTTGAAGAAGAAATTATAATAGGTATGGGTTTTTTATTATTGGAGTTTTTGGCATGGAGACAAGGGATAGTTTTATAGAGGTTTTCCAACACATAGATTGAAATATGTTTCATGTTTAGTGTAAATACCCAACATATGGGTTTTTCTATGAATAGGGACTCATGTAATACTATCATTCTATGATTTTGAGTATTTATCTGATAAATCATGATCAATGTGGATAATAATGCAGTAGTAGATAAAGATGGATCATGAGATCCTAGATCGTGCCACTATATCTTGTTCATGATCTTTTGGTAATATATTAGTTGAGTGAATTATGAAACAAATGTGGTGACTTTTTCATAATGTCATGTGGATGAGTTTTCTTTGTTTTTCTGGATTTATAAAATTTCATTATGGCCAAAAGAGTGACAAAATAATTTGATATATGAAAGGTAGTTAGAAAAAGTAATATATAGCCACACTATAATTACCAACTACATTGTTTTTAAAATTACAATTAATTATATTATATTTTAAAATAAGAATAAATTATATCACCCTAATTTCCTCTAGTAGTTAAACTATATCACTCCTCTATAGTTACATATTCCCACTTGATCAGTTTTATAACCACTTGAGCCTATAATTTTCCGTCTTTTTTTGAATGTGTGTGTCGTCGGTAGGGTTATCACTTCTATTTTTTATAATAATTGTATTTCTTTCTATTTTATTGTCATTAATTAGTTATATATAATTTTATGACTTTTTCAGTTTCTTGATTCCTATATATTGAAGCTAAATTGGTGAGAATAGGAAGGACTATGCTTTAATAAAGTAGTTTTTTCCTATATTTACTATTTTATTTTGTATTTTTTTGAAATTTCATATGAAATTTCAAATTAACTAACATAAAAAGTAATCCAAGATTTATAATCATTGATTTATTTAATTTTTCTTTCAGTCTAATTGAGATTTTTTTGGGTTGTAAATTCTCCTAGAATAGGTTTTTATTAACATCATGGCAATAAATGAATCTCTAATTATGTAGTGACTTATAGAATCACATAATGGATCCCACAAAGGGTATCCATAATTATTTTATTATAATTCAATAATAATTTTTATTTTTATTCTCTTCCATGATAGGGATTAGAGAGGGAACATGCTAGGAAATGGGTTGACTAGATAAATTATGAATTCTCATACAATTAGTGACTTTTAGGGAATTACCATTATTCCATTAAATATTACGTATGAAATTTATTTGTTTAGAGTAAGAAATAAATAATTATCCTAAATTCATGGTGGTAAAATAACCACCCTTAATATATTTGTGGAATCATGAGGACCTTATGAAATTTTTTTAGTTACATTATCCAACCATTGTTGTTGTTAAAGTATCACATCCACCAAAGTATATTCATTTATTTTTTGTTCCATATGTGGTGTATATAAAATATGTTTCTTATAAATATATAAATATATATAGTGGTAGTATATCAACTATATGGGTTATTTTATGGGTGTATCATCAAACTATGTATTTTATCAGTGTATATAATCTAAAGTATATTAGTAATTGGAAGTCGTTAAACCCTAGATAAATTAATGATTATGGAATATCATTATCATGGTATTAGTTATACGTTGAATTTAATACTCCATAGTTCTTTGATACATGTGGTCTTTCATAAACCCTTTGACTATATTTTTTTGTAGTGTATGTTTAGCGAAATATGAATATTAATGGTATATCATTTACCTATAATTTTTTAGCAGTAGTATATGTTCTTCCTAGAATAGTGGGACCAAATTCACTTGGAAATACATTATTTTTCCTTAATTCATGATTTGTTATTTATCTTTTACATGATAGATTTTTATAGTGAGGACTCATTCATTGATTGGTACATTGTGGTGAAAACTTATTCACCATTATTATTAAATGAAAATTGATACATCATTCATCATAAAGTAATTTTTATATCATGGATATATTCTCCTCTTCTAGTACATGATAATGTTGGAATTAATAGACATGGAATATTAATTAATTACTCCATGTTCTTATTTATTACACTATTTATTTTATTATTTATCATTATATATCAAACAAGTGCCTTTTACTAGACATTATAGAGACATTATTGGTGGAAGCTAACTTAGTTGTACAGAAAAAACGTACCTAAGAACCATTATAACTTATTATGATTGATTCCTATTGATGTATATGAGGGTAAGGTCACATTGTTGTATTCTATATTTGGGATTCTAGGTTTTATATGGTATCATATCAAATAAATTTAGTCATTTCTGATGTATGTGGAACTATCATTGTTCACAGTTGAGGTGAACTAATCTAGAGAAGCAACAATATGAAATTATTTCGACATTTCTTTTAATCATAAAATTTTTTATATGGTTGAAATGTAATATGATATTAATAAAATCTTCATGTAGACCTTGTTAATTATAGTATGTAACCAAAAAATATAGGATGCCTAATTTACTTATGTTGTGATTAACGGTCTGGTATTTTGTATAATACTTTTGTGATTTTTTATGAGTGTGAATCTTTTTATATTACATTATGATTAATTAAAATCACTCTTGTACATTTTTAGAATGATTCATGTGTTCATGCATAATTTTTAATATTTATTTACAGACTAATAATGATATTATTGATTGTGATTGATATTATAGTTACGATTTGGGGAGTTTTTACTTAATGCGTCAACAAATACTTATATTTTATTAATATATAACATCATTATGGGACTCTATGTAATTGGAAAATAATTTTGTTTTATTAATATTAGAAAATAATTACTATAATATAGACCTATTTAATATTTTACATGACCTAGGAGTGAGTTATTTTGGATAGACATTAGATGATATGTCAGACACTTATTTTTAATAGTGAGAATTTATGGTGGTTTGTTGTGTGCCTTTTATTTTTAATATAAAATGTTATTGTGAAGAAATCTTAAAATAACATAAATATTAAATAAATATCATGATTTTAAAAATAATTTACAAAAATATCCACATAACCCAAAAACGTAAAGGTTTTATATCTTGGAGAATAGTTTAATAAAAATATTATTTCATAACACATGAAACAATTTCCTCATTTTGTGCTCCTCAAGATAGTTTTTTAGATATCCCACATGGAATAATCATCTTTATTACTTGATGAATGGAAAAAATAAGGGGTTTACTTAGATTCTCAACAATAAAAAAACAATTCATAACACCAATGAAATCATGAAGAAGATTTTAATATCATAATAAAACTTCAAAAGACCTTAGATTATAACTGTAAAACATGTTAGTGTAACATAAGATCATAAAAATATCAATATGAAAGCATAAAAGTCATGTTCAAGAACAAAATAAAATCATAAATGTCATATAACATGTGATAATTGAATAATTTCTTCAAATAATTTATTAATATGGCATACTTATAATAACAATGAATTTCCTGGAAATTAAATAATATATTTATTCTCATTTATGACAATATGAGCAAACCCATCATGAACATGCCTTTGTGAAAAAAAAATATTTTTTCCCTATCTGAAAATTTGATCAAACCCATCACCCCCACGTTTGTGAGAAAAAAATAATTATTACCCATCCTAAATATCTAATTAGATATAAACACAAATCAAATCATTGTAGGTAGTTATAGGACACCACCCATAATTAGTGATAAATATTTTTTTCACATTAAATCATTCATAAACATATCTTAATGAAATTGTGTAAAATGAGAGTACACATAACATAAACATATGTAATCATAAATATTATAAGATAATTTTTGTAAAAGAATTATAATATTATATATATAAATTATTACTGAAAAAATCACTTAAAGATATATTAAACATTCAGAAATAAAATAGAGGTGATAATATAATGGGTTTTGCAAAAATTTTAAAATATTGGTATAAAATATAGAGTATAAATTTACTTTACTAATAAAATTTTTAATATGGAAAAAGAATAAAATTTTAAAATATTATTCAAAATAGTTCCAATTAAAATATACTCATTAATAAATTATGTTTTTTTCTTGAAAAATTGGAGTGTATGGAAGATTATTTGATTTTTTAATGATGGAAATACATTTTTCATTGATATTTTGAATTTCCTTTTTTTTTTGAAAACCCCAAAAATTAAAAAATAGTATTAATATTTACATTTTCAAATGGGTTAAAAAAAATTAAGATATTAAAAGACAACAATATCATTGTTCCATCCAAAAGAAGATAATAGAACATCGGTAGGAAAGAAAATCGTGGATATGGCTGACAACACTATTAAAACCTATATGAATTATTATTAACCAAAAAAATAATTTTAAAGAATCAATATACTAATCATGTAAGGAACAATTTGGGTGATAAAATATTTTTCCTTAAATATAATGTGGAAATACAAAATAACATCATCACAAATTACAATTAGACAATATTAAATTATAATAATGAAAACAAAATAACAATAACTATAGGTAAATATTTGGCTAATAAAAACCCATTACATCCTTTATAAATTTTGAATATAGATGAAATGAGAGGTTTAAATATCTACATAAATTTGAATACCCTGATATATAATAATATCATGATAAAGAATTATGATTTTTATGTCTTTACACCATTGGAAATGAAACATTGGGTATAAATAAAACATGTCTCAATGGATTAAAATGTTATAAAAAATTGTTCCTTGTTTACCTACATAACAGAATTAACGCTAAGATCTTATATAAACAAATATATAAATAACTAAATTTATAAGAATATTAATACCTAAAAATATATTTATTTCTTGTTATAATCATTATCTTCAAGAATATTATTTCATAAAACTATTTTTTATCATCATGTGCTTATAGTTTGGATCATTTTAAGTAGTTTAATTAGATGAGTGTTAGTATATTCTGTTATTCCAATGTTTGTTATTACATGGAAATTAATGATAATATAATGGATATATTATAATGATTTTGGAAGGTTATATTTATTTTCATTAGTACTTTGGTTCTTATCTAAGAGGATGAAATCGACAATGAAATGTTTTCAATAATGTTCATACTATTAATGGTGATTTCTTAAAAAATGAGTTAAATATAAATATATCACTTATAGAAAAAAAAAACTAATTATTTATATCTTTATATAATATTAAATTATTAATTAAGTTTTCAAAATCATTGATGATATAATTTCATAGCTTTTTTCAAGTGGGTGATCAAATTGACACAATCATGAACAAGCTATGATTATCAATTATTAAGAGGTGAGTTTGTTGTTATAAAAATACACCAGTATAATACTGATATAATTTATTTATTATTAGTTTGATTTATCAAAATTATAATTTAATTATTATAATAATATGTGGATATAAATTTATTATATAATTTGAACTACTTATTTTCCATTTAATAAACTTTTTTTAAACGTTTAAATTAAAGATATTCATTTTTTTATCATATCAACAATTGGTTATCCAATTTTTCAAACCATAATTCTAAGGAAACAATGAAAATAGTTTCTATACTTTCAAAAAAATCATGAATAGTAATCTAAGGAAATGATGAAATGAAAATTAAAAATCAATCATCCCAAGGAGGCGGTAGTCCAAACATACATATAGTTGAAGATTTCCTTTTCCATTTAATGGGGGAAGAGGAGTAGATTGTTTTATCAATTAACAATCTAAAATATCTCATTTACATCATAATTTCATATTAAATTCCATATTAGGACAATTATTAAAATTTGGTGATGGAAAATGAAACATGCTTACTTGTGCAGAGGGTAGTCCTTATAACGCATGATTCATGTTTTAATTATTCATAATGGAAAATAAGAGTATTGTTATTACTTGAACGATAAATATAATTACATAATCATATAATAATGAAAATAATGTTTTCATTCATTTTTGGTGAGATGAAATTTTTTGAAGAATAAATGATCATAAATAAATAGAAAAAATAAATAATGGTTACAAACATATTTCTCATGTCTTGTATTATCTCATTTTTTAACGGTATTAACCCTTTGAATGATGAAATATTTAGAGTAATATAACCTTACTATGGTGGTTACTAGTCTATATGATTTTTTTTGTAATATTTTGAGAAAAAAAATTTGTCTGAGGGTAACTGAGTAGAGGAGTTCAACTTGTATAATTAAAATGGTGTGGAATTTTTGTAAATAAAAAAATCTTCAATGTGATGTGTAACACTCAGATATATTATTAATTTTTTTCAGAAAAATAATTTTCTTTGATAGAATTTATTACACAAAACAACATGTTTTAGCAAACAACAATATACTATTTATATTATTATTTAAACATGGCCATTATAACCTATCCACCAAGCATAATGGTATGGATAAAAGTAACTAAATTTTTAAAATTGAATATAAAATTTTCATATAAATAAGATATATTGATAAATATGTACTTAATAATTTTAAATGTATTTATATGCTTCAAACATAATTATTTTCAATGAAAATGTTTTTATTATTTTTGATAAAAATTATAAAATTAATTATTTTTTCTTTATAAATTGTAACAGAAAAAATTAATCTAATTTTTTTAATAACAATTTAAAAATTATCGTAGGGTGAATTTTTTGTATATTTATGAATTTTTTAATTTTTTAATGGATACTGAAATATGCTAAACTCATCATTTTAGTTATTTTTTTATATTAATTTATTGATCATTACCCAATTAATAAGAAGGGTGTAATAGATTAAACTGTGATTTTTTTAACGTAACCACACATCACCTATTAAGACCCATACAAGTGTGTTCAATAAAATCAGAAAACACATGTTATATCAGCATATAAGAACCCTTGGAAATGATATGAGTTTCAAGGAAATTTAATAATATTATTATTAGAACATTTATTGAAAAATATAAATTTAACCATTGGGCCATATCCATAGTAAATCATAAAAATCCTTAATGTTTTTTTAATGATAAAAAACCATTAATTGATCACTATAACATTTCTTGAAGAAAATTCCATATTCATTTGATATAATATATTTTGAATCATAAAATTTCCCAAAATATTTATGAAAAAAAATAATTTAAAAATATTAATGAAATCATATATGGTAATATTAAATGAAAATAGTATTCATGATTTCAGTGAAATTAATTCATGCGGTGTATACTAAAATAACAAATTAGTTCGCAATTTAAACAACATTTCAAAAGTACCTCTTTTGGAAAATAAAAAGAAAATTTTGCTTCAAAATTTTTAATTAAGTACATATAGTTACAAATTATTTAATTAATATTGTGAGAATATTATATACATTTATGATTCCATTTATAGAAAATATGGTCATGGAAGAAAATATTATTCACTGAATAGAGAATAAAGTTATTTTTATTAAAAAATCCTTCTATAATTTTGATTACATATAATTAATGAAATTAAAGGAAATAATATAATATAAATAAAGAAATATATTATATAATAATATATATTATTTGGGGTTTTTATTATTTAATATCAATATCATAAATTTATGCATAGACTATCCCAATAAAAATGATATTTTAACAGACACTCCATATGACTTTAATAATCATTGAATCAAAAATCATAGGATGATAGAAAATAATATGAATTATTTAATACTGTGAATTAAGTAATTTATTATGATAAAAAACATTTTTGGGATGTATATACACAAGATAGATATGCCATTGAAGCATAATAATAAACAAGCCTCAATGAAGTGATAATTCAAATGAAAAACCCTTACTACATTGATATAATTTCAACTGATGCCCACCTAAGGAGACAACATTATTGGAATATAAAAAAACTATTAATATAATCTATATTAAAACATAAATTCAATAAGTAGTAATGAAACTATATTTAATAAATAATTATTCACAATATTAATCAGGTCTCTTGAATTTCAAAATGAGACAATGGGACTCATAACTTATATCATACGTGATTCATAAGCGCTGAAACCTCCAAAAAAAAATTATAATATTTGACTATAATATTAATATTAATAATGATAATATTATATATATATATATGTGTGTGTTATAATTATATCATTTAAACTCCCTTTTATAAAAAAATTTATGTTAATGTTTTCATTTCCAGTGTCAATTACATTGTTTTTCATAAATTTTTTAGTTCTGAAGTTATGGTCCTTTTACATTTAGAATGGTTCCTCTATATATAAAATGTTAGTACTGATACTAATATAATGAATAATAATTATATACTATTTTATAACAATAAATATAATGTAATGATGAAAAATTATTTACATCACTATGTGGAAATGATAGTCTGTACATATGTATCAGAAAAATTTCAGTTTTTTGATCGAGTGAATAAATGAAATTTAAATATTAAATGAACATTAAAAATATTTATTACACCTTATATATCATATAAAAAAATTAATTATTCATAATAACCATACATGAATTAGGTTTTTCCAAAATGTGTCATATTGTTATGTTTATGTGGTAGTCCACATGTACGCTCGAGAAATACATACAACTCTCATTGTATTCATAAGAGGTTGTAAATAGTTAAAAAAATCATAATAACATCTACCAATATTAATTATAAAATATTTATAATTTTCATTGATAAAAAAGTTTTATAATAAGTAGAAGAATAAATAATATTTAGTGGTTTAGGAAATGATCATTACCTATAATTTGAGATACAAACATTGGATTACACTTTATACATTGATATTCTGATATTAAAAGATGAAAATCATCTCTAGGATGAATGGAAGTATTCTATGAATTATAATGGGTATATTTTTTATAAGATAGAAAGACCAAATGGTGTGAATAATAGGAGAATAAGTACCCTTTTATATGCGATTGTGCGACACTGATGGAATTTCATAAGTGATTTTAATGATTTCAGGTCACTATCTTAGGAATCTGACTCCATAACACCCTGGATTCATGGGAAGAATAATATAATGTTTAACTATATTTATAAAATAATAAATTTATTGTTTTTGGTTTAAATCCTACAATTATATCAAGTTTTACCCCTAGGTAAACCTCTTTTTTACATTAACCCCCATAACAAAATTATACATTTCTTACTATTGACTGTGAAAAAAACAACTAAACTATTACATAATATTTATTATTTTGTTAATAAAACATTAATAAATTTTTTCATATTTTATTTATTTATTTGGATGAATTTTATTGTAATTATGTTTGAAAACCACAATGAAAACTTGTTCTTGAAATAAGAATTTTGAAGTGTAAAAAACAATTTACATCCATTCAATTTATTGATAAAACAATAAAATTACAATTTATTTATCTTAGAGAATATATAATCTATAAATTTAGATATAGTATTTTTTAAATTTTTGTTGAAATTATTCATTGATAAAACCATATGTTAAATGCATAAAATAGATCTTTAATTATTGTTTTTTGATCCAAAAATATTACATACATAGATAAAACTATCATGATGGATCCTACGTATAAAAATTATTATTTTTAATTAATATAGTAATAGTTTATTTTATTTTTAAATGAAAAAAATAATGTTATGTTGCCTTAAAAACATATTTATTTTTTTACAAAAAATAGTTTTTCCCCTATTCACTAAAAATAAATCTATTTTGAGAAATATTTAAAATTATTATATGTTAACATTGACATGTTGATTTTGAAAATGATATTAAATTATAAAATAAATTTTATAAATATCATTTAAAATAATTATGATGTTCACATGAAAAAATGTGATAAAAACCATTTTTGGAGAAATTATATTTTTTATGTATTAGATGACATTACTGAAAGTCACGTACATATTTAAAATAAATTAATCAATATATTTTCATTTATAAAATCCATTATTAATATTATTTTTTATTTTTTATCAATTAATACCAACCAATTTAATGGATATATTATTATGGTTCAATGTAACTGGGTTCATATAGACTTAGGCTTTGTTGTACGATAAGATAATGATTACACCATGTTTTATTTCGAAGGAAATAAAAATATAATATTTTTTTGTTACGTTATACACACCTTAAAATAAATTTATCCATTGAAATTTCAACACTCTAGTATAAAAACAATTATGTTATAACAACTACCCAACATCCTCATGTTCCTATATAGATAGTTCATATTTTAGAATCCTCAAAATAACATTAACTAAATGAGTAGTCTTACTCAGTATAATGTTATCTTTATGATAAATGATTTATGTCTCACACTATACAAAATAATTTTCATCATACATCAATATAACATTACTATTTAGTACATGTAAAGGATTGGGTATGTAATTACTTATGAGAGATACATGGAACCCATTGTGAAATAAAGAGTGGTTTGGTCATAGTGAGAAGTTATAAACTACATTATCGGTTTGATTAATAATCTAAAAGTAATAAATATAAATTTGGATTATTTTATCTTTACATTAAAATATAATATCATTTTTCAAGTATATTTTTATATGAAATCTGTCTCACTAACTTTGATTTCCATGTCTAATTGAATATTGTCAAAATAACACTTTGGTTGGCTTTGATCTTCCCAAATGAGATATGGAATGGCTCTAAGCTTCCCAACCATTTTTTTAACTACCTTATTTATTAATAGTTTTATGTATCTTTAGTTATAACAATATTTTGGAGTCCTATATATATTCTTATAGAGTGACACATGTGGGACCATATAAATTAATGGGTGAACGGTAATGTTGTATGAAAAATCAACAAGTAATTCTTTTCGATCCAAACTACTATTGAATTTTAGGGAACAAGATGTCCACTATAAGGATTGAGTGGTCTTGATTGAATGACAATTTTTATGTGAATGATAATTTGTATAAAAATATTAATCAGTATTTAGAGATTTCCATATATATCTAAAAAAATTGGACAAACTTGGATCCATATCAGATATCATAGAATTTGGTAGCCAGTGTAACCATGTCACATATTAAATATATATCCTAAAAATATGATAAATATAGAAATATTATATTATATAATTGAAATTTTAAGACATTACAATGTTTTTAATACAATGAAATTGAAATACACCATTCAGTTGTTTTGGGGAGTCCAATAGTAAAATTATTGGTAATGTTTTTTAATTCTTATTATGGTATGGTAATGGTTATAACAATACTAAATCATCCCGCCATTTTGTCACATAAACTTTCATTACATTATACAAAACTGATGATCATTAAGGTTTAGTGTCTTGGAAACCAAGAACTTATTACATGAAACAAAAAAAAATTCTTCTTAACACTTGAAAATCTTCTCCTTATGTTCATCCGAGGTTCATTTTTTGCATCTCCCAACCTGGGTATATACATCAAAACAAAGGGTGAGAAGAAGGCCTAATAAGGGAAACAAGGGAAACATTTAACATGTGAACTTGAGATACATCAATAAAGTCATGAAAATAACATTAAGGCATGATAATGAAATCATCAGGCATATCATAATAAATGTAACGTATTTCATAACTTGAAGATGTGGATAAAACATTTAACAAAGAAAATAATTTATATTTCACCAAGTTCCATCCCCAAGGTGTCAATAAAAATTACCAAGGTTATTCACCAAGGTATCAGTCTAAAAGTTCATCTCTAGAGATTAAGTCTTTACCCAATCCATTGGAGTGCTATCAGGGCGCACCCTTGACATGTATTTATTATCTTGTGAGCCACATATATCATCTACAATCATTTCATAAACATCCCATATAGCATAAAAGGTATGGGTTTCATTTCATAATCATAACATTTTAAAAAAACTTCTTTAAATACATGATCTTTGTGTCTCTTTAAAACCCACAGAAAAGGAAGGTGGGTCTCATGTATCAAAATTCCAGAATTTAAAATAGAAAATTTTGGTATATATGTGAATATATCTATATAAAAGAGAGCTTTGAGTATTCACTTAATAAAATAAAAGAACTTTAGAACAAGGGAGAAAGAAATTTTGAGATGGAAATTCTACAGCATAATGAATATGTTTCGGGGTTTTAGAAAACATTGAAAAGAGAGGGGACATGGGTGAAACATTCATAAATGACCCATAAAACAGTAGCGGAATAGAATATGAAGGATATACGGACATGGTAATGAAATTTGAAAGATATACCATATGAAATGAAGAACATGAAAGGAAGATAAAAATAAGATTTCTCTTATGAAAATTCGGCAGCCTAATGGCGTCACTTAAACTTCAACGAAAATGAATTGACGAGATAAAATAGGGTCTCTCATAATATGAATATAAATGATCAGTATGATATATTTGTATATAATACCCAAACTTAATAAAAAGGAACATGAAATACTTGACATGAAAAATAGATCTTGAAAACGAGATGGGTGAAAGAATCCCTTAAAAATCGGCAGCCTAACGGCGCAACTTAAACATCATCAAAAATGAATTGACGATATCAAATATGGTCTCTCATCATATGAAAATAAAATATCTGCATGATATATTTATATATCATACCCCAACATAATAAAAGGAACATGAAAGACTTTACATGAAAATAGATCTTCAAGACGAGAAGGGTGAAAGAATCTCTTAAAAATCCGGCAACCTAACAGCGCCACTTAAACTTCAACAAAAATGAATTGACAAGATCGAAAAGAGTATCTCACCATATGAGCATAAAATATCAACATGAGAGATTTAGATATCATACCCCAAAATAATAAAAGGTTCATGAAAGTCTTGACATGAAAATAGATCATGAAGACGAGAAGGGTGAAAGAATCCCTAAAAAATTCGGCAGCCTAACGGTGCCACTTAAACTTCAACAAAAATGAATTGACGATATAAAAAATGGACTCTAATCATATGAACATAAAATATCAGCATGATATATTTAGAGATCATACCCCAACATAATAAAAATAACATGAAATACTTGACATGAAAATAGATCTTGAAGACGAGAAGGGTGAAAGAATCCCTTAAAAATTTGGCAGCTTAACAACGACACTTAAACATCAACAAAAATTAATTGAAGATATCAAATAGGGTCTCTCGTAATATGAACATAAAATATCAGTATGATAGATTTAGAGATCATACCCCAACATAATAAAAAGGAAAATGAATGACTTGACATGAAAATAGATCTTGAAAATGAGAAGGGGGAAAGAATCCCTGAAAAATTCGGCAGCCTAACAGTGCCACTATAACATTCTTAAAATGAAATGATGAGAGCAAGAGGGGGTCTCTCATAATATGAACCTGAAAATGGAAGTAAGATGAATATAAAATAACATCATTCCACAAATGTTCATGGAGCATAAAATAAATGACATAAAAGAGATTACTTGAAATGAAAGAGAGAGGTCGGATCTCGTACATTAAAACGTAACTCTTAAAACACAAAGGTTTGGACCTTGAGGGATTAGGGGCACCTTGGGAGGACTCCTTGGGAGGTAATGATACCAGATCTTCATTGGGAGAGAGTTGGGAGTCGAATGGATGAGAGGATGGATTGGTATTTATAGGGAAAATGAAGGGACAATGCATTAATGGCCAAGGGACACCTCATTGGTGGTTTTCGCAAAACCATGTGTTTTCCCATGGTATTTTCCCATGCTATTGACCACATGGGTCCCCCATACAATAGTTCATCAACTTGGGTCAGAAAATCTGTAAAATATCTCATGAAATCATCATGACACAGTTATGATGTCATTAAACATACTGAAACCCTAAAACTGTATTTTCACTATTCATCGACAATTCAGCTTTCTCAGAAAAATTCCAAAATTTCACCTTAACAAAATATAGATGCTTTGATTTCAAAAATGTACTCAATCTTATAAAAATATTTTTCTAAATATTTTTAATTTAATTTTTAAATAAATATACTATTCAACGAAAATTCATTTTTCTCAGAAAAATCCACAAAAATTACCTTAACATAATATCGATGCTCTGAGTTCAAAAATGAAATCCATTTTATAAACATAATTTTCTAAATATTTTTAATTTAATTTTTAATTAAAAAACACTATTCACCCGAAAAAAACTAATCCTTGACTAAAAATTTATGAAACCATTATTTAACCATTTTACTAAATCACATTACTTAATCAAGGTGCCTAGATTATATTAATTCTTTCTTTAAGTGAGATTACTAATCCATTTGGTAACATTACTAATCCTAAGCATAAAATCACAATTCATAATTTACTATTCATCAAAAATTAAGTTGATCTTATTATACAATAAATTTCGTAATGAACATAATTGTAGAAGACCGTTTTTTGAAAATCATTATACATTTTTAATTATTTATGGTTTACATAAACATTTTTAAAATATCCTTTCTCTAAAATTCATCAAAAATATGCATACTATATTTATCCGGATATTAGTAAATTCATAAACTTCATCATTAGAAGAAATCAAAATTTTTATTTAAAACAAAGGATTACACAGGGAAGTTATGGTCTCGTTACATATCCCCTTATCACACCCGCATATGACCTAAGTGTAAGGTGTGATAAGGTGAGAGAATCTGAGGGAGGCTCGGCCAACATCGTACGAGTAGTAATTTCTATCAGTTTGAACTTCTCACAAAGGCGATTCTATTCTAGCTTCACACAATGAAGTTCATCTTGTGTTTGGTCCAGAGAAAATCCCAGTGTTGCTACCTCCTTCCCATGTTCCGTTAGATGTACTTCGATTGGCCCGAGACTACTGGATGAGGTCATCGACTCTCCTTTCTATATTAATTAACCTAGGTCAGTTGTATTTAGAGAGAAAAGTCCCAACATTCAGTTATCAATGGTCATACTGACTAACGGTCATATAATATTCAAAACCTAACAGTCTCATTTTAATTATACTCATGTTATCAAATGAAACAGTTTTGTTGAGTATAAAAAATAAAATAACACACAAAATTAAGAAACAAGATTTATTCAAACATTCGGGTCGTTACAATCTTCCCCCTTAAGAAATTGCGTCCTCGCATTTTTTCGAATTGGGTTTTGAAATTTCATTGAAAGTCCCACATCGGAAAAAGTGTCAGTAACACTATTTCTTTAAATGAATGAAAATGAAGTACAAAGGCCACCCGAGTTAACCCATACTAGGATTCCATGTAAGAAAACATAGATATGGAAGAAAAAACAAAGGGTCCAGATCTGAGGGAGAGTGATAGAAAACATGATTAGGATAAAGTTAACCACAAGAAAATCACATACTTATGATGTGTGTAGATGATATTTGATTACCTAGTAGGAAGCTTAAACGAGCAACTTTTTAGTTTTACGTTCCTTTTAGTAATTTTGGGGAATTAATTTACTACACAGAATAAAAACAAAAGGAAATATACCTACCTTCTATAAGAGTCTCATACTTTATTAAGTTTCTACCAAAACAAATCATTTGTCTAAACGATGAGCATTCAACACTACTTGGTCTCATCAAAGCACAAGAATCATATTATAGAGAATCACATAATCTACCAAAGATTAACTATCTATTTCTTATATCTTTAAACATTATCCCAAAAACAGAAAGGGTAAGATAAAATGACTCTTCCAAAAGAAAGAACCCTAGACGAAGGAAAAATACTTTAAATCTTCAAAGTTCCATGGTACTACCCAAGGTTCATCATAGACCATTACATAAATAAATGTTCTTAAAATTCCTCAAAATAAACCAAACTAAGATTGAAACCCAAATACAAGAAGGATTTGATAACATAGTCTTCCAAAATAAACTTCATTGTTCATCTCCAAACATCATCAACCACTCTTAACATCTTATAATAAAAGTAGCTAACCTAAACATATTTTACCAAAGATAGGTTAATCATTTCCATAAGTAACCTAAATTACTATAAGTCCACCTTAAATTCATCAATTCATTAAAATATAAGTCACCCTTTACTCCTCAATGAAAATACCGTAGTAATCTATTTTACCTTGATCATATATGGACCCCAAAATAGTGAATATATTCCAAAATAATAATCATCTTTTAATCCCCTAATCATATCGGAAAAATTAATATGGAAATCATTGCATTTCCTATCACATTGGTTGTTGGGACATGTTCTTCCATTTCCCACCATTAACTAAGAAAAGAAAGTATAATTAGGGGCTTAAATACTTGGCCAAAAATAATGAAAAGGAACTTAAATCATATAAGGATAACTTATAGAAGAAAAGTATACCCTAACCTGTGATCCCCTAGGTTTCAAACTAGGTTATCCATGATCATATATTCTTATTTGAATCTTTATTTTATTTTATGTTTCTTCCTTTAATAATGGTTCATGCTCAGCTTATGAATTTACCAAAGAATATCCCCCGGGAGTTTCGTAACCAAGAATGCAGCAAGGCTCGTTGTCGTGTACCATTTCCTGTTCGATTCTAGCTCAAAGCCGTGTTTTTGGGTTTTACCCCTATGTACATATGTGCTAGAGCCACCTCTACCTACTCGTATCCAGAGAGGGATGTATTTTCTTGGCAACCCCTCACTCAATACTCACCAAAATACCAGGAAGATTTCCTTTATTTGAACTTTTATATAGGTTTCTTCCTAATGTTTTCATATCCTAATTTCCAAAAATAACTAAACCATCCTTTGATACCAACTATAGAATCCCTCCCTTTTGTGACATAAACTTTCATTATATTATACAAAACTGAGGATCTTTAAGGTTTAGTGTCTTGGAAACCAGGAACATAATACATGAAACAAAAAAACATTCTTCTTAACACTTTAAAGGCTTCTCCTTATGTTCATCCTAGGTTCATTACTGCATCTCATAACATGGGTACATACCTCAAAATAATGGGTGAGCAGAAGTCCTAGTAAGGGAAACAAGGGAAACATTTAACATGTGATCTTGAGATACATCAATAAAGTCATGAAAAGAAACTTAAGGCATGAGAATGAAATCATGAGGCATATCATACTAAAAATAAATTATTTCATAACATAATGATGTGGATAAAACATTTAACAATTACAAACACTTCCATTTCACCAAGGTCCATCCCCAAGGTGTCAATAAAAATTACTAAGGTTATTCACCAAGGTATCAGTCTAAAAGGTCATCTCTAGAGATTAAGTCTTTACCCAATATATTGGAGCGCTATTAGGGTGCACCCTTGACATGTCTTTATTATAATGTGAGCCACATATATCATCATCAATCATTT
Organism: Viscum album; assembly: GCA_963277665.1. Classification (NCBI taxonomy): domain Eukaryota; kingdom Viridiplantae; phylum Streptophyta; class Magnoliopsida; order Santalales; family Viscaceae; genus Viscum; species Viscum album. The sequence continues at coordinate 1,407,789,118 of OY728135.1, forward strand.
CATAAACAACCCATATAGCATAAAAGGAATGTGTTTCATTTCATAATCATAACGTTTTAAAAAAAATCTTTAAAGACATGATCATTGTGTCACTTTAAAACCCAAAGAAAAGGAAGGTGGGTCTCATGTATGTAAATCCATGAATTTAAAATAGAACATTTTGGTATATATGTGAATACCCCTATAGAAGATAGAGCTTTGAGTATTCACATAATAAAATAAAATAACTTTAAAACAAGAGATAAAGACATTTTGAGACGGAAATTTGGCAGCATATCGACTATGTTTCAGCATTTTAGAAAACATAGAAAAGAGAGGGGACATGGTTAAAACCTTCATAAATTACCCATAAAACAGTAGAGGGACAGAATATGAAGGATATACGAACACGGTAATGACATTTGAAAGATATACCATATGAAATGAAGAACATGAAAGGAAGACAGAAATGAGATTTCTCAGATGAAAATTCGGCAGCCTAACAGTGTCACTTAAACATCAACAAAAATGAATTGATGAGATCAAATAGGGTCTCTCATAATATGAATATAAAATATCAGTATGATAGATTTAGATATCATACCCCAACATAATTAAAAGTAACATGGAAGACATAAAATTAAAATAGATCTTGAAAACAAAAAGGGTGAAAGAATCCCTTAAAAATTCAACAGCCTAACGGCGCCACTTAAACTTCAACAAAAATGAATTGATGAGATAAAAAAGGGTCTCTCATCATATGAACATAAAATATCATCATTATAGATTTATATATCATACCCCAACATAATAAAGGGAACATGAAAGACTTAACATGAAAATAGATCTTGAAGACGAGAAGGGGGAAAGAATCCCGTAAAAATTCGGCTGCCTAACGTCACCACTTAAACTTCAACAAAAATGAATTGACATGATAAAATAAGGTATCTAATCATAAGAACATAAAATATAAGAATGATAGATTTATATATCATACCCCAACATAATTAAAGGAACATGAAAGACTTGACATGAAAATAGATCTTGAAGACGAGAAGGGTGAAAGAATCCCTTAAAAATTCGGCAGCCTAACGGCGCCACTTAAACTTCAAAAAAAATGAATTGATGAGATCAAATAGGGTCCCTAATCATATGAAAATAAAATATCATAATGATAGATTTAGAGATCATACCCCAAAATAATAAAAGGAACATGATCGAATTGACATGAAAATAGATCTTGAAGACGAGAAGGGTGAATGAATCCCTTAAAATTTCGGCAGCCTAACAGCGCCACTTAAACTACAACAAAAATGAATTGAAAAGATAAAATAGGGTCTCTAATCATATGAAAATAAAATATCAGTATGATAGATTTATAGATCACACCATAACATAATAAAAAGGAACATGAAATACTTGACAAGAAAATATATCTTGAAAACGAGAAGCGTGAAACAATCCCTTAAATATTCGGCAGCCTAACAGTGCCACATTAACATTTTTAAAATGAAATGATGAGAGAAAGAGGGGTTCTCTCATCATATGAACATGAAAAGGGAAGTAATATTAATATAAAAGAACATCCTTCAACATAAGATCATGGAGCCTAATGGAAATAAGATAAAAGAGATTACTTGAAAAGAAAGAGAGAGGTCGGATCCCTTACCATAAAATGTAACTCTTAAAACTCAAAGGTTGGGACCTTGAGGGCTTGGGGGCACCTTGGGAGGACTCCTTGGTAGGTAATGAGACCAGATCTTCATTTGGGGAGTGTTTTGAGTCGAATGGAGGAGAGGATGGCTTGGTATTTATAGGGAAAATGAGAGGACAAGGCATTAATGGCCAACGGACACCTCATTGGTTGTTTTGGAAAAACCATGGGCTTGCCCATGGTATTTTCCCATGGTATTGGCCACATGGGTCCCCTCGTACAATAATTCATCTCCTTTGGTCGTCCAACCCTTAAAATATCTCATGACATCATCATGACACAGTTATCATGTCATTAAACATACCAAAACCCTAAAACTGTATTTTCACGATTCATCGACAATTCAACTTTCTCAGAAAAATTCTCAAATTTCACCTTAACCAAATATAGATGCTCTGATTTCAAAAATGAGTCACATTTTATAAAAATAATTATCTAAATATTTTTCATTAAATTTTTAAATAAATACACTATTCACCGAAAATTCAGTTTTCTCATAAAAATCCCCAAAAATTACCATAACATAATATCGATGCTCTGAGTTCAAAAATGAAATGCATTTTATAAAAATAATTTTCTAAATATTTTTAATTTAAGTTTTATTTAAAAAACACAATTCACCCGAAAAAACTATTACTAGACTAATAATTTATAAAACCATTATTTAACCATTTTATTGAATCACATTACTTAATCAAGGTGCCTAGATTATCTTAATACTTTCTTTAAGTGATATTACTAATCCATTTGGTCATCTTACTAATCCTAAGCATAAAATCACTATTCATAATTTACTATTCATCAAAACTTATGGTGATCTTATTAGACTCTAAATTTCGTACTAAACATAATTGTAGAAGACCATTTTTTGAAAATCATTACAAATTTTTAATTATTTAAGGTTTACATAAACATTTTTAAGATATCCTTTCTCTAAAATTCATCAAAAATATTCATACTATATTTATCCGGACATTTAAAAATTCATAAACTTCATCATAAGAAGAAATCAAAATTTTTCTTTAAAAAAAGGATTACATAAGGCAGTTACGGTCTCCTTACATAGCCCCTTAACACGCCAGCATAGGACCTAAGTGTAAGGTGTGCTAAGGTGAGAGAATCCGAGGGAGGCTCGGCCAACATCGCACGAGTAGTAATTTCTATGAGTTTGAACTTCTCGCGAAGGAGATTCTGTTCTAGCTTCACACGATGAAGTTCGGCATGGGTTTGGCCCAGAGCAAAGCCCAATGGTGCTACCTCCTTCCCAAGTTTCGTCAGATGGGCTTCGATTGGTCTGAGACTACTAGATGAGGCCATCGAATCTCCTTTCTATATTAGTTAACCAAGGTCACTTTTATTTAGAGACAAGAGTCACAACATTCAATTTACAATGGTCATACTGACTAACAGTCATATAATAGTCAAAACCTAACAGTCTCGTTTTAATTATACTCATGTTATCAAATGAAACAGTTTTGTTGAGTATGAAAAATAAAATAACACACAAACTTATGAAACAAGATTTATTCAAAATTTCGGGTCTTTACAAATACTGTATGCATCTATCACTCAATGATAACTTGCTGACATACCATTCACTAATATTCATACTATATAATATCATGCTTCATGTTACACCTCTTGAAATACCTTTTCTTATATCTATAAAATATCTTAATTTAAATTTAAATAGTGAATGTTGATATGTAAGCTTTTTTAAAGAGTACATTCTTTATGTTTGGAATAAATGGGACACATACATGTTTCCTAAACATTTTCATTCCATCACCATCAAAGATGAAATAAATAACATTTATCAATGTAATTTTTATCTCTATATCCTCTGGCACCTCCTTAATCATTACATGGAATTATTTTTGAACACTCATTTTTAAATGATGAGATTTTACCCAGTCCTTCCTGATTTTAAGGTCCATTATTAGTAAATCTAAAAATATTATATACATTTTGGTCCTCATCATGTATAATCTATATAATAGAACTGATCTTTCCCTCCCTATTATTTTTTTAAAATCATAATCTTCATATTTATGCCTTTGATATTGATTATGGGGGTCAAATTTTCAACATCCCAACATACAATATTAAAATGAAATGTTGTATCACATACATACCAAAGGACCTTTTAGGTTTACATTTTTTTATAAGTAGGAAAAATATTAAATAATCAACTCCTATTAATTTCAAATAGTATCATTCCCAATATACCCATCCATTCATATTCCATAATATGTCATCCACATCATTCATATGAAACCCTTCTAGGGATAATGAATTTATCGTCTATATTGATATTTTATCATCTTTATTCTGAAAGGGAAAAGAAAAAATAGAAATTGTGATCTCATATGACCAGTAAGGGTAAACATAAAAATTATTATGTGATTATCATCACTGAAAAATAGATGAAAAAAATGGTGGTATTACATAATCAAAGTACATTGTCATAACATAAGATAAATCATTCCCATTAATTCTAGGATCATCAATCATGAAACAAGGAATTTGGCTCTATCATGGTAAAGATTCTAAAAAATATATAATCACAGGCCATTTGATTTCAACCAAGATCAATGGAATTATTAAAAATACATAGTAACAATAAATATAATGTTTTTTTAATGTTGTACACCATCTATGTAACCCATATTAAACATGTTTCATAAAAAACTAGAGCTTAGTTAAATCCATAAGAGAAACCCACTGGTAATTCCCTACTATTTTACTCTAAATGTAAGAGACATTACCCAATACAATAGTTCAATTTCTTGGAAAAAACATTGTATAATATATATTAGGCTCACCATAAACAATCTTGGTGAACCCATTATATAAACTATATTGAGATCATCTAGAACTATCTTGGTGCACCCATCGTATAAGCTACAATGGTATCACCCATCGCTATTTTGGTGCACCCATTATATAATCTATATCTGGAACACAGGTGGGATATAATGGTTCCCTAAACATCATGTAAAAATATCGGGCTCACCCATTCATCATATGTACGATCTAAATACCATTCATTAACAAAACATTCAGAATTCTTCTTACTGAAATCATATCATTAATTAGTGTTCTTTAATATCTCTATTAAACCATGGAAATGATATAGTTTCCCTAAAAATATCATAATACATCTAAATATATAATAAGGATGTTGTCAATACCAGGTATTCCAAATGGAGTGTGTGTATCATCAAGGTTTACATTCTACGGTGAATGTAAATGCTATGAAATTCTTATTAGTAAAATTCTTGAGGGAAAAAAACTTTTAAATTTGAATATCACTTTTAAGAAGACAAAATACAAAAAATATTGTAGAGATTGTTATTATTGAAAAAGACAATGAAATATAAAAAAGTTTCATTAAAGTATATAGTTTTTATAATATAAGGAAATTCTATTCAGGATATAAATAACAAAACTTATCTATTTTAAAAAAATTGTAAACGAAGTCAGCAGTGATGTTTTTTGAAATTATTTAGAAACGGTGTTTCAAAAATTAAAAACAATGTACAAAGTTCATGTAAATTATCACTAGGAAATAAATTATATTTTTAAAAAATACATTGAAAATAGTTCAGAAAACATGGATATATAAGGGAATGGTATTTGATATAAAAGAAATTATAATATCATTATAACTTACAAATGAAATTTCTAATATTTCCCAATTTAATAACGAGTGAAATGGAAATTAAACATTTGAACCACATGCATAACCCACAGAGAAGAAAATATATATAGTTCAAGAAAATATGTTCATATTATTTCCTCTTAATGATCCTTCAAAATAAAAAGTATTGAAATGAAAAGAGATTGTATTATAAAGTCGTTGACATTATGGTAACTTTTTAATCAAAATACCCTTAAAAGAATATATTCAAATGATACTTTAACTTTCATGGGCATGTCAAGAATCATGATTTAACATGTCAAAGAAAAGTAGAAACACCTTGAAAATAAATATAGTTTTATGACATAACATATGTCCCAATAAAGACAATTTTCAATGACCATCCCTTATAATGATCGTAACAATAAAGTGGAAATTATTCAGTGAATCACTTTTGTGCATCAAATAAAAATACTAAAAATATATATTTATAATTATAAAATAATTTAATTATAAATAATTACACACAAAATAATAGAATATTATTTAAAATTATGTATTAATATAAACCAATGTAAATATATTGTGTTATGAAATTCAACACCACTTTGTAACTGTAAATTTTAATACCATTGGCTGAAATAAATAAAAATTAAAATTAAAATACCATGATTTATGAATTATTCCTGATGGTAAATATATATGTTTATGTATATAAACAATATAAATAAAATTAGGTGCCTAATATTAAAATATTTCTAAATGAATGGAAATTGAGATGAAGTCTCATGCAAAATTTGTTATCTTAGGGATGAGACCTCATAAAAGGGTATAAAGTTATATGTATAATTTAATCCCAATAATTTTCATCAATAAAATCATAAAATACATTCATGGGAGGTATATAGACTAAAAACATTTTTGGTGACTATGACATATGTCTCACAGATGTAAAAGTGAGACATGAAACCCTTACCACATGTATGGACATTTAATGTTTGACCATTAAATAATATATAATAATATAATACAAATAATATTATTTATTAATAAAAATTTAATTTTTTTTGAAATATAGATAAATATTTTATTTTGAATATTTTTAATTTCATATTTAAAAACATAATCATTTAGGTTCACATTGGGTGTTTTGATTACGTTTGGTTCATATTTTTCAAACTACATCATTGTGGTTGTTAGGGTTTGCCTTAGTAGTATGCACCCCATAATCCTACATGAAAATGGGTGTTCAAAACCCATTTGGAATTGGTAATGTAGTAGTATTGTAGTGTACTATAGCGGTGGCGGCACAGGAGCAACTACGGGCACAATAGCGGCGTTAGGGTGTTGTAGTAGTGGCAGGCATTGTGCGGTACTGTAGAAGGTGGGTACTGTAGGAGTATTATTCACAGAATAGTCCTTGGGATGAAAAATTGGGCCAATAGGATATGTAATGGGCTAAAATCCCCTCTGGGCCTTTGGTCTATGTAATGGGTCTCCCTACACCTAGTTAAAAGAGGCCTTTGATTTTCTTTAATAATAAATGTGGTTTCGGCCCCAACCATAAAAAAAACTACGTCATTGTGTTGACATATGAAAAATAATTTTTTTTAAACATATCTAGGATAAAAATAAAAACATTATTATTTTATTTATTAATAAATTATACTTTTAAATACAATAATTATTAGTGGTTATGAAAAATGAACTACTTTACCATCATGGATATGGAGGGTCGTACATTAAAATGAGTAATGTTTCCATTTTTTAAATTTTATTATAGAAATAAGGAATGAAATATTTTATCATTAAGTAATGATAATTATATATTAAGTTATATATTATTCCATTAAATATACATATATATATCATCCAACTATATTAGTATGAAAAAATTTACATCACTTTGTAGATGTTTTAGTTCACATGTACGCATGAACCATGTTGTCATTTTTAGGTAAGAGAAATGGTATAAAATAAAAAGTTATATAATATTTTAATAATGATATATAATTCATTAATATAATACTTATTACATATTTTTATAACATTTTTTAATTAAACATATCTATAGTATCTTCTACATAAAGTGTTAGTGAAAAATGAATCAGATCCCTTCGTGAGGTGGTAGTCAGTCCAACACATGAGGGACGTTGTCCAAAAAATGGAAGGTAAGAAGGTATATTTGATATAATTACTCAAAATTTATAAATATTTTTTAATAACAATTATATTTTTTTATATGAATCATTGTAATAATATACGAGAGGTGATGATGGGAAATGAATGACATTGGTTCGTGAAGCAATAGTTCGTCCTATACACGGATGATGATTTGGTTTCCCATTTGATGGAAGAAAATATTAATTTAGGTTATTAAATTATAATAATAATATATATGAATATAATTAATGATTTTTATATTATATCAATATAATTGAAGGACATTTAAAGGATGTGGAATAATAAATAAAATAAAAATTCTCGATTAGGCATGATACCTCTTCTTTAGACAACTTCATTCGGTTAGCACTATAATAATTTTTTTGATGAATTTATTATCAAAAAATGAATCCATGATGTGGTAATGTATTTATGAAATAGAATAATTCATATAATCAACAAACCAAATATATTTTAATGTGTTAATTATAGAGTATTTTTCTGGCCTTTTACATGTGAGGTTAGTGGAACACATTTAATTGTTTAAATGAAGAAGTGATACCAACTTTTTTGACCTTCCATAAGGCTCTAAAAAAGACTATTATTAAGTTTAATACATTATATGATCTTAATAAATCTAAAAAATAGTATTAATACATTTTTATGTCAATTTTAAAATAGATATTTTTGGTTTACCAAAATGTAAATCTGTTTTTACTTAACTACAATATTTTCTTTTTATCATTTTCATTATTAATAATTTTGAAATATCATGTTATCAAAATTAATTAATAACAAATATTATTATTTTAAATATAGATTAAATTTTATAAAATAAAATTCATATATTTGTTGGAACTTAATATAAAATTAAACCTGTAGAAGCAATGAAAAAACATCTTTTCATGTAGTGTATGTTTCAAAAAAAGATGCTTTTACAATAACTATTTGACTGGTAATAATAACTATTTATATATAAATTTATATTTACTGGTACATAATATATCAATTTATTTTAATTAATTTCTTATTATGGGTTTTTAAATAATTAAATTTGAGAAATATTATGCTCATTAAAATTGTCTTAAGAAAAATACTTTTTTAAAACCCAAATATATACTTATAATAATATCTAATATATTGTTTATTTTGAGGTAATTAAATAAATTAATTATAAAATAATAACACATTTGTTACTTTAAATAATATTCACAACATTATAATTCCTTAAAATCTATTTATATAATTAAAATAAATGATATTTTTTAAAAACTTTACCATTCACTATTCAATGAAAAATCAATCTTTTCTGAAAAATAAAAAATATTCATTGTAAGATAATTTTTATATTATGATATAAAATATGAATTCTATTTTCCAAACTAAATTTTATAAAATATGTTATATATTAACATTAATGTATTTTTGAAAACCCAGATAAAACCACCTTTTAAAAAACTTTTATTCAAAAAACATTTCTTTTTATTTAAAATGATTCTTATATTATTTTATAATTATTATATAAAATTTTAATTTACATAATAATTATGTAAAACATATAATTTTAATAATTTCATTTGTTCAATTTTTACACTCTAATTTTGACAGCTAAATTATAAGGGTATAACATATTACTGTTCATTTATAGTTGGGGTTTCTCTATTGCATGATATTTAATGAAATATATTTAGTGGTTCATTAAAGCTCATTGATGTGTATCTTATATTCTATCAAAAGTACATTAATTCTTTTAAAATATCAATTTGTTACATTCAAGCTCTATAATAAGTTTCATCGTCCTAATTTTAACAATATCTTGATAATTAAGGGATTGAAATTTGAAAGTAATTTTATTGAAACTCGACATTGAAAAAAGGTTTAAAATAACAACCTATTGATAAGATAAAAAACTAAAGTATGAAATTCAACTAAAATAACACATAACCAGGTTCCCATATATGAAAAAAAATTATCGGAAGTTATAATATAGACATGGATAAAACTTTTAATTCCCAAATAATGATAGATATTGATAGAGATCATTGATCAAAATAATATTAATAATCAAAATAAATTCAATAACCACAAAACCATACACCAAACTGGGGTTAACAAATCAACATTTTCACCAATAATGATGGTAATATGACACAAATAGAATTCCAAGAACCTTCTCTTAGATTGGAGGAATTCATTTACCATATACTTTATAATAATATGGAAATATACTTAATTAGCGAGTAGAACAGCATCCTATAATCATATGCCACAAAAACCTCATCTTTTTTCCATCAATGAGTATTCGAGATGATTTTTTGTGAGTGAACAATTAAAAAAATTAAAGTATCACATCACCATATAAGTCATATCAATCAATTAAACTTGTATTTCGATAAAAACTAAAACCAAAATGGTTATCACATGGTATAATAATTTCCCAAATGTGTTAAACTTCATATGTTGAAATAGTACATTGATCTCCAAAAGTAAATAGTAATAATCAATGATCACACTGAATAATTCCTAATTAACATCTACCATAATTGGTGTTTACTTTCAAATAATAACTCAAACCTTCCTGATTTCAATAAAAAATATGCAAATATTATTTTAAAATAATATTAATCCCTTGGTCACCAAATAACTTTAGAATCCCACAGTTATCTATAAGATAAAAAGAATTACAACAATTAAATCAATATCAAATATAATATAAATAGAAAAATCAATAAATACCATAAACTTTTATACAAAAATAAAACCTTATACTTCAAGTTAACGAAAATGACTATATATACCTCCACTTAATAAAAAATATCATCAATTTTTGTTAATAACCTTATGAACTCATTTCCTAAAATCAAAAAGGGGTTTCTAATATATTGAAAATATGCTAATTCCTAATATCCAATGTTATCTATGAATTTTACATATAAAAACTATGAAATCCCCAAATCTGTACCCCATAATCCGGTGTAAAAATCATAAACATTATATTTATATATTTTATTCTGATGATGGTAAACCTATTTTTGCAATAAATACTAGAAAAAATCAAAAGGAAATATTTTCTCACATAAAAAAAGAACCTTTTATGTTAAGAGTTTTATAGAATTTGTATAAAATATTACAAAACAAATACCTAGTAGTTCAAGAGATCGACATTCACACTATACCAAAATTTTCATGTTCTATATTAGGCCATAAAAATCCTCCATAAGATGCCCCTCTAGGAATAATTCATTTAATATATTTCTCGATAAGAAAGGGAAAATAAATAATATGAAGGGTGAACTCAAACTACCCATAAGGGTAAACATACGAACTAGAAAATTATATCTATCAGGGATAAAATATGGCCATAAGAGAGTTATGTAATAATCAATTTCAATGAGCATACCATAAGAGAAATAATACTATCCAATAGCTATAATATATATCATGAATCATGTTATAAAGAATTAGTGTGAGAAATAATCATAAATATCAATAATCAAGATCAATATGATTTCAATCTTGATAAATGTCATAATTAAAAAACAAATACCATGAATTCATAAAATGAATCTATATCTTTTAACATCATCTTCATAACATGTTTTAAACTTATGTCAGAAATAAATATATCCTACTGAAATCCATTTGAGAAAGCCTCTCGTAACTACAAATTTATTATGACAACCCTAGCGTAACTATTATGTGGTATTATTTAATGGTTAGATTATCCCATGGAGTAAGAGTAATATTGGAATGAAAAGTGAAAATTTTGGGAATATTTTTCATGTTCACATGTTTGGCATCTGACTAAACATTCCAAGGATCCCAACTATGCATCCTCACGAAGGTATTTTCTTTTCTAACTCACATTGTTATTGAATGAAAAAAATAACCATTCTTCATAAGTGCACATCCCATACAACTCCTAGTAATGTTGATCTGTAAATTTTTCACTTGGTTTGTTTTATTGTGAGTGAAAACAATATGACACACTTGATATGGGTAGTATTTTTCATTCCCCTTCTTTTTAATTTTTTTCTCTCATTGGTTTCTCACTTTTAAACCCAATCTCTTTCAGGTCTCTCCCAACTCTATTATACTCCTCCGAATCTCATATATAGTTATTTTTATGTCTTCGTTTTGGTGAATATTCATCCTTTTAAAGAGGTATGAACTCATGTATTCTATTTCGTTTATTATTTATTTATTTTTTAAATCCATAATATTGTAGTGGTCATGTTTGGGTGATTTTAATTCCATTTTTTATGCTAACTTTGGATTCTTTATTCCCATCTATTTTGAGGCATCATTTGATTTCTATTTAGGTTGATTTTTTATGGTAGCATGATTCCACCACTTTAGGTAGTTGTTTTTGATTCATTTAAATTTATTTAAGGGTTCCTGGAATTTTAAATTCTTTAAATACTATTAAAATACAATTTATTCATGTATATGATATCTAGTATGTATTTAAAATGGAAATATTATCTTTAGTGGTTGTTTTCCTTTAGAATAATGGGTTAATTATCTTGTTCTGTGGAATTTAGTTTGAAATTAGTGTCTTATGAACTCTTAATGTTTGATAAAATTATATAGATGGGTTTAATTTTAAAATGTACTAGATCATTTAAAAATTTTCCAAGTAGGGTTTTAATGTTAGTTTCTATTTTGTTTTTTAATTGTTTTCATTGTTTGGTGGTTTATTTTTATAAAGTGAAAATGGATTTTATAAAGATTTATTTGGTTAATTTTGTCAAATATTATATTTTATTAGGGAATTGTTTTCAAATTTGAAATGCTATTAAAATGGTATTTCCAAATATATATGATAAAAATGTAGTCTTGGTAGTAACTAGTGATGTGTTATTGATTATTCCATTGTTTAAACCCTTTGTTTTGTTGTTGAGATTATACTGATCCATTTGATGGATTCCTTATGATTAGTTTCAGAATGAGATTATGTGTTGGGGATCACTTTATGTTTAGTGTGGGATCTTGGAAGGAAGTAATTGTTAAAATATCTATATGTTCTTCTTATTATAATGTGATGAAATTATTGTACATGGATCACCTCCATTATTATTCCATATGAATTTTTATATTTATAAGTGGGAAGTTATGGGAAATTTCTTGGCTAGTTGAGGTTTTTCACTAGGTAAACCCCCCCTTAGATGTACATAACTCCTAGATTTGGTGTTTCTCAAAATGGATAATTATTATTGGGATTCAGTGGAGAGATATGTGACTATTACCCTCATGTATACTTCTACCATGTTTGTATTTCTTATTTAGTCCTCTTAGTCCTCATGTCATTTCCCCATACAATATCTCATATGTTATTACATTTTTATGTATATTTCCATGTTTTAATTTTATTCCATGGATGGATTTAATTTATTTTTTTATAATCTTCCGGTTTTCATCTCATTGACTAATTTTCTTCAATCTATTTAATGGATTTATTTTATAACCTAATATCAATTAATTTATTTATTGTTTCCCTTGATTCATTATATACCTTATGATGGGTTTGAGTGATATTTTATGGGAAAATAAAGAAATTGGTTTTCAATGTTTCTTTTTTTCTTGTTTTTTAAATCATTAAAACTATGTATGGGTTTATGTTTAAATGTATTGTTTGGTTTTTTATGAGAAATTATTAGAAATTTTAAATGGTATGATTTTAGTTAAAACCACTTAATGGAATGTTTTATAAATTTCATATTTCTTTGAAGTGAATATTTGATACTTAGTTTAATATTATATAATGTAAAGGAAAGAAATAAAACTTATTTCCCCACATTATTACTAGAAAATAAAAAATAAATTATTATATAAGTGGAATGAATTGGACTCATTGTGGTATTCTATAAGCTTCATCTCATGCCCCACATAATCAAGATAATGGGTTTATAGTCTTCATATATTGTTAATGTATAATCAAGTTGGCTTGCGACTTCTCCCTTATTAAAATAGGGTGATGTAGGGGTGATGGTGGTTACTATTGAGTTACATGTAGTTCATGATCAAAATATTAGTTTCAGCGAACTAGTTGGATTGAGAATTTTTGTAGCTTATTAAGTTAATTTTTATTTAATCTGTTGATGTTTTGTAAGTCTTATTAGTTTATTATTTATGAGATATGTCTCTTGTAACTTATCTTGTATTTTAATTATTATTATATGTTTTTAATGTTTTAATTTTCTTCCTTCATGATGAAACTACACCCAATGGTTATTTATGATACCCTCGACGCATGTGGTTAGCTATGGTGGACTGGTGACTCTTCAAGGGGATGTGGCGGGCTAGTTTAAGAATCTGATCGATAGATTTCCTTGGTTGGTTCTTTAGAAAATTATATTGGATCTAGGATTCTTGAAAAGGGGATAAGGTTCTTGACACTCAACTTCTTTAGTATTTACAGTGTTTCTGTGTATTACAGAGACTATAAATGCCATTGGGGATCCAATGGAATGTTTGAATAATATAAAATACTCCTCTATGTCACACAGAACCTCATGTTATTGTTGATGTATCTGGATTGAGTCAAATTAAAATGTTTTTTATTTATATTTTTTATGGATTTATTAAATATTGTGATGATTTTTTTGTCTTTGTTGAGTGTACCTATGATTTTGAGGGTTAATTTTTTCTCATAGGTGAAAACGGTGAATAGACCAGGGGAGAATGGTTTGCATGAATATTCTACAAAACCATGTGTTGATTATATCATACGGTTTTCAATCCATAAATTTTCATGTCCCATATTTTAGCACAGGTTTTTTCAACTCATGCAGCGAAACCATGCCCATTTCATCTTCCCCCTCAAAATTGTTGTTTTTATCCTTTTCTTCCTGTATGGACTTTAATGTATTATTTCATTGTCATATTATCTTATTATGGATTTCTAATTCTTATTTTTAATGAAATTAATTAAATTGAACGTTTCTTTATGTTAGATGTGTTCATATTTTTTTCTCTTGGGACATGGTTTTGTGAAATGGAATTTAGTTTTCCAAATTGAAGAGATATTTGGAAATATTTAGTACCATCCTATGGAAGATACCCAAATAAAGGAAATGTAATTCAATGAGTGTCTTCATTATATTTACTTACCAACCAACTTCAAATGATATTAAAACATAATGATTTAATATCCTCAACAACTTCTACATAATAGTATTTTTCTAATTAGTTCTGACCTACAACCATTTCCAGTTTTATCATGTGGGTTACAAACTCATTGTTCATGTGTAAGGAAGATTACCACCTCACAAACCAATGTCATTCATTCATATATTACAATATTTAATGGCCAGGTTTGAATATTGATCTAAATTATAAATATGTTTATATATTTATGATATAGTTATAAATTTTGAGTCATTATATCATATATTTTATTTAATTTCCACTCTATATGATATATGAAAATGTTGCTTGTGTGTAAATAGAACTACTACCTCGCGAAGCGACGTGATTTTTCGTTCACTAATTCTTTACATGGAATGTAATGAGGTTAATTTTAATGATTATATTTGATATACATTACATAATTATGATATTCATGACATATTTATAATTCTGGAAAAATAATATATATCATTTATTTTCTTACACTTTCATTTACTTAAAGATGATACCATGTGCATGTACATGTGGAAAAACACCTTAATGAAGCGATGTGACTCGATTATCAATAGCACGCCACGTGGATGATATATTTAAGTGAATATAATGAAATAATGTGTTAGATATGATATTATTATAATTATGGAAAGATCAAATATTACATACCTCATTTCTATAATGACCATTACAAAATGGAAACGTTATTCTTGCATACTTACAACCTACCATCTTTGTGAACATAACATACTTAATTTTTCAAATCCATCATTCATGTATAGATTTAAAAGTTTAATTGACTGAAAATAATATATATTATTTCATGATTATTATTATATAGATTATATGTCTATATAATATGTGAAATAATAGGATCTTTCATGACCAAACCAACATAAGAAAAAAAATTCATTTAACACCAAAAAAAATATCACAATGAATAATTATTAATGAATAGGTAATAAGATCTCATAAAAAGGATCATATATGACATTATAAATATCAATATAATTCAGGTGTAATTTATAACATGTTTAAATCCACTATAATAGATGCTAAATAGTTTTTATTCTAAATGAAGTGGGAGGTAAGGAATTTCTTAACTCAATTTTCACTCATTAGGTGAAAATTTTACCTCATTGAATATGTAACACCCCAAGTAAATAATGAATATGAAATTTTCATATTTATCCATATTTGTGAATAAAATATTAATATGGTTTAAAGGGGACACTATGCTCGATGGAATACCCAACACGCAACAACGAGTTTCTTGGGAATCTTACGTTGCACTCTAATAATAAAATTATATTATTACAAATGGTAGTTAACATGTAGTCGTTGTATTGGCGGGAATGGATAGAAATAACTAAAATATGATTATATATGTTTTTTAAATTTTTTTACATTTATCCAATAAAAGATAAAGGCTTAAAATATGTAAAGAATTCAATTTTAGGCGTATATGCCCTAGTTTTCACCAAAGGTTCACTTATCGCCTTTTAATGGAGAACTGTCATTAAATATAGTTTTGTTCACTGTAACACCCTAAGATTTCATAGTGTGTTATTTCGTCAAAATAATTCAATAACTTGCACTACACGCAACACCGAGTTCAAGCGCACCATGACTTACCAAACAAGCCGTTCAAAAAAGGTTATGAATAGTATTAACTAAATTTTAAACTTTATATAATCCTTATAATTTTAGAATCCATATTATGAGTTTCTTAGACATAATGTAAGAACAAATTCATCTTCAGTATTGTAGTTTTACCAACTTTTAATAGTGAACCCTTTTTAAATAAAATATTTTAAACTTTTTGACTAAATGGGGACATCAAAAAATTTAAAATAAAACATCCCAAGCTTCCACGGTACGCTTTCCTTTGAATAAAACAGCAGCGTGTGTTGTACGCAACTTCGAGTTTTAACACACACCACAACCGATCAAACTAGCCGTTATGAATAGTAATACTTAATTTTTTGAAATTATATATATTTTATATTTCAAAATGGACTTCATTTTTGGATTCGGAATATCAAATTTATCCTAAGGTGAAATTTTGGTACTTTTCGGATAACTTTCATATTTTGATGAATAGTAAAAATTACTAAATTTTAATTAAAAACAACTTTTTTAATCAAAATAATTAATAGTGATAAATTATGAATTTGAGTGGTTTTAAAGTATATTTAGAATATATCTTTACCATTTAATATAATTTTGGTCATTGGACATAATTTTACAATTAAACCGAACATAAACAAATGTCAATC
This sequence comes from Viscum album, assembly GCA_963277665.1. Classification (NCBI taxonomy): domain Eukaryota; kingdom Viridiplantae; phylum Streptophyta; class Magnoliopsida; order Santalales; family Viscaceae; genus Viscum; species Viscum album. The sequence goes on from OY728135.1 coordinate 1,407,806,021, forward strand.
TTTTGATAGTTATTATCTCTTAAAAACACGCTTTTTGTTTTGACAGCGGGAATTAATTTTTAATTAATTTCTGCCACTTCTGTGTTTTGAATTTAGAAAAATGGATTCCATATTTTGAATCTGGATGTTCAAATTGTGTAAATAGGTAACTTTTATTTTTAGACATTTTGAATAATTACTGCGGTAAATATTTTATTTACCATGGTTAAGGGTAAATCCGGTAAATAAGGGTTAAAAAATAATATTATAATAATACTAAATTACCCTAAAACGTGTCTTAACCCTATTGGTTGATACATGGTCGACCATGGGAATCTTTGGGTCAATTTTGGGACCCCATTGATCCACTTGTAAGTGATAATGACACTTTATTTTAATTAAGTTAAAATGAATACAAAAATGGCATAAGCTTACATCTTTTAAAAGAACAATTTTTAAATAGGGTTATACATGTTGTATTTTCGATTATAAATATTCATTAGAAAGATAAAAAGATTACCTACATAATGATATTTTATTTATAATTTTTAGACATCAAATAATTTAAATTATTAATGACACAATAATGATGCAATGTTTACCTCATTAATAAATCATTTAAATAAATAAGATTATAATGATTAAAATATTATCTAAAACCTGTCCAATTATTATTGGTTGATGTTATTTAGAATATGAGTCATATTATCTTCGACCTCAATGATTTTTGGACCATTATAAACCGTATATAATTATATTATAAAGTAATACTTTCACTCTTTCCTAAAGAGACCCTCCTCTCCCTTATAAAAGGAGACCACTTCTACTCATTCCTCACACCTCTCAAGCCACTTGGCTCGTCCAAACTCTGCCCAACTAAGCTCCCCACATCCCTCTCCTCCTCCTTGAAGCTTCCCCTTAGGCAGAAAGCATTTCAAGAAGTCCTTTGGTTCCAACCAAAGTGAGTTACCTAAATTAAAGGTAACATTTTCTCTTAAATTATTTTCAATTATTTTGCTTCTCCAACCCCCAAACTCTTTTTATTTCCTTTCTTTTGTAACAACACCAGTATCCACAATATACAAGGATGTTGTTATAAGAAGGATTCAAACTACACATTCACACAACTCCATCTAATGGATGATGAACATAATGTTTCTGTGGATGGAAAACTAACGCCTCACGAAACGATGATTGTTCAAATACATCTTACCGCCTCTCATGGTGGCCATTAGGATGGCACTGTAATTAAATATGATATTAATGATATATATTTTATATATAAGCTTCTGTAATTCCATTTTATTTCATACAATTATTCGTTTCATGTTGTATATACATACGATAATTTCATTTGAGGAAGTGCGGACTACCGCCCCCTTAAAATGATATGACTCGTTCATACCACACATGGAACGTATAAAGGATGGTGTTAATGAACTTAAGTAACATATATAAAATATTATATTTTACTGGAATAGTAATATACCTATGTATCATTTGGATTCGATTCTTTTAAAATAAAAATTAAATGGAAGTAGCATCTGTGCGTACGTACGGACTACCGTCTCCACGAACGCGATAAGATTCATTCTCCATTGTATCCATTCAAGTATAATTATCATTTTATGATTTAAAAATGATGTTTAAGGACTTGATACCATTCTGGATATGAATAATATACATCCCATTAATAACGAATATGGCTCACATAACAAAGAATGTAAAGTAAAATGAACCCGTTAACACCTGAAATGACGATAATTCTAAGATATTATTAACAAATCGATGTTAAAAGATCATATATGATATCATATTAGAGTAACTGATTCTTGTATTATTCAATAACAATTATTTCACCATTATACAGGAGTTAAACCTACCATCGACCAAGGAAAAAGTACAATGTAAGGGATTTTCTTATCTCACTTTCAATTCCGTGAGATTTCCATTTTTCACCACTAAATTATTGAAAGTGGTGTATTGTGTACTACCATTTGATATATATTCATGATTCTATTTATATTCATGTTATTCTGTAAATCATTTGGTGGTTATTAACTTTTGGCCATACGACTCAGTCGATTAACGTGGTAAGGGATTTTCTTATCTCACTTTCAATTCCGTGAGATTTCTATTTTTCACCACTAAATTATTGAAAGTGGTGTATTGTGTACTGCCATTTGATATATATTCATGATTCTATTTATATTCATGTTATTCTGTAAATCATTTGGTGGTTATTAACTTTTGTCCATACGACTCAGTCGATTAACGTGGTAAGGGATTTTCTAATCTCACTTTTAATTTCGTCAGAATTCCATTGTTCACCACTTAATTATTGCATGTGGTGTATGTGTACTGCCCATGATTGTATTCATTGTGTAATATACTTTATTTTATGGGTATTTACATCATCATGGTATGATCTTTCTTTCATGGGTTTTTGTTTCGTAAGTTACCTAATCGATAAGGGAATTTGAGATTTCAATTTCCACTCTTTTGGCTTTACGCATATTTCATTGATTATACTACCCCAAGATTATGTGTGGAATCACTATTCATTTGATTATGTCATAATTTCCACTCCCCTTCCTGTGGATATAGTTTTGATACACATAATCACTCCATTGAAAATTCTCAAGTCATTGATATGAATTTGATAAGAGTAATTTTAGCTCTTTCACCATTTGTTGAGTTAAACATCCAATTCGTGGGTGTTGTTTTTACAAGAATATGTGTGAATATCCTTTGATTGTTTTACAATAAATATCCAATCATATTTAGTGTATTTATATTTTTCACACATAATTATGTTGTTGATTTATCCTTAACCTAAGGATATGGCCTTTATGAGAGATTTCATCTCAACTTACATTCCATTGAGACTTCTTTGTTGATATACACCAAATCACTTTTATGTGGTGTATATAATGTACTTTGACATAGTATATCATGAATTCCCTTTATTCTCATGATATTAAAAAGTTTTGATTACCTCAATTATTTGTATTCAAGTGTCTCTCTTTTGGTTAGAATCTCTAACTAAAATACCATTTTTAAATGTTTTAAAGAATTATTCATCTAAATCATTCTCATTAATGCCCATGTTTTAAAAATGGTTTTAAAGATTTATTTATATGGACATTAAAGTTTAGAAATTAAAACTCCTTTTAAAAAGTTTCAAAGTGGTATGGGACACTTTGATTCAAAAATCTATTTTTAAATGGCTTCTTGACAAATAGTGTGACTTTTAAATGTCTTCAAGAAAAGGGGGATATTTCTCTCAAATGGTTTTGATGATTATTTTCATCTATGTCAACATCCTTAACTATTCTTGATTGAGGTTAATGTGATACAATAAAATCTTCCATATTGTATCAAATGAGTTATGTTTGATTGTGGATGTGCTATTTTTATACCATTCATGGTTTGTGGTAGAAGTATTGACATTTCATATGCTATTTTTAATACGAATGTTTATGTTATGTTTAAACCTTTTCATATGGGAATGCATTGGACTTAATATGTGATGGGTGGAGCCCGCTATAGCTCCTCGATGCATCGGTAGGTCTCATGAGACAAACTAGTGTCTTCGCACAAGGCCTTGGCAAAATCTTATTTGTAGTCTTGGCACGAGGCCTTGGCTATGTGGTTATGATAGTCTGGCATTATGCATTCCATCATTATGAAAGTGGTTATTGATATTGAATGTGATCATTCGACTAGTAGAATATCCATGTGAGTAAGTAAATGGCATTATTTCATTTTACCTTTGCCATTTTATGCTGAAGTTCAAGTTTCAAAGGCTTTTGTTTTAGTTATAAATTGCCTTAAGTGTTTATGCTTATTTATGAAAGCTTCTGCTATAATGTTATCCTTACTGAGCATCCGAGATCACCCCTTTAAATGTTTTATTTTTTTTCCAGGATTATGAAGAAGTAATTTATGAATGACCTGCAGGGATAGTATGAGGGGATATGAAGACAAGATGTTTTTTTTATGATGTAATGTAAAACTTTATGGATGTATCTAGTTATTCCAAGGCTACTAAACTAATCGGTCTTTCGAGACTTGATCTTTCTCATGATCATGCCAATGTTATGTAATAATGCACCGACTCTGGATAACTAGGGTCGGGGCGTTACAGTTGGTATCAGAGGAAGTTTAGTACAAACCTTGGTAGCTAGATTTAGATAAACTCTGATTAGAGCACGTAGACCTAAGATGAACTTTGAGGATTAGTATAAAAGAACTTCCTAGAATTTTGGTATTGTAAAGATTTTGTGAGTTTTCCAAGCAATACATCCCTGTCTGGATACGATCTGGTAGAGGCGGCTCTGGCACAGATTTACCTAGGGGTAAAACCCGAAAACACCGCTTTGAGCTAGACTCGAACGGGAACTGGTGCACGACAACGAGCCTTGCTGCACTCTTGGTTACGACACTCCCGGGGGATATGCTTAGGATAATTTACATTTTATTTACAAATCGATTTAAGTAATATATACATAAGATGAGAGTAAATGACCTTGGTTAATCCTAATATGTTTCAAATTGAGAATATGGTGACATTTTAATCTCTAAATGATTTTACGACTACTATTACTCACACAATGCTTTCTGGTTTTAGTCAATGGCTGGATTCCAAGGAAGTCATAGTGACTTTGAGAATGATGTACAAGGTGGGAACGGTGGTGGAAATGAGCAACAAAATGGAATGTTGATAGGTGTAAAAGATATCGTCTTTATGCCAAATCAGTTTTCCAAAAATATGATCAACAATATATATATTAACCAACTCCCAGACTCCACAAGGAAGAGAAAGGTGATAAATGATAAGATCTCCAGCAATGGAGACCATGGAGAAAAGAAACCTCAATTTTCATCATGCAGGAATTGTGGAAAGAGACACCCAGGAAAGTGTCTCAATGGGACAACGAAATGTTTTACGTGCGGGAAGGAAGGACATAAAGTGAAGAATTGCCGAAGAAAAATGAAGAGTACTATGGAAGAAGATAAAAATGGTCCCAAGAGTCCATCTACAGTCATTTGCCGTAAATTTAGGGGACCTGGCCATTACCCAAGTGAATGTCCTATTTTATAGGATATTTTCTTGCTCAAAGAAGAAGCTATGTGGAAATAAATGGTTGGAGAAAAATTTAAAAAGTATTAGCACTCCTTGTTGATGGGTTTACTTTGGAATAATTTTCTCTTGTATTTGTAACCCCTCAGTTTTCCATGTGAGAATGATATTTGAGGAATAATTTTCTCTTCTCTTATGGATATAGGTATAAATAACCATTTGGTTTTATATGATCATTGGGGTTTGAGAAAATGATAAGTTATTATAATTTGGGATGAAAATGCAAAGTATGATATAACATTTGTGGTTAAATTATGTTATTTTGAAAAATTTATCTCATTTTGGTAATATTATAGAATATAGTTTTTGAAAAAGGACAACATGTAGACCGTGTGACAACCCGTCGCGTCGGACAAAGCTGTGGGAATCGAACCCACAACCAAAGTGCGATTGGGATTTATCGCCTACCACTGGACTACGTGAAGTCCCTGGTTAATATGACTATTTTTTTTGTTAAATGATTTTATTGATCAATAATAAGATGATTTGGGTTCTTATGTCTTATCAAATGAATACCCTTGGTATAGGAAAATGATTTGGAGATTAAGTGATAAATGTTATTTTGGAAGATGTTTGTTTTGTTAGGAACACTATATGCCCAAGGAAAATAGAATACAATGAGGTTTCATTTGTAGAGTAATGGTGGATTTTTATCTACATTTTTATTGTTGATTTATAGTGATTTGGGTTATTTATGGAAATGATTAACCTATAACAGAGAATATGTGATGATGTTAATTACTTTTAAGTATGTGACTTTTAGAGTATTTGATGTCATTTGGAGATACAATGTAACATGGGAGACTACATAATCAAATTCTTCTATGTTTTGGGTTTCAATATTAGTTTGGATTATATTAAAGGATTTTAAGGACAATTGGTTATTGAATGGTATCTATTTAACTTTGGGGTATTGTTGGTTTAATTTTAGAAATTAAGATTAGTGCATATTTAGCTCAATGAATATCCTTTTGGGGGATCATTAGATCATTCACTAACCATTTTGGTTTTGATTAATCTTTAAAGACAATGTCAATATATGGTTTATCATGCATGGATCATGTGATTCTATAGAAGTTTATTCTAGCTCTTCCAGTGTGACCAAGTCTTCTTGAATACTCATCGTTTAAAAAAAATTGAGTTAGTGGGGGAAATTTATTAAAGAATGAAAATCTACTTAAAATTTAAGTATATCTCATAATGTTCTTAGTCAATATCATAAATGAATTCCTCTTCCTTATGTAATGTAACTTTAAAAAAAATGTTGTCCTAGATGGTACCTTAAATCATCACTAATTTATGGCTTTGGGATTGTTGGCCTTTTCATAGCCATGTTCTCTACCACTCTCCATCAGATAATTGATGGTTAGATTTCTCCTCCATATCCATATTTTCCTACATGGAACCCTAGTATGTGTTATTTTCGGTAATCTTCATACTTTCCACTCTTTATTTTAAATAGAGGCCTCATTAATTCATTTTTCGATGTGGGATATCAACTAAGATATTTTGAGATGTCAAAAATGTGTGATCCCAATACCCTATATTTTGTTGAACCGATGGTACTTCAAATCATCATAGATTGATGAGTTTGAGGACCTCAATTTTATACTTGTTTGTGATTGATGACCTCAACCACTACCTATAAATATTCACGTTTTTCCTCCAATTATATGTCTCTAATTGCCACCAATGTTCTCCTAATCGAGATCATAATTTGGTGGTGACCCTTTCATTTCTCTTTTCCTTATATTAAGACTAAATTTTAGTAAACCAATTTCCAATGTGGGTTTTCCCACAAATATATTTTCTATTTTCAACCTTTTATTTTCAAAGAAAAATTTCAAATTGCGAGGACCTAATTTATTGAAGGAGGGGAGAATGTAACACCCCAAGATTTCATAGTGTGTTATTTCTTCAAAATAATTCAATAACTTGCACTACACGCAACACCGAGTTCAAGCGCACCATGACTTACCAAACAAGACGTTCAAAAAAGGTTATGAATAGTATTAACTAAATTTTAAACTTTATATAATCCTTATAATTTTATAATCCATATTATGAGTTTCTTAGACATAATGTAAGAACAAATTCATCTTCAGTATTGTAGTTTTACCAACTTTTAATAGTGAACCCTTTTTAAATAAAATATTTTAAACTTTTTGACTAAATGGGGACATCAAAAAATTTAAAACAAAATATCCCAAGCTTCCACGGTACGCTTTCCTTTGAATAAAACAGTAGCGTGTGTTGTACGCAACTTCGAGTTTTAACACACACCACAACCGATCAAACTAGCCGTTGTGAATAGTAATACTTAATTTTTTGAAATTATATATATTTTATATTTCAAAATGGAGTTCATTTTTGGATTCGGAATATCAAATTTAGCCTAAGGTGAAATTTTGGTACTTTTCGGATAACTTTCATATTTTGATGAATAGTAAAAATTACTAAATTTTAATTAAAAACAACTTTTTTAATCAAAATAATTAATAGTTATAAATTATGAATTTGAGTGGTTTTAAAGTATATTTATAATATATTTTTACCATTTAATAAAATTTTGGTCATTGGACATAATTTTACAATTAAACCGAACATAAACAAATGTCAATCTTTTGATAGTTATTATCTCTTAAAAACACGCTTTTTGTTTTGACAGCGGGAGTTAATTTTAAATTAATTTCTGCCACTTCTGTGTTTTGAATTTAGAAAAATGGATTCCATATTTGGAATCAGGATGTTCAAATTGTGTAAATAGTTAACTTTTATTTTTAGACATTTTGAATAATTACTGCGGTAAATATTTTATTTACCATGGTTAAGGGTAAATCCGGTAAATAAGGGTTAAAAAATAATATTATAATAATACTAAATTACCCTAAAACGTGTCTTAACCCTATTGGTTGATACATGGTCGACCATGGGCATCTTTGGGTCAATTTTGGGACCCCATTGATCCACTTGTAAGTGATAATGACACTTTATTTTAATTAAGTTAAAATGAATACAAAAATGGCATAAGCTTACATCTTTTAAAAGAACAATTTTTACATAGGGTTATACATGTTGGATTTTCGATTATAAATATTCATTAGAAAGATAAAAAGATTTCCTACATAATGATAGTTTATTTATAATTTTTAGACATCAAATAATTTAAATTATTAATGACACAATAATGATGCAATGTTTACCTCATTAATAAATCATTTAAATAAATAAGATTATAATGATTAAAATATTATCTAAAACCTGTCCAATTCTTATTGGTTGATGTTATTTATAATATGAGTCATCTTATCGTCGACCTCAATGATTTTTGGACCATTATAAACCGAATATAATTATATTATAAAGTAATACTTTCACACTTTCCTAAAGAGCCCCTCCTCTCCCTTATAAAAGGAGACCACTTCTACTCATTCCTCACACCTCTCAAGCCACTTTGCTCGTCCAAACTCTGCCCCACTAAGCTCCCCACATACCTATCCTCCTCATTGAAGCTTCCCCTTAGGAAGAAAGCATTTCAAGAAGTCCTTTGGTTCCAACCAAAGTGAGTTACCTAAATTAAAGGTAACATTTTCTCTTAAATTATTTTCAATTATTTTGCTTCTCCAACCCCCAAACTCTTTTTATTTCCTTTCTTTTGTAACAACACCAGTATCCAAAATATAAAAGGATGTTTTTATAAGAAGGATTAAAACTACACATTCACACAACTCCATCTAATGGATGATGAACGTAATGTTTCTGTGGATGGAAAACTAACGCCTCACGAAACGATGATTGTTCAAATACATCTTACCACCTCTCATGGTGGCCATTAGGATGGAACTGTAATTAAATATGATATTAATGATATATATTTTATATATAAGCTTCTGTAATTCTATTTTATTTCATACAATTATTCGTTTCATGTTGTATATACATACGATAATTTCATTTGAGGAAGTGCGGACTACCGCCCCCTTAAAATGATATGACTCGTTCATACCACACATGGAACGTATAAAGGATGGTGTTAATGAACTTAAGTAACATATATAAAATATTATATTTTACTGGAATAGTAATATACCTATGTATCATTTGGATTCGATTCTTTTAAAATAAAAATTAAATGGAAGTAGCATTCGTGCGTACGTACGGACTACCGTCTCCACGAACGCGATGAGATTCATTCTCCATCGTATCCATTCATGTATAATTATCATTTGATGATTTAAAAATTATGTTTAAGGACTTGATACCATTCTGGATATGAATAATATACATCCCATTAATAACTAATATGGCTCACATAACAAAGAATGTAAAGTAAAATGAACCCGTTAACACCTGAAATGACGATAATTCTAAGATATTATTAACAAATCAATGTTAAAAGATCATATATGAAATCATATTAAAGTAACTGATTCTTGTATTATTAAATAACAATTATTTCACCATTATACAGGAGGTAAATCTACCATCGACCAAGGAAAAAGTACAATGTAAGGGCTTTTCTTATCTCACTTTCAATTCCGTGAGATTTCCATTTTTCAACACTAAATTATTGAAAGTGGTGTATTGTGTACTGCCATTTGATATATATTCATGATTCTATTTATATTCATGTTATTCTGTAAATCATTTGGTGGTTATTAACTTTTGGCCATACGACTCAGTCGATTAACGTGGTATGGGATTTTCTTATCTCACTTTAAATTCCGTGAGATTTACATTTTTCACCACTAAATTATTGAAAGTGGTGTATTGTGTACTTCCATTTGATATATATTCATGATTCTATTTATATTCATGTTATTATGTAAATCATTTGGTGGTTATTAACTTTTGGCCAAACGACTCAGTCGATTAACGTGGTAAGGGATTTTCTAATCTCACTTTTAATTTCGTGAGAATTCCATTGTTCACCACTTAATTATTGCATGTGGTGTATGTGTACTGCCCATGATTGTATTCATTGTGTAATATACTTTATTTTATGGGTATTTAAATCATCATGGTATGATCTTTCTTTCATGGGTTTTTGTTTCGTAAGTTACCTAATCGATAAGGGAATTTGAGATTTCAATTTCCACTCTTTTGGCTTTACGCATATTTCATTGATTATACTACCCCAAGATTATGTGTGGAATCACTATTCATTTTATTATGTCATAATTTCCACTCCCCTTCCTGTGGATATACTTTTTATACACATAATCACTCCATTGAAAATTCTCAAGTCATTGATATGAATTTGATAAGAGTAATTTTAGCTCATTCACCATTTATTGAGTTAAACATCCAATTCGTGGGTGTTGTTTTTACAAGAATATGTGTGAATATCCTTTGATTGTTTTACACTAAATATCCAATCATATTTAGTGTATTTATATTTTTCACACATAATTATGTTGTTGATTTATCCTTAACCTAAGGATATGGCCTTTATGAGAGATTTCATCTCAACTTACATTCCATTGAGACTTCTTTGTTGATATACACCAAATCACTTTTATGTGGTGTATATAATGTACTTTGACATAGTATATCATGAATTCACTTTATTCTCATGATATTACAAAGTTTTTATTACCTCAATTATTTGTATTCAAGTGTCTCTCTTTTGGTTAGAATCTCTAACTAAAATACCATTTTTAAATGTTTTAAAGAATTATTCATCTAAATCTTTCTCATTAATGCCCATGTTTTAAAAATGGTTTTAAAGATTTATTTATATGGACATTAAATTTTAGAAATTAAAACTCCTTTTAAAACGTTTCAAAGTGGTATGGGACACTTTGATTCAAAAATCTATTTTTAAATGGCTTCTTGACAAATAGTGTGACTTTTAAAAGTTTTCAAGAAAAGGGGGATATTTCTCTCAAATAGTTTTGATGATTATTTTCATCTATGTCAACATCCTTAATTATTCTTGATTGAGGTTAATGTGATACAATAAAATCTTTCATATTGTATCAAATGAGTTATGTTTGACTGTGGATGTGCTATTTTTATACCATTCATGGTTTGTGGTAGAAGTATTGACATTTCATATGCTATTTTTAATACGAATGTTTATGTTATGTTTAAACCTTTTCATATGGGAATGCATTGGACTTAATATGTGACGGGTGGAGCCCGCTATAGCTCCTCGATGCATCGTTAGGTCTCATGAGACAAACTAGTGTCTTGGCACAAGGCCTTGGCAAAATCTTATTTGTAGTCTTGGAACGAGGCCTTGGCTATGTGGTTATGATAGTCTGGCATTATGCATTCCATCATTATGAAAGTGGTTATTGATATTTCATGTGATCATTCGACTAGTAGAATATCCATGTGAGTAAATAAATGGCATTATTTCATTTTACCTTTGCCATTTTATGCTGAAGTTCAAGTTTCAAAGGCTTTTGTTTTAGTTATAAATTGCCTTAAGTGTTTATGCTTATTTATGAAAGCTTCTGCTATAATGTTATCCTTACTGAGCATCCGAGCTCACCCCTTTCAATGTTTTATTTTTTTTCCAGGATTATGAAGATGTAATTTATGAATGACCTGTAGGGATAGTATGAGGGGATATGAAGACAAGATGTTTTTTTTATGATGTAATGTAAAAATTTATGGATGTCTCTAGTTATTCCAAGGCTACTAAACTAATCGGTCTTTCGAGACATGATCTTTCTCATGATCATGCCAATGTTATGTAATAATGCACCGACTCTGGGTAACTAGGGTCGGGGCATTACAGTTGGTATCAGAGGAAGTTTAGTACAAACCTTGGTAGCTAGATTTAGATAAACTCTGATTAGAGCACGTAGACCTAAGATGAACTTTGAGGATTAGTATAAAAGAACTTCCTAGAATTTTGGTATTGTAAAGATTTTGTGAGTTTTCCGAGCAATACATCCCTGTCTGGATACGAGCTGGTAGAGGCGGCTCTGGCACAGATGTACCTAGGGGTAAAACCCGAAAACACCGCTTTGAGCTAGACTCGAACGGGAACTGGTGCACGACAACGGGCCTTGCTGCACTCTTGGTTACGACACTCCCAGGGGATATGCTTAGGATAATTTACATTCTCTTTACAAACCGATTTAAGTAATATATACATAAGATGAGAGTAAATGACCTTGGTTAATCCTAATATGTTTCAAATTGAGAATATGGTGACATTTTAATCTCTAAATGATTTTACGACTACTATTACTCACACAATGCTTTCTGGTTTTAGTCAATGGCTGGATTCCAAGGAAGTCATAGTGACTTTGAGAATGATGTACAAGGTGGGAACGGTGGTGGAAATGAGCAACAAAATGGAATGTTGATAGGTGTAAAAGATATCGTCTTTATGCCAAATCAGTTTTCCAAAAATATGATCAACAACATATATATTAACCAACTCCCAGACTCAACAAGGAAGAGAAAGGTGATAAATGATAAGATCTCCAGCAATGGAGACCATGGAGAAAAGAAACCTCAATTTTCATCATGCAGGAATTGTGGAAAGAGACACCCAGGAAAGTGTCTCAATGGGACAACGAAATGTTTTACATGCGGGAAGGAAGGACATAAAGTGAAGAATTGCCGAAGAAAAATGAAGAGTACTATGGAAGAAGATAAAAATGGTTCCAAGAGTCCATTTACAGTCATTTGCCGTAAATGTAGGGGACCTGGCCATTACCCAAGTGAATGTCCTATTTTATAGGATATTTTCTTGCTCAAAGAAGAAGCTATGTGGAAATAAATGGTTGGAGAAAAATTTAAAAAGTATTAGCACTCCTTGTTGATGGGTTTACTTTGGAATAATTTTCTATTGTATTTGTAACCCCTCAGTTTGCCATGTGAGAATGATATTTGAGGAATAATTGTCTCTTCTCTTGTGGATATAGGTATAAATAACCATTTGGTTTTATATGATCATTGGGGTTTGAGAAAATGATAAGTTATTATAATTTGGGATGAAAATGCAAAGTATGATATAACATTTGTGGTTAAATTATGTTATTTTGAAAAATTTATCTCATTTTGGTAATATTATAGAATATAGTTTTTGAAAAAGGACAACATGTAGACCGTGTGACAACCCGTCGCGTCGGACAAAGCTGTGGGAATCGAACCCACAACCAAAGTGCGATTGGGATTTATCGCCTACCACTGGACTACGTGAAGTCCCTGGTTAATATGACTATTTGTTTTGTTAAATGATTTTATTGATCAATAATAAGATGATTTGGGTTCTTATGTCTTATCAAATGAATACCCTTGGTATAGGAAAATGATTTGGAGATTAAGTGATAAATGTTATTTTGGAAGATGTTCGTTTTGTTAGGAACACTATATGCCCAAGGAAAATAGAATACAATGAGGTTTCATTTGTAGAATAATGGTGGATTTTTATCTACATTTTTATTGTTGATTTATAGTGATTTGGGTTATTTATGGAAATGATTAACCTATAACAGAGAATATGTGATGATGTTAATTACTTTTAAGTATGTGACTTTAAGAGTATTTGATGTCATTTGGAGATACAATGTAACATGGGAGACTACATAATCAAATTCTTCTATGTTTTGGGTTTCAATATTAGTTTGGATTATATTAAAGGATTTTAAGGACAATTGGTTATTGAATGGTATCTATTTAACTTTGGGGTATTGTTGGTTTAATTTTAGAAATTAAGATTAGTGCATATTTATCTCAATGAATATCCTTTTGGGGGATCATTAGATCATTCACTAACCATTTTGGTTTTGATTAATCTTTAAAGACAATGTAAATATATGGTTTATCATGCATGGATCATGTGATTCTATAGAAGTTTATTCTAGCTCTTCCAGTGTGACCAAGTCTTCTTGAATACTCATCGTTTAAAAAAAATTGAGTTAGTGGGGGAAATTTATTAAAGAATGAAAATCTACTTAAAATTTAAGTATATCTCATAATGTTCTTAGTCAATATCATAAATGAATTCCTCTTCCTTATGTAATGTAACTTTAAAAAAAAATGTTGTCCTAGATGGTAACTTAAATCATCACTAATTTATGGCTTTGGGATTGTTGGCCTTTTCATAGCCATGTTCTCTACCACTCTCCATCAGATAATTGATGGTTAGATTTCTCCTACATATCCATATTTTCCTACATGGAACCCTAGTATGTGTTATTTTCGGTAATCTTCATACTTTCCACTCTTTATTTTAAATAGAGGCCTCATTAATTCATTTTTCGATGTGGGATTTCAACTAAGATATTTTGAGATGTCAAAAATGTGTGATCCCAATACCCTATATTTTGTTGAACCGATGGTACTTCAAATCATCATAGATTGATGAGTTTAAGGACCTCAATTTTATACTTGTTTGTGATTGATGACCTCAACCACTACCTATAAATATTTACGTTTTTCCTCCAATTATATGTCTCTAATTGCCACCAATGTTCTCCTAATCGAGATCATAATTTGGTGGTGACCCTTTCATTTCTCTTTTCCTTATATTAAGACTAAATTTTAGTAAACCAATTTCCGATGTGGGTTTTCCCACAAATATATTTTCTATTTTCAACCTTTTATTTTTGAAGAACAATTTCAAATTGCGAGGACGCAATTTATTGAAGGAGGGGAGAATGTAACACCCCAAGATTTCATAGTGTGTTATTTCTTCAAAATAATTCAATAACTTGCACTACATGCAACACCGAGTTCAAGCGCACCATGACTTACCAAACAAGCCGTTCAAAAAAGGTTATGAATAGTATTAACTAAATTTTAAACTTTATATAATCCTTATAATTTTAGAATCCATATTATGAGTTTCTTAGACATAATGTAAGAACAAATTCATCTTCAGTAATGTAGTTTTACCAACTTTTAATAGTGAACCCTTTTTAAATAAAATATTTTAAACTTTTTGACTAAATGGGGACATCAAAAAATTTAAAACAAAACATCCCAAGCTTCCACGGTACGCTTTCCTTTGAATAAAACAGTAGCGTGTGTTGTACGCAACTTCGAGTTTTAACACACACCACAACCGATCAAACTAGCCGTTATGAATAGTAATACTTAATTTTTTGAATTTATATATATTTTATATTTCAAAATGGACTTCATTTTTGGATTCGGAATATCAAATTTAGCCTAAGGTGAAATTTTGGTACTTTTCGGATAACTTTCATATTTTGATGAATAGTAAAAATTACTAAATTTTAATTAAAAACAACTTTTTTAATCAAAATAATTAAAAGTTATAAATTATGAATTTGAGTGGTTTTAAAGTATATTTATAATATATTTTTACCATTTAATATAATTTTGGTCATTGGACATAATTTTACAATTAAACCGAACATAAACAAATGTCAATCTTTTGATAGTTATTATCTCTTAAAAACACGCTTTTTGTTTTGACAGCGGGAATTAATTTTAAATTAATTTCTGCCACTTCTGTGTTTTGAATTTATAAAAATGGATTCCATATTTGGAATCAGGATGTTCAAATTGTGTAAATAGTTAACTTTTATTTTTAGACATTTTGAATAATTACTGCGGTAAATATTTTATTTACCATGGTTAAGGGTAAATCCGGTAAATAAGGGTTAAAAAATAATATTATAATAATACTAAATTACCCTAAAACGTGTCTTAACCCTATTGGTTGATACATGGTCGACCATTGGCATATTTGGGTCAATTTTGGGACCCCATGGATCCACTTGTAAGTGATAATGACACTTTATTTTAATTAAGTTAAAATGAATACAAAAATGGCATAAGCTTACATCTTTTAAAAGAACAATTTTTACATAGGGTTATACATGTTGGATTTTCGATTATAAATATTCATTAGAAAGATAAAAAGATTTCCTACATAATGATATTTTATTTATAATTTTTAGACATCAAATAATTTAAATTATTAATGACACAATAATGATGCAATGTTTACCTCATTAATAAATCATTTAAATAAATAAGATTATAATGATTAAAATATTATCTAAAACCTGTCCAATTCTTATTGGTTGATGTTATTTATAATATGAGTCATCTTATCGTCGACCTCAATGATTTTTGGACCATTATAAACCGAATATAATTATATTATAAAGTAATACTTTCAATCTTTCCTAAAGAGCCCCTCCTCTCCCTTATAAAAGGAGACCACTTCTACTCATTCCTCACACCTCTCAAGCCACTTGGCTCGTCCAAACTCTGCCCAACTAAGCTCCCCACATCCCTCTCCTCCTCCTTGAATCTTCCCCTTAGGAAGAAAGCATTTCAAGAAGTCCTTTGGTTCCAACCAAAGTGAGTTACCTAAATTAAAGGTAACATTTTCTCTTAAATTATTTTCAATTATTTTGCTTCTCCAACACCCAAACTCTTTTTATTTCCTTTCTTTTGTAACAACACCAGTATCCACAATATACAAGGATGTTGTTATAAGAAGGATTCAAACTACACATTCACACAACTCCATCTAATGGATGATGAACATAATGTTTCTCTGGATGGAAAACTAACGCCTCACGAAACGATGATTGTTCAAATACATCTTACCGCCTCTCATGGTGGCCATTAGGATGGAAATGTAATTAAATATGATATTAATGATATATATTTTATATATAAGCTTCTGTAATTCCATTTTATTTCATACAATTATTCGTTTCATGTTGTATATACATACGATAATTTCATTTGAGGAAGTGCGGACTACCGCCCCCTTAAAATGATATGACTCGTTCATACCACACATGGAACGTATAAAGGATGGTGTTAATGAACTTAAGTAACATATATAAAATATTATATTTTACTGGAATAGTAATATACCTATGTATCATTTGGATTCGATTCTTTTAAAATAACAATTAAATGGAAGTAGCATTTGTGCGTACGTACGGACTACCGTCTCCATGAACACGATGAGATTCATTCTCCATCGTATCCATTCAAGTATAATTATCATTTGATGATTTAAAAATGATGTTTAAGGACTTGATACCATTCTGGATATGAATAATATACATCCCATTAATAATGAATATGGCTCACATAACAAAGAATGTAAAGTAAAATGAACCCGTTAACACCTGAAATGACGATAATTCAAAGATATTATTAACAAATCAATGTTAAAAGATCATATATGATATCATATTAAAGTAACTGATTCTTTTATTATTCAATAACAATTATTTCACCATTATACAGGAGGTAAACCTACCATCGACCAAGGAAAAAGTACAATGTAAGGGATTTTCTTATCTCACTTTCAATTCTGTGAGATTTCCATTTTTCACCACTAAATTATTGAAAGTGGTGTATTGTGTACTGCCATTTGATATATATTCATGATTCTATTTATATTCATGTTATTCTGTAAATCATTTGGTGGTTATTAACTTTTGGCCATACGACTCAGTCGATTAACGTGGTAAGGGATTTTCTTATCTCACTTTCAATTCCGTGAGATTTACATTTTTCACCACTAAATTATTGAAAGTGGTGTATTGTGTACTTCCATTTGATATATATTCATGATTCTATTTATATTCATGTTATTCTGTAAATAATTTGGTGGTTATTAACTTTTGGCCATACGACTCAGTCGATTAACGTGGTAAGGGATTTTCTAATCTCACTTTTAATTTCGTGAGAATTCCATTGTTCACCACTTAATTATTGCATGTGGTGTATGTGTACTGCCCATGATTGTATTCATTGTGTAATATACTTTATTTTATGGGTATTTACATCATAATGGTATGATCTTTCTTTCATGGGTTTTTGTTTCGTAAGTTACCTAATCGATAAGGGAATTTGAGATTTCAATTTCCACTCTTTTGGCTTTACGCATATTTCATTGATTATACTACCCCAAGATTATGTGTGGAATCACTATTCATTTTATTATGTCATAATTTCCACTCCCCTTCCTGTGGATATACTTTTGATACACATAATCACTCCATTGAAAATTCTCAAGTCATTGATATGAATTTGATAAGAGTAATTTTAGCTCATTCACCATTTGTTGAGTTAAACATCCAATTCGTGGGTGTTGTTTTTACAAGAATATGTGTGAATATCCTTTGATTGTTTTACACTAAATATCCAATCATATTTAGTGTATTTATATTTTTCACACATAATTATGTTGTTGATTTATCCTTAACCTAAGGATATGGCCTTTATGAGAGATTTCATCTCAACTTACATTCCATTGAGACTTCTTTGTTGATATACACCAGGTCACTTTTATGTGGTGTATATAATGTACTTTGACATAGTATATCATGAATTCCCTTTATTATCATGATATTACAAAGTTTTTATTACCTCAATTATTTGTATTCAATTGTCTCTCTTTTGGTTAGAATCTCTAACTAAAATACCATTTTTAAATGTTTTAAAGAATTATTCATCTAAATCTTTCTCATTAATGCCCATGTTTTAAAAATGGTTTTAAAGATTTATTTATATGGACATTAAAGTTCAGAAATTAAAACTCCTTTTAAAAAGTTTCAAAGTGGTATGGGACACTTTGATTCAAAAATCTATTTTTAAATGGCTTCTTGACAAATAGTGTGACTTTTAAATGTTTTCAAGAAAAGGGGGATATTTCTCTCAAATAGTTTTGATGATTATTTTCATCTATGTCAACATCCTTAATTATTCTTGATTGAGGTTAATGTGATACAATAAAATCTTCCATATTGTATCAAATGAGTTATGTTTGACTGTGGATGTGCAATTTTTATACCATTCATGGTTTGTGGTAGAAGTATTGACATTTCATATGCTATTTTTAATGCGAATGTTTATGTTATGTTTAAACCTTTTCATATGGGAATGCATTGGACTTAATATGTGATGGGTGGAGCCCGCTATAGCTCCTCGATGCATCGGTAGGTCTCATGAGACAAACTAGTGTCTTGGCACAAGGCCTTGGAAAAATCTTATTTGTAGTATTGGCACGAGGACTTGGCTATGTGGTTATGATAGTCTGGCATTATGCATTCCATCATTATGAAAGTGGTTATTGATATTGCATGTGATCATTCGACTAGTAGAATATCCATGTGAGTAAGTAAATGGCATTATTTCATTTTACCTTTGCCATTTTATGTTGAAGTTCAAGTTTCAAAAGCTTTTGTTTTAGTTATAAATTGCCTTAAGTGTTTATGCTTATTTATGAAAGCTTCTGCTATAATGTTATCCTTACGGAGCATCCGAGCTCAACCCTTTCAATGTTTTATTTTTTTTCCAGGATTATGAAGAAGTAATTTATGAATGACCTGCAGGGATAGTATGAGAGGATATGAAGACAAGATGTTTTTTTTTATGATGTAATGTAAAAATTTATGGATGTATCTAGTTATTCCAAGGCTACTAAACTAATCGGTCTTTCGAGACTTGATCTTTCTCATGATCATTCCAATGTTATGTAATAATGCACCGACTCTGGGTAACTAGGGTCGGGGCGTTACATTCACTCTTAAAAATTTTTTTGGACCAAATAAAACTCTTACTAAGAATCGGGACATCAAAATTTACTTTCTGTAAATTTTTGGTATCTTTCCGATAAAGTTCATTTTTTTTAATGAATAGTGTAAATGTTGTGTTTTAATTCAAAACCACTATTTAATCTAATTTATTTATATGATTAGATAATATATTGAATTGGTTTTAAAGTGAAATTAGAAAATATTTTTACCATTAAATCCGATAGTGGTCGTTGGAATTAATTTCACTTTGAAATCAGACTTAAACTAGTGTCAATCTTTTGATACTTATTGTTTTATAAAAACACGCTATTTTCTCTGACAGCGGGAATTAATTATTAAATTAATTAATGTGACTAATATGTTTTTAATTTTGTAAAACGGACTTCATTTTTGAGTTCGTAATATCAAATATCGCTTAGGGTGAATTTTTGGTAATTTTCTGAAAAACTTCAATTTTTGATGAATAGTGAAACCACTAAGTGGTACTTATAAAAGCTGATTTTTCGTTTAAATGAAATTTTACCACATCTGTGTTTTGAAATTAAAAAATCCTACATACATGGTTGTCATTAAGAAGTAAAATGTGGTTCAATGGGATAAAAATAATTTTTTGGTGAATAGTAACTTATTAAGTTTTTAATCGCGATTAGTGGTAATTAGTGTAGTCTAAGGTAATAATGATATTATAAGAATGCGAAAAAACCATGACACTTGTCCTACACCTATTGGGAGAGTCATGGCCGACCAAGACAAGCCATGGTCCAACTTGGGGACCCCATGGAGCCATTATAGTTGGAAAATGACAATAATATATTTTTATTTAATGTTAAAATTAAATTGACACAAAGATGAGTTGTTTTACTAAAACAGTTTTTAAGTGGGGTTACACAAGTCCAAATTTTGATTATAAATATTAATTGGAAAGATAAAGAGATTTTCTACATCATAGTAATTTTTTTATAATTTCTAGATATTAAATAAAATAAATTATTTATGACATAATAATGATGCAGCGATGACATCATTATTTGACGATTTAAATAAAATGGAAAGATAATGTAAAATCTATGAACTACACATGTCCAAAAATTATTGCATTGGTGGATTTCGAACCTTTATAACCTTATCCTATAATTATATCAATGTGGGACCTTTTAAAACCGAAACACATTTTCAAATAAAGTAATATTTCCTTACTTTCCAAAACTGCCCCTCCTCTCCTCTTATAAAAGGACCCCACCTCTACCTCATTTCACACACTTCTCAAGCCTTTGGCTCGGCCAAACCCTGCCCATTTACTCTCTCCACATCCCTCTCCTCATCCTAGAGTATTTCCTTTGGGCAGAATCCTTTCAAAGGAAGCCTTTTGGCACAAATCAAAAGGAGTTACACTTTTAAAGGTAATTCATTCTCTAATGTTCATTTGTTTTATTTTTCTTCTCCAACCCCCTAAACTCTTTTTATTTTCTTATTTTGTAACAAAAACAGTATCTTAAATATACTAGGATGTTGTTATAAGATTTATTCGAGCTACACTCTCACAAAACTACATAAAATGGTTAAAGAACATACGGTTTCCGTGGATGGTGAAATTCTGCCTCCCGAAATGATGATTGTTCAATACTCATTTAACACCATCAAATGTGGCCATTATGATGTCACTATTTTTATATATGATATATAATATGTTTATATTTTACTTATGATTCTGTATTTTTCATTTTTGTCTTACCTTTATGGCTTCCATTATGGGTATACGCGATATCTTCATTTTAGGAAGTGCGGACTACCGCCCCCTCAAAGTGATTTGATTCGTTAAATACCATATGTGGGACGTATAAAGGATGGAACTATGATATTATATATGATATTATACTGGAATTATAATATACCTTTATATCATTATTATTCCACTCTATAAAATACGAAATAGAAATGAAAGTAGCGTTCATGCGTACGTACGGCTTACCGTCTCCATGAACGGTGCATTTCACTTCTTACCTCCAAATGATTATGTAATGTTATAAATGCATGAATGTAATGGATATATATGACATATATTATATCTACATCATGAATAAAATTCTGGATATAATAATCATTTGGCCACCCGAACAACATGTAATTGTAAGAAGTCCACATTCGACTTAAGCACCAAATATCGACAAAACAATAATTATTAACTTAATGATTACATAGTGTTTATAATAAGGAAATAAGTGATATAAAAGGAATAATAAGCTTGAAAAAGGTTCTTAATCAAGTATAAATTAACTCAAGTTTATTATTCAGGAGATTAAAGAACGATCGAGTCAAGTCGGACCCGAGGTAAGGGATCCTACAACTCTCTTTCTTTTAAGTACACTCTTTTATGTCATTTATTTTAAGCTCATATTTCTTATGATTGGGATGTTCTTTTATATTACTCATACTTTAATTTTTATGTTCATGTGATGAGAGACCCTATTCCCTCTCATCAATCCATTTTGGAAGTTTTGAGTGGCGTCGTTAGGCTGCCGAACTTTCGTAAGAGATCTAACCTCTCTTTCTTTTTAAGTACTCTCCTTTATGTCCCTTCTTTTAAGCTCCTCTTTGTAATGTTGGGGGATGTTCTTTTATATTCCTCTTTCTGTACATTTTATTGTAATTTGATGATATACCCTATTTGATCTCATCAATCCATATTCGGAAGTTTTATGTGGCGTCGTTAGGCTCCCGAGAGTTCGTAAGGGGTTTTTCATCTCACTTTTATTCCCGTGAGATTTATGCTACATTTGCCACAAATTCCATTGAGTGGTGTATGTACTGCCCATTATTATACTCTTTGTGTAATATACTTTCGTTTATGAGTATTTACATCAATGATCTGTTGTCTTTCTTTCATAGGGTGTATGTTTTGAAAGATACCCAAGTCTGTAAGGGAACCTTTCACCCTCCTCTTTTTTAAAAGACTTCTTTTGTTGGGTCTTTTAATTTACATATTTTTATGTTGGGATATGTTATCATATATCCTTATTGATGTAAATTTTATGTCCAAGTGATGAGATACACTTTTTATCTCTCATCAACTCATTTTGATGTGATGTCGTTAGGCTGTCAAGGGAACTTTTTAACCCAATTTCGATTTCTTTGGGTTCAACATGTGGTCATTGAATATGTCATCCATTGAATATGTTTGAATGACCTTTTGTTGTTTTACACTTGATATCCACTTATATTGGGTGTATTTATATTTTTCACACATATTTTTTAGATTGATTTGTCCTTAATTTAAGGATACCTTCTTTATAAGGGATTTCATCACATTTGACATTTCTATTGAGGGTTCATTGTTGTTATGCACCAATTCACTCTTATATGGTGTATATACTGTCCTTTGGAGTATTATATCATGAATCCATTTATTCTCATGATATTATAAAGTTCTGACTAAATTTTATTCCTCAATTATTGTATTCAAGTGTCTCTGATTTTGGTAAAACCCCTTTAACCGAAATATCATTTTAAATGTTTTAATTATTTGTTCTTATTAATATACATGTTTTCAAAATGGTTTTAAGGATTTATTTATATGGATATTAATTGTTTAAAATTTTAAAAGCTTCAAGGTGGTATGGGACACTTTGATTCAAAAATCTCATTATTAAATGTTTTAAATGGTTTTGGAAATGGTTTCTTTTCGAATGGATTCATTATTTCAATATACTAAAATGTTATATTATGATGTGGAAATGTTATTTTTCCTTTATGCATGTTTTATGTGATACGTTATGGTTCTTGGGCATTATTATGAAGACGGGTGGTTCCGTGATAAACTAAGGGCGGGTGAGCCCAATATAGCTCTCCAATGCATTGGGTAACGCGAAGGAGTGAAACGTTAAGGTTTCTCCGAAGAGATTTAGGGAATATACTTTCATGGGTATTCCAAACGTAACCAAGAGGGTTACTCCCTACGTAAGAATGTTATGAATGCCTCAAGTTACCTTTATGTCTTATGTTTTCTATGATTTATTCATGGTTTGATGAGGTATGTTAAAGTGCCTTTGTTTTATGGGTAAAGTATGATTTCATTCTTATGTATTTATGAACTCATGTTTCCTTTCCATATTTTTATAACCCTTACTGAGCTTTTTATGCTCATCCCAAGTTTTTGAAATGTTTTTCACAGGTCAAGGGAAAGGTACATGATGTGATGATAGTGTCAAGGATGTGTCAAGAAAGAATCCGTGATATATTTTAAATATGTTTCCGTTGATGGGAAGAATGAATATTGTCTTTTATGTAACCACTTTGTTTAAATGTGGAATGTAATGCAAGTTTCATGATCTAATTCTCTAAAACTCTAAACCTGAAAAGATCCTCAATGTGTAATCTTGTAATAATTCAAGATTAAGTAAGGTTTAAGGCTGGGGCCTTATAGTTGGTATCAAAGGTTAGTTTAGATAACTTTAGAGGTTAGGGTATTCTTTAAGCATAAGTGACATTACCATAATGGTAAGGATTTCAGAAAGAGTCCTAGTTTTAGATAAAGTGAATGAGTAAGTGTATCTTAGTGTTTACCTTCCTCAATAGTACATGATGGTTTTGTTGATATACTCACACTGACATTTCTATTTTTAGTGAATGGATGGATCTAGCAGGTACCAAAGAGACAACAGGTTTGAAGGAAACTGTGGTGGTTCTCTGATTAAGATACTAGATAAAATGGAGGATTCAATGAGGAAACTCGTGGTTGTTCTAAACCAAATATCAAGGAGTCATGATCAACCACTTGAACCTTGGAATGATCTTTAATGCATCATGTACGAGATGACCAATCCATGTGGATGTTCAGGTAATAATTATAAAGGTAACCATTAGAGTTTATATGATCCTTACTTTTGTGGTAATTATGGGTTATTATATCATATGATGGAAAATGAAAGGCATGAGATAAACTTGAGGTTAAAATATGTTATGTTTATTTTTGAAGATTTTATCTCATTTTGGGGGAATGTTTTAATAATTATATAGTTTTGGAAAAAGGACAACACGCAGACCGTGTGACAACCCATCGCGTCGGACAAAGCTGCGGGAATCGAACCCACAACCAAAGTGCGACTGGTATTTACCGCCTACCACTGGACTACGTGAAGTCCCTGGTTAGTTTGACTGATTCTTTCTGGTTATATGATTTTATGAATTAAGAGTAAGATTATTTTGGGTTATTTATGAAAATTATTATCCTATCATGGAGGATATGTGATTAGGTTAATTACTTTTCAATATGGGACTTTAGGAGCAGCTGATGTTGTTTGGAGATAAATGTTACGATTTAACTTGGAAGACTATGTGACTAAATCCTTCAAATATTTGGGTTTCAATCTTAGTTTGCTTTACTTTGAATAATTTTATGGACAAATTTATTATAGAATGGTCCTCGTCGAACTTTGGGTTTTGTTGGACAAATTTTGGAGATTAAGAATAGATTTTCTTTTTATAAAGGGTTATCCTTTTCTGGATTATCTGATCTTGTACTAGCCTTTTTGGTTTTGGTTTTGGTTAAATCCTAAAGACATGGGAAGTATATAGTCCTCTTTTGTGGATTAGGTGATTCTCTAGAAGTTGATTATAGTACTCTTAATGTGAACAAGCCTTCCTAAATACTCTCCTTTTGGAGAAAATATGAGTAGAAAGTCAACATGATAAGTGATTATGTTTCCCTGTGAATAAATTACTAAATAAAAAGTAACTTAAAACAAAAATGTTTTCTATTCACTTTTCCTACTGGGGAACCCAACACCGTTTAACCCATCACAAGTTTGTGATTTTCTCGTGGTTAACTTTCTCCTAAACTTGTTTTCTATCACTCTCCATCAGGACATGACCCTTTGTTTTTTCCTCCATGTCCATATTTTCATACTTGGAATCCTAGTATGGGTTAACTCGGGTGACCTTTGTACTTATCTCTCTTTATTTTAAAGTGATTGTTTTACCGACTCCTGTTCCGATGTGGGACTTTCAAGGATGTTTCTAAGCGCAATTTTAAAATTGCGAGGACGCAATTCCCAAAAGGGGGGAAGGATGTAACACCCCAAGTAAATAATGAATATGAAATTTTCATATTTATCCATATTTGTGAATAAAATATTAATATGACGATAAAGGGGACTCTATGCTCGATGGCTTACCCAACATGCAACAACGAGTTTCTTGGGAATCTTACGTTGCACTCTAATAATAAAATTATATTATTTCAAATGGTAGTTAACGTGTAGCCGTTGTATTGGCGGGAATGGATATAAATAACTAAAATATGATTATATATGTTTTTTAAATGTTTTTACATTTATCCAATAAAAGCTAAAGGCTTAAAATACGTAAAGAATTCAATTTTAGGCGTATATGCCCTAGTTTTCACCAAAGGTTCACTTATCGCCTTTTAATGGAGAACTATAATTAAATATAGTTTTGTTCACTCTTAAACATTTTTTTGGACCAAATAAAACTCTTACTAAGAATCGGGACATCAAAATTTACTTTGTGTAAATTTTTGGTATCTTTCCGATAAAGTTCATTTTTTTAATGAATAGTGTAAATGTTGTGTTTCAATTCAAAACCTCTTTTTAATCTAATTTATTTATATGATTAGATAATATATTGAATAGGTTTTAAAGTGAAATTAGAAAATATTTTTACCATTAAATCCGATAGTGGTCGTTGAATTAATTTCACTTTGAAATCAGACTTAAACTAGTGTCAATCTTTTGATACTTATTGTTTTATAAAAACACGCTATTTGCTCTGACAGCGGGAATTAATTATTAAATTAATTAATGTGACTAATATGTTTTGAATTTTGTAAAACGGACTTCATTTTTGAGTTCGTAATATCAAATATAGCTTAGGGTGAATTTTTGGTAATTTTCTGAAAAACTTCAATTTTTGATGAATAGTGAAACCACTAAGTGGTACTTATAAAAGCTAATTTTTCATTTAAATGAAATTTTACCACTTCTGTGTTTTGAATTTCAAAAATCCGACATACATGGTTGTCATTAAGAAGTAAAATGTGGTTCAATGGGATAAAAATATTTTTTTGGTGAATAGTAACTTATTAACTTTTTAATCGTGATTAGTGGTAATTAGTGTAGTTTAAGGTAATAATGATATTATAAGAATGTGAAAACACCATGACACTTGTCCTACACCTATTGGGAGAGTCATGGCCGACCAAGACAAGCCATGGGCCAACTTGGGGACCCCATGGAGCCATTTTAGTTGGAAAATCAAAATAATATATTTTTATTTAATGTTAAAATTAAATTGACACAAAGATGAGTTGTTTTACTAAAACAGTTTTTAAGTAGGGTTACACAAGTCGAAAATTTTATTATAAATAGTCATTGGAAATATAAAAAGATTTCCTACATCATAGTAATTTTTTTATAATTTTTAGACATTAAATAAAATAAATTATTTATGACATAATAATGATGCAGCGATGACATCATTATTTGACGATTTAAATAAAATGGAAAGATAATGTAAAATCTATGAACTACACATGTCCAAAAATTATTGGATGGGTGGATTTCGAACCTTTATAACCTTATCCACTAATTATATCAATGTGGGACCTTTTAAAACCGAAACACATTTTCAAATAAAGTAATATTTCCTTACTTTCCAAAAGTGCCCCTCCTCTCCTCTTATAAAAGGCCCCCACCTCTACCTCATTTCACACACTTCTCAAGCCTTTGGCTCGGACAACCCCTGCCCATTTACTCTCTCCACATCCCTCTCCTCATCCTAGAGGATTACCTTGGGGCAGAATCCTTTCAAAGGAAGCCTTTTGACTCAAATCAAAAAGAGTTACACTTTTAAAGGTAATTCATTCTCTAATGTTCATTTGTTTTATTTTGCTTCTCCAACCCCCAAAACTCTTTTTATTTTCTTATTTTGTAACAACAACAGTATATTCAATATACTAGGATGTTTTTATAAGATTTATTCGAGCAACACTCTCACACAACTACATAAAATGGTTAAAGAACATACGGTTTCCGTGGATGGCGAAATTCTGCCTCCCGAAACGATGATTGTTCAATACTCATTTAACACCTTCAAAGGTGGCCATTATGATGTCACTATTTTTATATATGATATATAATATGTTTATATTTTACTTATGCTTCTGTATTTTTCATTTTTGTCTTACCTTTATGGCTTCCATTATGGGTATACGAGATATCTTCATTTTAGGAAGTGCGGACTACCGCCCCCTCAAAGTGATTTGATTCGTTAAATACCATATGTGGGACGAATAAAGGATGGAAATATGATATTATATATGATATTATATTGGAATTATAATATACCTTTATATCATTATTATTCCATTCTATAAAATACGAAATAGAAATGAAAGTAGCGTTCATGCGTACGTACGGCTTACCGTCTCCATGAACGGTGCATTTCACTTCTTACCTCCAAATGATTATGTAATGTTATAAATGCATTCATGTACTGGATATATATGACATATATTACATCTACATCATGAATACAATTCTGGATATAATAATCATTTGGCTACCTGAACAACATGTAATTGTAAGAAGTCCACTTTCGACTTAAGAACCAAATATCGACAAAACAATAATTATTAACTTAATGATTACATAGTGTTTATAATAAGGAAATAAGTGATATAAAAGGAATAATAATCTTGAAAAAGGTTCTTAATCAAGTATAAATTAACTCAAGTTTATTATTCAGGATATTAAAGAACGATCGAGTCAAGTCGGACCCGACGTAAGGGATCCTACAACTCTCTTTCTTTTAAGTACACTCTTTTATGTCATTTCTTTTAAGCTCATATTTCTTATGATTGGGATGTTATTTTATATTAATCCTACTGTAATTTTTATTTTCATGTGATTATAGACCCTATTCCCTCTCATCAATCCATTTTGGAAGTTTTGAGTGGCGCCGTTAGGCTGCCAAACTTTCGTAAGAGATCTAACCTCTCTTTCTTTTTAAGTACTCTCCTTTATGTCACTTCTTTTAAGCTCCTATTTGTAATGTTGGGGGATGTTCTTTTATATTCCTCTTTCTGTAAATTTTATTTTAATGTGATGAGATACCCTATTTGATCTCATCAATCCATATTCGGAAGTTTTATCTGGCGTCGTTAGGCTGCCGAGAGTTCGTAAGGGATTTTTCATCTCACTTTTATTCCCGTGAAATTTATGCTACATTTGCCACAAATTCCATTGAGTGGTGTATGTACTGCCCATTATTATACTCTTTTTGTAATATACTTTCGTTTATGAGTATTTACATCAATGATCTATTGTCCTTCTTTCATGGGGTGTATGTTTTGAAAGATACCCAAGTCGGTAAGGGAACCTTTCACCCTCCTCTTTTTTAAAAGACTTCTTTTGTTGCGGCTTTTAATTTACATATTTTTATGTTGGGATATGTTATCATATATCCTTATTGATGTAAATTTTATGTCCAAGTGATGAGATACACATTTTATCTCTCATCAACTCATTTTGATGTGATGCCGTTAGGCTGTCAAGGGATCTTTTTAACCCAATTTCGATTTCTTTGGGTTCAACATGTGGTCATTGAATATGTCATCCATTGAATATGTGTGAATGACCTTTTATTGTTTTACACTTGATATCCACTTATATTGGGTGTATTTATATTTTTCACACATATTTTTGAGATTGATTTGTCTTTAATTTAAGGATACCTTCTTTATAAGGGATTTCATCACATTTGACATTTCTATTGAGGGTTCATTGTTGTTATGCACCAATTCAATCTTATATGGTGTATATACTGTCCTTTGGAGTATTATATCATGAATCCATTTGTTCTCATGATATTATAAAGTTCTGACTAAATGTTATTCCTCAATTATTGTATTCAAGTGTCTCTGATTTTGGTAAAACCCCTTTAACCGAAATATCGTTTTAAATGTTTTAATTATTTGTTCTTATTAATATCCATGTTTTCAAAATTGTTTTAAGGATTTATTTATATGGATATTAATGGTTTAAAATTTTAAAAGCTTCAAGGTGGTATGGGACACTTTGATTCAAAAATCTCATTATTAAATGTTTTAAATGGTTTTGGAAATGGTTTCTTTTCGAATGGATTCATTATTTCAATATACTAAAATGTTATATTGTGATGTGGAAATGTTATGTTTCCTTTATTCATGTTTTATGTGATACGTTATGGTTCTTGGAAATTATTATGAAGACGGGTGGTTCCGTGATAAACTAAGGGTGGGTGAGCCCGATATAGCTCTCCAATGCATTGGGTAACGCGAAGGAGTAAAACGTTAAGGTTTCTCCGAAGAGATTTAGGGAATATACTGTGATGGGTATTCCGAACGTAACCAAGAGGGTTACTCCCTACGTAAGAATGTTATGAATGCCTAAAGTTACCTTTATGTCTTATGTTTTCTATGATTTATTCATGGTTTGATGAGGTTTGTTAAAGTGCCTTTGTTTTATGGGTAAAGTATGATTTCATTATTATGTATTTATGAACTCATGTTTCCTTTCCATATTTTTATAACCCTTACTGAGTTTTTTATGCTCATACCAAGTTTTTGAAATGTTTTTCACAGGTCAAGGGAAAGGTACATGATGTGATGATAGTGTCAAGGATGTGTCAAGAAAGAATCTGTGATATATTTTAAATATGTTTCCGTTGATGGGAAGAATGAATATTGTCTTTTATGTAACCACTTTGTTTAAATGTAGAATGTAATGCAAGTTTCATGATCTAGTTCTCTAAAACTCTAAACCTGAAAAGATCCTCAATGTGTAATCCTGTAATAATTCAAGATTAAGTAAGGTTTAAGGCTGGGGCCTTATTGAATATGTATTTATAAGCATATGTGTGTAATGAATTTTTTTTATATTTTTTTATTTCCACCTTTTTATTATTATTTAGTTCATTCATATAATCGATTCATTTATTAATTCTCAATTCAACATTGTTGGTGTTTATTTCACATTAATATTCTAATAAATATTTTTTGTTCATGAATATCAGGTGAAGGAAATTACTTGAACATTTCATGACAAAAAAAAATTTCATTTAAATATTATCTAGTTACTTATGACACTTTCATGTAATAGTTTCATTTTTATACACTTTTTCACTAAGACTAATTGATAAACTTTCTTCATAGAATAAGACTTCATTTACTACTTTGATAAGAAATAAATTCTATTCCAAAACCATGTTTTCAAAATATGTTTTCAAAAACTAATTCAACATTTAAAAATTAATAATAAACTGTTTTTTAACCATTTTTTCATTTTTAAAAATGTATTGAAAATAATATTTTCTTATTTTTTAAAAACTATTGGTGGGTTTTTACCAATAATTTGAAGGAAATAATTTCTTTAATATATAATATATACATTGAATTTTTAACCATCATTATCAAAACATATTTTAATTATAACATTATATGTTTTGATAAAAATTTTCAAATAAAATTATTTTCAAAATGTATTATGTTATAAAAAACTAATTTCTAAGAATAATATGATACTTTCATAAAAATATTTTTAATGATGTTTTAATGGTATTTCTATTCATCACTAACACCAACACCTTTTTTTACTTATTATCCCCTGGGTACATGTTGTATTTATATCGTCATTACTATTTTTTTAAATGGTTTATCATTATTTTAACTCAAGATGTTATATTTTGATACCATTCCACAAATTACTCAGGATGGTATATAGTTATGTTGTTTGATTATGGAATGTTTCTACATTTCATATGATATTTTTCAATATAAATATTTTTTATCGGTAAAATGAATAAAAAAACATAGTATGTGATATGTGGGGACTGAGCAATATATATCCCCTCAATGCATTGATATCTCTAATGAGACAAATTAATTTTCTAATTCAGATATGTTTCAACCCACCTTTTTAAAATATCATGAGAATATATATTTATATTAAATGTATTGGGGATAGATCTCGATAGTAAAAATATTGAGGATATATCCTAAATGTTTATAAGTATGAAATTATGAATTCCATTATTATGAAATTTATTGATATTCCGTGTGATTATTTTTTTGTAATTATATTCATGGTAATGTTTTCATTATATTGTTACTATTTATATTGTTTTACATGATCATCATTTATTCCAACAATATTATTCTTAATTTACTGACTAAATAAATTTTTTTAGTTTTATTCCATAACATGTGGATTATTATTATTGATTTATGATATATTATTCTATACCAAATCCATACTCAGCATCTGAGATCACCTAGATTTTGTTTCCTTTTCCCAGTGAAATCAATAAGTGTACTATGATTAATATGAAATGATATTCTAGAGGGAATAATTTTATTCTCAAACAACATTATGTTGTATTGTTTTCAAATGTAAATCTGATTCATGTATGTATCTAGTTTACCAGTACAACTAAACTAATTGGTCCTCTGATATGTGATTTCTATTATATTATGATAATATTATAATGTAGGAACTTGATCTAATATTTGGGGGTCGAGTTCTTTATATTTGGTATTAGAATAAATTTAGTAGAAACCTTAGGAACTACATTTCAAAAAATATATATATTTGTGATTATAACGATATGATAGAAATTGTGAATTAGTATAGAAGAACAACCTAATGATTTAATAAATTATAAATTATGTATTTTCCCTTACAATGAATTATTTTATTGATACTATAAGTGGGTTTGGTTCTAGAACAGATGTACATAGGGTTAATTACTCTAAATAAGGTGCATCAGGCTTGACCATATCGGAACATGTTGCCTGAAATTGGGCCTTACTAAGCACATTTCTTAATGAACATGGGAAATATTCTTGGGATAATTCATATTTTCTATAAAAAACACTATGAATTATTTTAAAAGGTTATCTCCACAAAGAAACCATATCAAAATTTATGAGATTAGCTATGCATTAATTTTTCAGTTTTTGAAAAGTATTTTACAAGATTTTGGATTATATATTATGTTTTATGGTGATATTATCTAATATAGTGTATCACACCATTCAAAAATAGAACCTAGTGGAATGAATGGTAACCACCTAAATTCACATAGTCTAATAGATAAGAATTATCAATTAAATGATGTGATTAAACCATCCTTTCGACAAAAACTGGTCTCCCAAGCATTCTAATCATATAAGAACATTATATCATGTGCTCACAAAAATGAGCATAAATTATCTAAGTATCATGGGTTCTTATGTAAGAAATATAATTATATGATGGATTAAAAGGAATGATATAGGTATGGAGGGAAGGAAGGATTTTCCCACATTTTATAAATGTGGAAAGAAACACTGAAGTAGTTTCTTGATTGGTATGAGAGTTTTACAAATATGTGGAGACAAAGGATAACATGATTGTGATTATAAGGGACGATAAAATGAATCTTATATACAATGATTCAAATTATAAGGATATGGATAAATAAAAAAATCAATGTCCTAGGAATTGAAGGAATATTAGAAAAATAAGATAATGGACCATGATCAAGATTATGATACTTTTACATATTGAGAGTAATTATTAATGGGATTGTTTTAAGATTATATAATTATTTTATATAATTATTTTATCAATGATATAATGGTTATAATAATTATTAATGTTCAAAAGATTGTATTTTTGTACATTTAAATTGATGATTTGAAAGTGTATGTTGACTGGTACTGATTACCAAGAAACATTATTCATTATAAACTTTATCTTCTTGGGAAACACATGATTTATGAAAATATAAACCATAATTGTTTTTTATTTTTAGATAAATATTTTGTTATTAAGAGTTGATTGATATGAATAATGTGAGCTTCATAGTACTAAATACATTGGAATTGATTAATGATTCATTGAAAAAAAAATTTATTCTATCATTGATGGAGTTAACATGGTGTTTTAATTTAAGGAATATATCCCATAATTTGATTTTGATTTAATGAATAATGAAGAATGAATGTTTCCAATATGGTTTTATAGTGATTTATTTTATTTCCACATTTCAAGAGAAGAAAATATGAATTTTTCACATGATTGGAATGTAATGATTAAGAGACACATCATATTGTTAGGGGGATTTTATGAGTTAAATTTGAAAATAGAACAAACTTTCTGCTCAATTATTAGATCTTGATCTTTTGGAAGGTTCATAAGGTTAACCAATTATGAAGTGCTTTATGTTGAAAATTGTATGAGGTTTTAGAGATTAATTTATCACTTAACTATATGTATTTTTATGTATATAAAATAGCATATGACAACCATATTGGTTTTTAAGACTAATTGGAGAGAGTCAACAGTATTTTTCACTCTTCTATAGATAATATGATCTGTTAAAACTAAATTTTAGTGCTTCAAGAATAAAAAAATTCATATCTGAAAATTCATATTTTTATGAAATGAATGCCTTGTAAATTTTAAAGGTACATTCAAATAATGATATTTTTATTATGAAATTAAATGAAATTAAGTAATTATATATAATCATTAAATCACATAATCTTTTTTAAAAAGATATTGAAATAAAATTTTATCCTATTAAAATCATTTTTAATGGGTTTTAATGGATGATTTTACACCAATTTGGTTTATGGTTTTGTGGTCAATAACATTTTTCCTGATGACTCAATTTCTTCTAATCAATGAAATCTATAACACTCCATTAATACATGGGTTTTATTATTCTCTTTAAGTTCTATAATATCATTTTCCACCCTTTTTATCCTACGTTGAAACCTAGTTATGTGTTATTCAATATGAACTTGGTACTTCCCTATATCCCTTATTAAGAGGATATTTTATTAAAACATTTTTATGATTTCGGATTATTAACAATGGTATCTCCAAATATAATTCATTTTACAATGAATATCAAGTTTAAATTATGATGATGAAATTTATTTAACGTGTACTTATTATAACCACAAGAGATTTTAAAATAAGAACATAGAATTCAATAGTATGTGAGACAAGAAACAACAGACATAGAAGAGAATATAAGACCCTTATACATTATGATATATTTAAATTCCAATAAATTAAAACTCATCAGTACCTTTAATTAATCATAATAATTATTTAGATTCTATTATATGAAACAATAGGTTTCCTCAAAATTATGTGTTACATATAAGATCAATTTTTACTAAACAAAAATAAACTACTAACATTATTATATAATATATCAACAAGCTTTTAAGTTTTATGTTATGTATTTAATTAACTAAATGATGACAATATATTGTTTACACGTGTTAATTTTTATGAATCATCTAAAAGGAAATGAATTTTGTTACGAAAACTGTATCTTTCTGAAAGTTGGTTTAATCACAATTTGTATAAATAATTTAAAAAACACTTTTTACAAATGTTAAATAAATTATTTAAAAAATTAAAATACCTATTTAAATTTATAAATAACTTTTAGACCTGGGTTAATTTTTTAGATTTTTCTAAAAATTATAATTTTTGGTCAATAGTGAAAAATAATAGACTTTAATAAAAAAATTCCTTTCATTGAAACAATTTATAATGTTAAGTTACATTTTAAATAGGATTTAATATAATACTACATATAATTAACAACTATTAATCCAATTCATGTAATTAAAATAATTGTTTTTTTATATTTAGATGTAAATAATTTCTAAATTATTTAACATTTTAACTCCAAAAACCTGCTTTCTCATCATATATGCGTGATTAATATTAAATTAAAATTTTCCACTTATTTTATTTGAATTTGTTAAAAAAAGATTTTATATTTGGAATTAAAATAATATATAATTATTAAATATTCCCACTAATTTGTTAATCAAATTTAATAGTGAATAGTGTAAAAATTGATTACCATATTTAAAGAAAAAATGGGATCATTGGGGGCTTAATCTAAAGAGATAAGAGTAAAAATGACATATGAACATGTAAAAAACTATTTTATTTCTATATTTATACTATTATACCTTTATGGGTCTATACTGATCTATTTTGGGCCTTGTGACATATGAGAAATGTGGGAGTTCACAATTATATTAAAAAATACCAAGTGGCTTATAAGTGGCCACCCCCTATCATCCCTTCTTCACACAATAACATATATTTATCTTAAATAATCCTACACACATTAATTTAAATCATACCTTATCTCATCCTATAAAACCCATATTAAGAATATATCCATCCTAGGAATGATTTTGAAGAAAAACCTAAGGAGGATACGCTAATGAGATGTAATATTTATTAACAAGCATATTTATTTTATTTCATTCTCCACCACCTTAAAATATTGTTAATAAATTATAATTTAATAACCTCAGTGTATTCCTTATAATGGGATGTGTTTATAATATTATAATTCCCCACAACTATATTTTCATCCATCAAATCGGTAATGAAATTCTTGTTCATGTGTATGATAGACTTCCGCCTTTTGAACTAATTTCCTTCATTATTCCATTTTCACCTTTCAAGGTTTGGTATGATAATGGTTATAAAGTATATATAATATATTTTTAACGCATTTATACTGATTGAGTAATTATATATATATTTTTACTTTTAATTCTATATGGGATACGATAACATCGCTCGTATGTACGGCGGACTACCTCCTCGTGAAGCAATATGATTCGTTTTTAAAAAACTCGTTACGTGGATTGTAACAGGGTGAAATTTAATGTTTATATCTGATATAAATAAATTATTTATTACATTAATAAAATAATTATCATTTAGGAAAGAAAATATATACCTTTTTTTGGAGTTTTTCACTCACATAATGATTATATAATAGTTCATGTACACTTGGACTACCACATTTACTAAGCGATGTGACTCTAATTCCAACCCTAAACCAAATGGATTATATATCTAATTATATTTAAATAATTAATATGTAAGATAATATAGTATTATAATTTTCAATATATAAAATTTTAAAAACCTCTATTCCATAATGATCGTTGAAAAATGGAAAGGTTATACATGCGTACTTACAGTCTATTGTCTTTAGGATCGTAACATACATTATTTTTCTTAAACATTATTCATGATTGTTATCATAAGTATATTTGTTTTAAAAAAATGATTTATATGTAATTTTTATTATTATTAATATTATATAACTGTATAATATTTGTATGAACTAGATCTGTAACAGCCCATGCTTCCACGGTACATTTCTCTTTGAATAATATCATAGCATGTGATGTACACAACACCGAGTTGAAGCGCACCATGACCTATCAAACTAGGATTTTAAAAATTGATTATTAATAGAATTAATTGAATTTTTTATTTTATATAATGCATATAATTTTAAAATCTATACTATGTGTTTCTTAGACATAATATAAGAACAAATTCAATTTTTCAGATAAAGGAAGTATTTTTCAGAAAATGCAATTTTACAGCCTTTTAATGGAGGACCCTTTTTAAATATAATATTTGAAACTTCGGTATATTAAACTTGACAAAATAAACTTATTCTTTTGAATCAGGACATAAAAATTTAGTTTCGATAAATTTTTGGTCTTTTTGTCATAACATTAATATGTTTGTGAATAGTGACAAATACTAAATTTTAATTCAAAACAACTTTTTTAATCAAGATAAATTATAGTGTTAAATTATGAATTTTAATTGTTCTGAAGTATAATTAGATTATATTATTATAATTTCATACAATTTAGGTCATTGTAAGTAATTTCACATATAAATTTGACATAAACACATGTCAATCTCTTAATAGTTTTTAATTTTAAAAAATCCACTTTTTGGTTTTGACAACAAGAATTAATTTTAAATTAATTAATGAAAATTATATGTTATTAAAATAGGAAAATAGAATTAATTTTTGAATTTTTAAAATCAAAAATAACTTAGGGTGAATTTTTGGTATTTTTTTGAAATCTTTCAATTTTTGATTAATAGTGAAAAACACTGCGTTATTGATTAAAACTGTATTTTTATTTAAATAATTATTTGTTTTATTTAAATTTATTTAAAGTCAAAATAGACATATAATACCCATATAAGTTAAATTTAATTCATTGGAGTCATTTTATAATAAAATTAAATGTATAAAATTTTATTGAACTTTTTAATGTCTTTGACCCACCTTTTAGGCCCATTTTCAAATTTTCATAAAACGTTATTTTATAACATCTATGAATTAAATTTAAAAAAATCGAGAGACACGGTTGAAATTAATAAGTAAAATATGTTTCAATAAGATGAAAATAATTTTTAGCTAATAGTAACTTTCGACTTTTATTTTCCACGGTTAAAATAAATAGGGTAATTAAAGGTAAAATTGATATTATAATTACACTAACACCTGTCCTAATTCTATTGGATAACTGTATTCTGAAAAAAAACAAACCTTAGGAATAAAAAAGATCCTTTTGGTCCGCTTGTATTAGGTTATTACATTAATTATTATTTTATTTAAAGAATAGATAAAGGTTTTAAATTCAATGTTTAATAACTAATCCATTTTTAATATCGGGTAATACATATGATAAATTTGACTATTAATGTTCATTTAAAAGATAAAATTATTTCTTACATAATTTTATTTTATTTATTATATTTATAGAATAAATAATTAAATCTATTTACAACACAATGATGATTCAGTAATTACATTATCATTGAATGATTAAAATAAAACATATTATAAATATAAAAATAAATGTAAATTGAGGATTTTGATTCCGTGCACAAATTTTCTAGATCAATATGACATTTTAGCGTTGATTCAATGAATTTTTTTATAAGTAATCATGTTATTATAACTTTTACAAAAACCCAATACTAAATAGTGTCAAAATTGACGTAAATGAGTTTTTAAAACAAAAACTCTATTATTAAATGATATAATATTACTAAAAAATATGGTTATCTAAAGGACATATATGATGATAAATATGTCATTAAGTAACCACTTGGGATTCTTTTTTATTTTATCTTATGTTTATTAACAATTTATTATAATAATACAAGGGGACATGGTAAAAGTTAAGCTATTTAACTAAGAGTTAAATCTAGAAGATGTGGTTAATATGGTGACCTAAATTGTCTAAAACCAATTGGATGAAGGTATTTTAACCCATCCCCACCTTATCATATAAATAAATCAATTTTTATCCATTAGAAACAGGAAATGATTTTATAATAAAATAACATTTCAAACATTTCATAAAGTAACACTCACCTCTGTTATAAAAGGGCATTTCCCCTTCTCTCAAAATCACACCTCCAAAACCATTTGGCTCGACCAAAACCTACCAATCTCTCTGTCAAAATTCCCTAAATTCTTCCTAGAGGCCTTACCTTTAGTATAAATCCAACCTAAGGATATATTCTGTTGAAATTAAAAGGAAACATCCAAAGAAGAGGTAATTATTTTATCACCTCTTTCGAAGTCCTTTTCTTCTTCCAATTTCTCTTTCTTGGTTATTTCCATTTCAAAATAATAAATCGAATACCTTATACATAATGTGATTTTATTATAAATATGGTACTACCATACTCATTATTCTATCAATCTTGTGAATGATAATATCACTATGTGTGTGTGCGTACGGCTTAAGGTCTCCACGCCGTGGTGTACTTTTATATTCAACACTTGGTTATTTAAATGGATATAATGATGAGTAATAGGTATATAAATAATTCAAATAACATGATAGTTTATTTTTACAATTTATACATTATTCAATTCCACAACTTTTAATACTTAAGGAAATGATATCGTCGCTCGTGTGTATGTATGGTTTACCGTCTCGACGACGTGATGAAATTCATTTCCAGGTTCACCATTCAACGATGATTATAAATATATATATTATTAATAAGTATGTAATTTATTAAATAATTTTTCTACTAGATATATATATATATATATACTTACATATATCTTATTCGCATACTTCTTTTCAATACGATATAAAAACGGAAACAGTGTTTATGCGTACGCACGGCCTACCGTCTCCATAAACTGTGTTTTCAATTTTATATATCTATCTATTATACATATTAATATTCTAAGTATATGTTATATATAAATCATGTTTTATTTTTTGAAATAATTTAAATCATGATATAAATGTTACGATGAGTAATAATAGGTTAAAACACATACGATATAGAAATCGATTATTACCTGAAATGTTAATTTAACATGGAAATTATTATTAAATGGGCAGTATAAAGTCACAAATGAATCATGTATGATATAATAAATATGAATATTGTTCTTTTATAATTTAATAAAATAATATGGTAATCATACAATAGGTTAAACGTACCCTCGACCAAAGGAAAGTCTAAGGTAAGGGTTAAATCCTCAATCTCATTATTATCCGATATTGTTTATTTGTAAGTATTTTCTGGGACATATTTACTATCCATGTCCATGTTTCATAAAAGAAATTTTAAAATGATTATTTTAAGGTACTATTTAACTAAAAAATCATTTTAAATTTTTTGATGATTTACCTTTATAAATAATTATAATTAATGTCCATGTTTTAAAATTGGTTTTAAGGATTTATTTATATGGACATGATTGTTTTAAAATGTTAATTATATTCAAAAGTTTCAAAGTGTTATTGTAAAACTTGATTCAAAAATAAAATTCAAATGACTTCTTTTATAAATGTATGACTTTTAAATGACTTCACAAAAAAGGGGATATTTCTTTCAAAAGTTTTTACTGATAATTTTCTACTCTATAAACATCCTTTACTGGATATTATTCATCATTAAGGTTGATTTATTATAATAAAATAATCCATATTGTATTGAATGAGTTATGAAATTTTTGACTATGGATGAAATGTTTTTATACCATTCATGGTTTATAGTTGAAGTATTGACATTTCGTATTCTAGTTTTAATACGAAAGTTTATGTTATGTTTCAACATTTTAATATGAGGATTGTAGTGGACTTTGTATGTGACAGGTGGAGCCCACTATATCTCCTAGATGAATTGGTAGGTCTCATGAGACAAACTAGTGTCTTGAATCAAGGCCTTGAAAAATATTTTATTTGTATTCTTGGCATGAGGCCTTGACTATGTGGTAATGATGTCCAGCGTTAGGCATTCCCTCATTATTAAATTAATTAATATGATTATTAGACTAATAGAATGTCCATGTGCATGTTTATATGGTGATTTTTGATTTATTTTCTCCATGTTATGATCATGTTTATGTTTAAAAGGATGTTGTTTTTATTACACATATTGCCTTAAAATTTTATAGCTTCTGCTAAATTATTTACCCTTAGTGAGCATCTGAGCTCACCCCTTTCTTATGTTTTGTTTTACCATGATTCCAAGAAGTGTATTATGTTTGATATACAGGGTTAAGCTAGGGGAATAATGGAATTCTCAACATATTATTTGTAGTGTGTTTTATGTTTGAATGTTTAATGTAACATTTATGTATGTAATCTATTTTCCATGACTACTAAACTGATCGATCCTTTAGGAAATGATTCCTTGTAATCATGCCAATGTATTAAAATAATGCACCATCTCTAGGCTTCTAGGGTTAGGTCATTACGGTTAGTATCATAGGAAATTTAGTACGAACCATGGGAACTAGATTTAGAAAAACTTTGATTAGAGAACATTACTCTAATATAGACATTGAGGATTATTATTGAAGAACTTCAAAAAATTTGGTAATGTAAATAATTTTGAGTATTTTCCAAAAAATACATTCAAGTCTGTAAACGTGCATGTAGAGGAGACTCTAGAACATATGTACCTAGGAGTGAAAACTCCGACATGGAGTTTTGGGATTGACCTGGGGTATCCTGGTAAACGACAACAGGCCTTTCTAAACTCTGGGTTATGAAACTCTTAGGGGATATGCTTAGGATAAATCACATTTTCTTTACAAGCCGTTATAAAGGATTTGTGAGTAAATACTTTCTCAAAGAGAACATTTTTTTGTGATTATGGATTATATGTATAAACTATTCAATTTAAGTTAAGTATTTTACATATTTTGAATTATACATTATGATTCATAAACTAACCTAGTGTATTCCATTGTTTGGACATGGTTCCCATTATAAGGAATGAGAACTCAAGCAATACGCGTGATCCAAAGAGTAATAAGTATCATATATTTCATGGTCTTAAGGCAACATTTAAAAGGGAGATAGTCTCCCACATAATCTCATCATATGATGAAATATTATCATGTGTTAATAAGATAATTAAATATTTCTTGGAGTCATGTGGCTTTTAAGGGAATACATAGAGGAAAAGGATGGTAGAGAGAAAGATAGATAAAGGGAAGAAGGTAAATAAGGATTTTCTTACATGTTATCACTGTGGAAAGATTCACCTTGTTAAATTCTTGAAGTGAATTGGAGTATGTTATAAGTGTGGAGAAAAAGGACACCATGTACATGATTTCAAGGTTAAGAAAAAGGTTTCAAATGTAATAACGCTTCATCTACATGGAGTGGGAAAACTTCGTGAATCAATGTCCAAATCATTAGAGCATCCCCCAAATGATTCTATTGGATAATAATGAAGTTATTATACTACCACAGATAAAGTGGAATGACTAGTGTTCTATTGTTGTCATTAAATAATTTTTTCATTTGACTATTCTATAAACGATGTACTGGTTATATGAATTATGGAAATAAATAAGGATTGTACTGTCGTATTATTTATTTGAGTATTTGAGATTATATGGATATAATAAAAGTGACACAATAGAAAGTAAAACTTTTTGGAAAATACATGGTTGAAGAAAAGATAAACCTTGATATGGTTTTGATACTGAGATGGTGATTTCGAAATAACATATGATTGATTTGGATAAATTAAATTATATATTCTTGACTACTATGAAACTAATTAATTGTTTGTTTATTCCATCATTATTTGAGTTTAAAACATTTTTGGATATAGGGAGTATATCAAGTATTCTATTAGTAATAAGGGAGAATGAATGTAATCAATACGGTTTTATGGTAATTTAGGGAGATACCATGTTTTAAAATAATACATGATAAAGGTATTCAAATGTTATTAGTTGGAGAATGGGATCTTCAATATTTTTACCTTCCTTATAAATTATTGGAGCTGAGTTCGGACAGAAGTATTTTGGATAAGTCTAAAGGTTTAAATGAATTAAGTTGGACATTGGATTATATTGTTTAAGTTTAAAACATTTCTTAAGATTTTTTTGGATTGTTATAAAAAGGACAACCTGGAGGTCCGGAGACAACACATCGTGTCTGGAAAGGATGCAACACTTGAACCCGCAACCAAAGGGTGACAAGGTTGCATCATCTACCACTGGCCTATGTGATTTTTTTTATTTTTATAATGTAGTTTTTTCTAAAATGAGCTGATAGATGAATTATAGTTTCATTTTTTTAAACCCTATATTATTAGGATATGTATAATATTTTTGGGATCTATTATATTTTAGACTGAAAGATGAGTTTGTGATAGAAATTAGTTAAAATATGGAAGTCTACTTGTTAAATATTATTTTTACTTATTCTGTGAAGAAATTACTTCTTAACCATCTGGGAAAGGATCTAATAACCCAAAACATGTTATCCTAATACCTCATGTTTTGATGAACTGGTGATATTTTAAATCATCATATATTTATGGCTTTTAGGCCTTATATTTTCCCTTCACCTATTTGTGATTGATGACCTAAATAACTCTCTATAT
Organism: Viscum album; assembly: GCA_963277665.1. Classification (NCBI taxonomy): domain Eukaryota; kingdom Viridiplantae; phylum Streptophyta; class Magnoliopsida; order Santalales; family Viscaceae; genus Viscum; species Viscum album. The sequence goes on from OY728135.1 coordinate 1,407,849,469, forward strand.
ATAATTACATTTTCCTCCAACTATAATTTCCTCCAATTTTCTCTTATTCAAAATCCTATTTTGGTGGTGACTTTTTAATTTCCCTTTCCTTCTTCCTAAGACTAAATTTTATTTACCCTATTTATGATGTGGGTTTTCCACAAAGGAATTATCTAATTTTTTAACCTTTTATTTTTCTAAAAACAATTTTAAATTGAGAGGATGAAATTTATTGAATGATTTAATCATGTTACTACCCAGGATTATATGGTATGTTTTTCTTTGAATAATACAATTGTGGGTGATGTATGCAACACCAAGTTCAAGCGCACCACGACCTATCAAACAAGATGTTTAAAAATAAGTTATAAAAATTATTAACTTCATTTTTTATTTTATATACTCCATATAATTTTAACATCAATATTATGTGTTTCATAGACATAATATATTAACAAATTCAATTTTTCAGATAAAGTATGTATTTTCTAGAAAATGCAGTTTTACATCCTTATAATGTGGAACCCTTCTTAAATCAAATTTTTGACACTTTTATATATTCAATTTGAAAAAATAAAATTCTTCTTTAGAGTCAGGAAACAAAATTTTATTTTAAAAAATATTTTGGTGTTTTTCTAATAACATTTATATTTTGCTGAATAGTTAAAAATACTAAATTTTAATTGAACACAACTTTTTAATCAAAATAATGTATAGTTTTAAATTATGAATTTGAATGGTATTTAAGTATAATTAGATTATATTCTTATCATTTAATACAATGTAGTTCATTGTAAGTAATTTCACATTTATATTTGACATAAACACATGTCAATATTTTTATAGTTTTCTCTTTTTAAAAACCTACTTTATGGTTTTGATAGCGGGAATTAATTTAAAATTTATTAATTCAACATATATGTTTTTAATTTGGTAAAATAGAATTCATTTTTGAATTTGGAATATCAAAATTATATTAGGGTTATTTTTTGGTATTTTTCTGAAGGAATTCAATTTTTGATGAATATTGAAAAACATTGTGTTACTGTTCAAAACCGACTTTTTATTTAAATAATAATTTATTTTATTTAAACATATTTTAAGTAAAAATAGTTATATAATACCTATATAGGTTCAATGTGATTCATTGAAGTCATTTTAAAATAAAATTAGATGTATAAAATGTTATTGATCATTTTAACGTCTTTTACCCACCTTGTAGGAACATTTTCAAATTTGCATAAAACTTAATTTTAATAATTCTGTGAATTGAATTCAAAACATAAGAGAGACATGGTTCAAATTAGTGTTGGTGCAAAAATTTGGGACAAAGTAGAGGCCCAAAGAAGACCCTAGAGGACTGTCTCGTGAATCCCATTCGCGGAGATCCCCCACCACGGTGACCGCCACGAAGCAAGGAGGCGGGACTCTCCGCGACCGCACCTGAAGTTCGTGTACCTACCATGAATCATGGAGGATGGAAACTTAGTGACCTCACTTGACATTCTCGCACCCTCCATGAAGCAAGGAGGCAGGATGCTCTGTGACCGCATTTGACGTTCGCGATCCCACCGCAAAGCCACCTAGCACCTCTTAGCGCCGTGTGAGCTTCGCTCCGCTGCGCCCCTTGCCTATAAATATTGGGCTCCCCCTTAGCCCAAACAACAAGTAGTCTGGCCTTTCGACTTCCCAACTCCTGAACCACGAAACATCATTCTACTCTGTGAACCATGAGTTGTGCGAGGTACTTCCACTTCCCGAAGTGCCTTCCGTTTGTCTCTTTTTGATCCACTCTTTTGAGAGGGATGGCTTTTATAAATCCCAAGGGTTTTTGTGAAGGAAGGGGATCCCCAAGGGGACTCGGGACGTCGCGGAGCGTTTATGCTTTGTGAAACACCCTTCATGTACACATTATCCACTTGCTATGGTAGGGTCACTGTACTTCGTGAAGCACATTGCATCCTGACACCTCGCTTCGCAAGGCACCTTTTTTCCATGAGGATGTGCTCCGAAAATACCCGTCCACTTCGTGAAGCACCCTCCATATGCACCTCCGTCTCATGATAAATCTTAGGCACCCTATATATTGAAGCACACCCCTTCACAAGTTCCCTCTTTCATGCAAAGAAACAGAGTTTCACAAGGCCCCTGCCTATGGACCCCTCTACTTGGAAATTCTTTTTCCTTTGTGACCCTCCAGGTTTGCATGATGTGACTTCAAAGTCCCCTAGATGATACCGCCCATTTTATTGCTTCACCAAATGCTTCTACGCATAGGAACACTAATGGCTATTGCTTCTTCGCATATCCACGCTCCCGTGGACCCCTCGATGATTCGCTCCGTGAAAACCCCTCGCTATGGAATTATCGGTGCCTTCCCTCCTACATGGAGAATAGTGTACCAGTTATATATGTCCTAGGGGTGTGGAGCAAACCCACCTCATTCAATCTGTAGTACGTTAAACTGCCAAACACTATCGTCCTCAGCATATGATGTTAAACTGTAACCTCGCCCCGGGCCTTGCATGCGTGGTGACGCCACCATGGACATTCTAAACGCCCCCTGGTCTCCACAGGGGATGATATCCTCCTTATGGGAGTCGTGTTTGTCCATGGGGGAATGTCAGCCACCTTGGTATAATCCTTTAACCTTTCTTATAGGAGGAAGCACCCCAGCTCCTCCTCACTTCCTCGGTCCCAAGGCCAGTGGAGGGCGTAATAGAGAACGGGGATCCTCCTTTCTTCGGTATCAAATCCCTCTCCCACTACGCTTTGGTGCCCTCGGGCCTCCATCCTGGAGTAAGCCCCGATACTTCTTTGGCCACTCAACACGTACTCCCCTCTTCACTTCCAACGGACGCACCTTTCACGACGTGGTCATCAGGCCTTTGCTGCCTCTTGTTTCTCACACCGAGCATGCCTCACATGGGATTAGAGTAATCATCAACCATGACATCACCCCCGTCTCGCATGACGTTAAACTTTATTCCCCAATCCCTACTCGAACTATGGGGACTTTGATCCATGTCAAGGAAAGGTATGTAGGAAGCCTCCACAATGTTCAAGCCCACCACCCGGTCATTCTGACCACCTTCAAGTCGGTTCAACCTCAATCCACCCGAACTACGGGGAATTTGATCCATGTCAAGGAAAGGTATATAGGAAGACTCCACAAGGTTCAATCCCCCAAACACCTCTGGTCGCCTAGAGTATAAGCCCCACCCAACCCGAACTATGGGGACTTTGATCCATGTTAAGTCATGGTACGTAGGAAGCCTCCACGAGGTTCAAGACCACCAACAGTGGATCCTCAGTTCCACCTTCATGTTGGTTCACTGACCACACCCAACCCAAACTACGGGGACTTTGATCCATGTCAAGGCATGGTACGTAGGAAGCCTCAACGAGGTTCAAGCCCACCACTCGGTCATTCTGACCATCTTCACGTCAGTTCACCAACACCCTGGTCTACCTCAAAGCATAAGACTCATCCCCTCCCAAACTATGTGGACTTTGATCCATGTCAAGGCATTGTGTGTAGGAAGCCTCCACGAGGTTCAAGCCCACCGCCAGTTCATTCCGACCTCCTTCACTTCGGTTCACCCCTATCCCGCATGATGTTAAACTATATTTTACAACCCATCCAGAACTATGGGGAATTTGATCCATGTCAAGGCATGGTACATAGGAAGCCTCACTAGGTTCAAGCCCATCACCCATCGAACCCTCGGTCCATCTTCACGTCAATTCGCCAACACAACCAATCCCAAAATATGGGGACTTTGATCCATGTCAGGGCATGGTACGTAGGAAGCCTCACGAGGTTCAATCCCATCACCCATCGGACCCTCGGTCCATCTTCACATCGGTTCACCGACACAACCCATCCTGAAATACGGGGACTTTGATCCATGCCAAGGCATGGTACGTAGGAAGCCTCACGTGGTTCAAGCCCACCACCCAATCGTTCCAACCTCCTTCACGTCAGTTCGACCTCATCCAGTAGTAAGCCATTGGAAACTCCTTCAGTGGTAAGTCATTGTCAACCTTATTCGATGTTAAGTCGTTTCCAGATGAACTACGCGGTCTTTGATTCCCTACCACGGGGATACGTAGGAGGTCTCTTCATGGCTCAAGCCCAAAACCATTGTTCATCCTGATTCTTACCCAGGTCACCCCATCTCGGTGAGATCATGCCACCTCATTCCCTCACACAGCATTGAGGAAGCCGCCCATGTGTTGGCCCCAATATCGGTGTTCCCTCCAGGGGTTCCTCCATCTCATCCACTCTAGTCAGTGTTCTGATCAGCCCGATGCATCTCCAATGGACGTTAAACTTGCGGCATGCCCTGTGCTAAACATAGGAAGATGAGTAAAACCTTAAATACATTCCTATGGAATATGATTCCTCACGTTCGATGTGGGATGCCTTGCGCTTCAGCGCACTCGATAATCCCTATAAAAAGGTGCATAAGAGAGACACACCAATCCTTGATGTCAAGACTTTCCAGTGATGCCCAGCATGACTACTCCCCTAACCAAAGGTTGCTACCCTGATCGGACCCCTTGGAATGTCCTGACAGAAGCAGCGTAATTAACTGGTGTCCATGAAGATATGGAACCGGGAAGAGTTTCATGAACAACGTATTAAATCTATGAGGGAGACCCGGACTAGGTGACGAATTCCAGGGAGGAATCCATGGAAGGAAGAACCGACATCCCATCATCCCGTTTTGATCAAGGAGAAAACGTCCCTGAACAAAGAATGAATGTCACCCGCCTTTGGAAACTGGGAACACAGGGTAACAAATCAGTTCCTGTCGCACTCAAGTAGACAGACATGCGTGCCCCGGAGAAAGCGTCAGAAACAATTAGTAAGTAATTTTTGGTACAATAAGATGAAAATAATTTTTGGTGAATATTAACTTTTTACTTTTATTTACCATGCTTAAATATATATAAGTTAATTTAAGTTAAAAATGATATTATAATTACCCTTACACATATTCTAATTCTATTGGATAAGTGTATTTCGACTAAAAGGATTAAAATATGATCCTTTTGGTCCACATATATTAGATTATGACATTTATTCTTATTTTATTTAGAGAAGAGATAAAAGTGTTAAATTCAATGATTAATCACTAAATAATTTTTTATAGAGGGTTATATATAAGATAAATTCAATTAAAAAAACTCATTAGAAAGAAAAATATATTTCCTACATAATAGTATTTTATTTATAATTTTTATAGAATAAATAATTAAATTTATTTATGACATAATGATGATTCATTAATTCCATTATCCATGAAAGATTAAAGTAATTGATATTATAAATATAAAAATAAATGTACGTTTCTACTTCTGATGCATTCCAAAAAAATTTGAGATTAATATGACATTTTAGGGTTGATTAAATGAAATTTTTTCAATGAAACAATGATGTTATGAATTTCAAGAAACCAAAAACTAAATAGTTTCAAAATTTACATAAATGAGTTTTTAAAACAAGTACTATATTATTCGATGATATAATATTCTTAAAATTATAATGTTCGGACAAAAGATTTATATAATGATAAGTATGTCATTATTGAACCACTTGGGATTCTCTTGGAATTTTATAGTATGTTTTGTAACCATTTATTGTAATAATACAAGGGGACATGGTAAAAGTTAAACTATTTAACTAAGTGTTAAATCTAAAAGATAGGTTTAATATAGTGACCTAAACTTGCCTAAAACCTATTTTATAAGAGGTGTGATACCCATAACCACATTATATTATTAATAAATAAACTTTGTGCCAGTATGAACCAAAAATTATTTCATAATAAAATAATATTTCGAGCTTTTCTTAAAGTGACCCTCACCTCTCTTATAAAAGGGTACTTCCCCTTCTCTTAAAATCACACCTCCAAAGCCATTTACCACGGCCAACCACTTCCCAAATATCCTCCCAAAATCAATCACTTCAACCTAAAGGCCTTAACTTGAGTATAAATCTGGTCTAATGATCCATTTTGTTCAAATCAAAAAGAAACACCCAAAAAAGAAATAATTATTTTATCACCACATTCAAAGATCTCTTCCTCCTCCATTATCTCTTTATTTGTTATTTTCATACCAAAATAATAACTCTAGTACCTTATACATACTTGTATTTATTATAAATATGGTACAACCATACTCATTATTCTATCAATCCTATGAATGATAATGCCACCATGTGTCTGTACGTACGGATTACCGTCTCCACGTCGTGGTGTAATTTGTTATTCAACACTATGTTATTTGGATGGATATAATGATGAGTAATATGTATATAAATAATGAAAATAACATTATAATTTATCTTTAAAATTAATATACCATCAAATTTTATACCTTTAAATCATTAAAGAAATGATATTGTCGCTTGTGTGTACGTACGACTTACCGTCCCCACGACGCGATGAGATTCATTTCCTGGTTCATCATTTAACGATGATTATAAAAATATAAATTATTAATAATTATTTAATATATGACATAATAATGCAAATTGTGGTGTATATTTATGTATTTATGTACATACATATATCTTATTCACTTACTTTCATTCAACACGATATGAAAACAGAAACAACGTTTACGTGCACGTACGACCTATCATCTCCATTAACGGTGTTTTTCATTTCATAAATATATCTATTATACATATTTATATTCTAAATATATATTATATATAAATCATGATTTATATTATATAAATATGTAAATCAGGATATAAATGATACAATCAATAATAACAAGTTAAAACACGTACGATAATGAAAACGATTATTACCCGAAATGTTAATTTAATATGGAAATCCTTATTAAATGGGTAGTATAAAGTCATAAATAATTCATGTATGATATAATAAATATGAATATAGTTTTTTTATAATTTAATAACAAACTATGGTCATTATATAGGAGGTTAAACGTACCCTCGACCAAAGGAAAATGCATCCGGAGGGTTAAATCCTCAATCTCATTTTTATCCGAGATTGTTTATGTGTAAGTATTTTTTGGGACATAATTATTATGCATGAACATGTTTCATAAAATACATCTAAAATTATTCTTTTAAGGTTATCTTTATCTAAAAAATCATTTTAAATGTTTTTATGATTAATTTTTCTAAATCTTTTTTGTTAGTGTCTATGTTTTAAAAAAAATTTAAGGATTTATTTTTATGGACATGATTGTTGTAAAATGTTAATTACATTAATAAGTTTCAATGATGTATGGGACACTTTGACTCAAACTTATATTTTAAATTACTTCCATTATAAATTTATGACATGTAAATGATTTCACAAAAGGGATATTTTCTCAAAAAAATTATGATCATTTTCAACAATGTCAACATCCTTTACTAGATATTATTCTTGATTAAGGTCAATTTATTATAATACAATATTATATATTTTATTGAATGATTTATGATATGTTTGACTGTGGATGAGATATTTTTATACCCTTCATGGTTTATGGTTATGGTATTGACATTTAGTATGCCAGTTTTAATATTAATGTTTATGTTATGCTTGAACAGTTTTATATGAGGAATGCAGTGGACATAGTAAGTGAAGGGTGGAGCCCGCTATATCTCCTCGATGCATCGGTAGGTCTCATGAGACCAACTAGTGACTTGCCCCAAGGCCTTGAAAAAAAAATTATTTGGAGTCATGGAATGAGGCCTTGACTATGTGGTAATGATATTCGGCATTAGACATTCCATAATTATGAAATTAATTATTACATGTAATTATTAGACTAGTAGAATATCCATGTGCATGTGTATATGGTAATGTTTGATTTATTTTCCCCATATTATGTTCATGTTTATGATTAAAAGGATGTTGAATTTATTATACATTTTTTCTACAAAGTTTATAGCTTCTAATAAATTATATACCTTTTCTAAGAATTTGATCTCACCCCTTTCTTATGTTTTGTTTTCCTAGGGTTGTATGAAGTGTATTATGTTTGATATATAGGGTTAAGATATGGGAATAATGGAGTTCTCCACAAATTATTTATTTTCTCTTTTATGTTTGAATGTGTAATATAACGTTTATGTATATAATATACTTTCCAAGACTACTAAACTGATTGGTCCTTCGAGACATGATTCCTTGTAGTCATACCAATTTATTAAAATAATACAACGGATCCGGGATTCTAGGGTCGGGGCTTTACAAGATCATTCATAACATAATAGAAATATGAAACATGGAAACAAACACAAGTAACAATGAAAATAATGAAATTTTATTAATAAAATGGTAATAATATTATATAAAAATAATAATATATGATACTATAAATGTTAATATGGTTCTATTATAATTTAATTACATGTGTAAAACAACTATAATTTTATTTATTTGTTTCAATCAAAAGGAAGTATGAGGAAAGTGATTTCTTAACTCATTTTACACTCATTGGGTTAAACTTCTACTTTATTTATTATGTCATTTAATATTATTTTTGCAATGAGTTTTAATTAAATTATGTTATTTACACATTATTTATGTTTATTTGTAGTTGATAAACATAATATATTCTTTTATTAATTCTCACAATAATGTAATGATAATTTTAAGTGTTTATTTCACAATCACATTCTAATCAAGTTATTTTATTGAAGAATATAAATTGAAATAAAAAACATCAACATTTTATAATAGACCCATTTAATTTTATTCTCCTCAAGTTATTAATGAAAATTATATGTAACAGTACCATTTCCCCTTTTTTGGCACTAAACTTTCTTGAGAATTGTTTAATGAAAATCTTGATATATTTATGTGTTAATACGAAAATATGTTTTCTTCCAAAACCATGTTTTTCTATAAATGTATAAAAAAAATGTTTGAACCATTTAAATTGATTTATTAAATAAATTTACACACATTTAAATTTTTTTTAAAAATTAATTTAAATGGATCTTATGTCTTTCTAAAAAAATTTATTATTATCTTTTATAGAAAATGAGAAATTAATCTTTGGTTTAGCTTGTACGGCATGTATAGAATTTTCCACCACCATGACCAAAATTTTTTTTGAAGCATCCTTTAAATGTTTTCAAGTATATTTATAATTACAAGCATTTTTAAAAAAAATCTTTTTTTAATAAATTATTTACATAAATTATAATGATATTTTCTTCTGTAATGGTTTGAAAAATCTTTTTATGGTATTTATATTCAATAGCAACATCAACTCCTTTATCTTTCTTATGATATACTGGGGAAATATTTTATAGATGTCTTCCTTATTTTTTTCATTGGAATATTAACGATAATTTTTAAATGGATGTTCTATTTTTATACCACTCTCTATATTACTTATGGTGGTTTTTGATTATGTTTTTTGATATGTGAATGTATTCCAAAAATTTAATTTAGTTTCATTAATATTAATGTTTTTTATTTCTATTTTTATCCACTTCATAAGAATAATTTGATGGAATAAGAATTTGAATGGTGGGGACCTAACATTATATATAACCTTGATGCATCCATAAGACTCACGATAAAAATCAACTGTCAAAATCATGTGTGTTTACATACCCAGATTTAAACCTTCATGAGGATTAATCCTGACAGTAACTATCTTGAGTATAGATATTAATAGAAACTCCCTTGAGGATTGGTATATATAGTGTAGATGAAATACATTATGAATTCAAATAATATGAATTTAGTTATAGATATCACATATGATTATCTGATGGGTAAGAATATACATGGTAGAAAATCAAATCACATTTGATTATTTATATTTTTTTTTATGATAACCATTCAATCCATCCATATTATACTCAGTTAACTAATTAAATGGAATGTGTTTGACTTACTTCAATTTCCATTTTGATTATTCTTATCAATTCATGATAGATTCTATTTTACTTAACCCTTACTAAGCATCTAAGCTCACCGTTATTTTGTTACATTTACCCAGGAACCCATGATGCGTACTATGGTATATGTGAAAAGATATTATATAAGAAAAATAATGTTATTCTCAAAAATAATTATGTTTTAATTTGTTTTTTCAAATTTAAATGTGATTATAGTATATATCATATTTACCAAGAATAATAAATTAGTTATTCCATCGAGATTTGATTCCATATTTATTATGCCAATGTAATAAAGCAGACCCTATCTCTACGATATTATGGTTATGGTCATTGAAAATTTCATCATAATTTTTTTTAGGAAAAAAATTTATTTTGTGATCCTTTACCAAGATTATAAGTATTATTGTACCATATTAATTAATATAATAAAATATATACTTACTTGATGATAATATCTTCATTATGTAATCAAGTTCCACCATAATATCATATTTTTATCCAATCAATGAGTATTGAAGATGATTTTTTTATTCTTTGAGAACTAAAAAAAATTAAAGGACACATAACCATAGAATGGATAAAAACCTATTCAATCATTCATTTTACATTAAAACCCCAAAATGGTTTGCACATGGTATGATCATTCCAAAAATTGGTAGAAAATCATGTGATGACATAAGACATTGATCTCAAAGAATCAATAATAAACAAAACATTCAAACTAGATCATTCAAAAAAATAAGCATTATATATTTTTTTTACCACAAATAATAAATCATACCATAAAGATTTTGAGACAAAAAATATTGAGATATTATATTTTAAATAATAGTAATCACTTAGTCACCCAATACATTTTTCATCCCACGTTTATGTATATGATAATATTATGGTTCCTATAAAGAAATAACAATCTAATATCATATAATTCCTATAGATATTAAATTCCAAAAAAATTGTCCCAAAAAATGAAAACTCATAGTTTTGGCTAAACCAATATTGTATATATACATCAACCAAACGAAACGTCTCCAAAAAATAAATCCTTCAATTTAAGATCTCATTGCCTAAAAACTCAAAAGGATTTCTAATATGTTGTGCTTATGACCATCCATAATTTCTAATGTTATCTATGACTTAATCATATGCCAAATATAACTACCCCAAAACCTAACTCCAAGATATGGTGTAACAGTCAAAAAATTATATATCAAACATAGATTTTAATTCTGGTTTCCCATATTTTACTATCCAAACTATAAAATATAAAAAATAAATGTTATGTCACTCACATATCCAATTTACCTTTTGGTCATTAGTATATATAATTATAAAAACTTCTTACATAAAAAATAAAAAATAATTCAAGAGAGCATATGTCCCACTATACCCATGTTTTAATATTCCATATTAGTTCATTATTATCCTCCAAATGAAACAATTCTAGGAATAATTCATTTATCATATTTTTGGGTAAAATTTTGACAATTTAAACCTAAGATGGGTAAGCTCAAATTTTCTGTAAGGGAAAACATAGGAATTAACAAATCATTTTCATTAGTGATAATAAAATGAGAATAAGGGTATGATGAAAAAATCAAATTGTATTATCATAACATAATAAAAACTATGACCATAAATACATGGATTATCAATCATGAAACCTAGAATAAGTATTTTTGAAGGGAAAGAGTCTTAAAATTCAATTTTCACAAGACATTTGATTTTAATATTGATAAAAGTAATCATTTAGAACCAAAAGAATGCACACAAAATCCATTTAGTGTCTAAGTAAATAATCTCCAAAACCTATTTGAAACCCATGTCAGAAATAACAATAGACTAGTTAAAACTATAAGAGAAACACTCTGGTAACTCCCTCTTTATTTTGAATCCCCTAGTGCATCATTTATGTGGGAGAAATTAATGGGTGTCTTATCCCCATGGTTTAGAGTTAATTTGGTGTGAAAAGGAAATATTTTTTAGGACTCTCTACAAGTAGACTGGTTTTTTCATTGTTAAACTAACCCTAAAGATTATGGGTGTGACCTTTTAGAACAATTTTTTCCAGGTGAACCAATAAGAACATTTTTAAACTAATCAAGATTCCTAATTGTGTTGCCCATGAAACACTTAGCAGTGGTTATCTACTCAATTTTCACATTGATTTTACTACCATGTTCGAAAATTATATGGCCCACTCGAGAGGGGTATTTTTATCCTTTCTCCATGTTTTTAGTCATATTTTCTCACATAAGTTTTCCCTATTCAATCCCCTCATCTTGTAATCATATTATATCCCTATTTATCTCATTAAATTATACTATAAAAATATTTTGATGTGGTTTCATCAAGATTGTTCAACCTAGTCATGGTTAATATCTCATCTATTCTCTTTATTTAATTTTATATATTTTTCTCTAATACCTCAAGCCCTATTTTTTTTCTTGGATTATATTTTTTTTTGGGTTTGTGCTATATTAAGGGGTTTTCTACCAAAGCATTGTAATTCATTAATTTAGTTCCATTTCAGTTTATTTTTTCTAATTCCACATCATTTCACCACTCGACGTATGGTTTTTGATTCATTTCCATATTTTATATTCCCTTGAATGTACACTAATTTATATTTGTTATAGATATAAATTATTGATGTATATGATATCTGGTGTGAATTTAAAAATGTTTTCCATGCATGAGTGTTTCATTTCCTTTGTAAAAAGTGGGTGAATTTTCTTATGCTATGGAAGTTGTTTCAAATTGATTTTTTATGAAATATTTCTTTTTGGTAAAATTTTATAGATGATACTCATTATATAAATTAATTTTTTTTTTATTCGAGCAAAATGGGGTTCTAAATTTGGCCACCATTTCGATGTTTAATGAGTTTCATCTCTTTAAAATGGTGTCATGTTATTATAATGTTAAATTGGAGTTTTACATGATTTATTTGGTTACATTAACGAAAAAATATGTTTTCATATGTAATATTTTTTTATTTATAAATTTAATTTACTAGGGTATTTTATAATGTGTATGATAAAAATGTAGGCCTGATTGGAACTAGTAATATGTTATTAGTTTCCCCCTTGTTGAGCCTAATTGTGTTATTGTGGACATTGTAAATATCCAAGAGAAAGATAATTTATAATTATTTTCCTAATGTTATTATGTGTTGGGGATAAATTTAAGTGTAATGTAGGATGCTTGAATTATAAGATTTTGGTGTTATCTATATGGTCTTATTATTTTCATGTAAAGATGTCAGTGTTCATAGACCACCTCTATTACTACTCCATGAGGCAACCAATGTTACTAATTTATATTTAGTTGGATATTTCTAGACTTTTTGAGGATTTTCATTAGATAAACCCCCTTAGTAGTACATAATAAATTGTTATGGGTTTTTTCAATAACTATACTAATTAGAGAGATTCGATGGACTAATGTGTGACTATTACCCTACCAGTAGCTAGGTTCATGTTTGTTTGAGATGTGAGGTCCCATTAATCGTAATGGTTTTATCTCATTATATGTATCATATATTATGAATATATATATTTTTTTCATCTTGTATTTTTATTACCTTTTTGGGTCATCTCGAGGTGTTGATCCTCTTATGTTTTATCATTTTATTAACTAGTTCTCCACCATCCTTTTATTGGACTTATTTAAAAATTAATATGGTTGTGCCTATTTATTGGTTTCCTTTTTTTCCTTTCTTACATTGTGTTTGGTGTTAGTGATATTTTAAAGGAAAAGGGAGAATTTTTTTCTAATGAATCTTTCTTATTTTCTTGATTTTTTAAATGCTTATAACTATGTGAGGGTTTATGTATGAATGTGTTGTTTTTACTTTTAATAGAATTGGATAGCTCATTGAAATTGAGTGGTTTTTGTTAAAGAAACTTAATGGAATGTTTTAGAAAAATATTTATTTTTTGATGTCCACATTTAATGTTTTTTTGTATAATATGTAATATTAAAAATAAATACTTTTTCAGCATTATTTATAAACCAGAGAACATGGGGTTTTTTGTTAAAATTAATGAATTTGAATCCAAATGTTATCCTAATGGATTCAGATCACGCACAATATACTCATCTAGGTGGGTATAGAGTCTCCATGTCTTGTTTTAGGATCTTTTGGAGGGATTTTTACCGCTTTCGAATTGGAAGTAGTTTTGTATGGGTGTTATTGGTGACCAAATATTAAAAAAGTTTTGATGATCATACCATCAGTTTAATTAAAGTAGTTGGATTGATATTTATAGTCTATTATTTTTTCATTATTTTGTTTTATATTATTTTGATGTTTTGTAACGCTCATATTGTTATTTATTTGAGAAGTATCTCATATTGTAACTTGTATTTTTTAATTTATGCAATGTTTGGATATTATTATTTACTTACATGAGAGTTAAATAGCCCCCAAATGTTAGGTATGATACCCTTGATGTTTGTAATCAGCCCAATAGGATTGGGTCTCTACATGGGTATATGGTGGGCCGTCATAGGAATATATTTTATGGATGTATCGGTTTCATTCATTATAAAATTTTATCAGAGAACGTATTCTATAAAAGGGTCTAAAGTTCATCAAAATCACCATTTTGTTATTTTTGAGGTGTCTCGATTGTATGGGGACTTGGATTGTCATCAGAGCTCAAGTAAAGTGTGTAGGTGAGGGTCTATGTAGCTATTTCTCACATTGATCCCTGATTTTTCATTGGTTTATCATGCTTGATCCTTGGTCTTGAGTTTGGATTTTTCATGTTTTATATATAGTTGATATGTTGTGATAAGGAATTAATCACATATGAGTGTACTAGGGGTATCAGGGATTGGTTTGAGTTCTAGAGATAAAAATGGTGAATAAAATAGGGTTGAATGGTAAGAATTAATGGTTTGGTAAATTGATTGTTTCCAGTGTGACGTGAATCTACAACCATGTATGTTGATATATCATGGATGGAAAATGTTTTACTAGTATATGCAGCCAAACCATGAATAGTTCATTTTCCACTTTAGAATATGTTTCCCTCCATTTATTCTGATATTTACTCAATTTTAGTATTCCATTGGCATAGTATCACATAGGGTACATTTAATTAGAATTTTATTGATGGTGTCGATGTGAATGTAGTTCTATTCGAGATGTGTTTTGATGTTATTTTTTTTGTCTTGTAGTGAATTATTTTGAGAAATAAAATTTAGTATTCAAAATTTATGAGATGTGTGTATTTATAAAAACCATTCATGGTAGTTGGAAAACCATGTGTGTTTTTCTTGGAAACTAGTGTGTGGAAAAAAATTTGAGTGGAAAATTGTTTTACTTTGAAAAGGTGATTTTTTAACACTTTATTTCATATAATTGGTGTTTTAAATTTTATTTTTACAGTGTTTTCTGTGAGGTGGATTATTTCAATTTGGGTTTTTAAAATAATTGGTATTAATAGTTATATTATCATTCTTATGAAGATATATGTGATGATTTTTTAAAACATTATTTGAACTATGGAATAATTTACTTTTGAGACCACTCGGACTGAGTAATGGTTTGATGTTTTGATGAAAGATTGGTGGGACAATTTTTGGGCTTAAAACTGATATTTTCAATGTAATTTAGAGTTGTTTTCAATGGTTTTTTTCAAAATGGTGGTTTGTTTTATTCCCTTGAATATGGGACTGCATTAATTGTTTTAGAATCAATGTTGGTTAGGCTCAGTCCTGTATTTTTTCTTATATAACCAATAGAAAAATCATGATGGATGTGGGAGTATTTTTCTTAAAGATTCTATTTTTAGGGTTTCATTCTACGTTTTTAGACCTACATTATCCCATATTTCATTCCTTGATTACTCATTAGTTTTTATATTCCATAGTTTTTGAGTTTAACTATTGTTTATTGGGTTGTTTATGTTTTTAAAATGTGATCAAGGTTATTTTGTTCACTTAAAAGGTTAGATTAACTTGTAATTTCACATGGTACATGAAATGAATATTATAGTTAAATTTAAATGTTGATATAAAATTGGATATGGGACATTAAAAGGTTCTTTACCTCAAATGGGTCATGAAATTAATTAAGAGTTGTGTTTTTCAAATTATAATGGTTTTTCATGGGTGATCTATGTGGTGATTTAATTTTCTAACATCTTTAATATTTTTTAGAAAACAATTTAAAAAATATCATGATGTTTCAAAACATTTCAAACTTCGTTTTTTCATATTGTGAATATTAATTTTTTATTTTTAGCTTATTGATGTGTTTAAATGATTTTTTTGGGGTTTTAGAAAAAACAGTTCTTTGGGTTTTGAAAACTCTTTTGAAAGATGTATTTATAAATGTATATAAATTATTTTATAGAATGATTTATAGTGTGACATAAACAATAGAATATTTGATATCATAGTGTTTTCATAAATACAAAGGGTGATTTTTTTAATTCATATTGAATTTTTATTATGTAAATGATTTAGAAAGGGGGTTTTGGAACGTAATGGCATTATAATTTGACTTTTTTGGGAAATAATTTAGATACAGGAAAAAAATTGTATTTATGTGTTTTTATTAAAATGGATATTTTTTTGTGTTTTATAATGGTTTTAATGACTGAAATGTTGATTTTAAATTAGATGGTTATTTAAATAAATTGTTATAATTTTTTGCAATTAATAGTTTTTTGGGATTTATAAATTTTTAGGACTTTTTGTTTATCATCCAGTGTGTCTTATTTCATACATTTTAATACTTAATTCATGTATTGTTTGTCAGTTGACTTATTTTGAATCTTCAGGTGTTTTATTATGATGTTTCAAATTTTATGAATACTATCATGAAGATGTTGTAATAATTGATATTTTTATTGGTATGTGGTTAATTAAGAAAGTTGTATCCTTGGGGGATTTGATAAATTGATGGTGATATTTTTTTAGGTTTCTCTATGGGATGGTGTTCTATCTTGAGGTATCGTTTTACACCTAGAGTAACAAGACCCATGTTAAGGTCACATGTTATCTCTTTTTGTGTAATTACTTGAATATATTCAATTATGGAGGTAAATGTTATGATTCTTAATGGATTTAACATGTGGGAGTTGTTTTTTTAGTGTTTTCCTTTTATAAATTAATATATTTTTTCTAAGTGTTCATTTTTTTCTCAAAGATATTTCACTATAAGTGTAGGTGTTCATATGAGGGTTCTATTTCATTTCACCATTAAGGAGATTTCAAAAAAGAGGTGAGACACAAGCTTGGTCTCCATTTAAATATCTTTCTCTAACTGGTATTCAAGGTTGTGATTTTCTTAGAGAATAATTATAGCCCTGTGGATTAATTGGTTTTATTTTGAGGAATATGTTTTTCTTGTGAGTTTAATCATAGGTTGCTCCCTATTGGACCATTTTCCAACACACCTTTATTTGTGGAAGGTGTGTTTTGTATTGTTCTTCTATCCTCCATAATGAATTGGTTAATTGTTATAGAATAAATTTGAATTATGGAGAGTTTGTAACACCCCTAGTTTAAATTATCTATTAGGGTATTTGATTTTAGTTTAGCCCCAAGAGTTAGAGGTATTTTTGGATGTAAACGGTGAATTTGAGGGATTGTTTTGAGGATGAACAATTGTAACAAAATTGAAAAAAATAAATAAAGTGTGAACCCACTTAATGTGGTTTTATTATAGGTATCATATTTGTAACATGGTTAAAAATTTATTGAATCGTATGTGCTCATCCCTTGAAGCACATAGAAATGGTGATCTATATGGTTTGTTCATTTTTTGGTTAATTGTGCGGGTAAACTGTAAAACCCAATTGAGAGGGGTTATTTTTAAATTTATCTTTTTAATTTGGGTTTCATCACTTAGAATCCCTTATTCGATTCCCTTGCCTTGGATTCCTCTCCTAACTCATTTTGGCTCCACCACACCACCTCCAAGTTGGCTCTGATTTGGTTTCTTGGTGAATATTTACATATTTCAAGTGGTAAGAGCTCATCATTTTTTCATTATTTGCTTCCCTCCCTATTTATCTAATACCTCTAACCCTATTGTTTATGGATAAATTGAATGAATAAGAATTTTTAAATTGGATTCTTTCATCCTAAAGACATTAAACCTTCAATTGATTTCCCTTTATATGGATTTTGTCGGTGGTGACATGACTCCACCATTTGATGAAAATGTTGCTGTTTCATTTACATTAATTTAACTATTCTGTTAATTATTTATGATTTAAATTTTTTACCTATTTAATATAATTTTTTATATGATATCTACTTCGCATTGAAAAAGGATTTCCACTGTTGAGTGGTTCTTTTATTTTATCAGACATGTGTGAATTATCTTATTCTTTGGAATTTTTTGGGAAATTAGCCTTTTATTAACATTTTTTGTATGATAAAATGTAGAAGAAAGTTTTCATTATGTAATTTACATGTTCCTTAAAATTTTCACAAAATGGGATTTTAAAGTGGGTCTCCCTTTTATGTAAAATGGAATTATTTTTTATAGGTGGTTTGTTTTTATAAAGTGAAAATGAAATATACAATGATTTATTCATTTTCATTTGTGAAAAATAATTATTTCATTTGTAATTGTGTTTTATTAAGAATAATTTTCAAAACATTATTTCCATATGTATATGATAAAAAATCATTGCCTATTTTGAACTTGTGATATGTTATTAACTGTTCCCCTGTTGAACCCCCATTTGTTGTTATTAAAATTATACGTATCCATGATATGGAAGATTTATACTGAGGTTTATAATGTGCCTAGGTGTTGGGGTACAATTTAATGGTTTTGTGGGAGGTGGTAAGGATGTTATTGTAGTTTTATCCATTGATAATTTTTTTCATGTGATGAAGTTATTGTCCATAGACCACATGCGTTATTATTCTATAAGGAGACCATGGTTTTTATGAAAGAATTAGTGGTAAATTACTTCGTTATGTGAGTTATTTCTATTTCTTGACCACCGTTAGTACTATATAATATATGGATTTGGTATTTTTCACTGAGGTGAATTATTAGAGATATTCTATAGAGTTATCTCTTACAGTTACCCTAGAAGTAACTAGGGCCACATTTGTCTATATTGTGTTTTCATGTTAGTCTTAAGGGTGTTTCTTGATGATATTTATCATATATTATGACTTTTATTGTGTATATTTTAATATTTCAGTATTATTACATGGATGGATTTTGCTTTTGTGTTCATGTTATTGTGGTTTATTCAGGTCTATGAAAATTGTTCTACTACCCATAATTGGATTTATTTACAACCTACTATGGTTTAGTTTTATTATAGTTTCCAATGCTTCCTTATTTATATTGACTTGGATTAGAGCGATCATTTAATAAAAACTTGTCAGTGGTTTTTAAATTTCATTTCTTATTATAAATATTTTTCAATGTTTAAAACCATCTATTTCTCTATGATCAATAGAGTATTTTTGATTAATGAAAATGGTTAGAATATTAAAATGTGGTGTTGTTCGGTAAAGCCTCTTTATGTAATGTTTTGGAAATTTTTTATTCATATAATTTCATGTTAAATTATTTTTTTATTCCGATACAATATATAAGAAATGAAAAAAATATATTTTTTTCTTTAGTTCCAAACCAGAGAATATTTATTATTTTATAAATGTAATAAATTATACCTGTGGGGGTATATTACTGGATTTAAATCAATTGTTATATAATTATGTAATTGGGTATGTAATATTGAAGTCTTGTGTATGTATCCTCGACATGGCTTGTTGACGTGCACTAATGGTATGTGGGTGTTGAATTGGATGTAGTCTTGATTGATGTTTTATATAGAGTTGGTGATTGGACCTCTAATTTCAAGTAACTGGTCGGCTCAATTGTTGTATTGTATTCTTCAGTTATTATTTTCATTTAGATGACATTGATGTTTTATTTCTCTAATTAGTTATTTATTTATGTGAGATACCTCTCATGAAGTATCTTTTACTTGTACAATTATACTACGATTGGATCTTTTTATTTGGTTAATTTTTTGTTAAACCACCACTAGTGGTTATGTATATTAACCTTGATGATTTCTATCATCTTGTGCGGATCAAGAACACTCCTTGTTGTTTTGGCGGTCCACATTAGTAATTAAATGGATAGATGTTCCTGGTTGTCTTGATGAATTTCATGAAAATAAAGATAAAAAATACCTAATTCATTCATGAACTATTTGTGAACACTCATTTAATAAGACATATTGGGATAAACCTTCCCTATCTAGGTGAACCCATCGTATAATCTATATCAGGGTCACTTGGAGATGTCTGTATATACCCATCATAGAAGCTATAATGGGATCTCTTGATTCCCTCTAGTTTCACCAATAAAATAACCATGTAAATAATTTTTAGTATGTTCAACAATTGATCAGAAATAATGTACAAATACCAGTCATTAAAAAAACATTTAGAAGCCTTCATTTTTCAATCATAATAATAATCAATGTTTTTTCACACCTCAATAAACTCATGGAAAAGAATTGGGTTTTACAACAATATCATAATCCATCGAGATAATGAATAATGCTTTTATCAATAAAACATATCCTCAATAGAGTATAAGTAAATTCAAGGTTTTTCTTCATTTTTTAATTATAATACCATTAAAATTTCATGAAAAATATTTATAAAGAAAAATAACCTTTTCATTTTAGATATAACTATTTAAAAAATAAAATTCACAAAAATATTGTAAAAACTGTTATTTGAATTTATCATTTTAATCATATAATTTATGAATTAAACAAGTATTGTTCATTATGGTGGTAAAATCCATCCATGTTTTAAATGATAAAAAGAAACATTATTTTCATACATTTTGTAAAGAGAGTCAAAATTCACCCATTTGGATAACTTTAACAAATATCATTTTAAAAAATACTAAAATAAAATCAATGATTATTTAAAATAGATTTAGGAAATCCTTTCTCATAAATAACATTTTTCAATACATTTTACAAAACATGGTTATTTAAACAATACACAGTCGATCAAAATGGAATTTCAATATCATTATCAGTTGCAAAAAAAATGTTGATACTTCATCAGTTAATAAAGGATGACATAGAAATTAAAAATAATAATAATAATAATAATAAATAGGTTATGAAAAGGATATAGTTCATTAAAATAATATAATATTATTTCCTCCCAAAATAACCCTAAATAGAAACAGTCTACAAAATAAGTGAGATTGCATCATTAAGCCTCTTCCACGTTGGTAAATCATCAAACATAAGACCTTAGAAAGATAACATCAAATAATACATTAAAAATTATTTAAATATGGTATTTAATTATATAACATATTAAAGGGAAAGTACATACACCTCATAAGAGAATATATGTGTAATAAATAAAATATTTCCCAAAGAAGACAATTTTAGAAGAGAAACCCTGATAATGATCATAATGTTGAAGTGAGAAATTATCAGTTTTTAGACTACAAGAAAAAAACTAAATTTCATATAAACTATTTAAAATTCTACCTAATATAATCAGAAGTAATTACACATGTAATTTTAGGTTAGAAATGATAATGAAGATGTAATATAACACAATGAAACGAGATTTAGTAATGAAATTTTTTACAACTCGGTAAATTTAACGTCAAATCACATTAGAAGAAATAATTAAAATATAAACATAAAATAAAATTATTTATAAATTAATCATTATATTAAATGTAAAAGGTATTTAATATTCAGCGTATAATATAAATTAAGTGCATAACTTTAAAACATGACTCTATGAGGGAAAATATATATGAATTCAATTACGACTTTGCTAATATATGGATCGAAGCCTCATGAAAGGAAAGAAACTCATATTTATCCTTAAATCCCAATAATTATAAAGTATAAAATCATAAAATACATTCATTTGAAGTATATTATCCACTCAAAATAAAATATGTTTTGAATATGGCATATATCTTACAAGAAGAACAAGTGATATGAGAAACAACTAACTTGAGTATACACTTTCCATGTATGTCTATTAAATCCTTGATAAGAAGATTATATTATTTTTTCTTATTTCATGATAATGTTTTGTAGTTTTAATTTTTTACACATAAATAATATATTTTTTTATTCTAATTGAATATTTATATGGATATTCTGTTAAGTCTCATTCATGTGTTTTTAGGATATTCATTTCATTGTTTCAAAATGAATTCAGTGTGTTGACAAAGGTCAAAGAGGTCGTAATTTGAAATTATCCAAATATAATTCTAATTAATTAATTATTATATTTATTCATCAATTATATGTTTAAAACTAATCAGGAAATCTTTTTCATAAAAATGTACAACATTACAATCATTGAGATGGTTTTTCATAAATACACATTAGTAACATTTCTATTTTTCAATGATCCATGTAAATAGAATGTATATAATATTTTATCCTTTTAGAATATTATTATAACATAAATACCATTTTTTCATTAAATATAAATATATATTCTATCCATTGGTTTTGTGATGAAGAAATAGTCACATCGCTTCATGGTCCAAACATACGCACAGATGACATTATCATTTTTCAGTGATTGGAAGGTAAAAAATAGTGATATAGTAACCTTACTGAATGATAAAAATTTAACGAATATCATAATTAAGTTATATTTATATATAAAAAATCACTAAATTTATCATTATTACCTTCCATGTAAATATTTAGTGAAAAACAAATCAAATCACTTAATGAAGTGATAGTCCGAAATACACACGAGTGGGGATATTGTATCTCTCATTAAATGAAAAGAAAGAAATTTTTTGTGATATAATTACCAAATAAGTATATATATGTTAATAATATAATATATATTTTTTTTTTAAATCCATCATTAAAAGAATTCATGTGAGGAAATTAGGGGAAAAATTGGCATTGGTTTGTGAGGTGGTAGTTCATCGCACATACAAATGATTGTTTCATATCACATTTGATGGATGAGTAAATATGTTTATGTTATTAAATTATCACAATTAAGTATAATTATATGTTATATACTTTATTGGTTATTCCATCATAATTGATGAATAATTTAAGGGCATGGAATAATAAATAAAATAGAATATCACAGTTAAAGATGATACAAATTTTTATGACATCCTTCTTAGATTAGCAAAAACATAATTTTTTGGATGGTCTATTGAAAAATTAAATACTTTTAGGATGTGAGTCATAATTTAAGGAATATATTTTCATATATATTGGTTGATATAAATTTATTTTACAGTGTGAATATGAGACGAGAGTGGGTGGCCATTTATAAGTGAGGTGAGTGGTACACTTAATGTTTTTTTGAAAAGAAAAAGTGATTCCCAAATTTTTAAAATTTTAAAAATAATCCAAATGGACCATTGAAGATACTTGAAATTTAAATAAATATCTAAAAAATTTAAAAAAACTAATTAAGTCATTTAAACCATTATCTTTTTAGTTTAACGCCAATAAAATCTGATTTAACCATAAATACATAAATAGTTTTTAAAATTTATCACACTTTATTTTGGTCAACGATTAAATTGACCTTATTAGATAAAATAAATTATTTTGAATATAAATATTTATCAATTTTACAAAATTTATTTTAGTAATGAGGTATAATATAATTAAAAATTAAACCTATAGACACAATTAAAATGATGATTATTAATAAGTCTATTTTCAAAAAAAAAAATTTATAAAAACATAATTTCCAAAAAAAATAAATATATTAATTTTGATTCATATATATGTATATATAATTTTAATTTCAATCGTTATTCTTTATGTTTTTCTAATTAGTTACAATCAAGAATCATTTTTCACTTCATAATAGTTTTTAGAAAAATCTCGTTTTATATTCAAAAATATACATACTAAAAATATAATATATAGCTGATTAAAAATTAATTAAGTTAATTAAATATAAGTAATTAACACTAATGTTATTATAAATCATGTTAAAAACAAACTGGTAAATTTAAATTAATTTATTTATTGATATGAAATGACATTAAAAAATTGGTATTTTTCACTATTCAATGAAAAATAAATATTTTCCAAGAAAATACCAAAATATTACCCTAATATAATTTTGGTATTCAAAAGAATAAAATTAATACTATTTTTTCAAATAAAAATTATTAATTTTTTATGAAAAAATTTAAATTTTATTCAAAAAATGAAAAAACCGCCTATTTGAAATATAAAGTGTTTTTCAGAATACATTTAATTCCCATTCAAATGATTCTTATTTTATTTAATAAAAAATATATAACAACTAAATTTATTTTAAAAACTCATAGACCCTGTGACTATCATTGTTTAATTATTTATATTCAAACCCACCAATTTAATGGTTAGGTTATAATGGTATGCTACATTAAAGTTCATTTTTACTATGGATTTTGTGTACCGTAAGCTATTTGAAGAATTATATTTGGTGGCCCATTTATGAAAAGTGTTTCATGTGAAATTAAATATCATAAATATATTAATGTTACTTCAAATAATGAGTTTTTTAAAATCTAGAATGTTCACTTCGACTCAAATCATATTTCTACTTGTTTTCTTTCCCTATGTGGTAATGTATTGACCAGTGATAATCATTCATCAAAACCATCCAATGTATTTCCAACATATTCATCTTTTACAGGTTTAATATATAATATATTATTTTATTATCACTATATTTGTGACACATTTTTCAATAAATATAATTTATTTATATCATTAATTAAAATATTTTTAATACTCCCTCTAAATCATGAGTCGGGTAATTTTCCTCATGAAACATCAACTGGTGAGACTCATAAGTTATCAATATATCATTACATATATGGTCACACCCCCACAAAAGTTTTTAGTTATATATATATATATACATATATATATCACAATCCATTCTCCAAAGAAGGATATTGTGAGAAGAGTTGCACTGATCAACCATTTCATTAGTTACATGAAAGATTCATCATATGAATAATCCCAAATGAACTAAACTCTATTACGAGTTAACTGGGAGGATCGAATAGATGTTAATTATAACTCCATAAAAAAGAGTTTATAAAATCCTGAATATAAAATAAACTATTTATTTTGATCAAAATTTTTCATTTATGCAAATTTTTAATAACATTGTTACTTTATAAACCCACCAATATACCCTCACATGATATTATATGATCAAAAAATCAAAATTTTTGTTTCAAAAATTGACACTTGGTAAATTTGTAATATATATTATTATTTTTTTAGTATTGATATTAAAATCATAAAGTGCTCTTCATGCACTTCCTTTTGCTCAAAATATATTATAATATTGTTTATAAACACTTTCATAAAATTGATCATGGTAATATCAAAGGACTCTATTCATTAAATCCATGATGCTAGCTTGGGAATAAGTAATATAAAATTTAATTAATATAAATTAATTTTTTTTACCTTAGACGAAATATTTATTGGATATATATATATTTTTGACCATCAACTGATAGTATTGAAATCATAGATCATTCTTCAAAAAATTATGTAGATCTTTATAATTTATAAATCATATCATCAATACAAAGAATATGATACTTAGTCTTGATCTTGATCTTTTAGAGTTCCTAATAATAAATATAGTCTCATTGATCCGTATTTTTTCTAGTTAATATGATAGGTGTACCCCAAACTAATTAACTTGGGTGAATGAATCCCTTATCCTGATTATCCTTGATTTTCAGAACCACATCCTAAAACTCACTCAGTGTCCTTCTATATGGATTCATTTAAATATTCATATAAACGGGTATGATTTATATTAATCACATTAAATTACAATTCATATAATGTCTATGTAACATTTCCATAAAGGTATCAACAAACTCTCGTACAATAGGCATATCTCCGTTGTTGACTTTCTCACTAACCATCTAAGAGAAATACCTCCCCATTGAATAGGAATCAGGACCCAAAAAATAGATTTTAATTCCATTAGATGATAACATTTATCCTCGTATAGATAGACATAATTAGTATGGTTTATAATAACAAAATAAAATTAATTTATTGATAATTTATGTGCAATTTTTATAAATATATCCAATCCATGAACAAAATCATAATAAATTAAACTGTAGTATGAATGAAAAGATTTATATAAAGCCAATTCCCGCAAACAGCAATTGGGGATTAATCAAAAACATGATATTTGATGATCATATCATCAAATGTTTTTATATCTAATTTAACATCTACTCATTGAGGATAAGAATTAATATTACATGATATATTTCATGATAAAAATTTATTCAGATGAATATACTAAAGTAATATCATTAATTATTTAGTTCCACCTATTATAACCTCAAATTATTTCTTCTATCATCAATCAAATTACTAAAACCAAAATGGTTATCATGGACATCAGACATCACTAACAAGATTGACTAACCCTGAAAAATCATTTACATAATTCAAAATTATGACACTTTATTTCAATTTATGAAACCATAAGGTTAACTTGGGTCATCATTAAATAACCCATAATGGATCTTAAATAACAATTAAATTAAATTAATTTTATCCCCAAGGAGTTTCAAATATTTTTTTTATTCGTAAAATTCTTAATGTGCATGGATATAATGGGTGAGATATACACAAACCACATTTTTAGGGTTATCACCCATAGATGAATATATGACCAAAAAACATCAACATGTATTATCTAAATAGGAATGTATGATCATAGTGAAGCCATACATATTTCTATATCAAATAATATGATGTTATAATATACATAGGATTATCTTAATGGTTCTCTTTGATGTTTCCTCGCTCTATTTTCTCAAAGATACTAAACCTTGATTCTAATAACTATTATATCTCCCCATACCTTTCAAACAAATATATTACTTCATTTTGGATTTATATTATATTCATTTCATATTAACACATTTTTAGGACTATAGAGGTTTATTTTAATTACAAACAATGATAATTAAACAACATTTACATAAATTATCTATATCATTTACCATCTAGTTCTCCAAAACAAGTACCTATCATAGACATAAAATACTTCAAATGTTTCTCCATATCCTTCGAAAGGGAAACACAAGAAATGGAAAAAAGGGTTTTCATAAGGTAATACTATATGGGATAATAATATAAACCCAAGGTTATGATAACATGAGTTAAGAATTATAAAATCATAACACACCATTCATATATCATAATCATGAAACATTTAATAAAGTTTTATCAATCAAAAAACGTTGGACACATGATTCTAAAATCATCAATAGTCAATCATGGGCCACACAAAATACCATATTCATAAAGAAAAATTGGTTTTTTTTTCACATAATCCTATAAAATATTATCTGCAGTGAACGATCAATTCTATGAAAATTAAAGTGGATTTGTTTAACTCTATAATATATCATTTCCTTAGTCATGGTCCACTCCTAGGACAATCTTATTAGAAAAATTATCTTACTAAACATTATTAACTCTTATTTCTAACTCTTATTATATCATTATATATACAATTGTTTATAATTCATTATAGGGATATAATATAACCACATGACCTAGGTTTATAATGTAACCACCATTCACATGATTAAAATCATATATATGTGTGCAACAAGATCATAGATCATCTATCATATCATCATGTCATAATATATGGTTTTGATACTATGTTAATAAAAATTTCATAATAATAACCACAAATAATCAATATAATTGATGAATATTAGAACATTTTAATATATCCCCATTAAATAATATTATATATCAAGGGATGTTGTTATAGATTAAAATAAATTTGAAATATTACAAGGACATTTCTTGAAGAAAACCCCCCATGAATTTAGAATCATTTACATAGAATCAAAATATTTGAAAAATATATAAATTTTTTATTTTGGAGAAATAAAAGGATCCATGAAGAATATTATTTCATGAATCTGGTCTTCATGGTGAAAGGAATAGTTGTTCAAGTATTGTTTTTGAAGAAAATTCTTTCCACGACTTTGGTAAAAATTAAAAAAAACATTTATATAATTATAAAAATATTCTTTCATAACCATGAAATTTGAAGTTAAAATTTAATAAAATTAAATTATATAATGTTTTTATAATTTTAAAGAAAAGAATTATTAAAAACATTTTTAAGAATATATGTACATGTGATATTATATTCCAAATCAATGGGATAAATAATGTTTCGTTTCCTTTAAAAACGTCCTCTCAACCATCTGAGTAATTAAAGAGATGAAAATGAAATTAAAACTTTTAGTATATATAAATAACCATAGGTAATTTAAACACATTCTATTTGGTAGAGATATATCAAATAATTTATACATTGGGTGTTTAATCATAAATGAACCTGATAAAAATGAGATTGTTATATTTAACTGTTACAAAATTAGTAATCATTAATAAAAATTCATTGGTTTCATGGAAAAAATATTGATCTATAAATTAAAAAAAATTATGCATTTATTTTTCTAAAATACATTCTTTTGAAATATATAAACCATGGAGGGAATAAATTGGTGCATAACATTAAAACTTGTGTAAAAGATGGGATATAAAAATGAATAATCCTCAAAAATTTGGTAACCTTTTAATCAAAGGCCATGTAAATAAATAACATGATATATCCCTGGATACAAAATTAATTTCATGTATATTCCAAAATAAATTAATCTGGTAGTAATCAAACAAAATATAATAGATTATGGTTCACAATATCTAACATGTCTCTTAAATTTAAAAATGAGACAAATATCCCTTTACATTATATCTAAATTCATTCATAAGAAATATAACCTCTATTATAATGCCTTTTTAGTTATCATACTTATATTAAAGTACCATATTCATATATATATATATAATATCATATATGATCCATTTATCTCATTTCAGCACCTATTTATTAAAAATTTTCTCTTAAATTCATTATATCGAGTGTAAATTTCCTTACTTTCATGGATGTTTAATTTTTGTATATGTGGTCCTTACAAATTTATCATGGTTCCAAAATATATAAAATTATAATATTGATATATTTTAAATATATTATATTTATATGCAAATGTATCATTATTCGTATAATTTGTTGATGGAAAATGAATTTCATCTATTCATAGATATAATAGTATATACGTATGCATGGGTAACATTTACATTTTATGAAAGAAATAACTAAAGAAAGATAAATATTAATTCATATTTAATGAATTATTGTTATGAAATAAATATCATATATTATCATTAAATCAATCATAAGACGAAACCATTAATGTTTTTGGGGTAAAATGTGTTGTGTTGTTATGTGGATGTAATAGTATACAGGTTTCTATTAGAGATACACTCATCTCCAATTATATTGAGATGATGTTTTAAAGGGATGTTAAATAATAATAATAATATATATGTATACTAATGAGTCTATATTTATCAATTTTGAATGGATACAACTAGTTTATATTATATATAAGATGAACTGAAATTTATAATTCTTGGTTATAAACTATACCACATCTTTGAGAAACCCAATTTGGATTACTCCTTCATCCATGAAGCATTTGTTTTAACAGAATACCACAAGATCTAGTATAAATGGAAGTATTATATAAACTGTTTTAATCATGTATTGTCAAATCTAAAATGTTCAAATATTTTGAATAAGGTTTGAGAAGAGGTTCTATTTTTTACATGATGGGGGGGGACACAAATGGAAATCTTTAAATTATTTCACTGATTTATGGTCCTCTTCATTGTAAAGTGGAAAAAAACATCCTTGGACAGAAATTTAGGATTATATATAGTTTTTTATCTTAATACCAAATAAATATATCTTATTTTTGGGAAATAATACCCTTCTCTGAGCGATTAAACCCAAGATAAACCGGTTTTATCCTTAAAAATGTTAACATAATTATACTATTTTTACAATTCACTATGACCAAAAACTAATTTAAACCTATTAAATTTAATTAATAATTATTATCCTATATATGGAATCTATGTTTATATATTTAAGTTCTATAATTATTGAAATTAATATTTTATTAAGCATTCTAACCGAAAAGACAATATTTTTTCAGAAAATGAATTTTTATGCATAAATCGTAATTTTCTACCATTGTATGATGTATAAAACCCTAAAATTAGTGATTTGCCATTAAATTTAATATATAATATTTAATTTTATTCAAATAATTAATCACAATATATTAATGTTATTTACTATGATATAAAAACATTATTCAAATAAAAAATTCTTTTTTAGAATAATCTATTTATAAGAAAACAAATTAACTTCTATGTAAACAAAGTATAATGATGATTCCCATGTAATTAAATTTATTTTTGGTAATTAATGTATTCATATGATACTTTATGATATGGTTAAAAATATTTGATAAATTGTGTTGGGAAATATATGAAAATTGTTTAATAAAATGGTATTTTTCAATATTAACAAAAAATTAATCTTTTTATAAAAATCAGAAAAATTAATTGTAAGATATATTAACATGATTATTTTATAAATTATATTAATTTTCTAAACAAATTTATAAAAAAATTATAATTGAATGATAATGTTCACGTGGAAATTGTGATAAATGTTATTTTTGAATAAAACAATTTTTAAAAGTGTACAATGACATTACAACAAATCATTTACATAATTATTTTAAATAAATAAAAAAAATATTTAATAAAATCATTAATACATATTTATCATAATTACGTTATTATTATTCATACCTTCCAATTTAATGAAAATTTTGTAATGGTTTATTATATAATGATTCATATTGACTCGAGGTTGTGTTTATAAAAAACTACTGCATACATTGTGTTTTATTTAGAAGAAAATACATATAAAATCATGGAGTGTTACAAAATATATATTTGAACAATTATGAGGACGTTTTCCACTTTTATTGACTTTAGAAAATCCTTATAAAATCATCAATTATAGATAATATTTTTTGATTCAAGGTGATTATAGAAGATGATATTTTTTACAACTAAATGAATTTTCTATTTCATATATAATTTATAAGAAATATCATAATTTCCGAGGAATTTTAATATCACATATATGTAGAATATTATTATATCATTTTTTTGAGAAGAAGACCCATCCCGAATAAATGATTTTTTTAAAATCATTCATTTATTCAACAAATTATTTGGTGAATTGTATGAAAACATCGTGATATATGATATTGATTAACATTTAATTATGTTTCAGGTGAGTAAAATCAACTTCTATATTGGAAAAAGAGTATTGTAAAATTATGGGATTTTACGAATAATATTTATTGAATTAATTTTTTTTAAAATATAATTTTTTATAATTTATAAAATCAAATAAGATATGTTTTTATATATTATTTTTTAAATGTTTTTCATTAATCAAAATAAGGTTTCATTGTTAATGTATAAGCATTATATTTTAATAAACTAACAATGTCTTTCATAACATGAGTGGAATGAAAAACCAGTCTTATAAGAAAATATAACATCACAATAATTTATGATATATTTTGTTTTAAAAATGTTAAAAGTGATGTAAATTGAATGAATTATTATGTTCCATTAATTATTAAGTGGATATATAATGTTAAAAATGTGTAATAATAATATATTCAAATTCCATTATTGTATTGGTATTTTTTAAATTAAAATTAAATCATTATTTATAAAATTGGCATTAATATTATTTTATTACAAAGAGTGTTTTATTAAATGATTGAAAATTACTAAAAATAATATATTATAGAAATTGATTTGTAAATATTTTTAAATATCAACAATTTCCCATTCATGGAAATGTATTATTTTATAATGAATATATTTACCCCTAAATAGTAAAATCTTTGTCAGCCACTTTAAGGTTAAATTGATGTTATTTCATGACACATGTACTTCTGTTAAATTAATTTATGAAACATATAAGAATTAAAATTTATAAATTACATATTCTATTTAGAATAATTGGATAAAAATTATATAATATGCATCATTTTATTTTAGTCTTCCAATATAAATTATGTAGGTAAAAAATACAAGTTACCATAGGGAAAACCCTAAATGGTAAATTTATGGAAACATATAAGTTAGTGAATAAAAATGTATAAAAACAAATTAATAGTGTTATAGAGGTGTGTACAGATCATATAATCCCACTAAACCATTAAATATCAATTTTTCAGCCACTTGGGGAAATAGATACCCCCAATAGTGAATATTGTCAGGTATTTACAAAAAAAAATCAATCCTCCTCATCTATAAAACGAAACCCCCTATCCCCTATTATTCACACATAAAACTTCTTTAGTTCAGCTAATACCTTCACAAATAAATTTTAAAATTCCCTCCCCTCATCCATGAAGCCGTATGTTTGTGATGATTTTGTCATTGGAAGTCTTTTGTACAATCCTAATGAGGCTTCTTGAACAAGAGTTAGTGTTCTTTAACATAAATCTTTATATTAATTCAATATCTAACAGAATATATTTTTATTAATCAATGATTATATAATAAATTATTTATATTAAATATTATTTTATTTTATTTTATAAAAAATATCAATACATGAAACCATCTCCACATCCATCAATTGTGTTATGAAATCCTCGTTCAGGTGTACGGTGGACAATCGCCTCGTAAACAGATGTCGTTCAGTTTTACATTTTCACCACTCAAGGTTGGGTATGAGGAAATATAAAAGGTTTGTGAATTTTTTTATAAAATATTTACACCTTTTGTTTCAGGATATCATATATATATATATATATATATATACCTTCCATTCTACATTAGATAAAACAACGTTGCTATTGTGTATGGAGGATTACCACTTAGTGAAGCTATTTGATAAATCTTTAACAAACGCTTCACATGGAAGGTGATAAAGATAAATTTAATGAAAATATGTGATATAAGTCACATAGTTGTTATATTTATGAAATATTTATCATTCTATAAAGATATTTTGAGTTATTTTTCTTCATTCAACTTCACTCAAGTAAATATGATAACTTCGTTTATGTACGTGTGGACTACCGCCTCCATGAAGCAATGTGAATCTCTTTTCATCACCACACCATTTTTATGATAAATATAGGTATATAATATTGTATATATTATATTATTATAATTCGAGAATGTTAAAATATTACTTAACTTTTATTCTTAATGATCATTGAAAATTAAAATATTACTCATGCATATATTTGACCAAACATCTCTATTATTGTAACATAATTCATATTTCATAACCATAATTTATGTTTGTTTTAAAAGTAAAATTGATCTAAAAATATGATATTAATTTTTTTTAAAGGTTGGGTCTGAAGCCTCTTTTATTATTAAATCAAGTCAAATACCTCTTTTAACTAGGTAGAGGGAGACCCATTACATAGCTCAAAGGCCTAGTGGGCTTGTATCTTATTACATATCCTGTAGGCCCAATTTTTTGGCCCAATTGCCATTTTGTGAATAGTAACCGAGCTGCTACAGTACCCGCATAGGATCGCCACTGCTATAGTTCCCTGCTGCTACTACAGTTCCCACTGATCTACAGTATCATCGCTGTTACAGTACTTCTACAGTACCATGTTCCCAATGGGTTTTGAACCCCCATTTTACTTGTAGGATTACGGGGTGCTTACCACTAAGCCAAACCCCTACTACAATATGATATTAATCTCATGATTATTGTTTTGGATATGTTTAAATGATATAATATCTGTAAGAATAGGATCATTAATGAAAAAACATACATTCAAACTAGGTAATTAGTACCCGAAAAATGAAAAAGTGAAAGAGTTTTAATGAAAGAGTTATGATATTTTATAAAAAGATAATATAAGATATTATAAATATTAATATGATTTTAAATTAAGTTAATAAAATTTTTACAATCACTACAGAAAAGGAAAAAAATAATGTTTAATTGTAATGTCCCCATCCTAGAATCCTCTTATCAGTGCCCCAAGGCTAGTCGCCACAAGACCTCATGTGTGTCTCCCCATATTCCAAATGTTGAAAACTACCAGAGTGTGTCTAAAAGATCACATGGGGAGACTATAACCTCCTCACTATAGTAATATACATTATACAACATTTTGAAATAAAGGAAACAATAATAAATAAACTATGAACATGTATTACTAAGAATTTCCCAAATAGTGTACAATCAGATCAAAAAAGATAAATATTTCATGTTAAAGATAATAGTTCCAAAATTAAGGAAAATGAAAAATAATTAAAAATAGTTGAATCCCCAAAAAATTTCTTGAATCTATTTATAGATCCTCATCCATGTACATACTAGGTCCAACTCAACTCCTTAGTGTATGGAATTTTCCGTTTTCCAAACATATAACCATGATGTCTCCTCAGGTACCCAATCGTGGCTCGAGCAGGGTGTGAGTATAACTTAGTAGGAAACCACTATTTTTGTCTATAATTTATTTAGTCTAAAAACATAGTTCATCCAAGTTCATAATAAGATACATGTTTATCTAAAGACAAATTGTGTTCCACTAGTTATAAATATTCACTTTTTCCAATTTCATCATTTGTTCTATTATCCTTAATTAATCGATTTCATCATTAAATCTGTTGGTTAGGAATTTACATCTTTTTATTGTGACTTATTCCAGTCAATTAATATGTGTAATATAATAATTTATGTTTCTTATCTCATTGGGAATAAAAATGTTACAAAAAATCACATAACACATACCTTGGATCCTCAGTCCAGTTAGTCTCATCAGATGTAACCGTTATGGGAAGAGAGCCTTGGTCCCCTTCTTGAACCCATAAATTATGGGGTAGAGTTCACAGCCTCATCCTATGCCATCCCAAGGGCATTGATACTAATGTATAATACTCCAAAAATACTAATCCTTGTTCACATGATTGTTCATCAATTTAACACATATAAAAAATCAAAAACCATACCCATATCATTATGCATTCCATTTTAATAACATAATCCTTAAACTTGAGAAATTACATGCAGAATTAACCCATTAAAACATTTACCAATTATGTTTTGTAGCTTATTTGACCCATTTCCCTTTCACATGTTTTGACCCACTAACATAGTAATAAATTTACATGATTTGTCTTATTTAAATATTCATCCATTTCCCATACAATATCCCATTTAACATAATTATCATTTTAAAATGATTTTCCCATTTAAAATGTTCATCATTATACTTTTATTAACCCACTAATTCATTTCAATTACAACTCATCATCCATTTAAATAAATCACTTTATTTAACCCAAACCATTTCACATTAATCCAAACAATCCCTTATGTCGTTTCCAATGACTATGCACACCTACCATTAGTACCTCTTTATACTTCAAACTAATCATGTCAAAATATTTATCATGGTATCTACTTCAACAAAAGTAAACTATATTCTTAACATTACAATTTTCTATATTTGAAATGTTGGACAACCAGTGGGTGGCCCTATATCAGTCTAATCAACCTAAATTCATCCAATGTGGATTATGAAGGGTCTATATCATCATTAATCAAAAATTGTTTGAAAATATATCAAAAAGAACCAATTACACATCAAGACAAAAGTAATATCACAACCATGCATGTAAAAAACTACAATAAGACTACGCGATATAATTTTTTAGAACACCTACCTTGAATATGAATATGTAAATATCCTTTAACTTAGCCTTGGATAAGGATTCAAGAACTCCATGAATTTCTAACCTTGAATCCACCAAAAAAGTGGGTTTTAGGTCTTTGGTAGAAGAAGAAAAAATATAAAATACCATATATGAAAAGGAGAAGAAAGAGTTGCATTGGACTTAACTATTTCCCCGATCTACATCAAACAACACTTCAAATGGCCTATAATCAATGGAGATCCACCCTTGGGATTCTTGGGTCACAACGGTTCATCACTAGGGTTCATAGAGGAGAAATGAGGGACGAAATTATGTGAGATACCTAGAATATCACAAGGGAATGGTAAATTTTATATTTTTAATTGGTTGCACCATTTATCTGCATAGTTTTCAAAATCGTGTAAAACATCTTCCCCTTACACTATCCAATAGGGGTTGTGGTCATACAATTTCCGGGAAATCTCTGCACTATTTGACAAATCGGGAACCAAAAGTGTGTAATGCCTCTATTCAGGCCCACATAGTTTGTATATCCCCCTTTCATGGTTTACCAAACCATACAACCCATCTCTTTTCTTGCATTGTTTGGATGCACAGTTTACTTTAACCATTAACCAACCATGCAACATGCATATAATGGCCTTGATTTATTTTTATTTTATGTCCCAAACCACCAAAAAACCCCTGAGCTTCCTCATACACCTAGTGAAAATTTAATTATCCTATATTAAGGTATTAAATGGAAAATTTTAACAAGATAATACCTTTAAAAATTCTAGGATCTCACATCCTCCCTACCTTATAATAGCTCATCCTCAAGCTACTCTTCCCCAGAATCAATGAGATTCCAAGGTAAAAATATTGGTCCACTTAGGTCACATGTCCAACTATATTTCAGAAGTGTCTTCTTGAACTTCACCATGCTGCTA
This sequence comes from Viscum album, assembly GCA_963277665.1. Classification (NCBI taxonomy): domain Eukaryota; kingdom Viridiplantae; phylum Streptophyta; class Magnoliopsida; order Santalales; family Viscaceae; genus Viscum; species Viscum album. The sequence continues at coordinate 1,407,886,029 of OY728135.1, forward strand.
AAAAACATAATCAAATGGAATAATATGTCCCAACCAGGCCTGGTCACTAAGATCCAATATATGAACTAGACACTTCTAAAAGGATGCATAGTCATTAATAACAAAATCCTTAACATAAATGACATGTTATGGGTCATGGTGATACTATAAAAGCTGTGATACAAGGAAAACATAATACATACCATAATACCACTATGAATGAGCCGATCAATATGCCCCTGGCCTGATCCTATCCATAATATCAAATGCCCCCCCGAACCTGGGCTCTAACTTACCCAATTTCTAAATATGATGGTAACTAAACCATAGACACAGTTGAAGAAAAACATGATCACCCACCAAAAACACAAGAGGACTAATATTCCAATCCAATTATGTATTATTACTAATATAATACATTTACATATGTTTCTAGATCAAATGAAAGTGTTCAATTGTCTCTTATAGGATACTCAGTCCCAAAAATTATGATTTCCCAGCTTCCATCAAACACTACATAGATCAACATGGTCTACCATTGAGTTCCTCAAACAGATCCATATGAATTATATCTTGGTAATTATTTTAATTGGATAAGTAATCCAACCATTTTTTATTTTTCTATGATCCTCCAAAATCCCAAACCCAATCCTTCATCATTTCCTCCTTTGCCTGAATAGTACCCTCTAATTAGTGTCCTCTAGCAGGTGAAAAGATGCACTTAAGAACAACTGAGTACTGAGTGTCTTTTTCAATCATTTCTAGAATTGTGATGTAAAACATGGTTAATGATATGAAACTATATTCTATCGTACACCATGAAAATATAATACCTATCGACCATACAAATCAACAAACTAATCAGGGTGAAGGTTTGTCAAATAAAAAAAAGTGATCTACCCTAGAAAATCTATCAACAACTACTCGCATCATATCATTCATATAAGGATTCATCAAAATAACCACCATGAAATGAAACATTAGTCATCCCATTCCCATTATGGAATGAGAAATGGCTAAAATAAAACACCCAGTTTTTGAATCTCAGCCTTCGCCTACTGACAGATAATGAATCACGCTATGAAACCTACAACCACTTTCTTCATCCCTAGACACAAGTACATCCTATGAATATCGTGATACATTTTTTTCAAACCATGATGCACTGGAATCATCGATGTATGAAAATTTCCCATCAACTATTCTCTTCTACATGTTGGCCCAGCCACATATACTTGAGCATAATCTATCCCATCATCACCAATTGTCCATGAAGAAGAAGAATACCCATTTTAAATACATTAACTTAAATCAAAGCATTCTAAATAATCATGGTGACTCTCCTTGATCAGTCTCAGAAATGCAGACTCAACTACTATGAAATCAAATGGAATCTTTCCATGGCCATATAACACCAAAAGATGCATCTCAGTAAACAACCCTCTCATAATCTACTCTGAACATGATTCCTGAACTCCCTAATTTTGATTCTTCCTTCAATAGTAATCATCCACATAGAATCCCTGTACCGATGTGTCTTCCATCTCAAAATCAAATGAATTAATGTACTCAACCCATATCCACTGAATAGTATTCATGTCACAGTAAGCGAATATGTAATTCAATCTTTTATGATCAGTATACATAGTATCCACCTCTCACAATAAGTAGTTCTGCCAAAAGTTTGAGGCATGAATCGTCACAACCAATTCAAGATCGTTTTTATGGTAATTCCATTCATGATGAATCAACTAATATAAATTCTACACAACCACTAAATCATCCATCATTAATAGCTCCCCAAAAATACACTAGATGAATCAGATAACAATGTATACCCCTTACATAGCTCGAGTAGGATCAGAATCAGTGTGGTTGGTAACAACTACATTAACTCTTGGAAACCCTTCTCACATGACATATACCATTCAAACATTATTCCTTTCATAGAAAAACCTTCAAGTAGTGTTTCCAAGAATGAAATTAATTTGATTGTCCATCGGTAAAAACCTACCAACCCTAGAGAACATCAAACATCCAAAACATTCATGGGATACTCCCAAGATACAACTGCATGAACCTACTCAATATCTACTGAGAATTATATCATGTTGTGTGGCCTGATCATTATGAGTCTTAGAGTACGCCATGATTTCATAAACAAATATAATTGCAAAATAATCTACATATGGATGAAATATTTGTTTCATTATGGAAATAAACATTTTCAGCTCATTTGATTACCCCAAAATCATAAAAACAAGGTGAAACAACCCATACCTCCTCTTGAAGCCATTATGTGGTGCATTATAAGGTCTCTCCTATAACTGATTGTAGACTGATATTAGTTCAATATTTGAGAACATATAATCACCTCTCAATTGTTCTAAAAGATCATATATTCAAGAATGAGGGTATCAATTCTTAACTATAATCTAATTCAACTTCCTATAATAGAACTGTGACAACAAATATCCATTGGACGTCTTGGAAAGCAACATTAGAGATCCCTGATCACATAGAGATTCACTATTCAAATCCATCCTTACACCACTATTTTAAACTAGTTTTGTAATGAATATTCCAAATATAATAATAAATTTCACTTTATGTTTGAATAAAGTAATTAATTTTAATCACTATTAAAAAGGTCAATGTGACCTTTTTTATGATCTCAATGTAGGAGGAGTGATTTGGAGGGCCCCTGATGAAGTGGAAGAAAAATGGGCCAAAGTTGAATGGATCCATGAAGACCTATCCATTTTTTTGCCTGGTTATAAACTTTCATGCATCCAAATGGGTTCATATTTTTTGTTCTGGTACCAAATATAATTTTCTACAACTTGTATGAAGGAACGGAAGCCCAATTCTATCATAAAGGGGCCCAACATACCTGATATTTCCAAAACACCGAATTTTTACAAAGTCAAAGGTGGCGTTCTGTAATCTGTCAATATCTTTGGATCCACATGTCCAATGGATTCCAAACATTCAGTGTAGATATTCAAAAATTTGGGTTAAAACTTTTTAGTTTTTTCAGAACTAAGATTCGTTTGTCTATTGGCTGAAATGCATGGTACAAGTGGGTTGAAGAAATCTTTGTGCCTAAACCACCATCCAATTTTCCTATAAAATGGAACCATGGGCTCCCCATTTGGGAGTACGTCCAGGAGAAAATGTGTTGCTATTTTGTAGTCACCAAGGAGTCTTCCCAACATCCCTAGTGGTTATAGAGGCTATGTAATGTGTTACTTCAACATCTTTTTCTTCCTCCCCTCCCATGTGTTTTCAAACCCCTTGTGATCACCCAGGGAGGAACATGTTGCAAATCCTGATCTTAATGTTGTAATATTTGAATTTTATTTTTAATTATATTTTTTCAAGTTTTTTTATTCATCCTCTATTTCTATTTAATTTAGTTATGTACTATTATGTCATGCTCAACTTATATGGTAATGCTTGGGGGTACCCATTCATGTGATGTATCACACACCATTCCCTATTTCATCTTCCCCCTTTCAATTGTAGGGTTTGTGTGGTTTATATTGTCCAATTAAACTCACATACACATTATCATGGCCATGTAATTTAATGTCATGGTAACACATTGAAATAGAAAACAAACTGGGATAGCACATTGATGTCTTCGTGTGTTGCCTGGGTGAGTTTCAGTTACGAAGTCGAACACAAATCGCCCAATCATCGGTGGTATCCGGTGATTCATTTTGTGTTTCTGACTAAACCTTATGAGGTGTCCTAGTATAACCTCAGTAACATTATATTTATATGGGTTACAAACTGAGGATTAAATGATCCTAACCCTATCTCTTGATGCGATGAAGGATGAGCAACATGATATTTTCCCGGTTTGATCACACCTTATCAAATCTGTCAATTTCTGATTTCTAGTATTGTTTTCGTTTATGTGATTTCTTCCTAATCCAAGAAAACTCATATTTCATAAAATCCCATTCCAGTTTTTTTTAATCAAAATTTTATTTAAAAATTAATGATATAAAGCTATTTCGAGGGATGACCTAGGGTTGCTGCTATACTGCAGAAATTCTATTAAAAACTAAAAAACTAATTGATGGGCTCGAAAATGCGATAAAATTTTGGAACCATTGTCGGGAATCCAAGATCATTTATTTTTTTGATTGAATTTTATTTATTTTACTTCTTAATTAGTACACCTTTCAATACCCCACCCCAATTTTATTGTTTTTTTTGTTTTTGTCTTTATTTTTTCTTGTTTTTGTGTGTTCTTTTTTTATCTCTCTACATTCTTCTTATTCTCTATATCCCTCTCTATAATTCTGTATCATAACATTATATTCTCCTATCACCCTTATTATGTTATTTTATCCATATTCAATTACAAAAAACAAAACTTCACAACTTATTTTCATGACCCGATCAGAAAAAAAAACTGCTTGAATTTGACCCGGAAATTGAAAAGACACTTCACACACAAATAAAGTCATCTAGAGAAGCTGAATCTAGTAACACAAATGAACCTATTGTGTACCCTCAAGTGTTCATAAACAAATAAAAAATTGAACCCAATGTTATCCAATAAATTTTTTTTTCATATAATAGAACCTTAAAAGAACTGACCACCCCAGATATGGAGTACCAACTTCCGTACACCCAATATCCCAAGGAAGCAGCCAACATTGAGCTGAGATCAGGCCTTATCAACCTTCTTCCTAAATTCCATGGTCTTATCAGTGAGGAACCTCATAAAAACCTTACAAAATTTTACATAGTGGGATCCACCGTGAAACTCCAAAATGTGTCTGATGACTTAATTAAGATTAGGGACTTTCCTTTCTCCCTTGATGGTGTAGCCAAAGATTGGCTGTATTATTTTTCTATCACAATTGGGGACTAGAATGACCTAAAAAGACTATTTCTAGAGAAGTTCTTCACTGCCTCCTGGACTGCATCTATTAGGAATGAAATGTGTGTCATTAGGCCATCACAATGAGAGACCCTTCGTGAATACTGGGAGAGATTCAAACGACTCTACTCTAGCTGCCCCCATGACCAGATTAGTGAACAATTATTAATCCAATACTTCTATGAGGGACTTATCCTAATGGATCATGGAATGATTGATGTAGTAGCTGGTGGTGCCTTGGATTATAAAACTCCTTCTGTTGCTCGTGATATAATATCCAACATGGATAAAAATTCAAAACAATTTGCTACATGAGATATTTCACCAACTCAAGGAGTTCATGAGGTCATTAATCTATAGAATAAATGGTTGATAACAAGCTTGAGGAAATGAATACCCTTCTAATGCAATTAACTCAAGCAAAAGGTAACTCACAATCCCCTCGTGTTCCTTTACACTGTGGTATTTGTTCTGAAAATTATCATTTTTCTGACTAGTTCCCACAACTTTAGGATTCACACGAGTCTTGGGAAGCCGTGTTTCTAGGGCGTCCATTCCAAAAAGCACCTCCATTCAAGAAAGATCAATTTAGGAAAAATCCAAATTTAGGGTGCCAAGCACAACCCTAGTACCGACAAGGAGGATACTCAAGCTACCCCAAGAAGAATTGGTATTAACAAGTCCAAGGTATGAAACCATTATATCCTTCAACTTCTCAGAACAATCATTATATTCCTCTAAAATCTGAACCAATCCTCGAGGATATGGTGAAGAAAATGGAACCCTCAAACCAACAGACCACACAATTGGCAATTCAAGACCAACGAACTCTAGTGGGAAAATTGGAAAACACCATAGGTGAGCTTAAGATGCAAGGTTCTGGAAAACTGCCATCCCAACCCATTCTCAATCTTATAGACAAAGGTAATGTACATACATTTACACTTCTTAGTGGTAAAGTAGTTTCTCCTTCTACTGATTCTATGAAATAGGTATGTCACCCTCTTGAAAAAACACGTTCTCCACCCATAAAAGATTCCATTGAAGAAAAACAAAATAAAAAGGGAAATCAAATTATCATTAAGGATTCCCATGAACAATCCATTCATCTTCCATTCCCAAAAAGACTCTCCAAATCTATGAAAATTTTTTATAATGAGATTGACAATGAAATAATGGATAAATTTAAAAATATTGATGTTAATATTCCATTGTTTGATGAAGTCAATAAAATTTCTCATTATGTAAAATTTCTTAAAGAACTTTTCACCCATAGACAAAGGCTGAAGGGAAATGAGAGATTTAACTTAGGGAGGAATGTATCGGCATTGATTCAACCATCAATGCCAACCAAATACATGGTTCAGGAACATTCACAATACCATCTACCATAGGGGTGACTATGTTTTCTGATGCTATGTGAGATTTAGGTGCGTCCATTAATGTAATACCTCACTCCTTGTATACTTCTCTTTAGGTTGGAGAGATTCTACTAACAGAAATTTTCATGAAACTTTCCAACTGGATTACAATTCATCCAACAAGAGTGATTGAGGATGTCCTCTTAAGAGTAAAGAATCTCATCTTCATTTTTAATATCTACATTCTTGATATGGAATATACCTAAACACAAGGACATCCTCCTATCATACATGGGATTCCATTCCTCAAAACAGTAAAGAAAATCATCAACTTTCACAACGGTATGCTATCCATGGAGTTCAGTGGAGAAAAGGTATGCTTTAACATTATTGAGGCTATCAAACACCCCATTGAAGAGCACTCCACTCTTCCTGTCTATTTGATGGAAGTGCTCTCAAATGATCCACACACACACAATTATTTCCTCGACCTAAACTCATATTGTTTTTTATTTTCTTCACCCATGGAAGATTTGAGTTTGGATTCATCTTTTGAGTGTTGTGCGGGTTCTGAAAAGTGTAAATCTTGTGCCTTAATTGATGAGTGTGTTCATTCTGAGGTACCCAAGACCGTCGATGATTCTGAAAATTTTATTTTAATAGATTATCTATATTTAGAGAATAAACATGAGAATAGAGACAGTTTAATGAACCTCACTTCCCATAAATCCCCTCCCTCAATCCAGAAACCACCGCTCTTAAAACATAAATTTAGATACCCAAGCTTGACGTACATGTACAATACATTACTTTTTAGGAATACATAATACATAACAAAAACATACACACAAGAACTGTAATAGTTTAGTGTCTTTGGAAACTCATAATATAATCTTCTAATCGTGGTGAAAGATCTTCAATATCTCCCCTAATGATCTTCCCCTTTTGTTTTCTTACCTAAAAACATTCTTTAAATCCTGGGGAAAATAAAACATATAAAGGGTGAGCTCAAATGCTCAGTAAGGTTAATCATGGATAAAATAAAACAAATCATATACATTTGAACTAAAAAACATGATCATGATGTTTAAACATCAAAATCTTGAGAAATGATATAAAACATGGTAGTACGTAATGCATAGATCATAAAGAAACATTAATCATGATAAAGTAGCGTGGTAATAAAACATTTAATTATGTAAAAACATTAAGCACATGATATTATTTCCATAGTAGCCATGGCATTTCTGGAAAGACCATCTTAGTGGACAAAGTCCCTTTCTGAATCGAGTTCACTCCTCGTTCCAGTCATGTATCACTGAACAGGATTAACTTACCATTCTAATCATGTATATATCATGAGATATAAATCATTACCCAATGCATTGGAGGGAGATATAGGTCCCACCAATCTCATATTTAAATTATTCTTACTTGTTCCACAAAACAATCATACATCATTCATCACAACCCAAAGAATAAAATGGTTTTCATAAACATCATCCCATCATAACGTAATCCATATAAAACAAATGGATATCATTTCATCACAAGAAGAATCAATCCATGTAAATAATATATACATTATACTTGAAACATAATCATACTAAATAATGCCATCTTATATGGAAAATATTTTTGATAAAACACTTGAAATGAATTCTTGAGGAAAATATTATTTCTTTTTCAATATCATTTTCTTTTTAAAAAATGCAATGGAATTTTAAAAGAAAAGGATTTTGTTGAAAATAATCATGAAATATTGTGGAGTAATATTCATGAAAATAAGGCTTTATGAAACCATAAAAAATATATTTATTCCGTATAAGTTAAAAAAACATTCTTCTCGTACTTTTTTCGGAAAAGCCAAAAAGTACCTCGTATGGTAAATAAAATAAAGATTCATTACATAACATGTAGTAAAAGTAAAAAATGGTTAATAAGGACTTCAAACATACATAAAAACACTTTTATAAAACATGGACATGGATGATAACAATATCTCTAGTAAATACTTAGGAATAAACAATCTCGGATAAGAACGAGATTGGAAAGGTTATCCCTTACCTTATGTCTGATATGCTTTGTATATATCTGAACCTCCTGTATAATGATTTACATAATGTCATTGACTTATTAAAGAATCATATTCATTGTTATAATATCATATATGGTTCACTTGATACTTTATATTACCCTTTCTTTTCTAAATTCCATGCTAAAGCATCGTTTTGGGTAAAATCGTTTCATTTATCGTACGTGTTTCGATTGTTGTTCTTAATATTATTACCTATATCCTGATTTCCATAATTTCATAATTTAAAAAATGATTTATATATAATAAATATTCATAATATACATATATATGATAGATTGATAAATGGAATGAAATACACCATTCATGGAGATGGTAGGTTGTACGTACGCATGAACGCTATTTTTGTTTCCTTATTTAATTGAATGGAATTAAGTAGATGACATAAATTTATATATACATAAATACTATATCATTATTATGAAATATATTTCATTATTATTCATTATATATACTCTATAATCATTCATGAATGGTTAACATGGAGAATTAATCTCATCGCGTCATGGAGACGGTAGTCCGTACGTACGCACGAGCGATGATATCATTCCCATGATCGTGCAATTGTATTGAAGTGTATGTATAATATTTTAGAATCAATATAACTTTAAAATAATCATATATAGTTATTTATTTACACCATTATACCCATCCAAGTAAGGTGGTGGTCGAAAACAGATTACACCACGGCGTGGAGACGGTATTCTGTACGTACGCACGTGCGGTGATTTCATTTTCTTGTTGGAAGGATAGAAGGTGAAATAATTTTGTTTCATATTTATAATAACGTATTAGTATATTAGTGATACTGATGTTATTAATTTATAATGAAACAACTAAATAAGAAGATGTTGAATAAGAAAGAAGTTTGAATGAATCGGTAGACAAGATTACCTCTTCTATGACGCACCTACTTTAAACTTCTTCTTAGGGTACTAGAGATGGTCTTTTGAGAAGACCATAACCTATATTATATAGCTATAGAGGTTGATAAGAGTAATTGGTAGGGTTTTCCCGATATTCAAGGCTCAAAAGGGTGTGAAGAGAAGTGGGAAGGGGTTCCCTTTTTATAAGGGGGGAGAGGGGAACCTTTGGAAATCTTAAAATTATTAATTTATAATAAATCTAAAACCACTTAAAAACCTACAAAAATGAGTAATATTCTAATATTAGATGAGATAGGGTTGTAATATCATCAAAAAATAAAATTTAGACATGTAGGTAATTTATTTTAAACATTATCAACCTGATTTATCATTATTTAATCTATTAAATTTTATTTATGGTAATAAGATTCTAAATTTTAAATTGATATAAATAATTACTTATGTGCTGTGAATTATCCATAATTAGATCATTTATGATATTTTAGACTATATAAATTTTAATTTATAATTTTTAAATATTTTTGTGATTTTTATACAATTTAATAATATGTTATTTTTATAAAATAACAATAGTGTCAATTTTGACACTATTCATTTATTTGAATTTAAATAAAATCCACACAAAGGATATATTCAAAATAAAATATTTAATAGTTTTATAACATGTCATAGTACTCTATAAAATTAGTGGATAACATTAAATAGTTCTTATAATATTTAATTTACTATTTTTCATACCATTTATTTGATATTTCTCTTAATAAAATAATTACTACAACATTTTTGTATAATTATTAAATATACATATATATTTCATAAAAAATAAAACTAAAATACTATGATGAAGATAAATCTTATATATTTAATAATAATACATTTAGTCATATTTATCTTCTAAAAAACCCAAATTTTAAAATGTTATATTTATTAAATTATTATGGTGACAACTTTGACATCATATAAAATAAAATAATATAAGTGTCAAAATAACTTTTATAAGACTCCAAACTGTCATATATTCAGTTATTGGATGATTATGGTGTATATATACACTACAAATAATTTCTGGTCAGGTTTTATGAGCCCTTTAATATGTATTACTATTTCAATAAAAACAATATTATTGATTTTTTTACTAAATATATAATTTCTGCATCATTAATGTATAAGATAATAAGGTAATTAAATAACTCTTAAAAATTAAAAATAAATTATCATGATAAATAAAAAAAATTTAGATTTAAAATTAGTATTTATAACCGAATTTATATTCTTTATAACCTTATATTGAAAATACATTAATTATTAAATTTTGAGTGAGACGTATTTCACTTTCCTTTAAATAAAATAAACTAAAGGTCTTAATCACCTCCAAGTGGGTTCTAATGGATTTCATTGAGACCCAAATATGACTTAGGACGAGATATAATCATCCAATTGTATTAATAAAAGTGTTAGGGCAGTTTTATAATATTATATTTACCCTTAATTACACGATTTTTCTTTTACTATGGTAAATAAAATTTACCGTAGTTACTATTCATAATGCCCAAAAATAAAAAGTAGTCTATTAATATAATTTTTACCCACTGATTCAAAATATGGAATCCGTTTTTCCAAATTCAATACACAGAAGATGCAGAAATTAAATTAAAATTAATCTCATTGTTGAAAGAAAACGGGTTTTTGTTTAAAACATTGCAAAAGATCGAATTTATATAACCTATGAATTCAATGTAAAATAAATTCTAATGAAATACATTATATTAAATGGTAAAAATATATTCTACTTATACATTAAAACCATTCAATATTATAATTTAACAACATAAATTATAACAATGAAAAAGTTTTTAATTAAAATATAGTGTGTTTTTACTATTCATTAAAATATGAAAGTTATCAGAATAATATGAAAAATTTATCCAAGGTATAAGTTTATACCCTTATACCAAAGACTAATTCTATTTTGAAAAATTGATCTTATAAACATGTCAAAAACTATATTTAATGTGGGTGCGCCATCAAAAGGCAGCAAAACTGCATTTTTTGACATATATTTATTTTACCTGAAAAATTTATTTTATTCTCATACCATGTTCTATAAAATGAGTAAGATGAATAATAATGTTATAAAATTAAAAATGTAGTTAATACTATTCATAATGGCTATTTTGTGATAATATTATAACCATATATCATTTTTTAGTGAAACCCGGTATATCATACAACACACGCTATCGAGAAAGGTCGCGATTGCGTGTAATGCAAGCCAGGTCAGGGTTGCGTATAGTGAAATCTCCCTTTGGTGTTGCGTATACCATAATTCAAAACATATTAAACAAAATCTATACTTAATGTTGCGTAGAATAATTTCTATAAAATGAACTTGAAATTGTGTGTAACACGAGCCAATAATAGTGTTGTGTATACTGCAAGCTAATACAGTGTCACGTATAGCACAAGATAATTTTGGTGTAGAATAAAACACAAGAAATCAACGAAATTAAAAGAATATTCTTCATAAAATCTTGGCATGTTACATTCTACCCTCCTTAAAATGAATTTCTCCCTCAAAATTCGTCGGGGATATAAATGGTTTACTAATTGAAAGTTTCTTTAATTGAAACCCACATCGTAAAAAGGAATACCAAAACTTAACTTTAAAAACTAAATTATGAAACATAACGGTTACCGAAATTAACTAATCACTGGGTTTCCACATAGGAGAACATAGGTGAAAAATATGGATATGGAAGAGAAATCTAACCATCATGTTCTCGTGGAGAGTGGTAGAGAACATGGCTATGAAAATTCCAACAATCACAAAGCCATAAATTTGTGATGATTTAAGGTACTATCTAATTCATAGGATATGACGACACTAGGACAACTTTTTTGGTTTCAAGATCATTTCCCTAAATTTGAAGAATAATTAAAAGAAATATTTACTTGACTTTGGTACAATCTCACTCTTGTTTGTGCCATGAACATTTTTCACATCATCTCTTAAAGAAATGAAGTTGAATTTTTCATTCATGAAGTGTTATCAGATCATGTGATAGAATGATGGGTCATTTCATCTGCCTCTATCACATGTTATTAAATATACATAAGTCCATCTATGCTGATATTAATCGTATATGGTTCCTAAAATGGAGTTATACTTCATATATCATACCTATTAATAAAATAAAACTAGTTTCTACTAACCAGGGACTTCATGTAGGCCAGTGGTAGGTGATAAAGGCCGGTCGCACATCCGTTCTAGGTTCGATTCTCACAGCCTTGTCCGACGCAACGGGTGGTTGTCCATTCTGTAGGTTGTCCCTTTTCTTAAAATACACTATTATAACATTGCATCAATAATATAGAAATAAATTCTAGACATAAACAATACTAACTTATGTTCAACATAATCCATTCAAATCTTTAGGCTTATCCAAAATACTTCTTTCCATACTCATAGTATAAAGAGAACGATTACTAAAAAGGTTTTATAATAAGCACATGAATACCATCATTTATCCCTCATATATCACAAGATATATCTTGTTAGTCACATTCCAAACATGTAAATACCTTAATCATGTATTCTATTGAAAAATGAATACCCATTGAACCTTAGTGAAAACATGAATGTTTTCAAAAGTTAACTCTTTCTACATACCAAAATCCCAAAATTTCTATATACACAAACCAGGATATCACTTTGTTCTTATATCAGTCAAGAGCTCATGAATACTATTAAACATTTCATTTTCTTTTTATCCCTTCATTATTCGCATATCATCTCTTTCAAAAAATATTTCAATCACTTTTCATGGTTACCGGTACCATATTCTTATGGAAAACCACAATGGTCCAATACATAGATGTTCCAATATACCATAAAAGTACATCAACATTATTCTTGAATACCAATAGATAAACACTTCAATCCATCCTCTTGAATTATTTTCATGAATAATTCCTTCCGTGATTTAGATGCAACCTCTTACGTCAGGGCATTGAATTGGGTAATGCCCATATTCTCCATAAATAAGACATTGAACTCCATAACAGTCTTTCACTCTATGACCCTTCTCCCCACACAAATAAAATCTTTCCCTCCATTTGATGTATTCATCATGGTTCTTCTTCCCCTCTTTAGAAATATCAATCATCCTTTCTTTATGATCCTCACCATGCGAACATGCATAAAAGTCCATCTTCCTCTTATTTGATGGATTAGGAATACAACTAAAGTTCACCTTGTTAATTATATATCGTGATGAATGATTTGGCATAATCATAATATCTTTCTTTCCAAGAATTACACGATTTTGTTGATCATAGTCACCAATTTTTTCATTAGAATCAATTGTAACTGAATTCCTTCTCATTCCATCCATTTACTAAAACCAAAAACCATGGTGTAAGAAACAGTTGAAATAACAATGAACCAAATTATCATAAAAAGTCACTTATATGATGTATAAATTATGACACCTTCTTTAACCGATGATAGCTTAGGTTCACTCTATGTTATTCATGATCATCAACATAATTCTATGACTGTAACCTATAGTTATACTAAACCTTAGGGACATCCCTAGACATACCTTAGAAATATCTCTTGGGATCTCACTAATGTTCTCACATCCTATTTTCCAAAGGTTGACTAAACCTTTCCTAGGATACCAACTGTAGAGACCCAAGCCTGACGTACATGTACAATATATTACTTTTGCAGAATACTTAATACATAACAAAAACAGACACACAAGGACCGTAATAGTTTTGTGTTTTTGAAAACTCAGAATATAATCTTCTAATCGTGGTGAAAGATATTCAACATCTCACATAAAGATCTTCCCCTTTTGTTTTCTTACCTAAAACCTTTCTTTAAATCCTGAGGAAAAGAAAACATATAAAGGGTGATCTCAAATGCTCAATAAGGGTAATCATGGATAAAATAAAACAAATCATATACATTTGAACTAAAAAATCATGATCAGAATGTTTCAACATCAAAATCTTGAGCAATGATATAAAACATGGCAGTACATAAGGAATAGATCATAAAGAAACATTAATAATGATAAAATAGCAATGGAATAAAACATTTAATTGTGTAAAACCATTAATCACATGATACGATTTCCATAGTATCCAAGGCATTGCTGCAAAGACCATCTTAGTGGACAAAGTCCCTTTCTGAATCGAGTTCACTCCTCATTCCAGTCCTGTATTACTGAACCAGATTAACTTACCATCAATCCATGTCTATCTCATGAGATATAAATCTTTACCCAATGCATTAGAGGGAGATATAGGTCCTACCCATCTCATATTTAAATCATTCTTACTAGTGCCACAAAACAATCATACATCATTCATCATAACCCAAAGAATAAAATGGGTTTCATAAACATCATCTCATCATAATGTAATCCATATAAAAGAAATGGATATCATTTCATCACAATAAGAATAAAACCATATAAATAATATATAAATTATACTTGAAACATAATAATACTAAATAATGTCTTCTTAGATGGAAAATAATTTTGATAAAACACTTGAAAATAATTCTTAGGGAAAATATCCATTCTTCTTCAAAATCATTTTCTTTTTACAAAATTCCATGAAATTTTAAAAGAAAAGGATTTTTTTGAAAATAATCATGAAATCTTGTGGAGTAATCTTCATGAAAATAAGGCTTTATGAAACCATAAAAAATATGTTCATGTTGTATAAGTTAAAAAACCATTCTTCTCGTACTTTTCCCGGAAAATTCAAAAAGTACCTCGTATAGTAAAAAAAGATAGATTCCTTACATACCATGTAGTAAAAGTCAAAATGGGTAAAAAGTACTTCAAACATACATAAAAACACTTTTAGAAAACATGGACATGGATGATAAAAATAGGCCCAATAAATACTTACGAATAAACAATCTCAGATAAGAATGAGATTGGAAAGGTTATCCCTTACCTTATGTCTGATATGCTTCGTATGTATCCGAACCTCCTGTATAATTATTTAATAATATAATTGACTTATTAAAGAATCATATTAATTTTTATGATATCATATATGGTTCACTTAGAACTTTATATTACCCGTTCTTTTGTAAATTCCATGCTAAAGCATCGTTTTGGGTAAAATCATTTCATTTATTGTACATGTTTCGACTTGTTGTTCTTAATATTATTACTTATATCCTGATTTTCATAATTTCATAATGTAAAACATGATTTATATATAATAATTATTCAGCATACACATATATATGATATATTGATAAATGGAATGAAATACACCGTCCATGGAGATGGTAGGCCATACGTACGCATGATCGATGTTTTCGTTTCCTTATTGAATTGAATGGAATTAATTAGATGACATAAATTTATATATACATGAATACAGTATCATTAATATTTCATATATTTAATTATTATTCATTATATATACTCTATAATCATTCATGAATGGTTAACATGGAGAATTAATCTCATCGCATCATGGAGACGGTAGTCCGTACGTACGCACGAGCGATGATATCATTACCATGATCATGGAATTGTATTAAAGTGTATGTATAATATTTTAGAATCAATATAACTTTAAAATAATCATATATAGTTATTTATTTACACCATTATACACATCCATGTAAGGTGGTGGTCGAAAACAAATTACACCACGGCGTGGAGACGGTATTTTGTACGTACGCACCCGCGGTGATTTCATTTTCCGTAGGATGGATAGAAGGTGAAATAAGGTTGTTTCATATTTATAATAACATATCAGTATATTAGTGATACTTACGTTATTACTTTATAATGAAATAACTAAATAATAAGAAGTTGAAGAAGAAAGAAGCTTGAAAGAATCGGTAGAAGAGATTACCTCTTCTTCGATGCACCTCCTTTAAACTTCTTCATAGGGCACTAGGGTTGGTCTTTTGAGAGGAAAATAATCTATATGGTGTCACTAGAGAGGTTGAGAAGAGAAATTGTCTGGGTTTGGCCAATCTTAAAGGCTCAAAGGGGTGTGAAGATAAGTGGGAAGGGGTTCCCTTTTTATAAGGGAGGAGAGGGGAACCTTTGGAAATCGTAAAATTATGAATTTATAATAAATATATCCCCACATAAAAACCTCCAAAAATTACTCATATTAGAATATTATATGAGATAGGGTTTTAATACCATCACCCAATAAAATTTATAAATGTAGGGAATTTGTTTTAAACATTATCAACTTGATTTATCCTTATTTAATCTATTAAATTTTATTTGGTGTAATAAGATTCTAAATTTTAAATTGTTAAAAATAATTACTTATGTTCTGTGAAATATCCATAATTAGATAATTTATGAAATTTTAGACTATATAAATTTCAATTATAATTTTTAAATATTTTTGTGATTTTTAAACAATATAATAATATGTTATTTTTATAAAATAACAATAGTGTCAATTTTGTCACTATTCATTTATTTGAATTTAAATAAAATCCACACAGAGGATATATTCAAAATAAAATATTTAATAGGTTTCTAACATGTCATAGTACTCTAGAAAATTAGTGTAGAACATTAAATAGTTTATATAAAATTTATATTACTATTTGTAAAACCATTTAATTCATATATCTCTTAATAAAATAATTACTACAACATTTTTGTATAATTATTAAATATACTTATTTTTGCATAAAAATTAAAAATAAAGTACTAGGATGAATATAAATCATACATCTTTGATAAGAATACATTTATTCGGATTTATCTTCTAAAAAACCTAAATTTTAAAATGTAATGTTTATTAAATTATGAAGGTGGCAACTTTGACATCATAAAAAATAAAATAATATAAGGGTCATAGTCACTTTTTTAAGACTCCAAAAGGTAATATATTCGGTAATTCGATGCTTATGGTGTATATATACACTACCAATAAGTTTTGGTCAGGTTTTTGAGACCTTAAATATGTATTACTATTTTAGTAAAAACAATATTATTTATTTTTTTACTAAATAAATAATTTCTGCATCATTAATGTATAAGCTAATAAGGTAATTAAATAACTGTTAAAAATTAAAAACAAATTACCATGATAAATAAAAACATTTTAGATTTCAGATGAGTATTTATAACAGAATTTAAATTATTTATAACCTTATATTAAAAATACTTTTATTATTAAAGTTTGAGTGAGACATATTTCACATTCCTTTAAATAAAATAAACTAAAGGTCTTAATCACCTCCAAGTGGGTTCTAATGGATTCCATTTCGACCCAAATATGACTTAGGATGAAATATAATCATCCAATTGTATTAAGACAACTGTTATGGTTATTTTATAATATTATATTTACCCTTAATTACCCGATTGTCCTTTTTCTATTGTAAATAAATTTTACCGTAGTTACTATTCATAATGCCCAAAATTAAATAGTCTATTAATATAATTTCGACCAAATGATTCCAAATATTGAATCCATTTTTTCAAATTAAATACATAGAATTTTCAGAAATTAAATTAAAATTAATCTCGTTGTCGAAAGAATACGGGTTTTTGTTTAAAACATTGCAAAAGATTGAATTGATTTAACCTATGAATTCAATGTAAAATCAATGCTAATGACATGCATTATATTAAATGGTAAAAATATATTCTATTTATACTTTAAATCCATTCAGTATTATAATTAAACCACATAAATTATTACGATGAAAAAAGTTGTTTTTAATTAAAATATAGCATGTTTTTACTATTCATTAAAATATGAAAGTTACAGAATAATATGAAAAATTTATCCGAGGAAAAATTTAATATATTTATTCCAAAGAATAATTCTATTTTGTAAAATTTAACATATAAACATGTCAAAAACTAGATTTAATGTGGGTGCTCCATCAAAAGGCGACAAAACTGCATTTTTTGAAACTTACTTATTTTACACGAAAAATTTATTTTATTCTCATACCATGTTCTAGAAAATGAGTAAGATGAATAATAATGTTATAAAATTCAAAATTTAGTTAATACTATTCATATCATCTATTTCGTGATAATATTATAACCATATATCTTTGTTTAGTGATGCCCTGTATTGCGTACAATACACGCTATCGAGGAAGGAAGCGATTGCGTGTAATGCAAGCCAGGTCAGGGTTGTGTGTAGTGAAATCTCCCTTTGTTGTTGCATATAAAATAATTCAAAACATATTAAACAAAATCCATACTTAATGTTGCATAGAATAATTTCTACAATACGAACTTGAAATTGTGTGTAACATGAGCCATGAATAGTGTTGCGTATACTGCAAGCTAAAACAGTGTCACGTATAGGAGAAGCTAATTTTGGTGTAGCGTATAACACAAGACATCAACGAAATTAAAAGAATATTCTTCATAAAATCTCAGGGTGTTACATTAAACAATTTCCTTCTAATTTAAAATATGTATATATTGAGGCTATTGACCAATTTCTTGTCATTATTACCAATAACCTCCCTCCACAATAGGAATCAAAACTACGTAACCTTTGGGGAGAGTGTAAAATGGAAATAGGATGGACATTGGCTAATATTCTCAATATTATCCCATCTATTTGTATTCACCATAAAATTTTGGATGATTAGGCTAAGACCATAAGACCATCTCAACGCTGGTTGAATCCTACTCTCCTTGAAGTGGTAAAATTGTATGTTAGTAAATTACTTGTTGCGGGGATCATTTATCATATATCTGATAGTAAAGGGGTTATCCCAGTGCAAATTTTGCCTAAAAACAAGAATAATTATTGTGTCAAATGAAAGGAATGAATTGGCCCCAACACATGTGAAAAATAGTTGGTCAGTCTGTATTGACTACCTTCGACTGAATCAAGCCACACAGAGGGACCACTTTCCTTTACCTTTCATTGACCAAGTGTTAGAATGATTGGTTATTAAGTCCCATTATTGTTTTCTTGATGGCTATTCGGGTTATTCCCAAATCTCTATAGCCCTATAGTATCAAGAAAACACAACAGTTACCTATACATTTAGCACATTTTCATATAGAAGGATTCCATTTGGTCTATGTAATGCTCCAGGTACTTTTTAGCGATGTATGGTGAGTATTTTTTTTAGTACCTTGAGATTTGTATGGATGTCTTTATGAAAGATTTCTTGGTATATGGTTCTTATTTTGATGATTTTTTGGAACACCTAGGTTATGTCCTCCTCCTCTACATTGAAAAAAGATCTTGTTTTAAATTATGAGAAATGTCATTTCATGGTTGAGAGAGGTATAGTTATTTGGAATGTCATTTCAAATAAAGGAATTCAATTTGATAAATCTAAAATTGAATTAATTTCAACCCTTCAATATACAAAATGTGTTCGTGATGTGTGATCTTTCTTGGGTCATGCTGGTTTTTACCGCCAATTAAATAAAGACTTTAGTAAGATCACACTTCCATTGTCTTGGTTATTACAAAAAGATTATGATTTTTTGTTTGATAAAAATTGTGAAGATGAATTCAATTATCTAAAAAGGATTCTCACATCACCTCCCATAATCCAACTACCAAGGTGGGATTTCCCCTTTGAAATTATGTATTATTCCTCTAACATTGCAGTTGGTGCAGTTTTATCACAAAGGGTTGAGATGGCTCCTCATGTCTTTGTGAATGCCTCACATAACATTGACCCTAACCAGGTAAACTACACAACCACTGAAAAATAACTCCTTTCAATTATGTTTTCCTTTGAAAATTTTCATTCATATCTTCTTGGGTCAAAAATGATTGTGTTTTCTGACCATGATGCCCTTCGATTATTCTTAAAGAAACTTGAATCTATGTCTAGCCTCATACAGTGGATGCCCCTCCTCCAAGAGTTTTACGGTGATATTAGAGATAATATGGGAATAGAAAATTTTGTAGCTGACCACATTAGTAGGATTTCTCTACCACTGGACCTCCATGCTGACTCATCTCTCCCCATTGGAGAATTCTTTGTTTATGAGAACCTTTGTGATGTTGTGGAACTTACACCCTGGTATGCAGACATTGTGAATTTTCTAGTAACATCTAGGGTCCCCACTGATTTCGTCACTTTCCACTCACAAAGAATTAAACATGCTTCTTGGTGGTACATTTGGGATGAATCATATTTATGGAGAATTTTTTGTGACCAAGTAGTTCGTCGGTACGTCCCTGACAATGATTTTACCTCTGTTTTGACCTTCTGTCACACTTTGGATTGTGGAGGACACTTTGGTTCTCAACGAACAGATTGAATGGTCATATAATCAAGACTTTTTGGCTAACATTTTATAGGGATGACCATAGATTTTTCAAGTCATGTAGTTGTTTTAAATTCACAAGGAATATCTCCAATAAGAATGAAATGCCTCAAAAGCCCATGTTATTCTGTAAAATCATTGATGCATGGGGTATTGACTTCATGGGTACTTTTCCAAATACATTTGGCTTCATTTAAATCTTGTTATATGTGGACTACGTGTCTAAATGGGTGTCAGGAAAGGCTTCTAGTATGGATGACTCCCGATTTGTTGTTGATTTTGTGAGTGCCCATATTTTTAGAAGGTTTGGTTTATCAAGATTCACCATTAGTGATCTGGGTTCACGTTTTTTAAATCGTAAAATGAAATAATGCACTACATATCACTCCCAAACTAACGGACAAGAATAAATCTCAAATTGGGAAGTTAAACGAATCTTGGAAAAAATGGTACAACCCGATAGGAAAGATTGGACTTTGCGCTTTGATGATGCATGTTGGGAGTATCGTACATCTTTTAAAACCCCAATCGTAATGTCACCATATAGAATTATGTTTGGAAAGTCTTGTCGCCTCCAGGTGGAGGTAGAAAAACATGCATATTGGGTTGTTAAATAATATAATATGAACCTTTCAGATGAATGTGGGCATAAGAAGCTGCAGATACAAGAGTTGGAAGAAATTATATGTGATGCATATGAGAACTCTCAGATCTATAAAGAGAAAACAAAGGCTATCCATGATATCATAATTCATCAGCAGAAGTTCAATATTGGTGAGAAGGGCCTCATGTACAATTTCAGACTAAAGCTCTACCCAGGTAAGCTTCATTCCTGATGGCTCGGTCTTTATACTATTACTAATGTTTACACTTTTGGTGAAATACATATTTTTCATGAACAAAGTGGAAGAATTATTACCTTCAATGGGCATCGATATAAACACTTCTATGAGGATATTCCAAATAATATGGTGTAGGAAATCCACCTTTTAGATGCAACATATCAGGAAAACACACTAGGTTTTATCATTCCTTCTAACATTCTCAATTATTTTAGTGAGGACACTGCACATTCTAGGTGTGGAGGGAAGATACATTCCAGGGTTCGTTAGGATTTCCATTATCTTTCTTTATTCTTCTCTTTTTTTCTTCATTATGATATTTTCATTTTTCCTCATCAAAAATTTTAAAGTTCCATTATTTGGTGACCATAAGGGGGGAAATTAAATATACTATAAGGAAGGCGAAAAATAATATCAGCGAGTAATTTTTAATGATTTTTTTCTATCAATGATATAAAGGGTTTTACCTATGTGAAACCTTTGATATGGCTAATGCCCCTTGTGTAGTTTTTGGAAAAACTGTGTCACTAATATCTCCACAAATTTTTTCACTGAACCACAAAGTGTAAATATTTATTACATTCTAGAAGGTAAATATAAGTTATCTTAATATTATTTAGCTTAAAATGATATTTACATACATTTGTTCATTATCCGATCAGTTTCATTACTGTACTGGATTGACCTATGCATGTGTACCTGATATTCGACTATTACATGCCTTAAAAAAAATTTGGGTTGTGTCTTGGGAAGGTCAAAAGCCACTCCTCCTAAACATTTTATATTTATATAACTATGATAATTATTATCGTGAGGAGATCAAACAAGGGTTGAGAGATGAGTGTGAAATTTTCTCCAAATGAAACTTTTGAAGAAATAATAATAATAATAAATGAGGGGAGTGATGAAATATGAAACATATGGGGATATCTAGGTCAGGAGATTATGGGTTGAAAACCAGGATTGATTAAGTGTGTGGGTCTTAAAATATGATTGTAAAGGATATGGGGAATGTTCGGTGGAAAAAATATTTTAAGATGAATAATTTTTAAATAACCTATATTTATTGGATAGAAAGTGGAAATAATAACCTGGAATTGTTTTCACATAAATAGATTCAGGGGAATGGTTTACTTTTGAATTCCTTGCTCAATTTGGTATCATGAATCTCTTTGAATTTCATTGTCATATTATTTATGAGACATCTTTTTCTAGGAATAACTCCTTGGTCTGGTTTTTGAATGGATCCCGTAACATTATATATACATGCATCATTTTTTATATGTGTTTTTCCCTTGTTTCCCTTACAGGGCCTTTTGCTCACCCTTTCCTTTGATGTATGATCCCAGGTTATGAGATACTATAATGAACTTAGGATGAACAAATGAATTATCCTTTCAAGTTTTTAAGAAGAATGTTTTTTCTCATGTAATAAGTTCCTGGTTTCCAAGACACTAAACCTTAAGGATCCTCGGTTTTGTATAATGTAATGAAAGTTTATGTGATAAAAATGCGGGATGCTATAATGAGTATAATAAATTCTACCAATTGATGTCTAAATGTTAATAAATATCAACTATGTTTTTTTAATAGACCAGTTTTTCTTTTTTAATACATAAATTTACCCTTAAATAGTAAAAATGTTGTTAGTTCAATTATGCTAAAAGAAATGTTCTTGCATGTCACATAAACTTATGATAAATTAAATTCCAACACATGGGATTTTTATTTTATAAATTATATGTAAAATTTAGAATCATGGGGAAAAATTATCTAAAAAGTATCATTTTATTTCAGGTTTAATGCATAAATTGTCTAGGTTAAAAAAACTAGTTACTGTAGTAAATCCCAAAAATGGTAAAAGTAATGAAAAAAAGAATATAAGGAAATTTTTTGAACATGTTTTTCAATATCTGGCATTGGTGTGTCTCGACCATATCATCACATCACACCATTAATGAACAATTGTGAAGCCACTTGGGGTAAAAGAGACCTCCCAATAGTGAACATTTTTTGGTACATATGAAAATGGCACTCCTCCTAAAATATAAAAGGACATACCCTATTATCTCTTCTCAACACATTGAATCCTATTTGGTTTGGTCAATATATTCCCAAATAACATCTCATCTTCCCTCACCTCATCCAATAATCCTTAATTTGTGAACAAATCCATCTTTTAATGGATTTATTGCAAACATAAGTAGGATACCCAACTAAGTAATGTTCTTTGATTATCATCATTATTTCACTTCTTTATCCAAATCCACGAATTTTTATAAAAATATGATGATATTATAATTTTGATCATGTGTATATTGGACTACCACATCATGAAGCAATTTGATTTTTCTTGCACTAAAACATCGCATGGATACTGATAATGAAAATTTTAATGATTATTTGTGATATCAATGAACCCGTTTTGAAATTAATATCATATTTATTATTTTGGAAATTTAACATATAACGTTATATTTATTTATTTGTCACTCATGTAATGATGATAACATCATTCATGTATGTGTTGAATATTTCCTTCATGAAGTGATGTGACTCTATTATCATAACCACACCACATGAAAGATAAATATATATATATATATAAGTATAAAATATAGTATATATCATATTATGATCACTATATGATGGTAAAATATTACTTATCTATTTTCCATAATGATCATTGATAAATGGAAACATTACTCACGCATAGGTACAACATATTGTCTCCATGATCATATAATTTTTCATTTTTCATAACCATTATTAGTGATTGGTTTTAAGAGTAAAATTAATGTAAAATATGAAAATTATGTCATGAATATTAGTATAGAGTTTATGAAACTATATAATATGTTCAATAACCATATATTTAAATAAAAAAACATGCATATGTAAACAAGAAAATTAATAACTGAAATTATAAAAATAATGAACAATTATTAATTAATGGTTTATAAGATGTTAGATGAAAATTTAATATGATATTATAAATATTAAAATGTTTTTTGTGCAATTTAATAACATATTTAATACCATTATACATTAGTTTAAAAAAATCCAATCATAATAAACTATATGGTAATGTATTTCATCTCGAATTCATATTATTGATCCATATTGTAATGTAATGGATTAAATTTTATTAATATAGTTCATATATTGAACCTTTGTCATGTAAAATCATGAATAATTTATTACTATTTTAATATTAAGTTTCAATTTGAATTATTAATTTTAGGTTATTTTAATTTAATGTTACAAAGTGGTAAATAATTTTTTAACTCAACTTTTGGTCATTTGGTTAAACTCCAAATTCATTGGTTATACCATTCTGAGATTATGTGTATAAGGACTTTTAGTTACCTTATATTTTATTTTAAATATTTTTATTCATATTTATAGTTAATATAAATAATATTTCATTGTTTAATTCTCCCTTCAATGTTATGATCACTTTAAGGATTTAATTCACAATCTCATTTCAATCAATATTTTATATTCTAAAATTTTAGTTGATGGAAATTATTTGATAATTTTCTCTATAAATCCTATAAATTTGATATCCACTATTTATTAATGATAATTTCAAATAATTCTAGTCATTGTTAATTAAAATGTTTATAAAATGCTTTTTCTAAATTCTGAAATAATTTATCTCTTTCGTCCTATTTATACTATCCTCCAAAACCTTGATTTAAAAAAATGTTTTCTAAAATATTTTTATCCTTTTTAAAATGATTTATCAAATAAATTTTCAGCCATTTTTAAAATTTATAAAATTTTATCATATTAATCTTATTTATTTTTCAAAAAAAAAATCTCGTTTTTATTTTTCGCTAAATGTGAATGGAATCTTCATGTCATTTTATGAACATGGAACCTTCACAACCCCACTACTAGATCAAGGATGTGACGTCGTTGAATGATTTATTAACCAACACCCTTTTATTTGGAAAATAAATTTTTGATAGATATAGATTGAAAAAAAATTCATCCTTTAAAAATATGAAAAGAATCCCAGCCAGCTGATCTAGCAAATATCATCTATCTAATCTCTCACCTGAGTCATCTTCAATTTTAAGCTCAACCACTACACTCCAAAATCTACTAATTTTCTCAAGAAACCGTATCTTTGTTATGGGTTAATATTTCATATCAATTCCAAAAAGAATTATAGAATTTCATTATTCATGTGTACATGCATGAACTACATAGATGTCCCCTTAGCCATCTTTGATATTAAAACTCACTAAGGGAGAAAGATATAAATCCCATAACATATACATATGATTCAGTTCTTTGTTTTTGGATCTTCTTTAAAGAGATGATTATTGAATTATTCCTACACATAAAATATTCATATTGAATCCAAGGGAATCACTAGAATTAAAATTGAATATACCATTTTTTAAAGGGGTTGAGTCATGAAAACTTACTCTGCTTATGCAAAAGTCTAGTCTACTTATGACTTTTTTGGGTATAAGATAAATCTTATGATGAAGGTATCCAACATATGGATATTCAAAATTTATCTTTTTAATGTATAATATTTTTTACCGATATCATATTGCCTTTGAATGTTGAAAAACATCCCCAAATAATTATTTCAAAATTTCACATTAGTACCTACGTCCTTACATGATTTTATTAAGTGGTTAGTAAAATTTCCTTATCTCATGAACATAATTTTTATGAAATATATGTCCCCACAGCATGACATGATAATTTGTAGACCATCATCCATCATCATTCCTTATCAAACGAATATAAGAGCATAACCCTTGTTAACCAGAGTATGAGGTGAATCTTTCATTTGTTAAGAACCTCAACCCATAAATCACAATTCATGTATTGAGTGCCTCGGGTCATTGCCAACCATTCATGGACCATAGAAAAGAGAAGAATTATCTTTGATTGGCCATGAAATAGAAGTATTTTTATAAGGTCTTTGACCTACAAACTATAGGAATCATGTACTATATGAAGGACATGCTGATTCTTTTCATCCTTACACCATCATCGAAAATCTAAACCCCTTATGGTGTTCTATGTAATCCCCAGAATAATTTCTCATATCATTTTTAATGACCTGATAACATTTCCCCATGATTTAAAACATTTTCATCTCCAACTCAAAAGGGTAGTAGTGTACTTTTTACCCTTTTTATCCTTGTTATGCTACTGTGTAACACTCCCCTCATATCGACCAT
The DNA here is from genome assembly GCA_963277665.1 of Viscum album. Classification (NCBI taxonomy): domain Eukaryota; kingdom Viridiplantae; phylum Streptophyta; class Magnoliopsida; order Santalales; family Viscaceae; genus Viscum; species Viscum album. Next base: position 1,407,912,609 of record OY728135.1, read on the forward strand.
GTGTGCATCATGAATATAAATTGAATTTATTTTTTACAAAGATGTAAGACCTTAAAATTTATCATGTAATGTTCTAAACCTCGTGAACCTAAACTATTAGTCAATGATACATAATAAATGTTAGGATATAACCCTTAAAGTGAATCCTGAGAAATTTTCACATATCCGCTAACTATATTATTCACTTCTAGAGTTTATGAAAAAAATAGAGTGAAAATAAGTAAGGAATCAAGTTCAAATGTCAAACAGTATAGCCATATTAAAATATAATCCATGGTCATGGGACCCACTGGTCTATAAAAAGTAATGTGTAAGTATTTTTTATATCTTATCTCTAAAATGACATGTTCACTAATCAGTAACACAACATTTATGGTTCTTATAACCTTCTATAATATTATTCTTTCCATAGACCACATTCAGGTATTTGATGTTTCGGATCAAATACCAAATTATTCAAGTTGGTATCCTTCTATTATAACCCAATGGACCTCATTATCCATTTTTCCAGGTTTGTCCCAATTGAAAAATTGTAACAAGGAATTTTTAATCTAAAATGGATAGTTGGGTACTAGAATACCCCCCATTGAATCTAGGAATTGTTTTTTATCCCACACAGAACATTATAGGCTTGTGAAATTACAATTGGTTGACCTATACATATTAGTTTTCAACTCTAGTTAGAATATATATTCCTAGGATGTGATTTACAATCCTCATAACTAGAAAATTAATGAAAAATTTAAATCCTTGATATTACTTCACCACATACTATATGCATTATAAAGTCATGAATGTAAAATTCAATTAGAGAAACTTTTAATAGCCTAATACACATTGAATGAAACCACATTTCACGTTTCTTGAGAATCTGAATCAAGAACTAAAAGTTTCAAGGATTTCATAACCATCCTAAGATATATTTATTTTCATAACACAATTCATTATAGATATTTTTAAGCCTTCATAAATATTTCATTGTCCATGGAAAAGACTGGGTATCCCCTCTAATTTACCATATTTGTAAACTATATGGGATTATTAATAAGGTCTATAAACTACTCACTAGATGCATACCCTCCATACATGATTGGAACTTTATTACTCATGACCCTCAATGACAACGTGGCGGAAACCATATCCTTAGGGTTATTTGGGTCATCTTTGGTATTTGTTCCCCATTAAATTCATGAAACTAATAACATTGTTGTAGAACACATCACCTTAGGTAGTTATGGGTCATCTTGAGTATGTATTCCCAATTCCATATTCATCAATTTAAAATCATGGAAACTTGATTTATATATCCCATATTCTAAATATACATTTTTTCTTGGCATCCCTATCATATTGTTCTGTCATATAAATAATACAATAAACAACACAAAATCTCATTTCCTGAAATTAAAACATTGAACTTAAATGTATATTAAATCCTTAATGAATGGCATTAAATTTCATGGTTGATGCCTTTACCACATATATTTATTCTACATGGAGAACGTCTGTCTTTGAATGGTGAATTACCTCTATCATACGGTTGAAGCTGGAAGATCCAAAACAAAACAAAACAATGGTTAAATTATCATACAGTTAAAACAAAATATTTAAGGATTCATAATTCATAATAGATTTTAAACCAAAAAATGGAACCGTGGGAATGATTCAATTATATTCTCACGAAAAATTCACTTTGTGTGATCTAGTAAATATTGACCACATATGAAATTGAAAATGACCATAGTTTTTTGGTAAAATCCTGATAAAAGGGAGGCCTAAAAATTTTCAAAACAAATTCAACTAATCATTTACCTATATAATGGTTATCCAAAATTTGGGGTAGAAATACAGTGTCAGGACCCATCCCACGGGGCCCGAACGTGACTACCCAAAGCTCATATCTTATATGTCAGGGGTTTGTGACTAGTACCTGAAGGATTTTCCTTAATAGGGATGGAATTTCCTTAGAGATCTGTACACACTCAAAAAGGTAAACTGAAGTAAAAAACCATCCAAATTAAGGTATAACCACGCGTGTAAATTACAACCATAAACAGAAAGCAATGGGCCAGAATACAATCCCTAGAAATAGATAATTAAGTAAAAAGCTATCGCGTCTTCCTTGGAGCATTACATGAAGGTTAGTAGTTGTATGTTTGATGTTGAATAAGAGGATACCGACTGCTCCCATCACACCAAGATCCACCAAGTCCTGAAACTCTAATGTTTTCCTTGGAGCGTCAGTAGTCTACACCAAACACACACGTGCAGGCGGAGCCCATACAGGGGTGAGTATAATAATACCTAGTAAAGACCATGAGATCCCCAAAGGTCTCTCAGTAATCCACAAAAGAAAACATCACAATAAATACCACAAAGGTAATATCACAAGCATGATCTAAATTATGAAGCACAATGAAACAGAGAAAGCCCACTCTAATGGTATAACTTCGAGTTTATTAGGATAGGGAGGACTAGTCGTAAACCCATATCATCATATCCATATTAACTCTTCTGATGACCCATATAGATCATTGTATTTTGACCTATATTGGTTGCTAGTTTCTGACATGTATTTGTCATTGGTGCTAAATCGTATTAGTCACTAGATGATGACTTAAATTGGTCGTTGGTGCTGACCCGTAGTGGTCACTAGTGCTGACTCGTATTGGTCATTGGTGTTGACCCATATTGGTCTCTGATGAAGATTTAGGGATGATTATTCTTATACCTATACAATCCCACTATAGAGTTTCTAATGTTGACCTGCATTGGTTGATCATCTTCTTCATGTCACAGTCAGCCACTAGATTCCTACATGAAGCACTCCTGATATCCGGAAGACTCTATTCCTCAAGCCATCGGTCCCTTTTCAACTGGTAATAAGTATCACAAAAATTGTACCCATGGGATTTCCCCGTCATAGGGGTCCCAACGTGATAGACGACGCGTCTATTGGACGCCTGGTCTATGGGATAATGGAACTTTTGAAAAAAGGGAACGATTGGATTTAAGTCTGATCTAACCTCGGTCACACATCAAACTATGTAAAAACTTAGTTAGAGTATCTCCAAAGGACTGCCTTGTCAAAAGGGTGCTTATGGCATAGACGGTGTGTCGATCGGAAGCCCGGTCTGTTAGTTACACCCCTTTCCGTGAAATGGGGTTTATCATACCTCAGTCCAGACAAGCTTGGTCGGGGCTGTCGTAATATTCTAAATGGACAGATTTATAAAAGGGGTCCCAATTCCATAGACGGTGTGTAAAATAAACACTCAGTTCGTCAGTTACGGGTGTTTCTTTATTCGGGGGCCGGTTTGTTCTGGGCCTGGTCCGACTCGGTCAGGCCAGCCCGATGCAACGGGTCCCAGGGTCTACCTGACCCTACCCGGTCTGGCCCATCGTGGTTGGCCAGACTAGTTCATTGGCTTGGGCCATGATTGGCTTGTCCTGCCAGGCAGGGCTCGGCCCACCCGCTAGGTTGCAGGTCGGGCCCCTTCGGTATGCCCGCGTCCGACCCAGCATGCCTCAAGGTGGACTGCATTTTCTAGCTGGACCCACTAATGTGGGGCCATTTCTTCCTACCAGAATTGTCTAGGTGCTCGACCGGTCCAAACTAACGCAGCGCTGTGCCGCACCGCCCCCCTTTCTATCATCGGTGGCACCTGCGGGCGTTTCACTTCTCTCACATGGTTGGATCAGGCCGATCTCCATTGGCCACCACGGTGCGTGACGGTGCGCCACCTCATCACCACCCGTTACCGGTTTTCACGGGCCTCCTCAGGCCACCGCTAGCCGCCACCATCATGACGCCCTGGCGGTTCTTTCAGTGGGCTACCAAATGTGCTCTGGTGGTCCGTTCTTAGTGTCTTCTGTGACTATGGACCTTTCAGGATGTCATCATCATTTCTTGGCCCAAAAGTTCCTTATTGTCGCGTTCATTTTTCTACCACCAATAAATATTAAAATTTTAGAGAAGGGTCCAAGCCTTGTTGGTTTCAGCATGTTTCCTCCACATTAGCATTTTTAATAGGGGAGAAATTAAAAATAGTCAAAAGGAAGAGTAATCCCCGAATTTAAGACCTCATAACAACCACCCACATGATTAAACAAGACGTGAATTGACCTGTTAGTCAGTTATCCTACATTCATTATATTTTTCAAGAATGGGAATAGATGGAATATCAAAGAACATAAACCCCCTACATTTTAGGAAGTTCGATCATGCATGTTCATCCTTGAGGGTATGCAATGTCAACAATGCTTCCTAGTTCTAACCTTCGAAAGGAATTATTTGTCGTTCACCATTCTTCATTGGGCTGGAAGTGCATCAGAGGTTCACCTAGGAATCCTCCAAATCCTTCCTCCTTATTTTCCTAGATTGTTGAACAATTTATAGAACCATACTGCATCGTTTCCAATGTGATGTGATGTCGTGTCATTATTCTATTTCATTTATGACAGAGGGTCACTGTTTTTGCACCATTTAATTCATCGTTATGTTACAGAATAAGGGTCATCCATGTGTTTCATTAATGTGCCATGTCAACGCATCGTCGTAGCCCCGCAACGTCATCATCTTCCACGCAATGGAGAGAATAGAATAAAATAACTCTTTTTAAATTATTTTATTATTTTTCTGGAAAAGTCCAAAAAGTAAATTTTTCACTCATCCCTCACCGGCTGAAGTTAAGTCGTTTCTAGGAGAATCAAATAATTTCAGAATCAACAGTTCCCTCAGATTTTTCATCCGAGAATTGGTTCAATAGATAGAAAATCTCACCCGGGCGTTTACTGAACGTACCTTAAAAAATAGTGAAAAAAATAATTAATAGTCACTCTCAACCCATGCCGGTCGATGATAGGATCCACATAAAGAAAAAACTCCCCCATGAATCCAACGATAATCTCTCATTTTTAATACGAGTTACATTTTAGAATTTGGAAATTTTAAAAACAAAATAATTGTTACCTAATTATTTTATTTACAGTCAAAAACTAACTTCCCCTTGTGGCCCGCACTGACCGATATTAGGGTTTACCTAATGAAATCATACCATCACAAGTTCAGCGGTGGTCTCAGATTTTTAATCTAAGTCACCTTTTGTGAGTTATAATCAATTGAAAAATAAAATAACTTTATTTAAGAATTTAATTTATGATTATTCCATTTTTTGGTGTTCTCACTGGAGGCTTGCGCCGACAAAACATAAGTCACGCCTGGGGTAAACCGACCATCTTAAACACAACCATGCCATTAGATTTCCTATCTGGGCACCAGTTTAAGAGTTATTCCACTTTTTTAGGAAAACCACTCATTTGTGCTATTTTAAACTTAACAACCTTCAACGGATCGTTCTAGGCACTCCGGGCCTCATAATTACACACCGTCAGATTTTGTGGTCTTCAAATAATTTCATATAATAAAAAATTTACATAAATTCCAGGAAATTACATTCTCCCTATCTTAGGGATTTAAATCCATGAAATCCAAAATAAGGTAAATCAAACAAATGAGGATAATGAGCACGAATCTGAGCCTCCCACTCCCATATCCTCTCCTGAAGGTTCTCGTGCTGCCACCGAAATCACACTAGAGGGATCCACCATCCATGAAGAAAACGCTCCTGTCTATCCTCTATCTCTACTGAGAACTCCATAAAAGTCACCCCCATCATCAAAGACCAACTCACTCTGGTCAATAACGTGTGATGTATCATGCATGTATCTCCTTAGCTGCAACACATGGAAATCATTTTTCACCTGGTGTATATGTGGTCGAAGATCTATTGGGTACGCCACCTCTTCAACTCTGCTGAGAAACAGGAGAGTTCCAATGAACCTTGTAAATAGCTTGCTTCCCCGACCAAAATTCCTATGGGGTGTGACCCATAGGAAGACATGGTCTCCCTCTTTGAACTCCAAGGGTCTCCATCTACTATTGGCATATGAATTCTACTAGATCTATGCAATCTTCATCCTTGGCCACTAGTACTGACGCCAAAGGTCCTAGTAAATCTTCGCCACACCATGATGTACCTCCATGGGGGATGTATGGAAATCCATCGGCACCTCCTCTCTTAGCTCCATATGTACAATTTTACGTCCTCTAAAGAGGATGGTATGCTCCCTACATTTATAATATTCATGAGGTGGATGGCCTTAGGTTATCTAAGCATGTGCAGTCTTGTAGCTGATGTCTCTGAGTTGTGCCTCCCAGACTCACTGAAGGAGCTGAGGAGAAATTACCATCGACTAGAGGTATACTATATCATCTCTATCCACGTAGGATATCTGAAGCGGGTCTAACTGCTCTAAAGCCTAATTCAGTAGTTGCGAACATAATCTGTTGATAAGTGCATCTTCCACTACATTCCCCTTCCCAAGAGTATAGACTATCTCAAATTCATAGTCCTAGAGGAACTATATCCAACATCATTGTCTCATATTCAGATCATTCTATGTGAAGATATATTTGAGACTCTTTTAGTCTGAGTAAACAGTGAATTGTTGGCCCATCAAGTAGTGTCGCCACTACTTAGTGTGAATATTACTGCTGCCAACTCCAGGTTGTGAGTCGCATAATTCTTCTCATGAGGCCTTAGTTGTCATGATTCATAAGTAATCACTACATCACCCTGAATCAGGAGGAAACCAAGTCTGGTGCTTGATGCATCATAATAAACCACGTAGTTAGCTCCCTCCTCCAAAAACCTTAGGATGGGAGTGCTGGTCAAGCTCTATCTCAGCTGTTGAAAGCTCTGGTGGCATGTCTCTAACCACAGGAAGGGTTTACCCTTATTCTGTAAGGTAGTCATAGGTGCTGCTACTATGGAGAAATTGGCTACGAACCTATGACAGTAGCCTTCTGATTCAATGATGCTCCGCACCTTAGTAGCACTCATGGGTGTCTCCCATATAACTAGTTCCCCTAGAGTACTTTTAGAATTATCCTCAAGTTTACAATGTTCTCTTCCTCAAACGCTGAGTACACCAAGATATCCTTTATTAATACCACTACAAAGTGGTCTAAACAGGTCTAAAAGATCATGTTCATGAGATCCATGAACACTACAGGGGTGTTCGTCATGCCAAACAGCATCACTAGGTATTCTCAATGTCTGTACCGACATCCAAAGATTATAATAGAGATATCCTCATCCTACACATGAAGCTGGTGATATCCTGATCTGAGGTCTATCTTCAAGAACTACATTTCTCCTTTCAATTAATCAAGAAGATCATCAATCCTTGGTAGAGAATACTTGTTCTTCACGGTCACCTGGTTTAGGTGCCAGAAGTCTATGCATAGTCTCAAAAGTCCGTTTGAGTTCTTGGAAAACAATATCGGGTATGACCATAAAGAAACATTGGGCCTTATGAATCCCTTCCTAAGTAAGTCCTCCAATTGTACCCTCAGATCCCGGAGCTCCGTAGGTGCCAGCTGATATGCTGGTGTAGATATCGGTGATGTTCCTGGGTACAAGTCAAAGAGAAATTCTACCCCTCTATGAGGAGGTAGTCCTGTGACATCTTATGGACAGACATCCTCGTACTTTCCCACCACAGCTGGGAACTATGGACTCACCTCATAAAACATGTTGAAGGTCATACAAGCCAGCTAATATGTAATTAGATGCACCCTCTTGAGTGCAACACTATCTTGTGTTGCTCTGTTTTCCTTATCAACAACAAAGGAAAACTGGCCTCTATCCTTTCATATAAATCGCAGTGTACATCTCAAGAATTCAATATGTGCATGAACTTATGATAGCTATTCTATGCCTAGAATGATGTCGTAGGGATTCAACGCTGCTACTAGAGGATCCCATCTTATACTTTCTCCTCTGAGAGTAAGATCCCTCTTTCAGCACTAGTGTGTTACCATTGAATCTCCTCGCGTAAGAGTATCCAAACACTAATGTCAACCTAAAATCTCGTTCGGAATCTCAGAGTCCTGAACAAAGTCTATGGAAAGGAAATAATGGCTAGCACATGTGTCGATAAGAACTGCTACTAAAGTAGAAAAGATACAGATCGTACCTTGTATCATCTTAAGGAATTTAGGATCATGAGCCTCTACTTCTTGTAGTTGGTCATGTCCCCATCCACCTGCTCCCTGAGCTCGTGGTGGACCGCCTGGTGGTGGTGGTGGTAGTGACTGGTGACCCCGACCACCTCCCATTGCACGTTCTGCTCCCCTGTCTTACCCACCGCCTGGTTGACGCCCATGCTCCTGCTACTACTACTGCCTCGGTGGCCCCTCCACCGTATGCTGATCATCCACGCGGGGTTTTGGATAGTAATGATCTCTATGACCCTATACCCACAGGATAAATATGTCATGCCTCACTGGTGGCTCCCTCGGCCTCTCGATCCTCACACCTATGATCATGTGTCCCAGGATCTCCCTCCAGATGGTCCAGGCTTCAAATGATTCTACGTCATTTTTTTTACTAGTAGTGCCAAATGAATCTGCTACATTTCATCTGGTAGGGGCTCTCACTATTGGTGATTACTTGGCAAGGAATCTCTCCATCAGCAATTCTCGCTCGAGCACCGCAGCCTGCACCAAGATGCTGATAGAAATGGTCGCATATATAATCTCTCATAGGATCCCCTACTCAAATGTCTGGGACCTGAATTATGGGTCTCGTACCATGTTAGTGGAGTATCGAGAGAGTTCATTAAATCTCATCGAGTAATGAGACAATGTTTGGCTTCCCTTCTGCAGATACATCATCTCCTAAATACGTACAGAGTGTAGTGTCACTAGCATGAAACTCTTCCCTGAAAAGGCTCTCAAAGTATGTCCAAGTGAGAATCATTACCTCATGTACCTGGAGTGTCGAGCTCCACCATCGTCCTGTTGATCCATAAATAAGTCTAGAAGACAAGATCTCTATCTTCTCGGCAGGTGTCTCTACTTAGAGAAAGACCTGAGAAACCGCCTCAATCCAGTACTTTGCCGCCTGGGGCTCCATCTCGCGTCAAAACCTTGGAGGTCTCTGTCTCTGGATATCATGCAATGCGCTCATCCAGCATACATGATCCACTGGAAGCATCTTCTGATCAACGGGTGGTGGTGCTGTTCATACACAACCCGAAGGTTCCATCACTATGAGTGGTCTCTATATCAACGCCTCATCAGTCGGTGGTCCACTGTCACGATCCCCAACTAGAATCTTTGCTGGTTATCTTTGTGGAGGCATCCTATAAGAAACAGATGTTCCATGTTCACAAAGTAATACCTGGTGATCTAACACAAGAAAGATCAATAAAACCTTTCAAAACACTAGATATTGGTGTTTTGATGTACTGAGTTGGAAATCATAATTCAGGGTCTTAGTGTATGGATATGTTGGTCGCTGCACCATCACTGGACTCCCTTAATAGAAAACATGACTCAAGAAACTTTACACCCTTACCTCATTAAAAGTTGACTCATTTTTCTTCTGGTAGAACGACCTCCCTCTGATTCCACTTTGTCATGACCCCTCCCACGGGGCCCAAACATGACTACCACAAACCTGCCTTCCATTGGCCAAGGGTTGGTGACTATCACCTGAAGCCTTTTCCTGAACATGGAAGGCATTACCTTAGATATCTATACACACTCAAAAAGAGAAACTGAATTAAACCACCAACCAAATTAATGTATATCCACTAGAGTAAAGTACAAACATAAATGGAAAAAAGTGGGCCGGAATATTGGCCCTAAAAACATAAAATAATATAAATAGTTTCTGCGTCTGCCCTGGAGCTCTACCAGGAGGCTAGTAGCTATAATTCTGATGTCGAATACGTTGATATCGACTACTCCCATCACACCAACCTCCACCAATTCTTGAACCTCCTATGTATTCCTTAGAGCGTCAGTAGTATGAACCATGCGAACACGTGCAGGTGGATCTCGTGCAAGGTTAAGTATAACAATACCCATTAGGGACCCCGAGACTCCCAAAAGTCTCTCAGTAATCCAAAACTGAAAACATCATAAGAAATACCACAAAGGTAATCTCACAAGAATGATCTAAATCATGAAGTAGAAAGCAAAAGACACAACTTCCTCAAACGATATAACATCAAGGTTACTAGGATATGGATGAGTACTCGTAATGCCAGATCATCCTATCTATAGTAACTTTACTACTGAACTGTATAGATCACTATATACTGACCTGTATTGGTTACTAGATGATGACCCGTATTGGTCGCTGGTACGGACCAGTATTGGTCACTCGATGCTGACCGGTATTGGTCACTGGTGCTGACTTATTGGTCGCTGGTGATGACCCGTATTAGTCGCTGGTTCTCACCCATCTTGGTCACTGATGCATAGGTCTGTATGATTAGTCGCACAGCTAGATCAACCCACTCTAGAGTTTCTCATACTGACCCAAATTGGTTTCTCTTCTTCCCCATGTCACAGCCAGCCACTGGATTCCCGCATGAAGCACGTCTGATCTCTAGAATACTATGCTCCTAACTCCATTGTTACCTTTTAAACTGATACAAAGTCCCAAAAAATGTATACCCATGGGACTTCCCCATCATAGGGTTCCCAATGTGATAGATGGAGAGTCGGTCAGATGCCCGGTATGTGAGATATGAGCACTTTTGTAAAAGGGGCCCAGTTGGACACAAGTTTGATCCAACCTAGGTCGCACATCAAACTCCATAAAAACTCACTTAGAGTATCTCTAAAGTAACTCCTTATCACAAGGGTCTATATTCTATAGACGGTGCATCGATCGAATTCTCAGTCTGTTAGTTACACCACTTTCCATGAAACAGGGGTGATCGCACCTCTTTCCGGCCCAGCTCGGTTGGGCCGATCGAAATATTCCAAAGGAAACTATTTCCAAAAGGGGTCCCAACGCCACAAACTATGTGTCAAACAGACACATGGTTCGTCAGTTTGGGGCGTTTCATTATTTGGGGGCCTATTGGGTCTGGGCCCGGTCCGACTCGGTCCGGCCGGCCCGACGCAACGGGTCCCGGGGTCTACATGACCCCACCCAGGTCCGGCCTGTTGTGGTTGGCCCAGTTTCCTGGGCCTGGTCTATCGGGGTTGGACTGACTGGTTCATGGGCCCGGGCCACTATTGGCCCGGCCCGCCGGTTGGGTCTCGGCCCACCTGCGAAGGCCTGCATGTCCTGCTCGTTCGGCCGGCGTGCATTCGGCATGGTCCGCCTAAAGTTGGACCGCATTTTCTAGCTAGCCCTATGGATTTGAGGCCATTTCTTCTGGCCGAGGTTGGCTAGGTGGTCGACCGGTCCTGGCCGATGCGGTGTCACGTCGTGTCGCGCCACCCCCTTCCTACTATCGGTGGTGTCTACGAGCGTCACCCTTCTCCCTCACTGCCAGCTCGAGCCAACCTCCTTTGGAAACCACGGTGCACAACAGTGCGCCACCTGCCACATCACCCACGTCTGGTTTCCATGGGCCTCCTCTGGCCACCGTTGACATGGTGAGCCAATGGTTCTTTCCGCGAGCCACCGAACGTGCTCTAGTGGTCAGTTCTTAGTGTCGTCGGCGCCTATGGGCCTCTTGGGATGTCATCATTTTTTATTGGCCCACAAAAACATCATGCCTCTGCATTCATTGTTCCTCCATGAATAACGCATCAAGGAAAATTTTAGCAGATGGTCTGGGCATTGTTGGTTTTGGCCCATGCCCCCCACATTTGCATTTTAAACAGGAGGAAAATTAATAATACTCAAAAGGAAGGGTAATCCCCCATTTTAAGACCCCGAAACAACCACTCACATGATTAGACGAGATAAGGATCGACCTATTAGTCGTTTGGTCTTCGTTTGTTACATTTTTCATGAACGGGAAGATAGGGAACACCAAATCACATAAACCCCCTAACTTTTATGGCATTCATTGCCACATGTTCATCCACGAGGGTTTACGGTGTCGATGACGCTTCAAGGTTATGACCTTTGAAAGGAATTCTTCTTCATTCATCATTATTCACTGGGGTAGATGTACATCATATATTCACCCAGGAATCATCCAAATCCTTCCTTCTTATTTTTTCCAACACGTCAAACTATTTATAGAACCACGTTGTACTTTTTCTATAATGATGTGACGTCGCTTCCTTACTCTATTTCAGTCATGAAACTTCGTCTTTGTTTTGAACCATTTAATTCGCTATTACATTATAGAATATGATTCATCCATGTGTCTCATTAATGTACCTCTTCATCGTATTGTGGATTCCCCGCAGCGTCTTCGTCTGCCACGCAATAGAGAGAAAAAAATAAAATACTTGTTTTTAAATTATTTTATTAATTTTCTCAAAAAGATCAAAAATTAACTATTATGCTTGGCCCTCACTGGATGAAGTTATCTCATTTATAGGCATATCTTTTTGTTTCAGATTCAAAAGTGCCTTTATATTTTTAATTCAAGCACTAGTTCAAAAGATAGAAAACATTGCCCGCGCATTTACTGAATGTACCGTAAAAAATGTTCAAAATAATTATTAACAGTCAATCTTGACCAATGTCGGTCGAGGTTAAGATCCACTTAAAGGAAAAACATCTCAACGAATCCAATGGTACTCTTGATCTTTCATTCCAAGTTATGGTTTAGTAGTTAAATAATTTAACAATAAAATAATTATTACTAAATTATTTAATTTTTGGCTGAATACTAACTTCCCATGTTGGTCCGCATCGGCCAATGTTATCGTCTTCCTAAAGATATAATACCCTCACGAGTTCAGTGGTGGTCTCATATTTTAAATACAATTCACCATTCTTGACTTATAAGAATTTGAAAAATAAAATAAAATAATTTAATTATTATATTTACTGTTATTCCATTTTTGGGTTTTATCATTGGAGGCATGCGCCAACTAAACTTAAGTTGCACCTAGGGTAAAACCACCATCTCGAACGCAACAGTGCTCTCAGATTTTTGATCTGAACACCCGTTTAAGATTTATTTCACTTTTTCAGGAAAACCACTAAGGTGTGATATTTTAAAATTAAAAACCTTCGACGTATCATTCTAGGAACTCTGGTCCTCGAAATTACACACTGTCAGATTTTTACAGTTTTAAAATAATTATATATAATAAAAACCTTATATGGAATTTCTAGGAAATTACATAAAATATATAAAAAATAATATTGGAACCATTTTTTTCCCTATCAAAAATTATTATATGGATTATAGGACCACTAATCATGGAAAAATTAGAGTACATATATATTCCTCAAAACCCACCTAAGGATAACTGGACCTCTAATTCCATTAAACAACATGAGATGTGGCTCATATTACAAGACCATAAACTATTAGGTATTCAAACCTTATGTGTCCTAAAATTTTATATGAGAGATTTATCCATGCAATATATTCATCAAAACATGAGTCTCAACTTGTGAATCTATCACAATGTGATGACATTCCCCTTCTTATGCACGATTTAGATCTATAAAAGGAAATTTATCATAGTGTTCTACATTCTTGAACCAGTGATCCTTATGCATGGGATTGATCTATATAAGAGTTCATTTCACTACTATGTAAAACTTGATTCTCATTCCCTTAAGATATGTAGTGACATACATTCCTATTATCTTGGATCAAGTCCCAAGTTCATTTTCACCAAATTCCTTTTCCATCTTGAAATTTATACATATTCCAATTTTAGTATGTTTTCCCCAAAACCTCTCATAGGGATCAATATCAAATCCAGCCAGATGTTAAAATATATGGAAAATTGATCTATGTTCACATTATAATCAGATTCATTTCGTCCGGAATGAATATAATACTAAGGGATGAATTTTTTTCATCCATATGTTTTCACCATACATTTTCTTCTTAAGATTTGATATTTTTTACGCCTAATAGTCATGGTATTATAAGTGACATTGTTTAAGGATAATTTATAGAATTGGGTTCATTTTTATAAGGCAATTTCCTTTATTTAATCCTCATTACTTGGATTATTTTTCTAGGTATTTAAATATTACCTAAACTAAAAAATAGGCCTACGAGTATAACTAGATGGCCAAATCAACTAGGTGAACTTGTGGTATTTTACCCAACCACTCCTTATAGAGTTATCCAACCAATAAAATGTGAATATGAAGTTGTGTGTTAGATTATCTCTCATGGTTAGAGCATAAGGAATGTGTATGTGTTACAATGTAGGTAGTGTATTGGGAGGGAATAATCGGTGAGGGAGTAGGGTATGTGTTATGGATTATGATCCAACTTTCAGGTCAAGTAAGTAATATTGTGATTTTATTTACTATGTGACTCCCCCGCCATATCCAAAAAAAATCAATGTGAGAGATATACCAGGAACATATCTGTTTATTAGTTAAAAATTCAGATAGAAGCCGAGCTGCCCAATAAATCTGAGCACATTAGTATGATCGCTCACCTGAGTCATATTAATCCTCTTACTCTCATGTGGTACTTTTGAGACAAAGGGATTGATCTTCAGACATCCTATTTCTACCATAAAACCTCAATTTCATAATGGAATACATTACATATGATCGAGTCAATAAACTAAGGTGCAATTTACCATCTGAATTCAAACATGAAACCTTCCATGCATTGTCATGATCGATAAAAAATCAAATTCATCACATATTGATTTAATTAATTATCACAAATCACATAGTCATGAATCTATATAGCCACCATGAATTCATTCAACCTCTTGTATTCACAGGTATGTTTCAAAGTACAGAATCCACCATTTGTGAATCATTCGCATGAATCTCTCACATGATGTATTACAGATCAGAAGAGTTAAGTATCACTAATTTTTTACATGAATGATAAATAGATCACATCATATATGTGAAAATGATGTGAGGAAATATATATTTCAAAATATTCCATAGAAAATAACGTTATTCTATGTCATGAGAGGCTTCCACCTTTGGTAATTTCACTATTTTCTCTTGTGAAATTTATCATGAGAAGAAATCCAAGATCTATCACCAGAAAACCATGAATTAGTAGCCATGATAACTTGATGATGATCATGGGAACCCACTAAAAAGTCATTGTGTGAATGCATAATGTTTAAACCAAGGTCATGGATTTTTTGGGAGTTCTTCCAAATTATCGCGTGAACCCGGTCATGCAACCACATGAGAGCCATCCATTCAAAGTTGTCCAAGACCAATGTGAAAATATCATTTGATCACATGTCTATACTAGTGTTAGGATAATCCTTCATGTGATCCTATGAAATTCATATTACCCTCATTAGAGGCTCCCCACTACCTCGTTACATCGCATACAGAACCCTCCTTGTTCAAAGAGGCACTACATTTGGTTAACCTATGCCTATATAAATCTGTCCTCCCCATAAAAAACAAGAGAGAGGGGTTAAGAAAGGAGAGAAGTAAGAGGAAGAAAAAAAATGAAATAGATGATGATCCATATACTACCTCCATATAGTATCTCCATGCAACTTTACGACCCCCGTTATGATAACCCACTGTATGATTCCATCGAGAGAAGTTGTCACAAGATCACCTTAAGACCACGTGATCACATGAAAAAAAATCTTGATAATAACATATGAATTAATTCATAAATTATACCTTGAACATAATCATTCATGTATCTTTATCATGTAAAAAAGACTACATGACATGTAGATTTGAGTTTCATGAGAAATATTGAAAATGAAATGCCTCCATGTAGTCTTGAAGAGGGGGAAAATTGAACCATTTATCTAGTATTTCTTGAAATTATACCAAGCAGTGGATTCTTTAAAATGAAGACACCCCATGGAAAACTCCCCTTCATTATGATATGGCCTCATTGGGACATACTACCATTGTACATATACCCATTCCCATGTTGCGGATCTATTATGTATACCAAGTATGTTTTCACAGAACCCTTCTCAATACTCTATTAAGGATAGTAAATATCATGAGAAATTGATAATCATTATATTCCATCACATTGTAATCCCTCATTATGTATGAACCCAAATAAATGTCTATCATGGAATGAAATAACCTCACATTCCCTCAATATTGCAATGTGTACACTTGAGGGAAGAAACCCTTGTCGTGCGAATAATCCCTATATGGTGTCCTTAATATATATATATATATATATATATATATATATATATATATATATATATATATCTTTGTGTGTGTGTGTGAACACAAACATCATGCATGAAGACCGTTATTAGTGCGCTCTTTTTTATTTTCATGGTAAAGCTCACATTTGTGAGACCCTATCACATGACCCTATTAAGATCAATTGATTAATTGAGTCCTCCCTGGTCTAATTATTTACTCATGTAGCCCAGAAAATTATATAATTTTCATTTGATAGTATACCTACATGATAGAATTATAATGTAAAAACATGAAAATTCACTTGGTTCATGAGAATATATCCTAGAAAATTCAAGTTCATCATGAAAAGACATCTGGGAGAATACAGGTCAACCATGCGAAGAAATTTTGTATAAGTAATTTGAAAATTCAAAACACCCTGGACATGTCCACTTTGATCCTGAAAATAAATATTGGGAGGGTCACTTTGATCAAGTGATGAAATCTTATACCAGAAACTTTAATAATGTGAATACACTGCATGCAACACAAGTTGATAATGAAAAATGCCTGGGCATGTCATCTTAAATTATGGAAATAATCTTGGACATAATGGATATACACCCTTGGATGTCTCTTCCATGATAGACTAATACCCTTAATATTTCAGCAAGACAATTGAGACATGTCAGGTAGACAATCAAGAAACATTGGATAGAAAATCAATATGTGTCAGGATGACACCCTAATACATGCCAACCTTGTCCTTGTGACACAGATTTACTTATACCATGTAAACCCCCTTCAATGAACCTTCATTCAAATACCCCCTTTATAATGGTAGTTTCCATAATTCTTCACGGATATGAATGTATGATTCAATATTTATGTCATGATAATGTAAATTCCCTCTATGTAGTACCAAGAATTTTCAATAGACCTTTCATGGTCCCCATATCAATTTATATGTTAGAAGGTAAGGAATGAATATGAAATATGGGCATAAAACCAAGTATAAGTCCCTAGAATTACTAAAAATCCTGGATAACAATAATTTCTCTTAGTGTAATCATCAACCACAACCCATCAATAGGATAGGGGTAACAAAAAATGAGGACTCTTATTCCTATCCAAATAGGATACGTAGGATTCATTCCTAATGTACGAGATTTAATGAGAATCCACCCAGTTGTAAGTCCCTTATTATCACCAATATTCATAACTCATTGGACTGATTTGTCCAATAATTATAACATACATCATTATCTATTAGTGGAAAGTAAATGGGCTTATAAATTGTTATACTTTTAAGTGAAAGCCCGGACCAAGCCCTCATGTACCATAAACCCATCAATGGGTAAGGGACAAATCAAACTATGTGGACTCAAATTCCTATTATAAACCGGATACATTGGTTTCCTTTCTAAATATTGAGCCATATAGTATATCCTCTAAGAGACTAGTAATGTAAAATCACATTGAGAAACATTAATGTGTAATCCCAGTTAAACTTTTCTCTCATTTAACATATCCAGTATTCTTATTCTCTTGTTTCTCACCAGGAGATTAACTCACTTATTCTAAGAGGATGGTGATGATTATACCAATGGAATGATGAAAATTCCCCCATTATTGGCACTTTATAAGGATATATTCCATATTTTATCTCATTTTCACTCAAATGGTAATACTTTTAATGAGGAAACTTTGGGAGGTATTATATGAATAAGTCGCATTTAAGGCCCCCATTGTGGAAACAATTATGACCTAGATACCTATAATGTGAACTATATAGACAATCGTTATTTCCTTAATAGTATATGTAGGATGCCTCCTGATGGAATAACCCAACATTTACTTACATATCATAGGAGGTTAAACTGCATTGTATAGTCTCATAATATGAACTTATACAATGTAAAAAAACTATGTGTGTTTTGATTCTTGTTCTCAAAGAAAATGTAAGACGCTTTGTAGAGGTTCAATCACATCTCCAAGATACTAACTTCCTCCCTATATGATAATAAACTCTTGAGAACTATAACATGGCTATAAACTAAATAATTATATATGAATAAGAGAATTATGGAGAACCTGCTGCATAGATATTTTTTCCCATCAACACATTGTCTTAATCATGTCATTGGAACAATGGTAATGAGTCATATATATAGTCTCAATTCTGGATTTCATTATCTATCTAAACTCTAGAATAGAGTCCAATAATTGTAAATGTTTCACCTCAAAATGGTGTGATGAGAACGGCCTCCCATCCACTTGACCAATGTGAGGTCTTAAGAATCATTGGCTTTGAAACCCCAATTTACGACCTACCTTTTGAAATCATGTATGTACCTTGTTATGGATGTGGGAAAATTTTTGAGTTTTCATTATGGAAATATTTTTTAAACCCGATGAAAACAATTATAAAATCACCCTTAATCACACATAACTATGTGTGGGGTGAAACTATTATTTTTTTTATAAAACATAGTTTGGATAAATTTAACCATAAAACAATAAATAATTAACATTATAAAGGTCCATTGATTTCATAGTAGAAAAATTAAAAGGATTATATTTTTATTTCAATATAATTTTTCTAGTTTTGACAAATTATTTTATCATTTACACTCATATTATAATAAAATATACATACAAAACAAGTTTAATTTAAAATGTTTATCAATATCTACCATAATCTCATCTCTATCTCCGAACTACGAGTATTCAAGATTTATTTTTAATTCATAAAGAAAAAATTTCAATTGTTAAAGAATTACATGATCTATATGATAATAAAAATATATTACTCCTATCTTTAGAAATTATTCCAAACAGAAAATATTAATCTAAGTGAACAAAATTTCCGAATAGAATAAACATTCATAATATGTAATATAATATAAACATCCAAAGCCTCGTAAAAAATAACAGAGGTTATAAAAATATTATTTCAAAAATAAATAATTTTATTTTCCAAATAATATAATTAACCTAAATATTAAATAATTTTTTATCATAGAATTTTATGTCATGCACTTCAGAATACATCTCCCAAAATGTAATATCATAATTTTTTAAATAATAAATCATGTTAAAACTCATGATAAACCTATGTTCTACTTTTAACTTACCATAATAAAATGCCTCTAAAAATATCATTAGTCACTGTAGAATAATATATTATAAAACATCAAAATATGTGTACAATACATTGAAATTTTTATAAGTAACATCAAGGGTTATATGACATTGATGAATGGAAAACTAATTAAATTTTAATTCAAAATATCATTCAATAAAATACCCTTTTCATTTAAAAAGACAATTTTAAATGTAAAAAATATGAACATATTAAATAAATAATTTTCATTGAAATTAACCTTTTAATAATGTAAAGGAAAATAAAATTAACTAAGGCATTATGGTGGTGGGGAAGTTTGTTAATTTCATAAAAGTAAAAAATAGTATTTTCTTGTATTTTGAAATGAATATTGAAAAAGACTCGTGATGAAAAAAGATTCGTTTTTTAAACCATTTAAAACAGGTTAAATGATGATGAAAATTTTATTTATAGAAACATTTTTTTAGAAAAGAACATTTTTGAATTTTTTAACAAAACAAAAATATGGAAGATAAGGATTCTGGAATTAAATTAAGATATGAGAACAGTATCACACACAAAAAAGTTTTGTAACATTTATTTAAAAATAAATGTGGAAATATAAATTAAACATGAAAAAAATTCATAACCAAATATATTGTATTAATGACAATAATAGAACATTATTTCCTTTATAGGAACCTTCAACAAAAAAAATCTCACTATGAACAGATATTGTATCTTAAACCATTTTCAACTTTGGTACATTTTGAATCATACAACCAGTAAAATAATAACATAAAATGGAATTTAAATATAATTAACATGATGATATTCAATTTAATACATATAAAATTTCTATTATATACACCTCAATAAATATTTTAGGTGCGAAAAATAATCATTTGTCATGTAGAAATGTATAATTTGAGACGAATAACCCTTATAAAGATCATATAATTAAATTGAAATTTAATGAAGGGATAGACTATGTGTGACATATGATAATATACAAAAAATACTTTAAATTTATATTAAATCCATGAATATATCAACTAAAATTGATTCAGGTCATAAAAAAGGTCAATAAAAAAGAGTTATAACCCAATGAAATGAAACTGAGTTAATAAACCCTTTGACACTTGGTAACATTAAATTCAAATATCCTAGTAGGAAATAATTCATGTTTTAACCTATAATTCCATATAATATAAATTATTCATTATATAACTTGTAAATGGGTAGTATATACACCATATAAAAAAATCTAGGTGCAAAAATATAAAATATTCCTTAAAGATAGTAAATTGAGATGAAATCCTTTTCTTTGAGTAGAAACACGCTACATATGTACATTAACATCGTTATAATAGACACTTATAAATTAATAGATACATTAATAACATTGTATAGGGATAATAAATTATCTTTAGTCCACTTATGTCATTTATTTTACAAAAATAAATACTTAATCAATTAGATACATCTTCGGAATTTTAAGGATATTTGGTTCACATTGTAAAAACATCATCATATTGTTAACCATGGTAAAAGGGGTAATTGATCCATAATATCTAGTACAATAATAATAAAATATTTATATTTTTAAATAAATTATTCTTTTAAACCCAATTATTAAATATGGTTATGAAAAATTAACTATGTTATAATAATAGATACTATATTCCATATATACAGATGATTAACGTTTATATTTTTTGAAAATCATTTTGGAAAGAATGTATTTATAATTTTATAATTATATGAATATAATTATATGATAAATATTATTTTAATTACAAAAATATACTTATATAAATCCTCTATTTGATTTGGGGATGAAAAATGAATCACATAGCTTTGTGAAGGTGGAAATCCACAGGTACACACGAATAACAATATACATTTTCTATGAATTGAATGGAATGAAGATACTTGATATATAATATTTTCATAACAAAAAAATCATGAATATAAAATATATTCATTAAATACATCATTATATCCAATCATGGTAGATGATTATGGAAAATAAATTAAATTGGTTCGTGAGGGAGTTATTTACTCTACGCAAAAAAAATGAATTCCTCACCCATTTTATTAAGGATGGAGATGTATATAGGTCATGAAAATAACATAATAAAATCATAGTATATTTTGGATTCTAGTTTCATTATTTTTTCACATTTTAATAATATTTTATATAGATGGAAGAAAAGATAAAACAAAAACATATGGTTAAAACTATTCATCTTGTTTGGAAAATCACCATTTCAAAACACCTTAAGACATATATGGTTGTTATTTTAATAAATAACCTCTATAATAAGTAGAGGGACTATAGAAATGTATTTTTTAATGTATCTTCTAAACCAATTGTATCAATATGTGTTCATAAATAAGAAGAATATGTTTCTTTTTATAAGATAGGGGAGGTGAACTCTTAGAATTTCTCAAAATATTAAGTTAATATAGGTAAATTTATAATTAAAAATGTCTCAAAACTTATTTATTTCTAATATAAGATGATTAATTATCTATTTAATATCATAAAATATTTTTTGTAAATTTTTTTTTCATATAAGTACCCATATCATTTGGTTCTAACCCCTTATTAACCCATTTTAAATGTAGGATGATAATAAGGATATTTACTCAATACGATTTAATATAGTTTTTATAAATGTGAAAAAGGCCTGAAAATGAACAAAAAAAATTAAATTATAAACTATATTCTAATAAATAAGAAAAATAAAATATTTTTAGTAGTTTTATGTCATTTAATAAAATAATATTTATAATAAAATATCAATAATGTAAATTTTTAAAACTATTCCTTATATTGAATTTAATAACACCAAGACAACATGTAAAGTTTGAAAAAAAAACTATATGAAAAATATTGCATGGTTTTTTATAAAATTCATGGATCACAATATTTATCTAAATTTATATTAATATTAATATTCTAATATCATTCATTTTATTATTACATTAATCGAAAAATTACTGTTTCTATTTTCTGTAAATTTTTAAGGTAATTATTTCTTCAAAAAAATTATCAATAAATGACCATGATTAAGATATATAATATTTAATTAATAATAATTTTTATAAGAGAACATATCCTCTGGTTATCCTTATATTAAAATATTAATATTATAAAAAAATAGTCATACATTTTTTACTTTTTGTTAAATAAATTATTTTAAATGTTATAATCACATAAAAATTGAAACAAATGGCCATCTATCAAAATATTTTATGTGTATGGATAAAATTTACTCATCAATTAAAATAAAATCATGTGTTAGGGTATTTTTATAGTAATTATGGTATTATTTAAAAAAATTATTTACTTAATTTACCCTTTAGCATGGTGAGAAAAATTACTATGGTTACCATTCATATTTACCAAAAATAAAGGGGAAATATCTTTTTAAAACGGAACTCATGATTCCAAATATGGGATCCATTTTTTAAAATTCCAATAACATATGTCAAGTAATTGAATATAAAATTAAACAGGAAAATTTTAATGAAAAAATAGTTTTTCATAAAAAAATTCTTTTTAAAATATAAATCGTCTTTATGCTACATTCAAGTATAAAATATATTTAAAAAACAGAAGTTGTATTATTTTAAATAAAAAATGAAATAGTTAAATTTTCATTATAATCCTAAATATAATTTTAATTATTAGATAATTTAAAATAAATAATAGGTTTTAATAAAATTTATAATTTTTAAGTATTCATTGGAAAATCAATCTTTTCAGAAAATTTTAAAAAAAATATTCCCAAGATAAATTTAACATGAAGATTTAAAAATGAGTTTATTTTTATTAAATAATATTTTTAAAAGTTACATAAACTAATTTTTCTTTTTTCTCAAATAAATAAATAAATAAATAAATTTCATGAAAATGTATTTTTGAAGAATAAAATGGCTACAAAAAATCAATTTCTTATTCAAAACGCATTAATTATGAAATTAGAAATTAGTAAGACTATTATATATCTCCCAAATAAGTTCTTCATATTCATAACATCAAATTTAATTGCAAGGATAAAATGGTCTCATTTAAATAATAATATCTCATTGTTTTCTTAAATACGTTATAGCATATATTTTACGCTATAAATATTCTTTTCAATATAGTAGGATATTACTAAAACCATGATCATGGTAAAACATTCATTTATATTTGTCTTATAATAGTTTTATTTACATCATAAGAAGTATAAATGTCATGTTTTGGGACACTCAATACATTTTTAATTAATAAGTTGATGTAAAAAATGAATTGTAAGGGTGACATTCTTTTAGGAAGAATAATGTAACATCCTAGGAATTTAAGCACATTATTATTTTGAAAAAAAATTCAATCAAAATATTTTTTAATTTAGATAAAAAAATAAAGTATGTTTATATATACGCTTTTAGGGTTAAAATGTTTTCCTTCAATGAATATATGTTTTGATTATTAACAATGTTCAAATATTCAAATTATAAAATATTACTTTTATTTTAAATGATATATTTTTTCAATTAATAAATATTTTGAATAAAAATATTTATATATATTTTTCTAAGTAATTTTATTTTCTTTCGGAAAGATTTTAATATATTTATCTTGCCTTTTTAAAAAGATAATATTATTTATTTACAAGTATATTTATCATTATTTATAATTTTAGAAAATTATTTTTCTCCTATTTTATGTTTTTAAAATATGACTAATATTTATGAAATAATATTTCAATAGTATTGATATTATTTTAAAGAAAATATATTTATTCATATATTTAAATGTCTAAAATATCTATTTTGTGAAATACAAAATATAGTATATTCATAATTGAATAGTTTCAATTATTTTTGGGGAGAAATAATTAATACTATATTTTTATGAAAATTATTTTAACATTATCTTCCTAAAATATTATTAAAAATATATTAATATAAGTAATATTAACATGTAATATTAATAATTTTAGATTTTTAATTAAACAAATACCACATGTATGAGTTAATTAAATTATTAACATAGAGGAAATAAAATTTTTAAATTAAATTATTAATATAGACATACAATTAGAGGAAATAATTTTAAACACACTTCTTATAAAAATTGAGCTCCAATGGGCTAGAAAATAACCATTTCTCCACTACTTAGGTGGGTAGACAAGTCAACCCTGCTAGCCACTAGGCGGACATGGTGACCACCATGGAGTATTTGGGAAGAGTGAATGCATGGTTGGGCTAGAATAATAATGTAAAATTGTAACCTTGGAAGAGAATGGGTAAAGTAGCCCATGTATTGGGTCTAAAACATGGTGAATCTGACAACATAACCCCTTTATCACATATTCAAAGTAAATGGGGAATGTTAAATAATATAGTATTTTGGGATCAGACAAACTTATAATGTGGAATTATAGAAGTAGATAATGTTCACCAGTATTAAAACATCCTCTTATAACATGGGTCTTATGATCCATGTGATTATTCATATACAATTCATTAAAACTTCATCTTCATCCCATTTCAAGAAAAGTAAATCTTAAACACCATTTATACTTTCTCTATTCCAATGAATAGTTTCATTCTGATCCATGTGTTCTCATCCTAACTCAATATTTTAAAAAAAATTCTCTCTTCCTTTGATGAGAATCTCAAAATCATTATGTAACTAAGAAAATTATAATAAAGATAGTGAAAATGTAAAAATTTATAGTGTTTTTTTTATCATTTCAATTAATCTTCATTAAAAAGATTAAACTAATATAAAACAATATAAATAAATATAAAAATGAATGTGACTATAATAATTAAAAACTAATAATCATGCATATTACGTTTTAGAGTATCAGTTTGTTGGAACACACCAAATATGATAATGAAGAGTATATTTAAAAATATATTCTACATCCTTTTTAATGTGTATAACCTTCATAAATATAATCTATGGTGGGTTTAAATATTCTTAGTTTTATTGTCAACTTCATTGGGTAATTCTAGTTACAATGAATGTAAGTCTATTATATATATTATTTATTCATCATTTTAAAAGGAAATAACTTCCCATATTCCGTTTTTTCACAACTTTACAAGGTATATGAACCATTGATATACATTTCTATGTACATATAAATATATATGTCAACCAAAAGTAAGTATAAAATTGTATATAAATCCCAGTTTTTTAGGATATGTTTGTTATATATATACTTATACATGTGTGTGTGTGTGTGTCTGTGTATCATAATCTTATAAGAAGACACAAATTTTATAATATTTTTTGGATTGATTAATAGCCACTTTCAATAGGCTATCTATTTAGGTATTCCTTATTTAAATGACAACTCTTTTCTCCCTATAAAGTCCCCATGTAAAATCCCACCACCCCCTCTCACTCTTATCATGATTATATTCACATTCTAATTTTTTTTCTTCTAAATTTTGAAAAAGAAATCATCATCGCCTAAGTTCAGTAATTAAAAAATTTAAGTGGATAAATTATTTTAATATATCCCATATTTTAATATATTTTTATTTAGAAAGGGATAATATATTTCTAAATACACAATATATATTATTGAAAAATAATTTTGTATATAAAATATGGTTTTTCGATAACAATATACTATTTCTTTGATTTTTCAGAACCCCTATTGAAAAATTGGGGTTTATTTTAATAACATTATTTTAATTTTATATCTATAATTATGTAAGTTTATTTACAAAGAAATATTTTTATAAAATATATAAAAAAATTATGAGAAAAGTTATACTTTTTGGGGTAATATATTATATTATTTTAAATAATGGAATTCATGATACTAGATATAGACTTAGTGTATAAATTCCATTTATATTTCATGCATATTAATATAATAATTTGTTATCATGCTGATTTGCAAAGTGTTTATTTTTTTTATAAAAGTAGTAGCATAAATTGGTTACCCAATCAATGCCTCAAATAAATTTATTAAAATAAAAAGGGAAATACAAGAAGGAAGTGTAAATAGATTAAACAAGTAATGCTTGATGGGAAGAATAATGAAAAATAAAAACATTAGGTTATAAAAAAATTTTCAAAATTCCTTACCATCAACCCATCCATAATCTCTATGTACTTGGAAGACACTGGATGCATCGTATCCTTACTTTGCAGATTATGTTCAATAATACACTTTTATAAATATATTTGAACAGATCTAATTATATGATAAGTAGACATTGATAATTTCCAACAAAGTTAAATAAGTCTTGTAAAAGATTCCGAAAAACCTTTAACAAGGACATTAATCTGCAGAATGGTGAGCACAGTTAAGGTTACATCTAGGATCTTCAAAGAGTCAAAGCATGGGGATGACTAAAAAATCAACTTATTACTGGATTTTAAGTTCTATTGACCCTTACAAAAAACATCCCAATTGAGGATATGATATCTTGGTTTATATGTTGAAAATATTAATTTATGTATTTTTTTATGGTTTTTAATGGATAATAAAATATAAAATAAGGCCAAAAATGTTTCTTCTTAAAATAAAACATGGCCCTTGGGTATCAAATGAGATGATAAAAATAGTGTTTTCTGACATCCTCAAGGG
The DNA here is from genome assembly GCA_963277665.1 of Viscum album. NCBI lineage: Eukaryota > Viridiplantae > Streptophyta > Magnoliopsida > Santalales > Viscaceae > Viscum > Viscum album. The sequence goes on from OY728135.1 coordinate 1,407,939,416, forward strand.
GATTTTTTCCCTACATGTGAAACTTATAGCAGCCTCATTAATTTCTGAGGGTTTTACTATTATATTTTTATCCATTAAAATTTATTATATTTAAAATATTTTTAAAGGATATACCCATGTATTATATAATAATTTCTTGATTTTGAAAATATCTTTTTTCTATAAATGATTTGTCATCAATGGTTTTTGAACATTATTATCATTTTTTTTGAAAACTATTAAATTATATTTTCAAAAGTACGTGTTATATGAAATATTCTATAAATAATATAGAATGTTTTAAAGGAAATATCAAATATTTTTTAATGATTTTTAACCTAGTTTTTGAAACACTTTTCTGGGAAATTTCATTTTAATCCTATGATTTTAATATATTTTTCACATGATCATAAAATGTTATACCAATTTTTTTTATCATTTATGAAGATAACATGAGTGAAGAAAAATATCTATATAAATATATAATATATTTAATTTATAATAATTATGAAGGAATACTCCTAATCATTCAAGACCTAGGCATGAATATATCCTCTGATCCGTAAGTAACTGCATATTTTCTAGTAATGTTTTTTTTAAAAAAAATTACAACATGTTTTTTTACCATATCTATTTGTGTGGGTTATAGGTTGTTATACATATACTTTTAAAATTTTGAGTTATTTGTTGAATGATGGAATTATCTCATAGTTATTTTATGCCATAAATTCTCATGTGTAGTCTGATAAAGGGATATATTCCTCATTATTGAAATAATATTCCCCAATGATTAGTTTAACCAATAAATTTTTATATCATATTAAATTTATTCATCCATCTAATATTCCTAATTCCAACTCTATATAGGAAATGATTAATTTATATTGTGCATTAATTTTTGAATGTATATTTAAATAAATAAAGCTTATAATAATATTTAATTTTCAAGAGAAAAAAATATAGCACCAAAACCAAAAAATTTATGATTTAGATCATCCAAAATATATCTCATTAGGTTTTGGGAAGAACAATTAAATTATAATTCTAGAGTTTCTAAATATTCATTGATTATAATGACACTATTTCATTAGAACCATTATATAATGGTAATTATTCACTATAAAAGTATATATCTAGTAAAATTTCCCTTGATTATTCTTTCATTTCATTCTAGTTAGAAAATAATAGATCATAATATCGGAGTATAATAAATCATCTTATAAATTATACAGACATCAAAAGATGAATAATAATATAATTAAAAGGGCTAATATGAAAGAAAAAATTAAATTCTTTATGATATTATTAAATATTGAATTTCAAAATTGAAAAGATCACGAAAAAACATTTATTCATGAAAGTTTTATTTAGTCTCAAATCCTTCAAAATTATTCAATTAATGTAATAAAGACTATTTTATTTTCTTCTAATATTACTATTGGGGAAAGGGAACCATGAGTTTATTTGTGGAATCTTCAATTTGGATAATTATATTTTATACCTTGAGAGGTTTTAAAATTAGAGGTTGTAAAATTTATTTCATGAGGTTATTTATTTAACTCTTTTAAAAAATAAATTCTATTTTTTCTATCGTTTATATATATATTATTTCAAAATAGATTAAATAAAATAATCTCCATTAAATTATGTGTTTAATTAGGTGGATGTAAAAATTAAATAAAATAAAATATTAATGATAAATTATAAATTTTAAGCTGAATAGATTAAATGGTCTACAAAAAATGGTTATATTTAGTTTTTATGCAATTATGATGGATATAGCATGTCATCCAAAAGATTTAATCCAATGGTGGATGTCAAAGAGTAATTAAAGAGATAATTTAATGTTATAGAGAAACCCCCTCTCTATGATAAATCACTATCATACTCTAACTATGAAACCCCACATGACCTTATTTCCAAAATGTAAAATTAATGCCAACCATGACATTATGATTGTAACAAATCACACCATACACCCCAACACATAATACATTATCATTGGAATTTTATTACTATTGTCAGTTTTTAATTTTATAAATTTTTATGCCTTTTACTGTATGATGGGTCAACCTAACGAAATTTGAAGTTTCGATAAAGAATAAATAACTTCCCTAAAATTACCTTAGGATCTAATGAAAATGTCATTCTAACATGAAACACACAATTTTGATCCATCAAATGATATATTTCATAAGAAATGTAATTTCATGCCCTTATAACGCATTCATTCAGTATTAAATCCATTGTAACTATAGATCAAATCCATATCCATGTTCCCATAAAGTAACATCCCACCCCACCTTAATATCTTGAAAAGGAATAAGGATATTAATTAGCCTAAGATACAACCCAAAGATTCCAAAGACTGGAAATAAATACAAAGGTTCTCATTAACAGATGGAGGATGATTTCCCCTTTGAGAATAAAACATACCAAACAAACATACCATTATAAAATAACTAATACATGATTCATGATAACAATTTTATACAACTAAATGTAATACCATTGATATCAAAACCAACTACAACAAAGTACCATAGTTTAAGACTACAAACATCAATGTACATAGCTGAAGATAAAACAACAAAACTCAATGACTCTAAGACATAACTCCAAGATTCAACTCCCAATACCTGATCAAGTATCAAGAAGAACCAAAACATAAGTACAATACATTCATCTACCTGTGTACTAGTATGAAAATCGGTTAAAGCACCAACATTCCAAATAAAGGGTAAGTAATGAAACTCAGTAGATTTTTCCCAAATAAATTCCCTACTCATGCAACTAAGATGGAACATGTTATCACATTTATATAAAAATATATATAAAACAATAAGAAATAATTTATATCAAAGAAAATATGTTTCATGCCAAAACTTTTTTTCACAATAAAGTGATTCAAAGTAAAAATACCAAACAATTCTTAAAACCATTTCACATTCCTTTTTTCATATCTATTCTATAATTCATAAGAAAACCCACACATTGATGTTTCACTAATAGTAACAAACTCATTAGAGTTTTCTCATCCATCAAATAAGTGTTCAAAAAGTTTCTAATATCTATGTGCCCCAATGACTCACACCCCCTTTTCAAGGTCACATCCCTTTTTACCCTAATGTACTCACCCTTTATTTAAGGTCACATTGAAAGAATGAACTCACACACCCCATGTATTCCACAACCATTTCAAATAATTAATTTCAATCCATTTCAATAAAACCATTCTTCTATTCAAAAACATTATGAAAAACCCATTTTAAAAAACCAAACAAATAAATTTTTTAAAATCATCTTTATAAAATTAAGAAATAAAACCACTTAACACAACAAATTTTCCAAAAAGCCGCTTATCCACAAACCATCAGAAAAGATATTTTCTACCTTTATTTTCACATAATTATCAAAAAAAATTAGTCATTTTAAAAATATTAAAACTAATACTAAAATTTATAATAAGAGGAGTCGATAGTGAATCTACCTGACTCAAAAATTATTATGAAAACAAAGAACGACATGGAAATGCCCAAAAACGGGTTGAATCCCCAAAAAACTTCTTAGATATATTCCCCTAACATCAAAAAATACTTCTCTAACCATTATTGGAATTAAAAACCTTAGATATATATGTAGTAGACTATATCTAATAATCCAAGAGTGGGAGGAAAGTATATCTCAGAAAAACCGTGAAAAACTTCCATGAACGGGGACTTATGAAGGGAATTGGGCTTCAACACATCATGAAATGCAACCGGATCACTTCCAATTCAACAGAGAGAGGTTCCAAAGTCTCTAAGATGAATAAATATTTAGTTAGGTATGATTTTGAGAAAAAATGGGATAAAATATCATCTCGACCTAGGACCAATTTTTAAGGAATTTATTTTTAAACTATACATAGTTAGTCACACTGTTAGGAAAACCCATGTGAATGTCGTGCACCAGCCACTACCTCAAGAAGTAACTCACATGTTTTTTCTATATAGTTAGAAAAACAATGTCAGAACCATGAAAAATCTCACTATCCATATTTTCACGATTACAATAGGTTGGTCTCATACTTTAGATAAATAATGCACCTAACAATGTGCTGTCCTCCTAGCCTATGTCTCACAGTGCATGGTTTCCTATAATACTATAATGGTTTAAACTGACCATCAATCAATCTAAAACCTTTATAAAAACCATTCCATAAGACATCCAAACCCACCCAATATTCACCCACACAATTTACATACATAAAATTAATAAAGAAAGGGTTACAAACATCAAATAGAGGGGTGGGCTATATTCTCCCCAAAATTCGGCTTTTAGTTTTAGGAAATTTTAAAACCAATATTTACCTGAAATATATTGGGCCATTACCTGATAATTTTTTCTCATCCCCATGTCTCTTCCTGAATCTAACCATGTTTCCACAAAAGTTGTACTGATCCAATGCTTTTACCACACACAACTTCTTCTTACCTATCCAAAATCGGTATCTGCAGATGTACCAACAAAGCATCTATCTCTAGGTCAACATTATTGCATGAAATTACATAGTTAAGATTAGGATGATAATTTTTTCACTGAGAATCATGAAACATAGTATTCCCAACATAGAACCGTGGTGAAAATGCTGATTGATATTCCACCTCACCAATCCAGTCATGTATATTAAAAAGGCCTATGTATCTAAGTGATAACATACCATGAATCTAAAAATAGAGATGTACAAGACTTGGATAGATTCTAAAGAACAAATCAACACTCAACTCGAATGAAAATGGTCATTGATGATGATCCTTAAAATATTTCTGATGACTCTGAGACATCTCCAACCTTTTTTGGTTCAAGATAATATTTTCTGTTGTTTTGGAGTAAAGATTAATCTAGACCAACGATGTCTCTCTTATTTCCACCCATCAAAGTGTAGGACGACAAGAACACCCAAACAATTATTAAAAAAGAAACATATTTGTAAAGGTATGATAATTTTTTTTATATAAGAACTCCACTAATGGTAAATTATCCTCCCATAGGCCAATAAAATCCATTATACAAGCCTTCAACATGCCTTTCAATGTTTGTTTTCATTTAAGACTTCACATCCATATGAGGTTGATACTCCATACTCATAGTCAACTGAGTACTAAGGGATTTCTATAAGGATTTCAAGAAACGCGACTTAAAACTCAAATCTTTATCTAACACTATAGAAACTGGTATTCCATTTCTCTTTAATACCTCTCAGATATTGATTTTTAACAAGCCCTCCACCATATGAGATTCACTACTATGGTTGAAATGTGGGAACTTTGCGATCTGATCTACTTTAAACAATATAGTATTGTGTTCCAAACTATTATTCGGATACCTATTAAAAATTCCTTATCTATATATTCCAATTTCCTAATAGGGAAAAGTAAAGACATCAATATACCTTCTGGTCATTATTTCTCTACATTAAAATAATTACAAGTTATGAATCTTGAAGCAAACTCAGCCACATTGATTTTCATACCAAACCACAAAAAAAATTCTTTCAATTCCATATACATATTTTATATTCTAGGATAAAACCCAATCTTGAATGGTGGTAAACATGAAAAGTTATTCCTAAAAAGTTATAGGTATGGATTTCTTTCCTAGAAACCACCAAACTAAACATCAATCCAATTTCCAACCCTCAATGGTTTCTCCACCCTTGAGTTTTCACCTCATAGAAACACATTGTGAATCAGGTGTTTATGCCACATGTATTATTTCAAACAAATTAGGAATTCATGAAACTGGAAGGAAAACTGCAACACCACCTCATTCCTCACATTCAACGTTCATGTGTGTTATCACTAACATCAACTCACAATGATCTGAGGATTATTTTTTCAACTGAGTGTATGAATTAATTTTTAAGGAATATTCCACCATATTTACCTTACCTAGTGTATACATCAAGTATAATTTGAACATTTGGAGATAGGCCATCCACCGATATTGTCTCAAACTCAAATCCATTTGTGATAAAATATGTTTCAAACTCTTATGATCCACAAACCCCATAAATTTATAACTAAATTGATAACGAATCCAATTCATCAATACATGTACAATGAAATATAAATAAAAATCATGTGTTGGGTAGTTATTATCATGAAACCATAAAAATATTTATCTATATGAAACATCATGATCTCTAGGCATTAGAACAAATCCTTGACCAAATATCAAAGCTTCACAATACACCATGTACCCTTGTCTTAGTTTGGGAACTATTGAAATTGGTGATGAAGTTAGGTGAACCATTAGTTGTTGAAAAGACTTCTGAAATTCCTCATTCCATTATAATGGAACATTATTACTTCTATAAGCTATCATGGGTGAATCTAGTCATAATATATCATGATCAAAAAGTTGGTAATAACATTCTAGACAATGGAAACTACGTGTCTCCAAGACATTATTTGGTGGTTTCTAGGAGATAATGACTACTATATTTCCTGGATCCATATAAATACATCATTAAAAGATTAAAATTTCAAGGAGATATACCGATTGTATCAAAAAATTACACTTTGATAGTCTGGAATACATATAATGATCTTTGAAGATTCTTATCATTGTCACAATGTGCTGATCATGATCAGCCCGTGTACTTGCATACAACAATATTTCATCCACAGAAACCACTAAAAAAGAGTCTACATACTTTTGAAATATCCGATTCATAAATCCATAAAGACTTATAGTTCATTCGTACGACTGAAAGGCACAACCACATACTTATAATGGCCATATGTACTCTTAAAAGCTGTTTTTTGGAATGTCCTCCTTCCTAACTCGCCATTAATGATATCCTGACCACAAATAAATTTTAGAGAAACATTGGTATCCACTGAATTGATTGAATAGATAATCAATGAATAGAGTTGGATATCTTTTCATTATTATAACATGGATAAGATTCCAATAATCCATACACAACCGAAGAGTTCCACCCTCATTTTTTATAAATAAGATAGATGCTTCCCACAAAGTCATCCTAGACCGAATAAACCCTTTTATTTATAGTTCTTACAACTAAATATTTAATTCCATTAACTCTATTGGTTCCATATGACAATAATGATAATAAATAGGAATGGTCATTGGAAGGATATCAATTGTATACCCCACTTCCCTTATAGGTGGAAACAATGAGAAATTCATAGGAAAATAATATGGAAAATGATCAAAAATCATTAGAAAATTGTTATTATCGACATATACCATAGATTCCATTGTAAAGGATTCTAACTTGTATGAGATATTTCTAAATGATCATGCCACAAGACCATTATACCTATTCTTAAATTTCATTTCCTTCTAAATAAATTCTTGACACGGTTTCTAGTCGTGAAACTAACTCATTAGGTATAATAGGCTATGCGAGTCTTGAACATAGAAAACCAATATGTACCCATGATTTTGTGATGGACATCCATTTCAAGAATAGAGAAATTCCATATGATCTCATCCCCATCAACCATTATATAACATGGTCTACACATAATGGATCGACATTCTCCTTGAGTAAGAGGATTTTGATGTTTCAACATAGAATGAATCATCTTAGCATTTAAATAGAGTAAATAAATAATATGATAATAAATAAAGGAATTCAATGCATCTGTATCAAACAAATATTTCATAAGGTTATAATCAAAAAAATCATACATAACCTCATCGATGGACTAGATTGATCATCCATATTAACCTACTAATCTCCATATATTTTCTTACTTGATGCAAGTGGTTCAGTGTCTTTGTGATGAGATTTCCCCAGATAGGGAGTCACGGTGTACCTATAATCATTGTATCTAACTTTTTTCTCCAAATGAGAGGTATTTTTTTGCCTTCATCCCATCAAAGAAAATGATGCCTATGACACATGAGAAGTGTCTCAAACACTTGACCTTGGAGAACTATGACAATAGCACTAATGATTCCTAATTTATTTGTAATTGTGTAATTTTCTCGATAGTGTTGTACACTACCACTTAATTTTGTCAAAGGAAACACAATCAAAGAATCCATCATTAGTTTTAGATCTTGGAGGATGATTAAATAATCCACCTATTTTATTCTAATTCATCCCACTACCTTGGAAATTAGTGTTCCCCGTCAAATTATTCCCGGCATTAGATTTCCCACCATTTCCCATTGATGTAAACATAATCCCTCCACTTGTAGCTCTTGATATGTACCTTTATACCACCATCACTCTATTGAACATATCTTTATAATATGGAATATAAATCACAACAATATTTGAGAGAATATCTTACCTCATAAACAATTCAAATGCAATAGCATCATCTTCAGTTGAAAAGGGGAAAAAATTCATGAATTTAGCCACATAATCTATTAATTTGAGGATATTATTCTTAAATCCTAAATTTAAATCATTATTACAATTCCAAAATTATTATGATATAATTTTGTATCAAAAAATTCTTTAAAATCCCCCCATGAATGGCCTTAGTCTAATTTAGACTAAACTTTTAAATCCCACCACTGGTGTGAAAGATCCTCCAGCATATACACCACCAGCTTTGCTTTAAACTCCACTAGTGAGCCATTAAAATTGAAGAATCAATACATCATGTTCATCCAAACCTATACCTTTTCGGTTTTTGAATTACGTAAAAAAATTGGTGGATTCATCTTCTAGAAATGGATAGAATGATCCACTAGCATTGGTTCATCCCTCTTTTTACCTATGTCTACATCCTTAAAATTATGGACTATACTGGGAACCAGTTGTTGGTTCACCTATGGATCAGGTGGAACCACATTCTCAATATCTTCTTCTAGTTAGTTTCTACAATTCCTACTAGGTTCCATTTTTTATAACCACACAATATATAAAAGTGTCACTCTCTAACAAATTATGGCTTAACGATGTGAAATTTTACAACATCGTATAACACAAAATTTCATTCCAAAACTCAACATTTTCCATGTTCATCCATTTTTTAAAAAATTTAATGCGCATTAGAAAGTTAAAATAGTTTCAAAATACCACAATAATGCTCTTTTTCAAAATATTACATATAAAAAACATTAAATGTTTTCAAAAAATGATATTATTCTACAAAAATCTTAAATCATTTCTTAAAATGAATCATGAACTCCAAGTGAAATATCATTTATATAATTCATGTATATCTATTCTAGTTGGATAAACAAATGATAGTGAGAATACAATTCCTTTAAGTGTCTCTAAAACACTTTTTTACCTAACTCCATATAATGTGAAGTTTAGAATAAAAATAATAGCTACGTATTTCTTTGATCTATATTTCAAGTCTACCTAATAATATTCCTTTAAAACATCCCAAATAAAGGAATACACTAGAATGAATTTCAACTCCAAGACTAATAGGACTGACTACCTCTATATATTCAAAGACCGAACAAGCTGATACCACTTGTAACATCTCACCCCTCCTCCTTATCTTGATATTGTGAAAGAGTATTACATGGTTATAAGAGATATTCTCAAGATACCAATAATTGGAATTAAATGACAAGGGATTCATTAACAGATGGAGAATATTTTTACCTTTGATAATAAAACAACCTAACCAAACATGAAAAAAAAACAAATAACCACAACATTATGCATGACAACCATGTAAGAAAACTCCAAATAATACCATTGATATCAAAACCAACTATATGAAAGTACCATAGAGGAAGACTACTTGAATCAAAGTATACAGTTGAAGATAAACTAAAAAACTCAAATACCCTAAGACATAACTCCAAACTCTAACTCCAACTCCATGCTCATGTATCAGGAAGCACAAAAAAGAAGTTAGATGCTTTACCTTTACCCATGTCTTAGTAAACAATATCTGAAAATGCAACAATGTTCCCAAATTGGGAGATTAATGAAACTTAGAAGATTATCCCCAAATGACTTCCCTACTCAAGCCACTAGGATAGAACATGTTAGAACATTCATATAAAACAATTTATATATCAAAATTTAAAAGGTTTTATATCAAGGAAAATGATATTCCCAATAAGGAATTTTTTCAATGCTAAAAAATATTTAATGAAAAACAATAAAACAATTCATTTAACCATTACATGTTCCATTGTGGCATAATTATTCCAAAATTCACAAACACACCCATACATGAATGCTTTACTAATAGTTCCATACTTGTGAGAAGTTTATCATCCATAAACTAAGTTGTCATAATGTGGACAATATCCTTATTCCACAATGATGCATGCCACTTATCCAAGGTCACATCCCTTTATACATCAATGGTACACACCATTTATTCAAGGTCTCGTCAAAAGAATAAACTCAAAAAACCATGTATTCCAAAAACATTTCAAATCCAAAAATTCAATACTTGTCAATAAAATCATTAATTTATTGAAAAATGATCTATAAAAAAATTTCCAAAAATTCAACAAATCTATATTTTAAAATCAACATTTTAATTTAAAAAAACAAAACACATTGCATAACCAATTTTCACAAAAACAATATTTCCACAACCCATCAATAAAGTGTGTTTCTACCTTGAATTGAACATAAATTTAACTATTAATTTTAATAAATTTAAAAAAAATTACACTAATTTTTCATGTTCTAATAATTGGTGTCGAGTGTCAATCCTCCTACCTCAGGAAATCTGACGAAAAAAAGAATTGTAATTAAACATTTCCAAAAATGGGTTGAATCTCCAAAAACACTCATTTTATGTCTTCCCCTAAAATAAAAAAAATCCAAATATAGAAATTATTGGGATAAAAAATCATTAATATATCTACATCTCACTAGATATAAGAATTTGAGTGAGGGAGGAAAGTATATCTAAGAAAAACAAGAAAAACTACCATAAACATGAACGTATCAAGAGAATTGAGCTTCAAAGCACCACGAAACGCCTCTAGATTGCTTCCATGTTTATGGTGATAGGTTCCAAAAACTTTGGGATAGGAAATATTTAGTTAGTGTTGATTTGGAGAAAAAAGGGGGTTAAAAGTTAATCCTGGAACAGATCCAATTTTTAAGGGTCCTGTTTTTTAACCGTGCACAATTAGTCACACTGTTAGGAAAAATTGTGCATTAACAATGATATAGCCACTACTTCAAGGAGAAAATTTCATGGTTAGCCCACATAGTTGGAAAACTATTCACCAACAATTAAAAATCTGACCTAGTACATTTCATATTTTATAATGGGTGGCCACATGATTTAATAAAATTGTTTGTCTAATTTTGTGCCTTCCTCTTCGCCCATGTCTGATTGTGCATGATTTCCTATATGAGATTCATGATTTTTACTAATTGTTCACCAACCATTCACCTTAATAAAAATACCAAACATTTAAAAATACTTAAAACCCTCCTCAAACATCACCAAAACACATTAAATAATTAATAAGCATAAATAAAGGTTTATTTACTTAAAATATGAGCATTATACATCATATATAAAACCATTAGAAAAAAATAATATTATCCAATATATCACTAAACCTAATGACAAAATGGGTTTATTAATATCTCAATATGTATCTCATATACAAAAATAAATGAATATGGACCTAGTGGGATAATTATCATAATAGTGAAGAATATAGTTTTCTCACACATATAATCAACCTCTACGTTATATTGCTACACATAAAAAATATATGATCACTATAGGGTTTGATATGGCCTAAAATGAAATTCATTACCTTTATTTCAATTTTTTCATCACATAATTAAATGGTACATACTTTTTACTTAATATTATTTAATTTTATTACATTATTTATTTCATGTTCCTCATCTCTTCTTCGTTTATCTCCCTCTATGGCTCGTATTAAACTCTATGATTCCAAATCACATAACCACAGAAAGGTATTTTATGTGGTTTACTAGAGCCTTGATATCCCTTTTTTATCATTGTCATATAATTTTAATTATATTATTATTATTTAGTGAGTATATCATCTAATTTTGAATTTATTTCCCAAATTCATGTAGTATTTACCATGGATTCATTATATAATTAACTCAACTTTATCTAAATTGTGTATCTCATGTTCTTTACTTAACAAAGTTGAGTTAACTAAGAGATTAATTATGTGTGATGGGATCAGGTGGAGAGTGGTTTTAGGTCTTAAAATATAATATTTTCATCACATAAACCCAGGTAGGATTTGATACACAGTGTACAGAGGATATAACTGAATGTTTTGTAATCCTCAAAATGTATGTTGAGGTAAGTGAACCACGAATGGTATTGACTGTATCACCCAAAAAATCATATGAAATTAAATTGTAAATGAAGTATTAATTTTATCCTAACATTAGAATTACTTGAGATGAACCAACGATATCATATATGTATATATATATTGTATCATTTTACAAGAATAAAGAACACAACTCATAATAAATCACACCACATATCATATACCCTAGTATACAAACCCAATACATTTTTAGAGATTGTTACATCATTTTTAGTATAAATTCTAATTATATAAAAAATGATATCAAGGCCATGTGTCCTCGGAATGCTACGTATATAAGACAACAAAATGAAAATAAAACGTATTTATTTTAATGTCCATATTGAGATCCTAAATCTTGTTGATCACCTAAAAATGCATGAGATAACCTGTGGAATACATAAAAAAAATTTACTTAAACATCCCAGTAAGGTAATCATTTGTATATATAAGAATAACATGTGACTCAAAAGTATTACATCATATCATTAAAAATAGTTATCATGAGTAGTCACATTTTCCCATAAAATAAAAAAAACATATCATAATATCATTTAAGTTTTTAAAATTAATAAGAAACACAAAATATTACTTAAGAAATAATCATGGTTAACTTCAAAAACAACAACACACGGTAGAAAGAGTGCCAAATTAGATTTAGATTACTCTCAAATCCCATACATAATGTCTCATGTGAAAAAAGATTTACCCAGTGCATCAGATATATATATATATATATTATGTGCACCAATCATAAAATTATCATTATTATTTATTTCAAAAAAGGAAATAAATTTTATGACATGATCTTATGAATTTCTCATGGAAAGAAATGGGTTTTATAATCATTACTCATATCATTATCAAATGAAATTTTATGAAGAAGGAATATGAGAAATAAGAATAAGAAATGATTTAACTTATAAAGAAAGGTATAATAATATTGAAATATTTTTTAGGGACATATATAGAAAATATATAATCATTCTATAACATTAAGGAGAGATACAAGGTGAGTTAGGGATAAAAAATCCACAAAAAAATGTATAGTTAGGGGAGATCCATTAGATTTTTTCTAAAACATCACTTACATTATTTATATAACTAATTATTAAACATATGTTAGTTCTTTAAATTATTTATCACCCTTTTCAATTTTAATATTCCTGATATTTTATTTTTTATCATTTAATATAAAATTACTTAGGTTCTCATTGGATGTTTTGATGATATTCAACTCATGTTCCCAAAATGACTTCGTTAAGTTTTCTATGGTTAACAATATTAAAATTCCATTATATCAAGAATAATAATCATAGAATAATTGTCAAATTTATATAAAAAAAATAAGAAATTAAACCAATAGAAATTTATGTTTATAAAAACAGAACTTTTTTATAATCAAATTAATGGTAGGTCGGATATATGCATTTGAAACATTTCTGATTTTCAACAATTGTTATGTGTTGAATGTATGTATTATATTATATTTTAAAAATGAAAAATAAATATTAAACATAATATTATATATTTAAATAAAAAAATATATAGTATTCATGTCATGTGGATATGAAAAATGGATCACATCACTTTATGGAGGTGTTAATCCACACGTATGCACGAACAACGTTATAATTTTTTTGTGAATGGAAAGGTATAAAAGATGATGGTATCATATTTTTCTAGAATGATAAATATTTTTTGAATAATATGTATATTTAATTAAATATTCAATCCATCATTAAAACCATATGTGAGTGGGGGTGATGAAAAACTAATTATATTGGTTCCTGAGGTGATAATGTTTCATACATATGAACGACTGTTTTGTTTCTCATTTAATGGAGGGTGCATAGATATCAGTTATAAAATTAAAAAAAAACATGATAATAGTATATGTAATATAATTATGATATTATCTCAAAATTCATGGAGAATATTTCAGTGATGTAAAAGGATAAATAAAATGAAAAAATTCAGTTAAAACTAATACATCTTAATTGGAAAACCACTATTTATTTTCACATTGTGCACTCTAGGATGGTATTATACCAAAAAATAATACCTCATGAATTTTTGTGTGTATTTTATTAAGGGATATGGATATGTAATTGATGAAAATAATTTCTTTATAAGTTTAAAGAAAATATGAGATGAGGATCAGTTATATAAATGATTGGATGGACACATTTTTAATTTCCTAAAATATTAAATTAATATAAAATAATATTCCCTGAAACAATACTCTAAACTGATATAATTATATCTAGGATTCAAACTAGTTGAAATACTATCATCCAGTAATATTTGGACAAGTTTAGTTTTTGTTTTCATCCTAATCTGTTTTAACCACATTAAGCCTTTTCGTTAATTTCCACGATAACGATGTTTTTACTTTTTAGGGAAAATATAGTTACTATAAATGGAAAATTGGCCCATAAAAGACACATAAATTAGATTTTTAGTTATATAATAATCCATTATCAAAATATATGTTTTCTATAAATTTTAAATCATTTAATAAATAATCATTTAATAATAAATTATTTAATATAAAATAACTTTAAAATAATATTTAGAAAAAATTATTTAAATAGACATCAAAAACAACCTAAAAACATTTAAAATAAAATATAATCCATTGAAACCACATTAGTATTTTATTGTTTCAAAAAAAACTCATGACACAATTATTCATTTAAATTATATTACATTTAGTGTTTTTTAAAAAAATTATTTTTTTATATGAAATGTATAAACCCTATGTTGTATTTCTTTATGTGTTTAATGTAATTATATAATCAATAATAACTATATATAAGTTATTGTTGTAAAAAAAATTCTTATTCAGATAATGATTTAAAATTGAATATAACTTTTCTTCAACTTGTTGAGAAAAAAATATTAATGATGAAATAAATAATGTGGCTTTTTTAACATTGTCTTCCACATAAATATTTCAAAAGTTAAAATCTAGGTTAAATGATAAAATGATATTTTTTCAATTATAGTATTGAAATGGTTGAGCTACACTCATAAAAAAGGCTAAATAAATGGTTTATGGTAATTTTCCTGTTTATGTCATATTATTGTTCACCTTAATTACCCAATTTTCCCTTATAGTAGTGTCAATTTTTTAGTATGATTGATATTTATAATGATGATAAAAAAATAGACATATATAAAAAAATTTAATTCACATTTAAAAACATGTAATTCAATTTTTGAGATTAAATTTCTATAGGTTACTAAAATTAATTTATTATTGAAAGGTAAAAATGAAATCAAAATTGTTTTTCAGAAAAATTAATTTTCAAGTATAGAAATATTGTTATAAAAAATTAAATGGTAATATTCATTTTAATACATTGAATTAGATTATTAATAACATTATTTAGATATTGTTACATTTATTTTTTTCCAAATAATTGTTTCATTTTCAATATTCGAATGAAAAATAAAATTTTCAAAAAAAACATGTATCATTGACTATTCCGTAGAAAAGAAATATTTTCATAAAAATAGAAACAATAATCCAATATAATTTAAAAAAATTCATTCTAAAACTAATATACATTTATCAAATAAAACTTATAAATAATATATAATTTAATTATATGATTTTCCAACAAAAATCAGTGAAAACCATTTTTCAAAAAACATATTTCTGAAGAATAAAATGACATTACTACATGTTTAGTTATTATTTTATTGAAAATTTTCAATAACTTTATATTTATTAGGACCATATTATATGTGGAATATGATAGTTAATATTATTAATTCATTCCAACTTAATGAAAGGGTTATAATGGTCATAATTAAATAATAATATTTCATTTTTCATTTAAGAATTGTGTTGTGTGTCGTATATGCTATCAAACATAGTCATATCTTTAAAATACTAGAAATTTAAATTCTCTACCAACATTTAATAAATTTCTTCCTCAAAATGTTTCATTATATATTAATTTGAAAATATGTGAGGTTACTTCTGCTACATGGATTCCTCTATCCCCCACATTGCCTCATCATATTTATGTATTCACTATATTATTTTTAATAGGTTAGTTTTCTTATTGCGTAGAAGTTTATGTATATAGTCTAACATGTTAATTGGATTCTCTTCATGAGAGAGTCATTTTCCAGCTTCACCACCTCTGAATTTAGTATATGTGAGGGATCTTTATTGTACTTCCTCAATAGGGATATTAGGAATACATCAATTTGCAGATAATGGGTTAGTGGGAATACTAACTTATAAACCACATATCTAATGGGATTAAGACTATCAGATAGATATATGTACCTAATACATAGATTAAGATTATCCAAATATATAAGAACACTCATCTATGGAGATATGAATAAATAAAAGTTTTCTTTAACCTCAAACTTTATTTATCATTATCTATTATCAGCATAACTCTTTGGTTGACTCTAAGAAGACCCAGTGGGATACTGAATGTGTATTAAATTTTCCACCATTTCCTCAACCACTTTATGTCCCATCATTTTATTTTCACCAACTTCAACCCAACATGTAGGTTTTCAACATCTCTCCTCATAAATGTAATCATTTGGGGTTATTTTTATGCTTTATTGAAGTCTATTATTACATGGTAATTGAAGTGGAAGAATATGTTAATATCATTCTCCTTTGAAATCCATCAGGCATGGTATGAACAATTCTTCCAATGTATATATTTTTTTCTCATATTATTGATTATTTTTGGGGGGATAAGACCTAATTTTGTTCAAATAATTATTTACAACACGTTACAATCTCTCATTGAACATTGAATATTAACACAGATCTTGGTTAGATAAAATTGATAGTGATGGTCCATGAATCCTCACCTAATCTATTATGTATATACTAGAAAAATGATCAAATGAGTAGTCCTATGAAATTTAAATAATGGTCTAATTATTCATATGGTAATCTACAATAAACCTTATAACAGTATTTTCTATTGGTTTCTTTGGAATACTTGGGAAATATTCCATGGTGATTTGTTTTCAAATTTCATTTAGCTATGGGTTATGGTTTCATCATCCCTTTAGAATTTTTATATTTAGAATTCACTTTTTGAAATTACATAAAAATCGATGTATATTCCTTAATCACTTTATTCATGTTTTCCCACAAATAGTTCTCTTAGAAATATGAATACATGTTCCCAATATCTGGGTAGATGGAGAATGTCGAGCAAAGTGAATCATTTAAAGACTCATTCATTATCTCAAGATTTTTTGGCACATATATTTAAGAAAAAAATCATGCAATTTAATATTCATCAATTAGAAACTATAAGGATTTTACATTTCTTATAACTTCAACAATCCCCTAGATTTATATATCATTTCTATGATAATCCATAGTCTTTTTTAGAAGGTACGGTTGAGAAATAATTTGAGAACTCAATGAAGAGTGTTTTATATTATGATGAATATGTTTCTAATTTTTGTTATGATTATTAGATCATTTTTAATTATTATAAGTGATAATGTTTCGGGGTCCTTTATACATATTGAATCTGTCACACTGTTTAATTTCCTAGGATGGTAATGGATTGGTCTTTCATATTCCTTGATCATCTCTATACATATTTTATGAACCATATTATCCTCTTTCTATTTGAATATAGATATTTTATTCTATTTAGATATATATATATTTTAATTTTTTTCACAGAGATAATATGGACAAATTATCAATGAAAAGTTTATTTCATCCAACTCAAGATCATGTGTTGGATATTTATTCTCATGAACATTCATCTGCCTTGAGGCATAGACTACCACTTTTTAAATTTTCATTTGTATATTTAAAAACTCTTCTTTGATTAAAATATCAATATAACAAAAAGTTCCCCACCTCAGGTAATATGAGGATTGGTTAAATGATAATACTATTTTTCATTTATATATTGATCTCTTAATAGTCATTTATCTAGAAATAATATACACCCTTATAATTTATATTTTTTTTTATAGGGGGTGATAATCATGAGAATTTTCTCATAAGTCATCGATAATACCCATGTAGTCAAATGAAACTATGGATCTCTATTACAATCTCTAGAATAGTCCACTCCACAATTTACTTTTTTAAAGGGACTGTGGATTTCTATTTTATAGTGATAATATACCCCAATAATGATACTAAATTCATCCCTAACTCATATTTACTATATATTTCATATAGATTCTCCTTTCATAAATCCTTAACCACACAAATCAAATGCTTCTCATGATCCTCCTTTATTTTTTAATATATTAGAATATCAGCTATAAAAACTACCCTAAATTTCTGTAGGTAATCTCTAAATACTCTATTCATTAAGTGTATATTGATTTTTTATAAATTTGTGAGTCTGAAAAGAATTACCATGAACTCAAGGGTTCCATTCCTAATATGAATGGTACATTGGGGAATATATTCCTTCTTCACCATTAGTTGGTGATATCCCAACTTAACATCCACTATAGAAAAAAATTGGGCACTACAATGTTGATCTAAAATTTATCATATCCATGGTAGGGGATACAGGTTATTTATCAATATTTCATTGAGTTCATGATATAAATTATAGAGTTTTATTGAGCCATACTTCTTCTTGATGAAGAGTATCAGTTCACCTTATGGTGAACCATTCGAGCATATTAAACCCTTTTCCAAAATCTCTCATAACTACTATCTGAGTTTTTCTAACCCAATAGTGGGTATTCTATATAGAATCTTGGATATGGGCAGTGATCTAGGTATAAGTTATTTTTGGATCTCAACAACATGCTTAAGAATATAACCATAAAACTCTTCTTAGAATATATAAGTTTAATCCTACAAAATATACATGTTTTCAAGAATGATTAAATACAATTTATATATCATTTGAGATAAAAAATCTTTCTCATAAGGTAGTAATATACACACATGAAATAAATATTCCACAAAAGATTCATCCTCCTGCTTACAATTTCATAGAATCTATGGTTTACATGGGATTTGAAGAGTTATGTACCACTCATGATAGTTGATGTTAGATTTATATATGTAAAATGAATCCATTCCCAATATATAATAATACTCCACAAAACAATATTATATGATATTTTTTAAAAATATTAAATTTGAAAACACTTACATGGGATGAGTTATAGACTTTGGATGCAACATTTTTTCTATTTTTTATTCTCATAGATATATCAAACCATATGTTTTGAGGAATTTTTTAGAAGATATACTAAACATTACGTATTTCAAAGATTGTATTGAACCAGAATAATAAATTAATTTATCAATTCTTCTGTGAATAACTATAATACGTATCACCACATCATTTTTGGGACCCACCAAATCATTGGTGATAGAATATTCCATTCCTAACTCTCTAGGACTTGGGGTTTTTTTTATATATTTTAATCGAAATATATTTTATTAGAGAATTGGCTTACATAATGCATGTTTTCGTTATAGTTGCAAGACTATACCAGATGTTATGTGTTGATCTTGACCTTACATTCCTCTATCCCATTAGTGGGATTCTACATATCCCTTTGATATTGATTAGCCTGATTCCCCTCTTTCCCATAATTTATGTATTTTCACCTTCCCTTCATATAGTTCCCAACATACTTAGTCTCATAATTTTTACACCTGATATATTTTTTTATTTCCTCAAAGAGATTTATAAATTGATACAATGATATAGAACTTTATTTTATTCTTTTTAACTAAAAACTATGAGACCACTGAGAGACTCAAGTATTTATATCATCCCTCTAGGAACAATGATCAATTTATTCATATCTCTTGAAGTCTCGAATCTCTAATTCATTTTATAGAGTTGGTATCTATCCAATGATGAAGAAATATACCTTTATTCTTTTCGGATGATGAAGCTGATGATGTACCGTGCAAGCCTTATAGTTTTAGACTCATAAGACAAAAGATATTCATCATCATTATACATTAGTCTACTGAACTCCCTCTCCATATTAAGATGGATTTTTTAGGGAAAATATTTACTATTTTTTCTTGAATTATTTCCATTCAATGGAATCAATTTCACCATTGGACATTGAGTTCTAAATTAATGTCACCCATTGATCGGATTACCCCTCAATGTGATAAGTACCTATAATATTATTCTATTATTTTGATAATTAGAGGACATAGAATATCATATTAGTGGAGTTATTAAATTTATCCATGTTGAGAATATGAGAAGATATAATAAATTTAAGAGTCCTTTTACACATTAAAAATTCCAACCACAACAATTGTTTATAAGTAGAAGGAGTGCATTCCACATAATTAATGTTACTATTTAGATAATGTGACAGTTGATCCAAAATTATCCATAATATCCCACTTATCGATCCAATAATACCAGAAATATCATTAGGGAAATCATCACTTTTCTTATCAAGTTGGTTATTGGCATGATTCCTCCTATTTGCAACCATTAACTGTAATTGTAAAATCAAGGTGAGAGTAATGTAACTAATAAATATACGAAGTGAAATCTTATGAACTGAGAAGGAATAACATATAAATGATAATTTTATACAAACATTTTAGTATCTAGGATTCAATATAGAATATATAAAGTAATTTATCTACTATAACTTCTAAAAAATAAATATCATTATTTCCTTCATAATGGTTTGTAAAGAGTTTGTGAATTTCTAATGCATATCAATTAGAGGGAAAAGTCATGTGTGAACAAGGCCGTATTTTCATGTCATAAATGATGATCAATTCAATTAAAAATATTACAATTTTTAACCTATTACACCTAGGTAAAATTATTCTAGAGACACATCCACTTGTAGTATCTAGACAGATATGTAATTTCATAGAAACCACTAACTCAATAATTCTACAAAATTTAGTGATATTTTATTATATATACATAATTATAGGATTCACACTAAATTATTTTAGTAAAAATATCCCAAAATAACTAGAACATTCTATTATACAATATATAGTGACCCAAATCGTTTTCAAATTCTGTTACATTTTTTTTATCCTAAACACCCATTTAATACAAAAAAAAAGATCAAAAGAAATACTGTCATTGAAAATATAGGTAAATAGACATCAGCAAGAAATTTAAACATCAATAATTTAACATTGATAATGAGAAACTAAATCCCTTATAGATCCTAAAACTACAAGGGGTAAACTAGGTAACTCATAAAATAGGGGGGATATAAAACTCTCTGTAATGGAATAAAATTGAGAATGAATCAAAACATGTGAGTCCAAAGTATAACATGATATAATGAAAGTAAATTCTGATGAGTAGTAACATGGTAGAATAACATAATGAAAATGTTATCATAAGATCATCTATAATTAAGAAATGTGGTAAAAACACAAACATGAAATAAACATATCTCACTGTAAACAACTAATACAACATCAAATGGTGGGGGTAGTCCCATAGTGGATTAGAGTTACTCCCTTATCCTATACATAACATCTCAATAGGAAAAGGATTTAAAAATGAATTAAATCACTATATATGCACAGCAATCCTAACATGTTAATGATTATTTCTTCCATAAAATAAAATTAATAATTTATCATTATCATAATAAGTACCCATAGAATAAAATGGGATGCATAATCTTGCATCATATTATAATCAGTGAAAATTTCATCAAAATGAATTTTAGAAATGAAAAAAACATGTATTACTCCATAAAATAAGGTTATAATAATCCAGGTATATATTTGATATATATATATAAACAGTTTAGAATCATTCTATAAAATTAAATAGAGATATAGATAGTGAGATGTAGAAAATATTTCACTACCAAACTAAATAGGGTGGTAGGGAGAGATCCCTTACATTGATTTAGATTGATGACGTATATTATTTATCACCCTTATTAATAACCTAATTTTAATTATTTACATTCATAGAAAAATTCCTAATTATTATTATTACGGTTATTTCAATTATTACCTTGTCATATTCAATTAATTATGTTTTTACTGTACGTTTTGACGATATTCGACTCATATGTCCAAAATGGCATTGGTATGTTGAAAATAGTAAATGATATAATTAATAAAACATTTCTAAAACAATAATAATTAAATAATTAATATTTTTTATAAATAAATTCTAATTTTAAAAACCATCATGAAATATAGTTATGAAAACTGAACTATATTACAATCATTGAGATTGAATTTCATACATAAATATGAGTATCATTTCCATTTTTCTATGATTATTATTTAAATAAAGTATGTATTATTTTATCTCATATGAAAGATAATTATATTGTAAATATATTATTATTTCATTAAATACACTTATATATTGAATATTTTATGGTTAATAAAAATGAATCATACCTCATCATGGAGGTGATAATTCTCACGTATGCACAAACAATGTTATTATTTTTAATTGAATGGAATGATATCAAACTAGATTTTTTATTTTCTTTTAAAATTAAAATAAAATCAGGAATTTAATATATATATATATATATTGTTAATCTATCATGAAAACCATCTATTAGCGGTCATGAGGGAAAACGAATTGCATCACTTTGTGAGGTGGTAGTTTTTCATACAAACAAATGACATTTTCATTTATCGTTAGATGGATAAAGTGATGGATATAAGTTATTACATTAAAATAAAAAAATAAAAATATACGTAACATATTTATTTTATTATCTCATTAAAATTAGAGAATATTTGATAGAGGTAAAATAAAAAATAAAACTAAAATATTTCATTAAAGTTGAAACATTACATTCAAAAACCTTTTCCATATCACCTTTGGAACTCTATAGTTGTTATACTATATAAAATATTTCCTCAATAAATTGAGAGGGTATTTTATGAATGTAATTTTTTAGGACTTAGATGAACTATAAGGACTCTCACATGATATTAAATGCAGATAGGATGTACCCTTTTTTATATTTGGGGTGGGGAACTCTTGAATTTACATAAAATATTAAATGAATATAAATATATTTTCATGTAAAAATTAATCCAAACAATTATATATAAAAAATATTCATGGGAATGGATCTAAATAATATCATGTAATTTTATTTAGTTATATTTTGTTATTATTTTACCATTATCACTTTCTTAAACCCACATTACCTCTCTATAAAAATTACCACAATAAAAATGTTTTTAATCTCTAGTGGTAATCATTATTACTATATTAAAAAAATTTCTCCATTAATGTATAATAGTTGATATTATTAAAAATATTCCATTAAATTGACAAAATATAGTATTTTTAGAAATTTTAAATCATTTAATAAAATATTATTTATTTTTTAATAACATTGATTCAATTTTTGGTACTATTCCTTTATGTTGACATTGAAAACAATATAACAACAATAAAATTATAATATAATAAATTTAAAATTGTAATACATTATTTAGAAATAAAAAATTCTTGGGACCCAATAATTTATTAAAATTATATTACTTTTACCATTTTTAATATCATTTCTTTTATATTATTATTAATTTAATAAAACTATATAATAATTGTGTAAGAATTTAAGATATTAATTTTATCCATAAATAAAAAAAGTAAATTTCCAAGATAAAATATACATTTATATTTAATATAAGTAATTAAAATAATACATATATTTTATTCATCCCTATGAAAAATTATTATATAAATTAAATGTATTAAAATGACATTTTGGAATATATGTTTTACTTAAATAATATAAAGGTCAAAATAATGGTTAAATGTATAAAAAGGAAATATTATAGAAACATGGGTTAAATTGTAAGAGATCCACTCATCCAATAGTATAATGTTTTATTTTAGGGTTAGATGTTATCACTTATCATTTTATTTTTACCATTAATTGAAATTTTTACCCCTACATTGGTGATAATTATTTACTAAAATTACTACTAATAATAATAAAAAAATAAAAGGGTTAAATATAAAAAATATTGACTTATTGATTTCAAATACCTAACTAATTTTTAAAAATTCAATTCCATGAAGATTCAGAAATTTATTTCTGATTAAAATGGAAAATGAAATAAAAAATTCATTTTTAGAAGAAAACATATATTTAAGTATAAAAATGTTTTAATACGAAATTCAATAATAAAATTTATTCCACTGAACATAATTGATAAATTAATAATATAATAAACTTGTTTTAATTTCTAATGATTTATTTAAAAAATACATATTTGTAAATTATTGAAGAAAATACAGTTTTCAATAATAATATGTATTCTTCAAGATTTAATATAAAATAAATATTTTTATAAAACCCCAAAAAAATACTCCAATATAATTATTAAATGATGATTCCAAAAATAATACCATTTTATCAAAAATATATCTAAAAGGTCCATAAATTAAATATATTATTTTCTTAGAAAAACATAAAAAATAAATTTAGAAGAAAACGTATTTTTGGGGAATAAAATAGAATTACTAATAATTGAGTGATTAATTACTAAGAATATATTAATACATTTATATTGAGTTGTAAATTATTGTATATTCCATAAAATATTTAATATTATTATTTCTTTCCAATTTAATGAAAAAAGTCATAATAGTCATATTTATATAATAATATATCATGTTTCTTTTAGGCTTAATGTTTTGTGTCATATGCGCTATAGAATATAGACCTCTTTTTAAAAATTTTGGGTTTTCAACAATGTTGATATGCTTAGATAAATAAATTTTTCTATTTGATATATATATTCAATGTAAGAACCCCGTTTTTTCACTCAAGTATGGATCCTTTAAATTTTATTCTAAATCATTATCTTGGATATTTTGTGGATGAATTTTAAGTTGGTAATGGTCTTATGGGTGTTTAGGGTATTTTTGGGGCCTGAAACACATCTTTTTCTGGGAAACTAGACAATTCGCACAATTGACTCATGCTTGGCGCATGGTTTTCATAACCATGCAGATGGCGTTCCTCCAGATATAGCCACCTCACATAGTTGGTTCATAGCTTTGCAGCCTAACCATACATGCTCCGCTTATTCCCAGTTAACCATGCATGGTTTGCGCATGGTTTTTCGAACCGTTCGGATAAACCAAACACATAATATTTTATGGCTAAATTGTTCTTTTTTAACTTAATAGTCTAATTATATCCCCCCTTATTTCCTAATACATTTTTATGTGGGATTTACCTCAATGGCTCTCATTTTTGAGCTTTTTGAATGAAAAATCTAGGTATTCAAATATCTCTTTCATCGGGGATCCGATCGAGCTTCCATTAATTATGTTAGATATGCAACGGTAACTACTCCAGTCAGTTAAAGCCTTTCATCTACTCTCTTTATATCGACCTAGTTATCGGGGTATTAGTATTTTATCCATTTCATATATCTACTTTGATTCAAACCAAATCAAGGTCCAATACTACAGTAGGAGAGTCATATAAGCCTAAGGTGGGTGTTCTATAACTCATCGATCAAGTTTTTTGATTTTGTAATTTTTGTTTGGGGCCCACTGGTTTCAATAGGTGTTATACATTGAATTTATATTCCATAATCATATTCATTTGAAATGTATGGTTATGATATTTTCAAATATGTGAAAAGTTGTTAGTGGTTATTCCCACAACTCCAATCATCCATGTAGGATGTTATTTCATAATTATTGTTTTTTTTTGTTTTTGATAGGTTTGAGCCATCATTCATGTGTGCATTGTATTGTACTTCCTAATCGTAAACATTTATATATTAAATGGATTTTTTAAATAATAATTTTATAATGGAAAGTACCATGTCTTCTCACCACTTGACCCACCTAATTTAAGTGATTTTATTTGAAAATAAATTGTGAATTGTGAATTGGGAAGTGTACTAAGTATATGACATGGCCTTAAATGTAAATGAATGGTAAGATTCATATCTATATCACCCCTAACCACATTAATGGAAGGTCGTGAAATGAACCTTGAATATGGAATACTCTTTAAAAGGATTAAATGAGTGGTTGCATGCTACCTAACATTATCACGCAATGGAAAGGAAAGGCTTGAACTAAATGAAATATTATGTGACTTAAATATAAAATAAAAGTGACCTTAATCAATCTCGCCTTGGATTATGATTTTAGAATTTCATGAGCACTCAAAAATACCATTCTGATTCAAGGATACAACTTTTATTGGTAGATACCCACCTGGACTTGATCTTTGTATTTTATTTGGATGCCCAGTATAAAACTATTGGATCCCTTATATATTATTAGAGGATTCCTCAGATACACTCCTTGTATCCAGCATTTAAAAGTAGGTTACGTGGTTAAATCTCATTAGTCCTAGTCATTTCTTAGCCCGGATATACCTTGGATGAACTCATTGGACTCAATAGGTGACTCATTCTGGAATGCCTTGGACTATTCTCCTTGGATTACACTCTTACCACATGCCAAGATACAATTATTACTGAGTTTTTGACCGTTTAGGTCTACATCGCCTTGGTTATAACCTTATGAATTCACAATTAAATATCATTACATGTTTTTTTGTTATATCTTGGAACCCTTTCTATTATTAACATGTTACATATTTATAAACTGGTAATAATTAAATAATGAATTGGTTACATGTTCATATTCTAATCAAGGGATAAAGCGGGTACATGGGTATTTAGTTACATTGTGTAACATTAATTTATATATTCATTCTCGTACAATGTTACATTTTCATTACAGAGGCCAATGGTTATAGACACCATTGGGGGTGGCCCACTATGATTTATCTCACACCCTCTTTGGGAACTGTTTGGAACATGGAGTATATTACATGGTTGAAAGTGTTGATAAAGGGAATCATATGACTTCAAACACTAGATTTCTCGGTGTTTGTGATAGATCTTAATAGAATATGGCCAATATAGTGCTTGGGATTCTTGGGATAGTCTTTTATTTACTTTATTATTTTGTGTAACATGTTATTATTGTTTTTTTGTATCCATGTATTCTAGTTTTCTAGGTATATGAAATATCATCACCAGTTGTTGTATGCTTGTATGTTATTACAATTCTTTAAAGTATCTAAACTATTGTCTCTTTTTTCTATTGTGCCTTCTGTTTACTCGTATTTCTTTCAATATTTACGTACATTTACATTCATCTGTTGTGCTACACTCTTTTAATGAGGAAAAATTCTCCCCATGGAAACACCCTAGGCCCTAGCTATTAGTCGGTAGCCTCTGGAATTCATGGAGATATGCTTGAGGTCTTGTGGACAACTGCACTTAGGGAACCCATTAAGTATAATTTGGGTTTAGAAAATCACAAATTGGTATCAAAGAAGTTTAATTTCTTACTTTATTATTTAGAGAAAATAGATTGGATAATTAGGAACATGTTGGGACTTGTTCATAAGTTGTGTGTGGGAGTTGCGAACCAATGTTTGAGGTAAAAAACAGGTTTCCTAAATTATAATTTTTGTTCTACTTTTTCCTATTTGAGTTGAAATTATTGCACCTTTGGGTGATTCACATGTTGAGTGGTGTTTTTTATTTTTTTTTATTTTTGAGGATTTTTTTAATCCTTGGACTGATGATATGAGGAATGGATCATTATTACAGACATCATGATAGGCACCTAGAATTCGCATGTCATGCATATGGACATGCCATATATGTAAATTTTAATTCCTTTCACTGGCTAATATACCTGTGATTATTGATTGATGATTTGATAGTTATTTTATGATTATATTACTCTTGGTTTAAATTGAGTGATTTCCTATGTGAATTCATGAGGCATATGGTCCCTCATGGGTTGCGATGAGTAATTAACCGAGTCCGTCCATTATGATACAAATAAATGGGTGTTGTTTCTAGTTATAGGTGTATGGGAACAGATTCATCAGAAATGACTATCCATTATAAATATAATCAAGACATATAAACTGAATTGGTTTCACATCCTTATTCACCCTTGTCAGGTTTATAAAAGGAAAATTAGTGATCTATATAATTAAATGTAAAATGAAAAGAAACTTATACTTGAGTACTTATAGATACCTAGCCATATAAGTGGGTAATACAGGTATTATACCTTGTGTAGTGATTTTTCTAAAGTTTATATTCCTCTAGTGGTGTTATCTTTCTCCTTAAGCTTGTTCTGAGGTGTGTGATTGTCTTTTGTAGAACAATACTTCCATGATATCCTGGAATCATATTCCATGAGGTTGGAAACGACCGTGCTCTAGAAGTGGTGGTCCCGAACCCTCTAGTAAAACCTCTAGGATTTCCACTTGAGAAACCACCTATTGTACCAGATTTAGGCACTACTTCCCATGATCATGATAGTTTCTGACATCTAATTAAATCCATTCATTGTGCTACACGGCTTGCACATTTGATAGATAACCCGACTCATGAGTTCCAACAACAACATACTCCTTAATTATCATGGGATTGAAGTCCATGGGTTGTTGAGTCTTGTATAGAGGTTATCCTATCTATCTTTGAGCATTTGGAAATTTTCTTATAGGTGAGGATCATTCTTGAAACATACATGCTTCGAGATTTATCCAAGCATTGGTGGGATATGGTTTCCCATGCCAGTTTTCATCAGGGAAAGTAATTGGTTGATTTCTAAACATCATTATATGATTAGTTCTTTCCCCATATGTTGAGATCTGATAGAGCCATAGAGTTCATGCATCTCAAGCAGGGCTCTATGTCATTTATGGAGTATTCAATAGGTTTCACGGAGTTGTGGTTTTTTACACTTCTTCTAGCTGGTGATGAGATTTCATGTTCTAGACGCTTTGAGTATGGGATCCAAAATTCCATCCTTACATAAGTGAATGTCTTTATCGGACCAATTTTTTCTAATATAGTCAATTAGGCCCTTATCTCTGAGTGCAACCTAAGGTGTAGAAATAATACCGAGAATAGAGGACCAATGACATGTTAGGCCAGTAGTTCTTCCGGTGGTAGGAAGCATTCTCTCAAGGTTTCTCTCCAAGGTATCAACAAGTATAGTTCCCATTTCAATAGATATAATGTGTTCCATCATTGTAGATTGTATGGTAATTCAAAGCCTCAATGTGATAGAGACCCATTAGAGTGTCGTGAATGTGTCTGTATGGGGAATCTCTAGGATTTATACAAGACATTTCCACTAGCATCGAGTGGAAAATAATGTGCTCCAGCTCCACCATCAAGAGAGGATTCTTTCAAGCTGTGTGAGGTGGGTAGTTTGATTAGGACAGGTATGGTAAGACAAGGAGGAGGTCATGGTCATGGTAGCCAGACCCTTGGCCAACATTAATGCCAATAGAGTAGTTATGATTGTTGTAATCATTATGTTGCACATGGATGTGGATCAGATCACATGCAGGCACTACAGCTTATAACTAAGGATCATACTATGGGAATATCTACAGTACAAGTTACTATTCTTGTGGTATGTACTATAGTATCTACTTTATTTGATACAAGTTATTTGACCTCTTTTATCTCTATATCTATAATGGTATTTCTTGGACTATATATATAGTATCACTATGGTGAAATGACCATAGATACGCTATTAGGGGTATGAGGATAGGGCATGTGCTAGTGTAGGAACAATCCTCTTGATTTATGGAGTTAACTATTATTATAGAACCAATTTAGTCTCAAGATGATGGGATTCTATGTCATACTCGGGATTTACTAGTTGGTTCATTATCATTCTTAATTAGATTTCTACTGCCACAGGGTATCGTTTATATCACTAGTGGGTAGCAGTTATCTACATAAGGGTGATTTGGATGTCCAGGCATGAAGAACGAGACCCGAGCATCATGGACTAGGTAGAGTGACCTCATATATTGAATATATCATCACAGAGGATCATGGATTGCCTCCTAATGATTTTCCTCCAATAATATATTTTTTCATGGATGTATTTCTTGATGTTTTTTCTAGATTAACTCCTAAGAGAGAGGTAGATTTTATAATTGAGCATATTATGGGAGTTTCTATACTGACCATTCCTCCGTACAGGATGGAACATTTAGATCTTTAGGAGCTCAAGTGTTAGTTAGAGGATATAGAGGCCAATGGTTTTATATGGCCCAATACATCCTCTTGTGTTTTTCCTATGCTTTTCACCTAGAAGGTGGATATAACATTATGTCTATGCTTGGATAAAATAATGTTTAACCATCTTACGATCAAGAACCGATATCCAATAACTTGAATAGATGATTTTTTCACCATATCCAAGGAGAGAGTTATTATCTAAGATTGAACTGAGATCGTGTTATCATCAGGTACGAGTTAGGTTGTCAGACATACCACATACATCTTTTTATAGTAGGAATGGTTTTTGTGAGTACCTTTTTATGTCATTCTGTCTTATAAAAATTCCCAACATTTTCATGGATCTGATGAATAATGTTTTCCACCCCTATTTGGACACTTTTATCATGGTCTTTGTGGATGAAATGCTGGTGTATTCTCACACTACTTTCGACCATACCAAACATCTTCAGATCATTTTAGGTAAATTGAGAGATCATAATCATTACACCATGATTTATATTTTCTACTTATGGATTTAAAATGTATACTTCTTGTGTCATATTACCTAATAATAAGTCATATATGTTGATATAAAAAAGGTTATTGTTGTAGTATACTGGGAGAAACTGAAGAACGTGTTTGATATACAGAGTTTCTTGGGGATGGATAGATATTACATTCATTTCATATTGGACTTATCACTTCTTGGTTCACCAATTACTGGTCATAAAAATAAAGGTGTCGAGTTCATATGGTCATATGAATGTGAGAAAGCATTTCAGGAGCTGAATGGGATGCTTATATCAACACCTATTCTGACTCTTCTGGATCCAGTAATAGGTTATACCATCTTCTGTGATGCATTTGGAATCAGATTAAGAGAATTTATGATGTAAGAAGATAGAGTCATTGCATATGCATCTTGACAGTTGAGGACATGTGATAAAATTACTTGATGCATGACATTGAACTACTAGTAGTTGTCCATGCCTTACGTTGATGAAGACAATATCTTTTGGGTGAGTGCTTTTTGGTATAAAAATACTACAAGAACCTCAAATATATATTTTCACAATGTGACCTTAACCTTAGATAGTGGATATGGGTCGAATATATATAGTTATTTGATTTTGATCTTTCCTACATTCCTAGGAAGGAAAATGTGGTTTCAGATGCACTGAGTCGGAAAACTCTGGTACTAGCAGTACATGAATCTAGTGATGAATGGAAGTTAATGTTCCTCTTTTCTGAGCTAAATTTGTAGTTTCATGACAGTCATGGGTATTCTTACCTCTCATCCTTGATAGTTACCTCTTCCCTTCTTAAGTAGTTTAAGCGTAGACATTTTTCAGATCATGAAGGCTTGTTTCTCCATCTGAGTATATAAAGAGATAACCCACCACCTGATTGGTCTGTAGATAGAGATGACATCATGATAATTCATAGGTGTGTTAGTGTACCTACATATATGATAGTGGATTTGATTAAAGATTCCCACCACTCTCAGAAGGCATTTCATCCAGTAATCTTGATGATGTATCAAGATATGTGACACTAGTATTGGTTCCCTGGAATGAAACTTTAGATAGCCATATTTATCATGTGGTGTTCCACATATCAACAGGTGGAGGAAGAGCACCAAGGACCTATATACTTGTTACAGCCGCTTTCAGTCTCAGAATGGAAATTGAAAGATATTATAATGGACTTTATAGTTGGTTTACCTAGTAAACCTATAGGTAGTGAAGATGTATGGGGTTTCATTGATAAACTGAAAAACGTATCCCACGTAATTCCTATTCAAGAGACTTTCTCAGTTGATGATAAGAGAAGATTTTATGTTTGTGAGATCATACGATTAAATGGAGTCCCTCATACAATAATTTCCGATAGGGATGATCATTTCATATCACTATTCTGGAAGATATTGTGGAAGGCTATTGGAACACAGGGGATTCTAAACACATATTTTAACGCTCAAACTGATAGAAAATGAGAACGGACAATACAAGTTCTAGAGGATATTCTTCGAGTATGTGTCCTTCATTTCAACAGTTCTTGGGAAAATAATATCCCTCTAATCATGTTATCCTTAAATAATAGTTTTTAGGTGACAATTACGATTTATCCATTTGAGGAATTATATGGTAGGTCATGCCATTCACCCCTATGCTAGAAAGAGGTATGTGAGGCAGCCCTACTAGATCATCGTCTCATTTAGTTGGCTTTAATGAAAGTTTGGAAAATCATAAAACATATTAATTCGGATCAATATAGAATGAAATATTTTTAAGATCACCATAAAAAACCTATAGGGTTCAAGGCTAGAGATTGTGTTTTCATTTGGTAATTTCCTAGGCTAGGGAAAAGACGGTTACAAAGGAAAGGGAAGTTGTTGCCTCATTACGTAAGGTCATTTGAGATTATTGAGAGAGTCGGTCTGATAGAATGTTAGTTTCTACTACCTCAGTGGTACCATATCATGCATGATGTCTTCCACATCTCTCACCTTCACAAATATCATGTTGATCTATCTCATACATTTGATCCTGAGGAAGTTGAGTTAGATGATGACGCTACCATTGAGGAGAATCAAGTATGCATCATTTACTGGAGAATGAAGGCTCTCTATGGTCGGTCTATACCTATAGTATGGGTGTTATGACATCATGACCACATGAAAGATGAGAATTGGGAGTGGGAGGTTGATGTACATTCCCAATGGCTAGAATATTTCTCATATGGTGTTTCACTACCCATGGAAAGTAAACTCAGGGAAGATTTATTTTAAGGGGGAAAGATTGTAAGACCCTAGGTTTTCACTGATGTATGTATCCATTAAATTTAGATCTCAATTTTTATCTTAGTCCTTCTGAATTCCATTTACATTGGTAATGGTCTTATGGGTGTTTGGGTCTTATTCAGAGCCCAAATCACATCTTTTTGGGGAAACTGGCCATTTGAATGGTAGACACAAGGTAGGTGAACAATTTTTTTAACTGTGAGGATGGTGTTTTTATGGATAGATCTTCATCACATGGTCTCTTCATGGTCGTGATTCCTAATAATTTAATTTCCCCTTCTTCCTAGGAAATCGTGCGAACAAACCGTGCACAATATATTTATAGATAAATTGTCTCTTTCCTCTTAATGATTTAACAATATCCCTCCTCTTTCATATATCTGAGTGTATGTGGTATTTCCCCCACGGATATCATTTTGGATCTTTTTGAATGCCAAAGTTAGGGATTCAAAGATCTCCATCTTCCTGGATATGATTGATCTTTTTTTCATCATGTTTGAATGTTTATTAGTAAGTAATTCTGTTTTTTTATTCCTTTCCTCTTCTCTCTGATCTCAACCTAGTTATCTAGGTATGAGACTTTTTCTCATTTTCATAGATCTACCTTAATCTAAGACAAATTAAGGCACAATACTAAAGGAGGAGATTCGTACAAGCCTAAGGTGTGTGTTCTATTACTCATCTCTCAAGTTCATTGATTTTGGAATTGTCATGTGGGGCCCACCCATTTCATTGGGTTCCGTTTATTAAATTTAAATGACATGCTTAAAATAATTAGAACAATATAGAAATGATCTTTACAAATATGTGATTATTTTTTAGTGGTTATGCCCAAAAATCCATTCATCCCATGTAGGATGCTATGCCATAATTTTTTTTCATTTTTTGACTCATTTGAGCCATTATTTAAGTGTGCCTTGGTTTTCCCATCTTAAGGGTAAGCATTTATATATGACATGGCCTATATATAATGATAATTTTATAATAGAAATTACCATGTAAGATAACCACTTGACTCACCTAACCAAAGTGATTCAATTTGCAAATAAAATGTGAAATGTGAATTGGAAATTACACTATGTATATGACTTGGCCTTAAATGTAAATGAATATTAGGTTTCATATCCATAAAAAGACTTACCACATTAATGGAATGTTGTGGAATGAACATTTAATATGGAATATTATTTAAAAGGATTAAATGAATGTTTTCAATTTACTTGACCATATCATAATAATGAGAGGAAAGTATTAAACCAAATGAAATATTACATGACTTCAATATCAAATAAAATTGGTCTGACTTGAGATCGCCTTGGATTCTGGTCGGGGAATCACATGAGTACTCGGGAACACCATTCTGATTCAAGGATACATCTTGCATTGGTTGAAAACCACCTAGACCCTTATCCATGTCTATTATTTGGATTCATGTTATAACACCATAGTATCCCTTTCATATTATCATAGGATGCCTCAGATACACTCCTTGGATCCAGTAGTGAAAAGTAGGCACCAAGGTTAAATACCATAGAGCCCAGTCATTGCATAACCATGTTTTAACATGGATGAACTCCTTGGAATAGGTAGCCAACTCATTGTGAAATTACATGGACTACGCTCCTTGGATTACACTCTCTCCCCATGCCAAGCTACTATTATTACTGAGTTAGTGACCCTAGAGGTCTACATCACCTTGGTTATTAACATAGGGAATCACTATTAAATATCATAACACATTTCCTGGTGACAACTTGGAAACGTTTCTATTAATAGAATGTGAAATATTTATAACATTGTAGCTGTAAAATAATTAATTGGTTACATTTTCAGATGTCAACCGGGGTCGGAAGTAGGTATATGGTTATTTAGATACATTATACTTCTTTACATTATATATTCTTTCTTCCACATTGTTACATTTCCATTACACGGGTCGGATATTATAGACACCATTGGTGGTGGCTCCCTGAGATTTATCTCACACCCTATCTAGCCACTATTTGGAACTATGAGTAGATTACATGGTTGGAGGTGTTAAAAAGGGAATCATATGGATTCCAACACCTGATTACTTACTATTTAAGATAGAGTTTATCAATAGATGACTAAGCTGGAGCTGGGGATTCCTGGGATAGTATTTTATTTCCTATATACTTTTGTGGAAAATTTTATGACTGCTATCTTATATCTATGTCTTCCAGTTTTCTCGATATATGACATATTATCATCAGTTAATGTATTCTTGTACGTTATTCCGTTTATGTCAGGTATTGTTATTATTATCTCTATTTTTTCACTCGGCCATCTGTTTACTCATATTGCTTCCACTATTTACTTATGTTTACTTTAATCATCTATGATACACTTTTGAAGTGAGGTCATAGTCTCCACAAAAACATACCCTAGTTGTTCACTTCTAGTTGTTAGCCTCTGGTATTGAGGCCATGTGGCCTACCAGGATCGGTTCACCTATTAAGTGGAATCTGAGTCTGGTGCATCACATTCAACATCTCCACCAATATTCTATATGCATGGTATCCTTTTAGATTTATAAAACATAATTAAACTCTATTATTTTTCAATGGAATCATAAAAAAATTATGCCTCCAGATACTCAATAAATGTAAAAAAATGGATAATAAGTTAATATCACGAGTGAACATAAAATTTATAACAGTTATTGAGAATATAATTAAGGTAAATTGTCATATCTAAATAAATAATACCAAATAAAACATTAATCATATAACATGGAATATAAAATATATATTTTTCAAAACAAATGAAATGGTTTGTGGGAGTATAGAAGAATGAGTTAGTAATCAAGATCTAGGAAGCATGACATATGAAGATAATAAATATGATAAATTTTGAAAACAAAATGCATAAAAATCAATACATATACCAAGTCTTACTAAAATTACAATCATTACATAGTATATAAATTACCATGATGGATTTGATAAGCTACATATTTCCTTAAACAGCAGGGATTGGGTTCACTCGCCTGACCCTCACATGAGATATAAATCATTATTCAGAAAATTAAGAGGCTATTTTTATATTGTACATATTGTCACAGAAAATGAAAACCTACATATATATTTCATATGAACATGAAAACATTCGTAATAATGTTAAATAATAATTAAATCCTGTGATGGAAATGGGATTCATGAAAATTTCTACAATACCTTATAAATATCCATTGACATAAATAAGATAGAATGTATAAATAGTTATTATTATAAGTGATGTATAAGTAAAATTAAAATATTTTATCAAATATGAATGGAAATTTAGAGGAAAATTATAAAAATATTTGAAAAAAAAGATTAAATATACTTTAAATCTTTAATAATTTCTATTTATAATGGAAAAAATATAAAAACTTCGTTTTATAAAAATGATGTGAATATAATTAAAAATTAATTTTTGAACCATGATAACATACAATATGAGATTCATAAATAAATAAAAATAAAAACTTGTTTTGAAAATAAATATGTGTAAAACCTTAAAAAAGTGATCAAAATATTTCTTTCAAAATTTTGTAAAAAGTCAATGTAAATGGATAATAAAAATACAGATTAATAGATGTTGGGATATATAAATACCTGCAAAATATGAAAACAAAGGGGTGTTGAAATAAAGTTTTTTCCAATAAAAAGAAACATATACCTTTCATCTAACATATAATGTCCATTTCTGATGAATTATAAACCAATATGAGGGGGAATGGTATGCAGACATGTAAAAAAAAAATGTAGTATAGGAAAAGAAAATAAATAATTTTTGAGAGTTAATGAACATATAATTACAAAAATTTGAATTTATAAAAAAATTACCTAACATGGTGAGTCATTACATTACCTTGGCAAGAAAAATATTGTGAAATTCTTATCAAGTCTAATCATTCACTAACTATAAAACATTATTAATAGTGGTAGCCTAATATCATGACAAAAATGGGTTATGTTGTACTTTTGAGAGTTCATATCCTATTATTAACTCAATTTTATAATTAAAATTTCAAATTATCATAATTAAAAATTACTTTAAAAAGATTAAAATTTATTAAAACATGTTTTTGGGATCAATTACAAATGAATATCTCATAAGAAATTAGTTTTCTCACATAGAAAAATAATTAGTCCCAATGCTATTATATATTTACAGAAGTCTCATATTTTCATCCATTAGTGTTATGTGTTCCTGAAAATTACCTCATTTGATGAAATTAACTATCCAAGATGAACGTTTTTCATCATTTCTAGTGAAATAAAAATGTGATCTACTTTTCACATTACTACTAAAATAATTTATTTGAATTTCCATCGATATCATTTATCTTGACTAGATTTATTTGAAGGAATATGATTTTATTAATTGATAAATAAAATACTACTCAACGTCACCCTCCACGAATGAAATGAAAATAAAATTTCGTAAAATATCATTTAACTCTTGATCTGTCACCACTTAAATGACTAACCATGCATGATAGTGATAAAATCCATTAAACATGACCAAATAGTCCTAATTAGTGATTTTTCAAGAAAATAAATTAACTAAATAAAAAATGAATAGTAAAACCATTCATAAATCAATGGATTCAATATCCAAAGTAAATTTTTGTAATTGAATAAATGGACAAATGACTTAAGGAAACTAAAATGTCTATAAATTTTAATGAAAATTCAAAAACTATTATGTACATCATAGGGATTTCTATTTATAATATGGGAAACATCACTTAAATGTGTAATTTTATTCCTCATAAACTATAAAAATATGTTCATTTATATACCAATAAAACATATTGTGGGTTGAATAAAATTTTCATCGGGTGACCATTGTATCATTGTGAATGAACATAAAATCATCTAAGGAATCATGATATGAGACACTAGTTAATCATGTGTGATCCCTTCCATTAAAATATTATACTATAAATGTTGTGAAATTGAATTAATCAATAATTGTCATGAACTATTCACCTTTAATATCTCCAAATTGACTTTATAGTTCATGTAATGAAAATTTTTGGAAACAACATATACTCCTATAAGCATCATTAAAGTTTGGTTATAGAAATCACCTTTTGTAATAAAACATTATTGATTTCATAGTGTTAATTATCCTTAATAGGTAAGTAATATATCCATTATTCTATGGCAATACCAAAAAATAATATTAAATTATTCCATGATTAAGCATAAAATCGACCTTTATAAAGTATAAATGCATAATATTGGTAGAGAATGAGTTTTATTTCATTGGTTATTTTGGTTCAAAATATGAAAAATCTTAATACATTGTAAGAGACTCGAATAATCTTGGAATAAATCTTAATGAATTTTTTTATTGGTGTTTCATCTTCTTTTCAACATGGTAATGAATCTTATGATATTCCACAATGATCCTAAGAATAATTAGATTTATATTTTAAAATTCATATATGTTTCTTTCATTTATCTCTTAAATTCCCTCTTTGTTTGAACAATCCCATTTTGAAGAAAATCTATTAAGTACTACTTAAATTGTGTTTCATATAATTTTGTTTCAGTCCTCATGTCTATGCTTGATAATACTGAATTCTCTAGATTTCCCATTTACTCTTTTATTCCTTCCCAACACTATGTAAAATATTCTTCACTAATTATAACCTAAACTACCTATTTTATATCTTATGTATCACTAGATCACGATAGAATTTATCATTCACTTCATGTGACCTATTCTTATTATGATCGATCTTAGCTGTTACCCTGGGGTAGTGGGACATGATCTTGTTTTTTAATGTGTTTATTTATTTTTTTACATCATTTATTTTCCACTTTTGGGTTGTGCTAAAATTCATTTGTCATGGTATGAATAATTTATAACTCCACACAATATTCTCTTCATGAGTATCATTCATGGTTCATAACTCTTGGTTGTGTATATAACTCTAAGGATCCATATAACTTAATCATTCATCACCATTTTCATTCCTTGAACACAACCTCCAAGATGTTTTATTTTTTCCACTACCTTAAAACATATCCAAAGTATCAGAAACATTTCAATTACTCAAACCACTAATAATTTATCAAAATATCACATCATTATGTATTATTAATTTTATAAATAACTAATAATGATACATAAAATATTTTCATGATTTAAAGTATCAAATTCACATACAAGTTAATAATTTATCTTCCCAAAAAAACATCACAACTGTAATTATGGAGTACAACATAAATTCATAAGATAATGATAAATCCATGTATGTCAATAAGAAGAATTACTAATTAATACCCATTAAAATTTAAACAAATCATTCATACTAAGTTCTTGGTAATTACTTATTGTCATATTCTTTTTATAATATGTATTCCCCTCAATCATAAATTCATTAACATTCATTAAATATCCACATCCATATTGTGATATATCATTATAAAAAAATTTCACTCATCACATAAGATAAATTTCAATTGTAGTTATACTCAATATGAAATTAAAAAAATTATATCCTTATACCTAAAAAATATTTTAATCACCACATTAGAGAAATAAAATCACACTAATAATAAATATATTGAATTATGTTTCAAGTGGATATGAGATTATAGGTTTTTTGGTAATGATGTGGAAT
The DNA here is from genome assembly GCA_963277665.1 of Viscum album. Lineage (NCBI taxonomy): Eukaryota > Viridiplantae > Streptophyta > Magnoliopsida > Santalales > Viscaceae > Viscum > Viscum album. Next base: position 1,407,979,199 of record OY728135.1, read on the forward strand.
ATAAAACATAGTCTATTAAAATGATGTATATTCTAATAAATAATAATTAATGATATTTAATATAAATATATTTGAAATAATGCCTTACCCATTAAAGTACCCTATTAAAGACAACATATCCCCTTCCTTTGAAGTTCTTAATAGGTTCACAAACTAATTGTGAAGAATATTTTTGGGTTTTTGTCCACATTTATTTTTTCTAGAACTATTTCCCCCTTTTTATTTTTTATTTTTTTATGATTTGTTTTCCAAAAAAAGTAGTATTCCATGACTTAAACACAATGAATAATGTTTTTAAAAATCTTTTTAATCCTAAAATAGTCAATATATTCTTCTTCCATACTAATTTATGATATTATCACCTATATGTACCATGAAACAAAAAAACGTGTCAATTAATATTAATTGTATAGTCTCAAAATCATAACAAATAATAATTTTTGGAAGGGTATTTAGGATTTTAATGTTTCTTCTTGTCATGGTAATCCATAATATCAATGGTTTTTAAAATAAATTGTATGTTGGGTATGACTCAATATCAATATGTATATATATAATAAATCAATCACTAGCCTCATTCATTTCAATATTGTTTGAAAATTATTCACGCTTATGTAGGATAAATGTCCACTTTATGGTAATGATTCATGGTCAGTGTTATTTTATGAAAAATGGAGTTTTGATGAGAATTAAAACATATCTTATTAAACCATTCTATAATTTTATTTCATGATATTTATCTATCACAAAAAATATTGAACTCCATGTAATTAATTATTAAATAAAATCGCTAAGAATTAAAATTAATATCAAAAAAATCCCAAATCACATTGTATTTTAAGATAAAATAATTAAAGGATTTTATTTATAATTAATTTCACCTAAATATTTTAATTCTATTTATATATTTTTTGTTCAATTCTAAATTATAAAATTATATAATGTATCATTGATAATTGATTCAAAATAAAATATCAATATGTATTCAAAAAAATCCCATTATTTAGAATCAATCATTGTACCCTCTATTTGAGATAAAGGTGAAAAGGAAGAAATAAAAAATTGTGAAATTAAAAAATGGAAACACAATAAAATATATTATAAGGTGTCAAAAACACAACTATAAAAATGTTTCATACCTCTAATTATGCATTAAATTTACTTTTGATATTTTGAAAAGTATGGAATAATGGGTTGATTCTTAGTGTTAAAAATAGTTTATTTATAATATATACATATATAGAAAAGAAGAAAGATCCCTTATAAATAAGTTTCAACCAAATTATTTTCTATTATTGTCATTAAATAACTTAAATAAATATTTCCAACAATATAATTATAATGTAAAAAATTTTAAAACCAATAATAAAAAATAAATAAGCTCCAAAATAAGAAATTAGATAGTTTGGTTATATCATAAGACACTAATATAATATTAGAACACACTTTTTGTTTCACTTTATCTTTTGTTGGATTCTGAATTTTTTTTAATGACATTATTTAAATCAATGGAACCTCGACCATAAGTGGTTACATACAAAGAATATATCATCTACTATTCAGTAATGAAATTCCATTTTTAATAAAAATGATTCATAGAGGAAAGGGGTGGAATTTATGTGGAGGTAGATGTTAGCTCTATGATTAGTTTATTGGGTGTATCAATGATTGGGATATAATCTATATATTTGGATTCTTGAACAATAAATGAATCATACTCCCTATATAGAGTGTATAATACTGAACTCTTCTCACATGATTCATGTACAAAATCCATTAGGTCCCCTTAATCGATATGAATTTGTGGGCCCTCATTATTCCTCAAATTAGAAGTAAGTGGATTATATAATGTAGTAGGAGGGGATAACAATGATGTAGTGGCTCTATGAGAAAGCTAATGTTGTGATTTCTATGTATTCTGAGTAAACATGTGTCAAGATTTCCTGTGAAATGATTATTGAAATGATGGAAATAGAACCCTAATATTGTCAATAAAGAAGTAGATAAAACCCTGAATGTTATTATTTCACTCATTATAGGTGATCTTGGGAGGTGATTTCTAACCCTATCATGATTTTTGCCGCCATCAAGGATGTGTATAGGTTGTCCCTAAATATATAGTATTTTGAGAATATCCCATTGAAAACTCATGTAAAATTCAATTTTACCGACACACGCATTCATAATGCCTCCAATAATTATTCAGTTATCCCAATATAAACATTAATTGATGAATTAGAGAATAATAAATCACCCCATGGTGTTTTTATAGTTAATTTATAATGTTTCATTCTATAAAAAAATTAACTTATTTACCATGAAATAAATATAAAAGGAAGACCATATGGCCAATATAATGCATGACCCATCAGAAATGGTTAATATTAATAGTACCTCCAACCAGAAACAAATCCATGGATATATCCCATATCAAAAAAGAAATTAAAAATTTTCTGGGAATAATATTTATGAGAGGATCAAAAGGTTACATTTTTCAGTGTTGTTAGAGTACTATTTACTATATAGTTTAGTGGAAATTCTTGCCAACCAATGATGTTTCAAACAATTATTTTGATTAAGAAATAGTTATTTCTAATTTAAAATATGATTAAAATCTAAGCTACAGATTCCCAAACCCTCATGAAACTCTCTAAATGAAAATCTCTACTACTACTACCATTAATAGAAGTGGGCCTCCACCCATGACATCTCATGAATAGATAAGAAACAAATAAAATCTCCATATATGACTCATCTATAACATATAAGATATTCTCCATGTGTATATCCTCATGATCCTCCATATTATCCTTCACCTTTTTAAAATTATAGACAACATATATATCCACTATTGTTTCATATGAGTGATCATTATATATAGTTCTTTTAAAAAATACTGATGTTTCAGGTCATTAATATTCTTATATGGAAAAACAAGATACTCTAAACAATCCTTCCCATGAGAATAATTAAGGGTGGAATGGGATGACAAATAGGGTATATTGGATTATTTAAGTAAGGGTGAGGGTGGTTTGTTCCTATATCATTTATATTAACATAGTTGGACCATCAATGGAAACATAGAAGGTGGAAGTTATGCATGTGATGTGGGGATGATAGTTTTAAGGTGGACTATAAGGAAGTTATTTCCATTTTTGGTAGATATGAATGATTTCAAGTAATAATAGAATACTTAAGTAATATTTATCTTAAACCATAAAACTCGTAATGAATAGGATGATTATGTGGAGAACCATCCACTGAGTATAGGTTTAGGGGGAGTTAAAGAGTTTCATTATTTTTGGGTTATCCTTGAGAGTATGTATATCCCTTCAGTAAATTTTTTATGAATTCATTACATAGCATCACCACCATTAAATTTAAAATTATCATGAATAATAGTTTATGTCTATATGAAATGTTATTTATTTGGTAACACCCTTTGCATCACATTGATCTACATAATTATTTAGGAATTGGAACTGATTTTTCCTCTAAAAAGATTGTATCGTGACTCACATTAGCTATGTTGTATCTATAATTGATATTTATGATAGTTTTCCTCATTTTCTAGAGACACATTTCTGATTTTTCCCAATGAAAATACAATTTCGTCTGTTTTTAATTACATTACCCTATTTCAATGTGGAATGTATAGATATAATTATGATATACACTATGTCTCTTTGTATATTTACAAACACAAATACAGACTATAATTCTTATTTACATTAAATTATTACACTAATCTTGGATAACTTACTCCTTGAGTCAGATAACCCTGATCGATCTCATCCTAGAGGTTGTTCTCTTTAGGTCCCGCTATGATGAATTGCCCACTTGTAGTCAGATGAGATCAATGCATATATATAATATCACTCTTAATGCCATAGATGACACTACAAACCCTTTCTAGATTAACCCACAATGATGGTGATCATCACCTATATATGTTGGTAACACCCATTCCTAGAACACCATCTTGGGAAGAAGATACGATCGAGGATCTCTCCCTAGGCCTCATAAGGGATTCCCACAACTCTATCTGATATAAAACAACAAAAATAGATCAAAAAATAATGTTCAATACGTGATTACACACTCTAAAATCATCGGGAATTAAAAGAGGGAATGCAATCGAAGGAAACTGGTCTATAAATAAGAGAACATGGGCCTCAAGGTATCTTTGGGAATGAACACAGTGTGTACTAGTAGAACACGATGTGAATTTCTTACCAAGTGTATTCTCATTTGACTCAACCCATGCTCATGTACTCTAGGTCCCTCTATAAATACTGGACTTTCATGTTCACCATGCCTTGTCCAAGTACTAGGCTTAGCCCATGCACTCTATACATTCCTTTGTACATGGAAATTTCTGTTACAATTTTCCTTGAGGGAATACACTAAATTTCTAGGTCATGTCATGTGGTGTGGAACACATTTCACAATGAATGTGATATTTTTCACTGCTCGTAATACCTTGCACCATATAAAGAGTATTACACTATGTGTGTTCTTTAGAAGACACACCGTGTAGTTTTTAATTTTATAAAACCAACTGATTCTTCATGCCTCTGCACATGCCACTTCTACTTTGGGTTTCACAAAAAACATCACCCATGATTTGTGAATCTGAGTTGACCAATACCTGCTCTCACTGGAGGCTATATAATGGATTTTTTATCTACTCAAATATACAATCTCATCTCTCTATACCAATTATATGTTCCACTCCACGAATTTCAAGCCTTGATCCTTAAATAAGACTCTATTTTTTTATGTACCTTAAATTTTCCATCTAGTACAAACCTGAATTCTTGGTATAAATCTATTGTGCCAAAAAAAATTGCATGATTGTTGATTACTCAGTATTTTTCAATCCATCATAAAATTGGAATGATGGTGATGAACACCCAAATATTGGTGAGAGAAAAAAACACAAAGATGATTAATTAAATATTAGTGTAACTCAGGTTAGCCATGATTTATTGTTTTAGGGTGAAAATAGAGATGAATAGTATGACACAATATAATAATAGTGATTTCTGATATTCTAGGAAAAATATAACGAACGATAGAATCCATATTTCGACCCATATATCAAACTGTTAATATAATTTATTTTTTCTTAATGAAAAATAATTGAAAATATGATAAAATCCACAAATAAACAACCTACCTCAATTTTCAATCAATTATTAATGAAAAAAATTCATTGTTATCATTTTTGGTGAGACGTAAAAACTCTTTTGGGGCACTGATCACTATTTAATGATCCTAATGTCATCATTCATGAATTCTCCTCCAAAATATCATACCTCAATCCCTATGGTTATGAAACTATCCTAATGGTTTTCTCATAACCATTCTAATATAGATGATTCTAGATCAATTCAATATAATAAGTAATAAATTAATTCATTTATTTATTAAATTAATAGTCCATATTTGACTACACATTCAAACAAATAGCATATGCTAACAAAGTATATATTTCCCCTTAAAAATAAATATGGATTCCACTATGGTCCTAGATTTTTCATCAGATTCCCCATTCAAGAGTTATTCAATTATTTCATAATAACTACGCTAATGTGATATAATATAATTACTATTTTTATTATTTCAACATTGAGGCTCAGTAGGCCTTGGAATCTCACTTCTTTTTATCAGTTGTAACCAAAAATATATTTTTAATATATTCCTTAGTATTAAAATGAAAAAACAAGGACATTAAATTACAAAAAATATAGTTATTTTCATCATGAAATTTAAAAATTATATATAAATGATGTCAGTTATAGGTATTATTCTATGTATCTCGTTACCAAGTGTTCTCTAGAAGAATCCAGTCAAGCCGGTAGAGATTGGCCAAAGAAATCTTTCATGTAACAAACCAAAAAATTTTCATTATAATTTATCCATTATTATAGTAATGTGATTTAGTATAAATCATATAAAATCAGTAATATACCATAATAAAAAATTTCTAATTTATTTATTAATGATAAAATAAGTATTTCTAGAAGTTAAGGAACCAATTCCAATGACATAGTAAAATGAACATAGAAATAGTAATGTGATAATGATGAATAGTGAACTGGACAAATGAATAGTATCCTCACCCATGAAAGTATTAATATCATTTAGAAATTTTATAAATGAATATGTTGTATAATTATATCATAGTATACATAAATGAATGTTTTAAAAATTATTAATTTAGTGTTGGGATTTTTTTAAGTCATAAATATTTAATTACAATTTTACGATTAATTATGGAGGTCATAGATGATGTAAGGCTGATGTAAGATTTGATTATCGAACACACATTTATTTTTTTAATATATTTATAGATAATTCTTAAACTATTCATAGTCTTGAGACAAAATAATAAACAAATTAATATAATAATGAGAAAATACCCCTCCCCTCCACTATAAATACCATCCATCACCCCCTCTTCTCCTCAAACCTATCAATATTTGACCCTTTACAAAATGATTCCCAAAACACATCCTTATACCCTTAATAACATATAAGATATCTAGGTCTCATTATAAGACCAAAACCTTTGTGCAAATGTGGTTCTATAAGAGGATATAATTAAGAGTTAAAATCATCTTCCTTTTCCTTTTAATTTATTTTAATTTGTTTTTATTTTCTTATTATCTCGTAACCTCCCCTCATCTAAATGGAATGATAACATAATTACTTTACTTATAATATAATTATATCATGTTAAGTGAATATCCATAATTACAATCCCCCTTCTGTCTTTGTTTTATTCAAAAAAATGAAATCGTCACCCATGATGTGTCAATTTCCCAACATCGTGGGTGATGCACATTCATATTCATGTACCACCATCAAATTTGTTAATAATACCATTACAATAATTGTAAAATATTTTGAAATTTATTTTAAAACCCTCTTTATGTTTTGGAAGTAACATATATACATAATACTAAACAAGAAAACATAACCAGTTTGTTGTGATCGAAAACCCACCAAAATTAACATTAAAAAATAATTATTAACTATTATATAAATATTAATCCTCATACCATATAACCAACCTCTTATTAAAATAATTTAAACTTCTATAATATCATTAGTAACATATAATAAAAATTCTGTATATTTTTCAATATTTTACATGAACATCCATTCATGTATATTAGAAAACCAATCATGAAAACCACGAAGATAAATGATCCTGAAAGAATAAATTAAACTATCTAAATGTTGTTTGTCCGGGTTTCGCAACGGAAATTTCGCAACGCCTTTCCCCATTTGGAGATGGCGGTGACTCCCACCCTGGTCCCTCCTCCCCCACTGGGGGACGGACCTCCGGCTTCCGTCTCAGGATTGGCTCCACCCTTTTCTCCCTTCTCGAACCCTGACTCTCTTCCCTCCTTCCCTCAAATTTCTCTTTGCCCCAAAGTTTCAAATGTGATAAATGGCCTTCTAAATCATTCGATCTCAACCTAAGAGTTCAAAGAGGCTTCAAGTCTGCTGAATATCTCCCTGATTGTGTGATTCAAATAGCGGCGCCCCTCGGTGGATTCATTTGACATGTATATTTTTTAGTCGTGGGGTTTACAGGATAGAGCAACAGTGGGTCTGCTCGATTCCAGACATATTTGGATTCGATTCTCCATTGAGGAGGATCTTATTAAATCCTGGTCCAGCACCCCATGAAGCTGCAATGGTCTCTGTTTTTACATCTTTCGTTGGTCGTATGATTTTCACATGCTTTGTGACTCCCCTTCAGCAGCGGTATGGGTTATTTTCCCGCACCTCCCTCTACTATTTCAAAACCCACAATTTTAAGAATTCTAGGTAATCTAGTGGGAAGATTTATGTGTGCTGATTCAAGAACCAGGGAGCTCTGTCTCCCGGTCTATCCCCGTATTTGTGTGGAACTTGATATTTCAAAGATTCCATGTGAGTTTGTGTGTATTACAGTGGAGGGAGAGTTTCGGTACAAACAACCTATAGTTTATGAAACTTGGTTTGACTTCTGTAATTCCTGTAAGAAGTTGGGCCATCATGGGGTATCCTACAGATGTGGGAGGATGGATCCTAGGCAGGCTACGGATGTAAGCGATGATGAAAAGGGATTTTTTATGGTTGAAGGTAGCGGAAACTATTTCGAAGTTGCACCAGAGTGCGCCAACAGTGGTCCCGATCGTGGAAAGCAACAGGAGATGGAGGCGCCAGGACTCAGTTCTGGTCATACAGCACCGGGTTCCATGAGGAACCTAGTGGCCCCCCTCCAAACCCGAATGTTTCCTTGGTTTTTGACCGATTAAAGAGAGACTTGTGGGTGTGCATTCTAGGGGCAAGGGTGAGAAAAGGAACCTCATCTGATGTGGGTGCTAATGAGGTGGTACTCCTGGATAATGAAGCCCCAGGCTGTAGCAACGAGATATCAAAAGACATGAACTTGCTTATATAAGGTGACTCTACTGGAGGTAGAAATGAAAGAGTGAAGGAGGCTCACCTGGAGGAATAATTATTTCAGACGGTTCCAATTACTGTCGCCAATGTTACAGAGGTGTTTGAGGGACCTGGTGAGGTCCAAGAATCCGGTGGGCACTCGCAGTTTCTGGCATTGAAGGACTCCTCAATGAAATTTCAATATATGGGAAGAGGCTATCAACTGGAAGGATCCTCCGAGGTGCCAAGGCAGGCCATACAGGCGACCCTTTATTATGCGGAGACGATTACAGCTGGGAGAGAAAACATAGACCTTCAAAATCGGTATGCAGTGTTAGGTGATGATGTCTGCCAAGCTAATGGGGATCTAAACATGAATGAGGCTTCACATGAAGAGGACCACTTAAATGTGGGTGCGTCCTAAGAGGAGATGGATGATGTTCTGGACGTCCCTGTGGAACCCAAGTAAGTGACCATTGCAGAGGAATATCTAAGATCATCCTCACGGAATGGAAAGTTCATTACTACGGATTCTGATGGCTTTATCACGACCAACTGGAGGGGGAGATGTAGGAATAAGTAATATAACCTACCTATTCCTCCTATCACGAGGTATTCAAGTAAGAGGAAGAATCTTCCAAAGGATCCTATTACTGTGAGAAATTCGGATGCAGTGGTCATCACAAATATCCACCTGGTGTTTGCAGGTGGTGAGGCTAGAGTCCTCTCCATTCCGTCGGCGGAGACGAGGGATCCTGGACAACAACGTGAGACAAGATCTGCAGAAGATCCACAGCAACAGATATCACTGATGCTGGAAAACATGGATCTAGTTTTGCATTCAGATGAAGAAATGGGAGAGGATGATATGGACATGAATGAATTGAAGAAGACAGGAAGATCGATTCATGTGATCAATACTAAGGAACAAGGTGAGTGGATTGATAGGCAGGCTTGTATTCTACTCAGAGGCCTCAATATGGGAAAGATTGACATGGAGGAATTCACGAAAGCTTGGGATATCATGGCTCTTCAGGATGAAGTCTTTTTGAAGGACTACCCTGACTCTTAAGTAAATTCTATTCCCTGTATTTTGTTTAGGGAAATTAATTCCAATCGGCTTAAATTGTTCTTCAACAAAGTTGTTGTCTCTTTTGGTGTTTAATGTTGTGAGGGTTCTCACTACCCCCTTAAAAGTTCTTTTTGAAATAAAAAAGTAAAATTAAACTATCTAAATCATCAAAATACCACAAATGAACTTAATAAAGAAATATTGAATCCAATTAATTTGTAAAAGGTTATAGATTTTATAATTAATGTATCTAATGTGATTATGTAGGATATTAACATGAATAAATAATTCAGATATAATGTAAGGGTAATAATCAATCCCAACTCTCTTTCTTTGGGGTTTACTACTTTCACCCCATTTTCACTATGGATATATAATAAATTTAATTTATTTATCACTATATTATCTTTTCTAGGATATAAAGTTTTTCCAATTGAGTTTAAGGAAAACACTAAGTTTACCAAAATAACTCTTTGAAAAAACAACATGTTTTACTTTTCGATATTATTTCTCCTTCACTCAAGTTTTATGATTCTTATTCAAAGTATATTATTCCATCTTTATTTTGGGGACCCAATGTTTAGGAATTTATTCATTATGAAATAAAAACCATTCATTTCCATGTGTAATTTTATGTCCATTATTGATATATTTTATATGTGGAATGCATGATAATGTAAATATTATGATGTGGTAGGTGCACTTGGAATTATATAGCACTCCAATGCATTAGGTAATGTGATGTTTCTCATTAGAAAAGTAAAATATTAATGACATTGATGTTATATTTGGTCACAACTATGCATGTTAGTTGACCACTAAGACATTATGTTTTCTTTGTATGCATTTACACATTCCATGCCTTTATTTAATACTTCCTCTCATGATTATGATGATGAGGTAATGATTATGCTCACCCCATATTAAATAGTTTTATGTTCTTATCTATCATCATACTAGGATTTTATCTCACCCATTTATTTGATGTATATCCTCAGGTGACTACTTGTACTAAGGTTAATTCAAGGGGAAATAATAATCTAGAGAATAAAGAATTAAATAAAAGTTCTTTTTTGTTTTGAAAATGTTAGGTGTCGTCCTAATCTTACCAAGGACACTAAACCATTGGATCATGGTAATCTATTTATTTTATGTTATTTGTCATTAAAATGATCTAATATTAATATAAAAAATAGGGTCACTATGGCTGGTATCTAAGCACAGTTTTTATGATTTTGGAATAAATATTTGATAACCATAGTGAAAACGATAACTATGAGACAAAGTATATGTAAGAACCCATGAATATTTTTTAAAAAAATTATTAACATAGGGATCCCACATGATATGCCTATTTAATTAGTGTGATATATAAAAAATTACTTATTCATGACATGTTGAATATTTCTTTTTAATAGCCTTTTATATTTTAAAAAATAGTGGGAGCCATGAGATACCAAGACAACAACCCCTGCGAGGGAAAATGTAGTGATTTTTTGAAGGATATACCTAATGTTTTGGGAGGTTATGTGCAAAATTTCAAAGAAATTATTACCCATCTATCTCATGTTATTAACAATAACTTGAATAATGTGTAACTACCTCTTTCTCATAAGGAGGAAATGTATATCTATATTTTTATCTGGAAATCACCATAGATGTTTAGTAGATCTTTAAATACACTAGTAATATAATTTTGGGTCTACTCAATGAAGATGATATTTTTTGTTCTTTAATATTCTGAGATAGATAATGTGACTTTGGATATTGACCATTTACATGGATAGGGAGATCAATAGTGGGATTTGATTAAGAACACTGAGATGAAAGATGAAATTGAAGAGAATGAGTGGGAAGAATTTAAGATAATGTTTCTTAAAAACTATTTTCATTGAATAGTTTAAACAAATATAGATATATACTTCAAAGAGATAAAGAAAAAGGAAGAATAATATGCCATGGAGAGGAAAAAATCACAATTCATATAAGGTATGATTCAGGTTTTGTTATCAACATGATAAAAAATTGGTAGATTATTTAGTGGATTAAAACCATGACTTTGAAAGTATATAGAAATTCAGGATATTGGGAAATATAAAGAAGTTGTTTGATGTGTTCTCAAACTAGAAATGGATTTTATAGTATGTTTTCATGGCTATGATGATAATAAACTAAAAATGGAGTTTCAAGACGGATGATCTAATGAGATGGTGGAAATAAAACGCATCCACCCGCATTTCAAAAATGAGGGAGGAATCTTCATGGAAAATACCTCAAATGGATGGGGAAATGTTTCATGTGTATGAGATAAGGCCACCAAGATGAATAATATCTAAAATAAATGAATAACATGGAAAATTTAGTGGAGTAAAGGAGAGAACCACCCCTTGTCAAATGCTACAACAGTAGGGATCAAAGTCACTATAAAAGAAAGTGCACTAAACCTCATGTACTCAAGGGTAGCCATCTTTAGTCGCCACCGAAACTAAAGGATAAAGGAAAGGTTTATGAAATTACTACTTATTAAGTGGTGAAATAATATAAATTCACAATATATACACATACTATTCACTAACTAGAATCTAACCTATTTATTGGTTTTGAAATGAACCACCGAATTCAAGATAAGTCATGGGGATCGAAAAAATTGCACTCCCAAATCATCATTAATCACAGACTCTATCCCATAATTGTGAAGAGAACCAATGATAAGGAAATAAGACACACTTTTATTTGGTGATGATATGGATGTCAATAAATCTGCCACCTGGTTCCCCTCCCGACATGTGTGGCTGATCTCAATGGGATTACCCAGAATTTGTTTGCAATTTTGGATTAAGTAAGCACTATTCCATGGAACCCGGCCTATACCTGCTAGTTATTTGAAGAGAATTAAATAATCTTGTTCCACCACCTTAATCATAATGTCCTTCTTCCCACACATCTCCAAACCTGTGAGCACAGCCTTCGCGTCATCCTAAAAAACATTTCCCCTTTAATAGAAGGCGGAGAAAGCTGCTACAACAGACCCTTCTTGGTTCTTGATCATCCCTCAGCCTCACATCTCCCCCTAAAAGTGATCCATCTAAGTTTGAATTAAGTATGAGTTGAAGAGGGTTCCAATAGACCCAGTGCCAGTGACCCGGCTCCCTAGTCTGATTGGAAATAAAATGACTCAGAATGATGGCTTTCACCGACGGTGTATCATGGAAGTAGGCACACAACCGGACCAGATCCTGAAATGAGTTCTTCATTTTAAATAGAATTTTGGCCTATTAACCTCGTATTACATTTTTTCACACTTCATTTGTTTCTTTCTAGATATTCCTACATCATTACAATTTTATAACAGCCCTCTCCTTACTTTCAGGTCTGTGGACGCCTTCTCCTTGAAATCGTGCACTTAAAAGTGTATCCAACATCCCTCCATGTCTGTTCCATCTAGTGAAAACACCAATAGCATTACAGATACACTTATCACATTCGCTATCAAAAAATATATTCCCCACTATTTATGGTTGGGGATCACGGAAAAACCAACACCTGGAGTCAATTCTCACACCCATGCGTTGAATGTTCTCATCAGTGGGAAAAGCTCAGTTCCTCACCCTCCAAAAAAAGAAGTCAAATTTTGAGGGAACCCCATTACTCCACATCAAGAATGGTCTAAATAAATTCCTTTTTTTAAATCACACCCGATGTGAATCCTTTAAAAATGAGGTTATCGGGTTCTTTATTATAAATAATGTTATTGAAAATAATCCGCTGATTATCATCCAGAATGCCCTGAATAAAAATGGGGTGGTTGTTATCCTCTCGAAATGAAATAGTTGGTCTGTGGAATACCTAGAACCACAACCTACCATCCCCCCAATCATGCATTCAGAAGTTGATAACACTACTTTCCCCCATCCACCTAGAGTGCTTATGTAATAACTCAGTGTACGGGTGAACCATGTTGCAAATATTTTAGGGTTGCACACTCTTCTCATTCACATTCAGTATATACTTATCCTGCATTATCTTACCCCAAACTATTCTTCCTTCCATATACTCCCATACAAGTTTAGCATGGAACCCTTTCTTGGTCAATGGAACACTCTTAAAATTAATACCCCTTCGTAGATAGGTCTTGCAAAACGCTTTCTTGATGCTCGGTGATGCCTTCCACACATTTTCCCATCCTATATAAAGGACACCATAATCCTCTATATATTTATGATAACTCTACTGGGGATCTTCAAGGTTGACATTACGTGCATGGTAATGGAAATAAGAACACTATTCACAAGGGTTATATGGCCCCCAAATGACTAGAATATATTCTTCTGATTGAATATTTTCCATTTGATCTTAGTAACCAACTTATAAAAATTATGGATTATAAGTGATAATGGACTCACTGGTGCCCCAAGATACTCCATATGAAATGATCCTCTATTCATATTCAAGATTTCAATAAAAATCCTTACCCTTCTCTCATAGATATTCTTGGATATATAAAAAACTTTTTCCCTTGTTCACCACCTTCCCACTCCACATGCAATAATCGATTATAAGCCCATTCATCCTCAACACCTTGAAGTATAGATATCTGTAAAACCACTAAGAAGTGCAATCATTACAACCCAAGTGATGGAATATTCTCTTATTGTAACATATGGGAAGATTCTTCCAACAAATCTCATGATACTTCCCTTTTTTTAATTTGAATCTATAATGGGAACATATTGGATCTCATTTTATAGGGAACATATAAATTTTTAGGAAAAGGAAATATCCTATCATATTTTGGACCATCCCATTCTCCTCTACAAATTCATGGAAGATCAGAAATCTACTTTGGAATATCCTTCAATGGTTTAGGTATTTATTCCCTATAAATAATCATACCTCACTCAAATAGTTGAGTCAAAGGAGGTTATAATCCTAGGGTAAATAACCATTGTGAGGGAATATAATGATGTATTTCATGAAGAGTTACCTAGAATTCCCCTGGATTGTTACGTAGAGTGGTCAATAGAAATCATACCTAGAGCTACTCTTATCTCAAAGTGTCTCTATAGGATGTCTCATATCGAACTAGATGAGTTAAAGAATAATCTACAAGATCATTTGGACAAATGGTTAATACGCCCTAGTGCATCACCTTGGGGTGAACTAGTGATCCTTGTCAAGACGAAGTATGGATCAGTGTGGATGTGAATAAATTATGAGGAACTCAACAATATCACCATAAAGAACAAGTATCCTCTTCCATGGATCGATGTCTTTTTTTTACTTTCTATGGGGTTATCATTACTTCTCAAAGGTGGATCTCTATTATGGATATCATTAGATAAATATATGGAAGGAATATATTTATAAGACTACATTCCATACAAGGTATGTGAACTATGTGTTTTTTTGTGATTCCCTTTGAACTTACTAAGGCCCCTGAAATATTCATGGATTTGATTAATAGAGTCTTTAGACATTACCTCGATAAATTTTTGGTTGTGTTTTCAAAGATATTCATATTTACTCCAAGAGAAAGGAGGAACATGATGAACATATAAGGCTTCTGTTGGTGAGATTAAGGAAGGATTAAATTTAGTACATGTTAACCAATTGTGATTTTTAGATGAAAAAGGTCACATTTTTGGTACATATGATCATAATTGAGGGAATTTCTGTGGACCCTTTAAAAAAGGCAATTGAGGAATGGCTGAGACACTCTAGTGTCATGAAAATCCATAGTTTTCTTGGATTATATGGGTACTACAGATGTTTTGTGAGAAATTTCTCATGACTTTCAATCCCTAAAACTATGTTAATATTGAATGGGGTAAACTATGTCTACATATAATAATGTGAGGAAGTATTTTAGGAGAAAAATAAGAGGATGGTCACTACACCTTTTAATCACATAACCTAAAATTAGTGAATTTTTTGTGATATATAGTGACACTTCAACGAACATATTGGGTTTTATTAGCATGGAAAAAATGATTATGTCATAGACTATGACTCACAAATGTTGAAAAACCATGAGCAGAACTAACTGAAACATTATTTGGTGTTAGTAGCTTTGATTTTTTCCATGAAAATATAAAGTCACTTCCTCTGTTGAGAAGTGTGACATATATACCAATCACAAAATACTAATGTATATATGAACACAAAAGTATATCAACATGTCTCATGGGATATGGTTAGATCTAATCAAAGTATAATATATATATATTCACTATGATCCTAGAAAGGTGAAAAAGGTAGCTAATTCACTTATCATAAAAGAATTTTCTACTCTATCCATGTTGTGGACAAATAAACACCCTATCTTGTTGGAAATGAAAATGATGTATTTGGAAATCATAATATCACGGAATACATCCTGCCTTTCCCAAATGATTTTCCAACCATCTATCTAAGAGAACATTTAGGTGTAATAGAGGGATGATCTAGAGTTACTAATGAAGGTGAATGCAGTAAAGGAATTGGGAACTGCTTGAGTTCCATATGGATGATGATGGTATGATTCTATTTTCAATGAGGATTTTTTTCCTTAATCACCTAGGATAAATAAGTATCTATTGGAAAATTCACATAACTAAACTTTCTCTATCCATCCCTGGAGTAAAAATATGTATAGGGATATCTGATAACACTACTGGTGGGAAAACATAAATAATGATATTGATGAGTATATCTCAATGTGCTCAATATGATATCAAGTTAAATCTAAGTAATAAAATTCAAAAGGGATTGTAAAAACACTACATAAAACCATGTGTTTTCATGATTCTCTCAAAGACATCTAAATGAAATAATGTGATTTAGGTTGTGCTGCACTAAATCACTAAAACTTCACACTTTATATCTATTCAGGAAGATCTCTCACTTGAATAAATTTATATGATATAAGTTAAGGAAGTAAGGATTATGCAAGGAGTTGTACTCTCAATTGTTTTTGATTGTGATCCAAGTTTCAAATATAAATTATGAAGGAGTCTTCAAAATTATTTGAGTGCTGAATTAAATTTCAGAATGGATTATCAACCCCAAACAAATGGCCAAAATTAAAGAAATATTTAGATTCTCAATGATATGCAATGAGTATACTCTTTATAATTCATAGGTGGATTGGATTAGTATCTCCCATTTATTGAGTATTCATACTAAAATAGCTTCAACTCAAGTATTTAGATGGCTCTATTTGAATCTTTTTATGGAATTCTATATAGAACTCCAACCCATTGGCATGAATTTTCTGAAAGAATTATCCATGCACATGAACTTGTAAAATAAATGATAGAGAAGGTTCAATCCATCCAGAAACATGTCAATGAAGCTCATAGTGAGAAAAAGATATATGTTGAAAACCTTTAAAAGGGACTTAGAGTTCAACATTGGTGATAATGTCTTCCTTCGAATATCACCATAGAAGATAGTCTTTATGTTTGGAATGAAATTGAAGCTAAGAAAATGGTACAATGGACCCTTTTAGATCCTTGATCACATAGGATCCTTGGCCAATCGACATTCACGTCCACAGAATATGGCTCAGGTTCATGATGTGTTCCAGATATCACTCTTGAGGAAGTACATACCAAATCACTCAAATGTACTAAACTATGTGGTGGTACCGTTGGAAGATGATCACTCTGATGAAAATAATCCAATAAATATTATATATTAGAGAGATAAGGTTATAGGAAACAAGACAACCCACATTTTCAATATTTTGTGGATGAACCATAATTATGAAGAAGAAACATGGGAATTAAAGGAGGTGATGAAGGTGAAGTACCATCACCAGTTTATGTATAACAAAATTTCGAGTGAGAAATTTAAAATGGGGGGAAGAATGTGACGACCCAAACTTTTATCAATGGAATTTCTCCCTTCTTATAGTAATTTAATATAGTATAAATCACATGAAATCACGTATAGTATATAATAATAACTTTATAAATGAATAATTAATGAACTAATAATTATTTTTAGATGTTAAGGAACCAATATCGATGAAATAGTAACTTGGCATTATAAATAGTAATACGACCCTTATAAATAGTAAAAAATCCAAAAGAATAGTAACCTACCCATAAATAATATTTTGGTTTCTAATTAATTAATCTATGGTATAATTATATCAAAGTCTATATAAATAAATGTTTTAAAAATTATTAATTAAGTGTTGGCATTTTTGTAAGTCATAAATATTTAATTACAATTTTATGATTAATATATTAATTTAAAGGAATATTTATTTTGATAATATGTATTCATAAATTAATATTTTTATATCCTATTATTTTAATATAATTTTATGAGACCTTCTGTAAATTTTTTATGTTTTATAAAATTAGTTATAATTTAAAAAAATATTAGTAAATGGTGATTTTAATTAAAAATTAAATGAAAAATATTTAGAATATTATTTTCATAAAATGGAGTTAATTTTTAGAATATAAACATCAATAAATGGTTATGGTCAATTTTTCTTATTTTTCTAAAATACATAATTATTGATTAATAGTAAAATAAAATAATTTATAATAAAAGCTAAATACGCGATTTATGGAGTCACAGATGATGTAAGGAAAATGTACACCCCAATTCTCGAACCCCCCCCCACCCCCTTCATTATTTTAATATTTATAGAGATAATTCTAAAGATATTAATATTCTTTGGAAAAAATAATAATATATTTAATATAATAATGAGAAAACATCCATCTCCTCCACTATAAATACCACCCCTCAGCCCCTATTGTCCTCACACCTCTCAACATTTTAGCCTTACCCAAATTCTAACCAATAGTCATCCCAATCCCCTTACCCATGTATATAATCTATTGGTCTCATTATAATACCAAAACCTTTTCCCTAAGGACGTTGTCAAGGAGGAGATATTTAACCAGTAAAATATTCTTCCTTTTTCTTTTAATTTATTTTACTTTCTTATTATTTTAATATTCTCTACTCACCTCCCCTAATACAAATGTAATGATAACTCCATTAACATACATATACTATAATTCAATAATTTTAATAGAATATACATCCTTAAACTCTTCATTCTATCTCTTTTTTCAAAACAAAATGAAATCCTCACCCACGATGTGTCAATTTACCAACTTCATCGGCGATGCACATTCATTTTCATTTATAACTTTCATGTATGTTAATAAAAGCATTAAAATGTTTGAAAAATATTGTAAAATTTATTTTAGAACCCTATTTATATTATAGAACTAATGTATATATATAATAATAAATTTTAAATGAAAATGAGTTTATTGTGATCTATAAAGCACAAAAATTAAACTAAAACCACCATTATTAACTTTTTTCTAATGATTAATCCTTATAACAGATAACAAAGTTCATTATAAGATAATTTAAACATATATAAGATCATTAATAACATATAATAATATCTTTTTATATTTATCCACATTTCACATGAACATCTATTCATTCATACAGGAGAACCAATCTTGCAAACCATGAAGACGAATGCTCTCGAATGATGAAATATAACTATATAACTCATCAAAAGCCTATAAATGAACTTAATAAAAACATAATGAATAAAAGCCTTGTATTAAATTTTTTTTATTTGTTAATTAATAAATATAATGGTATTATACATATATTAACATGAAAAAAATCATTCAGACATAAGTTAAAGGGAATTCTCAAACCCAACTCTCTTTATTTGGTTATCCCTCTTTCACCCCATTTTCAGTATAAATATTCCGTAAATATCATTTCTTCATCATTATATTAAATTTTTTGGATATAAATGTTTTCTAATTGAGTTTATCACAAACAAAATGTTTTCCAAAATAACTCTTCTTCTAAAAGAAAACAAACCTTTTACTTCTTGATATTACTAACTCCTCCCTCAAGGAAGATGATTCTTATACCAAGTATGTTATTCCCTATTTTATTTGGGAACCCAAAGTTTATTGATTAATTATTTATTAAATGAAACAAATTACTCTACATGGGTTATTTTATGTCCTATATTGATATACCTTCTATGTGGTATGCATGATAATGTAAATGTTATGTTGTGATGGGTGTGCCTAGAGTTATTTAGACAAATGTAAATGTGAGGATGTAAAGGGTGAAACCAAAATTATATACGGCTCCCATGAATTGGAAAATTTGATGTATCTCATGATAAAAGTGAAATATGAGTGAACATAATTCTATCTTTGTTCACAACTATGTCTGGAATTTGACGACTAAGACATGATGCTTTATTTTTATGCATTTCCATATTCCATGCCTTTATCTAATGCTTCCTCTCATGATGTTGATGATGATGTTATGATTATTGTCAACCCATTTTATATTGTTTCATGTTCTTTTCTATCCTCTTACCGATCTCTTTTGTCACGCCTTTCTTTGATTTATATCCTTAGGTGACTAATTTTACTAAGAAGAATTCAAGAACCAATAAGATCACAGAGAATAAGGAATTAATAATTTGTTTATATTTTATTTTGTAAATGTTATGCATGGTCCAAATTTTTCCACAACACTAATCCTTGGAAACTTATTCATGTAATAATTTTCTATTTTTTATCACTATAATGATGTAATAGTAATGTAAAAAGAAGCAGTGTCTCTATAGCTCACCTACTAATGATATTCTTTTTACAATCCAGGACCCCTATTGAGTACTCTAAAAAGGAAAATCCATAATCGATGTCTAGTAATCCCCAGTCAATTACAATTTATGGGTCATTCACATATATCCTCAGGTGTGAATAATGGAATAAATTATGTACCCAGTCTAATTGTCGTTATAGAGCCAACTGGTATACCACCTCGGTAACACTACGTAGTATCTAGAAAGTACCAATTAATTTTAAAGTCAACTTGTCTCCCTTTTTAAATCTATCTAATCCTCATTGAGGTGAGACCATCAGGAACACATGGTATTCCTAATCAACCATTAATGTTCTATTTCATTGGTTCGTATAAGACATTTGAATTCTTTGAGAATTCTTTATCTTCTCTTTTATGATCTGCACCTCGTCTATCATACATCACATAAAATTTAAGACCATGAGTATTGATTCACCTGGATCAGTCCACCATAGTAGTGACCCACATGGTCTTTCATACATGACCTCCAATGGTTCCATACCAATGGTGGGATGGTAATTTTTATTGTATGAAAACTCTACAAAACTAAAGTTGTCCTCCAAACAATAGAAAAAAATCATCTTTCAATCTCACATCATGACCTTAAAAAAGCAGAATAGCCATTTATTATTGCCATCAGTTTGAGGTTTAATCACCATTCTCAAACACAACTAACTCCCAATGGCCTCTTGAAATCCTTACTATAATCACGTTGTGAAGAAAAAATCATGGTATAATTTGAATATCAAGGGAAATCCATGATAAAATTCTATCATTTTTATATAAATGAATATCAATCTATAAACTGAACTCTGCTCTTTGATAGTTTGGATGTTGGCCAAAATGAAGACATTTTATACAATAACATATATAGTATCAGTTATTCTAGATGTTCATGGTATCCCCATCATGAATTACATATATATATATATAATACTACTTATTATTTTTCACATTAATTGGTTGACCTAAACCATATGCTACCTCATTTAAATCCTTATTGGATCACAAAAAAAGTATCAACAAACAAAATCAGTTACACACATCTTCATCTTCATTCACAAGATCTGATTTTTAATGTCTAGGTAAATCATTTCCACACCCATATAAACCATAATGGTGGATGTATTAATCCCCCATATATCCTTCACGCACAACTCCATTGTTAACATCATATATCCTCTAAAAAGGATGATCTGGTTTCCACCTTCAGATAACCCATCAAGAGAAGGTCAAGTGGATATTTGAGTACTAATTTTCTCACAATAATCATCCCCCATTGAACCTCCTTACCATAATGTTTAAGAATTTGGGTAATATCCATCAATCAAAGGTATGTTTCACTATCCTCATCCACAAGGGATAAAATCAATGATGACTATTTCCCTAACTACATATCCAATAATTGGAAACACTATATAATAATGAGAAAATCCTCAATTGTGTACCCATTTATAGGATTATAGAATATCTTAACGTCATAATAATTGACTAAATTTTCCCATTACCTCTATATCAAATTATAAAAATTTTGTTATAATATGTACTTGCTAATCTTATGGTCAAAATAGATGATAAACTACTCACCCCCTAAGGTGGTGTCCCCATATCTTCAGGGAAAATACACCAACTTAAAAATATTAATAATGTTTTTCATAGTTATTGTCATGTAATATAACTTATTGGGATCCATAGTTAGTCAAAAAATATAATTACATCAGAAAAAATATAAATAATGACACTGAGGAATAAAAGAACACTATGTACTCAAACCCTCCTTTAGTAGTCTCAAGAATAGAGAACTCATTAACCACTAACAAAAAAATACAAAAAAAATGGTGGAATGTTTTTATACAAATGAATTTCTACATATTTTAAGTTATTATAGTCAAGTATTCTAATAACCTGGATAAATTGGGAAAAAATCTTCTCACATATCATTCTGACCCATGGATTCCCCACACCTCCATCATAGTATTAGGTGGATCTAAAGCTAGAAATGCAGAAAACTTTGTCAGTTATACTACTAAACCTTCTTCTAAGGTGATATATATAAGAATCTTGACCTATTGACTCCAGAACTAACACATTAAGAGCTTAATATAAGGAATTTTCCTTTCAAGTTTGTTCAGGATCATCCTCAGGTGTCTCACATTATCCTCCTTCGTAAACAAGTAAACTAGGATATCATTGATGAATACCACAATAAACAAGACTAATAAAGGATAAAATATCTTATTAATGATTTACCTGAACATATATGGGGTATTTCCCATTCTAGATACCATCACTAGGTATTCATATTGATTTTAGAAAAATTTTATTGAAATATTTGGTATATCAATTTCTCATACTCGGTGATGGTGATAACCTGAATTTTGTTATATCTTAGAGAACCATATCACTCATTTCAAATGACCAAACATGTAGTTGATCCTCAGTAGTGGATAATTATTCTCCATTATAACCATGTTCAAGAGATAGTAATCCACACACAACCTTATGTTCATGTACTCCTTAGAAAACAATAGTGGGGATTCCTAAGGTGAAAAAATGTATTTAATATTTTTCTTTCTATGAAATCCCTCCAATAAAAGAGTCATCTTACAAAGATATATAGGAACCATACAATATGAATTTGAGGATATTGAATCATTATTGAGGTGAATTTATATGCATAATTATATCTCTTATTGGGGAGGGAAGCCTAGACTTCCAATAGTAAAGATGTCATTGTACTCTTCCAACACTATAAGAAGATTAAATCACATAATACCTAATACCTAAAGAGAATTCATAGAAATATATTAAGTAATAACATGTATACTCCTATATATGATTCCATATTAATCTATCTATTTTTCATTCTAAATTATACATTAAAATCATGTCTCATCTAGTCTAACACACCAAATATTCCACCTGAAACATTCTATATATTCATTAACTATTCATATGATTTCCATTTCTAGTATGATGTCATAAATCCTCGTCAATAAATTCAAGAGATTTCAGGGGATCCTCTCACCTCCAAGACATATTTCACACAACTAGAATATTAAAGATACCACAAATTCTACTCAAGTAGGACCATCAAAATGAAAGGGTAAGGAAAAAAGGACAACCTGGAATCTCTTAGTCTTGAATTAGGTATATTAAATAAAAAATGTTTCTTATTCATGTTTTTATAAATTATTTTAGTTAACATTGAAAAGTTAAATATCCTTCCTCTAATTATTTATAGATATTTTAGTTCAGATGGCTCCACTACCTGCATCATTCTATGTCCCTATCATCCAACTCCCTTAGCCTACTGAGGACCACTTATGGTAGTATTGGAAAAAGATCAAACTATCTACCACCACTAGAATCCCTCCCTACTATTCTACCATATCTACCTCATTATAGACCTCCATTTTCGTTACATTATCTCTTCATAAGATGTCCATTTATCTTCTATCTATCACATATTCTATGGGTTTAAAAATTGTACACAATGTTTCCCTGACCATTGCAAGAGAAACACATACTATTTGGGATGTGTAGAACCTTCCATAGTGACTTGAACCCTAAACCCAATATCATGATATCACATCTTGAAATTTGTCACCTTTCTCGATCCAAATTTATATGATTTCATTCTTACTTTCTAGCCATATCGCATGTATTTCCCCAACCAGAACCAATTGTTTATGTCCTCTCATCTAGAAACCATTATATTAAAAAATTTGTCTAAAAAATATCAATATATATAGGAATGACAATATTTATCACACTAGATAGGTTACATTTTTATAGACCCCTCTAAATGGTCTTTTACTAGAAAACGGGATCTTGAATCACATATATATTATTTTGTGATAGGTTAGTGAGCCTCGATGAATATTCAACCATGGTCATGATTCACTACTGAAGAAGTAGAATATACTAGATGTTAAGTTCACACAATATTGTCGAAAAGAACTTCTCCCTAAAATATTGATATAAATAAATCCATGAAATAGTGGTCTCATTGTATGATTTAGTCACTAGGGCCCACCATCACCCCACAGATCCATGGAGAAGTCTCATCTACAAGTCCATCATTGATTTTTAATGTTTCCTAATGAGGTGAAATACTTTCATAATGACCTCCTGACAATCCTAATATTATTGGTTTTCTATATCAATCTAAAACATGGGGGTCAATATCACTAAATGTCTTCAAGTTCACTTATCTTTTATATATCATACACTAGTATATACAACACAACATAATTCACGATGGGTGTACATATGGGTGGAAAACCAGAAGCATGTATCAGCTCTTAAAAATTCAATGTAACAAATCTTCATCACTATGTAGATCACCCTCATGATCTTTCTATGGAATCATAGATGTAAAGCACTATGGATCCATCCTCAAATAGATAAGATGTACCATAGTTAACAGTATATCTTAGAAGATGAGTTGAGATGGACATGGAAACCACAACCCCTTCCTATATGAATCATGTACCAATGTTTTCATGGAAAACAGTTCCTACATGTACTAATTTAGTAAGTGTGAGATCATATTCCTTGTGAATGGAAAAATATGCCTCCATTTCAAACCATAATTCACTATCTTGAGAGAAGAACTTGAAACACTATAATACTATTTCCATAAATCCTAAACCAAAAATTACTACAATATAATCTTTATACATTGTACCTAGTATGAAACTCATCTTATACCACTCAATCATGATCTAACCCACTAGGTCCCGCCTCGCTAGTGGTATGTTTAGTGTGAGACCCCAAGCCCAACTTCAATAAGACTAGGGCTGGAAACAAGCCTCGAGTAGTACAAAAAATCACATGGGAGGCCTTAGGTTATGAAACCTGTAGGAATTAAAACATCACTAATTATCATAAAATAACAAAAAATAAAAATACAACTAATACCCAATGAATGAAAAAACTATATCTCGTAATCATAAAATTCAAAAATTACTAGAAAGAAGAAAGGGAAAAATACAATCACACCACAACTTTAAAGGAAATCCAACCATGGAATATAGTAAAATGGGACATCTAGTGTGAACCAATGTCTGTGTAGCCAATATATACTATTTCTTCTCCTAGACCACTAAGGATATTTATGTACAGCTTCTCATCTTCATAATAAATGACTTTTTCGAAAATATATCATGAATGGGTGAGTAAAACAATACCATTTATGAAAAATTAAAATCAAAAAACCCTAAATAATAAAACTGTAATTATATCATCACTAGGGAATGTTGGTTAGGGTTAGAGACTTTTAATAAATACATCTAGAAATTATCCATGTATACAACTAGTATCAGGATAATGTCACAACATAAAGTAATACTTGGATTCTACTTGATATAACTAGATAACTTCATTCGGGAGAACTCACTCCATGGTCTATACAACATTTATGGAACTCATCAGATAGTATATTCTCTTCTGGTATCGTTAAGAATAAGAATGCACCAGAAGTTTGGAGATAACGACACAAATATTGGGGATCAAACCTAGAGCTATACAAGACACTGAAAATCATAACTATATTAATCCACTCAGTAGGAGATCAATTACTATGTATGTTAGTCAAACAACATCCTAAAACCACGCATTGGGGAGATGATATGATAGAGGATTCGTCCATGGTCCACAAGGGGTGTTATTATAAGTATACATGAGACTAATACCACTATGGGTATCACATAAAATGCTCTATACATAATTCCTCACTCTACCAACATGTATAATGAACCAAGGGAATGTTCCCTATAGAATCTACTCCATACTGAAGAGAAAAGGGGAATAAAGCTACCATGGGAAATAAATATAAAGTGTAATGGCAGTACATGGAAAGTCATTCTTACCCATGGTCTTCCCCTATGATTAAAATCATGAACATTTACTCTAGGTTTTTCTTGTGTAGTTTGGTTGTGCATGATTACGGTACTATTTTCGATTTTTGGGTTATGCTTGTGTAATCTCAATGTGCATGTATACATGACCATGTCTATTCCTGTGTACCCTAAGGGTAAATTCTGGGTCATGTAGTTATATAAAAATATGTGTGACATGATTTAAATGAAATTTGATTCATTTCTCTATCTGTAAACCATTGCATCATAGATGGTGTACTTCACAAATGTGCTCATTGAAAAACACTCGATGTAGTCTATAATTTTCCAGAACCTTCATGCTCTAAACATGTCCATGCACACTGCTTCCACCATGGTTTTCATGACAAATCACTCCCATGATTTGATTATATGTGTTGGCCTTTCCCTACCGTCAATGATGGATAAATTCCAGTTATCAGATCATATTATGTGTTATCTATCATCTCTTTGATAAATCATTATAGGTCATGCCGAGAATCATATGGCTTGATCCATTACTGATCATTAGTTTCAACTATGTATCAAAAACATGGAATCAATATCATAAAAAATAAAATGTATCAATCCATTGTGCTAATGAAATATTGTACAATTGTTTTTTACAATTTATTTTTCAAACCACTGGATAATTGGAATTTAGATGATGATGGAATGATTTATATAGAGAGATAACTACAAAAGACATATGAAAATAACCACATCCATTTTCCTAGATAGCCTCCATTAATTTCCATATGGTGATGAGTGGAGAGGAATAACCTGGAATAATGAAATAATATAGTTTACTAATTTTCGTAGAAGATAGATCAAAAAATTTAATTCATTCATGGTCCCACATATCACAATAATAAAATAATTTATTTTATTTCAATGTTTAATTATCTAAAAATGGATAAAATAAAAAAAATGAAGCATCTTACCTCAAGTTTGGTTGAATCATTGGTAAAGAACAGTTCTTTTCTGTGGGGATATGTGGTTGGTCTAAGGGATTTTCCAATACTATGATTAAATTGAGGATTCTAGGTCATGGAAATATAATAATTAATGGATTTATTTAATTATTTATTAAATTACTAATTGGTCCATGACATCACTTTCATGAAATACCCAATGCTAAAAATGGTTTTGCTATGCCTAGGGTAAAAAGGAATTCTAGATTCAATTGTAGCCTCATATTTCCAATTTCAGCACTCAATTCCTAAGGAATCCCATTATTACATAAAAAATATATTTACATAAGATAATATATTTAATGTTTTTTATTATATCTTCAATTAGGATCAATAGGCGTCGAAATCTTACATCATATCAGTTCCTTGTTATGAAAATATTTCATAATATATTTCAATTTCATACATGAAAAAAAGATATTAATGTCAATCTATGTGTATTCACCTTAAATGTAGCTTCATTCGCCTACAGTTTTTCAAATGATCAATTTATATGGATATTGAATTGTACGAACCTCATCACCATTGTGACATTAACATATATATAAAAAATAATCAATATGTGTTAAATAAAAATACATTATATCTATCTCTCAATTTTAACTGAGTGATGCACTAGATATTCCAATTCTTTCTCTATTTCATGTATATAATTGTAATTTCATAATAATTTCATATATATTCTATAATTTCATCCTATTATAGCAATTTTTTCTCCTCAACATTCTATTCATACATGTCCATTAATCTCATGGACCAATTATATTGATGTTAATTCTTCACTTAAAAGGGGAGGAGTTTCCCCTAGAGGAGAATATTGGGGGATAAAACAATTTATGTTTTAAATATTCTTCCCTAAACTAAAAATTCATCAACTTGCCTCTCTAAATAATCCTTCAAGGATTATTTGACCATATTATCCTAAAAAATCATCATTTCTTGGTTTAATAGATTAAATTTATTATTGGATATTAGATGATAAGGGATGATACTATTATATCTTTATCAATTCATTTCACGAAAACTCTTCATCATGTGATTATTAACATGTTTATATTTACCACTAATGAGTAATCAAGGAATTTAATACAAATAAAATATATTATTATTTAAGAATATCATGACGACTTTCATTATATTATTTGATAAAAATTTATCACCCACCAATTTGGAGACTTAATCAATTGAAAACAATATATTGTTTTTTGTTATAATTATTTTTAAAGTGCATAGAAAATAATTTTCACACACATGAAAATCCTTGATTTCTAGAATAATGTGTTTTTTCATCTCATTGTTTCTTCCAATATTTCTTATTCTCTAGTATTTATATTATCTTTGTATATTATTTTTATCAACTTGATGCAATTTGGGACAAGATAATACCATTTAAATGATCCTAGAAACTATATTATTAATTTCATGTTTCCCAAAAGTTGGTGAGGAATGAACTAAAAGTGACTCACATTCCATTAAATATTTAAGAATATGTCTTAATATAAGGAAATTTACTAATTTCATGATTGAAAGAAAACCATACCAATAATATTATAATATATTTAAAATAAATCTTTTCACTTTTTGGTGTGAAAAATTATTGTAAAAGATATAATTTTCAAAATAATGTTTAATATAAGAAAACTATAGGCGGGATATAAAATCAAAAAGAAATATTTCGTTTTATAAGAACTTATAAGTGATATCAAGCTCCATGTTTTGTTCCGCATGTGTAAGTTGTATACTAACTATATGAATTTACACCATATTCTTTTAGCCATTATTATTCCTAAAAATGATTTTAAATTATTATATATTTTTATTAATAAAATTAATTTTGGTTTAAAATATGTCATTTGTAATAAATAATATAAGTATGCATTATAAAAGAAAAAAATAACCTTTTAGGGGACATGATACAATCTGAATTTATCCAAGGTAAAAAAATATGATAATAAGTTCATTCATAAATGTGGTTTAGTTAATATAATAATCATTGAGTTTATAAACATTTTAATATACGGTCTATAAGATAAGATCAACCCATTATCTGTTAATAATCCCCATGGTAAAATCCCCTACATAGCACATCAGCTCAAAATAATATTCCATGTTTTGAGAGATTATAATTTGGGTGCCACAAGATTTCTTATAATGATATCAATGATCAGTTAAAATTAATTTTTCAACAAAAAAACTATTCTTAACAAAATTTTAGTGATTATTTATGAAATAATAAAATAAATATTTAAAAAAGACTATGTAGAAACTATCATATACATGAAATACTATAACACCATTTTGTCGATTTAATGTTATCCAACTTTTGGATCACCTTTATCTTTATAGAATAAAAATCACATCCCAACCTTGGAATTATTTTCTAATTTTATATTCTTCATTATAACATGAATTATTAGTTTTTATAGATGAGTATAGAATAACATTCTTCACATATTTTTATCCATATGTCCAAATTACTCAAATAGATATCAAGTTATCTCCCAAAAAAATTATTTAAAATTATTTCTAGAAATATATTCTCCATACCATGGAATATATGTATCATGAACAATTATAAAGTTATTAATACATTTTATATTCCAAATAAAATTTAGTGATATGTGATTAAACCATATATACAAGTGAATTTGGTTCTCTATTGATCATTATGTTCAGCCGATCTTTGGTTATAACCAAAGTAATAATCATATAAAATAGAAGTCATTCATTTTTTTTCTCCCAATGTATTGAAAACTAAATAGAATAATATAGCATAATTTCTAATCTATGTATTCAAAACTAAATATTACATAAAAAATAACAAGTTGAGGACATTTTTCATTTAATTAATCACATTTTCTATATTATTTAACATTATCAAGCCATCCTTTTTTGGAAAGACATTCAAGAGACTTACCCATTCACTATGAAGAAATATTGAATATATTTCATTATTCTATGAATATAATCACCACTTTTTGATAACTTCATTCAATTTTGGTTTGATATATATTTGGTAATGAAGAAATGGTTTCATCATCAATTCTGTTATCACATTATATGTAAACACAATGGGATTGATTCACATGATAATGGAATACATCGATGAATTTTATTGTCTTATATTCATCAAATCTACTAGTAGTTGTTCCTATTTTCCTTCAAAAATTGAAAATTTATCATGGAAAGTTGAATTTAAATTTCTCTAAAAAATTAAATTTCATAGTAAACATCATAGAGTAATAAACTCAATCTATTATGGAATCTTTAATGAAAGAGCAAACTACATAAAAACTCCCTTTAAAGTGGTTCCTCACATTATACACCTCTAGTTATAGATTGGTCTTCATCAATTAGTTGATGTTATTTCTCCTATAATATATAATAAATTATAATAATAAATTTATTATCCCATTATTATTATAAACACTCTAATTTTGGTTTTTTTTTCTTTTAATAAATACTGAAAATAAACTTATAATCATCAAAATATATTCCTTACATATAAATATTTTGAGGTAAAAAATATTTTTTTCATTTCTATCTTTGAGAATTTTTTTAAAGTTTGGGGATGATGCCTCATTTATTGAAATTTAGAATTGTAATTTATATTATCCACTGATGTTAGTTGACTAATTATTCTTATAGATATTATAGAAACCCGTAACATGTACTCTAGGATCTTATTATGAAATCATAAACATTGAATTTCTAGATTTTATATGGATAACTGTACCCATTTTTTAATCGGAGAACTAAAAATAAAATAAAATTTTTATCACTTAAATTATTGAGAACCATTTAGATTTTTAGTTTTAGAAAATTTGGACCTACTCATATCAACTTTAAGTAATAAACAAATACTTCATAAAGATTAACATCATCTCCTAATATTCACAGTATTTTTCCATATTAGCCCGTCAAAATCATCCTTTGGAAAAACATTATATTCATAAATCATTCAACCTATTTATTTATAACATGAGGAAACAGAAACATTAGAAGAATGATATAAAATTATCAATAAGGGTAAACATAATCATTTACAATTTATTGTCATCAATGAGAATAAGAGTGTATAAGGGTATGAATATGTAGTCTAAGTACATCAGAAAATCATAAAAGAACTCATACCAATTATTAACAGGATAACAGTATATGAAAACATGGAAAATGATGGATTCATGAGAGTCAATAATCATGATCCATAAGATAACAATCTAGATCATATGGAACATTATAAACCTATATGAATAATAGAAAATATATATTGGTATCTTGGTACATCATCTTATAGAACCCTTATATAATCCTTAAAACCCCTTATAGAACCATTAAATATTTGAATAACCATACAAACAACATCCAAAATAATTCACTATATAAAATAATCATTACCCAATTAATTAGAGAGATATCAGGGCACACCCATCATATAAGTTATACCAGGCTCACCCGATGCTATCTAGTCCCACCAATGATTTATAATGTCCCCAGACCCAATAATAAATGAAGAAAGTATAGAATTAATTTCACACTAACATATTGAAACAAAATTTATTCTTTCTAGAACATGATTAACATGAGGAAAATAAATTTGTTCCATAACAATATTTTTAAAACATGATCAACCTGTTGAAAAGAAATGGGTTCATATAATCTCATTAAAACAATCATAATTCATCAAGATAAATAATGAGGGTGGTATCGCTAAAAAATAACCCCATTGAAGATTAATTAATAGAAATGGTTTTGGAAAATTATTAATGGAAATAACATTAAAAATCATTAAATACAATTTCTTCAATACTGATATTTTATTTAGAAAATAAAATTTTATAACATAAAACATTTTCAAAAAATCATTGAAAAGAACCTTGAAATCATATAAATAAATCTATTAAAAATTATTTAAAACTCTTTTATAGGAATATATCCCATAATATTTGAAAAATATTTTTAAAACCATTTTTTTCAGAAAAAATTGTTTTGGAAGAAATTTATTTTTCAAACAAAAAATAAGATTTTTCATAAAAAATCATTCTTTTATTATTGAGTAAATAAAGATTGGAAAATTACAAGAAAAATATATTCTTATGAAATAAAAATTGGAGAAGAAATCTCATAATAATTATCTATTGTTGGATCATAATATTTCAACATTTGATATTTAATCACAAATAATCCCAATAAATGAGAAAATTTTAATATGAAACACTTACCACTTTGGTAACATTGAATAGTAAGAACCATGAAAGAATTAAAATAAATGAATATTATAATATTAGTAAAATAAATATATTTGTGATATATCATGAAAAATGGGAAATATATACTCCCCAAAAAAGAATACATGTATATAACATAACATACATCTCAAAGAAATAAAATTGATACAAAAATCCCTTATAGATTTGGTAACTTTTAAACTGTAAATCACATGAAATATATCTACTAAAATGGATATGTAAATAACCATAAATTTAATTATAATAATCATAAAATACATTCATGGTCATTATACACACTATACCACAACAATAAGTTGTGAAAATGGCATGTATCTCACAAAAATAGTGGTGAGATGGGAAAAATCCTTACCTTCATTTCGATTCATCCCAATTATTCATTATCATTATGAATAAGAAAAATATATTAATTATCTAATTTCATGATACCCTTTTCATTATTATTATTAATTTTTTTCAATTATAAAAAAATCATATGAAATTACTTATTCAATTATTTTTACATAAGATGTTTTGAAAATATTTGGCTTCATTGCCAAAGACGTCTTTAATAGGTTGACTATGGTCAAAGGGGTAATTATATAAAAACATATAGAATATTAATGAATAAATAATTATCATATTTATGCATCAGTTATTATTTTAAAACCAATTATGAATTATTGTTATAAAAACAAATAAAACATTATGATAATGGACATTGTAGTTCGTACATACGCATGAGTAACGTTTCTAATTTTTTCAATGCTCATTATTGATGTAAGGTAAGTAAAATATATCAGTATATAATAATAATTATATCATAAATACCATATTATTTAATTATATAAACATATATATATCATTATTGTGATATTGTTATGAAAAAAAGAATCACATCCCTTCTATGATGTGGTAGACGAGACGTCCACGAATGATGTTATAACATTTTCAGTGTGTGACATGGTATGAAGAATATGATATATTATTTTTACATAAATTTATTTATGTCTTAAATATAATAATTATTTCATTTTTATCATATATAATCATTATATTCAAACTTATTAAGGTCCATGTTACACATTAGAGAAAAACTCTTCACATAGCTTCATGAGATGATAGTTTGTCGTGCACACTAGTGTTTTTATCGTATATCGAATGGTATGGAAAATAAATAATTTATATAATATAATGAATCCATATGAATTAATATATTATAAATATCATATATATCATATATAAAGAGTATTTGTACAATTTGTCTCAACCATGATTGGTGGTAATGGAAAATCAAACATCATTCCTCGATGTGGTAGTTTTCCATACACATTAATGATTATTTCATAAAAAATTTGATGGTAGTGGGTGTGGGTGTATGTAATAACCTTAAAATAAAAATATATTAGTATATTTATGACACATATTTGATTATATTGACATTTTATAAAAAAAATTAATAAGGTGGAAAAAGAAATAAAACAAAAACACATGTAAACTAACGTTATATCCTCTTCTGGTAACTACTTTTAGTTTTCATGAAAGGGAATTTATGGATGTCTTTAGGCCAATATAAAGTTTAATTCGATTAGAGGAGGTATTTGGATAAGTTATTTCGGAATTCTTGGATGATCCAAATATATTTAGAGGTGTGAACATGTGGGGAGATTGAGTGCATTTTATTGTTGAGGAGGAGTGGAATTCTGGTAAATAATCAAATTTATTTTCTATTGGAAAGTCTCCCTTAACTCATGTACCTCAAAAATTGAATAATAATGAATTGTAATGAATATTATTTCAATAAAACCCTCCAATAAAATAATAAATACTTTTTAAAATAATTTTGTTCATTAACTCTTATGTATCTTTTTATTTTTTATTTTGGATTTTAATTATAGTTATTAGTTTTATATCCTATGCACATAGTACATTAAGACAAAATTAATTTGATATTTATTAGAAAATTTATCAACATTTATTTTATATATGAGTTCTAAATTATAATAACAAACTCCCAGGTGTGTTGGAAAATAATTTTAATAGAAGTGCATGTAACGCACAAAAACTGTTCTTTAATCCTAACTATGTCAACATTACTTTTACTATTTTGCGGTAAATATGTTCATTATAAAAGATAAATTGTTCCATTAATGACCATATTTTATATTTATTTACATCTATAAGTATCTTAACATAAAATTTATTTTTTATAAATTGTAAATCATTTAATAAAATTTCATTTATTATAAAATTACATTAATGACCATTTTGATATTATTTATTTACTTTGAATTTTAAAAATAAAAATAAAATAATTTAACTTAAATATATTATGTTCACAGATATGTTTCATGATATATTCATCTTAAAAAAATAGTGTAATGGAAAATTTAATTCTACTTAGCTAACATTTAATATTTTTAGTATCATTTATTTTAGTTTATTATTAACTAAATAATACATGCGTTTGAATTTTAAACGAATTTAATTTAAAAATATGATATCTAAAAATTAATGATAAGTTATGATGATAACATCAATTCATTTAAATTTTAATATAATATTTATAACTCAAATTATATACTTTTTTCCTACAACTAAATCTTAATAGAAATTTAAAGGGAGAAATGTACATTTTTCATTATTCTTTATTTAACTTATTATATGAGTCGGTTTCATTGAATAGTGTCCCAAATTGTTAAAGATTTCTTTAGTATAGTAATAAGGGTAAAACTATGTCTAGAAAATGGGTTTTGGACAAGTGTTGGATAATTTTTAAACATTATAATCTATTTTTGGCCACTGAGTTATGTCGTTTTCACCTTAATCGTTGTAATTAATGTTAATTGTTTTCAGTGATCAATTTTATAAAAAATTATGTTTAAAATACTTGATAATATTAATTAATATGATTAAAAAATGGAATATATTATTTTTAAATAAATTTACAGAGGTTGAAAATTTTAATTTAAATTTAATCACATAAGTATGATGAGAAATATGGTTTTTAAAGAGAAAATGTTCAAAATTTTACTTTGTTTATATTTCAAAATTCATCATGACATTTTTTCCAGTGAATTATGATGGATTAATATATGTATAATTGAAATATTTTTACTTTAATATTAATTCAAAATATAATTTATCTTAGTAAATAATTTAGGCAAAAACATATTTTCTTATTTAATATAATTATTTTTCACCAATCATAAAAAAATGAAGCATTTCAGAAAATTAAAAAAAAATCACATTGACCTAATTATAGTATATTATTTTTAAAAATTCAGTTTATTCTGTAAAATAAAATTATATAATTTTCCAATAATTATTTGTAAATAAGTGCACCAAAGAAATGTGAAAAATCTACTTTCGAAATAAATAAGGTTTTTAAATAAAAAAATTGGATATATTTTTACCTATTTTCTTGAAAACACGTAGAATGAATGTTAAACATTATATTGAATATATATTATATAGAAATTGTATTATTATAATCCAATAAGAGTTATTTATTTATTTCATTAGTATAAAACAAACATCTATACATTTAAGTAGTTTTTTGGAAAACTATTTCCTTTTATTTTCAAAAAGTTTTTATTTCTATTTATAATTAATTGGAAACTAAATAATACCTTAGATATACATGTTTAAATAATATATTTATATTTTAGTTAATCATGGTCATTCCAGCTATTCAAAAAACTATGTTAAAAGGTAATATTTATCATCTATCATTTATTTCTTGTATTTTCCATCAAACATAAAAATATTGGGGTTTCATGTAACTAATTGTTTTTAAATTATTAGTTTGTTACATCCTCCCTCCCACCCCCCATTTCATAAATTGATTCCTCGCACTTTGAAATTTCTCTCGATAATCAATGTTTTGAAACCCATATATTAGAAGAATCATATCATATATTCACCCAATATAAATAAACCATTATTCAATAAAGAATACCATAATTATGTAACATAAACATAAGATTTTCTTATAAAAATGTTATACTAATGAGGAATTGACATGTTTTTGTTATAGGCATTAAACCTTATCATCCTTGAATCATGGTTTTAAGATCCACTGCCTCGTTAGATGTGACTTTTTGTCACAGAGAATACATGTTGTCCTTTTTAAGTTAACCATGAAATCTAAATCCTCCCAAAATAAAAATTCATGTGGGTCTTGGGAGTTAAAAATACCTCTACCAAAAAAAACATCTCAAAAATATCATTAATGAATTCAAATTTATTTACTTTTAAAAACCCTCAAATGGGGAGTCTAATACTTTGACATTATAATCAACCCTGATTTAATAGACCTTTGATGGTATACATAACTCATAAGATAAAATCACATGAAAACATCATATTCTAAAATGGTTTCTAAACCATCCTCAAATACGATGTATATTTTACTAGAACCCAAACACCTAGATATGGTGATGAAATAATAAACCTTTCATTTTCAATTTTAATTACAATAATTTTGACCCATTTTTTCACCCAAACCATTCAAGATAAAAATGAAAAAGTGTGTCATTTACATTATAAAGGAACTTTTAGGAATAGACTTATAGATAATTATGAGAAAATCATATCAACATGGGCTCATAAACTATTTTTTCATAATAATGATCACCATATCCCATTATAACCATATTTTTTTACATTATCCCATTATCATCATCCGTGTGAAATCCTTTATAGACAGAAATTTTTCATCCCCATTCTTTATAACCTAGGGAAAAGAATACATAATAAGGTTAAACTCAAATTTATAGTAACAGTAAACATATGCATTAATAATTGAATGTCATCAATAATCATAAGAGTGTATAAGGCTATGAGGATATAATCAGAGTGTGTGGGGAAATCACAAATGAAGTCATACCCATCAATACACAAATCATCAAATTTGAATATATGGAAATGGAAATATTCATTAGAATCAATAATCATGAGCCATGTGATAATAATATATATCATTAGAAATATTATAATCACATCTTAATCATAGAAAAAAAATATTGTTATCTTCCAACATCATCTCATACAACACTCACATAACCCATAAAGATACCTTGTAGAATCCTTACAAATTAAAATAACCATAAAACCAACATACATTATAATTATTCATAAAACATAATAATTACCTAATTTATTAGAGAGCTATCAGGGATAACTCTTCTTATAATCAATAATAGGCTCACCCAGTATTATCTGGAGGCACCCATAATTTATAATGTCCAAGAAATTAATAATGAATAAATCAGATTGATAATACATTTCATCATAACTCATTTAAATAACGTTTATTCTTTTTATAAAATTATTGACCAATGGAAAAAAATGGGGTCCCCCAAAAACTATTTGAAAAATGATTAACCCATCGAAAATAATTATTTTTTTATGAATCTCTTTAAAACATGATTAACTTGTGGAAAAAAAATGGGTCTTATAACAATCTCTTGGAAATAATCATAGTCCATTAAGAAAAATAATTATAATATTATCACAAAAAAATATACCCATTAGAGGATAACTAACGAAAATGGTTTTCAACTTTGAAGAATGGGAATAACATTAAAATATCATTAAAAATATATTTTTTTAAATACCCTTTTTATTCTAAAAATAATAATTTTTTTTTGAAAATTTATTTCTTTAGAAATAAACATTTATTATTATAATAAAATATTTTAAAAATAATTTAAAGATCCAAATGAGTAAAGAATCATTGTTTTTAATTTAAATAAAACCTTCTAAAATATTTTTGACAATCATATTTTAGAAAACTGGGTTTGGAATAAAAATGAATTTCGACCAAAAGTACGATTTTCCATAATAAAAATGTTATTTGGAACTCCTACATACATAAAGTGGAGAAAATGAAGTTAAAAATTTATTTATATGAAATATACATAGTAAATGTAATTTCATGATACTTTTTTTGAGGTATATCATAATATTTCAACATTACAGACTTAATCACAAACAACCCTAGTTAATGATGTTATTATAACATGAAACACTTACAATATTGGTAACATTTAATAGTAAGACCCAATAAAGAATAAAATTAAAAGGAACATGGAATGTCATGAAAATAATTATATTCATGAAATAAAATATCCTAGGGTAATTATATATACCTCATAAAATATGATTGTTGTATAACATAACAAAACTCAATGATGGAAAATTGATAGACCTATCCCACACCGCTTTGGTACCATTGAAACCATAAACCCCAGGAATGAGAGTTCCTAAAATGGATATGTATATATCCATAAATTAATTTATAATAATCAAAAAATTCATTATTTTTCTTTATATAAACTACCTAAGAAAATAATAGGTGAATATGGAATATATCTCATGGAAATAAATGTGAGAAGACAAAAACCCTTACCTTGAGTCTTATTCGTCACACTTCTTCTTCATCATCATGAATAATAAAATTATTTTAATTTATTTATTTATTTATTGCCTAATAATTTTTTTTAATATTTTTATTTCACTTATAATCTTATAATATGTAATTATACAATCATTTAAGTTTACCTTAGACATTTTTACTATATAGGGATTCTATGTAAAAAAAATTAGTAGGTCGATTATGTTCAATAGGGTCATTATTTAAACATATCCAGAATAATAATAATTTTATAATTATCAAAATAATATATAAATTTTAATTTTAAAAACAATTATGAATTATGGTATTGAAAAATTAACTAACGTTATGATCAGAGAGACGGTAGGTCGTATGTTCCCATTAGTAACGTTTCCATTTTTTCCAATGATAATTTTGGAAGGATGTTATGTAAATTTTTCTTTCAATATTTATAATTATTTCTTAAATTTTGTGTTAATTAATTATAGGTGCATATATATATATCATTTTGGTTGACTTGCGATGAAAAATAAAAAACACATCGCTTTGAGGAAATTGTAGTCCACACATCCACGAATGACATTATCACTTTTTCAGTTTGTGAAATAGTATGAATAAAATGATATATTATATTTTAGTAAGGATAATAAACTATTTAATATAATAATTATTTTATTTATACCATATATATTTATTACATGTACCTTTATTACTTTCCATTTAACATATAAGTGAAAACCATCACATCGCTTCATGAGGTGGAAGT
Organism: Viscum album; assembly: GCA_963277665.1. Classification (NCBI taxonomy): domain Eukaryota; kingdom Viridiplantae; phylum Streptophyta; class Magnoliopsida; order Santalales; family Viscaceae; genus Viscum; species Viscum album. The sequence continues at coordinate 1,408,018,622 of OY728135.1, forward strand.
CTGTCATCCACACGAGTGCTGTTACTATATCCCCTATGACATGGAATGTAAAATATTTTTATGTCATATAGTTAATAAAATGGTAATATTATGTTATAAATATTATATATATAATAAAAATTATTATTTCAATCGTTATTACCAACCACGAGAGGTGGTAATGGAAAAAATCAACGACATTCTTTCACAATGCAGTAGTCCTCTGTACACACAAATGATGATTTCATAATCCATTTACTGGAAATGTGTGTTATTTTAGTTAATAAACCTAATAAAAAATGTATCATTAAAATTAGGATTCTAATTTTATTATATAATAATATTATTATAATAATTTGAAAGGGTGTACAAATAAATAAAACAAAAACACATGTTGATGGATGTTACCTCTTCTTCGGGTAAATCCTTTTGGTTTGAACTAAATAACTTCCATGGTTGAATTTATCTAATTTTAATTACTCTATAATGATTGGATATATGTTTAGAATATATTTTTTTATGTCATTGAGGAACCAAATAGCTTTATAAATGTAAAAATGTGCGAAGGGTGATGACCTTTTATAGTCAATGAGGATTAGTATTCTTGTAAATACAAAAATGCATTTACCATTGGGATGTGTTTTGTAACTAATGTACCTAAAAATTTAAATAATAATGTTTATTATTGGTTATTAGGTCTATAATAGCATCCATTGTAGAATGGAAATACATTTTTAAAACATTTTGTTCCTCAAATCCTAAGATTTCTTAATTTTTTCATTTTTTAATAATGTAGCATGTTTTTGAAAGATGTAATTAATCCATTAAGTCTAATTTAAATGGTGAATTATTTTAAATTTTAAACCCACTTATTTAAAATATTATATAAAATATATAAAATAAAAATTCAATTTTTGTTGGAAAATAAATTTAATAGAAGTGCATGTAAGGTGAAAAAAACACTTCTTTCACCCTAACAATGCCAATAATGTTTTTACTATTTTTGTGTCAATATTCTCATTATAAAAGATCAATTGGTCCATGAATGTAACATATTTGATATTTTTTATCATTTAAAAATAAATTTAAAGAATTATTTATTTTTAGTACTTTTAAATCATTTAACAAAATACTATTTATTAAAAAATAACATCAATGAACATTTAGGAATTATTTATATAATTTTAATTTAAAAAATTTCAAGAAAAAAATAAAATTAAAATATATTGTGTTAAAAATTGTGTATCAGAATATATTCATCTAGAAAAAAAATGTAACACAAAAATTCATTCTATTTACCTCACTTTTATTATTTTTAGTATCATATATTTTATTTTATTATTAACCACATAATCCATGTGTCGGTGTTTATTATGAATATAATGTAATTATTTAATTTATAAAAATGAAATTTATTTTATTTTGATAAAGATTAATTTTTAATTAAGAATAATATTTTTAATCAAAACTATTTAGTTGTTCCCTATACCTAGATATTTACAGACATTTGATAAAACAATTATTCATATTTTATTTTTCTTTATTTAACACATTATATAGGTCACATTCAAGGAACATTATCCCAAAATTTCATAAATTACAATAGTAAGGTAATAAGGGTCAAAATACATCTAGATAATGTGTGTTGGAGAAGTTTTGGATAATTTTCACACCATATATTCTATGTTTAATGACTAAGTAAACTCATTTTTACCTTAATCGTTCTAATTAAATTTAATTGTTTCTAGTAATCACTATTGTCAAAATTTATATTTTCCTTAATAATATAATATTAATTATGATTATTAAAAATATATAAACCAATTTTCATTATTCAAATCAATGAATTGGTAGGATTTAAGTCAAAATTAATCCTAAAGACATGATGAGAAAGCAAGTTTTTAAATTGTAAGTGATCAAAATATCACAATGTTTTTATATGATAATTCAATATGAAAAGCATCCCAATTAAATATATTATATTAATATATGTTTAAATAATCATTTATGACTTTAAAACAAATTGAAAATATAATTTATATTTGTAAATAATTTTGGAAAGAATACATTTTTCAATTAAAAATCATAATTTCTCACTATCCATCAATAATTGAAACTTTTAAGAAAAACAAAAAAACATTTACTATAATCTAATTTTGATATTTTTAGTTCAAAATTTTATTTTAGTTTTTAAAATTGAATTAATAAAATTTTCAAAAAATAGTTTGAAAATAATTTCACCATTAAATGGATAAAAAAATATTTTTAGAATAAATATGACTTTTAAGAGTATAATTGGATTTATTTTTATCTATTACATAGAAAATAGATAGGACTAATTGGAAAAATTATATTGAATATATTTAATATAAATTTAATTAATTTAATTAAAAAATATTGATTTGTGGAATTTAATTTTATAAAAAACACTTTACACATTTATAGTCTATCATAAAAATGAATTACTTTTATTTTCAAAAGCGGTTTTTTTCATTTATAATTAATGGGCCAATAAATAATTCTTTATGTATACATGTGTTGACCAAATTTTAATATATTATTTATTAATGTTCATTATATTCATTCCAAAGGCTTTATAATAATATTAATATGTATCATTGGTTGATTAAGTTTAGTTATTCATGTTGAATGCACCATCAACAAAAAAATATCGATGTTGCGCATACTGAAAGCTATGTCAGTGTTTCATATCATTAACTTTAAAAAATGATTTTATGATTTTAAAATCTCATGGTTTTATAGATGTAATGATACTCTTGTTGAATTTTTTTACCTATAGAGTCTTCTAAAATATATATATTGAAATATTTCTGAGGCTCACAACCATGTTAAAAAGAATCTTCCCATTGGTACATTATATGGTGGAACATAGAAATGAAATGCATCTCGGATCCCTTATCATCATTGGGATCATTATTTGAATAATCTAATATAAATATTTACTAACTGTGGTAAATATATGATATTCAGAAAATCTTTTATTAAAAAATATCTTATTTGATAACATAATATAGGACAATACCTGTGAAGTATTTTATATTAAATGAATATTTATTTGAATATAAGTGAAATTATACAATAGAATTTTAAATTACTATTATATATTCCCTTGAAAAATCCTCTTGAGAATGGAACATGGGTTATTTAGTGTTTCAAAATAAAATACTCTTCCACTTTTACCTTTTCATGAACTAGATGTTTATATCCCTCTTATTAATTAGATGAATCAATTTTTTTAATATGTTATTATTTTATCTCTATTTATTTTGAAAAATTTATCCATATTATTTATTATAATAATCCTTATATATTTCTATATTTTTATTACATATTTTCCACCATATTTCCTTTATCATGTGGTTTCCTTTCATACAGTTTGTATTCACTTCATAATATCATATCCTTACCCCTGTATATAATGTAGTTTCATGTAACAAAATAGGGAACAATTTATTTTTCTTCTAATGTCCATTAAATATTCTACATAACTCAATATTTAATAAAATGGATTTATAATTTATTTTATACAATCTTTACATTGTCATAGTAATGGCTTCACTAAAAAACTACTCATAATATCACTAATAATTATTTTAATCATTTAAATGATATATGATTTTTGGGGATATGCATGTTTTTACGATCTTCACAAGAGTTTTTGTTTTCGTATGAATTATTTTTTAGTCTAGTATTACTTCTCCTAAGGCACTGGTAATGGTTTAAATTTTAATTGGGAATATAGAATATATGGTCATATTGATGGTCATTAATTTATATAATAAATATTCCTTCCTTTATTATTGTTACATCCTTCATATTATGGTTGATGGGGCTACTAGAGCCTCAGTTGACTATAGAAATATGGAAATTGTTAGGGAACCAAATTATTAGAAATTGATTTAAAATTGAGGGATTGGATGTACTCTACACGTGTGAAACAAATTTGATAAAAATTTGAATAAATGAACATCTCACGAGATTACACCTCTATTGTGGGTGTGGATAATGATTCATATTGGGGGGGAAATGGAATGTGTCTGGATTCTTTGTAATAAATTCCAAATAAACATATAATCATGTGGTCTCTTCAACATGATGAATTATTATAATTAATGGACATATATTACTCTTCATAAGGACTGAATTATGAATGTCATCATCTATTTGGTCCTAAAAATCACTTGCCTTCATCATGGGCCCTTTAGCTGCTAAATGAATCAACCATGGCATTAGATTCAGTCCAATGTTGGTAATAAAATAAATTAAAATTTTACTAGCTTGTGATTCAATGGTGTATAAACCATCTCAAAAACTATTTAAATCAATCCCATGATTCTTAAGATTTTTATCTACTTATTTGAGTAAACTTTTAGTGGTTATTCCTAAAAATCCTCATAGAAGTAGGTTAGATGAATTTTTTTAATGTTAAGTCATATTTTCTCATATATCTATGATTCCAACAACCTAACTCATTTTCCACTCTATATATATGTATTATATAGAGAAAATTAATAACCATAACAACATTACATCTAAAAAGACATCATAATGTCCAATTTTATCATATATATCTTAAAATGTTGAAATATGAATATAAAATTATTAAAATTACATTACATTAAGCTCCTCAATGTTATAAATCATTCGAATTATGTCTGAATTAACCTCAAATTTTATCTCATAAATCCAAGGGTGAAAATACTCAGTTATTTTATATTTATATATATTATATAATAATCTAGGATTGTGTTATCTTAAGGAATTGTTTTTTCATTGATCAGTGGTTCTGGGTGTCTAAACTAAACATTATTGCCCTTTAGTGTATCAGGATTTTGTTTTTTAACAATAAAAAATCAGTTATTTATTTATATATTGCAATTCCAGACTCTATTGTCTCCCTTTAGTCCATACATATCTACATATTTCTCTAAATCCATCTGATGAACTTGAATTCCTATAATGATAAGATAAACATGTAAGGTTTTGGATCAACATGGATCAACCCTTTGTGTGTTTTTTAAGAACAAGGTGCTCGGAGAAGGATCGAAGGAAGTCTAGAGGATTTTGGTCACGAGAAGCTAGAAATATGGGGGATACATGAAGGGACCAAGGGGGCACGATGTGTATTGTTCAGGTTTCAGAAAAATAAAGCAGACCGCCTAGGTGACACATTATTTAGTGTAAGTCAGCCTCAAAGAATTACATGATGTGATGGGGAGGTACACATTGTGTACTACCCCGCCACTGGATATTTTAAAGACACCATGTTGCTCAGGGTTTTTCAAACCATGCGGTTTGAGTGCACCCTCTCTTGACTCTAGATGACCCGGATTCCTCCCTCTTCAATGTTTGGGGATTCCTTCATCCAATATCAGTTCCCCACTTCCTTCTTCGACCCATTTTCAATCCGAGGTAATATCAACCTCTGTTCTTTGGTTTTATTCGATCCGTCTTCTCCCATTTCTCCTTGACAAGCTATTGTGTTTTCGCCCTATGGTTCTAAGGGAGTTTTTTTTTGTTTTTGTTTATGTGGATGTGCCACGACATCCTTAGGTGGATACATGGAACATGATCATGATATTTTTCATTGATCAATTCTTAAGCGAAGAACTTCATAAAACTTTTGAAGTAGGGTATTTGTGGCTTATCTATTCCTTTATGTGAAACTGTAGAGTTATAAGGTTTTAGCCCACTAGATCTCAATTGAATTGAAATGATAAATATTTGAACTGGATAAATAAATTGGTATCGATTCTATGTTATAGCCTCTTCTTTTTCTAGATAGTGTGATTTCTATGCTTCCCTTTTTTATCATGTTGTTACTAAGGGAATTTAGAAAAGGACGTAAACTGTAATTAATTATAAATTATTTTTCAAAGATAAATATTCTTCTAGATAAATCTAGTTTTTGTTGTAAATTGTTGATAATCAAATTGATGCAGTAAGCAGTTTAGTTAATTTTTGATAACTGTGATAGCTTGCTGTTTAGGATTCCCATAGTTGAAACCTAATAATTATGAATCGGTTAATTAATGATGTATTAATTACCTAGTTATTTGATTAAAGATAATTTATGTTAGGGTTATGAGTTACCCAATTTCTTATAAGGTCGTGTGCCATGTACTTTGGATCCATGAGTGGTCATTATATATGTAGGTTTTATGCCTTGTTAAAGGTCCAAGATCCTAGTTGATATGATTTTTGTTTCCTACTATTTTTGTTGTGATGTGAGCCTGGATGGATTTTGTGATATGTGGGGGCAGGGAGCCCCATTGGTTGTGGTAGTAGTTGATGCCTAGAGTGGCGAGATGCATCGGTTTATACATGAGGGTGTTGAAGAGGACACCTAAGATGGTGAAACAAGTTGGATGTGAATGGTAGGATGTTTGATGAATATTGTTGGTTGTTTATCTTCTTTACTTTTCCCACTCCTCAAGGTAGCTATTCTTTCTTACCCTCCTTCCAAAAAGGGCCGAAGACACACGGGGTATGAAACGTTCTTTTGGTGTTTAGCTTCTCGAGGGAGGATGGGTCTATGCTCCTTCTATAGGTGGAAAAGATTTGATGGGTAGTTCATCTAGTCACTGGGTTGAGCCCCCTTGTGTTTAGTAGATTATAATGTTTTCCTAGAATGCCTATGAATATGGGAAAGTAGTACAGTTGTTAATAAATGGTTGAACAAATGATGTTAACCCATGGTTTTTGATCTTGTTGGGATGCAATACTGAGATAATATTTCTGAGAAGATCTAGACTTGGTTTGGTTGTTCCTAGAGGGCATGAAACTTTGGTGTGATTCTAATGAAATATAATTTGGAATTGTAAATAGTTAATTAATATTTAAAAAATAATTAATGTGAAGTGAAATTGATAAAAAGGGAATGAAGTAATGTAATAAATATCTTAAAATGGTTGTGTGATTATAGGATATCTAGTCTTAGCAGTGGCAGTCGGTAGTCCGAGAGACGTTTGCGACATTCAATTCTAAGAGTAGTTCATGCCCATAGTTTGGTTTTGAGGTATAGTATATTATGTAATTTTTTTGTTTCTATATGATACTCCACCTCATTAGTTAGGGAAAATGACACCATAGGGATTTTGAGCCCTGGTGGGTGTTTTCCCCAACATTCTGGTGGGAGGATGGATAGCTGACTACCCCATTTGGCCCCGCTCTCTTCTCTTGGTAGTTACATGTGATGGTAGTCACTGTAGTAAGTTTTCCCCATATTTGTATGTAGAGTTCTTTAATGTCTTTTGGTTATTCACACACATATATTCTGGATATAGTTTCGTATGGACTATTATAGGTGTAATGTGTATAGGCAGTGATGGCTTGAGGATCCATACTCGGTGTATGGTATGTAATGGATTGTTGCATAATGTACGATGTATGATACACGTTATGGGAGATTTGGTGGCTCTCAGAAAATATCTAGTTACTTTGGCTGCATTAACTTAGTTGTTGTGTTTCACGAGGTGTATATTGTGGTGCTTCGTCCAAGTGTCTGCGGGCAAGCCTTTTTGGAGAGAGATTCTTAGGACGTGAAACATAAGGGTAAAGATACAAACTAGTGGGGAAGTGGTAGTCGGGTACCCTTTATATTCTTTATTATATTATATACTCTTGTATATGATACTTGGGGAGAGTATCCATGGTGAGGTTGGGAATTTAGTATACCTGTTTAGCTGAGGAGTTAGTTTCACTTATTGTTCACTATGATTTTGCATACTCTCTTTACTTTCGAACGAGAGGATCTGGGGAGGATCCTACTGTGTATACTATTATACTCACCCTACATATATATAATCTATTTTTTAGGTCACTTGAAGCAGGTTGGAGATCATGCTGGTTAATACAAGCTTGGGGTTGCGGGAGATATTTGGGATTCATGGTCGTTGTTGGTTTTACTTTCTTTTGGTACTTGTAATTTTCCCTTTTAGTTATAGTAGCTCATGTATCTCATTACATATATGTACATGGGATTCCATTTATATTTCAGACTAAGCTAGATTTGGTTGGTTTCTATCTTATCTCCCTTTTCGCATGGGTTCTCTTAGAGGGTAATGCCTCCCATTTATGTGATTACTACACCCTCAGTGCTTGTTGCCAACCTGGGACCAACTGGAGGCAGGACACATGGGTCACTATCTCCCTTCTCACATTTTCGGCCTAGGAGGTGTACACTTTGAGGGGAGGGGTCATAAAAATTTGGTATCATAGGTCTGGATGAGGTATAGGATGGAGTTTTTTATTAGGAACAGGTGAGGATTCATGGTTTGTTAGGGAAATGGTGTCAGTCATGTTCAGAAAGTGATGTAAACACTAGAGATCGGCTGAGACATAGGCGTTTAGGTCCCCCTGTGATCTAATGCACAGACCTTTAAGTTTATAGTGGATATTTGATGAGGTTTTTGTAGGTCACCTTCCCCATCAGGTTTTTGTAGAATATTTATAGTAGGATTCACCAGAAGATCGTCGTAGGGTATAGGTTTATGAAGAAGACACTTGGAAGAGGACACTCTGAGAGTTTTCTCACCAGTGTCTACAGAATTATGAGGGATCCATTTTAGATTTAGTTATAGAATACTGGTTAGAGGAGGTTGAGATATCCTTCAGTTCGATCTGTGATCGGAAAGAGTATTGGGTTTCATTAGTTGTGAAGATTTTCCATGGGGCAGCGAGGCAGTGGTGATTTTTATTTCTCGGGGATCACGAGGAGTTAGCGATCTCATGGGATGAGTTCTGAGACAAGTTCAGAGTCAAGTTTCATTCTTCTACCATGAAGGAATCCCCTCTTTAAGAGATACTTACCCTTCAACAGGGGAGCTCTAGTGTGTGGGAGTTTGGAATTTTTTCAAAGAACCTTTTATGATATTCTTCTGACCTTTTTCTAGATGAGGAGGTCGGGGAGAGGCATTTTGAGGAGGATTTGCATCCATAAATCCAATTATAGGTCACCCCATTTATGATTAAGACATATCTTATGGTGCTAGAGATGGTAGAGGTCATAAAGAAGACATTATCCAAAACCAGATCATCACGATAGGGGAATCTTCAGGATTCCTGACGAATTAGAGTTATCGTCCAGGGTTCCCAGTTTTTAGGGACGAAGAGTTTCCGTGTTTCCGGGGGCAGGTCACAGGCCTTAGCATCTCGTTTCTCCTAGGGTGGTGGATCTCATGACTATACCAATTGATCAGATGATTTTTTTAGTCCAATTTCATCAGTAGCGAGAGTTCTCAACCTTTCAGAGCAGTCACCATGAACCAGGTGTTCCACTCTAGGTTCCTCCGTTGAGACAGTTCTAGTTGAGGCAGAAGCCAAAGGTTGCACCATCATTGGATCCATAAAGAGAATATGGGGTCAGTAGAGGATAGTCACATGATTCTCCCCATCCTCACAGAGCATAGGTTGTTTGTTGTGGTGGCCATCATTAGGGTTAGATAGGTCGTAGAGCATGTCGTGGTCAGTTTCATTTTTTAGCGTTGCCATCACTAGGAAAGCCACACGTCGTTTGAGGTACCATTTTCATTTTTGCTACTTGGGTGTATTCCTTATTTGATTTAGGAGTGACCCACTCCTTCATTTAACCATACCTTGTCCATTATTTGGGAATTGAGGTTGAAAGGCTTCAAGTTCCCTTGTTTATGACTACACTAGTTGGAGGGAGAGCTGACTTGTTTTATGTATGTAAAGATTATGAGCTAGTTTTGGGGAAACACCGCTCTTGGAGAGATTTTCCCTGATTATAGATACAAAAATACGATTTATTCATTGGAATGTATTGGTTGTATTCATTAAAGGATATCCTAGATTGATTCATGAGGCATGTGGTGTTTTTTCATGCTGATGGGAAGCTAGTGGTGTTTTTTGGTGAGAGAGACAATTAGATGGGTCAGAGACATGTTCTGTCCTGGTCATCCTTGATGGATGATCCAATGTTAAGTTCATCATAGGTTTATCGTTTGTAATTTATGAGGGTAGTAGAAGAGTACCCTGATGAATTTCTAGAAGTTGTTATAGCATTACCCCCTCGATGAGAGATCAAGTTTGGGATTGAGTTATAGCCTGGAGTGTCTCTTATCTCTATGTCTCCATGTAGGATCAAACATTTTGAGTTACGGGAGATGCGTATAGATATCGATATTCTATTACAGTGTGGTTCTTCTTGGAAGAGTGTGTCACCATGGGGCACACCAGTTTTTTTGAGAAGAAGGCTGATAGCATTTTGCAGTTGTTTATCAATTATCACTACATAAACAAAGTGAATATGAATAATCTCTATCATTTTCTATGTATTGATGATTTCTTCAATCAAGTTAAGGTTGAAAGTTGGTTCTCAAAGATTTAATTTCTTTCATGATATCATCAGATGTGTGTGAAGGATGAGGATATCCCGAAGACTGGTTTCTGCTGTGATCATGGGAATGACGAGTTCATTGTAATGTCATTCAGTGTGAAAAATGCTCCAGCTGTGTTCATGGGATTGATGAAAGACTTATTATGTGAGTTCCTAGATAAGTTTGTGGAGGATTTCATCGATGAAATCATTCTGTAATCTATGTTTGAGGAGGGGCATGCAGAGCATCTTCACACAGTTTTGTGAGTTCTTCATCAAAATCAGCTATTTGGGAAGTGGTAAAGGTGTGAGTTTTGGGATAGAGATATTCATTTCTTGGGGCATGTTGTATCCCAATATGAATTAGTTGTGTATCCATCAACGATATAAGCAGTTGTGTCTTGGGAATCCCCTAAGATAATGATAGAGGTACAGAGTTTCCATGGTATCATAAGCTACTACATAAAGTTCATCGAGAATTTCTCTCAGGTTGTGACTCCTATGATCACATTGATCAGGAAGTATCATGCATTCATGTGGACTGATCAGTGTTAGTAATATTTTGATTATCTGAAGGAGATGATGGTATATTATTTATTTCTTTGTTTTCCATCATAGGGAGTTCATTTTTATGTTTTCTGTGATGCTTCACATCTAGGGTTAGGTTGTGTTCTGATGCAGAAGAGATCAGTTGGTTATTATGGTTCTCGGTAGTTTCATCCCCATAAAAACAATTATTCCACCCATGATCTTAAGTTAGTGGGAGTGGTTTTTTCTTTGAAGTTGTGGAGACATTACCTCATTGGTGAGCACCTGTTGGTTTTTACCGATAAAAAGATCATGAGGAATGTTTTCCTCAATGTGACTTGAACATGAGACAGCGTCAGTTGATGGAGTTATTACATGAATATGACATAGAAATATTGTAAACACTTGGAAAGTGGAATGATGATGCTAACGCACTAAGCAGAAAGTCACATAGTGATTCATTATGTGAATCTAGTGATTCTTGTATAGTGACGGAAAAACATTTATCCTTACACCTCAATATGGTAGAAGTTAGCAATAGAGGTTGTCTTTTTTAGATGATGGGGTAGTCATATCTAGTGCAGATGGTGGAAGATCCCCAATTGTGGGATCTAGAGGTGGGGGTCTAGAGAGACTAAGTTGTTAGTGGAGAGGTCCATGATGTTTGGTCTGAGGAAGAACAACATCGAGTGTTGTAATAGGTAAGGATTTTCATTCCTTTGGTGATGTTTGAGACAGTTCTCATATGGTTTTGTAGTTCACCTTTAGCGGTACATCCTGGAGTGAAAAAGATCTATCAGGCCTTGAGGAGTCAGTTTTGGTGGCCAGGGCTGAAGCATGACATTGCAGAGTTTTTGTCTCGATGTTTGGTATGTCGGAAGGTGAAGGCTGAGCATTGTGCCCTCAATGGTTTTCTAAATCCATTAGATATTCCTCAGTGTAAGTGGGAGGACATCTCAATGGGCTTTGTTACTATTTTACCTTGAGCTCAGGGATTCCATGATGATATATGGGTGGTGGTGGATCATTTGATGAAATCATCCCACTTTATAGTAATCAGGGAATCGAGTTCGGTAAAGGTTTTTTCAAGGAAGTATATGAAGGAGGTGGTGAGACTCCATAGAGTCCTGATGATGATCATTTACGATCGAGACCCTCATTTTACATCTAGGGTGTGTAGATGTCTCTAGAAGGTGTTCGGTTCTTAGCTATGAATTAGCATTGATTTATATCCACATATTGATATCCAGACATAGTGGACCATCCAAACTCTTCAATACATGTTCCGCTCTTGTGTCCTAGATTTTAGAGGTTCGTGGATAAGGCACTTAACCTTGGTGGAGTTTTCTTACAACCATATTTTTCATTCCACCATTGGTATAGCTCCATTTTAAGCCTTTTATGGATGATATTTACATTCTCCGTTGTGCTAGACTAGGGTCAGAGAGTCATCAATTCTCAGACCTGGTCTAGTGCATACTATTACAGAGATAGTTCAAGTGATTTGTGAGAGGATGAATGTAGTGCAGGATCATCAGAAATAATATGCCAATCAAATGAGGATACCTTTGGAGTTTGATGTTAGGGATCATGTGTTTATGATGGTGACTCCACTTCATGGGAAGTGAAGGTTTGGTCATGGGATTAAGTTGTATCTCTGGTATATTGGTCCTTTCAAGGTGTTGGATCATGTTGGAGTTGTGGTGTATCGAGGAGCACTTCCCCTACAGATGATCTGAATACAATATGTTTTTCATTTTGGGCCTTTTGAGGTGTTGGCTCATGTTGTGCAAGAATTAAATTCATTTGTTTCATGTCTTGTGGCAACACAATGGTATAGAGGAGAGAAAATGGGAACGTGAGTCGTAGATCCGTTCTCAGTGCCCATAGTTGTTTGATGATTATCTCTTTCCTTTTAATGATGTCCTTTTTTTTGTTGTAGAACATTATTTGCAATGAGATTTATTTCATTTTTTTCATGTTTTTCCTTGCTCTCTTTGGGAGGTATCTCCCATAGGAGAGAATTTAGGAGCTATTTGTGGTTGTCATCAGGTGTCGCATTGTTCATTTGATGTGGTTGGGATTATATGGTGGTGAAATCCTTCAGAGGTATCTCACAGGGTGGTTGTTTGGATAAACCCTTTTATATTTATTCTCTGGGTTGGTTTTCGATCCCTGATATGGAAATGTTTTGAGTGGTATCTAATGTAAGGGCTTGGATCCTCATGGATCGACCCTTTGCGTGTTTTCGAAGACCAAGTTCCTCATAGAAGGCTCGAAGTAATTCTAGGGGATTTTGGTCGTGAAAATCTGGAAATATGGGGGATACACAATGTGACCAAGGGGGAGCGACTTATATCAGTCAGGTTTTAGAAGAAAACAATAGAGGTGACAAGTTTTTCATTGTAACTAGGACTCGAGGTGGTACACGACATGATGGGGAGGTACACATCGTGTACTACCTCACCACTGGGTATTTTAATGACACCCAACTGCTCATTTTTTCCAAACTCTATGGCTTGATCGCACCCTATCTCAACTTCGGCCAACCCGAATGCCTCCCTCGACAAAATTTGAGGATTCCTTCATCCTGGATCGGTTCCCCACTCCCTTATTCGATCTGTATTCAATCCAAGGTAAGATCTACCTCCTTTCTTCTGTATTATTTGATCCTTATTCTCCCATTTCTCTTTTCCATGATATTGAATTTGATCTCCATGGTTCTAAGGGAGTTTATTTTGGTTTACTTTGATGTATTTGTTCCATGATATCCTCACGTGGATGCAGTTGTTGTGGGGAAGATGATCATGATCCATTGCTTTGATCCATTCTCGAGTAAAGAGCATCGTAAACCTTTTAAGGTATGAGATTCAGGGATTCTCTATTCTTTTACATGCAACTATATAGTTATCATGTTTTATCCCACTGTATCATAATAGAATTGACATAAAAAATATTTGAACCAAATAAATAAATTGGTATCAATCATATGTTATTGCCTCTTGTTTTTTTAGATAGTGTGATATCTATTCTTGCCTTATTTAGAATGTAGTTCTTGATGTAATTTGGTAAATAACATAAACATGGATTAATTTTAAATTATTTGTCAAAGATAAATAGGAATTTAAATGAATTAAGTTTTTTTATGTAAATTAAAGATAATAAAATTGATGAGTAAGAATGATTAATTAATTTTTAATAGCTATGATATCTTGTTGTTTAGGATGCCCATAGTTGGAACCGACTTATGATGAATCGGTTAATTCAAGATGGATTGATGAATAAATTGTTAGAAAAAAGATAATATCTGGTAGGGTTATAAGTTACCCCCTTTCCAATAAGGATGAGTGACTTGTGATTTGGATCCATGAGTTTTCATTCTGTATGTAGGTTGGACACCTGGTTTAAGGTCCAAGAGCGCAGTTGATATAATGTTTGTTTCCTACTTCTTGTTATGTGTTGTGAGCCTAGATGGCTATTATGATATGTGGGGGCAAGGAGGCCCATTGGTTATGGAAGTAGTTGACTTCTAGAGTGGTGAGATGCATCGGTTTATGCATGACAGTGTTGAGGAGGACACCACGGATGGTGAAATGGGTTGGATGTGAATGATTTGAAGATTTCTGAATCTTGTTGGTTTTTTATCTACTTTAATTGCCCCACTACTCAAGACAGTTGGTCTTGATTACCCTATTTCCAAAAATATTTGAATATGAACAAGTTATTCCACGTGATTTACATGTTTATCTTATCAAGGGAGGATGGGTCAATGCTCCCGCTCTATGTGGAAAAGACTTGATAGGTAGTTCATATACTCATTGTGTTAAACCCCGTTTTGTTGAGTAGCATAGAATGTTTTCCTATAATTCTTGGGAATATAGAAAACTGGTAATTATTTTAATAAATGATTGACTAAATGATGTTAACCCATGGGGTTGGAGCTTACTAGGATTCAATGTTGAAGTAATGTTTCTGAGTAGTTGTGGTCTTATTTTGGTTATGCCAAGAGGGAAGAAACTTTGGTGTAATGCTAATAAAATATAATTTGGAATTGTTAATCGTTAGTTAATTTTTAAATAATTAATTAATGTAAAGTGAAACTAATAAAAATGGAATGAATTAATGTAATAAAGCACATAAAAATGGTTGTGTTCTTGTAGGATACCTAGTCATACCAATGGAAGTCATGAGTTCGATAGACATTAGCTGCATTTGAGTATAAGAATAGGCTGTTCCCATTTTGTGGTTGTGATCTATAATATATTATGTAATTTTTGTATTTCTATACTCTAATACACCTTCCCAGTTCGGGAAACTGACACCCTGGGGATTTTTAGCCATGTGTGGGTTTTTTACCTAACATTCTGGTGTGAGGATAGATGGATGACTACCCCCCTTTTACCTACTCTCTTCTCTTGGTAGTTACTTGTGTTGGTAGGAACAGTGGTTAGTTTTACTCATATATGTGTGTAGATCATTGTAATGGATTGTGGTTGTTCACACACATATGTTCTGGATATAGTTTCCTATGGACTACTATAGGTGTAACGTGTATATGCTATGATGGGTTGAGGATCCTTACTCAGTGTATGGGTTGTAATGTCTTGTGGTATAATTCCAGACGTATGATATATGTTATGTGTGTTATGGGGGATCCCATAAACTACCTGGTTACTTGGTTATGTGGACGTAGTGGTTTGGTTGTATGAGGTGTATATTTGGGTGCCTCGCCCAAGTGTCTGTGGGAAATGTTTTTTAGAGAAAGATGCTTTGGATGTGCGACGTTGGGGAAAAGTGGAAAACTAGTGGGGAAGTGGTAGTAGGGTACCCTTGATATTCAATATTATATTATATAATATTTATGCCTTACATGGTGAGAGTAATTGTGGTGAGGCTGGGAATATGGTATACTTGTTTAGATAAAGAGTTACTTTCACTTATTCTTCACTATGCTTTATCATGCTTTCATTACTTTTGCACTAGAGGCTTCTGGGAGAATCCTACTGAGTATACTTTTATACTCACTATATGTATATATAAACTATTTTTCAGGTCACATGGAGTAGGTTGGAGATCAGTCTGCTTACTAATAGCTCGGTGTTATAGGAGCTATTCGAGCTTCGTGGTCACTGCTGTTTTTACATTCTTTTGATACATGCATTTTTTATTTATAGTTATAGTAATTATTGCATGACGTTATATATGTGTACTTTTTTTCCATTATATTGCTGTCTGAGTGGCATTTGGTTGGTGTTTGTCTTATCTCTCTCTTTTTTATGTGTTCTATTATTGGGAAATGCCTCCCATTTTGTGTGTTTAATATACCCTCAGTGCTAGTCTCAAACCCGAGGTCTATTGGAGGAGGGTCTTAGGGGGGTCACTATCTCCCTTAAATTTCTGACATAGGAGGGGTACACCTTGTGGGGAGGGGATCATGAAAAAACATACCGTGAACATGTAAAACGTAAAAGTGAAAAATGGTATCGAGAAGATAATAGAATGAGTTAATAAAAAGTACTGTATAACACTTAAGTTATTTATTCCTCCCCTGAAATGGTGCTAAATAAATTACTATACATGGGGAATTGTTACATACCCATAACTATAAGGATTCATAAAAGATTATGAAAAGGTCGATCATTTACTATCTATGAAAATATCTAATACTGAAATATATATATATCACCACATGAAGTGGTGAAGTGAGACTTAAAAGTAGTTGTACTGATTTGTTATCATTATATTTCTTTTATTATTATTCTTAGGAATAATAAAATGAAAAACTAATATGAATTATATTTATTAAAATCGGTTATTGATATCAATCCTAATGTATTATCTAAAAAGTAATTACATTTCACACTGATGGATTAGTTATATTATAAGTTAAAACCTATTTCTAAAGTTAAAATATTTTGTGTTAAAATCTATTGATTGTTATTATACTGATAAAAATACCTTGGTTGATAAAATACACTATTCATGATCAATTATCCATTATTAAAGTAATATAAATAAAATATTGATCTCATGATCTAAATAATAAATCTCAAAAACATTGTCATAACCCAAGGTCTGAATGTTTTATTATCCTAGAGACTAGTTTAATGAATATCGTATTTTACAACACATGTGAAAATTTCAATATAACCATACTCATATAACCCCTATTCATGCTACCAAAAATAAATTAATCATCTCCGTAAATAGTTTATGGAATCATAAGAAATTTCTTGGCACAAATAACCATTTATAGAAAAGATATATGATGAGGTATTTAAAAATAAAAATGAAAAAGAATGAAATTTAGACATATATATACCTTAATAAACGATCATAAGACAATGTATTGTTATCATAAAACACAATGTATTACCATAAAGTAATAAAAAGATCACTAAGGAAGCATAATAGATATGATAAAGCTCAAAGAACGTATTAATATTCAAAAAATGTATGAGGGTGATATAAAAGTTTGAAATAAATTATTAATAATTGATGAACAAGAAAACATTTCACTTCATGGAAATGAAATGCATTATGTAAATTTTATATTTTAAGATAAAAAACCTAATAATGTGGTATAAATTTATGCAAAACATAAAAATGTGGAAAACTTCATAAAAATGAAAAGGTGGAATATATTTAATTACAGGAAAATATGTGTAAGAAAAATTGTGTATCCACATGCTTGTGTATGAAAACTCATTATGTGTATGCTTGAAATTGTGAGAAAACATATCATTAAAATCTCTATGTGAACACTCCCATTATGTTCATACTAAACTATCTTAGGATATATAATATTACATGAATGAATTTAATGGTAATATATGACCCATACTAGAATCATCTATACATTTTTATTCCACATAAAATCAATCGTAAAAATATCTAAATGAATCCTTGTAAAATGAATGTGATACATAAAAATACCAAAAACATCATACTATGTAATAATAAAATACAAAAAATAATTTTACAATGTAATCATGTTATAATAAAATATATAATAAGATTCAAACACCACTCCACAAGAGATAAACCTTATAGGAAGAATTTAATTTTCTATTCAATTTTTTTCCAAAATAAATCAAAAAAATTATTACTAAATAAGCAAAAATTCAATTATAAAATGTTTTTAATGAGAGAAAGATAATAATTTTGAAAAATTTATTATAAATTTTCTAAATAAAATATACTTTAAAATATATAGTTATCCCAAAATGTGTATTTGAAGATGAAACATAATATTTTTAAATGATGGAGAACCATTTTATTTAAAACATTGAAATAAATTTACCCAAATAATTAATTGAGTATTCAAATATAATTTTCAAAAGTGTTAAATATAATTCTAAGAATTAAAAAAAATCAACTTTCCCAAATTAGAGGAGAACATTGGTAGGAAATAAAATATGGTAATTGAAGAAAAGTTTAATTAATAAGAATGAGAGTTATCCTTACCAAAGATACACTTTTATTTTTTACCCATGTTATGAAATAATTATATATTGATTGTGATATGGAATTTACCAAGAGGAAAATATGAAATAACAAATAATAATGGAGAATGTAGAATCAATGAAATATTTAAAACAATATTCATGTTAGAAATTCTGTAAACCAATTAATCATATATTGAGACTATAAAAACCCTAACAAACCCTATACATTTTGAATAAATATTTTAAGGGAGAAAATACATGGGAAAACAATTATAAATCATTAAATATTATGGAATAAATAAATAAAATGAAAATGGGTTATTATTTACAACATAAAAAATGAATCATTGCGTATAGGATTAACATGTCTTATAAGATTCAAATTTGAGAAAATGAAATCGTTACATTTTTCCCCCATTTATCTAATGTGTTATAATATCCAATAAATAAAACATAAAAATTTTAATATAATATTTTTTATACCCTATTAATACCTATCATGATTTATACTTTTCATTTAAAATCATTATTTACATGTATATTAGTTACATTGTTCTTATTTTCATATATCTGGTGTTTACATTATTGAGAATTTTTAATTGTTTTATAAGGGTGGTGCAAGTGTATTTTATTCGCCAAATTTCTATCAATCAATTTTCATTAACTTTATATTATTTATTTATTTTTTTTATTTTTTTTAATTTCCCTCCCATCATCACTTTATTCTTCATCGAAAAAGTTAAAATCGATAATATATATTCCCCATTGTTTTTAACCTATGGTGTTTTTTCTTAATTAATGAGTAATATATTTCTATATAATTTATAGAAAAATGAAAATTATTATTTATATATATGTCTTATTTTAAAATAAATTTATTTTTTCATCAAAATCATTAATATAATTTAATATTTGTGTTCGTGTTGGTGGTCTTACCAACCCAAACATGAACACACATTAACAAGATTTTTTATTATTTTTAAATAGGTATATATTTTTAAATAATATATCTATACAATAATGATAAAAAATTTATATTTTTGTCTCTAGAATTTTGAAGTAATTTTCAAGATGTTTGGATAATGAATGAAAAACTAGAAGAAAAATGAAAACGTGAATATATTTTTGAGGTTGTTGTCCACACAAAACATGATTAAAAATTATATTACTCAATAAATAATAGGGGTGAATGTTGATAGTGAGTGATCATTTAAAAATAATAAATAATTTTTGTAAATTAAATTTATTCAATAATATCATCATTTATTCCATCCATGGGATGTGGTGTTGAAAAACTAAATGCATCACTTCTTATAGTTATTAATTAGAACACTCATAATAATAATAATTAAGGTTTTCATAGTAGATGGAGGAGAATAAATTATTGTGATACAATTATTTTTATTGTATCTTACAACACTAATTATGGGGAAGTTATTTTAATACTATAAATATGTTTTTCACAATGTAATGAATAAGAACGAAACATTGAGATATATGTCATACCTATATTGAGACCTCAAACTTCCTCTTGAATAAACTCTTATATTTGAAGGACTTATGCTATTTTATCATGACCATTGGAATTTTGAAATTTAAAGAAGTTCAAGGAGGGGATATTTGGTCTAGGATTCAATGTAATTTTTAAATAGGTCTAGTGTTATAAATGGGTTGAAGTGATCCCCCTTTTATAATTGTGGAAGAGGGAATATTCCATGGAAATGAAAGATATGTTTTAATGGAAAGGAATGAATGTTATTTGAGTATAGTATCTTTAGTTAAGAAACTAAATCTTAATAATTTTTTATTTATTGTATAATTGTTGGGATAATTTTGAAAAATTTGAGCCAAAGTAGATTATCCATTTAAACGCTTATTACTCTTAATTAAATATTAATGATGTCCAATAATATGTTACTAAAAAATATGTATACCTTTATTATAAAATTTAATTGTTATAAATAAAAAATTATAATCCATTTTTCGTATTCTATTTCTTAGTATGATAAAATTAACATTAAAATCAAAATATATAATTTGATGAAAAAATCAACAAAAAACAATCATGTTATGAGCAAAGTGTTTTTAACATTATTTATCATTTAATACATAATAAATTACTTTTAATTAGTTTTTATAAATGTTAGAACATCATATTAGACGTTCAATTTAAAAATAAGTTATTTAATTTAAAAATTATTCAATAATTAGATAGGAATTATTCTTTTAAAAATAATATTTTGACCAATGTGATTAATATTTACACAAAGATAACTTCAACTTGTGTAAAAATAATGTTACACTTATTAGATAATTTGTAAAAAAATCATTGAAATTTAAAATATATTCTATATTATTCAATTGATAAAAATTAATTTTAAAATATTGATATATAATATTTTTAAAATTATTTTTTATAAAATATATTATATGTTTTAAAATTAAATATATATTTTTATATTTAAAACATGATATTTTAAAATATATAATTTTACATTAATGGAATATATTTTTGAAATAAAAGGATTCCTATTTTTTAGGTTATAAAATTAGCGGTATTTTCAAAAACACTATTTTTTGTTATTCACCTAAAAATAAATTACTTTATAAAATATCAAAAATTTAATCATAAGTAAATATGAAAATGATAAATAAAAAACTATTGATAATTTAAATTTTACATAATAAAAATTATAAATTTTTCTTCAAAATATAATCTTAAAATATCATGAAAAATAGTTTCTATAGGTAGTCAATTTTTTAGTTTCTTAATTATTCTTCTAAAATTAGTTTTAATGATAAATATATAAAAATTAAAAAAATATCCATTTCATAAAATTCATTTCCAATATAAAAATATATTTTACCTTTTTCCTTATATGTACCAATTGAATTCATTGTTTATGGAGAAATATGTTTTGATATTATACATATTTCTTTCTTAATTCTCTTTCCACTGTTTAAACCTTTTAATTTTACAGCTATGTTTTGATTATTTTTATTTTTTTCAGTGTTTCACCTAGAGAAACCCATAGAACACTATATTTATTTTAAGATAGAAACCTGGGTCATTACATTCAACATTCTTAAATAAATTTCGTTATGATAATTTAATTATCATTTAATTATATGAATAGATAATGGTGGAGAAAATTTTAGCATACCTCAAGATATAATCTATAATAATATATAATCCCAAATACCATAGGGTATACAATCAAACACATATTTTCCCAAACAATTTCAAGGAAATATAGCTCATAAATAGGTATTAAGGTACATATAATGGATTTTTTTTCTTCAATCATAATTCATAGTTTTCCATGTACTAATGGATGGTAAAAGATGATTTTGAATGTGTTATTTAAATAATATATAAAATATTATATGGTTAATGTTAAGATATATATTTAATTTAAATATTCATGTAAATTTTTAAAATATAATGTTATGATTTTCATAATTTCTATGTTTCTAAAAAAATATTTAGTGTACCACCAAATGATTTCTTTAGTATATAAATCACTGAGGTTAGTGACATGATTTTCCGAGGATACATGTGAGATAAAATAGGGTCGATAAAACTATAATACATCCACTGATTCATGGTCACTGGTAAGTGAAAAATAATTACCACTATCCTCTTAAACAACTCACATAGTATAGGTTCATCCTTTCTCTATGAGTTTAGTAGGTTATGGATCCTTATGATCCTCACCAATCTTTAGATTAGGGAATTTTCCAAGATAATTCATGAGTTCTATATAAATACATGAAATTTAATTTTTAGAAGTTTCTAGGTATGAGTTCTATCTTATTTACTTCTGTAAATTATATTGTCTGTCATCCATTGATAGTTTAATGTGATATGCCTCCTTACCGTAATTAAATCATCTTTATGTCCCCTTGAGTTGATACTTAGGATTATTCTTTACATATTTCATTCATATAGGTTGTTCAATATCCTTTTTTCATATTCATTTATAGAATATTTGTGGGACACTATCTTTATCTTATTTCTGGTACACAATATTCCTTATACAGTTACATTTTTAATCACTTATTATGAAACATGGATTACATTAATCACTAAATTTTTTGATCTATCTACCATAATAATGGGTTGGTTGTTGAGGTAATCATCAAATTTTCTTTCATATCCATGGTTAACTAATTTAATTATAGTTCTATCCATAACTAAAACAAAAAATTTTAAATAACATACAAAACACTAACAATATGGGATGTTTATTATAATAATAAAATGAATATGACATTAAAATAAAATATCCCAAAACCCATAATCCCATTTTCAGTTATTAAAGCATAATCATTTCATTTATCACATTAGTAATAATTAATGTGAACAAATTGAAACAATTCATAACTAACAATAACGAAAGTATATATTGGATCACTTATATACCCATGGAAATTTTTGTATTGAGTTTTAGAAAACAAAGACAGACTCTTACCTAAATAAATACATATCCTCCTGTGATAATTATTCTCACAATACCCAGATTTTATTTTTCAAAATTAATTCTTCAAAATATACAATAAAAATAT
Source organism: Viscum album (assembly GCA_963277665.1). NCBI lineage: Eukaryota > Viridiplantae > Streptophyta > Magnoliopsida > Santalales > Viscaceae > Viscum > Viscum album. The sequence goes on from OY728135.1 coordinate 1,408,041,506, forward strand.
TCCCATAAGAATAAATTTTATAAAAAACATTTAACATCATTATATATAATTTGGGAAAATGAAACATAAGAATTGTGATCTAAAATAATCATTAAGGGTAAAGTATAGTATTAAACATTGAATTTTATCAGAGTGAATATGATTATATTGAGTTTACAATGACATAATTAGTGTACATTATATTTATTAAAGGTAATTCATAATCATTAATACATAGACCGTCAATAAAAAAATATAGAATAAATTCATAAAAAAGAAAATCATTATATTAATCAATAATCATGATCCATGTGATTTCAATCTTGATTGATATAAACATTAAATTGCCAACGAAATCCTAAAGAAAAAATGTTTTTATCATGGAAAATAATATCCATAAACTATGAAAGAAATAATTAAATATAAGTTAAATCCATAGGATAGACCTCCCCGGTTAACTCCCTCCTTATTTCATTTAAAAAATGAGGATCTTTATCCAATGCAGTAGAGAGTTATATCGGTCACCTACATCATATGAGTTGTATAAGGATCACCTATAATGTATAATGTGTTGGGATAAACCGTAATAATGAACTATACTAGGATTACTCATCATATAATCTTTATCAAGATCACATATCATTTTCTTTATTTAATAAATACAATATGAGAAAAAAAAATTAAAAAATCACTTTTCAAGAGAAATAGTATCCATTTTCACTTGATAAAATGATTTTACAATTGAAATGAAATGGGATGTGTCACAATCTATTTGAAATAGATAAAATTCAGAGAGATAAATAATAATTAAGGTATAATTACAAAATATACCCTATAGATAAAAATTAAAATAAATTGTTTTTGTTATTGAAGAATATAAATAACATTAAAATAATATTAAAAACATTCTTCATAAAAATAAACGTTTCTTTTTGAAAATCATTTTTAGAAACCAAAATTTTCTATAATATTATTGGAATAATATTATTTTAAAGTACTCATGGAAAATATTAAAGTAAAATTAAAATAATTTATCATTCATGATGATGGGAAATACCATACATGCAATATGTTTTAAAAAATGATTCTTTTCACACCAGTTGTATAATGAATTATATTCAGAAAATAAAAATAAAAATATTTTTAAAAAAAATTTTAAAAGTAAAACATTGGAAAAATGACTTTTAAAATCATTTAACAAATTTAAAAAATTATTGATAACATTTTAGAAGACTTAGGTATGCGAGAAAAATGTTTTCTGACCGAAAGAGGATTAAAAAAGTCAACATTTCATAAAAAAATTTATAAACCAATTTGAATAAAAAAATATATGGAAATTTTAAATAAAATTAAAATTATTGAAATATATTTAGAATAAGGACATTGAAGTTAGTTTATCAATGATGTTTCATATAATTTTCTTAAAAATAAATTATTACATAAAAATTCATATTTAAAAATGGGATTGAATCATAAACCCTTTATAATTTTTTGTAACTATTTGAATCGTAATCTATATGAAATAATATATTAAAATGAAACATTAAATATAATTTAAATATGGTGATTCATTATATAACAAGAAAAATGTTATTTATATACCCCTCATTAAATAATATGGTAACATAACCACAATTTATGTCTAAAATAGATAAAATTTGAGGCAAATAACCCCTATAAATATCATATAATTATATTTTAGAGTTAATCAATATATGGAATATTTTTGAAAAATATAAATCCACAAAACAATAAGTGTAAACAAATTATAATTTAAATGAAGATCAATTATCATATAATATTTTCATAAAAAAATCAATAATCATGTTATATAACCCAATGAATGAAAATTTTGTTAAGAATCCCCTTACCACTTGACAGCATTCACATAAAATATAATTTTATTAAATAATTTGAATTTTTAAATTAAATATAATTATTTATGATACATTAATTATATGAAAGGAAACATTGTAGTACATACAATAAATAAATTAAATTTATAGTATAAAATTAAAATATTCATCAATGAAGGGAATTTCAAAGGAAATCCCTTACCCTGAGTCTAGAGATTCCATGCATGTGCTTAAACATATATATAATAAACATAAAATAGATTTTTCTTTTCCAAAAAAAATAATGATTTAATATATTAAAATAAATCCATTTATTTCATTTATTTTTATGACTTTTTTAATTGCATAATCATTTATTTCAATGATGTTTGTTTTTAGGATGTTCATTTAATAGTTTAATAATTACTTTAGAATATTTATCATGGTAAAAGGGATAATTTTTCAATAATATTCAGAATATTAATATTGATATAATTATTCTTCGTATAATTTGATGTCACTTTTAAAAATAGACAGTGAATATGTTTTTGAAAAATGAATCAGGTTACATTCATAGAGAATGTAGTCTATATTTATTCATGAGTAACATTTCATTTTTAAATGATCATGGTGTCAAGAATGTAAGTATTAATTTTTTCATTATTTAATAATTATTATATCATATTTATCAGATTAACTCTTAATAATTAATATATATCATCAAATTTCTATGGTGATGAAAACATGTTACGCCACTTTGTTGAGGTTATAATCAAAATGTATGCACGAACGTTGTTATCATTTTTAAATATAAATAAAGTTAAGAAAATAGTTGATATAACATAAATAATTATTTTTAATTATCACATTAATATCTTATATAAACATTAATTACATTATTATAACATTGAGGATGATGCAGTGATAGAAAATGAATTAAATCTATTCACAAGGCTACAATAAACTATACACATGAATTATGATTTTATTTCTCACTTGATTAAAGTGGATACAGATGCATGTAATTATATTATCTTGATGAAATAACTTTATATGGAAGTAAATTATGACTTTATTTCATCATGGTTGAAAAAAAATTGAATGAGCTAGAAAAATAAATAAAACTATAACATTCAGTTAAATTATAAACCATTTCTATAGTCAACCATATTTATATACACCTTAATCCATCAAAGGTATTAATTTTCCAAAATAATGAACTCTGGAACTTGTTTTTGGATTTTATAATGATATTGTTTAGGTATTATAAGATATAAACAAATAATTATGTGTGGATAATAGTGTAGAGAGGGTGACTTTTCTTGTGTGAGGGGAGGGTTATTCTTAGGATTTCTAAAAATAATATAAATAATATAAATTAATTTTCACTATATAATGCCTCCAAATTGATATAATTTTAGGATATTTCTAGTATGTGTTTAAATAATCTCCAAAAACAAAATTTTTTAATGATTAATTGATGTTTAAGACTTTGTCTCTCTGATTTAATCATTGTTAACCCTCTTAAAAGATATAGTGATATCAATTTATCTGACTACATTAGGCTCAAGAAGGTAACTATAAAAAAGGGAAAAAAAGGGTAACATGCTTGATATTGTAAAACATATCTCTTTATAATGGAAAAATATAGGATTTCAATAAATTTTAATTCATCTAATAAAATATTTTTTATTATAAAATATCATTAATGCCAATTTCAGAAATACATGACATATTATAAAATAAAATTTCTCTAAATTATATAATATTATAAAAAAATGATATGAATTCAAATTAATGTGTTTACAGTCTTAATTAAATCATTAATTATTATTTTTAAATTTTTAGATATCATTTTAAAACATTTATTTGGGTATATACACTAACTTAATCAATTTTAACTGTAATGGGGATAATAATTTATTCAGTATTAAAGGGTTCTCAATTTATTTATAAGTCTAAAATTCTCTCAAAAATGGATGAGGAATGATTTTTTGGCCATTTCTCTTCCTAAGTTTCCAGTATAATAATTTTTTGATGTAAAAATAATTTACTGAAATATACCAAGAAGGTTTAGATCAGAAGAAAGTATGATCCCCAAAATTTATTATAAAAATAAATTAAAGTGCAAGACAGAGAAAAAAATATAAGAAAATACATTACCTCAAACCCTTTCCCATCCACATCCCCATAATCAGATCCCTCATCATCCGGTGTAGCTGATTCCCATTCTGAAGACTCATATTTCTTGAAGAGTTCAGTGTACCACTTCCTGCTGATAAGTTATTCCCTGATTAGTTTCTCCTTGTAAGTTCGCTTTCCACTATTTCATGTTTCCAATTCATGGTCCTCTCCTCCACCCTTCCTATAGGTATATCTTATCACCATTAGCTTGGGTAGATCTGTGTAGTCCTTCCGCGGCTTTCTCCTGCCTTGTGTTTTCCTATTTATCTCTTTGCTCGGTGTCTCTTTGTTCCAATTCTTAACAATGCTGCTGAAAGAGGGTTTGGAATTCATCTGAACATTCTCATTTTGAGTTATCCTACTAGAAACACATTTAATTGGATTCTTTTCTTCATCATAATACTTTTCCACCCTCTCACCACTCTGCTGTCCAACATCATGTCCAGTAGTGGTTATGCCAAAATCCAGAGTGCTATCATGAGTTGGAGGGTAATGAACCTCCTCCTATTCCACCTCTTCAACCTCCATCAACTTTTCATTTTACAAAGATGCATAATGATTAATGGAGAAAGTTATAAAGTCATAAGAACTTACCTACACCAGAATAGAAGGTGTATTCTGACGTGGATCCACATGATCATCAGGAGTCTGTTTCTGCTCTAATCCCTTAGCCATAAATTGAAAGTCAAAATTTGTAGTATCCATTCCCACACCACCAGCATCAAGACTCGGTTTTTCAGATTGATCATTCATCGTAATGTGCACATTAGAGCCATCTAAAATATTATCCTCACCAACATCACAAGAGATATCTGTATTTCCATTTTGATCCAAGCTATCATGCCTTCCCATGGAAACTGAACTTAAGGAATTCTACTTTTCCTGCCTCAATTCTTCCACTTCCAATGGAGACAGCACATCCTCAAGTCTGCTACTCTCCTTCAGGCTAGAGCCTCCATGTTGTTTCCCACCTGGGGAATCAACACCACTCGAGGATGCTGCATCAAATGCCGCATTTGGGGTTGGACCCGACCGATCATCCAGGACTCTCTTTCGATAATTAGCAATATCATGCCCCTTCCTGTGACAACCAGAGCTATAAGGGGTCCAAGCATCATAAATAATATTCTGGGCATACTTATATTCACCTTCAACCATAATCCACATAATTTCAGGTGGAATCCTTGAGAGATCCATCTCAATAAATATCCTCACGGTTGAAGGATTTTTCATAGAATTCATCCTTTGATCACAGCATATGAACCGGCCAATTGAATTATATATTGATCTGTGTAACCTGTAATTTTGGAAATGAAGAGGAAGTCCAGGTAGCTGCAACCAAATCGCCAAGTTGGGAGAGTCACGGTTCATATGGTACTCGAAGGACCACCGGAGAAGATGAAAAGGAGACCTAGGTTTTCCATTTCTTGACCACGCCCTACCCAAGTCATCCTCACCAGCGAAGAGAATAAATAGCTGAAGCAGCCCCATAATCCCAACCCACGCATGATGCTTCAAACCCCAATTTTCATTACCAATCTTACCAAAATCATCCACCAGGGATCAATGCTGCACGAATCTTGCAATCAAGGCCGTGGAGAGCATCGACGAGGCTTCAGAAAACTCTTGGACCATAACTGGATTGACAGGTTGACCAGAGATGCAACCCGAGACCTTTGGAAAAACATTTATTCCGTGGATGAAGAACCCCACATTAGACGAAGGCTGGATGAAAGCACAATCCCTTATATTCACAGAGCTAGATTCAAGAGCAGGAGGTGAAGACCCCCACCCCCCGCTGTGGTAGGAGAGGGTGTGGCGGCCGCCATCGGCGTAACCTAGGTTTTCGCATAATATTACCCTAAAAATATAATGAAAGAAATATAATTTGAATATAAAACATTAAAACCCTATAATAAGTTTTATTCTTCTTAAAAATAATTTGGATACCTATAGCCACCCAATAATAATTTACTTTTTGAGTTTTAAATTTAATTTACATGATTTTTCTATTATCTTCCCAAGAATGTTTTCGGTGTTTCATATGCATTTAAGGTACTTATTTCATCACATAAAATGAAATATAAATTCTGAAATAATAATTTACAAAATAAAAAATTTGTTTTTATTCATATCAATAAATATTGTATTTATTAAAATCATGATACTAACAATTTTGGCTTTATCTTATGCTTGATTATTATCATAGAAAAAATCAATGTTAAATGTTAATAAAAGGTAATATTTTAAATTTAATTATTATTTTGGTTAAATTAGAAACATGAAATAAAATTAATGCTAATGTTTTAATGAATTTGAGCCATTTTTACCTTATTTTTAACCATAATTAACCCATTTATCCTTTATAGTGGTAAAATAATTTTATTATGGTTATTATTCATATTAAACAAAATAAATGATATTTATTAACCAAATTTTGACATGTTGATAAAAAATATGGAATAAATTTTTTATTAATTAATTTTGAGTAGTAGGATAAATTAGTTTAATATAAAAGTATAAAATCTAATAAAAATTAGTTTTTTAGGAAAATGTGTCGTAATCCTAAAAATAAATTGATAACAAAATCAAGTTGAATAAAAAATCCTATAAATTATATTATTTATGATTAATATAAAATTATGTGACTTTCTATAATATGGTAATTTTTAGTTTCATAAAAATGAAATTAAATGAGTGTTTTAGAAAATCAGTAATTTTTTATTTTCAATGAAAAATCAACCTTTTCCAAAAATTGAAAAATATAACCCTAATATAATTTAGATATTCTATATAAAAATTATATCATTTTTATAAAATCAAATTTTTATATGTTAAAAAACTGATATATAATATTCACTAAATGGGAAATAATTTTTTTTGAAGAAAACATATTTTTGAATCATAAAATGACTTTAATGAAAAATTGAGGGATTATTTCCAAATAATTAGTTAATACATTTGTATTGTGTATGACTATTAAATATATATAATAATTTATTTAATATTATTTATTCCTTCAAGTTTTATTCATATTTTATAGCTATAACATTTAAATAATAATAGTTTGTGGTTCATTTAAGCTCAGTGGTTTTTGTTGTGTACTCTATCGAACATAATATTCTTTTAAAATCTAAGATATGACATTATACATAACCCTTTAATAAAATACATCCTAAAATTTTTTAAATTGATCTTGGTTGTCATGTTTTTAAATTTTTAAAATATCTTTTTGGAAAACCCACATCATTAAAATGGTTAAAATTTATAATTAAAAAGAGGAAAACTGAAATAGAAAGGACATCACAAATAACACATAACTTGGTTTCCAAATTGGAGAACATTAATGTGAATTGAAACTATAGACCTTGAGGAAAATATAATTTTTTAACTATTATGTAGAGTGATAGGGAACATTGATCAAAATAAATATAAGGATCATGAGATTGTTAATAACTATAGAACTATAAATTAATTACGTTTTAAAAGTCCATCAATTCATAAAAATTGAATATAATATGATTATTTTATTATTTTATGTACCTTTTCCAAGATTTGAGGAGTTAGTTTAAAATATTTTATAATAAAATATTAGAATATACTTACGTTAAAAGTAGATATTCACCATTTCATTAATTTCAACAAAAAACTCATCTTTTTCTCTAATGAAGAGAATTCAAGAATAATTTTCAATCCTGATTGACTAAAATCAACCAGAATCAGATCACATTATTAAAAAATAATAATAATATTTTCCTCTTAACTTTTTATATTTTAGAAAACATAAAATTTTACATGATTTATGATAATATAAAAAATCTTTAAACATTATTATGTAGAAATAATATATTAATCCATAAAATTTAGTAGTAATACCCATATTTCAAACTGAATCATTTCATAAATAACTATCATTAATGCTCATATAAATATTTGTCATTATGATTTAAAACAATATATTAAAATGATTTTTTCACATATTAATCAAATATAAATTTATAATTTATCTTTAAATAACATAAATCACTCTTAAAATATCATATAAAAAATTTAAATTCCATAATTATTTAATCTACATGATATATTAATCATATTTATAATTAACTCTAATGACTATATAGGCACATTAAAATCATATATTCTTACGAAATATAATCCATCCATTATTCATCAAAATCAATCCCATATTATAAGATAATATATCCATTGACCCTAATCATATATGGTTTACCAATTAATGAAGTTCTTCTAAATTAACATTTACCACATAATCTTCAAAACACATTCCAATCCCATGGATATCTATATGAAAAAAAATATTTTCCGAAATTTTCATTACCAATAATCACCTCAACATCAATGATAATATAACCCATAAAGGTTATCAGTAACTTTATACATAGGTCTAAACAATGTAAATGCATTCTTCCTCAAGTAACCATTTTCACAAAAACTCAAACTAAAATCAAAGTTTATATTACCATTAACTCTATGAAAAATACATTTAATTATCTTTAACATCCATCACATAAATACAAATATGTGGAGATGAATCCTTTGAACATATGATAAACCTTAATTTTATAAAATCATGATGGTATCTACAACTATTATGATAACATCACATGAAATAATCCAAAACTCCAATGTTTTTTGAACCCTAGTTTGGTAAAAACAATTACATCTCCAAAACAATACAATATAAACTACTACATAAAGTATAATATTTTCATTCCAGTTTTGATAACATTAAAAGTTAAAAAAAATAAACCATCTAAAACATATATCATCAAAAGAAAATATTGGATCTCTTACATAACTAAGGGACATTTAAGTTCATATTTTTATAAAATTATAAAAAACTACTATAAAACAATAACCATGACTTCATTTGAGTATTTTTCAATATACACATCTTTCCATTTTCCATAATATTTTTTTAATACATCCTATAATATATTCCACACATGGAACATTTAGAGGGAAAAATCATTTAACATCATTCTTAATAACCTGGGAAAACTAAATAAAATAATGGTAAAATAAAATTCTCAATAAGGGTAGTCTTGTTCATTATCAATTGAATATAATAATAGAACATAATATGATCCATATGGTTAGATTACATAATCAAAGTGAATAAGTATACCATAACATAATTCAAACCCATAAATAACTCGGTCATAACACCTAAAACATAGCATATATATTTAACAAAGGAATGATTCATTGGAATCAAATATCATGAGTCAGGTGACTTCAATCTCATTAAAATGAAATATCAAATACCCGTAGAAAGAAAGAAGGAAATTTTTTTGTCTCTTGGATCTTCATCTTCCTAACCCATATCAAAATTTACAAGAGGCCAATTAATGCCAAATGAGAAACATTAAATGATATGTCTATCTTTCTTTCCATTAATGATAAGGAACATTATATAATGCACTGGTTATCTATATCAGTCTCACCCATCATATAAGTTGTATTGGTAATACAAGATAATACTACATAATAGTGTTTATCTAGCATTAGGGTTTTAAATTTACTTGCTAAAATAATTTTTAAATTCCTTATTTGTCAGCGCTAAAAAATCATTATTAAAGGGGATCTTTAAAAATGCTAAAAAAAGCGTTGTTAATGGGGGTTTTATCAGTGTTTTTTTAGAATCCCAGATAAAGACCTCCCAATATCAGCACTTTTTTATTAGTGTTGATAATGTCATGTTTCAAAAATAATTATATTTCATTAAAAATAGTATATAAATATATTTATATTTATATAAATCTAATATGTATATTTTAAAATATGTTTTAAATAATGTAAATAGGAATTTAAAATTAAGATATATATATATATATGATATTTATTTAAAATTACTTATAAAATAATTTAAAACATATTTTTAATGAATATTTTTACTATTATTACAGATTAATAGTCATTTAATATAAATTTGAATATAAAAAAATAAAAAATTTACTAAACGATCAATAATATGTTGAAATCCTAACATGAACTTTAAACTGTCATAACTTTTGACTCAAGTGTCTCTTTGGGCTCTTCCACATATCAAATATAAGACCTTGAATAGATATAAACACTTAGTGACAGAGGTATACCTCTGTCAAATTTTCCGAGCCCAAAAAAGGCTCAAAAGGCCTCCAAAACTAAGTTTATAGTCATGGTACATTATGTTTTTGACATTTGATGGATTTTCATCCTCATTTAAGGGTTATTATTGACTTTTTTTGTGGATACTGAATTTATTATTTAGTATTACATTCATATGGATATTATGGTTTTGAAATTTTATCATTTTTCAGAATTTAAATTTTTTTATAATTAAATATATGCATGTTTACTTATATTTTCATATAATAAATCACTCATATAAATAAATATATCAACATATATACAAAAAAATGTATATTATAATATATATAAATCAATACATATTTTAAAAATTCATTAAAAACAATATCTAAATAGTTTTTACATTATAAAAACATATTTATAATGTTTATATATACATATATGTGTGTTGTAAAAAACATATATATATATACATATATTATCTTATATTATATATAAATGAATATAATAAATAATATATTTAAATAAATATAATTATATATCACACACACACATATTGTATAAATGTATTTAAAAATAATTGTATAAATATATGAATAATATATATATATATATGAATAAATGGAAATATCATTAAATAGACCAAAAGTGACGTGTTTTAGTGGTAATGTAATTACATATTCGAAGGAAGGTTCCAAGGTTTGAATCCAAGAGTTTGGGCATGGGGCGGGAAATTCACAAAGAACTGATAAAAGTGGTGGTGGGATAAAAATCACTAATAATAGTGGTGGGAGCGATGTTAGATGTGTCTAAGAAGCGCTGATAATGGGGATCAGGCTCATGGATGATCGGAAAAACCCCCTTTAACAGTGCTAATAAGAGATGTTAAAAGGTCCATTTAACAGTGCTAAAAATAGTTTTGTTAAATGTCCCCTTTAGTAATTCTTTTTTAGCACTGTTAAAGGGTGCCCATAACTGCACTGAAATTATCAATGATTATTAAGGCTGTTAAAGGCATATTTTAGAGTTATTATAGGCCTATTTTGTAGTAGTGATGCATATAAGATATTTTGTTCCCTCCCTTCTTAATGTCTATATTGAGATCAATAATCGTATAATATGTATCAGGCTAACCCATCATAATCAATCATTTCCATGTACCACATGAGAAAATAAATTAATAGAATCCATTTTTCATCATAAAAATATAAATTATTAATTGATAGATTGATTTTTCGATGGAAAATAAATGGGATACATAATAATATTTATAATAAAATTATAAAACATCCATATAATTAATAAGTATGGAATTATTAAAATATATCCCTAGTGGACCATAAGTAAAATAAACGGTTTTTGTCTTGGATGAACATAAATACTTGGAAAATGTCATTAATGTCCATTCAAGATTAAAAAACCCTTTCATTTAGAAAACCACTTTAAAAAAATTCAAAAAATCCACAACATTAGGGGAAAAATTTTTGAATGGAAACATGGAAAATTATAATTTATGATTCAAATAATTGAGTGGTCATGTTCATGTGAAAACCCATTCTTGTCATAATTGTTAGAAAAATATTCTATTCAACACTTTGGTAGAAAGAACATTGTTTTTAAACTGGCAAAAAGATTTTTTTCACTCATTTTAAAAAAAAAATCAAACATAAGTAAAAATGTCTCAAAAAAATAAATAAATAATATTTTAAAAAATTATTGGAGATATTTTAGAATACATGGATATATTTTAAAATGAGTTTATAATAAAAAGAGGGTAAATATAGTCTATTGTTCAAAAAACATTTTCTAAACCCTTAAGGGTATCAGAGTCAGAAAAATGATGAACAACGTAAAAATTATAAAAATATCCATAGGTGTTAAAAATATATTGTTTAATTAAATTTTTATCATATAATTTTACCAAATAAAATTCAAATATAAATAATGTATATTAAAATGGAGCAGAAACAGAATCATCATATCACATTCATTAATTTGTTTATCATAATCCCCAAAAAAATATTATCTTCAAATGAAAAATTAAATATCATAACCATAAAGAGATTCATGAGATAAAATTTCAAAGGGTATTTTTATATAATTTATAAAATTTTATTGGTTCATAACAAAAATTTATGTTCCAAAAAATAAAAAAAATTATATGAATAATACTTACGAAGGTAAAATCCTTAATTTTGAGAATGCATCAAAAGATATATCATGTGTAAAAGATTTAAATATACTCATATCAAGAATAAATACAATATAAATTGAAAAAATTTCACTTAAAACATAATTTCATTATAATATAATCAATAAATAAGTGTTATAACCTAAAGAAATAAAATTGATTTATGAAACCCCTTTTACCTTGTTAAAATTCAATTCAAATCCCCTATTATTAAATAAAATTAATTATATCATAAAATAACATGATGTATGTAGGATTCATAATATAAAATTTAAAATAGTGTTTCATATACCAAAGAAAATAAACAAGGTGTATAATATTAAAATATTCCTTAATAAAGAGAAATTTATATAAATCCATTATCTCGAGTCTAGACATTCCATGAATTTACATTATGTTTTGTATAAAAAACATATATAATTATTATTATTTATTAATAAAATTTTCCTAAATTAATAAAATATTCATAATACATTTATTTCATTTATTATATTCAAATATATAATTAATTAATTAATTATTTTCATAACATGTTTTTTACAGACGTTTGGTTCATAATTTTAATATCACATTGGTATATTGACCATGGTCAAAGTGATATTTTTTTCAAAATAACCAGTATAATAGTCATAAAATAATTTTCCTATTTATATATTAATTATAAATTTAAATGGAACTTGTAAATATGGTTTTCAAAAATTAATTACTTTACAATCATGGAGAATGTAGTTCATTTGTGCGTAGGAGTAACATTTATATTTTTCAATGATCATGATGGAAAAAAACAAAAGTATTATTTTATTTTATATTTTGGTTATTATATCATAAATATTGTAAAATATATTTAAATACTTTATATATGTTATTTCTATGAAGCATTTATGAGAAAATATTTCCATCGCTTCTTGAAGGTGTTAATTAATATTTACGCATGAATACCATTATAATTTTTAAATATATGGGAAGGTATGAAAATAAATTATACAATATATTTACATTTTTATAAATATGTTGTGGATAATATATATATATATATAATAATAATAATTACATCATTAAAAACATGCAAAATAGTGTTTGATGTGTAACGAATTACAACGGTTCGCAAGGTAGTGGGCTTCCTTACACATGAATGATGGATTAAATTCCAATTTTATGTAAGAGGATATGGATATAGGTTATTCTAGTAACATAATAGATTATTATTATTTTTCAGAAAATTATGTTGCTATATAATATTTTTCTAATAAGATTTAATTAATTTATTAGAAGAAATAAAAATATAACTTTCAATTTAAAGTTATACCTGTTCATCAGAGAACCTCATGTTTATTACACCTTTAGACTTATAATGTTGGTATTTTTCTAAACTAAAACCTCTAAGGGGATTTCAATTATTGGAATTTTTAATCTGTTAAACTATTATAAAAGAAATTTCACTTTAAAATTTTTTAACATGATATAATTAGTAGATAGTGAAAATAAGAGCCAAAATAATCTCACCTTATAAACTTTTAACATCCTTTCGGTGATTTGTTCACCCTTATCTTTTGTCTTAAAACTCTATTAACCCTTTTAACAGTTATTATGATTTCATGTGTTTTATACACATTATGGTTCAGGAAAATTACTATAAAATGAAAATCAGCAAATAATTATAAAATAGTTTATATTTTTAATAATATCTAATTAATTTTGAAAATTAAAGTACTTTTTGGAATTTTAAATCATTTAATGAAATATATTTTATTATAAAATACTATTAAAGATATGTTTTTGAAATACTTGAAATATTATTAAATAATATGTGGATCACTCAATAAAAATAGTGAAATATAAAATTAAATAAAAATTCTGATTAGATGATATTATTTTAATCATGAAATAAATTTTTCTTAGTTTTGGATATCATTTTAAACCTTATCTATTATTTTAACCCCTTAGATAAAAAAATTTCACCAAAATTGGGCTAATGAAGTTTTCAATATTATATTATTATGGTTTTAATTATAAGGTATATATTAGCTCTTAAATGGATAATGGATGAAATTTTGAGTCACTTATTATCATTACTTTCCTCTTGAGTTATTTTTATTATTTTTAAGTACTTTATTAACATATATTTAACTTAAAAATCTATTAATTTATTTTAAGAACTATTAACATAACCTGATATTAAAAACATCATTAAATAATTTTAATTAAAATATAAACCCCTAACACACCTATAATATGATGTTGTTATCATTAAAATTTATTTTATACTTTAACTTACCAAACTAATATTACACTTAGAGTTTTTAAAATTAATTAAATGATTTCTCTACTACTTGTACGAGACATGATTCAAAATATTAAAAAATATAATGTAATTTTTATTAAAAATATAAATAAATTAAATTTTTTTAAAAATATTCAACTTTATAATAACAATTTACAACTGTAAAAACATTTTATAATCCATATCATTAAATATTATAGTTTTTAAATGTCGAAAATTAAAATGTTTTAGCTTTACCATTTACTAAAATAATATAAAGGTCAAAATTAAATAAGAATGGTAAAACACGACTTATCTTTCATATTTGGATTATTATGGTTTAATTACACTCATCCAATGAAATTAAGAAGTGTTTATGGATTAATTTTAAGTGTTATTATTTTATTTTTAACACTAATTTAACCATTTAACCATTACCATGGTAACAAAAAAAATAATGTGGTAAATATTCATGTTGATAGAAAATAAATGTTTCATAATAAAAAAAAATTGAACATCCTAATTAAAAATATGTAACCGATTTTTAATGATTCAATTTCTAGAAGTGTATGAAATTAGTTTCATCTACAAAATCACAATGTTACAAAATAGTATTTTAAAAAACGTGTTCTTAATCATAAAAATGAAATATACAAAAACAAGTTATAATGTTGAATCCTTTTAGTTATAAGAATTATAATTAAAATATAATTTATTTACTTTTGGATCAAAGGGGAATTTTATATTACTTTATTAAATGAAACCAAAGGACAGTTCTATATAAATATTTATTTTTCACTATTCAATATAAAATCAAACATTACTATAGAGTCTAAAAAAATTACCCAATCCTATTTTATATATTTAAATTTTTAATAAGGTATTATTTTTTCAGGTAAATATTTTGCATGTTCAAAAAATAAATTATAATATTCTCTCACAAAAGGAAATAAAATCCATTTTTTAAGAAAACATATTTTCGAAATATAAAATGAATTTACTAAAAAATTGAGTGTTATTTCTTAAGAATAAATAAATAAATTTTTATTTATTATGTCCCTTATATATATATTTTATAATGTATTTAATCTTATTAATACTTTAAAAATTAATAGTTGGGTTTGAAACTATAAAATTTAAAAATAATAATTTCATGGATTGTTTAATCTTTGTGTTTCATGTTTTATAGAAATCAATAATAATTGTCTTTTAAAAAACCATAATATCACATAAAAGGTATTACTATTTTCCATTATCATATTTTTCTATAGTTCCTTTACTATAAACTATGTCTATCTTAGTTTGTCTTATTTAATTTTATGTTGTATTTACTTATGTTGTGCAATTTAATCCCTCAAAATTAGTTGAAATAAAATACTTTACAGTGGTTCATATTTAGAATGACTATATTCAAATAATAACCATGTGGGTTTCAAATATGGTGTGAATTAATTGGTCAAATTATCATGAATCAGTGTTATGATCATGTCAATTCTCAACCAATACTTTTTAGGGTGATTACCCCTAGGTGCATCTCTTCCACAACTGTATCTAGTTATAGTGTCCGGAAAAATATGTATTTATAGTAAATGACATATATTAAAGTCTATAACAATATTTCATGATATCACACAATAAATAGTTATAGATCTAGTATTTTCACTATGATTCTATATATTAATCAATAAAACTAATACAATATACAAGAATAACTATATCCTCCTCTTATAATAACTTATGTGATCAAAACTAAACATAAAAAAATAGAAAATTAATCTCATTATTTAAAAATAATAACACAATTAATTTTATAAAAAATTGGATTATTGGTTTATATTCTTATAAACTTTCTAAATAATCATATTATTTCAGAAAATTTTAATATATTTTCCTATATCCATACTCCTCAAAGAACCTTTTCCAAATAACTCAAATGAAATAATCATCATCATAACCAATGGAATAAAAACATAAGAAATAGGTGATATAAAATTAGAAATATGGTAAAATACATACCATAATAAATAATATCAAAAAATGAAGTATAATAAGAGGAAGTTATTTATATCTTAACAAAAATGTCATAAACCATATTTGATAATCATAAAACATGTTATAGAAACATATTGTCATGAAAATAACATTATGGAATTTTAAATGATATAAAATGTCTTAGAGCATGTATTTGTATTCACAAAACATATTATCATGAAATAAAAGTGAGGAGTATATTAAAACTGAGGTATGAACATGGAAAAAATGAAATTTTTTGGAAATGAAATCCATCATGTAAAAATGAAAATACCTCATAAATAATCTAGATTTGTAAATAATTTAATGAAAAATATGAAAATATGGACCAACATAATAAAAATGAAAATATGTAACATATATAAGCATTAGAATACATGTGTGATCAAACTCATTATTATTATTCCTATTTGAACAAAATCATTGTATCCATGATTGAATTTGTGAAAAATACCATCAAATAATTTCCAATGTGGACGTAATAATTATTCCAATTCTTGAGTAACTCATGATATATAAACATAATCCAATGAATTTGAGGTAATATAGTACCCCATAATTATTCATACATATGTTTTTTCCACTTAAAATTAGTTGTAATCATATCTAAAAGAACCCATAGAAAAATAATTAGCATCATAAAGTTTCCAAACACATTAAAAAATAAACATAAAATATCATAAAAAATATAATTTTCCAAATAAATCACAACATAATAATATTTATGTGATGATAAAAACAAATATTCTGTGGAGATAAACATCTGATCAAAAAAAGAAGTTAAAATAAAATAGTTTTAATAAAACCATTAAATTATTTTTATGAATATGAATTGAAAATTATATTCAAAAACATTTTTGATTATGGAAATATGAGTCTTCTCAAAACCTAATATAACTAGACCAAATTAAAAATCATTCAAAATAGATATATGTCATCAATACATTTATATTGTAAGTTATAAAATTTTGCATTCAAAGGATGGAAACCCGTTGAATTCAATACCTTGATATATATTTACCCATATCATAAATATATTTTTAATTTTTACTTCTAAAAAGGGGAGAAATTAAATATATTAATAATATAAAATAATAAAATTTATCTTTCCAAAATTATAGTATAAAATTAATGGGAATGAAAATATAGGAATGGATTAAATGATTCATTAGCTAGAATATGATTTATTCTTACTAATAATAAACATTAATATTTGAAAAGATATTATCAAATAATTCTATATAGATAATAAAAATTATTTTCTCCAATGAACAAAATATAATACCAAATAAAATTTAGGAAAGGTATGATCAAATAAATTTTAAAATTTATATTAATGTAAGAAAGGGTATGACCGAATAAATAGAAAATTAATAATTTGAAAATACTTACAGCCTTTTTATCTTTTAAATCAAAACCCCAAGATAGAATGACCATTGAAAAAATCAAATATCAAGAACTATAATGAAAAGATGATAAAATGTTAATATGGGAAGTATTTACCCCATATAAATCAAACATGGTATATTTCATGAACATGAATAGATGGAATCAAAATTGAGATAAAAAAACCAATACATTATTTCCTTTCATAGTCAAATGATCCTATGTATACTAACCTGCAATCACCCAAATTACATCATTATTTTGAGGAATCTTCAAATATCCCACAAAAAATCTATGGTATCATCATTCCACTTCCATTCTAGAATATGAAATATATGTGAAATACCAGCATGTCATTTATTCTTATCCTTCACCTACTAATAGGTATTTCACTATGTCATGAAACCTCCAATCTCATTTTTCATTCATGGAAACCAATATAATCTATGAAGATCAAGCAATATCTTGGTCATACTAGGGTTCACCGCCCACTTCAAGACATGAAACTCACACATTATCTCTTCCCACATATATGTGTGAACAACTTTATTGCCCTGAAAATGAATAATATCATCTTCATGAGAATTCCAATCATATGGTGGCTCCAAATCTTTAAAATTTCTTATCATATACAAAAATATTTAAACATCATATTGGAAACACTTGACATGGTTCATAATTGAGGTATCCACGAAAAAAGAACATTATTATCATTATATAATTATCCTCTTGGAAATTTATATGAATCTAAATATATAAATCCATCATTTCCACGCATAACTAGACTCTTAAGCCACTTTACTATGTTTCTTATGACTTAATTCATCTAGAACACGTACCCCTTTCCTGTAATATATGCTAGATCAATGTGAGAATAATATATGTAATCAACCCGTATCTAATGATAAAGATTAAAGTCATGTAAGGAAAATATGTGATTAAGGAGCTTATTATATGTATAAATAAAAAAATATCACTAAAAAGACAATTATTCCAATAATTTAAGGAAAAAACACTATGGCTAACTCGAGGTCGTATGTAGGATAGTTATGTTAATGTATCCTAAACAATCATGAACTATATTCCATGGTCAAAATACCTACCTCAGTATTTCCCCAACTCTAATCCATGATGAATAAAATAATTATACATTTACTAGGATTGGGTGAGATAAATATTGGTATAGTGGTGAAATGTATCTTTTTTACTGAAAATAATTATCACATGCTTCATACCACTCAAACAATATTCCCATCCTGTTCAAGCCAGATAGTGATGCTACCAATCAATAAATTTGTTTTATAAACCCCAAATATTAGCTTGATAAATGAAAAAATATTCTATTATTAAAATTAAACATGGATATTACCAAGAAAAAAATACCATTTATTTATATAGGTACACTAAAACACATTCTTCTTAAATGATGTCACTGAATAAATACACCATGTTGATCCATAATTGACACTTAGATAGCCTAGTATATATTAGATGTTATCTTTTTTGACTCAATATGATATCAGGATGTGTGGAATGATCATCATGTGTTTCAGAATACACGAAGATTTCAAATTCAAAAATAACTACAAACTAATCCATATAAGGATAAAATATTCGGTACATCAAATCCATAAACACAAAACGTTTGTTTTTTAACTTGTAAATAATCATAACTAAAACATATAAACCATACCTTATTTTGAATTAAGTACATGGTATATAATAAGATCTCAACCTAATATTATGATACCCTATCATTATATCAGTTTCTCAGAACAAAAACTAAACTTTCAGTTGATTAAACTGGTATTTAATACATTGAATTGGGTATCACATTTTAACGGTAATCCGATTTAGCATATAGTAATTGACACAAAACCTAAATGTTTCATCATATTTATTTGAAAAAAATCATATAATCCCTAGGTGACATAATCAAATGTGTTAAATTATTATCCTCCAATTCTTCATTCGGAGTTTTATAATCTTTATTCAATATTGGTTCTATTCTATAAGGTTGAATAGAAATGGGTTCATCTTGATGAATTAGATGAATCACAGTCTTAACACATCCCTCTATTTAATCCCGGAAAATTTCTCAGAAAAAATATTTGGATTCCAATCCACCACTGGATGGAATACATTATGATCCACTCCATTATCATCCAACAAAAAAAATCATAATATAGGCTATGATTTTACCCATTTGTGGAAGAATTGTCCCTATATGGCATGAAAAGATATCTCATTCCCCATGGAGAACATTAGTGTCACCCATATGAGAGATTAAATTCACTCTCTTATGGTAACTATCAATGTGATCTTGGTATTTCACTGACCATTCTATCTCTAATATTAGGTAAAAACATATCATCTCTTGCATGTACAATTTCTAAAGGTGACGGTACCCACTTGCCTCAAGGTTTCAATCATTAAATTGTTGAATACCCTCTCATATCACCCCCAGAAACAAGTTGATTAATGTCACCCAAAACATATGACCCTTTACTAGATCAAAAATAATTAAAAATCATGTTAATATAAAATATTATGAGGATCATGTTTCAAATAAATTACTAGAAATTATAGAATCTACAAGAATGATAGCCTGAATAGATGATGGTACAACCTCACAACAAACCTAAGCATGCTAAATATCATGTATAATTCCTTTCCCATTACCCAAATATTCTATTTTAGTCCCCTACACTACACTACCCTACTGATATTAACACTCTTTTCCACAATAACTATGCCCACCACACAAACTAGTACAGCTAGCAAAACTCCAACTGGTTGACTGACACGGGGTAGATGACCACTACCAATTCTCTATTTCAATATATATCCACCATTATTACCCACATGATGATTATTCATACATAACCATTGTATACGATTCATCCTACTATAATTTTGGAACTCTAATAGTTGTTGAAGACACTACCCACTCATAGGTCCATGTCTACCACATTGATATTAGATGACTGAACTACCTACCTAATAGGAAGATCCTCTAACATGGGTATTTTTTCCACAACCACCCAATTTTAGTTTCACATAATGATGCATACTACTATTATAAGAAAAACTAATAGATCTCCCAAATAATACAATTTGACTACCATTATAATCTTCCTTGAGGTTCCCCTTTGAAATGTGATCCTAATCCACTACCTAAACAAACCTCTTTAGATGAATGAAATTTTCCTAGGAATATATCTCAAATATATGGATGTATTTAAAACTCTTAGTTTTAGAAACCTCGTTGGCAACCAACCTTTGGTAAAAACATCGAAAGTCAGTGAAGTGGACATCATAATCCACTACCAACATACTCCTTAGAGCCAAAAGAATTAACTCTTCATCTTTCCTATACCTTTGGGTCTCATGGTAAATGTTTTCAAGAAACATATCTTGAATTTCCTTATATTCCAGTCCCTACGATGGATCATATTGATACAACATATCTTATCATAATTTCATTAGTCTTTGTAACATGTATGTTACCAACTTGGCACTCTTCCCATGAGGAGTCTCTATATAGACCAGTATCATCTGGATAGACTCAATCCAAAACACAACTCTGTTGTGTCAACCCTATTTATACAATATTAGTGAATGATAAAGATAAAACTCACTTTTCAGTTCAAACATACATGGCGCAACCTAACCTATATCCCTCGCTATAAACTACATAAAAAGAGAAAAGTTATAAAAGAATTTCTCTTCAACTCTATTACCCAAAATCAATGTGGGTTATTTTCCCACTGATAAAGGATAATTCCTAGTGACTCCCTCTTATCACTCAACTAGTAAATGTTATTTTGGTGGAATCTCCATATAATTCTAAATGCACATCACAAAACACATAATATGTTTTTTACAAATATCTATATAATGTACGGCCCACAACTAGCCATAACCAAAATATTCTATATACACTATCCTAGTAGATATAATCATATATATATCACTACCCTCAACCATTCCTATTATGGGCCATGGAAAAATTATGGTAAATTAAAATAAAATTCACAATTTGTTCTCTATACCTAGTTTATATCCATTCCCCATTCAAAAAAACAAAAGTCTTTCTGAATTTGTATCTTTCTTTAACCATTTAATTTTTAACATTTTTCCACATAATTTTGTTGTTTCATCGTACTAATATGAACTATTTTATTAAAACTGCAAGATAACTAGAAAGTTTTTTTCATTTCCCACAACCTGTTGTAACATTATTTCCCATGAGTACTAAATATGATTCATTCCATAAAAAAATATGTTCCCAAAATGATGCATGTATATAAAAAACTCATACCACAATGGGTAATAAATATAACCTTATAAAAACTACAAAATCACATAATAAATGCATGACCCAAGGATAAATGACATACAATGGAAATATAAAATATAAATAAAAACGATCACCTAGGAGGTACATAGATTTTTTCACGCACAAGGTTTAGTTAATACTATGCACAAGATAATTACCATGTCTTGAAACATCTTAATCTCTCGTCTAATTTCAAAAATAATAATATAATAGAAAATAAAACCATTTGATATTACTTTGTAACATATCATCCTAGGTTTCACTAAAATTGGTTCCTCAAGATGGTTCACCACATGACCCGAATCATGCCTATCAATATTCTAGAGGCTTTTGAATTATTGTAAAGGTCTAATAGAACAATTAAAATAAAAATACCCAATTCAACAGAATTAACCAATAACATAAATAATGATTTACATAATTATTTAATAATAATATATACCAGAACAATACATACAGTATTTCCCAATGTGTAGGTACCAACAAACCAATACATTAATCAATGATATGTCCTGAAAGATTCATATTCCAAAAGAAACCCAAAATAATATGCTAAATAAAATATTCAACAATGTCTTGAACCCATGTTTGGTCCCCTCATCCATTTTATATCCCATGTCACATGATAACCATCATACATAGTTCTTTCTCCAATATCATGACATTTATCGAAAAATTCATCATGGGTATCCAATGACAGCTCAATATTTTTTTCACTGCAACTCAGTAGACTACCATGAATGGTTTCTAAAATAATATATATTTAAACATAGTGTATACATTAGAATAAATCAACAATGGTATGGAAAGAAAATAATAATAGTTTCATCTTAAATATGTTTCCAATGAGCCCTATCGGCTCCCATGCTCTACAATAATACCATTTATAGTTGACCATTTTTTATCAAAATGTAATTCATTATTCCATAAAATTTGTTATTCCTTGAATCACTAGTCCAAGTTACAAAATATTATTCTATACCTCCTTGAAATACACATATCCCTCATGGGTACTTCCATGACCAACATCATTTCCATGGTGTACAATTCCATGAACAACACCATTATCCTTGGGTGGAATTCTAGGACCTAATAATATTACCAAAGTATACCTCCATGAACAAAATTTTTCCCTCATTATGGACCTCTATGACCAACACCCACATCCATTTCATAAAAAAGAAACTTCTCAGGGATTATTAATATAAAATTCATTTACCAGATTAAGACATCGAGGGAATCACCGATTCCATTCTTCACAATTATAATGGTTTATCTTACCATTAAAATTAACCCCAATTAATAAGTATCCCATTTTACCACTTAGTAACTACCAAAACCATTAGAAATATTTCCTAAAGATATTATAATAGGATAATGACCCCGCTAAACCATTTATCACATTTACGAACATAAAATTTATAAAAAATTTAACTTATTCAAGTTTATACAAATACTAGTTCACTTAAAATTATTAAGAAATGAAAAATTAAAATTTATTTACTATTATTAAAACTTAAATTAATATTTTAAAAACCCAATATTCATTTTTAATGGCATGTATCTCCCCTTGGGTGGACATAGCCCCGTTCTATGCATAAAAAATGGATCCCATGAGTTTTATAAATGTTCTAAAGAATTGATTAGACTCTCTGTTTATCAATTCTTGCAATATAATTAAATTATTATAATAATTGTAAAAGTAAGTGAACACGTATACATGGATAAGAAAATAATTATATGTGGTATAACTTGTAGACCACCTAACTCATGTTTGTAGATGAATCCTCACTCAACCATGGCCCTTGATTAAATACCAAACCAATGTAAACACCCATACTATGAATCTACTATAAATTATATATTAGGGGATTCATAAGTGGAAGAAACATTAAAACATGGTTCCTCTAAAAAAATTCAAGGAATCTAAGTGGTGGAAACAGTTGTAGATTCTATTTACAAACAACGGTGGACCAAATAGCTAAAATTTGAAGCAGAGTGATCCTTTGGAATATTGGGATAATTTGTCTCATAACCTAGGATACTATAAGAGAAAAGGGAAAAAAT
Source organism: Viscum album (assembly GCA_963277665.1). Classification (NCBI taxonomy): domain Eukaryota; kingdom Viridiplantae; phylum Streptophyta; class Magnoliopsida; order Santalales; family Viscaceae; genus Viscum; species Viscum album. The sequence continues at coordinate 1,408,065,874 of OY728135.1, forward strand.
AAGGTAATATTTCATAAATTCTTAGGAGAAATTTCTGTTTTCCACTCCTTTAATAAGGTGCACAATTTGGCCACATGGTTGGCCAAACCATATGCCAACTATGTGGAGCTTGATGTTCAAGAGGGAGTCTTTTCCATGTGGTTTGTAAAACCATAGGTTTTCCATGTGATATCCAATTTCCAAGGTATTTATTCCACATTGATTATTAGTCTAGGGCTGACAGTTAGTACTAACCAGGTGTGAAATGTACTCCCTAAACAGAATGGCCTCCTTTATCCCATTTTCTTATCTTGAACCCCCTGGAAACCCCGAGACAATTCATTCATTTGGAAATCATTTAATTAACTATTTCATGGTATTTAAATCAAAATATAAACAATAACAAAACTCCTCAAAGGGTCAGGATCATATATTTTCACTATTCACCTAAAAGTTAATTATTCTTGAAAAATTCAAGAAATTCACAATAATATAATAGGAAAATGATAACTCCAAATTTTTTGATTTTTGTGTGAATTATACATCCTAAAATTATAAATTTAAATATAAAGTGAAATAAAAAGTATCGTGAAAAATAGTTTTTATAGAGAAACATTTTTTATATTCACTATTCTTCAAAAATTTATAATAATCATAAATATATCAAATTGAAAAAAAAACTATTGGCTTTATAAAATAAATTTTATTCATAAGAATATATTTTATTATCTTATTTGGTGTATTAAATGAATTTGGATTTTAAGGTAAATTTTATTTTGTATTTTTATTTTATATAGTAATATTTTCATTTATTCTTATTCAATAATTTTGTTACAAATTTTTATACCAACTAATTATATAGCTACCTTACAATGTTCTATAATGGATTGATTTTAGGTGTTTAAAGTGTACTAAACCATATAATACCACATTTGTTTGTGGAGAAAAACTTAATTTCTTACATTGACACAAAAAGTGAATGAAAAATATGACATATTATTCATAACTATAATTTATCAATTGATTATAATTTCCTATCTCTATATGCCTCTAAATTAGATTCATGTACACGGATATGAATTTATTTGTGATTAAATTAACTTCTAAAATACATTTTTCTTCATTAAATAGATTTAAATAATTTAATTTTCATATACATTTTTTCTCTATCGCGCACCTATTTAGTTACTTAACATGCACAAAAGATAGAAGATGCATCATATATTAACTATTCCTTATAAAAAGGGGTTTATAAGAAATAAAACTCAATTAAATTAATGAATATAAAAATTTAAATGAAAAATACATGATTTTATTATTATAATTACAAATTTAATGTATTGGAATTGATTTAAAGAATCAATCATCTAAAGGAAACTAAAATTGATGTAAATATAAGGAAAATTCAAAACACCTAACAAACTAAATATAGTTTTATATTTTTATTAATGCACATTTCAGGACATGATGTTTGGTATTGCAGCATGAATGAATAAAACTTCATCTATTATCTCCAACATTCATCCATTTTTTAGTAGCTCGAACCCAAACATATTGATTAATATATATTATACTTTGAATATTAAATAATCTTATGAATCATAATGAATTGTAAAATATGAGTGAATATGATACTTTCCATTAAATGTATGACCAGAAAAGACATTTCCTTGAAGATATTTATTGAGGACATAAATTGTATTCCCTTTACTACTCCAAATTTCATGTCTAGCATGTGGAAAAACCATTTTTGAATGTAATGTTAATTATGTATGATTTCCATGAGCACACTAATTAAACTCTATTCCAAGAATGACCCCATTAATTTTTACCGGACATAAAACATATATTATTGATTAATATTGAAACATATTTTCCATAGTATTTTCTTAAAGTGACATTATTATTTCTCTTGTTTATCCTAATGTGAATCAATGATGAATCATACATGATTTTACCCTATGTATAAGGACTTATCCTAAATAATTCATTGCACGTCATACATTCACTCCTTCTAAATTCCCATTATAAATTATGGGTGCTCTATGGACACTTGTTTCTTATCATGGTTTCACTTTGCACTATGACCAAATATCTCCCATAGCACTAACCCTCAATTCCAATGATCTCATTTCCCGTACATAAACACATCTATTCTTCATCATAATCTACATTCCATGTTGTCTTGATGTGGGAGATCTTGACCACTTTCTCTAAGTGACTAGCCTTGATCCCATGGAAGGTTAGGGGTGAAAAAGTGTATACATTATTTATTTTCCTTCTTTAGTTAAAAAGTAATTTATGAGTAACATTATAAAACACTTATAACATGACACATTATAATATAATTGAGTCTCCCAAATCCATCATATATATAGGTCCCAACTGAAACTCCATGACATCATATCTTGTAATCTTTACTTAAAGATGTGATTTTTCAAGTAGGTCTATTGTGGAAAAAATGTCTAAATTCACCTCAAAAACTCCTCCTAATAAAGAATAAGAAACACTTAATTATTCATAAATACATCACATAAGGTATTATTATATCCATAAATTGGTGAAATTGATAATAAAAACACATACCTAACTTAGAAGTATCCCAATATCCATTTTATAGTAACATGGGAAAGGAAATTGATAACATTAATTTTGACATTCATTAAATAGATTAGCCAAATGTATGATACACATGATCATTTTATTTAATTATTTATAAAAATTGTTTCATATTTATTACTATTTTAAAATTTAGTTATAATCATTTACTTCCAAAATATTAGTCACTTATTTTTTTCATCATAAACTTCTAGTAGTTTCGATTGATTTTTACATGTTACACAATTACGATGTCAATTATCAATAATTGATAAAAATTTTATCAATAAAATATTATTCATAAAGTTTGGATAATTTTTATTCAATGATTTCACTATTCTCGCATATTTTTTATTGATGGTATGGGTATGTTTTAAGAGAACAATTCCCTTGAAGAACATGTTTCAGTTGATTTACTAATAATAAAATGTTACATTATAATTCCAATTCATTTTTTGTCACACATATAGAACATAATTTACATCCTAATTTACATTATTATAATATATATTCATGGTATAATTTTTTATCACTATTTTATGTAGAAAATGATAAATATAGTATAACATCTTTCATGTAGTTGGTTGAACCGACCCAAAGAAATTGTAATATACAAAGGATTGAGTAAGCGGGTATGGTTATATTATAGTGAAATTATTTTGATAAACATATAACACTATCCATAGGATATATTTATAGTATTAAATTAATTTTATAAGAATTTTAAATGAGTAGGTAATAGAAAAGGATAGTGAATAGCTATATACTTTGATGAATTTGATCTTTCTCAAGCAGGTTTCTTTAGAATTGAAGATGTTAGTATTATTATTAAAATGAAATATAGAAAATTTTTATAGAGGAATTTAGAGTGATTATTTTTCATTAGAAAAAAAAAAGATAACTAATGGAAATTTATGGATTTAACATGTTGGAATATTAGTGTTTAAAGGTGTCTTTGAGCTTTATTTCAACAAAAACTCACCTCTTAATGTGTATAGACTGACTATATAGACGAAATATAGAAAAATTAAAGATAGTGGATGAGGTGAGGTTGATCATTCACTCATTTAAAAAGTTAGGGATGATGTTTTGAAATATTTTTTGACATGATCAATTATTTTAATCGTTTTCTCTAATTTTTTTCATTTGTTCTGGAAACTTAAATTTCCCTCAGTAAAATATTTGTTTTATACCAAAATGAAATTGACCTCCTTACATAATTTCAATTACCTAATTGTAAATGTGAAATACATTATATGAAATTCAATTAATAAAACTTATTAACATAAATTTTAAATAAGAATGAAACAAAACCTATAAATAATAGTTTTTAGAAAACTATATTTTATCATAAATTGATTTTATTAATATTTTGTTACAAGTAATAATAATTGGATGAAAGTTACTTAAAGAGTTATAATATATAGAAAATTATTTATTTAAATTTTATATTCTATATACTCAAAATTATTATTTAATATTAAATATATAGTTAACAATTAAAATAATGTTATTAATTTATTATTTTTTAATTTACCTTGAATTATGAAATTGTTATTAGCTATAAATCCTTTTATATTTGATGTCATATTTTTATTTTACTAATTACTCCTTGTATTTCTTTAGTCAATGTTATTTAGATGATTCTTTCCCTAAACTAATTTAAATGTAAAATAAATTGGTAGTCAAACATGATTTCATTTTGATAATATATATCATTATAAATGATTTATTATTGATTTTATTAAATTTAGAAATTATTTAATTCAATTATTTCTCAAATATTATATATATGAAACAATATAAAAATCTATCATTAAAATACTCAATTAAATATTTTTATAAAATAATACCCAACAAGAACATATCCAATATCCATATGCCTAATTACCATGTTAAATTTCTATATACAACCTTTCACATTTCACTAAAATTTCTTCATCATATTTGTTTTATTGTATTTAAAATAGACTTATGTATCTCTTAATTTTCCTCCTTTACATTTTTAAAATCGGTTGTATGATCTTCAATGAAACCATATGTTTGAGTTGATCATGTTTGTGTTTTTTATTTACTCATTGTAAATACTATTATACCATTTGGTTATTTTTTGTGGTAATTTGTAAATTGTCGTAAATAATGTGTCGGTAGATGTATTTTTCAACGGGTTCCATCAAAAATTAATTTTATATCACATAAAACTTTATTTATGGTGGGTATAATTTGGCACGGGCTCCATAGAAAAAAATACTATTTCTAATTGTATCCTCTTCATAAAAAGTCATGTCAATGCTAATCTAAAGTATATATATGCCCCAAATGATCCCCCTCCCCACAATATTTTTCTTGTTACCTCTCGTTAGATCAATTCTCCCATTATTTCCACTTCTTCAGTTCTACCTATAAAAAATTTACTTTTAAAAGGGAAATAAAATATTCACATTAAAATTCAATAAAGTATCAAATCTAATATATTTTTTTCACTTTTTAAAATATTTAATTATTTTTTATATATCATAAATTATTATTATTAACTTTCATTAATTAGTTTTAATTAGTAGTAAATAGTTTAAATTAGAATTGATTAGTTTTAATTTGTAGTAATTATATTTAATTAGTAGTAATAAGTTTTAATTAGCAGTATACAATTACAATTATCAATAAATAGTTGTAATATTCATTTATCATTTATCATTGATAAATAAATAATAATACTTAATAGAACATAGTAATAATTAACATATTTTTGTAATAATAAATAATAATTTTTATTAACTAGTAGTAAATAACAGTAATTAGTAATTTTTGACAATGGAATCTAATTTTTAGTAAATAATTTAAAATATTAATAATTTAAAAACAATTAGTAAAAATTAGCGGTATTCAATACAAATTAGCGGTATTCGGTAAAAATAAGTTGTAATTATTAGAAATTTCATTACTTATTAGAAATTAAAGATAATTGTTAGAAATTACTAATTAGTAGAAATTGGAGTTAATCAGTATAAATGATAGGTAACGAGTAGTAATTAGTGGTTATAAGAATAAATTTGAAAAATTAATAATAAAAATGAGTGTTAATTAGTGTAAATTAGCGGAAATGAAAAGAAATTAGGAACAAATAATGGAAAATTAGTGGTAATATTAAAGAATTAGTGGGATATCGTAATTAATAATAATTAGTGCTAATTGGTAAAAAAAATACATAATGAGCCTTAATTAGTAATTATTAGTGGTAATTGGTAAAAAGATGAGGAAATGAATGATAATTATAAATAATTACAAAAAATGAGTTGTAATTAGTGAAAAATTGTAGAAATGAGAGGTAATTATAAAAAACATGGAGTAATATGCAGTAATAAGGAAAAAATTGTAGGTAATAAGTGGTACTTTGTAAAAAATAATATAAATGAAAAATAAATAGTTAAAAATAGAGGTAATTGGTGGTAATTAGTAAAAATGAGTAGAAATTAGTAGTAATTAGTGAAATTTAGTAGTATTGGAAAAGAATTAGTAAAAATTAGTAGAAGTGAGAAGAAATTATAAAAATTATCGGAAATGAGAGGTATTTAAGAAAAATTAGAGGAAATTAGTAGAGATTAATAAAAAATAGACAAAATGTATGGTTATGAGAAAAAATTAAAACTAATTAGTGGTAATTTGTTAATATAGAATTAGTGAGTACCATTTAGTAAACATTAGTGTTAATGAGTGGTAATGAGTAAAAATTTCTTGAAATAAAAAGTAATAAGGTTAAATTAGAAAAATGAGCACTAATTGGTAGAAAAATACATAAATTATGTAGTAATTAGAAAATATTAGAATATTTGAGTGGTAATTAGAAAAAAAATATAGTAAATGAATGATAATTTTTAAAAATTGGTATAAATGAGTTGTAATTAGAAACAATTACTAGGAATTACTGTTGATTAGTAAAAAATAGTGATAATGATTCTAATGAGTAAACATTGGTTTAAATTAGCATTAATCGGGGAAAATTAGCATTAATGATTATTTATTAATAAAGACTATCATAAACTAGTTGTAATTAGTAAAAAAATGGAGTTAAAGAGCAATAATTAGTAAACATAAGTGGTAATGACTAGTAAATAGTAAAATTTAGTAGTCATGAGCAGTAATTAGTAAATATTGGCATTAATGAGTTGTAATTAGTAAAATTTAGTGTTAATGGTAGATAATTAATAAAAAATAGTGGTAATGAGCGGTAATTACAAAAAATTAACTGAAATGAGTGGTAATTAGTAAAAAAAGCATAAATGACAATTAAATAGTAAATAATAGCGAAAATCAGTGTTAATTAGTAAAAATAAGTCGAAAATAGCTGTAGTTAGTAAAAACTAATGGAAATTTAAATAATTAAAATTTCCATAAAAGAATGGTAATGAGTAAAAATTAGTAGAAATGAGAGGTAATCAATAAAAATAAGTGAAAATGAGCTCTAATTTGTAAAAATTTGTGATAATTATTGGTAATTAGTAAAAAAAGTGGTAATTAGAAAACATTAGTGTAAATGAATAGTAATTAGGAAAAATTAAATAAAATGAGTGGTAATTAGTAAAAATGGGAAACATTTACCACAATTTAATAAAATTACCAAAAATTAACTATAATTAATAATAAGTAGTAATAGAAGGATGGCCAAGTGGTGTGAGGGAATCCTCGATTTGGGGGGATAAAGGATATGATAGGGTAGAAGAATTTGGATACCATTGATTTCAGAACATTTACATGAGAGAGAGTTATGGGTAATCCTGTGAGTGATGGAAGATTAAACAAATGTGAGAGATAATAATGACATGCTTAGTGATTTTTTCATTTTTTGGTTTAATCACTTTTCAAGAGAAAATAATTGTTTACTAAGAATCATAATGTAAATATATGATTATCACTAACACATTTTTTCTCAGGATTATATATTTAAATAAAAAGGGAAATAATCCACTATGAGTGTCATTATGATCTCTTATATCTACTTACACTTTCATCACTCAAAGTTTTATCTATGAATGTAACTTATCCAAAAGGGATAAACACATGGGATCCAAAAATCATTCCCTCTATCATCGCCCTGATCCCCTCTATTTGATTCTTCCCTTGATAGAAACATGGAAATCAGGGGGATCAGGTGATTGAAGAGTGAAAAAATTCTAATTCCCATATATTCAGACTATTTAAAGGATAGGCATTCCTGGGAAAATAGATAGGTTTACCCATGACTGCCTCCCATAAAAATAGTATGTACACAGGTGAGCTATAATTATTTCACATCATCATCACATGTATCCCCTCTACTCCATTATTCCATCATTCCCTTTGGTACTACTTCTATTCCCCTTAATATTAATTAATGGTATTTTAAAAAAATAGTTTTAATTATAAAAAAATAGTAGTAATTTTCATAATTAAAACAATTAGATATAATTAGATAATATTAAAAATATTTATAATTAATTATAAATTTTTTTATTTTCTTTTTATTTTTGGATATTTTAATCCTTATATATGATTAATAAATAGAAGTATTTCTATTTTTTATTTTCTATTAAAATATGTAAGTATACAATAGTCTTTATTAAAATATCATGATTGGATAAATTTACATAGAAATTCAAATGGTTCTGGTATAGATGATATACATATTAATCACATTTAAGATTTTTTATCATTTTTATAATCTAAATAAAAACAAAAATCAAAGGGAAAAATTATGTGTACTTATAACAAAGGTGATCTAAGATGATTTGAAAAATTTTACAATGTTGGGGGAATTCTATTTCATTTTTGTTTCTAGAAATATTTTGTTATTTTTATCACTATAGTGAATGTAGTTCCAGAGAAGATACTTATAGTTTGGTTCCATATCCATCATGGTTTCAATCTTTAGTACATGAGAATTTTTTTCAATATTTTAAACATACAAAAAAATTGAGTGATATTGATTTAACTCATGAGTTAGAACAATATCGATTTTAAGAGTTATTGATGTCTATTAAAGATGACTTATATATGGGTAGAAAGAAAATAAAAATTAAAGTGGTTAAAAAATTTATGGCTATTAAATCAGATAATGGAATTTCAAATAGTGGTTTTGATTAGATATTCTCTGTGGTAAAATCACTATCACATGAATGAAATGTGTTTCCTACCAATTATTATAAGTGCAAGAGGATATTTCATATTTTTTCATGGTGATAAATTGATTCATTCATGTTAGAATTATTGAATCTTATATTATGGTAAAAATAAGTCATCATATTTTTTTCATACATGTGGAAAAGCAAGGTACAAATAGCCTTAACAATGGAATTCCATATTGGTTAACATTAAACGGTTGAGGTATTTCCCATTTACACCATGATTATTTCATATATTTATGTCTCAGAACACAATAACATTGATCACATGATAAATATACAATATTTCAACTTCTAAAAGATTAAATCATCCTTGATATATTGATTCATGGAAACATTTTGACCTTGTGTATCACTCATTTTCTATAGAATCCTATAATGTGTGATTGGGTTTTCTAATGGTGGTTTCTATCCATTTGGTTATTAAAATACTCAATATTCTTGTTGGTCCATATTTCTACCTCTATACAACTTAACTTCTTTGATTTTTCATTAGTGATCCATATATCATTTTCATATTATTAATTATAGGAAATATTAGAAATAATATTGATGTTTATTTGAAGCCATTGATAAATGGGTTAAATTTATTATACTGTAAATGTATCAGTACATGTGATGTTGTTTCCAAATAGAACTTCCTAATGAAATCTTAATTAATGTGGAAAATTTGTGCCTTTCCATCATATGGAATTTATCTAGATAAAGAAATCATGGTCTAAAATCATGTATGTAATTTAAAAGTGACAAAAAATCAATTATGCTTGTTAATGGGAGAATATGTTTTTTCAACTACCATTGCATATTTATTCCTATTTTCAACATTTCATAAGGAACAAAAATCATTTCAGAAAATCTATAATTTAAATAGATCGACCTCTAGATATTATTTCATGTATTAATTTAATATATTTTTTCTCTTCATTATCTCTCATTTCTTTTGACCAAATATAAAAAAATGATGGCTTTAGGAATGATCACAATTAGAAAAAGGGTGATTTTTGAGAGCTTCTATATTAGTCTAATTTGCCAGTCCATCAAACTATGGATTTAATACATATTGAGAAGAAATATTTTAATAATATATTTTATTCAGTTTTAGACACACCTGATTAGACCTGTGATAAAATTAAGGAATGATTAGATGTTTACCAAATTTTTAGGTGACTAGAACATGGGTTGTTTGAAAATGATAGATAAGATAAGTTAATGAATCCAATAGTAGCTTACACATTTTTCAAATAAAATATTTCATTATTTTGGAAATGGATTTTGGATTTGATGATATTTTATAGTTATGTTAACATTTTTTCTTGATATTTCAAAAAATTCAACTTATCAGTTTAAAAATTCTTGATTTTCATGTTATAATTGAAATACTTATACAGATTTGATTTATAGGTTTGTTTAATTATTCAATTTGGGAAGGTCCAAAGAAAATATAACATTTTTTACTAATACATTTTTTCAATAAAATTTTACTATCATACACTTAATAAAAAATAATAAGATATTGTTTTAATTTTATTTAAATTAGAAATGAAACTTCTTCCTAGTTTCTTTAATTCAATGGATCATTTGATATTACATTGTCTCCATGAAAAAAAATGTTTAGGTCAGGTACAGTATGGAAGGATTTTCCCATACAAGAGATGCATGTAGAAATTTAAGAAAAAGGTATGTAACAAATCATTAGTTGAACGGTCATTTGTAGAATCTTATTTATAGGAGGATATTTCATATTTACCCTCCCATTATTTCTGACCTGAATAAAATTCAAAACATAATTGAATTGTAAATAATGATGTAAATGAGATGAGGCAATGAAAATTAATTTATCAAATTTTAATCTACATAATAATGGTTTTTTTAGATTTTATGAATGATTGGTTTTAGATGATATGCATCTCTGATCTTGTACGTATATTCTGATCATCTTTGAGAAAATTGACACAATTTTTACAATGATTTATACAATCAACTATTCATTAATTTTTCAAAAATTTAAATTAATATTATTTTATTTTTAGATTATATGATGATCATATCAAGAAAAAAAGTTCCAGAAATTACACTATATTTTCATGAAGAATACTGGAAACATAATTTTTCCTATTATTCTCAAAGACTATTAAGGTAAATTGTTAATTGTTTAACATATAAAATTAATTTTTAATTTTTTATATCACTAATTTGTTTTCAATTTTTTGGTAACACAATAGGACAATAATGTGGATAATCTATTTCATGTATTGAGTAACCAACCATAAAAATGGTAAAATATTATAATTCATATTTGGTGAATGTTTTTTTATTTCATAAAAGTGCATATATTTAATAAAAAAATAATTATTGTGTCTAATTGAGATTATATCATCATATATAAATTGAAGTTTAAATTTATGGAAGGATGGATTAAATAATAAAACTTTGTTATCTAATACAGTATTATGTAATGATGTTTAAATTCTATGGGATTGATAATTATGGATGGTTGCAAGATCATCCTCATCATGGTATTGTTAAAATTAAACATAAAATCATTCATTCCATAAAATAAATAGATTTATTGGGTCAGCAAGAATATTAAAATTATTATTTAAATTATTGGTCTTCTTTAAGATAGTTAATTGATACGTGGAGTATTATAAAAATGAAATCCCATGAAAATCATTTTTTTCAATGTGAATGTGGTTCTATTAAAGTGATAGGAATTGAAATTTCTCAGTATGAAGCTCCAAAAAAACTATTTTAAATGAAGATACGTGAATATTGATGATGAATACCAACATTTATAGATTGATAGTGATGATGATGTTGATTATGTAACAAATGATTTTGAATTAACAATAGCTAATAAAGCTGAAATTCCTATGGAAATTGATTATACTGATGAGAAAGATGAAGATATTGACACAATACCATGTTAAGATGAGGATGGAAATGAAGAATGAAAACAATACATCTTGGTTATATTCATAATTAATATATATATATATAATACTCATTTTAAATTATTTTTTGACACCATTATATTCATGTTTTAGATGGATAAGGAGACTTTGGATGTGATTTTTCGTATCCTAGAGGAGGCTATGATTCTTGGTGAGGGTCATTATGATTTTTCATTCAACTATTAGGTTGAAAATAGTTGATCATTTACTCTAAGAGGTTATGATATTGCAAGATTGATGATCGCATCCCTATTCTTGAGTAACTTTCCCATCTTGTTTTTGATCACCCCATACAGATGTAAGTTTGGTTGTGTGTTTTAGTTAATTTTAATTAATTTTCATTAATTTATTTATATACTATTTTTTGATTATTTTTTTAATTTTCCATTAGTTTTTTAATTATAGTTATTTGATAGTGGAGTGATATTCTTCAGATTAATTGTTTTTTAGAATGGGTGATGTTGGATAACGTTACCATCGATAGTCAGCACTAAATGTTGGATCATTATATAGTACATAAATATTATTTATTTTAGAATATATTTAATTATTAAATTTATGTTATTAATTATTTTTATGGTTTGCAGTATCTCATGTAATATAGAAAGATAACCACTATCTTGAAGGCCTTAGAGGCCTCCATGAATGAGCATTGTCATGAGTTCTTTCACAATTTGAGGAATAGAGCCCTAAAAATCAAGATTCAATATTTTTTATCTGTCTTGGTAGATCCATCAACCTTATTACATAACCTCTAATTTTTGAGATGGAATGAGCTCACACTCAATGATAGATAAATTTTATAGGAGATCACTATTAGGTTGGCAGAAATAGGGTGAGAAGGAGGTCATGCATAGAGATGGTAATCATATATTAAATACTCATTGATGACATATACATAAATATTAATGTAAAATTATTATTATTATTCACATACATATCTAAGAATCTAGATATTATAGAGTTTCATCTTTATAAGGGGATGTACACAAATCCTCACACTGATGATATGACTAGTTATCCACACTCAAATTGGTGGATGTCAAATTTTTATATTTTTAAAATTTTCTAAAAATAATATTTTAACTATTTTAATTTCAAATTTCATTTTAAGGAGTCATGTGATATAGTGACTTATCACACACACAATGAGAGTCAGACCGAGACTAAGTGTTAGGCTACTAGGCAATCTGTATTTTATAATGCCTCTTGGATGAAGGAGACTCAGTATGATTTATAGAAATGTTGAGTTATTAGTATCATTTCTCAATTGAAACCTGGTAGTTATTATGGTACTAATATATTTTCATCGTCAATCTCAAGGGGAGATCCTAGAGAGTAATGATTATCGATTGAGGATTATGAGGAGAAGTTATGAGATTATGATGAGGTTATAGGGACCCTATGTGGAGCGAATTGGTAGTTTCATTGAAAATAGAAACAACAACTAGACGAATTGATTTGAGTTCCTATGAAGTAGCGGTAGCATATGATTTAATACTTATGATTCATGACATAGGGTATAGGATGGAGTTTCCTCCATAAACTAATACAGATGAACCACCTTCTCCTTAGTGGTTTATATATTTTTGGACACATTTATTATAATATAAATTTTTATTAAAATAGTATTTTTTTTATAGTTATTAATCCATATTAATAAAATTTTATATTTTTCTTTATTTATTTTTTTTATGTTTTTTATGTTTTATTTTAATGGTTTTTAAATTTTTTAATTTGTTTTTTTTATTTGCGATGGGATTTTATCCATGTCACAAATAATTATTTTCTATTGGTACATAATCAAGTTGAAAATGTATAATATATATAACTGGTAAATTGTTTTTTCAATGACGTAGATGCCCATTATAAAATAAATTGAAATTCCTTCGTAAAAATTTATTTTTTATATGTGTTTTTCAACTATGAATACTTTAGGATTGGATCCCATCACAATTACCCAATAAAAAATAATTCATCCTCCACCACTAGCATGTTAAACATACAAAAGGGATAAAATGTGGGGTGTTATATTCTAACACACATAAAAAAAATTACAATAAAATTTATATACTCGTGATTAAATAGATTAGTATAATTATATACTTTTACATATTTAGGTTCCCATATTTCTTACTTATAATTTTGATCCCTATTAAATCTATAACCATGTGAGTTGTATTATTTTATATAAATCTATATATATTATCATATATCTATATTAATTTTTCATTGTAATAGATATTATGTCTATGAAAACCCTGCTCTTTTATTACACACTTAAACATGATTTATTACAAAAACACTTCACTTGATAAAACATGGAATATCGAAAGTTCTAGTGTATTTTAGGCTTATTAACATTACATAATATCTTATTACATAAAACACGCAACATATTTATTGAAAACTTCCTTTACATGACCACTACATTCCTTCATACTTAGCATTTCATGGGATAACCTGAGTACATGCATAAGAAAAGGGTGAGCTATAAAGCTTAGTAACGGAATAAAAATGGAATAAAATGAGGAATAAAATACATGTTAGACAATAGGAATATCAATGTATCACAAGAGAAACATGATCATAAATGAAAGATAAAGCATGATAATAAAAACATGGAAATGTGGCAACAACACTTAACATGGAATTATCATGAGCCAAGGCTCATTGCCCATGGAGCATGAGAAAACCATCATTACTCATAAAGAATGAGTAAACCCTCATTTCAATTGAATTATAATGAGTAAAAAATCATTGCAAATGACGTATCATGATAATATACTTTACCCAATGCATTGGAGCACTATTAGGGCACACCCTTCTTAAACATTTCACTTCATGCATAAGTGTTACACATGGATCATAAAACATCGGATCATTAAACATAATCATTTATTCCATGATAAAAGAATCTGGAATACATACATGAAACTCTTTAAATAATAATTAAATGTTATAAAAGTTTAATACCCTTGATAGAGAAATAGGCATGGTATTCTCTACACAATGACTTTGGCTTGGAAAAATGTAGTGCAATTTTGGCAGTATAACGGCGTGACATAAGAACTCATAAAAATGATTAATGAAAGATAATGGGGTGTCTCATCATATTTAAATGGCATGGATAGTAAGGGGGTCATATATATAAATTTCCCAACAAATGTAATGGAATTTAGATTAATGAAACAAAATAATTTCTTGAATGTAAATGAGGAGAGAGAAATTCCTTTCTGAATTTCGGCATATTAACGAGTGTACATGGGAGGAATTTAATGAAAGATAAAGGGGTCTAACATCATTCAAACATAAGGAGGAAAGTATGGGGGAGTTTAGAAACCATAACCCAACATTTATAATTGAAATCAAAAGGGCATAACAATTTAAAGAACATTGAACCAAAATGAGAAAGGAAGAAAAACCCTTACATGGAAATCTGCTTCCAAAGGCTTCAGAGAGGCTTGAGAGAGACTTCATGGGAGCTTGGGGAACCTTGGGGGGTTATATAGAGAGGAGGGAATAATTTTTATAAACTCAAAAAGATTTAAGTGAGAAGAAAGTGGGATCTTGGGTGGGTTTATATTGGAAAAGAGAGGGAATTGTTTATTATTTAGGTTTGGGACACCTCACATTAAACTAATCAAAACCAAAAACCAGACCATGGTTTTTGCCCATGTTTTTTGACAAAGGAGAGTGGAAAACAAAATTTTATATGTCCAAAGTCTTAACTTATTAAAATAATGGGGTTTATTATGTGGTGGTGGGTTACACTCTGAAGGAAAACAATTCAAAAAAGATAACATGTTTTATAAGTCATGAAGTGTCCACTATGGCATCACAAAATTAATAAAAAAAATATAAAATCACATTATTATAAAGATAAAACATATATTGGCCGAAAATATAATTTATAGTATTTATTACATCACTTTTGGGTCATTATGATGTCATAAAACACATTATATAATTAAACGGTATTTAATTTTTACCCAAATATTTGACTATCTTAGAAAATTATGAAAAACTCACCATTGGATAATTTTAACGTCATGATTCCAAAAATAATATTCATTTTATCTAAATAATTTTATAAATATGTGAATTTTTACTTTTAATATAAAAACCGACATTTATCATAAATTTATGGGTTTTGACAAAAATAACATTCAAACCTTAATAAAAATTACAATTGCATTCATAAAATTATACGATTATTTGTATTTAATAAAATGTAATTTAAAAATAATAATAATATTTTTATTAAAATATTATTTAATTCAAAAATTTATTATTTCATCAGAATAGATTTCTTAGTTGAATATTAACTAAAAATACTATTTACTCTTCGAAAACTATTTTCAAAGTAACAATAATAAAATGAAAGTATATAAAAAAATTAATGTACCTAATCATAGTGGTAGGGTCTTGTTACATAACCCCTTAAAACAACCACATAAGACCGAACAGTAAGGTGTGTAATGGTGACAAACTCTTGGGGTGGCTTGGATAACATTACTCGGGTGGTAATATCTATCAACTTCCACTTATCTCATAGGCGGTTCCGCTCGAGATTTACATATTCAAGCTCTTCTTGGGATTGGTCAAGAGCGAAGCCCAAATATGGAACCTCCTTTCTAATCTCTGAAAAATGGGATTCGTATAGTTCATGTCTATTGGATGAGGTCATCACTTCCATTTTCTGAGTAAATTGGATTTGTTAAATCCCTATATTTATACTAATCATGCTATCACTATTCAATGGTTATATTAGCAATAGTCACAATTTATAAAAGTATTTTAAAATCCAAAAAGATAAAACCAAATAAGTTGATATTTTATATAAACATTTTACATAAATATACATTTAATTATATCAACAGGGATTTCAATTAATGAACGTTTGGGTCGTTACAATATTCCCCCTTAAGAAATTTCGCCCTCAAAATTTCATTTTCCCACACTAAAATAGATGTGGGTAACTCTGCTTCATCATTTCCTCTGATTCCCACATCGCTTCTTCAAACTTTTGGTTATTCCATAACACCTTGATGAGGGAAATTGTCTTATTTTGTAGAATTTTTTCTCTGCGATCTAAGATCTTCACTGGTTGCTCCTCATAAGAAAGATCATCCTCTAACTGTACCACCTCTGAAGATAGTACATGTGAAGGGTACATTATGTACTTCCTTAATAGGGGTACATGAAAGAAATCATGTACTTTTTCCATGTTAGGTGGAAGTGTTAGTCGATAGGACACATCCCTGACACGATCAATAATCTCGAAGGGGCCGATGTACCTTGGACTTAACTTCCTTTTCATTAAAAACCTCAAGACCTTATTCCATGGAGATATGCATAGAAATACGATGTCTCCAAATTTAAACTCATGGTCTCATCGATGGTTATCTGCATAGCTCTTCTATCGACTTTGGGCTGCCTTGATATTCTACTGAATGGTTTTCGGCTTCTCTACTATCTCTTCAACCATTTCTGGTCCAAGATTCTTATGCTCAACGACCTCATCCCAACATGTCGGTGTTCTGCCCCTTTTCCCATAAAGGGATTCATATGGTGCCATTTGGATACTCGAGTGGAAACTGTTATTATAAGAGAAATAAACTAGAGGAAGATGTTGATCTCATCATCCATTAAAGTCTATTGAGAATGATCTCAACTTGTCCTCAAGTGTTTGGATAGTCTGCTCGGATTAGGAATCAATTTGAGGATGATAGGTCTTAATGATGTTCAGTTCAGTATTCAGATCATGTTGAAGACTCTTTAAAAACTTAGAGGTGAATCATGGATCTTGATCGGACACAAAAGATATTGGTAGTCCTTGCAACCTTACCACTTCCCTGATATATATCTGTGCTAGTTGATCAAATGAGAAATCCTCCCAAATAGCAATGATGTGTGCATCCTTTGTAACACGATCCAAAAAACCCAAATTTCATTGTTTCCTTTGGATGTCTTCTAATATATAGTGACAAAGTCCATGGTGATGTTCTCCCATTTCAATTCTGGTATAGGAAATGGTTGCATCATCCCCTTAGACATCTGCCTCTCTGCCTTCACTTACTGACACACCCATAACTTTCATGTATATTCAACAATCTCATTATTTAAATTATCCTCCCAATAATACTCTCGAAGATCTCGATACATCTTTCTGGTTCCTGGGTGAATAGATAAATATAAACTATGTACATCATCCAAAAGTTCCTTCTTCAGCTCCGGACGTGATGGAACACATGGTCTTTTCCGAAATCTCACAATTCCATCTTCATTAACATTAAACTCATAGGATTTCCCTTTTCCGATAGCTTCCACTTTTCCTTGAATTCCCACATCATCCTTTTAAGCATCCTTTAACCTTTCAAAAAGTGACAGTTGATTAATCATTTGTGAAAGTATTGATGATGTTCCCATATTTATGATTCTAATGTCCATCATCATAAAATCTAAGAAGATTGGATCATTTTAAATTTTCATCAATGATAGAATCGTTGGTTCCTTTATACTTAGGGTATCCACCACCTTGTTCTCTTTCCTAGTGTGGTAATGGATTGAGAAGTCATAGTCTTTGATCAACTCTAACCATCTTCATTGGTGCATGTTCAACTCTTTCTATGTGAATATATACTTGAGGCTTTTGTGGTCCGTATATATTTCACGATTCTCCCCAAAGAGATAATGCCGCCAAATTTTCAAAGAGAATATCACTGCAGCCAACTCTTGGTCATGTGTTGGATAGTTACATTCATGATCTTTCAATTTCATTTAAGCAAAGGCAATGACTTTGTAATTTTTCATCAACACACATCCAAGGCCCTTCTTCGAAGAATCACTGAATACCACAAAAAGTTCCCCACTAGTGGGTAATGTGATCACAAGCATAGTGATAAGCCTCCTTTTCAACTCCTTGAAGCTTTCCTCACATTCATCACTCCAAGAAAACTTTTCTCCCTTCCGAGTTATCTGGGTAAGAGTGTTAGACAATCGTGAGAAATTTCTCACAAATCATTGATAATATCTAGCTTACCTCAAGAAGCTACAGATATCCGTTATCGATGTTAGTCTCAGCAATCCCTCAATTGCTTCTATTTTGGAGGGATCCACAGATATCCCATTTCTTGTGATGATATAGCCCAAGAATGAGACCTCCTTCAACCAGAACTCACACTTTTTGTACTTTTCATAGAACTTATCCTTCTGCAAGGTCTCTAGAATAGTTCTTAGATACTCCTCATGATCCTCCTAGGTTTTGGATTATATCAAAATATCATCTACAAAGACTACCAAAAAAATTTCTAGTTAATCTCTAAATACTCTATTCATCAAGTCCATAAATATTATTGGAGAATTAGTGAGTCTGAAAGGAATTTCGATGAATTCATAGTTCCCGTTAATTGTACGAAAATCAATCTTGGGGATATCTTCCTTCTTTGCCCTTACTTGATAATATCTCGACCGCAAATCCACCTTGTAAAAGTATTGTGCTCCATGCAACTGATCGAGAAAGTCATCAATTCGTGGGAGAGGATACTTGTTCTTTATCGTGATTTTGTTAAGCTCCTGATAATTGACACAAAGGCATATTGACCCATCCTTCTTCTTGATGAAGAGGACTAGTGCACCCCATGGTGAAGCACATGGGTGTATAAACCCATTATCCAGATTCTCCTGTAGTTGTTTCATCAGGTCCTCAATCCCTACAATAGCCATTCTATATAGAGTCTTGGATATTGGGAATTCCCCAAGTATAAGATCAATTGACAATTCAACATCTCTTCTTGGAGGAAGACCAGGCAATTCCTCGAGAAACACTTCAGTGAATTCCCTCACAATAGAATGTCTTCAAGGATGGTTGCTTCTTTGGACTTAATCATCTGATCCTGATATGCGTACTCATAGAAAAGTAATATCTACGCTTGAGAAGATAGATCTAAAGAAGATTCATCTTCCTCATTGCACTTGTATAGAATCGGGGGTCTATTATCCATATGGAGAGCGATTTCCCTCTCCCAGCAATTTATGTTGGATATATATTAGGAAATCCAATCCATGCAAAGAATTACATCAAATTCCACTAGAGATAGTATTACGAGGTTCTCCAGGAAGTTTAATCCACAGATTATGACAGGGAAAGAGTTATATTCATGGGATGCAATGATTTCCTCATTTTCCTTACTCACTGAAATCTTCACTTCCATGATTTTTGGTGGTGGTGGTATTGTTCTACTAAAATTTTGAGATATAAAAGAATTCATAGACCCTGAATCAAAAAGTATGTTTTCTATTATGGAATGAATAACTAGAGTACCTGTCACCACTTCGTTGTCTGGGTTCACTTTGACATAGTGATGGAAAAATCTCACCCTTACAGCCTTGGAGGTTGTTGGTTTCCTCTGAAAACCATTGGCTTAGGGCACTGATTTGATAGATGCCCTGGTTCTCTGCAGTTATAGTAGTGAACAACGCATTGAGGTTCAAAAAAAGTGTTAATATCCTATATTTTAGCCTCTGGTTTTTCTTACCGACACTTAATAGCCAGGTACCCTTCTCTCACACACCTAAATCATTTCATTGTACCCTTCAGGTAATTTCCATGGTGCTTCTTTCCACACCATTGGAAAGTGGGGTGATGGATCTTTTTAGCACCATTGGATTTATCCATTAGACCTCCAACATTGAATTCCACCTTATGCTTATTATCCCCATGATACCCCTGATATTCTCTGATCTCCATTTCAACCCTGAGGGCACATCGGGCAATTTTCTCATAGCTTTCAAAGTCATCGATCACCAGTGATTTCTGTAGGCTAGGTTTAAGCCCACCAAAGAAGCAGTCAACCTTGTATTTGAGGGTAACGAAAAAGCCGAAAGTGTATCATGAAAGACATGTGATGTTTTCCTCATACTCTCCAATATATTCGTTGTATTTTTTCTTAAGGGCAAGGAAGTCCCATTCCATCTTAATCCGGAGGGTGCGCAGAAAAGTTTTATCGAAAAACATCATCCGGAAATCCTTCCATTCCAACGCCTTGATCTCTTCCTTAGGCTTCATATTTTTGATCAACTTCTACCCTTGATCAGTTTCACCCTCCATACGATAAGCATCTAGGAGAACTTTCTCTTGTTCAGAACATTGAAGGATGGAGAAGATATTTTCAATGGATTTGATCCTTTGTTCAGTGATTGAGGGATCGGATGATCCATTAAAATTGGGAGGCCATTTTCTCATGCATCACTCAATAGCGACTTATTCTTTCTTAGGGGGTTTAATGTTCCTCTTGACACATGTTTCTATTCAAAGCTTGAGTTAGATGAAAGAGAATCATGAAAAAGTTTGTGATTCCTACTCCTATTGGATTGGGCATCTGTTTAGTATAGTCATCACATTTATCTTCAGATTGGTTTTTATCCTAAGTCCTCCTATTACCGGCCATTGGATGGAATAAAAAAATTAGGGGTAACACATAAAGGGTAATACAAGGAGGAAAATTTTGAGTAATAAATAACTTTTATTTCCTTAACATATGAATCTATTGGATTCAGTATATGTTATCCATGATCTACTTTATAACATATATTCTTAGGGAATTTTTTTAGTCCCTTAATAATGGTTCATACTAAGCTTGTGAATTAACCAAAGTATATCCCCCAGGAGTGTCGTAACCAAGAGTGCAACAAGGCCTATTGTTGTACACCAATTCTCATTCGATTCTAGCCCAAAGCGGTGTTTTCGGGTTTTACCCCTAGGATACATTTGTTCCAGATCCACCTATACCTGCTTGTATCTAGACAGGGATGTATTTTCTTGATGAAACACTTACTCAATAGTCACCAAAACTTAGGGATCTTTTTATTATACATAATCTTATTTGTTAGGATTTAATAGGGTTTTCTAATCCTAATCCCAAAAATAACTAAAGATATCCTCTGATATCAACTATGACAACTCAACTCTTTTATTACACACTTAAAAATTATTTATTACATAAATAAAACATGAAATATTGATAGGTATAGTGTATTTGGGGCTTAAGAACATTACATAATGGTTTATAACATAAAACGCACAACATATTTATTGAAAACTTACTTTACATGACCACTACATTCCCTCGTAATTAGCATTGCATGGGATAACCTGAGGACATAAATAAGAAAAGGGTGAGCTATAAATCCTACTAAGGGAATAAACAAGGAATAACAGGAGGAATAAAATACATTTTAGACAATAGGAATATCAATGGATCATAATATAAACATGAACATAAATGGATTATAAAGCATGATAATCATAACATCGAAATATGGCAACAACACTTAACATGGAATTAGCATTATCCAAGGCTCATTGCAAATAGAGCATGATTAAACCCACATTGCACATGTATCATGAGTAAACCCAAGATGCACTTGAATTGTAATGATTCAAAACACACTTCACATGACGTATCATGATATTATACTTTACCCAATGCATTGGAGCACTATCAGGTGCGCACACTTCTTAAATATTTCACTTCATGCATAAGTGTGCCACATGGATCATAAAACATAGGATCATTCAACATAACAATTTATTCCATTATAAAACAATGTAGAATACATATATTAATCTCTTTAAACAATAAGTAAATGTGTATAAAGTTGAACACCCTTGATAGAGAAATGGTAATGGTATTCACTATATAATGACTTTGGCTTGGAAAAAAGCAGTGCAATTTCAGCAGCATAACGGCATGGAAAAAGAACTCATAAAAATGGTTGATGAGATAAAAAGGGGTGTATCATAATATTTACAATACATGTACAGTAATTTGTTCATATAGATACATTTCCCAACAAATGTAATGGAATTTAGATTCATGATACAAAATACTTGCTTGAATGAAAAATGAAGAGAGAGAAATTCTTTTTGGAATTTTGTCATAGTAATGGGTGTACATGGGAGGAATTTATTGAGAGAGAAAGTGGTATACCATCATTAAAACATAAATAGGGAAGTATGGGGGAGGTGAGAAACCAAACCCCAATATTTATAATTGAAATTAAAAGGGCATAACAACTTAAAGACTATTGGACAAAAATGAGAAAGGAAGAAAAACCCTTACTTGGAAGTCTGCTTCCAAAGGCTTGAGAGAGGCTTGAGAAAGGATTCATGGGAGCTTGGGCGCCATGATAGTATTCTAGAGGGAGTATAGAAGAGGTTGGAAGAACTCCAAAGGATTTGAGTAAGGAGGAAGTGGGAGATTGAGTGGGTTTATATAGGAATGGAGAGGGAATTGCTTATTATTTAGGTTTTGGACACCTCACATTAAACTAATCAAAACCACAAAACATCCCATGGTATTTTCCAAAGGGGAGTGGAAAATAATATTTTATAAGGTCAAAGTCTAAAATTCCTAAAATAATGGGGTTTCTTATTTGGAGGTGAGTCACACTCTTAGGGAAAAAAATAAAAAAAAAGGCATGTTTTATAAGTCATGGAGGGTCCACTAAGGCATCAAAAAATTAATCAAACAATTCTAAAAACACATTATTTTAAGTATAAAACATATATTGTCTGAACATATAATTTATAATATTTATTACATCACAATTGGGTCACTATGATGTCATAAAACACATTATATAATTAAACGGTATTTAATTTTTACCAAAAATTTTGACTCTCTCAAAAAATTATGAAAAATTTATCGTTTGATAATTTCAATGTCATGATTCCAAAGATAATATTAATTTTATCTAAATAATTTTCTAAATATTTTAATTTTTACTTTTCAAATAAAAACTGACATTTATAAAAAATTCCTGGGTTTTGACAAAAACAACTTTCAAACCTTAATAAAAATTACAATTGCATTCATAAAATTATAAGATGATTTATATTTAATAAAAAGTAAATTAATAATAATAATACTATTTTATTAAAATATTATTTAATTCTAAAATTCATTAATTCATCAAAATATATTTCTTAGTTTAATATTAACAAAAAATATTATTTACACTTCAAAAACTATTTACAAAGTAACAATAATAAAATGAAAGTATATAAAAAATAATGTACATAATCATAGTGATAGGTTATTATTACATAACCCCTTAAAACACACGTATAAGACAGAAGGGTAAGGTGTGCAATGGTGATAGACTACTGGGCTGGCTCGAATAACATTGATCAGGTGGTAATATCTATCAACTTCCACTTCTCTCGTAGGCGGTTTTTCTCAAGCTTAACATATTCAAGCTCGGCTTGGGCTTGGTCAAGAGTAAAGTCCAAAGATGAAACCTCCTTTCCGAGCTCTAAAAAATGGGCTTTTATGGGGCACGTCTACTAGATGAGGGAATCGCTTCCTTTTTCTAAGTAAATTGGATTTGTTAAAGCACTCTATTTATATTAATCATGTGATCAATGCTCAATGGCTATATTAGCAACAGTCACAATTCATAACAGTATTTTAAAATCCAAAAACATAAAACCAAAAAAGTTGAAATTTTATATAAAAATTTTACATAAAGAGACATTTAATTAGATCATGAGAGATTTTCATTAATGAAAGATTGGGTCGTTACCATTTACACCACCTTTGATTTTGGTATATATTACAAATTAGTTATGTAAATCCTCAAAAGAGATATACATGACATATCAGTAACTTATAAGAGGTTTGATGGAAGTATAATCCAATAACATTTCATCCCAACATGATCAAGTATATATAAAGGTTTGATATTTCCATAGTAATATATTGTCTATGTGATTTTACCTATATAATTTCATCTCAACATGTTTGAGTTGTAGGAATCCTCACCACGATATCTTTATATGGTTCCATTTGAATTCTATAATAAAATATATTGTTATATAAAAACAATATAAGAGGAATATGATGATCAATTCCTCCTTATAAATCCATATAACAATATGTTATCCTATATTCATCAGATTGAATAATCCTTTCATATTGGCTATCATCATAAGGATGATAAAAAGTACTAAAAAAATCCACTCTTTTGAAAAATTCATGAATAAATGTAAATAACATTATGGTAGACAATATATCTTGGTCTGATAAAAATAAAATTTCTACTATATTCAATCATTAAACTTATTTTATGTATATAATTCCATGATTATTGGGTGAGAAATCATTTTAAATTGAAAGTAGATGTTACAACATTTTAAGGCAATCAATAATAACCCAATTTCAATTATGAACATTAGTGCTATTTTGGAGGCCTATAATGAAATTCATTGCAATTTTCTCCCATTTCAAGATAGTTATGTGTAATTTGTTATCATTTGTTTATCATTCATTCATAACTTAACATAATACCAATCATTAAAATATATAGTTTAAAATATCCCACTTCATGTTGCCTGACCAGAAATGATTCTTAGAATCTCTATAAAACATAGTGCTTCCTATGTGGATAGATAATGAGGAGTTATGTCTATCATTGACAACCACCATTTTTAATTTTTATACTATAGAGATACTTGATTCTTTCTTTAATGTTATAATTCCACGATTATCAACATAATGTTCTAGAATATTCTATATCTTTTTTATAGCTATTTAAACTCCGTTAGTGCCTCTTCGATCTCCATATACAAGGACGGGTGAGTAGACAATTAAGAGATATGGGTTTTATTGACTTCCATTAGGATTTGTTAACATATCAATTAAAAATATCTGATTACTTTGTCTCTTAAAATTTATATCCTAGAAATGGTATCTTGATAATTCTCTCTCAGAGAATATTCCACCTTATTTTCCTTCTTAAGGTAGTTATATATTGAGTGGTAGATGTCCTAATTCAAATAAACCATCTCCCTTTGAGAGTTTTTAACTCTGTGTATGTTAATGTATTAATTAATTAATTATAATGAGTAAATATATATATATATATATCCATTTTAACTATAGAATAAATTATGACAAAATCTATAATGAAAATATTATAGCAAAAATAACCAGATTTTATGTCAGCTAATTTTTATCATGATCACATAATTTTCATGAGTTATAATATATCAAGATGCGATTTTACATAAGTACACACCCTAATAAAATTATTGATAAATCACTATATATAAAAAAAATCTATATCTACTATATTCCAATGTGAGTACATGTGCGGTGACCAACATTCTTTTTTGCTCTATGAAATTTTGTTAACATTCACCATTCCAAAGGAAATTATTATTTTCTAGTTTATCTTGGTTTATGGATCAAATAGTCATTAGAAGTTATTCACAATTAATTGATAGTGTCAATCCAATCATAGGAAAATATGTATCAGTATTATAATTTTTAGTCTTAATTATTCTTCATTCATCTACATATTTTAATGATCGATATATATACCTTCGATTTTGATTACATGAACATATAATGATACATTATATAAAAAATCACAGTTGATAAAGTTTGTATAAAATATAACCATTCTAAATTTCTTCATAATAATCTTCAAATGATCATCATGATACTATTTTCTATTGGGATATATGATAATATCATTGATAGAGACTACAAAAACATGACATAGATGATATCTAATGACCATATTCTTGTCATCCATGATGATGGAGGAGTATTTTGTTTGTATGATAGTTACTATAATGAATTAATAGTGTTATTATTATGTATTATAGGTTTAAATAAGTTTATCCACTCATTAAACATTTAATTAATAATATCAGGACTGATGGTCTATCATTGAGAAGTTTGAATCACATCAATGTGTATAAAAAGTCCTCAATATGTAGTATGGGATAATATTTCATGATTATTATCTTGTTTATTTCATGATAATTATTGAAGAGATGCATTGATAAATCCATTTTCTTAATAAGGTAGAATCTTACTATAATAACCTATTTCTGTAGATGGATCTTGAGTTTTAGTGAAAAAATAGATTTATTTAGTTGGTTGAGGGACAAATATTACACTATAGTTAAAAAGGAAATTCAATATCATAGAACCATGTTTTTTAGAATGGGAAACAATATCATGGAGAAAGTTAGGGATTTGAGACAAGAACAAGGGTCTCAGTATACTTTTTTTAGTACCACTAGCTTTCTTATAGAGGGTCGTGGACTAGGTAGTGGGCTACTAGGATAAATGGATAGCTTGTAAGCCATCATTAGAAAGTTGGTGTCTTCCATGATGTTTTTTAAGATATTTACATCCTCGTTATTGCACCCAGGCCATCCTATATTCTTATTAATATATATTTTCCCCTTTTGTAAAATGGCATATCTCATATGTTCTCTTCTCTTAATCCTTCCCTTATGGTGGATCTCCCTCATCTATTGTCCAGACCATTATCTATCTAGTGAAATATAAATATTAAAGTTAATTTACATGTCCACTTGCACCCTTTCATAGTTTATAGTAGTGGATAGTGAAATCTAAACCATGTTAATTAATATACCCTATTTCCAAGTGTTGGAAATATTTTTTATATACTTTATTATAGGAATAATAGAAATATAATAACATGTGAGAAGACTTATCTAATCAATATGTAGGTGGTATATTAATTTAATCCATATCTTTGATTATGTTTGTGGTGAATGTGTTTTGTGGTGTCCCTATTTTTCATTCTCTAAAATTATACTAAATTAATCATTTAATTTTTTTCTAAGTCAGAATCCCCATATTTAGATCATTTAACTTTTCTTTTATAGAATTTGTTAAATGGGTTTTCCATGAATCAATTGTTCAAAAATTGGAATTTATTTTGGAAATGATGATTATAAAATGGAATTTCAAAATCATTATTTTAATTAAATGGAATTGAATCTTAAATTTTTATTTGATATGATTATTTTTTCTCAAATATTAACATTTATTTTTAATTTTCATAAATATTTTTTTTGGAATTTTTTTGAATTTTTTTAAATCTACAAAAACTATACTTTAGAGTTTTAAAAAAAATAAAATTATTCCCATTATAAAAAAATTTCTACCGTGGAAAAGTTTCATAAAATTGAAAAGTGGAAATTTGATTGGTTCTAGTTATTTTTTTGGTAGTCATTGTTTTATAAAAAAAATAAATAAACCTCATGAAACTGTTTCATTATAAATTAAAGTGTTTGGAAGTGGGTTATAGAAATATAAATTTGGTTATTTATTAGAATGGAAATCCTATGGATTGTTTTGATAAAACATCCTTTTGTATTTTGAAATATTTTATATGTAATAGAAACTAGTATTGGAGACATCTTGGTTTAATGAATGATATAATTTTCCATTAGGGTTTTTTTGTTTTATATGAAATGAAAACTCCCATTAGGGTTCTTTTTTGTTTTAAAAGAAACTAAGACACATATTGGGGTGGTTTTTTTTAACGGGATGGAAAACACACTTTATAGGATATCATAATATTTGGATGAAAATATTATCATAGGGAAGCATTGTTTTAATTATTTTCATGTTCCATTTTCTAAGAAAGATCGCATAAGGGATGTTTAATAACTTATTATTTTATAAAAATATTTGAGAAATATTTAATAGGGTTTTTTGTGTTACATGTTCTCTTATCCATTGGATGAGAAAACACCCATATGGGAGGCATTTATTAACTTATCATGTAGACAATACAATCCTATGTATTTTATATTGGGAGGCACGCTCATTTTGATGCCTCAGACCAATTCTACAAGATCTGGGGACAAAAACATACATTTTATATATGCACATTGACACCATATGTAAAATCTTGGATATAATAATAGTTAATTGCAATGTTGAGAGGCATTATTTCATCTCCTAAACCCATGGATCACATCAATTTTAATGACTTAGATGATTAGGGAAAAAATATAATCTAAAAAATCTCATTTTCTTTGTATTAATCATGGATTTTTCTATTAAATATAGAAATTCATAATCCATAATTATTATTCAACATATCCAATTAATTATCTACTAAATATATCATCTCAATAATGTCATGTGTAATAAATTTTTATATAACCTTTGGAAATGGAATGATATGAAATGTTAACTTATAAACTAAAAAATGGAAAATATACAATATAAGAAGTCATAGTATAAACTTTTCATAAATATGATGATAGGAATTAATAATTAACCTGATTTTTTATTCAATTAAAACTGATCGCAAGCTATATCAGTCAAAATAGATGAATACATGGATATCAATAATACTGATTTCATAAAAATGGAGTTAAAAATTAAGGACTTCAAAAAAATAATTTCAAGGACTTCTACCAATATATTATACACTTATGGGAAGAGAAATAAAATAATCCCAACCATTTTTGTCTCATGAGACCCATAGATGCATCGATGGGCTATATAATTATGAGACCCACCATTTAAATATTTATTTGTAGTGTATTTACCATATCTGTAAACAAGAAATTTTATTCTATTCTAAAAAGGAATTATTATCTAAACTAAATAAATTGGTATCTATATTATAATGAATGAGGAATATCACAACATGAACATCCTTTATGAGCGGTCAATAATCATCAAGAGAGTCAATAAATTTCCTATAGCCAATAATGGT
This sequence comes from Viscum album, assembly GCA_963277665.1. Classification (NCBI taxonomy): domain Eukaryota; kingdom Viridiplantae; phylum Streptophyta; class Magnoliopsida; order Santalales; family Viscaceae; genus Viscum; species Viscum album. The sequence continues at coordinate 1,408,095,131 of OY728135.1, forward strand.
ATAACGGGATCATCACCCATACATAAAATGAATTTGGGTAGAAAAACAATATGTAGTCAGCATTCCAATAATCATACCTACTATAATAACATGATATTGAATTCCAATACCTTTCCCCATGTTAATAGAATAACATTCTATGTTTTTGAACATCATCCAATATGAGTAATGTAAAATGTGATGTTAACACAATATATCAAAATGGGTATACAAATAAGTCATTATTAGAATAACATGATCATAAAAAATCAATATAAATAAAGTTAATAGTTTAAAGAGAATATATCCCCATTTTAATAAAGGAAACATAGAGGTATGTTTCTATTTTTCAAATATATTCTTACAACAGAATTCTTGAATGATACCACCCACCAAGGTATCACAAACTAGATTTTTTTAAATCATGAGTCAATTCCACAAAAATATCAATATATAATATATTATAAATAATTCATCAGAAACCTTAATCGGGTAAATCCATTTCAAACTCATTGGAGAAATTAATTTGAATTAAAAAATACCTTTTAGAAAAATTTCTTAACATTGATGTAAAATTAAAATTAACAAGTTGCATTCAATGGTAACTTCTAAGAAAAGGATTTAAAAGAATTTTAAAAATTTTAAATTTAAAAATAATCTATAAAAATTGATATTTGAAAATACATAATATTTTTTTGGATAAATTAAGGTAGGAATAAAAAACATAATAAAGTGAAATTAAATACCATTTTTCATTTTTTTCAAAATATATTTTCTAAAATATAACATTGTAAAAAGACTCAAAAAATATTTTTATTAAAACTACTTTTTCTTATAGAGGATTAAAAACTAACATATAGTAAAATATTAGGGTGGGTGAATCTAGGAATGGAGCTAAAATTATCAAGAAGAAACCTAATTAATCAATGAAATGATATTTCAGTTATCAATATTTCAAATGGGAAATATACCGCATTAAGCATGAAAATTTTGAAAACTTGTTTTTTTAGTAAAAATGTAATCGATTAGAGAATAAAAAAATATATAATTAAATTTAAAAATATACCCAAATAATATAAAATATTATAAAGGTTGTGATAATAACTTAATTAATCCAAATTAAGTTACCAAAATCTCTTATGACTGGGAAACACATGAGTTTAATGAAATTTGGAGAGAAAACTGGATTTGGAATATTTTATCACATTAATTAAAAGTAAATGAATTATATTAAATTCATGGGATAGTAATTCAAAAGAAAATGATATAATTTATTCATGTTTCATTAAATGTAACATGTCTCAAATTATCCAAATTGAGGCAATGAAAATTATATTAACATGAGTATCATATTATTAAAAACCCTTTGTAGAATCGGATTGTAATTAAACTTGTAATACAATTTTTAAAATATAATTCATGATATTATATCTCAAATATTTAGTGTATGCACTACATATGATAAATTTTGTTCCTAAAACAAAACATTTTCTAATGTGTTAAATTTGAGACAAAACCCCTTACCATGTTTTGGATTCATTCAGAAAATTTAACCAAACATCATGAATAATTAAATTGTATTCATTAAATACATAATGAATAATCTTATTGAAAATTAAAACCATTTAAAATCATCATTTATAATGTCTCATTACATATATATATATATATATTAGATAGTATTTACTTATTCTCAAAACTCTGTATAGGTACTCTTTGTCAATTTGAACATGTTTTGTAAAATAATTAATGGTATTAATTCTTCTTAAAAATATCATAATTATATTATGATTAAATTCAATGGAATATATTACCTATGGTATTTTAAAATCTATAATTTTATTTCATTGTAGTTTTGGTTACCATCCTTGTGGTTGAAATTTGTGACGTGAATGTTTCAGTGATTCTTAATTAACAAATAGAGATTTCATAATTGATGAATTAAATATTGAGATTATATTAAATATACATATAGAAAATAAATTTTAATACTTAAATAATAATAAAATATTAAATAGTTTCTCATAAACTTCCATGATATAAATATATATTATTGTTCAAGTAATTGATTAAACCAACCCAAAAATGAACCTACCATGATTAAATGACGGATATGAGTTTGTTTAGATCTAATAAATTTATACCAGATTAATAATGATCCTATTTGGGTTTTATTTGTGTTATATATCATAATTTTAATGAATTATAATGATAATATTCTTTATATTAATCCATCACTATTAATGAATAGATCATTTTCTACTAAGTTCTTCTTTATTAAATGATTGAATTAACAATATTTATTTATTGTTCATATAATTAATATAATTTATATATTATTAGGAAAAATTGATGATAATATATATAAAATATTTTTCATTTATTCTCATCATCATAACCCACCATGTTAGGTGGTTGACAAATAATAAATTAAAATCAAACATTCAATCGAGTAGGTAGTCCACACGTACACATGATTGACCATTACATTTTCCAAAAACGGTTGAAATAAAATGTAAAGACCCGTAAAAATCAAGGGAAATTTTTTTCTTAATTTTATTTGGATTTTACAAGAATGCAGTTTCTGATGGCACCTGATTCCAAGTCCCGGTGAGCCCGGAATAAATTTTTGAAGTTTATCTCGGGTACGTTCAGTGAACGAATGAGTGGGATTTCCTAAATTTTGAACCGGTGCTCGGAATCGAAATACGAGGACACCGATGGAATTGCAGTGCTGGTAGTTGCTTAGGAACACCTTTTCTAGAGTTGCGTTTTCTCGGTTGTGGTTATTAAAATGTTGGGATAAGTAAAGAATAAAATAAAATGGTGCAACCAATTTTATTTTTATTCATAGTAGTTAAACCTATGCTTGGAGGTTGGAGTGGGACCCACCAGATCCTAACTACTCCTCTAGGTAGGATATTTATGGGGTGGGGCCCACACGAGCCCCACCCTTTCATATTCCTTAACTCCCATTTAATTTTTAACCCACCCACACCCCATTTAAATGAAAAGTCAACTCATTAATTGATTAACTTATTCAAAGTAATTAATTCTTGAAATCAATTCGAATTTCAAATTTTAAGTTGGGTTGTGTGTTAATTAAATAAGACAAGGTCTTTTTACATTAAGAGGGAGTTTTGTTGTGCGGGGAGAATTTGGGGAAGGAAAGCTCTAACCCTTGAAGAAAATTCTTCCTCCTAGAAGAACGTGAAGAACGCACCGTCGCCGACGAAGAACGCTGAATCCTCAGAGATCAATGACGCGACGCCGGGTACCGCGACACCGATGATTCTCTTCTCCGTGAAGCCGACGATGCTTACAGAGTCTTCTTTTGTGATGTGCTTTTCCGCAACGAACCTTCGTTCAACGACTTCATCGAGGTAGGGGATAATTAATTCTTCTTCGTGAATATTTTTGTCACAATTCATCGTTCTCTAATTTGGCTTTCTGTTATCGCAATAACTGGAGGAGGTTGGACCGCACGAACACGGCCGACCCTCCTCCCCCCCTTGATGCTTGAATTTGTTGTAGCACGAGGAAAGGCAGTGCGGTGCCGTTGCACCGCGCGGAAATAATGAAGAGTGGGTGAAGAAGCATGGTTTCTTCGTGCCATGCCGTGGAAGTCAAACAAAGATGTGGCGCCGTCGCGCCCCATCGGAGAACCTCAAAGAAGCCACGGCCGGAGCGGGGCTGCGGAGGAGGGACGCGGCGCCGTCGTGCCGCGCCGATCGGACAAGGCCGCGGCCTATGGCTGCGGTGGTGCGGGAGCGGCGGCCGGAATCGCTAGTCGCTGGAGCAGGAGGGCGGGACTGCGGTGGTCCTGCGGTGGCAGAAACCGGCCGGCCGTTTCAGCGGGAGACCGGGGGTTCGTAACCCCCGGCTAGAAGAAGATCGGACCCCACGTGGGGGGGGCACGGGTTGTCAATCAGGGGGGCACCCCCCCCCCCCTCCCTTTTCACTGGGCCGTTTCGGCCGAGCCACCTGGTCATGCGGGCGCCACAACAGCACGCCGGGCCGGGCCGCGCCAAGACTGGGCCGAGTCATGCCCTGATGGGCCGGACCCGGACCTGGGTCAGGTCACCACGGTTCGGGCCGACCCAGGGGGTCTCGGGCTGGGTCGGTCTGGGCCCAAAAACCCATTTTCAGACCTCTTTCGTTCTTTTTCCCATAACATGGGCTAATTAACTCTGATCGATGCACCGTCAGCTTCGATGCGATCCTTGGATCGAGACGGTCGTTTCGGTATATTACACTCAAGGTTTCAGAGAACTTTGGGTTCGGACCGGTTGGTTCGAACACGAAACCAACCGGGCCCTCGTAGCGGAAATGCTTATAACTTGAGCTCTGGACGTCCGATTGATGTGTCGTCCACTTTTATGGATACCTCTTAGTGAGACATACCTTTTGGCTTACTCGTCTAAAGGATTGGACATAGTTGGAGTACAGTCGGGTTGGTTTTGACTTAAATACCAACCAGACCCCTGGGACAAAAAGGCCAATAACTCTCAGACCGAGCGTCTGATTGACGCGCCGTCTGTGATGTTGAGTTCTTATTAACGATGCAGAACTTTTGGATATATCAACTCTGGACTTCGTGTCAGTTGATGTATCATCCCCTCAGCTCATGGAGCAGACCCTCCCCGAACGATCTTGCTGTGTGTGGGAACCCTAGAGCTGGTTGCGAATGCGACGACGATGAAGACTATACGGGAATCCTCCGTGGGTTCGATAGCGAAGACTACAACACTCAGCGATCCTCTGTGGATCAGTGCTTACCGATCTTGTGTGGATCAGATCTTGTGTGGGTCAGCGCTCAACGATCATGTGTGGGATAGCGCATACCGATCCTGTGTGGGTCAGATCCTGTGTGGGTCATTCTGGGGGTTAGTACCTATCTATCTTGTGTGGGTCAATTCGGGGGTTAGTACCTATCGATCTTGTGTGGGTCCGACGGCTTAGATGAATCAGTGTCTATATCTGAACATCTCTATCGTCTTACGAAGAAGTATTCCTATGTGAGTTGAGTCTTGACTTTCAATATTATCTTCGATAAGATTGACTTGATATCCTGTGTGAATTACGTTGTGTTTTCCTGTGTGGATTGGGTTGCGAATTCCTATGTGGAATGAGTTATGTTTTCCTGTGTGGATTGGGTTGTACTTGGGGTCGGATGTTGGGGATGAACTGGAATTGATGACTTAGGTATATGTATGGGCATATACCTAAGTAGTGTCGGATGTTACTTCATGATTGTATCTTTCCTTTGTGGATTATCCTTTGTGGATTCTGGGAGAGCTTAATGGGCCTCGGGGTCCCTAATGAGTAGCTTATACTCACCCCTGCACGGGTTATGCCCGCACTACGTTGTGTTAGATGCAGACGACGGAAAGCGCTGATCGTGGTGGAGGTTTTTGGAATACGTTGGTACCTGGAGGTGGACCACTGGGTGGGACGTACACCGAACGGACGGTTGGACCTGTAGAGATGAGGAGGCTATCTGTACCCACCCATCATGTGGGAATTCCAGTGGATGGCTCGACGTTGCGGCTTTACCTTTCAGTTGTTGTACTTTATTTCTAGTTGTACTTTACTTTCAGTTTGGGTTTGTATTCTGGACCACTTACTTTTCCGCACTTACTATTGTACCCAGTTTTACTTAATGTTTACTTATTCTTGCTTACTTTGTGGTGTTTGTTAACTTTACAAAGGAAATGCCTTCCCTTATTATCAGGAATTACGCCTTGGTGCTAGTCGCTAGCCCCTGGCCTATGGAAGGCGGGCTTGGGGTAGTCACGGAATGGGCCCCGAGGACGGGTCATGACAAATTGGTATCAAAGGAGTTCGGTCCTACCACAAAACTCAAGACTCTGATATTTTTCTATGTGAAGCAATAGTGTTAAGAGTATTGAGTGTGGTTATCATTCTAGGGAGTCCAGTGTTGGTGCAGCGGCCGACGTATCCGTACACCAGGACCCTGACTTCTGATTTCCGACTTAGTGCACAAAAACATTGATTGAATGTGTGTTTCAAGTTTTCTTTGTGATTACTTTGTGTCAGCTCACCAGGTATACATTATTAACCATGGAACACCTGTCTCTTTTCAGGATAGCCCCACGACGGTAGCCAGCTAGGGTTCCGAGTTTTGTACGTGACGACAACCCACCGAGCGATGAGGCCTCGGTGCAGGGCCCTATTACTGCGGAGGCACCAGCGGTACCACTACCCGCCGAGCCACCGATGCAACCAGCCCCAGCCACTGAGAGTGCACATCGACTTGGATCACTGCATGAGTTTTAGCATTAGAGACCACCTAGGTTCCACGGGGAGACGGACCCTCAGGCAGCCAAGGATTGGATGGATGCGGTTGTGTGAGTTTTCAGGTTAGTGGGGACACCAGCTGATCTCATGGTGATCCTCGCAGCGAGCCTCCTGCACGCGGTAGCAGGGAGATGGTGGATCTTGATGCTCCAGGTTCACGGCGAGGCATCACTCCTCTAGACGGACTTTGAGAGCCTCTACTACTCAGAGTTTGTCCCAGCCACCCTCCGTGCGGTGTGCATCCAGGAGCTTCTACAGCTGCGGCAGGGCAGCATGACGGTCACCCAGTACTCATCGAGATTTACATATCTCTCGCGCTATTCGACGGACATGGTATAGGACCCATTCTTCTGGACCCAGACCTTCGAGTAGGGATTGAGGCATGAGATCAGGACATCGCTGATCTCCCTCAGCATTTTGACACAGGTCGGGGTACTGGAGCGAGCCCTTATCATTAAGAACATTCTTGCTAAGCCTACACCAGCAGCGAGACCTACCACAGGGCGGCACGTAGTAGAGTCTTTTGCAGCTGGAAGTCAACGGATGACACATGGGTCCAGGCGAACCAGACCATCAGGCGGACGACCTCAGGACACTGGCTCAGAGGTGCAGGGCACACAGCATAGATCCAGTCTTACGAGAGGCAGACAGTGCTACGCATGAGGCGGGAAAGGCCACATGGCTCGTGACTGCCTGACCCGTCATGCCGAGGATCATCCGGCGGTTGAGGGGCCACCCAGGCAGAGGCAGAGGGTCGACCATGGCGGTCTGCAGGTAGTAGGCGGATGAGGAAGAAGAGCTGGCCGAGAAGTAAGTTGTGGGTGACACATTGAGGATTTACCACCACCACCACCACTAGGAGGCCCACCCTGACCTCAGGGAGCTGGCAGGCAGAGGTAGGCACAGCTTCAGGTAGCGCAGGCCTATGACCACGGCACGCCCGAGATGATTCGAGGTATTATCTGTGTCTACTCCACCCTTGCTGCAGTTCTTATAGACACAGGAGCGAGTCATTATTTTATTTCTGCTGCCCTTGTTCAGAGCTCGGAGATTCTGACGGAGCCGTTTGCTCGATCCTTACGGCTAGAGACACCTACGGGAGCAGACTTGACGATTACGCACTAGTGCCAATAGGGTGAGCTTATTATAGGGGGTGAGAGCTTCAGCTGGGATCTTCTTGTAGCGGCGTCGATGCCTTACGACATCATCTTGGGTATGGATTGGTTATCTAAATTCCATGCTCAGATCGACTGCATTAGGCGCAAGGTGCGATGTGTTCGCACCGATGGGAGCAGGTTCACCTTCACCGGCGAGAAGGGAGCCTTTGCAGCACAGGATGGACTCACGGAGAAGAGAGGACAGCCCATCACTCATCAGTTGGCTAGCCTCATCCTAGGATCAGTTGACGTGCGGAGTCCGAGCTTACCTGAAGTGGTGGATAAGTATGCGGATGTTTTCCCTGACGACGTTCCAGGACTACCTACTCGCAGAGAGGTAGACTTTTATATTGAACTGTACCCCAGGACAGCCCCAATATCCACTCCAGCATATTGGATGGCCACCTCTAAGCTTCGAGAGCTATGGGTACAGCTGGAGGACTTTCAGGGAAAGGGATTCATCTGACCCAGTGTTTCACCCTGGGCTTCCCTGATTTTGTTCGCCAAGAAGGTGGATGGAAGCTTTCGACTGTGTCTCGATTACCGTCACCTGAACCAGGTGATCATGAGGAACAAGTATCCACTACCAAGGATTGAAGACCTCTTCGATCATCTCAAGGGAGCACGATGGTTCTCGAAGATAGACCTCAGGTCAGGCTATCATCAGCTCAGACTTCGGGACGAGGACGTGTAGAAGATGGTCTTCAGGTGTCGGTATGGCCACTATGAGTACTTGGTTATTCCCTTCGGTGTAACCAATGCTCTAGTAGTGTTTATGGGCATCATGAATAGGATCTTTCAGCCTTACCACGATCGATTTGTCGTGGTCTTCATCGACGACATTTTTATATACTCGACGACTGAGGAGGAGCATGCCTACCACTTGCCGGTTGTACTGGACACACTCCGAGAGCACCAGCTTTATGGTAAGATCTCGAAGTGTCAATTCTAGACACGTGAGGTCCACTTCATGGGACACTTCATCTCTGATGTGGGAGTTGCGATAGATCTTGCGAAGATCGAGGCAGTGCTAGATCGGGAGCCACCCAGGAGCGTGACGGAGGTGAGGAGTTTCTTGGGTCTAGCTGAGTACTACCGGAGATTCATGCCAGACTTCTCTAGAGTTGCGACACCACTTTCATCTTTGATGAAGAAGGGGAAACCCTTCGTGTGGTTAGAAAGATATCAGCAGAGCTTCCTGGAGATGAGACAGAGATTGACCAGCGCACCTATATTGAGGCTACCAGAGGCGGGAGTAGGTTACGCAGTTTACTACGATGCATCAGGGACCGGACTCGGATGTGTCTTGATGAAGAAGCAGGAAGTGATCACCTATGGATCACGTTAGTTGAGGCAGCATGAGCAAAACTAAGCTACCCATGACCTGTAGTTAGCAGCAGTGGTCTTCGCTCTGAAGATGTGGTGACACTATTTGATTGGCGAGCACTTTACAGTCTTTTCTAACCACCAGAGTCACAGGTACATCTTCTCGCAGAAGGACCTGAACCTGAGATAGTGGAGATGGCTCTAGTTCCTCCAGTACTATGACTTTGAGATATTATATACTCCTGGAAAGGGAAATGTAGTATTCGATGCTCTCAGCAGGAGGACGGGAAGTAAGCTACTTAGGGGGGTGACAGAGTAGCTAGCCGCTTTTCAGATATCCTTTGTGGATAGTGATGGAGCAGCCTTTCTATAGTCACTCACAGTCACTCCTCCACTTCTTCAGCAGGTCAGAGAGGCACAGTGTGGGGACATTGACTATGAGATGCTGCGTGCACAGATATCCTCAGGACAGGCACCTGATGGATTCTCTGTGGTAGGAGAGCACGAAATCCTTTTCAAAGGATGTACCATGGTACCAGTTTCTTTACAGGAGGAGGTACAGAGGGAGTTTCACACTTCCTCTTTAGAGGTACATCCAGGAGTGGAAAAGATGTACCAGGATCTCAGACGACAGCACTGGTGGCTGGGTATGAAGAAGGTTGTAGCAGAGTTCATTTCTCGATACCTCACCTGCCAGCAGGTGAAGGCAGAGCACCAGGTACCAACAGGCTTGGTACATCCCTTGGAGGTCCCGGAGTGGATGTGGGATGGTATATCTATAGACTTCATGACTGGACTTCCACACACTTCCAGAGGTCACAACTCCATTTGGGTGATTGTCGACCGACTCACCAAGTCGACCCACTTCTTACCCATCAGAGAGCAGGGCTCAATGGAGATCTTGGGACGCCTCAACATTCAGGAGATCGTATGGCTTCATGGTGTTCCATCATCTATCATCTCCGATCGAGATGCACGCTTTACTTCCCGGCTTCGGAAGGGGTTGCAGGAGGCATTCGGGACGCGGCTACGTCTGAGCACCGCCTTTCACCCTCAGAAGGATGGTCAGATGAAGAGGACCATTTAGACTCTCGAGGACATGCTCCTCGCATGTGTCCTCGACTTTGGTCGCAACTGGGAGGACCACCTACCCTTGGTGGAGTTTGCGTACAACAAAAGCTACCACTCCACCATCGGGATGGAACCATACGAGGCATTGTACGGCCGACCTTTCAGATCACCTCTGTGCTAGACAGACCTTGGGGAGTCAGTACTTGTGGCACCGAAGATGGTCCAGGCCACGACAGAGAAGGTCCAGGTCATCCAGGAGCAGATGAGTATAGCTTAGAGCCGGCAGAAGTCTTATGCTGACAGGAGGCGGATACCACTAGAGTTCGAGGATGGTGATCACGTCTTCTTACGGGTCTCACCTCGATGTGGATTATGGAGATATGGCCAAGGTGTAAAGTTATCTCCACACTTCATCGGACCATTCCAGGTCCTCAGCAGGATAGGTGAGGTTGCTTATCGTCTGGCTCTACCACCTCAGTTGCATCGGGTGCACGATGTCTTTCACGTATCTCAGCTGAGGAGATACGTGCACGACCCAACGCATATCATTGACCATGGGGAGCTGGACAATGATGATGGGTCGACTTTTGCGAAGGTCCCATTGGAGATCGAGGATCGACAGGAGCGGGCCCTATGTTGATGGTCGATTCCTCTAGTGCGCATCAGGTGGAAGCACGAGAACCTCCAGGAGAGAACTTGGGAGCGGGAGGCTCAGATGCGTGCACAGTACCCACATTTGTTTCCCTAGTTTATGATGTATCTTTACAGGGACGTAAATCCCTGAGGTGGGAGTAATTTTAAGACCCATAAAATTCAAGGGAAATTGTTTCTTAATTTTCTTTGGGATTTTATAAGAACATAGCCTCTGACGGAACCTGATTCTGAGGCCCGGTGAGCCCGGAATAAATTTCCGAAGTATAGCTCGGGTACGTTCAGTGAATGAACGAGCGGGATTTCTAAAATTTTGAACTGGTGATAGGAATTGAAATCCGAGGACACCGATGAAATCGCAGCGCCGGTAATTTCTTAGGAACACCTTTTCCGGAGTTGCGTTTTCTCGGGTGTGGTTATTAAAATGTTGGGTTAAGTAAAGAATTAAATAAAATGGTGCAACCAATTTTATTTTTATTCTAAGTAGTTAAACATATGCTTGGAGGTTGGAGTGGGACGCAACACATCCTAACTACTCTGATAGGTAGGATATTTGTGGGGTGGGGGCCACACGAGCCCCACCCTTTCATATTCCTTAACTCCCATTTAATTTGTAACCCACACTCACCCCCTTTAAATGAAAAGTCAACTCATTAATTGATTAACTTATTCAAAGTAATTAATTCTTGAAATCAATTCGAATTTCAAATTTTAAGTTAGCTTGTGTGTTAATTAAATAAGACAAGGTCTTATTTCATTAAGTGGGAGTTTTGTTGTGCGGGGAGAATTTGGGGAAGGAAAGCTCTAACTCTTGAACAACATTCTTCCTCCTTGAAGAGAGCGAAGAATGCGTCGTCGCTGACAAAGAATGCAGAATCCTCAGAGATCGACGACGTGAAACCGTGTACCACGACACCGACGATTCTCTTCTCCATGACACCGATGACGCTTACAGAGTCTTCTTCCACGACGTGCTTTTCCATGACGAACCTTCGTTCAACAATTTCATCGAGGTAGGGGTTAATTGTTACTTCTTTGTGAATATTTTCGTCGCCATTCATCGTTCTCTAATTTGGCAGCTTATTATCGCAATAACTGGAGGAGGTCAGACCGCACGAACACGGCCGACTCTCCTCCTCCCCTTGATTCTTGAATTTGTTGCGGAACAATCAAAGGCAGTGTGGTTCCGTTGCACCACACGGAAATAATGAAGAGTGGGTGAAGAAGCCTGGCGCCGCCATGCCACACCGTTGAAGTCAAACAAAGTCGTGCTGCCGTCGTACCGCGCCGGAGAACCTTGAAGAGGCCACGTCCGGAGCAGGACGCGGAGGAGGGACGCAGCGCCGTCGCGGCGCGCCGATCGGACAAGGCCCCGGCCTATGGCCGCGGTGGTGCGGGAGCGGCGGCCGGAATCGCCGGCCACCGGAGCAGGAGGGTGGGACCGTGGTGGTCCCGCGGTGGTAGCAACCGGCTGGCCGGACCGGGCCGGCCATTTTAGGGGGAGACCGGGGGTTCGTAACCCCCGGCTGGAAGAAGAGCGGCCCCCACATGGGGGGCGAGGGTTATCAATCAGGGGGGAAGTCCCCCCCCCCCTCCGCTTTCCGCTCGGCCGTTTCAGCCGAGCCGGCTGGTCACGCGGGCGCTCCACCAGCACGCCAGGCCGGGCCACCCAGGTCAGGCCGCCCAGGCCGGAACGGGCCGCGCCCAGGTCGGGTCGGGCCGTGCCCAGGTCGGGTCGGGCCATGCCGATCGGGTCGGGCCGCGCCCACCAAGCTAGACCGTGCCCTAATGGGCCGTACCCTGACCTGGGTCGGGTCAACCCGGTTCGGGCCGCCCCATGGGGTCTCGGGCCGGGTCGGTCCGAGCCCAAAGCCCCATTTTCGGACCTCTTTCTATATTTTTCTCATAACTTGGGCCACGGACCTCCGATCGATGCACAGTCAGCTGCGATGGGATCCTTGGATCGAGACGGTCATTTAGGTATATTACACTCAAGGTTTCGGAGAACCTTGTGTTTGGTCGGTTTGGTTCGAACACGAAACAAACCGGGCCCTCAGAGCGGAAATGATTATAACTTGAGCTCTGGACATCTGATTGACGTGTCGTCGACTTTTATGGATACCGCTTAGTGAGACGGACCTTTTGGATTACTTTGCTCAAGATTTGGACGCAGTTGGAGTACGGTCGGGTTGGTTTTGACTTAAAAACCAACTGGGCCCCTAGGACGAAAAAGTCAATAACTCTCTGACCTGACGTCCGATTGATGAGAAGTCTGTAACATTGAGTTCCTATTAACGATGCGGAACTTTTGGATACATCAGCTCCGGAATTTGTTTTAGTTGATGAATCAGCCCCTCGGATCGTGGAGTGGACTCTCCCCGAACGAGCTTATTGTGTGTAGGAACCCTAGAGCTGGCTGCGACTGCGACGACGATGAAGACTGTACGGGAATCCTCCGTGGGTTTGACAGTGACGACTACAACACTCAGTGATCCTCTGTGGATCAGTGCTTATCGATCCTATGTGGATCAGATCCTGTGTGGGTCAGCGCTCAGCGGTCCTGTGTGGGCCGGCGCATACTGATCTTGTGTGGTTCAGATCCTGTGTGGGTCAGATCCTGTGTGGGTCATTGTGGGGGTTTCTACCTATCGATCCTGTGTGGGTCATTGAGGGGGTTAGTACCTATCGATCCTGTGTGGGTCCGACGGCTTAGATGAATCAGTGGCTATATATGATCATCTATATCGTCTTACGAAGAAGTATTCCTGTGTGAGATGAGTCTTGACTTTCAATCTTATCTTCGATAAGATTGACTTGATATCCTGTGTGGATTACGTTGTGTTTTCCTATGTGGATTGGGTTTCGAATTCCTATGTGGAATGAGTTATGTTTTCCTGTGTGGACTGGGTTGTACTTGGGCTCAGATGTTAGAGTTGAACTGGAATTGATGACTTAGGTATATTTATGGGCATATACCTAAGTAGTGTCGGATGTTACTTCGTGATTGTATCTTTCCTTTGTGGATTATCCTTTGTGGATTCTGAGAGACCTTCGGGAGTCTCGGGGTCTCTACTGAGTAGCTTATACTCACCCCTTCACGGGCTATGCCCGCACTACGTTGTGTTGGATGTAGAAGACAGACAGCGCTGGTCGTGGTGGAGGTTTGTGGAGCAATTCGGTACCTGGAGGTGGACCACTAGGCGAGACGTACACGGAGCGGACGGCTAGACCCGTGGAGCTGAGGAGGTTATCTGTACCCACCCATCATGTGGGAATTCCAGTGGACGGCTCGACGTTCCAGCTTTAACTTTCAGTTGTTGTACATTCTTTCCAGTTTTACATTACTTTCAGTTTGGGTTTGTATTCTGGCCCACTTACTTTTCCTCACTTACTATTGTACCCAGTTTTACTTAGTGTTTACTTCTGATTGCTTACTCTGTGGTGTTTGTTTACTTTAAAAAGGAAATGCCTTCCATTTTTATCGGGAATTAAGACTTGGTGCTAGTCGCCAGCCCCTGGCCTATGGAAGGAGGGCTTGGGGTAGTCACGGTACGGGCCCCGAGGATGGGTCATGACATAAAAAATATGGTTTAATGTTTCAGAATAATAAACAAGAAATAAATATAATAATTATATAATTAATTATCCCTTTACAACTTCATTTTATGGTGAGTATGGGAAACAAAACTTGTTATATCATGGATGAGGTTTTCCACACAATGCACGAATTATGGTTTCATTTTCATTTATAGAAAATATAAAGGATGAATAATGATTATTACCATAAGATAGACAGTTAATGATATAAATAATACTCATTTAAATACATATTTATTTAAAAATTACAATCTGAAAAAATAATTAGAAAATAGGTAACTTAAAAATCATTGGTTATTCATGTTGAGAACATTAAGTTATCACTGGAAGATCTCTCATAAATAGATAACATAGCATAATATATTATCACTAGAATATCAATTGAGTAATAAATTATTATATGGGATGTAAATGGATTATTTTATTATAAGGAAATGTAATTTTCAGGAGTCCCATCAAGTTTTGGTGAGAGGCCCCTTTCTACAACTGGTGAGAAGGGAATTTCTGTTCATATTTAAACATAATATAAATGGAACACATGTTAAACAAAAAAATTGGATCCAAAATTGATAAATATTGGAGTTTGGAATATGAAAGTTCAATCCATACCTCATATTATCAATTATTGAATTGTCATTATCATGTTTTACGCCCTTTAACCCATGAATTATAACATTTGTCATTTTATATATTATTGTTGTAACCAGTTTTGACCTAATGTAACCTAATCCTTTAGGATTAAAAAATGAAGTTATTAATATACAATTTGGACACAATTATTATAAATTTTATATCAGTTTAATTTTATTAGTATATAAAATTAATTACTTTTTCAAAAAATTATAAATGTAAAATATATTAAAAACAATTCTTGAGAAGATATTACTTATGATCAGAAATATAAACATGGGTTTGAAAATTAAAACATAAAATTATGAAATAAAATAATTAGAAATGAAATAAATATTTGGTCTTATACAAATATTTCATTAATTTTAAATTCATACTTATTGAATAGTAAATTTATAAATATCATGTTATTTTAAAATAAATATTTTTAACTAATAATCATTCTTCTTAAACAATTACCGAAACATAATCTTAAGAAAATATAAATATTATCTTTCAAAAAATGATAATAATTTATATAAATTAGATTTCAATGTTTATATATTTATCATTTAAATAAATAGGTGAGATATAGTGAAGAACATTTTTCATTGGAAAGTAAATTTTTAAATATTTTTAACAATTTCAAATTTTAGTTCCTATAATTAAAAATTAAATTAGTATTAACCAATTATCCTTATAAAATATATTTTATTAGCATTAATCACATGTTTCTTGAAGTGTTAATTCATATAACACATAAATAAATATTTATAAAAATACAATTTTAATTATAAAATTATTTTATTATTCATTTTAGATATATTAATTTAATTTTATTCATAATAAAGTATCATTTATTTTCATTATACATATATTGAAAAATCATGATACTCATTCCCATTCTTGAAATTTTAATTACTAAATTCAGACATTCATATAGAATATTGAGATTTTTATCGAAATATATTGTTTTTTAATTCATGTTTATTATTTTTTGTGGATAAATCTATCAAACACATTGAATAATTTAAAGGTAATAATATATTAATATTTCTAGGAAGTACACCCCCCTAAATAATTTTTTTCATTTCATTTTTACTTATGAAATAATACTAATTTCTATATGGATATCATAACAAACCATAAACTAGGAAATTATATTGGTCTTATTTTTTATGTTGAGAGAGATTAAACTATATGAAAACATATTTTAGACATTTTATAAAATGGGGTAACCAATTCCTAATTTCAAGAATATTTTTGAAAAGGGGAAAAGATCTAGTTCTATAAGGAATTAGCAGCCATAAACATTGAAAATTACTTATGTTATAATTACAACATTATCTATTTTAACATGATATGATAAAGGACACTAGTAAATATTGAGTGAAAAATCACTATCTAATTCATCATTAGTTCCCAAGGATTTTCCTTTTAATATGGTTTTAGTGACTATTTCCCTTATTGACACGTGTTTTTGGACATTGAGCCATGTAATGACCAACTCACATTAAATTGAAGCTATAATTTTTTTATCTTTTCTCTTTTCCAGACACTTTTCAGTCTCTAGACCATCATCTCCACACATATATCATTTTCTCATCACATTATAAAATTATATCCCAAAATTCATCCCACATTTTTTAGATGAATAAAATTTAATATTATTCTTCTATTATCTTGGACACCCAAATATTGGTGAGAATTAATTATTCTATTCTGTTATTAACTATGTTCTATCGAGCTCCATCCCATACTAAAACTAAAATATGCTACAGGAGTGACATTCATTGTTAGATAATTTTCATAAATTGTAGTTTATAAATTTAACAACAATGTTTTTTTAATTATAACATAATCATATTGGTATATAGTTTAAAATCATGACTAATGTTAGAATCAATTCAACTTGTATCACCCTCATTTTAACATATATCATTCTTGGTTCAACCTTGGTTATATTGAGTTGGGTTTTCTCGTATTTCATAACATAATCCCCAAAATATAGAAGTAAATTTACCATGAACATTATTAAAATATTATAAACCAAAAAATCATTGTAATGTATTCTCTGAAAACCTAATGAATCTATGATAATATAAATAAAATATCAATTTATATATTCCTTAACATACAATTATCTATATTTCAATATATGTTATTCATTTTTATATTCTTATTTTTTATCTGCCATAAACATAATCAAAGGCCTCAAAATGGTTCATGTAGATAATTTTATTTAATAACTCATATCACTTAATTTTTTTTAGCATGGTGTGTAGTCTTATACACATTCACTAGGCACTTGGGAGGAGATAAATTCAATGATAAATCAACCTTTTGGGATTATTAATATTACAATCATCTATTACAAATCCACATCTATTTCTAATATATTAAAAATATTGTAATTGATAGTAAAACCAAATACTGGAGACATTAAAAAACCATAGGGAGTTATCATATACATAGATTTATTCCTATTATTTTTAATAATGTTTTCTCATACTAAACCCAAATAATAGTTCATTATTAGAATAATTTTAAATCATATACCAAAATAAATGGATATCTTTACCATTTAAATTTTGATAAACATTATATTTTTAACTCTAATATTATCCTCAATAAACATCCTTATCTCCATTGTTATATAAAACATTCCTTTGATACCCAATTTGAAACCTTGGAAGCACACGGATAGATCTAGATCCATAAAAAATACTCTACATATCCACTTAGACAACATCTTTAGAAGACCTTATACATCCACCATTAATTATAAAATAAAAAATTATTATTACACCTCTTACATCTCAAGGATATTTCTTATTTTTGATATTTAAATAATTTAAAAAACTTAAACTAGCAATACCCATGTTATATGTATAAAATATAAATTTTTTCTATTTAATATGAAATTATTTAATCCATAATTACTTTTAAAAAAAATTTCAAAAATTCACCACAAAAAGATACACTTTTAGGAATATAATGAGTAATAATTTTCTCTATAATAGAGGAAATTAATGCATAAGAATGGGTGAGCTCAACTGTTCAATAAGGAGATACATTCAACTAAGGTATAACTGAGTAAACATAGAATAAATATAATGTAAGAAATAAGTAAACAACATGATTCCATAATAAAATGAAACTGATAAAATTATATATCAAATATAATAAATGAAAACATTGATATCAATAAAATTGATATCTTATTGATGGAGTGAATAATACCACATATAAAAAATATATTTACAGGTCCTTTTTCCAAGACCTAATACCATTTTGGGGAGTGGTATACACCAAAACCCAACCATATTTGTCATAAAATACCTATTGATGCATAAAGGTTATATATAATGCTGGACCTACCCACCACCTATTTATGCTGAATGAATTTACTATAAGATTCAATAAGATATTTTATAACATTACTTCAGAAACTTTTATATTAATAATAACATGGATATATATATAATTAAGAATATGGACTATCAATACATGATCCATATACTTTACAAATCATTAATCATCAAGAATGTCTATATCTTTTCACATGTCAATAAAGGGTTAAAATTAAAATAACCCATATAATGAAAGAAGGTGGATGGTAAAACAATACATAGTCAATTTTATAATGATCATCTATGTTGTAATGACAACATAAGGAACACCAATACGTTTTACCATGTTAATTAAATAGTACCTCTATGCGAACATCATCCAATCTACGTTATATCAAACATGATGTTCACACAATATAGAGAAATAATTATAAAGCTTTGTCAATATAGGAATATTATGATCATAATAAATCTAAATAAATATGATGGATGTTTTCAAATGTTTAAATCCCTAGTGCAAAAATGAATCCATTAATTTATATGACATAGCTGAAACAAATCTTGTAAAATAATGATTGAATGGAACCACTAAAAAAAGGATCAGGAACAAGATTTTTTATTATCTTTAGTTCATTCCTCAAAAATATGAATATATATTAGATTATAAATAGAAAAAAATAAACCATATTATTTTATATAATTTTTAAATTGGTAAGAGAATTTATGAGAAACTATAATTTTCTTTTATAAATCATTTTATAATTGTCAAAAAAATAAAAAGTTATAGTTCATTTTAACGACATCATTTTGAAAGAAGATGTAAATTCTATTAAAAACATTTAATTTTTAAAATAATATATTATAATATGTTCTTTAGAAGATATAATATTTGTTTTGGAGAAATTAGTATAGGAAGAGAAAAAATAAAATGTTAATGGAAAGTCCCTATTTATTATTTTCAAAATAACATTATTCAAAAATCAAATTATATGAAGTGTATGAAAACATTAATTTTCAGTAAAACCTAATTTTGTAAAATATTATTATAAAATACCATATATTAAATTATTATGGTGGGAGAACTGATTCATAGAAAAATAATGTTCAAGATGAACATCCTAACTCAATGAAAGGATATTTGAGTTATCAATATCTCTTATAAGAAATATACTTCATGAATCGTGAAACAAATGAAAATGGATTTATTTTTTAAAAATGTAAACAATGATATAATACCTCTTAATAGAATCTTTATTAAAAAAATTAATCCAACTTATAAAAAATAAAATCAGGGAAAGATCATTTCTCAATGATTTGAAAGTATGTTATTAAAAACACTTATTATTGGGTGGCCCTTGAGTAAAATCAAATTTAGAGAAGGGAACGTTATTATTCATATTATATCCAATTAATATAAATCAAATAAATTATTAGATATTCATGGGATAGTAAATCAATATAAAAATATAAAAATAAAATATGGTTCACATCATGTAGCATGCCCGAAAGAATCGTAATGATGATCAAGAAAACCCTTACAGCTAGACTGAAATTTTAACAAAAATACATTAAAATATATTTATTTTAATTGAATATTATATTATATAATAAAATTATAATTCATGACCAGATATCTAGAATAGTATTTATATAATCCAAATAAATGAAATTATGTTCACTGTATAAAAAATGTCTCCAAGAGTGGAATTTGAGACAAAAAACCTTCCACAGTTTAGATTCATTACAAACATTCACTAAACATCATGAATAATAAAATTAGGATAATTAAATACATTATTAGGAACCTATTCATAACTATAATCATATATACTCCTAATTTATTCTCATTATATTCATATATATTAGTTATGATATACTAACTTTCGACACCTTCTATAAGTATTATTTGTCCCTTTGAACTAGATTTGAAAAAAAAATGTTGGTTTTAATTATTTTTCATCATTAAAATATAATTATTCATATAAGATAGATATATTATAAATGAAATACTTTCATTTCATAGTAGTTTTGGTAATGATCCATGAGATGGAAATCATTCACAAGGCGATTTCTTTTCTCCATAATAGATAATTGATGGTTTTAATGAATTAAATATTATTATATCTTTAAAACCCGAAAAACAATTATTTGCATATTTATATCATATTAAACTAGTAAATATGTTTTCATATACATCCATGATATAAGTAAAAATTATTTCCCATGTATGTGGTTAAACTAACAAAAACATGAACCTACAATGGCTAATTGGTGACTTAGATATGGTTTATTTAAATTATAATGATATAAAATAAAAATTATCTTTTTTAGTTATTATTATTATGATATATTAGAATGAATATTTTTATAAAGTTATGATAATTTATATAATTCTTTTTTGAAATAAGATATCATTTTCCTCATAGGTCAATCATTTTAATTGATTGAATTAACAGTAATCATTTCTCAGTAATATGTCTAATTAGATCTCAAATTTTTATAATAGAAAAATAATAATATCATATAAATTATATTAGTTCATTAATACCATCCATGTTACAATCCATTTAATGAACTTATGAAATGATAAATAAAAATCAATCATTTTGCAGAGGAGGTAGGAAACACATATGCATGGTTGGGGATTTCATTTTCCATAGTATGTGAGAAAGGATTAATATGTATTAATGGTTCAAAATAATAAATATTATGAATATAATAATTATTTATTAAATTACCATCTCATACCATCCTTTTATGGTTATGAAGTAAAACAAAACATGTGGCATCATGGGGGTTGTAGTTCATACCATACATGAATTATGATATCATTTTTCTGAATATAAAAGAGAAATTGTGACTAATAAATATTTCCATAGCATAATAACATTCATTATGTTACCAATAATAATATAATAAAATATATATTGTAAAATTTTAATTAAAAAAGGAAAATAGTAATGAAATATGTTGGGTAAAATTTATTACTCATGTTCTAAACATTGAGACTTCCTTGGTGATCTCTTAGAATGGATGGAATAGAATAATATATAATGACTTGAAGCACAGTAATGTGAATATAAAATCATCTAAATTGATTTAATTTATTTCCCTTCTCTTGTTTTGTTTCTCTCTTTATTTATGTTCATATATTCAGATCTATTATGTGATCTTCCTCCAGAGGCTAACCCATATGATAGTTATGGTGTTGTATGAAATTTTCATGAGGTATCGATTTATTCATCCTCTTTACTGACCCTTTTACTAAATTGAATCAAATATGAGATTTGAGGATTGATCTTATGTCTTTATTGTCATTGTTGAATTTTTATGTGTGGGTGGATCACATTGCAACCATGTATAACCAGAGTTGAGGTAGTCATTTCCATCTCTTGTCTATATTGGATAAACTGGATTACTCTGGTTTTTTATTAAAAAAAATTATAAAGGAAATGGTATGATTGAATTTTTTTGTATAGGGAATATGGGGTTTGATAAAATATGGTTTCCCCTTTTCAGGTAAATGGAAAAGGATTTTTTAAACCATTTTTAAATTGATTTCCAAAATGTTTTTCAAATAATTTTTTGATGAAATGGTTTCAAATATAATGAAAATTGATTCCTTGGGTTCTTAGTTGGAAGTTGTAATAATAGTCCATTTATAATTATACTTTCTAAGGGGTTACTCATGGGTTTTTCCTCTTCACCTTATTCATGTTGTTCTAGGGAATTGGTACACACTACTGGTAGGTTCACATTCCAAGGTGTTCCTCTACTTAATAGATTTAATGACTATGTATTGGGGATTAATGCACATGTGACAATCTATGTCATGTATGAGTTTCCAAGATATCCTAAAATGTATTAATTATTAGTATGATGTTACTAGTGATTTTACAGTGTTTTTCTTGTGATTTTTTATCTCGAACTTAAATCGATTTATATGATATGTGATTCATGATTTTGGATTATTTGATATATCTCAAATAATTGGAAAACATTTTTACCTTTCATTATTTATAACTACAGAAAAAAGTAAAATTAAATGTTTACCATTATTTTGATTTTAAAACTTATATATTCTTTATCATTGATAATTTTATTTAATGATTATAATGTTTATAATATTGTGTAGATACATGTTATGGATGTCCTATCCGAGATCCTATTAAGCATGTTATCTCAAACCCTTATCACACCTTCGGTTGGGTGTAGACCTTTATATGCCTTTAGATACATGGAATGGAAAGGTGAAATAATGAGACGTTGAGGTTTCTTTCAGATACCTTTGGGTAGCTGGTGGTTATATGGGGGGTCCCATGATATCACATGCAGTATCCAAAATCTATTTTAGTTGAATTTTGATTTTTGGACTTGTACATTGAAATGTTTTGACTACATTTATTTATATCATTTCTGCTATATTTTTTTAGTCAGTACCTATTTATTTCTTCCTCAATTTCTCTTTCATATCTATACATTCATCTTTTTTTCTATAGGTTGGGAAAAATAATTTCATCATATTTTTTTGATTCTCATGTTCTTTTGGAGAGCCCGTGGGGATTGGGAATTCCCATCGATCATGTGGATATTCATTATGGGTACTAGTTTAAGATAGTATCCAGGTCAATATAGTCATATGTTATTACAAATGGTGGTATTTCATCATGATTTATTATCTAGGAACAATTATTATATTGAAGAAATGATTTTAGGATATTGATAGGTAGGTTTAGGTTAGTGCATATTTATATCTTACCATGATGAGACTGAAGTTACCTTGGGATGTGGGGATATGTGTCTCTTGTTTTGTGTTTTCAACCATGATCTCATTTTTTGTTTATGGTTTTCTTATTTAAACTGATATTATTTTGTGTTCTAGTCATTTCTTATATGCTAGTGTACAATAATATGCCTCTATGAGGTCTCCCATGGGTTCCTTAGGAGGGTAAAGAAGTTTCTCCTCAAGGGTATAAACATCTGGATCAGAATTTTTTTTGGATATCATATTGACAGTTCTTGTTTTCTACCATAATATTTCACATGACCAGAATCCAGTTTTTGAAGTAAAACCATGAGTTTAAGGAGATATGGATTGATCCCAGGATTCTATATGTGAGAAGACACATTCATTTAATTATAAAAATGAACCTAAAGAGTCGTAATACTTACTAGGAAAGGTTGATAGGAACATTTAATTACTGTATAATCGTGAGACTATCAAGGTGATGTGTATAGAGTTCATACTCAAGGGTCTCATCAACCAGTGTTGGGATTCCATTATAAAGTAAGATACGCATGTGGGTCTATATATTATTAATTTTAAGACTCTCTTGTCCATGTATTTGTTTCCATATTCCATGCTGATTTTGAATTCTCAATAGTTCCTTTCTCTGAATCAAGGATAGTATTCGATATCATTGTACACTAATAAGTTTTCTAATATATATTTTATTTCTCTAGAGGTAGTAAATAATTACTAGAAGAAATATCAGGATTATATGTAGGGTTTGAGACAAGATATCTGATCGCAAATATTTATATGGAATATTTCAACCTATATAGAGATTGTAGGTAGTACGATGTTGGAATATATGGGTATGGTAGGAATGGTTGAAAATTTTTCCTCTTATATTCCACCTAGTGTAATCTTCATTTTCATGTAAGGGAAAAATATGAAGTTACAAGATCATTGTAGGAGTGATGGATGAGGTTCTCGTCATCAAGCTACCTCTTCACCCTCAATTATAGATATCAGTGTTCCTATAACTTGGTATCAGTGTGGCATGGTTGGGAAAACTTGGAGTTTTATCCTTCACTTATGTAGATTTGTATCTTTTGTGGGATTTATGGATATATTTAGTCATTTTGTAAGGCTAATTATATTCCTCAACATTTTCAGGTATCGTAAGATCCAAATTCTATTATGGTGTCTTTATATTATTCAAATAAAATATGAGTTTAGCCATATGACTAATGGGTAAGGAGCCTTTACACAGTTGAATAATTATTTTTAGATATAAATCTGGGTCCAACAATAGTGAGAGGTACCATATTTATTAAATATTCAATAGTAGTTACATTATTTGATATTGGTTTATCACACTCATTTATATATGGTGGTTTTGTTGATATTCTTAAACATCCAATGAAGCTCATGTCTATATTTATAGAGTTAGAAACAAAATATGGAAGAAGGAAAGAGTACAGGTTTTAGTTACCTTATTGTTCCTTATCTATTGCTAATGTAGATAATGTTTTGGATTTCCTCATTCTTGATATGGATATGTTTGATGCCAAAATCAAGAGGGATTTTATTTTTCTTTTCATGTTGAGGATGATTTTTATCATTGGTAAATCTTATTTTCTGCAGTCGGTTGAGCTCACTAGTGGTTCAGGGATAGTGGGATATGAGGTATGGTTGTGCTAGACCTTCCCCCTGATATCTCAATTGATTTTTGTCTACTATATTAGTTGATCCTTATGAAATTTCTTATGATATAGATCATCAAGCTATTATTTGGGAATTTCACATTGTTTTATAAGATGAATTCTCTAGGATTTCCTTATAGAGGGAGTTGGAGTTTATGATTGAATTGGTTTTAATTACACAACTGATTTCAATACTATATTATTTTGTGACACCAATGAAGCAAAAATAGAATGAAATTTAGTTAGAAAATATAATAGTGTAGGATTTTTATTAAACTAGTGTTTCGCATTGGGAAGCCCCATTTCTTTTTTCTAAGAAAAAAATGGTTTAATCTGATTATTTTTTGACTATAAAAATTGTAACCAAGTTATGGTTAATAATTAGTATCATTCTCCATGTTTAAATTATTTTTTTTAATAATTAATGAGGGAAAGTGGTTTTTAATATTTATCTTTACTTTGGATATCATCGTCTCATAGTTCAGGAGTTGGAAATACTGAATATGGATTTCAAGATAAGTTATGGACATTATGAATATCTAGTTATTAAATTGTGTCTAACACTCCTTTAGTTTTTAAGGATTTTATGTAACAGATATTCCCTCAGCGTCTCTAAACATTGTTGGTAGTGATCATGGATGGAATATTTTTTTATTATATATCTTAACAAGAGAACAAGCACCATTTGTGTTTTGTTATAGAAATATTGAGCAGTAACCATTTATATGAAAAGTTGTAAAAATTAAAAATATGGCTTTACAAAATGGTTCTCACGGGAAATTGATTTCAGAGCTTGGATTGTCAGTTGATCTAGAGATGGTGGTGATTGTACTATCAAGGGAAGAACCATGATATTTCTTTTATATTTGGAGCTCCATTTTTCATACTAGATATTATCACTATTTCTTCAATGATTTATTAATTTTGACTTCACTTATGAATATTTATACAAGGAAATGGGTGAAATTCACATTGGATAAAAGTTGATAGTCTTTTTTATGAGTTGGATATACTTCTAATATCAACTCATATTTTGATCATACCTATGGATAGTAAGGTGTATGTGATTTTCTTTGATGATTTTGGTGATTTTTTTGGTTGTGTTCTTATGTTAGACTATCATTTGGTGTCTTATGTCTCCCACATTCTTCAACCACATGTTAATAAATTCCTCCTATAATTATTTAGAGAATTCCATGGTTATGCATGAACATAATTATTGGTGACACAATCTTTTTTGGGGATAATTCATACTCTTTTGTAACAATAAGAGTCTGAGATATGTATTATTTTAAAAAGGAATGACTATTTTGATAGAAGTGGCGGGTGGAATACCATAAAATATTTGACTTTAATATCACTTACACCCCAAGAAATGGGAATGTTTTTTATATGATAGTAGGAGGACTTTTCCATCATAGGATGTTGTAGAATCCATGGAATATTGAAACATTATGGGACTCTTTGTGTATTTTCATCAAGATTCTCATGAATATGTTTTAGGTATGGTTATAGATGGATTTCAGTTATTATCATCCATCTTAGAGTATACTTAGATTATTAAAAATCAATATGATGTGTTCAAAAGAATTCTAGAAACCCTTTATAGTAGGGAGATAGTTTTAGGTTAGTCACTTTCTTCAGATGGTATACTTTTTTTTGGGATCATTTTAATGTCCAAGCATATGTGAGGATAAATGTTTTGTTTGATTGGCATATCTCTTTGTGGTCCATTAATTCCACTAGTAAAATGATGCATTATGATATGTAACAATGATACATGTGGCTAGGTATGAAGCATGAAATTTATATTTTGTGTGTTTATGTTACACTATCTATCAAGATAAATGTCAAGAATCTGAATACATTTGGTTTTCTATAGACTCTTCTGGTGCTGGTTTAGAAATGGGATGAGGGGCCCATAAATGTTTTTGTTCGACTACCATGGACTAGCTGAGGAATTAATTATATTTAGGTGGTTATTTATCGGTTCACAATGTAAGCACATTTCCTTCTGATTAGGGACACAACCAAAGTTGAAGATCTAGTTAAGTAGTTTGTGCATGAGATCATGATGTTGTATAGGTTCACTTATATTATTACTTTGGATAGTGATCCTATGTTTTCTTTAAGGTTATAGAGGCATATCTAAGAGATAATGGGGACCCATTTAATGTTTACTACAACTTTCCATCCATAGACAGATGGTCAGAAAAAAGAATTCTATTTAGATCCTAGGGAAATTCACTACCAATTTCTTAGATATTATTGGATAATGGGATATTCATCATGGAATATTTATATTTCCTTATAACAATAGTTATCATTCACTTATCAGAATACATCCTTTTGATTATTTGTAAGGACTCCCATGAGGATAACCTTTTTGGTCATAGGTGGGAAGGGCTCTTTGGTGGGACTAAGTCTGGTTCAAGAGACATTGGTAAGGACTCAAGATATATGTTGTCTTTTGGTCACACCTCAGAGTTGACCTAAATCTTATGTTATTCATTAAATTTTTCATTTGGATTTATAAGTTGGTGGATGAGTTTTCAAGATATTTTCTCATCACTTGTGTCATTGTCGGCTTGGAAAACATGGAATGTTTGCTCCAAGATATGTTGGAAAATTTGAGGTCACTGAACAGATTGTGGATGGTTGAGTATCAGGAAGCATTACCAATTCAATTGACATAAATTCATTGTATATTCCATGTATTTTAGATTATTATAATCATCTTAATCCATCTAATGTTTTTAGTTGGTGCTATATTTTTTAGTTACGGAGAATCTAGTAGAAATTTTTGACTCTAAATTGAAAGTAATATGTGAGAAGATGATTATTTTGGTCAAATATTTATGGTTTCAAAAATCATATTTTAATTAGTCATGGGAATATCAATCATTGATGGGGTAGAAGTAGCCTCACCAATTTTATGGATATCATTCTTTGACATGACTTCTCATGATGTAAAGCCTTATGGTGGGGAGTTTGTAACATCCCATTATATACATTGAATTGTTTATCTTATCACTTTTCATTTCCATGTTTATTAGGGTGTGTGTTATGAATCCCAAGGATGGATACCATTTTATGGGGAAAATTAACTAATGTTTTTTTATATAAGTTTTTTTGAATTAATGGTCTCTGAGTGTAATTATGTCAATAAAATTTTTAAGATTCTCTAAGAGTTTAGCGAATTTCCCAATTGGTTTTTATATTTTGATAAAAATTGGACATTATGTAGTATACTAGAGTAATACACGCTATATAATATCCACCATGTATATTTTTTGAATTTGATAATGTGAATGAAAGGATTATAAAATGTGTAAAATTTAAATTCCCTATAAATGTTAGAATCTATATTTTTAAACTGATGTGACACCTTTTTTTAGCATATGTGGGGTTTATGGATTATAGAAAATTTAATTGATTTATAGGTCATGTAATTATTGGGTACATGGATTCTAGGGAGCTATAATGGTGATTTCATATTTCATTCATTTGAAATTATTTTCCCTATCAAACTAGAGGCTCTGAGAGGTGATTTTGGAGACCTAAAATTCCATCCAATAGTTTTGTTTAGTGATTGATCATCATTGTGGTTGTGGTTTTGTATCTTTGTAATTATTTCATGGTCTTAGTTAGATTTATTACCCTTTTTTTATTAGTGGTGAGACTTGTTATTTTCTTGAGGTATGGATTTTTCATCCCCTTCACCAACCCTTTTTCTAAATTTAAGCAATTATGAGATGTGTGGATTTATCCTAGGGCCTCTGTTGTGCTCGTTGAGTTCTTCATTGTTGGTGGATCCTGTAGCAGGTGTGTACGGAATATGTTTTAGGTATGTGGTTCTTTCTTTATTCATTGTTGATTAAATTAATTGGTATGATTTTTGATAATTCATTTTACAAATCAAATGGCATGATTAAATGATGGATTTGTGTGTATGAAAAATTGGTTTTTGATAAAAATGATTTTATATTGTTTTGGTGAAAGGATTGTTATTTTAAAATAATTGTTAATTGGATTTCTTAAATAGTTTTATAATAATTGTTTTGATGAAATGGTTTGGAAAATAGATTACATTAGAATCATTGTGTACTTGCATGGAATGTTTATTCTTAGACATCATTAATTGAAACTGATGAGGATTTCGATCATAGGTCATTCCTCTGATCCTCAATACGGTTGTTCTAGAGACATGATTTACACTATTGGTATGATCAATTTTTAGTGAGTTTCTCTAATACTCTAATTCAATTAATATGTATAAGGGATGTATGTGCACATTAATGTTTTTTTCTGGGTATGAGTTTCATCGCAAGCCTGACCTGTAGTAATCTGTGGTGTCATGTTACTTGTTTATTGACTAACATTCTCTTGTAATGTTTTAGATTATACTTACAATGATTGATATGATATGTGATGAAATAATTTAATTGATTTTATATATGAGAAATTCATTGAAATAGTTTTTACATATATTAATTTGGAATATTAAAAATTAAGGAAATTAAATGTTTTAACATGGTTTGTATATAAATATTTTTAAATTTTTTATCATGACTTTTTTCATTAAAATTTAGAGTGGTAAAATTATTACCTTGAGGTTTGTAATGGAACACATTTATGGGATTATACTTAGGCTATTAGATCACACAATTACCACAACTTTGGTGAAGAATATAACTTTTTATTATTTTTTTGATGTAGGGAAATGAAAGGTGATATAATTTGGTGGTGAAATTTATGTCAGATGATTCTTGGTAGTTTATGGTGGGAGTTTTCACAAACTATCACATGGAGCACTAATTTTCTCTTTAATGTTTCCTATTATTTTTTAATTTTACTTTGGGATGTTATGATTACAATTTTTTGTATCATTTCTAATGTATTATTTCAGTTATAACATATTTATCACATCCTACATTTCTCCTTATTATGTGTAAATTCCATGTTTGTGCTTCAGGTTTGGATACATAATCCCCTATTATTATTTTTTAATGATCTAGTTCTATTAGATATCTTAAGGGTATTGTGAATGCCCTTCATGTATGTGGAAATCTAAGTCATGTACCGGTTTAAGAGGGTATTTGGGTTGGGTTCATCTTAGTAAAGGGGTATTATTAGTAAATGGAAATGTTTTTTGTTTCTATAAGAAATATAAATATTAGTATTTCCTTGTATATGAGATGTAATGACCCATTTATATTTCATGGGAATGTGATTTTTGTAAATATTTCAACATTATAAAATGGGACCACATGTTAAACATGTCTTTTAGACCCATAATTGATAAATAATGGCGTGGGAATTCACTAAGTTTGAGCCACACCATATAAACTAAATTATATACAAGTTTATATCTTATTTCGATCCATTTACCTATTGAATTATTACATCTATATTTTTAACATTAACAATATTAACTAGTTTTTAATAATGGAAAATTAATATATATTCCTAAAAATAAAGTGGAAATATTAGATAAATTGGACCTAATGATTAAAAAATTTATATTCTTTTAAATTTATTCAATTAATAAAATTGATAAAAAATAATCCTAAATTTAAAATGTAAAAAAATTATAATTATTTATTTATAAAATGACACATAGTTTCTAAAATATCAAATATGGGGTTTTCAATTAAAAAAATAGGCAAATTTGTAAGTTAAATATAAAATATATATTTTATATTACAATTTATTATATGAATTTCTAATTAATTCATATTTAGAAATAGTTTCATTAAATTCATGTTAGTTTTAAAAATCATATATTCACCTAAAATCATTCTTTTTAGAAAAATTCTAAAAAATCATCTTAAAAAAATAATACAATGATAAATCCAAAAATATTGAACATTCTATAAAATTCATATTATATATTTTAAATTTATATTTTAAATTATCATGTAACATATAGTGAAAATATATTTTCATAGGAAAATAAATTTTTATTAATATTAACCATTTTCATTCATTTTTACTATCATCAACTAATTACATTTGTATTAACCAAATATTTCAATAAAATATATTTTATCATCATTTATAATAGTTTTATTGAAATATAAATTTAAATCACAAAGATGAGAAATATTTTGAAAAATATTTCCAAATATAAAATTAACATGTTAGTCATTTTAGTTATACCTATTGATTTTTTTCATAGTAAAAATAGACATTGTTTTCTACAGACATATATTTTAAAAAGAGGTTATTCCTTTTCATTTCCACTAATATAATTTCTTATTTTTAATTTTCATACATAATATTTATTTTTTATCAAAATATATCATTATTTAATTTTAGTTAACTCTTTCATATATATAATGCTATTGAAGAAATTGAATTATTAAATGGTAATAATATATTAATCATTTAGGCTATTACATTCCTTGAGATGTCCTCAGAAACTACTTGATACTAGATTAATATTGTATAGTTGATCAGGTTTTGGGAAATGAGTATCGATAATAGTAGAGTCATACTCAAATGTCACCATGAAAGGAGGAGTCAATTATGGGTATCTTTTTTTATTAAATTCATCTAAATTATAAAATATTATATATATATCACCTATGAATGATAATTTTTATTAAATTATTTATATTAGGGGAAGCATTGGATGTGTACTGCATAGTTTCATTCACTACTTGTTTGATCCTCTATGGCCCATAGGTTCCTAGGAATATTTAACTCTTTAGATGTAGACTATAGGATTAGGTTAATGTTTTATTAGATTAGGACTAATTTTTCTTATTTCATAGTCTCAGTTTTATTTTATTTATTTTTAAGTATTTTACATGATTGTACCATGAATAATATACTGAGATAGGTTTGGAATACTCCATTTTTTTAAGCTTTGTGATGTTTTATTAATTTACAATAACCTTAAAAATGATTTTATGATGGTAATACTTTTTCCTTTTATAAATTATATTTTATTTTATTTTGTTGCTACTCTATGAAGAGGGTATATTCTCCCCCAAATAGTTCTTATAGACCCTTATTGTTAGTTGGATGCCTCTAGCATGTGGGGAGGTGTGTGTGAGGTGATGTGGTGACTTTTGGTCATAAATTGAATAGTAGTCTAGATTAAGGGATGTTAAAGATTGATATGAGAGATATATTTTTCAATTTAGGTTTGTAGACTATATACTAGGATGCATTTGGGATTACTCGTACCCTTATTTATGGAATTGACGATCCCACACATGGGAGAAAGCCCAACTTTGTTAGGAAAAGTCATATTAATGTTAAAATTCATTTTTTACAAATGTATCTATTTTTAAACTTTATTTAGACACATTTTCTATGATGTTTTTTAGTTCTTGTGATTTTCACTCTTGTTTGAGTAAGGAAGTAGAGGGTGTTTGTGTTCATTATTCATCTCAAGCATGTAGGTATTCACACAACATGCACCATGCTAGGGAAATAATAATTTTATTTCCACTACATGTTGTCCAATATATATATTAGATTATTATTATTTTTTCCTATTTTATATCATCCTTTGGTTGTGACTGTCTATTTATAAAAAAAGGGTTGGGATTTTAATGTGTGTGTTGTGTTTTATATAGTGTCTTCCCATGTTAGGATATGGTGGCATCTAAAATGAGAATTACATAGATTATATATTAATGTATTGGTAGATATAATTGGATTACTCATTAATTATCTTAGTTAAATAATATATCAGTAAGAAACATATAAATCCTTATCCCTCGTATCATGTTAACAGAGCAGAATTTGACCAAAACCATAGAAACTGCAAATCCATTAAAAAATGAAATATTTTAAAAAATTTGTTTATAAGAAAACAAATTTATATCATATTTAAATGTGACATTTTTGTTTATTTATTAATGATAAATCAATTAAAATGTATAAAACCTACTATTATGGTGTTCGAATGATTTTATATATAGATTAATCTTGGGAACAGTTATTTGGAGTTAGTGTAGTACCCAAGTTATGAGTTTCCCAGGATATGTCATTGTTATAGACTATATAGGGGTGGTGGACTATTGGTGTATATATTTTTGGACCAATTTAGAGTGTATAGGGCTATAAAGATAGGGAGACCCCATGTTACAAACCATTCTAGGTGTGTTGTGTTGAATAGTGAATGAAACACCTATTTTATTTTACCATGATATATGCCCCTCAAGGATTTTGATGAGTATGTTGAGTAGTGGGATTTTGGTTAGGATCTTAGTGGATAGCTTTATTGACCCATGTGTGTTACATAATATCTTTAGTGAGTCCTTTACTTGTAGAATGCATGGGTAAACCATGAGAGGGTTTAGTCTGGTATTATAGATTCCCTTAGTGGTGTGAGGAAATATAGAAGCTTAATTTTGTTTGATAGGTTCATGTCTTGTGTTTCCTTGTTTTTATATTGTTATAGGTACCACCCATAGTGCTAGAGGACTGTATCTTATATAATCACAAAGTGTATGATCATTCGGATCCCTATCCCTATCATTTTTTAATCACCTTTTGAAATGTGGTTGTAGTTTATACATGTTATTTGGGTTCTTAAATCGGTACCTAAGATGAAGGGTGGTTGAGTTCATAGTCGTGACATGTGAATGGTGTCTGTAATTTTTTTTAATGTAATCATGGATGTGGTGAGAAAAAAATTTTGGATACTTATTGTTAGATGACCCAATTATTTGGGTGATAATTTCTTTGTCCTAGTTATATGGGGTAAATGTTCATAAATGGGTCGAAATTTACTCTCAATGTTGATCAAAGTATTACACCTGATATGAGTATTAGTGCATATGCATGTGAGTGAAAATCAGAACAATTTTTGTATGATACTTTGAATGATAATCAATTTTGGATATTCTCTAAGGGTGGTATGAGGTAATTCAATATGGGAGGGATAAAACCATTCTAAAAAGTTTATAATCACACTCAGAGTGAGTTTAATTTCTGTGAAAGTCAATGACGATGTTCCTATAAATTAGGAATGACTAGTTGTTTTTATTACATGACCTATAATTAATATTGAGAAGAATTCTCATGCATATACATTTCATTTAGTTATTATTAATGAATGTTTTGTGGTAATTATGTTTTGGTTTTCATGGATTAGCTATAGAGACATTCTTATAGAATGGAGATTAATATCAGTAATGGGTGTGTGAGAATAATGTTGTAATGTTTTTTTATGAATGGTACTATTGTTTAAATGGTTGTAATGATAGAATATTCTAATATAAATGTATATTTTATATAATCTAGATTTCTATATAAAATCTAGTGGATAATTTCTATATGATGGTGGATTAGTCTTGTGAGTTATTTAAGGTGATAGATGAATGATGTGATCTAAGAGTGTTTCATTTTGGTGGCACATCGGTGTTTTGGAGAGATCATGGTGAGTAGTACATGTGATTGTTGATTCAACCATGGAATCACATCAGGTTGCTAGGGGTAGAAATTTGAATATTCTTTTTATGATATTTAGATACCTCTAGTAATGAATATATTATTTTTAGTAGTTAACGACACATCAATAGTGGAAGGCCTTTCATTTTGTGATGGGTTGGATATGTGAAGATCAATATGCCATTTTTTATGGAATTTGATGTTGTGAGATAGGGAAAATATCTGAGACATTATTTTATAGAGGATTGGTCTGTTTTAGGTTTTTTCTTGTATTTTATTAAAAACTTGTGTATCTGACCATGTAAATAGATTACGTGACATGTCAATTTTTTGGAACATAGTATTATATTCCTACCTATTTTTAACTAGTTCCCTAGGTAGGATAAGATATATTGTTCTTCTAAACACACCATGCTAATTACTTGAATATGGATAATTTATTTTACACGGGATTCCTAGGGTGGGGTGCACCATGATTTTGAATTTTATTTATGAGCTAAGACATTAGTGGTCAGTAACTAATGAAAAATTATTATTTACATGTGTAAACCTTAGTAGTATTATGAAAAAATAGTTTCATTAAGGGTTTTCTTATTTTTCCTTCTTGAATGTGAGTGGTGGATTTTTTTGAGTGGTCTGATCATCTAGTTTTTTGAGTTGCATTGTGAGAGATAAATTCATGTTAAAGGATGGAGTTTTACCATTCTAAATGGAAATTTTTTATTGAGGATAGTCTAGATTTATTATTTCAAATCATAAAATAATTCTCATAGATGATAAGTGTTTTGTTATGGATTTTTTTAATATCCCATTTTTTAGGATGGTTCTGGATTTTTATGGAAAAAATGGTCCTCCATTTGGTTAAGGGGATTGATTTTAAAATGGAATTTGGAGGGATTCCAAATCATAGATCCACCTAAAATATATCTATTAGCCTAGGAAAGAGGCTTGAGGATATAAATAGGGATTTGATACATGGATCTAGGACTGTACCATGTTATTGTAGCCCCACCTAGTAGTTATTGGCCAAGGTAGTAACCCCGGTTGGTTATTGTTTTCACCAGCAAGCTGATGAGCCAACATATGTTCACTAGTGTTTTTATGTGTTTTTAATAGGTGTGACCCCCATAATTTCTCATAGTACACCCACTATTCTTATTAGTCTATATTTTTCCCCATTGTGGCAATAAAACATTTCTCAATCCCCATTTTTTGTCTCCTTAACCCATGTTGGATCACCCTCATCCCTTGTTTGTTTTATCCACTATCGGGTGAAATTAAGAGAATATGTTTATTCTATTTGTCCTCCGGTTCCCTTTATTCATTTATTTTAGTGAACAGAGATCTCTCTCCTTGGTAATATAATAAACCCTATTTCCATGAAATTTTTCAACTTTATCAAATTCTTTCCATTTTAGGTAGAACATGAATTCATTATTTGTTCAGTAGATATCTCTATGCATTAATAATTTTATCCAATAATTTAACCCATGATAATTATTATGTTTAGGGTTTCAATTGTGTGCGATCTCAATGTTTTTTAATGAATCTATCTTAAAATTTTTAAAATTTCTTATTTTGATTGTTTATTTTGTTAAAATCCATTTCATTATGTGATTAGACTTTTTTACCTACACAATGTTAAATGGTTAATTAATGACTCAATTATTTCAGAATATAGATTTATTTTTTAATTTGTGATTAAGATATGGAATTTTATGATCATCAGTTTATTGAAATTTAATTAACTATTTAATTGGGTCTTCAAAATGGTCATGTGAATGGTAAAATGATGATTTTGGTGTGGTATTCACATAAATTAAATGGGACAATATTTTACGGAATTTATATTTGTTTTCAATATTCTAAAAATTATTTATATGTTTAACATAAAATGGTTTCTTAGGGAAAGATTGGGAGACCTGGTAAATAATCATGAAATTGAACTGCAGAAATTTCAGGGGTTTTGGTCATGTTTTTTTGTAAGGTTTGTTTTATAAAAAGTAAATTATCCTCATGAAATATTTTTCATGAAAATTAAAGTGGTTGGATTTGATTTTTGGATATGTAAATTTATTTCTACATTGTAATCTAAGTAGTGTGTCTTTTTTGAATAAAATGTTGATTTATATTTTAAAATGTTTTAATAGAAGTGGAAAGAACCCTTAGGGGTGATTCTATATTAAATGATGATGAAAAGTCTAATTACATTGGGTTTTTAATGGAAATGAAAAAAATGGTGTGGGATTTGTTTAAAGGAAAAGTAAACTTCTATTAGGGTGGGTTTGATTTAAAATGAAACTAAAACAACCTTTATATAGAGTCACATACTTCTCTTAAATAGATATTACATGTTAATAGATAAATATTCATTAAATTTCATTACTATCTATTACAAGATCATATAAGATTAACACATTTTAGAATATTGGACACATAAACAACTGGTTTATATGACATCTATATTATCACCCACTATATACTTCATAACTAGCATGCTTCATAGATATATTATATTTATAATTAATCATCATAACCAAGGTAAAAGAAAACATTAAAAAATGTGAGCTCATATGCTCACTAAGGGTAGACATGTGTGATATAAATGATCACTAAATAATAACATGAGCGTAAATATATGAGAACATGATTTTTACATTTTTAAAAAATTCCATGAATATCATATATCATAATATTATTTCATGTAAGAAATATTGAAAGTTTATAATACATGATCCATAAAGTTATTATAAAACATAATCAATGAGAAAATAACTTTTTCCTAAGACATAAGTTTGTGTCATACACATAATCATAAAAAAATAATTTCCATATAAAATTATTCATTATAATTCTATTATAGTGGATTATGTTCAGTCCCAATTCCATCATATTCATAGTCATGGTTCACTCCCAAAACAATCATAGTGGATATAGTCTATTAAAAAACTAGGTTCACTATGTATTACAATCCTTATTATCTCATGATATATAAATATTTTCCCAATTTAATATAGAGGTATATAATTTTCAACTAACCCTTTACATAGTCATAATATATTTTTATATATTCAATAAGATCATAAACCATTCATCATATAACATGTATAAATTATGTTGGGTTGATATACATCTTATTATTTTATCATATCATTACCGTGGAAAAAATAGCTACTATAAAAATATCATCATCATCATCATAAACCATCCATATAAATAATAAGGATGGTTTCCTGGGATTATAACCTTATTAAATCATAAAAATATCAATGGATGTTATAACAGATGAAAAAAAATTTCAAAAGTTCATTGTAATATTTCATGATGGAAATACTATTTACACATTGAAATAACATAACTAAAATATAAATATCTCAAAAATATTAAGGGAAATTTTTAATTAAAATAAACCTTCTAAATATGTAATGGAATCATAAAATTATTGAGAGGTCATGTGGGGGTAAATTCCATTCATGTTGTACATATCAAAATAGTGATTACCTTTACTCTTTTAGAAATAGGTCAAAATACCTCTTTCAGAAAATGGGGATAAGATTCCACTTCAACCATTTACTAAAAATTTCATACATGGGTAAAAATTAAATTAAATAATCAACTGATAGTTTTAAAAAACATTATTAATATTTTTTAAAAAATATTGGATGTGGAAGAAATGCGATTTCTAACCGAATAAGTTTTCCATAATTTTTTTTATGATTTTTTTACATAGAGAGATAAAATTGATGAAAACATTTAATATTTAGAACTATAGGAAAATAAAATTCATGGGATTGTTGAGATATATGTCTTGAAATTTCTTCATTGGAAACTTGATCGTAAATAATCCTGATAATCAATGATATTATAACCTTAATCCTTTAATGATTTTATTTTTTTTTTTGAATCACTACTTTATGAAGGATATAACCCCATATGGATATGTAATTACCAATAATATTCATAATAATAATCATAATAGTAATTCATGTGATGTATATTCACCAAATAAAATTAACAAGTGGTGAATATGAAATCTTTTTCAAAGAAATAAATGTAAGATTAAAATCCATTACCTCAATTTAGACGTGATATAAAAGTTCTCTAAAACCATGTATATTAAAGATAAATATATTATTATTATATAATATACTCATTTTCATACATATAATATCATATATGATTCAATTATAAAATTCTAGTACACATTTATTTATAATTCCTTATTACAATAAAAATTTCCTTATGTTAACAACATAATTTCTCATGATAATTTTGTATCAGTACATCTTTTTGTTGTACTTTAATAGTGATTCCATAATCTCTATAGTGTTAATAATTATAATAAATTCCTATATATTTATAATATTTATATTTAGGGTCATTCATATAAGTTAAATATATAAAAATGAATTACACTGTTCATGGAGTTGGTAGGTCATATGTACGCATGAACGTAGTTTTTACATATCAATATATACAATGAAAGAAATGTAAATAATAATTCACATTTATCAATTAATTATTATATCACATATATAAAATATATTAATTATTATATACTTATTAGCATCCATGTAAAGTTTAAATAAAAAATGAATTGTGTCACTTTGTGAAGATGCAAGTACAAACGAATGCACGATCAATGTTATCATTTTCCAATGGATTAGAATGTATGAATGTAAAAATAGAATTATAATTTCAAAATAATAATTATATCATGAATACCATGTATAAACATTAATCACATCACAATATCAACCTATGGATGATGGTCCATAAAATTAATTGATTCTCAACATTGATGATTTACTCCACACGTATAAATGGGTGATACATCCATTTGATGGAATAGAGAAAGAATGAAATTCATTTTATATGTCAGGGTAGAAAATCATGGTATTTAAAAAATAATTAAAATATAATAACTTTATACACCATCCAAACACTTCCAAATGGATATAGATTCGTAGGTCAGATATGATAATGTTGATATATGACCAGCTAATTGTATTTTGAAAATATTAATTTTAAAATATATCCATATCTCATGGTTTAACCAAAACAATCCCAATAATTATAACACAATTTTATGTAATTAGTTATTTTTAAATGGATCAATTTATAACTAGAACAACTGAAGATATATTTTATCACAAATTTTCTTTTAACATATTAAATTTTTTTCTATAGACAATATATATTTTGTAATAATTTAATTTAAAATATACAAGTTATAAAAATACTACATTAATAATGTATTTATTATTTTCCATTAAATAATATGAATAGATTTCTCCGAAACATAAATTAACTTTTATTATATTATCATTTCAATATTTATACATAAATTTAATTGTTTTTTAATCAATGGGATGATTATTAACATATGGGAAATATGATAAATTTTTATATTGAATTTATTTACTTATATTAAAATAGTAAATATTAATATTAATATAATATATAATATGTGATATATTGTTATATACATAAAATTATATTAAAACATAACATCATTATGCAATTTATAATTTATTCAAAGTGATGTTTAAAACCTATGTGTTTAACATTATAATAAAATTATTTGAAAGTATGTAATTTTTATTAAATATTGATTTATAATTTTAATATTTAAGAAATATATATTTAGTCATAAATAATATAATAAAATACTAATTAATTGAACAACTATAATATTAATGGACCATAATAATTTTTGTATAATTATAAATAGTGGGAATAAAAAAATTAATTGTAAAAAAATATTATTTTGTTTAGAAATGAAATATATGAAAATGTAATGTTTAGATTGGTAGTTACATAAATTCCATTGACATATTTTATATCTCAAAAAAGGGTAAGGTCGTTATTTTCTTCTCACATAATGGTAGTACTATAAATTGAAGGTAACGTAAACATATGAACTAAATTCCATTCTCTTATAAAATTATGACCCAATATTGCATAAGGGTAACTTTATTGAAGCCTCATTATCCTATATATAGGTACCCAACTCTATACTCACATGAAGTTAACTATATCACTACATAAGGGTAACCTTGATCTCCCATTCTCTTGTTAAGGGTCAGGTGTGTCAAATAAGATTCATCTTATAGTATTGATAGGGTAATAATTCAGTTTCAAATCTTTTGTAAATGTTAGTTGGTACCAAAGTAAGGGTCTTCTAGACCTTGTGTAACAATAAGATGCTATGTCAATATATTTGGTAAGGGTAACATAACATCACAAAAAGGTATTTCATAGTAATGTAAGGTTTGAGTTATTAAATAAAAATATGAATATAGGTATATATTTTCTCTAAAATACCATTTAATAGTTTCATACAACTTATGTTAGCTTAAACATTGTCTCATATAAAGTTATAAACACATTACCAAATACCATGCAATGGTTATGAATAAAAAATAAAGGTAAAGACCATTTAATTAAAGATAGAAAATCATAAAACCAAGATTTGAAAGGGTAATAACATAAAATGGTTTACATATAGGTCATGTCATGAGTTTGAGAACCTACAAAATGGTAATGTTAATCCAATGTAATGGAATATGTGCAGTTAGGTTAGGCCTACTACCTCATCACATTTATCCTTCACACACAACATTTAAATTTTATATATTATAGACCTAAAATCCAAAAAATGAATCAAACAAAATGTACATACATATCATTTTTTAAATGGGGCTAAAGAATAATGAAATGTGATAAGAATGTAAGAATCAATATTTATAAAACAATGTATCTATTTACATCTTAAAATGTAAGCCATAATATATCAACCTCTATGAAGCTTCATATTTGGATGTATATGGAATGTTAGATAGATAAAATCATATAATGATATTGAATATTATATTTAATTATTAATTGATGATTTCTATGCAGTGTTGAGTGGTTCAAAATAAAACAACAATAAGAATCAGTATTTTATACTCAAATATAAATATGATTTTATCATCTTTTATGATGCACCATAGATATATGATCCAGAATTATTCAATAAGGTATTCATATACAGTTTATTTTAACATATATAGTTTTTGAACACACAATTTCAATTAGGTCTATAGTTATTTAGATGTAGATCCCATATTTATCTAATTCTAATCATCAGAAATTTAAAATGAGGAAAAGAGGTTTATTCTAGAGGATGTGATATACCTAGTGACATGTTCTTGTTGTTATATGGATTAAATTAGGGGAATATTTTATACTCTAATTTAATTATTCACATTACCCTAATTTTCATGTGGAAAACTTTTCTCTATAAAACATAATTTTTATTATATCATGATAGAAACATGTCATGAACCGGCCTAGATGCCCTAGTACACTGATAACTGAGTCACACCTGAAATAGACCAATAGAATTCTTGATCCCCATGGGATAGCGAAGATCATCTGGAATCATACAATATAAATTTTCTAACAGTATTTCTACACTAAATAGATGAAGAAACAGATAAAATTCAATATTCTTAAAGGAAAACTAAAAAGGGATAAAAGTACTAGAAGTTAAAAAGGCCAAAAAACCCAATGTAAAACCAAAACGTAAAAGAAACAGAAGGTAAAAAATCTAAGTTCCCATAGACACATCTCTCTATGTCCTAAATATTAACAATAAAAACCACCTCCATGTGGCACTTTCCCCTGGCTCGAACCTGGAAGAAGATAATCTAAAAACACCAAATGGAACAGGTAGGGTGTGAGATAAATGACAAGTATGGACTCACATAGGATTCCATAATAATATTACACTATAATTAACCAAATAATGAATTCAATTTCAAATAAAACATATATAAAAGTATAATATCATATTTAAAAAAACATATTTTCCATTTTAGTTTATTGAAACATTTAAAACCAATGTCTTAATAAGCATTTATATATAAAATAGTTATATAAATTCACAAGAAATGTTTAAAGTATTTTTTTAAAAAAAGAAATATATTTAAAAATCATAAAAAATTAGAAACATGGTCATCTTCCAAGAGGTATGATACTTATAGGTTATGGATCCTCACACACCCATATGGGTGATCAGGGAAATATGTTTACACATGTCC
The DNA here is from genome assembly GCA_963277665.1 of Viscum album. Classification (NCBI taxonomy): domain Eukaryota; kingdom Viridiplantae; phylum Streptophyta; class Magnoliopsida; order Santalales; family Viscaceae; genus Viscum; species Viscum album. The sequence goes on from OY728135.1 coordinate 1,408,137,131, forward strand.
CTTAGACACTGGTCAAAGAGTAAAAATCAAAATCCCCTTGAGGATAAGATCATCTATATAATGTTTTTTACTGTTATAAATCATCAAACATATAATTTTTGTCTTAAATAACACACTAACAACAAAGGATTATATGTTCTCAAAAAAATGATAATGGGAAATTTATTTTTGAAATATTAAAAATATAATTTCCCCATTTTACATTTTAATATTCCAATTTCTCTATAAAAACCAAAACATTATTTTTTAATCTATTTATTCATTTTTATAGGATAATACCAATAGGTTATTATAAAAAATTAATAAATTTTCTGAAATACCAATTTCAAATCAATTTTCCAAATCATTTTAACAACTTCATCAATTCCTGTCAAATCCAAATCATAGCCCAATTCATTGGAATTGGGGGTTTTCCCCAATTTCATTCCAAATAATTTCAAAAATATAATTCAAACTAAGTCGGATTATCACAATTTAATTGAAAACAATTAAAATAACTAAGAAATTATAGGCTTAAATAATTGGAATATCTTATACGAAGCCACCTATCTTGGGATTATGGGATCACAAATCACAACACCCGCAATGGGTAATTACCATGAAGAATGAAAATAACTTGGATCCATGAATAAACCCAAGATTAAATATATAAAACAATAAATATTAGATCATCCAACAATATGGATATATAAAAATCTATAATGAGGAGAGAGGAATTGTTCATGAGATAAATAATTGGTGAAGAACTCTTATTGTGGAGAGATCAAATGACATTTTACTAGATTCGTTAGACTTCAGAAAGGGTTAATATGATCCAAAATGGTTCCTTGAGAGATGAAAAGACCTAGTAGGATGAGATATCCAGAGTTAGGGTTGAGGGTTATATAAAAAGAGGGGTTTAGTGTTTTTTTTTTAATCTGAATAATTAAAACTCACGTGCAAGGTTAACTGGGAAAGGGGACATGTTATTACAAACCATGTAACCTAATGGTGTTCCCATACTATGGGATTACATATATTCTCCTTTGTGGGTACATTGTTTTTTAAACCTTCTATCCATCATGAAAAACCTTACTACTTAGGTTTCCAAGGTTTTCACAAGTATAGTGCATGGTTTGGGAAAAACATTTTCCAATCGTGTACATCCCAAGAGCCTTACAAAATATTGAAATTTGTTGTTTAAGAACCCATAAATTAGAAACAACTAAATAATGATTAAAATAGGGGTCTAGGATTACCTAAAATAGTTATAGGATATTACAACCTCCCCTGCAAAAAAAATTATCCCCAAAAATCCTGTTAAGAAGATTCCATGCCAAAAAGATGTAGTCGTTATTATTTTATTAATCCCCCTCTCTCCAAAGTCTCATGTGTATATGAATTATGCTACCACAAAACTAAAATGAATGTTATCTCCATATCATGATATACATCGTTTCCAGAATCAACTATCCTCACTATTTGATCAGTTGTAGATAAATCGGGCTCGACATCAAGATCAATTCAAATCGGAACATGATATGAATAAGAAAGATATCATAATTGAGATAAATGGAACATGTTATATATTTATATTAATCTAAGGAAATAGTGATAAATTTTGTTACAGTTTACCCTCCTTCTCAAAAACCTCAAAAGGTCCCACAAAATGATGACAAATATTCCCTTTCCTCTCAATCCTTTGATGACCAAAAAGAGGAGAAACATTCAAGAACACTTTATAACCAATTAAAAACTACAATAGTATATGGTAACGATCCATAGAAGACTTATTACATATCTATTCCATAAAAATATTTTAATGAATCCACTAAATCTTATTTTCTTCTTTTGAACCAAGCTTTGTCCAACCATGGAACTTTCACCAATCATTGAACAATAAACCATAAATTTAAAAGGATGAACAAACAAGGCCTCAAAATAAGCCATCCTTATCTTATATTGGTAGATATTGTTTTCATAAAACTCAACCATTTTTAAATGGGCATACCAAGGCCCACCAGATTCAATCAAACAGGAATGAAAAATATCCTTGATAATATGTATAGATATTTCTTTATGTACATCATAATAACGATGGTATGTCATACTCAAATGAAAATGAGATCTTATTCCCTCATTAAAGCCTCTCTAAAACAAAGATATAAAATGAGGATCCTTATCAAAGACTATAACATATGGTACTTCGTGAATATGGAAAATATCTCTCACATAGAGACTTCACAGCTCTTCAACATTTTTTGTGTCACAAATGGGTATAATGTGAGCCGATTTGGTATGCATATCGATAAAAACCCATATTGTATTATTCTATATCTTGGTACATCGTAACCCAACCAAAAATTTCATTGATATATAATCCCACATCCATATTGGCACTATAAGTTTTTAATGAAAACATGGTGGCCTATGATGCTTGTCCATGACAAATTGGAACGTATAATAATGAGGGACAAAATAATCAATTACCCATCTCATACCTGGCCACCAGAATTGTTGTTGCATGTCATAGAACCTATTCATGGTTTCTCTATGTGCTTCTCATTGAGAATTATATAAATCCTCCATAACATATTTTCTGATAGGTAAATGTAAAATATATATGTTCTAGAAATGTAGAATACCCTATAAGGAGAACAATGAGTCTTCAATAGTGTCCCCATCATAAATATTTTCTCTAATTCTATGGATTTCATCCTCAATATGTTTTTACTAAATAATCATCTCAAGAAGATTTGAGGTCAATTGAACACTTTCTAATACACCCCCATACCCTAATTCATGAAATAATATATGAAACTATGAAAATATATCCATGAAGTTCCACTCTTTTAATGATTCCTTCATAGCCTAGGTTTGAAGTTTTCTTCTCAAAGAATCTTCGAATAAATTCTCTTTCCCCTGAGGTATAGGTGATGCCAAAGTCCAAATATTATAGTATTTCCACTGAATTCCTTTGGTGTAGATTTAAATATTTTTTAGAGAAGATATAATAGAAGATCTTGTGGTATAAATACATAGTAAACCATAAACCAAAAATGTAATGTCACCTCCTCTTAAGTGAATTTTCCATATCTATGAGTTCAAGGTCATGGGTCCAACATTTATTCTCATGTGTAATAAACTATCAAGAGAAATAGGAAAAAATGATCACTATACATAAGAACACTTCCCAACCAGGAAATTGATGCGTCATAGAAGAATATATAGTCATGCCTGACCTCTTTCAGATTTAACACTGACATAGTGGTCTGAAGATGTTTTATCTATACAATTGAACTCTGAAATTTTTCATCGTAAAAAAGATATACTCCCTTTGAGTTAGAGGTTTCATCAGGAAGAAAACTTTGAGAATACCTTTAAAAATTATTGATAATATCCAGATAAACCCAAAAAACATTTAATATCAAAAACATTTCATCATTGTTCCCTTATCATAACAACCTTAAACATATTAGGATCAACTGATATACCAATTTCTGACACAACATATCCAAATAAAATCACTTCTCGAATCGAGAAATCGTATTTTTATAGCTTGGCATCGTGTTAGTGATTTTTCAATAATTCAATAACTTACCTTAGATATACCACAATATCCTTCTTGGAAATACAGTAAAAATTGATGTCATCCACAAAGACTACAACAAATGTATCGACAAACACATGTATAATCATATTCATTAAATCCATACAGACTAAAAAATCATTGGTTAGACCAAATTTAATGAAAAGTTGAAAATAATGTCCATAACTACTATAAAAGGTGGTTTTATAATTGTTAGACTCTATTATTCTTAATTGGCAATAACCTTATTGAAGATCAAACATTAAGAACAACATTTCCCATTTCGAATGGTTAATAAAATCAAAAATATGTGGCAATAGATACTATTTCTTTATTGTAACCCAATTGAAATTTTTTTAACTGGAATAAAGTCGAATTGTTTAATCATGTTCCTTGTCAAAGGGGAGTGGCGAGGCCTAAATTGAAAAACTAAGGTATATAAATCCATTCTCTAAAATATCATCTAATTGAATCTCCAACACTTTAATTTCATCTGGAACCATTTGGTAAGAAGGGATAGATATCATCTATGTACCCAAAACTATTACTATAAGGGAATATACCTCTATTAATAATGGAAAACTAGTGAATTCATAAGGAAAAACAATAGGAAACTCAATGAAAACTATATGGTGATCACTGCTAAAATATTTTTACTCCAAATCAAAAATGAAGACATATATCACTTTTCCTACCACTAGATAACAAGGTTTGTATCTACTTTACCTCAATCCCCATTCTCCCAAAAAGATATGTCACACCCCATAAGGTGTATTAAAGGGTACCCATCGAATATAACAATTAATTTGGTATATATTTAAAATGATAAAATCCATTCTGGATATTATTTAAACATATTTTATATTGAGAACATGAAAATTGAAACCAAGATAAATCTCTAATAGAGTGAATACATAAGAAGTAAAATGGGGACTATGATCTCTCTTTTTTCTAAGGGGTGTGTTAATATCTATTAAAATACATAAAATATCCATATAAAGATTTATTAGACTCTCAATATGGGTTTAAATTAATTAATTAGATTTCCTAATATCAAATAAAGTAGTCACTAATGAAGAATCTATAATGATAGTTCCTCTCACAGTTGATGGATCGTTATCTTCTTCCTCTAGAGACTCTTCCATTGCATGAATAATATTTGAACCCGATTTCTATAGCTGGAACCCCTTAGTCCTTCAAGAATCTAATTTCACTATCGTACCATTTGGTGAAGATGATCATGTACCACTACATAAAGAATAATAGACATGAAAAAACGTCTACAAGTGACCTGAACATCCGCAGGAATGACATACATTGGGTGCCTACGTAAAAACCTGTTTTGAGTGCCTAATATTTCCGCACTGATAGAAAATCAATGGTCCTCTAATTGGAATTTCTAGAGATCATGAAGAACCCTGATTTAAAGAACCATCATGAGAGTCATCACACTTTATCTATTCATTAATGAAACTCATAGAACTTCCACTTAGAGAATAAATAACTCCCATCAACCATGCCTTACTATCCACACCCATCTCAGCCATTAATACTATGTCCATAAAATATATATAATAAGGGAGATTACACAAGAAATCATGATAATAAATATCATATCAAAGACCCATATAGAACTATCGAGTCTTTTTCTTCTTGTTCAATAAAATATTAGGTATGAATTGTATAGGCTTAGCAATGTGATTTTTATTTTCATTCATAATTATATTAAACTTCTTGAGTTTTAAAAACTCTATAACAATATGAAACACAATATACTCTAGATAGAACTAGTCAGTGAAAATGTAATTATATTCCTTTCTCTCTATACTTCTTGAATTTGAAAAACTCTATAACATTAGGAAAAACAATATACTCTGGATAAAACTGGTTAGTGAAAATGTAATTAAAGTCCTTCCACTCTATACCCTTGTTCTTCTTTGTCATCACCATGGTTTTCTACCTTCTCCTGCTAAGTCCCTCTTGTATGATGGTGGAAATTTTCACCTTGATAGAATCATCCATCTCTACAAAATCAAATAAAATTTCAACTCTTGTAAACCAATTGTTAAACTAATGGTGATATTTTGAGACTTGGAATACTTTTAGCTTATATAGAAGGAATTCCTATGAAAGAATACCAATTCCATCCCTCTTTGGCTCTGAAACTGGATCCTAAATGGGAACAGGTGCAGGGACCTCTACCAGATCTTGGATAACACAAACAATAACTTCAACCAGTTTATAGTCCATGATAGGATTGTATCATTGTGGTTTCTTATAAAATTCATCCTGGATAAGATAAACACATATTATAAGATGAATGATTCTATAAAACATCATCAAAAAAACATGTATGATGTTAGAACATTACGAAAATCAACACTCTAACAAGATAAAAATAAAAAACTAATCTCAAAATATAGTTAAACAAAATTTTGATTTAAATATTTCTAAATCAAAAGTAGGAAAAGAAACTAGAAATAATCTTGAAAACAATGTTCCCAAACCACTCAAAGTAACTTAAGGATCCTTACGGTGAGAGTTGGCTAGACATGCACTCATAACGACCTCATAAGCGACAAACTTTTACACAACTATATACTGAGATAAATTCAAGATTCTTAACTTGAAGCTTTGATACCAATTTGTCATGAACTATCCCAAATACCCTTTTAATCTGATACCCAAGATGATGGTTACATAGCCCAAATAGAGCTCTTTCTCCCCATGGGTTGGCTACTATATTCTTTCATTATACAATAGAAATGTGGGAATAGTTTTTTCACACTAAAAAATGGAAGAAACATATACTAGTATATATTATCAAAAGAAAACACCATATGGATAATTGTAATATATTTCAAATAGATATATAAATCCAAATTACAACTACAATGTACCTAAAACTAAATAGTAACAACCTAAGTCCTAATGAACACAACATTCCAAGTACCAAGTTTTGATAACAAAAACCACCTATAAGTGGTTCTTTCCCCCTATTCCAACATAGAAAAAGATAGTCAAAAACACTAAAAGGTGTGGGTATGGTGTGAGCTAAAATCCCAATAGGGTCTCACAATGGATTCTATAATAAGATTACATAATAATTAACTAAACAATGATTTAAATTTTAAATGAAACAATAATATATTTATAATAGAAAATTTAAAACAAAACAAGATTTTCATTTTAATTAAAGGAAACATTTCAAAAAAATTTCTTAGTAATCATTTTATATAAAACATTTAATATAAATTCACAATGTATGTTTAAATAAGTTTTATAATCAATGGAATGTATATAAATTTAATTAGAAATTAGAAACATAGTCATCTTCTAAGAGGTACGATAGTTCTAGGTTATGGGATCCTCGCACACTCATATGGATGATAACAACAATATGTGTAAACATGTCCCTCAGACACTGATCAAAGAGGAATAATCAATATCCCATAAGGGATAAGATCTACTCAATAATATTTATATAAATTTTTTAAAGTTTTATACATATCAGTTTTGTTCAAAATAACTCACTAACTACCTAGGCATGTATGCGCTCAAACAATAATGATACTGTAAAAATTATTTCAAAACTTTTCAAAATAGAATTTCACCATCTTCCATTTAAATGTGCCAATTTATCATTAAAAATGAAAATAAGTGTTTTTAATCAATACATGACTTTTCTAGGGTAAACCCAATGTATTCCTATAGAAAAATATTTAATATATTTTCTCAAATACAAATTTCATATAAGTTTTCCAAAAAAACTAGAATTATATAAATATCCATCAAATCCAATTCACATCCTAATTCAATGGAATTGGGAGTGTTTTCCCCAATTTAATTCCAATCCAGTTTAAAATCCCAATTAAAACCAAATAAATTTTTACAATTTAATTTAATGTAATTAAAAAAAATCTTTCAATTCTAGGATAAATTAATTTTCTAATATTATATGGAACCACCTACCTTGGGATCATGGGATCATGAATCACAATTATCACAACATGAAACTTCAATGAATAGAATCAGAAATTAAGATCTGATAATCAAACCAAGATTCAAGATCCAAAACAATGGATATTATATCCTCCAACAACACGTAGATCAAAAAAACCCCAAGGAAGATAATTGAAGATATTTGGAGATAAATAATGGGAAAATATATCTTGATGGGGAGGGATCGAATTTTTTTTTCCAAGATTTGATCCACTTCTGAAAGGATTTAGGGAATCCAAAATTGGTCCTCGAGATCTCCAAATACCTAGTAATATGTTATATCTTGATAGGGTCATGTGGGAGACAAATATGGGTTTAATAATTTTTAATCATTTTTAGAATAATTATAACCCACACAAATGGTTAGCTTGACAAGGTTATATAGTCTTCCAAACTGTGTGCCCTAAACATGAAATTATTTTTTGGTTATTCTTGGTTTCATTGGGGTGGGAATATAATTTTTCAAATTGTGTGAAAATATTTCAAACCCTCACTACCTAGGTTTTCATGGAATCTACTAAGAGGTTGTGTGATTTGGGAAAATTGTGCAGGAATCGTGTACAACCCAAGATCCATCCAAACTTTTTAAATTTATTTATGAATCATCCATAAAAGATACCTAACCAAATCATATTCATAAGAGGGGTTGATGTGTACCTAATAAATGTAACAAGATGTTATAGTACCAATTTTCTTTGTATAAAAAAATTATTTTAGTAAAATTATTTTTTTTCAAAACCCAAATTAAAGGTTTTTTTTGTTTATTTATTTTAATTTAAAATTCATTCTCAAATCAACTCTTATATGAGATATTTACATTTTACATTTTAAAAATCCTTATAGAGAATGTTTTTTGTACTTCAAGGTTTGTTTCAATTTGTTAAAACATTTATTTTATTCTTGAAAAATATCTTTCAAATTTATGGATTTCATTCACGATTATCTGTATCGTATGAGCACGAACTATATTCCCTAATTACATTCCATACCGTATAAGATTATTTTCAAACAATTTTTTTAATTATTTCACTTTATTTTTTGAATTATTTAAATTATTTATGATTTTATGAATTTTTCTTTAAGAAAAATTCTATTATGTTTAAAATGTATTTAAATATTTTCCTTAATGAAAATAAATTGAAGTGATATGACATTTTTTTAAAGGTTATATAAATTAATTTATAATGATAATGGGTATATTTAAAAAAAATACTTCAAATTTTTTACATGGGTATAGCTTATTATATTGGAAAATAAAAAGTGAACCCAAAACATTATCATGAATTTTTTTGAGATGTGATATTAAAACCTCAAATGTTCCTAGTGGCCACAATTTTTTCATAAATTTTCAAAAATATGTTTATATTCCATAAAGGAATATGACTTTATAAATTATTTTATTGATTTCATCAAAGGAGAAATATAGATTTATTTCAAAGGATAATATATTTTGAAAATAAATGGGTTTAAAAATAATATTTATTTTTATATTTATCATATGTTTATCTTATTATGGATTTTTTAAAACCCTGAATTAATGTTCAGTGAAAATTGGATTTTTATCAAAAAAAATCCTCATAGTATATTATATCATATGAAAGGTTAATGAATGGATATTTGTATCATTATAAAAGATAAAATATTTTATCTTATGTTTCAAAACCCCTTATTAGTCATTTTTCACTCAACATAACTTGAAATATTATTTTCATAGCTATATTGATTATTATAAGATAAATATTGAATGGTATTGATTAGGATTCTTGATTGATTGAATCCAAATAATAATATATATAATATTTTATAAACTCTCATATGTATTAATTTTTTATTATTCTCTCAAATTCTAAACCTAAAATATCCTTGTGTATTTAATTGATATCATTTTTCTTTTTGATGTTTTTTATAGTTGAATTTTGGCCTCATTTATTTACATCTCCACCAAAAATCTACTGTCTATGTTTATGGGAATTATATCCAATATTTCGGGTTTTGGGATGTCACATTTATTATCAGAGGTTGTTTTAGAAAACACTAATTATTTGAATAAAAATATGTACAGTATTTTATTCAACATAGAATTTTAAATGTTAGTGTTTAAGTGAAAAATGATAATTTGATAATTAGAGAACTGTTTATCATAAATTTAATAATATTTGGGAGAAATTTATAGTATCACAACCATTAGTCTTATTATGTATTTTAATTAATGGTTTATCTGAGGAAAAAATCTTTTTTTTAGATAGTATTTTAAAGGTATTAAATCCCATTAGGATTTATTTGTCCATTAATGTTCAAATTATTGAGGTTAATCGTGAAATTAAAATTTTAATAATTTAAAATGTGAGGACACAAATTGCTTAACAAGGTGAAATGTAACTATATTATAATTTTATCATAACATTCATTAAATAAAATATAATTAACTCTCCTATTCAAAATTTAAACAAACAAACATATATCTTAATATAATTAATTTTTTTTATAATATTAAATGCTATTAATAAGTTCATTAAAACATTCGAGTTATAAAAATAAAACTTTTACCATATTTTAAATATTTTCCAATAAATAAAATCATTATATTTTTAATAAACTTTACGGAATATTTAATGTGTACCCATTTAAAAAATTACACTTACCCATAATATTTTTGTTTTGAAATCATAGGGATGGTTATTAACCTATGGGTAATATGATAATTAGCTACATAGAACATATTTAATTATACTCAATTAATAAATATAAATTTAAATTTACTATTGAATATAGAATATATATTTAATTACTTAAATATTTATTTAAATAAAACATCATTATGGAATTTATAAATTAACTAAAATGATTTTGTATCTTGTGTGGATAATATTCGAAGAATATTTTGTGAAGACCTAGATTTATTTATAAAATGAAGTTGTAATATTGATATTTGTAATGAATTTATTCATTTTAAATGAATATAATAATAATATAATTAAATTAATAAATGGATTTTTATTGGGTTTAATAATATTAATTGAAATGGAATTAATGAAACCCTGAAAAATTAATTTATTAAAATTTAAATATGTATGCAAAATTAATTCAACATAGAGGTAATACATAGATTAAAAATTGAAAAATAGTATTTGAGGTATTTTATAGCTCTTATAAGTATAAGTTAATGGTTTTGGTTAATTTGTATGGTTTCACCTATAATTTGTAGGTCATGTTGGGTTATGAACTAAATTTTGGACTCTCTTAAAAGAAAGACCCATCATTATGTATGGGTGCCTCACCAGAAGCCTCACCTGTGAAAGGGTATATACCTGACTCTAGGTTCTTGTAAAGGTAACTATAACACTATAAGAGGGTAAAATTGATCTCACATTTTCTACATAAGGATATGTTTTGCTGTTTAAGGTTCATCAAGTAGTTGTGTAAGGGTAACACCTCTGTCAAAAAGACTTTGTAAAGGTCAGTTGGTACCTATGTAAGGGTATCACATCAAATTCTTAAGTATAGGAAGATTTTTCAAAAGGTTTTAGAATGGAAACATTACGTCATTATAAATGCAGTTGTAGCTAGATAATATTTTTCTACTTAAATAAAAACTTTTATATGGGTACACACTGTAATTAAAATTCAACGTACGATTATCATACGAATTATGTAAAATTAAACAATGCCTCACATAAAGATAGAAACATATAATAAAATATGACATAAGGTTACTAAAGAAGTTGAATAAAGGTAAATACCATTAAACAAAAGATAAGTTAGGGGAAAACAAGATATAACATAGAAGGGATTACATAAGGGTTATGTAGTGTGTTTTAAAACCAGTGTAATGGTAATCTTAAATCCATATAAAGGTAAATTTACACTCATTTTAAATATACTACCTCATAATCTTCATCCATTATTAGTGATTGTTACAATGTATATATTATATACCAAATATTTAAATAGGAATAAAACTCAATGTATAAACATTAAATTTTTGTTGAGAAAGATGATAATGATTAATTAAATATGACATGAATCTAAACATCAACATTTATAAAATTAGATAACTACTTCTACCTTTCTCTGTAATCGATATTATTTTAACCTATATGAATCTTTGTGTTTAGTGTCATATGGATTAATAAATAGATAATATATTAGATATATCTTTAATTTTATATTAACTTATTCATATATACTTTCTTTGTGGTTATGATTGGTGTAGAATATAATTCAAATAAGAATAAAATTTTTATTTTCTCCACTAAATATAATTTATCACCTTTCATGACTCACTATAGATACATAAACATTCATTATTCACTCATATATTTATATATATTTTTTATTTGTATATATAAATGGTGAAATCAATATTTAAATTAGTCCTAATATTCTTTTGTACTAGTGTTCATATTTTCCTAAATCTTATCATGAGAAGATTAATATGAGGAATGATGTCTATTATTCAGTATGTGATGTTTCATGAGATGATTTATAGTGGTAGAATGAATTATTGTAAGGGAAATTAATTTTTAATGTCATATTTCAAGGTCTAAAGTCCCTTAATTTTATGAGAAAACATGTTTTATATGAAACATCTATTAAAATATTACAACAGAAATCCCATTTTATATGTAAGGAGAAAATGATTTTATTTATTTTTTATTTTCCAAACCCTTAATTATATGGGAGTTCTAAATAATAATTTTATTTTAGAATAATATTTTCAAATGTTCTCTCATATGAGATAGTTAATTAGTAAATTTCCTAAATCCTTTTGAGGGAGTTTTTTGGATTTTAAGAATGTTTTTAAAGTATTAAAACTATAATTTTATGTGTGAGAATCTATTATCATTTCATGGATGTCATTAATGATTACATAAATAATATGTCCAAGAATTTTATTCCTTAATAACTTTTCAAACATGATTTGAAATTCCCTTAATTATTTATTTTCAATTAATTAATTATAATTGTATTCAATGAATTTTAAAATTATTTATAATCATTATAATGTTTTGTATTTTCTATTAAGGAATCATTTTTATTATTTATTATGTACGTTATTATTTTCCATTTTTTAAATAAGTTACATTAACATTAAATTTATGAAATTGTATATATATTTAATTATAATATAATGGAATGAAATAAAAAAAACATTCTATTTATGGTTTGGCACATGGGTATCGGTTATGAAGATGGGAAATTAGTAGTAAACCCATATCCTCATGATGAAAATCTACCAAAAGCGATGTGTAGACCTCAAATATTACTAGTGGATATAAGTTTTTCATAATGCTTTCCAAGAATCATTATATTTCATAAATATATATTTTTTCTAAGGTATTTATTTTTTTCAAATGAGTAATGAATATTTACATCAAAGGATGTTATATTTTAAAGCAAACTAGGTTTACAAAATAATTTTTTTCCTTACTAATTTTACAATTACAACTAATCATGGATTTGAAAACCCCTAAATTGTTTTTTAGATAAAATAATTTTTTTATAAAAAAATTTTCATGCCTAAAAACTTTTCTTAATGAATAAATTGTTTTAAAATAATTAAAATATATTTTTAAATAAGTAATAATTTTAATTTATGTTTTAAAGCCCCTTACTGGGAAATTTTGTACCCACCCCATGTTCTAAAATTATTTTCTTTAGTATATTTATGTGTACATGATCCATGCTAAATTTGATCAATTATGATTATAGCTTTACTGGATCTCGATAAGAGTTTATACGATATTTTATAAACTCAAATATGTATTAAGGTTTATTAGTCTCCTAATATAGTAAACCTAAAATATCCTTGGGTATGTAAGTAATTTGATATTTACTTTTTATGTTATAAGTTTTGGATTGTTAAAATTTGAACAAACTTATTACTCTTATGTCCATAAATATAAGGTTTATGTTTATAACCTTAGATTCATGAGTTTTCGTTCATGGATTTCACACTAAACCCCCTAAAAACTTATTTTAACCTTAACTATGGTAACATATGTTAAATTTTTACTATTAATTGTATCAAAAAATGTATTTGACCATATTTTATAATATTAATTATTCTTTTTCAAAATATAAAATCTAATTTATCGAACAAAATTAATGGTCATGGATGAGTTTAATTTAAAATTAATCCTACAAAACTTTATGAAAATAATTTTTAATAAAAAAATATTTTCTTAGTTGTGAAAATGGTTTATACCAAAATACAACATAAAAATATTTACAATTTTCTTGATTGGGATATCCAAAATATATAATAATTAATTTTTCCTGAAAATAATTTTAAAAAAATAATCTTTCTAAATTAATTAAACGAAAAGACAATTTAAATAAAAATCAGTTTTTTTACTCTTCATCGAAAAAATAAATCTTCTTATAAACGTAAGAATATTTAAATCTAACCTATTTTTGAGAAGATTAATTCAAAAATGAATATCATTTTTTAAAATTATATTTAGTTAAATTTACAATAATTAATTAGATTATTTTCTATCAAAATTAAATATAAACCCGTTTTTAAGGAAAACAATATTTTAAAGTTTATAGTGGCTTCGATAAAAATTGTATACATATTTATAAATATATTTTATTTATCTAATAAAATTATAAATAATTTTTAAAAAAAAGTTTCCTATTTAATATTCCAATTGTTTTTCTAGATTATTATGGTATTATATATAACGGTTCATATAGAACTGAGGAATCATGTATCATATTCTATCGAAAAATTTAAATTATTTGGAAATAAATATATCACACAATTATAGTATGTTACACTTTTTGGGAGGTCATGATATTTTACTAGCAAAACAACTAATGGGGAGGACCATTTTACATATTATAATATTCCATTTGTTTTTGAAAACACTCATATTATATGTTTTTGTTACTTATTGTCTTATGACAGCAACTGATTGATCACTAATAAGGGAGGTCTAGGAAACTTATTGGTATATTCCAATGGATGACAAAAATCTCATTAGGGAGGACCAAGATACATTATCATATATATTAGGGATATCCATGTCAATTATATTTGTAGGAATGTTCATCATGACGTTTCTAGAGACACTCGACACTAGATAAAGGAGGTATATTCGATTAGGTTTATGAATCACATGATCAAAAATGGTATAGACATCCTCGAGTGTCACATGGAACCCAAGTATCAGTGGTTAGTTATAGCATTTGATTTTAAAAAAAATTAATCGGATTATCTATATCAATTCTTTATAAAAAATCATATCAAAAAAATTATTTCTTGGACACCATATGTGGTCTCCTACTGAGTGTTACTCATACCATTCTAGGTCGTTATGAAACTGGGTTACCTAAGAATATTTCACTATTTTTTATGGGTTATAGGATTACATTTCCTAGAATTCTAGTGTAGAGTGTGGTTCAAGGTGTCATGCTAGACTAAGGACCACTTGTGTTTTTTCCATTATTTCAATTTAATTTTTCATATGATCTTACCACTGGGATTCATTGAGATGTGTTCAGAATACTAATTTTTTTATAAAATCATAAAGATTTATTTATTTATTTAGAATGTTACGTTTCATAATATCATGGTAATATTTTTTAGTTATGTATTTGATATTACATCTTATGTTATTTCTACTCAAACCATAAGGTATAGTATCTCAAGAGTGTTCTTATAGACTATCGATGAAAGTCAACATCCTCTTCTATATATGGAGGCATGCTTAAGTTGATTCATGATCTTTAACCTAATACCAGTTAGTGGTGGGGTGGAAGATTGTTACACCAAAAACCCATGGGTAAGCACTAGGTTTTATAAAACCATTACAAAAAATCCATTTTATTTTTTATCAAATTTATCCATTATTATATGGGATATTCTATTTAATGTCATTAGTGATATAATAACACCTTATATGAGGTCTTTTCATTACTCTAAGTCATGTCCTTGTGAAATACTTGTTAGCTATTTTATTAATACATATAAATATTATCATAAAATCAAAATGTTTTTAACAATAAGTTTCTTCCAAATTATTTAAGATGAATACAACCTATGAATGTATAGAAAGAACCATATATGAGATTTAATTTCCATCATTAGTTTCTTTTCAGCCATTCCTAAATAGAGAATTATTGGATGATATGTGATATGAAGTATGATTTATTTTTCAATAAAAATATAATAGGTCTATATAAAGAGCAACAATTTAATAAATAATCACCTAAAATTAAATTTAATTGACTATAAATAGATTTCATATTATAAAATTCCCACAAAAACTATTGGGATAAGGGTTGTATACATGGGATTCAATAATCACACACCTATTATATTTTACATATAAATTTTTTTTTATTAGTGTGATGATTTTATTATCTCTAAAAACATTCCAAATATAACTTTGTGGATGTATCTAGAATCAATTAAGAAATCTATATTTCATGAGTGTATTATGAGTGTACCATTCACAAAATCAAATTCCTTACCCACTTTAACATTTATTAGTGAATATGATTTACCTTTTTCCTTTGATTTTTGAGGTTTCTTAACATTATAATCATAATTAACACTTTTTTTGGTATACTTATAGGGATAATATATATACTCATTATGAGAAAATAATAAATGGTGGCTGGTTTATTTAGTTATATTTTTTATATTTATCAATTTCATTTATTGTGATTTTCAAGTCTCTTTAATAATAAGTTCATTAATGTTTGTATCTTCCATACCTAAAGAATTTACTCATTTAATTGAATAAATTCTCTCAATTAATATTTACATTTATTCAGTACATAGGAAGATGAATGATTTTTTCTCCATAAGTTTTTTCATTTGATTTTCCCAAAAACTCCATCTTCCACATTGTTCCCTAAAACCATAATATTAATTGGATTATATGATTTACATTTCCATCATTATTGTGTATCAAAAAATTTCATATCAACCAATATCCCATATAGCTAATACTTTTTTGGGAGACAGATTTATTCCACTTATGAAATGATCAATTTAACTTTTAGGTTTTGGGGTATAAAAAAATTGTATACCCCCACTCTTATGAATTTTGATTCATAGATACCAATATATTCACCCTCCCTTTATGTTAGATCAATGAATTTCATTTCTATTTTTAAAAAATTTCTACAATGAAAATATTTATTAAAAAATATATTCTTAAACATCTCTCACTCCACATAGTTTATTTCTTCTTATTTTATCATGTTCATTATTAGATTCCATTATTGGTCTTCTCCAACATCGAAATGGTAAATGAAAAAAAATCATGGACCAAATATTAGTGAAAATGCTTTTTTCCTTTTTTTCATCCATTAAATGGACATTAATAGATTAGTAAACCCACTCAATGTGGCTATAAATTTATATATAAGGGAAAAATAGATTTTTATTGGTTATTGATGTGTTTGGGAGTTCAGCATTAGTCAATTATTATTTA
This sequence comes from Viscum album, assembly GCA_963277665.1. Classification (NCBI taxonomy): domain Eukaryota; kingdom Viridiplantae; phylum Streptophyta; class Magnoliopsida; order Santalales; family Viscaceae; genus Viscum; species Viscum album. The sequence continues at coordinate 1,408,154,156 of OY728135.1, forward strand.
TAGATTTTGAAATTTTGGTATGCAAAGAAATAACATTATTCCCTCCATATATTTTTCTTTTTATATTCCCATTGGGAGAATTATTTCATTACACATCACACTACGTGGTTACTCAAATCCTCATAGTTGCATTCATTGACTAAACCCAAAATGTTTATGTGAGTATTAATAAATAAACTCAATGTAATCTATCATATCATAAGGAAAATAAATCCTAATATGTCCTAAATTTTGAAACCTACATTAATACCTATAAAATGTTATGCCTAGAATATAAAACTCAAGGTTTACCCAATAATAATTTTAGATCAATATGGGTTATTGTAAATTATATTCCCTTCTACTTCATAACATAATAATTAATTTTACCCCACTTTGATACCTACTAAGATAAAGCAACAATAATATAAATATATAAAGAAAGAATTTATTTTAATAACCATTACATATCAAAAATAAATGACACCACAAAAAATATTAGTTTAATTTCTATGAATATTATCTACATGCATATCTTATTTTAAAATAATTTTTTAAAATATTATAAAAAAAATCTCTATTCATTATATCATTCTACCCATATAGCAATTATTTCATCTCATCGTTACTAATAGAATATAAAAAATGAAAATTTGTGAGATCAGATGATCAGTAAGAGTAAAAATATTATTACTAGAAGATAATAAGAGATCTTTGGATTAACAAGATTGTTTGAGGACATATTTAAGGTACATTAACATACCATAAAGAAATAATACCTAGTAATATATGGATCATGGATCATGGATCATTACATATGTCATTTGGAATAAAATTATATTTGTATTATATAATTTTGGAACAATATTCAATAATAATGATACATTATGGATAACATACGACCATGGAAAAATATATTACTATGACACAAACATAATCATAGAAAACAATTTTTTATGAGAAGGATAATTATTAATTCCATAAATACATAGTAGGTAGAATCCCATGGTGGATTGGATTCACTCTTCATTCACATAAACCTCATGTATTGGATACACTTTTAGTCCCTTATCTGTAATCTAATTAGTAATATTTCTCTAAAAAATTCATTATAGAACAATATATTTATGAGTCCACACATCACATAATTAAAAAAACTCATATGTGTGTTACCTGAATATGAAAAGTGTCATAACAAAGTAATAAATTAAATAAAACAGGGGAATGAATTATGTTTCATGAAAATTTTCATAAGACATGATCATAATCCATTTAAAGAAAAAATTTGGTTTAAATCTTTAGCACGTATCCAAGGTGATTTATAATAAAAACTAATGGTCTCTCACATAGATGAAAAACATTTTATCTGAATAATAGAAAACATTTAAGTAACTAATATGTAATATAATTTACATTTTTTTAATCGTCTAATTTTATATCAAATAACATGAAAATAAATGTTTATATAAAATTAAATATAATTTAATAAAAAAATCATTGATTTTTCATGATGATATGGAATGGAAGCATTATAAAAAATGAATAATGATGGGAGAATATAACCATTCCGAAAAATTTTAAGAAGGGATATGGAGAAAATTAATTTCAATATTTTATAAATAATTAATTTCCATTATAGAGTGACCATAGTCCATGAGAGATTATTTTATAAAGACATTTATAAAACTAAAAATTAAATTTTACATGGAATAAGAATATTTTCATTGAAAAATAGAGAAATAGTTGGTTCCAACTATATAAAACAGTCAGGGTGAATTATGAACAAATTAGAGGTAAAATGGTAGGTATATATAAAAACACCCAAAATAATATATTTGATGAAAATGGAATGAGATTAGGGAGAAGTAGAATATAATTTATCCAAAGGGAACACAAACACAGAAAATATCAATTTCAATGTTTGATTAGAGAAGAAACCAATACCTTTAATTTTGAATTATACATAGGAAGTTATCCTCAAGTATAATAAACATTAAATAATATTAAAAAAATTAAAAAAATATTAAAATTAGTTTTATTTTATAATTATCAGATATAATAATTTATTAGGAATACTTTTTTAGTTATTATTTTTTTTATCATTAGATCTTACTAATTATAATTATTTATTATAGGTAACATAATATTGATTTCATTAATCATTCATATATAACAGTTTAATCAATCCAATATTATTAAATTAACTGGAATCATTTTTTTAATGATTTATTTAGTCCCATGAAAATTTCAAGGATGATAGGTTTATGATTCATTCGAATGGACTCTATGATGAGAATTTTTTAGGTAATCTATATATAATAATATGTTATGTTAAATAGAAATGAATATTTGTTTCACACTTATTGAACCATATTTATAAAAAAAATATTTAATGACATATGTTATAAGGATTTATGACTTGATACTAATTTAAAAAGGAAATGAGGAAGACAAAATATGATAATTAATGTATTTGGTTGAACTGGATAAACCAAAACATATTATACCATGGTATACATAAGTAAATAGATTCATCGTAAAATAAATTAATTTGTATATATTATTAATAATTTAATATAAATTCATTATTATTACATCATGATACTATATTATATATTTATTTTTAATAAATTTGAAGAATTTGATAAGTTTATTTGCATAAAATATCTTGTTTAAATGAACAACGATATACCACAAAATTATTACAATATTTTTTATATTACATTCCTATGAATTTGATTTTTGGGTATGAATAGGGGTAATAAAATTATAAAAATGAATAGTTTAATAATTTTGATAAATAATTCAATAGTTATTAATATCTTATAAAATAAAATTAATGAATTTGAAATAAAAAAAAGTAATTTTTTTCTGAAATACATGTTGTGTGCTCCAAGTGATTATTCATTTTAATAAATTTTTATAATCAATATTATTTAATGATTTTATGGAAATAATTAAATTATATATTAATTAATATATTTTTTAAATTATTTTATAGTTTTTACAATGAAGTGAATGAATGTAAATACAGTTTTCTAATTATAAGTTCCTCTTGAAAATAATGTTTTTATTAAATTTTTATCACTTATTTTAAAATGAATTTTTAACACATATAGAAATATAATCATATAAAATATATCTCGCATTTTGAATAATTATAATTAATTTTATATGATAATTTGATATTAATATCTAGTCATTATAAAGAGTATCATTGGTAAAATGAATAACTACCATTGTATGAGTTTTGATGTGATAAAAGGGTTAAAACTACAATGGTATGTGTTAAAATGAACTAGAAACATTTATAAATCCTATTTTATTGAAATATTTTAAACTTATATCATATTTAATTTTAATATTAATCATTATTAACTATTTTTCATGGTTAATTCATTAATATATTTTAATTTTTTGAAAAATTTAGAATGTGTTATCTCACTACATAATAAATGTACACATCATCTAATTTCATCCTCACACTTCAAGAGACTTCTAGATAGGATAAATACTATAATAAATCCATTCATAATATCCTTGATAATGATCTATATGTTTTGTTTTCAAAATACCAATCGTTGAAGGCTTAACATGTAATCTAATGGAGGTCTTCCAAGGAAGATATATTGTTTTTTATTGAGTATTTTTATTTTATTTCATTTAATACTACATTAATTATATTCATAATTTTATTATATTATAACATAATTTTATACCATACAACTAAATGTTATTATATTAATGTCACAACATTTAGTCATATCTTTTTCCATAAAATTAGAATCCAAAGCATCGTCCGTTCATACGTGAGGACTACAACCTCATGTATCGATGTAATTATTTTTTCATCAAAACCATTCACAATTAGTTATTATGATATATTTAATATTTATATATTATATTTAGAAAATAAATATTTTATTTTAATTAAAATATATTATCTATATTCTTACCATCTCGTCTGATGGAAAATGATAATGTCTCTCATTCTTATGTTTGAACTACCACCTCCAAGATTTGATGTGATTAAAAATTCATTTTCGTTTGTTCATGACCAGTGATATGGATAGATTTCATGAATATTTATGATATATATAATATAATATTTATTATATAAAAGTTGATTATTATTTACTATTCATTCAATCTAGAATGTGAAAATTGGAATCATTACTAATGTGTGCATATAGACTATAGTCTCTACAAATTAATGTAATTAATTTTTATAACTTATTAATAAGAATATTTATAAAAAAAGAGTATCATGAATAAATGTGATAATTATGTCATGAATAATTTTATGTATATTATTAAAACATAATGAAGGTGAATGTATTAGAACAATCAATCCAAATCATTCGTTAAATAAGAACAAGTTTTCACCTCAATATCTATTTTGAGTCAGAATTATTAATAAAAGAGTCATTGAAAATCATAAAGGATTTAAACATATTAATTTATTAATGAAAATATTTATAGAATATATGTATAATAAATCAATATTTATTATATTATATATTTTAATAAGTTCTAGTAGATACATGACAATAGGTAAATTTTTATGTTACAATCTCTTTTCTTTTCTAGATTGTCTATCTCAAATTTATGTTGAGATAAATTAAATAGACCATATATATTAAAAAAATAATTTTATTCTAATATATATATTTCTATAATTTCATTTTATTAGTACCATTTTCTGAACTTTGTAACATCAGCTAATTGAGAAAAAGAATTTAATGAAACACTAACCTTTCTTCAACTTTGTTTGATGAAATTTTTCTTCCATGTCCATGACATTTAAAATAATTTTATTAATGTAAATACCTATACATGAAATTCATTAAAAATATCATTATCACTTCATTTTATATAACATAATATGGTTTAAAAAGAAAATTTTTAATTAGATGCCATCTGATTATGTTGTTTTCTAATTTTCTAAAATATTTTAAAACCATGGTTTCTCTTTATTTATATAGTATGAACATATTTTCCCACCACGAGGATAAATAATTTCTATTTAGTTTACATTACATAATTTCATTATTATTTTTAAAGTAAATTTTTTTTCAAAGGTCTACGAATTTTAATTGAAAATTTTATCAAAAAATTATATTTTTCTCACATTTCCAAATGATTTTTTGAATCTTAATTAAATGTTATTTTTCATATATGATAAGATCCACAATGGATTGTTTGGATTTCCTAGTTTTATGATATTATGATACCAATAATATTTTTTATCTATAAGGCTTATAATGATGTTTATTTAATGATGATTAAATAAAACTTGTTTCATTTCAATGGAATAATTATGTTGTGATGGAACCTTTATAAATAATGATTATTTTCAACATGTTATGTTATGATAAAATTATCAAAACATTATATAACCCATCATTTTGTCATGGGTTATTATGTGATTTTAGTATGATGTAATGATACGACATATCTTCTAGATCTCATAGAACACATATTTATATTTTTATTATAAGATGAGTGGTCCTAGAAATTTATTTACTTACAAATAATTTTATATTGATGGATATATACTATGATCATAGTGATTTTAATGGGTAGAGAACCCAGTTTTGTATGGGACTCTATCAATAATGATAGTATTGTGGGTAATCCTTATCTAAGGAAAATATGCAATAGGGAGTGAACCTGATCCACTTTGATAGACTTTTAATTGATCTCTGATTAAGGAAATGATTTTTTTTATTTATTTGTATAGCTTATTTATTTTTCTATTTATATATTCCCATGGATCATGATTGATTACTTATTATTTAAAAAAATAAAAAATAAATATTTTTTCAAAAAAAACGTTACACCATGATTTGTTATTAATGATCATTGAATGATTGAGTCTGATTTTTATAAGTTATGTCAATGTTATAAAACACTTTTTCATATTTTATGGTCACATATTATCATTGATTGAAATTTATTTTATTTATCATTACTAAGCATTTGTGTTCTCCCATTCTTATGGTTCCTCTTCACTGGTTATGCTGAATGGTTTTAAGTAGGGTATACATATTATTTTTTCTATATGGGATAAACATTGTGAAAGATATTGATGATTATTGATGAAATATGATGAATATTTATCTAATATCTACAGAAACTAAAAAATTATGGTTTTAGGGTGTGTATTGTCATGAGATATATTGAATATAAATTTTAAAATGATGTAATATTTATGAATGTTATGATTGGGTATCAAGGTTTATATTTGATGATGGATTATTTATTTATAGATATTATGATTATATATTATTTTTAAAAATATTAGGGTTAAGACTATTTCTTGGATAATATCCTAAATAATTGGTAATGTACAGTTTCTACAGTTTTCCTAAAAAATACATATCTCTCTAGATACGAGAAAGATGATTTAATTTTGTCTCAGCTGATTCTTATGTAAAAAAACACTATATTTGGTGTATTGATAATTAACTCAATCATTATGGGTAAAAGATGAGTGGGCTTAATAATACACACCATTTTAGAAATTCTCATTGGATATGTTTGGGTTAATTCTTATTTTCATCATGAACCATTATGTATGATTTTAAATTATGATGACCATGAATGGACTAGGTTAAACATAATGTGCCAAGTATTGATTATAGGGTTTCATGATTTAGGTATCTTACAAATGTTTTTTCATGAATCTATGATTACTCATTACGATTATTATTTACTACAGTATTCTTTTAATTTTTTAACAATGTCTTGACCTAAGAGAAATCATGTTAATGAAGCATGTTATGGGAAATGAAACAACAGTTCTCAAGGGAAACAAAATAAACTAGGACATGAGATGTGGAATAATTTATTCATGCTCACCCAACTCTCAAAAGATATGAATAGTAACATGAACCATGGTGTTATTCCATGAATATAAAGTAATTAATATCTAATTATTCAGTCATTTATATGAAAAAATGTCGTAAACTGACTCTTGATACCCTAACAAAGTATGACCTGACCCAACTGACTGCATACCTGAGGTCTCTTCTCAATCCCCATTGGCTGGTGACTGTAACCTATTAATCAAAAAATATTCGATGAAATGATTACAACTGATATGAGTAAGATGACATGTAATATATATATATATATATGTGTGAAAATTATAAGAAAACAAAGGATGAAAAAATAGAAAATAATATATTCTATAAGTCACACAAGAGACAGGATACAACTCAAAAAAGATAAACCAAACTCTAATGTACAATTCAAAAAATAAAGGACAATAGAAAACTAGTTTCTCCATATGATGTGTGGGAAATGTATCACCGCCTCACCACCATAAACCCATACATAACATATGTAAACCTTTCCTCCTCATTATGGTTCCTTGAATATCAACATCAAATGACATAACAAGATCTACAAACTATTGAAAGGGTGTGTAGTGTGTGACCTAAATAGGATTAGTATAATAATAAAAATGTGGAAAATATAATTTATCTATTAAAATAAACCCATTATAATTATTTAAAATAAAACATTAAATGATAATAAATAAAATACATTTCTATCAATAGAATGGTAAATATTTCCCTTCTTCCACATTTCAAGAACAAGTCGGGTATAAATACTAATAAATCATAGTTTCTATAATCAAATACAAGTTACTAATTTCCAATAAAAATGGTAAACCTGAAAATTATAACAATATGTGATACTAGAAGGATACTCATACAACAAAAAATTTCTAGTGTTCACATATGTTCATATAACACAGGCCAAATGAGCTAAGGAAAATCCATCAGTGGAAACCCAATATTGTCAAAACTAGTACCTATAACAAGAAGAATAGGGATAATAAGAACACTAAATGAGTGAAAACACTAACAATATATTGAATTATATACCCAAGACGTGCCCCCATAAAAGAACCCTAGGCTTTCTATTTTCTATATTTCACAAATCATTTTAAAGGGCTCCATATCCCACAAACAATTTCTCAATCATTTATTCCACCAAACCATAATTTTAAAACACTATTTTAATTTATCTAAAACCAAGGGAATATATATATTTCTTAAAAAAAATTATACACAAAAATAAATTGTGAAAATTAATTTATATTTTAATTTATATAGCATGAGTAATACACATCATCCAACATTGGATAGAGATAGTACCACCTACCTCAACTCAGGTCTCACATGTACAGAACAGGATCCACCAACACAAAAAATAATATAAAAAATTTAGTAGCCCTATAATTTATTCAACCATATTAGAACCAATTCAACATGAAAATAGGTAACGGGAGTAGATGAAAAAACACATTACTCAAAGAACCACATGTCCCACCACAATAAACATGTGTGATTTCCTATAGGTGGAGATCACCAAATGGATCTATAAAATATAAATTAAAATCTCCCCATATGGTTGAGGAATAAAAAACTCACAAAACTATTTCACTAAAAAACTAAATAAATAATAATAAATATCACTTATGATGGAGAAGAAAAAACCGCAACAGAGATCGAATGTTAGTAGAGAAACTTGGAAGTACCTAAGATCACCCAAAGTGAAATTATAATAACCTAGGGTTTGAGAAATAAGGTTTTCATGATGAATTTTAAAAATAATCAGGAATATAGCCTATCATAAACCTTCTTAGTCAAATATTTTATGGTATAATCTAGTAAATTATGGCATAAACTCTTCATAATCAATATATATTAAAAAATACATCACCCGATATTAAATTTACCACGATCGATGATTTCAAGATGTATAATAGAATATTATGGTGTAAAATTAACTCATGGAATAATGAGGTAATTTTCATCTTGGATGTTTTTTGTTTCATTAAACTTCTTACTATACCTACCCCCAAACCCGAACTCCCATATCTGGTGCTAATAACATTAATTTCATTTACAAATCTGATACTGATTAATGTAACCCTATTTTCTCCATATAAATAATAAAACATAAAAATGGGATATTTTATCTCTTAACATATAAAATAAAATTTATGTTTATAGTTTTTGGTAATTAATACAATCACTTTCATAAAAAATACACATGTATTTAAATGATAATTTTTTCCACTTATCCGAGTTTTTGTTTTTTCACATTAGGTTTCCATCATATTCCATATGAAAACCTTCTAAACATAATTATTTTGACATCATTATTGATAACCTACTCAAAATTAAACATAATAATGGTGACCTCTAATTATTAGTAAGGGTGGATTATCCGGGAATTGTATAAATAAATTCTATAGAATACAAGATACACAGCACCGATCTTAAAAAAACTAAATATTAATAATTAATTATGATAGTTATAACCTATAAATAAAATTGGTGTTAATGAATAGTAATCACTAATAGATTTAATATATAATTTATCTACACATTGATAATTTATTTGATTAATGCATTAAAAATAAGTGCCTAATATTTAGTCAAGTCATTTAATTCTTTATCAATACATTTTCTATAAAAGAATTCATTTTGTGAAAAATAATATAATTAATTTATGAAAATATACTTAATAAAATTAAATTACTTTTTAATGTTATATTTTCAATTTTATATAAAAGTTAAATTTTTAATAATTTTCTGAAAATTTTTATTTCTCAATGAATAATGAAAAATGCTAATTTTTATTGAAAACAGTAAATTATTCAGAAACTAAAATTATTATCAAGAATATTTTTTAAAATTTAATGATTTATCTTTTATTTAAATTAATTAATTAATGGTTTATGAAATGTTTTTTATACTTGAATTTAGCATAACCACATTTTTTATATAAAAGGGTATTTTTTAGAAAATCTAATTTTCATTTTAATTTTAAATTAAATTATTCCAGTTAAATGTCTTGAATTTTGAAACATAGATTACATATTTGGAATCATGATGTTAAAATTTATTAAATGGGTCTCTTTTAATTTTTACTTATGTGAATAATAATATTAGAAAAAAATCAATGATAAAGTGTAAATCAGAAAATTAAAGTTAAAAATAAAACAATAATGACAATAAAATGACCCCAAAATATGATTTAGTTTTATTGATTGATCTAATTTCATCCATAATTATCCATTATTATGTCATATGGCCACTTATGACAATTTGGATTAAACTATGACATTTATAGTATTTTATAATAAGAAAAGTCAAACATGCCAAACTTTTGATTTGAATAACTATAATATTTTTAATATTGTGTTATCTAGATGATATGTTTGACTATAAATATTATACTAAAATATAAAATATTTATCCTCACCGTGTTTTTTTTTATTTTTTAGTGAAAAAATAAATTCCACATATTCTTTGATAATGTTGATGGACTTATTATTTAATTAATAGATTATGGAAATTAATGATAATAAAAAACTATATTAAATATATTTTGAGAAATATAATGTGATAAAATAAAATTATAGAATACCATGAAGTGTTAAGGATATAATAGATTATTTTTTCTTAATTTTATATTTTTTTTCTTGATATTATTAAATCCATAGTAACAAATAGTTCTAAAAATTGACATTATCGGTATGTTATAGTAAATAATTTTTTATTAAATGATAAAAAATTCCCATAATTACTAAATTATTATAACTTATTTTTATATGGTTTAAAATATCAATCATGGTCCATTTATGGGATTTTTTTCCATTTATGGTTATTATTCCGACCCTCAAAGATTAAACATCCTTATAGTTATAGTAAGATTTAAATGGGTAAATTATTTATTAATACCAAAAGATAAGGGTATAAATACATTCAAAACATATATAATTTTTCATTTATTAGGATATTTAGTCCCATATTTATATTATATTTTAAATAACTCACTTTGGATCTATATAGAATTGAATATTAATTTGTATTATTTTTAATATTTTGAGAAATGTCAAGAATTCCCCCTCCCTTATCTAAAAAAGGAGACATATTCTTATCAATCCTTGAAACTTGAAAACACTTTTTTTAAGTAATATTTGATAAAATTAATTCCTGGAATATATATCATAATTATAGATGGATTTTTTATAAATAATAAATATTATAGGTATTATGTTTTTACACATTGGAGGTTTTCAAAATAAGGGGTATATTTTATATCTATATGATTTAGTGTTGTTTAATCTTCCACATCCAACAAACCTTATTTAAACATTCTAAATTAAGGAAACCAATATCCTACAAATACTAACATGTTATTATGTTAATTTCATGAACTATATCTATCTTCAATATCCATCAAATGGGAAAGGAATTCATTATTTATGTTTACAGGGGACTACTGACTCGTGAAAAGATATAATTTCATTATATCACCTTCTCATTAGACTAGTGTAAGGGTGTAATTAATGCTTAAAATGATACTCATAAAATATTTATCATTATAAAAAGATAAAATATCATTTAAATTGATAACAATTCATTCATTGAAAATGATAATTCCATTCGTGCATACATATGGACTACCACCACCTTGAAACAATGTGATCCATTTTTCATTACATCACATGGATAATATATATATATTAATATATTTATAATTATTTTTATGATATTATTATCATTTTGAAGAGATAAAAAATAATTACCATATTTCTATAATAATGGTTGAAAATGGATAATTTACTTCTTTGTAGGTATAGACTATATTCTCCATGATTGTAACATAGTTTATTTTCCATAACCTTATTTAATGGTTGTATTTTAAATTATAATTAATGTATAAAAATTTATAATAAATTCACGATTTCTATTCTGGATATGATGGAATATTGGCCACTGTGACTATATTCAACCTAGAAAATTCATTATAGACTTATAAACTATAGCAACCCTCACATGTAATACATTAATAATACATAATATTTCTGGAATACATAAAACATTATACAAAAATATTCACAAAGACCATACTAGTCTAGTAACTTTAGAAACATAGAAGCATAAACACTAATACATAAGTGAGAAACATTGTCTTTCACTAGGTTCTTCTTGACAAAAACCCTTCTTAGACACATCAAACATAATAAATATCTTCAACACCTATGGAAGTTAAGATAAAAATGGGTGATCTTAAATTTTCAGTAATGGTAAAAAGGAAGTTATGTAAGCATAATTATGAGCATAATTGTATGAGAGCATGATCATGAAAAAAGAAGATCATGCCCTGTATAAAAATATCATATACATGAATCATGGCATAAAGCTTGGAAGTTCATAAGACATAAATAATAATGAAATAAAGAACATAATCCATGAAATCATAACATAAGAATAAAACATGGAATTATGGCAGACACATAATAATATATAATGATTTCCATATTTTTCAAGGTATTTCTTCCAAGACCATCTTAATTGATAATGTCCTTTACCAAATAGAGTTCACACCCCATTCCAGTCCTATATTATTCAACCGAGTTCACTCCTCATTCCATTCCTATAATATTGAACCTATTTCATTCCCCATTTCATCCCTGTAATACTAAACTGAGTTCATTTCTCATTCTAACCATGTCTATCTCATGAGATATAAATCATTACCCAATGCATTAGAATGATATATAGGTCTCACCCATCTTATAGTAAAATCATACATACATGTTCTAGAAGATCATAAATAATCATATCATAAACCATGAAATAAAATGGAGATATAAATATTAATTTATATAATATCCTATGAAAAAAATAGGTTTCATAATCATTTCACCATAATCATAACCCGTTAAAAGAAGTTTTTCTAAAAATAATATAAGCTGTGAAAGAGAGATGGATTTCATCAGCATCATGCCATAAAAACATAATTCATTTTGGTAAATAATGTGAATGGAAAAATTGAATAATTTCCCCATAAATTCATGAGTAACAAAAATGGATGTTATCTTATATGGGATATAATTTTGAAAGATCTTTTAAAAACATTTCTTGGGGAAAGTATCCTTTCTCTATTGAAAAATGATTTTAAAAACATAAAACCTTTTTAAGACCTTACTTATTAAAAATAGCTTTTAAAACTTATAAATGAAGCATTAAAAATCATCAAAAAAATTAAAATACTTTATTCCTTGAAAATGATATTCAATTATATTTTGAAAACATTTCTGAAAACTTTTATGAAAACATGGTTTTTTTTAAACAACATATTTCCGACCTAAGATATGGTCAGTCAAATTTTACATAAAAACATTATCTTATGTACCAATGGGTGGAAAATGTTAATAATACATTAGGATATCTTTAATAACCAAATTAGAAGAAAACTAATGAGTGTTCTTGAGATATGGATCACGATATTTCATTAATTGAAGTATAATAATAAGCAATCTTGAACAATGATATGATTTTTTCCACAAACTCTTATCACTTGGTAACTTGGGATCATACTATACATGTAAGAAAAGGAAATTAAATTAAGCATAAAATATCATGAAAATAAAAATATTATTTATATAACATGTAAAATTGAACTATATACACCTCGAAAACAATTTTGGTGTATAACAAATAAAGAGTCTCAAAAAGATAAATTGAGACAAAACTATTTTACCGATTTGGAAACTTTTGAAATATAAATCCCATGAAATAAAGATGAAATAATGGATATTTAAATAGAAATAAATTTAAGGAAAATAATCATTTAATAAATCCATGGGTAGTATACACACCGCACAGAAGTAATGGGTGGTGAATAAAGCATGTATTTGATGGAAATAAAAAGTGAGATGAAATCCCATTACCCTGTGTCTTGACTCTCGTTGTACTTGATCAAACCTAATTCATAATAAATATATATATATATTATAAATATATAAAATAACCATATTATTTCTTATAATACAATATAGGGTTTTATTAAGGATTTATATTATCTTCTTATTGATAGTTATATTTTAAGCTTTCACTTTGGGTAATCTCTGCTTTGTTTTTCTATGTGTCTTAAATTGTTATATCTTTAGTCCTTATAATTATATCATGATTTAAAAAATGTAAACTAAAATTTAAATATAATTTATATTAATTATATGTTTATTATGATAATCCATATAATATAAATTTATGAAACCGAATACACCATTCAAGGAGATGGTAAGTCGTACGTAAACATGAACGTTAAACTTTTTAATTGTCGTTTGGAAAGACTAAAAGTAAAATAAATATATTTATATATATATATATCATAATTATAGTATCTTTATTATATCATATATATACCATATATATTCACTAGACTTATCCTTAATGCATGCCATGTATTGTGTGAATGAATCACATCACTTTGAGGGGGCAGTTATCCACCCTTTTTCAAATGAAATTATCATATTTACACCCAATGAAAAGTAAAATGATATGTGTTGTAAAATAAATTAATAATCATAGATAAATAAAAAATATAATATGTGACATATATAAATATATCTTCTATCATAATGTTAACCATGAAATTTGATAAAGGGAAAATGAACAATTATTTTTTAATGAGGTCGTAGTTTTTTGTACACATAAATAGTATGTTTGTTACACATTAGATGGATTTGGGTGTAATTTTAAGTTAAAACATTTTAATAACAAAATCCTAGTATATTTAAGATACAGTTTTTGTTATAAAATCTTGGACTAAGGAGATTGGAGGGGGTGGAGAAGGATAATAAAAGAAAGTATCTTGAGAGAAGACAATCAATATTAATCGAGTAACTCCTGTAGGTTTTTGGAAAAAGGCATATTTATATTTATTTCTTCCCAAATGGATTATTCAATTAGGAAGGGAGGTTTTTTGGGAATTTTTTTGGGAATATCATGGCTAAATCTAATTTTTTTGAGAGCTATGAAGTAGATGGATAGGTTGTGGCATTTTATAGTGAAGGGAAAGGACACACTTGGCATTTTTTGAAAACAAGTTCTGCGTACGCACATTTTTACCTAAAAATATCATACCAAACCTACCAAAATAAATAATTTAAGGTTAATAGATGAATAATTTCTATACAATGGGTGTTTCACTAGTTTCTATTTATTTTTGGGTCTTAAATGTAAGGTTTAGTTCTTATTTAAGCTTAGTTTTACCTTTATCGATGTAATTAATTTTATTTACTTTCACTAATAATTTTATTCACAAAAAAAAGTTGAACTTATTAGAAATTAAAAAATATTATTATTAAAAATATGGAATATATTTTTTCAAATTAAAATAACATTTTTTTCATAAATTAAATTATAATTAATACCATAATTGGGTTGAAAAATATGCTTTTTAAAGTAAAAACATTCAAATGTTTATTATTTTTTTATATCATATTTCAATTTAAAATTTATATAAGTTAAATAAATTGTATTAAATGATAAAAATATTATCTAATTAAACTATGATTGAAATTTAAAATATAATTTAACCTTATATATAAATTAGATGAAAAATTAGTTTTGAATTAAAATCTAGTATTTTTATTATTCATCCAAAAATGAATTTTCTTAGAAAAAATACTTAAATATCACCCTAATATAATTTATAAATTCTAAATTAAAAAATGAATTTTATTTTATAAAATTCAATTTCTAAATGTGTCTAAAATTAATTTTATTGTTTTTCACATAAGGACATGAAAAGTAGTTTGTTTGAGAAAATGGTATTTTTAAAACATATAAGGAATTTAAAAAATTATATATTTAATTATCAATATGATTATTTATATAAAACCATTATAGAAATATTTAAAAAGTATTTATTACTCTTGATTTTACTAATTTTAATAGCTAGTTTATAATTATCTCAATTAAATAATTATAATAATGAAATGATGTTTCGTAGAAACATTTGTCTTGTGTGTAACTTACTCCAAGTCATTATTCCATGTAATGTATGTCAATTCGATGTTTGATGTAACATATGATCGGTGGGTTTCATGTGAATGTAATTTTTGACTTAGTTTATTGAAAGAAATAAATGAAATTTTAATTTATTTGGAAAAAACTTTCCATAAAAACTAAGGGTCTTACATTCTACCCCCCTTAAAATGAATTTCAACCCTGAAATTCATCACTCGTGTTAAAAAATGATGATAATTTTGCTCCGTCATATCCTTATGTTCCCACATAGATTCCCCTAACTAGTTATTTCTCTATAAAACATTAACCAGATGAGTGGTCTTTTTTATATACTTTCTCTTATTGGTCCATAATTTCAACTGGTTATTCTTCATTAGACAAATCCTGATCCAGTAGTGTGACCTGTGATTTCACTAAATGTGAATGGTCAGGTATATACTTCCTCAAGAGAGATATATATAACACATCATAAACTTGAGAGAGATTTTTAAGAAGTTCCAAGTGATTGTTTTTCATCCCGATACCATCATGAATATCAAAGGGACCAATATACCTAGGGATTAGATTCCCCTTCTTTCCAAATCTCATAACCTTCTTCCAGGGTGACATTCTTAGAAAAACCATTTCACCAAAATCAAATTCCAGATCACACTGACTGTAATCACCATAACGTTTCTACTAGATTTGAGAAACCTTTATATGATTTTGAATGGTTCTAACCTTATCAACCATTTCTTCCATGATCACAAGTCCCAATATCTTTCTTTCTCCAACTTCATTTCATCATGTTAGGGATATAAATTTCCTTACATATAGGGATTCATATGGTTTCACCTGAATGTTTGAGTGAGAGGTTTTATGTTAAGAAAACTCAACTAGAGTAAGGTGTTGATCTTAACTACCTTTGAAATCCACAGAAAAATATCTCAACATATCCTCTAGGGTTTCGATTATTCTTTTAGACTGACCATCTATTTTAGTATGATAAGAAGTACTAAAACTCAATTTTGTGTCAATTTCTTTTTGCATACTTCCCCAGAACATTGAGGTGAAAGTCATATCCCAGTCTGATACTATGTAATTTGGAACTCCATTCAAACTTACCACTTTCTTAATGCATATCCTAGAAAAATAATTCAGAGATAAGTATTCTCTTATAGAGATGAATTGTAATGAATTAATAAGGTGTTAGTATACCACCTATATAGAATTAAACCCTTTTGAGGTTTTGGGTAGTCCAATGAAAAAATCCATAGTGATGTTCTCCCATTTCCATTCTCGTATGGGTAATGGACACAACATCCCTTTATAATTTTTTCTTTTAGCTATAACTTGCTGGAATACCAAGCACCGTGATACAAACTCAATGATATTGTAACGCCCCGACCCCAGCTACCCAGAGTCGGTGCATTACTTCGTAACATTGGCATGATCACAAAAGATCAAGTCTCGAAAGACCGATTAGTTTAGTAGCCTTGGAAACACTAGATACATTCGTAAACGTTACATTACATCATAAAGTGAAAAACTACAATAACAAAGTCTCCATAGTCTACACTCATATCCTCTTCTGACTATCCCTGCAGGTCATTCATAAAATACTTCTTCACATCCTGTAAAATATTAAAACATTGAAAGGGGTGAGCTCAAATGCTCAGTAAGGATAACAATATTGCGGAAGCTTTCATAAATAAACATAAACATTTAAGGCAATGTATAACTAAAACAAAATCCTTTTAAACTTGAACATCAACATAATATGGCAAAAGTAAAATGAGATAATGCCATTTACTTCTTCACAAGGATATTCTACTGGTCGAATAATCACATGCAATATCAATAACCACTTTCATAATGATGGAATGCATAATGCCAGACTATCATAACCACGTAGTCAAGGCCTCGTGCCAAGACCACAAATAATATTTTTTCAAGGCCTCGTGCCAAGACACTAGTTTGTCTCATGAGACCTGCCGATGCATCGAGGAGCTATAGCGGGCTCCACCCGTCACTTATTAAGTCCAATGCATTCCTCATATGAATAGGTTTAAACATATCATAAACCATAACAAAATCGTATCACATAAAACATGCATAAAAGAAACATAACATTTCCACATTTCAATCACAAGATATCAATACAACACATTGATAAAAATGCTTTCAAAACCATTTTCAATACCAAAATAAAAGAAAGTTAAAACTTTGTATTTATTTTTCATTAAAATAAATGATGGCTTGTAGAGGAAGCCGAAACTCAAATAATGGTCACGGCGGCGGAGAAGTCGTTGTCGCCACATACGTATGACAAAAACATTCCCTTTTGTCATTTAGTAAATGCTTCGTATAAAAAAGATTCCTTTTGAATATATGTAAAAGTCAAAGGGGTTTATACACCGTATAAAAGAAATTTGTGTATAAAACAAAATATGCCTCAATGAAAGGAGATTGAGACGAAGTCCTTAAAAAGATCATTTTTAAAATAGAATAGATATATTATGTGTATTAACTATAGGTACACATAAAGAAAGTAAAAATACAAAATAGGACATAATAACATCATGACATAATTTGAAAGTAGGAGATTAACCCAAAGAATGGAAATTGGGTTAAGAAGTTCCCTTACCTCTTGTCTGACTTGACTCAACCGTTCTTTAACCTCCTAAATAATAAACTAGAGTTAATATATACCTTATTAAGAACCATTTTCAATTTCATTATCCTTATTATATCACTTATTACAATGATATGAACATTATGTAATTATTTAAGTTAATAACGGTCGTTTTGTCGATCTTTGGTAACTTGAGTCAACAATAAGCTTCTTATAATTACAAGTTGTTTATGTGGTGAAATATCCATTATATCCAGAATTATATTCATGATTTATATGTCATATATATCTTATATATCCAGTATATACATTCATTTATAATATTACGTAACATTTAGAGGTAAGAAATGAAATGCACCGTTCATGGAGACGGTAAGCCGTACGTACGCATGAACGCTACTTTCATTTCAATTTCATATTTAATGGAACTAAATCATAATGATATAAATGTATAATATAATTCCAGTATAATATAGTGTATAATACCATTTACTCCATCCTTTATACATCCCACATATGGCATTAACGATTCAAATCACTTTGAGGGGGCGGTAGTCCGCACTTCCTAAAATGAAATTATCGCGTTTTACCCATAATTGAAATCATAAAGTATGACATAAATGAGAAATACAGAAGCATAAGTAAAACATAAACAAATTATAAATCATATATAAAAATAGTGACATCTTAATGTCCACCTTTGAAGGTGTTATATGAGTGTTGAACAATCATCGTTTCGTGAGGCAGAAATTCGCCATCCACAGAAACCGTATGTTCTTTAACCATTAGACGAAGGTGTGTGTAAGTGTAAACCAAATCCTTATCATAACAACATCCTAGTATATTGTAGGTACTGGTGTTGTTACAAAATAAATGAATAAAAAGAGTTTAGGGGGTTGGAGAATAAAAATAAAACAAAACAACATTAGAAAAGACATTACCTCAAAATCGGGTAACTCTTTTTGATTTGAGCCAAAGGCTTCCTTGGGAAGAGTTCTGCCCAAAGTGAGGCTTCTAGGAGTAAGGGAGGAATTTTGGGAGAGTATTTGGGCAGAGTTTGGCCGAGCCAAATGGCTTGAATGTGTAAATGAGGTGGGAGAGGTGGGGGCCTTTTATAAGTGGGGAGGAGGGGCACTTTTGGAAAGATTGAAATGTTACATTATTGCACAATGATTTTCGGATTTTAAAGGTCCCACACTTATATAATTCGAGGATAAGGTGATAAGGGTTCGAAATCTCCTCATCCAATTGGCTTTAGACAAGTGTAAGCCTTGTATTTTGCATTATCTTCCCATTTTATTTAAATCGTTAAATAATGAGGTCATCACTACATCATCATGATGTCATAAATAATTTAATTTATTTAATGTCTAAAAATTATAAAAAAATTACTATGATGTAGGAAATCTTTTTATCTTTCTAATGAATATTTATAATCAAAATTTGGACTTGTGTAACCCCACTTAAAAATTGTTTTAGTAAAACAATTTATGTTAGTGTCATTTTCACTTTAACATTAAATAAAAAGTAATTTATGTTATTTCCCAACAAAAGTGGATCCATGGGGTCCCCAAGTTAGGCCATGGCTTGTCTTGGTCGGCCATGACACAACCAATGAGGTTGGGACATGTGTCTAGGTCATTTAATATTATTAAAGTATTATTTATACCTTAAACTACCCTAATTACCACTAATCGCGATTAAGAACTTATTAAGTTACTATTCACCAAAAAATTATTTTTTCCCCATTGAACCACATTTTACATACTAATGACAAACATGTATGTCGGATTTTCAAAATTCAATACACATTAGTGGTAAACTTTTATTTAACTGAAAATCAGTTTGCTTGATTACCACTTAGTGGTTTCACTATTCATCAAAAATTGAAGTTTTTCAGAATAAGGCCAAAATTTCACCCTAAGCTATAATTGATATTCCGAATTCAAAAATGATGTCTATTTTACAAAATTCCAAACATAAAAGTTGCATTAATTAATTTTACAATTAATTCCCGCTGTTACGACAAATAGCGTGTTTTTAAGAAACAATTTATATCAAAAGATTGGCAATTGTTTATGTCCATTTTCAATGTTAAATTAATTCTAATGACCACCATTGGATAAAATGGTAAAAATATATTCTAATTATACTCTAAAACCACTCAATAGTATAATTTATCACTATGAATTATTTTGATTAAAAAAGTTGTTTGAAGTATTTTTCACTATTCATAAAAATTTTGAAGTTCTCAGAAAATTACAAAAAATTCAACATAGGCTAATTTCAATATTAGGAATACAAAAATGAAGTCCATTTTGAAATATAAAATTTCTATAATTTTAAAAAGTGGTTATTACTATTCATAACGGCTACTTTGATTTGTCGCGATGTTTTAGAACTCGAAGTTGCGTACAATGCAAGCTATTGTATTATTGAATGAGAAGCGTATCGTGGAAGCTCGGGGTGTTACATTCTCCCCTCCTTCAATAAATTGCGTCCTCGCAATTTGAAATTTTTCTTTGATAATAAAAGGTTGAAAAGAGAAAATACCTTTGAGGAAAACCCACATCGGAAATAAGGTTAATAAATATATAACATTAAAAGAAAGCAGGATAAGTACAAAGGTCACCCGATATAGCCCATTCTAGGATTATATGAAAATATGGATATGGAGGAGAAACAAACCATCAAGGTCTGATGGAGAGTTATAGAAAACAGGATTAGGAGAAAGTTTAACCACAAGAAAATCACAAACTTGTGATTGGTTAAACGGTCATTGAATCCCCAGTTGGAAAAGTTAACCGACAACATTTTTGTTTTAAGTTACCTTTTATAATGTTGAGGAATTTATTTAGGAGATTTACTAAGAACGTAAGGGAATATACATACTTGTTATGTATACTTTCATTCGTTAATAAATTTTTACCACAAACCCAACGTTTACTCCAAATGGTAACGGAACTCAAAAATATTCTATTTATCCTAATTGTATAAGGTTCAAAATGTTAACACATACCATTTAGATTAGTAAAACTATTTTGTAATAACCAGGGACTTCCTGTAGGCTAGTGGTAGGAAATAAAGGCCTGTCGCACTATGATTGTGGGTTCGATTCCTGCAGCTTTGTCCGACGCGACGGGTTATGCCCCACCCTGCAGGTTGTCCTTTTTCCTAAAACTATAGTATTATAATATTCCAAAAATAATCTTCAGAAATGCTTTAACCTTAAACAATTCTATCCATGGTTCAACTTAATCCATTCCAACCTTAATAGTTATCCAAAATACCTCCGTCCAGACTTTCTCTAAAGGGTCGTTAAATTCCAAAATCAATTGTAACATCAGATTCCCCAAACAAAGAAAAGTTTCTCTTATTGTCACATACTAAAAATATGATTACCTTAATCATATTAAAACCTTACTGAAATCAAAAAGTACTGCAGTACAATCCATATATATATATTACATTATTCTTATAACCAGAATATAATCCTTGAGTCCAAAAGCACCAATACATTAGTTATTCTGCTTCAACTGTAGTAACAGCATAAGATTGTCCTTGATCCCTTGGCCTTTTCTGAGGTAAGTTTCCCTGACGCTTAGGACATTCATTTGCATAATGACCCATTTCTCTACAATTGTAGCATTCAACTTTGACAGCCTCTTTCTTTCCCTTGCAATCACGAGCCTGGTGACCCTTTTCTCCACATTTATAACAAACTCCCATTCCTTTTAGGCAAGTACCAGGGTGATTCTTCCCACAATTATCACATAATGGAAAATCCTTCTTTCCCTTTTTCCCTTTATCTGTCTCTTGTTCCACCGTTCTCTTCTTCTCTTGCTTTACTTTGTTGTCATAAGACTTAGAGAATTCCTTTTCTGTCTTGATAGCACACGAGACAATATCTTCGTATGATGAGAAGGATTGTGATACCAAAGCTCGACGGAGAAATGGTTTTAACCCATCAAAGAAACGATCAATCTTACTCCTTGGGTTACGTATGTAATCTGCAGCATACCTTGCTAACCTTGTAAAGTTAGCCTCATACTTTGCGACATTCTCATCCTCCTTCTGCCTCAGACTCAGAAATTGCCTTTCCATATCTGCTCGATGGTCACGAGGAAAGTATTTTTCTAAGAAAAGCTCTTTGAACTCCCTCCATTCCATATTCGATACGTCATCATCTTCCTTTGTGTTTCGAATCAGCGACCACCACTGATCGGCATCTCCAGTGAGGCGGTAAACTGCCATGACAACCTTCTCCCTTTCACTACTCCCCAAGGCATGGAATATTTTCTCTAAGGAATTTATCCATTGCTCAGCTACTATAGGATTTGTACTCCCATTGAACGTTGGTGGTTGTTGCCTCATGAAGCGGTCTAACATTGATCCTCCACGTTGCGGATCAGGGTGCTCCATACGAGTAAGGTTATTATTCATAACCTGAGTGAGTTGTCCCAGTATGGTAATAAGTTGATCAGCACCAGTTGTATCTCCAGATCCACAATAATTATCTTGATCGGGAGGGCAATCCCTACACGGAGTTCGTGCATTGATACGGTTTCCATTCCTTCCACTAGGCGCCATTTCTAAACAATGGCATAAACTAGATTAGTTTATGAATCAAAATACATAATTCCACACTTATAAAACACTTAACATAAATTGAACTATTTATGGATATAATCCATAATCATAAAAAGAAATGTTTTCTTTGAGAAAGTATATACTCATAACCCTTCATAGTGGTTTGTAAATAAAATGAGAATTATCCTAAGCATATCCCCCGGGAGTGTCGTAACCAAGAGTGCAGCAAGGCCCGTTGTCGTGCACCAGTTCCCGTTCGAGTCTAGCTCAAAGCGGTGTTTTCGGGTTTTACCCCTAGGTACATCTGTGCCAGAGCCGCCTCTACCTGCTCGTATCCAGACAGGGATGTATTGCTCGGAAAAGTCATAACACCTCTATAATACCAAAATTCTAGGAAGTTCTTCTATACTAATCCTCAAAGTCTATCTTCGGGCTATGTGCTCTAATCAGAGTTTATCTAAATCTAGCTTCCAAGGTTAGTACTAAACTGCCTCTGATACCAACTGTAACGCCCCGACCCCAGCTACCCAGAGTCGGTGCATTACTTCGTAACATTGGCATGATCACAAAAGATCAAGTTTCGAAAGACCGATTAGTTTAGTAGCCTTGGAAACACTAGATACATTCGTAAACGTTACATTACATCATAAAGTGAAAAACTACAATAACAAAGTCTCCATAGTCCACACTCATATCCTCTTCTGACTATCCCTGCAGGTCATTCATAAAATACTTCTTCACATCCTGGAAAATATTAAAACATTGAAAGGGGTGAGCTCAAATGCTCAGTAAGGATAACAATATTGCGGAAGCTTTCATAAATAAACATAAACATTTAAGGCAATGTATAACTAAAACAAAAGCCTTTTAAACTTGAACATCAACATAATATGGAAAAAGTAAAATGAGATAATGCCATTTACTTCTTCACATGGATATTCTACTGGTCGAATAATCACATGCAATATCAATAACCACTTTCATAATGATGGAATGCATAATGCCAGACTATCATAACCACGTAGTCAAGGCCTCGTGCCAAGACCACAAATAAGATTTTTTTCAAGGCCTCGTGCCAAGACACTAGTTTGTCTCATGAGACCTGCCGATGCATCGAGGAGCTATAGCGGGCTCCACCCGTCACTTATTAAGTCCAATGCATTCCTCATATGAATAGGTTTAAACATATCATAAACCATAACATAATCGTATCACATAAAACATGCATAAAAGAAACATAACATTTCCACATTTCAATCACAAGATATCAATACAACACATTGATAAAAATGCTTTCAAAACCATTTTCAATACCATAATAAAAGAAAGTTAAAACTTTGTATTTATTTTTCATTAAAAAAAATGATGGCTTGTAGAGGAAGCCGAAACTCAAATAATGGTCACGGCGGCGGAGAAGTCGTTGTCGCCACATACGTACGACAAAAACATTCCCTTTTGTCATTTAGTAAATGCTTCGTATAAAAAAGATTCCTTTTGAATATATGTAAAAGTCAAAGGGGTTTATACACCGTATAAAAGAAATTTGTGTATAAAACAAAATATGCCTCAATGAAAGGAGATTGAGACGAAGTCCTTAAAAAGATCATTTTTAAAATAGAATAGATATATTATGTGTATTCACTATAGGTACACATAAAGAAAGTAAAAATACAAAATAGGACATAATAACATCATGACATAATTTGAAAGTAGGAGATTAACCCAAAGAATGGAAATTGGGTTAAGAAGTTCCCTTACCTCTTGTCTGACTTGACTCAACCGTTCTTTAACCTCCTGAATAATAAACTAGAGTTAATATATACCTTATTAAGAACCATTTTCAATTTCATTATCCTTATTATATCACTTATTACAATGATATGAACATTATGTAATTATTTAAGTTAATAACGGTCGTTTTGTCGATCTTTGGTAACTTGAGTCAACAATAAACTTCTTATAATTACAAGTTGTTTATGTGGTGAAATATCCATTATATCCAGAATTATATTCATGATTTAGATGTCATATATATCTTATATATCCAGTATATACATTCATTTATAATATTACGTAACATTTAGAGGTAAGAAATGAAATGCACCGTTCATGGAGACAGTAAGCCGTACGTACGCATGAACGCTACTTTCATTTCAATTTCATATTTAATGGAACTAAATCATAATTATATAAATGTATAATATAATTCCAGTATAATATAGTGTATAATACCATTTACTCCATCCTTTATACATCCCACATATGGCATTAACGATTCAAATCACTTTGAGGGGGCGGTAGTCCGCACTTCCTAAAATGAAATTATCGCGTTTTACCCATAATGGAAATCATAAAGTATGACATAAATGATAAATACAGAAGCATAAGTAAAACATAAACAAATTATAAATCATATATAAAAATAGTGACATCTTAATGGCCACCTTTGAAGGTGTTATATGAGTGTTGAACAATCATCGTTTCGTGAGGCAGAAATTCGCCATCCACAGAAACTGTATGTTCTTTAACCATTAGACGAAGGTGTGTGTAAGTGTAAACCAAATCCTTATCATAACAACATCCTAGTATATTGTAGGTACTGTTGTTGTTACAAAAGAAATGAATAAAAAGAGTTTAGGGGGTTGGAGAATAAAAATAAAACAAAACAACATTAGAAAAGACATTACCTCAAAATCGGGTAACTCTTTTTGATTTGAGCCAAAGGCTTCCTTGGGAAGAGTTCTGCCCAAAGTGAGGCTTCTATGAGTAAGGGAGGAATGTTGGGAGAGTATTTGGGCAGAGGTTTGCCGAGCCAAATGGCTTGAAAGTGTAAATGAGGTGGGAGAGGTGGGGGCCTTTTATAAGTGGGGAGGAGGGGCACTTTTGGAAAGATTGAAATGTTACATTATTTCACAATGCTTTTCGGATTCTAAAGGTCCCACACTTATATAATTCTAGACTAAGGTGATAAGGGTTCTAAATCTCCTCATCCAATTGGCTTTAGACAAGTGTAAGCCTTGGATTTTGCATTATCTTCCCATTTTATTTAAATCGTTAAATAATGAGGTCATCACTACATCATCATGATGTCATAAATAATTTAATTTATTTAAGGTCTAAAAATTATAAAAAAAAATACTATGATGTAGGAAATCTTTTTAGCTTTCTAATGAATATTTATAATCAAAATTTGGACTTGTGTAACCCCACTTAAAAATTGTTTTAGTAAAACAATTTATGTTAGTGTCATTTTCACTTTAACATTAAATAAAAAGTAATTTATGTTATTTCCCAACAAAAGTGGATCCATGGGGTCTCCAAGTTAGGCCATGGCTTGTCTTGGTCGGCCATGACACAACCAATGAGGTTGAGACATGTGTCTAGGTCATTTAATATTATTAAAGTATTATTTATACCTTAAACTACCCTAATTACCACTAATCGCGATTAAGAACTTAATAAGTTACTATTCACCAAAAAAATATTTTTACCCCATTGAACCACATTTTACATACTAATGACAACCATGTATGTCGGATTTTCAAAATTCAATACACATTAGTGGTAAACTTTTATTTAACTGAAAATCAGTTTGCTTGATTACCACTTAGTGGTTTCACTATTCATCAAAAATTGAAGTTTTTCAGAATAAGGCCAAAATTTCACCCTAAGCTATAATTGATATTCAGAATTCAAAAATGATGTCTATTTTACAAAATTCCAAACATAAAAGTTTCATTAATTAATTTTACAATTAATTCCCGCTGTTACGACAAATAGCGTGTTTTTAAGAAACAATTTATATCAAAAGATTGGCAATTGTTTATGTCCATTTTCAATGTTAAATTAATTCTAATGACCACCATTGGATAAAATGGTAAAAATATATTCTAATTATACTCTAAAACCACTCAATAGTATAATTTATCACTATGAATTATTTTTATTAAAAAAGTTGTTTGAAGTATTTTTCACTATTCATAAAAATTTTGAAGTTCTCAGAAAATTACAAAAAATTCAACATAGGCTAATTTCAATATTAGGAATACAAAAATGAAGTCCATTTTGAAATATAAAATTTCTATAATTTTAAAAAGTGGTTATTACTATTCATAACGGCTACTTTGATTTGTCGCGATGTTTTAGAACTCGAAGTTGCGTACAATGCAAGCTATTGTATTATTGAATGAGAAGCGTATCGTGGAAGCTCGGGGTGTTACAGATATCCCTGTTCATTCCATCTCACCGTAAGTAGTATTTTAGGTACTTATATGTCATCGTACTTTTAGTATGAATAGATAATGAATAACTATAAGCTTCTTCTAATAGATTCTTCTTTAAATATGGTATATAAGGAATGAATACATGGTTTCTGAACCTTATCATTCCATAATGATCATGTTTTAACTCGGTAACATTTTGGAATTTCTTTTATAGCTCTACGCCTTCCTTTTATGCCTCCTTAATCTTCACTTGGATAGAGGGTTGAACATTCATTTGATAAAGATAATATTTTTCCTCTTCCTTCGTGATTTCTAGAACCATCCTTTGAAAATCTAGAAATATTGTATCTTTTTTTATCCTCATCATGGATATGTTAGCCTGATCCTCCCAACTCAAATCATCATCCACCTTGTTCGCATTCCCATGGTGGTAATGAATTTAGAAGTCATAAGACTTTATCAACTCTAATTATCTTCTTATAACTTGTTCAAATCATTCTAAGTGAATAAATATTTCATACTTTTATGATCAATATATATATCACACATTTCTCTATAAAGATAGTATCTCCATATCTAAAAAAATTACTGTTACTAACTCAAAATCCTGAGTTTGGTAATTTTTATCATTAATCTTCATCTACCATGATAAATATTTGATAACCATGTTATTCTATATAAGAACATATCCCATTCTCTTTTTGGATTCATCATTATAGATAATGAACCCATCCCCGCTACAGGGTAATGTAAGAACAGGTTCACTAACTAAACATTATTCAGTTCCTTGAAATTTTCCTCACATTCATCTATCTAAAGTAACTTGACACCCATCCCAATTAACTTGGTTAGAGGATTGGATAATCTTAAGAAATTAACCACAAACCATTGATAATATCCAGTTACACCAAAAATTCTTTAGATCTTAGTCACCATGGTTGGTCTAGCCATCATTCAATAGCCTCTGTCTTTCATGGATGTATTTCTATACCATCTCTTGATATTATGTGACCCAACATTGAAAACATTTTCATCCAAAATTCATACATTTTACATTTTTCATATAGATTATTCTTCCTTAGGGTCTTTAATAAAATTCCCAAGTGATATTCATGATCTTTCTTTCTCTTTGAATGGATAAGAATATCATTTATAAAGACTAAGACAAACTGGTTGAGGTAATCTCTAAAGAATCTATTCATGAAATCTATGGCGATATAAGGGGAATTAGTAAGACAGAAGGTCATAATTGTATATTTATAATATTTATACCTTTTATATAATTTCATCATGGGTTTATCCTCATACTTTAACCTCTATTCATGATATCAAGAATGAAGGTCAATCTTGTAAAATTATTGAGCTCCACACAGTTGATCAAATAATTCATCAATATGTGGGAGTGGATACTTATTCATGATCATGATATTGTTCAACTCCTGATAATCAATGCATAGTCACATTGATCTATCATTGTTTTCTCACAAAAAGAATAGGTGCACCCCAATTTTACACACTTGGAAAAATGAATACCTTATCATGGGTTTCTTAATGTTTCTTCTTCAATTCCTAAAATTCAATCTGAGAAATTATATAAGGAGTATAAAAAATTCATGTGGAACCAAGTATGAGTTTTATTCAGAAATCAACTTCGCATTTTGATAAAAGTATATAGAACTCTTCAGGAAATATATCCACAAAATAATAAACAATAGACATATCATA
This sequence comes from Viscum album, assembly GCA_963277665.1. Lineage (NCBI taxonomy): Eukaryota > Viridiplantae > Streptophyta > Magnoliopsida > Santalales > Viscaceae > Viscum > Viscum album. The sequence goes on from OY728135.1 coordinate 1,408,183,141, forward strand.
TATTTCAATTTCACCCTCAACCATTTGGTATAAACAACCCTTTTGAATGGGAAATAATACTCATATATAGGATGTAATCTCCTAAGTATGTTCATGCATATCATCATATGGTTGAATGATCATTGGGGTTTTTGAAATATCAAACGTAACATCCCTTACTTGACAATTTATGTGTTATTTATGTAGAGAAAGTCAATCCATGATTATGATGATATCAAATTCAGCCAAAGGAAGAATGAGCATATTTGCTGGAATCACATTCTCACAAGATTCAACAAGAGAGGAATAATAGACTTAAGATGAAATCATCATAACATTAGGGTTTTTTACTACTATTTTTACATATAATTATTTTAGTGGAATCATAACACCCTTAAATAATTATTTATATTTTAAAAATTGTGTAGATACAAAATCAAATATGACTTTTGTAGTTCTGGAGTGGATTGTAAGTATACCTTCCATCACGTCGTTATCGCACCCCTCATTAGAAATAGTGATTTCATGAGATTCCACCTTGTCCCTCATATTAATAGGGCTTTTAGGTTGATAATCATCACCATTCCTTGGGTTTGGGAAGTGTTTAGCATAATTCCCATTCTATTTACACTTGTATCATTGAACTATGGGAGGTTCATTTTTTAAGATGTCTCTCAATTAGAATTTTGAGATAACTTCTTCCCATCATTTTGATAATAAATTACCTAGTGACCTTCCTTTATATACATAAAACATTTACTATGACCCTTAATTAAAATTCCTCCATACTTCTTCTAATATTTAGATAATGAATGAAAACTCATATTCTTATATCCATGTCTTGTAGAGTTTCCTTTAAGCTCCAACTTCATTTTATTTTTAAAACCATGAGGTTGATAGATAAATCCATCATCCATTTCAACCTTTATTGAACAATGTACTATATTTTCATATCTATTAAAGTATCTTATGTAAAAATCCCTTCTAATACATGTCTTTATTCCACTGAAGAACCTATCAACTTTACTTTCTTGTTGGATGATAACTCCTAAATTGTACCTCGTAAGTCTGATGAAATTAGCCTCATATTTACCAGTAGAATCATCATCCCTTTACTTAAACTTGAAAAAATATTTCTATATATTGGTTTGAATAATCTGAGTAAAGTGCTTATTGAAAGATAATTTCTTGAACTCGTCCCATTCCATGGATTCAATCTCACCTTATCGCCTCTTATTCTTGATTAAAGTCCATTGTTGGTCTTTTTCACCTTCTAACCGATAGATGGTTAGAATTTGATTCTCATGCTTTGAATACTGAATAATAGGGAATATATTTTTATTCATACTGATAAATTTTTCATAAAAAATGGGATCATATAACCCTATCAAATAATGTGGATATTGCCTCAATAGAATGTGGTCCATCCTTTTCTCATTTGGAAGTCCACCATGATTTATATGTTGAAAAATATGTGTGAGAATAGAAATGAGGTTTTTCATTCAAGATCCCATAGTATTCAACTATTAAGGAGGAAAATCATTTCATCGTCCTTCACTATCACTGTTAATGTGGTTCCATCAGGTTCCATCCATTAACTAAAACCAAAATCATAGAGTAAATAAGAGTTATCATTATGAGGAACCACATAATCATGAAAATTAACTTACATGATGTATAAATTATGACACCTTCCTTAATATCTGACACCTTAGGATTATCCTATGTTATTCATATCAAAAATATATTTAAATAATTGATTATGGTACATAAATATTTTGTTACTTTCCAAAGCATATCCCCCGGGAGTGTCAAACCAATTGTCCTACAAGGCCGATTTTCTTGTAACATATTACCCTAAGTCAGGTACAGATCATATTGGTAGATGTGTTACCCCTAGGTAAATATATTCTATAGCCACATATACTTTTATTATCCTAACATAGATTTATTTCTAGGAAACCAATAACGCTATCCTTTACCAAAATTCTCGGACATCTTTCTATACTTTTCCTTATCCTTATATTTATACCTATACATGTCTGTAGTGTTATTACTGTGGTTTTATCATCCTAGAATCCAATGGTTAACTAAACCTTTTCTCTTATACAAAATATAGTGACCATATCTTTTCATGTATTAACATTACATAACATTTGTGGAACACATAAAAAATTATATAAATAGACACCTAAAGACCATACTATTCTAGTGATGTTGGAATCATATATACATAAACACTGATACATTATCTCACACTAGGTTATTATTGACTGTAACCTTTCCTAAACACATCAAACATAATAAATATCTTCATAACCTAAGGAAGGAAACATAAAAATGGGTGACCTCAAACACTAATTAATCTTAAAAAATGTGATATGTAAGCACAATCATGATTATAGGGATGTGAGAACAAGATCATGAAAATAGAAGATCATACCCCTTATAAAAAAGATCATATACATGGATCATGGAATACATCTTGGTAGTTTAGAAGCCATGAATAATAAAAAAATAAAGAACAAAATCCATGAAAGAACAACACAAGAATAAAAAATCAAACTATCTAATACACATAAGCATATATAATTATTTCCATAGTATTCCAGGGATTTCTGTCAAGAACATCATAGTGGAAAATTCCTTTACCCAATTTCTGAAACAAGTTAATTTCCCATTCCTGTCCTTTAATACTTAACTAATTTCATTTCAGTTTCCATCCATGTTTGTCTCATGATATATAAATCTTTACCCAATGCATTGGAGGGAGATATACATCCCACCCATCACATAGTGAAATCATACAAACATTTTCCACAATATCATAAATAATGATATCAAACCCCGTGAAAGGAAATGAGTATTATAAACAAGTAATTATATATTAACCTATAGAAAATTACTAGTTTCATAATAATTTTATCATAAACTTAAATCATGAAAGGAATCGGGTTTCAAAATCATATGACTCGTGAAAAAGATATGGGTTTCATCATCATCAGGACATCAAAAATTAATCCATTCATAAATATAATATGAATGGAAACATTGAATAGTTTTCCCATAAATATCATGAGTTACTCTAATTGATGTTATCTTATATGTGACATTATTTTTAAAATTCATTTAAAAACATTTCTTGAGGAAAATATCATTTCTACATTGAAAACCATTTTTTAAAACATGAAACCTTTTGAAAACCTATTTCTCTGAAAATAGATTTGAAAACTTATAATGGAATAATTGAAAACCATAAAAAACATTTAAAATACATTACTACTTTAAAATGGGATTCAATAATATTTTGAAAACATTTTTAAAAAATTTGTTTTTGAATACAATTGATTTCTGACTGAAGAGAGTAATGGTCATATTTTACATAAAAACATTATATTAAGTACCAAAGAGTGTAAAATTTTACTAATAAATGAGGATATTTTTAATAATCAAAGGATAATACAATTCACTAGTTCCTTTTATATTTGTATCTTGATATTTCATTAATTGAAGTAGAATCATAAACAATGATGAAAATCGATGATATTTCTTCATTAAATGTTTATCACTTCATAACCTGGGATCATACTCTCCATTTAAAAAATTAACTTACATGAATAATAATATATCATTAAATGAGGGATATTCATTATATAACGTATAAAATGAAAGTATATAAATATATAAAATAATTTAGGTGCATAATAAAAAATGACTCTCCAAGAAGGAAAATTGAGAAAAAAACTATATTACTGATTTGGTAACTTTTGAAACATATATCCCATGAAATAATTATTATAGAATGGTTATATAAATAACCTTAAATTTAGTTATAATAATCATTGAATACATATCTGGGCAGTATACACACCATACGAAGGGAATGGGTGGTGATTGAAGCATGTATCTCAAAGAAATAAACAGCGAGATTAATTCCTATTACCTTATGCCTTGAATCTCCATGTGCTCATTCAAACCTCATATATAATAAATATAAATTTATTATAAATCAATAAAAGAAACATATTCTTACCTCAAATACCATATATGTTTTGATTATGGATTTATATTACCTGTGTGTTAACAATTCTTTGTTTTGGTTTCACTTTTGGTAATATATGTGTTGTTAATCACATGTGTCCTAACATGTTACATATTTGGTCCTTATACTTATATAATGGTTTCCATAATGTAAAAAAAATTAAATAAAATTTATATTCATTATATTTTTATTATAATAATCCATAGAATATATAAAAATGAAACAGAATACACCTTTCATAGAGACGGTATGTTGTACGTACGCATGAATCCAATTTTCATTTAATTGTCGTGTTGAAAAAAAGTAAAATACATACATATATATCATTATTAAAGTTTATTTATTATATCATATTTATATCATATAAATTCACTAAAATTGTCCTTAATAAATTCCATGTAGTGTGTGAATGAAACATTTTTCTTTGTGGGGTCGTAGTACAGGCTTCATCAATCGACATTTCCCTAAAGATGGTTTCTTGGTCCCGATCAGGGAATTTATGATCAATGGGACCACCAGATATGATGTCCTATCTTTCATGGATGGCTACTCTGGATACAAACAGATCCAAATGGCCCGATAAGATGAATAAGGAACTAATTTTAGGTCCTCCTAAGGATTATTCTACTATAAGGTGATTCCCTTCAGTCTGAATAATTTCGGCACCATGTATCAGTGCGACATGCATCGCATTTTTTGAGCCCTTCCTGAGAAAATTATTTGAATGCAACATCGACACCATGGTGGTTAAATCATGGCAGTGATAAAACCACATGACAGATCTTCAAACTGTCTTCAATAAATTTTGACATCATAGTTAAATGATGAATCCCCTAAAGTGTGCTTTTAGTGTTACCTCTAGAAAATTCCTCGCCTTCTTCATAATCTATTGCGGCATCAAAGTCGACCATGAGAAGTCAAAATCCATCCCTAGAAATTCACCACCTCACAACTTCACTGGGTTGAGGGGTCTTTATGGGAACCTAGACTATATTCGGAGCTTCATATCCAACCTTGTGGGTAAGTGTTTTCCTTTCACCAGGTTGATGAAGAAAGGGGTCGCATAATAATGGGATAATGATTATCAAGAAGAATTTGACATTATTAAAAGGTATCTCTTAATCCCACTTGTGTTGATGTCGCCAATTTAGGGAAGACCGCTTATTTTGTACATAACTTACTTGGAAGGGTCGTTAGGAACTTTCCTCATACAGAAGAATTATATCGGTAGCAATAATAGTCTCTATTACCTTAGTCGAACAATGATCGATGATGAGACTAGATAATTAAGAATTAAAAAGAATTGACTAGCCCTAATCTTTGTAGTTTAAAAACTCTGGTATTACCTGCAGCACCATGAGTTCTATCTGGTCTCTCATTAAAACCCACTCAAGTATATCCTCAGTCGTCCTATGATAAATGGACACCTATCATGGTGGGGAGTAATCTTATAGCAATTTAACATATGGTACATTCCCCAAAATCCATCAAAGGCTATGAATTATTAGATTTCTTGGTGGAGAAACCCTCAGTAGAAATAACCCCATTGGATACTGAACATCCTAATGAATAAGTATTCTCTAACCAAGAAGGCCCCTACACATGGGAAATGTACTTCGATGGTGCCTCCAGAAGCCTGGTAGGTAAAATAATGGAGGATCCCAAGCTCAAAAAAGTAGGGCTAGGATTTATACTCATATCTCTAGAAGAGGCCATTTTTCCTTCCTCCTTCCTGATTTCAGAGGATTACACAAATAATGAAGCTGAATATAAGGCCCTCATTTTAGGGTTAGAGCTGTAACTTCATGCACAAGATGAACACCTGGAGATAAAAGGTGATTCAGAGCTAGTCATAAAGAAAATCAATGGTGACTATTCCATTAAGAAAGAAGTATTGGTACATTTTATGAACCATGTCTACGATATTGTGGAAGAATTACCATCATAGACAACACTGACTTATGTCCCTTGGTCACAAAATGATCAAGACGATGCAATGGAAAATGCAGCCACAACCCTGGATGATCCAAATCAGGATGAAACAGTCATCAACATTTCCCATCGTCAGATGGTCTTGTCGTTAATTTATAACAACATGTAGTGAATTGATGAGATTATCCCCATTCTTGAGCCTTATGGTCACACCACTGGCTAGACTACTTCCATTGAAAATTGCATTCATAGGGGAGAACTCCCACCAGATAGGCTAGAAGATAACAGATCTAGAGGCGAGCAGTCAATTTTGTTTTGTATGATGGAACAAACCAAGAAAAGGTTCTCTATAAATGAGGCCTTAATAGAGTCATTCTCAAGTGCATCAATGGAGAGGAGACTACTGCCTTCATGAAATAAGTGAGCAAAGAAAATTTTTGAGCACACAAATCAGTATCCAATATCTCCCATAAAATTTGAAGTCTTGGATACTTTTGACCCCAAATGATATCGGATTTTTCAATATTTTCCAAGAAGTTTCATCCCTATCATTTTCATGCTAATTTCATTCAGCATCCCCTGGAACTACATCACACAGTTAAGTACTCCTTTCCATTTTCCATGTAGGGGATGGATGTCGTGGGACCATATCCTCCTACCACATCCAGAAAATTTATGTTCATTCTCATAGTAATCGACTTCTTCTCCAAATGGTAAGAAGTTTCATACCATAAATAGGTAAGGGAAAGAATCATTGTTAGCTTTTTGAAATCCAACATCATTACCAGATTTGGTGTCTTACATATAATACTGACGGTTAATGGCACCAACTTCTACTCTATTGAGTTGAACAAGTTATACCAGGAATATAGAATCAAAGTCAACCATTCGTACTGCTACCATACTATGTACAATGGGTAGATAGAGGATTTTAATAAGAATATGTCCAACATACTCCGAAATATGGTAGATAAGGAAAAGAAATTTTGTCCATACAATCCCCTCCATGCTTCATGGGCTTACCAAACCACGACTCACACTATCACCCAAGAAACCTCGTACTCAATATTATATGAGACATAGGTGGTTTTTCCCATCGAATTTCAAGTTCCATCGCTCTGTATTTCCGTTTGTGATCAACATTCTATGGATGATCAACATTTGAAACGTTTTTATGAGTTGGAGTGACTATATGAGAAAATGTTTCACACTTTTCACCATTTGGAAATATACCAGAATCGGATCACACATGCCTTCAACCAAAAGTTTCACCTTTGGTATTTCCTCAAAGGAGAGATGGTGTTGGTCCTCAGAACCCCGATGATACTTGGTAAGAAACCCCCAAATCTTGAGACCAAATGGGAGGGACCATATATCATTCATAAGTTCTACTCCAATGGATAATATATCATGATATCAGTGGATGGATAGATCATCATATCTCACAACAATGCAAGGTTTTTGAAGAAATACTTCACATAATAGAGACACATACATCCTAGAAGCAGGATGTAAAACTACATAGAAACATCTTCATCCTTATCACATGATGTAAAACTACATAGTGGGTATTGTTTTCAAACTAAAAAATTGTCTTGTAGAAGTCAAATTCTTACGAGGAAAATAGAGCAATACCATCCACCTTTTTTTCATATGTCAGACCAACACATGAAGGGAATTATAAAACTATGTATGGATTGATTCACATTCATTAGAGGGATATGTAGAGATTCATAGACCCTTGATCTTAGCCTATCCATTACAAGAAATATAATGCCCCAGTTATATCCTCTATCACCCCTTACTATGAGGTAAATCTTTTTCACTCCTTGTTTCTCACTTCGAGTAACTCATGTGAGCTTAAGATCGGTGGTAAGGGTTCCCTTTTTTAAAAAAACCATAGAGGAATATGATAGAACTAACACCCACAGTGTATGAAAAAAAATACCCCTACTCCTACACCTGAGTCAGATCAGTACATGGATTATATTGTTTACAGAACTATATATGGCCTGATTCATGCCCCTGTATGATACGTAGTGATTCTTGGATTTAACATCCTAGCCCATCCCCCAATCAAATAAAAATTCCCTCTCATTTTCCTACACATGAACCAGACCTCTGTAGGTAAATTTTATAACTACATAGGGATTGATTCGTGCCTTTTCAAGATACGTAGTGACGCTAGGATCATCTATCATGTCCCAACCATCAGCACCAGATAAAAATAGCCCCAACATGTGTATGGACTGAACCTATACTGGGAGGGAATTTACATAACTATGTATGGAATAATTCCTAAACTTGTGGGATATGTAGTGATGCATGAATCCTAGGTTTCGGGCTTAACCACAATGTGGTTATAATTCAAAACAGTTTACCTTCTTCCTTACCATATGAAGTTAAACTGCATAGAATATGCTAGAACTATGTATCAATTGATTCCTATCTGAGTGGGATACGTAGTGATGCCTGGATCTCATATCTTGGTGCATTCATCATTTAAAATTCTTTTCCCCTCCCTATTTATAGACTAGACCTTTATAGGTAGGATATGTCAAGAACTATGTATGGCTTGATCCTTGCCCTTATAGGATGTGTAGTAACAGCTTGACTCCAAATCATTATCCATCCACCAAGAAACAAAAATTCCCCTTTTCCCCAACATATGGGTCGGAACTATGTTTGGAATTCCTTTCCATAACCATGTGTGGCATGATTAATGCCCTTGTAGGATATGTAGTGACGCTCAGATCCTCCATCCTGATCCAACCACCAATTTAAAAAAAAAAAGTAAAATTCCCCTTCCTCTGTTTATAGGTTAGACTTGCACAGGGGAATCCATGAAAGGTCCTAACCGCATGACATTAAACTGAAAGGTTCCTCAAGAATCATGTGTGGGACGATTCTCGTTGTTACAAGATCCTGAACATTCCCCCATTTTTCTATACAAAAAAATGAAAATAGATGATTGAAATTCCAATTATGAATTACGAAATGCAGAAGGAGTCAAAAGATCCTGATTCCCCTTACATATGAGTCAGATCTATCTATAAGCTTTCATAGTTCATGAATAATCACGGCCTTGATATTTCTTAGGTTCCTATACACATCTTTTCTGTTTTTCAAACTCCATACTCCGAGAAATAATGGGTCCCCATAATCATTCACAACCATCGGATACGGAAGTCCAGTTTCATACGGACACCTTTTTTTTTATTATGCACATCATGTCCTGGTGGCTCTTCCAATGTTCCCCACAAAACGGTTCTATTAATAAAAGTAAAATTCATCCTTAGGAAAGGATTTTCTTATTTACATATACCTAATGGATTTCATACCCCATGTCATTCCTCCTGATCCAATGTTCCCCTCGAGACTAGATTGTACAGCTTCTATCATCACTCGTGTATAAGGAATACCAGAGTATCCTAACCATGATTAACTCAAATCTATTTATTGTCTTTGTGACAATTTGTCTCTACAACATAACGGTAAATTATGCTTCTAATGTCCTTTACGTATGATGCTAAACTACAAGTCCAAAAGTGTCATGGTTGCACGACATTAAACAGAACTACACAATGAAATTTATTAGATTTTTATATTGGCTTTTACTCCTCAAAAAAATGCATTTCCTTCCTATGTATGTGATATACCTCCACACGGAATGTTCATTGGGAATCCTGTGTGACTTGGTTCCCCCCTGATGATATTCATGGAGATACTCGAATCCTATGATCTGGACTCAACCATAAAAAATATTAAATTTTCTCCTTCTCTGCACACAAATTGAGTCAAAGTATATAATATTCATACAAGTCATATTTATAAGACTACTCAAGGGTAATTATATTTCCCTTCATTCATGTTGGTATTACCCTACATCCACCCCACATGATGATAAATTATTTGGGGGTTTGTCCTTGTTACATGATGTTAAACTGTACAATGTTGGTCTAAGCATAAAATGATCCCTACCATTGATTCTTCCATTCTTAAGTGGTGACCTGAAATACTTGTAATCCATTTTTTCTTAACCAATCATAGCTCATGTGATCTTAGGGACCTTGGTAGGAGATTCACCATGGTGTCATGACAAACTGGCCTAGTATTTTGGTCCTAGCATAGTGGCCCTAAAAGAAATGTTATAGTTCCCTTCCCCATAAGGAATCCCAGGTCCTGGTTATATAATGTTAACCTACAAGGTACTCCAAAGATTAAATAGAGGCCTCACCCTTCATATGAACCAGATCTATATAGGGGTTTATTTGATCTCCATGGGTGAATCACCTCCCTAACGTTTCAAATGTATCTATATACACTCATTCTACACATCAAACTTAATTATTTGATTAATATTTGGTCCTGATAACCCTCCATGGCCATCAGAGATGGAAGGTCAGTTTCTTATGTACACCTTTGTTTGACTATGCACATCATGCCCTAGTGGCTCTACATATGTTCTCTACAAAACAGTCATCAATAATCCTCTCATACCCCAGTATGCCTAACAGCTCCAAATCCCCGTCACATCCCTCCTGATTCAAGAACCATCAAAGTCATGGTTTACAATCTCTTTACTACCCACATCCTAGATATATCAGATCATTATACCCTGATTCACCTTGGTTCTCTCAAGGCTTCTACAAAATAATTATTCCCCATCCATATGCGTTAAGTTGATCCGTTTACAAAAAACAAAATTCCCCTACTTATTTTTGTTTTTCCCAGTAAATTTTAGCCAAATAAATTCCCCCTATAATACATAGGTACACCCCCTTTCATAAGTCATACACCGTGTCTAGAAAGATATAAATCCCCATAATACATCATGGCCATCGGAGATAGAAGGCCAATGTCCTACGAACACCCTTTTTTGACTCTACACATCATGCCTCGGTGACTCTACATATGTCTCCTACAAACCGTCCATCAACCAATGGCCGATTAATCTTCAGGAGAGTACTTCCATGTTTTTATATGCCTAAATGAAATTTATGTCCCATCTCACTCCCTAGATTTAGAAACTCCCTGGATTATAGTTTACATAATTTTCTCATTTCAAATTCCCAAAGATGAAAATCATTTCCAGTTGAACTGATAAATCATTTACTCTCCCTTGGTTAGAGAAAAATGGTCACCCATAATAATCATCAAGTGTCCTAGTTGTATGGCATTAAACTATACCATTCATCGGCCCTATGTTACTCAAGATAAATTCATGTGGGAGTGGTTTCCCGCTAAATGCCAATAAAAATGTCCCTAATACATTCAAATATCATCCCCCAGATATGCCACCCACTGTGGTATTCAATCCACAAAACAAATACAAAATTCCAATAAATCTCCTAGGACATCAGAAATGGAATTCCAGTGTCCTCTGGACACCATTTCTTGACTATGCACATCATTCCTTAGTATCTCTGCATATGTCACCTGCAAAACAAGTATAAACCAAAGAGAAATCCATCCTCAGAATATTTCTTTCCAACCTCTGTATGCCTAAAAGGGCTCCCAATCCCCATATACATCCAAAATTTGAAAATTCAAGGTCAAAAAAATCCATCATTCATGAATGAGAATAATTAAGACATTCCTGACAAATGGATCCTGAATTGGGGCCCATTACCTATAAATTTTTTTCATAGTTTTTTGATCTAAAACATCAGTAATAAGTATGATTTTCAATACTATAATCTACCAACGAAAAATATGCAATGCCCTCTAGAGTAAAAACCTGGAAAGGGAACCCCTAGATAATAGTTTAGTACCATCTCATTAAACCTATACTATATATGGTTTAAGAAAAAATCTCATGAAATAAAATATTCAAAAACAAAAGATATAAAGCTTGTTGGGTTGAAAACCCAAAAAGGGAATCCTAATAAAATTTCATGTTATACCCACTAATACTATACCAAATAGGATTAGGAAAAATTAAGAATTAATGAAGAAGTTAAATAATTTCGTGATGTTTTCTATGTAACTTCAGTAATAGTAAAACCACACTCACTAAGTCCCATGGATCAGGAATAAATTAGAGCCTGGTTAGATTATTTTAATTTACTGGTTTTGAATCATGATTTAAATTAATACCCAATCAAAATGATATATATGATCAATTTTTATTGATTTAAGTTGGATAAAAAGTTAAAGGAGAAGCATCGGGATGCAAAAAAATAGTTCTATTTTATAGCTTAGAGATATAGAGGGAGTCCATAGCCTTAAGTCTCTCCTTTTGGGTGGGACATGATCATTACAAGAGATGTTCGATGGACTCGCAAAGTTGTATCAACAATTTATGTGACTCCACGATAGCCTGACCATGTTTTGACAAGTTCATGGTCTCAGCCTCCATGCCTACCTATAGTGCCTCTTCATCCCTCATGGATTCAAGGCCATTCCTTTCTCCATTCATCTTCCATCACCCCTCCTCAATGGTGAATATGGAATGGGCCAGCTCCTTCTTAAGTCGATATAGATTCCGGCTCTGCTGCTCCACTTCCTAGTCTAGTTGTTCCACAATGGACGCTTACCTTGTGAGATCATTTTGCATCCTCACAATCGCCCCATCTTGATTGGAGGCTTCATAAATAAGAATTTTTCTCATAGTTTCAAGATGATCCATCAACTCTGCAGTAGAAAGTTGAGATTCAAGTGTGTCATATGATTCCTCGGTAGAAACCGCTTGTCTAACTATATCATAGATTCCATGATAGATGAATTCGTCTAATCCCAAGACCACAAACAAGTGGTTTAACTTTAGAAACTTTTCTGACATATCAGCCAATGGAGTTTGAGATAATAATCTTCAAACATTCCTCTATGCTTTTTGGTTGATAGGATGAAGGTCGAACAAGACTATTCAATCCGTATTAGAGTCACTCCTTGATGAATAAATATAGTTATGGATGAATTTCACTAGTGAAGAACTCAATTCAGTCACTGCAACATAGATCGACCCCCATCAGCCTAAACTCTGATCATTGAAATGAAGAACAGAGTGGGATCATCCACTATAATTGCTAATTCTTGTGGTTTCAATTATGAAATTAGAGGAAATATAGGTAAATATCCTCAAATCCTAAAACAAAAAAAAAAATTGAAAGGCTGGAGAACTACCCTCCATCAAATGAAGCTTCAATACCTCCCACCTCCCCAGCAACATCACTGCCTAGAGGAGGTGGCACCATGTATTCAATCAGTAGTTGTGCCCCATGGTTTCTCAAGGGAATCAACAGCCCGGGACCATGACCAAACAGAACAGCAACCTCCAGGATATCCCTAAGAAGGTCTCTCATTGATATCAGGTCTGTAGGGATAATCATTTCAGAAAATTGTCCTAGACTTGATATTCTAGGGGATGAGACCAAAACTTCTCTTTAAACTGTAGAAAAAGGCACAATAGCTCACTCCAAGTATTCAAGAGCTATTAAAAAATCCTCCCCTGTGGTGGTGACATATACAGAGACATAATTAACATGTGAATGTGAATAATAAATAATCAAAGGGACTCCCTCTATAATATAAAAGTCCATTTGATCATGAAATATTTGTTCCAAAAGATATAAAGTCCCTCCATCATCCTGGGGGTCTTGGGGATCCACACTGGATTCAGCCCCTTCCATAAAGGTTGTCATGTCTCTATCCATGGGAATAGTCTCAACGTGTAAAATTGAGGCCTCAACTTCCTGATGTTCTTCCATCATTGAGGCAGAGTTTGTTTGAGCCGGAGCAGGCATGCCTAAAGGGTTGACAATGCCTCTGAACTCCTCAGTTAGTCATGTTCCTCTACTTCGTTCGATCACAATTATTGGTTTCTCTTTCTCTCTCATAAACGTAACTTGATTCATAGATTCTTGATAAAGTTTCACCTAGTTACTGATAGGATTTGTATCAAAATACGCACATAAAAGTGCGTCAAAAAGATAAGGGCACTTAGTTCGACCACCAGGAGAACAAATAGTTACTTGTGATTCCCCTCCTAATGTGTCTTGATAGTTGGGAATCCTTTTTGTGGTTCTTGGTTTGACATGGAGATGGTTCTTGAATAAGAGAACCCTGGGGAGATAGAGGAGGAAATCCCCTAGAAGGGTCTGTGATGACTTCTTCCATATGCTCTCAGGCTCTAGGAGATCCATCTGTAGTACCCCCCACAATCTAAAGGGTGCAATCCCCAACTACAGTTCCCTCAGGGGAATAAACTAGGGAGAGAACCATTTTCCTGGGATGTAGTAGGATCTTATAAAGTAAAAAATGGGGTCCTTTAGAGTCTCCACAACGAAGGAATGTAAATTTGGGGTTTGTAGAGATAACAAACTCTCCCTCGATGGTCATGGACCACGGAGTACTTCCATTAATGCTACTTGGTCAGACCAGTAATGCATGTCTTTGGAGTCATGAAGGCACCATTCCATTTTGTTCAAATAAGAATCCACCTCATCTACCTCTCCTTTAGTAGAAATATAGGGTGGTGGAAATGGCTCCTCAAAAACCTGGAAGTTCAAAGAATTGTCTTTGACATAAACTTTGAATATCCTTTTCAAAATAGTTTTCCATCAGTTCATACAAGGGCCTAAAATCATTTCTAAATGAATTTGTAACTGGGATGGCTAGTGGTGGAGGGTCGTTACTGGGGATCGGAGTGGGTTTCCTCAACTGTAAGTGCTTCTTAGGTGCTTCTGCACTCTTGGGACCCGCTGGAGTCGAATGATTATAGGAATTTGGGAGAAAATAAGAAGCTTCTCCCACTGTAGCCGCAATGGGGGAGCCAGAAACATCATCATCCATTTCATATATTTCTATTTGCAGCATAAAAAGTACCCAATTCGAGTATTTGAGGTGATTTCTTCGGTAATGTATTAGGGCCTCGATGTCCTTAAGGTAATGACCTATCTTGTCAGGATACTCATCGAAAGAGATGTCATTAGGCGCTGACACATAACCAATGATCTTAAGGGAAACCTCCCCAGTTTGTAGGAACTGTCATAAGGCATGAGTGGACCGATTGCGAGTGGATTGGATGACTCACAAAATGTCTCATTGCCTCTAGGCCACTGGAAAATATGCATCATGTGGGATGTATGGTTGATTCCCAGCATCAGCTTCGGTAGCTCGCTAGGTCTTCCATGAAGTCATAACCCCATCTTTCATAACCTTCCTTATGGGAGATCCAAGAGGATTTCGAAGGACTTTTCCAGGTCGAGATAGCCAAAAAACATCCTTTTTCCCCTTCCCCTTGGCCCCAGATTCCTTATAAGTTGTTATGATAGGAACCAGATCAGCTAATTGTCTATCTGGATATGATTTAACCCTTGCCTCAGTATATCTTCTGGTGATGAAGGGTATAGAATCCCTAGAATCTAGAAGTCTGACCTGGCACTGGGTGTCCTCTCAGGTAAACATCAACCACATTTGATGTGCTATCATAAGATGTTTCTCTTGACAAGCACTATTGAGAGTGGGAGGAAAGAACTTTTAGACACAATTAAATTGACGAATGAATCATCAAGGTGCATATCCCTAACAGATAATCTCCCCTTCGATGTGGGTAACCAAGACGCCTTATCTCAAAGAAAAAAAGTTACCTCAGTTAAAAAAGTCTTCAAATTCATTATTCATAATAGTACCAACATGGGAATCATAAGAATGATAAGAAAAACGTTTGTGGACATTGATATGAGATAATAAGTATTTCTCATTCTTTTCAGTCTTATCCACTTACTTATCCTTCAAGGCCCAAGCCATCAGAATAACCCCACTAGTGCTCTGAAGGTATGGTCAGAGGATGGAATATGGAATCATAAAGGAATTGATAAAGGAATAACTTAATATGTGGGCTCCTATCTAGCACAAAAGGATTTGGAAGGGCCCAATCATTCGTTAAGGTGTCCTCCCTTCACTGATCTAGTCCAATAAGAGATAAATCTTAGACAGCAATGGAATAACCAGATTAATGAATCTACCAGTGGCTAGATGAGAGGCCGTGATTAAAGTTGATACTCTCACACCCCCAGATTCATGTACTGATAAGATCCATCCACTAAAAAACAAGGTCAATAAGTTTTCTATATGAAATAATCTTTCAACGTCAGGGGAGAACTCCTATCCCCATTCATGAAATTTCTCCTCTTCCAAGGTGGGCCAATAGGTACCTACTCATCTCCAGGTTTCCTTGGTATGACAATCCATGGGTCTGAGTGGGTGGGGATCTAGACCATTTTTCTTGAAAAAGACACCAAACCACTCAATGAAATAAATTTCCTTCTTTTAACATGGATTGACTTCCATCAAATGTTCTGTCGCCTGAATAATGAGTTTCTTGGACAAAGGATGAGTCCTCTCCTCAGTGTCCCAATTAGAGGAAGGAGGTAGGAATTCATCATACATATCCCCCAACAAAAGGGACTCCTGAAATTTTTTGAATGCAACAAAGGCTAATGTCGACTTCCCCATGGGTTAAATGAAAGTTATTGGTGTCTGGGCTCCACCTACTCAAGATCTATCCAATAAAGTAATTGGGTCGATGAGTGTATATCTGAGATACCGAGGCAGCATTGTATATTCCCGTAGCATATAGCTCAGTCTGAAATTCTTCGCAACTCTTACAAACCTAGAAAATCCACCCCTAGACTAAACTAAAGGAACCTCTAGAGAGAAGGTCCTGCATGGATGACCAGCCATATTTTTCACTCACTATGGCCTTATGAATAATGATTTAATAATAATGGGACATCTTTTCGGGCTTCTGTTGCACCTCTCCTGACGTTTGAGGTGCGTAGCTCAGTAGGGACCCATCTATGATATCTCGTGGGAGGTATCATCCTCTGGAAGAGATCAGGTTCATTGGGATGGAGTTGTTAATTATCTAGGCAGTAGTCTAATCAGTCTGATTTGGTGTTGGTATCGATGTATCAGATAGTAGACCAAACCCATAGTTGTAATCCTATCTGAAGTCAGATACTCCCTTTGACTCATCATAAATATATTTTCCAAAGATTTATGTAGTGGAGAAACTAGAATTTTTTTCATCAATCCAGGTTGTTAAATTATTCATCAGTAGTAGAAATAGGGGAAGTAGTGGAAACCTTAGTAGGAAAATTACATCAGTTGAGGTCTATGGAAGAGCCATTTTAGTCTACACAAAATGATCCAAAAGTCCAAAAAATTATGTCCAATGAGAAAATTGTTGCATAAGAGCCAATAAAATGTCCAAATGACTTACTAAAATAGGGTATTTATGGGACTCCATGTATTTATCCCAGAAGCAGTGTGCGATATCCATTTTTTCATACCAAATCTATACGCAGAAGTTGTTTTTTTCATACAGCCTCAGTATGTGGAAGAACCATGAGGAATTTCCCCACGGAGCGATGGCCAGTAAACTAAGTGGTTCACAAAATGAAGAAACAAAAAACTGTGGCCTCTCTATGAAAATTTTCAATGTTTTCCGATTGAAATTTTAATTTGGATTTAACAAATCTAAAGGTTCTGTTCTTTGGTTTAGTTTTTGTTGTGTGAAACATGAAAATTGTATAGTTCTCTCCTACGTGGAGGTCTGAACTTAAGTTCTAAATTCCACAGTGTATTTCATAGGCCCAAAATTTTGTTTACGGGAAGAAGAAACTTTGAATAGTTTGGTTTGCAGAACCTAGAGAGTGGTTCGTGAATACGGATTTTGTAAAGGAGTCAGTACGCAGACATAAAGGAAGTCAAGGATATTTCAAGAGGGCTTTACTCTATTAGAAATGGTAAAATAAAAATGAAATGGGCCCCTATAAATAGGCATGGTCCCCCATACTGGTTGTACCTATTCTACCACAAACCACTTCAGTTCAGGACTACTTCTATATAGGAATAGCCTCTTCTTCATTCTGATCAGACCCCATTCCGATGGGGGATTTGAAGGGTCCTAAAAACTTTGAAAAGGGAAGTAAATACTCCCACAAACACTTTTCAAAGGAAATAAAATATTATTAAAAGTCCATTAAGGTAAATGAATGTAAATTGGATTGAAAATTTCAAAACAAACTTTAATAAATCAAATTTTTTCCTAATTTTTAGTGTACTATATACCATTATGTGGAAATGTTCATGGGGCGTATAAGCCGTGAACCATTGGTACACAGAAGGACAAATGAGGTGTTGGCCCATGGGGTGATTTCCAAAAAACCTAGGATGATGTGAACCATGGTGTTGGTGAAATCAAGTGGACAAATGTCATCTGAATACCGACCCATGAACTAAGTATTTCACAAATGAAGAAAGTTGGTAGGGTTCCATAAACCACATCTCGTGAATCACATCCTCCGCAAACCCCGGTTGACTGAGTCTTCCGTGGGTTGAGATATATCTTCCTGGGCTTCCAAAAATGGGGTCTCATTACCACATATATGATTCCCCAGTTCTCTATAAAAAGAGATCAAGATGGATAGAAAAACAGGGGATGGGTGGAAGAGAGTATGAAAGAGACCCTATAGGCTGGAGGAGAAAATTCGGATACATAGAATATTCTAACTTCGGTTTCAAATCATCAACGAAGTGTGAACCACGAACCACTTTTCTATAGGTATAACCAGCTGTGAACCATAAAAAGAAGGAAATTAATGATAATTGGTGAAATAATAACCTAATTAGTTCCATCACGAACCATAAATATCTCATGGATGAATTCCCCATGAACCAAAGACTCTAGTACCCTTGTTTAGTTCTAATCTCTTCATAGCACACTGTTATGTGGATCGAACCCTATGTTGTGTACTACATCAATACATGAATGGAACCCGGAGTGTTGTGGAGAACCACATCCAGGACCGCATACCACTTTGGTATGCAGTGGATCATACCCACATCCGCGTACTGCTTCGGTACACAGATGACCCCTCTACCCACATAGAATTATTCTATGAGGGGTTGACCCATCCCGTATAAGAAAACAGTATATGGAATGCAGTTTCTTCAAGTGACATTCCCTTCAGCTCCAATCATTCCCCTCCTTTACCGTTTATCCCTCCATATCTCCTCCATGAACCAATCCACTGGCATCAAGCCAAAGCATCCTCCAAAGCCATTGGACCTATATGATCTGATTATAGGGCGCACCAGCACACATTTCTAAATATACAAACCTAAGGTAAGTGGAGTCACAAAGGCTATCCCCACAATGCTCAAGGCACTCCTCTTTAGGTAATCCCCTAGAATTTTGTGAGAGGTATCACTCTTCACCCACTTCACCTCAACTCGGGACGTTTCCGGATAGATCACCAAGATATTACTATCCAAGATATCAACATGGGTGATTGTTTCATGCTTAAAGATCCTCTTTACCTATCGTGTTTGTATCGTATCCACGACCTCTTCCATCGTCGTCATCTTCTTTTTCCATCAGTGGAGAAGAGAAAGTGTGCCTTTGTTGAATCTTTCACATCCTATTGTTTCTCACACCGAGCATGACTCACATGGTATTTGGGGTTTGTGATGATACAACATTTTCCCAAGTAAAAAAACTTTGAGAACTTTGATTCATATTCCAACTAGGATACATAGGATTCCATCTTTAAGGACCAATCTCAAAGGAGATCCCTTCCAAAATTTTGGCGCAATTATGCCCCCAAAATATGGGCTTCCTACCAGGTGTAATCCCCAAGCTAAATGAACTATGATAACTCTAATTCCAAACATAATTGGTATATGTAAGATGCATTTCCAAGGCCTGAGATCAAGAAACATTCTCCTCGGATGTTAGTCCTGATAAAATGTTCCCCCAAATTCAAAAGGGCTTCCTCTTAGGTGTAAGTCCTGATAACCGAACTACATGGGCTCTGATTCCTTTCCTGAGGATACATAGGGAGCCCATATTATGGGTATAACCCCAACATCAAACCAAATTTTATATCTCATTGATGATGAAAAACTCAAGAGCGCCCCATTTCATGGATTAAGTTAGCATTGCCTATGTAGTATCAAATCTATTTATATCCATGATGATCCTGCAACCCAGGAGAATCCTGTGGATACACTCTTCAAGAATGAACCAAGGATTCAATGAAATATGATCTTGATTTAAATTTATAATATAGTCTCATAATAGGAAATAATTTCCCCCAAAAGGGTGTGATCAGCCCGACCTCCCATCCACTCAACCAATGGAGTCTTTAAGATTCATTAGCAAAATCGTCATCCAAAGAGTTCCTGCCTTTGGAAATAAGGTTCATGAATCATGGATAATGGGGTATTTGGGTGTTTCTAGCTCCAAGAATAAACTCGTTGGAGACCATCTAAGGAATTCATATCCGAGGAGGATTGATTTCACAAATATGTAACCCCCTCTAATCACCCACTGGGACTATTCGACTATGGAACCTCCTTCATAATGAAAAAGGGATAAACTACCTAGTCCCCATGGAATCTATCCAATTACCCCTAAAGGATAAATACACTAATTGGTCTGAAAAAAAATGGTGATGTGAAAGTCTCTATAATAACATACAAATGCTTGTCACCCATCATACCATTTTTTCTTCTCCCCAAATGCGTCACCTCAGGTAAAAATAAACTTGTAGTGAGAACCATTGTTTGATAATATCCCTCTAGTTTTCATCAAGTTTCCCAACATTTTTAATTTTTAATTTCTCTATTTTTCACTAGTAAGTGAGGCTGAGGTTTCTAGTTATTTATTACATAATACTCAAAAAGTCTCTATTCCTTCGTACCATTTGGAACCATATGAACTGAAATATTTTAAGAAATAATTGGATGATTTTCTTGAGGAATTATTTATACACCTGAGTATGTCACCATGGGTGGAACCTATTAACATTTCAAAGAAAACATCTGGTGCACTGCACCTAGGTTTTTATTATCATAATGTCAACTACTTTACGGTAATGAACCAGTATTTGTTTCCTTAGATATATAATTAAGTTGACCAGTTGAAATTGGTGAACTAGTTCTATGAGATTGATATTTGGTATGTATTCCACTAATTTTGAATTAAATAATATGAAATTATATATACATCCATTAGGAGTAGTTATTTCAATAATAAATATCTTTTTATGCCTTTTGGTCTAACCAATGCTCTTTTAGTTTTGATAGATTTGATGATCAGTTCTTTCCATGAGTACCTTGACATGTTTTTTATAGTCTTTATGGATAAAATCCTTGTTTACTCAAAAACCAAGGATGATCAAGTGTGTCATCTGAATATATTACTGTAAATTTTGATACATCAATGAATTTATTCCAATATTTTGAAATATTGTTCTAGATTATGTGTTTGATTTTCTTGGGGCACGTGGTATTGTAAAATGGTATTTATGTGATCCTAAGATGGTGAAAGCAATTATGACATGGAAAAAACCATATAATGTTTTCGACATTTAGATATCCTTTGGTATAGAAGGGTATTACCTTCAGTTTATCAAGGATTTCTCAATTTTGGCTTCTCTAATGACCACCCTCACTCAGAATAGAGTATAGTTTGTTTGTGTTGATAAGTGTTTATTTTATTTCAAGAGATGATATACCTTTTGACTTTTATACTTTTATTGACTCTTCTAGAGGCTGATCATGTATATTTCATCTTATTTGATGCATCATAATTGGTTTGGGGCTGTGTTCATATATAGGGTGGTCACATCATTTCTTATGGCTCTAGATATCTAAGGATACATTAGAATAATTATCTTACCCATGATCTTGAACTCACAATCATGTCTCATTATCTTATAGGGTGGAAGAATTTACTTTTTAGATAATGGATTACCATTTATTCTGATCACAAAGGGTTATTTATATCCCCTATCAAAAATATTTAAATATTATTCATAGGCATCAGGTGGATTATCTCAATCATTTTATTTCATAATTTCTTATACCTTGAGAAATGGGAATTTTATCCTTGATTCATTGAGTAGGAAAAATATATCTCATTCCATTAGGGAATTATGATAATATTGTTACATGATTATTATTTTTACATATTTTAATTTAGTGGTTTATGAGAATAAGTTTGAGGCTATTTTGAATAGTGTTTAGTTCACCTCCTCTCTTCCTGAGATGATTTATCAGGATCACCAGCATGATGATGAGTTCCATGGAATTAGAGACTCTCATAATGGTGGGTAGGACATCATTTATTTATCTTCCTCCATGGATTTTATTCTAGGTTTCCAGAATTGGTATGTTGTTCCTTTTTACATGAGTAAGGTTGTGATGGGAGATTGTTAGAGTTATCGGTGGGAAGTTCACCCTTCTACCATGATGATGTTCTATGGTATGTTGTGATGATTATTAATTTTATGAATGATATGGTAAGTCACTAAATTTTTTCATGTTGATCTACTTTTTAATAGGTTAATTCCACACACAATAACCCTTTAGGTTTTCTCTGGGCCCTTCTATTCTTTACTTGGAAGTGGTATGAGATTTATATGGAATGTATCTTAGGTTTTACTTGTACCCTCTGAAAATGAAATCAATATGGATTGTGATCAATTGGATGAACAAATAACCTCACTTTATACCCATCTATGATACAATAAAAGTCTTTGAAATAGGAATCTTGTATGAATATAAGGTTTTCTAGTTGTAGGGTATTCCATCTATGATATTTTGTGATTGGGATCCCTGGATAAATTCTAATTTTTTAAGAGGACTCCAATGGGGAATGATATCTTATGAGATATTGAGAACAACATATAACCTAAAAATAATGGTTATATAGAATGGTCTATACAAATTTTTGAAGAAATTATCTATTCTTGAATCGTCAATTTTGATGGAGCATGAGATGGGAAATTGGTATCGATTTATATTTCTTATAACAAAAGTTACCAATTTTTCATTTGAATGGATCCCATAGAGGCTTTGTATTTCCACCCATGTAAATATCAGTTGTTTTGGTCAGAGAATAGTGAAGTTCCCTTGGTTGGACCAAGTTTTGTCCAAGATATAATGACTAGGATTTAGTTGATTCATTATATAATGGTAAAGTCATAAAGATAATATAAATTCTATTTCGATTTTCATTGATGACTGTTGGAGTTTTCAATTGTTAATTTGGTGTTCTTGAGTGTTTCACCTCAGTTGGGTTACTAAATTCTTCATAAAACAATAAATCTTGCACCACGGTTTGTGGGATCTTTTGAGGTAATTGAGATAGTGGTAAAAGTGCCTTACCATTTATCACATCTATATAGTTGATGTGGATATATGATATGTTCCATGTATAACAGCTTCAAAAGTATCTCTCTAGCACATTTTACGTATTTTTCTAGGAGGATCTTAATGTTGAGCTTTATTTATTTGTCACTTATCATCTAGTCTAGATTATCAATTCTGAGATAAATGTACTTAGTGGGAGGATGATAACTTAGGTATGTGTATTATGGAATAATTGTTACGATTCTATTGAGACATGGGAGGTTAAGACACTGGTGAGAGAGAAGTGGCCTCATATATTTTATATTTAAATTTCATGAAACTCATTTTGGGGATATAATGTGTTTATGGTGGGGAGGTTGTAACATCCCATTACTTGTTTTTAGGTATTCCTTGACCCTTGTTTGTTTCCCAAATATTTGGGCCATATTTTTGGGTGTTTTATGTGATATTTGGAGAATTTTGGAAGACCTTTTAGTTTTACAATGTTGGTGCACTATTAGGTAAAACAATACACTTTGGTCAAGCAAATCATGCACCCTTTGACAGTTCACTGGAGGGTGGCGCGTTGTTCTTCCCAATCATGCGGCCAGAACCTCCAAATTATATGGAATCATGTAGTAGGAATATGAATGTTTTTAATAATGTTATCAAACTTTGCAACAACCAAGGTGAAACTGTTCATCCCAAACAGTATGAGTTCACGATTTGGGTGATCGGTTTGTTTAATCATGCGGCCCTCCCTAGGAAACCAAACAAACAGTAATTAATTCCTTTAAATATTAATTTAAAATTATTTAACACTCTTTTTAAGTTACATAATACTTCCATTTGTCCCCAGTATGGTTTTTCAGTACTTAGAGGCTCTAAAGAATTTATTTTGACTCATAAAACCTCATACTTTGGTCAATCAATTTTCTAGTGGAAGATTTGATCCTTCGAGTTAAGTGGATCTCCTCTTAAATTTTTTCTTTTGATATTTCATTATCTCCTCCTTAAAGGATGCTATATCATGTTTTTAATGATGGATATAAACTATATTTTATTGTATCTAATTCTTTTCTTGATATATCATTATTCTAGATCTAATTATATGATTTTCATCACCTTAAATCATTGTTGGTGTTTCTATTGTCTGTGTTGATCGTTTGATTTCATTGATTAATTTTAGGTGGTTCTATTTGATATTTTCCATGTAATTGAAACCATTAATTTCTTTATTTATTTTTCATGAAATTTTATTGGTTTATTAAACACCTATATTATATAATTTGAACTTGGAATTTGAAATATCATGGATTTTGAGAAAAACTCCAATTATAATGGAATTGGAATTGTGGAATGAATTTTTAGAATGATTAAATTAGTGAAATTTTTTTTGAATTTTTTTTTGAAAATGAATTAAATCTAAATTATGAAAAATAATGATTGTTTTTGGATTTGTTTCGCATGGAATTCGGGGATGACCTCCTGGATGGGAGATTCAAACGTTCCGATCGGTTTCTAAGGAGTTTATTCGTAGAACCAGAAACATCCAATGATTCCATATCCGTTTGGACCTACTTTCCAAAGGTAGGTGCTCATTAGTTTGTGGGCTAATGAGGCTTAGGAATTTGCATTGGTCGAGAGTATGGGAGGTCGGACTCATCACACCTTTTTGAGGGGAATTATTGTCTACTCCGGGACTCTCTTTATAGATTTAAGTTATGTTCATGAATCCTTATTACATTACCAAGTATAAAATGAGCTTTCCTTCAGTTTTAAAAATCAATGATTAAATATGTAATAAATTTAGAGAATATTTTATATGTATTCGAGGTTCTTCATCAATAGGGAATCATATTTATCTATTTAGAGATTCTAAGTCAATGGTATCCTTCAAAAACATTTATAAAAGTCTCTTGGTCATTATGATGACCAGGCTGATTTTAAAGCCACTCAGTGGGGAACTTGAAGTTTATCGTCATTCAGAAGGGCATGGATTATTTTAAAGTTGGGATCGAACCCATAAATGGGCTACCTACGTATCCTTTGTTTTGGAAAAGGAATCAGAACCCACGTAGTTCGAGTAATGGAGTATGACGGTTATGATTGATGGCTCAAAGAAGGATGTCATAATTACTTTTACACTCTAAGCTCACGTGAGTCATGCTCGGTGTGAGAAACAAGAGGTATTGGTAAAAAATTAGACAATTGTGCCATGAAATATGCAATCATAAGAAATTGTTTGGGGCGTATGTATGTATGACTGCCCAGATAGATGAAGCTTTAGGATTCACTTTTAGGGAGAAAATCCATGAACAGGGTCCATAAAGGTATATGTGCTTCATGGAGATTTGAATACTCTAATCTTGGGGCTTACTCCTAAGGAGGATGCCCAAGTTAGGAGGGGACTTATGATTGGGTTTTACTCCTGAAAAGGAAACCCAAATCAAGGGTAAATTAGGACTGGTTAAAGAGAAATTAGGGGACTTGGGGCTTATTCCTGAAAAGGAAGCCCAAGATTATAACTGGGTTTTATACTTGAAAAAGGAGACCCAGGTTAGGTATTAAGTTTTGGGGCTTATTCCTGAGGAGGATGCCCAAGTTACAGGACTCGGGGCTTATTCCTAAGAAGGATACCCATATTTGAGATTGGGTCTTACTCCTGAGGAGGATGCCCATATTTGAGATTGGGGCTTACTCCTGAGGAGGATTCCCATATTAAGGAATTAAGGTTTGGGGCTTACTCTTGAAGAGGATTCCCAAGTTTGGGAACTTTAAGAATGTGGGACTTACTCCTGAGGAAGATTCCCAAGTTAAAGGACTTATAACTGGGGATTATTCCAGAAAAATAGACCCAAGTTAAGGATTCTCTCATCTTAAAGGATGAGGTTGAATGAATGAACTCTCCATATTTAGTGACATAAGGATATTTAAATAACTAGGTTTTGAGAGATATTCCACAGAATTCCTTTCAGATAAGGAAGTCAAATCAAGAAATCATGCCATAAATGGCTTTAAAGAGTGTCTTGAAGACTGAATCTTGAAAAGGAAAGGTGTGATGGCTTAAGAGGGGTAAAATGGGAAAGATGGGCACCCAAAAAGGTAGGGGCGTGCAAGTCTTGAAAGGAGCGCAAGTATTGAGGCGGCACGCAAGTATTGGTCGCGCAAGTATACTTGCGCGACATGATGGGTACTTGCACGATTCTCAAAAATCATTAGAATATTTGAGAGACTCTTTATAAATCCCTTTAGAATCCTCTTGAGGTTCTTCCAAAAAAGGGACGCGCGAGTTCTATTGAAGGAATAAGGCGGCGCGCAAGTGTTGATGAGTTTCAACACTTAGTCCTTCCTTCTTCTCTTTAAATCTTCCGTTCTAGGTAAAAAAATTACCTTTAGAAGTGTTCCGGAAGCTTTGAGAAGAGACTTGGGCGTCGGGAGCTTCAATCCGAGTTTCTGGAAAAAGATCCTCTTGAATGGGGGGGCCACAGGGTCTATTTATAGGCAGGAGAAGACCCCGGGCGGTTATCACTTAAGTCGCGCAAGTCACTTGCGCGACCAAGGGCGTCGCGCAAGTGTACTTGCACGACAGTGATATAACTTGCGCGGTGCAGTTGCTTTTGATCCTTTGTTCATTCCTTTGTAGATTTTTGATGTTTTCTTCAAAGGTTGAATCACTTTGAGCTCAGATATTCCCCTTTTCCGATCTTTATATTCTGTGACGAAAGGAGCGTCAACAAAATTCCCCCCTCAGAGTTGGATCCGGAGAGAAATGAGGATTCGACTCTAAGGAAATCGAATACTATCCAAAGGAAAGGGGCGCGCAGGTCTTCAGGGCATAGAGGGTGGAGCACAAGTTTGCGTCGTGCAGGCCTTGAGCGCACTGGGTACGGCGCGCAGATAGGCCTCCTGGCCTATAAATACATGGCTTTTGGTCGTACAAGCATCCGGGTTTCCGGACTTCATAACTTCTCGAGCTCTCATCGCGCAGGTTATCTTAGCTGCGCAAGGTGCTCTATTTTCCAACGTTTTCTTTGATGTCGCGCTATTGTACAGGTATTTGTACTTGCGCGGTTTACACTTGCGCGTCAAAAATTAGCGCGGCACATGGATACTTGCGCACCATTCTTTAGACTTGCGCGCCTTTATGCCTTAGCCATTTTTTCCATTTAAGAGTTAGTTTATTCATCTTTTCTGCAGATTCAGTGGTTCCCAAGGGAATTGGAACGGCTGATGAACTGGCTAGCAAGCGGATTGATGACATGATGAACATTATTGTCCATGATTACTATGATATCTGCAACAGCACTCTCCCAGATTTGGCTAAGTACTTGAAGAAATATCATCTTAATTTTCCACAGAGCATCTACCTGCCTCTATATGGTCATGGTCACCTGCAAGGAGTCAATGTTCCAGATGCAAAGAACTATACACCTGAAATGCAGCTGCGCTACTACTCCTTCATTTCAGTTATGCTGTGCATTAAGAGCAACAACAATGGTGTGAACTTTCAAATTCTTCCTCCATGTCATTTCCTTGCATATATGAAAATGGAAAACCCATGGGCTGAAATTTGTTCCACTAATGGTTGGTGGAGAGAAGACAAACATGGTATTAGAGAAATATCTGAAAGGAGTACTCTCTCCAAATGGCTCTTTACTTCCAATGCTCCATTCTCAAATCCATGTATCCATCTTCCAAGTCTCTTGGACAGAAACAGAGTCACTGTTTGATCAGCAGAAAATTTTCTCAAACCGCACTCAAGAACATCCTTTTACAATTGTTCCAAGAAGAGCTGGTATCACTACATATCTTATTGTATCCAGTTGAATGAATGAATTCCAGGTGGTTTCTGATGAAGCTCGGGATGTCGTAAATCAAATGAAGTGTTATGTTGAAAGCCTCTTGTAATTCTTGAAAACGAGAAGAGACTCCAGTCTGTGGATGTCCTTCTAACTCTTGTGTATCAATGAAAAACACTTTCATATTCAATCATTTGTACCTGCATTCTTTCATTACATGCTTCAAATTTACTTTGCCAATGGGCCTAGTAAGCATAGTTTGATTTTTACTAGGATTATTACAAATAACCCTACAAACTTTGAATCTTTTAATTTCTCAATATTACCTAAATCATATGAAAATGTATATTTAGTGAGCTGGAACTTGACTTTTATTCAGAGTTCCTTTGTCTTTTGTGGGCAGTTTAAAGTCATGCATGCCGGACATAAAGGGGCTAATGTTTAAGGTCGAAATAGATTTGACCAAAATGGATTAAAATTGATTCAATTCCTTGACAATTTATCTGAAAACATATTACCATACTCAAGTATGAGGGAAAATATGTAAACTATGGCTTAAGAATATTTGAATCTGAGGAATGATATGAAAAATAGCTAAAAGACATTAGAAGAAGTAGTTTCCAAGAATGAAGTTACTATTATTTAACAAAACCCGTTAGGGGGTTGAAATATGCAGGGCCACCTAAGGACATTGGCTGCATGGTCAAATAAATAGCATCTTTCGGCTGACAAGTCTGTTATGTGGACTGTTTATGCAAGGCCACCTATAGGCACGTGCTGCATAGTCAGGAAAAAGAACTCTCAGAAATTTACTTTCCTAGTGCTAAAAGCCAGTGAAAGTTTATGGAGATCCAAATTTTCTAAAGTATAGAGTTTGTTGTATGGAATAAGGTACTTGAATATAGAGAAGATATTTTCAGACAAGATTATCGAAGAACTGGATGAATATCACTCCTACGAAGGTCTGACCCAAACGTAGGGAAGAAGAATAAACCATAGACTTGAATACTTTCAGATCATGAAAAAGGATATGGGACAAATATGTTAAGGATGGCTATTTTTTGCGGATCCCTACATATTGTCGTTTAAGACAAATAACGACAAAAGAGGCATTCTTCTCAAGAATGAAGTTACCATTATTTAACAAACCCGTTAGGGGGTTGAAATATGCAGGGCCACCTAAGGGCATTGGCTGCATGGTCAAATAAAATAGTATCTTTTGGCTAACAAGTCTGTTATGTGGACTGTTTATGCAAGGCCACCTATGGGCACGTGCTGCATAGTTAGGCAAAATAATTCTCAGAAGTTTGACATTTTTGTGACTAGAAGTCATGAAAAGGGTTATGAAGATCTGAAAATATTTAAGGTTAGGATTATAACACATAAAGATGGGTATTTTCTAATGTATATAGAGATACATAGGTCAATGATAACCATAATCATGTTGTGGCTGGGTCCTGAATTGAAATTTTGGACTTCACTACGTATCTCATAAGAATGAGAATCAAGCCATACGTAGTTCTTGAAATGCAGTTTAACATCGTGCAGGACGAAAGTATGAGTGATCTTAGTTTAGGGTCATATAATTTGGACCATAATAATGAATACACAGTGTGTGTTTTCATGAGGACTTTTCAGCCAAGGGACTGAAAGTGAAATTTGGGGTTAGGCCCAAAATACTTGGGGCTGTATTCGAGGGATACTCAAACGTTCCTACGTATCCCATAAGGATGGGAATCAAGCTCACGTAGTTCTAGAACTACCCTTTGTACAAATTTGGTTCGTACATGTGAAGGGTGAAAGGGGACTTTAGTGCAATGATGGTTTAACCCGAGATAAAAAGTTTAGGCATTACCATGTATGCACGTAGTCTTTTGAAAATGAAAACCATGATTGAAAAATCGATGTCAATAATAGTTTTCTCTCAAATGAGGAAATCAAGAATATTGTAGTTTATTGTCGTACCGGAAAAAAGTGTTGCATATTTTAATGTCATATAACAAGGACGAAAGTTAATCAATGTAAATATATTGATTCTAGGTGCGGTTTCACGAATCAACATCATATGATATGGTGGTGAACCGATGTGAAGAGATTGTTTTTGGGCTTGAACCCTGGGAGGTTGCCTACATACCCAGCCTGGAGGGCAAGGATCAAAGTCCGTGTAGTTCAATTAAAGAATGAATTAATGATCAAGTTGTTCTTGGGGACAATGATCTAATAAAAAATGTTGTTGGGACTTACACATGGTTAGGGGCCCAAAAAGAGTGTTATGGTTGAGGTTTGCTCTAAGCTCACGTGAGTCATACTCGGTGTGAGAAACAAGAGGTAATAACAACCTTAACGATGCACAGTTTAATGTCATGTAGGACATATTCAGGGACTATGCAGTTTAAAGTCTTGCAGTCAGGACTATTGGTGCTGCACAGTTTAGTGTCATGTAGCAGGGAAAAAAATAACAGTTTAATGTCATGTAGGACAAAAAGGGGATTTGTGCAGTTTAATGTCATGCAGTAAGGACAAAAGAGTGTACCATTTTAACATCATGTCGGACGAAAGTGCAAATAGTTTAAGGTCATATACATGGACCGTGAATGGTGTAGTTTAATGTCATGCTGGACCTTTGAGATTATATAGTTTAACGTCTTTACGGACGTAAGGGACTTTTATAAAGTTTAGCGTCATGTAGTTATGACGTCACAGTTTAACGTCTTGCTGGACATAAGGGAGTTGCAAATAGTTTATGGTCATATGCATGGACCAAGGATGATGCAGTTTAAGGTCTTGATAGACGGTTTAGGGAACTTTTTCACAGTTTAACGTCATGTTGGACGAAGTTGCAGTTTAAGGTCATACTGGACCATTGCTGTATATTTTAACGTCATATAGAAAGGACAAAATGGTGCTGCACAGTTTAGTGTCATGTTACAGGGACATCTTCTTTTCTACAGTTTAACGTCATGTTGGACGAAAGTGCAAATAGTTTAAGGTCATATGCATAGACCGTGGATGGTGCAGTTTAAAGTCATACTGGACTATTGTTGTATGAACCAATTGTAAGAGTCTTGGTTCTGGGGACCATATTTTGTGTTTATACAAAATATTTCTTCACAAATCTGGCATTGGTTGGAGTCGTGATGAGTTCTCCATCCATTGAGATTAATGAATAAGCTCCATTGGAGTAGACCCTATGTATTGAATAAGGTCCTTCCCATTTTGGCTCAAGCTTGGGAGGTTTCTTTCCTGGTATCATTGGAGTTCTGAGAACTAATACCAATTCTCCCTGAATGAATTAACGATGATGAACTTTTTTGTTAAAAGCTCGTGCTATTCGATTTTGATAGATTTCCAAGTGGTGCAAAGTGCACAATCTTTTCTCATCTAACTGTTCCAATTCATTCAATCACTTTTGGGATTGCTCATCTGTAGATAACTAATCACAAATGGATACTCTGAGTGAGGGAAATTGAACTTCAATTGGCAAGACTGCTTCTGTTCCATATACCAACGAATATGGAGTTGACCGCATTGCATTGCGGGTGGTAGTCCGATAAGCCCATAAAGCATGAAGGAGTTTATCAGGCCATAACCTCTTATCTTTATCCACCATCTTTTGCAGTATATTTGAAATATTCATGTTAAAGGCTTCTATTTGTCCATTGGCTGCCGCATGATACCTAGATGAATGGTTGGATTTAATGTTGTATTCTTGATATAATTTCTTCACCTCAGAAGAACAGAAGTTGGTGTCGTTGTCCGTCAATATGGTATGAGGGACACCAAATCTAGTAATGATGTTAGACTTGATGAAGCTAACAATGCATTTAAAACTGACTTCTTTGAGAGGTACTGCTTCTGCCCATTTGGAAAATAAATCAGTAGCAGTAAGAATGTACTTAAACTGCTTGGCCATAGCTGAAGGGTAAGGTCTCACCACATCCATTCCCCATGTGGAAAATGGCCATGAGTATTTAGTTGTATAAAGAAAATCTGGAGGTTGATGAATGAAGTTGGCATATACTTGACATGAATGACACTTCTTTGTGAAATCAACACGATCTTGTATCATTGAAGGCCAAAAGTATCCAAGCCTTCAAATTTGATCAGACAATCTATGTCCAGACTGGTGGGCACCATATACTCCTGCATGCACTTCTTTCATGACAGCCATTGTCTCTTCACCATCAATGCATCTGAAGAGAACTCCATCAAAACCACGTCTGTAGAGAATTTTTTCTAGGTGGTCTGGGCTATCATAAAGAGTAAAATTGACCACACGTCACCGGATCTGTTCTTTCTCGGCTCTATCAGGTGGAAGTGTTCCATTTTGAAGGTATTCCCTGATAGGTGTC
Organism: Viscum album; assembly: GCA_963277665.1. NCBI lineage: Eukaryota > Viridiplantae > Streptophyta > Magnoliopsida > Santalales > Viscaceae > Viscum > Viscum album. Next base: position 1,408,215,396 of record OY728135.1, read on the forward strand.
ATCCATCCGGTAGTATGACCATACGGTTCAGGAATGGGACTAATTTCATTAATTTCCTCTATTCTGGCTTGAACATAAGGTTAAATTGCACGATGGTGGGAAATACGGATGGTTGTCTCATCCCGATTTGGATCTGCTAGAGTTGTGGCTATATTAGCCAGTGCATCAGCTTGAGCATTTTGTGATCTTGGGACATAAGAAAATGTCAGTTCTGAATGGAATTCCTCCATCAACTCTCTGACGTAGTCATACAAAGGGATTAATTCTTCTTTTCTGATGGCATAATCCCCATTGACTTGTTTGATTACCAGGTCTGAATCACCTTTCACTTTTAAGTGATTCACGTGTGCTTGGAGTGCTAACTCCAAGCCTGTAATGAGATCTTGGTATTCGACTTCATTATTAGTACCACCTTCCCACAATAGAAAGGAATAAGGTAACAATGCCTTATCTGGAGAAATGAGTACAATTCCTAAACCAACTTTGTTGAATTTTGGATTTTCCATTTTCTTCCCTGTTGGACTTCTGGAAGCACCATCAAAATACATTTCCCATGTTTTAGGATTCACTTGAATAGAGAAAACTTCCTCATCAAGGAGTTCAATATCTGAAGACGTGTCTTCCATGGAAGGATGTTCAGCCAGGAAATCAGCCAGAGCTTGACCCTTTATTGCATTTTGAGACAGATACTGAATGTCGAACTGTTGCAAAATAACTGCCCACCTTGCTAGACGTCCTGTAAGCATTGGACGACTAAGGATGAATTTGAGCGGATTATTGAGAGATACCAATTGGACCTCGTGATGTTGCAAGTAGTGTCTCAGTTTCTGAACTGCAATGATTAATGTCAGGCAGCACTTCTCAATACTTGAATACTGGGTTTCTTCTTCAATCATAGTTCTACTGAGATAGTAGAGGCTATTTTCATTCCCAGCATCATTCTTTTGAGCAAGAAAGGCCCCCAATGATCGCTCTAGAGCTGTCACATAGAGGATAATTGGTCTTCCTTCAACAGGTGGCATGAGTACTGGTGGACTCAAGAGGTATTTCTTGAGAACATCAAATGATTCTTGACATTCATCAGTCCACTGGTAAGTGACTCCTTTCTTCAATAATTTGGTAAAGGGTAAACTTTTACCCGCCAAATTGGCAATGAAACACAGAATATAGGATAAGTGTCCTTTAAGTCCTCTTAATTCTTTCAAATTCTGAGGAGGGGACATACCAAGGATTGATTTGGTCTTCTCAGGATCGACTTCAATACCACGATGGCGTACAACAAAGCCGAGGAATTTTCTTGAGGTTAACCCAAAAGAACATTTTAAGGGGTTCATCTTCAAATTTTGTTGTCGAAGCTTGTGGAATATGACTTCCAAATCATCCAAGTGATTAGAACGTTGTTTGGATTTAACCACCAAATCATCTACATAGCATTCAACAAATTTCTCTAAGAAAGGTTTGAAGATACGATGCATGGCGCGTTGATATGTTGCACCTGCATTCTTTAAACCAAAGGGCATCACCCGGTAACAAAACACACCTTGAGGGGCTCTGAAGGCTGTAGATTCCTCATCTTCTGGGGCCATTCGAATCTTATTATATCCGGAATATCCATCCATGAAGGAAAGTACTTCATAACCAGTCGTCGCATCAATTAAGAGTTCTGTAATCGGAACTGGGAAATCATCTTTAGGACAATACCTATTAAGATCTATGAAATCGATGCAAACCCTAATTTGTCCATTCTTTTTCTTTACAATGACAATATTAGCCAACCACTTGGTATATTGAACTTCTCTAAAGAAGTTAGCTTTGATCAGCTTATCCACTTCAGATTCAATTTTGGAAGCATAGGTTGGGTGTGTTCTTCTCGCGGCTTGCTTAAATCCTCGATGTTCTTTTGGTAAACCCAAATGATGAGTAGCAATATCAGGATCAAGCCCAGGCATTTCTGTATAATTCCAAGCAAAAATATCTTTATTTTGCTTTAGAAAAGAAATTTACATCTCTTTCTCTTCAAGGGTCATGGCCGCACTAATTAAATTGGGGCGTGGATCTTTCTCTGTACCCAGATTTATTTCTCTGAGTTCATCCACAATGGTAGAGATACCCTCTTCAAATGCTGGAGGAGCATCTCTAAGATCTTCCTCTTCCTCTTCATCATGTGTTATTTCTTCCGTTTCTACTTGCATAGTAGATGACAAAATGAAATTTTCATGATCATAAGAGATATCAAAATTTTCACATTTTGAAGAAGAAGCTTCCATTTCCGACCCTATTGATGATAAAGGGCCTTCTTTGGGAAATAAAGAGGAAATGATGGATTGAGAATCGACATCATTATTCACCTCTGGTGTTGCTATAACTTCTTCTGGCCTGATTGGAGAAGTATAGACTTGTTGGATTTCAGCAGATGAAATGAAGACGTCACCAATTATGCTTTCATCACTGTTTGGTAGGTTACCAATTTCTCCCATGTTGTCTGGCTCGATTGCCGTAACTGACATTATGGATCTTTCCATAAGAGTATTTTGATTTGGGCCTATTTTGTCAATTTGACTGATAGGTAACACATAATCTGTACTCACATGTGTAAATGGATTTATTGGAATTTTCTCCAAACCATATGGAGCATTAACTTTGGTAATTTCCTTCATTGTAGATTTTTCTCTTCCCTTCATGTGATAAAATTCTGCCTCAATGTATTGAGACTCACATGTCTTGAACGGGGAATTATCACCATACAATGTTCCAACTTGACTATTGAAACAGTATTTGAGACATTGATGGTATGATGAAGGAATAGCTGCATGCTGATGTAGCCAGGGTCTTCCAAGCAGGACGTTGAAAGCTGAGTCTTGATCAACAATCATGAAATCCGAATTGGATACAAGATCTCCAAACTGGGTTCTGAGTGTAACTTCGCCCAGTGGTTCTTGTTCATTTTTATCATATCCTTGTAACATCATGGTAGAAGGAGATAAATCAGATTCCATGAGGCCCAATCGACGAAGTGTACGAATGGGCATGAGGTTGACTCATGAACCATTGTCAATGAAAACTCTTCGGATATCTACACCATTGAATTTGCAAGATAAGTAGAGAGGTTTTATGTGCCCATGCACAACATCATCTTCATCTTTATCAGTAAAAGATATCACTGCATGGCATTCTGCAGGATTATTCTCTATGTGATAGACTTCAGCTGCAGCAATTTCAGCTTCAAACTCCTGAGGACTTGACAAAGCTTCGATGAGTGCTTCCCGAAGATCTTTTGACAGATTTAAAGCATCTAAAATTGATAACGTGGCTGGTACTTGGGCCAAGTGTTTCAATATATCATACTTTTGATCTAGAGGTCTGCATTTCCCAACAGGAATATGTGGTTTAGCAGGTACCTTGGAAGCAGATGCTTTGTAAGCTGATGCATCTTGTATTGGGATAGAAGTTGGCAACATCCTTGGTTTTGGAAGATTAGACTGATTAGATCCATGTACTTGCTGAGATAAAGAAGATGGAACCTTTAATTGGTCTTCCAAAATAACTGTACCAAAACTGAGTTGGCCATTGGCAGAAGAACTTGCTTGTTCTTTTTGAGCTCGCTGAAGGTCTCTACCACGAGTTTCTGCTGCATACACAGTGCTAGCAGGGGTAGAATTGGAGTAGTGGCTTTGGAAAGATCCACGTCTTCCTCTGTATCCTGAACCTCTGGAACTTCCTCGGATTCCCTTATTTGATACAGGGAATTCAGGCTCATCAATACTGGAATATGGATCTGTTAATTGAATCATATTAACAGAACCGAAGATTAACTCTTCGTCTGATAAAGATCCTGCCTGACTAGCCTGTTTAGGCTGTGCCTTTTTATGGGTCGGTGCCCGTTGCTTTGAAGTAGATATCATAAAATCTGCCAGAGTCAAAGACAACTTAGGCCTCGATATATACTCATCTTCTTCTGATTCCTCTTTCTTCTTTGAATTGCGCTGCCCTTTTGAGGATTTGTATTTTGATGGAGGCTTCACTGTAGCTTTTGTAGAAGACACAACTGGATTCTTCAATTGTGTTCGCAAAATGGAATGGGTCCGATTGATTTTCTTTCTGACCATCCAATCATCATATTTTTGCGCAGTTTTGCTTCTGACTTCCTGCCACTCGCCTCCTTCCTCTGGACCTGTAGCGGTAACACATGCTACATGAGCTGAAGAACCCTTCAATTTGACTTGTCCCAAGTCGACCATCTTTTGCAGGAGGTCTTTAAAGACAAAACACTCTTTGATGGGATTCCCCAACATTTGATTAAAGGGACAATAATTGGAACGGTCTTCATCTCCTTCCTTATTTGGCCTCTTGGGCACTGGTAATTGAACCAAATTATTTTCCAGAGCTGAAATGAAGTAACCAGAAACTTTCTCATTTCGGAAAGAGTATGTTTTACTCTTCATATCCTCAAATTGTTTTCGTCGTTGATCTCTTTGATCATTTGGACGAAACGGCCTTTTTTGTTGGCGTTCAGGAGGTGGAGTCCTTCGAGAAGATGAAGGTTTTGAAGTAGATATAGGTACAGGTGCTTTTTTAAGCATAACTGTAGTAGTTTTTGATTTACCCATTCTTCTTCCTGGAGCTGATGGAATTACACGATATTTAACCTTAGCCTGTATAAGGGAATCTTCAATCTGCTGAGCGATTGAAGTAAGGTCTCGAAACCCTCCTGTGTATTTCACAGGGATCAATGGCGTGCGTAATTCGTCATGCAAATTTACCACATATATTGGCAACAGCTCTTCCTGAGGGAGTGCTAAACTCAGGGAATACGTTAATCCCTTCCAGCGAGCAATGAAATTAGAGACTCTTTCATTCTCCCTTTTCTTGCAGTTTGTAAGATCGAAAACTGTCGTTTTTGGAAAAGTTGAGCTGAACTGAAGAAGGAATTTTTGATGAAGATCCTCCCATCTGATGATTGACCGGGATTGCAATCTTGTATACCAGACAAAAGCTGGTCCTTGCAAGGTTCGCACGAAGCATCGGAGTTTCACTGCTTCTTGCTGCTCTGTAGTTTCCATCATAGGATCACAACAAGACACGTAATGCATCAAATGTTGTTCAGGGTCGCCTAATCCATTGAATGTAGGGAAAACGGGGTTTCCAAAACTGGATGGAGGAGAAATTGAATCTACCCATTCAGGGTAAACTTTCTTTTCAGGTTGAACTTGCGCCCGTTTCCCTTCCATAGTTTCTAACCGAGCTGTTAATGACTCAATAGTAGTTATTAACTTTTGAGAAACATCAGGTTGAACTTGGTTTTGGGTAGGTGAAATAAATGGAGCTTGGACAGACGTGGTGGTTGGTGCTGCAACTGATGGTAGCACTACCAACCGTTGTTGCGCTTGACCCACGGGATTATAGCTCTGAGGGTGTACTGATAAAGGAGGATATTCTTGATCCATCTCAGTAACTATAACAAATTCCTTCGGCTGTCGAACTTCAGCATTCTTAAGAAGAAGACTACTCTGAAGTAGTTCTGCATTCAACCTTCTTAATTCTTTCATTTCTTCCTCTTGTTGTGCAAACCTTTTCTCTAATGAGAGCGATTGACCTTCTCTAGAGGAAGGATATGTAACCTGATTCTTTCCCTTCCCTTTGTTGGATACCTTTTGGAGGGAGGGAAGTGGATTACCTAGGTTCTGAGTAATCCTTTGACTTCATGTACGTACACCTTCTTCATTTGTATCGGTGCGTACATTTTCTTGAGCAGGACGCTCTTCATCTGAGTCCCCTGCGTGAGTATCCTCTGGTGGATTAGCAACAATGGCATTGATGACATTGATTGATGCATAATGCATCACATCCCTTCTATCAACATTTCTGTGATATTTTCTTCTTTCATGTCTTTGATGAGACATTTCCTTTTGTTGATTCAATCCTTTAGGAATTTCTTGACGAGCTATAATTTGGAGGGAATCTCCTGATAATTTGGCTCTTCGTTCCTCTTGGGGCTTCTTCCCCAATCGAGAAAAGACCGATATTCTCTGAGAAGGGGATTGATGATTTGAAAGAGTCCCCAGTCTCGTGAACTGGGGATGTTCCTGCTGATTCTGCTCAACTCCTCGAATCCCATTTGTTGACTCTGAGGGTTGGGTTAGAGAAGTCCCCAGTCTGACAAGCTGGGGTGGCTCTTGACATGCTACGTCTAAGATCTTCTTAAAAGATCTCTTGATCTTGCGAATCTTAGTTCGGAAATTAGCTGGATGCATTAGCCTGTATCCACTTTTATCACCTGGTTCAACAGAACGTTGGATGATTTCCGAGACTTCTTTCATTTGATGACGTGTTTTCTCCATACGAGAGGCTTGTGGAATATTCTCGCCTACTTGATGTAGGATCAATTCAACAACTTGTTCTCTATATGCTTGATTTTGAGAGGAACTAGTTGAAGCATGTTCTTGAGAAATCTTTTGATTATGAACAAAGCCCATTGACTGTGGCCGGCCATGGGCAATAACATTGCATGAGACCATTTTCGGCGGGCTTTGCTGACTGGAAAGCACTGTGAAATATAGTGCTCCATGAACACCCCATCCTCTGATATGAACATCAGATGGAGCATTGGAAATTAACTGACGCAATTTTCTTAGTGCGCCGAGGCATGAACGTTGAAGGGTTCTCTGTTGTTTTTCAGCCTTCGGATACCGAGAGACTGATAGAGATGCCAAATCAATCTGATGTTGTAGCCCTTCTATTATCTTAAGATGATTTTCATATTCATCATAAGATAATACATTCTTCTTTAATTGACAAAGAGTTTTCCATATGTTGAGACGAATATCATGGATTCCATCATCCGTTAACATCTTTGGAATGTCGTACTGGGAGTCATCCAAAGGCCAAAACATGACTGGTACTTCACCTTTTTCCAGTTTTTTCCTCATGTTCAGCATTTCCTCTTTATCATTAAATGAAGATTCTTCTACCTGTTTTGACCAGAATTGGTGTTTCCTTGTTGCTTCATCGGATTCAACAAGATTGGTAGAGAGATCATTGGTCAAACTAGAAGATGCATGACTTAGGGGTGGTTCGGAGAATGACCTACACCCTGGGCTATCTTCTGATTGAGAAAGTATTTCACTTGTTAGCGATAAAGCATCAGACATGACTGGTTTCTCATTTTCAAGTGCCTCAAGATAAGAGGGCTTTCTCAGCACTACATTGTCCACTGGAGTATTTTCCAGGCAATGTGAATCACTACTGCGGAGAGGACTTTCACAGCGAAATTCATCATCATGGGGAGGACCACCATAATGGGTTACAGCAAAAGATGAGATCTCTTGCTCCTTGGTCTTCTGACCACACAGAGGGTTCTTGTGGCTCTCATCTGAAAAAGAAACTTCAAGATTGACCGAATTTTCATGAAGCAAGTCTTCATGAGGAAGTGTCTATTGAAGACCTTCAGAATTAATGTTCCCGTTATCGGGAACTGAGGGAGTAGAATCTTGAATTCCAATAGATAAATGTCTGAGGGCTTTAAGAACTCCATCATCGAGCAAGGCCTTGTTGCAAATTGGCCTTTGATCTCCTGACTGTGCTGGGCGGATCTTTTTCTTAGATGCCTTCTTACTTGCTTTGGAAACCACTTGTTGACGAAAGTGTTTACTCTGAGCAGGTGTATGTGCCTGATCAGGAAAGATGGTCAGGTTAGGCTGACGATCTCCACTCAAATCAGGTTTATGTGCCTGACTTGGTTGTCCGTATGATATGGGGGAGTATTCCCCATGACCCTATTGGACTGGAACAGATGTGTGTGTCTGTTCCGGAGTGAATCATTGATGTGTCACTCCACTGCTAGGGAGAGATTTATGTGTCTGTCCCTGAGATGATGCTGAAGCTGTTATGATATCATGGAAAGCATCCAGAATATGAGCAGGAATTCGCTTCTTCTCTTTCACCATTGATAAAATATGTTCGGTGACTTCAGCCGCCGGAACGGGGATATACGTCCATTCCGGGTTTGGAGTAGGTGTATGTGCCTGCTCCTGTCCTCCTTTTCCTATCAGTGAATCCTGACAGTACTCAAGTGTGGAGGCAGAGAGTTGAGTCTGCCTCATGTTTGTCATCGGGGCTTTCCGACTGACTTCTCCGTGCGCTACCAAGCGAGACTGTTGGTAGGCTTGATTAGTATTAGCAGGTGTATGTTCCTGCCTATAGTACTCCACCGGAATTGCCTGGCGGGATTGGCTTGATGCTGCCAGATGAGTCTGTTGGACAGCGGAATTAAAAAGGACAGGTGTGTGTTCCTGTTCGTTCTCCACCAAGTTAGGTTGGTGGAATCCATCATATGTAGTCAGGTGAGCCTGATGACTAACTGATGATGCATAAGCAGGTGCATGTTCCTGCCTATAGTACTCCGCTGGAATTGCCTGGCGGGATTGGCTTGATGCTGCCAAATGAGTCTGCTGGACAGCGGAATTAAAACGGACAGGTGTGTGTGCCTGTTCGTTCGCCACCAAGTTAGGTTGGTGGAATCCATCATATGTAGTCAGTCGAGCCTACTGACTAACTAATGATGCATAAGCAGGTGCAAGTTCCTGCCTATAGTACTCCGCCGGAATTGCCTGGCGGGATTGGATTGATGCTGCCAGACGAGTCTGCTGGACAGCGGAATTAAAATGGGCAGGTGTGTGTGTCTGCTCATTGTTTTCCACCAAGTTAGGTTGGTGGACTTCTCCGGAGATGGAAGGGATGATAACCTACCAATTGTTAACCAGATTCCGTCTCTGGCAGTTTATCTTGCCTGCTCGGGTTCGAAGAACCTGAGCTGAATGCCTGGATTCGGTACCCTCATCATGTTGAGGGCGCACTACCGCACGAGTCTGGCGGCTATTATTGATGGGAGCCCTCAGGAAGGGATCCTGTATTTTTGAATTAAGGCCCTGAGGGACCTTCTCATTCACTTCCTCGGAGTAAGGGAGTGAATGGAAATTGCGTTCCGGGGATAATGACCCGAAACGGTTAGAGACAGCAGTCATCACCGCCTGCTTCTTGATTGCTGGTCACCGTTGTCCGGACGACCAGGTAGAGTTTTTAACTTGGAGGTCTTGACGAGCGGCCTCCAGAGTTGGGATAGTACCGTTGTGACGGTACTTCTTAACCAGTGCATTAGAAACCCAGCGTTGAATATGCTGAGTTGGTGATGTCATCCTCAGAGCGGACGACGTTCCAGCAGGAGTAGCAGGATTGGTTTTCACAGCAGTAGACCTCACTATAGAGGTGTTTACAGCATTAGTATTCACAGGGGTGAATTTAAGGAAAGCCATTTTGCATAAGATCTTGAGAAAAGAGTGCATGTTCCATATAACAGACATAATCAAGATGAATCAGGCCACTGCATCTTTTGGATGAGCATATGTCAATGATTGCTTTTTTGGCACAAGGGGCCTAAAAAATAAGAAGAACATCACTTTAACTTGGTTAAGGATTCACCTCGGGTTCACAATGTTTTGTTTCGCACGGAATCTGGGGATGACCTCCTGGATGGGAGATTCAAACATTCCGATCGGTTTCTAACGGGTTTATTCGTAGAACCGGAAACATCCAATGATTCCATATCCATTTGGACCTACTTTCCAAAGGTAGGAGCTCATTAGTTTGTGGGATAATGAGGCTTAGAAATTTGTATTGGTCGAGAGGATGGGAGGTCGGACTCATCACACCTTTTTGAGGGGAATTATTGTCTACTACGGGACTCTCTTTATAGATTTAAGTTATGTTCGTGAATCCTTATTACATTACCAAGTATAAAAGGATCTTTCCTTCAGTTTTAACAATCAATGATTAAATATGTAAGAAATTTAGAGAATCTTTTATATGTATTCGAGGTTCTTCATCAATAGAGAATCATCTGTATCTATTTAGAGATTCTGAGTCAATGGTATCCTTCAAAAACATTTATAAAAGTCTCTTGGTCATTATGATGACCAGGATGATTTTAAATCCACTCAGTGGGGAACTTGACGTTTATCATCATTCATAAGGACATGGATTATTTCAAAGTTGGGATCGAACCCATAAATGGGCTACCTACGTATCCTTTGTTTTGGAAAAGGAATTAGAACCCACGTAGTTCGAGTAATGGAGTATGACGTTTATGATTGATGGCTCAAAGAAGGATGTCATAATTACTTTTACACTCTAAGCTCACGTGAGTCATGCTCGGTGTGAGAAACAAGAGGTATTGGTAAAAAATTAGACAATTGTGCCATGAAAGATGCAATCATAAGAAATTGTTTCGGGCTTATGTATGTATGACTGCCCAGATAGATGAAGGTTTAGGATTCACTTTTAGGGAGAAAATCAATGAACAGGGTCCATAAAGGTATATGTTCTTCATGGAGATTTGAATACTCTAATCTTGGGGCTTACTCCTAAGGAGTATGCCCAAGTTAGGAGGGGACTTATGATTGGGTTTTACTCCTGAAAAGGAAACCCAAATCAAGGGTAAATTAGGACTGGTTAAAGAGAAATTAGGGGACTTGGGGCTTATTCCTGAAAAGGAATCCCAAGATTATAACTGGGTTTTATACTTGAAAAAGGAGACCCAGGTTAGGGATTAAGGTTTGGGGCTTATTCCTGAGGAGGATGCCCAAGTTACGGGACTTGGGGCTTATTCCTAAGGAGGATGCCCATATTTGAGATTGGGGCTTACTCCTGAGGAGGATGCCCATATTTGAGATTGGGTCTTACTCCTGAGGAGGATGCCCATATTAAGGAATTAAGGTTTGGGGCTTACTCCTAACGAGGATGCCCAAGTTTGGGAACTTTATGAATTTGGGACTTACTCCTGAGGAAGATGACCAAGTTAAAGGACTTATAACTGGGGATTATTCCTGAAAAGGAGACCCAAGTTAAGGATTCTCTCATCTTAAAGGATGAGGTTGAATGAATGAACTCTCCATATTTAGTGACATAAGGATATTTAAATCACTAGGTTTTGAGAGATATTCCACAGAATTCCTTTCAGATAAGGAAGTCAAATCAAGAAATCATGCCATAAATGGCTTTGAAGAGTGTCTTGAAGACTGAATCTTGAAAAGGAAAGGTGTGATGGCTTAAGAGGGGTAAAATGGGCAAGATGGGCACCCAAAAAAGGTAGGGGCACGCAAGTCTTGAAAGGCGCGCAAGTATTGTGGCGGCGCACAAGTATTGGTCGCTCAAGTATACTTGCGCGACATGATGGGTACTTGCGCGATTCTCAAAAATCATTAGAATATTTGAGCGACTCTTTATAAATCCCTTTAGAATCCTCTTGAGGTTCTTCCAAAAAAGGGACGTGCGAGTTCTATTGAAGGAATAAGGCGGCGCGCAAGTGTTGATGAGTTTCAACACTTAGGCCTTCCTTCTTCTCTTTAAATCTTCCGTTCTAGGTAAAAAAAATTACCTTTAGAAGTGTTCCGGAAGCTTTGAGAAGAAACTTGGGTGTCGGGAGCTTCAATCCAAGTTTCTGGAAAAAGATCCTCTTGAATGGGGGGCCCACAGGGTCTATTTATAGGCAGGAGAAGACCTCGGGCGGTTACCGGGCGGTTATCACTTAAGTCACGCAAGTCACTTGCGCGACCAAGGGCGTCACACAAGTTTACTTGCGCGGTGCAGTTGCTTTTGATCCTTTTTTCATGCCTTTTTCGATTTTTGATGTTTTCTTCAAAGGTTGAATCACTTTGAGCTCAGATATTCCCCTTTTCCGATCTTTAGATTCTGTGACGAAAGGAGCGTCAACAGGATTGAAAGGCATGAAATGATAAAAATCCCATGTTTTCAATTTGAATTTGAATTGGCATAATGAAACTGAAAATTGGTCAATTGAATTGTAAATGATGACGATTATTGAAATTAGATTATTTTCCAATTATTTATTTACTTATTAATCACATGTCATCCTATGTAGTTAGTTAGTTATTTAGGAAAATATTTTCAGCATCAGAATCCCCAATATATTTATTGACATTTAAAACATTAACAAAATCCTCTTTTGGAATGATTATATCAAATGAGAAGTTGAAGAGTCCAATTCGTCATGATCCTATATAATGTGGGCACACTTGTTTATCCCTGATCATGCATTTTAGAAATGTGAGGGTCCTATATCTAGTAGCTAACACACATTAGGGTATCTGACCATGGTTTTTGTTATGTATGTTTTGATTATATATTCCAATTCTTATTTAACATTTTTATTCATTTAAAATTGTTTATGTAAGTAATTTTATATGAATTTTTTATTTATTCCATGCCTGAAATATTTTCTATCTATAGAAAAAAATATTTAAATATTTAAATATTATATTATTCCTTGTCTTGTTTTATTTAAATTTAAATCATGATTGGATTATTATTATTATGGAATCTATTATGGATCACTATGTGACACCCTACTACAATTTTCATCTCACACGCTCCATCTACAATCGTGATTTTGTATATTTTCTTATGATAAGTATTATAAAAGTAAGATAATGGCATAAGGGTGGTGGATGATCTTGATCTTTGGGATTCTGGAGTGATTATGGTTATCGATGGTTCTGAGGTCCACTTGTTACACTATGTTTTGAGACTTTTCATCGTTTCTTGGTTTCAGTTTGACTTGATGTTTCATTTTATTGTTTATCTATCTACTTATGTAATGTTATACCTGTTCTATTTCTAGTAAATTAAAAATTCGGATTATTTACATAACAACTTGTATTCATTTATATTCTGTTATTTTTTGGGAAAAAAAATGTCCCCTCTTTATCTTGTATGATGACAGGTGCTTGTCGCCAACCTGTGGGGATTGGGATTTCCCTTTAGGATATATATATATATATATATATCAAATTTTGTATCAGGTTACTGGGGTAATTGAGCTAGTTTGTGACACTACCATTATAATTTCAAAATATTATTTTCAATTAAAATGTTTACCTATATAAGTGAACATATTTTAAAATATATATATTTCAAAATAGAAAGTTTATTTTCCTCAAGAATTACCCTAAGTAATCTTTCAAAATCATATTACACAAAAGATGACATCCTTGGATGTTATTTAATCTTTACTAATGAAATAATTTAATGATACCAGGCTTATTCATTCTCTATAAGGTCTAAGATTATGCTAAAAAGAAGAAATTTTTATGAAACCCATTTCTTATCCATGGTTTATGATATGATGAAATGTTTATGAAACCCATTTCATTTCATGGTTTATGATATGATGAATGATTTATGATAATTTGGAACAGAAAAATATGGTTTTCATTATGTGATGGGTGGAACTAATGTCTCACCCCAATGTGTTGGGTAAATTATTATATCTCTGAAGATAGTTTAGGGAAACAAGTTGATGTACTAAATATTTTAGAGGAAAAAAGTCAAATAAATTTATTTGTTATAGAAAAAAAGTTAATGTGATTGATCCAATATATTAAATATGTGTTTATTCTGAATATTATTTCCTTGGTGGATATCCCTTATATTTAAAATTGTTTTATAATTATAATGATTCCACATGTAAGATCTGAGATTTCATGTAGGTGTGGCCTAGGTTAAATTTTGTTTTGAACTCCATAATTTTTTTTAATAAATGAAAATTGGGTGTATGATAGGCCTAGAGGGTGTTCTGGGGATTTGAGACATGAAAATAAGGAAACCCCATCCAGCCTGTGCAAGACTCACGGTTGGTGCACAGTTAAGTAAACTATGTGGCCTTCCCAAGAAAACTATGAAACCTTGGACAATGTTATATTACATTATTGTCACATGGGTTTTCAAACCATGTGGAGCTATCCAAGTTACTATTCAACCTAACTCCCCTTAGACATTTTCTTACTCACTAATTTTTCATAGTTTGGTAAACAATGCAGTTAAACCGTGCGGCCTATTAATGTTGAAAAATTTGCAAAATTTCATCTTCGATATTCTAAAGTTCCTACCCAGTTTTCTTTGAAATTTCCTCCATTTCAAACCTAGTAAAAATTTTGGATGGCCTAATCATATCATGGTCCATTATAAATGGATTCTAGGAATTTTAGAGCACCTTTGGTTGAGGATCGAAGCTTCGAGTAACTATAACACATCCCTTGCTTCTCTTTACCGTGTATGGGATTTTAGTTTCTCTTGTCTATTTTGAAGCCTTAAAACCCTCTTTTTATGATGGAATATATGTTGGGGATTCATGGGATTTAGTATTAGGTTCCAAGGAAACAATTAAGAGTTATTTACTCAATATAATCATTATAGGTGGTCTACAAGTTATATCACATAGTCTTTGTGTGGATTTGTGCCTGAATTGTTGTGCATTTGATTCCCTCTTGTTGTGCATTCAATTTATTTGGTATTATTTTGTAAAATTGGTTGATTATATTGGGATTTTAACCCATCACAATCACCATTGGATGCTTTGAGATTTACTAGACCAATTTAGGGTCACCCATGGGGTGCGCTAATGAATTTGGACATTGGGAATAGTATTTTTAAGCCCGAAATTGATTTGTGATATGATAGAGCCCCTGAAGAAAAGGTTTTTAGGTTAATTTTATTTAAAATAGGAATATTTATAGATTTTTTCAAACATGGGTAATTGTATAATGGGATTTTTCACTAAATAATAATGGATTATATGAGAAATAAAATGAAAAGAAGTAATCAGTTGATGGTCTAAGGCTTATGAATGATAAATGGGTTAGTAGGGTTAAGACATGTTATTGAGAATGAGAGAATGGGTTGAGAATTTTGATTTTATTGAAGTTTAAAATGTGATAATAAAGTCATATTCTTTAATTTAATAAATAATTTAATTAGATCTTCATGAACATGACAAATGGTTAACGAATTGTATAGAGAATTCATTAGTGGGTTGTTGTATGTGAAATGAGAAATGGGTTAAATGGGATAACATGAGGGAATTTAAGATTATTATAAATAGTTAAATGATGGGAATTATTTAATATTATTAGTGATATTGGAATAAGAAAGGTAAATGGGATAAATAAAATATTTTAAGTAAATGGAAAATGTGGTAATGGGTTATGACAAAAAATAAATTCCCATATTGGTTGTTATGGACTATGATATTGCTATTGGTATAGGATATGGTTGGTTTTGATTATTCATGTGTGTAGTGATTGGATAGATAATAATGTGCACATGGCTTGGTAGAGTTGGGTATTTACATGGGGTTATATGCCCTTGGGTAGATTTAGAATGAGGCTCTAAATTCCACCCCATAATGCAATGGTTAGGGAAAAGGACATATCTATATTCCCTTAAAAGTTTCATTCCACCTAGACTAAGGTTTTAAGGTGAGGATATTGTGGTTTTTATGATGTGTGTATCCCTCATGTGATAGGGACTTCACTTATTCCATTATGCATAATGATTAATTCCTTGAACCATTGTGTGATTAATGTGAATGTCTAAGCCATTGAACTCATGTTTATAATGAATTAAGTAATAAAGAATATGATAATAATGAATTAGGTACTAAGGTTAGTAATGGTTAAAGTAAATATTTTTAACTAATGGAACCTGAAATATATTTATTTATATTTCTTTTATTTAGTACTTTCATGCACTATCTGTTTAGACTGTATATTTTGTAGACACCATAGGTGGTGACCTACTAAGTTGTACTCACACCATTCTTGGGCTGATTTTGGGTACCCAAGAATATTTTTATGGTTTCATGTTAGGATAGGGGAATGGTTCATGTGCCTAGTAATTTAGTCGGGATTTGGATTTGTAGGGATTTGGTTCTAGATGTATAGTCCTGACTATCTTTTGGTTTGTTCCTGTTTGTCTGAATTTTGGTTTTCTTATACTTTTGGCATAGTTACCATGACATGGAATATTTACTATTTGGTTGTGGACTTGTACCCTATTTGGGAAATAGTTTTTTTATGGATGTTTATTGGATATTATATATTTTTTACTCTATTCCATTGTTCTCTGATATGTCTTACTCTAGTAATTTATGGTATCGTCTCCCCATGTGATCAATTAGACCCTCGCCACTAGTCAGAAATCTTTGCTGTATAGGGAGGTGCACCTGGGGTCATGTGGGAATTTATCTAGGAGCACAAGTTTAGTGGATTTCAGGATGAGGAAGTTGAAAAGTTTTTTCAGATCAGTTTATTTAATTAGAAATACTATTTCTGGTGGTAGAATTTATATTATGATGTGTTGGGTTATGTCAATTAGATCATACATGGGATTAGCTAACACTTGTATGAGGTAAAATCCAAGTACCTCGGGTGGTAATTGTTGTTCTTTATGTGTGTTGTTATGGTTGAATGATATTTCATCATTGGGTGATTCACTTGTTGTGTGATGTGACTATTTTTTATTTTTTATCATGGTTGGAATTTTCATGAGGTTTTCCATACATGCATCATTTAAGAACCTAATATATTAGTGGCATGCATTATGCAATGCCCATATATTATAGGTGTGTGTTATTAAAGGTAGGATGCATTTTACTTTCATGAAAAATTTAAACAAAATAGTTTTTGACAAAGGTAATGAAAATGGGTAAATGGAAAGAATGTAAATAAATGGTTAAAGTATAGTGTTCTTAAAGAAATTTCATAAATGGGATAAATTTTTTGGTTGTGATAATATTTTAGGATTAAATAGTGACTACAAGATAAATATTTACATTTTTATGGAAAAATTAGTAATGAATTTTTTTAATGAGGGTTTTAAATGAGTAAAAATAGTGGTTGTATGAAGTTGAAAATTGGGAAGGTTTCTAAAGGGGGGAGTTTGTGTGTGAAGGTGAAAATTGGTTTAAATAGAGGGTGTATAATTAAAAGAGTGTATATATTTTAGTTGTCTTACGTAGTGTTGATCATGACCCGTGGTATAGATAGTTGGGGATAGTATTTGAGGTGAGATCATGTGTATGGGGATAGTGTATATTAAGTGGTTTGTTTATGGAAGGTAGTATATTTCATATTGTGGTCTACACTAATTAGAATTCCCTTGATATGTTTTTTGATGAAAATTTTTTCAAATATGAATCCTATTAATTAGGTATTTTTTTTAATTTTAGAAAAATATAATGTTTTAATGTGTAAACCTTTGGGTTTTCAAAATGGTAAAGTTAATTATAAAAAAAATTTGATGATGGAAGTTTTTTTGAAGAACGGTATTGAGTATTTCTAGTGTTAAATAGATGACCCTTGTATGGGTGGTTTGGGAAGTGAGAGTTCCCTAGGATGAGAACTTGATTATATGTTAGGAGACCTTGATGAGTCTCAATATATAGATAATGGGGTGTCTATTGTTATGCTTTCGGTAGGGTTGTGGCCTTGATGGTTTTGAGATGTATCTTGATAATGTGAGAATGTTAACCCCTTGGGTTGTAATTACATGGGTTTTAAGTTGGAATTAAAGAAGAGTGTCTTGTTTTTTGTTCCATTAGTGATAGGTATTTTTTTATGGGTACAGTTACTTGTGTGGTTTTAGACCATAAAAGTTGTGTTTTGGACCCTAGAAGTTGGTGTTTGGATCGGGGTGATGATGTATGTTTGTTAGTGCGCTTGGTGAGAGACCTAGAGTGAATGTTGTTGGCATGAATTGGATGAAGTGTTTCAAATCAGGGGCAATAAATCCACCAGTGGGTAAACAAATATTGGATGTTTGATTTATGTGGACTAGGGAGGGGTCCTAGTGAATTGATACCCTTAAACCTAGTTGGGATTTTGGTATCATTTTATCCTCAAGAGAATCATGTGAGAGTGGTCGACTATTTTTTAAATGCTCTTTGTTGCGTGAGGAATAGATGGATGTTTTGGTTTTGGATAGGGGAAGATTGGTTTAGAGGTAAAATTAGGGAGGTTAATGGTTTTGGGATACATGACTCGAGTTGTGATGATGAGTTGGTAGTCATGGGAACAATCAAGGGTGACATCATGGGAGGTTAGCCTAGTGTTGATGGTTCCCTGGAATATGAAGCATGGGATATGCTTCATATGTGGAATCGATGTATAGTGAGTAACATCATGTTTTGAAAAGTTGTGTGGTAGTTCCTTGGTTCTTTCAAAAGGAATTATGAATATTGGTAGTAGGTTGTATGGTTAGTATTTAAGGGTAGTGTATCTTGGATATTTGACCCTTCTATTCGTCCTATAATTAACAGAGCCCTAAATTTTTATTTTTGGAAGAAACTGTAAGGGTTAATGATGCATGGATAGATGTTATCGTTATGATTGTGATGGTGATGGTAAGGTCGGTCGTGTTGTTGGGATTGTATGTGCAGATGGTTTGGTTGTTGGGTGAGTTTTAAATAATTATTTTAGGTTGATGTGCACGACAGACCATGAGGCATGGACAAATGAGAAAGATGGAATAGGGATATACTTTTGTGGTGTCTGGTTGGTGTGTTATAACCTCAGTTTACTTGTGTGGTCTTTGTATGTGTGAGACCTTGAAATATCTGTTGAGGTCTATATGTGGGAATGTGATAGTTATGCATGATTATATATAGGATAAGCACATTTTGTTCACTATGAAACAAAAGTGGGAAACATGGCTATACAGGAGACCATGGTTGTCGATTGGTGTGGTGGAAGTAGTGCCAAAGGAAAAATTGGTTCACGGATGTAGGATAATGGTTATGGAGAGGTGGTGAGTCTTGGTTGGTGGTCATTCATGAGCAGTGGTGGTTAGGTGCTGATGAGATTCTTGTGGTTAGGGAAACATGAAACTCTAGGAAGGTCATGGTGTCTCATAGTGGGAGGTGACATCGGTTTTGGATGGGTTTTTGTAGTGTTTTTTGATAAATTCTTACTGTATTTTTAGTCAGTTGTGATCATACTCAACATCTTGACATTATCTCGGGTACGCTATGAAAGATCTGGCTATATGAAAAGTGAATTGATGGTGTTTTTGATGGATGAGGGGAATCAAGGAGTATATAATCATGGTATGGTATATGTGGATCTGGATAATGGGATGAACACTGTCAATGGTTTTCAGGTGATGTCCTCAAGATGGATTGGGTGTTGACGAATGTTGTGAGTTTCGTTCACGGAAGCTGGTAACTAGTACCGGGTGATGTAGTTTTGTTTATCTTGGAAAATATATATGACCACTTACAGGTTTTTGGGTTCAGTATGTGATTGAAATGTGATCCATGGTAGTCGATATTACTTGTGTAAATTGATGGTAACGACATTCCTATGGTAGGGATTGATGGGTTAGTCCTGTATGTGTAGCATAGAGCGTGGAATTGTTATGGTGATCAATCGGGCCAAGTGATGGCCTTAGGATATCGATCATGGACTATGGTAGGTGTGTTTTGGTGACCATTTACTTACCTTATGAGTGACTGCATCTTTTTCAAGTGAATTAATTATGTTTCAACAAAGATTATGGGTGTTCTAGGGTATGCCCATCGGGGATAACCCGACTCTGTCGGGAGTAACGGATGAATGTGGTGAGATGTAAAGTGCCTTTGGGGGATGTTTTGGAGTGAAATATATCCTTTCAAATTTTAAAATTGGTTTGATTAAGAACTTAGTTATCCTTAATCAGTGTATGGATGGTGGTAGTTCTTGTGTTAGTAATGTGGATGTGCGGTGAAGCATGATAGTGGTTTGGGGGATAGCATATGTCATGACAGTGGATTCCCACTTGAAGTCAGGGAACAACCATAGTAGGTGCATTGGATAGTGATAGGCCTCAAGTTAGTATGCACCTAGGTGAGGAAAAAATAGTGGGAGATGAATATTCTAGGAAAGGCCAATCAGGGGTATTCTGATGTGATATGGTAAAAAAGAATGGATATAGTAAGTTTTAACCCACCCATGGTTTGACATTATAGTGGAAAGAACTTATCAAAAATGAAGTCAAACTTGAGTGAGATCAAGTTCTTAGTCTGTGAATGGATGGGGTAGGGATTTCCTTCTTGGTGGTTTCAGGGGTGAGGTTGGATTGTAATACAGGGTGAAGTCCTTCTGAATGTTCAGGTGTGGTGAGTTTGGAATGCATCAAGTTTGTTGTAAAATTTAGTTGTGGGGATAGTGGTCCTTTTTTATAGTGGGCGTTCCAATTAACAGAATATGGTAGAGTTAAGTTAAATTTTATGGTAGAGAGAATAATAGAAAGAAAGTAGACTATTGATGGTGTGACCTATATTTTGGGTTGAATAGAATTGAGTAAGCACTATTTTAGTGGTGTGGCCTTGATAGCGTGCATTGGATTGGGTTTGGTGGTAAAGTTCCTTGATTTTTTTGATTGTGTATTGGATGATTCTTTATATAATGGGGCTATCATGCCTCGATTTTTGGATCATTTTAAGTCAAAAAAATGTTGTTGGAAGGATTGTGTGTCCCCTTTGGGTGATTCCATGTTTGGGCCACTGTTAGAGTTTTGAAAACATAGTAAAATGGTGCTATGTTATTTGGGTAATGAGTTTAAAATAGGATTAGACCATTGGGGTTTTGATTGGATCTTCCAAAATTGTAGGATTTTTTTTGTGAATTTACCATTTTTTTAATTTTCTACTATTTTTACTACAATTACCTATGGAATTATAGAGTTTAAATTAAGTTTTGAAGTTGATGTGTCCTTGAGGAGGATCTGGTTCGTGTTGAGTATCGTAATGAGAAGATTTTGGGTAGTAATTTTGTACCATCAAGTAGAGTGTATGGATTTATGGTAATTTTCAAGGAGGAACATGGTAATGGGAGTTGGATATGTGCGCACATTATCCTTAAATATTTACCTTGGAAGCTTGGTGATTCTCAGGAAGAGCAGCTTGAGGATGATCCATTATAAGGTGGGGAGGTTGTAAGATCCTTGATTTCATGGATGTATTTCCTTATTTAATATTTGTTTTTAAGTCCATAATTTGTTAATAAATGTTCATAGGGTGTATAAGGGGCCACAAGGGTGTTCTGGGTGTTCGGGACAAGAAAACAAGGAAAGTCGGGCCGACCTGTGCTAGGAACATGGGTGGCCAATAGTTATGTAAGACATGCAGCCTTCCCAGGAAAACCATGTAACCTTGGATAGTGGCACATATCACAGTTGTCACATGGTTTTTCAAACCATGCAGAGCCCCCTAGGTAATAGTGGGACCCGACTCTCCTTAGACGGTGGCATGTGCATGGTTTTTCACAGTTTCGTAAACCATGTCTCTAAACCGTGCGCCCTATTAAAGTTTAAAAAATTACAAAATTTATACTTTGAGGTTCTTAAGTTCCTACCAAATTTTACCCCCCCCCCCCCACACCATTTCCTCTCATAAAACCCAAGTGATAAACATGGATGTCCCATTATTATTAAGGGATGTTCTCCTTCTATTATGCATTGTTTGAAGTGTCTTTTATTGTGGATCAAAGCTCCGGGTAAGTCTAATGCATCCCTTGGTTATATTTTACGAATTATGTTTTTTAGTTTCTCCCATCTTTTTTTGAAGCCCTAAAACCATCTTTTTTGTGGAATCTATGTTGGAACTTCAAGTGTTATTTGGATCAGGATCTAAGGAAATAATTAATAGTGTTTTCATCAATAGATTCGAGGTAGTTGGTCTATAATTTATATCCCATAGCCATTGTTTGGATTTCTTCTATCATGGTTGTGCATTTGATTTTCACTTATTTTAAATTTAATATCATTGGTAATATTTGGTAAAAATGCATGTTTATATGGTGATTTGAACCCCTCACAATCCTTGTATTGTGCGTTGAGTTTGACTATAACAATTTAAGGCCACCCATGGGGTGCACTAATCATTCTAGACATTGGGAATAGTATTGTTAAGCCCCCAAAATTTATTTTTTATATGATAGATAACATTAAGAACAAGTGGTTCTATTAATTTGAGTAAATAAAGGATTATTTCTAGATGTTTCTTGACTTGGATATTGACATAAGGGGTAATTTGGCTAAATGCTAATTGGTTATCTGAGCTATGAAATGAAAAAGGGTAATTGGTTGACAGTCTCAGGGTTATGAATGAAAAATGGGTTAGGTTATGAAATGTAAATGGGAACATGAGAATGGTTCAAGGATTGTTATTTGATGGAATTTTATAATTGTATAAATAATGGATATTTTTAATATGATAAATGGGTTAATTTGATCTATATGAATGGGCCAAAGGGTTCATTAATTTTACACAGAATGCATAAGTGGGTTGTTGTATGTCAAATGAGGAACGTGTTAAATGGATTAAGATATTGGAATTGAATAGTATACTAAATGGGATAATTTATGGGAATTATTTAATATTTTTTTGATCTATTCATACGAAAGGTAAATGGGATAAATTGTCTATATAAAGTAAATTGAAAATGTGTTAATGGATAATGACAAAATATTAATACCCATAATGGTTGTTATGGATTTTGATATTGGAATTGGTATCGGAGATTGTTGTTTGTCACATGGTATGTGTGTGGTGATTAGATATATAAGAATGTGAACATGGCTTGGTAGAGTGGGGTATTGATATGAGGTTCTACACCAATGGGTCGTGTTAGACCAAGGCTCTAAAGTCCACCCTATAATGTATGGGTTAGGGAAGGGGATGGAGTTGTGTTCCCCTAAAGGTTTCCTTCCACCTGGAATGAGGCTTTGAGGTGAGGATAATGTGGTATTTGTGATTTTTTTATCCTTAGTGACATAGGGACTTCAATTATTACCTTATGCATAATGATTAATTCATTAAACCCTTGTGTGATTAATGTGAATGCTTAACCCATGGAACCCATGTTGACAATGAATTAAGTAATGAAGAAGATGCTAATAATGAATTTGGTACTAAGGTTAGTGATGGTTAAAGTAAATATTGTTAACTAATGGAGCATAAACTATCTTTAATTACTTATCATTTATTTATTAATTTCAAGAACTATTTTTTTAGACAATATATTTTGTAGACAACATTAATGGTCACCTACTAAGTTGTACTCACACCCTGGTCGGGCCACCATTGGGTACCCAAGAATATTTTAATGGTTGCTGGTCAGGAGAGGGGAAATTTCCCTATTCTTGGAAGTTGATTATGGATTGGTATTTTTAAAGGTGAGGTTTCAAAATTGGAGTTAGGACTGTCTTGCGGTTTTTTCTGTTTTTCTTTATTTTTTGGTCTCCTGAACTTTTGAAATAGTTAGAATGACATGGAAAATTTACTATTTGGTTGTGAACTTGTACCCAATTTGGTAACTAGTTACTTATGCATGTCTACTGGCTATTATATATTTCTTCCTCAGATCCATTGTTTTATGTTGTGTATTAATCATATAATGAGGGTATAGTCTCCCCACATGATCAATCATACCCTCACCGCTAGTCAGAAACCTCTGCAATACAGGGATGTGCGCTTAAGGTTATGTGGCGACTTGGATCAGAGCATAAATTTATTAGATTTCGAGATGGGTAAATTAATCCACACATATTTATGACATGAACTTATGGTTCCTGATTGAGTTATAATTATTTCACATTATTATGATTTACATATCTTGAAATGTTTTTTTTTTTGTCCCATAAAACATGTTTGTGAAATTTTTCATATTTCGTATTAAATTATTAAGTTATTTTCAAGATCATATACCCTTATTATTTTACTTTTCATTCTTATGATAATCTATTGATACCTACCATGATTACTCCTATGGAGCTTTTAAGCTCTCTCTCTCTCTTTCTTATTTTTTTCATATCCATAGGTTATACAGAATGATGCTAAATGATTTTGTTTATAATGGTTTCATATGTGAGTAATTTTATGTGATATGTTAATGTCCTAAATTGTAATATGAAAAGTTAGAATATTTGGAGATGATGTCTATCTTTATGAACTAGTTTTTTATGACATCATGTTTTTAAGAGTCTTTATAAATGTTATAAAACTCTAAACCTAAAAGGTCTTTGGGTATGTATGTGATTTAATATTTCCTTTTGATGTTCTAAATTTTTTATAGAAAAAATGGGGTCACATTAATCAATATCAAATCCAGAAATGTAATGTTTATATTCTTATCACTAGATATAGAAGTGCAGGTCTTAGGTTGTTATAAAGGGTAAAAAAATAGTTAATAATTGAATACCATCAGTGAAAAATAAGGTGATTGTATAGGTATGATGAAATTGTAATTTTTCATGATCATAACATAAGAAAAATCATATACATCAATAAATTGATCATCAACCATGAAATATTGGAATCAAGATTTAACAAACCTAATAGTAATCAAAATAAATAATCACAATCCATGTGATATCAATATTGTTCAAAGAAAAAATTTGTAACCCATAAAAAATATAATTAAAATGTATTTGTATTTTAGATAATTATCTTTATATCTCTATTTCAAATGGAATAACCAATATGTTTAACTTCTATTTCTGTAGTACCCAATGCATTAGAGGGCTATCACAGGCCCACCCATCATTATTTTATCATGGAACCAAACATACATGGTTTATAACAGGACTATATAACCTCAGTTAATAATGTAACCACCCATCATTGTATTATGAAGGGACCACCCATTATAGAAATAGTATTTATTATTCATATAACATGATTAATGCATTGAAAAGAAATAGTTTCCATGGAAATCTCTTGTAGCTATGATTAACAAATGGAAAAAAATTTGTTCCCAAAAAATAAATTTGAAAAATGAATAAATTGTGTAAAAGAATCATATTTAATAAAAATATCACTGAAAAATTATTAACATATAGAAAAGAAAGAGGTTTAATAAAAATATCTTCAGAAAATCATAGTCCATCCAAAGGAAGAATGAGGATGGTATGATTAAAAAATATACCCATTTATGAATAAGTGACAAAATGTTTATTGAAATTAATGAATGAAAATACCGTTAAAATATCATTAAAAACATTATCAGGGAAGATAACATTTTCACTTTTTAAATCATTATTAAAAACTACAAATACACCAAATATTTTCAAAAAAATTATCATTGAAAAAAATGGTAAACATATAAATGAATCATCAAAATAAATAATGGTCATTACTATGGTAAAATCCATTCATGATATAATTTCAAAAAAAATTAATTCATTTCAATCATATTATAATTGTAGTAAAAAGAGACCCATTTAGAAAATAATAAGAAATTTCATTTTTAAAAACACTTAAAAGATTGTAATAGATCATGTAGAATGGATTTATTCAATCCTTTTTTGTGAAAAAACATTTTTAAATCATTTTAGAAAACAAGGATGTGGAAGTTAAATATTCCTAATCTAAAAGAAATAAAGAATATTGGTATCACTTACAAAAAACTTTTGTGATATTTTGAATCAAATATATAAAACACATTCATTACCAGTGAAGAAGAATGATATGTAGTTCAAGAATATAATATCAAATTATTTCCTCTAAAATAACATTTTACATAAACAATCTCTAAAGAAATAATACTATAACATAAATCCTTATCCACATTGGTAACTCTATAATCATAATCCCTATAAAAGAATAACATAAACAAAATTAATTATTATGAGAATAATGAGAATCCCGATATAACATATCCAAATGGATTTATATACACCTTAAAAAATAGGCTCATATCATAAAAATAAATCTCAAAGAAGTATAATTTTAGACTAATAACCCTTAAAAAGTTTAAACAATTGAATTCAATAATTAATTGATGAATCAGTCATGTGTATCAAATGTAAATTCCCATTAAAAAGAGTAAATATAAAATATGATATTAAAAATTCAATATCCCTATAATAATATTATATAAAGTAAATTAAGAAATAATATATATAAAAGAAAATAAATTGAGTGATATAATTCTTTACAACTTGGTAACATTCAAGTATAATCCCCACGGATGAAATAATTCAAATGGGAATGTAAAATACTATTATTTATGAATGATTTGTTATATTACCTGTAAAAGGGTTATTATATAAACTCCAAAATTTAAATAAGTGGTAAATATATGAAATTTATCACAAAAATAAAAAGTGATATAAGAAACCCCAACCTATAATATGAATTTCTTCTTACGTGTTTGAAACTCATATATAATAAAAATTCACTAATAATTTGATTTCATAAGAAATTTTCCATGATTTATTCATTATAAATGAAAATTTTATTTTATTTATTGTAAAATATATATTTAAATTCTTAATCAGTTAAGTTCACATTGGGTGTTTTACATACATTCTATTCAATTTTTCAAAAAGAGGTTAGTATGTTGACCATGGTTAAAGAGGTCATTATTTAAAAACATAAAAAATAAATATAATGAAATAAGTATCATATTTTTCATCATTTATACTTTTAAAACCAATGATGAATGATTATTATGAAATATTAACTGTGTTATGATCATGACGCTGGTAGGTTGTATATATGTATGAGTAATGCTTCCATTTTACATTGATAAATATGGAAAGAATGTATAAAATATTTTATTTTTATGTAAATTTAATAATACAAAAAATAAAATATTATATTATTTAAAATGTATAAATATAAATTTTCCATGACTTGTGATTATGAACAAAGAATCACATATCTTCATGGAGGTGGTAGTCTACACATACGCACAAACGACTTTATAATTTTCATTTTATGATATAAAAATATATAATATCATTTCATAATTTTTAATAATTCATAAACATCACATTAGTTTCATTTATATCAAATATATTCACTAACATTACCCTTATTAACTTCCATTTAAAGAGTTAGTGAAAAATGAATCATGTCACTTCATGAGGTGGTTTGCTACCTTACATACAAGTGACATTATCATATCCCCAAAGTAATTGATTGTAATAAGGTATATTTTATATAACAAATACATAAGTAAAAATATGTTTAAAATATCATATATATACTTTAAATACATAATTATAACCATATGTTAGATGCGGTGATGGAAACTGAATAACATCGGTTCTAGTGGTGGTAGTCTTCCGTAGACACAAATAATAATTTTGTATCCCATTTGAGGGAATAAGAGACATATTTAGTTTATTAAATTATCATACTTAAATCTTGGTATATGTTATATATTATTATAATTATATCATAATAATTTAATAATATTTTAAGGATGTGTAATAATAAATAAAATAAAAATGCCCGGTTAGGAACAATACCTCTTATTCAGACAACCTCCATAGGAATACACCAAAAGCATTCATAGGATGGATTTTGATCAAAATAATTTTTCTAGGATATGGGAAGGTAATTAGGGAAGAAATTTCAAATTATATTTTCTGAGATAATGTGTTGTGAATGTTTTATGAGGAGAGAAGAGTGGGTGTTTTATAAGTGAGGTGACTAACACACTTCTCATTTTTTAAAATAGTAAAGTGTATTTTACAAACCAAAAAACACTAAAAAATAGAACCTTATAGATATTTAGACATGAAAATATATAAATATTAATAAAAATTGTTTTTAGTAATGGTTTTAGTTCATTTTTACCCTTATCGGTTTTTTTAAACGGCCTTGTAAACCTATTTTCACCCTAACTGTGTTAAATTATTTTCTCTAGTTTCACAATTGAGTATGGTAAAAATTTAATTTTACATTATTAGATAATATAAATAATGATTATTATAAATAGTAAATCAATTTTACCTAATTCAATTAACATTAATGGGTGAATTTAATTTAAAATTAAACCTATAGACGCAATAAAAAAGCAGTTATTCAAGAAGTTCATATTTCAAGGAAAAATGATTTTATATTAACTATATGGATAATAATAACTTTTTTTAAAATAAATTAATATTTATTGATGTATAATATTTAAATTTAATTTAAATTATTCCTAATTATGGGATATAAATTTAATTTAATAGGAGAATCATTAAGCATTTTAAAATAGTTTTTAGAAAAAATCATTTTTCAACTAAAATTAAACTAATAATAAAATCCAATATAAAGTAGATTAAAATGTAATTATATGGGTTAAATACAACTAAATAATTCATATGTAACTTGAAATAATATTTAAAACTTAGTTGGACATTTAAATTAATTAATTTATTGAAATGAAATGACAGTTTTACAAAAATCTGTATTTTTCAATTGTCCTATAAAAATCAATATTTTAAAAAATATATAAAAAATTTACCCCATTTTTATTTTCAAATGATTATTTAAACAATGAAGTTAATTTTTAAAAAAGTTTAAATAAAAATAATTAATTATAATATTTACTCAAAAAAATAATGAAAAATAATTTTTTAAGAAAATATATTTTTTAAGAATAAAGATACTTTACTAAAAATTGGTTGGTTATTTTCTAAACATTTATCAATAATTTATAATAAATAAAACAATTATATATATATATATATTTCATAACGTATTTAATACTATTTATACCCTCTAATTTAATAGCTAGATTATACTAATTATATATTTCATGGCTCGTTTAGGCATGATGTTGCGTGTTGAAGACACAATCAAACATAATTATCATATTTCAAAATCATCAGGTGTTACACTTATGGATTCTTCTCAGTAACTTATTTTAGAAATAAAATACAAAAACATGACCTAAAATGGACCTAAATTTAGTACCCAAACCATGTTCTATAAAAACTCACAAAAAATAACTTTAATCCCTATGAATCTAATAGATAATCCCATAAATAATCAAAAGAGAGTATGTTATTAACATGGATGTTACAATATATCCACCATAAGAACTTCCATTCTTGGGAAGTCATGTTCATGAAGGTTTCTCTCGAAATAGATGAGGCCACTTCACCCTCACTGAAGATTCATTCTCCCATTCCTCACTGGAATCATATCTGTGTTTCCATAATGATCTGACTAATGGGATATACATCCCACTCAATAAATTTCACCTAAAAACAACAATTTCTACTCGATTATCTCAAAAAAAACATATAGCTCCAATATAATCACTTCCCAACTCATAAAATTATAGGTATATGAATGTTAATTCTTAATTTGAGATATGTGGAAATCATCAGGAATACATATAAACTCAGCAAGCATAACTAACTGATATAAAACTTTCCTATGCTACTCATTGACCTCAAATGGTCCAATATATTTCAAAGCCAACTTTTCCTATTTACCAAGACAATGGTTAACCAAACTAGGATAAAATTGGAATAAAACTCATTTTCTAATGTAAAACTCCAACGTACGGCATAGATGATCCACATATGATTTATACAGACTCTGTACTATAAATAGAGGTTGACATATATCCTAGATACTCATTGATGTATCCAAAACTAGACTTGGTCCCATAAGAGAGGCCTCACCCAACTCTTCTAATCAAATAGGTGATCTGAAAACTGAACCATAAAAATTATTTAAAGGATACATTTTGAATTATGACTGGTAATTATGGTAAACAAAATCTCTACTATCCCAAGATGTCTATCCCTTCATCCATAAAATTCAAATACACAATGATCAAGCATACCCTCCATAATCTGAATAATACTCTTTGTATGGCCATCCTTTTATGTATGGTAAGATATACTCAACTAAACCTGACTCCCAATCACCTCTTAGATACTCTTATAAAATAGTTAAGTAATACTAGGACACATTTCCTGAACTATAGTATATTATAACTCATATATCCTAACAATCTATTGCATATATAGATTTCCAATATCTTCAACAATAGTGGTGCACCTTCTCAAAAAAATAACCGATTTCATCGACCTATCAATCACTACCTATATAGAATTCTTCCCTCGTGGATTCAGTTCTAGTCCAAAAATGAATTCAATGGATACCTCATCCCATTTCAAAACTAGCATTGGAAGAGTCTGGAGAAAACAAAAATGGTTTCAGTTCATAGACCTTATCTAATGGATGGTGGAATAATTGGATACCTAATCTATAATTTTCCTCTTTATACCCCCCCCCCCCCCCCCTCCACCACCAAAATAATCTCATATCATATTCATAGTGCATGAATAAATGACCCATGAAAAACTATTATAGTAAAACAAATCTGAACTTCTAACAGATACTAGGATGACAGTGTGATTCTTGAAGTGGATAATACCATTGAACAAGATATAAAAACTAGAAAAAATCTCCCCAAAATTAAGGTTTTTCCTGATTCCTCTGGAATTATAATCATACTTCTAACTCTATATAATATTCTCGAGGAGAGATTTTGATAGTTTAATTCTTGTCATTTTTTTACTAGAACCAACCTCATGAGCATCCAAATGTAACTGTGTAAATATCCCCCATCAGGTTCCACTCTACCTTCAACTCCAAGACTACCTGTGATGGTACATTCATGCTAAGAGAATATGTGGAATCATTCCCCTTACTTAGGGTATATGAGATGTTAAAATAAAACATATTTTGATATCTGGTCCACTTTTTTATCTAAAATTCAATTCAATTTCAATACCTTTTTCTTGAGTAAAAAATTAATATATTTTAAACTTTTGAAAAAATCTATGTGTTCCCTCTCCCTCTATTATAAAATGATATCATCATTCCTCATAATGTGCCTTTAGGAATAGAAAATACCTTCAAAAATACCTTTCTAACACCCCTTACAATGATCAGGATGTTATGATTTTATCAACATTCCACCGTTAGAAGGCATAATGTGTAAGGTAAAGGAGGTTGTCTAAAAAAGTGGTATAGCTCTTAATTAAGTATTTTAATTTTAATTCATATTATACCAAATTTAATTCTATAATAAGCATAATGGTATGAAATAATTATTTCCTTCCATATATAGTGATTTTATTATATCTATTTATTATTCTTTTATTCTTCTCCTTCTCCGTCAAATGGGACTATATATCATCATTTGTTCATATGTGCACACTACTTCCTCACAATACGATGCATTTTATTTTTCCTGACCTACATTTATAGTTTCTTATTATAAATGATTTCATATTTATATTTTATATTTATGAAATTATTATTTTCTATATTTATATAATCTTATCTCCCTTATTAACTTTGATTCTGTTGGAAATGATCATTCATACCATGCATACGTGTGCACTACCACCTCCACGAAGCAATCTGATTTATTTTTCATTTTCATTTTACTCAGATGGTAATAAATATATATTTAATGAATATATATGATATTTAGGATAAAATAATTATTATTTAAAGGTAAAAAATTAGTTTCCATTCATTCGTTACAACTATCAAAAATGGAAACATTTCTCTTTTGTCTGTAAGAAATACTATATCCACGAAGGAATGAAACTGATTTTTTATCACCACATTATAAAACTAATTATAAAACTGTATATGATATATAAATATGATATTGTTTTCATGATTATGATTATGGATTTTAGGAAACCATGATAAAATTTTAAGTACTGAAACCATCAATCCAAATCATGTATGGAAAATAGACCGATTGTATCCCAAATTACCATTTTAAGGAAGAATTGTTAATAAAAGGATAATTGTAAATTGTAATGGAATTGTAAATATTAAGTTACATATAAATATATTTCTATAATATTTTTATAATATATAGACACACACATATATATATATATATATGAAAACAGATATTTGAACATGTATGAAGAATAATGGGACTTGAAATAAGGGTTTATGTTATAATCTCATTACTTTTAATTATTTTTTAATTAAAATTTTTATTGAGGGAAATTATATGGAAATTATCCTTTATTAATGATATATTTTATTCCTCTCTGGTTTTTCTAGTAATTTTTATGAATTACTACCAATTTCCTCTCTTTTCATATATACAAATATTGAGAATTGTTTTTAAAGAACATTCAACCTTATTTATTCATTAGTCATGAAATTATTTTCCCACATCCATTATCTTCAAAATTAATTTATGATGGTTCTATGTATACATGGAATTTTTTTAAAAGATTATTTTTAGTACCTTTTACACTTTGGGATAAATGAATCCTTTCAATGAAACATTTTATAAAACAATGTTATTTTTTAAAGTTTTCTAATTGTGTGAAAAGAATGTTCTATTTTAACATATGTGGTATCAATAGATCTTACCTTAATCATTAATGTTCATTTATTTTATGATAATATTATAATTTTCCATGGTTACTTTCAATTAATATAATTTTCTCAATATCATGTGATTTTTTAGTTAAAATTTTATAAAAATAAAAGGATATGTTTCTCTTATTTTTTAAGAATGATTATAATTTTTATTTAAATATATATTTTATCTGTGTAAACATCCTTTTAGGATTGATACTCTTCACTAGCGAGATGATCTTTTAATCCATCGTCATTATTTCTCTGGATGTCTTATTATAATAATAATTTAAGAAATATTCTATGAAGCCTGTTTCATTCCAATGGGTTAATTAAGTTATTTGAAATCTCTATGAAACCCATTTCATTTATGTGGGTTATGTTATAATAAAATAATAAAATATTTTTGAATTTATTCTCTTCTATGGGTTTTGATTTTATGATAATATGTATTTTTTATGATATTATGTAACACATATGTATAGTTTACATTATAAGATTGTGGGTCAAGAATTATATATCCCTCATATTCATTATGAAAATATGGATATCTCATTATATGAAAAAGATTAGAATGGGTAGTGAAACAAGTTCATCAATTGACTATTTATAATATGATAGTATTTGGAGTGAACTTTTTCTAAGGAAATAATGAAATGTGTAGTGAACCTAGTCCACAATTTTATTATTGGAAGTGAAAATTTACTATGGAAATAATTCTCTATGCTTGTTTTTATGCCAAAATAATATATCATATGATATTGACATGTTATCATGGATCATGATTTCATATTTATGATGCTTCACATATATATTTTATGCCTTTTGTTTTGAAAAATCATTATGATATGGTGTTATATTAATGATAGTTGACTTATTTGGTATGCTTTTTTACTGTATTTTCTATATTCTCATAATAATATACATATTATATTCTCACACTTGATCATTGATTGATATATCTTATATTTACCCTTATATAGTATCTATACTAGACCTTTAATATTTATCATTCCCCTAGTTATGAAGAAAGTTTTTGTGTAGGTTATGGATGAGAAGTGTATTGTGTGAGAATAAAATTGTGGGGGATGTTAAAGGTAATTAATGAAATAAGATGAATATGTATTAAAACTCCAAATACTATAAACCTTATGGTTATGGGGTTTTAATTATTATGGTATTAATTCAATATTGATCTAAAATGATATATTATTTATCTATGTTATTCTCAAGTAACCTTAATTAGAATTATTATGAAATTTATAAACATTCAAGATCATATTAAAATTGATAAATATGGTGTGGAACAAAAAACATCAATTAATTTACTATTTCTCAGTTGTGTTCCATTAAGGTGATGGATTCAAGCCTTCTCCATGAGACTAAATGCTATAAAATGATTACAATGCATTTAAAAGATGTAATTTTGGTATTTATTCAATATATAATGTAAGGAAATGAGTTGATATTGTTTTTTTATGGGGAAATCTCTTTGATCGATGAGTTTGAGTAATATTTACAAAAATACTAAATTGTTAATATGTACATAATGTCTTTTTACATGGAATGTAGAATAATAATTGAAAATGGATTATGTAAGGTATATTATTTCTAAATATACAGATTTATATATGATTTTTTGGGATATTTTATGATGTTATATCTTATTTTAACAATTCTATCTCATTTTAAATTCTATTAATGTAAAATAATTTTACTATGTAATGAAATTTCATCCATGCAGAATTTAAATTGACCCACATGTATAATTTCAATTTATTAATTCTAAATATGAAATCTATTTATGATATTCAATATCTAAATGTGAATAAATAAATTTTAAATAATAAATAAAGAACATAATTTTATTGAAACTATTATTTCTATATAAAATTTACTTGATTCATATTCTATAATAAGTAATAACAATTATATAAATGATCTATCATTTTTTTAAAATAAAAAAAAACACATTTAAATAAATTGTGTAGTTAAATAACAAAAAAATTGTTTTAAAAAATCCTATATTATATAATGAATATTTTTTTAATTAAAACATTTATCATTGATTAGGAAATATTAAATTATAATTCATTATAAAAATCAATTTATTTAAGGTTAATTTTTGATTTGAGACACGTGATAACCACATATTAATTATAGAACTGTTGCTGAGGAACCAAGCTAGTTTCTCACTCATCCATTAAATTTGTAAATATTTAATGTGTTTATTTTATGATAAAATTTTAATAACATTATAATTTATATTTTATTTAACATGTACATTTAGAAAAATTGTACAACTTTTTTCAATGAAAATTTAATGGGTGACAAAAATTCATTATTGGAGAGAGGGATTTCACTAAGATCCTTAATGATATCATGGATAAAATTTAAAAATAAAATCTACAATCCTTTTCCATTGATTTCAAAAAAAATTAATTGGTTTTCCATTATTTATATTATGAAAAAGTCAAAAAAAATACACAATTATCTCTTACTTTCCTAGAATATATAATGGATGTAGAATCTATATTAAAAATTGTTTTATTCTTATGTTTCACTAAAATACTTACATAAGGGATCAATTATGTACAAGATAAGACACATGTAAGTTAAAATTGAGATTGTGGAACTTTATATTAACAACCTTTTCTGAAATATATTTTAAATGTAAACTCTCTACTTTGAATCATGTGATACAACGTTGTTAGAGAATAATTCAGATTTAGATTAAAATGTATAAGAGCCACAACTAAAATAGAAGATAGAGTGGAAGTTTGAATATTTAATATAAGTACCCAGCCCTAAAAAACATATTTTAGTTTTATTGAACTAAAATTCACATTCTAGGATCCTTTTAGTTGATAGTTTTAGTTAATTAAGACAAACTCTTACAAAAAAATCTATACTTTACAAGTGGGAACTTATAATCAGTATCTATTTTTTCATAATATCAGACTCTTTAAAATAAAACATGATTTCTATTTATGAAAAATCTTCACGGTTATCATTGTAACCTTATCCTTGTCTCTATTCTCCCTTAAACCCTACAAAAAACATTTTAAAAACATGCGATGAACACATAAGCTTAGTAAGGGATAAAGAAATAAAGGGAACCATTAATTGAGTAAAGACATGAAAACTCATATAAATTTTAAATTTATCTTCAGTGTTCATTGAGAATATTAAATAAAACATTTTCACATGAAAAACACATATTTTACACTATTTTAGGTGACTTAGAGCGTCATATACATAAAATTCTTTCAAAACCCTTTCAATTGGAATAACCATAAGGACAACTTCCAATTAATCTATTATGAGCTTAACCATCGCTATCTATTCCCAACCATGTTAATATATAATGGTATTACCTAGAACTATCTAATACACCCCATGTTAAGTTATAATGGTATTTCTTAGTGCTAGTTGGTCCACCCAAAGTTAATCTTTAACATGCTTTCCTGGTGCTATCTAGGAAATCCCGTGTATATAATGTTTTGGGATAGACCATTTCCAATAATTATAATCTTATATATCATTAATAAAATACATCCATCATAAAAACCTTTGAAAAAATCTTTTAATCCCATATGATAACACTTCTGGATGAAAATACTTTTTTCTTTCAAGACCCAATTTCCATAAGAAAACACCCTTTACATCAAAAACAATTTCAATAAAAAAAGTACCTACAAATAAAAATATGGCTGTCCATTTATGGACACATTAAATATTTCAATGTAATACGACAATAAAATAATTTTATTGGTGACGGAGAAGTCTTTGTTGACATATACATTCAGAACAAAACATTCTTTTTGTCATTTCTCAAAACGTACCCTATCAAATCAGGTAAAAATATTCCTTCTCAAAAACCATTGAATAAAATTTAAAATAGACACAAAAATCACTTTATAATAAATTTATATGCATATAAATAAATATGTAAAATAATATCAACAATATTTATAGGGAGAAAAATATTTGATAATTAAATATTTGAACATTTAAGTTCTCCCATGCCAATTTGAACATTTAAATCATAATCTTCATGAAAGAGTATATTTTTTTAAAATAATTAAATAACATTAAGTTAGATAAAATATAGATATTAAATTTCATTTGGTCTTAATATACACCTTATAAAACAATAAAGGTGCATATAATCAAGAAATGCCTCAATGAATGGAAATTATGACGAAATCTCTTACCTTGAGTCTGAATCATCACATACAATATTTATCCTCTATCATAATAAATATAAGTTAATTATTTAATTAATTGAAACAATTTTAATTTTTATTATTACTTTTATATAACTTATTATTATATTATAACAGTTATTTATTTATTTAAGTTTATGTCGAACATTTTGACGATATTCGATATTTGAGTCCAAAATGAATTTGGTATGATGTAAATAGTAAAAGTGGTAATTATTCCATCATATTGAGAAAAATATTCATGAAATAATAATCACATTTATACATAAAATATAATTTTAAATCCATACATTACATATGGATATGAAAAATCAACTACGTTGCAATCATGGAGATGGTGTGTCATATGTACACATGAGTAATGTTTCCATTTTTCAATGATCATTAAGGAAAGAAGGTAATTATTATTTAATCCTTAAATAATAATATTATTATTATAAATACCATATTATTCATTTTAATATACTTATATATATTATCCATGTGATTTGGTGATGAAAATGAATCAAATCACTTTGTGGAGGTGATAGTTCACACATACGCATGAACGATGTTATCATTTTCCATGTATGGAAAGGTATAAAGTAAAATGATATATTATATTATCATACTGATAAATATTTCATTAATATCATATATAAACTTAAATTCCATAATTATAATCATTCTTGAGTGACGGTGATGTAAAACAAATTCTATCGGTCCGTGGATGTTATAGTTCACACGTACACACGAACAATTAATCTTTTTATCCATTTTGATGGAAGTGGAGATAGATTTTAGTGATGATTTTAATATAATAAAATATAAGTATATTAATGATACTGGAGTTATTAATTCATCATATTTTTGAATATTTTAATAAAGTGTAAGAAGAAATAAAATAGAAATACTTAATTAAAAATGATACCTCTTCATCGGACAATCTCCATTTATTAACACTTTAAAACCTATAGTGAGGTATTTATAAATAAAATATGGAGTTTATAATGTTTGGAAGGATTATAAGAAGGTATATTTAAAGATCTTTTCCAAAAAAATTATATGTGAATAAAAGAAAATAATGGGTTCCCTTTTATAGTGTAGGGGAGGGGAACTCTTACAATTTTCCAAAATATTTTATTAATATAAATAAATTTTCTAATACAAATGGAAAAAAACGGATTTATTTCAAAGATATTACTATTTTGGTTTAAATCCCCATCATCCAATGAAAATTAGTAACGTTTTGAATATTTTTAATTCTTATTTTTTTGTTTTAAACATTATTAATTCTTACATTGATATTATGTAATTTACACTTTGAGGGTTAACATAATTACTATAAAATTACTAATGACTAATAAATGATTCATTGATTTCATTTTGGTACTTATCCCTATATTTTTTCAACTATAAATAATTTCATGAATATTATATCATTTTAAAAAATATTATTTATTTTAAAATATCATTAATGTCAATCTCGACACTATTCATTATTTGTCTTTTTAAAAATATCATAACAACTTGAAATATTCAAAAAAAACTATAATAAAACATTCCTAAAATTTCAAATTTATCAATAAAATTCGTGGATGATATCAATTATATAAAATTATATTTATTTAAACATTTATAATATCATTCATTTGATTCATTCATTAATTAAGAAATTATTTAATTATCATTATGTAATTATTTAATTTAATTATATATTTTATGAAAATAATAAATAAATTACCATGATGTATTTAAACATTTTATATTTCTAAATACTATGTACAGTCTACCATATCCCTTATATTACTCTATATTATAAATATTTTACTTCATTTTTCAACGATCATTATGGAAAGAAGGTAATTATTATTTTATACTTTCAGAATGATAATAATATCATAAATATCGTATTATTAATTTTAATATACATATATATATTATCCATGTGATACAGTGATGAAAAACAAATCGCGTCTCTTTATTGATGTGATAGTTCACATGTATGCACTAACGAAGTTATCATTTTCTATATAAAGAAAGGTATAAAGTTAAATGATATATTATATTTCCATAATGGTAAATATTTCATGAATATCATATATAAACTTTAATTTCATAATTATATCCATTCTTGAGTGACGGTGATAGAAAATGAATTCCATTGGTTAGTGGAGGTGATAGTTCGCACGTATACATGAATGATTATTTTATTTTCCCATTTGATGGAAGTAGAAATGTATTTCAGTGATGATATTAAATTAATTAAATATATTTATATTATTGATATTGGAGTTATTAATTCATCTTTTTTTAGAATATTTTAATTATTTTTAAGAAGAAATAAAATAGAAAGACTTAATTAAAAACGATACCTCTTCTTCGAATGATCTCCATTGATTAACACTTTAACACCTATAATAAGGGAGTTCTATATAAACTATGGACACTAGAATGTGGGGAAGGATTCGAGGAAGGTATATTTCA
Organism: Viscum album; assembly: GCA_963277665.1. Taxonomy (NCBI): domain Eukaryota; kingdom Viridiplantae; phylum Streptophyta; class Magnoliopsida; order Santalales; family Viscaceae; genus Viscum; species Viscum album. Next base: position 1,408,254,123 of record OY728135.1, read on the forward strand.
AGAGATTTTCTGAAAAAATAGGTTTTTATGTGCGAATAAAATAGAATAATGGGTGCCCTTTTATAGGGGAGGGGAGGGGCACTCCTAAAATTCTTCAAAATATTGTGTTAATATAAATTAATTTTCTATCCAAATGGAAAAACAGATTTATTTCAAATATATGATTATTTTGGGTTTAATAAACATCATAATATTTAAATTAATTATGTTTTTAATATTTTTAATCCTTATCTTTTTGTTATAAACCTTATTTATTCTTACCTTGATATTATGTAATTTATACTTTGAGGGTTAATATAATTACTATAAAACTCCAAATGACTGATAAATTATTCATTGATTTAATTTAAATACTCATTCCAATAGGTTTTCTCATTCCTGTAATTTTATATATTTTATATCTTTTAAAAAATATTATTTATTTTAAAATAACATTAATGTCAATTTTGACACTATTCATTATTTGGCGTTTTAAAAATATCATAACAACTTGATATCTTCAAAAACAACTTAATTAAAACATTACTAACATTTCCAATATATCCATTAAATTAGAGGATGATAACAATTATATGAAATTATATTTATTTCATCATTTATAATATCATCCATTTTATTCTTTCATTAATTAATAAATTACTCCATCGTCATTGTGCCACTATTTAATTTAATTATTTATCTCAAACAAATTATAAAAAAATTACCATTATGTAGTTAAACATTTTATATTTCTAAATAATATGTATAGTCTAACATAACCCCTATAATACCCCTATTAAAAATATTTTACTTGTTGAAAATAGAAGTGTGGCAAAATTTACTTTTCTTTGAATATAATAATATAAATGTCATAATCACACCCAAGTGTCTTCCAAAAGATATAAATTTGATGAATGCATGATTTTAGTCTAAAAATACTCATCCAATTATGTTAGGTTAAGATTTAGGGTAATTTTGTAATATTTTCAATATTATTTTACCTTAAATTACCTGATTTACCCTTAATTATGGTAATAAAAAATATTACTAAAGTTATTATTCATAATTTACGAAAATAAAATAGGCATATTTAAAAAAAATCCCCCTATGATTCCTAATATTTAATATATTTTTTAAAATTCAAAACACTTAATTGGACAAAATTAATTAAAAATTAAACTCATTGATGGAATGATAAAATGAGATTTTAAAGTAAAAATGTTCAAATTTTCACTACGATTTCATATACAATTTCAATGTGAAATTAATTATAATGACATAAATTGTACTAACTGATAAAATAATGATCTAATTATCATTTAAAACTAATAAAAAATAATTTATCACTATAAATAGTTTTTTTAAAGTATTTTTCAATTAAAAAGCATTATTTTTTTAACTACTCATAAAAACTTGATACATATTAGAAAAATACCAAAAATAAAAATAAATTAAATTTTGATACATTAATTAAAAATAATATGATTATTTTTTCAAATATAACTTATAATAGTATTAAAAAATAGATTTAAAATAGGTTCACCATCAAAAGGCGGCAAAATTGCCTTTTTAGAAAAAATACTTCTTTTATGGGTGAGACAAGAATTGTTATTATATATTTTCTAAAAACATATAAAATGGATGTTAAATATTATATTTATATTTTATTCATATAATCCTACAATAGCTATTGTATTATCTATTTGTATAAAACACACTTGTGCGCACTAAATAGTTTTTCAGAAAAACATTACCTTTAATTTTAAATAGTTTTATTTTAATTTATAATTAATTGGTCTCCAAATAATTAATTATATATACTTTTGTAAACCATATTGTCATAATTAATTTAATATTTTCTGTTCCCTCGATTATAATGGCTAGGTTATAACGGTAATATTTGAATTATAATATTTGGTTGTTTGGTTAACCTTGATGTAGCGTATCATATACACTAAAGAACGTATAGTTACCTTTTAAAATATCATGATGTTACATTCTCACCCATTTATAAAATTAAATCCCTTCAATTTAAACTGTGGATAGAAAGTTATGGGGTTAACTTTTCAAAATTCCTTTGTTTAAAACTCACATTGGAAAGAAGGTCAACGAAACTTCCACATTAAAATAAAGAAAGGGGAGAATGAAGGTCACTTAGGATAACACATACTTGGGTGCCTTATAATAAAAAATTGATATGGGTGAGAAAAATAACCATTATTTTCTGATGGAGTGTGATAGAAAACCTGGTTAGGAGAAATTTAACAATCACAATACCATAAATCTGTTATGGGATAAATTTTATTGATTTATTATCAATAAAATTAAATAAATAATGTTTTTGTTTCAAAATCATTTTCCTGGATTTGAGTAATTACTTTACTAATTATAATAATAACATAATAAAATATACTTACTTGACAAGTATAGTTTCATCCACTTTTCAAATTTTACCAAAAACTCATATTTTTCTCTAAATGATGAGATTTAAAGGTGAACATTCGACACTTGAAGCACTGGAATCATCTTTTAAATAACTATATAATCCAAAATTTATTAACTATATATTTATCCTATTGTGAAAAATTAACCAAAACCAAAATGGTTAGAAAAAGATAAGATAATTCCTCAAAAATAATAATCCTTTATATGACTAAAAACTACATTAATATCCAAAATTCAACATTGATACGAATTTAAATAGAGACCATTTGACGAAAAAATTTCCTTAAGATTCTTCAAAATAATCCAAAAAAAATTTGAATCCCAAAATCCATAAGGGTTTGATCATGTTGTATTATAAGATAAATCTTACAACTTGTCTTTAAATAACATCAATTACTCTTGAAGTCTCATACAAATGAGTAATTTATTTAATATTATTAAAGTATGATATCAATTTTAATTATTAATCCAAATCAATGTATTCCCAAAATGTATTCATAGAATATTCTAAAAAATAATTCATCATTTATTTCTAAAATAAAATATCATAATATTCAATTTACCTTGATCTAATAGGATTCCCAAAATAGTGAAGGTCTTCCGAAATAACATTAATCACTTAATAACCAAATTATATTCCAATACCAATGATAATTATTTGATAAATCATATGTTCTCAAAATAATTGTATTCTTCATCCCTAAAAAAGTAACTAAAAATAAAAATCCACACTAACCGGACATCAAGTAGGCTAGTGCTATGTGATGCACCCTTTTCACCCTTTGGTTGTGGGATCAAAAATCATGGCCTTGACAGACACAATGGGTTGTCACCCATCATATAGGTTTTCCTTTTTCTAAAACTATATGTTTCATATAACACTATAAAAATATGGTAATATCCTAAAAAATTACCTTAATATGTTTTAACATTAAAATTTATCTCATACCTGTCATTTTACATCTAAAAATGTAATAAACCAAAATTACCTCAAAAATAAATTTCTCCAAAAATACCATAAATAACCTTAAAATTTCATAACTTAAATCCTAAAAAACTTTTATAATAAATAAAATATATGATCATACTAAAACTTGTTTACTAATGATGATATCCCTAACTTTAAGAAAATATCACAATCTTTATAGTTGTTTAAAGAGTCCATTGATACCAAATGTAAGGTCCCAACCTTATACATAACTTATTCTAGTATTTTTGAACTAGAATTTACATTAAAGGTTATTTTCAGTTTATAGATTTGGATAATTTTTACAATCTATTACAATGCAAACTCATACATTATAAGTGAACACTTATACTCAGTATACATTTTAATCATAATATGAAACTATTTAAAATAAAAATAGATTTCTCTATATGAAAAATATTCATATATATCCCTTGGATATCATCCTTGTCTCTATTACCCCATAAACTGTGGGAAGTTTTTTTTAAACATTATATGATCAAATTATCTCAGTAAGGAAAAAATAAAAAATGAAAACTATTAGTTCAGAAAATTACATTAAAATCATAAAAAAATTTCCTTTATCATCAATGTTATTTAGTAATTTGAAATAAAAAATTCACATGAAAATAAAACATTTTACTCAAAGAAAATAATCAAAACATAATTATGTGACTTACATCATCATATCATTAAAACAATTACAAATCCCTTTTAATTGGAATAACCATATGGCTGACTTCCAATTAATCTATTACAGGTTTACCTGGTTTTATCTGGGACACCCCATATTAAGATATAATGGGATTAACTGGTTCTATCTAGTCCACCCTATGTTAAGATATAATGGGATTTCTTAGCGCTATCTGGGAAACCCCATGTAAATCTACAAGAGGCTTTCTCAGTGATATCTAGGCCACCCCATGTATAAGATGTATCAGGCTCACACGTTTAATATATTTCTCTTTTACTATTCCATTAATAAAAAACATTAATCATGAAACCCTTTGACAAACTCATTTAATTCAATATGAAAACACTTTCAAATAAAAATACCCTTTTCATTCAAGAACCCATTTTCAACAACAAAACACCCTCTTCATTGAAATTTATTTTTCAATACCAATATACATAAAAATATAAATATGATTTTTCATTTAATAAATAATTAAATATTTCAAAGGAATATGATACTAAAATAATTTCCATAGTGGTGGAAAACTATTTGACTCCATATTTATTAATAATAGAGAATTCATTTTATTTTTTCTCAAAACGTTCTATTTAAAAATGTGTAAAAATATTCATTTTGAAAATAATTTAATAAAATTAAAAATAGATAAAAAATTTCATTTATAATCTATTTATATCCATATAAATAAACAGGTAAAATAATATCAAACATATTTACATTGATAAAAAGATTTGATAATTAAATATTTAAACATTCAAGGTGTCTCATACCACTTTGAAATTTTAAATCACAATATCCAAAAAAGAAAAAAAATTAAATAACATTAAATAACATGATTATAGATAAAATATGGATATTAAATTTCAATTGGTCTGTATATACACCTTATAAAATAATAAATTTTCATGTCATCAAGAAATGTCTCAATAAAAGGTGATTGAGATAAAATCTCTTACCTTGAGTCTATATACTCATGTACAGTATTTATATTCATGAAAAATAAACAAAGGATAATAATTTACTTAATTTAGAACATTTTTAATTTTTATTATTCCTTTTATATAACTTATTATCATTCTTTAACAATTACTTATTTATTTATGTTTATGTCAGAATTTTTTATGATATTCGGTACTTGAGTCAAAAATGAATTTGTTATGATATCAATAGTCAAAGTGGTCATTATTCCATCATCTCTTTAATAATATTCATGAAATAATAATAACTTTTATACATCATTTATACTTTTAAATCCATCCATTACGTATAGATATGAAAAATGAACTATGTTACAATCATGGAGACGGTAAGTAGTACGTATGCATGAGTAACATTTCCATTTTTATATGATAATTATTAAAAGAAGTTAAGCATTATTTTTTATTCCATAAATGATCATATTATCATATTTATCATATTATTCATTTTAATATACTTATATATATATATTATCATTGTGTTTTAGTGATGAAAAATGAATCACATCGCATCATGGAGATGATAGTTCACACGTACGCACAAATGACGTTATCATTTTCCATGTATGGAAAGGTAAGAACATAAAAGATATATTGTATTTTTATAATGATATATATGTCATAAATTATATATATAATCATTAATTACATAATTATAACCATACTTGAGAGGCGGTGAATGAAAAATATCATATCGGTTCGTGGAGGTGACAGTTCACATGTACACACCAACCACTAATTTGTATCCCATTTGATGAAAGTGGTGACAGATTTATGTGATGATACTAACATAATGTCATATACGTATATTTATAATTCTGAATTTATTATTTCAACATTTTTTAGTAGTATTTTAAGTATGTGGAAGAAAAAATAAAATGGAAATACGTAATTAAAAATGATACCTCTTCTTCGAATGATTTCCTTTAATAAACAACTTAACACCTTTAAGGAGGGTTCTCTAGCTAAAATAAGGCCTCTAAAATGTGGGAAGGGATTATAATAAGGTTTATGGCCAAATAATTTCCAAACAAAACTGTTTTTTATGTCTGACTAAAATATAATAATGGGGGCCCTTTATGGGAGAGGGGAGGGTCACTCTTGGAATTCTTCAAAATATTAAAATTACTATAAATTAATTTTCAAATCCAAATGGTTCCTAACTGATTTATTTCTAAGATATGATTATCTTGTGTCTAATCCCCTTAATCAAATGATAATTATATAAGTTTTGACTATTTTTTACTCCTCATCTATTTTTTAACAATTATTAATTCTTACCGTGATATTTTTTAATTTACAAATTGAGGTTTAATATAATTATAATAAAATACCAAAACATCAATAAAAAAGTCATTGATTTTATTTTAAGACTTATCCCAATTAGTTTTATAATGGTTATATTTTTATGAATTTGATATCATTTAATAAAATTCTATTTATTTTAAAAGATCATTAATTTCAATTTTGATAAAATTCATTATTTCACTTTTTTAAAATATCATAACATCTTGATGTATGAGAAAAAACATAATTAACACATTCATAAAATGTCAAAGCTATACATGAAATTATTTTATGATATAAATTATGTAAAATTATGTTTAATTTAATATTTATAAATCATTTATTTGATTCATTCTTTAATTAAGCAGTTACTACATCATTCTTATGTAACCATTTTATTTAATTATTTATTTACTAAAAATTATAAATAAATTATCATTATGTAGGTAAAAATTATGTATTTATAATTAATATTTATATTCCAATATATATCTTATATAACACCATGTTAAAAATATTGTACTTTTTAAAAAGAAGAGTGTGCCAAAATTGACTTTTCTTTTAATATACTAATATAAATGTCATACTCGCACAGAAGGGGCTTCAAAAGGATATAACATCAACCCAATGGTGAATTTGAACAAAACACATTCATAAAAAAAGTTATATTATGTTTTATAGTAATTATATAATATTTATAAAATTATTTTTATTGTAGTAGGCATTGTTCGGTACTGTAGTAGCCGTAAGTATTCACCAAATTTGGGACTTCAGGCCACCTGTTTGGGACTATGGGTCTCAAGGTCCTTCGGGTCATCAAGGCCTTTGGGCCACCTGTTTGGGCCTACGGGTCTCAAGGGCCTTTGGGTCATAAGGGATTTGTCTCATATGGTCCGCTTTAATTCTAAATTGGAATCCGATTAAACTTCAATCCCCCGTGAATAATAAATTACTATTAGAATGTAATAAACATTTTTTTCCACATTTTAGGAAATTCTTTATTCATTAGTGATGTTGGAAATGTCATTCCAATGATAACTCAACCTATATTATGGTATATATCAAAGGGAAAACCTAATATATGGATCCCAAAATAGAATCCATCTATCATAGAACACACTATCAATACCTAATACATGATTTCATACCCGTTAAATTTAATTATAACCCCTTTGTATTCCTTCATTTAAACAAAACTTCATTGCATATAAAACATTGTAACAACTCGATTATTTTACAGCATACTACATGGATAATATAGAAATGATTAATTATAGTTATCCATGTCTCCTAAAACCATTAGATGAATGTAAAAAAAGAGTATTTGTGTATAATGACTAGTACAGAGAAGAATCGATAATTATTACATAAAAAATATCATCCTAGAGAAACTATTACATTTTAACCATAAATGATCATCAAGAAGTTCAATATTTCCAATGAATAAATATCTTCATATCCATTATAAAGAGTTCATCACCTTTTAAGGAGTTGTATAGGTTTATGATTCATATTCTAAAAATTACATTCATTAGTTTTTAGGTAGTATTTGTTTCTTCTTATTTCTATTTACATCTCATTTACCCTACACATGATTTCTCAAACTTGAATACAGTGGTGTAATAAAACAATTATTGGACCTCATGTAGCTTTTTTGGGGCTCCCATGACCTTATTATTCAAATAATTTATGTTCTCATTTATTTTTAATGGGGAAGTGGGTTATCTGTGGCATTATAAAATTAATGTGAACTTTTTCATATTATTTCCTCTATTCTTAACATAATTTAAAATATTTTTTTCTCCCATCACTCTATTGGAATTTTATTTATAGATGTATTTGATAAGGGAGATATATAAAAATTATATAATTTGTTAGGGTGGATAGTGGAGTTATATATATGGTTATGACTTATTCATTGAATAAAATAATAGTTTATGTGATACTTGAAGTACTTTGGAGACCATTGAAAGGGAACTAATCACTATAATATATGTTTAGGTTGGTGAACTATGAATGATATTGATTTTATCCTTAATTAATAATATGATATTAAATTTATATTATAGGATTAGTGTAACATTAACATTTGATTTTCCTACTCCATTTGAAAAAAATTTAGGCTTTACTTTCATTAATTTTATTCTCATGCATTCATGAAACCTTTGAAAAATACCACATTTTCTTTCAATTTTTATATATAAAATACAATACAATAAATTATTTTAATAATATGTGACTAATTATCCAAATTTCCATAAGATAGATTTCCATGGACAACACATTACAAGAATTCATGATTAATAAATTAAATTCTAATTTACGATTGTGGTAACCCCACCATACCTATAAAATTCAAGAATAAATAATCATCCCATTGATATGTCACAAAATTATTCGTCTTCATTAAAATGGGTTCCAATTTTCTAGTTATAATTGTAAAAAACATTATATTGTCTATTAATCTATAAATTCTTATCATTGTTAGAAACTTCATGGATTGAGACCCAGATATTTTTTATTGAGATATTTAATACCATGATAAAAAAAGGTTATATAATGAAGTAATTTAATCATTAATTATATTTCTATTCTCTATTTAGTGTTCTGTAAAATATATTAATGAATAAGAATACCCTAAAATTTTGTTTTTTGTCTAGTGATGAATAATGTGAGAAGGTAGATAGGATTTTCTTATTTTATTATCATTTATTTTCAATAAATATATCATATTTAAAATCAAAAAATATAAATTATACATTTATGTTTAAGTATGTTTGGATGTTTGATAGTATTTTGGAGTAATTTAGAATATTTTTTTAGGTTGAATAAGAATATAATATGAAATCTATATAATTCCATTACATATGTAGTACATTTTTCGGGAAACTAAAAGAAATGTAAAAGTCTTCCAAGAATCACTTATACATAAAGGTAACTTTGAGGTGATTTATGAAAAAAATAAAAAATCAAATAAACGCTCCCCTTGTATTTTAGTGATATTTTGAGAATATTAGTGGAAATGTAAAACATGATTAATGCATGTAATTAACCTTCACTATGTGTGATATGAAAAATATGAGAACATTGAAAATTTTAAAGTATTTTTAGAGATAGAGTGATGTGTAAGAGTGGTATTACAATAAATAATCTTTTTTATCATGAGAAGTAAAACTCATAAAAGTAAATCTATTGGTCTATAGTAGTTAATATATTGATATATTAAATTTTATTCAAAGATACAGAGAATGTGTTAGATTAATTTTCTAACATGTGAAGATTTCTCATCATCTTAGGCAATACATAATGGTTATTTTGGTGATATATATAGTTTATTTGAAGTTTTCTCTAAATTTGGACTGATCTATCTAGTTTTTATAAGTTTCACTTCTCTTAATAAATATAAGTTCCAAACACAATTGAAATGGCCATTTCATGTTGTTTATAAAGAATTTATCGATGTTAAAGTTAATTTTAATTAAAAATTTAATAAATTAAAAGTGAATTTTATATATTTATTTTAAAAAAATAAATAAATCTATAAATTTAAATATTATGAGGTTAAATATGTTCATTAATGGATTTAATATTGTGAATATAATTAATAATTTTTTTGGGTACAATGAAGCGTAATGGTGATAATGACATACACACTATGATGAATACCATGGGTCTATGATTTAAATAAATCCAAATTGTGATGTTAATAAATCATAAATATTATTTGGGATTATTTGTAGTGGTTAAACATGTTATTACATAATGAATGGTAGAATACCCTTTTCCCATACACATGGAGAATAAGGGAATAATACCATGAACTATGGAGAAAAGTGACACATCATGAAAAGAAAATTGCACATGGTGGAATTAGTTTTTCAAAATGAAACTTGAAAAGTGATTATAGGATAACCTATGAAGTTACAAAGAAGAATAATAAATCAAATAATTCAAATAAGAATTATAAAATAGTTAAAGGCAGTAAGTTTTCAGAAATTTAAATTTAAAATTTGATTATAAGGAGGGAAAACTATGGATGTTATTCATGATTATATTAAAAATGAATCATTCTTGGAATGATTTAAGTATTGTATTATATATTTTATTAAATAATAGTCAATAATAATATCTAGTACATTAAATAATTTTAGTCCATTATACACTGTTTATATAAATAAGGTGATTATATTCAATGGTGCATAACAACTTCTCCTTCACTATCTAATACTTTATAATATTTTAATGATACATTCAAAGTAATTCATATAGTCATCTTGGTTTTATGATAGAGGTGATTCTTTTTAGTTTATTAGGTGGTTTTTGGGACAATAATAGTCCAATATGGGTGACACTATAGTTATAGTGAAATATTTATTTGTCCTTGTATATCCATCTTCAATATAGGAAAGGTAAAAATAGGAGGCCATAGAATAGTTATAGGAGTGGTGTGCTAAGGGAGAACCTATGGGGCAATTCCAAAGTTACATCACCACACCTGTGGTAGAGTAAGTTGTGATGGAAAATAGAATGTGTTTTAGGATCATGTATTAAGGTTTCCATGTTTTTTTCAATATTTCAAGAACACCATGGTTAGGGTAATGGTTATGAAGGAGGGTGTGATGACACTTGTGTAGTTTGGAAGATACTCAACAATCACTGAAAATCTATGAACACGTATTTTTTAATGGGAAAACATGTATAGATTTAATGTTTGTTTTTTATTAATTTTTAATTCTATTAATTCCCCTAGTAGTAAATATATCTCTCCCATACATGATAAATCTTTAGATATAATTATTTATAAAATATTCATATAATCCTAGGAGAGATTTAGATACACTTTTGTTATTTTCAATAAGAGAGATTTATCCAACCTAGCTAGAAGATCAAACCTAGGTATTTGTAGGATAGTTCCTTAAATTTGATACTAAATAATAATGAGGATCCATGCATCTTGTAGTGAACTTATTGAGTTATTCATGTTTAATTATTGAGGATATATTATCCTACAATAATTGATCTAACCAAAGGTTTTAATTTTTTCTATTGGAATTTTGTATGTCTTTATTTTCAATGCAAAAAGAATTAATTTATTTTTATAATGAATTTTAAATCGTTTTATTATTATTTTCCAATAGAAATTTTAATTTTTTTTTCTCCCCATTCATTAGATTTCATAAACATTTTTCAACTGAACATGGCTCTCATAGGATGCTCTAAATTATGTTTCATGCCCTTTCCACTTTGTTCTATATTCATTGATTATGTCAAATTGTCAAGTGATTTGACTATATCTAGTAAGTCAATCCAGGGTACATTTCATTCATTTTATGGGTTTTGTATATATGTTCTATGTCAGGATTTGAGACGGCATAGAGACATAACACTGAAAATGAAAATCTAAGGGTGTTGTGGTTGATATTGGTCTTGTATGCTAGAATAAGAGGATGCTTCATTTTGAAGGTGTGATAATGATGAATCTAGAACATTAATATAATCTATGTTCCACTAATATGAGACCCACGAATGAAGAAGATAATATAGATACACATTCATCAACTTTTTTAATATCTTATGTTTTGGGTAAATTCATACTTACACAATTTTCTATTAGGAAGGAAACACATTGTGTGGACCCCTCCATGTGATGAATAGACTTTTAGAGTTATTAAATATCCTTAAAAAATTTAACACTCATCCCTACTTGGTATATGTTCTTATGTGTCATTTATAAGGTATACAATAACCCTCAGTTCCTCAGTGAGTAAGTGGATCTTAATTGGGATATAATAACTTAAATCTGATTCCTAATTCATTTTTTGGTAGTAATCTCATTTTAACTATAAGGTCAAACTAATTTATAGATTTTGTGTATTTTTTGGACCTTTATATTTTATTGTACTCATTTCTCTTACTCTGATGTGGTATTATCTTTTCTGCATGAATTTATAGTGTCATTTTATGACCTTTATACATTATAATAATGTTTGGATATGTCTGTGTTTACATGTATTTGAGGTTAAGGCCTCAAATATTTTTTATATTCCTACTCAGGGTTAGGCCCTAGCCCTTGACCTACTAGATATCAACATGTGGTTTCATTATCAACTTACCAATATCTAGGAGTACCTTGAATGATTTGGTTGTGTTAGGGTGTCATAAGATTATTTTTACAGTAGGATAAGAGTTAGAATATAGTCTAGGTTTGAAAAAGTAGTTGGGAACTAGTTAAACATTATTAAGATTAAACAAGTTTAGCTCTCTATCCAGAAAAACTAGTGATTGTGTGGAAACCGAGGTATATATTCATCATGACTCTGATAACCTACTTGTTGACATGGTACATATAGTCACCTATTTTAGGAGAAAATTTGTACCTCCAGCATATATGATTGATTTTTTTTCCATGTTATTCTTGATTTTTTTTATCCAAATATTCTCTTTGACAATGGTGTATCTTGACTATTATAGTATGCTGACATGATGAAGTCCAATTTAGATTTCACAAAAAGATATCAATGATGATCCTATTAGTGTTGAGTCTTAAATCCAAGAACATGTATATAAGGATATTCCTCATGAGGGATTGCTGATATTACCTTCACTCATTGATCATATTTTTAATCTAGTCATACCTACAATATCACATGTAGGCTTACAAAACATCACAATTTCCAAATATAGAAACTAATTATGTTTCACTGTGATTGAGAAACATAGGAAATGGAGGAGTGGATTGAGGTGGTGGAACATGTTTTCCACCTTTTTAGGAAACCTCCTAACTAGATGGTGTTCCTTGTAGAAATCCTACTTATATGATACTAAGGGTGGTGGGGCTTGGTGTTATAGATGCATAAATTATATACTTTCTCCTGGGAAGTTTGTTTGCCTCATTAAAAATGAGTTTTGTCTTCAGACTCTCTAAAACGTTCTTATTCTAGAGATTATGGAGCTCTAGTAGAGAATTATGGAAGTTTCATAGTGTGTATTGATTTCCATCAACCTATCATTTGATTTTATAGTTATGGTTCATGATAGATACATTGGTGTATGTAATGTTTTTTGTAGCCTCTGACAATATATCTGATCTAGAATGGCATCCCAATTCAACCCTTGTTACACTCTGGTGATTGATTGTGAATTGTATGGGGAGAGATTCCTGGAATATAAAACATCATCTATTGGTTCTGGAAGTAAGCACCGTATAGTTGAGACATTTGTAGTTGGTATTTGATGAAAGACATAGTGACATAAATTCATGAAGATGTTTCAGATACAATCTTATGAAAGAGGATTATGAGAACTAAGATCTATAAGAGATTCCAATCTACATTGAGGGATATTTTTCTTCTCCTGTAATGGATACTAAAATATCACATTTCATTTTCCGATCCATCATGCTACTGATAGGGATATGCTCAATGGGACATTAAGGAAGAGGAAGTAATATGATCTATGAGGTTCTCCTTATGGAGAAAATAAAATATGGGATAGGAGATATATAAGTGTTGGCCAATGTTTGGTTCTTTTTACACTAATAGATTCTCTAGTTGGTCCATGCCACATTTATGGAGCTGGTGTTTTGGGATTTATACAATTATAGGTAGTGAAGGAGTATTAATCATAGGTTCTATGTATCGTAAAATGTATGATTATTATATCCCAAACTTTATCTACAGTTTTTAAAGACACATACATGAGCCAATCCTTCCATTACACATCGCTTGTTCAAGACACGAAGATCCCTGTAAAACCCTTAGCTCAAAAAATATTCATGGAGAATCATAAAAGGGTATATTCAGTGATTAATCAATTTTATTTATAGTATTACCTAAATCCTTAGGGATAGATCTTTATATGAGATCTCATTGTAGCTACAATGATACCCTATGATTTCGTTATAGTTATGGATGGTACCTCTATATTCCATATGTATATTGACTATTTTAGGTGGAGGATTTGAGGTTTCTAGGTATAAATCATGATATTTTCCTTCATTTGTGGCAATTAATCTTAGGAATAGAAGTCTAGAATCATATAGTGGATGATATAGCCATTTTATTATCATTTTCCCAGTATGAACCTTTATGATATTTTGGTTGTGAGATATTAGTTTCCAACTATTTTTAAGGATTTTGAGGATGTATTTCTTGGGAAAGTTCTATGAATACCACCCCAATAATAGATAAAGTTCTATATATACCCACACTTAATGATGACCCTGATATCTACACCAATATATCATATGTCCAATGTAGAGTTATGATAGAAAAAGATGAATTTGAAGGATCTATAGCGGAAGTGAATTATTAGACCTGGTGTGTAACCCTAAAAATCCACAATGTTTTTTCCCAGAATTTGATTATGATATTGAGGCTATGTGTTTATTATTGTTTCCTGAATTGAGTGACTATTAAGAATTTCTATCCACATACAAATTTCAATGTTCACTTTGAATAAATGAAAGGTGTTTAGTGGTTCTCAAAGAATTACTATAGGTAATGTTATCACCAATAACGAGTTCGAGTAGAGAATTTAAATAAGATGGAAGTATAGTTTTGTAGTGTTCATTATGAGATTTTTTTAAATCTATATGATGTTATGAACACCAAAATAGTTTTCATAGGACTCATAAACCATATAATTTATGGTTTTATTGATCAGATAGGGTAGTTATTCTTATATGAAATTCTCAAATACTCTACATCATAGGTGGAGAACATTAAACATTAGAGGATGGTCTTGGAAAAACCTTGATAGAACTAGATTTATAGGCATCTCTTGAAGTTTCATTTTTATATTTGAGCTTTCCTCTCCCTCAAAAATTATATCTTTGTGGATATAGTATTCATGGACCTATAAATTATCGAGTTACTTCTATGTTGGGGTCCATCCATGGAAATGAATAAGTTGTAGAGAATCCTTGGGTTAACATTCTATTAATGGAGATTAATTCTTGATTTATCCATGATTATAAAACCTTGGGATGGCTTCACTCAAAATGGGTATCCCATTATGTGGTTGAATATTTTCCAATAGAATTTTTAGGAGTTATGTTAAAGGTTGATGAGTGTCACCATCTAGAGACTTTCAAAGAAGGGTGTTGAGTTTGTTGTGATTTTTGATGCCTATATACCAAGTTTGGCATCTGTTATGATAAAAAAGAAAGAAGTGGTCACTTACTGGTCCATGTTACTAAGAAGAAATGAGATGAATTATGTGACCCATGATCTAGATCTATTATTAGTGTTTTTCATCCTAGATTCGTGATGGAACTATCTTATTATAAGGTTATTCATAATCTATTTTAACCATAATTTTCTTATCTATATCTTCTAGTAGAAAGAACAAAACATGATTAAGAGGTGATGATTATAGTTCCTATAGGAATCTTATTTTGAGATAGTCTATAGTCCTTAGAAAAAACATAGTGGAAGATAATATCAGTAGGTAATATTATTCATAGTTATTGGGAGAGGAAACATAGTTGTTGGATTATTTTTTTTTTAACCCCTATATATCGGGGATGAGAATTATAACTTAGATAGATGTTTGTGTCCCCACCACCTCTTCACTGTGTTTGGTATACACATCCTAGGGATATAGACTGTGAGGTCTTGTTTGAGAAGATATTTATAGGAAATTCTAATGATGAATTTTCTAAAGGTGGTAGAATGTCTTAATATTTAGGGGATGTGTGATGCTACTAGTCACACTATGGGGGGGATGTGTTAAGTATTTTCCATACATCCCCATTAGTGGAATATATATGAGCTGTAAAGTGTATCGGTACCATAAGGATCTGTTCTAGTGGCCAAGGTTAAAGATGGTTGTTTCTTATTCTATCTATCTATTATTTACTTTCCTATAGGATATGGACATGCATAAGTTACTAGTGGGGTTTTCCCAACCTCAGGAGGTGAAACAATGTAAATAGGATGTAATTTTCATGGAATTTATGATGTACAATTAACATGTAGTCACAATGTTATTTTGGTGATCATAGACTATCACACCATGTCTTCCTTATTTATATCCATCTAATAGTAGATTTCGGTGCAGGTTTAGGGATGAATTTTAATGTAGGGTATAGTATGGAATCATGGAATCACATTGTTGGTCATTTATGATTGTTATTATTTATTAATTTCAATATTGTTGAGAAAGAGACAAGAATATTTTAGAAATTAGTTACATTTGAACACAACATTCTACCCCCAAACAGATATCCAAACAGAGTGCACCATTTAGGTCATAGATTACATGTTATGTATTTATCTGTTATATTTTTTTCATATGTGGGATGTCCATCTGAACATGGATGATATTATATGAAACAATATTTTCCATTCCACCATTGGTATGGAATAATTCAAGGCCTCTTATTGGAGACCCTCCAATTCAATATTGTGTTGGTCGAATCCAGGGGAGTAATCCCTTATGGACCTAGAGTTGGTGCATATGATGACATATAAGGTAATGATCAACCATATTTAAACAATGAATTCCTATATCTATCCGAACACATATTAAAACTGATATTAATGTAATTTAGAGTCTAATGAGGGAGAATATCTATTCTTAATGTATAATCTACATGTGGACAAAATAGATTTTTAAGAGGTGTAAATATAGTTATGATGTTCATTTTCCTATTTTAGATACTATGTAAATTCATCGAGGTGGAATATCTTATGGCCATACCACCATGGTTAGACCGGTTACATGACACAATCTGAATTTGACAAATGAAGATATATGTAAATGACCCATCTCCCATTATTTACTATGGTGAGATGGACATTGATAATGGAGATAATATCTATGAGTACCTTATAGAGATCATGGATTGGTTTTTGAAGATCTTTATTGAGTGTGTGATTACCTTGGTATGAATTATTTGCAAGAACAAGAACCTACAAGAGAGATCACAGTTGGGGGAGAAGCAGATGTGATCTGAATAGCTTCACATGTTTGTATGTGTTTTCAGTTTTCGAGACAAGAATCTGTGTTTTTAGGATAATTTAATGACTCTTTTTACTCTATAAAATAGTATGATATATTTTAAATGATAATTTTAGTTTAAGGGGTGATGTATTTACAATTTTACAAGGGGTTTTATTTTTTTGTGTCTTATGTTAACATTTGGGTCTATTCTATTAAAATATTGATTACATCATATTTATTGTGAAATATGTGGTCGTACATTGTTAAACCTATTGAAAATGACCAAGGTAAAATGTGGATTTTAGGATATTTCCATATGCATTGACTGATAGGGAAGATCTTGTGGGTTACATCTATGGTTAAATCATAATGACTATGGTGGATTCCTTGGTGAGGAAAAAACGACAAGGGTTTGGGAACACATTGTAGGGGATCACCATTTCACAAAGTTTACCAAGATAACCAATGGAATAGTTGGGTCATGTAAATGTTGGTCTAGTTTTGAAATGGATGAAACCATTATTGATCTTTTGAGTTTACACATGTTTCAAAGGATAATTTCATGGATACTTTTTGTGAGGTTTTGAATGTAATTTGATTTTAATTCCTTACCCTATTAATCAATTAATCCCTACTCTCCTTTTTGGTTATTTTGATATAATGATTACCAGAACATCTATAGATTCCTAGGTTAGAGTATGATTCCCTTTTCATATGTCTGCCAAGGGCAGTTCATCCAATCTAGCCTAGATATTTATTCTTATGAGGTCGAGGTTTGTTCGTGATGATTAATGATTAATAGTAAATATGATACATAGACCCAATAGTGAGTGTGATAAGTTCTTATTATATAATTGTATTATACATTATATCCTCAAAATATTGATCCAAACTGAGGTGGGGATTTTTTTGGATTATTCACCATCCATTATTTTTTGTGATGAACACGAATTAATTTATTTAGAAATGATTTTATGAATTATTATTTGTTTAATTACACATTAAATGTTTTATTTTTTATATTATCCCTAGTCGTTGGATTTTTTCAATGTTTTCCAACCAAATATTGACCATGTTTGATTCTCACCATTATGTTTCATACCACTCTCCCTTTTTTCTATGTTCATTCCTAGTGTTAAACTGGATAGTGATTAAACTATATCTAAGAAACCATGTCAATGTGATTTTAATTTTATTTTTTTATTATTTTTTATGCAAGATCAGTGTATAGGTTGGATATTTGGTGGATGCATGATAAAGATGAAGGAAATATGATAGAAATATATGTGATAATGGTTTTCTGGTCCAGGTTGTGTGGGTGATTCTTTCCAGTTGTGTGATGATGATGAGTCTAACTAGGAACACATAATATATGGTATTCTTAGATTTTAAACATAATAAAAGTAGATGATATAGTGATATATAAGGATACACATACAGTATATAGAGATTTGGGGGAATTATGAAGTGCATTGTACAAATTGTTGAAGGAAACAATTTCATGTGGACCACTCCTTGTGATAGTTTTCATTTCATCCTAAAGAATACCACATGTTATTGTACATTATAATCATGATATGTGACTCTAATGATGGATTGGGTTTTATCATTTTATATTTCCATGACATGTTATAATGTTGGAATGTTACCTCATTTTCAATATTCAAGATGGAATGGTGAGTCATCTTATCCTATGTTGAGGATAATACATACCTTATGTTAGATAGTTTTTGATATAGTATGGTATCCCACTACACAACCTAGGATATGATATTATATCTCATTATTCCCTAGGATGTGTCAGGTTTCCCATGAAAAAAATTAAACTCATATGATACCCTTACAAGTGAGTATTTATGGATAGAGTATGATATCCTCTCAGGACATAAAAGTGAACCCCTAACTTGGTATATTTTTAATGTGGATATCATTAGCTTTTTTAGACCCGATGAGTTTGTTCTCATAGATGATTGATTTATTAGAAAAATTACATGAACCCCTAGGCTGGTTGGGGGGATAGTTCCCACCCTAAATCTTAGTGTCTTTATATTATAATTTATTGGTTTTTACATTATTTTTCCCTTAATTTTTTTGTCTATAGTTTACATTCTCTTTTATTCATTGTTTTTTTTTATTTTTAGGGAGTCCTACTGGGTATTTTTTTAATCACATCAACATGGGATCATCCTACATGTTTTGTGCCTTAGTTATATGATAGGCCATATAACATATTATTAGGTTATCAATGATCATGTAGAGCATTGAAAGTCTAGATTGGCCACAAAAAAGTTTAAGAGTTAGTGTTTTGAAGGATTTTTGTTTTTACAAGTTGTTTGGACTCCTTTATAGTTTCAGTGGCTTGTTTATGGACCATTATATCTTACCATACTCTTTATTCACACTCAAATAAGGTATTATATTCCATGCATGAATTTATAGTTTCATTTTTAAATTATCCACATTATACTAGTTTCTTGGGATGTGTGTGTGTGTAAATGTTTTTTAGGTTAATACCTCCCATGTGTGTGATATACCTGCTATGTCCTAGTGGAAACCACATAGAATATTGGAGGTGGGTTTGGGGTATCAATCTCCACTTTTCACTCACTATAAAAGCCACAATTTTTCATGTTAAACCATGGAAAAAGTATATGTATAAAAATAAGATAAGTTTAAATATTAGTTTATGTTTAATCATCACAATTTTTTCATATTTTTTGGAGCAAAGAAGTCAAACCTATTCTCGATAGTGAATAAGGGTAATCCCAACATAAATACAATGCGAGTTTTGAGGAGAATTATTGGATGAAAACACTCATATGTTTTTGTAATTAAAGTCTATGTATAGTACCATCTCATTTTATCTATTGTGGATATTTTATTGGATTATATATTCTTGGATGAGTCTAGATCAATAAAATTATAATCCACTAATTTATATTTTTCATACTTTTACATTTATTGTACTATGTTGATGTTATTACATTTTTTGAGTAAATAATTTTTATCACAATATCGAAATAGTGATATAGGGTTTTTTATATGAAAATTTAATTTCAAATAACAAATTATTATTAAATATTTTACCCATTTATAGTTAACCTATAATGTTAAGGACTACTGGAATTCATAACAAATATTTTGGACTTCATATAAAGAATAATAATTTAAGAATATTCTTTTTTAGAGGTTTTTATTCTCATTTGGTATTTTAGTTTTGTAGCGACCCTACCCCAGAGATCCCGGAGCTAGTGTATATTATCAATTATATTGGCATGATTATAAGGAATTAGGTACCTAAGGTCAGATCAGTTTCGTATCCTTGGTATACCATATATATAAATGAGTATTATATTAAAAATGACTACACTAATTACAACATAATTTTATTTCTTATAAATAACTTCTAGGATAACTCTAATCCATATATTAAATCCATAAATATATTTTATAGTGTGGTTCTTGTATTCATAGGGAAAGAAACATTATAAGGGTGAGCTCAAATTCTCAATGGGAGAAAAATATAGAGGAAGAAATAATTAATCAATGATAGTAATAATTATGGAATGGTAAAAACTAAAAACACATACCATATAATCACAAAATTTATAATGAAGTGTATAAAAAATATGGAATGGTAATAACAAGAAACACATACCATTCAAATAAGTAGATAAGGAAAAATAAATATGGAAAGGTTAGAAATTGAAACACATTACGTTTAATAAATGAACTAAAAATGAAATGTATCTATAGATATGTCAATGCAAAATCTCAAGGATGAATGATAACAAAAACTAAGTGATGGAAATGATTTCTTAATAGACTTTATGTCTAAGGGACATTAAAATCTATACCATAAATATATTTAACAATATGGATTAAAACTACAGATATAGACTCGTTTAATATGTAAAACTAGTTTGTCTCATGAGAACCTATAGATACATAGAGGAGCTATATAATTTCCAAGATCCACCCATCATTACCAGTCCTAATCATTCCCCATATCAAATAATCAAAATAAATAATATTCCTTATCAAATATCCATATTGAATAAAGAATACGTAATTATAAATATTTACCCAAATAATCAAATAATTATCAAATAAGACAATTTATGTAAAATGTTATATGGTTTAAAAAATAGTAATATCCATGATAAATGAAATGGTTAATTAGGGTAAATTCAATGTTCATTGATAATAGGAGATTTATTATTTATAGGGGAATAAAAAATGATTCAAGGAAGTGATTTGGAATACTATCCTTGGCCAAATCAATAATAAACCATCAAAATGAATAATATGGATGGTATAAATACAAAAAATACCAAGTGGTGTAAAAATAAAAGGATTTTTTTTATGAATATAAATGTCATCAAAATACCTTTCAAAAGAATTATTGATGAAAATATCATTTTGTTTTGTAAAACCTTATTAAAACTCTTTTATTTGAATATAACTTTTCAAAAAAATTTGTTAAATAGTAACCTTTTAGCCATGAAATGGAAGCTTCAAATAAATGATGGTGATTAAATTCATAAAATCTGTACATGGTAAAAATATCATTACTTTTAAATGGTTAATGGTTAGAAAAATGACTTATTCAGAAATCAAAAAGAATATTCATTTGAAAAAAATTAAAATATAAAAAGGGTAAATATTTCTCTACCAAAAAAAATAATTTTTTGAAACATTTTAATATTACATGTTTTTTTGAAGAAAATAGTTTCTCTGACTAGAGATTGAAATAAAGTCAAGTTTTCTAAAAAAACATTTTCTAAAACAATTTGAGTACCAAAGAGTGGGAAATGGTACTAATACATGAAAATGGTTATAAATAAATAGATGATAGAAAATGAAAGATTTTATTGAAAAATATTCATATATTTAAATCAAATAGAAATACCATTGAGAGATCATAAAATATATTATTTAGGAAAATAGTCTTTAAACATTCCAATGTGTCATGTACCACATTGAAACATTTTAAATAACAATACTCATGAAGGAATAACATTAAAATAATTTTTAAAATACCATGATGATGAAATGATTAATTATATAATATAACAAAATGTGTATTAGACACACCACAAAAAATATGTAAGTGGTGAACATGAAATTTATCTAACGGATGTAAAAAGTCATATGATAATCCCTTACCTTGTGTTCCCTTTTGTATTAATATCCTTTAACCACCTATATATGTTGTTGAAACATGTTATTAATATATTCTATAACTATATAAATACTTATTATATCATATATAATTATCTTATACTATATTATCGACCATTTTATAATAACCATTCATTATTTTAACTATTTCATGTGTTAATTACATAGTTTGTCAAGTATGTTTTAACTTGTTATTTGTTGTTCTAATTAAATATATCATGGTTTCGTCATCACAAGAATGTAAAAAGTTATTTTAATATAATATATATCCATTATATATGTATCTATCATAATCTATAATGTTTTGAGATAAGAAATTAAATGCACCTTGCATTGAGACGGTAGTCCGTATGTACGCATGAAAGCTACCTTCATTTTATTGTCATATTTTAAAAGAATAAAAAATAAATGATATGAATATACATGTGTATTATAATTATAATACACCATTTTTTGATATATTTCATATATTTTTATTAAAATTATCCATAATATGTTCCATGTTTAGTGTGAACGAATCACATTTATTTGAGGGGGCAGTAGTCCACACTTCTTCAAACGATGTTTTTGTATTTATGAAAAAAGGAAAGTATTAAATTTATTTGACATAAAATGATTAAATAAGTATAAATAAATAACAAATATCATATATAACATATATAAATAGAGTGTACATCATAATTTAAAACCATGAATTTTAGTAAATGAAAAATTAACAATCATCATTTTGTGAGGTGGTAATTCTCCATACACAGAAACAGTATTTTTGTTACCCATTAGATGAAAGTGTGTGTTTGTGTAGGTAAAACCCTTAATAAAAAACATAAAAATATTTTAAAAATATTTTATTATTATATTATCATGGAAGAATAATATTTTAGGTGGTTGAAAAGTAAATGAAGGAAACTTGATTGTTGGAAAATGTTACCTTAAAAATCGGGTAACTTATTTTGGTTTATACCAAATGGATTCCTTTGTAGGATTCTTCAAAAAAGGGGATTAAAGGTTTAGGGGAGGGATTTTGGAATGTTAATGTTAAAATTGTTTATGAACCTATGTGGTTTTAAAGTTGTGACGAATGGGGATAAGTGGTGGACTTTTGTAGTGGAGGAGGAGGGGCACTCTTGTAATATATTGACAAAGGAATTCCTCCCGCATTTTTATTATTGTAAGTGGATCCAATAATAGACCCCAATAGATAAAATGGATGGTAGGGTCTATATATGTCCATTAAATGGATTTTGTACAAGTTTATAGGTCATTTTAGGCCTAATTTATAAGATTTAGTCCTTTATTAAGGTTAATTTAACCTTCATCGTTGTAATTAATTTTAATTAGATTCACTAATATTTTTGTTCAAAAACTAAGTTGGTGTTATTATAAATTATAAAATATTATTATATTAAATATGTAATCCATTTTTTAAAATTATAATTGTAAGAACTCGGTTCTTATTTTGAGGTACGGGTTTTTTCTTTTCTCATTTCCTTAACTGTTTTTGAGAAACTAAGGAAAATAGGAAAAATTCCTAAATTTTGGAAGTACACACCGCGTACTTTTTCTACATGCCATGTACTTTTGGTCATGTGGGATGAGTACACAGGGCTTGTGTCCATGTTGGCGATGAAGGGTGTAGAAACCAACTACGCGTCGTGTAGTCAGTCGGCAGGTGAATAGTAAGGTGGTGGATAGCTGTGTGACAGAACACACCATGTACCCAAGAAGACACGCCATGTAGTCATTTCGGTAGATGAATAGTGCCACGCTGGTGGGAAACCTCCAGAGTAATAGTTAAAAAATGGGAAGTACACACCGTGTACTCAGAATTACAAGCTGTGTACTTTGTTTTTTTCACTTAAAATGGGCAGTAGCCTCCCATGTTCATAGGGAAGGCTTTGAACGGGAAGAGGGCTCAGGAGAGGAAGGCCAGAGCTTTGGAGATCCGCCGAGTGCACATCAGGAATCTGTTTCTGCCTCGAACGATCTTGTTGGAACCGCACAGGTAATCCCTCCACTCTTCTTTAATCATTCTTTCCAATTATTCCTCTAATGGGAGTTATTTATGTTTAAACGAGAATTATTTTACCTTGGATCTGCCTCGTTTTAGGATGATGCGTGGAACTCCATTTGAGTATACTGATCAGGGGCATTTAAGGTTGGTGGCTTGGTGTTTATTTCCAACTTTTGTGCGTTTTGTGTGTTTTTGAGCTAAGAACCCATATATGGGGTGTTATGTGGCTGAGGTCGTGGCTATATTAAATACCTAGAAATGTATAGGTGATTAAATAAAGTTGTAAAACTATTGTTTGGGATCAGTTCTTGGATCCAGGACCACCCCGGGGGTGCATTCCTCTGTTTAGCCGTTTTTCCAGGATACCCGAGGGTATGCCATGTTTATATTATGCATTACTTTTTCCTTGAGAGGAATTGAATGTGAATTTTTATTTACATGTTGGGCATGGCCTGGTTACTTGCGCCTGAGGGAAGTGTTTTACTCAGCCCGTGGGCGTTGTTTTTCTTAGCCCAAGGGCATTTGTTATATTATCCTGAGGGTAACTTCTTTCGTGCCTGTGGTCAATAGACTATGTGCTTGAGGGCGACACTATGTAAGCCTGAGGACAAAATCTTTTATGCTTGTGGGCAATTACCTGCGGGTTGGATTTTGATTACCGGAGGGTGAGATTTTGTTTGTCTAAGGACGTTGTGTGTTTACTTAGAAATTCACTTTGGTGTTTCCTTATATTAAATAGACTAAATTAATAATTAAATGGTAATAAAACTGTTAAGTTATTTACTTTTGAGTACTGCTTAGTTTATTGCATTCACTACTGCACACCGTTGTTGCATTTTTACACCCTGTTGGGCACGGGCCTTCGGTGGGTGCCTACTGAGATATATTTCTCACACCCTGTTTAGCCATGTTTTTCAGCCCAAACAGATTACATTTCTACAGGTGTAGATAAGTTCAAGGGTCCCTATACAGGTACTTGATTACTGCTGGGGTGTAGGAGAGCATGGTACCAAGCATTGGCTCGCGATGCCGTGGGCTGTTCTATTTTGCTTTTCTTTACTTGTACTTCAGTTGTATTGTATTGAGCCTGTAACATGTTCTAGTTGTTTTATAGAATAGTGACATGCTGCATCATCATATATATATGACTGCTGGTTTCCCTTTTATTATCAGTTATTCATTTCAGTTATATATAATTTTTCTACTTCTGTTGTTGTATGTTTATATTTCATTCCGTTGCGCTAAACATTGACAAATGAGGGCATATTTTCCCTACTATCAGACCTGGGCCCTCACTACTAGTTGGAAGCCTCTGGAATTTGGGGAAATGCGCTTGAGGTCATGTGGAAAACCGGGTTCGGGGCACCTGTTGAGTGGAACCCGTAACTGGGGCGTTACAAAGTGGTATCAGAGGGCATTCTTTTATTTTACTTACTATTTGGAGCCTTAGTCAGGGATAGGACGGGAACGGTAGTTGGTAATAAGCTGTGACTGGGCGTAGCTAACCCGTGTACAGGCAAAAGCCAATTTACCTCATATTTCAATTTTACT
This sequence comes from Viscum album, assembly GCA_963277665.1. Lineage (NCBI taxonomy): Eukaryota > Viridiplantae > Streptophyta > Magnoliopsida > Santalales > Viscaceae > Viscum > Viscum album. The sequence continues at coordinate 1,408,280,165 of OY728135.1, forward strand.
GATTTTACAATTTATAGTTGATATGATTTCACCGTTGGGTGATTCACTTGGGGTTGTGCTGTTATATTTTATCTATGGGTTCTATTTAGTTGCAACCCGATGAGATGAGGGTATGTCATCTCATCCATCATTTAGGTACATGATAGAAATCACATGACATGAATAGTTCCATGTCATGTAGGTGTATTAGAAATTGCATGTTGTTGTGATAGTTATTGTGCTAGTAAAGCATGTTGTTGTGATAGCTTCTTGATAAATACCTGCTATGTGATAAGGTATTTTCTTGTATGAGCCGGTTTATATAATGGACTCCAAACTTTGGTTTTTGGGGAGTATGATCCCTGATTGAATGGAATTTAGTGGATCATTGGGTGTTTACTGTATTTCATAACATAGATAAGATTCCAAACATTGATTTGTGGGGATTATGGGCCCTCACGGATTGGAATTTGGCACTTAGGTGTTGTTTTTCAGTGTTTTCTAGGTTCTAGAGAAGTTTTTGAGGCATAATGTCTGAAAACCCAGTATACACGTCGTGTGGTACTTAAACATGCCTTGTATTTTCTTTTGTTTGGGAAGAAAAGAAAACTTTTTGAGTACACGCCGTGTACCCTAAGTACACGCTGTGTAGTCTCTTCCCATGTCACAAACCATGTGGGCGGCGACATGGGGAAGGGAAGAGCTTGGGGAGAACACGCCATGTAGGGACCCGGTCATGTAACTAACATACACAGGCTGGTGTAATCATTCCTTGAACATGCCGTGTCAATGAAGAACATGCCATGTAGGGTGACCTGGGGACCCAGCTATGTAACTAACAAAATGGGTCGGTGTTATCCTCTTGTGTACATGCCGTGTGTATATAGAACACATCGTGTAGGTTGAGTCATGTATCCGGTTGTGTAACTAACAACACGGGTCGGCGGAGCTCACCTAGTACACGTCGTGTACCTGTGGAACACACCGTGTAGTATTGTCCGAGGACGGACAATGTGGACTTAGCCGTGTGGATAGAAAACGGGGCAGTGTACATGCCGTGTGCGGGTGTAACATGTCGTGTAGGGTCAAGCCGAGTAGTCAGTCATGTCACAAGTAGCACGGGTAGTTGGAAATAACACCATACACGTTGTGTAGCTGATATACACGCCATGTAGTTTTGATCAAACGGGAGCCGTGTGGCTTAGCTGTGTCTAAGGACCCGAGCAGGGGAAGGAAAGTCAAGTACATGTTGTTTAGTCATTATACACTCCGTGTAGTCTTGTTTTTCAAATCTTGAAATGCCTTCTTCCTCTTATTCTCTTTGTGGTTCCTTCGTTTTCAGTCTTGTTAAATCTTGAATCTAAGGCGTGTTTTTGACCTTGTAGAGTCATGCCGCCTAGATGAACGCGGGTTGTTTTCCAGGAGAGCGGCAACGAGTATACTCTAGAGATAGTGGGCCATGGGATACCAGTGGATCCTCCAGCAGAGCCAGATGCGGCACCAGCTGTTATACCGGACATATGCGTGGAGACGCAGTTCCATGAAGGCTTTATGTGGTTCATGCAGACCTTTCAGGGAGCACCACAGGCTGCCACATATATGGTTGAGCTGACTCGTATATTCCAGCAACAGCATCCGCCTACGTTTTCAAGGGATGGCAGACCATAGGCTTCGGAGTCTTGGCTAGGATCGATGCAGACTATTTTCGAGCATCTCGAAGCGCCTCCAGGGTGGAGGGTCAAGCTCGTGACATACATGATGCGCGATTCCGCCAAGAGGTGGTGGGTTGTTACCACTCATTCAGAGAATCACAGAGACATTGTGTGGGAAGATTTTCAAGAATTCTTCTATGACTTCTTCTTTACAGAGACGCTGAGGGTAGATAGATCTCGAGAGTTCATGAATCTGCAGCAGAGCGCTATGTCGGTGATGGACTATTCTGCTCGTTTCACTGAGCTTCAGCGTTTTTCACCCATTCTGGTGGGCAATGAGATGTTGAGAGCCAGACGCTTTGAGTATGGTCTTAGTTATGACATCTGGTCACTGTTGAATGTTTTCTGGTTGCCTTCAGTACATGTTATTGTGAATTAGGTGCTGATTACAGAGAGGAACCTGCGGGGAGCTAGTGGTGTGGGCCAGGGCAGTTCAGAACCAGTTCTGGTACTATTTCTACTAGGAAGAGGAAGAGATAGATGGAATTCTCTTAGAGTGGAAGTGCCAACCAGAAGAATGCTTCAGGTGGTCTATTTAGGTGCTACCATTGTGGTAAAGAGGGGCACAATAGACCTCAGTGTCCACGTGATCCAGTGGAGTGCCGAGCTTGCGGAAATTTGGGTCATCTGCAATGCTTTTGCAGGGCGTTTCCACCGATGGCTAGTGAGAGGGTTTCTGTGAAGACTCCACATGCGGGAACAGGACAAGTGGCTTCTTACCAGTCATGGAACTGGAATATTTCAGGGTGTGCAGGAAGAGATGGTGATCGTGGTCGTGGTAGCCAGACACCAGGATCTCAGAGGCAGTAGGGCGGGACAACTCAGGGTAGTCAGGCTATGTCGTAGGGCCACGGAACTAGGCAGACATATGAAGTGCAACAGACCCAGTAGGAGCAGGACCCCAGACCTTCTATAGTCAGAGGTACTATTCTAGTATCTTTTTTTTATCTTCATTACTTTTCGATACGGGTGCTACACATAGTTTTATATCTGTGCCCTTTTTAGAGAGCCTTGGGCTCTGTTTTTCTACTTCTTTTGATATCATGACGCTAGACACTCTGTTGGGGACTAGAACGGTTGGTGTGCATCAGTGCAAGGAGTTCCCCCTTGAGGTTGGTGGGTGTCACTTTCATTGGGACCTCAATGTCTTAGAGATGATAGCTTATGATGTCATTCTCGGGATGGACTAGTTGGATCCCTTTCGAGCCTTTGTAGATTTCTATCATTTCAGGGTGAGTCTCACATCACCAGAGGGTGGAAAGTTTCTATACAATGGTGAGTGGGATGTTCGGGCGAGTCGAGATGGACCAGAGCATCGTGGGCAAGGTGGAGTCACAGCCCGGATTGCGAGTTTATATCTGAACAACCAGGGGACTTGTCAGAAGTATTTCCCTCCAGTGGTTGATCATTTCAGAGATGTCTTACCAGACGACTTTCCAGGTCTACCTCTAGAGCGTGAGGTAAATTTCTCTATTGATCTTGTTCCAGGAGCAGTACTGGTGTCCATTCATCCTTATAGGATGGATACACCTGAGTTGCAGGAGCTCAAGAGGCAGTTAGAGGAGTTACATGCAAAGGGTTTTATCTGACCCAGTACTTCTCCTTGGGGTTCTCCGTTCCTTTTTGCGAAGAAGGCAGACGGTACCCTCAGACTATGTGTGGATTATCGGAAGCTGAACCAGTTGACAGTTAAGAACCGATATCCCTTGCCTAGGATTGATGATCTTTTTGATAAACTTCATGGAGCACGAGTTTTCTCAAAGATTGACTTGAGATTAGGATATCATCAGCTGCGCGTGAGACCATCAGATATACCGCTTATAGCTTTTCGGAGTAGATATGGTCTGTACAAGTACTTGGTTATGTCGTTCGGACTCACGAACAGGCCAGAAATTTTCATGGCTCTGATGAATCGTGTGTTTCATCTGTATCTTGATTATTTTGTGGTAGTATTCGTGGACGACATTTTAGTGTACTATCAAACTCGACACGACCATGCCACCCATCTTGAGATCATATTGATTACACTGAGAGAGCATCGACTATATTCTAAGCTCTCAAAGTGACACTTTTGGATGGACCAGATTCACTTCCTGGGTCATATCATCTCAGAGGCAGGAGTTGCAGTAGACCAAGAGAAGGTTAGAGCAGTAGTTTCCTGAGAGCAGCCTAAGAACGTGTTTGAGATACGGAGTTTCTTAGGGCTTGCTGGTTACTACAGATGCTTCATCCAGGACATATCTCACTTAGCAGCGCCGTTGACGGGTTTGAATAATAAGGGTGTGAAGTTTGTTTGGTCGGAAGCTTGAGAGACAGCCTTTCAGAACCTAAAAGGAAGTTTGACATCAACACCGATCCTGATACTCCCAGAGTAGGGGAAGAGCTATACAGTTTTCTGTGACGCGTCAGGTATTAGGCTGGGAGCAGTGTTGATGCAGGGTGATCGAGTTGTTGCATATAGGTCTCGGAAGTTGAGGCCACATGAGAGGAATTACCCGACACATGATCTTGAGTTGGATACAGTTGTTCATGAATTACGCTATTGGAGGCATTATCTCTTGGTAGAGCGCTTTGTGTTTTTCACCAACCAAAAATCCTCAAGTATATCTTTACTCAGCGTGAATTGAATCTGAGACAGTGAAGGTGGGTTGAATACCTTCAGTCCTTCAACTTCGAGCTTGCCTATACACTTGGTAATGGTAATGCGGTAGCTGATGCACTGAGTAGAAAGACTCAGATACAAGCAGTGCAGGAGGCCAGTGGTGAGTGGCAGCTTATGGCATTGTTCTCTGAGATGCATTTGAAGGTGCACGATAGTCAGGGGTAGTCTTATCTTTTATCTTTAGCTATGACTTCTACCCACCTGGATAGAGTGAGGATGAGACAGCTATCTGATTCAGAAGGCCAAGTTCTATAGGAGTCAGTGGCAAGTGAGGACCCTCCTCCCGGTTGGGCGATAGGCGATGATGAGGTTATATGTTTCCTTGGACGAGTATGGGTTCCAAGGGATATACTAAAGGAGATGATGCGATAGTTTCATGCTTCATCTTGGGAAGTTCATCCCAAGGTTACCAAGATGTACGGTGACTTGAGACATCAGTACTGGTGGCCGAGTATGAAGAGAGATGTAGTTGGTTTTGTTACGAGATGTTCCACCTGTCAGCAGGTGAAGGAGGAGCATCAGAGGCCATCCGGACTATTACAATAGTTACCCATCCCGAAGTGGAAATGGGATGATGTCACGATGGATTTCGTGACTGGATTTTCGCGGTCACCTCGAGGAAATTATGTCATGTGGGTTGTTGTGGATAGACTCACGAAGGTAGCTCACTTTTTTCCAATCAAGGAGACCTTTGGTGTTGACGAGCTCAGAAGGTTGTATATCCGAGAGATCGTACGTCTTCATGGGGTCCCTCGTTCTATCATTTCAGATAGGGACGCCCGTTTTACATCTCGTTTCTAGCATAATTTTCAGAGGGCACTGGGTACACAGGTGCTTCTGAGCACAGCTTACCACCCTCAGACCCATGGCCAGTCAGAGCGTACGATACAGGTGCTTGAGGACATGTTGCGAGCATGCGTTCTAGACTTTGGGGGTTCTTGGGAGAAGCACATACCCCTAGTCAAGTTTTCCTATAATAATAGTTTTCCGACAACTATTGAGATGGCACCATACGAGGCTTTATATGTTAGGTCATGTCGATCACCTTTGTGCTGGTTAGAGGAAGGTGAGGCAGCTTTACTGGGATCACGTGTCATGAAGGAGACTTTTGAGTAGGTCTATTTGATTCAGAAATGGATGGATACCACACAGTCTCGTTAGAAATCTTATACTGATCGCCACAGATGACCTTTAGAGTTCGTGGTCAGGGATCATGTTATCTTGCGTGTTTCGCCGAGGCTGAGACACAAGTGGATCAAAAGATAGGGTAAACTTTCACCGAGGTATGTGGGGCCATTTGAGATTCTGGAGAGATTCATTCCGGTTGCCTATCAGTTGCAGTTGCATCCGAGGTATCGGCCCATGCACAACATCTTCCATGTATCTCATTTGCGTCGCTATCATTCAGACCTGTCTCACGTCTTTCAGCCCGAGGAGGTTGAGCTTCAGGTAGATGCGTCCTTCGAGGAGCATCTGATTCATATCGTTGACAGGAGCACGAAGGTTCTTCGAGGCCAGTCAGTTCCTCTCATATGGGTGCTATGGCAGCATGGCCGAGTGCAGGACGATACCTGGGAGCGGGAGACCGACGTACGTGCTCAGTGGCCAGAGTTATTCTCATCTTTATCTTCGCCACCCTTGGAAGGGCAATTCGGGGACAAATTTCTTTAAGGGGGGAAGTTTGTAAGAACCCAGTTCTTATTTTGAGATATGGGTTTCTTCTTTTCTCCTTTGCTTAAGTGTTTTTGAGAAAATAAGGAAAATGGGGAAAATCCTAAATTTTGGAAGTACACACCATGTACTTTTTCCACACGCCTTGTACTTTTGGCTGTGTGGGATGAGTACATAGGGCGTGTGGCCATGTCGGCGATGAAGGGTGTATAAACCGACTACATGCCATGTAGTGGTCCTTTATACGCTGTGTAGTTAGTCGGCAGGCGAATTGTAAGGTGGTGGACAGTTGTGCGACAGAACACGTCGTGTACCCAAGAAGACACGTCGTGTAGTCATGTAGGTAGATGAATAGTGTCATGCTAGCGGGAAACCTCTAGAGAAACAGTTAAAAATGGTAAGTACACGCCGTGTACTTGGAAGTACATGCCGTGTAATTTGTTTTTTCACTTAAAATGGGCAGTAGCCTCCCCCGTTCACAGGGAAGGCTTAGAATGGGAAGAGGGCTCGAGAGAGGAAGGTCGGAGCTTTGGAGATCCACCGAGTGCATGTTAGGAATTCGTTTCTGCCTCGGACGATCTTGTTGGAACCGCACGGGTAAGCCCTCCACTCTTCTTTAATCGTTCTTGCCAATTATTCCTCTAATGGGAGTTATTTTCATTTAAGCGAGAATTCTTTTACCTCAGATCTACCTTGTTCTAGGATGATTCGTGGAACGTCGTTCGATTATACTAATCATGGGAGTTTAAGGTGGGTGGCTTGGTGTTTATTTCCAAATGTTGTGTGTTTTGTGTTTTTTTGAGCTACGAACCCATATATGGGGTGTCATGTTGCTGAGGTCGTGGCTATATTAAATACCTAGAATTGTATAGGTGATTAAATAAAGTTGTAAAACTGTTTTTTGGGATCAATGCTTGGATCCAGGACCACCCCGGGGGTGCGTTCCTCTGTTTAGCTATTTGGCCAGGATACCCGAGGGTAAGCCATGTTTATATTATGCATTACTTTTTCCTTGAGATGAATTTAATGTGAATGTTTATTTACATGTTGAGTATGGCTCGATTACTTGCACTTGAGGGAAGTGTTTTACTCATCCCATGGGCGTTGTTTCACTTAGCCCGAGGGCAGTTGTTATCTTAGCCTGAGGGAAACTTCTTCCGTGCATGTGGGCAATAGACTTTGTGCCTGAGGGAGACACTATGTATGCCTGAGGGAAAATTCTGTTATGCCTGTGGGTAATTACCTGTGGTTTGGATTCTGATTACCTGAGGGTGAGATTTTGTTTGTCTGAGGACGCTATCTGTTTACTTAGAAATTCACTGTGGCGTTTTATTATATTAAATGGATTAAATGAATAATTAAATAGTAATATAACTGTTAAGTTAGTTACTTTTGAGTACTTCTTAGTTTATTGCATTCACTACTGCACACCGTTGTTGCATTTTTACACCCAGTTGGGCACGGGCCTTCGGTGGGTACCTACTGAGATATATTTCTCACACCCTGTTTGGTCCATGCTTTTCGGCCCAAAAAGATTACATTTTTATAGGTGTAGATAAGGGAAAGGGTCCCTATATAGGTACTTGATTGTTGTTGGGGTGTAGGAGAGCATGGGACCGAGCATTGGCTCATGATGTCGCGATCTGTTCTATTTTTCTTTTCTGTACTTGTACTACAGTTGTATTGTATTGATCGTGTAACATGTTCTGGCTGTTTTATAGAATAGTGACATGCTGCATCTTCATATATATATGACTGCTGGTTTCCCTTTTTTTATCAGTTATTCATTTCAATTATATATACTTTTGTTACTTCTGTTATTGTTGTATGTTTATATTTCATTCCGATCTGCTACACTTTGACAAATGAGGGTATAGTTTCCCCACTATCAGACATGGGCCCTCGCTGCTTGTCGGCAGCCTCTGGCATTTGGGGAAATTTTCTTGAGGTCATGTGGTGAACCGGGTTCGGGGCACCCATTGACTGGAACCCAGAACTAGGACGTTACGATAATAACTAAAGTGGGAGAAATTAATTTAAATTTAATCCCACAGATGGGATGAAAATGAAGGGTTTTTAATTAAAAACTTCTGAATGTTTCCTATGTTTTTATAATAAATTTCAAAGTCAAAATAATTAAAAAAGAATAAATTTTATTACTTGAAAAAAATACTATCTAATTAATAATTAAAAATTTTAAAATGTATAATTTAACCGTGTAAATAAATTAGATGAAAACCCAGTTTTGAACTAAAATTCAGTATTTTTTACTATTCATTAAAAAAATGAAATGTTTCAGAAAAATATCAAAAATTACCCCTAACATAGTTATTAGGTCTATATTTTCAATATGACATTAATTTTTACATATTAAATCAATTAAAGTTTCAAAATTCATATTTAAAATGGGTTCTCCATTAAAATGAGGTAAAATTATCTGTATAAAAATATAGTTTTTTACATATAAAATCGAGTTTGTTCTTATCTTATGACTATCAAGCCTAATGGATGAATATCAAACATATTTTATTGAATATATAAAATTTATATTTCACAAAAATAATTCACTAATTGTAATTAATTATGTTTATTATGATAAAAATCTTTTTGAAGGATAAAAATATAATATTTATTTTTATGTCTAATTGGTTCTTATTTTCATTTATCATTAATTGGTAACCCATAATTTCATTTTAAATTTATATAAACCATATATTTTAAAAAAAATTAATATTATTCGAAATATCTAGTTTATATCTTATTATATTAAGTAATAATATTTTAATAATATATTATTATTCAGTAAAACTTGGTCTTGCATGTAATGCAAGCCATCGAAGAAGGTCACTCTTGCATATAACGCACGCTAACTCAATGTTTCCAGAATTAAAATATATTGAATCTATTTTAAATAGAAAATAAATTATAAAGTGTTCATATATTATATTCCCTTACCAACTTGGTGTTTTGTGTCTTGCATGCTATCAAATACAAGGTTTTTACTTTATAATTTTGGGGTGTTACCTTCTCCCCACCATAATTAAGTTGTGTACTCACTATTTAAAATCTATCTAGGTGAAAAATTGTTTAATGTATCCTATTTTTAATTCCCGCATAGTGAGAAGGGTTCCTAAAACATGTTCAATAAACGAGAGAATGGGAAGTATAGGGGTCACATGGAATAACATATAACTAAAACTATAAGTAGACGAACATTAGTGGAAGGTAGAGATACACACTTGGAGGAAAAGCCTAAATATTTATATGGAGTGATTGAGGTAATAAATCATAAACATGCGAATGATTAATAGAATTTTGATGGCCTAAAATCCATAAATCTACTATTATTTAGAATACCATTGGTTCAACAAAAATTAAGGAATTAGGAAAAAAATTATTTTGAAGTCATTTTACTAATTTTGGGTAATTATTTTACTTCCTAAGAATATAAAGAAAATTTTATTACATGATATATTTTTCTAAACATAATTTCATATTTTTGTTTTTCTTCGATCAATTATCCAATTCATGAAAAAATTAATTTTGATGTATGAAGCATGAAATGGAACATTTAAAGAGTCATAAACCCTATAAAAGAGTGACATATATAACTATTTTTTTACATATCTTTTAAAACCAATATGGTTAATATATTAATATCTACTCCTCAAAAGTGATAATACCAGTTCATCATTAATATTCATTTATCAAATTTTTTAACTAAAAATGATAAAAAAAATTAACCAAGAAATTTTGTAGGTCAGTGGTTGGTGTGAAACTTTTATCGTCCTTCGGTCATGTGTTCAAGACCCACATCCTTGAAAAACATTATAGGATGTCACCCTATATACTGGTTGTCCTTTTCTAAAACCATATTAATTTAATTTCTAAAATATATATAATGAACATCCCTGAAGTAATTTTAATACCTAAATATAATTTTAACTAAAGTTTTAATTACAACCCTAATACATAAATACTTCATCCATTTACTTTCACATAGGTCCTTCCTTGTACTAGGGTTTATCCATTATATCATTTATAATATTTATAAATCCAGACATCATATCTTTAAATCTTAAACATCTTAAGTTTAACATTGATCATTCATTGTCATTATCCATTAAAATTATTCATAATGGTTTTGTTAATGAAAATGTGTATTATCCTAATAATATCCCCTTGTATTTTCAAACTGGGTACACATTAAGGCCAATTCCTATATACCATGTTACCCCAATTCAATCTCAGAACAACTTTTCAGAGTTATTACTCAAAATAATATATGTTCCAGAACCATGTTCACTTGTAGTATCTGTACAGGGATGTATTTTTTTTAAGACCCAGATAATCTATAATTTACTAAAATTATAGGGTTTTCATTTATACTTATCCAAAAATTATAACTTGGGGTTCTGTTTAGTGATTTATTTTTTCCTAAATCTAGTTCCCAGGGTTTGTACTAAACTTCCTTTGATACTAACTATAGCAACTCAATCCTAGAAAGTCCAAATATGCTATCTAATATCAATTAAATTAGTATGATAACAAGGAATCAAACCTCTAAGGACCAATCAGTTTATTAGTCTGGGTAAATGAGATACATTAATGAGTATAGTATTACAAATGGCTATACTGATTACAACATATTTTGTTTCTTATAAATAAATTCAACAATAACTATAATCCATCTAGTAAATCTATTCATGTATTTCATAGTATTCTTCTTGAATTCCTAAGGAAAAAAACATAACAAGGGTGAGATCAAATGATCAGTAAAAGAAAAAATATGGTGGAAAAAATAATGAATCGATGAGAGTAATAATTATGGAATTGGTAAATAACTTAACACACATAACATCAAATCAAAAAACCGAGAAGTAAGCTCATAAAAATATATAAAAAGGTAATAACTAGAAACATATGACATTCAAATAACTATAAAAGTTAAAATAAATATGAAAAGGTAAGAAACTAAAACACATTATATTTAATCAATGAACTAAAAATGAAATTTATCCATAGATATGTCTATTTAAAATCTTATGGATTCATAATAACTGAAACTAAATGAGGGAAATTCATTTTTAGTGGACATCATATCTAAGGGACATAAAAACATATACCATAAAGACCTTTCATAAGATGGTTTAAAACAATGAATGGAGACTTGTTTAGTTTTTACAACTAGTTTTTATCATTATATAATATCAATGCATTGAGGAGCTATATAAATTCTAGGCTCCACCCATCATTACTGGTCCAAATAATACCTCATATCAAATAAAAAAAATATGCCTTTTCAAATATCCGTATTTAATAAAGAATATGGAATTATCAATATTTCTGAAAATATTCAAATAAATGTCAATGTAGACACCGTATGTAAAATTTTATATGGTTTAGTAAATAATAATAACAATGATAAATGAAATGGATAATTTGGGGAAAATTCAATGTTCATTGATAACAGGAAATTGAATATTTCAAGGGGAATAAAAAATAATTCAAGGAAATGATTTTGAATACTATCCTTTGAAAAATAAATCATAAAATATTTATAAGAAAAATAAGTATTGTATCATTACAACAAATCCCAAGTGGTTTAAAAATAAAGGATTTTTGTTTTTGATGAATATAAATTCCATAAAAATATCTTTTAAAACATTCTTGAGGAAAATATCCTTTTATTTTATAAAACCTTTTGAAAAACCTTTTTATTTAAAATTACTTTTGAAAACATTTTCTTTAAAAATTAAAATTTTTTATACGAAAATGAATTTTAAATTAAATGATGGTGGGTAAATTCGTACAAGCCATACGAGGTAAAAAAACATTGCTTTTATAAATTTAAAGGTTTGAAAAATTCCTTGCTCAGAAAGAGATAAGAATATTCCTTTGAAAACATTGGTAAAATAAAAAGGGTAAATTTTATTTAACAAATAATTTTAAAATAATTTTTTAAAATATTTTAAAAATTCATGTTTTTTAGAAGAAAACAGGTTCTCCGACTTAAGAGAGAAGTAATGTTGGGTTTTCTGAAAAACATTTTATAAAACTTTTTGAATACGAAATAGTGAAAAAATTGTACAAAAACATGAAAATGGTCATGAATAATAAGAGGATATAAAATTAAATGTTTTATTGGATAGTGTTCATCTAATTTATTTAAATTAAAATACCATTGAAATATTATTATTGTTATTGGTGATTAAAACAATCTTTAAACATTCCAATGTGTCCTATACCACTTTAAAAAAATTTAATTCATAATATTGTTGAATAAATCACATTAAATGAATGCTAAAAATACCATGAAGGTAAAATTATTAATTATATAATATAAAAAAAGGTATTTTAGATACACCACACAAAATATGTAAGCTTTGAACATGACATTTATCTCAGAGATGTAAAAAGTGAGATGAGAATATCTTACCATTTCTTTCTTTTTGAGTGAATATCCTTTAACCTATTTTATATGGGGTTTAAACATGTTAATAACTTAATAAATAACCATATTAAAACTTATTATGTAATATACGATCCTCTTATAATATCTTATTTCCCATTTGTTAATAATAATTCATTATTTTATCTATTTCGGGTGTTAATTTCTTAGTTTGTCAAGTATTTTTTAACTTGTTATTTGTTGTTATTATTAAATATATCATGTTTTGATAATATACATAACATAAAATATGGTTTTAATATCATATATAACTAGTATATTTGTTCTTATAATAATATATAATGTTTTGAGATAATAAAATTAATGCATCATTCATGGAGACGGTAGTCCGTACATACTCATTAATGATACATTCATTTCAATGTCGTATTTTAAAAGAATAAAAAATAAATTAAATATATATTAATTTGTTATATAATTACATTACCCTATTTATGTGATATATTTCAAAAAAATATTAAAATTATCATTAATATGTCACATTTTTAGTGTGAATGAATCGCATCACTTTGATGTGGCGGTGGTCCACACTTCCTCAAATGATGTTGCCGTATTAACACAAATTAGAAAGGATTAAATTTATTTGTTATAAAATTATTACATAAGTATGAGTACATAATAGGTATAATATATAACATATATAAACATACCGTTCATCATAATTTCCAACCATGAAATTTGTTAAAGTAAAAATTAAAAATCATCATTTTGTGAGGCAGTAGTTCGCCGTTTACAGAAATAGTATATTCATTAAAAATTATAAAGAAGTGTTTTTTAGTTTTGGTATAACAATTAATAAAAAAACATCAATGTATATTTAATAAATTGTTTCTATTATATGAACATGTAATAATACAATATGAGGTGGTGGAAAAGTAATTGAAAGAAAAGAGATCGTTGGAAGGCATTACCTTGAATATCATGTAACACTTTTTGATTTATACCAAAGGTATTCCTTGGTAGTCTTACTGCCCAAAGGAATGATTCAAGTTTTAGGGTAGGGAAGTTGGTAATTTAATTTGGTAGATCTTTCCTAAACCTAATTTTTTTGAGAGGTGTGAGGATTGTGGAGAATTGGTGGCCTTTAAAGTGGAAGAGGACTGGAAAACTTGTAATATATTAACAAAGGAATTCCTTTAATAATTTTCATGTTGCAAGTGGATCCAATAATAGACCCAAATCTATAAAAATAGGATAGGGTAGAAATATTTCTATAAAATGGATTTTTTATAAAATATATAGCTCATTTTAGGCCTTATTTTTAATGATTTGTGCTTATTTAGCATAATTTAACCTTAATCGTTGTAATTAGTTTTAATTACATTCTATAATATTTATAGTAAAAAACTAAGTTGGTATTATAAGAAATTTTGAATAATTTTGATTCCAAATATTAAATCCATTTTTCAAAATTCTAATAATAGAAGTGGCAGAAATTAATTTAAATCTAATCTCGCATACAGGATGACAATGTGGGTTTTTTAGGTAAAAACATTTGAAAGTTTTTTATGTTTTAATAATAAATTTCAATGTTAAAATTATTAAAATTTCATAAATTTTATTAATTGATAAAAATATTATCTAATTAAACTCAAAAAAACAATTATAATTATAATATATCCTTATAAAAAAATTATATGAAAAGTAGATTTGAACAAAAAATTAGTATTTTTAACTATTCATAAAAAAATGAAATGTTTTAGAAGAAATAAAAAAAACACCATAACATAATAATTATGTTTAAATTTCACATATAGAGTTTATTTTTACATTTTAAATCAATTAAAGATCCAAAATTCAGATTTAAGATGGGTTTGACAATAAAAGGAGGTAAAATTGCACTTATAAAAATATAGGTTTTTACATGTAAAATAGAGTTTAGACTTATCTTATGCCTATCAAAACAATTTTTTGAATATCAAAAATATTTTATCGAATACATAACATATATATTTCATTAAAATCATTCACTAATTTTAATTAATTGTGTTTATTAAGATAAAAATCTTTTCGAAGCATAAAAAATAATATTTCTTTGTATATCCAATTGTTTCTTACTTTAGTTTCTCATTAATTAGAAACCCATAAATTAATTTTATATTTATATTAACTAGATATTTTTATAATTTAGGTAATACTATTCATAATGTATTTTTTATATATTATTATATTAAATAATAATATTTTGATAATATATTATTGTTCTATAAAACTCAGTCTTGCGTGTAACACAAGTCATCAAAGATTGTCTATCTTACATGTAAGGTACACTAACTCAATGTTTCATGAATTGAAATATACAGAATTTGTTTTAAATAGTCTATATATTATTAATTTTTCATTTATTATATTAACTTATGTGCTTGGTGTTGCGTGGCATACACGTTATTGAATACATGGTTGTTACTTTATATTTTCGGGGTGTTATATGTTTTTTATATCTTCCTATTTCTGAAATAATGTAGTCTCTGAACTACTTTTATTAAAGTTGGTCTATAGAAATAATTCAGTGATTTCTTTTTGAAAATCATTGTAATGCCCATAAAAACTTAAGTAAGAACCTTGTATTCGATAGCGTGTATGACACGCAACACCAAACACGTATAGTAATATACTGATACTTTATAATATGTTTTCTATTTAAAATATATTCTATATATATTTAAATGAAATAAATAACATTATTCCTTGATATATTTCATTAAAAATAAGGGAGACCATATTTGATAGCTTGTGATACATGCAAGAGTAACCTTCCTCAGTAGATTGTGTTACACTCAAGACCGAATTTCTCCATATAAAAATGTATTAGTGAAATATTATTATTTAATATAATATGATATAACCTAGCTGATATATTAGAATTTATGAGTAGTATTAACAAAATTATGAAAATATATTCTTTATATAAATATATAATAAATTCATCGGTTACTAATTAATGAGAAATTAATATAATAACCAATTGGATATAAAAAGAAATATTATTATTTTTATGCTTACAATGGAGTTTTATATTAATAAATATAATTAATTAAAATTAGTGAATTATTTTATTTAAATATATATTTTATATATTCAATCACATATTTTTGATATTCATCCATTGGATTTTAAATTCATAAGATAATAACAAACCCTATTTTACATATAAAACCCTATATTTTTATAAAGTTAATTTTACCACCTTTTAATAGAGAACTCATTTTAAACCTGAATTTTGACACTTTAATTGATTTAATATGTAAAATTAAACTTCTTATTTGAATTATAAACATAATAATTATGTTAGGTTTCATTTTTTATATCTTTCTAAGACATTTTATTTTTTTTATGAATAGTTAAAAATACTGATTTTTTATTCTAAAATGTCTTTTAATAAAATTAATTTATATTGTTAAGTTATGATTTTGATTTTTTTTAAAGTTTAATTAGATAATATTTTTATAAATTAATACAATTTATGTTATTTGGATCAATTTTTATTTGATATTTATTGTAAAAACATTACAAACTTTCACATATGTTTACTTTAAAAACCCGCATTGTCATCCCGTCTGCAGGATTAATTTTAATTTAATTTCTTCCACTTCTGTGATTGGAATTTTGGAAAATAGATTCCATATTTTTAATTAGAATAATTTATAATTTCTAATTATAGAAACTTTTTTAGACCAAAAATATCGGTGAAAGTGATTAAATTTATTTACAATTATTAAGTTTAAATTGAGCTTAATAAAGGACTAAACTTTTATCTTAAGGGCCCAAATGACCTAGAAAATTTTACAAAACACATTTAATGTCCATAATTATTCCATTGAATTTATATTATTGAGTTTATTTGGTTTTTTTTCATTTTTAGGTAAGAACATGTGCACACCTAACTTGTTTCCAAAAATTCCAAGTGAGTCATTTTCCTTCCCCATAAAAGGCCACCTCCTATCCTACTTATTCACACCTCTAAAACCTCTTAGGTTAGTCCATTAACTTCCAAAATATTCTCCCAATATACCTCCTCTCTACATATAATCCTACCTTTTGGAAGAAATTAATCCAATTAGTCTTTTGGTTCAAACCAAAAGTAGTTACCTGATTAAGTGGCATCATCTTCTCCAAGCTTTTTAGTTTGATTTCCCTTCTCCATCCCCAAAAATATATTTTTATATTCTAGTGAAAAAAAATACCCTAAAGATAATATCATTTTTTAATTATACGTTTTCAACCTACACTTACACAAACCTCTATCTAATGGAAGTGAACATATTTTCTCTGTGTATGGCGAACTACTACCTCATGAAACAATGATTGTTCAATTTTCCATTTCCGCCTCTCATGGTGGCCATTATGATATAAACATTTTTTATATAGGTTTTATATGATATTTATTATTTATTTATACATATTTAAACATTTTATAATACATACATTTAATAATTTCTATTTTACGCTAATACAATAACATCGTTTTAGGAAGTGTGGACTATCACCCACTCAAAATGATAGGATTTGTTCACACGATACATGGAATGTACAAGTGAATGGTTATCATCAAAAAAATGTGAAATTACAAACATAAATAATATATTAATGAATTTCTTATCATTTTTAAAATATAATATAGATATATATATATATATATATCATCTCCTATATTACCCATTCAGACAATTTAAAAGATATAATTGTTTTCGTGGACGTGTGGACTACCACCTCCTCAACATGATGTTATTATTTTAACATCACATAATTATATATATATATATATATATATATATTTGTGTTTGTGATTAAATAATTTGTTATTTATTATATAATGATCATTCTGTAAATATTTTAGTGACTTAACTTCTTTCCACAACGATCATTTAAAAATGGGAATGTTACTCATGCATATGTATGGCCTACCATCTCCTTGATTATAAAGTTGGCTCATTTTCATAAAGATGTTTAATGATTTATTTTAAAAGTATAATTGGTTTATAAATATGATAATTTTTTATTTTTTATTATTCTATATATGTTATATAATGACCCATTTGACCATAATTGACCAAAAATAGTTGTTTTGACACATAAACCGGATTTGGTCCAAGACACCCGACGTAAACTTAATTGTTTATGTAGTAGTAAAACACATGGTAATAAGTGAAATAAAATTAATTATAAACATTAAAATGGTTCTTAATAAAGTATAAAATGAAAATAATTTTATTATACAGGAAGCTAAAGGGTGTTCATCCAAATAGAATCGCAAGGTAAGGATTTATGTCTCACTTTTTACATCCATGAGATAAATATCATATTCACCACTTATTTATTTTTTGTGGTGTACCTACTACCCATTTTGATATATAATATCATGAATTAATTTATCTTCATGGTATTTAGACATTTGATTTTATGATTATAACTTTTGAGTCTTTCGATTCATATATAATGGATTTTTGTCTCAATTTACATTCCATTAAGGCTTAATTGTTGTTATGCACCTAGTTTATTTTATATGGTGTATTTAATAAAATTTATAAGATATATCATGAATATCCTCACTATCATGATATTGTAAATTTCATTTAATTTTAATCCTTTATGAAGTTTTGATTTCGGATTTTTCAAAGTGGAAATTGGCACTTTGTAATGTTTAAATATTATTAACCTCAGTAATAACTTTAATGATATTTTAATGGTATTCTCATTCAAGTAAATTATATAAACATTATTAAATAAACCCTTTAATTATTTTCTGGTTATTCATGACCATTTTCATGTATGAGTACCAATATTTAATTCGTTGGTACTCAAAAAATTCTAGAAAATGTTTTCAGAAAACCCGACTTTATTTTTCTCTTTAGTCAGAGAACCTGTTTTCTTCTAAAAACCATTATTTAATAATATGTTTTCAAAATGTTTTTAAAATTATTTTGTAAAAAAATTACCCTTTTTTGTCTTTTACCAATTTTTTCAAAGGAATCATATTATCACTTTCCAAATGAGGAATTTTTTAACTGTTTGTTTTACAAAAAGAATATTCATTTTTACCTCATATGACATGTATAGATGCATCCTCTTACATTTCATTGAAGCATCATTTTTAAGTTTAAAAGGATTATTTTTAAAGAAAAAAAATTCAAAAGGTTTTCCAAAAGAAAATGATATTTTCCGCAAAAATATTTTTAAAATTTAATCTTTTATTTCATCAATGACAACAAACTTATATTTTACTCGGTTTGGGTTTTTTGTATTGATATCATCCTCATTCTTCCTCGGGATGGTTTATTATTGATTTAGAGAAGGATAGAAATCACATTCACTTTCTAGATTCATTGTTAATGTCCCCTTGAAATATCTAACTTCATATGATCATTGATCATTGAATGTTCCCTAATTATCCATAACATTTATCATAAATATTACTATTTCCTAAACAGTATACCATTGTACATATGGTGCCTATATTGAAAGTTATTTGATTAAGTTGGGAATTATTTATAGATTTGTAGTCCTCATTCGATACAGTTATTTTAAAAGGCATATTATTTATTTTGGTTATTCAATATGATAAATGATTTTTTTGGAAATGATGGGTGGCGCCCAGACTTTATATAGCTCCTTAATGCATCGACTGGTTCTCATGAGATGAATAATTATGAAAATGGGTTTCTACCCTTAGTTTTAGACCATGTTGTGAATTTTATTAATAGTAATAGGTCCTCATGTTACTTAGACATGATATCCATTAATAAATAATTTCCTTCATAGTAGTTTCAGTTATTATTCATCCATGAAGTTTTTTGTCAACATATATATGGACACATTTCATTTCAGTTCATTGATTAATGTCATGTGTTTTAGTTTCATACCTTTCCATATTAAATTTTCATTCTCTAGTTAATTTAATGGAATGTATTTTTAGTTATTTACCTTTCTATATTGACAATTCTCATTGATTTATTATTGCTTCTGCTATATTTTACCCTTACTAATCATTTGAGCTCACTATTATTATGTTTATTTTCCCAGTAATCCAATAATTATACTATGAAGGATTTTTATGAATATACAAGATGGGATAGAGTTATACTCATCATTTTTTAATTTTTTAGAAAAACAAATATGTTGTAATTAGTGTATCCATTTGTAATAAAGTTCTCATTTATGTATCGAGTTTTCCATGACTACTAAATTGAGCTATCCTTTAGGGATTGATTCCTTGTACTCATGAAAATATAATTGATAGAAGACACAAGCTCTGAGCTATTTGTTCCTGGGTCTCTAAAATCCTTAAAATATATTACTAACTCATTTAACATTAATTACGTTTAAATATTTTATGAGAAAAATTAATATAAATTTGAAGTAAAATAACTACCCAACATACTATCATTGGGTATGTATTATGTATATATTTGGAGAAATTGTTTCTCTATGGTTTTATAAAGATCGAATTTTACTCAGGGTTCTGGGAATAAGTTTCATTTTAATTTATTTTTAATAATTTATAATTTTTCCTCACATTCAAGGATATAATATTTAACAGTTATAAGGATCATGAAAACAAAAGGAATATGGTACATGCTGTAAAATATTTATGAATATAATGATAGATTAACAATGAAAAATCGAAAATTTGGTGACTGATGTATAAATATATGAATATTCATGAAGGAAAATTAATTAATTATATAAATATAATGTTCAATAAGGTGGATAGAACCACCAATGTATTCAGTGAGAGTTTGAAATTTACATTAGTGGTCATGATGAAGCATCACATCTTATAAAAAATATTAAATTCTATCATTTCAGCTCTATAGGATCTTTATCATGACACACATTCATTTTATGTCTTGAAAATATATTGTTTTTATATTAAATTTCAATATAATTTGCAAAAAAAAATGTTTTGTTGTTAAGTAAATTTCATTCACAAATATGGAGAATTAAAGGGAATCAAATGTTAATTGAGGAAAATTATATAGATGAAGTCAAAAAAACTAATTTTTATGAATGTGGTGATGTATTATTTTATATTGTAATTCCACTCATCAAAATTTTCATATTAGGATGAAAGGGTATGTTTTGTTGTAAGTTACCACTAACCAGTCTCAGCTATGAGGGGTATTGGAAATTTCACATCCAATTTTCCAAAGGTATTATAATATGATAGTGATCATGAAGAGGATTAATATCATGAGTTTTCAAGGAATAATTTAATAAATTTCAATAGAGGTATGTTTTCATCATAAAGTTTAAGAAATATAATATCATTTTTAAAATTGAGGAGTTGTTAATCCAAGAAAAACAAAACATTTATTAATTAAAATTTAAATTATTGTTCCACAAGTTGTATGGATAAGAAGATATCAATTTATTTAATGAATGATAATGTTTCAAAAATCATTGATGAATCAAATAATGAATAAAATGTTTCATAAAGTATTAATTATGATTAACATGAATAAAAAAGAAAGGTTATAACCATCACTATATCAGCAAGATGTTGGTCTATCTAGAAGGAGAGAAATAATGCTCGGAATAAGTGAGGTACATGGTATAGGACTAGTATTATTTCAAAAACAAATATTATTTTTGGTTGATCTAGTTCATCTCAGTAATGACTATGTGGATTCTCTTTCATTTTGGGCTCTCCATACTACCCCACTTATAGTAAACTCTGAGTCTGGTGAATCATATGTATGATGGGTAAGATGGAATCCACATCATACGGGTTTTATAATGAACTTTAATGGTTAATGTATCATGTAATTTATGAGTGGGGAAGTGTTTTTTAGAACACTATAGGGTCTGTCATCTTGGCCTTCTCGACCTTCCATGGAAGAGGCGACTCACTTCATGCGGAGGCTCAAGTGATGCTCACTGGCCTACTACTATGGGGACTGACAAACATTTATCTTGAGGAGGTTGAGATGGATTCTCTCATCATTTATCACTCTCTCCTTGGCCTTGGTAACACTACTTGGTCCATAATTTATACCATTAATAGGTGAAAGTGGTCCTGTAGAACTCTATTGATGTCCATCATAAATGGCATGGTGAGAAGTTTTTCTCTGACATTATTTCTTCCAAGTAAAATCAAGGTGAGATGATTACTTGTTACTCTAGTCTTGGGTCATTTCCTCCAGAGGCAGAAAACCTTATTAGAGAATATGATCTTGGTCTTCATTACTTTTGTCCTCTATGACCTTATGGTTTTGGATTTCCCCTCTCCCCTCGTACTTCTGTTCAGTTCTTTTTTTCTCATTGTTTTAATAAAATGTTAAATCATGATGATGAAATTAAATTAACTTATAGTTTAAAAATTCATTTTATTAAAATACAAATAGTTTTTATTTAAATTTTAATTTTCATTTAAGTAAATAAATATATAAATTTTATAATTTAAATTTATTAAAAAATAACAACATTTTTTAACTTTGAATGGAAAAATTAACTTATGGTTGTTTTTTATATATTTCTCAAATAATTTATTTCAAGATGAATTAAAAAAAACTTGTTTTTATAAAAATAATATTGTTTAATATTATATCATGAACTATATAGAACATAAAAACATGGAAAAAAATGTTTTCAAAATAAAATATGTACTTAAAAGATAAAATCATACATTTTTAATTGCTATTATAAATTTATAAAACCATTGTTTAACAATTTAAGTAATATTTCTAAAAAAATATTTTATATTTTTTTCATTAAATATTATTTTGGTAATAAAAATTATATTCTTTCCATATAAATTATTGGAATATATACAACAATATTTTCAAATCCACACATAGATATAGGGTGAGATTTCGAGGACTATAGATACTGGAAATGATATAAATATATATATTACACCACATGTGCCATGATTTCTTTAAACAATGGAATAACTCCATAATAGAAAATGATATTGGAAATATGAAACCTTTGTTGAGTTTGGAGCATCAGTTTTTTCATATTTGTGAGTATATGTTAGTGCACCTTGGATGCATGGGTTGAGCATAGTCATCGGTGGATTAAAAAGCTCATTAATTAATTAAATTATTTTGTTTGTTAATTCCCATGACCTAGTCATCATCATATAAATACAATTTTTGGGTAAAACCATAGGGTTTTCTATATAACCATTTATATTTTATAGGATCCATTAGAGGAATGTTCTTGGAGGTTGTATGATCAATAGTAGATTGAGGATTGGTGATCAGTGTGCTAATCAGTGCTTCTAGATCTCACCAATGAAAAAAACGAATGAAAATTATCCAAAATAAGTAAATCCAAAGACAAATTATGGTTTTTTTTCAATGTTTTATTTCCTTTTTTGATTATCCCATAATGAACACATATCAAATCAACCAATTGATATATTTACAATTCGATCATGTTGCAGGTGAGAGTTTATTCACCTTGTATTTGGGGAATTATTATTTTTTGTTTATATTTCTCTTAATTCATCATTATAATGGAATAGAATCATGGATATCTAGAACAAAATATGAGGTTATTTACAAATTTTTTGTTTGTCCTTTTATCTCTCTTTCTTATCACATTCATTGTCAATATTTAATTGACTGGTGATTCGACAATTACCTGATAGACAATAGTTAGAAATCACTTTTCCATGAAATAGATGGAAATTATGGGTTTGTATCTTGTTTTTATTTCATGGTAGTGGTGTGTGATTATGGTATTGGATATGTGATATGATTGTATGTTCTAGATCCACATTATTTCTTACAATGACAACACTATTAAATGAATGTATCTTCCTAATCAGATTTGATGGCCATAATCTAGCCACTAGTGGTGGTGGGGATTGTTAGAGGACTGATTTGAGCTTCATGGCCGTCATTGATGGTAATATTGGTGGTATAAGTAGAAAAATATAATATTCTTGAATCAACCACGTGATACTATAAAATCCCACGTTACATGACATGTACCAAGAAGAACACACACCATGTGGTGTCTTTTGATGTGGTTATAGGATTTATTCATAGAGAAAAATATCACACAACATGTAAAACATGGAACATTCCATATTATTGGTTTAGTTTTATAATACCATGATATTTTAAAAGAATAGTATTATGTTTGATAGCATCTTCGAAATGCAACACTGACCTTAAATGAACCTTGAAATAAATAATTGTTATAACCTAGCTATTAAATTGGAAGGTGGAATAGTATTAACTAATTTATGGTTTGTATAAATATATATATATATATATATATATATATATTTCCAACTCAATATAAATTATTTATAAATTCTTATTAAATAATCAATCAATTTTCAGAAAATTATCTTTATTTAAGAATGTAAGGTATATATCAAAAATGTGTTTTATTTCTTTTTTTAAGAAAATAGAATGAATAATTTTTGGAAAATTTAGAAAATATATTTCATAACATTAACTATATTTTTAACATAATCAATTAAAAAATAACAAGATGTGAAATTTTGTGTTTTTTTAGAAAAAAAAATTATTTTTTAGGGTATAGTTAAAAATACAAATTTTTGTAAAACTATCATTTCTTTTCGATATATGTAATTTTAAAGACCCAAATTATTTAAAATATCATTAAAACGAAAAAAAATATTATTTAGTTATATTTAATCCATATATTTATATTTTAATGATCTTTATATTTTATTTTTATATAATTTTAGTTTTGTATTTAAAGACGGGCTTTTTCTTAAAACTGTTTCAAAATGGATAATGTTTATCATATATAATTAATTAAAATAATAACTAATTTGGAGTGTTTTTAAATTTAATTTATTTACTAAATAACAATAAAAATTAATTTATATTCATAAAATAATTAATATTAGTAATAGAGTTAGTATAAAATAATATTTTTCTTGAAAAATACACTTCTTGAAACCCCACTTTTTCATCACATCTATGAGATAAATTTTAAATTAAATTCAGACACTTATATGTATTAAATTTGGTAAAATAAATTCCATATTTAGAATCAGAATACTTTATATTATCTAATATATTCAAAAAAAATTGACAGTAATTGATACTGAAAATAGTAGAAATAAATTACCATAATTAAGGTGAAAACAGGTTTATCGGGGGTTAAACAAAAAGATAAGTGACAAAATCACCTAAAAATATCTCTAAAATAAATTTTTTCCATATTAAGACCTTATAATTTATAATAATAATTAATGAACAAATTTATATCCTTTTTTCTTTGGAAAAATTTTGGTATGCATTTTTCATTTCAAAAATTTAAAGTCTTACACTCACATCACTTTTAAAAGGAAACCCCTTATCATCTCTTTTTCGCACCATCAAAGCCCAATAGATTGGATGACATATAAAAAATTTATTCATTATTTACCTCCCCAAATCATATATCCATTATTTTTATCATAATGAAATCCTATTAAATATTTTACTGCTAACTAAAGGAGGTTATTCAATGTAGAGGTATCCTTCTCAACCAAGAATTTTTATTTAATTTATTCTTTTAGATACTAAAAATATTCTACCATTATTATGATGTAAGAAAAAGATATCTAAAATATAATTTAATGATATTATAATAATTTTAGAACAAAAATATAACACCTCTTCCATCAAATGGGATAGAAAATCATCATTTGTGTGTACAGTGAACTACTTCCCCACGAACAGATGTAATTTGTTTTCCATAATCACCTATCACATCTTGTTGTAATAATGGAATTAAAATATATATATATATATATGATATTAATAACATATATATACTACATAAGATATGATATACATATATATTCTTATTATCCATTCCATGGGGGATATGGTAACGTCGCTCGTGTGTATGATAGACTACCACCGCATGAAGTGATGTGATTTGTTTTTCACTAACCCTTAACATGGAAGTAAATAATGTTAATTATAATTAATTTAAGTTGTATAAATGAAATAATTATGATATTAATGAAATATTTTTCATCATTAAATGATAATATATTATTATCATTCTTAAACTAATAAATTATAACATCATTCATGCACACGTGTGGACTACCATCTCAACGAAGTTGTGTGGTTCTTTTTTCATCACCACATTACATTGATGATATATATAAGTATATATAAATAAATAAAATTCTATTTATGATATTATTTTAATTCTTTAGATATAAATTATTACATTACTTCTTTTCATACTGATTGATATAAAATAAAAATGTTACTCATCAGTACGTGCGACATACGGTCTCCATGATCATAATGTATTTCATTTTTCAAAACCATCATTCATGGTTGGTATTAAAATTATAATTAATGAATAAATATGATAACTATATCATGATTATTATTTTTATATTGTTAAAACAATAACCACTTTGACCACATTCAACATACCAAATCCATTTTGAAACATTGATTCGAATGTCCTAGAAATACCTGTTTTGGATTTAAATTTGATATAAATAATCATTCATTGATTAATTAAATAATTCAATATCATGATATTCATAATGGTTATTGAAAAAAATTATATTTCTTTGGGATATACAATAATTATATAAAACTATATTCATTTGTAAGGCATAAATACTTCCCTTTTTATATGTTATATAATGAATACCCTATTGTTCATGATATATATTATTTCATCTTATTTGTTACCTTCACAGGGATTACGATTGAAGTGTTTCTAAAGAGGTAAAGTCTTTAGGTTTTAATATACTTCATTTTTATATTGTTTATGTTGAATTTTATTATTGAAGAAATAATATTATCTTATTTTCATGAACTGAATATCTTTATTGTCCATTTGTTATGAATGTGGTTAACATATTTTCATTACATTTACTACCTAATTAATTTCAAAATATCATTATATTTTTTTTTATATGATATCAATGTATTATTTTTCTTTTTTATTAGAAACAATTCTCATTTATTTCCATGATTTCTAAAATTTTATAAAAAATTCTCTTTCTGAACAAATAAATTATTTCCTAAATCCATTTCCCGATATCATGGAAATTATTTTTTTTATACTTTGTTTATATTTTTTCATGTTTATTTTAAATGAAGTGGATTTTAAAATTTATTTTTATTTTTTACTTTTTATAATTTATTTTAAAAATGAAAAAGGGCATTTTCCACAAAACGGTTCTTAATGATATTTTAATGTTACTCCCATTCATTAATGTCATTAACCCTTGTGGTTACATAGGCTCCACAAGGGATATGTTGTAATGATATCATAATTGTTCTTTTTATGGGTATATAATGATTGTTTTAGTGATATTGTTATGGAATC
The DNA here is from genome assembly GCA_963277665.1 of Viscum album. Taxonomy (NCBI): domain Eukaryota; kingdom Viridiplantae; phylum Streptophyta; class Magnoliopsida; order Santalales; family Viscaceae; genus Viscum; species Viscum album. The sequence continues at coordinate 1,408,306,950 of OY728135.1, forward strand.
CATTTATTTTCCAAAGGATCATCATGTTTCAAAGAGATTTCTATGGAAACCATTTCTTTTCCACAAGTTAGTCAATTTAAAAAATGAATAAAGATTTTTTATAAGAATTTATATTTATATGAAATCGCATTTTATATTATTAATGATATTGTTCATAGACATTATTTATAATTACATGTGGTTCAATTATAATCCATGGATAGGTGGTCACATTATTAACCAAAAAAATGTAGTTTTGTGATAAAACAATTGGGGGTGGTTCTGTGTTAAACGAATGATATGTGGTTCTATGATATACCTTAAATGATTTGGGTACTCTGGAGATGGAAGTCGACCATTTGAGATATTCCATTTTTAAGAGCGATATAAAGATAGTGTTCTGAGATACCAAAATGTTTTCATTGTGATTGTTATGGGTTATGAGTGGCTTGTTTGATCATTATTGATATCAAATGGATCATGATAATTAATTTTGATGACTCTTTACTTTGTTAAATCCTTATGAAATGTTTTCATGTTTGATGATCCAGGCATTGATGGGAATGAGTTGTCTAATATTAGGATCATTCAATTCGATTATGTCATCTTACACTTATGTTTATCTTGTTTTCAATGATTTAGTTAAATTTTTAATTCTTATGTTTACCATTATTAATAATTTGACCTCAACTTTATGCCATGACCCCCTCCCTCCAAAGATTCCCATCCATAGCTAGAAATTAAGGAAGAGAGATAATGACCTCCGAGTCATGCCTCTAGTATGCCCTGGGGTAGGGACCAACACCAAGGGTATAGAAATATCCAAAACAAATGGGAGGCATTACCATTTTTTATAGTTTCCAAGATTGGTATATAAGACGGTCCATCTATAAATAACTCCAAGCACTATATAAAAGAAAACCCAAAATCCATCCCATATGCATATTTAAAGTAAAACTACTAGAAATACAATGAAACTACAAAGTAATTACCAAATGAACAAATCTAAGAAGTGACATGGAAATTTTCCCCAACATGCGAGCTAGTAATGTCTAGAATAGTCCTCGTAATCTTCTGGAAAACTTGAAAGTAGTTTTATAACTTAGGGTGAGCATACAAGTATGTTCAGTATGGAAAACCCAATGTCTCTTGTGCACAAGTGGGAGAAGCATATTAATTCCCCAATGATAACACAATAGAAAAAACACCACCTAATAAGGTATAATATCCATCCCCACCTCACTAAGGTAATTCTCTCCAAATAAATCAATTCAAGTAATGTAATATAGAGAACATCAATGATAGGGTACCCCACACCACTTTCCCATTAATTAGCTGCTCTCACACCCTAATGGAGAATGTCTTGGAACACAAACCTATTCTAAAATTACTACGTCACAACCCACCCACACACACCTAGGACACATACCACACCAGATCCATCCCATAGACTCTAGGGCCACATACCACACCACACCCTACACACAAACACCTGGGCCACATACCACACCACATCCTGAAGACACCTGGGAAATCACAACTCATCCCATCCTGAAGACACTTGGGAACCCAAAAATCTCATGCACACACCTGGGCCCCAAAAACCACAACCCACTTAAAGGATATTCATTTAACACCACCTTGAAGAGGGAGTAGGGAAGATCGGGTGGCGGGCCATCTATCCTCCCACTGGGATGTCAGGGAAAGACAGCTTCCCCATAAAAATGGGGGTTTTCTTCACGTGGTTCTCAACTAGGGTGGGGTGCGTATAGAAATAACAAGGAAGTACAAGTATATATATAGGTATCAAACACTCAACCCATCCTATGGGTTTTCCAAACAACCTGCCCAAAAAACCACCTTTTCTGCTACTTCTAAATGCACAACCACACAGCAATCCACAAACCCAAATTCATAAACCCAGAAATATCATTTAACCAAGTAATTATTATTTATTAATAATTCTATTTATTCATTCCATCCCTGCTTGGGAAGATACCAATAACAACATAAGAAATAGATCTTGGAAGGAAAAGAGTCACCATCACACCATGTAACAAACCACACAGCCAAACAACCTACTTAAAGTTTACTCTCCATTTAACACCCATACCAACCAATTCCATAATCATCCTTCAAAGTCATTCATCCTTGTCCTACCTCTAAACAAGAAAACCCACAAATTACATCCAAACCCTGCATCACACCTCATCACAACCAAACCTAATTTCCCCTCTATATAACAACACCACACCCATCAACACATCAACCTAAAAATATCACAACCCAAACATGTAGCCCCTCTTCTCAACCATTTCTCATTCATTCCATAATTAGTCAATCTCTCATCCTGAGATTCCATTACACCACTTGTACCACCCCAGTAATAGTCATGCTCTCAACCCTAGCACCATGAAACCATACAAGTAAAAAAGAGAACAAGGCCACACAAATAACACAACCACACCAACAAAGAAAGGTGCATTCCGATCTAGAAAACACTCGTTATTTAATTGAACTTTCATAATTAAAGTGTGATATTGTAAGGTGTATAATCCAAGGGAATCCATGTTAGTTAACCAAATATAAGTGGTTAATCCGTTTTATTTAAATACAGAAGTTCAGCATAAAACAAAATCAAGAATCCACGACCTATCACCCATGCACAAACAAAGGCCACCAATGACAATGATTTTCAGTAGGATACAATAAAAAAATATGAATGAAATAACATATAAGACAACAAGATCATCAGCATCATCTTCTGATCCCCTCATTTATTACTTCATATTATATTTGTTAAATTTTAATCTAACTATATTCACAAGGACAGGTGAGTACACCCACCCTACATGATACACAAATTAAAAATAGTTGAATGGATCCATGCTTGGAACAAAAGTTGATCAAAAAATCCTCCTTGTGCTAAAATAGGGGGTGTGTGAGCAGCAGAAAAGGATATAAGGGAAAACTAGATCTGAAGGCCACAACACAACACATGACTCCACGGGGAAGAAAGGCTCTGGGCATACCGAGAGAAAACATAAAGGTTTATGGAAGAGCAGATATCATCTTTATAAAAAGTCCATATCATATATCAATGAAAGGGAGATGATTTAAAAGTACTTAAAAGTAGTTTCATGGCCAAGACCACATGTCTTGGCCATTTCAAAGTCTCCAACATCAAACTCCAAGGTCCTCCTACTATGATCAGCATACAACTTCTTCTAATCTTGTGGGGACTTGATCTGCTCATGGACAAGATGAACCTTCTCTTTCGTGGACTGCACCACCTTGGGACAAAGAACATTTGTCTCCACAACCACTATCCATTATAAAGGTAAACGACATGACCATCCAAACAAATCTTCAAGTTGAGCCATTCCAATAGAGGAGTGATAGCTATTATTTTAAGAAAACTCAACCAAGGAAAATTGTCGCACCCAAGACCTTCCAATGTCCAAGATGTATGCTCGTAGTAATTCATTCAATGTATGGATATTCCGCTCTATCTGCTCATTTGTCCGATGGTGGAAGGTAGTGCTAAGGAATAAAGGAGTTCCAAAATCATGCTATAATCCCCTATATACTCGTGAGGTATAGAGTGTATCCCGGTCCAATAAAATGTGCCTTCGAACTGCATGTATCCATACCACCTCATCCACATACCTCCTAGAAAAGGAATCCACTGTGTATGGATCCTAAATTTCTAATAAGTGTGTTGATTTTGTTAGTAGATCCAATACTACACAGATATCATCACATCCTCCCTGATCCCTAGTTAACCCCTTGAAAAATCCATCTATATATCATCACACTTCCACTCAGGGACATTTAAGGGTTGTAAAAAACTGCTAGGAACACGGCGCTTAGCCTTCACCAGCTGTCACACTAAGCACTTTTCCACAAATTCCGCTACTTCCTTCTTCATCATGGGCCCCCAAAACTATATACTCAAGCTATGGAACATCTTGTGACATTTCCTAGCACTGCTCTCTCCACACAAAATCTTACCCTTTTTTCGGTCAAATCTATCAATAGATCTGTGAATTGAGATAAATCTGGAACAAATATCTAGTAATAGCCAGCCAGACTGAGAAAACTAAAATCATCTATGACATTATGGGGTGATAACCAAGAAACAATTGCTTCTACCTTTGATGGGTCCACTTCTACACCCTACTACAACACTACATTCCCAAGTAAATGTACCTCTCTTGTCTAGATCTTTCCCTTTGAAAACTTCCCATAAAGCTTGTAGAATCAAATAACCTCTAAGATAGTCCTGAGATGCACAGTATGCTCCTCTATTTAATTCGAGTAGATCATAATTTCATCGATAAATACAAAGATGAATGGGTCTAGGAACACATGAAATATAGTGTTCATAAGTCTCATGAACACAGATGGTGCATTCATAACACCAAACATCATAACCACGAACTCAAAGATCTCATATCTACACCTAAAAGTAGTCTTTGGGATATCACCTTTCTTTCCCCTCAGCTGTTGATACCCATACCATAGATCAATCTTAGAGAACCAAATTTCTCCCCTCAACTAGTTGAAAAGATCATCTATCTTGGGGAGAGGGTAACTGTTCTTGACCAGTACTTAATTCAACCTCTGGTAGTCTATACACAACCTAATACCACCATCCACATGTATCTCAAACAAGACTGGAGCACCCCATAGTGACACATTAGGTCATATAAATCCCTTCTTCATCAGGTCATCAATCTGAATTCTCTACTCCCATAGCTCTGAATGTTCCATCTGATAAGGATCCATCAAAATCGGAGAAGCATCAAGCTGTAGGTCTATCCCAAACTCAAAAACACGTCAAGGGGGTTGAGTCACAACCTCCTTGGGGAAGACATCCAAGAATTCCCCAACAATGCTAGGATCATCCACCATCTTAGAATCCACTAATTATACTGGTATCTCGATCAACAAGGAAAGAAGGGGACCCACACACCAACTACCCATCTAACAGCTATACCCGCCAATGAAATTCACACACTGTCCATCCATGTCTAAAAACATTACTCTTCTCTTGATGAAGTCGATAACATCATGCATGAGAAAAAACCGGTCGAGGTAAAGGATTTCATCATATGGATCTATCTATAGAAAAATGAGATCCCCACTAGATTTATGTGGCCCCAACATCAGTCTACATACCTAGAAAAATCAAACAAGATGGTATGGCCTCCAACTGGGGTACTCAACACCAAGGGAACGAAAATCATTTATATGTCTAGTCCCAGATAATGGGATAGAGTGGGTGAAATGAAGGAGTGAAAATATCCCGAATAAAAAAATCACAAGAAATGGTACTAAACAAACTAATCATACCTTGAATAATCCCTGGTTATAATGAAACTATTGCCTCTACGGTGTGAAACTAACCATACCAAGATCATATTCCCATCTACCGATGAATATATCCTAAGTATGATGGGTTCAAGATCCCTAAGTAACACCCTGAGTTCAGCCTCCCCATGCTCCATCTCTACTCTGTACAGTAGGTGCCTGGTGTCTTTTCTGCTGAAATGTCCTGGCCGACAACTGCTAATTAGGTAGATGTTGAACCTTCCCACATACACCATACCGAGCACATACGGCTACCGGGAACTAACTCTAAAGGATCCCACAAACTCCAGAGATAAAATACACCATCCATAGGCCTATAGGATAGGCACGAGGACCAGAAGGATGAAATGAAAATTGTTAAAGTTGACTCCCTAACGGATGAAACCTCAAAGGCCCTAGCACCTAATCTAAACTTCCATTAGCCTTTACCTTTGATGAACCCTATTGGCTCCCCTCTCATGGTGGGCCTCCTCACTAGTTCATTATCTCAACTACCACTTCCTTCTTCTAGACCTCTAGGTATGTCATTAAGGTGAAGGGGTTACTGTATACTAAATAGAAGAAAAATGTGCCTTCTCTAAGCATCTCTCCCAAGACCCCTCATCTGAAAAGAGATTTGGAGGGAATTTAAGGTGATACTTGAACTTGATCTCCAAATCCCATACAGACATACTCCCATAATGGGGGGAGAGTATTTCAAGTTGCTTCTCAACATTCATGGTCGAAGAAAGAAATTTTTCCTGAAAATCCTTCTCAAAATTGATCCACATAACTCAGACTCCTTTATATCCCCCAGGTACATCGTCCACCACTAACGCGTAGCTCCCCTCATCTGACTAACTGACAAAGAAAATCAGTACTTCATTGGAGCCTGGATTAGGATGAAGGTGATCTAAAGTTCCTTGATCCAAATCTCTATCTCTGTGATCGAGACACTGCCATCATACTTTACCAAGGTCTACCACTAGAAAGAACGTAACATTCTATGTCACTGGTTTCCCTCCTCCTATGGATCAAACATCCGCTGATCATTCAGATCGACCTGTTGAGACTCCACTACCTGAGCCACTTGTGGATGGTGACTGGGTTTCATATCTGAAAAGTAAGAAAATAATTCCTAAGCATGAAGAGTATGGAATTTTTTTTAAATTCCACCTTATATATGAATTATTATGTTATGGGATTGGGATAAGTATTACAAGATTGATTAACCTAAAGTAAACTATATTGAACTAAAATTGTAAAATGATTCCACATAGAATTTATTTTTTGATTGAGTTTCATATTCATATAATAATTTACAATAAATTTATTGATAAAAATTTTTTGTTATGGTATTTGGAAGAAATGGGATAATAAAAATGAAGCTGATAAAGTAATTCTTCTAGAAACAACTTTTTCTTATAACCAAATATGGTAGTATACTTAAATGGATGATAATCTTAGTGTATCAATTTTGTAATAAACATTTTGATTTTACAAGTCTTGACTTAAGAACTGATTGATATAAAAAAAATTAATCATTTTACTCATAGTTCATTTTAATAGGGATTGATATTAATCAAATATATTTTGTTATATTATATAATTTAGGATGATTCTATGAAAAATAAAAGGATTCTTATTTTTTATTTCTACTTTGATGGTTTAAAACCATATATTAAATTATATTAATAATAGTTAAATATGATTTTATATTTTTTAGGATAACTATTCAAGAACACATGATTTATGTATGGATAACCCCTAGGGTTAAAAGGATGATTGATTTTAAGAAATGGGTGTTAACTGTTACTGATAACCTCAAAATTGATTATTTTTTTAATGAAAAAGAGATATATGAAATTATTATTTATGCTTATCTCTTTTTTCGGATAATGATATATATTAATTAGTGTGTGATTTTATAAACTAATTTTTGAAGATGATATTTAATTTTTTGAGGTATATTTGATTTCACTATGGTTTGATCTATTAGATAGTCAAATGGAATGGTAAAAGTAATGTTATGTAGAGTATATGTTTGAGGTATATAAAAACATCAGTATATTATTATATGAATGAATAGTTTTATATAAATAATGATAAGTAATTTCATATATCCTAAGATATTAAGTTCGATTCTATATTAGAATTTATAACTCAAAATATAAATATGTTATGAATTTCCTCCCCAACATTAATAAGTTAGTAATAATTTAATTTTTAAGGATTTGGTTTAATTTAAAAGGTATAATTAAATGAGGCTTTATTCTAGATTCTATAAATTGATACAGTCTATGATAGTTTGTCTCACATATAAAACTGACCTAACACAACCCCCGACTAAAATGAACTGTGAAATATTAAAATTACATGAAGATTATAATAATTAGTAAACAAATATATAATAATCAATTAAAATAATTACATTTTATTATTAAATTTGGTTAATATTTTATTAAAAATACATATTGAAGAAATATTTTACCATAAGAAATTATAAAAATCACATTCAAAGATTATTATAATATTTAATATATACATTAATTATCTATTATGTCAACATAAAAATTATTTTAAATAATATTAAAGACACATGAAGTTTAAAAACTCACTTTTTCAATAAAACTGATTTTTATTATATTTTTAACATTTTGTTAAATAACTAAATATAATTTATTTAATAATTTTAATGATATTAAAAAATTAAATTTATAATTTATGATGGAAAAATAATGATAGTGTTAATTATTATTATTTTTATAATATAATTTATCTTTAGGTAAATAATTAAAAATATAGTCTTTACTAAAATCATAGTGATTATGACTATATCAAGAAGTTAGTACAAAATAAAATCATGTAATTTTTTTAAAAAATTATGTTTTTATGGATTAAATATATAAATTTCAAATCACCATTATGAATTTATAAAACCTATGTTTAATAATCTTACTAATATTTTAATATAAAAAATTGGTCTTTTATTTTAATTAAATATTATATTGTTAAAATTTGTTTCTTGATTTCATTAAAATAAAAAAAATCTTAATTATATTATAATATTATAATTTAATTCATCAAAAAATAAATACATTGATAATTTTATCATACTCATAAATTTATATCTTAATAAGACACTTAAAAAACATGTTTTACACATTATAGCGCAAATGTTAAAATTAAGTTTTCATACAAACATAAATGTTATCTGATAAAATAAATTAAATATTTTTAATAAATATATTCAAAATATGTAAAAAGGTAACATTTCTTTTTCTTTTTATTAAATGTAAATTACTTAGGTAAAAACTATTTTCCATGTTAAAATCAACAACATCAAAAGTAATAAATCAAATGTTAAAGGGATTGAAATATGTCAAAAATGTGTTTCTAATTTACTAGTTAAAATATTACTCTCTTAATAGAGTATTTCACTATGTTATTATCCATTTTATAGTCTTCATGACATGTGACACATGTTATTTTTTTATATTAAGTTGAAATATTTACAAAAATGGCCTTCTCACCACTTATAAATAAGCCTTCTCACCAACCACTCAAGATCACTGAAATAATTATCATTCCATTTAAAAAAATTAGTTAACATTTTATTAAAATATTATTATTTATAATTTATCATATATTCATAATATCCTTTATTAGGACTTTTATTTCTAATTAATCTTCTAAAGAAAACGTTGGTATTTCTATGTGAGTAGTCATTTTTTCCTTAACATATTTTCATTTTTATCCTATTTTTTCAGTTATAATTTACTAACTACAATATAATGAGAAATTTATTTTCTTATTCATAATTTTATTTTTCATTTAGAATAAAATTTTAATACATTTCCTATTTTTATTTTCAAAATTAAACCACCATTCATGTATTCTACAGAATACAACCCCTATAAAGTGATGACTTCAATTTTCCTAAATCTTCCTCTCTTTAATATAAATAAAATTAAAATTTGTGAAAAATATTGAAATATATAATATGATTATTATAAATATATAAATTATAATACACATTCCTTACCTATCATGTTTGATAAATTAAAATTATATCCTTGTATTGTGGGAACTATTACCTCCACAATGTAACACATCCCATTTTTCAACTATATTGTTCCTTTATTATTAAAATAAATTCCAATATGATTCAACACATTAAAATTATCTAAAAAAATATATTAATTCATATTTAATATTGATATGTTGACAGAATAAATTACTTTTATGATCATTATATTCCATTAATTATTGTGTAATCATGTTTGGGTTGGTATGACCACCTATATGAATAATAATTTAAAATATTATCATGCATGGCTATGATAACTAAAATACTGATATTATATGATATATATAAATTAATAATTATTTTGTTTTGTTTTTATAGTAGTAACATTAACATTGATCTCATTAATTTAGATACCATTGTTGTCACGAACCAACCCGAGTTGGTCATGAACCAGTCACCCGAGCCAGTCTGCGACACATCTTGAGGGGCGTTCTTGATCCCCACAGGCTGCCAACCAGTTCTGAGCATCAAAAATTAATCATTGGGAATGATATTTCCCATAAAAGATAAATAAATAAAAAATAATAAGCAAAATAATAAAACTGAACTTGAGTAGTGGAAAAAGAAAAAAATAGAACAACTCAACATACCTCCACATGACCTTCCAGGTAACCTCCCAACTAAAGGCCGACCTTGCTCTAATAATGAGAAAATCAGCTAAGAAAAACCTGAGAAAAGTAAACCTACAACTGAAATGATAAAATATGTGTGAGCATTAAAATTTCTTAGTAGGGTTTCCAAGGTAATCTATAGAACCCAAGAATAGAACTTCCCAAAACAATCTAATGACACAAGTTTTAAATACAATTATAAAAATAGGGTTTTCAAATTTTAAAATAAGTAGCATGATTTTTTCATTTAGAATTCCAGTAGGTGATACATGATATTTCAATAAAACCATTTTTAATTTTATAAACGAAACTCAAGAAAAAATAAAGAAAAGATGGCTAAAATAATATAGGCAAACAAGGAAAGCTGGAAATAATCAGTACGACATAAAGTAAACAAAAAAGTGTAAATAATCAAGTAACTATGGGTGATATTAAACATCCCTAAAAGACCCCTAGACGTACTCAGTTTCAAAACCACCTGTCGGTGTATGGTTAAGATCTTAAGTCTATAACCAACTGGCTACCTTATAGCTAACCAATCCAGTGGCAAAGCCAGCCTGGCCTAACAACCAATCTTGGGGTACCAACCCGTCTAATCGGGGTTGATCAGCAATTGTCACTCGATCATCTAAAAGACATCCAGGAACCCATTATAGTTATAATAATATTGTGTAAATAGGAATTCCCTCACATGCATGACTCATCTCACTGCACTTGCCTAACCCAAACACGAACACTCTGTACGATAACCCATAAAGGGATATCCCCCTATAGAGGTGCCTTAAAACTGTATATACAACATATCATCAAAGGTTCCAACCAGACCGTCATGCCATGAAATCATTAAAACCATTTTATAAAATGTTTAAAGTTTCCAACCGGGCATATACTTTCACCAACACACAATCTTCTTTAAAAGTTAGTATAAACATTACCCTTTGGTTAAAAGTGAAAAACATACCTTTAACTCAATAGGTTTAAAATTCCAAATGGGACAATGGTTTTAAAGACCAAAAAAACATTTAAAACCATTTCCAAAACAACACTAATCACCATTTTCATATTTTCAATACCAAACAAGCCCTTAATAAAACATTCGCCAAAACTCAAACAAAGATCCAAATGACATTTAATCCTTTAACTCACGCCAAATCATGCTTTACGACCAAATGGTCCAAACTAGAGGAACACCTTTAAAATCCATTTTTGGAACCCATACAAAAGATCCGACCTCTTTTAGAAAAATAAGAACCATTTATAAAACTGAACTTTCAAGACAACACCAACTTAAGTCATCACCTTCATTTTTTGACACATCCATGTGTGCACCTAGTGCACCGATGGACGTGCCAACATCCAATGATACACCAACAACCAGTAAGATCCTTTAAACCATTTCCATTAAAAACCCCATTTTATTAAGAACCATGTCCAACCACCCAGCTTATTTAAGAAACAAAAACTAACCCCTTTGAAATCATTAAACTTTTCCCAAAACATTTTAACACATTTAACAAACCATACCATTTCAAAACCATACACTCTAGACCAAATTTACAACCAAATAAACACTTCCACAATAATGTGAGTCTTAATAATGTCACAAGAACCCCTAATACCGCTTTAAAGAATCAATCTCAATTAGAAAGAATAACCTAGGTGCCAAAATCATAAAAAATATGTATGAAAATCATTAAAACTTACTTATAATAAATTCAATCATCCAGAAAACACCACAACAAACTAATTGTGTGAATTGTGAAGGTGTGAATCATATTATTACAAAAATTTGAAAATAATATCTGGAACCTAAATAAAAAAATCAGAATGGACACATATATTCATTTAAATCAAACATACTAAATGTAACAATACAAATCCATAGCTAAATAATTTCATCAAAAACCATTTTTTTAACAAATTCTAAAAACTTATAAATGTGTAATAGACTAATTAGGTATATTTATATGATGAAAATCAAATAATCAAATAAAATATTAATAATTGGAGGAACCAAGTTCCAAATAAATGCATTAGAAAGGAAGATTTATGGATTTTCCTACCTCAAGTCAAGTATGAATGTGACAGAACCTCAACGGAAGGAAGAACACACCCGAGGGATAATAAGCACATCCTAGGAAATGAGTTAAAAACACAAATCACAACTTCATGCATTAGGGTTTGGCTAAAGAAGATAACCCCTAAAAATATATAGAAAAACACACCAGCGAGGAGGTTCGTGGTCAGAAGGGTGTTGCCAGTGAGGGGAAAACAAGGCCAAATAAAGGGGGTTCACTGCTTGTAGAGATGCAGATGGATTATAGGGGCGGGGTCGAAGCTATAGAGTGAGAAGGGATCGGGCCACCGAGAGTGGGGAGCATCGCACTGGGATGAGAGGTCGGAGGAGCCGTTGTTGGCTGAGAGTCGAGCAGTGAGGTCGAATGGACAAGGGAGGTGGCGCGACGGTGAGGACTGAGGCCTAGATGGCAGAGGGGAGGCTGGAGGTGGCTTGTCCAGTGGTGTGGTGTTGGCCAAGTGGGGTGGATGGAAGCACGGGAGGGAAAGGGTCAGAAGGAGGAGGTGAGACCAGGGCGGCAAAGAGGAGGGAGCAAGATATGAGGCTAGGTGAGTAGAGGGGAAAACCATGAGGGCACACGGTGGTCAGCTATAACGGCGAGGATCAAGGGGGGACGCGGGGATGGTCCTGGGCATGACGCACAACAAAACAGATGGTGGCTTGGGGTAGCGCTAGGGTTAGATTTCTTTTTTTATTAAAATACTAATATTATTATTATTATTATTATTATTATTATTATTATTAACAATAATAATAATAATAATAATAACAATGATAAAAATTATACAATAACAATAATAACATTACTATAATAATTTTAAGTTTAATAATTATTTTTAATTACCTTTATTAAAAACAATAACAATAATAATAATAATAATATCACTAATGATATTAATATTCTTAATAATAATAATAATAATAATAACAGCATAATGTTTTTATTACTATCGAATATTCTTTTATGTTTTAATCAATTTTTTTATATTATTCTGAAAATCGTGTAACTGTGCGCTCGTCGCATGGCTTAATAACCAACGCACAAGCTACGCGCCTCATTCCAGACCACCTGGGCACCCGCACAAGCACCGGGGCAATCGCACGGTTACCACTAACCATTCAGTGCCCTCGAACCGGTCTGAAACCCCCCAAAATCATTAAATGTCAAAAAAATTAAACTGAGACCCAACCCAAACCTTGGCATGAGAACCTAAAACTATGAAATAATAAAATAAAAATTAATTTAAAAAGTCATGGTGTGAAAATTATCCCCACTATAGACACTTTCTTCCCCCATAAAGTCACCTGACTAAACAATAGATAAAATTAGAGACCATGTCGGGTTGAAACCAAAAGAAACTACCACACAAGATAATAGAAGAACATGAGAAGGTTCTCCCCACCACATGAACTCAAATAGTATGGAAATTTAACGCTTAAACATATCACCCCGGGAAGTGGGCCGATGCGGGAACTCCTAAATGATCCAAACTAAATTCTATAGCATGATAAAAACAACACCTCCAATAAAACATGGAACTCTCGACCCAGACCAGAAACCCCCAATACTAGAGAAAACCCGTTGAGAAAAAGTTGATCCAATCAGTAAAACTAAGCATAACTAAAATCCTTGACTTCTTCTTAGGAACTTACATATTTAAATGAACACTGCTAAACCATGATCAACCCATACAGGGGTCAAACACACTTTTAAGAAAACCACACAATTCAAAAAAAACATGATCAGACAAAAAAACCATTTAGATTACAATAGATCATATTCTTCATAACTCCACTATGAAACCATAATCTTATTATGACATCCAAACTTTAATAGTAGAAAAACAAGAATGGAAAAAAACTTTAAATGTTCCAGTATCATCACGGAACACAAAACCCGAACCGAGGCTTCACACCCCTAGTAACTCCTGACTGCGCGCGAGCTTCAACCCAAAACCTATGGTTGGGGCTCTGATAGTTGAAGCATCTCCTTCCTCAAAGTCAAGAACTGGAATCCACTAGTCACAACGTCTTCTTCAGTCAACTCTTCCTACAAAACTTTTCAATATTACCCAAACACCCACAACGAAGACATGTCTTTGGATAGACGTGACATGACAGCTTAACGTGCCCGAACAAGCCACACTGCTGGCACACCACTGAACGGTCCAATGGACTAGAATTTAGGACCACTTTATAGGACTCTTTAAGAACAAACCCTCTAGTACATCCTGCTCTCCAGATAAGGAACCTTCACGAACAATTGGATATGCTATATTTCCATCCACCTGCGCTTCGAAGACCAACTCTGCTAAGAATGGATCATCCACTAGCTTCTCAAAACGATGGTCCTTAGAAGGTAGGACCCGCTCCTTGACCTCTAGACAAAGACCCCGATGAAAAGATAAGTCTTCATCAAATCCTGTGATGCTACCTCCGGAAAAAAAATGCAAAAGTTCCTTGAAAAGTTCAACATATGTCTTCACCATTCGTTGGCCTTGTTGAATATGCATGATTTATTCCCTTTTCTTTATCTTCACCTATTCAAGTATAAACCATCATACGAAGACAGATTTAAAGATATACCACATCATCTCGACCTGCATTGATGGTAGGGTGAACAATTACCATTCGTCTAGAGTTGGACCTTCAAACAAACCCGAAATAGCATGCACTATGACAACTTTGGTAGTTCCCAATATCCTAAAGATTCGCTTGACCTCTTCAATCCACTCTTCCACCTATAACAGGCCCTGATCATTGTGAAGGATAGTTAATGTTCGAGAAGGACCAAAATATGGGCATGACTTATCAAAAACCTTGGGGACCTTTATGGGTGGAATTTTGTGAACAATATATAAAACACAGAGCCAAACCCAATATCAAGCTGAAGAAACATCATTTAAAGTGCCTTCATCCAATAAAACCAACTTAAAAAACCAAACAAATACAAACACAACCCAAAAATTACTTTTTTTCAAAATCCCCATTTCATTTTAGATTTCAAAACTGCCTTCTTTTAAAGACAATTTCCAAATACCAAACCCACTTTTCAAACCAAATTCAATTTCCAAAATAATTTCCTCTTTTTAAAATCACTTTATAAAAACAAGGTCAAGCCATTAATTCCATGTATGCAACCCTATAATCACATGAACTGTTGCATATGTCTTCATACACTTTCATCCATACGCACTGACATGCACTTCTCATGCATTCCATCGCATGTGCAAACGTTCATAAAGAGTAACTGAGGTTTCACCCAAACCATTTCTCTACCAATTCCAAGAAAAACCCAGATTTTCAGACTAAGAGATTTTAGTTTTAAAAACCCATTTCATGAATTTAAATCCATTTAAAATAAATCATTCTCATTTCAAAAACCCTTTTTCATTTTCAAAGATGCACTTACACCAACCAAAACCAATATAACACTCAACTTGCATCAATCTACAAAGGTGAGGGACTAGTAGTCACGTTTAACCAGGAGACATGGTAGTGGGACATGCCCCAAGTAAATTTCAACAATTAGGAGGAACTTAATCCATGTAATCGGACTTCACATGGGTCACTACTCCATGAAAAATCTTGACATAACATAGGTTTGCCTATTTTTTCATCCTTAAATCTAAAACAAACCCTAATGAGACAAAGACTCAATTCATGGACTAACCCTCGATACTCGAGGTACTAAATGGGTGAGAGTTCATGACATACTTATGGTACCTACCTCTCAAGTCCTGGTAGTCCTAATCTCCATCTACTGGACACACCAAATAATAAGAGCTCCTCTGATAATATTTTTTCACGAACCAACCTAGGTTTACCCTAAATAGGTCACCTGAGTCGGTCCGCAATACGTTCCAAGAGGAGTTCCTGATCCCCATGTGCTGGCAACCAGTTTCGGGCATCAAAAATTAATCACTGGTAAAGATTTGGCCCATAAAAGATAAATAAATAAACAAGAATAAACTGAATAATTAAACTGAACTTGAGTAGTGGAAAAAGGAAAAAACAGAACAGTTCAACATAACTCCACGTGACCTTCCAGGTCACCTCCTAAACAAAGTCCAACCTTGCACAAATAATGATCAACTCATCCAAGAAAAACCTGAGAAAAGGAAAACTGCAATTGAAATGATAAAATAGGTGTGAGCATTAAAAATTCACAGTAGGGTTTCCATGGTAATCCATAGAACCCAAGAATCTATTTTCTCAAAACAATCTAATGAATTAATTTTGAAATACAATTATAAAAATATATTTTTCACATTTTAAAATAATCAACATGATTTTTCCATTTATAAATCCAGCAGGCGCTACATGATATTTCAATAAAACTTTTTTTTCATTATATAAACGAAACTTGAGAAAAAAGAAAGCGAAGCTGGTTAAAATAATACTGGTAAACAAGGCAAGCTGGAAATAATCACTAGGACAGAAATTAAAAAATTTAAATAATCAAGTTACCATGCGTGATCCTAAACATCCCTAGAATACCCCTGGATGTACTTTGTTTCGGAACCAGTTATCGGTGTATAGTGAATCTCTTATGTTTATAAACAACTGGCCACCATATAACTGACCAA
Organism: Viscum album; assembly: GCA_963277665.1. Taxonomy (NCBI): domain Eukaryota; kingdom Viridiplantae; phylum Streptophyta; class Magnoliopsida; order Santalales; family Viscaceae; genus Viscum; species Viscum album. The sequence goes on from OY728135.1 coordinate 1,408,323,651, forward strand.
TCTAGTGGAAAATCCCACCTGTCCTAACAACCAATCCATGGGGTACTAACCCGTCTAATCAGGGTTGCTCAGCAACCGTCACTCAATCATCTAAAATACTCCCAAGAACCCATGGTGGTTATAATAATATTGTGTAAGTAGGAATTCCCTCGCACGTGTGACTCATCTCACCGCACTTGACTCTCCAAACATGGACACTCTATATGATAACCCATAAAGGGATACCCCCTATAGGGGTGCCTCAAAACATTATATACATCATATCATCAAAGGTTCCAACCGGTCTTTCATGCCGTGAAATCATTAAAACCATTTTATAAAACATTCAAAGTTTCCAACTGGACATACACTTTCTCCAACACACATTCACCTTTAAAAGTTATTACAAACATTACCCTTTGGTTAAAAGTACCAAACAGGACTTTAAATCGATAGGTTTAAAATTCCAAATGGTCCAACGGTTTCCAAGACCAAAAAAAGGTTTATGAACCATTTCCAAAACAACACTAAACACCATTTTCATATTTTCAATTCCAAACAGGCCCTTAAGAAAAAATTCACCAAAACTCAGACCAAGAGACAAACGACCTTTACTCTTTTAACTCACGCTAAATTTTTTCTTTAAAGAAAAATGGTCCAAACTTGAGGAACACCTTTAAAATCTTTTTTTAGAACCCACACAAAAGACCCAACCTCTTTTAAAAAAATAAGAACCATTTATAAAAATGAACTCTCAAGATAACCCCAACATAAGGCATCACCTTCATTTGTTAACACATCCATGTGTGCACCTCATTCACCTATGGATGTGCCAAAATCTAGTGATACACTAACAACCAATAAGACCCTTTAAACCATTTCTATAAAAACGCCCATTTTATTAAGAACCATTTCCAACCACCCACCATATTTATGAAACAAAAACCATCCCCTTAGAAATAATTAAACTTTTACAAAAACATTTTAACACATTTAAAAAACCATACAATTTCAAAACCATACACTCTGGACCAAATTTACATCCAAATAAACACTTCCACAACAACTTGAGTGATAAGCATTTCACAAGAACCCCTAATACCACTTTAAATAATCACTTTCAATTATAAAGAACAAAAAATTTTCCAAAATCATAAAAAATACGTATGAAAATCATTAAAACTTACTTTTAATAAATTTAATCATCCATAAAACACCACAAAAAACTAATTATGTGCATTATGAAGGTGCGAATCATATTTTTACAAAATTTTCAAAACAAGATTTGGAACCAAAATAAAAAATTTAGTATGGACACATATATGAATTTAAATCAAATATACTAAGTGTAACAATTCAAATCCATAGCTGAATAATTGCATCAAAAACCATTTTTTTAAAAAAAATTCTAAAAACTTATAAATGTGTAATAGACTAATTAGGTATATTGTGATGATGCAAATAAAATAATAAAATAAAATATTAATAATTGGAAGAACCAAGTGCCCAAAAATTCATTGTAAAAAAATATTTATTGATCTACCTACATCAAGTAAAGTGCGAATGTGACAGAACCTTGATAGAATAAAGAACATGATTGGGGAATAATATGCACATCCTAAATAACAAGTTAAAAAACACAAATCACAACTTCAAGCATTAGGGTTTGGATAATGAAGAGAACCCCTAAACATTGATAGAAAAACACACCAGTGAAGAGGTTCGCGCTAGAAGGGTGTCTCCGGTGAGGGGAAAACATGGCCAAAGAAGGGGGTCACTGCTGGTATAGATATGGATAGAGTGTAGGGGCGGGGTTGGAGATAGAGAGGGAGTAGGGATCGGGCCGCCTGGAGTGGGGCGCATCACGCTGGGATAAGTGGTCGGAGGAGGCGCTGCTGGCTAGGAGTTGATTAGTGAGGTCGGCCGAACAAGGGAGGTGTCCCGATGGTGAGGGAAGAGGTCGGGATGGCGGAGGGGCGGCTGGAGGTGGCCTATCTGGTGGTCTGGTGTTGGCTAGGTCAGGTGGCTAGAAGTGTAGGAGGGAAAGGGTCGGCAGGCGGAGACAAGACCGGGGCGGTGGATAGGAGGGAGAAAAAGGCGAGGTTGGGTACGTAGAGGTGAAAACCAGGAGGGCAGGTGGCAGTCATTCGTAGCAGCGAGGAGCAAGGTGGAACGCGGGGAGGGTCCTGGGCACAGCGCACAGCAAAACGGGGGTGGCTTGGGGTAGCGCTAGGGTTATCTTTCTTTTTTTATTACAATACTAATAATAATAATAATAATAATAATAATAATGAAAATAATAATAATAAAATAATAATGTTAAAAATAATTCAATAACAATAATAATGCCATTACTATAATAATTTTAAGTTTAATAATAATTTTTAATTACCTTTCTTAAAAACAATATCAATAATAATAATAAGAACATTAATGATATTAACATTATTAATAATAATATTAATAATAATAATTATAATAATGTAATATTTTTATTACTATCAAAAATTATTTAAGTTTTAATCCATTTATTTTATCTTATTCTGAAAACCGGGTAATTACACGCTCGCTGCATGGCTTAATAACCTGCGCGCAAGCTGCGTGCCTCATTCCAGATCACTTGGGCACCCGCGCAAGCACCGGGGGTGACCAGAAGATTAGATCTAACCATGCGGTGCCCGTACACCAGTCTGAAACCCACAGAAATCATTAAACATCAAAAAATTTAAACTGGTACCCAACCCAAACTTTGGGGTGAGAACTCGAAACTAAAAAATAATAAAATAAAAATTAATTTAAAAGGTCAGGGTGTGACAATCGTCCATTTGTTAATGTTAATGGAAACATACTTGATACCTCTTTTGACTACATGAACCATAATTAACACATTCATTGAATTAATTTGTAAAATTATAAGCTAAAATGAAACATAAAACATAGAATCTTTTGTATCCATGAAGGATAAACTTTGTTATAATAATGAATAATAATATCATAAATAGAAAACAATTTCAAATAGATTATGATTACTCACACCATATATTGAAAATTGATAATGACTAACAAATATAAATATATTAAATATTTTCAAATTGTGATTATTAAAAGTTTTATACATGAATGAGGTTATGGGAAAATTGATTTATATAGTTATTCTCATTATACATGACATTATAGTTTGATCCCCTAATAAGGAATTCAAGGTAATTGTTTAACTCATAATCACCCTTCATTGAAGATTTTTTTAGTATTAAACCCAAATCAAAATTTCTACAGGGAACCTACTGATTCTATGAATTATAATATTATAAATAAATTTTGAACATGGAAACATCACTTCTATTTTTTCCCATCCTTATTGTTTTCTATGATTTATATATTCCTAAAAAATAATGGTTTTTCATAACTCAATATTGTTTCTTGAGTTATAATGTTTCTCCTTGAGATCCTCATTTAATTTAATAATTTATAACCTATTTTTATATTACTTGATCTCTTTTGGTTAAAGTGTTAAATTTATTTGTTCTCTTTATTCTTTAACATTCAACTATGTTAAAAAACAATTCCATTCCTCTTAAATAGTTGTTTCCCCTCCTCATCTATAATTTAACTTCCCGCTAATATTATATTTTAAATTGAAATAAAAATTATGATTTAAGTCATGTGACATTTATATTTTCCTTCTATTATTTTTTAATAAATATTTTATTATCCTTTTTATGATGTGAGATTTTAAAAAATTGTGTTAAAATGGGATATTCTGAACAACCATCGTTACTTTTAGATTATGCATTCTCATTATATTAAACATATCTCTCTATTTCCGTATTATTATTTTTATCTATATAATATATATATATATATATATATTCCTTAACTAAATATAATTTTTAAACTACCTTTATTTTTAGGATAATACGTCTTTCAAATTGCATTTGAAATTTCCTCTTTTATGTAAACCAGATGTAATAAAATTTTTCCATTTCAAATTTATAGAATATTTCCACCTCTATAAAATATTTTTAAACAATAATAGCTTCTAAAAAAATTAATTTTTTTATATAACCCACTCTATTAAATTATTTTATAATTTTAAAAAATAATAACTACAATTCCTTAAATGTTCTTTAGCTTACTTCTAAAAGCATCCCATAAGTGGTTAGTTTTTTTCTTATTTCTCCTTGGTCCATTTCAGTAGTTTCCTTGTAGTAGGATGAAATGATCAATTAACTACATTCCTTTATTAAAATATGAACATTTAAAATAATTTAATCCCTTATTATGAGATGGATTATGATATATCCTTCAATTAATAATTCTAAAAATATTTTGAGACACGCTTTTTTTACCTTGGGTTTATTGAGGCTTATGATTTATGTATGGTTTCTTTTACTCAAGAAGAAATTGTATTTATATATATTATGATATTAATTATTTTATTTGTTTTCTCATAATTATTAAGACCTCTAATGGAATTTTTTTTATTTTTTCAACTCATGATATACCATATATGGTGTGTAGATGGGTAGCCTAAGTACAATATGTTATATGATGTGTGGGCCCAGAATTATATAGCCCTATAATGGAAAATGTTACATTATCATACCATGAGATACCATGTATGAGGAATGATTGATTATCCTAAGAACAATATGTTATGCAGGTGGTGGTCATGGAATAATATTTCTTCCTAATGCATCGTGTAATATTTTCATCTCATGAGATACCATGTATGGTGTATGGGTGGTGTTCACAACCACATAATGTTTTGTGACATGTTTTTAGGGAATTATAATTCCCTCTAATGTAATGGTTAAATATTTATATCTCATGAGTTTTTATGTATAATATTAGGGAGTGAACATATTACACTATGGGACCTTTTCCAATTTATTTATATGAATGGGGTTTGAACCCAATCCATAATTGGACTCTATTAACCATGTTTATAGGAATGAGGAGTGAACCTAATCCATTATTGTATATTTTCCACTAAGGGATAATGGTATTAGTATTGAACTATGACTTGTCCTTATGATTTCATATTTATGTTATATAAATATATTTTTGGTTAAATTTTCTTTTTTATCATTTCTATTTTTATTAGGTTCCCATGATTTTCTCACACTCTTTTTTCATGGTATAAACATGTTCTTTCATGAATATATGTCATTATTTCATGATTTATGGAAAATATTTATTGATTAATGTTCTTTTAATAAATAAATATCTCTCTGAAAATTTTCTCTCATTTCCTAATGATCTAAACCTTAATGACATATAGATAAGTTGTTTCCCTTACTTAATATTCAAGTCACCCTTTCCTTCTGTTATCATCCCTAAGGTAAATTAATTAAATGATTAAATTTATAAGGAAATTTTATATTGATATTCGTTTTTTGAGATGTTAATAACATAAAAATGAAATATTAGTATAATGTAAAAAATCCTTTTTGGACGAGAATGTCATGAGATATTTTTCTCAAAGACAAAAACCATACCTTTAGGGATTATGTGATTATTTTATAATGAAAATATTTTTTTAGATATTTTTTTAAATATATATACATTTATAAAACATTATATTCAATATACTTTATAATTAAAGTGATTTTTCCACCAAAATCAGGAGTGCATTTGAACATTAAGATTTCATTTTTAAGAAGAAAATTAAGTAGGGAATATATATGTATTTGGATTTAGATAAATAATTTTGGGGAATTAATAATATATTCAATTAGGTTGAATTAGATAGAACCCAATTAAGAAATAAAACAGATTAATTACTCTTATGTGTTAGGGAAGTAAAAAATATACCCACCAAGTGGAAGAATATGTTTGAATTAGTGAGTGCGAATAGTAAATCAAAATATAGAGAATTTATGGTCATTAAAATGGACCTTCATAAGAAAAATATATATATCAACAAGTACATATAATATTTTTCTAATTCCAAATTTTTATTTAAAAATAACTCAAAATAGGATATGATTTTTATGGAAGATGGGAGACATAAAGGTAATTTTAATTAATTGAAATATTATCCAAGGATTTAAAAATATTATAGAATTAGATACTAAAAAATTACAATAAAATGTAATTTTACATATGTTAATAAAGGAACACAATCAATGACTCTAAAAAATCTATTTTATTTAGTAATTTATAATTTTAATGGAATATATTATATTATTTATGAATAGTGATTTTTTATAAAAAAAAATGTATTCAGTGAATAGGAACTTGTATTGAGTCAAATGAAGTTCTAGTTTTTCAAATTAATGTCAATAAGGCATATGGTATATATGAAAACCCAGATTTTTATTACACACTTAACATTAATTATTACATATAACCATCACTTGATACAACATAGAAGATCAAGAGATCTAATTTCTTTGGGGCTTAGGAACATTACATAACAACTTAGGACATAAATCACACAACATATTTATTGAAAAATTTCTTTATATAACCATGAGATTCCATCATACTTAGCATTGCATGGGATAACCTGAGGACATACTTGTGAAAGGGCTGAACTATAAAGCCCAGTAAGGGATTAAACAAGGCATAACTTGAATAATACAATACATGTTAGTCAATAGGATTATCAATGGAGCATAAAATAACATGAACATAAAGGCATGATATATCATGATTATAATAACATGGAAATGTTGCAACAACACTTAACATGGAATTAGCATGAGCCAAGGCTCATTGCACAGGGAGCATGAGTAAACCCTCATTGCACATGAATCACGAGTAAACCCTCATTGCACTTGAATTGGCATGAGTAAACATCCATTTCACATGACGTATCATGATACTATACTTTACCCAATGCATTGGATCACTATTAGGGCGCACCCTTCTTAAACATTTTATTTCATGCATAAGTGTGCCACATGGATCATATAACATGGAATCAATCAACATCATAAATTATTCCATGATTAAGGAATGTGTAATAAATACATGAAAGTAACATTAAATATGTATATGTGCATAAATGTTAATACCCTTGATAGAGACGTGGGTATGGTATTCACTACACAATGATCTTGGCTTGGAAAAATGCGGTGCAATTTTGGCAGCATGACGATGTGACCTAAGAATTCATAAAAATGGTTGATGAGAGAGAAATGGGTGTATCATTATATTTACATTAAATAGAATGTAAGGGGGTCATATAGATTCATGTCCCAACAAATTTAATGGAATTTATATACGTAATACAAAATAATTTCATGAATGTAAATGAGGAGAGAGAAATTCCTTATGGAATTTCGGCATGGTAACGGGTGTATATGGGAGGCATTAATGAGAGATAAAGGAGATATATCATTATTAAAACATTAATAGGGAATTATGGGGGAGGTGAGAAATCATAACCCAACATTTATAATTGAAAATAAAAGGTTATAACAATATAAGGAAACTTGGACATAAATAAGGAAAGTGAAAATCCCTTACTTGGAAGTGTGATCCCAAAGGCTTGAGAGGGGCTTGGGAGAGAGTTCTTGGGAGCTTGGGGTGCCTTGGTAGGATTCTAGAGAGACGAGGGCAGAGGTTAGATGAACTAAAAAGGCTTTTAGTGAAGATGAAGTGTGATCTTGGGTGGTTTTATATAGGCAAGGAGAGATAATTCTTTATTATTTAGGTTTGGGACAACACACATTAAACTCTTCAAAACCACAAGCCATTTCAGGGTTTTTTCCCATGGTTTTTTCAAAACTGGATTGGAAAACAATATTTTATAAGTCCAATGTCCTAACTTCTTAAAATAATAGGGTTGCTTGTGTGGAGGTGAGTCACACTCTCAAGGAAATCAATTTAAAAAGCTAAAATGTTTTATAAGTCTTCAAGGGTCCATTAAAGCTTGGTAAAATAAATCAAAAGGGCCTAAAATCACATTATTTTAATGTTAAAACATATATTGTCTGAAAATAATATTTATATTATTTTATTACATTACTATTGGGTCATTATGATGTCATAAAACAAATTATATATTTAAACGGTATTAAATTTTTACCCAAAAATTCGACTGTCTCAGAAAATTATGAAAAATTCACCATTGGATAATTTAAACATAATGATTCCAAAAATAATATTCATTTTATCCAAATAATTTTCTAAACATGTGAATTTTTACTTTTAAAATAAAATTATACATTTAACGAAAATCCATGGAGTTTGACAAAATGACTTTCAAACCTTAATAAATATTACAATTGTATTCATAAAAAAATTATACGATCATTTATAGTTAATAAAAATTAGTTAATAATATTTTATTAAAATATTATTTAATTCAAAAATCCATTAATTTATCAAAATAGGTTTCTTAGTTGAATATTAACTAAAAATACTATTTGGGCTTTAAAAACTATTTACAATGTAATAATAATAAAATAAATGTATATTCTTTGTTATATAAAAATAATAATTCACATAATCATAGTGATAAGGTACTGTTACATAACCCCTTATAACACTAGCATAAGACTGAATGGTAAGTTGTGCAATGGTGACAGACTCTTTGGGTGGCTCAGATAACATTGCTCGGGTGGTAATCTATATCAACTTACACTTCTCCTGTAGGCGTTTATGTTCAAGCTTAACATGTTGAAGCCTAGCTTGGGATTGGTCAAGAGAGAATCCCAATGATTCCACCTATTTTTTGATCTCCGACAAATGGGATTCATACGAGAGAAAGTCTATTGGATGAGGCCATCGCTTCCTTTGTCTGAGTAAATTGGATTTGTTAAAGCCCTATATTTATACTAATCATGTGATCCATGTTCAACAGCTATATTAACAACAGTCACAATTCTTAAAGGTACTTTAAAATCCAAAACATAAAACCAAATAAGTGCATACGTTTTACATAACCATATAAAGACATTTAAATATACCAAGTGGAATTTTCATTAATGAAGTTTTGGGTTGTTACATTATATTTAATTTCATAAACAATTATGCTTAACCCACTATAAGTTCATAAAGAATATTTACCGTTTGTTGTTATAGTTTAATCTATGGTGCCTATAATAATATAGTGATGTGTTTTTAGTACATAGGAACCATATTTCTGTCCATGATGTTCAGAAAAAGGCACATATATATACGAAGACAGCCCTTGGAGACAAAAAAATTATGGAATACTCTATTGAAAAAATAACCTATTTAAGAGTTACTCTAATGGATTTAATTAAGAGTGTGAAAGATTATAGTAACTGAAACATATCCCTATGAAATGTCTTATAAACATACCGTATCCAAAATTTCAAATAAAGATAAAAATTATTCAAGGTTAGTGTTATGAGAAAGAAAATACTACAGAATAAAATTCCTGATAAGAAAAAAAATTATTATAAATATATTTTTTAATCCTTTTGAATCCAATATGGGTGAAAAAATAACTCAAATAAAAATAAAGCTAAAATAGAAACCTGTGTTAGATGGGGTCAATGAAATATGGATGAATATAGTGAATTAGTTTTAGGAAAACAGATTTAATGTTTGGAAACAAATGATGAAAATATAATTAATTGATTATATTTTTCATGACATATTGTTGTATTGAAGAAGAATAATTATTTAAATTTGAAATTGGAGTAAATGAAAAACATGGATTCTCAAAAAAAAAATCAATCAAAGATAAGATTAAATAAATATCCATGTAGTTTGAAGAAGATTTCATAGAATATATTCATCAAAGGATAATTTGTGATGAATTAGTGTACTTTATATCTTTTTAGTTGCATTTTTATTCTCAAATAGGATAAACAAAATATATACCTTCATTTTTTATTCTTTTTTTATATTCAAAAAAGTAAAGGCAAACTAATTTTAGGAGAATCTAATGATTTCTCTTTATAAGAATGGGGGATTTAAGTAATTACCCAAACATTTCTAAATATAATTTCCCTTTCAATAATTATTTTATATTGTATAAAACACATACATATCATAAATATACCAATAAAAAAATTAATTATCATAAATAAAGAATTAAATAATTGATATTTAATGAAATTAAGGAACTTATACCTATAGAATAGTAACATGACACTTTGAATGGTAATGTGACCATTAAGAATAGTAACCCAGACAATATAATAGTAACTTTGCCTATGAAAGTATAAATAATATTTAGGAATATTATAAATTAAACTATGATATAATTATATCATAGTATAATAAAATAGATTTTTTAGAAATAATAAATTTAGTGTTTGTATTTTTGGAAGTCATAAATATTTAAATACAATTTTATAATTAATATAATGATTTAAAATATAATTTATTTTCATAAAATAGATTTATAAATTAATATTTTGTTCTCTTATGATTTTATGATAATTTTATGAGACCTTGACTAATTTTTCAATGTGTCATAAAATCAGTTTCAATTTTAAAATCAATATTTTTTTAGTAAATGATGATTCCATTTAAAAATTAAATTTCTCATTATTATAAAATTAGTTTTAAAAAATGGATTTCATTTATTAATTATATTTTTTAAAAAAAATTAGGATTAATTTTAGGTATTTTTCTAAAATACATGAATTTTTTAGAATGGTAATATACGATAATTATGATAAAATCTAAATAAATGAATTATTGAGTCATGGATGATGTGTGGATAATATAATCCCATAATATTGAACTATAATTCATTTTTTTAATATATTTAGTGATACGGTCCAAACTATTCATTGTATTGAGCCAAAATAATTAACTAATGAATAATATAATGAGAAAACACCCCCTCCTCCCCTATAAATACCACCCCTCACCCCCACTTCTCTTCACATCATCCAAGACTTGAATCATGACCACATTCTTCAATATACACTTTCCAAGACCCTCCTATATATCTAGGATCCCATGGTCTCATCAAAATTCCAAACCCTTTTCCCTAAGTAGGTTCTTAAGGAGGATAAATTTAAGAGGTAAAATCCTCTTTCTTTTCTTTTGATTTGTTTCAATTTAATTTCATTCATATCCTCTCCTCACCTCCACTTATAAAAATATAATGATAAATATATTATCTTTTATATACTATAATTTTATTATTTAAATGGAATAATTTATCTTCTAATCTCTTCCCTTATCCTTTTATTCAAAAAATGAAAATATAGTCTGTTGTGTGTCGATTTACCACCACCGTGGAAGATGCCTTTTCATTTTCCACTACTGAAATCATGGATGGTCATAAAAACCATTATTATGGTTAAATAATATTTTATTATGGATATTATATGTTATATAATGTTCTGGAACCAATATATAAACATGATGTCAAATAAAATGATATAAACACATAATCGTCATAAAAACCACCAAAATTAATTAATTATATTTCATTAACATTCTATCTAATAAATCATTTGCATACCATATAACCAAATCACATATAATAACTATTACACTTATTTATTCTATTTAATAACATATAATTTCAATTCTATATAATCATTCTCATTGCACAAGTGAACCAATCATGAAAATCAAGAAAACGAACACTCCTAAATGATGCAATTAAACACTATAACTCATCAAAAGGCCATAAATGAACATAATAAAACTATAATAAATCAAATACAATTAGAAGAGGTTATGTATTTATTAATTAATAAAATTAATTTTATTATCCATGATATTAAATTGAATAATTAATTTAGACATAAGGTTGGGGGATTCTCAAACCCCACTCTCTTCCTTTGTGTTTTCCCTCCTCCACTCCATTTTTAGTATGAATATTGCATTAATGTTCCATAAATATAATTTCATTATAATTACCTTTTCTTTACTAGATATACATGTTTCCAATCTAATTTTATGAAAAATTTAAGGATCTTTTCAAATGAACTCTTCTTTCTAAAAACACGACTTTTACTTCTCATGATATTGTTTCATCCTCGCTAAATATTGATGATTATTACACCAAATATGTTATTACCACTTTATTTTGGAAACCCCAAATGTTATTCAATAATGTATTCTTTGTTAAATTAAACCCATTCCTTTCCACGGGTTATTTTTTGTCGAATATTGATATACATTTAGTGTGGAATGCATGATAATGTAAATGTTATGATGTGATGTGAGAGAACAAAATTATATAGATCGTGTAAATGTTATTATGTGATGGGTGATCCTAGAATTATATACCACTACAATGAATTGGGTAATGTGATCTGCCTCATCAGATAAATTTAAATATGTCTAGTAATTGACCACTAAGACATGATGTTTCATTTTTATACATTGCCACATTCCATTCCTTTATCTAATGCTTCCTCTCATGATTAGAATGATGATCCTTTACTTATTTTATGATGATGATGATAATGCTCACATATGTTTCATCTCTCTTATTCATCCTTTTAATGTTATCTTATCTCACCCTTTATTTTGATGTATATCCTTAAGTTAATACTTTTATTATGGAGAACACAAGGGCCTCTAAGAAGGTAGAGAATAAATAATTAAACAATGTTTATGTTTTAAGGTATATATGGTCCTAATTTCCAAAAGATACTAAAATATTTGATCTTGGTTTTGTAACTCTATATTATTTATCATTAAAATTATGTAATAGTCATGAAAGAAAAGTAGGGTCACTATAGATATTATCATAGTGCGATTTAGTTAATTTGTGGATTAGGATTAGAGAACCTTAGTGAAAACACGTAGTATGAAACTAAGTATAAGTAAAAACCCAAGAATATCTATTTTAGAAAAATTATAAACATAGGTAAGCCATAAGATATTTTTATAGAGTTAATTTCTCAAAGGAATAAATTATTTATTCATGAATTTTTTACTTATGGTTTCTTATAATATTTTCTATTTTAGAAAATGGTGAGAACCATGAGAAACCCAGACAACAACCCATGTGAGGGACAATGTAGTGATTGCTTGAATGACATACCCAATGCCTTAATAAGTGATGTTCAAGATTTCATGGTGATTCTTACTCAGTTTCCATAGGCTATGAGTAATAACCTGAATAATGTGTAACTTCCTCCTTCACATAAGAAGGATAAACTGGTTATAGTGTCTTTTATATAGAAAAGACCACTGAAATTTAGTCGATCTTTCGATCCACAAGTCATAGAACCATGGTTCAACTCAATAAAGAATATCTCTTCTATGCATCAATATTCTGAAATAGAGAAGGTGACTCTATAAGTTTTTTGTTTATATGGTGAGGATTATTGATGGTGTTTGTTGATTAATAACACCAAGATGAAGGATGAAATTGAAGAGATAGAGTGAGAAGACATTAATATAATGTTTCTTACCAAGTATTTCCCTAAAAATATTATTAAAAATATGGTGATAGAATTTATAGAGTTAATGAAAATGTAAGGTGAATCAATCATTTCCTATGAATAAATTTTAAAAAGGATTACAAGGTACTCTTCAGGTTTCTTATCAGCAATGATAGAAAAATTGATAGATTTTTTAGTGGTTTAAAACCATACCTTCTAATGTTTATATCTATCCGAAACTTTAATAGTTATGAATAAGTTGTTTTATGTGATCTAAAAGTGGATATAAAGTTTGGATAATGGTTCTATAACTATTGTGATATGAAATTAAATATGGAAATTCATGCTGGGGTATCTAATGAGAAAGGTGGAAATAAATAACAACAACTCACATGTCAAAAATATGGGATGAACTCACTCAAAGGGATGGGGAAATTCTATAACTATGGGAGACGAGGCCAACAATCTTATGAATGTTGTAGATAAACAAAGAAGATAGCTGATATGATTTAGGAAAAGATAGAACCAAACATGGTTCAATGCTTTAACTATAGGGAGTAAGGGCACTATGCAAGTTAGTGCACTAAACCTCAAGTCCTTGAGGGTATTCAGCATCATAAGTCACCAAATCCAAACGAGCAAGGAAAGTATTATACAATCACTACTACTTAACTGGATTAAAAAAAGGATGTTTTATAAGGTACACTAACTATTCACTCAATAATGGGAAAAGTCTTATTTTATGTTGGTTATACACATTACATTATAACTTGTAAGTTTTCTAGAACTATTCAATAGAACCCTCAACACAATAAATCATAGATTTCTGTAAAAACACCTATTGGTGCAATTATTTTAAAACATGTGTTGGAATATTCTCTTGATGAAGTATGAGGAAATATTATTCTAATGAATCTCATGATACTTCCATTGGTGGAATTCAAAACTATGTTGGGGATGGATTGGATCTAGTTATATAGAGCACACATCAACTTCATGGAAAATGAAATATATTTTTAAATTCCAAACCATCCCATTCTCCTATAAAAATGAAAGTATGATCATAAATCTCCTTTGGAAAATCCATTAATGGTGTGGGTGTGTATTCTCTAACAATAATCATACCTCGCTCAAATGTTTGAGTCAATTTAAGGTATCAATTTAGTAGAAATTCCCATTGTGAGGGAATACAGTGATGTAATTCCTAAAGAGCTTCCTAAAATTCCCCAAAATCATGAGGTAGAGTTATGAATATAACACATACCAAGAGATAATCCTATATAAAAAAAGTCCCTATAGGATGGACTCTATCAAATTGAAGGACTTAAATAAGTATATTAAAGATAATTTTGACAAAGGGTTCATACACCATAGTGAATTGGCTTGGGTTGAACTGATTCTCTTTGTAAAAAATGATGTATCAATGCAGTTTTGTATCGATTATTGAAAACTCAAAAAAGATCACCATGGAGAAAAAATATCCTATTAAAATAATTTATGACTTGTTAAATCAACTATAATGGTATTATTACTTCTCAAAGGTGGGTCTTTGTTATGGATATCATCTGCTAAAGGTGATGAAGGAAGATATTCAGAAAACAAACTTCCATATATGGTATGGAAAATATGTGTTTGTAATGATTCCCTTTAGACTTACTAATTCCCCTACAATATTCAGGGATTTGATGAATGGAGTCTTTGGACATAACCTTGAAACACTTGTTGTAGTGTTTATCTACAATATTCTAATCTACTTCAAGGGTATGAAGAAACATAAAGAAAATCTAAGGTTTGTTATGGGGATATTAAGGAGGGAGAAATTTTTGGCCAAGTTCAAAAAGTGTAACTAATAGATATATAAAGTCACATTATTGGGATACATAATTAAAAGTTAAGGAATTTTTGGGGACCCTTCAATGAAAAAGGATATTGAGGAATGGAACATACCCACTAGTGTCACAAAAATTTTCAATTTTATTGGATTAGCAGGGTACTACCAACGTTTTTTGAAAAATTTCTAATAATTGTATAGAATTCTAACTATCTTAACTAAAAAATGGTTAAATTATGTTTAGTAATAATAATTTTAGGAAATATTAATGGATATAAATAATAGGTTTATAACTAAACATGTACTCACATTACCAACAAGTGGAGAATTTTTTGTGATATATAGTGATGCTTCAAAGAAAGGTTTGGGTTGTGTACTCATGAAAAATGATAATGTGATAATTTAAGCCTCATTAAAGTTAAAGATCCATGAGTATAACTACCCAACACATGATATTCAATTAGAAGTTTTTATTTTTTCCTGGAAAATTTGGTGGCGCTACCTCTATGGTGGGAAGTGTAAAATATATACTGATCACAAGATTATAAAACATTTATTCACACAACATAATCTCAACATGTGTCAAAGGATATGATTAAATATATTCATGGAACATGATTTCCTTATTTTATATCATCCTAGGAAGGAATTCAAGGTAGCTAATTTCCTTAGCAGAAAATAGCATGCAACTCTATCCATGATACGAATTGAGAAAGACCCTATACTTATGGATATACAATGGTTGGATTTGGAAATCATAATAATAGGTAATACATCCTACCTTTCCCAAATTATTTCCAAATAATAAATACAAGAGAATATTTAGGGGTCACAAAGGGATGATATGGAGTTTAAAAATAAGGTTCAAGTACTAAAGGAAGGGAATCTGTAAGAGTTCCATATTGATGATAATGGTGTCATTCCATTTGGAACAAGGATTGGTGTGCCTTAATCACCTGAGATAAGGAAGGAACTATTGGATAATGAACATAGCACAACTTTCTCCATTTATATTGAAAGTATCAAGATGTACCATGATCTTTGTGAACAGTTCTGTTGGGACAACATAAAGAAGGATATTTCAGAGTATATCTCAAGGTTCTTGATATGTCATCATGTTAAACAAGATCGATATAAGTTCAAAGGGATGATGAAAACATTTCTTATACCCATGTGGAAATGGTAGGATGTAACCATGGATATTATAACAGGTCTCCCAAATACATCAAAGTAAATAATGCAATATAGGTTATGGTGGATCGAAACACCAAGCTTTCCCACTTTATTTCTATTCAGGAAGATTTCTTACTTTAACAACATTCCATGATAAATGTGAAGGAAGTGGTTAGGCTAAATGGGGTCCACTTTTGATCATATTTGATCATGATCCATGATTTAAATCTATATTCATGAGATGTCCCCCACATGCCTTAAGTACTAAATTGAATTACAGCACATCCTATCTCCCCCAAACTGATGGTCAAACTGAAAGTAATATTCAAAAATTCTAAGAGATAATAAGATCTAGATTAAAATAATTCAAATGTGGATGGGATCATTGTATCCCATTGGTTGATTTCTCATACAAAAATATCTTCTACTTGATTATTCAAATGGATCTATATAAAGATCTTTATGGAAAGAGATATAGAACTCAAACCTCTTAGGATAAAGTTTGTGAACAAAATATACTTGGACCTGATCTTGTGCAAGAGATGACAGAGAAGGTTCAAGGAATCCGAAAACATATGAATTCTGGTTAGAGTCAGCAAAAGATCTATGCGGACAATCATCGAAGGGACTTGGATTTTAATGTTGGGGATAATTTCTTCCTTAAAATATCATAATGGAAGAGGGTCATATGGTTTGCAAAGAAAGGTAACCTTAGCCTAAGGTACATTATCCCCTTTGAGATCCTTGATCGCATATGAGAAGTGGCATGTCATATTTCACATCCACCAAGTATGGTTCAAATTCATGATATGTTCCATGTATCATTTATAAGGAAGTAAATACCAGATCCCTCACATGTACAAAACTCAATGATGTTATAGCTGGAAGATGGTCTCTCTTTGGAGGAGAAGCTGGTAAAGATTCTTGGCCAAAGAGATAAGGTTCTATGCAAAAAGAAAACCCACCTTGTCAATGCATTATGGAGTAACCATATGTATTAAGAATTGATTTGGTAGTTGAAGGATGCAATGAAGGAGAAGTACCCTCACCTTTTTTTATAATACTAAATTTCGAGTATGAAATTTTGAAAAGGGGAAGAATGTAACAGCCCAAACTTTTATCAATAGAATTTACCATATTATAATTAGGTAATATAGTATAAAACACATAAAGATCATAAAAATCACAATAGAAATATTAATTATATAAAATAAACATTGCAATAGGTGATATTTAAATAAATTAAGGGACCTATACCGATGGAATATTAACTTTACGCGTGGAAAAGTAATATGACTATTAAGAATAGTAAACTAACCAATATAATAGTATCCTTAACTATGAAAGTATAAGTAAAATTTAGGAATCATAAAAATAAAATATGATATAATTCTATCATATTATACGTAAATAAATGTTTTATAAATGACAAATTTAGTGTTGGATTTTTTTTAAGTCATAAATGTTTAGTTATAATTTTATAATTAATAAACTTATTTAAAAGAAAATTTATTTTCATA
Organism: Viscum album; assembly: GCA_963277665.1. Taxonomy (NCBI): domain Eukaryota; kingdom Viridiplantae; phylum Streptophyta; class Magnoliopsida; order Santalales; family Viscaceae; genus Viscum; species Viscum album. The sequence continues at coordinate 1,408,341,449 of OY728135.1, forward strand.
TAATATATTCATAAATTAATATTTTTTGTCTTATGATTATAAAAAAATTATAAGACCTAAACAAATTTTTGAATGTGTCATAAAACCAGTTATAATTTTCAAATCAGTATTTTTCGAGTAAATGGTGATTTTATTTAAAAATTAAATTTATCATATATAGAAAATTATTTTCATAAAATTGAATTATTTTTTGAATTATACATGTTGTAAAATGGTTAGGGTGAATTTTTTGGTTTTTTATAAAATACTTGAAAATTCAGTGAATAGTAAAATACAATAATTTAGGATAAAAGATAAATACATGAATTATTGATTCGTGGATGATATATTTCCAATGTAAGACCATAATCTCAAAAATTAATTCATTATTTTAATATATTTATTGATAATGTTCAATATATTCATTGTTTTATTTAAAATAATAATCTAATTAATAAAATAATGAGAAAACGCTCGTCTCCTCCCCTATAAATACCACCCTCACCCCCTCTGCTCCTCACACCTTCAAATTCATGATGATTGTTCATGTTCTTCCCAGAAATCTTCTAAATCCCCTACCACATTTCAATTATATATTCATCTCATTTAATTTCTAAACCCTTTTCCCTAAGGAGGTTCTCAAGGATGATAAATTAAAGAGGTAAAATACTCTTCCTTTTCTTTTAATTTCCTTTCAATTTCATTTCTTTATTTTCCTCTACTCACCTCCACTTATCCAACTATCATGATAATTCCATTATAATTTATATATTAAAATTTTATTATGTTAATTTAGTAATTTATCTTAAAATCTCTTCCCTTTTTCTTTTATTTTGAAAATGATAATATCTTTCGTGGTGTGTTGATTTACCACCACTGTGGACAATATGTTTTCATTTTTAACTAACACAATAAAGTATGGTAATAAAAAAATTATTATGGTTAAATAAGATTTTATTATTCATATTATAAGTTATATAATGTTCTAAAACCAATATATAGACATGACATTAAATAAAATTATATAAACTCATAATGGTCATAAAAACCACCAAAATAAATTAAATAATTTTCATTATTGTTTTATCTAATAAATAATACCCATACCATATAAAAAAATCATATATAGGACCAAGTTCACTTATTTATGTTCATTAATATCATATAATTTCAATTTTGGATGAACATTCTCATTGTAAAATTGAACCGATCTTAAAAACCACAAAAATGAACACTCCAGAATGGTGAAATAAAACTCTATAACTCGTCAAAAAGGCCATAAAAACTTAATAAAACTATGATAAATAAATTAAATTTAGAATAGGTTCTGTATTTTTTTAATTAATGAATTTAATTTTATTATCCATGATATTAATTTGAATAAATCATTCATAAATATGGTTAGGGGATTCTCAATCCCAACTCACTTCATTTGGATTTTCCTTCTATCGCTCCATTTTTAGTATGGATGATCCATTAATACTACATAAATATAATTTATTTATCCTTATGTTTTAATTTATGTATATACATGTTTCCTATTTGATTTTATGACAATTGAAATTATTTTTCCAAAAGAACTCTTTTTTCTAAAAACACATATTTTTATTCACGTGACATTGCTTCTTCCTCACTCAAGATTGATGATTCTTATACCAAGTATGTTATTAAATATTTATATTGGAAACCCAAATTTTTATTTAAGAGTGTATGGTCTTTAAAATTAAACCCATCCATTTCCATTAGTAATTTTATGTCTATGATTTATTTCTATGTGGGATGCATGATAATGTAAATGTTATGATGTGATGGATGTGATCAGAATTATACAGTGCATGTAAATGTTATGATGTTATAGGTGTAGTTGGAATTATATTATGCTCCAATTCATTTGTTAATGTGATGTATCTCATGAGAAAAATTTAAATATTTTTATTATTTGACCACTAATACATGATATTTCATTTTTATACATTTCCACATTCCATGCCTTTATTTAATTCCTCCTCTCGTGATTATGAGGACGATCATTTTCTTATGTTATAATGATGATGATTATGCTAACCTGTGTTTCTTATCTCTTATTAATCCCCTTACTGGGATTTTATATCACCCCTTATTTTAACATATATCCTTATGTGATTATTTATATAGTGGATAACACTAGGGCCTCTAAGAAGCTAGAGAAGAAGGAATTAAATAAGGATTATGTTTTAAGTTATGTATGGTTCTAATTTTCCCAAGACACTAAACCTTTGGATCCTAGTTTTATAACTCTACTATGTTTTTCATATTAAAATTATGTGATAGTCATGTAAGAAAATAAGGGTCTCTATAATTTATCTCTTATTATGAACATAATTTATTTATATGGATTATTTAAATGGGATATGTTATCAAGTAAATATATTAATTTTTATAAACATGATTACGGAGAATATATATAGAAAATTTTTATCCATGTGTTCAAGGAATAATATTCCTAAATGGGAGTATACTGACAACGTTTTATATAGGTATGATGTTCCCATTTATGATGTTGACCTTAGTTTGTCTCAATAATTTAATAAATGGATGTATGTCACTTTTAGTTATAAAAAAATATTTTTCCATTATTCTGGTTTTCAACACCATTATTAGACGCATAAGAATAAAATTATTTTATAATGATTCATTTTTAAATATGATCAGTTTTTAAGTGGTTAATGTTCCTAGGTTGACAATAAAAACCAATGTGGATAATTTTTTAGACCAACATATGTTTTTGGGAAATTTTTATTCCTAAAAATAATATGGTGAGGTAATGAAGTTATTGTGACCTTCAGAATATTACATAAACACAATGAGTGGTTATAAATACTTTATGTATATATTTACACTAACATTGATGTATTTTTATAGAGAAAATTAATTAGAAATGGTGTGTAAATATTTATTATGTTTTATTTTGATGTCAGTACATAAATAAAGATAAAACTCATATAGAATAATTTTTTTATGCAAGTAGAATGTTATTGAATTTTTGGAAAAATGTTTTGAGTTATGTGTATTTTTTTTGGTTGATAAAAAAATTATACTTAATTAATGATATATACCTTATATATATGTGGTTAATTCTAATTGTAATTGAAAAAATCAACAATCCACTCCGGATGGTCTGATACATAACATTAACTAATACATAATTTCTATAAAATTACAAAATAATATAATAATTCCATATATATTTAATAGTATTTTGATAATATTATATGAAATTGGTAATTTTATGAATTATTATGTGTAACATTCCTTGTATGATAAATGGAAACATATAGTAGACATAAAACTTTGTAATTTTATAAGATGAACTTTGATTTGAAGGATAAGTTTTCTCATATATAGAGGATTATCTCTGGAAAACGAAAATTAATAATAGTAAATTTATTCATATGTAATTTTCATTGTATCTATATATAGTGTTTCATATCGAGATAGTAGTATTTCATAATATAATATACTAATATGTAAGATATCTTAGTGGATATGTTAGTGTCTATGATTTATTCAATTGATATATAATGATCCTATGAGGTTTTACATGTAAATATATGCTTCATTCAAGGATATATTGCTGGAAATTCATTGAATATATAAGGGTTATTCATATGATTTAAATGTGAGATATTATAAATTAAGAGGAGAATTTCAAGAAGAAGAAAAATATTTTTAGAAGGATTTTCAAGAAAATAAAGATATTTTTCAGAAGAACTATTTGATGATATCAAATTGATTTTGGAATTTAAATATAATGATTCAAAATCAATTTTTATATAGATTATATATATGAAGGGACTTCAAGAATATTGACTTTAGAGGATAATGTCGCACTATGAAGATGATAGTCATGCCTTAATAAAGGTCATGGGTCTGTTATTTCATAAAATACATATCAAGCTAAAAATTCTTGATAAATAATATCTAAGGTTTCTTGATATGTTTAAATATTTAATTAAACAATAGATAGAGTCATTTATAGTTACTAAAAATAAGTAGAATATTATAATAATTTCATTTACTAAGAATAAATGTGTCACATCACAAAAATTAAATTTTATCTAGTGCATCATGTTTCACATGGTCAAACTGGAACAATTACATCATTATATTTTTATAGTTCTAATGGAGAAGAATAATGAAGTTATGTTTATTAATAAGCTAACAATATTTAATAGGAGTTAAAACTATATTATTTTAATTTTAAATTATAAAAATAATGATGGAAAAGGTATTGTTACTGTAATATATTATATTTAACAGGGATCTTGAATTTAAATGAATAACTATAATAGTAGAATATAGAAATGAATAATCATGAAGATTATTCTGGAGAGAGAATATGTTAGGTGTACAACATAGTTCATTCTTAAATAAGGAGAATACTTGCAGTTATGCATGTAGATTACTAATAATAGAAGAGTACATAGTGTATTATGTATAATCAACATAATTGTCTCGTTTCATGAGCAAAAATAAAGTAAAAACTCTCATATATAGTTTTTTTTATGTGGGAGACCTGTAATATTATCTATATATATCTGTTGATGATAAAAAAATTCCTCAATAAAATACAATTAAATAATAAATATCTTCTAGATACTTCTCAGAATACAACACTATTATATTCCAATAATATGAGTTCTTTGATATTCCTTTCTCATTATATCCACAACAGTCATTCGTGTGGATTATATGATATTGGGAATTATATTATCATGAAAAGAATTAGATATCCATTTTTAGTAGGGTACATTGTACATAGAGTGTCCTTTGGTTGATAATTTCCACATTGAGTATGAGTAAATAAGTGATATCTCTCACTCTAACAAGTGATGGAGGATGATGTCATAAGAAACCAAACAAGGATGTAATGTATAATTTTTCAATGATTCACCCCATTATCGTTGAAATAACCATGCCTTATACTATCATTTGAAAACAAATTTAAAGAATTTGTATTTTTAGGAAAAAAATTAATACCATTATAATGAACATTAAATCATAACTTCATCAATGAGTAATTCATTGTATTCATATTTTAGTTGTATGACCAATGTTCAAAAAACCTTATCAATTTTGGGGAAATGATTAAGTTATTTATGTGAATTTAAAAAAGAAAAAACATTATTGTTTTCAATTTATTTTATGATGGGGGTTTAAAAAATATCTGCATTAACCGATGATAGGTATCACTAACGTTCTTCACAATGAAAAGTATCACTTTGTATAAGTGGAATCAGAAATTAAGTTTATTATTTATCTTAAAGGGATATTCATATTTCAGTATATCCATAATACCCTTAAATGAATAAGATGTTTCAAAAACATATAGTTTCATGTAATATAAAATTATTTATTAGAATGAATATTTCATCTCGAAAGAAATGATTATTAAGTTATGAAATTTCAATGCAGACATGGTTTTTTGGAATCTACTATTTAACCAAAACAATTTTATCAAAAAAAAATAGGGAATTGACCTAATGAGAAAAAAAACTTACTTGATTAAGATGGACACATTATATTCTACCCTATCATAGAAAGATACATGAAATATTAAAGCTGCATTATTTTAACTATGGTGGTAACCAAGTTGACCCAAATTGTGAGCAACTCCATCTGAATCTAATATGGGTAGTTTCATGTAACTCCATTCAAATATATCACATAATTTCGTTTATAATGAAATATAGTAATCTTGTTCATCTAGGGTCATAAATATAATTATTATTTTAAATTTAGGGTAATCTTTTGAAGTTATATTCCTTATCTTACTTCATCAATAGTAGTGTAGATTCCATATTATAACACATATATGTAATCATTGAAATCTTATTCCTTATAATTAATAATGAATGTCTGATCATACACCTAAGATTTAGATTCTTAATTGAAATTTACTCATCATTGTTGATATCAAATGTTTTCAAAAATAGAAGAAATTTCTTTGGATTTCAAAGCCATCATGTGAATGGTGAAAAATATTTCTGGGCATTATATGTTGTTTGGATGATACATGAGTTATTATAAAAACAATTATGGCTATGTTAATTTATTATCTATTTATTATACTTTCAAATATGTATTTTTAATTGAATGATCTAATTGTTAGGTTACCATATGATTATTTTTCATTTATTCTATATTTATATGATATTTAAGTAATTGTTATAATGGTTTATCAAAGGACACAAATCTATCTTAGGGTTTTTTATTTTTTATGAATGGAAAATTTTATTTTATAAATATTACTTTATTTCATCAAAATGATGTATATATAGAATAAAAATCCCCATCACATTATATAAAGGGATAATATTAGCAGTTTCTAATTAATTTTGTGTAGGAACCAATGTTTAATGTTCCATATATAGTTGTTTTTCCTCCATTTGGTATATCATAAATTATAATTTCATGAATTATACGACTCAAAATGCGAATTATCCCAAAAAATAGTCATGTTAATATATTACTATATAATTTTATACATTAGTGGTTTAGAGACGAAATTGCTATGTGTGGATGATTCCATCGGCATCCAAGTAGGGGGTCTAAAATTGTGTGTTGAAAAATAACCCAGTTCCAAAGGTTAGATAGTATATCCCTAAATTGGATTTTATATTTTATGTTTCACATTTTTATTAACTCTTGTAATATCCTGGGATATTAAAATTACTTGGAGATAAATCAGCATCATTTTACCTGAAGTAATGTGAAGTTAGATCTTGAAATAATCCAATCTGTTAACAATTACCCACCAATGATTAGTCATGGAAAATATCACTGAGATTTTAAGACATAGGTAATGTTATAATGTTTATTTGATTGGAAAATTAATAGTCTTTCACTTCAGTTTATAAAACTAAAAGAAATTTTGGATGTATAGTCTCAGTAGGAAATTTCTTTACCATAACCAATTTGTTCTATAACTCTTAATGGGTTTTCAATGATTTGATGAGGTCCTATCTTTTAAAAAAAATTGATGGAATAAATGATTATGATTTATGAAAAAAAATATAGAGATTAATTAAAAAATAATTTTTTTATAAAAGAGTCCTATATTTTTTTCATGCACTTCCCTCATCATGAGAAAATAGAGGATGAGGTAGCTATGTGATGAAGTTTTTTATCATAAATTTTATAAGATTTTATTTCCTAAAAACAAATGGATAGATTATATAGTATATTATAAAATAATGGTTGAATTTATTTATGTTAATTGATTCACTATCCAAAAAAAGTAGGATAAATATTTAATGGTCTATATTTATACTAATTCTTTTATTATCACTATTAGATTATTCTTCTATAGGATTTGACGTCATGTATCTTCTAGTTTTTGATAAATACATAGTCAATACTCACACCTTAAAATATATCTACATGAATTTATAAGGTATAATAATTCATAATATTCTACTTACTCAACACACATGATTATCAGTAATATAAAATTGATATAATTATACTTTTCTTATTTATCCGAGGTGTATTCTACTTGGTGGTGTGTTTATGCCATTCTAATGATAGAAACATAAATTATATTTCTGTTTTAACTTATTTGTGGGTCCCATTGGGTTTTATATTCTATTTCATTGGATAATTAGTACTAATTACATTAGTTTTACAATGTTATAAAGTGAAATTTGTTGACACGTTTAATGTAGAGGAAATTGGGGTCACATCTAGAAATTTCCATCATGACTTGATGATTTCGTGTCTGTAACTCGATAATTTTTTATTTATCAATATTTTAAATTTATATTATATCTTATATGTTACCTAATTCTATTATCCCTTTTACTTTGGTGATATAGTAGACACACGCCACACATGTGCCTTCAAACTCTTCAATATCAATTAGCCATAATCTATTATCTTTTAAAAAAATCATTAGTGAAAAATAAATATTAAACAAATTAGTTAAGCATCCAATTAAAATTATAATAATTTAGGTATTCATTGAACTTTTTTTCATTAAGATTCTTGATTTATAACAATTTGATCATCTTTTTCATAAGAATGAAAAAGAAAAATATCGTGATCATTTTAAAAGGAATGGTATGTATTCTTCTGTTATTGAAATATTTATTCATTTTTTCCTTTCTCATATCTCATTTGATGGGATTATGGTGTGTTTTTTATTATAATTAATTCAATAAATTAGAAACTTTTTTTAATCTATAAAGGTTTATAAGATTGAATTTTTTTACTATATATGGAATGAGAGTGATAATGGTGACATATTACTTTCTAGATATACTTACCTTATTTAATGGTGGTCAATATGGTCTTTTCATGGATTAAGGGATAAAATATATTAGATTTTTTTTATGTTTACAAACCATCAAAATCCCCAGGTAAATTTTTATGGGATTAAAAAATCCTACAACTAAACATGTATATTTTACCATAACATTTTTACCAAATAATAAATAAGAAATTATATCCTTATTGAATAATTGATTGCCTTACATTTTGCAACATAATATATAACACTCTTTTTCTCCCAATTAATTAATTTAGAGAGCTAATAAATAGTCATATTTCATATTTTGGAATTAAATTAATTATATAATTATGGATAAAGATATTTTAAATTAAATATAGATACTATTTATTTATTTTTAAAATAGATTAAAAAATTTATATTTAATTTCTATAAAACCCCCAAAATAATAGCTACCTATTACTCCCTAGGGGTCCAAAAAATAACAAAATTCAATGGATAAAATTATTTTGATATTATTCTAGGTCCCCCTATTTCATTTAATGATGAGAAGTTAAAATTTAAAAATTATGGGATAAGATTTTTAGTCTACCCATTTAGAAAATTGTATTTTATCTTACAATACTAGTGTGCATCGATCTTATATAAACTCTATAGAAGTATTATTAGCATTGAGTGTTCATGATTCTAACACAACTACCATTATTGAAAATTTCCTTAGAAAATTTTCATTTTTTGAGTATCGATGGAGGCCCAACAAAGGGTACTCTTGGAATCGAAATTTTATAACAATTAACCTAATAGGACAATACTAACTATTGCTAGCGGGACATATCAATTATAATTTTATTTTTATCATTATATCCTCCTCTCAAGAAGATATTAATTAAATAGATATGTTTTAAACCTATTTTTTTATTTTTTATGTTACACTTACAAAAGCTGCACTAATCTACTCATGTATTTCAATTTTGGGGAATATAAGGGAAATTTGTTTGTCTAAAAAGATGACCAAAACATTTTCAGGTTGGGTGTGGGATTACTATGTGGTCAAACCTTTCCTTTTATCTTTAATACTAACATTCCAAGTTTTTATAAACGGTTAATAATGGGTATAACCCAAACCAAGGGATTTATATTAAATTTAATTATGAATTCATTAATATACAATGGTGTAAGTAATATTATCCATCGATCTCTTTTTTTACATGATTCATGAATGAAGTCCTCATCTAAAAATGAGAACAGTATTTATTTATTAAATTTTCATTAGATTTAAATATAAAATATTGATAAATTATATCAATAAAACTATTTATGAATTTTATAGATTTTTTATCATTATTTTTCATTAATTATTCATCTAATATGATTTTCATGTTCTATCAGGAGCCTGTTCGTGAGAATTAATATTGGGTGAATTTCATTTAACCATGACTCAATATAGCCACTATAGTGGATAATGATCATGATCTAATTATATAGATTCACTAAACCATGAAAAAATTGAATATATTAGAGTATTATAATTATTAGTTACCCATGTATCCTTAATTTTTTTTTATAATAATAGAGATGATTGTGATGATGAAAATACCCCTATCTTTGTAGGGTTTTTTTAATTATGATAATTTAGTTTCATAAACAAATATTCTATCTATATGGGATCATATTTTATGGATATATTGATATAATTTATATTTTTTTGTTTTTTATAGAATTAATTTTTGAAAAAATATATTTCTACCATAATTTATTCAGAAATCCTCATGTTTGACACCAACTTTACCTTCAGTACGGCTATATATATTTGTCTATCAACCAGATGAGCTCATCGTGTGTTCTAATATTTAACATTTTAGAATGTTAAATATCATTATATTAACATAATTTTATTTTGAAACATTATTATTGGATAATTTTAATCAGTTATGATAATTTAGACTACCATGTGAGATTAATCAAGATTATATATATATATTTAAAATGAAATACCTTCAATTCCCCACACCCTCTGATTCAAACATATAATATTTTTTCCATTATGTGTAGATAATGATCCTTTAGTTGATTTAGGAATGGATATATGTGGTACTTATATTTTTTATGTATTTGTGTTTTTTGGTAGTTGGAATGGTGTTATGGTTTACTAGGAGGAGTTATTGATCTACTAGCTTCAGATGATTGGTATTTACCTCAAAATCAGTGCATCTATATCTTAACTAGTTAAATTTTGACCATATATTTTGGTAGATATATGGAATGAATTATTTCATTGATGATATGGTATGATCATACTTAATAGTGGTGAGTGGACAATGGAAAATCAGTATGTTATCAACATTAAATAAATCACATATATTGTTTAAATATACATCATCTATAGTGGAAGTATCATTAAATTAGTTTTATCATAATGGTCGACTACCACTATTATTAATAAAAACATTGGGTTATTTTTTAAAACATTTATTTTATTAAAATTTATATGGATTGATGGATATATATTGGATTATCATTTTAATTATAATTCATATGAACCAAACTAAAAATTATTTAGCTTATTACAAATTTTTCAGTAGAGTTAACTTAAATTTAAACAATATCTCTTAAGATGCTATTGGTTATCAGTTGATTATGGAATAAGAAGGGTCTTCTTGTAAGACTAAATTATAATCTTTGGTATGACCTATATAATTATATATAGGGAGAGGACCCATGACTTCTATAATTATATAAAATATAAGCTTTATAGTGACATGGTTCTTGATTGTCAGTGTGGTGATGATTTCTATATTAATATAATATTTTGTTTTTCAAGGGACCACTATGGTAGTCACTATGGGGTATAAATTCATAGTTATTAGAATCATGATTATAAAATAGTGTGAAAATCCATGTTATATAGATGTTTTTTTCATGGGTATGACCTCTTATAAAGTCATCAAGGGATGTACACCCATGGTTACATTTTTCATCACCATGGAGATGAAATCTTTGGAGACTACCATGGAGAAAAATCCATGTTTATTTCATTTTGTGACACCATCAGGAGGACCCTTGAAGTTGAAATTAGAATATTTTTTAGTAGTACCATCATGGAAAATTCTATATAGTGGTCCTTTGGTATTTTTTGGGTGTTGAATTCCATGAGGATGACCCCCAAATTGAATATCTATTTTTCATAAAGTGAACCTCTATGATGGGAACCATAGGTAGGACTATTATGCTAGAAATATGTGTTATCATGTGGAGGGCCTTTTGGGTGGGAACCTTCTGGGGGGGGCTCTATTGTGACTGCTTCTCTTGTCAGCATAAGTTGAACCTCTATATTTCTAATAAATTTATTAAATTTAACACTTTTAAAAAAATTATTAAGAATGATGGATAATTTCATGAATTCACAATAATTAGTATTGAATATGGTCATGGATTTGATATGATGGTAACTTGGAACATTAATTAGGTTGCAGTGAAGATTTGGATATATACATCATTGGAAATGGAAGTAGTGTGAACATTAACAAGCACATAGATTATACTTTTTGGCTTGCTATAGTGATAAGTCATTCAATGAGTCCATGTCAATAATTCTATAGTTACAGAATCCACAGAGGATTATTTGGTGAAAAATATCATACTATGGGGGAAACAACCAAGATTGATAAGATGCTTCTTAAGTGAATATATGATAGTAAAATTTATGTTGGAGATTCACTCTATATCTTTTTCTATATAAGGAGTATGGGTGTTTTATATATATAGGAAATAATAGTAAAATGGTTAGGGACTATGATGAGGATGGAAATCCATTTTTATTATTAGTATGATGAATATGTTTCTATATTTAACCCTTATATATTATTATAACCACTTAAAAGAATTTATATTTTTATATTTTCAAAGTACTCATGAACCATTTTTTCATAATCAGGTTTTCTAAGTGCTAAGTAAGTGATAATGTGAACCCATACCTCATAGATGAGGAAATTGTAGTAGTATTAGTTGTAGGAATAGTAGAATAATTTTATTCTTCAAAATATTGGGGATTCATATAAAAAATAGATCCTATTCAATTTCCACTAAGCTAGTTAGGGATCTTGAAACATTTTATTGCATTATATGTGGGTTTCATTTATATTTTCAACAAAATTAATAATTAAATAACTATTAGTGAAGTATTAATATGATCAATGGTTTTAAAATAATATACATTTTCACATATGATTCACCAATTATATATTTATAATATTCTAATTACACACATATTTTTTGTTTTGAATTATATTGGTATGTGTGATGATACTGAGTGGATGTTTAATTTACTCATATCATAATGGATATTATAGCATTGTTTTTTAAATTTTTATTTATTTACATATATTTTAAAAATTATTCCCATTAACAATAATGGCTACAAATTTTGTAAAACTAATTAAGTGGAATTGATGTTTCCAATGGATAACTACTAAAAAATTTATTACTTCTATTAATTATATTAATGGTTAAAAAATATAACAATTAATTATAATTTAATGCCTCATATAAATGTATAATATTATATAAAGAGATAGAATGTTTTGTTTTGTTTTTTATTAATATTACATTGGATTTCATATGTCTCCATGGTAAGTTAATAAAAGACTATATGGTTAAATATCATAATTTAAATCCATATAACAATTTGTAACATTATGGTGAATGAGGATTTCAATTTTCATCTAATTAAGAAGGCACGACGTATAGTTCAATATGCTATAAGAAGTGAAAATATCATGACATTTAATATGTTTTGATGAGGTCAATAGGATTTCACTTTCATGTTCATAAAATTTGGACCAATAATTTATATTATTTTAGTTCCTATGACATGAACCACTATATGAAAGATTCATGGTAATGGATTAAATATTGGACTTTTGAAAGATCCACTCAGAGGATGGAGAATGTCTAGAAATTACTAAGTCTAGTAGTGTTGTGAATTACACTAAGGAGGTGGCCCAATAAATAAAAGACTTAAAAGAATAAAATGGATCATTTTAATTAGTGTATGGGATTATCCCAAAAAGGAATAGAATAAAATAATAATATCTCATCAATATCCATTCTAGGATATAAGGTTGAGAGGTCTGTCACTTATCCTATATATATACATATATGTATCCTTATTGTCATGTAAATACATGATTAAAAACCCTTGGAGGATATAATATGGAAGATTAATTACATGAGGTGGATTATATATTTACTATAACTTTATCATCATAATAATGATAAAATATAATAATTGTGACATAAATATTGGAATAGTCTGAGTCATGAGACTTTGGTTGTAAAGTTGATGCATGAAATATTAATTTTTTTGGAATGGGGCATGTGTGAAGTTATGATACTATGGTATAAGTTTCAACTTTTTTTTAAATGATTGTTATTCACTCTAGTTAGGTGACATAGGATAATAAATATCCCTATGTAGTTCACAAAGTCTAGGTGGAGCATCATTGGATAAAAGGGTCTAATATCCAATTCCCTCTAGTCATACTATCTTAAGAACATAAAAATATAGTTAATTTAATATGATATATATTTTAGACCATGGATTGTTGGTTTTTTACAATGATTTATTTCAATATAACATCATATGATACCAATATAATAATTTTACATCTCTTCCATTTGGTTTTGGTCTAGACATATTTTGTTAATGTTCTGATATTTTGATTATGTGAGATCCTCAAGATTGTTTCTCTTTATTAGTCATGTGTATCCTCTATATTTTATTTTTAATTCAATTTCCATCCATATATAAAATTATATTAAGCTCTCAACCTCAATCAAGGAATCGTTTGATCATTCTAGAGAGGCTATGATTGATTTACATTGGATATAGAGTGGGTTATTTTATTTTTAGAGTATATGGTCCCTCTCCCATAAATTATTTTCATGGGATACATCTATATTAGAGAACACATATATTATATAATAGGGAATTCACTTTGATTTCTCAAATTCACATGATTTACCATGACTATGGAAAATTACTCATTCATTATTTAAAAATTCTTCAATACTTCCTCTATACATTATATAATCATTCTTAAAATTTTATAAGAACCTCATAGAAAATTTAAATTATATATTATAAATATTTTCATTGATCCCCATCATATATTAATAAATTAACATCATTTTATTAATTGAAAATTTACTTTATACTCTCAACAACTAAAATAGATCCTTGATCTATTGAAATTAATAATGGATATTTACAATTACCTAATATATCATTAGGTAAATTATGAATAAAACTTTTATTCATTTGAATGATTAGTGAATAAAAGTACATAAAAACAAGAAAATTCATTAGGTGTGTATAACTTCACTAAAATATATTATATACCTGAATCCATTACTCTAAAACCTATATAGATTTCATATAATATGATTCTATAGAAATAGTACATATTCATGTAAATAACTTCTAATTGGCCTCAATCCCACTCAATTGACATAAATAAATAACAATCCATTGAAAAACAACAAAAAATATTATAAAATATATGGAATCTACCACATTATCACCTTATACAAAAAAAGGTATAAATTCAACTACTAATATGTTGTGATATATAGTTGAATATATTTAATACTCACATGTAGTCATCTCTTTCCAATGAACATAAAATAATCCACTTCAAGGATTAAAAAATAACTCTTTCATGAAAAATATTCAACAAAATCTAATACAAAATAGAAACAATAAAATTCAAGAAAAATATCATATTTTTTTATTTATTTCAATACTCTCTCCAATGATTATTGATATTTTAGAATATACATAACAAATTTTTGATATTGAATAGTAATTCTTCATTATATTTCCATCAGAATATATAATTTTAATAGTATATGATGTTTACCAGGAAAAATATATTTTTGTTAGACAACATTAGGGGTAATAAATGAATAAGAATATATTATATCAATTAATATTGAAACAATATTATAGAATAAAAACTAAAAACTAAAATAATATCCAGTACATTAGATTTGAAAGTATCTACTGCTAAAAGAATTAAAAAGACTTTTAACTCATTTCAAAAAATTATGGCTACCACAACCATGCCTCCGCATTGATTATAGAACCTGTTGATCCACAACACCTCTAATATTTCCTTTACCAAAACCACCATTTATTAATGGTTATTTTTTTACTAATAAAATTTTAGTTTCTATCTAATCCACTCTAGAGTTGGTTGATTTATCTATTGGTATTATCTATAAATTTTCAAGCTATATATTTGGAATATCTTCAATCCCAAATGATAAATAAAAATAAAATATCTATTATCCAAAATTCTATATGAGAAACATATAAAATTTTAGATTACTATAAAAATATATAAATTATTATCTATGTAAAAATGGGATTACATTGGACATTTAAATTAATGATTATACTAAAAATCAAATTTAATGAAAAATAAATATTCCAAAACTCAAATAAACTCTAAAACTTAATCTTTTATGGATTCCCTTAGAATAAACTAAGATATATCACTTTATAATACAATATTAAACTACCCATTAATACCTATATATAGGTAATTGAGTAATAGATAGTATGTTATCATTTATTACTTATGTATAAACTTCTCAATAAATGGATAAAATCCTCTCATAATCAGTCCAATAATTGAGATTTATTTTATATAATTCTAAAAAAATAAAAAAACAATTGTATGGTATAAAATTCATATGATAATAAACTATTATTTTCACTCCATCATATATGGGTCGGATAAAAAATACATCGTGAACTAGTTCCCAAACAAATAAAACATAGTCATTGACATATCTTAATCATCCAGGATGATTAAATATAACTTTTCATAAATGAATCCTTAAAATGGACTTATATGGGTGTATAATGTATTTCAATGTTCTATATGGATGAAAATATATTTCATTTCCACTATGGAGAACATAAAAATTTGTTACTAATATAAAACCACATAAAATGATATATTTTACCTCTAAAAATAATGTGATTTTATATAACATGTCTAAATTATTATAAGCATAACCTCATAAATAACTACCTTAGTTGTTTCTGTTATCTCCCTCAAAGATTGACATCTACAAAGAAGAGAGGGTGTAATAACTATAATTTGAAAAAAAAATACCAGAGGGAAAATAATACTCTTTATAAAAACGTTCCAATAATTCACCACATATGAACCATTACCCAATATTAGGAATGTGTAATTATGATGACCCTAATATTACAACATAAAAGAAATAATCCTATAATAATACCAAGACAATAGTATCCTATTATCTATTAGAGATCCATAGTTTATCGGAATTTTTTTATATAATAATAGGGAGTGTATAAATTTATACAAATTTTATATTTATTACTTGACATAAAAAAAATTAAAATAATACTATCATGTAAAATGACTCTACTATTAGATTTTTATTAAATAGAATCACTAATACTAGAATTTCAAACTCAATATCACTATAACTCATCAAAATCGAGAAAATATATTTAAAAGGATATAATATTTTTATCTTGGATAGGATAGGTATTGAATAGTATCAATGGTACAAAAATATATGGTAGGTATTACAGTAATAAATTATACTCCAAATAATAATTTTTTAAATTTTTTTAATCAATTCAATGGAAATATCAATGATAATAAATTATAAAATTTTAATCTGGTATGTATGAATTCAAAGTATAAAATTAAATAAAAATTAAGGACTGTCATTATCACTTTGTATTATCATTAACCCCAAAACAAAAATTCCAAATATATCTAAATTATAAACACCAATTACATAATCACACTACTCTCTAATAAGACAACCCACTACTAGAGTACTTAAAAAGAACTAATAAAAATACCCTATAAAATTATTATATTAGGATAATGAGAAAATTAAATTTCTAACACATAAATTTTGACACCCCAAACCTTTTTCATGTGTAATAATAATACTGTGTGGTCTTACTTTGTTTAATTTTTCATGCTATCCAAACAATGTTTTGTAAATAAAAACAAGGCATGTTTTATTCAATCAAACACTGAAACGATTACATTGCATCAAGGCCAAAATAAACCTTACTACCCTAGGATACCTACTAATAGACCTATAGAAATCATAGGGAGACCCCCAAATACAATTAAAATCCAAAGTAAATAGTGTGGGTCCTTCGGATCTATCACGATAAAGATCATTATAGCCAGAACCATAGAAATTGTGCTAAGAATCAGAGGAATGATTATCACCATCTTCACCAAGTTGAATCTAAATATTGAATACCCTAAAAAATATTTTTATAAGGCATTTTGTGACCATTGATATCTATCACAGTCTGTAAGTCACCATTGGTTTTTTTAGCGGTCGTAAAATCCTACAATCATTGGATTATTTTTAAGAATTTTGATTATTCTTTTTATCTTAAATATTTTTGAATATTTAAGTGTTTGATGTTTATAATAATTTTAAATGATTCTAAGTATTTGAGTATATTTTAAAATGATACAACTCTAAACATGTTTTAATTAAACCTATATTCATATTTTGAAAACATAATGTTTTAAAACTTGAAATGAATATGGAAATCAATATCATAGTGTTTTAATGAAAATGTGAAGAGAATAACATATGTTTACTTCAATGAACATGAAGAGTGTTTATATTTGAAAAAAATATTCACTCAAATTTAAATTTATGTTTTAAATGTTCTTGATAATTAAAATTTATACATAGAACAATGTATATTATGTATGGTGTATATTAATGGACAAAAGTTTAAAATAAAGTTGATATGATGTTTTATACAAATAAACATTTATGAAAATGGTGATCTTAATATAGGTAAAATATTTTGATCTTCTTTTACATGGATTTTTTAATATATATATATATATATATATATATATATATATATATATATATATCCTTGGGCCAGCCCTCTAGCTAGGCTGAAGGAGGTAGCTCGCACTACTATGAGAGTAGGCGGCCGAGCTTAGACCCTTCAGCCTCAATACAAGACAGCCACGGGTATGTGTGTGCATTCACATCAAGTAGTAATGGAGGAACCAAGTAGTGTGCCACCATGTGGGGCGGCATGGCGGTAGAGGTGGGGGCATAAGCACACCCGCAGAGACTCGGTATGAGGTAGTACTGGGGAGGGGGAGGGAGATTTCTAAGCTTATGCTGGGAGCTCCAGGGTTATAAAGGAGCCGTGAAACCCATTCTATTTCGATGTGGGACGTGGTTTTTTTAAGCGAAATGTGATTCAGGGCATTTGATCACGCCACATGGGATCTAGACTGTCTGATCGGTCTTCCCTTCAAATCTCCACAGTTGCGGGTTTACCTCAACATGTTTATCTTCCGTTCAATCTAGACAGGATATAATCCCAGTCCTCCATTTTTTTTTTAAATCCCACTTCATCCAGAGCCATCAGATCTTGACACGGTTAAATCATGTCCGTACAAACGTTTGAAAACCCACAGACTCTCCTCATCTGCTGGATCAAGGCACGATTAAATCTTAACCGTTCATTTCTTCTCCTCATCTCCCCCGTGACTTCTTATTCCTCGCATCTTCATTCATGTGCACTAGTCTGCATCAACCTTCTCCTCTCTATTATGTATTCCTCCCTCGTGATTTTTTCTCCATCCTCATCCTGGTTGTCATGGCTCATCCTTCCACAACCTACATAGGTATTTTATTTTATTTCAAACCTGATATATTCCACTCAAGTTTTCCAAAAACATTATATATATGTATGTATTAAAATCACCAATTGAATTTGGGTTTGTTTTAAGTAAGATGTTGGATTTTTTTGTTTCAGAAATATTTTGAGTCTTTTTTTGTGTATAAATCATTGTGTATAAAATATATATGTACACCGCTTATAAAAATCCTATATTTTTTACCTTTAATTTCACCTGATTTCTTCTCCTCAACCTGTAAACATCCCCTTCCAGACCTTGTTGACCCTCTTTAAGCTTGGTAACGGATCGTTTTTGTTTCACTTTCAATTTACAAACCCTTTTTATCTATTTCACAGTTATATATATATGTATATAATTTCGTCCTAACCCATTTTGGAATTTCAAACAAAAAAAACAATCATCATTGTTGCACTAATGTTTTTAAGGTATAAAACACCTGTAAGGGTTAAAATTTCTTTATATTTAAAACTGTGTCTATTTATGTATACTTATATATAAGATTTCTTTATATAACAAACCGTTTTGGGTTTTTGATTTTTGAATGGCGATCATTTATTTTTAATTTATTTTCTTAAAATAATATATACATGTAGGGGTGTAGAAAACCCTTACTTACGACTGATGTATATACGGTTATACATATATATGTTTTTTTATATTACAAGTCTATTTGGGTTTTATTATTTACAAATGATATTCTTTATTAGATGTTTTTTATAATACATATTGTACATACAAGGGTTCACCTTATTTTGTGTTAAATTAAACCCTCTGTATATTTATAAAACAAACCTAATCTGCTTCTTTGGTTTTCGAATGATGAAAATATGTTTTTAAAAATAATGTCCTTAAGAACATGTAAATCATGTAAGGAATTAACTTGTTATTTTTTAATTGTTCCATGAAAACATATATGCACACATACGGTTACATGTATATATATATATGTGGGTTTTAATTGTAATTCAAATTAGGATTTCATAAAACCTGTTTTATTTGAAGCATACAATAGTTATAAGGATTTATTAGACATTGTTTTAGGTTATGCAGATCTAAAACATACACTTTGTGTGTATATATATATAATGTTTTACATGATTTTCAAACCCACATGAATACATATATGTATTTCAAACTTGATTCCTCAAGTAAGTTGTATTATGTTTTTCATGTTTAAGCCTAAATATACATTCATGCATGAGCACACATGTTTAATTACTTTTTCATTTATACATGAATAATCCAAATGAAATAATGATTTTTCATCCATTCATTGTATTCTAGTTTGTCACAAGAAATTCCCTTGATTATTTATGTTTATTTTTTAATCTTTTATGTTATAAAAATTAACATTACAGGGATTAAATAAGTATATCAAAGTCCAAACATGTAAACACGGCTTGAAAAGTTTCACATTATTAAGGGTTTAATGAAAGATTTGTTATTTTATATGACAACCCATTATTTTATGAGTACTAGTTCTTATAACATGTGAAAGAGTATGTTGTTTTAGTCCATGCACATCACTGTTAAATCTGAAATTAAAAAATCTAGTCCTTTTTACATTTATGGGATAATTTATTTCAATTATTAGTATGGATGAAAAATAATTATGGAATAAGAATGTAAGTATTCAATGTAGTATGAGACACTATGAATATAAGACCATACTAGACATGTGAGGAATGTATTGGACATAAATGATATGATGGGTGTGCCCAGATAGTGCTCCAATGCATTGGGTAAAGTTGAGTCTCATGAGATTCTATGTGCAATAGTCTTGGTAGTTATCCTTGTCTAATGCTTCTATTGGAAATGGGATTGGTAGTTATCCTTGACCCATACTACTATGGGAAACGGGATCAGCGGTTAGCCTTGACTCGTACTAAGTCATGTTTTATGGTATTGGCACAAGGCCTTGACAAAGTCTTACATTATACATTCCCTTATTATGTATTAGTAAATGATTACCCAAGTTATTATTCGACTTATAGAATATACCTTGGCTAAGAATCTTCTATGATAGTGGTGATGAATGCATAAGGTATAATTATGTATGAAAATGAAAATTTATACAAGGAAGGGGTATCTAAAGTTAAGGTTGCATGAATTTCATTTTAAGTGCGAATGAATCATGGCATGATTACTTATGTAATTATATTTACAATTTTTCATATCAATTTTTAGTTGGTTTGATCAATTTATGAATCATGCATCATTCATGTATTCTTGTACATGTATGCGCACTTTGATTTATGTTTTACCTACAGTTTTTAAATAAACACATGTGATTTTTACGTAAGAGGTTTTCTGAAAAAATTATCAAGTATCCTTTGAAAACTGATAATGATGAGCCTCAAGAGGATGTTTTGTTATTACTTAAAATTTCATTATTTTAAAAAAAATCTTCAAATTGTTTTAAAACCCCTTACTGGGAATTCTTATGGTCACCCTACGTTTTTAATTTATTTTACAGGGTTTAGTAGATTTTTCCAAGATTTGAGTACTCTTATGTGACGACATCATTATGAAGCTTAACTTTGTCATGTTTTTTGGAAGAAGTGTATCTACAGCATCTGGTTTTCTAGAATCTAAATTCAATTGATCCTCTATATTGAAACAAGATCTGTAATTTTTGTATGCATGTGTCTATGAAAACAATTTCACACCATGTTTCAGGCACCGACTCCAGACTTCTGGGGTCTAGGTTGTGACATCAATCATATTTTATATATTATAAATGGGATAATGAAGTCATCAATGTAGATATAACATCTAAATCCATTCAGATATTCTCACTCATAAATATTACAATTCTCATCATATATTAGTTTTGTTTCGTTAAATATATTGAAAACTATAGATTAAAAAATATAAAATGGTACCACCCATTTCTTCTAAAATATATAATTAACTGTAATATCCTAGTATGTTAAAATAAATGACTATTTTCAATAGTGTTCAAGATATGAAACACTGAGAGTAAAACGATAATAGAATATAAGTGTTTAAATGAGACTGTTATAACTTATCTATTAAATTAGTAGGTATGAATATGATTAAATGATTTATAAAAAAATATAAGGGTATAACTAAATATAAATGTATTGAAACATTATTAAAAAATAATCACATGTTACTTAGTTAAGTCATTTTATTTTTGAAAAAAAAAATGTTTTCTTTGTAAATTACTTTCCCTCATTTTAATTATTAAATATTATAATTAATTTCTATAAGTTCTAGAAACATGATTTGAAAAAAATAATTTCATTTTTGAATTAATTATATCTAAATTACCATATGATAAATTTTAGAGAAACTACTAAAATATTTATTTTTCAATGAATAGACAATAATAATGATTTTTATTAAAAAATGTGTTTTTTGTTTAAAGTATATAAATAGTAAAAGTATATTTTGTATTGGTATTAAATTTTTAGTAGTTCCTTTAGATTTAAAATAATTAAATTATGATTTTTAAGTGAATTTTATACTTGAATATATCATAAAAATATTTCTTATATAAAGGCGAATTTTTCTAAAAAAATATTTATCATCATGTTTTATGGTATAATTTTTAATTATATTCTTACACTTATATGTTTTTAATTATGAAAAATAGCTTCTCTATTCATAATCATGATTTCCAAATTTATTTAATTGATCTATATTAGTTCTTCTCAATATCAGTAGAAACCTTAGTAGTTTTTATTTCACATTAAAGGGAATATCAGGTAATTAAAGTTAAAATATTAATATTAGAAAATGGCCCTAATACATAACATAATTTTACTTTATAAGTCCATTTATTTAAAATACAACAAAGATTCAATTATTTTTAATTCTTTTTTCCATTTGGATTTTATTATGTCCTTTATAGTATTTTCTTTGAAGAAAAGTCAAACATGTCACACTCCTGTGTTTAATAAATATAATATGTAAATATGGTTTTATCTATAGGATATGTTAAAATATTTATATTATTATGGAAGATAAAATATTTGTCTACCTCAAGGTAATTTATTATTAATTTTTTTGTGAAAAAAATGATCTTTAATGCTTGCACAACACTGATGTAGTAATTATTTAATTAATTTAAAAATCAAATAAATTATATAAATACTATTAAAAGTGATATAATTAGAGATAAAAAATGTGTTCCAAAAATTTTAGAGATTAACATGACCTATTATGGATATTATAAAAAAAATTAATTTTTTTTATTGATATTATTAATGTTAACATAATAAATAACATTAATGATATTTTATATTAAATATTATTGTATTAAATGATATAAATTCATAAAAATAATAGATTTTGTGAAGTTATTATTATGTGGTTTATAATATCAAACATAGTTTGTTTATATTTATTGTTATGATATTTACCCTCAAAGTGTAAAAATATTTGTTGTAATGTAAAGATTAAAAATGGATAACCAGAGGTTAAAACCAAATGATAAGGATAAAAATGTGCACCATACATGTACAAAAATTATTGGATGAGTGGATTTAGACCCAAAACCAACTTTTATTTTAAATAAATATGTTTTCATCCATTTTGAATTAAAAATAAATTTATATTACTGTAATATTTTTTATAAATTTAGATAATAACCCTCTCCTATCTTATATGATTGAACCTCTTCTTCACATTACATCACATGTAAAACCCATATATTTTTAACAAAACCAATCCAAATCCATACCCTCATTATAAGGGTATTTTTTGTATAACAACATTTTTATTGTAATTATGGTGATAATAAAAGGTTATTATTAAACGAAGAGGTATATAATGAATGTATGTGATGAGTTAGACTCAAAGTAATGGATTTTAATCACACTTTTATTATTATAAGACACATTAATTATGAACTACAAGATTATTTTTTGTTTTTTTATATACTAATGAATAATATATTTTATGTTTATTCTCAGGAAAATTTTGGGATTTACAAATCCACATATGTTTCCTTCTTTTATGGTGATTATGATTCAAAAGTTACCAAAGTGGTAAGATATTATTTCGCAATATAATAATTATTTGGGATTGTTTATTTTTAAGAATCCACTAGGTAATATTTCTATTTTATTCCCATGATTTCTAAAAAAATGAAAAAAGTTTTTACTATTCTCTTATAATTGATTAAAATCATTTTGACCCATGTTTGGAGTTTTTATAAAATGTTTTTAAAGGAATATATTTATCTTTTTCCAAAAGTGGTGATTTTTAACATTTCTTACAATATAGTGAAGGAATGTTTTTTAACATTTATATAAAGAGAATAATTTCCTACCTTTATGATTCCTTAATTATTTTACACTTTACAAGTTTAAAATTGTATTTTGAAGAAAAATTCTTTCATTTATAAGTGGGAAAAAATTAAAATATATGTGATTTTAAAATATAATTTTTTTCCAAAATAGTTATTCAAAGTGAACATTCAAAATTATTTTCTATCTATGATTTATTACTTTAATTACACATAATATTTATTTTCTATATGATCTAGGGATACCATCCTTTTTATTTTTCTAGATGTTATTTTTTTATGATGAAAAGATGAAATATTTATGAAACCCATTTATTTTCAATTGGTTATGCTATAATGACATGTTTATGAAATCCATTTCATTAATGTGTTGTGATATAAGGAATTATTTATGATCTTGTGGAATTAATATGTTTTATTTTTAATATATGAACGATGGGACATATATCTCCCTACAATGCATTTGGTAAAGAATTATATCTCATGAGATAGTTAAGGGAAACTAGTCGATGTGCTTGATCTATTTTGGGATAAAATTTTATGTGCTTGATCTATAGGGAAAACTATTTTTGATACCTGATCCAATTGTCTTTTTAGTTTTCATTGATTGGTGAAATTATTTTTATGTATATGATGGTTCCACACACATTTTGGAGATGAAATTATTTTTCATGATTGAGTTATGATGATTTAATATTTTTATTATTCATGTATTTTTAAATGATAATTTTTTATGACATTACGCATGATAATGATCTTTTTTATATTTTTTATTAATGTTGTATGTTATGGACATGATCATATCCTCTTGTGATTTTTATATTCATTATTAAGATTATTGATTGATATCTCACATTCTTACTGTCACTAAGAATTTGAGCTCACAAATTCTTATGTTTCATTTTCCCAAGTCCTAAATAATGATGATAAATGTTTTTTTATTAGATAGGTTTCATATGTGAGAAATTTTATTGGATATTTATATGAAATATCATGGAATATGAAAGTACAATAATAGTGATAGATGATGTCGATCTTTGTGAACCATTTGTTCATGAATCCATGTTGTTAGTAATTTTCCCCAAATCTATAAGGCTCTAAAACTAAAACATCCATGTGTTTTTTAGTGATCCAATATTTCCCTTTGATTTTGTAAGTATTTTATGGGATGAATTGGGTAACATTTACTAGTATCAAAGAAAGAAATTTATAGTTTATGTTTTTAACACCTGGTCTAGAAGTGTGAGTCTTCGACTATTAGAGTTGTTATCATTATAGGGTTTAGAAGGCTTTGATGGTTAGGATGTTTTCAAGAGAATTTATCTTAGTAGTTATGGATATCATCATGGTTATATAATATTGAGTTTGAATATAATATTATATTCTTATACATCCTTGTTTAGTTTTTATATAATGGAATTTTAAATAGGCTAATGTCATTTTAGGACAGGTATATGTAACCCTTAGGTTTAACATGAAGGAAGAATTTAGTTAGATTTTTTTACATATTATTTATAGTTATTTATATAATTTAGGGTTTATATGATAATTTATTTTGAGGAAATTATCGATTATTACATTTTTGGGATGCAAAAGGAAATTTATGAGATAAACAATGAGGCTAAAATTTTTCTTATGTTTTGAATATATTAATATGATTTTTTGAGTATGTTTATCAAATTTATGAAAATGTTATAAGAATTATATTAATATATTTTTTTAAATGGAAAACTGATAGGTCAAGTGACAAATCATTTCATATGGAATTTTGAGGATATTTATTTATTAAATGAATTAATTTGAACATTGGGTGACATTATAGAATTTTGGATATTAAAGTAGTTTTCCATATATTAAGGTTTATTTATTTTAGGGATCATCCTATCATGTGATAAAAAGTTTGGTTTTTTAATTATAAAAAGATATGAGGAATATATTTTTGTTCTTTTTTGGATTTTGAGATTCATTCAAAGTTTATTTTAGTTCGTAATCATGAATAAATAATCTTAAATACTTATCATTTAGAGAAAAATATGATATTGTGGTGGAAAATTATTTTTGGATAAAACTCTTACATTCATGTAATTATTTTCTAAATGTTCATAGACTAGGTAGTAAAGTAATTCCTCAAATATAGTAAATTGATCTTGAAATAAAAAAAAAATTATCTATTTAATTTTTATACCATAAAAACAGTGGTATTTTAAACCATGATATAATTTCAGTTTTATGATTTTTAAATTTATCATGAACATTTTCTATATCACTATCTATAAGTCCATGGGAACTATATTTCTCTTCTATGTAAAATTTTTAAATTTATACCAATGTTTTCATATAATTAGTACAAGTATGTGTTATTATATATGACTTTCATATTTTCATTTCTCTCTTTTAAAGTGGTAATTTTACTAAAACTTTTTACGATGTGGGATTTCAGCAAAGGTATTTTGAAAATTCAAATATTGGTTACTAAGACTAAGTTCAAATTGATAGGATGTAATTTTTAGGGGGAGAATTTAATATCTCAAAAAATTTAAATGAAGTACTATGTCTGATATCATACAAGTTACACAACATCAAACCTAAAAAAATATGAAATATTATTATTTCAATTTAAACACTAAAACCTAGTAATTAAATTAGAGGGTATGAATAAGATTAACAAACATAGGAAAAAAGAATAAAATTTATATGTAAATTTAAATGTATTGAAAATTTATTTGAAAATAATCTCATAATTTTTAGTAAAGTCATATAATTCTTCAAAGAAAATTTCCTTCAAAAATGAGTTCTCTTCAGTTTTATAAGTAAATGTTATAATTAATTTCTATAATTTATAGGATATTTATATGAAAATATGAATTCATTTTTTGAATTCATAATTTCCAAATTTTCTTATGATGAATTTTTCATAATTTTATGAAAATTCGATTTTTCAATGAATATTTATAAATACTTATATTCATCATAATTTTATTTTAAGGTATTTAAAAAGTAAGATAATATTTTGGATTAGTGTTAAAAATTAATTATTTAATTTTTATATAAAATAATCCAAATAAGGTATTTTAAAATGAATTTTATACTTGAAATTAGCATATAAATTTTATATTTGGAAATTTATTTATTTTTTTTTGAAATAAAAATTTCATCTCATTTTTTAAGTTTTAATTTAAATTAAATTATTCCACTGTATGATTTTAATTTTAAAAAATAGATTCCATATTTTTTTTCAAGAGGTACAAATATTGTAAACAATACCCTTTTATTTTTTTCTCAATATGAATAGTTAACATAGTAATTTTTTCAACATGATGAAGGGTAAATTAGCTATTTAAAGTAAAAAATAATAAAGAATATAATATGACCCCAAAAAAATCCCTATTTTGTTATTCTATATCATCCATATTTATCCATTATTTAGTCATATTACTTTTTTTCATTTGGATGAGATTAGGACCTTTATAGTATTTTACTTCAAAAAAATCAGTCATGTCACACTCTTATTTTGAATAATTATAATATTTTAATATGTGGTTATCCAGAGGATATGATCATATATTTATAGCCTTTTTTAAATCTAAAATATATATCTTCATCATGGAAATTTATTTTTAATTTTTACTAATGAAAAAGTTACCTTAAATATTTTCAGAACACTGGTGGATTAATTATTCAATTAATGGAAAAATAAAATAAATGTTATTAAAAAAATTAAAATTAATAAAATTTTAGATAAATAGTATGATAGAAGAATTTTATAGAATACCATGACATTATAGGGATATAATAAAGTATATTTATCTTACTATAAGTGTAATAATGATATTATTAAATTCATTGTGATGAATAGATATAAAAATCTACATTATTGATATTTAATAATAAATAATATTTTATTAAACGATATATAATTCATAAAATTATTATATCTAGTTAAGTAATTAAGATATAGTTTATAATATCAATAATTGTCCATTTATGGGAATTTCTTCTATTTATAGTAACTATATTAAACCTCAATGACAAAATATATTTGTTTTCATGATCTATTACAAAAGGGTTAACAGGGCATTTAAACTAAATGATAAGGATACAAATGTAACCTAAAAATATCCAATAATTTATTGGAATTTTTTATTTTGACCCATCCACATCTTATCTTAAAAATAAAAAAATTTGGAGCTATTTTAAATATGAATTAATTTATATTAATTTAATATTTTGAGAAATTACAAGTGTTTACCTCCCCTCTCTTATAAAAGGTAACCTCTTCATCTCATTACACCATACATAAAAACCCATTTAGTTTAGAAAATCCCAACCCAAATCAATTCCTAGAATCATTCCCCTCATTTTATAGGTCTTTATTTAGGCATAACACTTTCTTTTGTGGGATTAATGTTAAAATAAAAGGAGGTTTCCAAAGAAAAGGATAATAAAGAACGAACATGATGAGAGATATTGATGGAAAGAGATATTCTTCTATCTTTTATTTATAGGTAAACCGTTAATTATACACAACATGTTTCTTTTTATTTGTTTGTATAATGCTAATAAATTTATTTTATGACTCTTCTAATTAAAATTAGGATATTTACATATCAAACTATGTTTCCTTCTTTCATTGGGATTATTATTAACAAGTTACCAATGTTGTAAGGGTTTATTTCCTAATATCATATTTATTTTAGATTTTTAGATTTCATTCGGCATTAGGATATATTTCAGTCCCATTTTCATGATTTACAAAATGTTTTTGAAAATGTTTTTAATATTATCCTATAATTTTTTAACTCATTTTCACCCATGTCTTCCTTTTTTAGTAAATTTTTTGAAAGGAATCTTTTTGTAATTTTATAAATGTGGTATTTGGTGAATTTTTATAAAAAAATATATAAGGTATGATTTTGTTAAATTATAAGTAATGAGAGTATTTTCATTAAAACATGATGCCTAAATTATTTTGATCTCCCTTTACATGTTCACATGTTATTTTTATTGATATTATTTTATTTATTATAAGTTATTAGTTTTCTTAGAAAGATAAGTGATTTTAAAATGAAAAATTTATTTTCCTAAAAAAATATTCCAAGTGATTTTGAGGAAAAATATGCTTTACTGGGGTATGACCAAATTAAACCCTCATTATTCTTTTCCTGGATTATTTATGTTTAATATGGAAAGATGAAACCCATTTCATTTCCATCGGTTATGCAATTTTGAATTTTTTATGAAACCTATTTCCTTCATGTGTTCCGATATGATGAATGATTTTTGATATCTTGTCACACATATGTATGATTTTCATTATGTGATAGGTGGAACTTTTATCTCCTTCCAATGCATTGGGTATCGTATTATATCTCATGATATTTTTATGGGAACCAAGTAGATATTCTCAATATGTTAGGGGGAAAGTTGATGTGCTAGATCTATAAATTGAAATAGGTGTTGTTGGAAGATCCAATGTCCTTGGTAGTTAACCATTACATATGAAATAGTTTCTGGACTTATGATGATTCCACAAAAATTTATGATAGGAATTTATGTTTCATGATTGAGTTGTGATGATTTCCCATTAGTATGATTAATGTATTTTTTAAATACTAATATTTTATTCCATTTCTAATGTTTATTATTTTTTTAGATTGGGTATGAATACTATATGTTCTGATAATGATCTTATACCCCTGTGGTTATCATATTTATTCATATGATTATTGATTGATATCTTCCATACATAACCTTACCAAGCATCAAAACCCACCCTTTATTTTGTTTCATTTTCTTAGGTTGTGAAGAATGATTCCAAATGTTTTAGGTTTATAATGGTTTCATATTTAAATAATTTTATTGGATTTGTATAATACATAATAAGGAATGTGAAAATTTCATTATAGTGGGGTTTTTTTTATATTTATGGACATGTTTTTATGATTCCAAGTTGTTAAGATTTTGTTCTAAATAACTAAAACTCTCAATATAAAAGTTCCTTGGGTATGTAAGTGATACATTATTTTAATTTTATATTGTATGTTTTGTATGAAAATAATTGGGTAACATTTATCAGTATCAAATCCATAAATTTTATGTTTATGTTTTTAAAACTGGATATGGAAGTGTGGGTCTCAGGCTATTATATTATCCCAAAATGAAACATTTAATAATAATCGAAATATTGTTCTAGAAACCCATGTCATTGTATCGTAAAGTTTGTTTAAATCTAATGATAAATCCTTTTATTATCACATGCTAGGATTGAAATTGGAAATTATTTTCTGTTAATTAAATTATAATTTTCATGTTTTTGTTGTAACACTCAGACTCTAGTAACTCAGAGTCTGTGATCATTTTACTATAATAAAAAAATATACATGAGATCTAATCACAAAATATTTAATAGTCTAGTTGTCTTGGGAGACAAGATATATAAATTATTTTATCATTTCATTTAAAAATATGAACTAAAAAATAAATATTCTAGTAATAACTTTATTATTTCTTCTAGTAAATCCCTGAAATATTTCTTAAACCCCTTCATGGTATCATAATAAAAGAAAAACATACTAATTTATGATCTCAGATACTCAGTATAGGAAATAAAACAATAAAATATATCATCGAATAAATAAAAATTACTACTATGGTAGAGATAAACATCAATAAAATATTATACATATCTAATATAATAATTCTGGAATATATCCATGGATGAAATGAAAACATAAATAACAACAAGTATAGTAATACATTATTTCATAATGATAAAATACATAAATTCATACATCATAATATTTTATCCATGGTCTTATGCCAAGAAATCATAAAAAATTAAATAAGTTGTATACCAAATACCCAAAATAGTTTGTCTCGATAGACTTATCAATTCATAAAGGGTTTATAATTTTCCATACACATCACTGACTATCTTAAATTAATTCATCATAAGATGTAAATAAAAAAATCAATACGTAATCAACAAAAACATTTATATTGAAATGTGGAATTCCAATTTTTAATAATTCCCTAATAAATAAATAGAAAAACATGATAATAATCAATAAAGATTAACATGTTGGATGGTATCATTATAATATATCTTTAGTAAATAAAAATATTTATTAAAGGATGTTGGAAGAGATTAAAATGCATTTAAAAGATCATTACATATTTCTAAAGGAAAAAATACAATTATCATTTTGGAAGTACCTATTTAATATATAAAAATTTCAAAAATATTATGGTAGAAATATTATTTTAAATGAAACATAAAACATGTAATTTAAGCTTCAAGGAAAAAATATTCGTGATGGTGGGAAATTTGGTTCTTGTAGTAAACACTAAAAAATTAATATTTTCATATAAATGGTAAAAGTACCTTTTTAAAAAACAAGATTCACATTAAATAGTTTTACAAAAAGTAAAAAATGGATAAAAATGACATGAATATATCATTGTAGGATATTAAAAATATTCTTGAAAATATTTTAATGAAAACCTACACAAGGAATAAAATTATTCATGACCGAATAGAAAAGTAATGTTGGTGTTTCCAAAAAACATTATTTTATATATTTGAGTAATTAAAAAGATTTAAAAGAAATAAAAACATGTAATTTATATAAATAAATTAAGTAAAATAAATATATGGTGGTTAAGATATAAATATCATATATTTCCACTAATAGAAATTAAATCTTAAACTATCCTAAATAATGATGAGATTGTGAAATATAGCCTTATATAAGATCTGATATTATTGGTAAGTGATTCCATCATTAGTTATAAAAATCTAAATTTATTATTCTCTTATACTATAATCATATTCATAAATATATTACCATACATGTTTTAATTAAAATACCTTATCATCAATTAATTAAAAATATTTTATAATCATAATCTATTTGGGTAATATTTGATTCATTTTTCATGTATGTTTTGATTTATAAATTATGGTTCTTACACCTTGATCATAGACACTTAATATATTGAATTTTAATCATTATATAAATATAATATATATTAATTATATAAATTTTTATAAACATATACAAATGACTTACATGAAAAATGAATCACATCACTTCGTGGATGTGGTATCCCACACATACACATGAGCGACGTTATCATTTATTAATGGGTGGAATAGTAAGAAGGTGTATAATAAATTATACTTAATGAATTGTAATTATGTAATATATATAATTTATATTTACTAGGTAAATATTTATAACTGTATATGGAATGTGTTGATAAAAAATGAATTACACCGCTATGTCGAGACAGTGGGCCATATGCACAGATGAGTGATGTTCTTGTTTTCCATGGGATGGAAAAGTGGTGGAAAATGGTTTTACTATGATCATAATAAAATCCTAGTTTGATGATTATTATATATTAATTATGAGATGATGTATATAATAGATTAATATTAATAATTTGAAGAAATAAACTTTAAAAGAGTCGATAAATATGATTACCACTTCTTTGAGATACTTCCTCAGGATTACACATTACACCTTCCAATGAAAGTGTCATGACAATACCATAATATCAAGAATTATGGGAATGATTCCAAAGGTTTTTTGGAAGGTAATGGATGAGAAATAATTCTCTATGATTAAGAATAAGGGAGGATAATTTGTTCCCTTTTATAAGTGTTGGGATAGAGTTATAAGGAATTAATTAAATGATTTATATAGTAGAAAGTCATTTTATTTTGAAGGTGGAACCCAATTGACATGAATTATAAGGTTAGTTTATATGTGGTAAAAATAAAATCAACCAATGTTATATAGACATGCATTTAATGAATTTTTACTATTATATATTTTTTAACCCTCGGTAAACCCGTTTTAACCAAAACTGTTGTAATTTTTTTACCACATTTACTATTTACTATGAAAAAAAATTAAGTTGATATTATTAATGAATATTAACTTTTATAGTTAAAAATATGAAATAAATTTTAATTATTCAATTATTATAAGTGGTTGAAATTAATTTTAATATAATTGTAAAAATTAAACAATTTTTTTTTTAATGTTTGTTATGAGTATAAAAAAATTTCTGATATAAAATAATGAATAATTTTGATTATAATGAAATTAAATTTATTTTGAAAAATAAAGGGAAATATTTTTCTATATAACCTAAATAATCCCAAAATTAAACTTATAAATACTTCATTAATTGAGAACATCTAAAACTTATATTTATTTGAACAAAAACATTACTTAGATATCCAAAATGTTAGGAATACATTTAAAATTTCAACATTATATTTTTATATGTATTATATTAAAATATAAATATATATTTTTCTAGAAAAAATATTTCTTAATAATTAATGTCATTCTTATATCATTATAGTTTCATAAAATTTATATTTTTTGAATGATTATTAATTTCCACTGTTCTTCTAGATATCAAAAATTTCTAAAAAATCCCAAAAAAATCCCATTATGCTAATTTTATCACCCTAAATTACAATATTATACTAAATTAATAAAATTTAATTTACTTTTGAAATAAAATCATTAATAATGAAATTTCCCTTATGATATCATTTCATTATAAATAAAATATTACTCACTATGATTGAATTTTGTGTGTTACATTCTTCCCCCCTTCAAAACTTTCATCATAAAAATTACTATAATATAACCTCATAAAGAGATTTGGGTATTTATTTATCATAAATACTTTAGGTTAAAATATCACATATTCTTTAATATGATATATCAGAAGTACTTTATCACCTGATCCATCTGATTCCTCAATAATTATTCTCAATTTTCAAGAATATTTATAGTATCTTCACTTAAAGATAAATCAGGGTGCAAATCTACTTCCTCATATGTGAGTACATGATTTAAATTGAGCATTTACTTCTTTAATAAAAAGTTATATAACACATCATGAACATTATATAGGATTTATATCATTTCCAAATTGTAATCCATAACTCATATTTATTAAAAAAATTCAAAATCCCTAATGTACCTATGACTTAATGTCCATTTTTTTCCAAAACATATAACACAAATACATATTGATACCTTTATAGAAACATTATCTCCAACTTGAATATATAAATACTTACTTTGGTGATCGACATAACCTTTTTTTCAACTTTCGGATTCCTTAATATGATTATGAATATAATTTAAATTCAATTTTTTCTCATCTAAAAGGTAAGGGACTATGATATTTCTTTCACAATCATCATCAAAAAAAATTCTTATGACACTTCAATCCATAAAATTCATCATATATTTATATTTTAATAATAGAGTATTATTATATGTGGATTCCTACAAATGTAAATAGTGATCTAATAGACCTCAAAATTCATGTGAGAATGACCTCAAATTTGTTCTAATGTCTATATTATCCTTTCATATTATACATCAGTGTGATAGTGATATATGGTTCTCAAATGTAGCTCAGTGTCTAGAGAATTTTGATGAACATTTAATAATTTCTATATAAATTATAGATTATGATCATGTTAAATTGAAAATGGTGCACCATGAATTCTCACATCCTCATTAATATAAAGTCATGTGAGGAGATAAGTGGTAGAACATCCCTTTTAGTTAGAAAATGTGTGGTCATGGTAATGAGTTCAATAATGAAAAATATAAAATCGTTAATTATAAGAGTTGTTGGAAAACCGGTGATGTTTTATAGTAATAAAATCCCTTTTCAATATAGTAATAGTAGGGGTTTCATGATTATTTTATGATGTTGTACATTATCATTTACTTATTTAAAAAATATGCATCTGGATATTTACTATATAATTTCCCATTTCAAATTATCCCACAAAAAATACGCCTTGAAAATTAGATAAATTTTAGTGCTACTGGGGTGTGTAGATATATTTATGTTATGAGATTCTTTTGATAATTATATTATTTTCCCAGAAACTAGTGGAACATATATACCCTTTCAAATTTGAAAAATATAATCATCATATGTAGGTTTTACCATCTTCCCATAATTGAAAACATTATATTTTTTTAATATTCTTATCATCAAGATGCAAACATATTGTTTTTTTTAATAAGGATATTTTGAAAACCATTTAGAATATTTGTGAACTATCCCCTTCCTTAATTATTCCCTTAACCAATTTTTTACATTCATGAATATTAAATCATTTTCAATCATACTTAAAAAAACCTCCTTGATCTTTTATACTCAATGAATTAGCAGCCTTATTTTCCTCCCAAGGGAGTTTGTGTATTGATAAATCATAATCCATTAGTATTTCTATCCATCACCTTTTTCTAATGATAATATTTTTTTGTGAGAAGATGTATTTCTAATTTCTGTGATTTGTATATTTTTTTCATCTTACACTATAAAGGTAATACCTTTACATCTTTAATGTAGTGATTATAGTTGTCAACTGAAGAACATGGGTTATATAAATTAATTCATGAATCATTAATTATTTTGAGTAATATGATACAACTCTATCATTATACATAAGGACACATCCAATTCAATTCATTAATTTATCAATATCTTTTATAAATCTATCCCTTTCTAATAGTAAATTAAATATTCATTTATTTAAGAGTCCCTTATTTAATTCCTCACAAGTTTCTTTAGATTCATAGGATAACATGGTATATATGTTAGATAATTTAGAAAAACATTGACCCAATCGTTGATAGTAATGTTCTAGTCTAAAGAAACTAAAATAGAACATTTATATTCATTGGCATATGAAATTCCATCATATCCATTAATATTGAATGGTCAACCATCATACCCTACATAGAGACAATATGGTTATGGAAAAAAATTCTTCAAGCTAGAATTTTTATTTTATAAATTCTTTAAATAACTCCTTTATTGAAATAGTCTTGAGATTTATTCTCAAGTAAATTTTATTCAAATCATATGTTTTAATGTATATAATATTTTCATTAATTAATACCACAATTAAATTAATAATTTAATCCATGAATACTATGTTGATATGATCCATAAAAATAGAGGGAAAATTAGTCATTCCTATGGGTATTATTACAAATTTGTAGTGTCTATACCTAATAAGAAATATTGTCTTTGGAATATATTCATGATTTACATATAGTTGATGAAACCCTAAATAATGATCAATTTATGAAAAAATTTAATATCCTTGGTGTTGGTAAAATAATTCATCAGTGAAGGAAAATAATATCTACTATTCATAGTAATGAAATTGATTTAATTATTATCAATAAACACAATCATATACTCTTCTTTATTTTTAAAAAAAATAACAATAGATTGTAATGGTGAAAAATTAAGGAATATGAATCCTTTATTACAAAAATCCTATAATTATTTCATTAGTTACATTATTTCCATAGTGGATATCCTATAGGGATTTATAGATATTGATATTTAATTATGGATAAGATAAATACAAAACTAAACTTCTGCTTAGGTGGGAGTCTAGGTAGTTCTTTTGGAAACACATAAATTTATTCCTATAAAATTGGTTTATATTCCATACAATGGATTTATTTTCCATTTATAATATTTTCCTAATCTTATTCTATGAAAATTTAATTAAGAAGAGATATTAGTGGTGGATCTATTCATGATCCAGATGAAGTAGTTTCACCTTTATTGATAAGGGGTTTCATATCTATATAATAAATCATTTACTTTTTAAAGTAATTAATTCATTCATGAGAATTAAAAATCCTTCACCTAATAAGGATTATATCAAATTCAACCATTGGTGTAATAATCATGTTCTAAAATAGGATATTTTTATGTCTCATAATGATAATTGACTTAAATATCCTTATTGTAATATGATTTTCTCTTGGAGCCTTGATTGAAAAAATCATTTCTTAATGTTCAAGGTAAACATTTAATTTTCATAGAAAAGTTATAAGATATAAAGGTTTGATGATATATATATTCAAATAAAAAATTATTTATATGTAATTATATGATCAATTTACCCACTAGTACATATTTCCCCCACCATTTGTGGTGGGGTAGTCTGTGTCACGACCCCCTCCCCACAAATTCTACCCCTCCTAGGACGGAAATGTGAGAAGGGAGATAATTACCCCTGAGTCCCGCCTCCAGTAGGCCCTGGGTTCACGACTAGCACCGAGGGTATAGTAAACACCAAAATGGGAGGAATTAACCTCTAAGAGAACACATGCGGAATAGAGAGATAAGATAGACACCAACCAACTCCAACTTAGAACTGTAATATAAAATAAAACCCAAGTGCACATATGAAATGTCATGAAAAAGTACTACAACTGGAAGGGGAAAACTGCAAGTACCCAAAAGAAAGTAAAACAGTAGCAACCACAAGCCCGAACAGCTCCTGCAACCACAAGCTAGTAGTAACCAGGCTGATCTCCAACCTACTCCAAGTGACCTAAAAAAAATTATATACATAGGGTGAGTATAACAGTATACTAAATAGGATCCTCCCTGAAGCCTCTCGTGAAAAAGTATAGAAAGCATTCCAAAGCACAGTGAACAATAAGTGAAACTAACTCGTCACCTAAATAGGTATACTAAGTTCCCAGCCTCACCATGGCTACTTTCACCAAATAATGCATACAATAATATAGCATATAATAAATAATATCAAGGGTACCCCACTACTACTTCCCCACTAGTTTTCTACTTTTCCCCAACACTGCACGTCCTAAGCATCTCTCTCCAAAAAGACTTTCCCGCAAACACATGGGTGAAGCACCACAATATGCACCTCATGTAACAAAACCACCACGTCCACACACCAAAGTAACCAGGTAGTTTTTGGGAGCCACCACAGCTTGCATAATGTGTATCATATATCGGGTATTATACCTCAAGCCATTAAAGTCCATACACTGAGTAAGGATCATCAAGCCATCACAGCCTATACATGTTGCACCTATAGTAGTCCATAGAAAACTATATCCAGAATATATGTGTATGAATAACCATAAGCCATTACATCTCTCTACACACATATATGGGGAAAACTAACCAATGTGCCTGCCAGCACAAGTAACTACCAAGAGAAAAGATCGAGGCTAGAGGGGGTAGTCCTCCATCCATCCTCCCACCAGAATGTTGGGGAAAACACCCCCCTAGGGATCAGAATCCCTAGGGTGTCAGTTTCCCTTACTGAAAGGGTGGAGTAGCGTATAGAAACACAAAAAGTATAGAATATACTATATCTCAAAACCACACAATGGGCATAACCTAGCCTTAGACACAACTGCAGCTAACGTCTCTTAGACTCTAGGCTGCTACTTTTAAGACTAGGTATCCTATAAGCACACAACCACTTAAAGAGCTTTATTACCTTTTTATTAGTTTCACTTTATGTTAATTAATTCTTTAAAAATTTATTAATAAATGACAATTAAACATTAAATTTCATCAGCATCACACCCAAAGTCCATTATCCCTTTAAAAATTACAACCTCGTCATTATGTTCCAGTAAACTCCAACCCCATGGGTTAACACCATTTATTCAATTATTCATTACAGAATTACTTTCCCATATTCCCAGGCATTCTAGAAAAGCATTCTATGTTACTAAACACAAGAGGGATCAACACGGTGAGTAGATGTACTACATGTCGAGTCTTTTCCGCCTATAGAAAGAGTGTAGACCCATCCTCCCTTAAGAAACTAAACATGGAAAGCACGTGGCATACCCCGCGTGTCTTCGCCTATTTCGGAAGAAGGGTAAGCAAGACCAGCTACCTTAGGCAGTGGGAAAAAGTAAAATAGATAATCATCCAATAAGAATCAGAAAGCATCCAACAATCATATCCATCCCATTATATAATCCTTGGTGTCCTCCCCAACACCAACATGCATAAACCAATGCATCTCGCCACTCTAGGCATCATATTCTGCCACAAACAAAAGGCCTCCATGCCCCCACATATCACAACACCCATCCAGGATCACATCACAACACAAGAAGTAGGAAAACAAACATCTTAACAATTGGTATATTTAACCTTTTACAAAAAAGAGGGTAACTTAGAACTCTTCAAGGAATTATCAAAAAAATAATCTGTTTGGAATTAACCAATTTATTATACGTAGGTTCCACATTTGGGAAACCTATACAGTAAGCTATCACAAATAAATTAAACATGATTACTGCACCATTTTGATTAACATCAAAATTACCACAAGAAGAACCAGATTAATTTACATGCCTCTTTATCATTAGCCAAACAATTATCAATTAATTCTGTTTTACATTCTTTACCAATTTCTGTCAAGAAAAAACAGTTATATGAAGAAAGCATAGATATCACACTATCTAGCAAAACAAGTGGCAATAACATACGATTGATATCAATTTATTTATCTGTTTAAAATATTTATTATGTCAATTACATTGTCATATAGTGGGATTAAACATGCTAACAATACAGTTTCATGTAAAATAAAAGCGAAGGAACGAATCCCCTACCTCAAAAAGTTCTTGACGTTCTTTATCCACACAATGGGTCACGATCCTCCTCTCGCAACAACTACATCCACCCGAGGATGCCATGGTATGACCGCACCAACAAAAACCCAAGAAAATCCATTAGAAGCATGGAGATTACATGCTATAATAATGGAAATGAGAAACATGAGAAGATGATCCCCAAAATAATGATGATAAAACATACCTTATATCAAATATTGACCGATACAGCTTGGTTGCATCAAAACAGAGAGGAACCAATCTAAGGAGGAAATTTTGATTGTGTAACTCCTATGAGAAGGATTTAAAGGTTTCTAGAGTCTCATAGCCGAGAAAAAAGACTAATAATTAGGGAGGAAGATATCTTGTCCCTTTAGAAGATTTAACGAAGCGGCAGTTTAAGATATGCTTGATTTCCCATTAAAATCAGATCGCATTAAATCACGTGGTTTGACAAAGTAAAAAAATACCTAGCCTTAGGAATAATTAATATAGAATTTATGGCCTTTGAATCGGCCTTAATATTCCTTAAAATAAGTCTTTAAATGTATTTTACATCAAAGGAAACGTTAAAGGGGTGAAACTGTAGGAAGCTGGAAACACTGTTCACGAACTCAGAATTTGGAAAAGGGAAAATAGTGTTCCTGAACCTCCCCATTAGACACTATTCATGAACCTCACCGTTAGACACTCTTCATGAACCTAACCATTAGACATTTTTCATGAACCTCAGCGTTAGACACTCTTTATTAACCTCACTGTTAGACACTGTTCATGAACCTCACTATTAGACACTATTCATGAACCTCACCGTTAGACAGTGTTCATGAACCTCACCGTTAGACACTGTTCATGAACCTCACCATTAAACATTGTTCATGAACCTCACCGTTAGACACTGTTCATGAAGCTCACCATTAGACACTATTCATGAACCTCACCGTTAGACAGTGTTCATGAACCTCA
The DNA here is from genome assembly GCA_963277665.1 of Viscum album. Classification (NCBI taxonomy): domain Eukaryota; kingdom Viridiplantae; phylum Streptophyta; class Magnoliopsida; order Santalales; family Viscaceae; genus Viscum; species Viscum album. The sequence goes on from OY728135.1 coordinate 1,408,382,192, forward strand.
CCTTTAGACAATGTTCATGAACCTCACCGTTAGACACTGTTCATGAACCTCACCGTTAGACACTGTTCATGAACCTCACCATTAGACACTCTTCATGAACCTCACCGTTAGACACTATTCATGAACCTCGCCATTAGACACTGTTCATGAACCTCACTATTAGACATTGTTCATGAACCTCACCGTTAGACAATGTTCATGAACCTCACCGTTAGACATTGTTCATGAACCTCATCGTTAGACACTGTTCATGAACCTCAACGTTAGACATTGTTCATAAAACTCACCATCAGAAACTGTTCATGAACCTCACCGTTAAACACTGTTCATGAACCTCACCATTAGATGCTATTCATGAACTCAAAATTTGGAAAAGGAAAGAGAGGTTACATTAGAAGTTACCGATAGAACTGTTCACTGATGGAACTATTCACAGAACTTGAAATTTGGAAAAGGAAAGAGAGGTTACCGTTAGAGGTTACCGATAGAACTATTCACTGATGGAACTATTCACAGAACTCAAAATTTGGCAAAGGAAGGAGAGGTTATCATTAGAGGTTACTGATAAGACTGTTCACTAATGGAACTATTCACAGAACTGGAAATTTGGAAAAGGAAAGAGAGGATACCGTTAGAGGTTACTGATAGAACTGTTCACCGATGGAACTGCTCACAGAACTAGAAATTTGGAAAAGGAAAGAGAGGTTACTGTTAGAGGTTACCGATAGAACTGTTCATCGATGGAACTACTCACAGAATTGGAAATTTTTCAAAGGAAAGAGAGGTCACCGTTAGACCTCACCGTCGGCACTATTCATAGAGAGTTACTGATGCACTGTTCACAACTGTCTACTATTGGAACTATTCACTGAGGGTCACCGATGCTACTATTCACAGAAGGTTACCGTTGCCCATATCACAACTGTCTACCATTGGAACTGTTCACCGAACTGGAAAATGGGCAAAGTGTTAGGGATATGTCTCCTTAACCTCCAGGAACACCTCAAACACCATATTTTCACAATTTAATGGACCGAATAGGTCTGGGTCATTACATCATATACCTATCAAAACATTCACATCCTTTAGAATTCAAAACCCACCTAAAAAAATGAAATGGGGTCCGAACAACCACCCATCGAGATACCTCTCAAAAGAGAGCAAGCCACAAAGGCAACAAAATAAATTCATAATAAAAACATGAAAGGTCTAACCACAATGGGGACATCGTTACATGAAAAGAGTTAATCATCAAACAACTCAGGGTACTGAGCAAGTATATGTGACTATGTTCCCAGGTACTCTCCTCCATGCCATTGTGTCGCCACAAAACATGAACCAAGGGGATAGAATGCCCGCACAACACCTTCACTTTACAGTCTTAGATCTCCACAGGTCTCTCCTCTTAGGTCGCATCCTCATCAACATCGATCTCTACCCAATTGATGATGTGAGAGTCATCATGAAGATAATGACGGAGCTGTGATACATGGAAAACATCATGTATCTGACTCATCTGTGGGGGAAGTGCTAATCGATACGCCACAGCTCCAACATGAGTTAACACCTTTAAAGTCCCAACAAATTGGGGAGAAATCTTACTCCCATGACCAAACCTTCGCTGCCCACGACGGGGAGTCACCTTCAGAAACACATGATCCCCAATATTAAACTCTAAGGGTCTCTTTATTTAATAAAAATATAATTTTTGATGATCTTGCGCTGTCTTAATCCTCTCATGAATCACCTGAACCATCTATGTTGTATTCTGTACTAGTTCCAGTCTGAGAATTGCTGACTCTCTGACCCCAGTCCAGCGCAATAGAGAACGGCAAGGCCAGCCATACAAGGCTTCAAACGGTTTCATACCAATGATGGAGTGAAAACTATTATTGAAAGAGAACTCCACCAAGGGTAAGTGCCTCATCCATGAACCTCCAAAATCAAGAACACAAGAGCGTAAAATGTCTTCAAGAGTCTGGATGGTTCGATCTGTCTGACCATCCGTTTGAGGATGAAAAGAAGTTCTAAGGCATAGCTGAGAACCAAAATCATGTTGGAGACCTCTCCACACCTTGGAGGTAAAATGAGGATCTTGATCAGAAATGATCTTCCTTGTGACTCCATGAAGTCTCACCACCTCCTCTAGATACTGCCTCGACAAAACTTCCACTGATATTGACTCCTTGATCACAATGAAGTGGTCTGATTTTTTTAAACGATCCACTACCACCCAAATAGCATCATGTCCTCCCGGAGCTCAAGGTAAACCAGTAACAAAGTCCATTGAGATGTCCTACCACTTCCACTGAGGAATCTCTAATGGATGGAGTAGACCACCAGGGACATGGTTTTCGGTCTTCACCTTTTGGAAGACCAAACATTGAGACAAAAACTCTGCAACCACAGGCTTCAGCCCAGGCCACCAAAACTGACTCCTCAAGGCTCATTACATCTTTTTCACGCCAGGATGCACTGCTAAAGGATAACTATGGAACTCTTTGAGAACCGTCTCACGTATCATAAAAGGAACAAAAATTATTCCATGATACAACACTCAGTGTTGTTCATCCTCAGTCCAACCATCAAGGTCCTCACCATAAACAACTCGGTCTCTACAGACCTCCACCTCTAGATCCCCCAACTGGGACTCTTCCATCTTCTGCATCAGGGATGACTGTATCGTCATCTGAAAAAGACACCTCTACCCCCAACTTCTCCTATATCAAGATGTAATGATGACAGTTCTTCTATTACTCTCCAGGAATCACTGGATTCACGCACAGCATAACTACGTGACTTTCGACTCAGCGCATCAGCTACAACATTTTATTTTCTAGGTGTATATGATATTTCGAAGTCGTATTCCTGTAAGAACTCCATCCACCGATGATGTCGTAAGTTCAAGTCACACTGGGAGAAAACATACCTCAAACTCTTATGATCATTTAAAACCACAAAGCGCTCACCAATGAGTTAATGTCTCCACAACTTCAAAAAAAACAACACGGTTTCCAACACAAGATCATGGGTGGCATAGTTACATTCATGGGGACGTAACTATAGATACCCATAAGAAACAACTGACCTCTGCTGCATGGGAACATAGCCTTACCCCAGATGTGAAGCATCGTAGAAAACATCAAACCGAACTCCCTCATCTGGAAGATAAAGAACTAGAGAACTTACTAACTTCTCCTTTAGATACTCAAAATCTGGCTGACACTGATTAGTCCATATGAATGCCTGATCCTTCCTAGTCAAAGTCATTAAAGGAGTCGCAACTCGTGAGAAATTGGATATGAACCTCCTGTAGTAGCCTGTGAGACCAAGGAAACTTCGCACCTCTGACACTTTCTTGGGGGCTTCCCAAGACACAACTACTTCAATCTTCAATGGATCCACAACTACTCCCTGTTGGGACACAATATTTTCTACGAAACGGACTTCTCGAGCCAAAAACTCACACTTCGACAACTTCCCAAACAACTAATGTGGATGAAGAACTCTCAAAATGGCTTGTAGATTCTCTACATGCTCCTCCTCAGAAGTGGAGTACATAAGGATATCGTTGATGAAAACTACCACAAACTTGTCCAGGAACTCACGAAACACATCATTCATCAATCCCATGAATACAGCTGGAGCATTCGTCATTCCAAACTTCATTACAACGAAAACATAATGCCCATGACGACAATGGAAAGAAGTCTTTGGGATATCCTCATCCTTCACACGCATCTGATGATATCTCGACCGCAAGTCTATCTTTGAGAACCAACTTTCACCCTTTAGTTGATTGAATAAATCATCAATATGTGGAAGAGGATAGCGATTCTTTATTGTCACTTTGTTTAAGTGACGATAATCGACTCACAACTGCAAACTGTCGTCAACCTTCTTCACGAAAAAAACCGGTGCACCCCATGACGACACACTTGGCTGAACAAAACCACATTGTAAAATACCATCAAGCTATATAAGTAGCTCTCATAAATCAGAAGGGTCTATCCTATATGGAGAAATAGAGATAGTAGATGATCCTAGTTGTAGCTTGATCCCAAACTCGATCTCTCATCAAGAGGGTAATGCTACAACCTCTTCTATAAAGACATCAGGGTACTCTTCTATAACTATAGGAAATGAAGCCTGTTGAACCTTTGAAGAACTTAGAATCATCTCAGCCATCATGGATGATAAGGATGGAATGCACCTATGACCCATCCAAGGATCTTGGTCACCAACAAACACCCCTGGCTCTCCATCTGCACCAATGAAAACAACCTTATTCCTGAAGATATCTATGATAGTCTACACCGAATACAACCAATCCATGTTGAGGATGACATAATATGGTTATATTCGTAAACATATGAAATCTCCCCAAGAGCGGTGTTTCCCCCAACACTAGCTCACGGTCTCTACATACTTCAAACAAGTCATCTCGACCTCCAACCGGAATAGTCAACACCAAGGGAACTGGAAGCCTCTCTACCTCAATTCCAAAAGCATGGACAAGGGTAGGTGATATGAAGGAATGTGTCACTCCTGAATCAAACAAGGCATAAACCAAGGTAGAAAATAAGAAAAGTGTACCTCGAATGATGTATGGCTCACCTGGAGCTAGCAACGCTAGAGCATGAAGCTGACCACAACCTCCTCCACGGCCTCTCTGACCCTGATGATGACCACCACCACAGATATGCTCTGCTCGTTGAGGATGGAGAGCGTCATGGGGTTGTCCTCTGCCTGCCCCATCTACCCTCTATAGATATAAAGTTGGTGAAAACTACTGCTGCTACTGCCTTGGCTAGAACTGCCTCAACAGAAGAACCCGGAGCATAGCACCTAGTGCACGATGACTGATCTGAAAGGTTGGGCACTCCCGCTACTGATGACCATGACCACCACAAGAAAAACAAGTTCATGATCCCTTGGCATAGGCCTGAGAATTGCTGCCTATGGAGAAATGAGATGTGAAGGGATGGGACCTACCCCTGGCTGAACGGAAACTCTTCTACCCTGAAAACTGGGAACCCCGGACCACAGCTCTGCTTCGTGAGAAATCATGAAGATTCCCCTCTCATGATGATCTGGTCCTGGACAAAGTCCTCTTGACAACCTCTACCCTTGCCAGCACCTCAAGATATGTCTTCAGCATAAATGGGGTGACCTGGCACTGGATCTTTGGATGCAAAGCCTCCTCGAAATGTCTCTCCCTGGCCTCCTCATCTGGAAATAGGTTCGAAGAATATCGTAAAAGGTTCCTGAAATGGATTCCAAACTCTCAAACACTGAATCTCCCCTGTCGAAGGGTAAGAAACTTCTGGAGACTGGACGCATTCGCGGTCGAAGAAAGAAACTCGGCTCTAAACTCATCTCGGAACTCCTCCCATGAGATCACTGACTCCTCACGATCCTTGAGGAACAAGAACCACCACTGCCTCGCTGCTCCATGCAGCATCATCACAATCGAGGACACCCAGTGCTCCTTCCAAGTACATATCAAACTAAAGCCGATCTCAACCTCCTCTAACCAGTCTTCCATGACTGCATCTGAAACAGAGCCCTCGTACTTCTGCAAACTCTGGCACTGAAACTCTCGGAGTGTCTCCCTCCAATTGTCTTCATTGTCAACCTCTACCCTATGATGATCTACTGGAACAGCCTACTGGACATTTTCTGTGAAAACCTGACAAGGACGTCGACCTAAAGCCATACCTATAAAATAGAAAACCGTTAGAGCTCCTAAACCTGGAAAATGAAAGACTCAACATTAATTAATTAATTTTTTTCTTACATTGATTTTAGGTTAACCTATCCTCAGGTCTACCCAGTCAAACACAGGCACAAATAAGAATGATGCATTATTCTTTCCTAGGTCTTTACCCTGCAACTAGTATCACCATTTTTAGTATCCATTGTAAACTTAAAGGTCTGTACATCAGATCATAGGGGGACCTAAACACCTATGTCTCAGTCGTTCTCCAGTGTTTACATCACTTTCTAAACATGAATGGAATTGTTGCCCTACCAACCCTTTCAACCTCACCTGTGTCTAACTCAAAACTCCATTATATCCCTCAACCATACCTCTGATACCACTATGTCACGACCCCCTTCACACAAATTTTACCCCTCCTGGGTCGGCAATGTGAGAAGGGAGATAATGACCCCTGATTCCCAACTCTAGTAGGCCCTGGGTTGGCTACTAGCACCGAGGATATAGTAAACACACAAATGGGAGGCATTACCCTCTAAGAGAACACATGTGGAAGAGAGAGATAAGATATACACCAACCAACTCCAACTAAGAAATGGAATATAAAAGAAAACCCAATTGAACATATGAAATGTCATGAAAAAGTACTAAAAATGGAAGGGGAAAACTACAAGTACCCAAAAGAAAGTAAAACAGCAGCAACCACAAGGCCGACAGCTCCTGCAACCACAAGCTAGTAGTAACCAGCCTGATCTCCAACCTGCTCTATGTGACCTGAAAAACAGTTTGTATATACATAGGGTGAGTATAACAGTATACTCAGTAGGATCCTCCCAGAATCCTCTCATGAAAAAGTAAAGAAATCATGCCAAAGCACAGTGAACAACAAGTGAAACTAACTCAGCACCTAAACAGGTATACTAAGTTCCCAGTCTGACCATGGATACTCTCACCAAGTAAGGCATACAAGAATATATCATATAATAATAAATATCAAGGGTACCCCACTACTACTTCCCCACTGGTTTGCCGCTTTTCCCCAATGTTTCACGTCCTAAGCATCTCTCTCCAAAAAGGCTAGCCCTCAGACACCTGGGAAAAGCACCACAATATGTACCTTGTGCAACAAAACCACCATGTCCACACACCAAAGTAACCAGGTAGTTTCCGGGAGCCACCATAGCTCGCATAATGTATATCATATGTTGGGTATTATACCTCAAGCCATTACTACCCATACACCGAGTAAGGATCCTCAAGCCATCATAGCATATACATGTTACACCTATAGTAGTCCATAGAAAACTATATCCAGAATATATGTGTGTGAATAACCACAATCCATTACCGCCCTCTACACACATATATGGGGAAACTAACCAATGTGCCTTCCAGCACAAGTAACTACCAATAGAAGAGAGGGGGTCCAAAGGGGGTAGTCAGTCATCCATCCTCCCACTGAAATGTTGGGGAAAACACCCCCCAGGGCTTAGAATACCTAGGGTGTCAGTTTCCCTTACTAACAGAGTGGAGTAGCGTATAGAAACACTAAAACTACAGGATATACTATATCTCAAAACCACACTATGGGCATAACCTAGTCTTAGACACAATTGTAGCTAACGTCTCTCAGACTCTAGGCTGCTACTTCTAAGACTAGGTATCCTATAAGCACACAACCACTTAACGAGGTTTATTACCTTTTTATTAGTTTCACTTTACGTTAATTAACTCTTTAAACACTAATTAACCAATGACAATTCCTCATTAAATTTCATTAGCATCGCACCCAAAGTTCTCTATCCCTTTAAAAATTACAACCTCATCATTATGTTCCAGCAAACTCCAACCCCATGGGTTAACACCATTTATTCAATTATTCATTATAGAATTACTTTCTGATATTTCAAGGCATTCTAGAAAATCATTTTATGCTACTAAACACAAGGGGGCTCAATACGGTGAGTAGATGTACTACCTGTCGAGTCTTTTCCGCCTATAGCAAGAGCGTAGACCCATCCTCCCTTGAGAAACTAAACACGGAAAGCACGTGGCATACCCCGCGCATCTTCCCCTATTTCGGAAGAAGGGTAAGCAAGACCAGCTGCCTTAGGTAGTGGGGAAAAGTAAAACAGATAATCAACCAATAAGAATCAACAAGCATCCAACAATCACATCCATCCCATTCCATCATCCTCGGTGTCCTCCTCGACACCTACATGCATAAACGGGTGCATCTCTCCACTCTAGGCATCATCTTATGCCACAAACAAAAGGCCTTCATGCCCCTACATATCACAAAACCCATCTAGGATCACATCACAACACAAGTATCAGGAAAAAAACATCTTAACAATTGGGATCTTGGACCTTTTACAAACAAGAGGGTAACTCGGAACCCTTTAAAGAATTATCAAACAAATAATTCATTTGTAATTAACCAATTTATTATACATAGGTTCCACATTTGGGAAACCTAAATAGTAAGCTATCACAAATAAATTAAACATGCTTACTGCACCATTTTGATTAACATAAAAATTACCACAAGAAGAACCAGATTCAATTACATGCCTCTTTATCTTTAGACAAACAATTATCAATTAATTCCTGTTTACATTCTTTACCAATTTATGTTAAGAATGAACAGTTATACAAAGCAAGAAAAGATATCACACTATCTATAAAAACAAGTGGCGATAACATATGATTGATATAAATTTATTTATCCAGTTAAAATATTTATTATTTCAATTACATTATCATCCAGTGGGATTAAACATGCTAATAATACAGTTGCATGTAAAATAAAAGTGAAGCAACGAATCCCCTACCTCAAAAAGTTCTTGATGTTATTTATCCACACAACGGGTCACGATCCTGCTCTCGCGACAACTACATCCACCTGAGGATGCCATGGTATGACCTCACCAAACTAAACCCAAGAAAACCCCTTTAGAAACATGTATATTACATGATATAATAATGGAAAGGAGAAATAGGAGAAGATGAACCCCAAAAGATCGACAATAAAACATACCTTATATCAGCTCAGTTGCATCAAAACAGAGCGGAACCAATCATAGGAGGAAATTTTGATTGTGAAACTCCTATGAGAAATATTTAAAGGCTCTATATTCTCATAGCGGAGAACAAAGAAGAATAATTAGGGAGGAAGATATCCTATCCCTTTAGAATATTTAACGAAGGGGTAGTTTAAGGTACACTTGATTTCCCATTAAAAGTGGATTTCATTAAACCACATGGTTTGACCAAGTAAAAACATCCCAATCCTTAGGAATAATTAATATAGGATTTATGAACCTTGAATCGGCCTTAAGAGTCCTTAAAATGAGGCTTTAAATGTATTTTACATTAAAGGAAACGTTAAAGGGGTGAAACTGTAGGAAGCTGGAAACACTGTTCACGAACTCAAAATTTGGCAAAGGAAAAACATTGTTCGTGAACCTCACCGTTTGACACTATTCATGAACCTCACCGTTAGACATTGTTCGTGAACCTCACCGTTAAACACTATTCATGAACCTCACTGTTAGACATTGTTCATGAACCTCACCGTTAGACATTGTTCATGAACCTCACCGTTAGACACTGTTCATGAACCTCACCCTTAGACATTGTTCATGAACCTCACTGTTAGACACTGTTCATGAACCTCACCGTTAGACATTGTTCATGAACCTCACCGTTATACACTGTTCATGAACCTCACCGTTAGACACTGTTCATGAACATCACCGTTAGACATTGTTCATGAACCTCACTGTTAGACACTGTTCATGAACCTCACCCTTATACACTGTTCATGAACCTCACCATTATACTTTGTTCATGAACCTCACCGTTAGACATTGTTCATGAACCTCAGTGTTAGACACTATTCATGAACCTCACCATTAGACATTGTTCATAAACCTCACTGTTAGACACTGTTCATGAACCTCATCGTTAGACAGTGTTCATGAACCTCGCCGTTATACACAGTTCATGAACCTCACAGTTAGACACTATTCATGAACCTCACTGTTAGACACTATTCATGAACTCAAAATTTGGCAAAGGAAAGAGAGGTTACCATTAGATGTTAACGATAGAACTGTTCACCGATGGAACTGTTCACAGAACTGGAAATTTTTCAAAGGAAAGAGAGGTTACCATTAGAGGTTACCGGTAGAACTGTTCACTGATGGAACTGTTCACAAAACACAAAATTTGGAAAAAGGGAGGAGAGGTTATCGTTAGAGGTTACTGATAGAACTGTTCACCGATGAAACTATTCACAGAACTAGAAATTTGGAAAAGGAAAGAGAGGTTACCATTAGAGGTTACCGATAGAACTGTTCACCGATGGAACAGCTCACAGAACTGGAAATTTGGAAAAGGAAATAGAGGTTACCATTAGAGGTTACGGATAGAACTGTTAACCAATAGAACTGCTCACAGAACTGGAAATTTGGAAAAGGAAAGAGAGGTCACCGTTAGACCTCACCGTTGGCACTATTCACAGAAGGTTACCAATGCACTATTCACAACTGTCTATTGTTGGAACTATTCACCTAGGGTCACCAATGCTATTGTTCACAGAAGGTTATCATTGCACTTCTCACAACAGTCTACAGTTGGAACTATTCACCGAACTGGAAAATTGGAAAAGTGTTGGGGATAAGTCACCTTGACCTCCCAGAACACCTCAAACACCATATTTTCACAAAGTAATGGACCGAAGAGTTTCGGGCCATTACAGTCTGGGTTTGTGGTTGTGAGTGGCTGGTGGCGGGGTTAACTCTCTGGGCTTTCATGTTTACTATTATTTACTTTCCTTGAATTTTGTTACATAGTGGAATTTGTAATAGACTATATACCTACCACTACATAGTTAGGAAATACAAACATTAATGTAGTGATTTGATAAGATTTTCCATTATTTAATGGATTTTTCCTTATAATATTACCTTAATATTGCGGGAACTCGTTTTAATAGTACAACATAACATTACATATTATGAATTGAACATTGGTATATTCTATATTACACATGTAAAATTTTCATGATGGCCATTATCTCCACACTAAATAAATGAATCATTCCAATCAAGCATTTTACAAAGTTTTTAGTTCAGAAATTATTGCATTTTTGAAATTATAGCCTTCAATTCTTACCAATGTTCAATTCATAATATGTAATGTTATGTTGTACTATTAAAACGAGTTCCCGCAATATTAAGGTAATATTATAAGGAAAAATCCATTAAATAATGGAAAATCTTATCAAATCACTACATTAATGTTTGTATTTCCTAACTATGTAGTGGTAGGTATATAGTCTATCTCAAAACTTTATGAATTTTAAATCATAGTATAAAATTCTAAATATGGTGTAACACTTAACAGAAATTGAAAATTTATGCATAGATAATATCACAATCATAAACTTATTTTCTCTTGAAATATCCTCAAATCATAACAATATTTTCAAATCTATTATAAAGGTTCATAAAAATTTTGTAAACCCAAAAAATAATATCCTCTGGGAGGGCCAAGGTAGGTGTCACATATTAGGCCCACTCATAATGTAATGGGGATGATCAAGTCATTACCCAACCAACCCATTCAAAGTTCTTACCCCTAGGTTCATTTTATCCACGATCTTATCGAATTCCCAATATCTGTACTTGGATATATTTTCTAGGAAAACCAGCCATCCTCTATATTAAAAAAAATTATGATATTATCCTATACATAAAATTATCTTCAAATTGTATAATATTGTTATTATCTTTTGTATATCATTCCAAATTCAATTTCCTAATGTTTCCACTATACTTCCTTTTATAAAAACAATAACACGCTAACTATAGTAACCCTAAGCCAGTGATCATTTCACTATATATGAATAAGATACATGGATTGAATCCTAGAAAGTCGAATTGTTTAGTAGTATTGGATGGATATATATATATATATATATATATATATCTGATTCTCATATTACATATGAAAACATAAAATGAAAACAAGAAAATTATAGTTGGAACTTTATTATTTCTTCTAGAGAATCCTTAAATTTTTTCATAAATACCTCCTTAAAGTAGTGTGGAAAGGAAAGAATAATAAATGATGAATTCATATTCTTAGTAAGTAAAATAATAAAATAGATTTTATTATATAATAAATAATACATGAATAATATAGAAATGATAAATAATAATTGAATATTCCCTTTAACTAATATTAAAAGGGGGAATATATCCATGGATGATGTAATGAAATGAATAACCACATGGATAACAGTAACTAGTTTCAAAATTATAATATTCTAATGGAGGACCTTATAATCATACCATTCAGGTCTTTTCTAAAGAAATCATATATAAATAGGTAAGGCGTGTACAAAATACCAAAACTAGTTTGTCTCATGACACATACTGATGCATTGAGGGATATAATATGTCATTATCATCACATAAAAATTATAATTAGTTCATCATATAATTTAAATAAATAAAAATTCAATACATTATCGATATATATATATTTGAATCATGTGAATACAAAATGATAATATTTTATATTATTGAGAAATAAAAAAACATGATCCCATTCCATCCATAGTAATTTTGTTCTTAGTATCATTATACTATTTCCATAATAATGCATACAATCCCTCATATGATTTTGAGATAGATTAGAAATACTATTATAAGATCATAAGAACATTTCTTTCATGGAAACACAATTTTCATTTCAAAATAACTTCTTTAAAATCTAAAAAATTATATAATATTAGGAAAAAAGTTTTCATTGAAATTCACATTGAAATTTTTTAAAGGAATAATTAATGAAAAGAAAAGTAATAATGGTGAGAAATTTCCTTCGTGTGGTAAATAATAATAAAATATTTCATTCACATCTTTAGTAAAAGTACCTAAATCAAAAAATAAAAAGAAAATTACTTTTATTTTAAAAAAATAAAAATGGGAAAATAGATGTTAATAAATCACTAGATATTAGAAGAAAAATTCATGGAAACATCGTAATTAAATTATAGATATGAAAAAAAATTCCCTACCAAAAAGGAATACAATTTAGTTGTTCACAAAAAGGTTCGTTCAAAACATTGATTACATAAAGGGAGGAAAATTATAGAAAGACCTTTAATTTATAGAAATTACCAGAGGAGAAGAATATATATAGAATTTAAGAAATAAATATAATTTAATTTATAATAAATAATCATAATCATAAACAATCACGAATAAGGATGAGATTGTGAAATTAACCCTTACCTTTAATTCGACACAAATTATAAGTGAATTTATCCTCATATATTAAAAATATAAATTTATTAAACTTATATACCATAATCATATTAATAATTATAACAACATACATGTTTTTCTTATGATATTTTGTCACATGTTCATCAATAATCTATCATTATCAATATGGTTTCAGGTGATAACCACTTTTTTCATGTATGTATGGATTCAGAAGTTATTTTTATTTCATCTTGATCAAGGAACCACCATGTAAAAAATGATAATAATTATATAAATATCATATATATTCATTATATACATTTTTGGTATCATCCATAAAATTTTTATATGAAACATGAATCACATCTCTTTGTGGAGGTTGTATTCCATACGGTTGCATGAGAGAAGTTTTCATTTTTCCTCGAGTGAAAGGGTAAAATGGTAAATGATATATTATATTTAAAGTATCATAACTATTTCATAAATAACATATTTAGTTATTATTTCCATCTTTCGGACTAGACATTTAAATTCATTACGGAAAACAAATTATAATGATATGAGGAAATAGTTGGATGTACGTTCACACGAGTGACGTTTCATTTTCCCTAGGATGGAAAAGAGGTAGAAATTAGTTTCCAGATGAACATAAAAGCATATTTGAATATTTATTACACTACTTTCATTATTTTAGGAGGCATACATTAAATTTCTATCATGTATAAAAAGATACAATGTGGAATGGATCTGCAAAGAAAACTACCTCTTCTTTGAGAGGATTTCATTAGTATAAAACATAAGCCTTCATAGGAGAGACTTAGGTAAAGTAAATATAGTTTTGAAATATTAAGTGGAATCTGGAATGATTTTTTTAAAGTCTTGGATAACCAATAATGTTAATTTTTTATGAATAAGGGAGGAGACGTTGTTCTGTTTTATATACTAGGGGAGGGACTCACATAGAATTAATTAAAAGACTTAAATAATATAAAGTCATTTTCTTATGCATGTCATGCCTAATAGAAAAGAAATAAGATGTACGATAATATATGGTCTAAATATTTTTTTAAAATATATTATTTATAAAATTTTATGTGGCATTGATACCAATATATCTTATTTTAATCCATAGTAAACTTGTTTTAACCTTAAATATGGAAATTTGTTTTTACAATTTTTATTATTTATTATGACCAAGAATTATGTTGATTGTATTACCTAATAATAATTATTATGATTAAAAATATGGAACTGATTTTACAATATTCAATTTTTTAAATTCGAATAAATTTATTTTAATATAATTTCCCGAAATAGAGAAAAAATAGATTTTATAGAATGTTTGTTTTATGAATAAAAATGATGTTACATCAAAAAAATATATAATGTTTATTCTAATGGATATAACAATATTTTTTTAAATCAATGGAGAATTATTTTTAATTTTAATCCAAACGAAAATGTATTGTAACATTTTAAAGACATTGTTATTGGGGATAAATTAAGAATATTTTTTATTTGAAAAAAAAAGTCCTTAGATTTCTGAAGTATTAAGCATATATTTCTATGTTCAAAATATTAATTTTATATAAATAAATTTTTTTCATAAATATACATTTTTTCTAAAAAAATGTTTCATAATATATGAATTTATTCTTATCTCATTACAATTTCATATAAGTGATAGTTTGTGTAAAATTATTTTTTTCACGCTTCACCCAAAAGTCATCAATTTCTGAAAAATCACAACAATTCACCCTATGCTAATTCTGAAAAGGTGAATTTAGAAATAATTTTAATTTAATGAATTTAAATTTATAAAAAAAATAGTTTATGTTTTAGTCACATTATTTAATAAATCAATTTTCATTATAATATTGTTTCTTTAAAATGATATTCTTACTTACTATGATTTAATCACTATTGTTACATACATTACCCTTTATCATCCATAAAATTTTTAGTATATAGCCTCATGAACTAATGTGGTTAGAACTTCATTAAAATATTTTTATGTTACTATAACACCTCTTCTATCATATGATTTCTCCAATGTACATTTATCAACTAGGATGCCTTATTCCCCAACAACCGTTCTCTAGTGTCAAGAATCCTGATAGGAACTTCGTAATAAGATAAATCATGTTCTAATTATATTTATTTATATTTTATAACTTTCATTGGGTATGAAATTTATATCTTTAATAAAGATATATGAAACGCATCATGAACTTTTGAGAGGCTACATGACATTGTAAAACGGTAAGCCAAAGATTATATTCTTTCGTGAATTTCAAAATTCTTAATATAAATTGGACATAGATAACTTTCCTTGATGGATCATATAACACCATTCCATGGAGATAAATTCTAGAAAACATGATATCCCACATTAAATTCAAAATCCTTCATTATATTATTATCATTGCCTTGATTTTATAGTTTGAGATTCCATAATATCATTCTAAAAAATCATCACTTTCATTTTTTATCCTCAAAATGATCTTTCCCAACAATATTTCATTCACCTACTTCATCCCAAAAAAATAGATAATTGCACCTCTTTCAAAATAATTCCTCATATAGTGTAATTTGAATTCATGAATAAAAGATATTATTATATATGAATTACACCAAAGGTAAACATAGATATTGAAGGACCAGAGAACACCCTTAGAGGGGAGGTCTGAATCAGGGTGTAAAATATTTCTTTAAGAATGATGGATCTTCTTCCCATGTTGGCAGGAACCAATTAAACCTATGTAAAGAGAATCTTTGTAAAAGAAACGACCATATGAAAAGATATTACACATTAATTTTACTTGGTTCACCACTAAGGGATAGTCCAAGGAGCATACACTAACAGTGTTTTGGTCGTACCTAAATACACTAATCTTTACTAGTTGTGGAATACAATATTTCATACATACTCACTCAATTCTAGGCACACAATCTTTATAAAATTTTGGGGATAGCAAACTCCATCCCTCAAAAACACTTCTGTTGACTCCCCTTAGATCACTACTTCAAGATAATTCTAACTCATTTTATCGACTTGAAGGTTGTTTCAATAGATTTGAATTAAAGTCATTGTCTCTATATAGCATGAGACTCTTCTTGGATCGTATACCTATGTTGATGCACTTTGAAATCCATATTCACTAAAAAACTAATATTCAAAACATCCTTTCATGAATCTCCTTTGTGAATCTCACTACCTTCACAAAGCACCCTTCCCTCACAAATATCACTAAGTCATTATGGGATACCCCATCATTGTGAAGAACCCTTTTCTTGTAAGCATTGGCATCATTCAAGACATAACTAATCTTTTTTCGATGCTCAATTTTTTATATAAATCGATATTTATGGAGATCTCCACTGGATTTTCCGTGAATAACTTCCTTTAAAATGAAGTAGGGTAGCCTTATATTTATAGGCTCAGTCGTTCGTGATGCCCCACCGCCTCCAATGTATTTTTTGGATCTTTAAAAAAAACATCTTCATGGTGCTCCTCCATTCGTGATTCATCATTGAGATTTGACATTGTCATGAGGCTTTTTTTCATACCATCTCTCGCTCATGATGCTCCAATTCTCGTAATCGCAGGGAACATTGTCACTGATCGCAATGCTCTATTTTTTCATGAACATCATCCCAATCATCACGAATCAAACACAAACCAAACTTTATTTCCAGTAATGAACAACCTTGTTTCCAACAGATCCCACATTCCATGAAATTAATGTGACTGTGATATCAACATATTTTTAAATTTGTGTATCATCCTTTATTACTACCCATTAGTTCAAGGGTGATACTAGGTTCCCAAATGATTCTTAGTGTATAAATCCTTCTGAATATTCTTTTAGGAATTTTATATGAACTACATATCATGATTAGATATAGTGAAAATTAGGTCCCTATAAAGTATCCAACTTCATTAATATAGATTCATTCATCAAACTAAAGAGGAAGATCTCCCATTATAGAGAAGAAGTGTGAAGACTTCATTAGATGGTCAAGATTAACCCATATGTAATCTAACTATCTATGAGCCATTGGAAATATGGTTATAATTTCTATAACAATATCATCCCATTTCCACATAATCATAGGTAGTGGATATAATATTTCATTAATATTTGTCTCTCAACCATCACATGTTGATATATTATGTGTCTTCATACATTGTCTAAATTTTCCAACTTCATATCATCCTACCAAAAATGTTCCTTCAAATCCTAATTCATTTGGGTGCTATAAGGTCAGATATGAAAAAATATTCTATGAGACTCATCTACTAATTAAAATTATATATCAAAAATGGATACATGACATATACGTTTTGAAATTTTCAAAATATCGTCTTCATAGATGATGTCTACAGAATTCCCATCATTTACATATTTAATTTTCTTATGAATAGTATTATCATTATGATGAAAACTATTTATTTTCTCCAATATTTATTTTTTGAAAATCATTAGTAATTTATGTGATTTTTTCCCTTCCTTAATGATCCCATAAAAAAATTAGATGTTTGTGAATATAGGATCATTATAAATCCTAATTTTAGTTAAAACTCAAGGATATTTCAAACCCAATGCATCGACAACATTATTTTCCTTACTAGGGTAGCATTGTATTAATCAATCATAATAATTTATTAGTTATAACCATAATATTCTCCTCATGTTGAGATATTTATATTAGAAGATGTATTTGAAACTTTTTGGACTCATATATATTTTACATCACTCACAAAAAAGGTAATGCTTTTATATCATCAATGAAAATATTACTGATTCCCACTCAAGATTATGGGTTGGATTATTCAGTTTATAATTATTTAAATAAATTGATGTATAGGAAACATATCTATGATTATACATAAGGAAACATCCATGTACATTCATTAATATGTCATTATATATAAAAAATCCATCCCTTAACAATGGAAAATTAAATATTAGTGCACTAAAAAACATCATCTTTAATTCTAAAAATCATTCCTTATATTACTCTAAATATATGAAATTTACCCCATCCCAAATTTACTTGGATAATAGATTTTTTAATAAAACGAGTTTTTAACATATCATTGCTTGTAAACTAATAGTAGAAGGTAACTATATACCTATGTCATATTCATCACCATTAGAAATTCCATCATTTTCTTTTCTAGAAGGATCCACTGATACTCCATCCATAGAGACATTATAACCAAAAAATGAAACTTCCTAAATCTGAAATTCATGTTTACAATATCTTCTATATAAAATATTTTCACTAAAAGACTTAAAAATCATTTTCATGAGATTCTTATACTCATTATAGAATTTTGATTATATAATATATCATTACTAAACACCAAAAAAATTATTGAGTTAATCCTTGAATATATTGTTCAAAATATCTATAAAAACAAAGGGTTAATTAGCCAATACAAAGGAAAATATTGTAATTTTATAATGTCCATACCTTTAATAAAATTCCATCTTTGAAATATCTTCCTTTGTTACATGGAATTAATGGAAGCCAAAATAAAGATCAATCATTGAAAAATATTGATTTCTTTGAATATGATGAAACAGTTAATCAATATGGGGAATATGATATTGGTTCTTTATAATAAGGGAGTTTATTTCCATATAATCATCGAACAACCTCATATATTGATCATTATTTTTTACAAAAAAGAATAGGGGTTCCCTACAGATAAACACTAGGGAATATAAATCCCTTATCACAAAACTATTTCCTTCACATCCAACAATTCAATTGTGGTCATCCTATATGTATTATTAGATATAGGTTATTCATTAGCGGTGTAATATAGGGAAGAATCAACTTCAGACTCTGGGGGGTTTCTGGGTAGTTCTTTAGGAAACGACTCAATGCATTCCTTCTTATTGCAACATCCTCTTTTCTAAGGATACTATTCCTATTTTTGGTTGTCTCTCATCTTCTTATGTAATAATATCTTTATAGAGGTCTACTGGACGTGTATACATATAGTATTTAGATGAGATTGGATCCACTGTGAATATAAGAGATTACATATATCTATTAAAAGTATAATCTTCGTTAATCAATAATAAATTATCACATTATAGTTTGAAAACTAATTCGTTCTAAGGAGTGTATCAATTTTACCCATTTGTATAATAATCAATTTTTCATATGGAAATACAAGATGATCATTCGAAAAGGAATGGAAGTTAGTCAAACTTATAGGTAAGGAAATTTTCCATAATAAATTATAGCATGTAAAGTAATTCATAGTGAAATTATATTTCAATATTATTTTATAGGGTCTAAACAACATTATTGTAAACTCTTTATAAGTTGTGATTCCCTTGGGATCCACCACTTTCTCCCACTGTGTTTCAATGACACTTTTGAATAAAAATTTAATTTATAGTGATATATGGTATGTATATATGTCATAATGGAACATACTGAAATATCTATTTTGTAGTATGATTTTAACTACGAGTTTCTATTAAAACCTCCATAACACCTTGAAATTATAAATTAGGAACATTTTATTCTATAGCATGTATGACATGAAACACCAAGCATAGAAAATAATATAACAACATGAGACATTTTGATATATTTATATTTAGAAAAATTCAATATTTCCAATATCATATATTACTTGAAACATAATGTTACCTTTCTCTACATAGAAATTGGAGTTCATTGCACACAAAAATGATTTTATTCAATTACTTTTGTTACACATAAGAGTGAGTTTCACTAAATACTATTAATGTTATTATTTAAAATTAAAATCATATCATATCCCATAAATTAGTGTTTATAAATAAGATTATATAAAATATTAAAATATGGTCGAATTCACTAGCTACCAATTGATTATAAATGAAAATAAAAACTAATTTAATATAAAGGAAATGTTATTATAAATAGCTATTTTTATGCATCCAAATGAAATTTATCTTCATAGATAAAATTGATTATTGTTAGTGAATGAATAGAAATGAAATTTAAATTTTTTATATATTAAATAAAATGTGTTTACATTGATAAAATATATTTTGTTGGAAAAATATTAGAATAAATCAAATTTTACGCATAAAAAGATTTATTTTTTAAGGTAGCTTTCCCACCTTTTAACGGCACACTTGTTTAAAAAAATTATGAACCTTTTATAAATTTTTTTGGGAAAATAAACTTCCTTTTTTAAAATGGAAATTCAAAATTATCCTAAGGTTATTTTTATTATTTTTCTACATGTTTAATTTTTTGTTGATAGTGAAAATACTAAATTTTAATTGAAAATTGACTTTTTATCTAAATAATATATAATTATAAAATTTATTTTAAATTTTGTTAATATTTAATTTTATAAATTATATATATATAAATACAATTTAGGTAATTGGAATAATTTTCATATTGAATTAATATATAAATACATAATGAATGTTTGGACATTTTCACTTTAAAAACCCTCTTTCTCATTCCATTTCTGGGATTAATTTCAAGTAAATATTTTCCCCTAATGTGAATAAAATTTGGTTAAATTGATTCCATATTTATAATCATAATAATTTATAATATCTTGTAAGGTCAACTTATTATTTACCCAAAAATATTAGTGAAAACAATTCAAATTTCTGACAGTGATTATGGTAAAATGGGTTTACTTAGTGTTTAGGCATTAATCTTAAGTGTCCAAATCACATACACACTTTTCCAAAACCAATTAGATAGAAGTAGTTAGATTATATCCCAAATTTTATCATATTTGGATTATTATTTGAGGCACATAATGTAATATATATCTCCCAATAGTGTTTACCTTTTGTTATTTACAAGAATAACACTCCTCCTTCACTATAAAAGGGAACTCATACCCCCTCACTTTTTCACACCACCAAACCATTTTTCTCAAAAAAAACACAAAAAAATCATTTCCCTACATCCCTATACTCATCCTATTATCCTAAATTATGGATTCAATCCAACCAATGATGTCTTTCACTGAAAAACATAATCTGCTACCTGAAAAATGAGGTAATGTTCTTCAACGAGTACTTTTGTTATATTTATTTCACCATCCCTTCAATTATTTGAATATATTGATTATATAAAAACCTAATTATATTAAATATAATTAGATATTTTTATGATAAGATTTTTCCTACACTTTCACTCACTTGCGTCAAATGGGATACGCGATCATCATTTGTGTGTACGATGGACTACCGCCTTGCGAATCAATGTTCTTCATTCTTCCATTACAACTTTTTAGTGTTGGGAATAATGGTGGATTTATAGTTTATATATGATATATATAGTATTTATAACATATTAATTCTTATTTAATTATTATATATGACAAACCTTTAATATTTCCTTGTTTTCGTTATATGATAACATCGTTTGTGGACGCGTGGACTGCCACCACCTCAAAACGATGTGATTCATTCAAGCTTTAAATGGAATGTATTAAGGTTATTCTTAATAAAAATTTGTGATATATATGAAAATAATATTATAATTGATTTATAATATATATTCCATTTAATTTAAATTAATTTAAAAATATTTGAAAATCGAAATAGTTTTCATGCGTACGTACAACCTACCATCTTCATGAACAATGTATTTCATTATATGTCTCAAAATTTTATAGATTTCCATAAATACATATATACTAAATATATATGATGTTTACATAATGGTTTAAATTTAGGATATTATGAATTCCTTCTCTAGGTAATAGGAACAAAAAAATAATAGGTCAAAACATACTCGAAAAACAAAGAAATTAACATGTGAATCAATGAACAAAATGAAAGATTATTAACAAAAAGATGATGAGATGTTATAAAATGATAATATATAATATTATAAAAATGAGTATGGTTATTTAATGAGTTCTTAACATTATTAAATCCAGTATACATGAGTTCAAATAATGTTCAACCAAAGGGAAGTGTAAGGTAAGGGATTCTGTCTCAATATCATTTCATTGAGGAATATTGTAATGTTATGCACTAAACAACTTTTATAGGGTTTATACACTACCCATTTGATAGCTAATATCATGAATAATAAATTATTCATGGTATGTTAATTTTAAATTTTAATTATTTCAACTAAATGGATTTTAATTAAGAGTTATCAAGTGGTAAAGAATTTCATAAATCAATTTATTTTCATTGAGTTATATTACATCCTCATTATCGTTAATTATATATGATTTTTTGAATAATAAATTTTGACTACTTATTGTTTTATTTCAAATTATTATATTTTTATTTATATTACATATAAATAATCAAATCATTGGTTGATTCTCACTTTAATTTTATGTCTATTTCAATTGTTTATTTCATTTTTCCAGGATTATTTACCCTTGAATTTCAATTAAAGTAAATAATCTGATCATTGTCTAATAAACACTTTAATTTTGTTCTACTCTATTTTTTCATGATCATTTTCAAGTAATTGTACCATTTTCCAACTCTTTGTCACTTAAAAGCTTTTATAAAAAAAATTAAGAAAACCCGACTTCAATTCTCCCTTCAATTAGAAATCAATTTTATATTACAACCATGCTTTTTATTAAAACTATGTTTCCTAAAAATATTTTTTAAACTCTCAAAAAAAATTTATTAAAGGAGTTTTTAGAAATTATTATAAAACTAATATTCATATCATTATCTGAAAGAGGGAACCTTTCTAACCTTTTTATAGTATGACAAGAATATACTTTTTACCTTGCACGACATGTATGGATTTACACAAATTTATTTATTTTAATCTTCATATTCATGTTTAAATGGTTACATTTTGAAGAAAATGTTTTGAAAAGTGATATTCACGGAAAATGAATTTAAAAAATCTAAATAAAAAGAAAATTTTTCAAATGAGTGTTTTTAAAATATCTTTTTATAGTATTTATCTTCATCAAGGACAACGACCCTTTATTTTTACTCCACTTGGGGTATGTTTTATTGATACCATCCTTATTCTACCTCTAGATTTTTTATGATTAATTTGGCTAAGGATGGTATTGAAATTCACTTCCTTGACTCATTTTTTTAGTCCCATTGAAATATTCACTTTCCTGCAATCATAGGACACTAAATTTCCCCTAATTTCTATATCATTTATCATGGATGTGATTATTTCCTAAACTTCATACAATTTATACATATTTTTTCTACTTTTAAATTTATTTGATTAATTGGGGAAATATTGATAAATATGTATCTTTTATTAAATACTTAAATTTGATGATGATGCACATTGTTTATTAATTAAATAGATTATTTGATATATGAGAAATGATTTGGACTACAAATACACACTTTAGGGACTATTGGAAATAATCCCCTTGGTGCATCAACAGTCTCATGAGATGAAATTAGTTGGAAACAAACCCTTCATGTTTGTTTACAAGAAGAATCAGACGGGTTGCTACCCATAGACTTAAACTATCATAAGAATAGGTCTTAGAAGTATAGTGTTTTAGGTGCTAGATACATGACCTATGATTATTAATCATTTCCATCATTTAGGTTATTATTATCTAGAGAATTTCATTATGAAAAAAAATATATAGATGCATTTCATTCTCTGTCTATTTATTAAATGGAATGTGTGATTAGTTATTTACCATGGAATGTTGTTTACACATTTCCTTATCGATTTATTTATTACATGGAATGTGTGTTCAGTTATTTACATTTTCATAAAATTTACACATATCCTTATCAATTTATTGATTACATGTCATGTGGGTTCAACTATTTACCATTCCATATTGATTATGCACATTGATTAATTTTTCCTTTTGTTGTACTTAACCCTTACTGAGAATTTGGGCTCACCATTATTTTGTTTCCATTCCCCAATAATCCATGACGTGTACTATGAATGATATACAATGATATTCTAGATGAAATAATGTTATTTTAGAAAAAAAATATGTTGTGATTTTTGGGTTCAATTGTAATACAAGACTCATTTACATAAAAAGATTACCAAGACTACTAAACTATTAAGTCCTTGTGGTGTGATTTACATGTATCTTAACCAATGTAATGGTAGTATGAAACCTGCTCCAGGATTATTGTGGTTAGGTTTATATAAAATACACTCTTATGGTGCTACAGAAATATCATATTTTATTAAAAAACATTGAATAAATAAATAGTACAAAGTTGTATAATCAAATAAAACAGTAGATAATTTTTGAGTCTATAATCAATTTACCTTCCACTATATCTTTAGGAACACCAAAAATATATTCATTGATCACATATACTTGTTCAATATCCCATATCCTTTTCTGAGGCATATTCCTTAATCTTAGGAGAATTCATTCAAATAGTGCCTCGTCTTCGTATAATGGAAGAATTGCACATTGGAAACATCATTGTTATCCTTGAAATCACTATACAAGTTCCATTTCCCTCCACAATAGATGAAATCTCCAATTCCCATCAATAATGGACCATGTCGTTTAGTACTATAATTATCTCAATTTGGAAGATTTGCCCTTCCCTTCTTCCCTTTTTCATATTTCCTTTTCCGGAGAGCTTAGTTGCCTACTTCTTTTCTTATTTTCCATCTCACATATAAAAAATCTAAAACTATTACTCATTCCCAAGGTTAATTGATTCTATATCCTAAAATAATAAAATTAACATATAGGATAATACCCTTTTAAGTCTAGGTTTTTTTCACATTAGTCAAATGATTAATCTTAATTCTTAAATTATGCATATAATCAACAACATGAGTTACTACCCTTGTAAGTCTAGCTTCATTCCAAGAATATTTTTTACTTCCTTTTTCCTTACATTGAGGAATTGCCTCTCCATATCAGCTCATTGCTAATGAGGAAAGTTTTTTCAATGAATATCTCTTAAATGTGATTCACATCATATTATTTATTTCCTCCAACGCCATAATGTTTTTGATCCATGACCACCATAGATTAGCGTATCCTTTAAAATAATTAGTACTTACCCATGCATTCACACGGAAATACGTTCAATGCTTACTTTCAAGAAGATAAGAATAAGAAAATAATATAGAAGAATATGTAGGATAATATTGAAAACATATTGGAGAATATATGATAATACATAAGGAAAACATAAGTATACCATCACTGTACAAAATAAACCATTGAAATGTTTGAGGGAGAATATATGGGAAACATATAAGAGAATATAGAAGGAAAGTAAAATTATTTGAAAACATATAAAACATATAGGAAAATATAGTGCATAACAGTCAATGAAAATAAAAACAACATATTTGCAGAAAAATTAAATGAACGTGTATGAAAATATAAAAGAATAAGGATAAGTAAATAGGTCACGTTGTATAAGAAATCATAAGTATCAACTTTCAAATACATGAATAAAAAGAACTAATAAACAGTGATTAGAAAAGTTTATTAAAAAATGAACAGGAATGAAATTACATAACTATTGATGTCACTGAGATATTATGACAAGTACATGAAAGAAATATTGTACAGGAATTCTATAAACAGCTGGATATTCCAATGAACATGAATGAAATGAACATTCAAAAGGACATTTTCATTTGTAGACATTCATTAGAAGTCTTTATGTCACCGAGAAACTACGTCACAGTGTATAAATATCCAACTTCAAATGCCTGAAAAACATTTCTGCATACAAAAAAATCCTTACAATAAGAACACCAGAATTTGTAGAATAAAAAAAACGATAAAATAAAAGTATTAAATTGAAATGAAAAAGAAAAGAAGTCGGAAAAATAGGTAAAGTGGACATTCCATCATTTGTTTTTGCCATCAGATTGTACCCTTTCCTTCAGAAAAATGTCAATGAAAAAAAGCCTGGGTATTGTAGTGAAGTGAAAAAGAAAATGTCATTAAGATATGGATTATACGTATCTAGATGTTCCCCCCAAAAAAACATCCAACAGCTCCTCCTAACCCCTACCCTGCTCTATCCATCCCCTTCCCACATATATGCTTGGTTCCAACCCAATCCCAGCAGATCTGCCTCCCACATCAGGCCCTCCTCTGCCCAGCCCCCTCCCCCAACCACTCCACCCTCTGCCCATCCTATTTCCCCAGTAGCCCCCTCCTCCCTCCCCTCCCTTGGAACCTGGCCAGCCCCCCCCCCCACCCTCATCCTCCCCTCCCCTCCCCTCCCCTCCAAGCTACCCAGCGCCCTCCCCCATGTCCTCATTATCCCCAGCCCTCCCCTCATCCTGGCCCCCCTGCCCTCACCCTCCCCTCCCCTCCCCTCCCCTCCAAGCTGCCCAGCGCCCTCCCCCCTGTCCTCATTATCCCCAGCCCTCCCCTAATCCTCCCCTCCCCTCCCCTCCCCTCCCCCCTGGAAAACCTGTTCCTGCAGCAGTCCCCCCTCCCCTCCCCTCCTGACTGCCCAGCGCCCTCCCCACTATCCTCAATATCCACAGCCCTCCCCTCATCCTCCCCTCCCCTCCCCCTAGCCAACATCTTCCCCAAGCAGCATTTTAACCTCCCCTCCCCCCCCAGCAAACCTGTTCCCCAAGCAGTCCCCCCCCCCTCCTGACTGCCTAGTGCCCTCCCCCATGTCCTCATTATCCCTAGCCCTCCCCTCATCCTCCCCACCCCTCCCCTCCCCTCCCCCTCCCCTCCCCCCTGGCCAACATCTTCCCCAAGCAGCATTTTAACAGAACATTATGAGAAGAATAAAATGTTGGATTTAAAGATAGCCTCATGAATTGAACTCAAACATAACAAATAATGCACCCAACTTGGGAACTGTACTGAAACAGAACAAAACACATACTCACCACATGAATTAAACTGAAACAGAGCAGAAAACGGACCCAAATCAAATCCCTAAGGCCTCGCTAAGTGCTAGCAGTCCTGTAGGGTCATAAATACAGGTGCATTAATTAAATGTAGCACAGAGTACATAACAGTTTAGAAGTTGTTACCTTTTAATAACAATAACACATTGCAATACCTTTTTTCAAATTTGAGATATGCAAAAGAGAATATCACCAATAACCTCAAAGGATTGGTTTTTATAGTCCAATAATCAAGTCTAAGATAGCCAATAATCATGTGTTGTGTAATGTCATTCATATAAACCATCCAATGAGCCAATAAAAACGCAATTCATTACATTACATAAGAACGTACCTTGAATGGACCATTAATGGTTCTAAAAATGATTGTGGAACATATTTCATCCAAATAGGGAAACCGCTGCACTTTGTAAATAAATAAATAAAATATCAATGTTTTTTAATGCAAACTCATTAATATATTGTACATACAAAAAACCCTCAAAATTACTCCTAATGTTGTTGGGCACAGACAGAACGCCCCATTCTGAGATGAATGTCTCGACCTAATTGCTTCTCCAGCTTGATGAATCTGCCCAAATAATATCCCCCTTCTTAATAGTATTTCTTGCAAAGAAAACAGACAACAGAGTGCTTCAATGAACTCATTATCATCAGCTAACGGTCCCATTGCTGAACAGGTTTGTCTGAATGTACTATGAGTAATGTTGTTCACTGTTCTAATATAATCGTATGAAATCGCACCTCTGACTTTTGTAAGTAGAATTCGCAAGTAATATAGTTCTCTAGAAGACGGTGGCACATAGTACAGTCTACCAATACTGAATCCCTGTTTGCGCGGGTACCATTTTTTCACAATACAGGTAGACAAATTTTGTTGGGAATTCTGCATATGTTAGAGTTCTGCCCTCTGGGTACAACAAATTTTCTTCAAACCAAGAGGTGAACATGGTATTAGAACTGGTGCTACTATTTAATATGTCTTCAATATTTTCACAGTCTGCATACGTCATGTTGTTCTGTCCAGGTAAATGAAACTGCAGTCTATCAACAGGAGGATATCTGAAATGGATATCATATGAAAAGATCCTCCAGGAAGCTTCATAGGGTGAGATGTACCGGCAGTCTTAGTACATTTTGATCTCATCAACGCTGTTATTAGTTGCCCGGTTGTTGTTGTCATAAAGTGATGAAGTGACACGATCATGGCCTTTGCTTATATATTTGAAAAGGTACTTGATAGAGGAGGATTGATTGCAAATTTCAATATTCAGATGAGCTTTATATTTTAGAAGAAGAACTAGATTATATGGCACAACAAAACGATTGTCTAATGCTAATCCATTTTTGACAACTGTACATCCATAATTCCTTCTCTGATAGACAACATCACCATCGCCATCCATTGTTGTATGCTCAACAAATTTTTTGGAATAATATTTTCAGAATTTTCCATTCCGCATACAAGGTGAGCGACGATTCGCATCACCACAAGGCCCATGGATCATAAAATTTGCTACTGCTTCATGAAGTTTTGGAAAGGTACCTTTATTTGGAATTTCGGCCGTAACAATTTTGTTAATGTCTGTTGGAGTGACAACTTTGTCTTTATGGCTAAGAAATAATAGAATGTGCACGTGCGGTAGTCCTCTTTTCTGAAACTCTACAGTACGAACAACTACATTGGAAGACAAAAGATATATGAGAAAGCATGTGGAAGAAATGTGTAATATGCTGTTAAAAGCAAAAAATAAAGTAGTAGGTTTTATTAGTGATGAAGCTTGGTACCTGCTCGAGACTTTCCGAAAAAACAACATTCACGTAAATCTTTCATTAGTTTCCCCAACTTAATATTAAATATTCTTGAAAGTATATGAGGAAAGTCTGATGAGCGCATATTTTTTTCCTTAACAAATCTCAAAACTTCAGGCCACATTGGATTACATGTAAATGTTAAAAAAAGATTTGGATACCCCTACCCAATTACAGATTTACACTGAATCTTGGTAATTCTAAATCATATATCTCGGGCCGCCCATAAATGAGGAAGGTAAAATGATACGCTTCCCACATGAAGACCCATCTCGATCACCTCTAAGGAAAGCATCCTGCAAACCGTTGTAAAGTTCTGCCCTCAAACGCTTTTGATTGAAGCGAATAAAAGATAGTCTTTGAGACTCAATCATTGTATATGCGTCCACGATAAACTGTTGCAGAAGCCTCCTTGAATAAAGTAGACATGATGAATCATTGTAACGGAACTGAAGGTGAAAGGATAAATATTCTCCCATGGTAACTTTTCTTAGTTTTGCACTTGGATTGAAGGCAGTTGCACGATTGAATATGTTATCGACATATACATCCTCTCCTGTGAAAACCAATGGATATTGTAGAGGGAGGTAAAGCGGGTGAAGCTCATCTATGCGCTGAAATTCGCCACTTTTTTTTTGAATGATGATATCTCTCTCATGATTCATATCTTCAATGTCGCCAACAATCAGCATTGCGATCTCAGATGTAGTTGGTAAGTTGTATGTTTGTGCATCACTTCCTCGTCTCCTAAGTAGTCTTAGCTTTAAATTTGTAGTGCCAGTACTTTCGATAACATCCCTAGCTCTTCTGAATTGTCATGATAAAGCATTAATTTCATGGAGCATTTCTTGTAGTTTCTGAACAACACTTAATTATATAACAGAGTTTTTAGTGCTGTCGTCAAAGAAGCATATGAAATAGTTAAGTAGTTAAAACCAGAATACCAAAAATTGAAATCTTACCACTTAATGTAGTAGTCACCTGATGGCCTGCAGTCTATTGTGAGCCTCATTTGCTGTGTCATATACATATAGCTGAGAAAACTTCGGTGGTTGTCAATCAGGAGGACATAAACTTCCAATACGATGGTAGTTCTGTCCATTTAATCTAAAAATATTTGGAGACCCTCCACAGTTCACAGATTTTTCTACTTTGCCGCCCAATGATGTGAATGAAAATAGTGAATTGTAAATGTGCATGTGGTCTTGGAATGTTTTTGAAACACTGGAGGTTGAATTGAAAACTAATGATCGAAGGTATTCTGGACATTCAGGCAACTGTTGTAATGCAATTTTTCCTAGCGAGCAACATAAAGAAAACCGTGGGATATGTCGGTGGCTATATCTTTTACTCCTCTCTTCATACCAAAAGGTTGAACCGCAGTACTCACAAATGTTAGTAGGGTCTCCACAATCTGAATATTCTGTAGGAGAAAAATGTAAGTATAGTTGAAAATAATGGGGATGGAAATAGTTTTTTAATTTTATCGTATACAAATACATGGTAGTAATTTGAGTACTACTTAAATGTAAATAACTTGTTCGTTCAAGACTTTGATGTTGTAGTGATGTATCTGCAACATACGAGATGAAGTTAGTCGTTATTAATGTCAAAATAAAAATATAAAACATAAAATGAAATAGTTTTTTTGTTGAAAATATGTCGTAAAGTACGACAGACATCTAAAGTTAATAGCAGAACCTCTTTCTGTGTTTGTTGAAGGAGTAGTTTCTATGGTTCTTTGATTCGCCGCTTCCAGTTCCTCAGGCGGATGTGTAGTACCTGCATGCCCCCAATCTTAGAATAACCCCATTGGTTACAATGTTATTAAATTTTATAAAATGGGTATTACGTTAATGTAATTATCATATTTATTCAGGACTTTGTATGTGAAGTGATATTTTTGAAACATTCGACTTGTAGTGATTCGTTATTAATGTGAAATTAATAATAGAGAACATTCAACGAAACTGATTTCTGGAGAAAATATAATGTCAAATTTGACATACCTCCATAGTTTATAACATGAGTCATGTCATAGTTTGTTGATGTAGTAGTTTCTCTGATCGTCTGATTATTCATTTGTTGTTCCTTGGTATGATGTGTAGTACCTGCATGGTTGTGTCGTTACAACGACACTATTCATTACATTGTTACTAAAAAGTATATATTGTAAATATATAATAGATAGAGATGAAAAACCTGTAATGGTAGTAGGACAGCAGTAAACGGATGTGGTTGATAAAGGAAAGTTATTCCTGATATTAGTAGAAGTAGTACTGTTCATTATTGAAGGCACATGTGTATAATTCAATATTGCACTGGCAGAGACTAAATCATATAGTCAACTGTCTTATACTTACAGTGACGAGGAGGCATCAAATGGCTCTGTAATAGTACGTCCATTTGTATTCGTACCTTTTAAGAGTAATAATGAGAAATGAATATGCATAATAGAAATGCAACATATTGTCCATTTATTAAAACAAAGGTCATTGACAACATTCTTACAGAATGAAAGACTGTGTTGTATCATGGTATTTGGTCGTTGCTTTTTTTTGTTTGATACATCATATAATGTTAACAGATCCGAACAGTTATGAGGGACTGTGAAACAGAAAGATGAAATGGTTTAGCAACCTATGATTACATATTTTGCAATATAAAATTGATGTATTTAAACTGTAGAGAGTAAACTGAAATTACCGTTGCTGCATATAGGTGAGAATGGAATGCGTCGATGTAGTACTGTGTTATTAGCTAGTGTGACAACTTCGGCTGTAAAACATTGTCCTGCTGTTATTTTTATCGTAATATTCACAGTAATGTTGGAATATATATTGTCAGGAAGCAAGATATTATAGGAAAGCAGTATGATACTTTCATTTGAAATATGTTTACTAAAAAAAGTAATGGAATTGGTAAATTGAACTGACAATTACTGGTTGTTGGTGTAAGAGGCAACCAGACACCTCTTTGCATGCTTGTTGTTGGTGTTATAGGTTGAATTGCATCAATGTTTTTAGTAGACAATCTGCTTGTGCCATTGCAATTATCAAAAAGTTAGAAGTTGTTGGTTGGTAAATAATGAAACACTATCTGGAATGATGGGTAAAAAGAAGAGAACCTGATTGTCGTTGTTGTCGCAATAGTCTTCTTTGTAGACGTGCGTCTTTGAATCTCGATGGGGAGTGCATGTTTTTATAGTGTATCTTTTTTATTTGATTGTAAAAGAATAGAACACAACCATAAAAACAGGAAAATGCAACATTGTGATCAGCTGATAGACAATATATATTCTAAACACAACTGTGCCATATAATGTGGATGTAGTCACATTCTGAGGGCTGTATGTCCAAACGGTACATATGACAGTTACATGGCGAAGACACGTAAAACTATCATTATTGAATTAGGATATAGTATTATGAAATTGCATTAGTCCATGTGAATGTGGAATTAATGTGAACATTAACTAAAGCTGTAGGTATGACAGAAAAGTATGCAGACATACCTATTTTAGAAGCTTACAGCTGCTGCCTGATAACCGAGCAAGATATTCTTAAGACCCAAGAGATCCAGCAGCGACTGCAGTAGGTTCTGAATACCTAGTTTGCGGATTTCTGTAGAGATGCAATTGGTTTGTTGCAAAGAAGTGTTGGGTGTAGATTTCCAAGAAGTATCTTGTCGTTGGATGTTGTCGATGATGAAGCTGTAATGCTGGAGAAATCAAAGCCTGTGAATGGGAATATTTCAGGCGCGATAGCGGAAAATTATGCAGGTGAGAAGAAGATGTCTACAAGGAGACACGATGTCGAGATTTGGATGGAAAATTTTGTAATTGCATGTTATGGAAGATGCTGAATGTACTGAAGATGCGGGTAAGGAACGCACAGTTGGATGAAGAAGGTGGTTGTCGAGGGTTTTACCGATGCAGGAGCATTGTAGGTAAATCACGACGGCAGTGGATTTAGTATTTTCCTTGAATCCTCTTGGTGACGACTTGAAGAAAGATATGTCTTCTTGCAAGAAGTAAATCAAGAAGAAACAAATTCAGTAGTATGTTTCCTCAATTATAAAAACTGCAGCAACACCCTGATACTTCAAATCAATAGGTCGGCATAGGAATGGGATGTAGAGTGAGGCAAACCCCTTATATGTCCATTAAATGTTCGGTGAATCGGATCCGGACAACACAATGAAGATGCAACAGAAATTATGGGTCCAATTCCATACGAAACCCACTTAAAATCTGGATGAAATTCAAATCATCAAACACAAATGGTATTCACAAGCAGGAAAAGTAAAATATGAAATATAATAGCACAATCAAAGAATATGAGTAAACCGAAATAGCAGGGAGGGCGTGGAGGAGCATGTTGGACGAAAATCGAATTACCAGGAGGCGGACTCTCGGCTGGAAGGTCGAAGGCGTGGGAACCCTTAGTGTAGCGGAGGATTGAGACGTGGAATAGCCGAAGGAGGAATCGTCGGTTGGGGCGAACGTGTAGGCGGAGGAGTTGAAGCCGGAGTCGTCGTTTGATGAGAAGGCGTAGGCGATGGAGACGATGGCGGATGAGCTGAAGGTGGAAAACCCGGAATCAGACTCGTGGCTGGAGAAGGGAATGAGGTAGCGGAGCGGTAGAGGGGAATCAGGGAGGGATGTGGAACCCTAGTGCTCAGAGAGCGGATTCCATGAGGGTATTCGAGGGCGGCTACGAGATGCTGCGGAGGGAAATCCCGACGGGGGTAGGAATTGCGGGAGGATTTTTTTTGGGGTTAGGAGGATAGCCGGCCGAATTGGGGTGTCGTGGAGGGATATGAAGGTGACACGTAAGGGAAAAAAAGCTTGCATTAGTATATATATAGATAATATTCTTTGATAGGTTTCTCTATTTTTCTACTTCCAAAATTGTGAAATTTATTTTCTAAGGAATTGATCCATTTCTTGGATAATAATGGATTATTAGTCCGATTAAATGATAGAGGTTATTGATTCCTAAAATGGTAGAAAAATATTGAGCCATGTTGGGGATCAGTAGGATTCTCCACAAAAGCAGGCTTATGAGTCATAACATAAGCCATCTAGGCCAACACGGTTTTAATAATTTCATCTTTGACTCTTGTTCCAACTATAACATCATTTTCATTTTTTGATGGAAATACCAATATAGATTACGTTCTTTGATATAGTTTTCATTCCTTTCAATAAACATAATTTCTAAAAAAAATGAATGCAATAATTTAGTTCACGACACTATAGAATATAAATCATAGCATATAATTCTATATTTGGGGTAACACTTAACATAAACTAAAAATTTATCCATAGATAATATCAGAATCATATCCTTATTATCTATACAAATATTCTTAAATCTTTAAAATATATTTTTAAATCATTCATAATAGTTTTTATCGTTCATGGGAATCAACCAAAGCGTATACCTTGGGTGTTTCTAGATATGTGTGTAGTCTTAGGTACACTCATCATGAACAGGTCATGATTGTGTTCATAGTCAATCCACCCCATTTAGAGTTTTTATCCTTGGTGCATCTATGCCCTAGCCATATACACATGCTAGTATCCATATAGGGATTTATTTACGAATAAAGCCACACAATATCTACTTTAACAAAATATTATGATATTACCATATACTTAAACATATCCACATAGTCTATCATAATATTAGGTTATATGATCAATATTTTCCTAAATCTAGTTCGCATGGTTTATATTGAACTTCCTTTGATACCAATTGTAACATCTTGACTTTGGTAACTAGGAACTAGGGGATATTTTAATATATTGGTAGAGGATACAAGGCATCACATCATAATGGATCAAATAGTTTAGTAGTCATGAGATACTAGATAAATACAAGATTCTAACATTACATCTGAAAACATGAATTATGACATAAAAATACTACCTAAAACGTTATTATTTCAAATAGTAAATATCAGATTTCATTCATAGTTCAGTTCTTTGAATTCAAGGGGAATGAAAGAAAAACAAAGTGTGAACTTAGATTCTCAGTAAGGGAAATAATAAAATAGAAGCTATCATATAATAAATGAAACATAAATAATATAGAAGATAAAAACAAAAAATAATATGTCTTAAAACTAATAACAATAAAGATGAATATATAAATGGATGGTAGAACAACATAAATAATCACTTGGATAACAATATCTAGTTTTATAATGATAGAATTCAACATGTTATACATCATTATCTCAATCTCAAGGCCTTTTGGAAAGTTATCATACATAAATAGGTCAAGTATATACCAAATACAAAAACTAGTGTGTCTCATTAGACCTATCAATGAATCAAATGGCTATGGCATGCCCCTCCCATCACTTATTACATCTAATAAATTCATTATATGCTGACAGTGAATAATAATCCACTACATAATTAAATTTAATTATTCATATTCATAATCAAGCATATGAAATGTTAATATTTTCCCACGTCAATAAATAAAACAACACGACCACAAGACATCCAATGTAATATGGTGGATGGTATCATTAAAGTATATTCCCCGAAAATAATAAAATTCATAAAAAGATGTTGATATAGGTGAAAATAGTTAAAAAGGTTCACCGTAACTTATATTGAGGAAAAATAACCTTGTAATTTTGAAAATATTTATTTAAAATCTAAAAATTTCAAAAATAATAGGAAATTGTTTTATTCCAAATAACCATGAAAACCTGTAAAGGAATATTTAAGGAAAATAATAGACACAATGGTGAGAAAATTCATCCATGTAGAAAACATTAAAATAAATGCACCATTCACATCATGGGTAAAAGTACCTCGTTCATAAATTGACAAAGAGATTCTAGTTAAACCACTCTATATAAAGTAAAAAATGATTAAAAATGAAATTAATAAACCATTCCTGAGTAGTAAAAACATTAATAATAACATATTAAATAAAATATGGACAAAGAAGAGAAAAAGACTCTCGACTGAATAGGAACCCAATGAGGATTTTTCTAAAAACTAATATTTCTGACTTCTGAGTCAGTAAAGAGACAAAAATTAATGGAAAACATGAAACATAAATAAATTACCAAATGATAAGAAAATATATATTTTTAAGATAGAATGATTATACAATTCCTCTAATGGAATATGAAATACAAATAATATTGAATAAGGATGAAATTGCGAAATAAAACCTTATGTTAGGTTCGACATGCTTTGTAAGTGCATTAAAACTTCAACAATAAATTTGAATTTATTATGCTTATATATAATAATTATACTCATAATTAAAATAACATTCATGGTTTATCAATAATATCATATCACCAATTTAAAAACTATTTTATGGTTTTCTTGTTTTTAGGTGTTAACTACATCATTTTTTGTGTATTTTTATTTGGAAGTTATGGTACTTGAATCGTGATCATGAATAAATAACCATTATAATATTAATAATGATTTAACTATCACATATATTCATTATATGCATATTTTGAATAATCAACATAATTTAGTCCTAGAAAATTATTAACATCGCTTCATGGAGGTGGCAGTACACATGTATGAATCAGTGAAGTTATCTTTTTCTTTTAATGGGTGGAAGGCTAATAAAGTAGGATATGTGTTATATTTAAATATTAACAATTATGTCATTAATACAATATATATTCAATATTTCCATTATTATAACCATCCTTGTAAAATTGTGATAAAAAGGGAATTACACTACTATGTAAAGATGGTTGGTCATATACATGCAAGGACGGTATGTTCACTTTTCATTAGATAGAAGAAATGTGTAAGATGGTTTTAAAATTATCATAATAACATATAAATATATTTTTTAATCTGGATTGATTATGTTGGGATGAATGCAATATATTTTTAGGAAATTGAAGAAGAATCAAACATTGAAAGTGTCGGTAAATAGGATTACGTCTTCTTTGAGAAACATCCTTTGACTTACAACTCTAGATATCATATGATGGTTTTTGAGAAGAAAAGAAGCTCAATAATGATAAGGAATATATGAAGGTTCATGGGATGGTACATTATTATATAGATGGCTCAATGATTGTGAATGATATAAGAGAATAGGATCCAGTTTTCAGGGGAAGAGCGGGACACACATGGAATTACATAAAAGATTTATATAATATTGTCATTTTCTTGTGAAATTTGATCAAATTATCTATAATATCAAAGGTAACAAAATATAAGGTCTAAATCACTTCAACCAATAATATTTAGACATGTTTATGTAGCAATCATACCATTAACTCTTACATTAAACCACCAGTAAACTCATTTAACCCCAACCACAGGAAAATATTTTTAGTGTTTTTACTATTCATTATGATCAAAAAATAATTTGAACATATTTAATAATATTAAATATTATGATTCAAATTAGTTATTAAATTTTATAAAATTCAATTTGTAGATGAGGAAGAAATTAATTTTACTATAAGTGAAAAACACAACGAAAACCATTTTTAAAACATGTTTGTTCTATGTATAAAAATGATTTTAGAAAAAATATATTATACTGTTAATTATAATAAGATTAGTAGGGTTATTTTATGTAAAATGTGGTTAATGTTTATTTATAAACAAACCATAATAGAATATAGCCTTTTAAATACATGATTAAAAGTAAGAAACTAAAAAAATTATTTGAACAAAAAAACTACATATATTTCCTAAATGTCAAGCATATATTACCAAGATCAACATTATATATTTATATGAATGATATTACTCTTAAATATATATTTTTTTCTAGAAAAAAAAATGTTCTATAATCTTTAGTTTTGTAATAATTTCATTTCAATGTCATAAAAGTCAGTCTGTGTAAAATTAGTA
The DNA here is from genome assembly GCA_963277665.1 of Viscum album. Classification (NCBI taxonomy): domain Eukaryota; kingdom Viridiplantae; phylum Streptophyta; class Magnoliopsida; order Santalales; family Viscaceae; genus Viscum; species Viscum album. The sequence goes on from OY728135.1 coordinate 1,408,419,744, forward strand.
TTTTTCACTATTCACCCAAAAAATCAAATATTTATAAATACTATCAACAATTCGCACCAAGATAATTTTGAAATTATGAATTCAAAAATGATAATTATTTCATCAAATTAAATATATAAATTTTTTTAATTTAGGTTTTAATCAAACACTTAAATAATTATATGTTTATTGTAATATCATTTTTTATAATGAATGTCATACATAATATGACTGAATTTCAGGTGTTACATGCTTATGCCTTCAACAATTTCATAATATAAATTTCCATAAAATCACCTTATGAGTTTATGGGGGTAGTTCATCATAAAAAAATTAAGTTCCTATTTCACCTCTTTTGTCTTATGATAGCTCTAATGTACATTTACTTGCTGAGTTATTCAATTACTCAACACTAGTTCACCAAGGTCATGAATCTAGAGAAGATATTCACAATAAGATAAATCTTGTTCCAATTATATTTTCTCATAGATAATAATATGCATCGAGTCTATCATGTACTTTCTCAATAAAGAGATATGGTACGCATCAAGAACCTTTTAGAGTCTAGTTGGCATTCCCAAACAATAATCCACAACTCCATTTCTTCTTAGAATTCCAAAATACTCTATGTAGCGAGGACCTAACTTCCCCTTGTTTTTGAATCTTATAACATATTTTGATGGAAATACCCTCAATAAAACGTGATCTCCAACGTGAAATTATAAACCCCTCATTCTATTATTGGAAAAACATTAATTTCTACCACAATCATCATTAATATTAATCTTAACAGTCTTCACTTTCACTATTGTCCCCTCAATAAGATATGGTCTTATAAGATTCCATTCACTAAATTTTCCCTAACAATATAGAGTACAAAACCATTACTATACTACTGCAAAATTTAAACTTCTTATTTCAAAAACACTTTCAAGGAAAAGTTCGAAACCAAAATAGTTCTACAATGTAAGCTAAACGCAATTAAATATTCCAAAATCATTAAAAACAAGACTGAAATTATTGCAGTTTCTTACCTTGAATAGATTCCCGTAAAGAGTATGCACCTTAAAGTCCCTTAAAGTCCGGGTCATCTTGGAGTAGATCTTAAAATTGATTCGCCAACTTGTCCCAGGTGTGAATGTACTCTTCTACATTAATCTTTTCCTCATTAAATCCTCATGCTATGATTATATCTTTCTTATTGATCCAAGACTCTTATTCATTATTAACTTTCATCCGTAATTGTACTTATAAGATTCTATCCTTATCTTCCTCTGAGTCTTTGAGCTGGATTGGATCCGAATTCATTTCTTCGTTGGAATGTAAAATGAGAACGAGATGTTTTTCTTCCCCTTTTTCTTCCCCTTCTTTTTTGGTCCCTTTCACATTACCCTCCATATTACACTGACCATGTCTCTGAACTACATTTTTTCCATTTTAAAGGCCTGGATTTCCTTGCTTACCTGATCCTGGATTGATGAACCTGCATTTTTTCTCCTTATATATACTAGCAGACTTGGTTTCCATCAGCTTCGGTAACTAAGAATAGTCTTTTCTTACCTTTAACCCTATTCCCCTTTACCACAATACACCCTCCGGCAACCCGACTTACCTTCCTTTTTATTTTCTGGGGCTATACAGCGCTCTCTCACATGTGCCTTCCATGTTGTCAACTAATAGTTGGCTAGCTATTTCCTCTTCATAATCGGCCTCAGATAAATCTTGATCCCCTCTGAGATTATTGGCTAGAAAATGTAATCCAATACCCTGACCATTCAGATGCTCCTCCAGAGCACACTCCTGGTCTGGCCCTTCCTAAACCAACCCTACAAAACAGTTTCATAGAATTATGCTTGGATTTCAGAAATCTAGATTTCCTTTACCCCCTGAAAAGGGAAAGAATTATCCTCGCCCTTCTCGTCTGCTGAAACAAAAGCCAAGGCCTTCTGTACATGGTCCACGAGGGAGAGTCCATTACCAATGCACACTGCCTCCGGCCTGAATCCACAGAAACTGATGCATGCGCCTCTTCAGCTCCTGCAGTGACCTGCATCCGATTACACATCCCCGAGTCCAGCTTCAGTCAGGAGAAAACATCAACCACCTTTGTATTGTTATCCAACGCCCCTACATCGCATTGTGTAGAAGTAACCTTAGCTGAAACAGTCTAAGTCACCAAGGTGTGCTCAGTAATCGTACTGAACTCCTTCGGTATGGATTCACGATGTTCCTCCCTGAGATAGCTCGGCTAAACCACTCCCAGACCATCACGATTATCAACCATCTCATTCGACATCTTCACCTGTCTGAACCTACCGCAACTGTACACAGAGGCCAGATGACCAAGCCGTCCATACGATGTACAATAATCTGTCCACGATTTGTAAACAACCACCTGCTTCCATTGGAATTCCTCTCTGACTGTTAACCACACCCAATCCAACTGCGCCTTCGACATATCACCCTCAATGTAGATACGGGGGAAAATTGGATACTGACATCATTCGTTCAACTATCGGAGCACAAGAAGCGCCCAACGAGATTTCTGAAAACCTTCAAAATAGAGGGGTTTTGAAAGGGGAGTGGGAAGGAAAATTACCCAAATCACTGAAGTCGGAGCGTCATGCTTCATATAGAAATTGAAGGACCACCAGAAGAGATAGAAGAAGAAACTGTTGCATTTATAAGGGGCCTTGGACCATGCAGAAACCAGATCCTCCAAAGTCGCGAACCTTATCATGATGTGTCTTCTATCAAGAAGACCAACCACCTCTCGGTCCTTTAAACCCCATGAGTCGAAGAAAAATCGATCGAACGCATCGAATGAAGTTCAATGGTGTCGGAATTGATCGACAAAAGTTATTTTGAAGATATTCGAAGCATTAGAGAACTCCGATAGCAAGATTGGAAGCTGAGGCAAACCATCATACTGATCTGGGACTTTCGGGCAAAGTAGGATCTCCGAAAGCTTTGGAAGAGAGTATGGGTTGGAGAAAGGAATCAAAGAGCGCCGGTGATTTGGGGAAGATGGGATGGGATAACCTCCCCCCTCCAAAGAGGAGGGGAGCGGGGAGCACCGCCATTGATTCCTAGGGCATCATCGGGAGGGCGTCGAGCGAGGGGGCCGATCGTATTTGACCGACTCACAACACCATTTTTTATAGAAATCCTCATTTACTTCCACTTAAATTCTGTAATGGAAGCTATTATCATATAGGATTGCAACCAAAGACAACTACTTATCACATATACATTCAAAGTACAGTGAGCATGACCTCAAAATCTATTATATATATTAAAATTGGCACCTTCCAGCTTATGTGTCACCTGCATACGTAGCCACGTCCCCTCAGTAAATATTAACCTCCCTCCACTTTCGGGCTTTCCTTGAACATGTTACCAATTCCCCCGCGCATCATCAGTTGTTCCCTCCAACTTAGGGTTTCCTGCATCCGTCGGTTCCCGCTGCGTGCCTCTCCTCCCGCATACCTCCGCACATCCTACAATTTCGCCTACCTCTTCTACTACCTCTCCCACCTCGATAACCCTCTCCTCCTTCGGGTACTTCGTATACGATTGCTCCACGTCTGGGTCCTCCGCCTCTGCCTGCTCCGCCTACATCTCAGCCTCCGCCTCCGTCTACTTCGCCTCCGTCCTCTCCGCCTGCTCTGTCTGCTCCACCACCGCCTCTGGCTCCTCCGTCCTCTCTGCTTGCTCCATTTACCCCGCCTCCTTCTCCGTCTCCATGCCACTTTCTTGGTGTTTTTCAATCGTTTTTGTTGACGTTAAGATTAAATTTTGAAATGGGGAACGATGATTCGTAGGTTTTAGTGTTTTCAGAGTAGATGGAGAAGCACAACCGGCTTAAACAGACGTTTATTGATGCGATGTCGAGGGCCTTTTCCGGCATTGTTTCTTGGACTATAACCTAACCCCCTGATGCGATCAAAATCAGATTCCAGATCTATCTTTACTTCCATGATTTCCAACTTCCACACAACTGCATTCTTAACTATTTCTTATACGCTATGAAAACAATATTGTCAATGTCTTTGTATTTGATTAACGCTCAAATTTACCCAAGAGATAAAGGTAGAACGGTCCTTGTAGTCTAGCTTGGGTTGTCGAATCCACTGAGACCTAAGAAGATACCTAAGATGCACAACCTATGAGATTGATTTTTTGGGTTTGAAATAGCCAACATGGTTTTGATTTTAGATGGTTTTAAAGAACACTAAGAAACCTAAGTGAATTCAATTTAATGAAAATGAGTTGATCTTAGGATTATGCTTGGGGTGGATTGAATGAATTTTACTTCTTTAGAAAATTTTGGTTTTATTATTTCTTGATGAACCTATTCTTCAAAATAACACTACCTTCGTCATTTTCTAGTTTGATTCTAAATAAACTCAATTATTAATCCCCTACACACTTAGAGAACCAAATTCATGATCTCTTCAAGGTATATAGTGATTTTAATACTTGGATTTAGCTTCCTCAAACACAGTGAAGATGAAGAGTGGAAATAACTGAAGAATGGAAGTCTTAAATAAGTTAACCAATTAACAACAATTCATTCATAAAATAACATTTAATACAGCCTTTGCATCTTCATAAGATCATCCCATTAAAGGGTTATCCCTCCATTGATGGTATACTCTCAATGGTAGGCGAAAGATGGCTTACAAGAATTGGATTGAAGAAATTAAAACTGCAAAAATAACGAGCATTCCTCCGTGTATGTGAATGAAATTCAAACTTATGGGTGAACTAATTCACCACAACAATGAGATATCACTGTACTTTGTGATTATATAATTTTAATGAAAGAAATTGGAAGAATATAAGAGAAAGATATTGATTAAGAACATAGAAATACAAAAGGAAACTTACATGGCAATTGAAAACATCACAAAGGAACTTTGGCATAATAACATTACATCAAAAACAAGAGATGTCACTTCCTCCTCACCACCACTGCCTTAAATAGGAAATTTGGAAGACTTAAGACAAGCCTCAATCAATTTATTCCCAATTATTAAATTAATTTAGGCCTTAGGGTGGTGGAAAGTAGTGGATAAAAATTGATTCCCTCCTTTGACCCGAAGTGGAAGTCAGCTTGAATCCACCGAACAGATGCGTCCAAATGACCTTTTATATGGCCGAATTAGAGTAGTCCATAGAAGAAGAAAATGGATATCCAGCTGTCTCCTAACCTCCTGTACATTTTAGGCCCATTTGGAGTTGTGAATCAATAGTTATGTCCGATTTAGTGGGATAACATTCTAGGCCGCAAATTCTGGCCCATATTTTGATATTCTATTTGGGATGCCTTAATTTCCATTATGGAGGCCAAATTAGCACTGGATCCTAAAAAATAAATTTTATATATATATGTATTCTAGAATCCTATGAAATTTGGGCTTCATTGGGCTTGTATTGTGGGCCCCACCTTCTCATCGGTGGGATGATGTCCAATCTGCCTTATCTAGATTTGCTTCCATTCATCTCCAAATATCCCCATCATCCTTTATGAATCCTCCATTGATCCCTAAATAAAAAATGTCCATATTAAAGTTTATATAAATTTCTCAAAATATCAAATTAAAATATGGAAAATTAAATTCCTTAAAATCATATGAATCATTGGGCCTAATTTGGTGTACATTAGGTATGAAGTGCACAAATGATGAGAATGGATGTTCAAAATTAAAATCCATTAACTCAGGCCCATAAGATAAAAAATGAACATTTAATACCATTAAAATTTAATTAACATATGTGTTTTTATTGGCTAATCACACCCCCCAAATTGATATTTTCTAGTCCCGAGCAAAATGTATCTCAATAATATGAAATTCGAATTCCCTTTTCCAAAAACATTTTAATACACAATGATCACCAAAAACCCTTATATCAAACAATCATGAAACCCATAAAAATATTTTAATACAAGATTGTTTCACAAGAAGATCTATATCCCAAGCTCATTCCTTTGTTCAAATTCATTGCCATATTTCATCCAATATCAATTAAGTATGAGGATGTGTTGTGTATCACAATAGACACAGGGGGTTTATCTTTATTCAAGGGGGAAATGACGGAAGTGCTATGTGGAATCACATTTCAATATTAAGATGAGTATTAAATTTTTTTTCAATATTTCCATGGTAATTTAAATTCACTACTGGAAATGTGGTTTTTACCAATGGTTCTTTACCAACAATTTTCTTAAACCGTTGGTAAAGAAGGTTTAGGGAACCCTTTCCCAAGGGTACCCCTTTGCCAACGGTTTCATAAAACCGTTGGTAAAGGGGTGTTTAAGTTACCCTTTCCCAACAGTTTTATGAAACTGTTGGGAAAGGGTACCCCTTTTCCAATGGTTCTATTGAACCTTTGGGTAAGGGTACCCTGAACAACCCTTTGCCAATGGTTTTTAAAAACCATTGGTAAAGGTTTTCCCCATATAAAGTTGGGTCGCTGCTCTCCCCCATTCGTGAAAGAACCCTAAAATCATGTCGGTGCTCTGCTCCTCTCGCGAACTCCCCCATCTGAACAGGTGAAAAACCATCTGAATCATCTCAAATCAGGTATTTTATTCTTTATACACATATGATACCTTGTTTTTATTGTTATTGATCTAATATTTTAGTTTTATGTTTGGATTTTGATGTGATTTCACCGTGAAAAATAGGTAAATGAACGAATATTTTGTTAATTAATTAGTTTCCCATGGAATATCATTTCTGTTATAATGTTCATGCTAAATAAAGTGGTAATGTAATAAAAGACCTTGAATAAATTGTGGAATTTGGGGTATGTTGCTTCTATGAGAGGTTTTTTGTTGTGTTTCATTGTATTTTGTAGGCTGTTGTATGGTGATTGAGGTGACCAGTTGAGATTTGTGATATGTGGGGTTGTAATATGATGGTTAGTGGGCATGGATGTGACATGTGAAGTTGTGTGATAGTGATGATGTGTGGTGGTATTGTGCCATGTGGAGGTGTTGTGTGATGAGGTTGTGGTGTATGATGTGGTGAGGTGGTTTTGGTTGTGCGGTGGTTTGTGATGTGCAATATTTTTGTTGTGATATGTGGTTGTTTTGGTGAGATGTTTGACCGATGTAACATGGAGACGATGGTTATTGTGAGATGGTGAGTTGTTGGGTGGTGGTTTTATTAGTTTCCTGGTTATCTATGGAATAAATTATGCTATTAAAACAAAAAAAAGATAGTAAATAAATGAGATGGAATAGAAATGGATGTGTGGTAAATGGATTTAATTAATTTAACATTAAATGAATGGAAAATGTAAGTGTGAATGAAGTGGCTTATAAATGAAAGTGGGAAATGCTATGCGTCTTGTGTGGTGGTGGTGTGGTGTGTTGCATATAGTGGTGAAAGTGGTTGTGATGGTTTATGTGTTGTATGGTAGTAGTGAAGTGTGTGATTATGTAATTAATGTGAACCCATAGGTTGGTTATTTTGTGCTATCTATATATCATGTATTTTATGTTATTTATACACATTCTCAACCAGAGGTTGGGTATTTGGTGAACATTACAACTTGTATGATTTATTAAATTCATTCAAGATCTTCTAAAACAATTGATATCTAAATTATCAATGAATCCCCCTATTCCCTCATATATTTAGTTTTTTTGTTTACACATTAGTTTCATTTTTCTAATTAATTAAATATTTGTTTTCAAAAGCAGGAAATGCAGCCAATTGAAGAGAGACAAAGGAAAAAAATGATGGAGAACAATCGTCGGATGGCGGAGATGGACATTCCACCATTAGTGCCTACAGTGAGTACTTTATTTCAAATATATATATATTTAAAGAATATATAATGTCATGTGATTAATTTTTTTGGAAACTTTTTTGTAGGATCCACCTATACGTTCACAGTTATTCGACGAGGATCCTAGTACTGGTCCTAGTACTCAGGCCGGTGGTACGAGGAGGGTTCGTACTAGAGGTAGACGATCAGCTCTGTGTGCCCAACTAGACCCTGCCCCTCCCACTAACATGTCATCCTTCCCGCATTCTGATCTCGGTGCGTCGTTAGGGACACACGGGATATTTAGGCCTCCCATGTTTTCGCTACCTTCTGCATCTTCTACCCCATCATTTTCACATCCCATGATGATTCCCACTCCCCAGTCAGAATCCGGTCATACTGCTGTCCCATCTTCTTTTCCTTCTACTTCTGTCTCTCTGAGCTTCTATATTCCATCATCTTCGACTCCTGTTCCACCACAGGGTGTTCCATCAGTTTCTGTGGATCCGGTGGCGCTCAGCGATCAGACTGGCACAGGTATATTTATAAAACCATAACAAATTTTTATAGCAATATTTATTTTCATTATAACATGTTTTGATGAAATATTTATTTTTCGTTCATGACAGATACATATACTAACAGGAGGCAGGGGCGAGAGCATACACACATGCATTCGGTGTGGAACCGCCGCACATAGGTTATAGTGGATTACAATGAAGACAACCAAATGGTTGAGAAATCAGGGCAGCAATGTCGGAGTTTTTTGGCGACGCTTGCCAAATACTCCGACATCATTCCCGTCAGCCCGCTGTCATGGAGAAATTTGCCACATGAGGTCAAGGATAGATCTTGGGTAGAGATATGGGTAAAAAAATCTATTGTATTTAATGCCATGAATTATTTTTGTATTTATATGAATTAATATTTTGATGTCAGATTCAATTTAATTTTCCCGATGGTGAGGGTGCTCGAACGGAACGTCTAAAGGATTTAGGCGAGATTTGGAGAGCCTACAAGCATGAGTTGTATATTGGCTGGCATGCTAGAGTTGGCATTGAGTTAGAGGTGGTACCAGTCGTGGATGATTTTCCTATAGACCAGTATCGTCGGATGATTACTCATTGGACGAGTACCCAGTTTAAGGTATGAATAACATTTGAGGTATTTAAATAATAACTTTCATGTTTTCATTAATATTATCCTTTGAATTATGTAATTTTATTTAGGAATAATCTGGAAAAAATAAAAAAAGACATTGATGCAAAAAAATATCTCCACACACTAGGACGTACGATGATGCCGGATCATGAGAGGAAACAGGTATGACAATTTGTTATAAGTTTTCTTTACGACTTACATTTTCTTTTTTTTCCTAATTTATTTAATCGTTTTCTAAAGTTTTCATATAACTTTAGTTTTCAATGTCATTGTAGAGGCAAATACAGAATATTGAAGGACATGTGCCTCGATCAAAACTGTTTTGCTCGAGTAGACAGAAAAAGGATGGAATTGCCGTCAACGAAGCGACTCAGCAGCAGATTGTAAGTTTTAATCTGTTGATTTTATATTTTAATATCTATTTTTTAACTTAATAATATATTTATATTTGTAACAGGTTTCTTTAGATGCCCTTGATGCCCAAGAACCAGACAATTTTGGGTCAACAGATCACTTACATCAGATGTTGGGAGAGGAGCATCCTGGCAGAGTACGCTGCTGACCTAGGATAGCCCCGACGAGGTATTGGACCTCCTCAGGTACGAGATGTAGTGACACTGAGCTATAGAAAGTAAGGGAATAAGAAGAACAGGATGAGAAAAGGGCCACAGAGACGGCAGAACAGTCTGCTAGGGCAAACAGTGCGTTTATGAAATTTAATGAAGTTCTACGTCCAACACTTCCAGCAAAGGCCAGCCCAGCTTTTGATGAGTATATGTCGTCAATACGTTCTATATATGGTGCACCAGGTGGCAGTTCTATTGGTCGTCAGGACGATGTCCATCTTGATGATGATGATGGCGAGGAGTCTGATTTGGAAGAGGAGGGAGAGGAGGAGGGCGAGGCGGCTGGCGAGGGTGAGGAGGAGGGCAAGGGCGAGGAGGAGGGCACTGAGGAGGGCGAGGACGATGATGGGGATGAGGACGATGGTGATGATGATGGTGATGATGGTGATGGTGATGTGGGATAAATTGATCCATTACATTTTTGACTAATATTACTGAGATTTGATCTTTAATCTATTCTAGTTGTTGGTTTTATCTAGACTCGTAGTATAGTATTGGAGTTGAGTTATTTTTATATATTATCTGTTTTTATGGATGTTGTTGTCTTTTAGTGGTTGTGTGTTTGGGAACCCCCTCCTTCTTGGACCCTGGACAACCCCCCACCATCCACCTTAGACCCCAGACACCCCCCGGATCAGCCCCCAAACAGCCCCCGAACAGCCCCCCGGACAGCCCCCCCACCCTCCACCTTGGACCCTGGACAACCCCCCGAACACCCCCCGGATAGCCCTCAGACAGCCCCCCGAACAACCCCCCGGACAGCCGCCCCACTCTCCTCCCTAGACCCCGGACAGCCCCCCGGATAGCCCCCCAGACATCCCCCCAGATAGTTCCCCACCCTCCTCCTTGGACCCCGGACAACCCCCTGAACACCCCCGGTACAGCCCCCCGCACAGCCCCCCCACCCTCCTCCTTGGTCCCCGGACAACCCCCTGGAAACCCACCGGACAGCCCCCCGGACAGCCCCGTCGGACAACCCCCCACCCTCCTTGATTTCATTTACTACTAGAAAAATCTGTAATATATATTTTATTTATTTTCATCATGATAATAAATTTAAATCACATTTACACATCTAATCAATATCATAGATTCTTGGTATGTTATAAAAGAGATGTATTCATTGGGCATGACATTGTTAGCTCCGAAATGTTTCATAGCATGATAAACTAAAATCTAATCCATACTAAGAATGATATAAAAATATTTTATATGAATGTCCACAAGATTTTAAGTAAATACCATTCCACTAATAGACACATGAGGATTCTCATAAAATGGACAACATTGTAAGTACATATGGAAAACTGACCAAACACATTCGATTTCCATTGAAACTTTAGGAGAATGATCCATGGGTCATATGTGACATGTACGAGCCAACCCGGGCTCAACCTGAGTCGCGGTGTGGCCGACACCACTCAAAGTGTCTGTCTTTTATTTCAAAAGGACGTCATTTTAAATGAAAAACATCAACTGGCATACGAAAAACCGAACAAACGCATTCATATTATGTCGATACTTTAGCACAATGATCCATGGGTCATATGTGATGTGTACGAGTCAACCCCACCTCAATCCGAGGCACGGTGTAGCCGACACCATTCACAGTGTCTCTCTTTTGTTTAAAATGGACAGGATTATAAGTGAAAAGAACAACTGGCATACGCAAAACTGACCAAACGAATTCAAAATGTGTTTATGCTTTAGGACAATGATCCATGGGTCATATGTGACATGTACGAGTCAACCCTGCCTTAATCTGAGGTACGGTGTGGCCAGAATCACTCTAAGTGGCTCTCTTTTGTTTAAAATGGACAACATTTTAAGTACATACGGAAAACTGAACAAAAACGTTCGGTTTCCATTGAAAATTTAGGAGAACGATCCATGGATCATATGTGACATGTAAGAATCAACTCCTCCTCAATCTGAGATGCAGTGTTGCCGGCACCACTCAAAGTGTCTGTCTTTTGTTTCAAAAGGATGTCATTTTAATTGAAAAACATCAACTGGAATATGGAAAACTGACCAAACGCATTTGGATTGTGTCGATACTTTAGAACAACAATCCATGGGTCATATGTGATGTGTACGAGTCAACCCCGCCTCAATACAAGGCACGGTGTTGCAGAAACCATTCACAATGTCTCTCTTTTCTTTAAAATGGATAGGATTATAAGTGAAAAGATCAACTGACATACGCAAAACCGACCAAAAGTATTTTAAATGTGTTGATTCCTTAGAAAAACGATCCATGGGTCATATATGACGTGTACGAGTCAACCCCGCCATAATATGAGGCACAGTGTGGTCGAAATCACTCTAAGTGTCTCTCTGTTGTTTAAAATGGACAACATTTTAAGTACATACGGAAAACCGACCAAACTCATTCGGTTTCCATTGAAACATTAGGATAATGATCCATGGGTCATATGTGACATGTACGAATCAACTCCGCCTAAATCTGAGATGTGGTGTGGCCGACACCACTCAAAGTGCCTGACTTTTGTTTCAAAAGGACGTCATTTTAATTGAAAACATCAACTGGCATACGAAAAACCAACCAAACGCATTCGAATTGTGTCGATACTTTATAACAAAGATCCATGGGTCATATGTGATGTGTACGAGTCAACACTGCCTCAATTCGAGGTGCAGTGTGACCGAAACCACTCTAACTGTGTCTCTTTTGTTTAAAATGGACATGATTATAAGTGAAAAGAACAACTGGAATACGGAAAACCGACCAAACGCATTCGGAATGTGTTGATAATTTATCACAATGATCCATGGGTCATATGTGACCTGTACGAGCCAATATGGGCTCAATCTGAGTCGCGGTGTGGCCGACACCACTCAAAGTTTCTGTCTTTTGTTTCAAAAGGATGTCGTTTTAATTGAAAAACATCAACCGACATACGAAAAACTGACCAAAAGCATTTGGATTGTGTCGATACTTTAGCACAACGATCCATGGGTCATATGTGACGTGTACGAGTCAACTATTCCTCAATCCGAGGTGCGGTGTGGCCGACACCATTCACAGTGTCTCTCTTTTGTTTAAAATGGACAGGATTATAAGTGAAAAGAACAACTGACATATGCAGAATTGACCAAACGCATTAGAAATGTGTTTATGCTTTTGGAAAATTATCCATGGGTCATATGTGATGTGTACGAGTCAACCCCGCCTTAATCTGAGGCACGGTGTGGCCGGAATCACTCTAAGTGGCTCTCTTTTGTTTAAAATGGGCAACATTTTAAGTACATATGGAAAACTGACCAAACGCATTCAGCTTCCATTGAAACTTTAGGAGAACGATCCATGGGTCATATGTAACGTGTAAGAATCAACCCTGCCTAAATCTGAGATGCGGTGTGGCCGGTACCACTCAAAGTGTCTGTATTTTGTTTCAAAAGGACGTCATTTTAATTGAAAAACATCAACTGGCATACAGAAAATAGACCAAACGCATTTGGATTGTGTTGATACATTATAAAAACTATCCATGGGTCATATGTGACATGTATGAGTCAAGCCCGCCTCAATCCGAGGTGTGGTGTGGCCGAAACCATTCACAGTGTCTCTCTTTTGTATAAAATGGACAGGATTATAAGTGAAAAGAACAAATGACATACTCAAAACCGACCAAACGTATTTGAAATGTGTTGATGCTTTAGGAAAATGATCAATGGGTCATATGTGATGTGTACGAGTCAACACCTCCTTAATCTGAGGCACGGTGTGGTCGGAATCACTATAAGTGGATCTCTTTTGTTTAAAATGGACAACATCTTAAGTACATATGGAAAACCGACCAAACGCATTCGTTTTCCATTGAAACTTTTGGAGAATGATTCATGGGTCATATGTGACGTGTACAAATCAACCCCGCCACAATCTGAGACACGGCGTGGCCGGCCCCACTCAAAGTGTCTGTCTTTTGTTTTAAAAGGATGTCATTTTAATTGAAAAACATCAACTAGCATACGGAAAACCGACCAAACACATTCGGATTGTGTCGATACTTTATCACAACGATCCATGGGTTATATGTGATGTGTACGAGTCAACCGTTCCTCAATCCGAGGTGTGGTGTGACTGACACCACTCTAACTGTGTCTCTTTTGTTTAAAATGGACAGGATTATAAGTGAAAAGAACAATTAGCATACGGAAAACCGACCAAACGCATTCGGAATGTGTTGATAATTTATCACAATGATCCATGGGTCATATGTGACTTGTACGAGCCAACCCAGGCTCAATCCGAGTCGTGGTGTGGCCGGTACCACTCAAAGTGTCTGTCTTTTGTTTTGAAAGGACGTCATTTTAATTGAAAAACATCAACTAACATAAGAAAAACCGACCAAACGCATTCAGTTGTGTCGATACTTTAGAAAAACGATCCATGGGTCATATTTGACATGTACGAGTCAACTCTGCCTCAATCCGAGATGCAGTGTGACCGACACCATTCACAGTGTCTCTCTTTTGTTTAAAATGGACAGGATTATAAGTGAAAAGAAAAACTGACATACGCAAAACCGACCAAACGCATTCTAAATGTGTTGATTCTTTAGGAGAACGATCCATGGGTCATATGTGACGTTTAAAAGTCAACCCCATCTTAATCTGAGGCACTTTGTGGCCAGAATCACTCTAAGTGGCTCTCTTTTGTTTAAAATGGACAACATTTTAAGTACATACGGAAAAATCACCAAACGCATTCGGTTTCCATTGAAACTTTAAGATAAAGATCCATGGTTCATATGTGACGTGTACAAATCAACCTCTCCTCAATCTAAGATGTGGTGTGGCCGTCACCACTCAAAGTTTCTGTCTTTTGTTTCAAAAGGACGTCATTTTAATTGAAAAACATCAACTGGCATACGGAAAACTAACCAAACGCATTCGGATTGTGTAGATACTTTAGAAAAATGATCCATGGGTCATATGTGATGTGTACGAGTCAGCCTTGCCTCAATCTGAGGCGCGGTGTGGCCGACACCATTCACAGTGTCTCTCTTTTGTTTAAAATGGACAAGATTATAAGTGAAAAGAACAACTGACATACGCAAAACCGACCAAATGTATTTTAAATGTATTGATTCTTTAGGAAAATGATCCATGGGTCATATGTGATGTGTAAGAGTCAACCCTACCTTAATATGAGGCATGGTGTGGTCAGAATCACTCTAAGTAGCTCTCTTTTGTTTAAAATGGACAACATTTTAAGTACATACGGAAAACCGAAAAAATGCATTCAGTTTCCATTGAAACTTTAGGAGAATGATCCATGGGTTATATGTGATGTTTATGAATCAACCCCGCCTCAATCTGAGACGTGGTGTGGCTGACACCACTCAAAGTGTCTGTCTTTTGTTTCAGAAGGACGTCATTTTAATTGAAAAACATCAACTGGCATACGGGAAACCAACCAAACGCATTCGGATTATGTCGATACTTTAAAACAATGATCCATGGGTCATATGTGACATGTACAAGTCACCCCCGCCTCAATTCGATGTGCGGTGTGGCCGACACCACTCTAACTGTGTCTCTTTTATTTAAAATGGACATGATTATAAGTGAAAAGAACAAATGGCATACGAAAAACTTACCAAACTCATTCGAAATGTGTTGATAATTTATCAAAATGATCCATGGGTCATATGTGACCTGTACAATCCAACCCGGGCTCAATTCGAGTCGCGGTGTGGCCGACACCACTCAAAGTGTCTGTCTTTTGTTTAAAATGGACATCGTTTTAAGTACATACATAAAACTGACCAAACGCATTCGGTTTCCGTTGAAACTTTAGGAGAACGATCCATGGGTAATATGTGAAGTGTAAAAATCAAACTGGCCTAAATCTGAGATGCAGTGTGTCTGACACCACTCAAAGTGTCTGTCTTTTGTTTCAAAAGGACGTCATTTTAATTGAAAAACATCAACTGGCATACAGAAAACTGAGCAAATGCTTTCGGAATATGTTGATACTTTAGGACAACGATCTATGGGTCATTTGTGACGTTTAAGAGTTAGGCTTTCCTCAATATGAGGCACGGTGTGGCAGGATCACTCCTTGTGTGTGTATTTTTTTTAAAAATGGACAGGATTATAAGTGAAAAGAACAACTGACATACAGCAAACCGACCAAACGCATTCGAAATATGTTTATGCTTTAGGAAAACGATCTATAAGTCATATGTGATGTGTACGAGTCAACCCCGCCTTAATATGAGGCACGGTGTGGCCAGAATCACTCTAAGTGTCTCTCTTTTGTTTAAAATGGACAACATTTTAAGTACATACGAAAAACCGACCAAACGGATTTTGATTGTGTTGATAATTTAGAACAACGATCCATGGGTCATATGTGATGTGTACGAGTAAACCCCGCCTCAATCCGAGGCACGATGTGGCCGACACCATTCATAGTGTCTCTCTTTTGTTTAAAATGGACAAGATTATAATTGAAATGATCAACTGGCATACGAAAAACCGACCAAACGCATTCGAAATGTGTTGATTATTTAAGAAAACGATCCATGGGTCATATGTGACATGTACGAGTCAACCCCAACTCAATCCGAGGTGTGTTGTGGCCGACACCATTCATAGTGTCTCTCTTTTGTTTAAAATGAACAAGATTATAAGTGAAAAGAACAACTGACATACGAAAAACCGACCAAACGCTTTCATATTTTGTTGATTCTTTAGGTCAACGATCCATTGGTCATATGTGATGTGTAAAAGTCAACCTGGGATCAATTCGAGGCACAGTGTGGCCGGGATCACTCTAAGGGTCTCTCTTTTGTTTAAAATGGACAACATTTTAAGTACATACGGAAAACCGACCAAACGCATTCAGTTTCCATTGAAACTTTAGGAGAATTATCCATGGGTCATATGTGACATGTACGAATAAACCTCAACTCAATCTGAGATGCTTTGTAGCCGACACTACTCAAAGTTTCTATATTTTGTTTCAAAAGGACGTCATTTTAAGTGAAAAACAACAACTGGCATACGGAAAACCGACCAAACGCATTCGTATTGTGTCAATACTTTAGAACAATGATCCATGGGTAATATGTGACCTATAAGAGTCAACCCCGCCTCAATCCGAGGCACGGTGTGGCTGACACCACTCTAACTGTGTCTCTTTTGTTTAAAATGGACAGGATTATAAGTGAAAAGAACAACTGGCATACGGAAAACCGACCAAACGCATTCGGAATCTGTTGATAATTCATCACAACGATTCATGGGTCATATGTGACCTGTATGATCCAACCCGGGCTCAATCCAAGTCGCGGTGTGACCGGGATCAGTCTAAGTGTCTCTCTTTTGTTTAAAATGGACAACATTTTAAGTACATACGGAAAACCGACCAAACTCATTCAGTTTCCATTGAAACTTTAGGAGAACGATCCATGGGTCATATGTGACGTGTAGGAATCAACCTTTCCTCAATATGAGATGCAGTGTGTCCGGAACCACTCAAAGTGTCTGTCTTTTGTTTCAAAAGGACAACATTTTAAGTGAAAAACATCAATTGACATACGGAAAACCGAGAAAACGCTTTTGGAATATGTTGATACTTTAGGAAAATGATCGATGGGTCATTTGTGACATGTACGAGTTAACCTCTCCTTAATATGAGGCATGGTGTGGCCAGTATCACTCTAGGTGTATGTATTTTGTTTAAAATGGACATCATTTCAAGTAAAAATATATCGTATACAAAAAACCGATCAAATTATAAATTGAATTCCAGATTCCACATATAATTGTCATCTAAATTTTAAATTGAATTCTAAATGAATTATGTATGTTTATAATTACGTTATGAATTCTAATTTAATTATGGATGTGTATAGTTCCAGGATGCATTATATGTTAAATGTGTATGAATTTGTTCTCTATATGTATGTGTTAGTTGGTTATTGCAGGTATAATAATTGTATATGTATGTGTTAGTTTATTTCAGGTACAATAATTGGATTGAAAATGGGAGGGAATGCACAAAATGAGGCCTGCTGTTGAAATTGAAGAGCTGCTGTGCAAATTGCAGGCTGCTGTGCAATTTGCACAGCATAGGCTATGCCAATGGTTTCAAACCGTTGGCATAACATCTATGATTCTTTTTTTACCAACGGTTCAATGAACCATTGATAAAAAACCTTTCCCAATAGTTTAGAAACTGTTGGGAAAGAGGATAATCCTTGGGATTTCCCGACGGTTCAAGCCAAACCATTGGAAAAAACTATCCCAATGGTTTGGCACAACCGTTGGGATAGGTTAGGCTTTCCCCACCCTATACCAACAGTTCACAGTAAACTGTTGGGAAAAGATTTCCCAACGGCTTACTTCCCTACGGTTTGCAGAACCATTGGTATAAGATATACCAACAGTTCTGTAGCCTTTCCCAACGGTTCATAACCGTTGGGAAAGACTGTATTTCCAGTAGTGATTGCACTCAAAAGAGTCAACCCATGTAGTGAGACTTTGCCGACGACTCCCAGGCTCAAAGACCTTAGGGAACCAAGTGAATCCCACATACTCGGGCATCATCTTGAGTTAACTTAGTCAACAACAAAGCCAAATTACCACAAATAGAGATAAAATTACTAAATCTGGGCTAGAAATCTATGGAGTCACGATCCCCAAATGCCGAAAGCCACTCATTAGGTCATTTCATTGCTCTATGAGCAAATTTATTGTTTTTGTTTTATTTTTTTTGATTTATTTGAATACTCATATTAAAACTAAAATGATTACCAAACTTATGCTTTTTATTTGGGGGACCCCATGAACTCAAACTAATACCCCACTATCCAAAGTAAGTGTATTGTGATCTTTTTTTATTTGGATTAAAATATAAACGATGAAATATCACATTGGACAGCCACACTTTCCAAAATCTATGATCATGAAATTATACATGGATTAAAATCAGAATCGGGGAATGCTAAATTATTTGATATTCAGTTTCAAAGTTTTCAATGTATATTATCATGTTCGAAGTTAAAGGAATTTTTTATTCCATTTACACACATGTTTTTTCAAATCATTTTTTTTCACACAAAAGAAAAAAAATTATTTCATCTCCCCCCCAACTTAAAATAACATTGTCCCCAGTGTTTGAAGAAAAGAAAATTTAGAAGGAGTAGAGGCAGATAAGGGAAGTTCAAAAAGGAAATTGAAATATGAGGATCATGTAATGAATTCACCTGGTGGTTGAAGTTGAAGTTCTTACTGCTCCAATTTAGTCCTTTGATATCCATGTCACTTGCAGAGTTCCCTAGTGGAAAAAGGAAAAAAAACAAAAAAAAAACAAAAAAAAACAATATATATATATAAACTTATACAAAAAGTAAAATATAAGTATATGTATTTATAAATTATAGAATAAGGAAGCAAAATAAGTTGTAGGTCAGTGGTAAGTGCGTGCCCATGTCTCCCTTTGGTATGGGGTTTGATTCCCCGCGGCTTCGTTGATTATTATGGGGTTTGACCCACAACCTACGATGTGTCCTTTTATATATATTTTTAATTATTATTATATTATTATTTATTTTTTTTATTTTTATTTTAACCTACAAACACATAAAAATAAAATAAAATAAACTGATGATACATTGTCTTCTTTTTAAATTAATGGGTAATGTATTACTCAAGGATCACACCACGTGACACGGATGAATATGGTGCTCCCCTTTCATACCCATCTATACTCATAATAGAATAACAGGTCAACAGTCTATTTTTTTAAATATCAAAATGATTCATTAATCCTATTTTAAAAAAATGATTTGCAAAGTTGAAAACCACGGGTTGCCTCCCGTGCATCGCTTTGGTTTAATGTCACTAGTTCGACTTATACCCTTAATTATTTAAGTATTTTTATCATCTAAGGTTGGTTCACACAAGTTTTCATCAACTTCATTTTTTTAAAATGGTTCAACGAATGGTTTGACTCTATGACCATTAACTTTAAAGGTTTGACCATTGGTGGGATCCTGAATTTCTACAGCCCCATGGGGGTACACCTTATGCACTATGTATGGACTTGACCATCTATACCTTAACATTCCCAGATGTAAATAAATTTTAGAACTATAAAGAAGAATAGGTTTACCTGGTACAATGTGTTTGGTTTTAATATTTCGAGATAGGTAGGCTTGTACTTTAGCTTTATTTATCCTTGAATTTTTATAAGCCTCCATCCTAAGTTCCTCAAGTTCATTAAGGTCTATTTTCCTTTTTTTTTGTCAATGAGAGGTCATAATTCATTTTATTAATTTCCAAAAAGGCCTTATGTTCAATCTCTACTAGAACATGACATGATTTACCATAAACCAACCTATATGGTGACATTCCTAAAATGGTTTTATATGCGGTTTGATAGGCCCAAAGAGTATCTAAGAGTTTTTTTGACCAATATTTCTTGGATGGATTAACAGTTTTCTCAAAAATTTGTTTAATTTCTCGATTGGATAACTTAGCTTGACCATTGGTCTGTGAGTGGTAAGTAGTGGACACTTTTTGATAAATTTCATACTTTTCTATGAGTGATGATAATGGACAATTGAAAAAATGAGTTCCACGATCACTAATGATAGCCCTAGGAATTCCAAATCTAGAGAAGATGTTTTCCTTGAGAAATCTAATCACAATTTGATGATCATTGGATTTTGTAGGAATGGCCTCAACCCATTTGGAGACATAATCGACAGCTAAAAAAATGTAAAGATATCCCCTAGTTTTTGGGAAGGGACCCATGAAATCAATTCCCCAACAGTCAAAGATTTCAACCACTAAGATGGGAGTGGGTGGAATTTGATTCCTTTTTTTGTGATGGACCCTACTTGTTGACACCTAGGACAACTTTGAAAAAATGTGTAGGAGTTCCTTGATAGGGTGGTCCAGAAGATACCACACTGAAGAACCTTATTAGAAGTTTTCTTAGAGTAAAATTGACCTCCACATGCCTCACTATGATAGAACTTAAGGATGGACTCTTGTTCAGATTCTGGGACACACCTCTTAATGACTTGGTCAGGGAAGAACTTATAGAGGTATGGATCATCAAACACATAGTGCCTAACATTATATAAAAGAATTTAATTTGAGCTTGAGTCCCTAAGAATTTTGGAATGAATCCTGTAACTAAGAATTTGGCTATGTTGTCATACCAAGGGCAGTCACTCACAGAGTATAGATGTTTATCAGGGAATGAATCAGACACAGAAAGGTGATTTGAGTTATCTCTGAATTCCATCCTAGAGAGGTGATCAGATAAAACATTTTCAACACCCTTTTTGTCCTTGATTGTGAGGACAAATTCTTGTTAGAGAAGGACCCACCAAATTAGTATAAACATAACATATTGTTTTTAGAAGAGGTATTTTAGTGAAGAATGGTTAGTGAACACAGTGATGGGGAATCCTAATAGGTAGGACCTAAAATTTTCTAAGGCAAACACAACAGCAAGTAACTCCTTCTCAGTGGTGGTGTAGTTGATTAGTGCATTATTTAAATATTTTCTTGCATAAGATGTGACACATGGATTTTTCTCACACCATTTTCCTAAGACTTCTCCTATAGCGAAGTCACTCACATCACACATGAACTCAAAAGGAAGTTTCTAATTTGGAGACTGCATGATAGGTGGAGAGATAAGAGCTAACTTGAGTGTAGAGAATGACTCCTCACATCTTTCTATCCATAAAAATGGAGCATCTTTCACCAACAGAGCACAAAGTGGTCGAGAAATAGAGCTAAAATTCCTAATGAACCCTCTATAGAAACCAACATGTCCTAATAAGTACCTCACTTCCTTAACAGTTTTGGGTGATGGAAGGTGACGAATGATGTCAACCTTGGCTTTATCAACTTCAATCCCCCTACCGGAGACCATATGGCCTAGAACTAGTCCCTCTTTAACCATGAAATGGATTTTTTCCCAGTTTAGGACCAGATTATTTTCTTCACATCTTGAAAAGAATCTCTCCACATTCCTCAGACATCCCTCAAATTTATCCCCAAACATAGAGATGTCATCCATGAAGACCTCAAGAAAATACCCTACTATGTCTGAGAAGATTCCCATCATGCACCTCTGGATGGTTCCAGGGGAATTGCATAACCCGAAGGGAATGCGTTTAAAGGAAAAGTTGCTGGATGGACAGGTGAAAGTAGTCTTCCCTTGATCCTATAGGGATACCTCAATCTGATTGTACCCTGAGTACCCATCTAAGAAATAGTAGAAGCCATGACCTGCCACTCTCTCAAAGACTTGGTCAATGAATGGTAATGGGGAAATGATCCTTCTTGGTAAATGAGTTTAGCTTCCTATGATCGATTCGGAATCTCCAGACACTACTCACTGTAGTTGGAAGAATCTCTCCATCCATATTGGTTATCACTGTGATTCCTTCTTTCTTAGGAACCACATGGATTGGGATCACCCACCCACTCTCAACTATGGGATATATGATACCAGCTTTTAACAATTTTAGAAGTTCTTTTCTCACTACTTCCATGAGATTATGATTGAGTCTCCATTGAGGTTGACTACATGGCTTTGAATCAGATTCTAGAACAATCCTATGAGTCCCGATAAGTGGAATAATCCTAGGAATATCATACAGAGTCCAACCAATGGCTTTCTTATGTTTCCTAAGGACATCTAGAAGCATCCTCTCATGATTGGATTCAAGAGAAGAATAAATGACAATAGGATGTGTTTGATTGTCCCCTAGGAAGGAATACTTGAGTGCAGTGGGAAGTTCCTTCAATTCAAGATCAGGTTGGTTCATAATTTCAGTAGAATATTGGGAAATTTGATCAAGATCAATTTTGTTCCCTATAGTTTTAGATAGTATTGATTCCCCACATGTAGAAGTTTCAGCTACAAGATTGTTTTGATTAGATTTAGGGAATGAAGTTTTATTGGTCTCCATGAAAGTGGTTTCCTGAAAGGTTTCACTGATTGTTGGACCTAAGACTTCATCATAAGAGTAATTTGAAAATGATTCAATCCAAGGAGATAAACATCCTTCATGTGAACAAAGGAAATCAATCTCATCCTGACTTAAACATCCATCAAATATTCCATGATGTTCTATGGATTCATTATCAATGATTCCTATCATGTTTACTTCATGAATGTCCTCATCATCCCCTATTTGCGAGCTTTCATTATAGATGTTCAAGTATAGACTCATGTTTCCAAAGGTGATGGTCATGTTCCCATTTCGGACTCGGATAACAGAGTTGATTGTTGCAAGGAAATGATGACCAAGGATGATTGGAGTTTGTTCCTTATTTCCTAAGTTTGGATGGTTATCAAGGAAAATGAAGTTAGTAGGGTAGAAGAAGTTTTCAACCTTTAACAGAATGTCCTTTAAAATCCCCTTTGTAACCCTAATTCTATGATCAACAAGTTGAAGTGTGACAGATGTGGGTTGGAGCTCTTCTAGGCCTAACTGGAAGTACACAACATAGGGAATGAGATTGACACTAGCACCTAGGTCACACAAGGCCTTGAAAACTTTTCTCTCTCCTAGTTCAACATTGATGTAAGGGAAACCCGGGTCTTTCAACTTAGGAGGAATGGTCCCTTGAATGGTGGTACTCACATTTGCATCCAAAAGGACTTGGTTTTTATGTGAAAATTTTCTTTTAAGAGCAAGTTCATAAGGTAATTTGAGTAGGTAGGTATGGTTTGGATCGCATCGAGAAGGGGAATATTCAACTTGACTTGTGATAATATTTCTCTTAATGATTCACTCAATTCAGGATTGGTTTTCCCCCTCATACATTGAGAAAATGGTGCAGGTTGTGGGGTTGTTTGTTGAAGAGTTGTTTCTTTGACAATGTTATCTTGTTTTTCAGTTTGATCATTTGGTTCATTTGAATTTTCATCCAATTTTGAATCTTTATATGGGTTTTGAATTAGTTGTTCAGGTTTCTCTATTGATTTACCACTTCTTAAAAAAATCACAAACTTTAGTTGTTCATGAGTTGTTTGAGTTCAACTTGACTCTCCCCTTAAATTTCAGGATGGTACTGCTTGAGTAGGCACGGGTGCCTTTATAGTTTTGATGGTTTGAAGTTATTGTTTAAGGGAAGAGAATTATGTGTTCATTTTTTCCATTTGTTTTCACATTTGTTCTAGTGGGCTTTGTGGAATAGTTTAGGTTGGTGATAGAGAAGATTTGTTTATCCCAGGGGGTATTTTGGAGGTGAAATGGTTTGTTGAAAATGGACCAGTGGCTGTTGGTATCGGATAGGTTGGGTTTGGAACTATTTATGGGTTTGGTAGTTCTGATAGGGGTAATGATTTTGTCCCTGTGGTTGGCTAGGAAGTTGTTTATCTTTCCAGCAGAAGCTTGGATGGTCATTATACCTTGGGTTGAAGGTGTTTTGTTATTGAGGCTTCTGAAAGTACAAGGCATTTACTTCTACTGGGGGTCCTCCTAAAAGAACATCCTTGATGGATGGAATGGTTGGGCAGTTGTCTGTCTTATGGTCATGTTTGTCACAAATTGTGCAAACAGGGTCTACAGTTTGGATTTCATGGACTTTCCTAAGGTCTATCTCTTCAACCTTCCTAGAGAGTGTTGTGAGTTTAGCCCTAAGGCTTTCCTCTTCTCTAAGTGTATGAATTATAGTAGTTTTTTGTGGCTTTTAAGAATAAGGTAAAGTTTCTCATGTTTGGTTTTGTTCAGCAAGGCTTTCTAGATACTTGTAAGAATCATTTGGGGCTTTGTTTTTAAAGGTTCCATTACACATCATGTTAATGAATTGTTTGTTCCCCAGACACAATACTTCATAGAAAAGTCGAACATGTTCAGGTATATAAAACCCATGATGTGGAACCATGTTTAGGGTGTCTTTGAACCTCTCCCATGTTTCATAGAATGACTCTCCCTCTTCTTCAAAAAAGTTTTGGATGCTCTTTTTAAGTGAAATTTTTTGTGGTGGGGAAAGTATTTTTTTGTAGAATTATCTTTGTAATTGGTTCCAAGAGTTTATGGATGATGATATCAAAATTTTTAGCCAATTTTTAGCTTGTTCCTTTAATAAAAAAGGAAAGAACCTCATCTTAGCTGATTCTAGTTGATGTGGGGGACACATGGTTTCTACAATGTCATTGAACTCCTTAACGTGAAGGTAGGGAATATCAGACTCCATTCCATGGAATGTAGGAAGGTGGTTCAGGAAATTTGGTTTAAATATGTAGTTTGCATCTCCTAGGGAATTTTATATAATTCATGAGGTGGAATTGGTCCAGGAAGGTGTGAGGTAGTCATTCATGGTTTGATCGACTGCATTCCCCAAGTTTGGGGCTTCCACATTTGGATTTTTATTTTGGTTTCCACCTAGGTTTATGAGTTGGTGTCTTTGAATACCTTCCATTGAAACGGGCTCAATTTTTGACTCTAGAGTATCAAGAATATTAGGATCTAATGGAAACAATACCACAGGTTCACTTTAATCCCCTATCCATGGACTTTCCACCCTAACTAGTCTATTTGAATTATCGCTGGTGTAGGTGGACATGCACCAAGAGAAAAAATGAGAAAGGGACAAGATAAGAAATATTGGGTGAGAATAGAAGAATGGGGGTGTGGAAAGAAGTTTTTGGTTTATGGTACTTACTTGGTCCCCGGAAAAAGTGCCAAAATTTTATTCACGCTAAAATTTACCCAAGAGATTAAGGTAGAACGGTCCTTGTAGTCTATCATGGGTTGTCAAATCCACTGAGACCTAAGAAGATACCTAAGATGGACAACCTATGAGATGGATTTTTGGATATAAAGTGGCCAACTTGGTTTTGATATTATATGGTTATAAATAACACTAATAAACCTAAGTGAATTCAATTTAATGAAAATGGGATGATCTTAGGATTATGCTTGGGGTGGATTGAATGAATTTTACTTCTTTAGACAATTTTGGTTTTATTAATTCTTGATGAATCTATTCTTCAAAATAATACCACATTCATAATTATCTTGTTTTATGCTAAATAAACTCAATTACTAATCCCCTACACACTTAGAGAACCAAATTCATGATCTCTCCAAAGTATATGGTGATTTTAGTACTTGGATTTAGCTTCCTCAAACACAGTGAATATGAAGAGTGGAAATAACTGAAGAATGGAAGTCTGAAATTAGTTAACCAATTAACAACAATTGGTTCATAAAATAACATTAAATACAGAATTTTCATCTTTATAAGATCATCCCATTAAAGTTTTAGCCCTATATTGATGGTATACTCTCAATGGTGGGTAGAAGATGGCTTACAATAATTGGATTGCTGAAATTAAAACCGCATAAATAACGAGCACTCCTCCATTTATCTGAATGAAATTCACACTTATGGGTGAACTAATTCACCAAAACACATATATATCACTATGATTTGTGATTATATAATTTTAATGAAATAAATGGGAAGAATATAAGAGAAATATATTGATTAAGAACATAGAAATACAAAAAATAAACTTACATGGAAATTGAAAACATCACAAAGGAACATTGACATAATAAAATTAAATAAAAAACAAGAGATGTCCATTACCCCTCACCACCAATGACTTAAATAAGAAATTTGGAAGCCTTAGGACTATCCTCAATCAATGTATTCCAAATTATTAAATTAATCTAGGCCTTAGGGTGGTGGAAAGTAGTGGATAAAAATTGATTCCCTCCTTTGACCCGATGTGGAAGCCAACTTGCATCCACCGAACATATGCGTCGCAATGACCTTATAAATGGACTAATTAGAGTGGTACATAGAAGAATAAAATGGATATACTAATGGATATTAACCTCCTGTAAAATGTGGGCCCATTTGGAGTTGTTAATCGGGAGTTATGGCCAATTTAGTGGGATAAAATTCTGGGCTACAGATTCTGGCCCAAATTTTGATATTCTATTTGGCCCACCTTAATTGCCATCATGGAGTCCGATTTGCACTGGATCATGAATAATTATTTGTTTCTATATATTTATTATATCATCCCATGAAATTTGGGCTTCATTTGGCCTATACGATGGGCCCCACATTCTCATCTGTGGGATGGTGTCCAATATGCCTTCTCTAGATTTGCTTCCATTCATCTCCAAATATCCCCATCATCCTTTATGAATCATCCATTTACAACTTAATGAAAAATGTTCATATTAAAGTGTATATACATTTCAAAAAATATCAAATTAAAATATGAAAAATTAAATTCCTTAAAATCATATGAATCATTGTGCCTAAATTGCTGTACATTAGGCATGAAGTGCACAAATGATGAGAATGGATGTTCAAAATTAAAATCTACTAACTTAGGCCCATAAGATCAAAAATTAATATTTAACACCATTATAATTTAATTAACATATGTGTTTTTATTGGCTAATCAGTATTGATTTACCTTTTTAGGGAAAAAATACTGAGAAAACCAGTTGTGTTTTCTCAGTGGATTGGAGCCTCCTCTGCAATTTATTATGAAATTTATTATGTGTACAAGGTTCCTATATGATGGTTCATTCATCCCTTGATTTCTCTATTTTACATGTTACATATTTATTTGTTTATTACCTAGAACATTCCCTACTTGGCTCACTAAAATGACTAATATACTGTTTTGATTAAGAACCACTTTATTGCATTGTTTCCTTCCATTATAAAAATTAGAAGTTTTCAATGAATGGTCAAAGATGATGTTAATGTCATTGAAGGAACCATTCAATTAATTTTATGATGTGTTATTAGTAACCAAGCCCTTCATTGTCACTAACTTCATCTTTGGATCCTTTGCTGTAATTTTCCCTTAAAAATACTTGTAGATTGTGTCCCTTTCTTCCCTCACATTTTATCTTTATATTTTCATTTGAAATTCATAGGTTCAACTAGAGCCTAATTCTTCATGGGTTATCCTTGGTAAAGGTTTATATGGAAAATCAAAGTATACAGGGATGTTCCAAGCTTGTAATGATCTCCTTAGAGAAGGTATACGAGTAGCTCTTCCTTTATGTTGTTTATTTTTCTTTATGGTGTATTGATAGTGTAATATATATGTATTTTTGTCTCATTTTGTTTGCTTACTGACACATGCTAAAAGCTAAAATGTAAGAGCACCAACTCATAATTTTTCTTATTAAATTGGTCTATTTTTCTTGAGTATAGATTTGGCATGATTTCACATAACAATAATGGTAAATTTCTTGATGATTGTAAGGATGAAAATTTCTTTTCCTGGGTTTCTGGACAAGCAATGTCTCTACTTGACTCATGGTTATTTCATACATGGCTATACAGTTTTTGGTGTTACAAAAGCTCCAGGAAATTGTGGCTGGATTATCCACATGTGTGTTCTTTTGCAATGATCATCACACATGTATGGAAATATTCTTATAAACTAGCTACACATCTAACGATACCTGTCTATATGAAAGTGTATCGGTCCTTTCATTTGCTCTGAAATTGTTGATGTTTTGAAGAGTGAATTTTTTTCCTGTAATTCTACTTATGACACTAGCCCAAGTTGTTTTTGTGTTTGAGTAATCATTTATTTCTATCTATTATCATTTATGGATATCAATTTTTTATTATACTTCAAAAAAAACATATATAATATGTTGAGGGAACCAATGAATCAGTGGAGCATTAGCTGGATGTATAGTGACCATTGGGTAATACCTAATTGATCTAATATAGACCATCTTAGATACACAGGGTGAGCCTAAGGTACATCATTAATTCATAATGATATGATGTTTTTTCCCTGCTCGAACTTGATATGAAACAAACATGACAAAATCTCTACATATAGGTGTACCCAGACATACAGTCTTCATTTGTGGATATAATAAGAACTAGTAGAATCTAGGGCCCGTATGTCAGGTTGTCTCCTACCCTTTTGGAGATCATACCATATTCTAGCATACAATTTGGTACCAATGATACATTTATGCTCTGGGCCCTGGTTAGTTTCTTATCATCATCATTCAAGTAATAAGCTAGAATAACTTAGATGAATCATGCTGGGTGACACATGAAAGACCATAAAATACAATATATAGATCCTAGATGGGTCTCAACTGATTTCATACATACTTTTTTTTCAGATTTCTTATAAGTAATTGTTTTCTCATTATAGATTGCATATTTCATATACTTAATTGCTTCTATATTTCTTATACGTATGTGTTTTCTTATACTTTTTTTTTCAGATTGCTTACACATAGGTATTTGAAAATTTCATATTGTAGATTGTTTTCTAATTGCACATTAGTAGATTTCATATTTAGTTAGTGTTGTTATAACATAAATCATTAGTTTCTATGTATCATAAATTTTTTTATGTAGCAACAGAAAAATTATTCTACATTTTATTTCAATATACAATACTTATCATGTTCTCTAAAATACTTTTTTTATTTCATTTTCTATGAAACAAAAAGTTCTAATGGGTATTAATATTTCTATTATCATTTTATTCTTCTAAAAATAACATTGAAATCATTATCAATTCAGTTTTTATAAAGAATTATGAAGAAATTGAGTTGAACACAAGTTGTAGAACTGATGTTGGGTTCGTAAAATCAACCGTACATGTTTCATCCACTCAGGTATATATGTGTACTATTGATTTATTGTTATCTTTATTGAAACATTATAATTGAAAAATATTCATTTTTGTGCTCATTTATATTTTTTCTATAATTAAAACACACAATTCATTTATTCTTTTCAATTGGATAGAAATTGAAATTATTTGCAGATTGCTTATACATAACTGTTTGCAGATTTCTTATATTCATTTTTGTATTTTTATCAACTATCCATTCAGATTATACACTTCAAGTTTCTCTCTAAACTGGGGCTAAAATTTTACTACATGAATGGGTTTTCTTCATTATGAAGTTTTACTAGTAATGGATTTCAATTTAAATTATTTTTTATTTAATTTACATAAACATTCGACAGTTACATCGATGATGTTTTATTTCCCAATTTCATAATATATCTACTTTAATTGATTCTTATTGACTTATACTTGGGATTAACTAGTTTTTTCTATTAACATTTAACAAAAAATGATTGGTAGTTAAATTGGGCAGAGGCACTTATGACCCACTATGAACCCGATTAAATAATGGCCCTAACTCGAAATACCTTTTGTTATACTGAAATTTTTCTATTGTATTTTTGGTTAACTATCCATTCAGGTTTTACTCTTAAGGTTTATGTATACACTGGGCCTAAACCTTTATTGTATAAACATGTTTTTCCAAATGTGGATTTTTTCTAGTAATGATACTAAAAATTGATTATTTTGTTTATTATCATGTTTGTTTTATGAATAAGTTTTCACAGTAAGATGGGTATTAGTATACACAGTTTATAAAATGGTTATTTGAATATGTTTACCATGTTTTGTGAACGATCTTTTAGCATGGCATGTACTTCACATCTATTCACATATGTTCTGTACGATATGTTTGCTGGAGATGTTCACATATGTTCTGTTCAAATGTATTCACATATGTTATATTGAATTTGAGATGTTTTCTGGAGTCACATGTGTTAACTCCTTTATCTATAGAAACCATTGTGTTCCCCATAATATATTCCATGTTTTCCTTTCTAAATTTATGTGTTCTTTTTTTTCCATATACTATTTAAGAGGGACATGGAGGAAAAATGACTCCAGGGATTGGTCAAGGGGACATTAGACTGACAATAGATCTTTAACTAGGACATCAGGATATAGAGATAGATGAGGGTATTCTGATGCTTTCCTACATGTTGTGCATAACTTATACATAAAAGTTGAATAGATTTGGAATGTCCTGCATAAATTGTTATTGTCATATTTAATTAGTACTTATCCTAAATTTTAAAATTTATATTTATAATTTTTTCAATTTTTATGAACGAAATATCTCCACTATGTTGGAAGATATTGAGGTTTAAGATTCAGTACAAAGGTATAATGACATTAACCTTTATTCTTTGCACTCTCTAAACTATCAGCATATTAAAAGTCCAATATTATTACTAGATTTTGTACCACTATTTTTTTGTTGGTTTTTTGAACTTCAAACACAAACAATCATTGAATATTGATAACATGTTCATTTTATAGTGTATTCTTTGTATATATATCAAATTTTTTATGACATTTCATTATACGTTTTTTTTATTTTATTTCAGGTGTATTTTTATCCAAAATGTTCTCTAAATATTCCAATCTACTCGACACTTCAGATGACCAAGACGCTGACATACATAGGTTCTTGGATAAGAAATATCTGAAGAAAAAGAGTGGCCAAGGTTGCCTTCAGGATTATTTGGAGTTCAATAAGGATAACTTTCCTCTTAAACTATTCAGTATATGATTTGAATGTTATATGAATATCAAGAGTTGACTGAATGATTTAGATGTTTCATATGTTGTCTGTGGTTTGTAGTTTTCCTTTTCCTAATACTTTAATGCTCTATCTTGATGTGGTTTTGATATTTTAGGCAAAATCTAAACACTAAATAAAAAACCAATTCAGTGTAATCCTGATTCAGGTTTCACTCATATTTTTTAATTTTAGTATGTGGCTGTAGATTTGTGTATGTTTTAAATACATTGAAAATATATTTTGCGATTAAATTTGTAAATTGTATTTAAAATTGCATATTTTAGTTCTTTTGTTATATATTTGATAAAGTTTGATATGTTTGAGAAGGTGGAGCAGAAGCATATGGTAAATAATGTTCATAAACTTTGTATTCAGTCACCCTGGCTCTTTACGAGACTATAAATTATCTACAAAGTGATGATTTCATTGTTTTTTATAATGTCAAACTGTTCCAATCAATATGCTCGATCAAACAATTACTATAAGTTCATTGTGATATTTTCAATATTATCTTATTTTTCTTGGTTCAATTTTCTAATTCCAATTAGGTAGGGGCACGAGGGTGAAGGACTAAAGGAAAAGAAGTAATGTGTAGATTAGGATGGAGATGATGAGATCCAGGATAATAATGAAGAGCACAATGATGACGATGATTATAACTAGGTTCTCATTGAATATCATTAGAGATTTCTTCAAGCCTTTCTGTTGGGAAAAACCTTTGATTTGTTTTTTTTGTTTTGCTATAGAATATTTATTTTGATGATGATGAATATGACTATCATGTCATGGATAATACAAGGTGATAAAGTGGAGTAACACTAGATTTTGTAGAAATTCACCATCATTTAATAAAGGAGCAAGGGAATATATTGGATCAATATGTCATTTTATTTTGTATTAGTTAATATTTTATTTTACTTGTACTAAATTTGACTTTTTATTCATTTGTTAGAGCATTGGATCATGTGCATGTAATCTCTTTGAGAATTATATGATGTATTTAATTTAAGCATTGGATATTTTTTAGAGCATTTGAACATGGATTTTATTTGAGAAGTGGATTATGATTTTTTATTGAGTAGTGGATCGATTTTTATATCATTGGATTATATCACCACGCGAATGCATGGGTGAGTACTAGTATCTTTTAATGTATAAATTTTACTTTTAGAATGCCCATTAGTTTGATGATGATTGGTAGTTCTCAAAATATATTTTGGTGTAATGATAACCTGAGATACACATTCAAAATTCTAATGTAATCCGTGAATCACAATTAGGTACAATCAAAATAGGTTCATTGTGATATCTCCGAACCTTATTAATAAAAACTCATTTATGGCACTCAATAACTAGATATAATATTATAGTGAGTAAATGTGAGTAACTTTTAAGGAAATCAATAATAATCCATATGAAATCATTCTTTATATGAGTCTTTTTAAATATCGTAACAATGTCCATAGTAATTTTATCCCCTTTCCATATAGTATATTGTAGATTTTTCATGATTCCTTGTGATGTTTTTGCTCATCCTGTACCTATGGACAAACTATAATCATGATAACTAATCTATACTTTCAATTTTAATAATTTTCATTCATATCTTATTTCATTATTGTTCTACTAGGGTGTGTATAGAAATACGAGTTATGAGTTTCATTTAATAATTCACTTTTTAGACAAGGCAATGATGGAACACATAACATCCATCCAAATTTGAAAATATCATATTCTTATATGAGCTCTAATAGCTCCTATAATTCATAGACTTATTTTTATTTTGAATATTTTTATAATTATTTTTGGAATATTTTATTTTCTCCAATACGGATGGTTTGTAAATGAATCGGAATAGATGGTAATGATTCCCATATCCAATTTTATTATGTCTATGAATATAGGATCTATATCAATACCCTATATCATCAAAACTAAATGAAAATTACTATTCAATGCACAATCCAAATTACTTTCTTTCCTAGGGGTAATTTATTAAGTAGTCATAATCAATTTGTAGTTCCATCACTTAACCTTTTAATCATGATGATTTAATTATTTGAGAATTTTTATTTCAAGAAAAATTTGATTTTAATATATTTCATATGAATCACCATAAATTTAATTACTCTATATCTTTAATGTAAAAATTAACATTGTAACTCAAGATTATGGGTTAGACAATCCTATTGATAAAACTTTAACTACCTTGATTATTTGGAAACAACTTTATCATTATATATAAAGACACATCCATCCCATTTATATTATAAATCACTAAATATAAAAAATATATCCCTTAATGAATGAAAAATTAATATATTTTAATTGAAAAAATCCTCCATAATTCTTTAAAACATTCATCACATTTCTCTTACCATATAATCTTAATCCCTACACATGTTGATGTGGTTAACAGGTAAGCTAATTGAAAAAAAATTGTGAACATGTCATCAATGGTAAGATTATAATAATTGGAAACTATGTACCTCATATATATTTTTTATCATTATACATTCCATTACTTCCATGGTATTTAAAGGTTCAATCGATATTCCATTCATAGAGGGAATATTTTTATGAAAAAACATCTTAAATCCACAATTCACATTTTTTAACTTTTCTATACAACTCATTTTATATTAGAGTTTTGAGAATGATTATCAAATGACTCATGTGATCAATAAATATTTAATTTTATATCATTATTTCATAAATAAATACCAAAACTAAATTATTTATATGATACATCAATACTCTCATAAAAAATATCTATTAAAATATAGGGTGTATAAGTCAATACAAAGGGAATTATTATAAATTCATAATTTCCACATTGAATGCAAAATGTAATACATGGAATAAATTCTTTATTTTCTTGCAGTTAATGTTTCATGGAAAAAATATCAATTTAAAAAAATGATCACTTTTATATTGATCAAATAAGTAATTAATACAAGGTAGAGGATACTTGTATAGTAATGAAATCGATTTCCTTATAATTAGTGCACAACCTCATAAAAAATAATTATTTATATATAATATAAAAGGTTATATCCATAGTGAAATACTAGAGGATATACTTATCTTATAACATAACCCCTATAGTTGTGTATTCAGTTCCACTAATTCCCATGTGCCCAATTGATGAGTAGTCTTAGATATAGGTTTTTCATCAGGGATAAGGTCAGTAGAATACTTAATATCATGCTCATAGGGTTGTCCACATAGTTATTTAAGAAACATATCTATGTATTCTAAAATAATAGGTATATCATATTTTCCATGGATACCTATCCCATTCATATATTTATTCTACTATTATTCTCAACTAATTTCATTAATAATGGATATTTTGAGGGACCCCAGAACACCCTGAGAAGGGAGGGGTGAATCAGGGTGTCAAATTTTTCTTATAAAAATATGGGTCTTGTTCCCACATTAGTAGGAACATATTAGAAATTTATGATGGAAATGTAAAGTAATTTAAATATTCACATGTAGAGAGAAAATGTAGTAGTTTTACTTGTTTCACTACTAAGGGCTAGTCTAAAAGAGAATATGCTAAAAATGTGCTGGTCATAACTCAGTCCAATAATCTTAACTAGTTATGGAATATAGAAGTTAAGTCAGAGTCACTCTATTCTATGCACACATCTATTACATGATTTTAGAGATAGCACACTACATCACTTGGAACACATTGGTTGATTCCCCTAGATCACTACTCTGGGAGAAGACTTACTCAATTTATCGACTTGAAGGATGCTTCAGTGGATTGGAATTTAATTCATTTTCCATAACTAGAATGGGACTATTCTTGTATTTTAGTCTTGAGTTGATTCAATTTTAAAGCACTTTTCACTTAATCCTGATGTTTAGAAATATCATTTGTAGATTTCCTTCACGAATCTCATAACCTTTGTGAAGAAAACTTTTTTGTGGAATAAAGTTCCCTCACGAAGCTCACCGAGTCATCACAAAATTCCAAACCATCTCAGAGCACCCATTCCTCAGAAGAATTGGAATTATTTAAGACATAACTAGTCTTTTCTTGATTCCCATGATTTTACAGAAATCTAGATTTGATAATATCTCAACCTCCATGAATCCAGAGCGATTTCAGATTTTCTCTAATTATTTTCTTTTCAAATGAAGAGGTAGTAACATCATATATATAGGCTCGATCGATCAAGAATCTTCTATGACTCCTATACATTTTTTCACAAACCTTAAAAAAACATCATTGTTATGCTCCTCCATTCGAAAATCTCAAGTGATATTTTTCATAGTCATAGAGATTATCGTCACTACATCGAGCATTCATGATGATACACTTCTCGTAGTCCTAGAGAACACCATCAACCCATCACACACTCATGAAGAACACTTTCCATGAAAAATCCATGATCATCCATGGGTGTATTTACAAGAAACAAAAACCAGACTCTATTTATAGTAAAGAACATCCTTTGTTCCCAAAACACCCCCTTTGAATTTTTTATAAATCTATAAAAAAAATTTAGTAAAACACCAGCCACAATCAATACCTGATATGCAAGAAACATATCATCCAATACTCTAAGTCTACATGAGTAAATATCATTTTATAAATCAAAATGGGAAGAATGAATTGGGTTATCATGTTTTGTAATGCTTACTGATTTCCATGCAATGCTTTAATCATGTCATAGAAGCATTGCATACCTTGAACTATTTCCTCATAACACCCGATTCTCATCGTGAAACAGAAGCATTTCATGGTTGGTCAGGAACCCAAAACCCCCACACTTTTATAACTTTGAATTTATCCATAATTTCTACATTTTCACCCTTTTTAAATAAACCAAAAGGACCTGCATTTGTACTTGTAGAGATCAAAACACACTCCCAATGGATCGTATATCCCCCATAAACATACATAACTTCCACATAAATATTAAAATAGTTAACAAAATTAGGGATAGGGGATCACTCATGACCTTCTCATGCACTGGGAGGTGGCTAAAAACTGATGTTAAACTCATTTTTCTCAAACACATGTGAAAAATATGGACTTAATAGAATGTCAGCCACTTGGTCATTATTTCCCACAGGCTCTATTTTAATCATACCTTGTTCAAATTTATCCTTGATGAATTTATATTTTATCTCAATAATTTTTGTACGAGAGTGCAAATTCTTATTATTTTTATGATCAATCACACTCTTGTTGTCATGGTGAATCCCCATCAACTTTTTCACCTCATCAATAATATCAGCCAATTATTGATTTATTTACAAAATTTGAGTGCATTACTTCATATCTAATCTATATTATTCTTCTTCTATGCCGAGAGAAGTTATTTATTATTTATTTCCAAACTAGATTACAAATGTATTTCTAATAAATAACGATCCACCACCTATGGACTTTCTATCTACCACATCTCCAGGCTAGTTAGCATTAGAAAATGCTAATAAGATGTTATCTCTTCCTATAACAAAGTATAAGCCATCATTAAGTGTGCCTTGAATATAAATCAAGATTTGTTTACCTACTGCCAAATGTTATTCCTTAGGATTGAATTTAAAGTGGGCCACTAATAATGTTTTAAATATTATGTCTGGATATGTTTTAGTCAAGTATAATAATCTTCCAATGACACTCCTGTATAGGGTGGGATCCACAGAAGTCCTATCCTCACACTTTCCATGTTTTTCCCAACTAAAATTATAGTCTAAATTGTCTTGGATTCATGAATGTTGAAGTTATTTAACATCTCTATTGAATATTTTGTCTGATAAATGAAGATGAAATACTTCATCTGAATCAATTGAAGCCCTAGGAAGTATGTGAGTTCACCATTCATAGATATTTCAAATTCTTATTTCATGTAATTATAAAATTCTTCCACCTATCCCTTCCTTCTTCCCTAAAAAATAATTTCATCCATACAAATCATCATCATAAATTGATCTTCCTATGAATTTTTCATATAGAGATTATTATTGAAACCTCATATTTTGAATTTAAGCTTCTTTAGATACACATCTAGTCATGAATACCATGCATGTGGTGCTTGATTTAGACCATAAATATCTGTTTTTAATCTAAAAATTATTTTTTAATCATTTCCAATCAGAAATCCCATTAGGTGTTCAATATAGACTTCCTTTTCAAGAAATCCATTTAAGAATGTTTATTTGACATCCATATGATTAACATTGTATCCTATTTGAATTTCCATAGCAAGGAAAATATCGATCGAATCTAGTATTACTATGGGAGAAAATATTTCTTCAATATCAATACCATCAATATGTGCATTGCCTTTACACACCAAGCATGACTTATTTCTGATCACATTTCCATGCTCATCAATTTTTTTTAATGATCCAATTTGTTTCAATCACATTGGGATCTCCAAGACTCTTAACTAAATCCCAAGTTTGGTTCTTTTCAATCTGGTCAAATTATTCATTTATGTCCTTAACCCATGATTCATACATTTTTGCTTCATAAAATGATATTGGTTATAGAATTGATAAGAAAGCAGAATGTTATTCAATCCTCATTCTCCATGTCTGTGTGGGAGATGTCCAATCCCCAATGATGTTGGACTAATCAATTTATGCTCTTCTATTTCTCCTGTGAGATTCAGATGAACTTTATTTAGCCATAATTTACCCTTTTCATTCTTCTTCTGAATCATCATTTTTTTGTGGCCTATGAATTTTTTACACGCCTTCTTATACTTCTGTATTTGAACATATTCCATTTCCACTATCTTGTTCATCATCTATTATATCAGCATAAGATCTCCTCGAGGTACTTGTGGTCTTATATTCAATTATCTTGACAACACTTCTTTTAAAAATTCTTCTAATATGATTATTGAAACATTTGAAGGATTTATTCTTCATTTCATATCCAATTAATATTTTTTCATCTCCAACATCACCATACTTTCCTTTATTTCCTTTTTTGTTTCGGATGAAACATTTACATAAAAAACACAAAAAATAATTTATAGATGGATTACTCTCATGACATAACTCATATGGTGTCTTCGTTTCTTCTATATAGAGCCCTATTCTATTTTGAGTGTACACTGCTAGTTGAACAACCTATTTCTAGTAATGAAGAGAGATACGACTCTCAACCAACATAGTTTTTTCCATATTGTTTACCTATAGATTTCTATATTCAATAACTCCATTTTTAGGTGGGGTTATTTTTTTATCCACCACAGGATTTATTCCATATTTTTATAACTAATTTTTAAATTAAATGGATGTGTATTCCCCTCCATCATTGTATCGTAGAACATTGATTGTGAGGCCAATATCATTCTCGAATATTCGATGATAACTTTTCATGAAATCAAACACTTTTAGTTTTTTATGTATAATCATCACACAATAAATTATATTATAATCATAAATTAAAATAATAAATTTCCTTTATCCATATGTCATAGTAAAATTTATTGGGCCACATAAATCTTTGAGGATGAGATCAATAAGATTTGATTCCCTTTTCTTCTTTGAACAGTAAGAATGGCAGAACTACATTCCTCACACACAAGAATAATATGTTTTTTCCATTTCATAATTCAGAGTGGGGATTTCCATTAATCTATTGATCTCAAATATCATTTACATGATTTTTTGATTAATGTGACCCAACCTCAGATGCCACAATTTGTTTTCTTCTTAAACTATCAAGTATAAAATGTTCTCTCTACTATCAAACTGATATAAGTTTTCATCTGTTCTGCTTTCTTTCATGATATAATTATCTATATTTCCTTTTACTATTCACCCCCTTTTATTAAATTTCAATAGTATCCTTGATTCACATAGTTCAATCATACTTAGAATATTGTGATGCAAACCATCCACATAGAGAACTTAAGTTTTCTTCAGCTCATCATTTTTTAATTTTTCACTTCTACTTCCTTTGATATTTAAACCACCATTATTGCATAACCTTATGGTTATATCAACCCTTTTCTTAACATTATTCAATAAATATTCATTCCCTATCATATGGGATGAGCATCTACAGTCAATAATCATGGTTCTACTATTCTTCGTATCTTTGAGAGTTATTCCGATAAGGTTGGATTTCTCAATTTTATTCTTTTCCTTCCATGAAATGTTTGATTGAGTGGAGGATAATGATGGTTTTTTAAATCTATTTTACATGTCCATTATTTCTTCATACTACATTGAACTTACATAAGAAAATTCATGTTTGAAAGAGAATCTTCATCTGGTTGGTAGGTATTGACTTTTATCTAAATTTTGTAGGTGATACTCCTTCCTTTACCCAAACTACAATCAATATCATTAAGAACATAGTTAGAGTAGTGAAAAAATATCCATAAAATCTATTTCTTATATAATATATAGGATATGAATTCGTTCGGTTT
Source organism: Viscum album (assembly GCA_963277665.1). Lineage (NCBI taxonomy): Eukaryota > Viridiplantae > Streptophyta > Magnoliopsida > Santalales > Viscaceae > Viscum > Viscum album. The sequence goes on from OY728135.1 coordinate 1,408,459,164, forward strand.
TTTGACTTCCTAGATCGTACCCATTTAAATAGATCCTTGACTCTTCACAATATGAAATGGTATGGTCTAGATTGCTATAGAACTAACATTTTATATAAGAAAATTACTTCTCACTTCTATTCCTCCACATGTACCATTCCTTTAGAAAAGATTTTGACAGCCGATCATTTCAGAATACTTATGTATAGCTTTTAGTTATTTTTTAAGTTTGATTTGAGGCTTTCTTTATTAGGACTATAGGTGACTCCATTATATGTGCAACATTCTGTTTCCTATTATTTAGGATTATCTTGTTTAAATATTTTGATGTTTCATCATCACAAAAAATTCCATGTTTTCACATTAATGTGGATATTTTATCATTAAAATCCTTATCTACTCCTTCATAACCACTCTTTTATTTCTCTAACAGCTCTACATCAAAGAATATTTCAAAATACAATTTATTCTTTGTTTTCCTTGATGATGATTAAGTTTTTAGTTTACTTCTTAGTGTAAAAACATATTATTCAATCCCCTAAACTATATTATATTTCTATTCTACTCTATATTTAAGGTCATTGATGACATTTTCATGTTCTTCAATCATGAGCTTAAATTCCACAATATCTTCTGAGATTTCAAGAGTTGTTGAAAGTTATTTTTCTGTAGCTTCCAATCAATAACTTTCTACTTCATGATAATAAACATAATCTGATGAATCGTACAAGATAAATATCAAATATATGCTCCTATTTATTTGACCTTTAATCATATCAAGGTTACCCTCATGTTCTACAATGAGATCAACACCACCAATCAACTGATTATCTTTACCTTTTTATTTTGACGGTTCTTATTTTCAAACTTTATCCATCATGGATGCTTGTGTTCCAGATTTAAAATCTTGTTATTAATCCTAAAAAATTCACTATCATATTGTTCTTATTTACAGATGAAACTCTTTCTTTGTAGTTTCTACCCTAATTTGAATTCTCCCTTTTGGGAAAACATTTTCTGAGTCTCCTGGATGATTCAAGATTCACTTTCTTCATCATAAAAATTCTTTGATAATCCATAGGAAATGTTCCAAATTCTACCACATATAAAAAATTATAGAGGAATATTTCCTTAAAATATATATTTCTTTTATTGAAATTATTATAAAAAAGATAAAACATTTCATCTTTCTCATTAACTTCATCAACAATATCACTAGAAATATCATGTTTGTCCACGGTTAAATCCATTTCCTTTTTACTCAATTTTTTGCATCTTTTGGTTTGTATATCATTTTATATGCCACTAGACTACTAAGAATATCATAAAAAGAAAGATTAAATATATCCCTTTCCTCAAGGTATGATACTTTTGTTTTGTAGATAAGTGGAATCCTTCTCAATATTTTCTTCATAATGCCAATTTATTTGATTTCTTCACCATGTTATCATATTTCCCCAATAACTTTAGTAATTTGATTAAAAAGGTATCTTTATTTTCATCATATTTTATTTTTAGATCATCAAACCTATTGTAAAAAACATAGAGTTTTGCCTCATTTACTTTTGTTTCTCCTTCATATATGTTATATAGTTTTTTACACATAAACTTGGATGAAGTGGAAATCATAAAATTTACATAGATTTGATTAGATAGAGATAAAGTAAGGGAATGATGTTCTTTTGCATCTACATCAAGAATTCTATTGTCTATTTTAGTTATATAAATTCTTGTTGCATCAATGACTTGTATTCCTTATGCAGTGGAAAAGTTAACCACCATTCCAAGAGATCTTAGATGAGATCTCATACTTTTCTTCCAAATTTGTAAGGTGCTTCCATCAAATAGGAGTACTCCTTTAACATTTACTGAATTCTCCGTGATAATAAATGAGGACATGTTTAACTCTAATAACCTGTAGGATTTAATACAACTTAAAGGACCTCAGAACACCCTGAGAGGAGAAGGGTGAATTAGGGTGTCAAATTTTTCTTCTAAAAAGATGGATCTTGTTCCAAAATTTGTAGGAAACTATCAAAAATATCTGATGGTAATTTGTAGTAATTTAAATATTCACATGTAAAGATGAAATGCAACTGATTTAATTTGTCCTCCACTATGAGCTGGTCCAATGAGCATACACCAACGGTGTGTCGGTCATACCTAAATACCCTAATCTTCAATCGTAGTGGAATGAATATGTTAAGACATAGTCAATATCTCCCAAGAACACTTCCTTTACATGATTTTATGGATATCACATGGTGTCCCTTTAAACACTTCCTTCGACTCCCCCTAGCTCACTTCTTTGGGAGAATCCTTATTCAGTTTATTGACATGAAGTTCGCTTCAGTGGATTGGCATTTCATCCTTCTTCACTGACAAGCATGAGACTCTAAATTCACAATAGTTCCGAGTTTATGCACATTTAAATAACTGTTCACTTAATCATGATGTTCATAAATATCATTCTTATTGATCCATTGTGAAGCTCACAACCTTTGCGAAGAAAATTGAAATCACAGAAAAAACTATCTTCACAAAACTCAAAAATTCATCATGGAATTCCCAGCCATCATGAATCAATCATTACTCATATGCATTGACATCAGTCAATACATAACTATAATTTACATGACACACAATCTCACATAGAAATCCATATTTTTTAATCTCCAAAATTTCATGAAATTAGAGCGATTCTAAATTTTATCTAATTTTTTTTCATGTAAAATAAAGTGGGGGTATCCTTATATATATAGGCTCGAACCTTCACGATGCCCCATGCCTCCAGTGCATTTTTTTAATCTAAAAAAAACTCTTCTTGAAGCTCCTCCATTTTTGAAGATCCACTGAAATTTCTCATAGTATCAGGTATTACCGTCAACAAATCACGCATTATCAATTCTCAAGTTGTTGCAGTCGTAGAGAACACCATCAACCCATCATGCACTCCCAAATCTCAAACATTCTAAATCCTAGTATTCACAAATCCCATTCCTTTACTATATTTATGAATAGTTGATTCCATAAAATAACCTTTCTCTATGATAGAATATTCCTCTGTATTTTGAACCCAAAAATATGGAAAGAACTAGGAAACTACACAACCTTAAATATTGAGTCATCTTTTACTATAAGATCGAACTCTATGGAAACTCCATGATTATGAAAGTGTGGATTGATAAAAAACACAAACTAGGCTCCATTTCTAGAAAATAACAGCCTTGGTTCCATCATATTATTGGTAGATCAAGACATGATTCATAAAATATAGTCTAACCTCTGAAGATAAGGGATTTTATATTTTTATTACAAATTATAATCTCCTTTTTCTATGAAATAATATTTTGCGTTATAATTTGGAATCCTATCCAAATGAAGAATTTTATAAAAGTAAACCATAAGAATAATAACCATGTTTGTAAAATGTCTATGCATATGTGTCGGAATGGAAACTGACAGACATATCATTATTATTGTATGATTTACACTATGAGTTTTGATTTAAAAATCCATTATTATGTTTTTAGTGAAATATCCAACTCTATTATCCATGATGGAAGACATAAAATGTTTAAAATTTCCAGAATAAAATAAATAAATAGATAAAATTGTTTTCACAATCAATATACCTTCCAATAAATCATTAGAAACTTCATACTTAGAAATAATTATCCCATAATCTTGGCCATTATTCATTGGGATTTTTTTCTGAGGAATATTCTCTTAATGCCTAAGGCATTCATTCAAATAGTACCCCATCACATAACAATTATCTTATTTATCCTTGTTGGATTCATTATTTCAATTTTAATGATGATAAGGATGTAATTTCTATCTAAACATGATGAAAAATACCATTTTCATTAAGAATTTTACACATTTCTTTATTCTACAATAATTACAAGTTGAAAATTAAAACCTTATCTTAATTACTCTTATTGTATTTCCTTTTGAAGAGTGCTCAGTTTCCTATTTATTTTCTTTATTTTCATGTAAAGCATATGAAATAGTGTAATGTTTTCCCTATTAATGGAACTTGATACTATATCCTCACATACTAAATATTTTTGAGAGATTAATGGCCTTTGAAGGATAAAAATCAGGCCATCAAATAGGAAATAAATCTTACTACTTTTATTATTTCCAAAATCTATGGCATTACTTGTTTTCCATGTCATTTACATGCATACTCAAAAAAAATCTCATTCTTTTTTCCATATTTTGAGGAAATTCCTCTCTATATCATCTTATATCTCATGAATAATGATTTTTTTAGAATATGTCCTTTAAAGTCTTCTATAAGTTAATATTTATTTCACTTCACTTCTTAGTATTATAAATCAATGACCACCATTTATCAGTACATGCTTTAATATGATAAACATCCATAATAGCTTTCTATCTTCCACTACATCCCGAAGTGAGAAATATTTTCTCAACAAACTTAATCAATTTCTTAGATACAAATGGATTAGTACTCTAATGTAATGATGATTATTTTTTGGATAAAATGGTACATCATTATTGAAAAATGTTGGGGATTATATGTTTACTCTATATATGCAAGGATATTGGTCATAATTGGATTCAACTACCCTAATATAGTTATAATTTTTTCAACCTCACCTCTAGTTATAGCTCTAGATTTATTCTCTATCCTAGGATGAAATTACCTATATAAATTATGTTCATAGATAAAGTTCCTATTCCTTATACCATGATCAAATTATAAACATTCTTTTATAATGAATTAGATCATACCATTACGAATTTTAAAACATTGTACATAATTCGAAATCTTATGTATCACATAACATAAAATAAAAATTTATCAATAGTAAATATCAAAAAAAAATTATCATTGGAGATATCCCAAAATTAATAAATATATTAAAATAGCTAATAATGGTTTATATAGAGCATGGGAATAATCCAATGTATCTTCCACAATAGTTCCTTCCTAGGTGTGTAGTCTTATACCCACACAACTTGAACTGGTGATGATAGAGTTAATACCTGATATTCCAAATTTAGTGTAGTTACCCCTAGGTGCATCTATTTTATACCCACATCAAATTTAATGTATCAAAATGGTGATTTACACTCTAGTAAAATAAAAAATATCAATATTACTAAAAAATTATTATATTATCATATATGTAGACTTATCATCATATTTTTTTTCATAGGTTTTTGTACTCTAATATATGTTTTCCTGAATATAATTATCAATATTTTTACAAAACATCACTTGATACCAATAGTAATACCCTCACTCTAGAATCCTGGATCTAGTGGTCATTTTACTACATTGGAACATGATACAAGATATAATGTCTTGAAAGACTGAATAGTTTAAAATCCTTTAGTGATAATATGCTTACACTATTCTCAACTTAAATCTAATAACATTAAATATAACATAAAAAATATGGGGGAAAATCTATTATTTCATCTACTAAATCCTTGAAATCATAACTATATCCCTTCATAAAATCCTAGTGAAAGTAAAACCTAATTAATTGTAAGCTTTGGTCCTTACTAAGTCAAATCATACAACATAAGATATAAAATAATAAATAAAAAATGACTAATATCACAGAGATAAACAATAATCAAATATATTATATAACTAATATCATTGAAGTGTAATATATCTTTTTATGACCTAAAAACATAAGTAATCACATGGATTATAATAACTCGTTTTTTTATAGAATGCATAATTCTGAACATGAATGTCTTAGCCTCAAGTTCTTTCTCAATGATGTAATACATTAATATGTAAGGCATCTGCCAAATGTGAAATATAGATTATCTCATGATACAATAATATGCACCATGTGGCTATTACAGTACCCACTCATTAATTATAAATTCTAATTAAATCATTATTTGATGTAAATGAAAAAAACATCAATACACAATCAATAAAAATATTCATATTGATAAACTAAAATATTAAATGTTACTATTTGACCCTATAAATAAATATAAAAACATTATATTAACACATCCAATATAATACAGTGGATTTAATCATCAGAGTATAACCCTAGAAAAGAATATTACTTTTCAAAGGGAGCTGACATAGAAGAAAATACATTAAAAATATCATCTGAACATTTCTTGAGGAAACATCCACTTTTCATTTTTAAGTCACTTCATTAAAATCTAAAAATTTCTAAAATATTAGGAAACTAGTTTATTTAAAAATAACTTGTAAATATATAAATGATCCTTAAAAGAAATGGATACTCATGATGGTGGTAAAACCCTTCATATGGTAAACATTAAAACACATATTATCTTTACAAAATTGGTAAAATATATATTTTTAGAAAATGAAAAGATGATTAATTTTAAATATTCTAATTGAAATTAAATAATGGGTAAAAATTACATTAATAAATCATTATATAATACTACGAATATTTTTTGAAACATTTTAGTTAAAATATGTACATGGAAGAAAAATATTCATGGCTAAATATAAAAATAATTTCATTTTTCATAAAAATATTTATTCAGATGTTTTTGTTCTTAGAGAGAGGAAAATGAATGGAAAATTTTTAATTTAAATAAATAAAAAAAATCAGAATAAAATATATGTTGGTAATGATATAAATATCATATAATACCCCTAATGGAAATTCAAACAAAAAAATATCGATTAAGCAGAAGATTGGGAAATAAACCCATCCCTCAGGTTCAACATGCTTCGTATGTGATTTTAACAACGGATATAATATATTAAAATTTATTATACTTATATACCATAATAATTTTATAAATTATAATATTTTACATATTATACTTATAAGATCTTATCACTCATTCATTAACAATATTTGATTATCATCATCAATTCGTTTATTAACTACTTCGATTTCCATATATGTTTTAATTAAACAGTTGTGGTTTTGGAATCATAATCATTCATACATATTCAAAAGATAATTAATAATGATATAAATATAATTTATATTTATTATATTCTAATTTTAAATTATTCAGGAAAATAATTCATGAAAAATTATTCACATCGGTTCATGGAGGTGGTAGTCCAGAAGTACGCATGAGGGAAATTATCGGATTTTAATAGCTGGATGGGTAAAAAGGTAGATGATATATTCTATTTATAGAATATTTATTATGTCATAAATTTAATATATATTAATTAATTCTATAATTAAAACCATCTAAGTAAAACTGGGATTAATAACTAATTATACTGTTACATGGATACAGTATGACATACAATGAACAAGAGCTATTTTCATCTTCTATAGGATGAAAAAAAGGTTGAAAATAGTTCTCTTATGATCATAATAACATATCAACATATTTTTTTACTTTATTAATTATTTTTTTATTGATACAAATGATTTAGTTGATTTTTAATGAGAAATCATCCATGAAAAAATCAGTAACGAATAATACCACTTAATTGAGAGATTTCCTTTTCCTTACACAATAATCCCATTTTTGGATGGTTTTATGGGAAGGATAGATGATCAAGAATGAATAGATGGAATATTGGAATTTTTTTTGTCAGGTCATGGGAAATCTGAAGTGGTTAATGTTTTTTAATAAGGTAGTAAATTAGTTTCCCTTTAATATGTATGGGGAGGAACATGAATGGAATTATTTAAAAGATATAAATAATATACATATATTTTCTTGAAAATTAAAACTAAATTTCATATATATAAAATTTAATATATTATGTAGTATTAATATCTTCATCCAATAACATTTCAGAAAATTCATTTGGAATTTTCCCCCTATCTCTTAGATTAACCCCCCGTAAACAAATTTTATCCCTAACTGTAGTAAGAAACTTTTCTTATATTTACTATTCATTATGAAAAAAATCACTTATAAACTAATATTAATTATAATTATTTGGAATTTTGAATCCATTTAAATATATTCAATTTGAATAAGTGGAAAAATTAATTTTAATATATATGTGAAAAATGAAAAGAAACACATTTGTTTAATATGTTTTTTTAATTATAAAATTTATTTTATAGAAAATAAATTATAATGTTTATTATAATTAAATTAACCAAATTATATTCAGTAAAAGGATAATATTTTTCTTATAAGAAAACCAAAATAGAATGTAACCTTCAAAAAACATCATTAAAATAGATGAACTAAACATATTGTTTATTTCAAAAAAACATTACTTAGATTTTCAAAATCCTAATAATATATTTGTATATTAAACATTATATTTTTATTTTTATTATATTAATTATATGATATAAATTTTTTCTATGAATGTTTTTTTAATAATTAATGTTATTCTTATATCCTTATAATTTTTTAAAAGATACAATTCATGTAATTTTAGTAATTTTCAATATTAATCCAAAACCTAACCACATATGAAAAATAAAAAAATGAAAATATAATTATGAGATAATGAATTCATAAATACAAATAGTTTAATAAAAATAATTTAATGAAATTTTTGATATAAGGTTTTAATCATATTCTTAAAAATATATATGTGCAACATCTTATTAATTTTTAGAAATAAAAGTATATATACTATGATTAAATATCAGGTGTTACATTCATCCCCACATAAAAGATTTTATCTAAAAAATATCTAGAATATCACTTCATTGATATATGTGGATAACCAATTATAATATATTCTGTAATTTACCATGCATCCCCATATATATTATGATTTCTCTAAATTTTCGTTACCATCTATTCCATTTGATTATCCAACACATATCCCCATGTGTTTGGGATCTTGATAGGCTATTCAATGTAAGATTAATTAGGTTCTAATTATTTTTAATTATAGGTGAGAACATTCCATGGGTTTTTTCATGTAATTATATAATAGAGTTACATAGAACACATCATAAACATTAGAAAATATAGGTATCATTGAAAAATAGGGATCCATAGCTTTTATTCTTTCCAAAATTTTAAAATTCCTAACGTCTATGTAGCTAAGTTTCCTTTCATGCTATGTCTTACAATGAATTTCAATAGAGATACCTTTAGAAAGACATGAGCTCTCACATGAAATTATAAAACCTTCCTTCGTCTATCAATATAATTTTTTTCTATAATGATCTTCCTTAATATAATTTTGAATAGTATTTACATTAATTATTGTATCCTCAACATGATCAGGGCCTATAAGATTCATTTCACCAACTCTATCCCAAAATGTTGGAGTATTACACACCATTTCTTAAAAAGCATTATATGCTACCATTTGAATTATTAAATAGAAGTTATTATTAAATGTGAAAAGGGTGACCTACCCTAAGACATTATCATGACATACCAGTCTATTAGTTCTGGGTAGCATATAGTCTTGGGGGTTTTTATATTATTGTATTAGTATTAGTATTAGTATTAGTATTAGTATTAGTATTAGTTTTTATTGTTTTTTGTTATTGATGTTAATTTTTCTTTTGTTTTTTGTGTTTTTGTTTTTGTAAATGATATTTCCATTTTTTTTATCCATGCGGTGAAGAAAATTGGTTTCACCCTTGTGGTGGTGTGGGGAGGTCTTAGGATCAAGAATCCCCTAGTGTCTGTGTGTGTGTGTGTTTGTGTGACTGTATAAATTTTATTTCCAGTTGTAATCCCCAAAATTTTCTAATAAGTATAATAATAATAATAATAATAATAATAATAATAATAATTTTTATTAGTACTACTATTATTATAATGTATGAGATAGATTCACTAATTGATCCAAACTAAGTTTAGTGTGATGAAGTAAAGGGTCCCTCTATTGATAGAAAATTTTAACCATGATTTCTTCAGATATTTTTTTGAATCCCATCACTATGATAAGAATTGATGTGCCATTGTGATGCTATGGGAGTATTATGGAAGTTAGTTATTGGGTTTGTAAGTTATAATAATACTTAAAAATGAAGGGTTTTGGTTGAGAATTATTTTTTGATATTCTACTAGTCAACAAATATTGAGAATATAATTGAGAATATGGTATGGTAAAAAGTAGAAAAGATCACTAAAAGGAAGTTGTAGGAGTGTTAGATCAATCTACTGAGTTTATGTCTAGTGTAATATATAAAGTATGATATAGAGGAGGTTATATTTATTGAGATGCTATAATAGGGCATTTTAGAGTGCTAAATGTTGTGATAATTAAATATAACCTAATACTTAGAGCTAAAAATGAATGTTTTTTTGTGCACCTGAAGATAGATTTATCAATGATGTATGAAACATGTGGGAATTTCATAAATAATTGATATCAGTTTTTCCAACATGTATAATGAAACAAAAAAAGTAGGTAGACTATTAGTTTGATTTGATGATGGAACTATGCCCTTGATATTAGATTCCAGAATGGCCCAATCAGATAGTATTACTTAGGGATTTGGGGAATTTATATTTTTTTATGACCCGTCCCTCGGGGCCCATGCCATGACTACCCCAAGCCCACCTTCTATAGGCCAGAGGTTAGAGACTAGGATCAGAAAGGATTATCCCTAAAATGGGAAGGCATTTTCTCCAAACCTATACACACACAGATAGGGAACACTGCGCAAAAGTAAATCACAATGGAAGAAGGAAAGTACAACCACAACTAAAAACCACCACTGATCGTAAAAGTAAGTACTGAAAGTAAAGGGTCCAGAATACAAGACCAGTTGAAAGAGATACAAAAAAAGGAAAAACAGCTCCTGAGGTCGCCCGACAAGGATCCTACCTGAAGGGTAGGTAAAACTTGTCACTGTAGCTCTCCACATCAACTGATCACCTCTATAAACTGTCAAGTCTAGGATCCCCAAGTCTCAGTCAAAGCTGCCTGTTGTTTGTACAAGACACAACAAGGTGTGGGAGAAGCCTGTGCAGGGGTGAGTATAATAATACTCAGTAGGGACCCCGAGACCCATGAAGGTCTCTCATAATTCCACAAAGGAATAACCACAAAGCATGATCTCAATCACAAAGCACAAATCAAAAGACTCATATCAAACCAGGTATAACATAAGTATAGAAGTATAGATGATTAGACATAAGCTAGATCATCTTATTCTGTCAAGAGGCTCTACTACTGACCCACACATGATTGATAGATGTTGACACACATAAGATCGATAGATTCTGACCCACACAGGATCACTAGGCACAGACCCACATAGGATCACTAAGCGCAGACCAAAACATGATCGATAGGCACTGACCCACACAGGATCGCTGAGCGCTGACCCAAATAGGATCGCTGAGCTCGGACCCACATAGGATCGATAGGTACTAACCCACACAGGATCACTATTCGTTCTTCACGTCACTGCTAGCCAAGGGATTCCCGCACTTAGTTGGCTTGATTATGGAAGGATATTCTCCTCAAGCCATTGGTCGTACCTCAATCTCCACGAAGTCCCATGAAGGAGTAACCTGATGAACCTCCATGTCATAAAGCTTCCAACGCAATAGATGATGCGTCAATCAGAGGCCTGATCTGAAAGTTATAGTCATTTTAGTGCTGAGGGCCCAGTTGGATTTGGGTTCGATCCAACCAGGACATACTCTAACTTTCTCAAAAACTCAAGTGGAGTATTTTGAAGGGACTATCTCATCATAAGGGTTCCATCTGCATAGAAGGTTCTTAAAACAGACATCTGGTTTAGAAGATATGACCATTTAAGGGAAACTGGTCCGTCAGATTGGTCGGACCCACCCTACCCGACACACTAGTCCCGGCCCAAAGGGGCTGGGATTGGCCTAGTTTGGCTGGGCTCGGTCTGGCCCACCCTGCTAGGCATAGTCCGGGAAGACGCAAAACTGCCCGGCTGACCAGGCCGCAGAATCACCAAGCCTTCTGGATGGCGTCAGGGTCCGTTCCCCTCCTGAACGACGTGACCATTCAGATCCTTCAATCAGTGGTGCCAGTTGGAACCACTCCACTTGGACCTTCCACATGGAAGAGTCATCTACGGAACCTGTGGGGCTTGGGTCCTCCCTCTGCTGTGGTGTGGAGCCGAAAAACTCTTCCGTGGTGCGTCTCTGCCATCAACGTGGTCGGCATCCCCTATCCTCCGTGGCGCCTCGCCGTCCCCTCGTGGCTGGAGATAGACGGCCGCCGCCTCCTCTAATCACCGGTGCCGCCACGCCGACGGAGCTTCCATGGGACTCCGGTGAAGCTTTGGAGGTCCATTTTCTTTTCTGACTGCACCAACAGGCTTCCCGGGGTGCTGTCATCACTCTGTGGATCCTGGTTTTGTCTTGCAACTATGTTTCTCGGTCACCCATGAAGAACGTATCAAGAACAAGTTTGGCAGAGGGTTTGAGCCTTGTTCAGTTCAACCCACACCCTCTGCATAAGCGTTATAACATGGGAATGAATATTATTCATTAAAACCCCATAAAGAAACCCCACATCCTCCTCCCGCATTCAAGAACGTAGCATGGATCAACCCATTGGACGATTGGTCCATGTTCTTGATAATATTCAAGAACATAAAAGATGAAGTAATTAAGCACATAAATCCCCTTACCTCAAATACGTTGATAGACAGTGAGTATGATGAATATGTGTCTGTGTTCGAAGCATGTTTACTGGTGTTAGTTTATCTCCAGATTGAATCCTCAAAGGCGTCTAAGATCTGTTCTATGATGGTGGAATAAGTCACTAGCACTTTGTCAAGAATTCTCCCATGGGTTCCTAAAACCCACACCAACCTCTCATTTAAATAAAAGAATGGGGAGTTTAACATGTCACACAAGTAATGTGGTTCATTAATGAATTTAATTAATGAACCCATTGATCTCTCGACAGTTTGGTTACACAAACAAGTGTAATCGGCCATTAAATGATCTGACAACCCAGCAGTCAAGCCACAATTTCTCATCGGTAACAAAGAAAGAAATAAAATAACTCATGGAGTTAATTTATTATTTTTTTGAAAAGTCCAAAAATTAACTTTTTCTTCTGACCCTTGTCGGTCAAAGTTAAGATTCTCTTAAGCAAATCCAGGTGCTATGAATTCAACGGTTCCCTCATATTTTTAATCAAATAATCGGTTCAAAAGATAAAAAGCATCGCTCGCACGATTATTGAACGTACCTTGAAAAAAGTTCAAAATTATTAATAGTCACCCTCAACCTGCATTGGTTGAGGTTAGGTTCTACCTAAGAAAAACACACCCTCATGAGCTCAATGGTACTCTCAGATTTCCAAACCTAGTTACTGTTTAGGAGTTAAAAAATTTAACAATAAAATAATTGTTACTTAATTATTTTATTTATGGCAAAAAACTAACTTCCACTGTTGGCCTGAACTGGACATGGTTAGGATCTGCCTAAGGAAAGAATACCCTCATGAGCTCAATAGTGGTATCATATTTTTAATCCAAGTCACCATTAATGATTTATAATCATTTGAAAAATAAAATAATTTTATTTAATTGTTTTATTTATGGTTATGCCATTTTGGGATTTTCTCACTCGAGGCCTGTGCCTACTAAACTTAAGTCATGTTTAGGGTAAAACTTCCATCTTGAACGCAATACTGCCCTCAGATTTTAGATTTAGGCACCCTTATAAGAGTTATTCCATTTTTTCAGGAAAACTGCTCACACACGTTATTTAATGCATACCATTTTTTGACAGATCATTTCAGGCACTATGGGCCTCAAATTTACATGCCGTCAATTTTCACAGTCTTTTAATAATACAATATAATTAAAAAAATCATAAGTAAATTCAGGGTCTTTACATCCTCCCAAACTTATGGATTTACGTCCCCGAAAGCTACAACAAAGATAGGGAACAAATGGGGGTACCGAGCACGTATATGAGCCTCCCGCTCCCATGTGCTCTCCTGGAGGTTCCCGTGCTACCACCAAACTCACACCAGAGGAATCGACTGCCCATAAAGGACCCACTCTTGTCAATCCTATATCTCTATAGGGACCTCTGTGAACATCTTCCCATCATCAATGTTCAGCTCTCCCCAGTCGATAACATGCGATGGATTATGCACATACCTCCTCACCTACAATACATGGAAAACATTATGCACCCGATGCATCTATGGGGGAAGAGATAGGTGGTATGCCACCTCGCCTACTCTGATGAGGATCTAGAAAGGTCCGATGAACCTTGGAGACAGCTTTCCACCCTGGTCAAATCTCTTCAATCCTCATCGGGGTGAGACCCAAAGGAACACATGGTATCCCTCCTCGAACTACAAGGGCCTCCATCTCATGTAGGAATAAGACTTCTGCCAGATCTGTGCAATCTTCATACACTTCTAGATGATCTGCACCTTCTCAGTGGTATCTCGTACCAACTCTGAACCCATAAGTGACGACTCCCCTAGGTCTGTCTAGTATAGAGGTGATCTTCACAGTCACCCATACAAGGCCTCAAATGGCGGCATGCCAATTATGGAGTGATATCTATTGATGTATGTGAACTCCACCAAGTGAAAGTGATCCTACCAATTGCTAAAAAAATCAAGGATGCAAGCACAGAGCATATCCTCAAGAGTCTGTATGGTCTGCTCCATCTGACCATATTTCCGAGGGTGAAAGGTGGTACTCAAGCATAGCTAAGTCCTAAACACCTCTTGTAATCCCTTCCACAACCAGGATATAAAACGAGCGTCATGATCTGAGATGATCTTTGATAGGACCCTTTGAAGTTGTACTATCTCCAGTACATAGAGGCGTCCCAATCCCTTTACTGATACGTGCTCTTGGATGGGTAGGAAATGAGCCGAATTAGTGAGTTGGTCAACAATAACCTAGAGGGAATCACCGCACCTAGATGTACATGGTATCCCTATCACAATGTCAATAGAGATTCCTTCTTACTTCCATTCTGGAACCTCAAGTGGCTGAGTAAATCCTACTAGAACCTGGTGCTCGGACTTCATTTGCTGACAAGTGAGGCATCATGAAACGAACTCTGCCACTGCTTTATTTATCACTGGACACCAGTACTAACGCTAGAGGTCCTAGTACATCTTCGCCACACCAGGATGTACCACCAAAGGGGATGTGTGGAACTCCCTCAACGTATCCTCTTGTAGCGTCACTGGTACCATGGAGTGTCCTCTAAAAAGAATGACATGCTACCCACCTTCATAAAATCATTCAAGATCCCATCCCGAGGATATCTAAGCACGTCGGGCCTTGCAGTAAACATCCCCAATATGTGCCTCCCTGAATCTTTGAAGAAGTTGGGGAGTGAATGTCACAGACTGAAGCTAAGCTGCTCCATCACTATCCAATAAGGATAACTGTAACGCGGCTAGCTGCTCTGTCTCCTCACTCAGTAACTATAACCCAAACCTCATGCTGAGTGCGTCTGCTACTACAGTTCCCTTCCCAGGAGTGTAGACCATCTCAAAGTCATAGTACTGGAGGAACTCCAGCCATCATCGTTGTCTCAGGTTCAGGTCCTTGTGTTAGAAGATATAACTGAGACTCTTGTGACCAGATAAGACAGTTGACCGTTCACACAACTACACTCTTAGATCCTAGAGCTCTGTGGGATCCATCCAATATGCAGTTGTAGATATTGGTGCCATACTTGGGTACAATACAATGCAGAAGTCCCTCTACCTATGGGGAGGTAATCCTAGAAACATCTTTTGAAAGGATGTTCTCGAACTCTACCAATACTGTTGGGAACTGAAAACTCAAAACACCTGCTGCCATGAGGGTATGGTTGGCTGACTCAAGAGTGATTGGTTTCACCCTCTTATGCATGAGTTTATCCCATGATTTTGGGGTTTCCTTTTTCTCCGACCAAGGAAAAACCCTTTCCAACAATATAGATATACCACAACCTTTTTTCCTAAAATAGACAATATGAGCATGAATTGTGGATGAACAGTCCATACCCAAACTAACATCGTAAGGTCTCAATGATACCATCGAGAGGTTCCAACCCAAACTCTCACCTCAGGGGTCAGATCACACCATTGTTATAATTGTGATTATCGAGTCTCCTCTCATACGTATCTCTAGACATAAGGGTCAAGTTAACAGTTTAACCAAAAAATCTAGGTCTCGAACAAGATTCTTGACAAGAAGGAATGATTAGTACCTATGTTTATTAATTACGAAAGCTAGTATTAGACACAGACCGTACCTCAAATCATTCATGGAGCCCTTGGGTCACACTCCTTGACCGCATGCAGCTACTCCCTTCTCCTATCCTTCAGCTCTCCAAGCCTGGTGAGGACTACATTGGGGTGGTGGTTATAACATGTCGAAATGTTCACCACCACCTCCTTCTCTCCTAGCTCCCCTTCCACATCTGTTGCCCTGAAGATTCATCTATCCCTATCACTTACTCTTTCCAAAATTTTTTACACATCTATGTCTTTGATACTGACGTCAGTTTTCTGCTTTCCCACTACTGACATCCATTGGATGCATCTTCTCATCCAAAGAATTTTCAACCACAAAGGTTATCTCTAGAACCCTAACATAAGTAGAAATTCACATAGGAATAGTGTTGTATTGGATGTATCTAAACACATATCACTTGGAGTTCTGAGCCTTGAAGCACTGGTCATATCATATTCATCGAGTACCAGGAATGGTGGGTACACCTTGCTGAATACTCAATCAACGACATGTCGTCCTGTCAAAATTGTAGAAGCTCTTGGGAACACAACTGCTTAGCTATTCATGGAAAGAGACCCCCTTCTCTGAGGAGGGTTCTCAAGCTCTGTCCATGGAAAAAGTCACCTCATCGTAAGATCAGGGTAATCTAAACCCTACCATCACCCTGTTGATCCACATAGAATGCTCACTACTATGACCACCATTTGTTCTAATAGTGACCTGGCTAGATGGAAACTCGGTCACCACCTCAAGCCAGTCCTTAGCCGCCTGTGAGTTGGGATCACCTCGGAACCTGAGGGGTATCTGTCACTGAAACTCGTGTAAGGCATTGAGCCAATATGTATCCTCTAATAGTAGCACTAGTAGTAACTTCTGACCAATGGGCATTGGTATCACTGGGACACCACCCGAAGGTTCCATCTTGGGAAAAAATCCTTGTACTAAAGCCTCATCACACTGTGGGCTATCCTCATGGTCATACATTGGAAACCTAGAAAGCTATCTACGAGGAGGCATCTTAAAAGAGAATCAAGATGAACCACGATCAATAAGTTATACCTGGTAAGATTAATCAAAAGATATCAAAAGAAAAACATTTAAAAAACACACACAATCAGTGTTTTCATGTACAAAGTTGGAAATCAGAATTCAGGTCTTTGTGTATGTATACGTTAGCCACCGAACCAACACTGGACTCCCGGGACTGAAATCTAAACTCAAGACACTTTACACTATTGCTCCATTGAAAACATAAACTCTTAGTTTTTCTAGTAGAACCACCCTCTGATACCACATTGTCAAGCCCCATCCTCTGAGGCCCATGCCATGACTACCCCAATCCCGCCTTCCATAGGCCAGATTTTGGTGACTATTACCGAAAGGCTTATCCCTAAAATGGGAAGGCATTGCCTCCGAACCTGTAAACACACAAATAGGGAACACTATGCACAAGTAAAGCACAATGGTAGAACAAAGGTACAACCACAACTAAAAACGACCACTGAGTGTAAAAGTAAGTACAGAAAGTAAAGGAACTAGAATAAAATCCCAACTAAAAGTGATACAAAAAAAAGGAAAAATATCTCCTGAGGTCACCTGCCAAGGACCTTACCTGAAGGGTAGGTACAACTCATCACTGCGGCTCTCCACGTCAACTGATCAACTCCGTACACCGTCAAGTCCTGGATCCCTGAGTCTCAGTCAAAGATTACCTTCATCCACACAAGACACAATAAGGTGTGATTGAAGCCCGTGTAGGGTTGAGTATAATAATACTCAGTAGGGACCCAGATACCCCAAATGTTCTCTTAGAATTCCACAAAGTAATAACCACAAAGCATGATATCAATCATAAAGTACAATGTAAAAGACTCATCTCAAACCTGGTATAAGTTAAGTAAAAAAGTACATATGATTAGACACAAGATAGATCATCTTATTCTCTCGAGAGACTCTAATGATGAAACACACATGATCGATAGATGCAGACACGCACATGATCAATAGATGCTCACCCACACAGGATCGCTAGGCACTGACCCACATAGGATCGTTGAGCACTGAACCACACAGGATCGATAGGCACTGACCTACACAGGATCACTGAGCACTGAACCACATAGGATTGCTGAACTTGGATCCACATAGGATCGATAGGTACTGACCCACACAAGATCACTATTCATTCTTCATGTTACAGCCAGTCACTGGATTCCCGCACTTAGCACGATTGATTCCGGTAGGATCTGATCCTCAAGAAATTAGTCATACATCAATCTCCATGAAGTCCCACGAAGGAGTAACCCGATGAACCTCAATGTCATAAGGGTTCCAACACAATAGACGGTGTGTCAATCGGACGCCTGGTCTGAAAGTTATAGGCATTTTAGTGCCGAGGGCCCAGTTGGATTCAGGTTTGATCCAAACCGTCCATACTCTATCTTTATCCAATACTCAATTAGCGTTTCTCAAAAGGAATGTCTCATCCTAAGGGTTCTATAGCCACAGACGGTTTATCAAACATACATCTTGTTTAGAAGATATTCCCATTTAAGCGAAACTAGGTTGTAAGTGGGTACGGGTCCGTTCCGACCCAGTCAGACCGACCTGGCCCGGACCACCCGGCTGGGCATATCCCACCTAGCTGCAGAATCGCCTGGCCTGATGGCTAGTGTGGGGTTCCACTCCCCTCCCCAACGACTTGGTCGTTCAGGTCCTTCAATCAGAGACACCAGTTGGTGCCACTCCACCTAGCTGGTCTGCATAGACCAGTCATCTGCGGAACCCATGGGGCACTGGTCTACCCTCTACTACGGCTCGGAGCCATGGACCTCTTCTATGGAACATTTTTGTGGCACCTTCAGGGGCCTCCATCCCCTCATGACCGGCGGGAGCTGGCCGCTACCTCCTCCGGTCACTGGTGTCGCCGTGCCGACAGGGCTCCCGCGGGCCTCCAATGAAGCTCCAGAGGTCCATTTTATTTTTTGACTATGCCAACAAGCCTCCCAGTGAGCTTCCATCACTGTGTGGCTCATAGTTTTTTCTTGACACCGTGTTTCTTAGTATCCCACAAAGAACGTATCAATAACAAGTTCAACATAGGGTTCGAGCCTTGTTCGCTTCGGCCCGTTTCCTCTGCATTAGTGTTATAACATGAGGAGGAATATTATTCATTAAAACCCCATAAAGAAACCCCACATCATCCTCACACATTCAGGAATGAAACACAGATCAACCCTTTGGATGGTTGATCCATGTTCTTGATAATATTCAAGAACGGAAAAGA
Source organism: Viscum album (assembly GCA_963277665.1). Classification (NCBI taxonomy): domain Eukaryota; kingdom Viridiplantae; phylum Streptophyta; class Magnoliopsida; order Santalales; family Viscaceae; genus Viscum; species Viscum album. The sequence goes on from OY728135.1 coordinate 1,408,478,547, forward strand.
GGGAGGAATTAAGCACATAAATCACCCTACCTCGAAAATGTTGCTAAATGGTGCAGATGATGAAGATGGGTCCTCATTAGAAGTGAGTTTATTGGAGTTAATTGATCTCCCAATTGAATCCTCAAAGGCATCGAAGCTCCATTCTACAATGGTGGAAGAAATCTCTAGCAATTCGTCAAGAATTCTCCCGTGGGTTCCCCAAACCCATGCCAACCTCTTGTTTAAATAAAATAAAGGGGAGTTTAACTTGTCTCACAATTAATGTGGTTCATTAATGAGTTTAATTAATGAACCCATTAATCTCTCAAAGGTTCAGTTACACAACCAAATGTAACCATCCATTAAATGATCTAAAAACCCAGTGGTCCCGCCACCGTCACTCATCGGTTATAAAGAAAGAAATAAAATATCTCATGGAGTTATTTTATTATTTTTTTGTAAAGTCCAAAAATTAACTTTTTCATCCGACCCTTGCTGGTAGAAGTTAAGCTTCTCCTAATACAATCTTGGCACTGTGAATTCAGTGGTGCTGTTGGATTGTTAATCCAAGCATCAGTTCAAAAGATAGAAATCATTGCTCTCATGTTTACTGAACGCACCTTAAAAAAAGTTCAAAAATTATTAACAGTCACCCTCGACCCATGCCATTCGAGGTTAGGCTCTGCCTATTGGAAAAAACCCTCAATAGCTCAAATGTACTCTCATATTTTCAATTCAAGTTACCGTTTGGGAGTTAAAGAATTTTACAATAAAATAATTGTTACTTAATTGTTTTATTTACGGCCAAAAACTAACTTCCACTGTTGGCTCACGCCAGCCAAGGTTAGGATCTTTCTAAGGAAAGCATACCCTCACGAGCTCAGTGGTGGTCTCTTATTTTTAATCCGAGTCACCGTTCATGAGTTATAATCATTTAAATAATAAAATAATTTTATTTAACTTTTTTATTTATGGTTATTCAATTTTTGGGTTTTCTCACTTGAGGCGTGCACCGACTAAACTTAAGTCGTGCCTAGGGTAAACCCGCTATCCTCAACACAAAGGTGCCCTCATATTTTTGATCTGGGAACCCATTTAATATTTATCCCACTTTTTCAACAAAACTAATCACACACACTATTTAAAGATTAACATTTTTTTGACGGATCATTCCGGGCACTTCGGCCCTCGAAATCACGTGTTGTCAATTTTCACAGTCTCTTAATAATCCCATATAATTAAAAAAATTATATGAAATCCTAGGTCTTTACAATATTGAAACCCATTTCTATTTCCTGGATTATGGAGTAATGTCTGGTTAATATATTTTCTTAGATGTCACGGATTACGGAGTGATTTCATGATAGTATATGGGGAAACATATATTTTCTTAATTGAATTACAATATACTACCATAAAGTGTTGGTTGAGTCTTGTTTAAGGGCCCATATTGGGCCTTTGTGTCCATGTGTCTGTTTCTTCCATTATTTTTAAGACCTTCACATTATTCAAAATTAATAATAATTATTAGTGTAATTAAAATTATATTTTTATGTTTTTAATGCACTATTATATTAACTATTAAGTTATTTTAAATTAAATTCTAACACACTCATATGTGTGTGTGTGTTTTTGTGTGTGTCTTTGCATATATAGATAAGAATTACAGTAATATCGTTAATATAATTGGATTATTTTTATTAATTAGTACATTATATTTTAAATATTTATTAATATTCATTGAATGATACTTATATATATTTGTGTAAATATTTTAGTTTATTATTTATTTTTTAATAATAATTATATCAATATTTATACAATGGTATTTTTTTGAAAATAAATAGATGGATAGTAATATTATTATTTTATTATTTGTAATTGATACTAATTTTTTTAGTTACGTCTATAACATTACACATAAACACAGACACAGACATAATTATAAATGTATATATGAATATATGTGTGTATCTATGGGTAAATTTTATTATCATTGTTAATAATAAAGGTTTATTATTATTATTATTATCAGATGCTTAAAATTAATATTTATGTGTATATATCCTCATTCCTCAAGAATGGGGATTATAAATTCCTAATTATAACATTAAAAACCCAAAATATTAGTATTTTAACCATCCATTATCTTTATTTAATTTGAAAATGAAAAAAATTATTTGATTTTACAAGCAATGTGGGGATTAATCTAAAATAAGGATTATAATCATATATACCTTTTATGTAATGAAAATGAAAAAATTACCAAAACTATACTAGGATAGGTTGTCATAACACCTCATGTGCACATCAAAATAAATTGAGTTATGTGTAAATTCATGGGATAGTGATAAATATTTTTAGGGGATGATTTCCCTTGTAGTGTAATGTTATAAGAACAATGGGTCCATGAGTAAAGTTATTATGTATGATGCATGATAAAATTTATATACAACTATAAATACCAAACCATTCCAAAAACAATTAAACACCACATTAGTAAATAAAAATATATAAAAAAACATATAAATGTTTTGGGTAATATGAACAAGGTTTAGTGATCCAAAATTTTTTATTTCCAAGACAAATATTCCATAATGGGATACAAGTACAACCCCTATGCCTTAATCCCATACACCCATAATCATGTGTAAAATTTTCATCTTATATTCTTGAATATAAATACAAATAAATCCTACACTAAGGTGATTCTCAATTTCTTGGTTCATGTATAAAACAGTTAATATCCACACTAAGAGGTTCTGTTGAAAGTTTTTAGTATTTTATACTAATTTGGAAGTCACCAATAATACCTAACATCATGTTAAATATGGATGTTTTTATAGTGATATGAAAATTATTGAGGAATAGTTAAATAAGTAATAAAAAATGATTAACTTTGTTAAAGTATATAATTTATATCCAAATTGAGAGACTATCTATATTGAGAGGGTATATACCAATCAAACCTACTTTAGGATTAGTTATATATCTAAAACAAAGCATAAATGATGTCAGTTTAATCAAATAATCTCTGTTGGGAGGAATCATGTATAGTGGAGTCTGATCTATATAGCCAACCTTCCTATTCAAGGATATGGTAAATGAGTATGAAACTGTTAGTGCAATGTGAGTCCACCACATTCCATAAAAATTTCCAACAATAAAAAATGTACCTTGGAACATTTATATAAATTTTTAATATAAAACATTTAAATAAATGTTTATCAATATTAGGTAATAATATAATATCTACACATTAGAACATGAAATATTGATAATATAGAATGTATAATGAACTAGATAATACATCATAATTATGTGGAACTACATTTAATACAATACTAATGATTATCATTTAAATAATTAATCTATTAAATATTCTCAATATTATTTACCATAAAATAAATATTAAATAATTCTAAAATCACAAAAATGTCATTCTTAAAGGTTAACAAAATAAACAAAAAATATTATAGTAGATTTAAAAAAAATTAATTTAGAAAAATATTTCAAGATTAAAATGATTTGATTTTAATTGGATTCACTTAGCCTTAAAACATTACAATTTGAAACAATAATGAATATGAGAGAATAATTTTGTTCACTTGAAAATTATGTTTTAGTGTAATTCCTTAGGATCTAGGGAATATGGTCTAACCACCACTAGAAAATTAGGTTCATCTTAAAAATATACATATTTATGCATTAGATTACTATTGAAGATGAATTTAGAATCAAGAATTGAACTCATGTTAAAAAATTTATATAAACCAAGGTAACCTTTCAAAACATCCATACTATAGGATCCTTAAAAATTAGAAGTACCTAAAAAAACATGTATTTTTATTAAATATTGATTACATCTATTTATTATGAGTAATATATGAAAGAAATCATATAGAGGAAATCTAAGAGGTTACCATCACTAATAGAATAACCAATAAGAAAATAAAGTTTATATGATTATGGATTAATTTTTATTAGCTATCGAGGAGTGAAAATGGGTGGAGAAGCATACAAAAATTGAAAGGATAGAAAATGAAGTGAAAATTCTAATGGAATTATAAAAACACGTTTAATTAACTATTTTGAAATAAAATATATCAATTTATTAAATTAATTCATCCTATAAGACAATTATGTACCAAGTACAATTCAACTAGTTTCTTGTAGGTTTTTGAAAGAATAACCTTCCCCCTAAGAGAGCCACCAGGTCATAGATATTATGCTACCAAGAACCTTGTTTTTTATATACCTAACCCCCATATCCCATTTCTGAAAATACTTCTTAAAACCTCTTGATGGAACATCATAAAAAATAGATAAAATTTATATAAATTCATATAAATTAAGGATAATTACATTTAAGAAGGGTTAAGGGTCTTTACAAGATACTCACTATCAAGTTTATTGTCCATTAGAATCATTATATATCTTCTTTATTAAACAATTATAGTTATTGAATATTTCATTTATTATTTTAATTATATGTTTCATTGTAGGTGATGTATTGTTTCTATTTTACCTATATAAGAGGAATATTTTTACCTCATAACTATTTTTATAATCCTTCGATGATTCATATAATATTATCCATGTATGATGAATCTACCTTAAGTATGACATCATCTTAAAAATATCACATACAAAGGGTCGAGCATGTAAATAACAAAATGAGAAAAGAAAAAAGTTTTATTCATGGAACTAAATAATAGTGGTATTTCCATCTTATATAAAACATCTTGGAAATATATTTGGATTCTAAAAGGCATGAAATATATCTATATATTTTTTCCTTAATTTCATATATTCTATTTATCTATACTTTGTGATTCCTAATGGTATAAATGATAAAGACATTGAATTGTTGGGTTAACTATCACTGATTTTTTTAAAAAATATTTAAATTATATATGAGTTTCTATGACCAATTTTTGGATTAATATTCCAGATTTTTTAATTTACTATGTTATACTAAGCCTAGTCATTAGGATTTATCTATTTCACTCCATTAATGTGAAAACTGATATGACATTCCATTAAAGGGTTCATACATTTCCATATAATTAGGAGTACTTAATGTTTTTATATTTGGATAATTACACTATGGAATAGTGATCATCCCATTGCCCACTTCTATCATAGATACATGCCCATAACATATCCTCTAGGATGTTAATAGTATATTCATATCAGCCATTATTCTATAGTTAAAAAATAATATTAAATTTCACATTTTACCTAAGACTTGTTAAAACCATCACTGAATCTATAAGGTAAAACTCAAGACTATATTATAAATGACACTATTAGTCACTCAATGAAGAATTAAAATGTATTTGATATAGTATTTCATGATCTCATGAACTGTGGAAACAAAATTGACAGGGAAAACATGATCTATCAAGATTTAATAGTCCAAGATCACCATTATTTGTAGAACATTTTATAGAGTATAATGGTAGATATTTTAAAAAATCTATATTAATTTAATTATATTTAAAAAAATTAAAATGGAGTGATATAAGGGTTCTACAATAATTTCAATGCTCTTACTTTAGTAGTTAACAGGTAAGGAATCTAAACACAAATCCACCAATATCCATCTTTAGTCCTTTCAACATGAATTTGTGATGCATAACCCATTATATCATAGTGATTATGTGATAAATATCCAATAAATATAATTTATATGTTTTCATAACTCCCTATTTCATACTTATTGGAACAAATTCTCTTTTTTGAAAATATACATGATAATGGGAATTTTGAAACCACATATCTATGATCTCCACACCATCAAATCATTGTTGAATAATGAATAAATTTATATCATATATCTAGTAGTTATTAATGTGTTATATAAAAGAAGAAAATTGATTTATGTAGTGTAATAATGATCCAATACAATACTTGATTACATATGTTGATTTTAACATAGGCATCATTGATCAAAACTATTCCATCACCCATATAACCTTCTACTGGTAAATCATTATATTGAGGGATACACCAACTAGGATTACATTAATAAGTTTATAAAAAATATCAAATACAATATACTTGAGGTATTAGATCCATTAACACTATATTAAATTCATTTATTTCTGAGAAATTATAAAATTAATATTTTTCTAAATAGTTTAAATAATAAAGAACCCCCTAAAAAATAATTCTCCCAACACTTTTGAGGATTAACCATGAATATAATTCATGATAATGGGTTGTTATTTTCATGAGGAAAATTATTTTTATGTCCATATCCCTTTATACATTGAAAAAGTAGAAGAAAATAGGCTAAATTCACTAAATTTTTGTCACAATACATCCCAATACCCCCATATAAATAAGTAATTTTGAGAACATGGGATTTTCTAATCATCATTTTCGGTTAGTAAAAATATAACATGAACATGTAAAACCATTTGAATTTGTTCCCATTCATGGTTAAAGATTTCATAATAGAAATGATTCATGAGAACTACTAGACAAACTAATTTTAATATATTGTGATTTGAATGAATCATATGATCTTAATCATATTTAAGGGAAATTTATGTGAAATATATACTTCCATATTATTATGATAAATAAATATGCCTTCATTAGAAAATTCATAACTACAAATCACAAATTTTTGAATTCAAAAGGAATATGTAGTCACAATAGATTTTAATTGGTTCTCCAATAATGTTTTCAAAATTATTCAATGATTCCATCCATGCGCATTCCGGGACTTAGAATAAACAAGTCTACAATCCATAAAGATCATAATAAACGAATTTAAAAATGGTTGAAATAACATTTTTCCAAATCTATTAATATAACATGGTTTTTATTCATCTGAAAAAGTAAGAAAGAATAATAAATTTTTTTATACATGAAAAAAAATATTATCTTCAAAATATTTTTTTTATCACCAAATAAGTTGGTGATAATCTGATATAAAGTCATATTTTTAGAACATCAATAACCCTAAAAAAATAAACTGATAATTAATTATTTGTAATGTTTATTAGCTATTAACAATGGATGAATTTATATTGCAATACATTATACATAAACGTAAACTTCGATTAAACTTATGGGTAATAATGACTTGATAACCCCCAAAGAGAATTCATTGACTTAAAAAATCCTTCTATGGAATTGTTCTCTATATAAATAATCAAATATAATATTTTAATCTGAGAATTTTTATGTAGTGTGGTTGAAATAAGTTTAGTTATTTATACAAAAATTGATGGTAAATTCCATATCTCACTTAGGTGGTAATATAGAGAATCCATCATTGATGAAGTAGAGGTATATATCCACTACTTGAGGTAAAACCTAGCCTTTATTAGGTTCAATTACTCTGAGAGTATGACAAGAAATTTATACCTTCATATCCCTAACCATATCTTGATCAATAAATGTTCAATTAACTTGTTTCTACCACATTATATATTTATTATACAATCAAATTATTGAATATTAGAAAGATATATAGAAGGTATGAAAATTAATGTAGGCATGGAATTGACTAATACAGTCGATTCATAGAATGGTGTAAAATTATTCCATCTTCATGACCATGTGATCTCAATAATTCCCATACGAGGCAATATCACAGATATTGAAGGAAAATTTATGGGCTGATTTATACAAGTGATACCAACATTGAATAAATGGTTGGATTGAATAAAATTATATTAAATAAATCACTAGACAATATAGATGATACCATAATAGTATTCCTAAATGTGGATGGATCTACTCCATTGTTGGTGGTATATTGTTATACCACAAATAACCTATTATCCACCACATATTGAAAATGGGGTGTAAATTCTAAAACTTATAAATACCCCATAGATTATTGGTTATACCTATAATATCTATATCCCCAACTAGACTACCAAGAATATGGTAAGTTTCCTCCAATAAACTAAAATATTGAACGATCATGTGTTTCTTGAGTAAAATGTAATAATTTATGAACACTATTATAATTTTATTACTAATAGATCATTTATAGATGGTCATTATATCAAAATTAGTGATACTACATCACATTATAGAATTAATATGACCTAATGTAACTAAAATACCCTCAATGGTAACATTTTAATGATATACTTCATGAACAAGAAGTTAATGGTACACCATAGTCCTAGATCACCTCTCTTGATCCACCCCCACTAATATTATCCTAATTCAATTTTTTGACCACAAGAGAGACAATATCCTATAGTTTTGTGCCAAAATTTAATGCTTTCTTCTAGGGATCATTTTAATCTTCTATTATTTAAGATATCAAGTTTCACTAAATCTAAGAATATTGGTATGTTTAAAATTGCCACATGTATCTGTATCATATCTTTAAATGCAAATTCAAAATGCATAACTTTTTAAACCTCATCAATTTTTAGAAAAATATTAAATTGATTCATTACATGAATCATTAACAAATAATCTATAATATTTATCAAACATAATAAAAATTTCAAAAACAAGATTTCCTTAAAGTGGAATAGGGTTTCAATATAAAACTACTGATAAATAAACACGTAGTGTAACATCCAAGGTAAATAAAGAATATTAATTTTTCATATTTATTAATATTTTTGAATAAAATATTTATATTAATTTAAAGGGAACGCTATTCTCGATGGCGTACCCAATACGCAACAACGAGTTTCTTTGAAATCTTACGTTGCACTCTAATAATAAAATAATATTATTTTAAATGGTAGTTAACACCTAGTCGTTGTATTGGAGTGAATGAATATAAATAACTAAAATATGATTATATATGTTTGTTAAATGTTTTTACATTTATCCAATAAAAGATAAAGGCTTAAAATAAGAAAAGAATTCAATTTTAAGCATAAATACTCTAAAATTCACTAAAAGGTCGATTTATCACCTTTTGATGGTGAACCCTCGTTAATATAGTTTTGGTCACTCTTATACATTATATTAGACCAAATAAAATTCTTCTTTATAATCAGGACATCAAAATTTACTTTTTGTAGATTTTTGGTATTTCTCCGATAAAGTTCATTTTTTTAATGAATAGTGAAAAATGTTGTACTTTAATTCAAAACCCCATTTTAATCTAATTTATTTATATGATTAGATTATCTTTTGAATTGATTTTAAAATTAAATTAGAATATATTTTTACCATTTAATCCAGTGGTGGTCATTGGAATTAACTTCACTTTGAAATTGGACTTAAACTAGTGTCAATTTTTTGATATATATTGTTTCATAAAAACACGCTATTTGTTCTCACAGCGGGAATTAATTATTAAATTAATTAATGTAACTTATATGTTTTTAATTTTATAAAATAGACATCATTTTTGAATTTGGAATATCAAATATAGCTCAGGGTGAAGTTTTGGTATTTTTTTGAAAAACTTCAATTTTTGATTAATAGTGAAACCACTAAGTGGTACTTAAAAAAACTGATTTTTCATTCAAATGAAACTTTACCACTTCTATGATTTGAATTTCAAAAAATCCAACATACATGGTTGTCATTAGTAAGTAAAATGTGGTTCAATGGGATTAAAATAATTTTTTGGTGAATAGTAACTTTTAAGTTTTTAATCGCGATTAGAGGTAATTAGTGTGATTTAAGGTAAAAATGATATTATAATAAAATGAAAATAACTTGAAACTTGTCCTAACCATATTGGATGAGTCATGGCCGACCAAGAAAACCCATGGGTCGATTTGTGGGACCCCATGGAGCCACTTGGGTAAGATAATGACATTAATGCCTTTTATTTAAAGTAAAATTAAAAATATCACAAACATGTATTGTTTTACTAAAACAATTTTTACATGGGGTTATACAAGTCTGATTTTTGACTATAAATAATAATTGGAAATATAAAAAGATTTCCTATATCATAGTATTTTAATTTTAATTTTTAGACATTAAATAAATTAAATTATTTATGACATCATGATGATGCAGCGATTACCTCATTATTTAACAATTTAAATAAAATGAAAAGATAATGTAAAATCTAAGACCTAAACATGTCAAAAACCTATTAGATGTATGTATTTAGAACTATTATCACCTTATCCTCGAAATATATAATTGTGGGACCTTTAAAATCTGAAATACATTTTATAATAATGTTACTTTTCTAGACCATCCAAGAGTGCCCCTCCTCTCCTCTTATAAAAGGCCCCAACCTCTACCTCCTTACACACACCTCTCAAGCCTTTGGCTCGGCCAAAACCTGCCCATTTTGTCTCTACACATCCCTCTCTTACTCCTAGAAGCCTCACATTTGGCAGAAGTCTTTCCAAGGAAGCCTTTGAGCTCAAATAAAAAAGAGTTACTCGATTTTAAGGTAATGTCTTCACTTGTGTTCTTTTGTTTTATTTTGCTTCTCCAACCCCATAAACTCTTTTTATTCATTTCTTTTGTAACAAATCCAGTATATTAAATATATTAGGATGTTTTTATAATAAGTATTAGATCTACACTTACACACACCTACATATAATGGTTAAACAACATACTGTTTCTGTGAATGGTGAATTTCTGCCTCACGAAACGATGATTGTTCAATATTCTTTTAACACCTTCAAAGGTGGCCATTAAGATATTACTATATTTATATATGATATATAATATGATTATTTTTCCTTAAGCTTATTTATTTTTCATTTATGGAATACCTTTATGGTTTCCATTATGGGTAAACACGATATCTTCATTTTAGGAAGTGCGGACTACCGCCCCCTCAAAGTGATTTGATTCGTTAATACCATACTTGGTACGTATAAAGGATAGATTTAATAATATTATATATGATACCATACTTTAATTATAATACTATTATGTATCATTATGTTTTAATTCCATTAAATATGAAATAGAAATGGAAGTAGTGTTCATGAGTACGTACAGCTTACCGTCTCCATGAACGGTGCATTTCATTTCTTACCTCTAAATGATATGTACTATTATAAATACATGTATATGAAAGATATATATGATATATATGATATCCAAATCATGAATATAATTCTTTATATAATTAACCTTTGACCACATAAACAACATGTAATTGTAAGAAATCCATTTTTGACTTAAGTACCAAATATCGACAAAACGAACTTTATTAACTTAAATGATTACATATTGTTTATAACATGGAAATAAGTTGCATGAATGGAATAATAAAATTGAAAAAAAGTTCTTAATAAAGTATAAATTAACTCCAGTTTATTATTCAGGAGATTAAAGAGCGATCGAGTCAAGTCGGACTTGAGGTAAGGGATCCGACCTCTCTCTTTCTTTCCAAGTACCCTCTTTTATGTCATTTCATTTATGCTCCATGTTCTTATGTTGGAGGATGTTATTCTAAATTAACCATACTGTAATTTTTATTTTACAATGATGAGATACCCCCTATTACTCTCATAAATTCATTTTTTGAATTTTTATGTGGCGTCGTTAGGCTGTCGAATTTTCGTAAGAGATCCAACCTCTCTCTTTCTTTTAAAGTACTCTCCTTTATGTCACTTATTTTAAGCTCCTCTTTCTTATGTTGGGGGACGTTATTTTATATTAATATTTCTGTAAATTTTATTTTAATATGATGAGAGACCCTATTTTATCTCATCAATCCATTTTTTTTAAGTTTTATGTGGCGCCGTTAGGCTGCCGAATGTTCATAAGGGGATTTTCATCTCACTTTTTATTACCATCAGATTCATGCTACATTAGACACTATTTCCTTTTGTGTGGAGTATGTACTGCCCATTATTTTACTATTTGTATAATATAATCTCATTTATGGGTAGTTACATCTTCATTGTATGACCCTTCTTTCATGGGGTGTACGTTTCGAAAGTTTCCCAAATCGGTAAGGGAACCTTTCACACTCCTCTTTTAAAAAGACTTATCTTGTTATGTCTTTTAATTTACATCTTTTTATGTTTGGATATGTTCATATATATACTTATTGATGTAAATTTTATGTCGAAGTGATGAGATACCATTTTCTCTCTCATAAACTAATGTTATGAATTTTAAAGTGACGCCGTTAGGCTGTCAAATTTTACGAAGGGAACTTCTTAACCCAATTTCGATTTCTTTGGGTTCAATATGTACTTATTGAATATGTCATCCTTTGAATATGTGTGAATGAACTTTTATTGTTTTAAACTTAGTATACAATTATATTGGGTGTATTTATATTTTTCACACATAATTATGAGATTGATTTATCCTTAATTTAAGGATACCTTCTTTATAATGGATTTCATCTCATTTTCCATTTCTATTGAGACTTCATTGTTGTTATGAACCAGTTCACTCTTATATGGTGTATATACTGTACTTTGAATATTATATCATCCCTTTATTCTCTTGATATTATCAAGTTCTGATAAAATGTTATTCCTCAATTATTGTATTCAAGTGTCACTCATTTTGTTAAAAACCCTTTAACTAAAATATCATTTTAAATGTTTAATGATTTATTATTATAAATATTTCTCATTAATATCTATTTTTTCAAAATGGTTTTAAGGATTTAATTATATGGATATTAATGGTTTAAAATGTTAAAAGCTTCAAAGTGGTATGAGACACTTCGATTCAAAAATCTATTTATTAAATGTTTTAAATGGTTTTAAAAATGGGTTTTAGAACGGATTCATTATTTCAATATCTTAAAATGTTATATTGTTATTGCAATGTGGGAATGTTATCTTTCCTTTATGCTTAAGTTATGTTCTATGATTATGTTATGGTTCTTGGGCACTGTTTATGAAGACGGGTGGTTCCGTGATAAACTAAGGGCGGGTGAGCCCAATATAGCTCTCCAATGCATTAGGTAAAGTGAAGGAGTTAAACGTTAAGGTTTCTCTGAAGAGATTTAGGGAATATACTGTGATGGGTATTCCATACATAACCAAGAGGGTTACTCCCTACGTAAGAATGTTATGAATGCCTCAAGTTACCTTTATGTCTTATGATTTCTATGATTTATTCATGATTTAGTGAGGTATGTTAAAGTGCTTATGTTTTATGGGTAATGTATGATTTCATTCTTATGTACATATGTTCTCATGTTTCCTTTCCATATTTTTATATCCCTTACTGATCTTTTTATGCTCATCCCAAGTTTTTGAAATGTTTTTTACAGGTCAAGGGAATGGTACATGATATGATGATAGTGTCAAGGAAGTGTCAAGAAAGAATCCATGTTTTATTTTAAATATGTTTCCGTTGATGGGGAAAATGAATACTATCTTCTATATAACCACTTTGTTTAAATGTGGAATGTAATGCATGTTTTATGATCTAATTCTCTAAAACACTAAACCTGAAAAGATCCTCAATCTCTAATCTTGTAGTAACTCAAGATTAAGTAAGGTTTAAGGCTGGGGCCTTATAGTTGGTATCAGAGGTCGGTTTAGATAACTTTAGAGGTTAGAGAGTTGTTTATGAAAAAGTGACAAGTTGTGTATAACCGCAATGGTTAGTATATTAGATGGAGTCATTGTTTTTTTTGTAAGTTAGAATGAGTTTGAGATAACTTGTATAAGTATATCTTGGTGTTTATTATCCTCTTTATTAAATGATGATTTTACTGATATACTCACACTGACCTTTTTTGTTTTAGTAAATGGCGGGATCTAGCAGGCACCAAAGTAACAGTGGATTTGAAGAAACCTGTGACGGTTTTATGAAAGAAAAATTGAATGATATGGGAGATTCAATGAGAACTCTTATGGTTATCCTCAACCAACTGTCTGGATTCATGATTGACCACCTGAACCTTAGTGATTTTTATAAGGCATCATATATGCGAGAAACAAATCCCTACGGAAGTTCATGTAATAATCATAAAGGTAAGTATGTTCAAAAAAATATGTGTCAAAGATATGGAAATAAACACATAGGAAAATGTTTCAAAGGGACAGAAAGATGCTATAGATGTGGAAATGAAGGTCATAAAGCAAGAACCTGCCATGGAAAAAGGAAGCATCTTGTTGACTCTAGGAAGGGGAAAGAATTTCTTTCTGAAGGATCAATTGAATGTTTCAAATGTGGTGTTCATGGTCATTATTCAAACACTTTTCCTATGAATAAGTTTCGGGAATGGGGACAACAAGATCGTACAAATATTCGTTTACCAATACCTAATGCCATTCCGATTGAGGATTAAGAAACTGACAATGACCAATGAAAGGTATGGTTGATTTCTTAACATATGTTTTCCTATTATTGGAATCTTAGGATATGATTCATAATTTGTTTTGTAGGAAATAATTATTTCAGAATAAGTTTAAAAGGGATGGTTAATGGATCATGAAGAATTCTGAATGAGTAAGAAGTCAACATATAAGGGATTCAAGAGTTATGGTAGATTTTAAGATGGTGAAACTCTTAAATGTATTAAGTCTCTTTTGATGATGGAGGTACATTAGAAGGATTTTTTATAGTATATTTAACCCTTATGTTTGATATATGAAAATTTTATTCAAGGAATAATTATCATTTCTTTTGTGGATATAGTTATAAAGAACCATTTGGGTTTATATAATCCTTGAATTTGAGGCAATTACTGGTTAAAACATTTTGGGTTGCAAAATGAAAGTTATTAGATAACCTTTGTGGTTAAATTATGTTATGGTTAATTTTGAATATTTTATATCTTTTTAGGGAATTTTTTATAGTGTTTTGGAAAAAGGACAACATGCAGACCTTGTGACAACCCGCCGCATCGGACGAAGCTGCGGGAATCGAACCCATAACTAACATGTGACTGGTATTTATCACTTACCACTGGACTACGTGAATTCCCTGGTTAGTATGACTTATTCTTTTTAGTTATATGATTTTATGAATTAATAGTAAGTTGATTTTGGGTTATCTATGGAAATTATTAACCTACCATAGAGTATATGTGATTAGGTTAATTACTTTTCAATATGAGACTTTAAGAGCAACTGATGTTATTTGGAGATAAGTGTTAATTTGTACCTTGGAAGACTATGTGATTAAATCCTTCAAATATTTAGGTTTCAATCTTAGTTTAGTTTACTTTGAAGAATTTTATAGACAAATTGTTTATCAAATGGTCTTCGTTGAAATTTGAGTATTGTTTGACAAATTTTGGAGATTAAGAATAGATTTATATTTAAAAAAAGGGATTATCCTTTTTTGGTATTATCTGATTTTGTACAAACCTTTTTGGTTTTGGTTAAGGTCTAAATACATGGGAAGTATATAGTTATCTTTTATGGATTAGGTGATTCTTAAGAAGTTGATTGTAGTACTCTTAATGCGAACAAGTCTTCCTAAATACTTGTCTTTTGGAGAAAATATGAGTTTGATTTAGGAATCTAGTAAAAGTTGAAAGTCTACTTGACAAGTAAGTATGTTTCATTATGATTTATTTAAGATCAAAAATAAATTCCTCAATTAAGAGTAACTTAAAAAAATGTTGTCTGTTAACTTTTCCTACTGGGGACTCGAATACCGTTTAACCCATCACAAGTTTGTGATTTTATTGTGGTTAACTTCCTCCTAGACATGTTTACTATCAATCTCCATCAAAACATGACCCTTTGTTTTTTCATCCATATACATATTTTCGTACTTGAAATCCTAGTATGGGTTAACTCAGGTGACCTTTTTACTTCTCTCACATTCTTTTTAAGTGATAGTTTTACTGACTCCTTTTCCGATGTGGGGCTTTCAATGAAGTTTCTAAGCCCAATTTTAAAATTGCGAGGACGCAATTCCCAAAAGGGGGGAAGGATGTAACATCCCAGGTAAATAAAGGATATTAATTTTTCATATTTATTAATATTTGTGAATATAATATTAATATTAATTTAAAGGTAACTCTATGCTCGATGGCGTACCCAATATGCAACAACGAGTTTCTTTGAAATCTTACATTGCACTCTAATAATAAAATAATATTATTTTAAATGGTAGTTAATTCCTAGTCGTTGTATTGGCAGGAATGAATATAAATAACTAAAATATGATTATATATGTTTGTTAAATGTTTTTACATTTATCCAATAAAAGATAAAGGCTTAAAATAAGAAAAGAATTCAATTTTAAGCATAAATACTCTAAAATTCACTAAAAGGTTGATTTATCACCTTTTGATGGTGAACCCTCATTAATATAGTTTTGGTCACTCTTATACATTCTATTAGACTAAATAAAATTCTTCTTTAGAATCGGGACATCAAAATTTACTTTGTGTAGATTTTTGGTATTTTTCCGATAAAGTTCATTTTTTAATGAATAGTGAAAAATGTTGTACTTTAATTAAAAACCCCTTTTTAATATAATTTATTTATATGATTAGATTATCTTTTGAATTGGTTTTAAAATTAAATTAGAATATATTTTTACCATTTAATCCAGTGGTAGTCATTGGAATTAACTTCACTTTGAAATTGGACTTAAACTAGTGTCAATCTTTTGATATATATTGTTTCATAAAAACACGCTATTTGTTCTGACAACAGGAATTAATTATTAAATTAATTAATATACCTTATATGTTTTGAATTTTTTTAAAATATATATCATTTTTGAATTTGGAATATCAAATATATCTTAGGGTCAAGTTTTGGAATTTTTCTGAAAAACATCAATTTTTGATTAATAGTGAAACCACTAAGTGGTACTTAAAAAAATCGATTTTTTGTTTAAATGAAACTTTACCACTTCTATGATTTGAATTTTAAAAAATACAACATACATGTTTGTCATTAGGAAGTAAAATGTGGTTCAATGGAATTAAAATAATTTTTTTGGTGAATAGTAACTTTTAAGTTTTTAATCGCGATTAGAGGTAATTAGTGTGATTTAAGGTAAAAATGATATTATAATACAATTAAAATAACTTAACACTTGTCCTAAACCTATTGGATGAATCATGGAAGACCATGAAAACCCATGGGTCTATTTTTGGGACCCCATGGAGCCACTTGGGTAAGATAATGACATTAATGCCTTTTATTTAAAGTAAAAGTAAAAATGACACAAACATGTATTGTTTTACTAAAACAATTTTTACATGGGGTTATACAAGTCATATTTTTTACTATAAATAATAATTGTAAATATAAAAATATTTCATACATCATATTATTTTTATTATAATTTTTAGACATTAAATAAATTAAATTATCTATGACATCATGATGATGCAGCGATTACCTCATTATTTAACGATTTAAATAAAATGAAAAGATAATGTAAAATATAATACCTACACATGTCAAAAAGCTATTGTATGTGTTTATTTTGAAATATTATCACCTTATAATCGAAATATATAATTATGGGACCTTTAAAATCCGAAATTCATTTTATAATAATGTTACTTTTCAAGACCTTCCAAGAGTGCCCCTCCTCTCCTCTTATAAAAGGCCCCCACCTCTACCTCTTTACACACACCTCTCAAGCCTTTGGCTCAGCCAACCCCTGCCCATTTTGTCTCTAAAAATCCCTCTATTACTCCTAGAAGCCTCACATTGGGCAGAAGTCTTTCCAAGGAAGCCTTTGAGCTCAAATCAAAAACAGTTACCTAATTTTAAGGTAATGTCTTCACTTGTGTTCTTTTGTTTTATTTTGCTTCTCCAACCCCATAAACTCTTTTTATTCATTTATTTTGTAAAAAATCCAGTATCTTAAATATATTAGGATGTTTTTATAATAATGATTCGAGCTACACTTACACACACCTACATATAATGGTTAAAGAACATACTGTTTCTGTGGATGGTGAATTTCTACCTCAGGAAAGGATGATTGTTCAATATTCTTTTAACACCTTCAAAGGTGGACATTAAGATATCACTATATTTATATATGATATATAATATGTTTATGTTTTCCTTAAGCTTCTTTATTTTTCATTTATGGCATAACGTTATGGTTTCCATTATGGGTAAACACTGTATCTTCATTTTAGGAAGTGCGGACTACCGCCCCCTCAAAGTTATTTGATTCGTTAATACCATACGTAGTACGTATAAAGGATAGATTTAATAATATTATATATGATACCATACTTTAATTATAATACTATTATGTATCATTATGGTTTAATTCCATTAAATATGAAATAGAAATGGAAGTAGCATTCATGCGTACGTACGACTTACTGTCTCCATGAACGGTGCATTTCATTTCTTACCTCTAAATGATATGTACTATTATAAATACATGCATATGCAGGATATATATAATATATATGATATCCAAATCATGAATATAATTCTTTATATAATGAACCTTTTACCACATAAACAACATGTAATTGTAAGAAGTCCATTTTTGACTTAAGTACCAAATATCAACAAAACGAACTTTATTAACTTAAATGATTAAATATTGTTTATAACATGGAAATAAGATGTATAAAAGGAATAATAAAATTGAAAAAAAGTTATTAAGAAATTAGAAATTAACTCTAGTTTATTATTAAGGATATTAAAGAGCGATCGAGTCAAGTCAGACTTGAGGTAAGGGATCCGGCCTCTCTCTTTCTTTCCAAGTACCCTCTTTTATGTCATTTCATTTATGCTCCCTGTTCTTATGTTGGAGGATGTTATTATAAATTAACCATACTGTAATTTGTATTTTAAAATTATGAGATACCCCCTCTTAATCTCATCAATTCATTTTTATAATTTTTAAGTGGTGCCGTTAGGCTGCCGAATTTTCGTAAGAGATCCAACCCCTATCTTTCTTTTAAAGTACTATCCTTTATGTCACTTTTTTTAAGATTCTCTTTATTATGTTGGGGGAGGTTATTTTATATTACTATTTATGTAAATTTTATGTTAATATGATGATAGACCCTATTTGATCCCATCAATCCATTTTTTTGAAGTTTTATGTGGCGCCGTTAGGCTGCCGAA
Source organism: Viscum album (assembly GCA_963277665.1). Lineage (NCBI taxonomy): Eukaryota > Viridiplantae > Streptophyta > Magnoliopsida > Santalales > Viscaceae > Viscum > Viscum album. Next base: position 1,408,497,464 of record OY728135.1, read on the forward strand.
TGTTCATAAGGGGATTTTCATCTCACTTTTTATTCGCATCAGATTCATGCTACATTGGCCTCTATTTCCTTTTTTGTGGTGTATGTACTACCCATGATTTTACTATTTGTATAATATAGTCTCTTTTATGGGTAGTTACATATTCATTGTATGACCCTTCTTTCATGGGGTGTACGTTTCGAAAGTTTCCCAAATCGGTAAGGGAACCTTTCACACTCCTCTTTTAAAAAGAATTATCTTGTTATGTCTTTTAATTTACATCTTTTTATATTGGGATATTTTATTATATATCCTTATTGATGTAAATTTTATTTCCAAGTGATGAGATACCATTTTCTCTCTCATCAACTAATGTTATGAATTTTAAAGTGACGCTGTTAGGCTCTAAAATTTTACCAAGGGAACTTCTTAACCCAATTTCGATTTCTTTGGGTTCAACATGTACTTATTGAATATGTCATCCTTTGAATATGTGTGAATAACCTTTTATTGCTTTACACTTAGTATCCACTTATTTTGGGTGTATTTATATTTGTCACACATAATTATGAGATTGATTTATCCTTAATTTAAGGATACCTTCTTTATAATGGATTTCATCTCATTTTCCATTTCTATTGAGACTTCATTGTTGTTATGCACCAGTTCACTCTTATATGGTGTATATACTATCCTTTGGAATATTATATCATCCCTTTATTCTGTTGATATTATCAAGTTTTGATTAATTGTTATTCCTCCATTATTGTATTCAAGTGTCACTCATTTTGTTAAAAACCCTTTAACTAAAATATCGTTTTAAATGTTTTAATGATTTATTATTATAAATATTTCTCATTAATATCCATGTTTTAAAAATGGTTTTAAGGATTTATTTATATGGATATTAATGGTTTAACATGTTAAAATATTCAAAGTGGTATGGGACACTTCGATTCAAAAATCTCTTTATTAAATGTTTTAAATGGTTTTAAAAATGGTTTTTATAATGGATTCATTATTTCAATATCTTAAAATGTTATATTGTTATTGAAATATGGGAATGTTATCTTTAATTTATGCTTAAGTTATGTGCTATGATTATTTTATGGTTCTTTGGCATTGTTTATGAAGACGGGTGGTTCCATGATAAACTAAGGGCGGGTGAGCCCGATATAGCTCTCCAATGCATTGGGTAACGCGAAGGAGTTAAACGTTAAGGTTTCTCTGAAGAGATTTAGGGAATATACTGTGATTTGTATTCCATATGTAACCAATATGGTTACTCCCTACATAATAATGTTATGAATTCCTCAAGTTACCTTTATTTTCTATGACTTCTATAATTTATTCATGATTTGGTGAGGTATGTTAAAGTGCTTATGTTTTATGGGTAATGTATGATTTCATTCTTATGTACATATGTTCTAATGTTTCCTTTCCATATTTTTATATCCCTTACTGAGATTTTTATGCTCATCCCAAGTTTTTGAAATGTTTTTCACTGGTCAAGGGAATGGTACATGATATGATGACAGTGTCAAGGAAGTGTCGAGAAAGAATCCATGTTTTATTTTAAATATGTTTCCGTTGATGGAAAAAATGAATACTATCTTCTATGTAACCACTTTGTTTAAATGTGGAATGTAATGCATGTTTTATGATATAATTCTCTAAAACTCTAAACCTGAAAAGATCCTCAGTCTGTAATCTTGTAGTAACTCAAGATTAAGTAAGGTTTAAGTCTGGGGCCTTATACTTAGATTCTTATTATTGTTAATCACTCAACCCTCATAAAATGAATAATAAATTCACACAATTGAAAACTTTATCTTCCAAACATAAAGGTTGTAATATTTATATGGATTATCCAATAATTCTTATTTATTTTAGTGATATTATGAAAGACATTAATCCATTCTTAGGCCTCTAGAATAGATGTAGTGCCTTGGAAAATATGGGATGATGAAATTAGAAATCATTCAGAATAACGGGAGAGGTATGATCCTTTCATGGATATCATTATATTATAAAATCCAGAAATAACACACCACCCTAGAGAACATGGGGGTATACTATAGGTCATTAGGGTGACATTTGACCCCCTACCCTTTCTTGCTTGGTTAGAGGAGATGGGAAAGGATGAATATTATCTAATAAGGTAGAAGGTAACATCAATTTCATCACTTTTATTTCCAACACCAATGTTTATAGCTACATTAAATATATTATTTCTTATACTAATAATTTTAAATTTCCATTTCATTCATAGAATGATACTCCATTTTAAAACACCACCTTGAAAATAAATATTTAATCAATTTAACATTCTATAAATAACACATTATATTAACTAAAATATATTTCTAGTATAAAATAAAATAGAAAATGACTTGAAATAAAAAAAAATTAATTATCATTGATATAAAATTTATAATCATATTAACTAATTATAAAATAATAAATATATAAAAACCCTATGATTATTTACTATATATTTTTCACCTAATATTGATCACTAAACAATTCCATGAATAGTATAATATTCAAAAGATAAGACATGATAAACCATAATTTACTATCTATACATAACTACTAATTCCTAGTATGATTTATAAGACTCAAGATTTTACAACTAACTCAATGGTAAAATAATAAAAAGTCTTATATAACCCCAAGTACCATAATATTAAACAATAATAAGGTTGTTTATTCATATTTATTAGTTAAATTATATATCTTAAGATCCCTATCTTTTTTATACTCTCAAGTATATAAACTAGACCATTTCTTATTATATTATGGAGTAAGGAATTATTATGGAGAATAATATCAGTGGGATATTATTTTCACTCTTCTTATAATTAAGTAATATTAGAGGTTTCATTCTTTTTATAGCCTATCCAAACAATACTATGAACCCAAAGACAAAAATAGTGGATAAAAAAATCATATTTGGTAAATGAAGTTACACATTATTCTTGATATTATATAAATATGACTAAAAAGAGTAAAATATCCCAAAAATCACTAAACAAAACATTAATGACTAAAAACATAGAAGAAACATTTAGAAGTGGCAGGTAAGTCAAAAAAGTGATATTCATAAGAGAAGTCTCTAAAATGTATAATTGAGTATATACTATATGTGTCTATCTCATATACTCTCCCAAATATACAAAAGGCACCATATATTCTCTATAATCCACATCCAAAAATATCCACGACAAAAGATTACCTAACCCTAATAATAGATAAATGGTTTCTTACATGTTTTGAGTGGATCCCATGTAGAGTGTGAGTATGATATACCCAGTAGGAGGCCACCAACCAACCTTAAACACATTTTACAGAGACAAGTGTGTGAATCCATAAAGAAGAAAAAAAAGAAATAGTTAAATAAGGAAATATATGATTAAAAATAATTAAATAATAGGATTTATAGCCAAATTAAATGACTCCCTACATCAGGGGGATCAATACTAGTCGAATCTACTTAAATAATTACATAAGACCCTCAAATAACTATATTTATACTCGTAGTTAACTACCCTATCTATTTTGATTAAAGTAAATATTTTATATTTTAGTTAGGTTAGAGGATCGAACATTCTAATTTATGGATAGGGGAAATGAGTATAATAGATTTATGGAACTATGAGCCCATCCCATTACATACATATATAATGATATTTGGTGTACCTAGAATCCTTTATATGCATATATATTATACCCCTTTTAGTGCACAATTCATCAACATTAGTTATCAATATAATAACTACACAATTATGGATGAATTTTTTCCAATATGATATGTATAATGTGCTAAATAATAGAATATTATATTTTGGGGTTGAATTCAATATAATTTTCATACATAGAATTTAATCATTTTATCCAAAAACATTATGATATAGGATTTTCCACTTACTGAAAATGGAATAAATGGATAATTTATAAACATTGGATTTTAATAGTTTGACATATATTAGTAACAAAAGACATACAATTTTTTATAAAACCTTAGTCCAAAACATTATTAGAATAAATAAAATTGGTTATAAAAATATTATGTTATCCTTTAGTTTTTGTGAACACACCCCATACTAAATATGAGGTAACTAATGTGTTCACAAAATAGTAAAATACTATAGAATCATCTTGAGGTCTAAGAATAAATATCATTCCACCAAGTAAGTCTGATGATCATCCTATGACTAAAATATAATTTGGGATTGAGACATTACTAATGAATAAATTGGAATCAACGATGAAAATCAAATTAATTCTTTTATATCAACAAATATAACAATCCATATTAACCTAAAAAAAGAAACTTTAGGATTTAGAATGAACAAAAAGTCTCCAATTTTTATAAATTTTTTATAACAAATTCATTCTGAAACAATGGAATTAGGGAAAATAAACAAAACCTATAATCGTACCATGGTAAATAAAATCACCCATGATTGAATAGAGCTTCAAAGATAATGATTCAATAGTATATGTGCATTGAGTAAAGTAGTGGAGGAGAGAAGTATTATTAATAATAAAATATGAGAAAATAAAATAAAATACATATATTTATTAAAGGTGTTTAATTTATGGTTTATGTAGAGAATCTTCCCTTATTATAAGGAATAACAAGTACCTAGTACTATGCCTCTATATACCTGGTGGTTCAGGGAAGAACCACCAACTCCTTATGATCCCCACATATTACATGATACTAATTCATAGGGTAATTGAACACCCTAATATTTTGTGAAATATTTTTATAAAATAAATTTAATTACAAATGATACAATGTTTATCAAGTGTTACACACAACATTGAGTGTAGCTTGTGACACATGAAACACGGAGTTTCAATGAACTGTGACATAATATTAAATTATTATAATTTAATATGATAGTTTTAACCTAGATTTTGGATTAGTGGGTATGAATATGATTAACTAAATTATGATAATATATGTCAACAATTTATATAAATTATTTCCTTGCTGACCAATTAATTATAAATTAAAATAAAAACAATTTCAACATTAAGGAAATCCTTTTGTAAAAATATATTCTCAAGAAAAAAAACATTTTTTTACTTAAATGAATTAAAAAAATAACTTTTGGTGAATGATTTTAATGAAATGTATATATTATATATTTAATAAAAATTTTAACATTCATATTATGTGTTTTCAATATAAAATATATTAAATAATCTGATTTTTCTTGTAAAACTGTATATATCTGAAAAATATTTTTTTCCCTTTTCCTCACTTATTTTAAAATTAATTATGTCCAATTATAGAAAAATTAGTTAAAAAAATAAATCTTATTTTTGAAATCATCGTGTAAAAATTATATAGGATTGATTTTTCAACAATTCTCTAAAAAGAAAAATGTTTCAATGAATAGTGAATATTATTCTTTTTATTATAAATTATCACTTCATTTAAAGCATTTAAAAATATTAAAATTGTAATAATATAGTTTTAAAAGTATAATTAGTAAATATATTTATATATATATTAACCCAATTTATTTAATTTCAATCAATTTCATTTTGAATTTTTATATAATTTTTTTAAATATTGCGAAACTTTTATCTTTGGAAAACTGTATTTTCTTCATGTCTATAGGACTAACTATATATTAAAATTTTCCACATATATTAAGTGAATTTGGAAAAATATATTCCATATTTATAATATCCATAATATATTTTTCTAAAAAATTCAACATAATTTTTGTACTGAAATGAATTATAAAAATATAAAAAATTAATTACCATGGTTAAGGATAAAATGGGTTTACTATGGGTTAAAATAAAAACATAAGGGTTATAAATGACCCATAACATGTCAAAACCCCATTTTATTTCCATATTTGGACCTTATAACATATAAAGTTGTATAATAGCTCATTTATGATCTATTTGGAATTTGAAACACGTGTGTACACTATTTTCTTTTCAAAAATTACAAGTTTTCAAATCACCTCAGTTATAAAAGGCCACCCCCTATCATCTAATCTTTACAAATAAAAAAGACATTGGGTTGGATAGTAAATACCCAAATCAGTTATTTATTTCCATCCTATAATCCTATTATACTTAGTTTGGTCAAAAAATCATCTTATGATGCCTTTCTGTGCAAACAATATGAAATCGCCTGAAAAGAGGTAACATCCCTTTCCGATAATTTTATGTTATTTCTTCCCCCAACACATTAAATTATAAATAAACCATGATTACATAAAAACATTAGTAACATCCATATAATAATATGTTATTATATTAATTTCATAACCCAATACATATCATCTTCCATCAAATGGGTTATGAAATCATTATTTGTGTTTACGGTGGACTACCACCTCCTGAACTAATGCTATTCATTTTACATAACCACCTCTCATGCCTTTATATAAAAATGGATGAAATTATAATATATGATATTTATGATATTATTATACCTCTTTAATTATAACACCAAATCAACCTTCTTAATATAATTCCCATTAGAATATAATAACATTGATTGTGTGTACAATGAACTATCGACTCACGAACCGATGATATACATTTTCTATTTCTATTTTACATTGATAATAATAAGGATAAGGGTAATATATATATATATATATTATATTCGTAAAATTTTATACTTAGATAATTATGATATCATATATACCTCCTTACTTTCCATTCTAGGGGAACACAATAAAATAACTTGTGTGTGTGACGATAACTGTCTCATGAAGTGATGTGATTCATTATTCACACATACATTAACTTAAAGGTAATAAGGATATTTTTAAATAAAAATATGTGATGTTTTTATGAAATAAAACTAAATCTGAAAATTTAATATATTATTTAACTTTATTTCTTTTAATATGTCATGAAATTGTAAGCAACATTCATCCATACATACAGCCCACCATCTCTATTGACGGGGTATTTCATTTTCTATTTCTAAATTAAATAGAATAATATAAATAAATATATATTGAATATATATTATATTTATATCATGGATAAAATTTTGGAGATTATGGGACCATGATCAATGTAATAAGAACAAATATAATAAATCAAAACATACACCAAAAACAAAGGAGTTATTACATAAAATGTGGTTCTAACAAAGAATTGTTGAAAAAAGGGTAATAAAAATTCATAATTAATTAATATATAGTATGATAAATATTATTATGGTTAATAAATATAATTATAATAAACTTATATTTATTATATAGGATGTTCGATCCTATTTGAAGGATGTTTGGAAATAAATTATGGGATTTATGTCTCACTTTTTACTTTTGTGAGACACATGAGATATTCACCACCTATTTATTTTATAAGGTGTATATACTTCCCATTAATGTATATTTTTATGATTATACTTAAAATTTTGTGTATTTAAATATCCATTTTTTCATCTCTATTTCATGTGTTTTACATATCAAATGTTACAAAAGCAGTAAGGGGTATTTTTCTCAATTTTCCTTCTTTGAGGAATATGTTATGTTATGAAACTATATTACTTTATTAGGTATATATATATATATATATATCCAATTTTACATAAAATATAAGGAATTTATTTATTATTATAAAATTCTATATCATATTTTATTTTATTCTTTCATGGGGCTTATGATTCAATGTTACCAAAATGGAAATGGATTTATGTTACAATCTCATTGTTCTTCTAGATTTCTCATGATTATGCTTCTAATAATGAAATAGGTTGATTTATCTATAAATAAAATCATGTACATTATTATTTGGTTATTTATTTAGAATTATCATTTTCTCTTCATTTTCCTCTCTTTATGTACTCATGATTTCAATGTTATATTTTTATGAAAAATCTTCTTTACATATCTCTTTAGTCTAAGACCCTTTTTTTCATACCAAAACCAAGATTTATAAATTTTTTTTATAACATTATATAAATGATTTATTAAATATATTTTTATACATTTTTGACTTTTTACAAAAAAATATTGTAATAAATCTTGTTTTCTTCCAAATAAGGCCAATTTGGTTTTTACTGAAAATGTGAAAGGAATCATTGTTTTAATATATATGACATTAATAGAATTTATCACCATCATGGGAATTATTTTAATTAAATATTACTTAATAATTTTTCAAAGGTATTATCATATAAAAGGATTTTGTATAAATTTTATGTTTTAAAATGTGTTTTTCAATGTATAATGGTTATTTCCTCTATAAATGTTTCAAGTGATCTTTCAAAAAAACCATTTAAATGAAATCCTTCTAAGGTACTTATGATTTAATAGGGATATGATATAAGGATAAAATTATTATTACTTATCTTAATGGATTATTTTTTTGATGAAAAAATGTTTATAAAACCCATTTACCTTCCTCTTGTTAAAACATGATATTTTTTTTGAAACCTAATTCCTTTTCTACGAGTTATTCTAAGATAAAACAATAAAATGGTTATGAATCACTTTTCATTTCCATAGGTTATGTTATTTTTTAATGATTATGAACTCTATTTATATTCATGGGTTCTAATATGATGAAGGTTTTATGATCTTGTAGAACATGTATGTATGCTTTTCATTATTTGATTGGTTGGACCTATATCTCCCTCAAATTATTTGGGAAAAGATTGATATATCATTAGATAAATGGGAATGGGATAAGGAGTGAACATAGTTCAATATGGGACTTTTTCCACTATGATAATAATTGGAGTAAACCTTGTCTACTATTATGGTTTGGGGAGTTAACCCATTCCACTATGATATCACAATCTATAAGCATTCACTACCAAGGAAATTATGTTTTATGGACATTTGAAAGATAAAAATTCATATCTTATTCCAATTTTATGTTATCATGATTCATGTTTATTGATTTCTTTATTATTCATGTCTTATGAAATTCCAATCCATATCCCATTTTGCAAGACTATGATCTACTATATGTAAAGTATGGTGTTCAAATCTTATGCTCATGTTCCAATACACTTATGATCATGTTATACTTACATGTCTCCCTTGTTTACCATGACTTAGAATCTATATTAACCCTTTACCCTAGTTTTTATGAAATGTTTTGTGTAGAATATGTATAAGAAGAGGACTATGTGGGAAGATCTTAATCGTATATTTTGAATATTTTTTAAGAAATAAAAACATATATCTAGTTTCCAATGGAACTATAACTTTACGGTTATTAAGAATGTGTTTCTATAATGTAATGAATATTCATTTAAAAATATATAATATATATACATGAGAGGTTTGGGTATTTATATTTTGTATTAGAGGAAAGGTTTAGTTTACAATTTAAAAATATGTTATAAAGTTTTAGGGAGATACCTATAGATATATCTGAGGATAAGTATAAGGATAATTCAATGTATAGGAAAGTGTCCAAGATTTTTGTTGAAGGAATGAGTGAGTGATTTTCAAGCAGTTACATCCTTTTCTGGAAGATTAAGTGGATGTGGTTATATGATAGATGTACTTAAGTGTAACAGCACTGAAAAGGGAACATTGAGTTGGAATCCATTGTCACAGTGTGCTAGATAACATGCCTTGCTATAGACCTGGTTTGAAACTCCCAGTGGATATTCTTTTTAAATTCACAAACACTTTCCAAACCATCGTGATGGATTTATTCAATGACCATAAATTATATATATTAAGAAAAATATTTAAAATATTAAAAATAAAGAGTCATGATTTAGACATCATATAAGTGATTTTTCATGATTGTATCATTCCCTACTATGAATATTATTACACACATAATGCATTTTGGTTTTATGAAATGTTGGGAACCAAATGGAAATAGATTAACATTGAATGTGAAATATAATTTTTTTATGAGAAACAATATAGAATTTTTACTGGAGTGAAGTATATAATGATTATACCTAATCAGTGATCAAAATATATGATTAATAACATTCACCATGACCAACTCTCTAACTCACCAAAGAAGAGAATCATAGAGCTCGTTGAGAGTTTGGGTGGTGTAAACCATAGAGGAAAGAAGATTCAGTTTCTTATGCGCCAATAATGTGGGAATAATAACCCAATTGAATGTATTAGATGAATGGGATGATGTTTTGAGTGTGGAAAAGAATGAAAAAAAGAGTGAAATTACAATGTAAAAAAATTAAATGTTTGGTTAATGAAATAAATGAGAATAATGGTATCCATAAGATATCATCTTGAGATAATTTTTTCAAATGTGTAATGTAATGACCAATAGTTTATAAATGATATTTTTTCCTCAAATTAACGTGTATTGTATTATATTATACAACATAATAAACATAAAACTCATATATAATCAAAAAACACGTTATTTCAATAATGAAAATTATTATATTAGTAAATGAATAAACCAATTAAAAATATAATTATTATAAAGTAAAAAATAGAAAATATAAAACAAAAAATGGTAAAATAAGGATCATACCAATATTTAAGAATCATCTCTCTCAAAAGGAACACTATAGAAAAGAAACATAATATTTATAAACTAGTCAAAATTATAAAAAAAGAAAAATTAGAGCCTTGGGAGGAATTGAGTTGAATATTGAGTGAATGAATGAATTTGTATTTATAGGATATAATGTGGCTTTTGGAATAGAAATGTGATTATTGTAATAGTAACCTCACTTTTGGGATGAGTAACCTAGTTATTGGAATAGTAATTTAAACTCAAAATAATAATGTGAGATTTAAATATTATTTATCATGGGTAATATGTATATATATATATATATATATTATAATGTTTACAAATAAATTTTACGATTGAAAAATAAAAATTAAATATAGGCATATTTTTAATAAACCATATTTCAAAGTATTTCATAAAAATTAAAACATTTTTAAAACAAAATTAAATTTACATTATCTAGAAATTTATTTTGATAAAATTAATATAATTTATTAATTTATCACATCAAAATTTTCCAAGTTTTATTTTATAGAAATTTTCAGAAACACTTCAATTTTCAGGTGAATGGTAAAAATAATTTTTTTCACATAACTGATGTTTCATAAATTAAATTATTCATGTTTTAATAATGACCTAATAATTTCTATAATTTTTGGTTCTTCCAAAACATATTTAATTTCATAAATTATTCATTAAAATAAAATGAGATTAATTTCCAAACATAAAAAATCCTTTCCATAACCTAAAGTCAAAAGTGATCTCTTAAAATAAAATTTTTTTCTTATTACACCATCCTTTTTAATAATATAATTGACTTAGAATTTTAAATTAAAGTAATAAACCATTATATTATATTGATAACGGATTTATATTTTAAAAAATAATTATTAAATTTTTTACCTTTGATATAATATTTTATTTACGATTTTATTCTAAAAATACCCCTCTCCTCATGTATATATATCCCCTATCCCTCCTCTCCGAAAAATACTCCTCCCTCCCTTAAAAAAGACAATTTATTTCCTAAATACCCCTATAAATTCCCTTATTTTACTTAAGGACTTTATGGAGTAAACCAACTCTAAACATAAAATGATTTTTAGTGTCCTAAAAGAGAAGTTACATAGTGGAAATAGTATGTTTCTATCAACTCTTCTCTTTTTTATTCTTTTATTTATTTTTTCAAAATTCCCTTGGAAAAAAATATTATAATATTATAAAATTAATTATTCATTATTTTTACATTATATTAATGATTTTAACCAACTATAAGTATCATAATTATGACATATTAAAATTTCAAATTTCAATTTCCTTCTCTTTTGACAATGTCGTGTCAACAGTCAGTTAACCACCAGAAAGAAAATTTCATATCCTTTGTTTCTCCAAACCTATATCTAGTCTTAATAAACTATTTATTATATATAAATTTCTAAATATATGTATTTTATGATTTATAAAATAATTAAACTTGTGTATAAATGACTTTTAATAGAACAATGAAATTGAAGTAAACAAGGAATTTTTATAGAAAACATGATATCAAAATTACATCCCTATAAATAATGAAATTATGAAATATAATAAACTAATTAAAATAGAAAAATAGTTTTAAAAATAAAAATAATTAAATACTTTATCAATGTTTTAATAAATCTATGTTTATTATTATGGAGGCACAAAAACGATGAAATAAATCTTGATTTAATGTAATGGGATTCATGAACCCAAATCCCTTTCTTTAGGTTATCCCTATTTCACGTCAATTTTAGTATGGATATTCACTTGATGTTTAATAAATATCATTTTAAAATTATTCTATTTTTTTATAGGATATACATGTTACTAACATGACTTAGAAGAAAAATAAAATTATTTTCTTAATATAATTTTCTTTCCCAAACACATATTTTACTTCTCTAGTGTTGTTTCTTCACCACTAAATAATGATGATGTTTACTCAAAATATATTTTACCTTGTTCATTTGGTAACCCAAATTGTATTATTAAAATTATTCTTTATAACATCCTTATGAAAACAATTCCTTTACATTGGTTATTTCGTGACTGTGATTATTAAATGTGTTTTTGTGGCATGCATGATTATTTAATTATTATGATATGATGGGTGTTCCAAGAATTATATATAACTCCAATTAATTGGGAAATGTAACATAACTCATGAGATAATGTGTAATATGCATGAACATGATACTTGTTTTTAAAAATTATGATTTTATGATTATGCACATATGTTATGCGTGATCATTATTCTAGGTTTGTTCACAACTATGTGTGGTGTTTTAACACTATGACACGATGTTTCATTTTTATGTTTCTCCATATTCCATTACATTATAAAATTTTTCCTTTATGATTATAATGTTTATCCTATTCTTATGATATGATGAGGTTGTATTTTTCTCACCCATGTGATATGGATTCATGTCCCTTATGCATCCCCTTACTGATGTTTTTTATCAACCCCTTTATTTGATGAATATTCTTATGGGAATACATGTACTAAATATAACATGAGATTTTATAAGGATAAAGAATAAGTATTTAAATAATGTTTTATTATTTTTTATGTATAAGTGATGCATGATCCTAATTTTCCCATGATACTAAACCTTTTGATCCTTTAATGTAAAAATATTATATAGTTTTTCATTAAAACTATGTAATATTCATGTAAGAAAAAGTAGATTCACTATAGTTGGTATCAGATGTATATTTTAGTTAATTGGAGAGTTAATATTATAAAATATTAGTGATAAACCTTAGTATAAGTCTAATTATATATAAATATCGAAAAAGAATTGTTTTTTAAGATGTATAACCATAAGTAACCCATAATATATGCATTTAGAGTTAATTGTAAAAAATAATAAATAATAAATTATTTTTTTACTTCTGTTTTTTTCAAACCTTTACTATTTTAGATAATGGTGGGAGCCAAGAGAAACCAGTCCAACAACCCATGTGTGGGAAAATGCAACAATTTCTCAAACGACATCTCTAATTCCATGGTAGGTAGAGGTCAAAACGTAATGGAAATTCTTTACAAGTTGTCTCATTATTTAAATAATAACATGAACCATATGAAACATCCACCATCACCCATGAAGACTCATCTAGCCATTGAACCCTTTATGTTGTAATAACCACTGATGTTTAGAGAATATTCTTATCCACTTCTTACAAAATAGTTGGTTAACACAATGGATAAGATCTTTTAAGTTCTCTACTTTTCAAAGAATGAGAAGGGGACTCTGTCCCTCTATCGTTTAGATGGATAATCTAATCAATGATGGGAAATGATAAAGAACACCAAGCCAACAAATTTAACAGATGTTATGGAGTGGGATGAAATTAAGAAAATATTTTGTAACAAGTATTTCCCTCAAACCATTCAAATGATAATGAGGAGATAATTCATAGATCTAAAGAAAAATTAAGGTGAATCTATTATGGATTATTAGTAAAACATAAGAATGATTCAATTATGTTCCTCAACATTTGTTATAAAAAATGATAGAAAATTAGTAAGATTCAATGGTTGTTAAAAAAAACACCTTTGAAAGATATAGTTATCCCAGAATCTGGGATTTACAAAGAAGTATTTTGATGTTCTATCAAAGTAGATATTGAGTTTATATAATGGTCCCATGGTTATGGTGATAATTATAGAATAATGTATTTTAAATATGGTGGGTCAAATGAAAAATGAGGAAAGAGGATCCAACTACCCACATGTCAATAATATTGGATGAATCATCATGGTAATTTCCTCAAGGTGATGGGAAAATTATTCAATTATGAGAGAGAAATCAACCATCCTCATGAATTTCAAGGAGAAATAAATAATCTATTCAAAATGATAGTGGAAAGGAAGGAACATCCTAATTTACCACCCATTGTTCAATGATTCTACTACATAGAGTAAGGTCACTATGTAATCCAATGCTATAAACCATAGGTTATTGAGGATAATTAGTGTTAGAAACCACTAATATCAATGGAGAAAGGGAATGACTATACCATCACTACTTCTAAATTGGATTATGATAATGATGTCATAGAAGGTACACAAGTTATTCACCATTAATGTAAAAAAAATTGATTTTGGTTATACACATTCCATTATATCATCCAAGTTTTCTAGAACTGTTTAATCAAATCCATGATACCTTGATGTAGAGATATGTGTCAAAAAACCTAGTGGTGTGATAATTGATACCCAAGTGTTTTATTCTTCTCATATTATAATATGTGGTAAGATTCTTCCAAATAATCACATAATTATTACCACGGTGGAATTTCAAATTATACTTGTATAGATTAGATCTCATTATATAGATAACACATCTATTATCGGGAAAAAGAAATATCTTTTAGTATTCTGAACCATATGATGATCCTCTATAAATGAAAGGAAGATTGTAAATATCCTTTTGAAAATACATCAATGGTGTGGGTGATCATACCTAGTGAAGTATCCTACCATTCCTACATTATTGAGTAAAAGGAAGATACCAACCATGAGTAAATTCCCTTTATGAGGGAATATAATGAAATATTTATTGAATAGTTACCTAGAAAACCCCTACATTTTTAGGTATATTTCTCAATAGATCATATACCTATAGCCACTCCTATCTCAAAATTTATCTTCAAGATAGACCTGATTGAACTATAGGAGTTAATGAATCAGTTGTAAGATCATTTTTTGAAAGGGTTCATACAACTTAGTGAATCTCTATTTGGTGTGCGGATGCTTTTTTTATGAAGAAGGATAGAACAACGAGGCTGTGTATGAAATACTAGGATCTAAATAAGATCACCATAATAAATTAGTATCATATACCAATTGTTAATGAATTTTTTGATAAACTGTGAAGATATTAGTACTTCTCAATGGTGGATCTTCATTTTGGATATCATTAAATGATGGTGAAGAAGGAAGATATTTAGAATATTTAATTCAGTACAAGTTATGGAAACTATGAGTTTATAGTGATTCCCTTTGGGCTTACAAATTTCCAAGTAATTTTCATGGATTCAATGACTACCAAGACAAATTTGTATTATATTTTATCTATGTTATTCTCATTTACTCTAATATCAAGTAGGAGCATGAATATTATCAAAGAATTTTACTAGAAACAATAAAGAATGAGATAATGTATGATAAGTTATGAATGTTTTACATTTTAATAAAATAGAACATATTCTTGAGGCACATGACAACATGTGAGGGAATTTTTATGGACTCTTCAAAGAAAAAGGAAATTGAGGAATGACCTAGACCCACTAATTTCATATACTCTATTCTTTTCTTGGATTAGTAGGGTTTTACTAATTTTTTTAAAACATTTATCACTATTGTCTTCCCAAAAACCGAGTTAACATGGAATGGGGTAAAGTATTTATAGATAGAATAATTTTAGGAAAGCATTATGTATCTCATGAATATTTTAATCATTAAACCTATAATCACACTATAAACAAGTGGATAAGGTTTTTTGATATACAATGCTGATTCAAAAAAAGGATTGGGATTAGTATTCATGCAGAATGAAAATGTGATACCCTTTTCCTCATGAAAGTTGAATATTCATGATAAAAATAATCAAAAGCATGATCTAGAGTAGAAGATGTTATCTTTCCTTGATTATTTGGAAGTAATACATATACAATGAAAAGTTTCAAATACATACTAATCCTAAGAGTCTAAAGTATATAATCACATAAAAGGAGCTCAACATATGTCAAAGATTATGGTTAGAGATAATCATGAACAATGATTTCATTATTCACTTCTATCTGGGAAATTAGAACAAGTTAGATAATGCTCCTAGTAGAAAGGAACATGCTACACTATCTATGATTGGGATTAAGAATGAACTTATCTTCATGGATATGCAAATTATTAATCTGGAAATCATAATATCATGGAATACATCCTACACCATATAAATTATTTCCCAACCATCTATACATGATAAGATTAAATAGGTAACAGGGGATGATCAGGAGCTTCCAAATAAGGCTAAAGAAGAGAATCTTCATGAATTCCATATCGATGATGATGGTGTGATTAGTTTTAAAAATATGATTTTTGTGACTTTTTCACTTATGATTAATAAGTATTTATTGGATAATGCTCATAGAGAATATTTTTACACCCATCATTGAAGTAACAAGATTTACTGTGATCATTAAGAGCACTTTTTATGGGACAACATAAAGAAGGAGATTTTAGATTATATCTCAATGCTCTTGGTATATCAGCAAGTTAAATCAGAGTGAAAAAATTCCAAAGGTATGAAGAAACCAATTTTTATACCCATGAAGAAATAGTATAATGTCACTATGGACCTTGTATCTAGTATCCCAAATACATATAAAGGAAAAAATTTGATATGGGCCATGGTGGATCGACTCACCAGGACTACCCACTTCATTACTATTCAGGATGTTTTCCCACTTGAAAAACATTCCAATATAAATGTGAAAGAAGTCTTGAGAATGTATGGGGTACAAAATTAGATCATCTCAGATCATGAAACAATTATCACATATAAATTCTAAAGAATATTTTAGAATTATTTTGGTATTTAATTGAATTTCATCTTGAAATATCACCCCCAAACTGATGGAAATATGAAAGAACCATTCAAACACTCAAGGAAATTCTCAGAGATTCCTCAACTGAAATTTAAAGAGGATGGGTTCAACATCTCCCATAATTTTAGTTATCTTATAATAATATCTTCGACAGAATTACTCAACTGGACTCATATGAAGCTTCATATTTGAAGAAATTTATAAGTCCAACTTATTGGGATGAGGTTTGGGGAAAAGATACTTGGAATAAACCTTATGAAAGAGATAACAGAGAAGGATCATTCTATCCAATAACATATAAAATATGCTCAAATTTTGAAAATTTTATATGTCAAAAACCATATAAGGTACATGGAGATTGAATTTGGAGACAAAGGTTTCTTTTGAATATCACCTTGGAAGAGATTCATGAGGTTAGGAAAGAAATGGAATCTTAACATTAGGTATATTTCACTATTCAGATCCTTGATCACATAGGAGTGGTGGAATATCGACTTTAACTTCCACCAAATATGGATTATTCTCATGATTTGTTGAACATATATTTCTTGAGTAATTAAAAAATAGATCTCATATATACACTAAATATAAAGGTGGTAAAACTATAGAATTACCTATCATTTGAGGGGCATCTCCTAAAGATCTTGGACCATAGAGACAATGTTCTACGTAGCAAGACAACTCTCCTAATCAAAGTGTTATGGAAGAACCTTAATTATGAATAGAAGACATGGGAACTAAAGGATATAATGGAAAAAGTACCCTCACCTATTTGAAATTGTGAATTTGAGTTGAAATTCTATTGATGAAATTTATAAATGGGGGAAGAATGTAACAATCGAGAGTTTATAAATGATATTTTTTTGTTATGGAAATGAATGTGTATTATATTATATTATAAAATATTATACACATAAACTATATAGATAAAGAAAAAATACATTACTTTATTAATGAAAATAATTATTTTAGTCAATGAATAAACCCATTAAAATTTCAATTATTACAAGGTGAAAAAATAGAAAATGGAAAAACTAAAATTAAAAAATATGGATCGCCCCAATTTACTTATCCCTCCCAAGAATAAAATTGTAGATAAGAAAATAATATTAGTAAATCAATAAAGATTATAGAAAATAGAACTATAGAACCATGAGAATAATTGAGTTAAATATTGGGAGAAATAATGAAGTTGTAAATATAGGTGGTAATGTGACCTTGGGAATAGTAATGTGGCTGTTATAATAGTAACATGACAATTGGGAATAATAAACTTACCATTGGGAATAGTATCCTTACTGTTGTAATAGTAATTTAACCTAAAAATAAAAAAATGTGAAATAAATAATATTTATAATGATAAATATAAGTAAATATAAATATTATAATTTTGAAAAATAAATATCATAATTGAAATTCTCAACAAAAGAATAGAAAAATTCTTAATAAGCTATATTTTGATGTGTTTTATAAAAATTATTGTTTTTAGATTATAAATTAAAATTACCTTTTTTAGAGATATATTTTGATAAAATTTATTTCATTATTCAAATCATCACATTGAAAATTTTGTAGGGTGCTTTTTGGTAGTTTTCTAAAATAAATCAATTTTTAGATAGTAAAAATACAGTTTTCACAAAACAAGTGTATCTTAAATTACATAATTCATGATATAATAATGACCTAATAAATTCTAGAACATGAATTTTGGCCAAAAAAATATTTACATTTATAAACAATTCATTAAAAAACAATAAAATTAATTTCTCAACCTAATAATATTTTCCCAAAACCTAAAGACAAAAGTGATCCCTTAAAATAAAAAAATTACCCATTTCCACTTTTGTTTTTAATAAACTCAATAAATTTGAAATTTAATGGGGTTAAAACTATTGAAACCATTATATTATATTTATATTTGATTTATATTGTCAAAAAACTAATATGGCATGTTTAACCATTGATATAATATTTTATTTAATGAATTATTTTAAAAATACCCCTCTCCTAATGTATAAATAACTTGTCTCTATCAACTTGGATAAAAAATCCTCCCACTCCCTCCAAATCCAATGTTCTACCAAAATACTCCCTCTCAATCACCATATAATACCTAGGGAAATTATGGAGTAACACAACTCCAACCATTAAAGGGGTTTTAATGTGGTATAAGAGAAACCGTACTGAGGAAAGAGTAAATTTTTATCAAATCATCTCTTTTTATTCTCTTTCTTTTTGTCCAATTTCATTTTAAAACCAAATATTATAAATTTGAATATATATTATGTTTTTATGTTTTTATTATTTTTTTCCATCTTTTATTATTATAATTATGACATATATAAATTTCATACTTCCTTTTCTAACTCCTTCTACAATGTCTCATCAACGGTTAGTTAACCTACAAGGATAATTTTTCCAGTACTTTTATTATATTAAAACCTATGATTGGTTATAAAAAAATATTTATGAATTATAAATTTAAAAATATATGTATTTTAGACTATTTTAATTTTTAATACATATGTATAAATAACATTGAACAAAATAGATAAATAAAAGAAAAATGGGAAATTTTAAAGGAAAAAATGATATCAAAATAAATTACCTATAACAATAAAAATTAATAAATATAATAAAATGATTATAATTGATAAATATTAGTACAAATTTCAATAATTCACTTCAGGATCTATGTTTTAATAAATCTATGATAATTAATAAGGTGGTTCAAAAGCGTTGAAAAAAGTGGGATTTAAGGCAAGAGGATTCTTGAACTCAACTCCCTTTGTTTAGGTTATACCTCTTCCATGTCAATTACATTATAGATATTCCTATAATGTTTATAAAACATCCTTTCAATATTATTACATTTTAATTTAGAGATATACATGATACCAACATGTTTTTAATTCAAATAAAATGATTTTCCAAAAATGATTTTCTTTTCAAAATATATGTTTTACTCCTCTTGAGTTATTTCTTCATCACTCAATAATGATGATGTTTTATTCCAAATATATTTTTAATTATTAATTTATGAAACCCAATTATATTCACGAAATTAATCTTGATGAAATACTTATAAAACTTGTTCCTTTATAGTGGTTATTTCAAGACTATAATTGTCATATGTTATATGTTGAATGCATGACTATGTAAATATAATGATGTGACTGGTTGACCTTGAATTATATATACTTACAATTAATTCAGTAATGTGATGTATCTCATGATATAATTTTTAATATTCATGAAAAATATTATATCATTGTTCACAATGATGAATATATTATTATTCACATATGATATGCGTGAACATGATACTGGATTTTTGGACAACTATGTGTGGTATTTGACCACTATGACATGATGTTTCATTTTTATGCATCACTACATTCTAGGACGTTATCAAATTTTTTAATCATGATTATGTTGATGATCCTATTATTTTTATAATATGATTATGATTCTTTACACATGTAATATTTATTTATGTCCCTTATTTATCCCTTTATCAAGATTTTAGATCACCCATTTCTTTTATGTATATCAATTAGTGACTACATGAACTAAGGATAAAATTAGATTTTATAAGGATAAAGAATAATTATTTAAATAACATTTTCTATTTTATTATGTTTAATTGAAGTATGATATTAATTTTTCCATGATACTACATTTAATGTATAACTATTTTTTATCTTTAAAATAATGTAATAGTCATGTAAGAAAAAGTTGTTTCACTATATGGAATTTATGGGAATTGTGAAAATTTATTTCTAAAAGGGAATTATCATAATGATAATCAATAAGGTTGTAATATTGATGGTTATATTTTTGATTATTAAGAGACAAAAAATCACATATGAATGGAAAGAAATGTTAAAGAATAAGATGGTAAATCATTGATAAAGGTGTATAAAGAAAGTGAAATTATTTATGTGTTTATGTATTTATATTAAAATAATAATATTTTTATCAATGGTGATTTGATTATTAGAATTATGAAACATTAATGGATTTCTCCACATTAGTTTTTAATTAAACATTTTCAAGAAAATACTAATTGGTATTGATGGCCAAGAAAAGTTATTTAATTTCATGGTGATACTTTTATTAAGGGAAGATCGACCTTAATATGTTTTGGATGTTGAGGAAATTATGTTTAGTTTTGGATAGAGAGATGATTGATAAGGATAATGTAAATTATATAGTATTGATTACCATTGAAATTATTAATTATTTAATGAAAAAGTGTTTTATATAATCAATTATGGAGTTCAATTTTTTTTTGTATTTCTATTTTGTTCATACATTGAGGAGACTTAAGGTTAACTATTCATGAAATAGATTATGTAAATCAGTCATAAGATCCACAAAAAAAACGATAACTCATTCCATATTTCTCTAGTTTTTGTGAAATGTATTATGTCAATCATTGGATGTTATGAGATAACCTATCCTAACAATTATTTTTTTTGATAACAAATAGAGACCGATAGAATGAAATATCATTATTTGGATCTTATGACTGAATAGTGATTCAGTAATAAAAAATAAACTTCATTTCATAATGTAAGAGATGATGTGGAAATTTATCAAAACACAAACAGAGGATGAAATTGTGATTCTAAAATGGAATCAAATCAAATAAATATATCTTCTTGTTAAAATTATCCATAATTAGGAAAATGATCTTGAAATAAAATTCTATCCAATTACAATCATTTCTGATGATATAAATGACCTTATCACAACACTTTGGTGTATGTTTTTGGGTCTTTTGAATTTCACAAGATCATTCACTTTATTGTGATCAATCGTCTTTATCATTCTCCGTAATTATTTAGACATTACGATTTTATTCCATGTCCAAATATTTACTTCTCAAAAATGTAATTTTATTTGGAAACCAAGTATATGTTATTCCATATGACCTTATCTCATCCATTTTTATCTTTTCAATAAGAAGTTTTATTAACCCTTTTTACTATGTAGGTTTCCCAAAATTGGATTTTCAAATGTTAAACCCTTGGTTATCGAACACTTTCTCAATTTGTGAGGATGTAATTTATTTAATGGGGGTAGAATTTAAAACCCTCAGATTTATTGAAATGTTTTGTAAATAAATTTAATATTATTTATATTTTATGCCACAAACACCACCTAGTTTATATTTTATTACAAATGACACTAAGTGTAGCTTGCGATGCATGAAACAATGTGTTCAGATGAAAACTGATATATTATTAAAATATTATTACTTAATATTGTAGTTATCACATAGATGTTTGAGTGCTAGGTATAAATAAAAATAACTAAATTAAGAAAAATATGGTATAAAAATATATACAAAATTAATTTATTGGTGAAAAATTAATTTTAAATAAACTTAATGATTATTTCACAATAATGGAAATAATTTTATTAAAATATATTTTTACGCACACAAACATTTTTTATCATAATAAATAAAAAAAATCACTTTTAAATAATTAATTTAAGAAATTTTATATATTATATATTCAATAAAATGTTTAATATTAATCAAATGTTTTTTATAGATAATAGATAATAATTAATATAAATTTTTTCTTAAAAAAATTATTTTTCTAAAAAGAAACTTTATTGCCTTTTGAAATCTAATATTAAAATTAAAATTTTCCACTTTAGAAAAATATAATTTTAAAAATAAACTTATTATTTGAAATATAAATGTAAAAATTATCTTCGATTTATTTTTTTGTGAATTTTATAATAATATTTATTTTTCGATTAATATTGAAGATACCGTTTTTATTAAGAATATTCATTTCATTTGAATTTTTTTAAAAAATAAAAATAATTTTAATATGGTTTCAAAAGTAACATTTGTTCATTAATATATATATATATATATATCCATTTTTTGTCAATATAATCGATTTTATATTAAAATTTGGAATAAAAACTTTTTGAACTTTTGAAACATTTCTCATTGGAAACCACTTTTTCATCACACCAACAATATTAATTTAAAATTATTTTTTTTCAATTTTGTGAACAGATTTTGGGAAAATGAATTCCATATTTGTAATCAAAATAATTTATATTTTCTAATAAGATAAAATTTTGTTTTTACTATAATGAATAGTAAAAATTGAAAAAATTAATTACCACTGTTCAGGTGAAGATGGGTTTTCAATAGGTTAAACAAAATCAATAAGAGTTAAAATGGCCCAATACTTATCCAAAACCCATTGGATGTCCATATAATGACCTTATATTCACTAAGGTTTTATAATGAACTATTTTTTATCCTTATGGAATGTAAAAACGTGGTAACACTATAATGACTAAGGTTTTCCTGATTTTATTATTAGAAAACATTTGGGAAAATTCCGAGAGCAGGTACTGAGATGGCGTGTGATTCTGAGGCTCGGGGTGCCTAGAATGGTCCGTCGAAAAATCTTACATTTTAAATAGCACACATGAGAGATTTTTCAGAAAAAGTAGAATAACTCTTAAACGGGTGCCCAGATTAGAAATCTGAGTGCACCGTTGTGTTCAAGATAACAGGTTTACCCTAGGCATGACTTAACATTAGTTAGCATAGGCCTTTAGTGAGAATACCCAAAAAATGGAATAACCGTTAATAAAATAATTAAATAAAATAATATTATTTTTCAAAACTTATAACTCATGAACGGTGACTCAGATTGAAAATTTAAAACCACCTTTGATCTCATGAGGGCATGATTTCCTTAGGTGGAGCTTAACACTGGCTGGTGCAGGCCAACTGTGGAAAGTATTTTTGGGACGTGACCATAAAGAAAATAATAGAATAAAGATTATTTTATATTCAAATACTTATAAATCATAAATGGTAACTCAGATTGAAAATATGAGAGTATCGTTGAGATCGTGAGGGTGTGATTTTCTTAGGTGGGGCCTAACCTCGACCGACACAGGTTGAGGGTAAAAGTTAATTTTTGGGAATTTTAAAGAAAAATAAAATAAACTTAAGAAACTTTAATTTATTTAAAAATATTTTCACTGTGACACAGTGATGAGATAACTGTTTCATTTCATAAATGAAACAGCATAATGACATGGTGACTCAATGTAATAGAAATGTTGAAACGTGTTTTATCAATTAATTTCCTAACATGGATACGAGAATCACAACATGATTGGGGAGATTTCTCTGAACCTCTGGATAGTTTTCATTGGAAAATGACAAACTGCTCACAACGACAAACACCTTACTTCCTTCCTTTCTATTTGAAAAATCTCACCATCTTTGAGAGTTGTAGATCAGCGAATGACAACAGAACAACACCGTTCTTCACTAACTAATGATCTGACTCCAGGTAAGGGGTTTTGATTTTTGTGTGGTCTCCCTTCCCATGTTATTCTTTCTAAATGATGAACAAAGTTCAATCCAGTAACAGATTAACCCACATATCGGTTGAATATGTGGGAATGAGAATCTTCATGATGAGATTAAATAAAGGATTATTAATGTAGTGATATTTTTAACATCTCCCCTTTTTATTCTAACGCAACAAATGAAGGCCAAACAAACAAGGACGGTGTTCTTTGCCTTCATAATTCATTGTGATATCCTCCCCCCTTGCATTCTTTGCCGAGGAACCCCCGTGGTCGTGTCAGACTCTTTTAGGGAGGTTTTGAACGTGGATGGACACCCAGATTGATAGCGTGAGAACTTAGAGAACACGGTATTAGAGGCGGAGACTTAAGGATCATAACAGAGCTTTTAGATCAGAAAATGGACCACCGAAGAGATTCTAGTGTCTCGCGGACAAACCCACCAGTAAAGGCGATGACACATAGTGGTGGAGACCGCAACCAGGTGGGTCGCGTAGGTGCGGAACCATGGTACTGGTAGGGCACTGTGTCAGGTCGGAAAGCCTGCGGGTGGGATACAGGTGAAAGATATTACTCGTTCCATAGGGATGTGTGTGGTGGAGGTGGTCTACTAGATTCTTGGCTACATGAAACAGTGCCTTCCGCATCTGGGCTGGATAGAACTGGCCCGCCAACTCGGGCTGGGCCAGAGTGGGAACTAGAATGTTGGGGCGGCCAGGCTGGATAGAAATCGGCCCGCCTGTGCTGGTCGGGCCAGAGGAAGGGGACCGAGCCACTGGATAGCCTGACGGGCTGGACCCTCAGCCTAACGGGATAGGTTCAACAAGCCCAAAGGATCATGACCCCTGGTCTAGGCCGGACCGGGTTGGGTTGGGTGGGTCCGATTGGGTTGGATCAGGCCCGGACCCAACAGAACCTTTTTCACTAAAAGGCTCATAACATTCAAAATGTACTTCCAATTGACAAGCTATTTAAAGAATTGGGAACCTCTCAACGAGGCGGTCCTTTTGGTATACACTAAGTGGAATTTTGTGGAAGTTGATATATGACTGATGGATTAAGGAATAGACTCTACCAGAATCAAGCATGCTACGTGTGGGGATCCTACAACTGGCTTTGATGATAAGGAGATAAACAAGTCTTGGTGACCCAAGAGGATAAATATATGAGCAGGTCTAGGTGACCCAACATTCCAATGGGACTAGCAGGTCTAGGTGACCCAGGAGGAAAATAAGATGAGTGGGTCTCGGTGACCTAGCTAACCTAAGTGATGAGCGGGTCTACATGACCCAGCAAACCTAAACACTCATAAAGGATGAGTGATTCATCCGTATAAGGTGTTAAGAATTATAATTGTTAGTCTTGCTTTCCAGACAATAGATTTATACCTATGTGAGATGACTATAATGACTTTCTTGACTATAATTCTTAAAGGCTACATTCTGTGTACCTCTTTGGTAGTATGATTTTTGTATTTATTTTTTGTATACCTTTGTGGTTTGGGGTCTCTACTGAGTATTGTTTTACTCACCCCTGCACGGGCTTCATCCACACATGTCATGTCCTGTGCAGATGATAAAAACTTTTATGAAGTCTTGGGTGGAACAGAGACATGTGGTTCTTGGAGTGACCTAACAACACGATGTACTTATACAAATTCATACAACTATTTATGTACCTACCCTTTAGGTAGGGTTTTATACAGAGGAGCTCAAGATACTTGCACTTTTAATTTTCTATTTCAGTTGGGCTTATATTCTATCCCCATTTAACTTCAGTTTTCTACAATCGTACATTGTGTTTGTTTACTTACTGTTTTAACTTTTCTGCATTTTTGTCTTGGATTTATGTGTGTGTGTATAGGTACTTAGGAAAATTCCTCACATTTTTTTAGGATATTCCAACTCGGTTCTAGTCTCTAACCCCTGGCCTATGGGAGGCAGGCTTAGGGTAGTCATGGTATGGGCCCTGGAGGAATGGTTGTGATAGAGTGGTATAAAAGGAGGTTGGTTCTACCATAAGAACCCAGAGTCTATGAGTTGGGCTTGGGGAAATAGTGTTAAGTGTTTCGAGTTTGGATTTCAGTCCAAGGAATCCTGTATTGGTACGACGACCAACATATCCATACATCAGGACCCTGTATTCTACTTTTCGACTCATTACATGAAAACACTAGTTATAGGTGAAAATTATGGTACATGAATTGTATAGGAATAGGTTTAGTTTCCCATGTACTTATTGAGTTAACCCACCAGGTATACTCTATTGATCATGGTACATATTTTTTTGTTTCAAGATGCTTCCACATAGATATCCAGCTAGGATTCCACCGCATTATCATAAGAATTCCATGCGGGGTGATGTGATGGGTACAAGGGTTCATACTAGATTCAGCACCACTAGGTGGTGTACCAGCTATACCACCACTTGTGGAGTAGTACATGGTACTTTTAGTACCAGTGGATAAGATGTGTGGGCTGAGTTCACTTCATGAGTTTCAGTGATAGAGACCCTTCAGTTTTTAAGGAGAACTCAACTCACAATCAGTTAAGGATTATCTTGAGGTGGTGAACGGGTTTTTCGTATAGTCAAGACACCATTAGATTAGATGGAGGTCCTAACAGTCAGCATTCTGTGTGGCTCCGTAGTGTGGTGGAGGGGTTTAGATTACTCGATCTTATAATGAGGTGACTATTCCAAGGATAGATCTTGATAAACTTTCTTAGATAAGGGGCTCTCGACATACAATCTAAGGTTTAAGGATACCCAAGAGCTTCTATAGCTTCGGTAGGATGACATGTCGGTAGTTGAGTATTCATAGAGGCATACTGACTTTTCCAGGTACTCGATGAATATGATTCAACCAAGGATTCTAGGCTCATTCATCTAAGTGAGGTGTGTTTAGGGACATCCAAGATGACACTATTTCTCTTGTAATTGGTACTTATGCTAGGGTTCTAGAGTGAACCTTTCTGGTTGAAAGTACATTGGTTGAGTGGATACAACTAGTGGATGTTAGTAGTGGGAAAACAGTAGCCTAGACCTCAGAAGCAGGAATCTGACATCAATCTCAGAGACTTGGATGTGTGACATGTTCCAAGAGAAGGTCCCATGATAGAGGATCTAAAACTCAAGGCTCATAGGGTGAGTTCAATCATCCTAGAGAGAGCCAATTCTTTTCATGAGATGGTCGAGGGAATATTTCTAGAGATTGTCTAGCCTGTCGGGGTGCTGATAGGGAAATGGTGGATGGGCCACCGAGGAAGAGATAGTGACAGAAACAGATGAATCTATAGGGCTGCAGACATGGCATAAGTGCTGGGTGAGCATTAGGGGTGGTATACATTTCGACATGTTAAAAGCATCACCCCCATGTGGTCCACACCAGGCTTAGGGAGTTAGAGTATAAGAGAAGGGGGTAGCTGCATGCAATCATGGTATATGACCCAATGGCTCTAGGAGTGATTCAAGGTATGATATGTGTCTACTATTAGCTACTGCATTAATAGAAATAAGTGCTAATAATTCCTTCTTATCACAAATCTTGTTCAAGACCTAGAGTTTTTGGTTAAAATGTTGACTTAACCCTTACATCTGGATATTCCTATGGGAGGAGACTTGATAATCAAAATTATTCCAATGGTATGATCTGACCCTTGAGGAATGAATTTCGTTCAGAACCTCTTGGTGGTAGCATCGTGGCCTTATGACATTAGTTTGGGTATGGACTGGTCATCCACATTTCATGCTCAGATGAACTATTTTAGGAAAGGGGATGCGATATGTCCATAGTGATGGAACTGGGTTTTCATTGGTTGGTGAAAAAGGAAACCTCGGTATCATGGGGTAGACTCATGCATAGGATGGTGCAACCAATCTCTCTTTAATTGGATAACATGACCCTTCTTGCAGTGGATGAGATGAGTCCCCAGTTTCCTGTAATGGTGGATGAGTACGAGGAAATATTTTTGGAATATGTTCTAGGAATACCTCCTCATAGGGAGGTAGACTACTACTTTGACTTGTAACCCAGAATGACACTGATATCTACACCTGAATATCAGATGGCTCCTATAGAGCTTCATGAATTGAGGGTACAATTGGAGGACTTCTAGAGGAAGGGATTTGTGAAAGCTAGTGTTTCACCATGGGCAGCCCTAGAATTGTTTACCAAGAAGGGATACAAGATATTAAGGTTATATATGGAATTATGACACCTGAATCAGTTGAACTTGAAGAATAAGTATCCACTACCAAGGATCGATGATATCTTTGATCAACTGAATGGAGTGAGATAGTTCTTGGTAGTTGAGACCACATGAGCAGAACTATGCGACCCACAACCTTGAGTTGGTAGTGGTAGTCTTCGCATTGAAGATGTGGAGACACTAACTTATGGGTGAATGGTTTATCATCTACTCTAACCATAGGAGTATCAAGTATATCTTCTATTAGTAGGATATCAAGTTTGTAGTTACTGAATAATGAAACAAAGAATTCGACCTCATTACAATTATCTTTCATGGATTGGGATGATGTAGCTTACCTCCAATCGGTGGTTGTAACCCCTCCTCTCTTAAAGTGAGTTAGGGAGGCACAACTATATGATAATAACTATGAGTCTTTGATTTCTCCATTGTCCACAAGAAATACCCCTGATGGATATTTGAAAGGTGGGGAGCACATCATTTTTTTTAGAGGATGCACAGTATTAGTGGTGGATTCGTAGAGTGAAGAGATACATCAGGATATTTATGTGGGTGTCAAGATAGACATCGGGGATGATAGAATAGGTTGAAGCTGGTATTACTTATTGATATAAAAGTTGAGCACTTGTTTAATTAGTTTTTTGGTCTTTCAACACACCGTGTTGAGCCCTTATACTTGGAAGGGGGTTTTCTTTTCTTTCTTGGGGTGACAAGAAGGAAGGGATAAATGATATAAATAGACTTTGTGATGGGTTTTTTCACATATGTCCAGGGGACACGATACCATCTGGGTGATCATTGACCAAATCATCATGTTGTTTACTTCGTATCTTTTTCGAAATAGAGTTCTGTAGAGAGATTGGGACACCTCTACATGCATGAGATAGTTTTACTCCACAAAGTCCCATCAACAATAGTCTCAAATCGTGATGCATGCTTTACATCCCGGTTGTGAAAGGGTTTGCAGGATACATTTTGGGACTTAGCTATGCTTGAGCACAACTTTCCACCTACAACTAGACAACCAGACAAAGAAGAACATTCATGTCCTAGAGGACATGATATATTCTTGCATCCTCGATTTTGGCCACAATTGGGAGGATAACCTACCATTGGTGGAGTTTGTGTACAAAAACAACTACAAATCCACCATCAATATGGAACCATTTGAGGCCTTTTATGGGTGACCCTGTAGGTCTCCACTTTACAAGACTGACCCTAGAGAGTTAACGCTCATGGGCCCAGAGTTGGTGCAGGCTAATACAGAGAAGGTTTAAGTCATCCAGGATAAGAATAAGAATAAAAAAGCCGTTAGAAGTAAAATGATGACAGGAAATGGAGACCCTTTGAGTTCGAGGAGTGAGACCATATGTTCCTTTGGGTATCTCCTCGATTTGGGATACAGATATTTGGACAGGGTGGAAAGTTATTTCTGAGATTAATCATACCTTTTTTGATACTACAGGTATCCAATTTTATAGAATGACCCTAGAGAGTTAGCGCTCATGGGCCCTAAGTTGGTGCAGGCTATACAGATAAGGTTTAGGTCATCCATGAGCATATGAAGACTACAAAAATCCGTCAGAGGTACTATGCTGATAGGAAATGGAGACCCTTTGAGTTTGAGGAGGGAGACCATATGTTCCTTTGGGTCTCTCCTCGAGGTGGGATATAGAGATTTGGACAGGGTGGAAAGTTATTTCTGAGATTAATCATACCTTTTTTGATACTGCATAGAGTGGGAAAGTTGGAATACTCCTTGGCTCTACCTTCGTAGTTAGAAAGGATGCACGAAGCCTTCCACGTATCCCAACTAAGGAGATATGTACATGACCAATCACATGTCATTGACTAGGGAGAGATGGATGTTGACGATGAGGATATTTTTATGGATTTTCTGGTGTATATTGAAGATCAACATTAGAGGACCCTCAATGGGTGATAGATTCCTCTAGTGTGCGTTTGGAGGCAGCACAAGAATCTCCAAGAGAGCACATGGGAGAGGGAGGCATAGGTTCGTACTCATACCCTTATCAATTTGTGAATCCCTTGGTTTGGATTTCAGGGACATAAATCCTTAAGGTGGGGAAAATGTAATGACTCATATTTTCCTAGTTTTATTTGTAGAAAACTTCTGGGAAAATTTTGGGAGAAAGCACTAAGACGGTGTGTGATTCCGAGACCCGGGGTTCCCGGAATGGTCCGTCGAAAAATATTATGTTTTAAATAGTGTTTGTGAGCTATTTTCCTGAAAAAAGTGGAATAACTCTTAAAAGGGTTCCCATATCAGGATTCCAAGGGAACCGTTGCATTTAGGATGACTAATCTACCCTAGGCACGACTTAACTTTAGTCAGCGTAGGAATCCATTGAGAAAACACAAAAATGGCATACCTGTAAATAAAATAAAATAATAAAATAATTTTATTTTTGAAATCCTTATAACTCATGAACGGTGACTTAGATTGAAAATATTAGACCACCATTGAGCTCGTGAGGGCTTGCTTTCCTTGGGCGAAGCTTAACATTGGCCGACACATGCCAACTATGGAAAGTAATTTTTGGGACATCATAGTAAATAAAATAACTTAATAAAGATTATTTTATTTTAAAATATTTATAACTCATAAATGGTAAATCATATTAGAAATCTGAGAGTACAGTTGAGCTCATGAGGGTGTAATTTCCTTAGGTAGTGCATAACCTCGACCGATGCGGGTCGAGGGTAAAAGTTATTTTTTTGGCAATTTAAAGAAAAATAAAAAAATTAATCATGTTTATTTTACTCAAAAATATTTTACTAGCGACGCAGTGATGAGACAATTATTTCATTTCAGAAATTAAACAGCATAATAACACGGTGAATCATTATAATAGAAATTCTAAAATGCATTTCATCAATTAATATCCTCACGTGGGTATGAGAATCAAAACATGATTGGGGATGTTGATCTGAACCTCTGGAGAGCTTGCGTTGGAAAACGACAAACTACCCGTGACAATGAACACCTTCCTTCCATCCTTTCTCTTTGAAGGATATTTACACCGATGAGAGTTGTGGATCAGATAACAATAATAGGAAAACCCTATTATTCACTAAATAACGATACGACTCCAAGTAAGGGGTTTTTATTTCTATATGGCCTCCCTTCCCCTGTTCTTCTTTCTCAATGACGAACACAAGTCAATCCACTAACAAATTAACCCACAGATTGGTTGACTATGTCTGAATGAGAATCAACATAAGGGGATTAATGAGGAAATTATTATTGTATTGATATGTCAAATGTCTCCCCTTTTTATTATAATGCAATGAACAAAGGCCAAACAAACAATTCCTAAGTTCGTTGCCTTTGGATTTCATTGTGATCTACTCCCCCCTTACATTATTCGCCGACAGACCCATGTGGTCGTGTCAGAGACTTTTCAGGAGGTTCTGAACATGGATGGACCCCCATATCAATGATGAGATAGATTGGAGAATATAGAAGTGGAGGCAGAGACCCGAGGATCGCAATGGAGCTTCTGGATTATAAAACGGACCACCAGATCAAGTCTGGTGGCCCGCGGCAGTGTAGAACATGGGTGCCAGAGGGGTGCCGCCTGAAGCTGGAAGACCCGTGGTTGAGTCATGGGTGTGCGATGGCACACGGTCCACATGACCACATGTGAGGGATGCAGCTAACCAGCTGCTGACCATGTGATGTTGAGCGGACGCGTCACCTGCATCGTCCGGGCTGGACAGAACCGACCCGCCAGTGTGGGTTGGGCCAGAGGGGGAACAGGCCACTGGGCAGAAACCAGTTCGCCAGTTTGATTTGGACTGAAAGAAGTGTCCTGGGCCACTGGGCGACCCATTGGAATGGAACCTCAGTCCAATGTGTTAGTTTTAGAAGGCCCAAATGGGCCAGGATAGACCAAGTCAAACCGAGCCCGAACCCCACCGACCCCTTTTCACTAAAATGCTCACAACTTTCAAATCATGCGTTTGTTTGATGATCCATTTTTGGAATTGGAACCCTCATGTTGAGGCAGTATTTTTAGTATATATTATGTATAATTTCTTTGATGTTGATACATGACTGATGGCTTGAGGATTAGACTCTCTTGGAATCAAGCACGCTACAAGTGGAGATCTTACGACTGGCTGTGACGAGAAGGAGACTAGTGGGTCTAGGTGACCCAGCAGGACAAGGAGACAAGTGGATCTAGGTGAGACAGTAGGAAAAAGATATGATAGGGTGTAGGTGACCCATTATCCCAAGGATACGAGTGGGAATAGGTGACCTAGTAGGTTAAGGAGGTGAGCAGGTCTAGGTGACCTAGCTGGCCTAAGTGATGAGCGGGTCTAGGTGACCCAGAAAACCAAAACACTCATCAATGATGAGTGATTCATTAGTAAAAGGTGATGAGTGTTATGATTTTTATTCTTTATTTCCTTACTTTAGATTTATAACTGTGCGAACTAACTCTAGTGGATCTCTTGATTTTACTTCTTGGAGGCTACACTCTGTGTACCTCTTTGGTAGTATGTTTTGTGCATTTATTTTTGGTATACCTTTGTGGTTTGTGGTCTCTACTGAGTATTGTTTTACTCACACCTACATGGGATTCTCCCACACATGTCGTGTATTGTGCAGATGATCGATTCTTTGATGAAGTCCTTGGTGGACCGGGGCCAGGTGGTGCTTAGAGTGACCTGACAGATGAGATGTTCTTCTATGACTTCAGATAGCTATTTCTGTACCTACCCTTCAAGTAGGGTTTTCTATGGAGGAGTTCCAAAAATTTGTAATTTTACTTTTATTTTTTAGTTATAATTGTATTCTATCCCCATTTACTTTTATTTTTCTACTACCGTACCTTATGTTTGTATACTTAGTGTTTTCACCTTCCAACATTGGTGTCTTGGATTTATGTGCATGTTTATAGGTACCTAGAAAAATTACACCCATTTGTTTGGGATATGCCTACTTGGTGCTTGTCTCTAGCCTTTTTCCTATGGAAGGAGGGCTTGGGGGTAGTCATGGCATGGGCCCCGGGGGACAGGTTGTGACATAAACCTTTTTCTTTTCAAAAATTTCATGTGTTCCACTCACCTCACTTATAAAATGCCACCCCATATTTTCTCATATTCACACTTAACAAAAAAATTGGTTAGAAAAAAAACTATCCAAATAAAATCCTTATTTATATAATATAATACTATAATACTTATTTTTGTGATAAATACATCCTATGAATACTTTTGATGAAAACCAAAAAAACTTGTCCGAATAAGAGGCAACATCCCTAACCGATCATTTTATTTTATTTATTCCTCTACATCTTTCAATTTGTATTAAAACATGATGATATAATAACCTCTGTATCATCCATATACATATATTTTATATTTTTAATGTAAAAATCTAATTTAATCTCCTCTTCCATCAAATGTAATATGATATCATCAATTTGTGTACGGTGGACTATAGTCTCACGAACCGATGTTATTCATCTTCCATTACCACCTATCACGAACAGATATAATGATAGATTTAATGTTTATATATGTAAATTGTGATATTATTATACATATATAATTAAAATATGACATATAAATTATATCCTAAAAAACCCTTCAAAAAACAATAATGTTGCTCATGTGTACGGCGGACTACCCCCTCATTAAAAGATGTGATGAGTTTTTCATTTCTATTTTACTTTGTTGGTAATAATGATATATTAAATAAGTTTATATGATAATTTTAAGATATTTATACTTATTTAATTATTATTATCATATAAAACTCCTTAATTTTCATTCAGTGTGAATACGTTAACATCAGTTATGTGTATGGAAGACTACTACCCCACGAAGCGATGCGATCTGTTCTTCTTGTAAAAATTACTTGGATGGTAAAAAGTACCGATTTATATAAATTTTTTTGATATAAATAAATACATAAAACATATATATTTATCAAAAAAACTAATTCTATAAAGTTAATATATTATTTATCATTCTTTAATTCAATCCATTGAGAAAATTTTAACAGTATTCATGCAAATGTCCAACCTGCTGTCTCTATGATTGGTGTATTTAATTTTATATCTCAAAATTTTATGAACTGATATAAATTCATATATAATGAGTATATATGAAATTTATAAAATGGTTAAAATTATAGATATGATGTAATACTGATCAAAGTAAGAGGAAAGAATATAACAAATGAAAACATATATGAAAAACAAAGCAGTTATTACCCAAAACGAGATTTTAACAAGGAATTGTTGATAAATGGGTAATAAAAGTTCATAAGTAAAACCCAGATTATATGATAAATATTAATATGGGTTTTTAATTTATTTATAATAAACATATATTTATTATACATGAGTTTTTATTGTGTATAAAGGAAGTCGAGACATAAGGTAAGGGATTTCCACTTCACTTTTTTTACTTCTGTGATACCCATACAATATTCACTGCCAATTTATTTTACATAGTGTATATAGTTTTAGTGAATTTATTTTATTATTCATATCATTAATGTTATATGGATTTACATATCCATTTTATGATCTCTCTTTCATGAGGTTTAAAGTTCAAAAGTTACAAAAGTTGTATGAGATTTTTGTCTCAATCTTCCTTCTTTATGACATATGTTATATTATGCACATATATTTATTTATGTTATGTATGTACAACCCCTTTAACATGTAATATCTTGAATTTATTTATTCTTAGTATATTATATTTTTCATTTAAATTTATTCTTTCATGGGGATTATGAATCAATGTTACGAAAGTGGTAATGGTTTTATGCTACAATTTAATCATCTATCAGGATTGATGATGATTATGCTTCTAATAATTAAATATTATTATCTATCTATCAAGAAACACATATATTTTCTTTTAATATGTTAATTTATATAGAATAAAATTTTTTACCTTCAATTTATTATCTTTATGTACTCAAGAGTTCAAAATGCTGTTTTTAAGAAAAATCCTCCTTACTTCTCTCTTCTCCCAAAACCACTTTTTCTTCCAAAACAATTATTTCTAGAAATATTTTCAAAATAAGTTTTTAAAATTGCGAAAATTAATTATTAAATAAATTTTAACCCTTATTTGACATTTTACAATTTTTTTTAAAGGATTGTTCTTATAATTTTCCAAAAAGGCTAGTTTGGATTTTACATAAAATGTGAAATGAATATTAGTTTTAATGTGTATGGAATGAATAAAATTTCTAGTTTTTAGGACCATTATTTTAATTAAATATTCCATTATTTTTTTAAAAGTTTACTTTCAACTAAAATTATTTTGAGATTTTTTTTGTTCTATAAAGTATTTTTTAACGATTAAAGTCTACTTTAATACTTAAATATTTTATGTGATCTTTCAAAATGAGTTTACACCTAAGATGACATTTATTGATAGTAGGTATTATTTAATATGAGATATAATCCTAGAATACCATTATTTTTTTTCTCTGGAAGGTTTTTTTATGATGACAATATTTTAATAAAACATTTTTTCCTTCCATGTGTCATACCATGATAAAATGATTTTGAAAACCACTTTTTTCCATGGGCTATTCTATGATGAAATGATGAAATAATTATTATTTTTTTTTTAAAAGTTATTTTATGAAGAAACGTTTATGAAAAAAATTTCATTCCATGGATTCTGATATGATGAATGTTTTATGATCTTGTGACAAAAATATATATGATTTTAATTATATTATGGTTCATACCTATATTTCCCTCCATTAAATTGTGTAAATATTGATATCTCATGATATTAATTATAATTGAATGAGGAGTGATCTCAGTTTAGTAAGGGTATTTTTCCACTATGATAGTCTTGGGAGTGAAACATGATTACTACGATGACTTTGGGAGTGAACCTATTCCACTAAGATAACCATTGTAATGAGCCTTGACGAAAAAGGATAATATCATTTATTCTTATTTATACACAAAAAATATCTGTCTTTTTACAATGTTATGTTATTATGGTTCATGTTCGTTGATTTCATTATGATTCATGACTTATAAACTACCAATACTTGTTTCGTGACTCAAGATTTTGATCATTGATATGAATGGTATGGTTTTAAAATGTTATTATCATGTTATCATACTCGTATGCTCATGGTATGTATATGTTTCTCCCTTATCTAACCTCATTGATAATTTGAGCTCACCCTTTACAATGTTTCTTTTCCAAAATTTATGAATAATTGTTTTTTTCTAAGAATTGTACTATTTGGGAAGATATTTATGGGAGGTGTGGAAGATATTTCAAGAAATAAAAGTATTTTGTGTTAGTCTCAAAAGGCACGATAAATTTATGATCCTCAGGCATGTGTTTGTGTAATGTATGAATATTAAATAAAATTATATATTATATATGTATGAGAGGTTTTGGTATTTTTATATACTAGTTAAATACTAAATCTCATTCCTTCCCATTACTCCCCCAAATCCTCCTCAAACCTCCTATTTTTTTTCATACAAATATTCCAAAAAAGAAATAAAAAGAGTCACAAGTTAAGGAAAATTACCTTTTTGATGGGTTGGGTTCATTACTATATATATATATATATATTGGATAATGTGAAAATGAAATGAGACTTATGGTTCAATTAATTTTTCTATTACTTTTATTTATTTTTCTATTTTTGATATGAGAGTCTATATTATCTTACATTCATCATCATGCTCACTTTTGATCTATATCCCAATTTTATTTCAATATAAAAATATCATAGTTTAGAAATAATTCACTTTTTAATCAGTGTAATGATCCAAATTCATAACATGTTATCAATATAGTTGAAATAATCACCAATTTAAACATGATAATGCTAAAAATCTCTTAAAAATTCATCTGTGGAAATTAATACATGAAAAAGGTATGTATATTTGTTTTCATTAAATTTATTTAGAATTATCATTTATGAAGACATTATATTCATTAAATAAAAAATATTTCAATATGTAAGACATATTTTATATAAAATATTTTATCATATTTTTCTTCACTACTAGAAAAAATTGAAAAAATATTGTAATTGTTATCAGAAGATGTTGTTACATGAAGATAAATAATGAGGCAATGAATAAAAATAATTACTAAAAAAGAGAATCACACTCTATTATTTTAAGTTATTTTGTTTTTTTATTATTTAATTTATTTAATATATGAGTAGAAAAATATTAATAAAAACATAATCATCAAACTAAAATAAAAAAACTCCACTAGAAGTGGTTGAATGATAAATACTTCATACATGTCGTATAGTGAAGTGAACATCATTGATAATCCCATAAACTATGATGATAGAAAATAAAAATTAGAATATATAATTTATTTTTACACCCAATAGGTGTGGAAATTTATTATTATGAATAAATTTACATTTTAGTGATGGAATTTATTTTTATAAATTTTTTGATGAGAAATCGTATTATTTTAATTATTTTAAATATTTTTTGATTTCATATATGTAAAATATATGAATTAAATTCAATATTCATAAATAACAAAAAGAAAATATTTTTTGATATTAATTCGTTGAATTAGATGAATATTTTGAAATGGATTCTCATATTGTGGTCTTGATAAAATAATCAGAAAATTTGAAATATTTTTTCTATATTCACAATTGTGAATATTTATTTTTATTAAATTAATCTATTTTTAAAACACTAACTAATTTGTAAACATGAATGATTTTTTTTAAATATGTTTTTGGTAAATATTATATATTATTATGATAATTTTTCTATATTTTTTAAGTAAATAAATAATTAATAACATTAACCCTAGAGAAGTCATTTGATGGAGATAATTTTTTTTAAAATAATAACCAATATTTTTAATATTTATTAATTATTGTATCACTAAATGATGATATTAAAATTGTGTATTTTAATATTATATTGAATAATATATTCATTTGTCATATTTTTTTTACCAAAAGTAGTGATATTGACCAAATATAATATTTATCACATACTTAATTATTTTCAATGTCATCTTATGTGATTCATTTGAGAGTATCCCATAAATTGGTTCCTATTATTTATATAGTTCATAAATGAAATAATGATGTTTTATAATTTTTATAGAAAAATATTTTCTAATTCAATAGTTTTATCACATTATATTTTAAACATTCATAACCATGATAAATAATTTCAATATTTTAATATTATATAATCAATGTAAACAAATAATTAATTACCATTCATGAGACATGAAATATAATTAATGAATTTTTTCTCCAATGAAAATAAAATTTTATTAACATAACTTCATCAATTTAAGAGAATTAAATTTATTATATAATTTATGTTACACATATTTTAGTTTTTATCAAAAATATTTTGGATGTTATAAAATTATTTCATATTATTTATCCATTGTTTACATAATTGAATGATATTATAAAAGTTAATATTTTATTCATAATTGTGTTCATGAAGATGTGTTTGTTGTAAAAAATCAATATCATTCCAAATTTTTTCTAATTCTAAATGAGGTTACATTAAAATTGGTGGGGGAAAGTGTTCATTGTAAATACACCTTAAAAACATTTATACCAATAGTTCAAAGGCATACAATATCTTATAACTGATGGAAAAACCTTTTTATAACCTTATTATTAATTAATTAAAATATTGTCAACAACTAAAGGTTAAAGTTATATTATAATGAAAACTGTGGGTATTTTAGATTTATATTACATTCCATGAATGTGTGAAATATAAATAATGAATAATGGAGAAGATCTCATATTTACTACTTTTTGAAGAAATTGTTTTAAAAATATTTTTTTAATTAATACCTCAAAAGATCTCATATTTTGGTATTATTAATAAATTCTCATTTTGTGATAACATTTGAACATATAAGTATAGTAACTGTTAGAAAAAATTACCTAATGTCTCTATAATTCTGAATATATTTCTACCATGTGGTAAGAAAACTAGTAAATAATGTTTTTATATATAAATTATTGATAAAATATATTTATAATTATTTATATTATTGAAAATGAACATCATATAAAATCATTAGAAGAAAGAGATATCAAATAACTCTATATAAAACTAGTTATCATAATCAAATAAAAAAATTCTAATGAAATTATTACAATCTACCTTTATCGTGTACAATCTATCAAATTACAGAAAATAATAATTATTAGTGTCCTAAATTATTAAAATTAATTTAATATTATATGTTATTCATAATGTTTCCCCTAAAATATGTTTCAATTTTAACATATCTAAATATCCTCTAGAATGAATTTTTACTTTGATTGGGTTAGAGCATCATTGAAAATAATTAGTGGTCTTTGAGTAATGGATTGATTTCTTCTCTTCATGTAAGAAACTGGGACACTATATTTTAGTGTGTAGAAATGGTCATAAGAATTAATAAGGATATTTTGTTTATATCATGGATTTATAGAGGATTTATCAGGTTAAGGGAAGTAGAATTGTCATGGAGACAATGACTCAATGCTATCTTCTGATACATGTTTGATGGAATACGTCTGGTTAAGAGATATTATTCAGGTTCATGGGGTTTATTGGGGTGAGTGTGGTAAGACCATTGACCCAATGCCTTGAATAAAACACCTCTTACTTATGTATAAGTTGTTTTCATGGTAAACAAACTTCCTATGAAAGGATATTATAGGAGGAAAATTAGGAAGTAATTATTGTCTGCATTTCCAATTAATGTTTACTACATAAGGATGGTAGACTCTCCTCTAGGAACAATGGGTAGGGTTATTTTATTACCAAAAATTATATGAGGTAGGGAATGGTAATCATTGAGAATAGACTAATTCTAAGGAAATTCACTTTGAATCATAATTTTAGTTATCATTTTGAAGGACTTAATATAAAACATATCAGATTATGATTGGAATACATGAAAATAGATATGCTTAGATAATATAACACCTAAAAATTCCTACAATAGAGGAGAAATTTACTTCTTTATAAGGCTCCACTTAGGCTAGGTCAGGTAATAAAATCTCTAGCCTATCCACATTGAAAAACGAAGATGGGTCACAAGCCAGAGGACTACACATACAAATGACTGCAAAATGAATAAAGAGAATGCATAACTCAAAGAAATTCATAGTATATTTGTTGAAGAAATCCAAATACTATAAAGACTATTCTATAATACCAAAACCCATGGAGACAAGGTCTACCAAGAAGGCTAGGGAATGAATGTTTTGAAATGAAAATACATTGAATCTGACTAGGATAACAATAAGGGACTTCCATATCTGGTATAAAATCAAATGATTGAATATATAGATACACATGAAAATATTTAGGAAGGTGAAAAAAAGAATACATAGGCTATGTTTATGTAGTATCCTTAACTACGGGAGAGGATGGCATAATTTTCCAACCAGGTCTTCCTATGGTCAACTAGGAGGACAACATAGTGTCTCAAGAAATAGATCCTACCAATGGTGTCAAGAAGAAGTTAATAAAGGAGGAAGATAATAAGAAAATTTCTTAGAGATCATTCTATATTCCATGAAAGAGATTTTGGAGGAGGTTTCCTTTATCAATGATTCACAAGATCATACCAATATAAAATTCAAGAGAGTTCTTCAAGTTTCTTTCAATAATGAATAATATTATTTGATAAAAAATAGGATAATATTTTGACTTGAGGATTCAATGATGGGAAAATATGCCTAGATAATTATACTGAAAATTAGTATAATATTTCATGTCACATGAATCAAATCATAAAGGATAACCAATACATGTTGGTAACCTCAACTAAATAGAGCTTATAAAGGCCCAATTATTGTAATACTCATAAATTCTTTTGGAATGGTCTTCTAATATCTTATAAAGAATGATGATATATTTTTCCTAAATATTGGGGGGGGGGGTTCCATTTATCCTAGAAAAGGTGATTTTGAATTAAGAAATATTAATTTTAAGTCTCTCACACATTAATATATGAAAATATTATTTATCATCATCATCAATTTAAATATAATAAAGGGGTTCAAAAACAAAGAACATGAACAAAACCTCAAGTCACAAGGAGGTATGACAGAGGGACAAGTACCTAGGGGGGTCTAAAAAAATGCAGCCCAAGAGCATCCCCTCTTAGGATGTTAACCCCTATTGGTTTCAAACACTGGAAGTCATGAAAATAAACGTACTCCGTTCTAGGAAATTCAAGAGAAGCCAAATAGTCAGCCGCCCTATTGCCTTCCTGCCAAGTATGATAGAGCTTAGTATGGGTACTGAGAAAAGAGCGACACTTACGAACGAAATACTCAATCGACCAAGGAATAGGTCCAATGGCCTGAATGGCATTGTGGACAATCAGGGAGTTGGTTTCAGCTTCCGTGATATGGAGGTTGTGCTGCTTACAGACAGAGAGCCCCATTTACATCATCTTTGCCTCTGCCACAAGTGAGGTTCCATGTCCCAACCGGGCAGAGAAAGCCAGGAGCACCGACCCAAAGGAGTCACGTACAATTCCACCTCCAGTCATTATTCCAGCTTTGCAGGAACCATCAATATTAATTTTAAGCCCCCGATCCGGAGGAATCCACCTTACCCAGTTGCCTAAAGGCAGATTAGTGGAGGTAGTAGGGTTATGAGAAAACCATTTAAGACGTTGCAGTATAAGAGTCTCATTACAAACAACAATGATAATAATGAATTTTAAGAGATTTCGATATAAAAATAATTGTTGGAAATGATTTTTTAAAATTTTCTGCGTGTTCAATGTATGAAGTTTCAATTTTTTTTTATAAATTATTACATCTATTGAATATAAATGTAATTTTTATAAATGATAAACCTTCAAATAACATTGATTAGAACATATGTATGTGAATCCATGAAGTGCTCAACATTATTGATGTATATTTAAAATTCATAATGATTCAAATAATCTGTTAAATTACTAAATGGGGTAAAAAATTAATTTTCATTTTATGTCCACCATGAAATATATTTTTTTAATTAATAATATAATATTGAATTTATTATAACTTGGTTTTTATAAATCAATGTGTTTATAACAAACTCTATATTTGGAAAAGATAAAAACTCCTAATGATAATAAACATCAATGTCATGTTCAATGATAAAATTAAAACTAATATGATTGTATTTTTAATTAATCATCCAAAAGATAAAATGATAAAATATGGATAGATTTTATATATTCATGATAATACACATATTAATCAATTAATTATATTCCCCTCAATAGAGATATAATTCCTACATTTCAGGATGATGTAGAACTAATTTATCCTTAGGGGAATATATTAAAATGAACAATTTATTATCCCAAAATGATATACACATGTATTTTTATATATACTATGTGAATAATATATGGTCATATAAAATTTATTTAATACATGATTATTTCTCCATCCAAATTATTCTAATTAAAATGGTATACATGATTAACTATACTACAACATTGAAAAAATATTTATTGACTGAATGGCCCGAAGGCCTTCTTTTTTATTAATTTTCGTATACCCCCTTTCAAGGGATGAGGGGGAACCCTTAAAAGGCCCGTAGGTTTAGATATTACATTGCTCGTAAGCTTAGAGATATTATAGGACCTATAGGTCTTAAGAAAATAATACAGACTATGACTACTTGAAATATCCCCTCCCCATCATCTGCACCGTGATTATCTCTCCTCCTTTGCATGACTGTTCGACTAGCATGTCCATGTGAAGAGGTGCACATGTGGGGTACTGATGGAAAATTCTATACCCTCTCATTCTTCCAATTCCGTTTAGCCCTGCTCTAGTGAATGCGCCTTGCTCTTTCCTCCTATGGAGCAGTTCCTTGTAGAATTTGTTTGTACAACTACAAATCAGGTGTGGCCTTGAAGGCCTTGAGGTGGCCCGAAATCCTTACTGACCCGGAGGACTGGGTGGTCCGAAGGCCTTA
The DNA here is from genome assembly GCA_963277665.1 of Viscum album. Lineage (NCBI taxonomy): Eukaryota > Viridiplantae > Streptophyta > Magnoliopsida > Santalales > Viscaceae > Viscum > Viscum album. The sequence goes on from OY728135.1 coordinate 1,408,541,130, forward strand.
AGGAATCCAAGCCCAAACTGGTGGCCCAAGGTGAATAGTTCCGACTGCCACAGTACCGAATAGTACCTGCTACAGTACCTAAAATTATGCCTCCACCTAGTTTTGAACTTGGGTCTCGTGGATGCACTTTGAGAGACCACACCAAATCGGTTGAGGCTCATGTACGTGATTATGATGATTTTGGAAATTTTTTTAATCAACACATAACTGGCTCTCAAACCATCATATTTATTATTATATGGTAGAAATACTATCTCATAGTGTTCGGTAAAATAAAACATTTTTAAGATACCTCAAATAATTTTGATATAATTATATCTCATTAGGAAATTATAGAACAAGTTTTTTTGGGATCAATTATTCATCATATTATGACTATTTTTCAATTGAATCTGAATATTGATAATCCCACCACATCATTGGATGATCATTATGCATGTATACAATAATTAAATAGTGAGTATTTCGAAGGCTAAATGACCAAACATATCTCACTAAATGGTTTATTTTTTATGAATGATCATTAAATAAATAGAGGAATGAATACTAAAAAAACTAGATCATATTATAAATATATATATTAATTTATAAGTAAATTAAAAAATAAATAAATTGTGAAGTAAACTTATAAAAGTATAGTAACTAGTTGAATAATACCATTCAATGTTAATATTTTTATGTTTTGAAATCTTGTTTTCAACTGATTTAAATATAACTGAATTTTTTAGTGTTACTTTTAATATTATTTATATTAAAAAATATCTAAATAATTTTTTATACTAACTATCAATGTTTTACAAGTCGATTAATTTGATATCAAACATTGAATGTAATTTATGAAATCATTTATATAAGCAATAGATGTTATAGTTTCCATTTTGATGTGGTTATTAAAATGAAATATGTGGATTGTTTTTATTTTTTCAAAAAAATTACATCAATAGGCATAACACTATTGGTACTAAAACAAGTGTAGAAAAACTAGAAAATTATATAAAACAAATGAAAAAAATTGAAAAAGAGATATAATGATTTAGCTTATCTTATATTCCTCTGGTTGTTTATTCTAAATGTATATATATTTTATAAATATTCATTTCCATTCCAAGGAAGAACTCATGTGGTATTTTAATCTTCTACGGGTGAATCTAATGAATTTTTTTTATATTTTCTACTTTATTTGATGAAATCATATTTATAAGAAAAAATTCATTAAAAAAGTTATTTATGAATAAAAAAAAGATGAAAACCCTAAATAATGATATAATAATTATAATTACCATTGAAATGTGGTGGAATAGAGAATCAATGAGATTAAAAAGTCTTTTAATGATGAAGGGTTAATAGATTAAATATATAAAAAGAGATAAAATTAATATTTATGATAGATATTTGAGAATAAATGCCTAAATTTTTATAAACATATAGGAGGGATGTTATAAATTGAAAGGGTTTTCTATTAAAAATTTAAAATAGTCAGGTAACATGTGTGAAAATTTACTTTTAATGTCATTTATCCAAATAAAAAACCTCAAAACCCGTGGTTTCGATGAATTTTATATATTATCTATTGTTAAATCCTTTTAATTTTTTGACATTATATAACCAATGATAAAATCTATTGATACATGGGTTTTAATTTCAGTAATATAAATAACCGAAGTTAAAATAAATTTTATATTGGGTTCATATATAACTGACAATAAAAGGATGACATGAATTTTATTTTCATTACTAGTGAATGTAAAAACTCCGATGAATATCATTATATAAACACATATATTTAGGATAATTTTACTTTGTCTCCCTTTATCAATATTTTATCAAATTTTGTTTTCTCATATTGTTTTTAATAGAAAAAATAGTCCTCTATAAAACACAATAGGATTTTGAGTATCAATATCATATATCTCAAGGAAGAAAAACTTAACTAACTTCCAAAAGATCACCTGGAAATATCACTCAAACCCACTACATCCCAAATCAATATGATGGGAAAATATAACGTAACCATAGACATGACCCAACAAAAAATAACAAGGGTCATATCCTTGGGTCACAAAAATGACCAGTGGGTTGATCTAGGACCTCATATATTGATTTCCATCACTTGGTTAACCCACACTTATCCAAACCAATGATAAATAGTGAAAATGTCAACTAGATCCATGTCTATAATAGTACATGTAAACATATAAATGATTCCTTTTGTCAAAACCACAAGAAATCAACCATCATGAGTTTCAAATAGAACAATACTCAAAGGGAAATATCAACCATTTATTTATAATTATAGCCACAAAAACCTCCAAAATAAGGAACCAAAAAAGTGTTAAGGAAAGAAACTAGCATAATTCATCTTAAGATCCTTAATACACACTAAAATCTATAAGAAAAAATACCCATAAAAATCACCAAACAATGTTATTTTAGAATATTAAAACCATGGTATCTATAAAAAAAATTAACCACATCATAGACACAAGAGGATGTTGGAAAATATAAAAAGGGAAGATATAATCTCAAATTTTTTAGAGGAAATGAAGGATTCATCTCCACTAATCAACTGATTTTTTTGGAATAATCAATAAATAATATATCCCACCCTAAAAACTAAAAGGGCTCACCTTGATAATTACCATTGAAGATAGAAATTCGATATTCTATCAATACCTTTTTAAGAGTCACATCTAAAAAACATGAAACCTGAATCTAACCAATTTTTGTTCCCCAAACATAATCAAATAGTCCCATTGAAAACCATGCAAGAGACCCAAATGCTCATATCAATAAATTAATTCATGAAACAAATCCAAATTAAAAAATCTCCATTTTATTTAAACCGTTATTACATTCATAAGGAGTACCAATTCAATTTTCAAAGGAACTTACAAAATGAAAATAACTCAACCACCTTTTAAAATGATTAATTCAATTAGAGTTGTCCTGAGAAAATATATCACGACTCAACCCACTGGGGCTCACCTGGCTAGTGGAAGGCTAATCCAAAACTACAAAAATACTTCCTCTAAGAGAAAATCACTTCCAAAAAGGTCCAAGAAGTAATAAAAAATATGGGGGCCTTTTCCTAATGTACCAATAATCAATAACCCAAATATCTACATGAATCAGTGTAGAGGAATAATAATAGAAGATAATAACCTATATGGTAAAATCCATGCATATAATATACTATAAGGAAAATGAATTAATGTGACATAGTAAATAAAAAATAAAATGGTAAAATACATTACCACCCAAAAAATATGTCCCAAACTAACAAGAAATGAAAAATAAATGCTGATGGATCTCAACCCCAAATCTCTATTCCCAACAACTTTACGCAGCCTATGAACTCTAGTATCCATAAGCTCTCCAAATTAAACCACTAATATATCTGTCATCTACATAGGACATGACACATATTGGTAAATCCCATTCATGGGTGAGTATATACATACATAGTAGGATTCCATGAAAACTGAAGAGGGAGTAATATAAGACATGATATCAGTTGTCATCTCATCCCAAAGAATATGGTAAATTAAACCAAATGAAACATATATATATATATATATATATATATAGTCATACAATAATCCTATATAATAGATAAATGTGATCTCTATCTCATATACCATACAAAGTTGATGATAACACTTACATATCTAATGAACCATCATCAATTCCCATCACATGAGTGTCTGAATAAGTAATAATGTGGAGGATCCACACCTCACTATTGTGTTGCAATGTCTAGGGGGTATAGTCTCTACATAGAAGAAACACTACATAGTGCATCAAGGGGGATGAAACATAGTAGATTGATATATGACACAATACCTAGTGCATATGGGGGTTCCACTCAAACTAATAAAGAAACTATGTCATTGTAAATTAGGGGGATTCCATTCAGTAGATAAAGGACCCACTCCCTTGTATGTTAGGATGATGCTGCTCAATAGGTAGAGGAACCATGCCTTAGTATTTAATGTGGTTTTATATCATTAGGTAGATGACCCATGATGTATTACATTTAGGGATTCCATATAGTAGGTTGAGAACCCACAACTTATTATATTAGGGATATTCCACTCAATAGATAGAGGGACCACTCCATAGTCTATTAGGGGGATGAATCTCGGTATGTAGAGGACCCAATCTCTATCTCATCCAGGGGTTTCCATTCTATAGATATAGGACCCAAACCCTATTACATCATGGGGATTATACTATGTAGATAGAGGACCTGTACCCTAGTCCATTAGGGGGATTCCACTTATAAGATATAAGAACCATTCCCAAGTTTTTCAGAGGGTTGACATTCAGTAGGTAGAGTACCCACACCCTAGTTCATCAGGGGGATAATAATAAGTAGGTAGAATAATCATGTACTAATCATTCATGGTGATGCCACTCAGTAGGTATGGGAGTATGAGGGACACACACCCTTGTACAATAGAGGGATTTACAACCCTATCCTCTCTTGGATGATCCAGACCGATCTTCATCGTTTTCAAGCATCACCTAAAGAAGAATCATGCTCATAAAATCTCACATTTTTTTAAAAATAAACACTAAAAATTCCAAAATCACGTTCTATGTAAAAAGACATAATATAGGATACCTTTGGACTAAAATCTGAGTCAAACAAATAAGACATGGGAGGTCAAATTTTTAAAGGGGAATACGAAGTGTGCATAGGGGTCCACACGATGTGTGACCTCACATAATCACCTTATAGTGTTACATGTGGACATAGTGTGGTGGGAATTTTATTATAAATGGAATTTATAGGGACCAAATGGTGTGTATCATCCACCTGGGGCCTTCCCCTATGATTGTTTTAGTTCCCATGACCTTCAGGATGTGCCCGTGTGTCAGGTTGTGTACCTGGTTGTGTATATATACTAGCCTATGCCTGTAGTCATGTTATCCTAAAGTATATTTCGGGCCACTAGCACTAGTTCATATGGTGTGTGGGGGTCCCAAATTGCATCTTATACTTATCTCCACATATAAACCCTTTCCACAGTAGATGGGGGGCCACACGACATGTGTTAATCCTAGTACATGTTGTGTATTCAGGACTTTAGAAGAATTTTAGATATGTCAAGAGACTTCCAAATCTTGTAATCCAAATTCTGATTCCTCTATTTGACCAAAAAAATCCCATTAAAGTAGAGGAACCATTGACAACCATTTATTTCCATGATTTGGTTGTTGAAAACCAGGAATATGAATTGCACATACAAGGTCATAGTGACACCTACCACATTTCTTCTCTTGATATAAGATTCAGTAAGTTTCACCCGTGTACCATATCAATACATATTTAAATCACTGACCCAATCATAATTCTCACATCCACCACAAATTTGGGGGGTCTAATCATACTTGGTCTCACCCAATAATGTTAGACTGTGGCCACATATCCCATTGAAAAACAATTGTGAAGAACACGTGTGGGAATGGCACAATTTCAAAGGTGAAACAATAATTGGAATCGAATTCTTAGAAAATAATCAAATATCATGGATATTCAGGGTAAGAATCATGGGATAATCAAGAATAAGTGAAATAAAAAATTTAATTTGATACACATTCTCATACGAAGGATTAAATTAATCACAAAGAAAAGAAAAGTAGATATAGTAATCTAAATATTTTAATAAGGGAAATAAATCAAAATTTATGAGACCTACCACAAAATTGGATCAATATTTGGAGAAATAAAATAATCTAGAAATGAGGATGATCTGTTTGATCCACTGTCTATAGATTCAACTCGATCTGATCATCAGTCTTTATTCAATCTAAATCCTCAAACTAAGAATGATGGTACCACATATCATTGATCCCATGGTTTTTTAGATAACTATAGTGAATTTACTTCGTAGAAAAAATATAGCCAAAAATATATATATTTTTTAATTAAATTAATTAATTAATATACGTAATGTACCCATCAACAACAACCTCATCTGAATATTTGGCACTGACAAACATTAGGTCTCACCTAGGGTAAACCCCATAATACAAATTCAACTGTGGTCTCAGATTCCTGGTCTGAGATTTTTTTCAAGTGACTTTCTATTATTTTAATTAATTGTTCTCCCTTGATATAAATATATTTAATATTTTTATAAAATCAATTTCATGCTCATAGGGACTTAGAATCATACATCATCTCAGCACATGGATCTAAAAATATTTCTTAATATATAAAAATTATTATAAGGAAAAATAATTATAAATACCTTGACCTCATTATCTTGTTGCTGGCACCTTAATTTATTACATTTGAATATATTCAATACAAAAATCCCAAAATTAACAATTATTTTTTCACTTTTGGAAGCTATATTACATACTTGAACATGAAATTATAACTTGAAAGGAAATACAATAAATAAATTCTATTGGAAACACACATATACTCTTAGAATATTCCTACAATTCATTAATATACATCTTCACACCCTATGGAAATATAATAGAGATGAAAGGGGTAAAATTATATTCCCATTAAGGGTATGGAATATAGTGGAAGGATAAATAATAATGCAAGGTGAATAACTAAAAGAACACATTCCATTAAAACAAAATCCTTAGAATAATATGGTAGGAATAATAGGCGAATAAATAATTCCATATAAATAATCATATGAAACATAAAAATGCATATTATTATAGTAATATAATTCAATTATTTTTCAGTTACTAATATCATAATGAGGGAATTTATGAATACAGACATCTGAAACTTTTGATCAAGGAATTGTCCAAGACATTTGAAAATAAATGGTTAAGGCCTCAAACAAAATCCATTCCTATTTTTGTCTCATGAGACCTACTGATACATTGGGGGTCTATAGAGGGCCCCACACTCTACTTTATAAGTTTAATTAATTCTTCATATGAATGGTTTTAAACATAAACATCATATAAATATAAAATATAAATAAATTTCCCCAATATGCAAACAGAATCACTAACCATTCTGAGTAGTATGGTGAATGGTATCAAGATAGCACAACCACAGTCAAACTGATCATAAATAATTTAATAAAATATCATATATTATAATCATAGGAGATAGATCTCAAAAAATCATAAAATTCCATAGAGTTGTTGAAATAGATGAAAATAATTGAATAAAATCATCGATAATTTCTTGAGACAAATATCCTTTTACTTTGCAAAGATGAGTTCATGTGGAAACATTATTTTTATTTTTCATAATTGTTTATATAAAACCAGAAATGAAAAAATATAGTATTTCATGACAAAATTAGTGATTTTATAAAAATAATAATGTATTAAAATAGATTATGGATGGTACATGAAAATTGGTAAGAAATCGAGATGTTCCATTTAATTGGGCTTGCATATGAGGAAGAATTGAGAAGGGAACATTGAAAATCATGTATTTCTTATAAAAAAGATGAATTGATATGAAAATATGAGTTTTGAATGTATAAAAAAAAATTATAATAAGTATATAAAAATAATGAAAAATTACATTGGTGTATAGAGGGAGAAAACATAACCCTAATGGAAATAGTGGTTTGGGAAGAAATCCTTACCTTATGTACAAAAGTGGTCTGCCCTTGCCCTTAATGTCTTGGATAATAAAATTAAATCCATTAATTTGTTAATTCATAACATTTTAAAATTTATTTTATTTATTATAAATTTTTTATGTTCATTTATATTCTTTTTGATGAGTTATAAGATACAATGTTATCATACATGAGCATTTGTTTCTAGGATTTTCATTATCGGTTTACTTGTATATGAGCATGGAAGTTCATAAAAAATGAGTATTATTATCCATAATTTGAATTATTGGTTATTAATGAAAATAAATATGATTTAATGGTATTATATATTATTATTTTTCTAGATATTAGGATGATTCATTGGATATAAATTTAATGATAATCGTTTAGATCATTTTTGTGGTTTTTTGATCATTATGAAATAGTTTTGTCTTATTAATTAATATCATGTATATATAATGGTTATAGAACACTAAATAATTTATAATATGTATAGTGAAATATTTTTTTACCATAATTCTGGTTTTATTACCTACCTTTAACGTGTTAATGGAAAATGCAAATGCATTTTCCTTGATGTCGGTAAATTGACTCCTCACGGGTGATGTTTTCATTTATAGAATAAAAGAGGCAGAGAGAGAGAAAGGATTTTGAGGATAGATATTCCATTAATATGATATAATTATAGTATATAAATGATACTGTATTTATAATTTCTCTTTATATAGGATAAGTGATTAAATTATAAGATAATAAAATAAATTTAAAATAAAATAAAAGAAAATAAAGAGGATTTTTACCACTTGAGTTCTCCTCCATGAGAACCTCATTAAGGGGATTAGTTTCATATTTTTATGAGACCAAATGGTCATAAACATGGGTAAGGGTCTTTTGATGTGTATTTGGTATAAATTTGACAAGTCTCAATGTTTTTAAGGTGTGATGAGAAGGGGTTGTGAGAGGTGGAATTTATAGTGGAGGATAGGGGAAATTTCTCATTATTTTATTTATAAGGTTATTATTTTGGATCAAGAATATGAATAACATGAAAATTATCACCAAATATATTTTAATAATTAATTATAGTTTTAGATTAGGGTCTTAAATCATCCATACATCACCTATGACTCAATAATTTAGGTATTTAACATTTATCGTAAATTATCGTAGTTTACAATTCACAAAAAATTCATGTATTTTATAAAAATAAAAATATTTCACCCTAAAAATTTAATATATATTAGAATAAAAAAAATTAAAACAATTTTATGAAAATAATTTTCTAAATATGATAAATTTAATTTTTAATTAAAATCATCATTAACTAAAAAAATACAGATTTTAAAATAATAGAAAATTTTAAAACACGTTGAAAAATTTAACGAGGTCTCATAAAATTATCTTAAGATAATAAGACAAAATATTAATTTATGAAGAAATTTTATAAAAATAAATTTTCTTTTAAATAATTTTATTAATTATGAAATTTTAATTAAATATTATGACTTATAAAAATACCAACACCTAACTAAATTTTTTTAAAATATTAATTTACTAATACTATAATATTTTAATATTATACATTCATTTATAAGATGTATAAATTTTATTTATAATTTTATGGGTGAGTTTACTGTTAATTTTTCTAGTTTACTATTCATAAGGGTCATATTACTATTCCTAAGGTTTTTTACTATTTAATCGATCTTGGTTCCTTAATTTATATAAATACCTATTATTTCATTAGTCAATCATTTATAATGTTTGTATTGTGTTATTTATGTGATTTTATGTGATTTATACTTTATAAAATAATTATAAGAAGAGAAATTTCATCGATAGAATTCTAGGATGTTACATTCTCCCCTCCTACAGAAAATTTCATCCTCAAAATTTCCAGATCATCAACTCATAAAAATATTTGGGTAGTTCTTAATTATATGTTCCTTGATATCCCACACCGCCACTTTAATTTTATGACTTTTCCAAAGTAAATTTACCAATTGAGTCATCCGACTCCTCAACACCTATTCTTTAGTGTCCAGAATCTGGATAGGCTCTTCAAAATAAGATAAATCAGGTTCCAAATCTATTTGTTCATAAGTGAGGACATGAGTTGGGTATGGCATGTACTTCCTTAAAAAAGATATGTGGAACAAATTGTGTACTTTAGAAAGGATATGTGGCATCACCAAATGATAAGCCACAACTCCAAATCTCTCCAAGATTTCAAAAGCTCTAATGTACCTAGGATCAGTTTCCATTTATTGCAAAATCTTATAACACCCTCCGATGGAGATACTTAAAAAACATGATCCCCCACTTGAAATTCCAAATCCTTCCTTCTATTATTAGAATATATATTTTTACTACTTTGAGCTACTTTGACATGTGTTTGAATAGTCTTTACATTTTTCATTGTTTCCTCCAAAAGTATAAAGACCTGTTTTTTTCTTACATTACTTTTACATCATTTAAAATATAAAACACATAAAATAATTACAAATCAAGGATCAAAAGTTTTAGTTTCTTGGTAAAATTAGGACCATACATAACATTTACAAAATAAAACATAATTATTTATTTAATTATTTCTTCTTTAGCTTCTTATCATCCCTTTAATTCTTCTTAGTACAATTAGTCAACTAAGGATATACATAAAAAATGGGTGATCTAAAGGTCCAGTAAGAAGATAGATAAAAACATGAAACAATAAAATGTGGTTTTAGGACAATCATTATCATCATAAAATGGTAATATGATCATAATCATGAGAGGAATAATTAAGAAAATAATTAGACTGTGGAAATGCATAAAAATGAAACATCAAGTCTTAGTGGTCAACTACCACACATAGTTTTGAACAAAGATATAATCATGTTCACACATATTTTAATTTACTCATGAGGTTCTTTACATTACCCAATGCATTAGAGAACTATATAATTCTGGGTTCACCCATCACATCTTATCATTTACTTTTCCATATAGAATTCTGAGCGCACCCATCACATCATAACATTTACATTATCATGCATGCCACATAGATCTTATATCAATCTTGGACATAAAATAAACCATGGAAAGGAATGTGTTTCATTTCATAATCATAAATTCCTAAACATTTTGTTACCAAATTAAAGAGGTAATAATATACTTGATATAAGAATCATCAACCATGAGTGAAGGAAATGATCTTGAGAAGTGAAAGGTGTGATTTTTTGAAAGAAGAGTTATTTTGGAAAACATTGTGTTTATCATAAACTAATGAAAAAATGTATATCCCATAAAAATTAAAATAATTATGAATGAATTATTTTTATGGAATAAACACATTGAAAATACATTGAAATATGGAAAACCCAAAGAAAGAGAGTTGGGTTCGATAAATCCCCTTACCTTTTTTTGAAAGCATCCTTTATGTTAGTATCCTGTATAATAACATTAGATTAATTAATTAGAAATTAAAAAAATATAGATTAATATGATTCATTATGGCTTTACTATATTCTTTTATGGGTTTTTGGATGAGTTATAGAGTTTAATTTCATCGTTTGAGAGAATTTATTTTCAGGGTTTTCATGATCGGTTCACTTATATTCATGAATGGAAGTTAGTTTATAATGAGGATGAATTTAAAAAATTGTTATTATATGTTATTAATTATCCTATATAAGCTTAAATGATCTTATAGAGAATTTGGTTATATATCATGGGGATGATTCATTAGATAGAAATTAATGATGATCGTTTTAGGTTAATTTTGGAGGTTTTTGAACACAACGAACTCATTTTGTTTTTTCATTTAGTATTATGAGTATAAAATATTTAAAGAACATAAAAAGGTTTATAACACACACTTTAAAATATGTTTTAAAAAAATTAATTGTATTATTATCATCCTTGAAGGTGTTTAAGGAAAATGAAAGTGTATCGCCAATGATGTCGGTAAATTGACACATAATGGGGGATGATTTCATTTTTAAGATAAGAGAGAGAGAAAGAAAGAATTTTAATATTGTATCTTCAATTAAAAAGATATAATTCCATTATATTTATGTTAATATATTTATAATTCCATTTGGATGAAGGGATGTGAGGATATAATAAGAAAATAAATTGAAATTGAATGGAAATTAAAAGTAAAATAGAGAGGATTTACCACTTGAATTCTCCTCTTGAGACCTCCTCAAGGCACCTAGGCTTGGTATTTTTATGAGAAAAAGAGATCCTGAACATGGGGGAGGGGAGAGTAAATAGTATTGAGAATAATTTAGGCAATTATGAATGCTTAATATGTGTGAGGAGAAGAGGGTGTGAGGGGTGGTATTTATAGTGGAGGGGAGGGGTGTTTTCTCAAAATTATATTCCTTAGTTTATTATTTCTGATCAAGACTAGGAATAGTGTGAGAATTATCTATAAATATATTAAAATAATTAATTATAGTTCTATGTTAAGGTTTTTACATCATACATAAAACAATAATGACTCAAAAATTTATGTATTTAGCATTTATCGAAAATTATTGTATTTTACTATTCATCAAAACTTCAAGTATTCCGGAAAAATACAAAAAATTCACCCTAACCATTTTACGACATGTAGAATTTAAAAATGAACTCTATTTTATGAAAATAATTTTCTAAATATGAGTAATTTATTTTTTAATTAAAATAATCATTTTCTAGGAAAATATAGGTTTTTAAATTATAACTGATTTCATACCACTTTGAAATATTACTTAATGTCTCATAAAATTATCTTAAAAATATTAGATATCAAAATATTAATTTATGAATACATTTTATGAAAATAAATGTTCTTTTAAATTATTAAATTAATTATAAAATTATAATTAAATATTTATGACTTAAAAATACCAACACTTAATTAATAATTTTTAAAACATTTATTTAGTTAAACTATGATATAATAATAACATAATTTTACTTATAATATTCCTATTTTTTTTATACTTTCATTGGTGTGGTTACAATTCAATTTTTTTCTTACTATTCATAAGTTTCATATTACTAATCCTAAGTCCAAGTTACTATTTCATCACTATTAGTTCCTTAACTTCTATAAAGTCTTCTTATTTCATTGATTGTTCATTTATAAATATTTTACTTTGGTATCTAAGTGATTTTATGTGATTTATACTATATGAAATTACTATAAGAAGGGAGAAATTACTTTGATTAAATTTTGGGTCATTATAATAATATATGGTCCTACAAGCATCCTTTTACCAACTTTATCCCAATAATTTGGTGTATGTCATATCTTCCCATAAAATAATTAAAATGGTTCCATTTGAATAATAGAATGGAATATTTTGTTATAAGAAAAAAATACCAAAGATAAATAATGATCCCACATACCTTATAAGTTGAGTGAGAATAATCTCCACATGTCTTCTAATGTTTGAATGATCCTTTCAGACTACCCATCAATTTGAGAGTGATAAGCAGTGCTCGAATGAAGTTCAATATCAAAATATTTTTGATGAATTTATAATAATTTTGATATAAATAACTGATTATGATAAAAAACAATTGAAATAGGTGCTCCATGAATTATTAAAACATCATAAATATATATTTTTACAAGTCTCTCTAGTGAAAAATCCTCCCTTATAGTGAATAAATGTGAATATTTGGTAAATAAATCAACAATCACCCATATTTCATCATTCTTCATTTGAGTTTTTTGTAATCCAGTGAAAAAATTCATACTGATTTTATCCAATTCCTATGTGAGAATAGAAATAGGTTTCATGAATCCTCTAGGATTTTATATTTTAGAATTCACTTGTTGACAGACTAAATATCTTGATACATAATCAACAATTTCCCACTTCATGTTATCCCACTAGAAATGTTCTATAAAATCTATCTATATATTAGTTCTACCTATGTGTATTGAGAAATTTTAGGTACGTGAATCATCTAATAACTCCCTTTTAGATCGGGTATAGAGGGAACACTTAGACTGCTCCCAAATTTCATAATTCCATCTTCATACCTAAAGTCTTCAAACTTCCCATCTTTCACAACATTAATTTTCATCTGATGATTCTCATCATCAAACTAATAACTTTTGATCCTTTCCATTAAATATGTCTGGAAAATCAATTGAGAAAGTAATTATGTTTCACCTTCTTTGATAATTCACATATCCATATTTTCTATATCCATATACACAGGATCCTTGTCAATCCTCATTTTGTTTAGGACTCCATGATATTTCCTTCTCAATGCATAATATACCTTATTTTCTTTCACTGGGTGACATTGTATTAAAAAATCATATTATTTGAGTATCTTGAGCCATCAATTTTTCCTCATGTTGAGTTCTTTCTATGAGAAGATATATTTTATGCTCTTTTGATCTGTATATATCTCACATCGTTCACCATAGAGATAGTTTCATTATATCTTCAAAGAAAATATTATAGTTGAAAACTCATGATCATGAGTTGGATTGTTTTGTTCATGAATTTTTAACTACCTTGATGCATACAAAAGAACTCTATCACTCTGTATATGGAAACACCGAATTTCTTTCTTTTATGCATCATTATAAATTAGAAACCCACTATTTCTCATTGGAAAATTAAATATTAGATCATTCAATAATATCTTCTCAAATTATTTAAATCATTTGTCACAATAATATTTCCAAATAAACATAATCCCTTCACGGGTAAGCTTGGTTAATGGGTTAGCTAATCAGGAAAAGTTCTGAATGAAATGCTGTTAATAACCTTCTTGACTAGTAAAACTATCTACCTCAATTGCATTCATTGGTGTGGGAAATTCTTGAAAATCCTTTTTATTCATACGATGAACTGAGATTCCATCATTAGATATAATGTGGATAATAAAATAATCTGTTTGAAGCCAAAACTCACATTTGATAAACATACCATATATATCTTTTCATCTAACAGTCTTCAGAACAAATCATAAGTGGTTCTCATGATCTTAAAATATTTTGGAATATATCAATTTATTGTCAATAAATACCACAAATAACTGGACAAGATATTTCGTGATATTTTTTTCATTAGATCCATAAACATATATGGTGTATTAGTAAGCCCAAATGTAATTACTACAAACTTATAATGTTTATACCTCATTCAAAATTCTATCTTTAGAATATATTCCTTCCTCACACACAATTGATAACATCCAAATAAAAATTAAATCTTCAAAAATTATTTAGCTCCATGAATTTTATCAAAACAATCATCACTGTGAGGAATATTATACTTGTTATTTATTTTAATTTCAATGATTTCTCTATAATCACTGAAAAAAATTATGGATCCATATTTTTTCTTGACAAAAAGAATAGGGGATCCCCATGGATAAACACAAGGGAGAATAAATCCTTTATCACTCAATTCCTGTAGCTATTTATTCAGTTATATTAATTCCATATTGTCCATTCTATAAGGATTCTTTGATATAGGTATTACACTAGTAATTAAATCTATAGAGAACTTAACTTTCCATTCTTGAGGATGTCCATGTAAATCCTCTAGAAATACATCAATATATTTTTTCAGGTTAGGTACATATTCTATTTGAAGATTTCTTTCCTTATCCATAGATGATGTTTTCTATTCCTCCCCAAAAATTTCATTTATAATAGATACTATTGGTGGATCCAAATATGAATCAGATTATTAGGTTTCTACTTTAAAATTAAGAGATTATGCATATTATTTATCAATCATAATTTCCTTCCTTTTGCAATATATTGTCACATCATATTTTTAAGTCCAGTCCATAACAAGGATTATATCAAATTCCATCATAGTTATAATGACATGGTCAGAAACTAAATCATGGTTACATGTCAAAAAGTTAATTGACCAGCTCATCATTTTTGTAATGATACTTTCCTTATGAGTTTTTAATGACAAATCCTTTATTAAATCAAAAGGGAAATGTCTATTTTTCATAGAAAACTGGGAATATATAACATAATGTGATGATATAGAATCAAATAAATAATTTTATAAGTTTGAGAAAACTATTAACGTACCTTCCACCACATCATTAGGAACATAAATTTAGAATTTGTGATCACATAAGCTTGGTCCTCCTCCCTTGACCTTTTATGATGAAAGTTTCCTTGAAATTTTGAAAAATCATTTGTATAATTTCCCATATCATTACAATTGTAACATTAAACATTGGTAGATTCTTTATTTCCCTTGAAATCATGGTCTTGGTGTCCTTTTTCTCTACACTTGTAACAAACTCCAGTTTCTTACAGGCATGTACCAGGGTATTTCTTCCCATAATTATCACATGATGGAAAAATTAATTTTTTTATTCTCACTTTATACATCCTTTACTCTCCCACCTTATTCTTCTCTTGTTTTCCCTTAAATTCATAAGACAAAGAATTATTTTTTTTCTTGATAACATGTGGGACTACATCTTCTTATGATGAGAAATTTTGGGAGACCAATGCCCTTCATAGGAATGGTTTCAAACCATCATGAAATAAATAAATCCTTCTCCTTATATCACGTATGTAGTCTGAAATATGCCTTTTTAACCTTATAATGTTTTCTTCATACTTCACAATGTATTCATCCTCTTTTTTTTCAGACTTAATAATTTCCTCTCCATATCCACTTGTTGTTCGTAAGGAAAATATTTCTCTCTGAAAATTTCCTTAAAATAACTCCATTACATATTTGAAATTTCTTCCTCCTCTTTAGTGTTTTGAATCAATGACTACCATTGGTCAAAATCTCTTGAATTAAAATAAATATCCATGATAACTTTCTCCCTTTCATTACTTCCCTAAGAGAGGAATATCTTCTCTAAGGAACTTATCCACTTCTCATCTACAAATGGGTTTGTATACCCATTGGATTATGGAGGATATTATCAAGTAAAGATGTCTAAAATTTATCCTCCACTTTGTACATTAGGATGATCCATATGGGTAATTTATTATTCATAACTTAAGTTAGATGTCCCAGTGTAGTTATAAGTTTCTTATCACCAGTCACAACTCCAATACTAATATCATTATCTTGTATATGAGAGAATTCCCTACAGGTGTACATGCTTTGATATAGTTTCCAATCCTTCTACTAGGAGTTATTTATAAATAATGTAATACACTAAGTTATGTTATGAAACATAATACATGATCTATAAACTGAAAAAATTAACATAAATTTAAATTTTATGCATAGATAATATCATAATTATAAACATGGTTTCTTTTGGGAAATATATACTTTGAATCCTTCATAATGGTTTGTATATAAAATTTGAATTATCTTAAGAATATCCTCCAAGAGTTTCAAACCAGGTATTCAGTAAGGATCATTGTCTTATACCATGTTACCTCATGTCAGGCCAGGGAAACCTTTTTGGAGTTATTACCCATATGTGTATCTATTACAGAACCACACCCACTTGTTATATCCAAATAGAAATGTATTTCTAGAAATTAACACATAATCTAAACCTTAACAATATTATAGGATGTTATTTTATGATTATACTCAAATTCCATGTTAGGGTTATTTTCCCTAATCAATTTTTTCTAAATCTAGTTTCTAATATTTCTACTAAACTTTCTCTAATACCAACCGTAAAGACCCTGAACCCAGTATCTTAGAGACGGTTCCATACATTATTACATTTTAATATATAAAAGGCATTAATCCCAAAGGAAAGGTCAGTTTAGTACTTTTAGAAGAAATATTACATACATGAACTTTACATTACAACTTGAATGGAAATACAAAAAATCAATTCCATTGGAAACACCCATATACTCCTATATTATTCCTTCAAGTCAATCATAATATACATATTTGCATCTTGGGGAAGAATAAAACTTAATTATATGGTGATATTCGGTGCTCAATAAGGGTAAGAAATATAGAGGAAGAATAAATAATAAATAATGGTGAATAACTAAAAGAAAATATTCCATTAAAACATAATCTTGAGCATAATATGAAAGAAATATAAGCAGAATAAATAATACCATATAAATAATAACATGAAACCTAACCATGGATATTATACAAGTCAAATAATACCATGATTTATCAATTGTGAATACCATAATGAGGGAATGCATAATTATAGAAATCTGAAACATATATTTAAGGCCTCGGCCAAGACATCTGAAAATAAATGGTTAAGTCCTCATCCAAATTCCATTCATGTTTAATTTCATGAGACTTACCGATGAATAGAATGGCTATAGTGGGACCCACCTATCACTTCATAAATCTAATTCATTCCTCATATTAATTTAGTTAAACATAAACATAATATATATATTAAATTTAAGTAGCTTTCCCAAATATGTAAACATAATCACTACCAATTTTGAGTAGTACGGTGAATTGTATCAAGATAGAACATCCACAACCAAACTGATCATAAACCATTTAATAAAATAATGTAGATGGTATTCATAATATATAAATTTAAAAAAATCTTAAAATACAATATATGTGTTTAAATATACGAAAATAATCTAATAAAATCATTGAATAATTCTTTAGAGAAATACACTTTTTTACTTTGTAAAGAAGTGTCCTTTTGGAAAACTCTTTTGTATTTTTCATAGTTGTTTGTATAAAACTAGAAATGAAAAAATATATTTCTTCATGAAAAAATAAGTGATTTAAAAAAATAGTTTCTAAAACTAGATTATGGAAGATACTTAAAAATGGATAAGAAATTGAGATGTTTCCTTTAATCGAGATTGCGTATCATGAAGAATTGAGAATGAAACCTTGAAAAACTTGTATTTGTTATCAAGGAAATATTAAATGATCTGAAAAAATGATTTTAGAATGTATAAAAATAATTTAGAAGAATTATATAAAAATAATTAATAATTAAATTAGTGTATAGAGGGAGAAATCATAACCCGAATGAAAATGGAGGTTCGGGAAGAAACTCATACCTTATGTCAAAAAGTGTTCTACACTTAACCTTAATGTCCTGGTTAATAAAATGAAATCAATTAATTAATAATAATTTCTACATGTATTTTTTTATTATAATTTTATTTTGTTCATTTATGGTCTTTTTTATGGGTTATAAGATATAATTTTATCATTTGGGAGTGTTCATTTCGTTGGTTTTCATGATCGGTTTACTTGTATATGAGTATGGAAGTTCATGTAAAATGGGTATAATTCTCAAGAATTGGAATTATAAGTTATTAATTAACATATATAATATTTAATGGTCATATATATTATTTTTATCTAGATATTAAGATGATTCATTTTACAGAACTTTAATGATAATCGTTTAGATCATTCTGGAAGTTTTCCGATCGTTATTAAATAATTTTGTCTTATTAATTAATTTCATTTATATATATTGGTTCCATAAAAATGAATAACTTAAAATATGTAAAATAAAATATTATTTAACCATAATTTTTATTTTTATGACAAAACATTATGGTGTTAAATGAAAATGAAAATTCATCATCTGTGATGTTAGTAAATTGACACATCATGGGTGATATTTTCATTTATTGAATAAAAGAGAGGGAGAGAGAGAGAGAGAGAACAGATTTTGATGATGGATATTACATTAATATGATATAATTATATTATATAAATGGTACTATATTTTCATGTCTCTTTGGACATGAGAGTTGATGGAGGGATAATAGAATAAATTAAATTGAAAAGTAAATAAATAAAAGAAAGAGGATTTTTACCACTTTAATTATCCTCATTGATAACCTCCATAAGGGAATTGGTTTGATATTTTATTACGACCAAAGGCTTCTGGACATGGGTAATGGTCTTGGGAAGATGATTTGGCAGAAAATTTACAAGGCTTAAATCTTGGAATGTGTGATGAGAAGAGGTGGTGAGTGGTTTTACTTATAGTGGAGGAGAGGGGTGATTTCGCATTATTTAATTTATTAATTTGTTATTTTTTCTCAAGACAGTTAATATATTGAGATTTATCAAAAAATATAATAAATTAATTAATTAGAGTTAAATATTGTATTCTTACATCATCCATATATCACCTACAACTCAATAATTCATGTATTTAACATTTATCATAAATTATCGTATTTTACTATTCACCAAAACTTAAAGTAGTTTAGATAATCTCCAAAAATTTACCTTAACCATTTTTCAATATGTAGAATTCAAAAAATGAAACCCATATTCTGAATATAATTTTCTATCTATAAGAAATTTAAATTTTAATTAAAATCATAATTTACTAAAAAAAATACTGATTTTAAAATTATAAGTAATTTTATAATGAATTTAAAAATTAACTAAGGTATCATAATATTATTTAAAAATCATAAGACAATGAAATATTAATTTATGAATACATTTTATGAAAATAAATTTTCTTTTAAATCATTTCATCAATTATAAAATTATAATTAAATATTTATGACTTATAAAGATACCAAAACTTAATAAATAATTTTTAAAATATTCATTTACTTATATTATGATATATTTATAACAAATATTAATTTACAAGATGTGTTTATTTTATTTATACTTTTATGGGTGAAGTTTCTATTTATTTGTCTGGTTTACTATTCATAAGGGTTATATTACAATTCTTAAGGGCATGTTACTATTTCATTGGTATAGGTTTCTTAATTTCTATAAATTCCTCTTATTTCATAAATTATTAATTTAGAAATTTTATATTGTGTTATCTAACTAATTTTATGTGAGTTATAATATTTTAAATAATTATAAGAAGGTAAATTTCATTAATAGAATTCTAGTTTATTACAAAAAATATCTATATTGTTTCATCCTTCAAATATTTTCATCCACAAAAGAATAAACCAAACAAAAAAGAGGGTATAGTGAGCCATAAACTTGATATACCACTCACATGATCTACCTAGATGGTTTCTTGTGCTACTAAAAAAGATCCCATGTAAAACACATGACCATAAAGGGAATCTCTCTATTGATTTTCAATGTCACTAGCTCTTTGAAAAGGAAAAGTCCACTCTCACGACCCATCTAACGCTATTCGGTATCCTACAACAATTCATGGATATAACTCTACAATTATTACATGTGATTAACACAATAAACCAAAACTATTTTTGTTATATGGTTAAACAGCACAAAACCTCACTAACCTGACACAACGGTAGGAAAAAAAAGGTCCTAAGATCCCCAGAGATATTATATTTACCTGTCTAAAACTATGTAACTCTTAAACTAGAAAGGTCTTTTTCATTGGTCTATAGAGAACTAATGACATTATTTGGGTAGTCATAATCCACCCATGGATGAATTTCATGATCATAACCATTATTAGAACCAAAACTAGGGCCTAATAATTATCAACCACAGGCTCTAACTAGTATGAAAATGACCTGTATAGTCCCTCATAAATGGCCCTAAAAAATGTGCTACACTAGTGGTGGAGTGATAATAATTAAGATATGAACACTTATCTGATTTTATATGGTCCTCCCAGATATGGACTAAAATAAACATGAAAACTTGAATCATGTTTACAAGAACCTAAATTGTCAACTTCTCCTAACCAGCTGATTGTGGTGAACACTTTCTTCAACTAAAAATGAGTTCCAAAAGACTTTATTTATCCTATGCCTAATTATATCATGAAGTAGGCATCATAGTAATCAATGATCGTCAAGGTAATTCCATGATTCTATACAAATTCAAGCACAAAAAAGTTTCCCTAACTCTCCACAGATTTCTTTTGTTCATCACCCTCATACATGAAATACAATACTAGTTTTTATTAAAAACTTGATGAAAATTCCTTTGGTTTCCTGACCAATTCCATTAGATCCTAGTACATCCCCACCTTAACCAGATGTACTAATAAGGGAGAACATCCACCTCAAAACCTCCTTCGATAGTGTGTCTGGTGTCACTGTTCATCCTCGAACAAGGATGACAAGCTACCCACTTTCGGAAAATCCATCAGGAATATATCCAGTGGTTATCTAGTTATGAAACTTCTCAAAATCTATATCCTTGAGTTATACCTCCCTGTATCTCATAAGAATCAGAGGGGTGACAACTATTGGCTGGAGGTAAACCACACCATGCTCACATGTATCGCGTACTCCAACTCAAACACTGAGCACACATGGATTTCATCGAACAAAAATACCATGAACTGATCCCTCACAAAAGTTTTACTAATAATTCATACAACATGTCAAAGGGGATAAAAAAATATGAAAAATTCATATTGGATTTGGATAGACACTTATGGTACATCTTATTCCTAACCACAAGATAGTGATAACCTATCTTGATGTCAAACTACAAGAACCTCTTTTCCCCAAACCACAGTTTGAAGAAAACAATCATTATTAGGGGTGGATACACTTACTTACATCACCAAGTTCAATTGAAACCAATTAAAACGCAACATAAATAACTCATTCACCTCTAAGGTGAACATTCATGCACCTACCAGGTGAAAACAGAGGTTTTACAAAAATCCCTTTAGATGAAAACTCCCAACTACACATACAGCTTATGAAGATGAATGGTTTCCATCTGATATGATGTTTCAAACATTAGGTATTATACTTGGTTATATTACATGAATATTATTAACTTTTTTGTGGAGAGAAACCAAAAAAAAAAACAAATGAAATAATTCCTCATAATCTACCACCACTGAAGGGAAACAAAATTTTGTATCACCCACATCCCCAAAGCTTTTACTAGCTAACTGTTAATAAGTTGATTACAACCTCATGCACATAATCTCATCCTTATCTCCCATGGATAAATCCTTTTTAAGTGGAACAACTCAAACCCAAAAATTTTAAATACCCACTACATCCACTCATGGAAAGAAACTGATCATGGAAGGTTAATAACCAGTAAATACCGTGGAAAGCATCGTAGGGTCTCACTGCCACTATGAATTGAACCCACATGAGGATCTCTCTATCTCCACCCAGAGTTTGGTCACATAGTAAATAGAATAGTGTGATCACTGATCCTCCCTATAGGAGGCTCAACATAAGGGTTGAAAAAAACATCTCACTGGTATCACTAGGTCTTAGTTAGGGGATATGATTAAGGATAACATGCCTCTTGAATCTAGTTGAAAACTGAAACTCTGGTAGTGAAGACACACATCATACCTTAAACCACACTCAATGCCTCTATGGTATCCTACTGGTTGGAACTCATTCCTTCCCTTTTTCACATGTTTACCATAACCAGGTATTTCTCAAATTCTAATCACATCAAAAGGACCCAAAACATTCAAGTTAGTGAAACTCATCCACCTCATCTCAAAACTATCTACTTTGGGTGGTATAGACTCACCAACACTATTTTGGTTTACATCCCAATAATGTGTCTATGGGGGGGATTTCCATTCTCTATACATCTCCATAGTCACACCAAACCACACTAGAAAATGTTTATAATAACACCAAATTTCTTCAAATAAAATACTAAAAAGGAGGGAAAATAGTGGCGTGTACCTATGTCAAAATGTACTATAAAAAATGTATAATGAACCCTAATCATACCTCAAGACACACCTAGAGACTTAGGGTAAATAAAATCTGGTTCCTGGTGTAGTAATATAATTTTACCACAATATTCTCAAGAAAATGGTGGTCCATATAGTGGGTGTTGTGGTTACATAAAATAAAATCACCATCCACCTGTTACTGCTCCTCCAACTCCTCCATCACTTCTACTAACCCTTGAACATCCTTAGTCTTGACACTACCTCTAATTGGGTGATTATTCAACCACCTCTCTATTATATCATCAATCAATATACAATCACATGAAAGATGCCCATTCCCATCACATAAATAAACATATTCATGCATTGGTGGACTGAGACGTCCCTGAGGTCTCTGATGAAAAATTCTATTTTGTGACTTGTGTCACACGAAAAATATTGTTGTGTCCTGGTGACCCTATGTAATATGAGATCTCTTACTTGAACACTCATGGTGCATGCTTGAACCCTACACATCATTATCTATAACCATAAGATCTATCCATGACTCAGTCTAACATGCAGGATCCACTTGAACCACTATAGGTGGGTCAAATAAATAATAAATAAGATAAAGTGACACCTGCTAACCATCCTAATAGAAAACTAGCTTATGACCAAGCACCTTCACAGAGGCAACATCAATCATCGGGTCATATCCTCTACTCTACTCAATAAACATCACTTGCAGTCATCCAGAAAACATTCTTCAAGAGAGAATAAAAACAACCATCAATGAGAATATATATATATATGGGGGGATGACTCAAGAAGGATAGTCAAATGTCTCAATCCTATATGATATAAGTACTAATGTTACCTGTAACCAATATATTGGTATGCTGAGTCAACAAAAATGTAGTCAGAATCCTGGTGAATAGATACATCAGTCATCGTACCAACTCTGGGTTCCATATCCTGAAATCCTCACTCAAGAAAATTTACATTTTTACCTAAATTCCAAACCAAATATCATAAGTGGATAGAAATCCAAACAACTACTCGAGGATTAACCATCTCAAATACAGATATGTCATGATCTGACCCGATGGGGAATGCCTGGCCATATGATGGATAACCCACAACTACCTCATAATCACCTACATAGGCCATGATCTAGTGACAATTCCTGAGAATGAATAACTAATATGAGAGGCCTTTCCTAATGTACCTACACACACACACCCAACCATCTCCATTTAGAAGTGAAGTGGAATAATAATGAATGAAAATAACCTCTAGGGTAAAAACCATGCATGAAATAACCTCTAGGGAAAAATAATGAAAAAGAGTAAACCAAAAAAGAAAAAGGAAAAAAATACACACCTAACAAGAAAATATGTCATTACACAAAAATAATTGGAATGTAAATGCAGAGAGAGATTGGATCTAGGTCTCCAAGATTGACCACCATTCATTTTCTACGCACCTGATTATCCCTAAGCTCCACCGATTACACATTCAATATTTCCACTGTCTTCATAAAAAATTACATGTGTGGGAATATCCCATGTATAGGTGATTATGAACATCCCTAGCAGTATGCCCCAAAAACTAAAGATGGGGTAACAAAAGACATGATAAAAATATTTAGCTCAAACAAAAGAAAAATGGAAATGAAACCCAATGAGACAAATATATATATATATATATCTCTGTGTGTGTGTTTGTGCTAATACAATAATCTCAGATGAGAGAGAAACGAGATCTCTATCTCGTAACCCATCCTAGGATTATGATTCTACCTATAGATCAAATAATAAAACATCGATTCTCAGTATATCAACTGTATGATGAAGTAACCATATAGAGGATGAAAACCTCACTACTATGAAGCACAATCAAGGGGTAAAATTTCTATGTAGAGGAACCAATACCAAGTGTGTTATAGTAATGACATAATTAGATTTATAGAGGAACCATTCCCAAGTGTGATAGGGTCATCCACTCTAAATAATATCAGTCTCACACCCTATAACATCAAGGGGGTGCCACTCAATAAGTAGAGGACCTAGTATATAGTTCATTAGGGGGATTCCACTTAGTAGGTAAAGGGAACAAACCCAAATACATTAGAGGGATTCCAATCATAAGGTAGAGGACTAACACCCTATTCCATTAGGGGGATTCTCCTCAGTATGAATAGGTCCCACACTCTAGCCCATCAATGGGTGCACTGAGTATATTGAAGACCAACATCCAAGTCATTCAGGGGGATACTACTCTATTAGTAGAGGATCCATTCCCTAGTCCATCATAGGGATTCCACTTATTAGATAGGGGACCCTTTCCCTAGTCTTCCAAGGATATGCCACAAATTAGATAGAGTACCCACAACCTAATTTTTCAGGAGGGATTCCACTAAGTAGAAAGATGACCCACTGCCTAGTCCATTAAGGGGGTTTTCGTTAGTATATAGAGAACCCACACACTAATCCATCAGAGAGATTCCACTATTTAGTTATATTACCCACACCATAGTATTTCATAGGGACTCCACTAAGTAGGTAGAGGAGTATGGGTGACCCACACCCTCATTCGATAAGTGTACTTCTAACCCTAGACTCTCTCTGATGATCATTCAAAATCATCGACACCATCAATTATTTACAAAAGAAGACTCATTCTCATAAATTATTATATCATATCTCAAAACCAATTTATATGGCCACCATCATGTTCTATATATAAAAACACTCAATTTAGACAATTTGTGATCCAAAATCTAAGTCAAAACAAAGATGATATGAAAGTTTGAAGTTGTAAAGGGGAGTACATGGTGTGTATGGGGGTATATATGGAACATGACTCTACCTAATAAAATGGAAGTTTATCCTCTAGACACATATCGGTGTCCATTTCACTATACATGGATTGTATTGGGAAAACATGGAATGTCTCAGCTACCCAGGGCCTACCCTTGTGCTCTAACTAATGCTTGTGTCCTTTTGGTCATTCCAATGTGTCTGATCATGTACCTTATTATCTTATGGTATCATCACGTACCAATGTACTTGAATATATCTATGTTAATGTTCATTGTCATGATCATGTATTCCTATAGTACACATGAGGCCACCAACATCAGGTCAAATGTCATTTTAGGGTCTAACATGTAATACTTATCCCAAACCAAAAAATCTAGCTATTGTAGCTAGGGGACTACACAATGTGTGTTCATCCTAGAAAATTATTCACATATGATATTTCTATTTATATTCATAAATCCCATGTGAATTATAGATTTTCCACTCTTTCCACCAAATCCTCTGTTTGACAACTTGAAATCCAATAACAACATAAGAATAGTTGCTAACCAGTGACTTTTGGGATTAGATGGCCTAAAATCAGGAATATGAATTTCTTGTAAAAGGCTATAGTTCCTCCCTCCATAGTTGAATCTATGGATCCCAGATCCATGAATTATCACACATGTTTTATCTAGATCCATCTGAAAATAATGATCTAGACATTTTATAAACAACTAACATGAATATAGGGGTCTAATAAAACTTGGTCCAACCAAAACATGTTGAGTCATGGCCCTATGTATCAACGGTGAGGAAAGTTAAGTATATGTGGTGGAAGGAAACAATAAAAATGGAACATCAATTGTTTTCTAAGTGTTCTTTTCCAAATATCATATATCATGGATATTTGGGGTAAGAAACATGTCATAATCAAGATTAAATTGAAAAAACAATTTAATTCGATAGAAGGGATTATATGAAGGTTTAAATTAATCAAAAATAAAATAATGAATGATAATAATATGACCAATATTTTAATAATGGTTGAAAAAATAAATTTATGATCCTTATAAAAATATTGGATCAATATTTTGTAAAAAAAATCATTTTATAGTGATGAGGATAGTCTGCTATGTCTGATACCTATTGCTTCACCTCAATCTGATCACCAGTCATCATCTAATGTCAATCCTCCAATGAAGAATGATGGAAAATCCTCTAAATGATCCCAAAGTTATGTGTATGATAATGAATATTATCTATAGAATAATACTTATAGTGGTTAAATTTTTTTAAATTAATGAATTAATTAAATTAATTAAATAATGCACTTAACATAGCCGCCAACATATTCCTCATCTAAATTCTGGAATTGAACAAATTTAGGTTTCTCCTAGGATAAATCCTATTCTTTGGATTCAATCATGGTCTCAAATTTCGTATATGAGACTCCTTTAAAGATATATTAAATTATTTCTGAAAAACTATTCAAGTGTGATATAAATATACTTAATATTATTATAAAATTAATTTCGGGCTCATGGTGCCTCAGAATCTCTTGTCATATAATTAATTGGATCAAAAAATATATCTTAGTATATTTTAAATTCTTACAAGTTTTGAAATCGAGACTATAAAATCCATATCATTTAAATAAACAAATTTCAAAAAGATCTTGAAACTAATTATAGAAAATAAATCACATACTTTGAGATTCATTTATCATAAATCAAAAAACCCAATTTCATTTCAAATAATTTTTATCACTTATAATTTTTTTTTAAAAAAACCAAAATTTCATAATGATAACAACCATTTTTTGGAAACACCCAAGGAAAATAAAATATCTCTTATAATTAAAATATGGAACAGTGTTCTCAAACACAAATCACCTCACAAAATATTCATTTTGATTGAAGAAAAATAATATAAACTGAAATGGAAAAGGTGGATAAATAACTTTCATAACATTTCATGAGACCTAAAATTTCATTAAAAATATAAAAAAATTAGTTTCATAAACAATGTACTGTATAAAAGATAATTTTACATTAATAAACTATTTGCTGAAATAGAAAACAACCTCATTTCAGAACACTATGAAAAAAGGAACATATATCAATCCATACATAAAAAATTAACATAAACACTCTATAAATATCTATTAATTAACCTGACATAAATAGTAAATATCATTGAGTTGAATTCAGGAAAAATAAATACAGTACAACACATTCAAAAAATAAAAATAAAACTATGCATGGTATTACCGTATGAGTTGTGAATCCATGTTCCATATTTAATAAAATATCTTATATGTATACTAGAATAATGGTCATGTGATGAACAAGGCTTTCAAAACCATTTGATCTAACAATGTAACATCAAATCATCATGTATTTTCTACCCAAATACTTATAAGGACCCCTAAAATCAAAGGAATATTATATGGGTATTTTTGGTGTTAAAAAATGTGTCTCACACCCCAAAAGGATATTTTTGGATTAACAAAATATGTGAACCACCTCGAAGGAACATTTCACGGATGAGAAGAAAGTTTTAAGAAACTATAGAGTGATGTAGACAATTTTTCAGTTTCACACACAAAGGAATTTCACACCGAAGGCAATGCTAAATTCCTCAAGTAACATTGGGTTCAAAATAATGGATATGACATATTCTTGAAAAAAGTGAGACTTTTCAAAAAAATATCTTTTGTGATACCAAACAGTTACACATGAAAGGTGATGTCAAATACCGCATATCATGTACTCAATCCCCATTTACACCTAAGGAATGTTCTCACAAATGGATATATTTTCTTTAAAAATCATAACATAACCTCACAGTTGGCATGAAAGGTGATGTGAACCCACATTTTGTGTTCATTAAATTCCCATAAGCAATATATTGGGAATCACATAACCCTATTCTATTCTATACTAATGTTTTGTTACATTGACCACTAATTTAATCTATAAATAGAACCTCACCCCAATACATTGGGGATGGATCACCAGAAGATGAAGAAACTCTATCACTCATGAATATTTCTCTTCTATGACATGGTGCAACACTATAATCCCATAAACCCTCATTGGTAGAGAACATGTGTGACTGAACTCCAATAGGCCCCAACTTTCCCTGGCATTTGGTTGATAAATCCTAGCACAAAACCTCTTAAGACTGATTTTGTTCACAAAATAAAATATTCCTTCACACGACCCTGATCTCTATGCAACACCAAATATTGCATGCAGCCAATGCTCTTAAATTCTAGTGTTGTACTTTTACTTGATCCCATGGATCACACAACTCCTTTTTTATGAGGTATAATAATGTTGCGAATAAAAAATTTATGTTCCCTTCCTTGATTCCCCCTATGATTCAAGTGTGGCCATTGCCCTACCATTTTATCCCAATTAAAAGTTCCTGAATACCTTTTTCTCCTAATAATAGGTACTATAAATTTATGCGTCAATATTTCCACTCATCCATAGTAGTTTCTACACCATGCTTCACCTAGAGCTATATGCGCAGTGGACATGTAAAACCTAAATGAGGCATCACTAAAGGAAATGATCTACCTATCTTGTCATAGAGTTATTATGATGGATATTACTATATCATTTATATGGTATCCCTCAAGTGGTAATCCCCATCCATGTCTAAGATGCATGATGTAAAAATACTTAGATTAATGTCTTATTCACATGACATTAAGAAGCACGATAATGTCCTCCGTTCATGACATTAAACTATCACTTTACTCTATGTGATTAATAGAGGATTCCCCATGTACCATTACAATGGAATGAATCTCCCTTCCCTACCAAGGGATGAAATACCCACAATGGTAATATTACATGTGTAATCCCCACAACAACCTTCCTCTACTAGGTATAAAACTACACACCTAGAACAAAACCCCAACACCTAGGAATAATCCAACCATAAACCCAATTCACATAATCATTGCTCAAATAAGAACCCTTGAAACTTCTACATATAATCCTCACACTATCCCTAATTGACACTCCTTATGTGACACAAGTGTCCTTACCACATTATGGTAAACTTCATGGACTGGTTCTTTCACTCGACCTTAAACTACCTCATAAAATTATGTGGGTTCTGATCCCAATTTATTGATATGGTACATATGACTCATCCATGTGGTTCAATCATAACAACCAATTCATAGTGAGGAATTATCCCCTTGGGGGAACACACTCCATCATTCATGTGTGAAATATCCCCCCTTGGGGGGACACACTCCCCCTTTCATGCGTGAAGTCTTACCCCATGCGGGGACACACTCCACTATCCATGTGTGAAATATCCCCCCTTGGGGGGAAACACTCCACCATAAATGTTTGAATTATTCCCCATTGGGGGAAACACTACATAACATACATGTGTGAAATCAAAACCCCTATGAAGAAACTTAACAAAACCAACCTGTCCTCATAAGAAATTAATCATGCATTCATCCTATCACTGAAATATGATAAACATTCACCAAACCATCCCTATAGGTAATAATAACCTACACATAATCATCTTCACAATATGATAAAATCACTACCTGATCCATTATCCCTACCCTTAGTGATAAACACTATATTCCTAAGGTAAAAATAATAAGAATACATATTTCCCTAGAATCAACTACCTTGTGGATAATGTGGGATTCCTTAGGTTTTATTCTTGATATGTATCATACATGACATGCCTCACACATTATATTTCCTCCAAAAGAGGATGAATTTATTTTTTCCCATCCTTCCCAATATCCAAACATTCCCATCATTCCAAAATGTTAAAACCACCTATGACTGAAGTTTTCTTCCTTGTTGATATAGAAGAAAGATAATTAACTGGTGTCCACATTGATATGGCACTAGAAATGAGTTTC
Source organism: Viscum album (assembly GCA_963277665.1). Lineage (NCBI taxonomy): Eukaryota > Viridiplantae > Streptophyta > Magnoliopsida > Santalales > Viscaceae > Viscum > Viscum album. Next base: position 1,408,571,927 of record OY728135.1, read on the forward strand.
ATGAACATGACATAAATACATGAGGGAGACCTTGACTAGGAGATGAGTTACATAGAGGAATCTATAGAAAAAGGAACCAACATACCATCATCTTGTTTTGATCAATCAGTATACATAACTGATTAAAATGATGGAAACCACCAAACATTAAAAATTGGGAATGTGGGGAAACAGAGTAGCGCACATAACATGTTGGCCCCAGTGAAAGAATCAAGAGAAAAAATGGTTAACCTATGTGAAAATATTTCCCTTCATCTATGTAGGATATTAAAATTTGGGATACCATTATATTTTTATGTTACCATATCCAGATATTTAGCACCAGGTCCTACAATGAAATCATTAGGCCCATCATGAAACTCACCTTCAACTTGGTGCATATAACATTAGGAATTCTCGTGTTGTGACATCATACATTTGTATCCCTTAACCTATTTTGAAATAATGAATGATTTTGTGAAATTGGGAATTTCCTGCACTATATCAATACCGAAGGTGGATTCCATGTACTATACATGACTCAAGCTGTAGAAAATGAATGACTTAATTCCAATAGACACAGGTGTAGGGGAAATGTTGGTGCGACACTCCCATGTGACTATGTTCCCACCATGAACTCCACTATGACTTTAAATTATGGGTTTTCACACACCTTATCACCCTATGATCTTATTTAGAGGAGGGTTATAAGGCCCCAGCCTTAAACCTTACTTAATCTTGAGTTATTACAAGATTACACATTGAGGATCTTTTCAGGTTTAGAGTTTTAGAGAATTAGATCATGAAACTTGCATTACATTCCACATTTAAACAAAGTGGTTACATACAAGACAGTATTCATTCTTCCCATCAACGGAAACATATTTAAAATAAAACATGGATTCTTTCTTGACACATCCTTGACACTATCATCACATCATGTACCATTCCTTTGACCTGTGAAAAACATTTCAAAAACATGGGATGAGCATAAAAAGCTCAGTAAGGGTTATAAAAATATGGAAAGGAAATATGAGTTCATATATACATAAGAATGAAATCATACTTTACCCATAAAACATAGGCACATTGACATACCTCATCAAATCATGAATAAATCATAGAAATCATAAGACATAAAAGGTAACTTGAGGCATTCATAACATTCTTACGTAGGGAGTAACCCTCTTGGTTATATTTGGAATACCCACCGCAGTATATTCCCTAAATCTCTTCGGAGAAACCTTAACATTTCACTCCTTCGCGTTACCCAATGCATTGGAGAGCTATATCGGGCTCACCCGCCCTTAGTTTATCACAGAACCACCCGTCTTCATAACAATTCCCAAGAACCATAACATAATCTTATCACATAAAACATGCATAAAGGAAACATAACATTTCCACCTTTCAATAACAAGATATCAATACAACACATTGATATAAATACATTATGAAAACCATTTTCAATACAAAAATAAAAGAAAAGTAAAACATGGTATTTATTTTTCTTTTAAAAAGAGGGTATGGCTTGTAGAGGAAGCCGAAACTCAAATAATGGTCACGGCGGCGCAGAAGTCGTTGTCGCCGCATACGTACGACAAAAACATTTCCTTTTGTAGTTTAGTAAAATGATTCGTATAAAAAAATTCCTTTTGGAAAAACGTAAAAGTCAAAGGTGTTTATACACCGTATAAAAGAAATTTGTGTATAAAACAAAATATTCCTCAATGAAAGGAGATTGAGACGAAGTCCCATACAAAGACGGTATCCTTGGATTAAGGATAAATAAGTTACATAACTATGTGTGACAAACGAATACACAAAATATAAGTGGGTATTAAGTGTAAAACAATCATAGGACATTCACACATAATCATAGAATGACATATTCAAGGTGTACAAGTTTATCCCAAAGAATCGAAATTGGGTAAAGAAGTTCCCTTGCAAAAATTAGACAGCCTAACGACGTCACTTCAAAATTTATAAAAAGAGTTGATGAGAGATAAAAAGGGTATCTCATCACTTGGACATAAAATTTAAATAAATAAGGATATAGAAGAACATATCCCAAAATAATATTATGTAAATTAAAAGACATAACAAAATAAGTCTTTTAAAAAGAGGAGGGTGAAAGGTTCCCTTACCGACATGGGTATCTTTCAAAACATACACCCCGTGAAAGAAGGAAAATACAACATTGATGTAAATACTCATAAATGAAAGAATATTACACAATGAGTAAAATAATGGTCAGAACATACACCACTCAAAGGAAATTGTGGCAAATGTAGCATAAATCTCACGGGAATAAAAGTGAGATGAAAAAATCCCTTACGAAAACTCGGCAGCCTAACGGCGCCACTTAAAACTTCCAAAAATGGATTGATGAGATCATATAGGGTATCTCATCACATTACAATAAAATTTATAGCAAGAGGAATATAAAATAACATCCCCCATCATAACAAAGAGGAGCATAAAATAAGTGACATAAAGGAGAGTACTTAAAGAGAAAGAGAGAGGTTAGATCTCTTACGAAAATTCGGCAGCCTAACGGCGCCACTCAAAACTTCCAAAATGGATTGATGAGAGAGAATAGGGTCTCTCATCATATGAAAATAAAAATTACAGTAAGAGTAATATAAAATAACATCCCAATAACAAGAAAGATGAGCTTAGAAGGAATGACATAAAAGAGTGTACTTAAAAAGAAAGAGAGGAGTAGGATCCCTTACCTCAAGTTCAACTTGTCTTGTTCATTTCTTTATATTCCTGAATAATAAAATTTGGTCAATTAATAATTTCCTAAGTACCTCCTTTAGAGATTATTATTCAGTTCATATCACATATTATAATGTTATAATAATTGTTTAATAATGTTAGTTCATATCAGACGTTTTTGCCGATGTTTGGTACATGAGTCAAAAATGAACTTGTTTGAAAAAAGATTGCCCATGTAGTTATAAGTTAATAATTTACAGAATATTATTAATGATTAAAATATCATATATATCCAGTAAATATTCATTTTATACTATTCCATATCATTTGGAGATAAAAAACGAAAATCACCTTTCATGGATACGGTAGGCCGTACGTACGCATGAACGCTACTTTGATTTTTTGTCATATTAATGGAATTAAAAAAAGATAGAGATATATATATGTTATAATTCCAGAATTATATCCATAATTTAGATGTAATATATTACATATATATCCATTATATATATGTACTTATAATATTACATAACATTTTGAGATAAGAAATGAAATATACCGTTCATGGAGACGGTAAGCCGTACGTACGCATGAATGCTAATTCCATTTCTATTTCATATTTAATGGAATTAAAACATAATGATACATAATAGTATTTTAATTCCAGTATGGTATCATATATAATATCATTAAATATATCCTTTATACGTACAACATATGGTATTAACGAATCAAATCACTTTGAGGGGGCAGTAGTCCGCACTTCCTTAAATGAAGATATCGCGTTTACCCATAATGGAAACCATAAAGGTACGACATAAATGAAAAATACAGAATCTTAAGTAAAACATAAAAATATTAGATATCATATATAAATATAGTGTCATCTTAATGGCCACCTTTGAAGGTGTTAGAATAATGTTGAACAATCATCATTTTGGGAGGTAGGAATTCGCCGTCCACGGAAATAGTATGTTCTTTAACCATTAGATGTAGGTGTGTGTAAGTGTAGCTCGAATACTTATTATAAAAACATCCTAGTATATTGAAGATACCGGATTTGTTACAAAATAAATGAATAAAAAGAGTTTAGGGGGTTGGAGAAGCAAAATAAAACAAAAGGACACAAGTGAAGACATTACCTTAAAATCGGGTAACTCCCTTTGGTTTGAGCTCAAAAGCTTCCTTGGAAAGACTTCTGTACAAAGTGAGGCTACAAGGAGTTAGAGAGGGATGTGGAGAGACAAAATGGGCAGGGGTTGGCCGAGACAAAGGCTTTGGAAGTGTGGTTAAGGAGGTAGAGGTGAGGGCTTTTTATAAGAGGAGAGGAGGGGCACTCTTGGAAAGGTATAAAATGTAACTTTATTTTCAAATGAGTTTCGGATTTTAATGGTCCCACATTGATGTGTTTCAAGGATAAGGTGATAAGGGTTCTAAATACACCCATCCAATAGGTTATGGACATGTTTAGGTCTTAGATTTTACATTATCTTTACATTTTATTTAAATCGTTAAATAATGAGGTCATCGCTGCATCATCATGATGTCATAAATAATTTAATTTATTTAATGTCTAAAAATTATAAAAAATACTATGATGTAGGAAATATTTTTAGATTTACAATGAATATTTATATTCCAAAAGATCATTTATGTAGACAAAATTAAAAATATTTTACTTAGGTGATACATTTTTTGTTACATAAAACATTCTTTAAAAATAAAAAGATAAAAAGTCACTTTCTCACAAAAGTGATTCCATGGGGCCCCCAAGTTTGGAACAAGGCATCCCATGGTCGGAAATGAGACAACCAGTAGACTTAGGACACATTTTGTGGTCATTTGTTATTATTATGCTATTATCTTATTTTCTTTAACTACCCAATTACTCATTAATCAAGATAATTAAAGATAATTACCGTCGTTACTATTCATAATGTCAAAAAAAAAAGAGTCTTAATTACATAATTTGGACCTTCTGATTCCAAATATGTAATTCATTTTACCAAATTACAAACACATAAATTGCAATAATTAATTTAAAAAATCTTCCCGTTGTCAAAAAAAATAGTGGGTTTTTTTGAAACAATATTTATGAAAAGTTTGGTACTTGTTTATGCCTAATTCCAAAGTGAAATTAATCCCAATGACCATCATTGAATTACATGGTAAAAATATATTCTAATTACACTTTAAAACAAATTAAAAAGATAATATAACCATATAATTAAATTATATGAAAAAGCAGTTTTGATGTAAAATGCAGTATTTTTCACTATTCATTGAAAAATGAACATTGTCAGAAAAATACCAAAAATTAACCCAAGGTAAATTTCAATGTCCCAATCATAAATAATATGTTTATTTTGAAAAATAGAGCTTATAAAATTGTCAAAAAGTGGATTTAAAAGGGGTTCTCCATCAAAAGGCGGTTAATCGACCTTTTAAAGAATATTAGAATGTTTACGCTTAAAAACTTGATTCATTTGCATTTTTGATCCTCTAACATTTATTGTAAAGAGTAAAAATATTTGACAAAAATATATAATCATTTTCTAGTTAGTTCTGTTCATTCCCGCCATTACAACGGCTAGGCTTTAACTACCATTTAAAATAATATTATTTTATTATTAGAGTGCAACGTAAGATTCCCAAGAAACTCGTTGTTGCATATTGGGTACGCCATCGAGCGTAGCATCCCCTTTAAAGTAATATTAATATTTTATTCACAAATATGGATAAATATAAAGATGTCATATTCTCTATTTACCTGGGGTGTTACATCCTTCCCCCCTTTTGGGAATTGCGTCCTCGCAATTTTAAAATTGGGCTTGAAAACATCCTTGAAAGTCCCACATCAGAACAAGAGTCGGTAAAACAATCACTTTAAAATAAAGAAAGATAAGTACAATGGTCACCCGAGTTAACCCATACTAGGATTCCAAGTATGAAAATATGGACATGGAGGAAAAAACAAAGGGTCATGTTCTGATGGAGAGCGATAGAAAACATGTTTAGGAGAAATTTAACCACAAGAAAATCACAAACTTGTGATGGGTTAAACAGTATTCGATTCCCCAGTAGGAAAAATTAATAGAAAACATTTTTGTTTTAAGTTACTTTTTATTGAGGAATTTATTCATAAGGAAACATAATTACTTATCATGTTGACTTTAAACTTTTATTAGATTTATTACACAAACTCATACTTTCCCCAAAAGACGAGTATTTAGGAAGACTTGTTCACATTAAGAGTACTATAATCAACTTCTAGAGAGTCACCTAATCCACAAAAGAGAACTATATACTTAACATGTATTTAGACTTTAACGAAAACCAAAACCAAAAAGGTTAGTACAAGATCAGATAATCCAGAAAAGGATAACCCTTTATAAAAAGAAAATCTATTCTTAATCTCCAAAATTTGTCCAACAAAACCCAAAGTTCAACGAGGACCATTCTATACTCAATTTGTCCATAAAATTATTCAAAGTAAACCAAACTAAGATTGAAACCAAAATATTTGAAGGATTTAGTCACATAGTCTTCCAAGTTAAATCGTAACATTTATCTCCAATTAACATCAGTTTCTCCTAAAGTCTCGTATTGAAAAGTAATTAACCTAATCACATATCCTCCATGATAGGTTAATAAATTTCCATAGATAACCCAAAATCAGATTACTCTTAATTCATAAAATCATCTAACTAAAAATGAATCAGTAAAACTAACCAGGGACTTCATGTAGTCCAGTGGTAGGCGATAAATACCAGTCGCACTTTGGTTGTGGGTTCGATTCCCGCAGCTTTGTCTGATGCGATGAGTTGTCACATGGTCTGTGTGTTGTCCTTTTTCCAAAACTATATTATTCTCAAAACATTTCCCAAAACGAGATAAAATCTTCAAAAATGATCATAACATATTTTAACCTCAAGTTTATCTCATGCCTTTCATTTTCCAGCATATCATATAATAACCCGTAATTACCTCAAAAGTAAGGATCATATAAACCCAAATGGTTCTTTATAACTATGTCCACAAAATAACAGATAACTATTCCTTGAATAAAATTTTCATATATTAAACATCAGGGTTACACATACTATACAAAGTCTTCTAATGTAACCCCATCATCAAAAGAGACTTAATACACTTAAGAATTTCACCATAACTCTTGAAGCCCTTATATGTTGACATATTACTCATTCAACATTCTTCATGACCCATTAACCATTCCTTTCCAAATTATTCTGAAATACTTCTTTCCTAAAAACAAAATCATGAATCATATCCTAAGATTCCAAAATAGGAAAAAAATAGTTATGAAATAATCCACACCTTTGATTGGTCATTTTCAGTTTCTTCATCCTCAATCGTAATGGCATTAGGTATTGGTAAAAGAACATTTGTACGCTCTTGGTGATCCCATTCACGAAACTTCTTCATAGGACATGTGTTTGCATAATGACCATGCACACCACATTTAAAACATTCAATTGATCCCTCAGAAAGAACTTATTTCCCTTTCCTCGAGTCAACTGGATGCTTCCTTTTTTCCATGGAAGGTTCTTTCTTTATGACCTTCATTTCCACATATATAGAATATTTCTGTCCCTTTGAAACATTTTCCTAGGTGTTTCTTTCCACATCTTTGACACATAGGTTTTTGAACACACTTACCTTTATGATTATTACCTGTACTTCCGTAGGGATTTGTTTCTCGCATATATGATGCCTTAGAGAAATCACCAAGGTTTAGGTGGTCAATCATGACTCCAGATAGTTGGTTGAGGATAATCACAAGAGTTCTCATTGCAGCTCCCATATCATTCAGTTTCTTGCTCAAAAAACTATCACAGTTTCCTTCACATCCACTGTTACTTTGGTGCCTGCTAGATCCAGCCATTTACTAAAACCAAAAAGGTCAGTGTAAGTATATCAACAAAACCATCATGTACTAATGAGGAAGATAAACACTAAGATATACTTACTCATTCACTTTATCTAAAACTAGGACTCTTTCTGAAATCCTAACCATTATGGTAATGTCACTTATGATTAAAGAATACCCTAACCTCTAAAGTTATCTAAACCGACCTTTGATACCAACTATAAGGCCCCAGCCTTAAACCTTACATAATCTTGAGTTATTACAATATTACACATTGATGATCTTTTCAGGTTTAGAGTTTTAGAGAATTAGATCATGAAACTTGCATTACATTCCACATTTAAACAAAGTGGTTACATAAAAGACAGTATTCATTCTTCCCATCAACGAAAACATATTTAAAATAAAACATGGATTCTTTCTTGACACATCCTTGACACTATCATCACATCATGAACCTTTCCCTTGACCTCTGAAAAACATTTCAAAAACTTGGGATGAGCATAAAAATATTAGTAAGGGTTATAAAAATATGGAAAGGAAACATGATTTCATATATACATAAGAATGAAATCATACTTTACCCATAAAACATAGGCACTTTAACATACCTCATCAAATCATGAATAAATCATAGAAATCATAAGACATAAAAGGTAACTTGAGGCATTCATAACATTCTTACGTAGGGAGTAACCCTCTTGGTTACGTTTGGAATACCCACCACAGTATATTCCCTAAATCTCTTCGGAGAAACCTTAACATTTCACTCCTTCGCGTTACCCAATGCATTGGAGAGCTATATCGGGCTCACCCGCCCTTAGTTTATCACGGAACCACCCATCTTCATAACAATTCCCAAGAACCATAACATAATCTTATCACATAAAACATGCATAAAGGAAACATAACATTTCCACCTTTCAATAACAAGATATCAATACAACACATTGATATAAATACATTATGAAAACCATTTTAAATACCTAAATAAAAGAAAAGTAAAACATGGTATTTATTTTTCTTTTAAAAAGAGGGTATGGTTTGTAGAGGAAGCTGAAACTCAAATAATGGTCACGGCGGCGGAGAAGTCGTTGTCGCCGCATACATACGACAAAAACATTCCCTTTTGTCGTTTAGTAAAATGCTTCGTATAAAAATATTCCTTTTGGATAAACGTAAAAGTCAAAGGGGTTTATACACCGTATAAAAGAAATTTGTGTATAAAACAAAATATGCCTCAATGAAAGGAGATTGAGACGAAGTCCCATACAAAGACAGTATCCTTGGATTAAGGATAAATCAGTTACATAACTATGTGTGACAAACGAATACACGAAATATAAGTGGGTATTAAGTGTAAAAAAATCAGAGGACAGTCAAAAATAATCATAGAACGACATATTCAAGGTGTACATGTTTATCCCAAAGAATCAAAATTGGGTTAAGAAGTTCCCTTGCAAAAATTAGACAGCCTAACGGCATCACTTCAAAATTCAGAAAAAGAGTTGATGATAGATAAAAAGGGTATCTCATCACTTGAACATAAAATTTACATCAATAAGGATATATAAGAACATATCACAAAATAATATTATGTGAATTAAAAGACATAACAAAATAATTCTTTTAAAAAGAGGATGGTGAAAGGTTCCCTTACCGACATGGGTATCTTTCGAAACATACGCCCCGTGAAAGAAGGACAATACAACATTGATGTAAATACTCATAAATGAAAGAATATTACACAATGAGTAAAATAATGGTCAGCACATACAACACTCAAAGGAAATTGTGGAAAATTTAGCATAAATCTCACGGGAATAAAAGTGAGATGAAAAAATCCCTTACGAAAACTCGGCAACCTAACAGCGCCACTTAAAACATCAAAAAATGGATTGATGAGATCAAATAGGGTATCTAATCACATTACAATAAAATGTAAAAAAATAGAAATATAAAAGAACATCCCCCATCATAACAAATAGGAGCTTAAAAGAAGTGACATAAAGGAGAGTACTTAAAGAGAAAGAGAGAGGTTAGATCTCTTACGAAAATTCGGCAGCCTAACGGCGCCACTCAAAACTTTCAAAATGGGTTGATGAGAGAGAATATGGTCTCTCATCATATGAACATAAAAATTACAGTAAGAGTAATATAAAATAACATCCCAATAAAAAGAAAGATGAGCTTAGAAGTAATGACATAAAAGAGTGTACTTAAAAAGAAAGAGAGGAGTAGGATCCCTTACCTCAAGTCCAACTTGTCTTGTTCGTTTCTTTATATTCCTGAATAATAAACTTTGGTCAATTAATAATTGCCTAAGTACCTCCTTTAGATATTATTATTCAGTTCATATCACATATTATAATGTTATAATAATTGTTTAATAATGTTAGTTCATATCAGACGTTTTTGCCGATGTTTGGTACATGAGTCAAAAATGAACTTGTTTGAAAAAAGATTTCCCATATAGTTATAAGTAAATAATTTCCAGAATAGTATTAATGATTAAAATATCATATATATCCAGTAAATATTCATTTTATACTATTCCATATCATTTGGAGATAAAAAACGAAAAGCACCGTTCATGGAGACGGTAGGCCGTACGTACGCATGAACGCTACTTTCATTTTTTGTCATATTAATGGAATTAAAACAAAATGAGAGAGATATATATATGTTATAATTACAGAATGAAATACATAATTTAGATGTAATATATTACATATATATCCATTATATATATGTACTTATAATATTAAATAACATTTTGAGATAAGAAATGAAATGTACCGTTCATGGAGACGGTAAGCCGTACGTACGCATGAACGCTACTTCCATTTCTATTTCATATTTAATGGAATTAAAACATAATGATACATAATAGTATTTTAATTCCAGTATGGTATCATATATAATATCATTAAATATATCCTTTATACATACCACATATGGTATTAACGAATCAAATCACTTTGAGGGGGCGGTAGTCCGCACTTCCTTAAATGAAGATATCGCGTTTACCCATAATGGAAACCATAAAGGTATGCCATAAATGAAAAATACAGAAGCTTAAGTAAAACATAAAAATATTATATATCATATATAAATATAGTTTCATCTTAATGGCCACCTTTGAAGGTGTTAGAAGAATGTTGAACAATCATCGTTTTGGGAGGCAGAAATTCGCCATCCACGGAAACAGTATGTTCTTTGACCATTAGATGTAGGTGTGTGTAAGTGTAGCTCGAATAATTCTTATAACAAAATCCTAGTATACTTAAGATACTGTATTTGTTACAAAATAAATGAATAAAAAGAGTTTATGGGGTTTGAGAAGCAAAATAAAACAAAAGGACACAAGTGAAGACATTACCTTAAAATCGGGTAACTCCCTTTGGTTTGAGCTCAAAGGCTTCCTTGGGAAGACTTCTACCCAAAGTGAGGCTTCAAGGAGTTAGAGAAGGATGTGGAGAGACAAAATGGTCAGGGGTTAGCCGAGCCAAAGGCTTTGGAAGTGTGGGTAAGGAGGTAGATGTGGGGGCCTTTTATAAGAGGAGAGGAGGGGCACTCTTGGAAAGGTATAAAATGTAACTTTATTTTCAAATGAGTTTCTGATTTTAATGGTCCCACATTGATGTGTTTCTAGGATAATGCGATAAGGGTTATAAATACACCCATCAAATAGGTTTTTTACATGTTTAGGTTTTAGATTTTACATTATCTTTCCATTTTATTTAAATCGTTAAATAATGAGGTCATCACTGCATCATCATAATGTCATAAATAATTTAATGTTTTTAATGTCTAAAAATTATAAAAAAAAATACTATGATGTAGGAAATAATATTATCTTTCCAAATAATATTTATAGTCTAAAAGATCATTTATGTAGACAAAAGTAAAAATATTTTACTTAGGTGATACATTCTTTGTTACATTTAACATTCTTTAAAAATAAAAAGATAAAAAGTCACTTTCTCACAAAAGTGATTCCATGGGGCCCCCAAGTTTGGCACAAGGCATACCATGGTCGGCCATGAGACAACCAGTAGCCTTATGACACATTTTGTGGTCATTTTTTATTATTATTCTATTATCTTATTTTCTTTAACTACCCGATTACTCATTAATCAAGATAATTAAAGATAATTACCGTCGTTACTATTCATAATGTCCAAAAACAAAAGAGTCTTAATTACATAATTTGGACCTTATGATTACAAATATTTAATTCATTTTACCAAATTAAAAACACATAAATTGCAATAAATAATTTAAAAAAACTTCCTATTGTCAAAACAAATAGCGGGTTTTTTTGAAACAATATTTATGAAAAGTTTGGTACTTGTTTATGACTAATTCCAAAGTGAAATTAATCCCAATGACCATCATTAAATTACATGGTAAAAATATATTATAATTACACTTTAAAACAAATTAAAAAGATAATATAACTATATAATTAAATTATATGAAAAAGCAGTTTTGATGTAAAATGCAGTATTTTTCACTATTCATTCAAAAATGAACATTGTCAGAAAAATACCAAAAATTAACCCAAGGTAAATTTCAATGTCCCAATCATAAATAATATGTTTATTTTGAAAAATATATCTTATAAAATTGTCAAAAAGTGTATTTAAAAGGGGTTCGCCATCAAAAGGCGGTTAATCAACCTTTTGAAGAATATTAGAATGTTTACGCATAAAAACTGGATTCATTTGAATTTTTAATCCTCTAAAATTTATTGTAAAGAGTAAAAATATTTGAAAAACATATATAATCATTTTGTAGTTAGTTATGTTCATTCCTGACATTACAATGGCTAGGCATTAACTACCATTTAAAATAATATTATTTTATTATTAGAGTGCAACGTAAGATTCCCAAGAAACTCGTTTTTTGCGTATTGGGTATGCCATCGAGCATAACATCCCCTTTAAAGTAATAATAATATTTTATTCACAAATATGGATAAATATAAAGATGTCATATTCTTTATTTACTTGGGGTGTTACAAGGGTGATCAACGTCCTTCTTCACTATTATGAGTATTAATGGGTCATTCCCACCATGGATATAGCCCACCATGATCTTGAGGAATCGATGCCTCAGTGATACATCCACCCTAAGGGTTTTACAGGGAAAAAAAATCCCCCCTTACAATGGGTAATCACTTCAGGAGACTCTCCTTAGCACGATCTGATAGCTCATTACCCTATATTGAGGAGGTAGGTGATGTTCGAGTTGTGAATGCAGAGACTACCACTAGGGAGATACCAAGGTTGGATCTCGTCAAGATGCCCTAGCTCTAGAATTTAATTGTTAAATAGGTCGATGAAAAGGTTGAATCCATCAATGATATGATGAACTTAGTCCAAAACACCATATGTCAATGCTAGGGGAAGAGACAGAACATTTACCAAGAGGAAACATTCTCTATAGATATTGTTCCTTTTCCACAACAAGTGTTTCCCATTAGATCCATACAATATTTGAATGGGGGTATATATTCAATATTCTAGGATCAAGACCCCAAACACTACTCAAGAAGGATGGGTTGAACGTCTTAGTAATTGTTACCATCTAAATTCATTATGGGACATCACAATATGACAAAAATCAGTGTGGAGGTCCTCCCCACACATCCACCAATCTATACAGAGGTCCTCACCCTACTATCATAAATCAGTGTGGGGGTCCTCCATACATAGATAATAACTAGTGAAAATATCCTACCCATAATAATGATATTCCCTACTCTGATAAACCATCCGATTGTATCATGTAAAACACCCTTATAAGGGGTGGAACCCATGGCGCAGGCCACAACAGACTTGAAGAAAACAAAAGAAACTCTTATAAATCCAATCTCGGAGAAGTACCTATCCATAAGAGGTGGAACCATGGGATGAATCATGTCATCATAAACCTATCAGAATATGATACAGTGGATGTCTAATTGAGGTAACCTTTACTCTCACTTCAAAATTATAGGGTAGAATTAGTCACTTTTGATTACAGTCTTGAAAGATGTGGTCCAAAAGATCCCCAAATATCTCCATAGTTACTTACATGTGAATGAAATTATGGACTAAATCAAAGGACTCACAATGAAATCATATCCATAACTACTTGTTCCCATCCTCTCTACCTACACACAATAAGATCGAAAGATGGAAGGGTTAGGGTTGACACCCTTAAGTAATGTTGAACACTCCGCTAAACCTAAAATAGATGTTTCCACACTTACACATGAGGTAATGGTAAACATACCTTCTAATATGGAAATTATATTGAAGTTATCCCCACCTAAAATAGATTTCCCAAAATGTAGCATATATTTGACACCAGTGATTCCCCTACTTCTACTATATCATCCACAATGAATGGTTGTGTCTATGAAACCACCCTTCTCTTGGACCATGCTAATCGGGGCTTGGGATTAACAAAATAATGACCCTTCCTTTTAGAAATAATACCGTTGGGAGTTTCTATATTCCATCCATCTATTAGTTTTCTTTTTATAGCTATGTTTCCAGTTTTTTTCCATCCTGAAGTCCCTCTCCATGGACCAAGCTATATTTTTCTCTATATTATCATGGAGGCATTCTAACACCTACATGATCGAGAAATAACATACCAAAAAATCATAAAGGATCTTAATATCTTTATTTACAAGTGAAGGATGGTTGAGATCATATTTTTCCTAGTAGATCAACATTATTAGTTATGTGGTTGTGATAGAATAATTTTTTCAAGAAAATTTTAAATCAATTTTAAACGATTTTATATAATTTTCAATTAATAGTTACATGCATTTAAATGTTTTAACATTATTTTCAGATTTACAAATAAATAATCTAAATGGGTTTAAATACTACTTTTCACAAAATTATCTTATCAAATGATATTTTTGATGTTTTGATTGTTATTTTTGTATGGTGATTCGAATTTAACCTATCATACTTTTCAAGTGTTCAATGAAAAATGATTTCCAACTAGGAAGCCTCAACTCAAGAAGAGGCATTCCACATAGCTGGATCAAAGAGAGCCATCCATACATGCCCGACCATATAGGAGTCTTCCTAATAGCAGGACCACGAGGCATGAAGGAGGATCCCACATCAAGTGTGGATGAAAAAAGTAATGCTCGGTCTGTGCATTGTGTACGAACCATGTTCATTTTGCAAGTTAATCCTAGTGACCACCCCAAAAATGGATTCTAGGTAGAAAACTCCAAACATGAACTTATAAATGCTTTTAAAGAACTTTCCACATTCAAATGTGTGATTAGAATCAATAGGGAACTATTTATATTTAACAAAACTATGTCATCCCACATTTTTATTCATTTTCCATACCTCAGAAACAACTATGCCACTTGACTCGATTTTCTTCCACCACTGCTCGATGCCCACCACCACTACTCTCACTAAGAAATAATAATGAATCAATATTAGATGCTCACCTAGGGCTCAACCTCCTTTATCATCACACAAGATCACTATATATCTTCCCTGGACCATGTTTTGACCACCATGAAAGAGGCCTCATCTCATCTTTCCAATAATAAGGTCATATGAGGCTTAGTGAATACTTCTATTTCACCACAAGAAACCTCACCACTACCTTTTTCATCACTAGACTGCATCTAATTAACTTCAAAATATACACCACCATGTACCCTATATACCATGAAGTCATTAGATCATTAAACCAATCCACACTGAAAATATTGAACACCTAAAATATACGAAAGTTTATAAATCATTCACTACAGGTCTTAATAGATTTTTGAAAATTTATCAATATTCTTGAAAATCAGGATTAAATAATTTCAAGGACCCCTTTATGTCTATAAAAAAAGGATTGATCCACTACTAAAGGGGAAAAAACCAAACAAAGGATAAATACATTGGAATCTTGGCCAAGATTTTTCTTATCATTTTTTATTTTATTTTATTTTTTATTCATTCTGTTTATCTTTACTTCTTTGCTCATTTTAATTTCATAATAATAATTCATGATATTTTTTTCATAACAATTGTTTTTACCATTTTTCATCATAATATTATTATTCTTCAATATCATCTTCTTATAACATTATGTTTATATATTTTTTATTTCAAATCTTGATTTTTTTATTCTTGTTTTCTATTTCTCTATCTCTTCTTATTTTATTATTTTAAATTATTTTACTTGTTTTATTGCCACAATTTTATTTTATTTTATTTATTCTCTAAATCCCTTAAATTCCCTCTCATCTCTATTATTTTTATTTTATTTGTTCCTCTTATTATCTTATTATATTTCCACCAAGTGATATATTACAATTCATAATGAGGGGTTAACCCATATCCTATCATGGGTGAGGTTAGGTGTTCTTGAATTATTTATTAAATATTATTTTTTATTTATGGTATATGAGAGTGAAAAGCACAAATTTTTTGGTTTTCTACCATGAAATATAACTTAATTCTATTTATATTCTACTATTTTATTCTTTCCCCCTTCCATTGATAATAATTTATGCACATGGTGGAGTTGATCCAATCAATGGATGAAACATCAAATGATGAAGGTGGATCCTGGAAGATTTCACACTCTCGATTGATGTGTTTCATAAACCTTGATTACAGTAGGAGGTGGAATTTAGATTTGGAAGAAATTCAAGATTTAACATCACTAAATAAATGTATTGTAATTCATGTATTAGATTTCATAATAGGATTATTAAACTTAATTTAAAAAAATATAGAAGAATAATGATAAAACTATAGACCAAACCTTATATGAAGTTATTTATTTACAAATTCATTATATTTTTCATTGAATGGAAATTTAGAATATCTTTTCATTTAATTATTTTGAAATTAATAAAAACACAAATTTATCATTGATTTCATAAATAATAAAAACTAAAAAAACAAGTAGTTAATGTAAAATAAATTATATATGTGAATACAATTTTAATATTCTCAAGTGAAATGACCCTTGTAAGCCTATGAAATTTACTAGAAAACATTTATAATTTTTTTTCCATCCACTAAGACAGGCATTCATCCAAACTGGCACCGTTTCTGAAGAGATAATCATTATTTTTCTTAATTTTTTATTTTTTACAGAGAATATAGTTTTTATTTTACTTAAAAAACAAAAACCATAAAAAAAATATTTTCCTATGATGTATCAAAACATACCATATCTTTGTATATATAACTCTAACTCACAGGTGCAAGAGAAACAAAAAGAGGAGACAAGTTATGATAATATTCAGGTGAAAGAAAATTAACATGACATAGAACAACTATAGAACAATATTGAAAGAGAATTTGAATATGTACATGAATTGATTAAGAGACTATAACTGAAGAAAGAACCTGAGGATAAATATCTCACTAAGAAATGTGTGGGAGATCAAAAATAAATGGATGAATTTTGGAATGAGTCTGAGGTACAACATGATCTTCCCAATTCATAAAAAGGAAAATATCCAACACTATTTCATATCTCTCTATCCATATAAGTGGAGGAATCCAATAAAATGATTTAATTTGAAAAAAATGAAGTATTCAGGCTAACAACCTCCATCAATATAGATCTAACATCAAGAGGCACTTACCACAGAGAAGGTCATTAAATAATAGCCATGATAGGGAGCTGATATTTCTTTGTACTCTATTTCATTTGATTTTCTTCAATATGAATTGAGTATGAATCCCCATTTATTTTAATTTAAAATTTAATCTAATCCATATTTTTCTTTAGAGTAAAGTGAGGAATAATTATATAGACCTATTGAGGAACAAATAGAGCTCCCTAATTTTGATGAACATAAATTGGAGGAACCCGTTATGGAGTCTAATTAACTAAGCCTGAGGAAATAAAGACATAGGCCACTCATATTGAAAAGGAGAAATTTCATATTAATAATTCTAATTTAAATTTTGTTCAGATGAAATTACCTTCTTTCTTTCCCTTTGATTAAACAATTCATGTATCCAAATTTGATCCATCACTGGAAAAGAAAGAGAAGGATTCATGAGTTTCAAACAAGAAGAAGGATGACCCATACATAATCCAATCCTTATTAATCATTCCATACATAATTTTGAAGGGGTTGGATCTAATATAATCTATCCATAGATCATTCTCCACCAAAAAAGAAGATGTGAGAGTTGGGAAAAACTATAGGTTCTGGTTCAAATTTAGGATGATCCACCCACAATAAGTTTATGGATAATAGCTAGTACATCCCTCTGGAGGTACTAAAATGTTAGGGCCCACATGGGAGATCAAACCATTTCTTATATTAATATTTTATTTCTACATATTTATATTAAAATTTCATTCTTAATATTAGTCCATAAATTATCCCCACCACCTCTATCATTTTTTATATTTACTGACACGATCCTTATTATTATTTTATTAACATACTTATTCATGACCATGGTCGAATAAGTAAGACTAGAAATAGTAGGGTAAGAATAAAAAATATTCACGAGAACAGGGGGTTCACATTTAATGTATATCCTTTAAACTCCATACTTTTTTTGTATAAAAACAAATTTGAGCTTCAAATTGGAATTTTCATGCCCATGATTTTAATTTATACTTTACTTGACTTATCTAAGAGACATTAGTTTCTTATAAATTATATGATTTCATGTTTTATATTTAAATAATAATAATATTGAATGAGTAAAATGAATAATTGAAAGAATAAAGTGAACCAAGGATATTGAAATGAGGAGTCATTATTTGAGGGAATTATTTGATTCATGATAATGAAATTTCCATATCATTTTTATTATTTTTTGAAATTCATGTAAGTTTATTTGTTATTATGATTCATTCTAGGAGTGATTTTCAAAAATCAAATTTCTAATTCCCTATATGATTTCTACAGAATGTACTACCTATTTTATCTAGATCATATTTTTTGATTGATCTTGGGACGTGCATTGAAACTTATCAAAGCTAGAGACTTTGAAAATACACATTTAAAATGAATAAAATATAATTTTAAATTACCTTATCCTTGAATAAAACTTTTATATTAATACTTACTTATCCCATAGATACAATGAATGACCTTATTAAAAATGATCCATATTTCATTCCATTTTTATCTATTCCCACCATCCTCTTAGTATTTCCATAATATTTTTAAATTTAATGGAGGGGGTTTATGGATTAATTGTGGAATGGAAGTTATAAATTGCGAGGAAAAACAATGGGGGTGTTATTTATGGGTATTATGGAAGGATTATTATTCATTCACTATACTTTTTATTTTCACATTTTTTAAAAAAGGGATCAGTTATGACTTGGAGAACTAAAAAATATAATTACAAGTACAATTTTTTATTAAAAAATTGGTTATGTGGTGGATGTGAGGTTCATTCCAAACATAACTTTTGATAAAGTAAAAAAAATAAAAAATTACTTTGAAAAAAAATATTAAATGTAAAGAAAAAATATCATGAAGGAGAAATACATTCATTATGATTTCATTATTAATGAACATAATTTGAGAATGGGAAGTGGGAGTTTTTATTTTGAAGAGGATATTCCCATTTTACTTTTACTTTTTATATAATGAATTTTATATTAGAGTGAAAAATCCTATTTGAGCCTTAATTTTCCACATCAATTCTTACCAACATTAACACTCATATAAATTTGAACCTTTATTGCAAGTCCTCATGATTTTATGTGCATTTTTTCTTTACAAAGTGGAGAAATTAGTTACTTTGAAAGAATATACATAAGTATAAAGTTCTCATGATATGGGAATAACTATATTTTAATTATATCATGAGTGATGAGGGAAAAGATTAAAAAAAAGTTAAGTCAGGATTTTGAATGTTTAATAATAAATAATTGTGGAACATGAATTAAATAAAGGATATATTAAACCAATTTTAAAAGTTCTAATGTAAAATTCTTGGATTGATTTATTTTTATGACAATTTAGAAATTAAATTGATATTTTATGTGGATTTTTTAAAGTTTGATTAAAAATGATAATAATTTAAATTTATTTCTATATTATTTGAATAATGGTGAAATTGGTGTGCATTTAATTCCATTTTGAGATTTAATGATTGAGGAGAATAATGGTTTATGAGTGGGAGTATTTTGACTCAATCAATTTTCAAGCATATTTTTAGGAAATTTTCAATGATTTTTAATAATTTTCAATTAATAATTCCATTTATTTCAATATTTTAATAATATATTTGGATATAAAATTATAAAATTATGATAAATTCAAATATTGTTTTCACTTACTTCTCTTATTAAATATTATTTTTTCATGTTTTGAATTGCAATTTAATTATGTGACTTAAAGTTTCTTTATATTTTTTTGTGTTAAATAAAAAAATGTTTTCCTACCATACAGACTCAAATCAAAGGGAGAAATTCCATATAGCTTTCTAAAAGATGTCTGTTCATCTATTATAGATCATAGAGTTAGCCACTAAGTGGAAGGAGTGTGAGGCCTACGGGAAGTGTTCGAAACGATTTTGGGTGGGCCTAGTCATTCTTGGGCCATCTAGTGTACATGACCCATGTTCATTGTGCAAGTGAATTTGGGTTCCCACCTTGATGCGGGCTTCTAAGTTATAGAATCCACATATTATCTTATAAACGATCATGGAGTGATTTCCATATTATGATGTGGGGTGGAAATCATTAAGGCACTATTCACACTTAACAGTATGGTTTCATCCCACCTTCCAATCATGCTCCCCAACCCAAACACAACCATTCCACTTGACCCTGCCACCTGCTGCCACTACTTGATGCCCGTCACAACTACTCTCACCAAGAAACACCAATGATGTATCTTGAGAAGCTCTCATTGGTCTCAACCTATTCTTTCATCACCCCTGATCACCAAATATAATCTTTTGACCTTGTACCAACCACCATGAATGATATCTCATCTCATACAACTAATTTGAAGGCTAGATGAGGCTTAGTGAAGACTGATGTCACACATTAAACACTCTCTCCTCTTCCTATTACACAACTACCCTACATCCCATGCACTACCACATCCTTACCTCCATTAACCACATTCACCATGAAGTCACATCCCCATTGAACTAATCCAAACTATAAATATTCAAAACCATAAATATTTGGTTGTTTCCAAATAATTCACTACATGTCTCATGAGAGTTTAAAAATTTATCTATATTCATGATGATCCGGATGGAATAAGTCCATGATCCCTTTCATCATATAAATTAAGGGTTTACCCATTTCTAAAGGGTAAAACACCTAACTAGAGTGGATGACACTATAAGATCAGCCATACTGCTTCCATTTATTCTTTCCTTGATTTATTTTCTTTTCTTTTATTATTCATTCTATTTAGCATTTTTTATTCCGTAATATGAATTTGAAAATAATAATTCATTCATATTTTTTTCTTGACAATTATGTTCCACCCTTCTTCTTATTATTTCTCTTCTTCATCTTCATCTTCTTATTCATTTAATAGTATGTCAATGCATTTTTAATTCTTTTCTTTTTTATTTTATTCTACTTATTATTTTCTCTCTCTATTATTATTTTATTATTTTCTATTATTTTATGTGTTATATTCTCTTTATTCTATTTTATTTTCATTTTATAATCTATATATATTTTATTCTCTCTTATAAATATTTTTATTTATTTATTTCAGTAATTAAACGTCTTTCCTTCTATCAAGTGATCTCTTACCCTCAACAATGAGGGTCTGACCTAAGGTTTTTCCTGGAGAAGGTTAGGGGTTCTTAATTTATTTATTAAAGTTTATTTTCTGTTTGTGGTGGACGTGAGTGACATGCAAGAGCATGACTATTTCCCGACACAACATGAAACTCAATTATATATATATATATATATTATTTTATTTTATTATTTTCCCTCCATTACATTTATTATAATCTATTCAGGTGGTGGATTTGATATGATCAGTGGATGAAATGACATATCATGGAGTTAGATCTTGGATGATGTCACACTCTTGATTAATGTGTCCTATCAACCATGATTATATTAGGTAGTGGAATTTATATTTCTTATACATTTTATATTTCACATCACTAAATAAAAGTATAATAATTCAATCATGAGATTTAATAATTAAATTATCACACTTAATTTATAAAAATAAAGAATAATAATATTATAAATCAAGATTAAACCTAACACAAAGTTATTTCATTTTAGTTTCATTTTTTTGGAATTGAGTGGAAATTTATAATTTTTTTTCATTTAATTATTTTGAAATTGATCAAAAACCAAATTTATCAATGGTTTCATAAATAATAATGTTGACCTCACCTGTTTTGATAATCCCAATTATGCTTTTAAGATGATAATAATATTAAAATAGTCCTTGAAATATGTTAATCAATGTTTATCTATGTTTATATGAGTTTTGAATTAATTCTAACTCAATCGAATATGTTTTTCATAAAAAGATAAGTATTAAGTCACTAATTTGCTTATAGCTACTGATACAGATCTACCAGTACTTAGTCTACCGATAGACATAGTCATCGATAAGATAAGGTCACCGATACACTGAGCTACCGATATGTATAAGTCCACCGGTAAGCACATATCTCTAATAGATCAAGTCCACCGATACAGAAAGCTACCGATAGAACAAGTCTACCGGTATAAATAAGTCTACTGATACTTATATCACTGGAAAAGAAGAAAAGATATCGATATAGATAGTCACCGATACATCAAGATACTGATACAAGCTACTGTTACACCAGAGTTACCGATTGAGTAAGTCTGCCGATATGAACAAGTCTACCGCTATGAAGCTACCGATGTAAAACGAGCTACAGATAGAAGAAAAGTCTACCGATAGATGAAGTCACTGGTATATAGAGCTATTGATACACAGAGTAATAGCTACGGATACCAAGAGCTACCAATACGTGATCAAAGAGCTACCGATACAAGTTCAAAAAGATACAGATACATGGAGCTACCGATACATGATCAAAGAGCTACCGATAGAAGGTAACTGCTACATAAATTCAACTGCTACCAATAGAAGGCTACTAAAAAAATCTTGACCAGTCAAACTCTATACTCTCAATATTATTTATTAATTATGAAATAGTCATATATGATGTATTTAATGCAATTAAAGATATTTAATTATAGTTGTTGGCATGTCAGGGAACCGTACCTAGTACCCATGAAAAAGGTAATCATTCTTTTTACCGGAGCTGAAATCTATAAATGGAAGGACAAAGATCGGGCAGAAAAAAGAAATAAGAAGGCACGTGAAGGGTGTAAACAGAAAGGGATGAACAACATTGAAACGTGGTGCATTAACACAAAAGGAAAATGCTAAATTCACACTGGAAGAGAACCGGACATACACGAAGCCATTCATTCTAGAGGAGAACACAAGCTGCATCTTATTCAATGAGTGAAGAACTACAATGAGATCTTCATGCACTCAAGATGATAAATCTAAACCTAAAAACCATGGAAGAAAATTAAACTCTATTTTTTAGTCAAAAAACCAGAGAAGGACTCAGAAGCATTTCTGATTAATCAAAAGAGTCCAGAGCTGCACTTCATATAACTAGATCATTCTAAACTCTTATCTACTTTCTTAGTGATTCTTTTATTTATATTTCTAGTTGTGTGTATAATTTGTATATTTCTTACACACATTGTCTTCTGAGCTAAACTGTAGGATTTATAAATCCTCACACAAACATTCTATAACTCCCTTGTATCCCACTGTGGATAGTGGTAGAGGTCAAGTAAGACCTGGACAACCTGTGAGCTGTTGTTTGTTTTCCCACATAGAACTGTGGTAGAGGTCTTTGTACCTAGATAGTGTTTTCACTGTTGTTTACCCCGATCTAGGGTGTGGATCAAATTTATATAAATTTATTGAGAGGACTAAGTCTTGGCTTGAGACTGAACCTCTTGGTTACATCTACTGTGCATTTTAGTTTAAGTCTAAGGTATTCTATATATTTTATATTCCGCTGCTAATTACTTTGAAATACAATTTGTTTTAAAGTTACTTTGATAGTTAAATTATCAAGTGTTTATACTTATTGTGAACCAGTAAGTTAGTTTCAAAAGATAATTTAACTTTCATATAAATTAACTGAGACCTAATCAATATTTGAGAAACTAATTGAACTCTTACAATCTGTATAAATTCTCTACAGTTTAACTTGTTTTTAAATAGGGGGATTTTAAGAGAAATATTTTTAACAGAAATTTTTAATTTGAGCTCAATTCACCCCCTATTGAGTATCCACTCTGACCAACATTTTGTATCAGATGTTGTTTTTATTAATACATGATTTCAAAACACTCTGTTTTTCAATTGTGATTTTAGTTGCATCTTTAATGATCTTAAATTTTTGTTAGTTCTAAATTTTATCTCTTTAAATATTTTTTCTAAAATCTAGTTATGGACAATAGATTAGAAGGTGTTGATACCAACATGCCACCTTTCTTTAATGGTACAAACTATGCCCAATGGAAACTTAAGATGAAAATTCACTTAGAAAGTATGAGATTTGATATCTGGACTGCCATAGAAACTCAATATAAAATTCAAGAAACTGATAGAACTACTTGAGATGAACCTACTAAAATAGAATACAATAATAATTGTAAAGCTATGAAGGCCCTATATTGTGCTCTAGGAGATGAAGAGTTTAATAGAATATCTTCTTGCAAAACTGCGTATGAAATTTGGGACACTTTGGCTATTTCCCATGAGGGAACAACCAATGTTAAAGAAATGAGATTGAACAATTATACTATTAAATATGATAATTTTAAAATGAAGCCTGATGAGACTATTTCTGACATGTATCTCAGGTTCAATGAGATTGTCAACACCATGAGCTCCCATGGAAAGGTTGTCCTAGCAAAGGAACAGATTATGAGGATATTAATATGTCTTCCAGATAGATGGAGAGGCACATCTGTTTCCATTAGAGAATTGTGTGACATCTGCAACATACTTGTTAAAGAATTAATAGGTAAGCTTATGATGTATGAGAAAGAACTCAAGGTGAATAATGAAGAAGATGATGAACCTAAAAGTAAGTCAGTGGCATTTAAGTATACTACCTCAAAGAGAAAGGGAAAGGAGAAAGTTCACATACCTACTGAAATCTCAACAAGTGAAATTTAAGACTCTAACAGTGATGCAAAGATGGATCAAATAGCCAGAAGATTTGAGAAATTATATAGGAAGATAAAATTCATCAAAAATGAAACTACAAAGGTAAATATGACAAAAAAGGTCATTGGAAAAGGACCAGAAGAATCCTGATAAAGGTGATGAGATTATCTGCTATGAGTGCAAAAGGAAAGGACATGTAAAAGTTGAATGTCCAAAATTGAAGTTCAATAAGAAACATGACTACAAGGAAAACAAGTATAAGAAAGTAATGAAAGAAAATTAGAGTGCTTCAGAAGACACTTAAAGTGATTCTGATTTTTCTAAGGATGAATATTCTCATAAAGCTAACATGTGTTTTATGACAAACACATCAGAGGTAACACTGGACCCTCCCGTTTTAAATTCATACTATTCTGGAGTTGATTCTGATTCTGAATCTGAAAACATGTCTAGTGAAGAATTATTTGAGTATTGTAATATGCTAGAAGAGACCTGTAATGAACTTAAGGACAAGTACAAAGCCTCAAAGAAACATCATACTTTATCTAGCACTATTAAATCTGCCCTTGAGATTGAAAAGGAAAATAATTCTCAATTGCTTAAGGAAAATACTAAACTGAAATTGTCTAATGAGTAATTAAGGAAGGAATTAAAAAAATTCACAAATGGAAAAGACACACTTACACAAATTCTAGGTAAAAAAGTGGCACCGAAGTATGCTAGTGGTTTGGGATACCAACCTGGATAGAGATATTTTACCAAAAATAGATTTATTCCTAAATCTGGACAAAATTTTGCTAGTTCTAGTTCTGGAAATTCATATGCCTCAACTAGTTATTCACATTGTTATAGATCAAACAAAGTTTATATTTCAAAATCAATTGATTCTGTGAATTATATGAGACCCATAAGACAAATTTGGGTACCCAAAACTTTACTTGCTAACCTGTCTGGACCCAAGAAGATCTGGGTACCAAAATCCTTTTCCATCTAAACCTGTTTTGTAGGAAACCTGCTTGAAGAGTTCTCATAAGAAGGTATGGTACCTGGATAGTGGATGTTCAAGGCACATGTCTGGAGACTACTCATGCTTTAAAAGTTTAATCAATGTTGATGGAGGCCATGTCACCTTTGGTGATAACTCTAAAGGAAAAATCATCGGCCTAGGCTAGATTGGTAACACTGATTCAGTTTTAATTTCCAAAGTTTTATTTATTGATGGAATTAAATATAATATGTTAATTATTTCTAAGTTATGTGATGATGGTTTCAATGTTAATTTTGAAAATGATTCTTGTAATGTTTTTAACTCTAAAAATGCTTTATTATTTTCTGCCTTGAGAAATGAAAATGTTTATGCTGTTGATTTGAATTCTTTTTCCAAGAAAAATGTTACTTGTTTAAATGATTTTCATAAAGAATCATAGATTTGGAATAAAAGATTAGGACACTACAACATTCATTCACTTAGAAAACTGACTAGGAAGAACTTAGTTATATACCTACCCAAACTTGAATTCCCATCAAACAAAGTTTGTAATCCCTGTCAAAAGGGAAATAAACATAAAGTTTCTCTTAAATCAAAGAAAGAAGTTTCAACTTCTCAACCTATTGAGTTGGTTCACATGGATTTGTTTGGACCTTATAGAGTTTTTAGCTTAAATGGGAAGCACTATGTCTATGTTCTAGTAGATGACTTTTCTAGATATACTTGGTTATACATCTTAGCTCACAAAAGTGAAGCTTGTTCTTATTTTGTCAAATACTCCAAGTCTGTAGAGAACCTTAGTGGACTTAAGATTAATACCCTAAGAAGTGATCATGGCTGTGAGTTTAAAAATCATGAGTTTGAGTCTTATTACTCACACAATGGCTATAGTCACAATTTTTCTGCCCCTAGAACACCTCAACAAAATGGTGTAGTAGAAAGAATAAATAGAACCCTACAAGAAATTACAAGAACAATGCTTAATGAATATGACCTGCCTGTTTATTTTTGGGCTGAAGCTGTTAATACAACATGTTATATTATTAATAGATTCTTGATATGACCAGTTATTAAGAAGACCCCTTATGAACTGTGGAACAATAGAAAACCCAAAGTTAGTTACTTCAGAGTCTTTGGCTGCAAAGTCTTTATCCTCAATACCAAGGATAATTTTGAAAATTTTGCTTCCAAAAATAATGAAGGAATTTTTTTGGATATTCTTTTACTAGAAAAGCCTATAAGGTCTTTAACAAAAGAACCAAATGTGTGGAAGAAACTGTTCACATCAAATTCGATGAAACTAATCCACATGAACCTAAGCCTTCTCTTGAAAATCTTGAAGAAGATTTGAATGTTCTGGACCTTAATGATAAAACTAAAGAACCTGCTGTAAAAACATTCAGTTCTGGACATATTCTAGAATTTGCTTCTATAGAACCTGAACTTTGAGAAGATACTGAAATTTCTAGTCCTACCTTTACTAGATCAACTAGGATTCTAAAGAATCATCCTTTATATGCTGTTGTTGGTAATCTTGATAGAGAGACACAGACTAGAGCTTCTCTAAGAAACCAGGTTGAACATCAAGCCTTTCTTTCATATCTAGAACCTAAAAATGTCAATGATGCAATCAGTGATGAATTTTGGGTAATGGCTATGCAAGAAGAGTTAAATCAATTTGAAAGAAACAAATTTTGGGAATTAGTTGATAGACCTAAGGACACCTTGACCATAGGCACTAAATGGGTTTTTAGAAACAAAGTTGATGAATCTGGAAATATAGTTAGAAACAAATATAGGTTAGTTGCACAAGGATATAGTCAAGAGGAAGGTATAGACTATGAGGAAACCTTTTCACCTGTAGCTAGATTAGAAGCCATTAGGATCTTACTTGCCTATGCTGCTCATTTGAATTTAAAGTTATATCAAATGGATGTCAAAAGTTCTTTTCTAAATGGTTTTATAATTGATGATACTTTTGATGAACAAACACCTGGATTTACTAATCCTCATTTTCCAAATCAACTTTTCAAGCTATCCAAAGCTTTATATGGTTTGAAACAAGCTCCAAGAGCTTGGTATGATAGACTTAGGAATTTTCATATTTTAAAAATTTTTACTAAAGGGATTTCTGATCCAACTCGTTTTATGAAAAGAATTTCTAAAGATGTTTTAATAGTACAAATCTATGTTGATGAAATTATTTTTGGATCTTCTAAACATTCTTTATGTACTGATTTTTCAAAGAGTATGCAAAATGAATTTTAAACGAGTTTAATGGGAGAAATCAAATATTTTCTTGGATTTCAACATTTTCAAAATAAAAATGGTATTATTTTGAATCAAAGTAAATATACAAAGGATCTTTTAAAACGTTTTGGTTTGGATAGTATTAAGGAAAGTGATACTCCTATGAGTACTATATGTAAATTGGATGTAGATGAAACTGGGAAACAAGTGGATCAAACCAATTACAGAGGTATGATTGGAACCTTACTTTACCTTACTTCTAGTCTACCATATATTATGTTTAGTGTGTGTATGTGTGCAAGGTTTCAAGCTAATCTAAAAGAATCTCATTTACTTTCTGTTAAAATAATTTTTAAGTATCTTAAACATACTACAAATTTGGGTTTGTTTTATCCAAAAGGACAATATTTTGAATTAATGAGTTAATCATATGCTGACTTTTCTAGTTTCAAGATGGATAAAAAAAGCACATTTGGAACATGTCATTTATTGGGAAAATCCTTAGTATCTTAGTGTAGTAAAAAGCAGAATTTTGTAGCTTTGTCTGCTGCCGAAGCAGAGTATATAGCTGTTGGTAGTTGTTGTGCACAAATTCTGTGGATGAAACACACTCTTTTAGAATATAGATATGATTTTAAGCATGTTTCAATTAACTGTGATAACACTAGTTCAATAAAAATTTCAAAGAATCTTGTATCTCACTCTAGGACAAAACACATTGATGTAAGGCACCACTTTTTGAGAGATCATTACCAAAAAGGTGATATTACTCTTGAATTTATAGGTACTAAATATCAATTAGCTGACATTTTCACCAAACCTTTAAGTTATGATAGGTTAAGTTACATTAGACATGAGTTAGGAATGATTAACCTTGATCGGTAGATACCTCACCGATGTGAAAACCTCACCGATGTAAAACCTCACCGATGTGAAACCTCACCGATGTGAAAACCTCACCGATGTGAAAACCTCACCGATGTGAAAACCTCACAGATGTGAAACCTCACCGATGTGAAAACCTCACCTATGTGAAAACCTCACCGATGTAAAACCTCACCGATGGACCTCACTGATAGGAATTCTCACCGATAAACCCTACCGATGAGTATGCATTGTTTTAAACTTCTGTATACCGCCATAATTTGTATCATTTTTACTTTATTTTATATCATTTATTTATTTATTCCTAAATGATAAAACAAAGTCCTAGTTACTTCTCAATCCACCGAGCCTCAAACCCTTTACCCTCAAGCCTTAGCTCCCAAACCTCTTAAAAACACTAAGTTCCTCGAACTAGAGATGGAAAAAACCAAACTCCCTACTATCAGAGATGACATTGATGAGCCGAATGCAAATAAGTAGAAGTCAGATCCAGAAGCAAGTGGTAGTATTGGTAGAACAAGATCAGGGAGGCGACCAGTAAACCCACATTTACAAAATAGAGCTATTGTAATCGAGAAAGAAATGTGCGCAGAATGGCTGATGTCTAGTAGCTAGCTAGTTCTAGATGCGTTAGAAGATAAGAAGTCGGTAGAATGCTTCTCAAATAATAATGGCCCCTACTATCCAAATCTAGTAAAACAGTTTTACGAGTTTGTGAGTTTTGAGAAATCAGAAGATGAGAATCGAGTGATTTATTTTGTAAATGGAAAGGAAATGTCTTTTTTATCTTTAGAGGTGGATGAGTATCTAATAGTACCACATAAAGAACTTTTTGGTTACACATCAAAGACAATACCACCTAAAAGTGATATATTTAACTATGAGACTAAATTAGAGTAGCTCATGGGAAGTGGCAAGAAAAGACATGTGGTGGCTGCTGAAATGGATGGAGAGAACAGATTGCTATTAAAATTTGTTCAGCATGTCTTAATACTAAGGAGAGGGGAATTTTCTAACTTAAGATATCAAGATAACTATCTCCTACATCTCTTGAGACATTGTGTGAAAGTGACTCTGTGTAGATTGCTAATGTTTCAAATAGAGGACATGACTAGGCCAAAATCAAAAACCAATGCCCTATTATTTGCCAAGTTGATCTTAGTAATGATCAAATTGAAAGGAGTAGCTCAGTCTCAAGATGAGATAGTGGTAGTAAGGAATAGTTTTTGTATCACAAACACAGTTTGAAAATACATGAAGATAAACTAGAATCCATGGAGAAGAGAGCGGGTTAATGATGACAAGAAGGTTTATGATAAGTTCAATCTTATGGATCATCCTTCAAGGCTTAAGGATGTAAGGGATCCAGGTCTAGGACCTGATGAAGAAGAACCTAAGTACAGTGATGAGACTGATGAAGAAGATACTTCTATGGCTGATGGAAGGGATCCCGACTTACCTCCAAGTCCTGATGCTGAAATTGTATCTTCAGGAAATGGAAACTTATTAGAAGAAGAAACTCCTACTAATGAGGAAGACAAGATAGTCCCTAAGAATAAATAAGAAAGGGAGAATGAATTTGAACCCTCTGATTCTGATTTCTTAAGTCTGAGTCCATTGATTAGAAGCTCAGTTGTGCTTGTTAAAGATGTAGTGGGAGAGATGGAAGGATCTGTGCCTAATCCAGAGGAGCCTCCTACAGTTATAGAGATGAAGTTGATTATAGAAGATTATTTTGAGGAGGAAAGACCAGTTGAGAATACTATTGCTGTATAAGAAAATTCACCAGTTGAGGGGGAGAATCATACCAGGATTGGTAGTGTTTCAGTGGCAGTTGAAATTGAGGATTGGGTAGAAGACCCAGGTTTTCTGGTTTGTGTATTGGACTATCCCGATTCTGATAATGAGGCATCCCTCAATAGACCAAAAACCAATTATGATATTAAGACTGAGTTTTTACCTGAATATGTGGTCAGAATGCATGATCTGGACAAGCTCAAGTCTGATCTCAAAATCAGTTTTGTGGAAGAAATAAGGAAAATGGAAGCCTCACTAGTGTCATCCATTCAATTGATTATGAATGAATCAGTGACCATTATAGTATCTGGAAGAGCACTTGTTGTGATTTCTCCTACTGATATGATCACTAGGGCTGATCTTTTATCCTTAAAGAATGAGCTGAAAGAGTATTTTAGTTCCTCTGTTGCCTAGTTAATGCACTTCTTTTTTGAAGATATGAGTAATTTGGAAAAGTCTTTTGAACTCTCTCTCAGCTGTAATGTCTCTACCTTTGTGGCAGAAATATTGGATGAAGTTACAATTTTCTAGAATCAGTTGTCTAGAATGGAAGAGGATATTGAAGGTCTAAAGAAATATTATATCTCTTTAGAATCTTATATGAGTTCTAAATCCCAAGCAGATAAAGATTTATCTTATATAAAAGGTGTTGTGAGCCATATGGTATCAGTCTGCGAAGGTTTTAAAACCTCCATGAAAGATCATGTCAGCACCCAGGATTCCCAAGTCAAAAATCTTATCAGTGGGTTGACCAAAAACTTCAAGGAAATAGTAACTTTCTCTGTTGGTTCTCTTGCCTCAAGAACTTAAATAGAACTAAACAAAATTTGAGCTGTGATGAAGGAGGATCTTGGTT
Organism: Viscum album; assembly: GCA_963277665.1. Classification (NCBI taxonomy): domain Eukaryota; kingdom Viridiplantae; phylum Streptophyta; class Magnoliopsida; order Santalales; family Viscaceae; genus Viscum; species Viscum album. The sequence goes on from OY728135.1 coordinate 1,408,603,515, forward strand.
CAGCATCAACCAGTGGCTCTATGGACTCATCAAATCTGACCAAAGTGGTGACTTCTACTAGAGATATAGGTAGAGAGATAATGAAGATTGTTCAGGACTATATGAGAGAAGCTTCTGCCTCTCAGAAAGAAGTGAAAGAAAAGTTAGACTACTATTTTCAAAGGATTTGTACCAAATATCAACTCAATAATCACTTCAAACTTCTGTTATAAAACCTGAAGTTACCTCCTGTTAATCATGCCTTTAGAGAGAAAGTCAACAAGCTAAGAGAACTGACTCCATCCTTCGAAAAATTCATAGAGAAAAAGGATGATTTCATATATGCTATGGAGAGAGGAGGAGGAATAATTATGGATTTTATAAATATTTTGTTGCCTTTCTAGCATGTCGATGCTAGACCAGTGATTATACCTCCAGATTTACCCGCCTATTCCTCTATTGATTCTCCTGTTCAGATGACTCCATCCCAAGCCATTCGAAGCCTTACTCCTATGATCACTCAAAGAACTACCCAGTACAGGCCATGAACAGTTTCAGTGGCTCAGCCTCCTGTGATCATTTCTATAATTCCTAAGCCTTCACCTTCATCCACACAGCCTAAATCCTCTTCTAATACCAAGGGAAAATCTCACATTGAGGATGTGGATTGAATAGGTGGCTAAGATATTTGATAGGAATCCCTTGTATTTTGTTTTATTTCCATGTACCTTTTCGCAACATGAAATAAAAATGGCTTTCTTTTCTTTCCCATTTTGTTCCTTTTCTCTTTGTTGTTTCCCACTTTTTGATTATCACAAAGGGGGAGAAATATTATAGGGAAACATATATGGGCATACTAAATTTTATGCGAAAGGAGGAGAATTATTATCTTAGGGAGAGCTACTATACTTTGTACCTATGATACCATTGCATTTAATTCTTCCTCTGGTACATTTACTATTTCACATCTTATATTATTTTATCTGATACAATTGAATTTAATGATATATCCTCTGATACATTACTGATTATTTTGAGATTATAATATCATAAGCTGTGATTATCAAAAAGGGGGAGATTGTTGACCTCACCTGTTTTGATAATCCCAATTATGATTTCAAGATGATAATAATATAAAAATAGTCTTTGAAATATGTTAATCAATGTTTATCTATGTTTATATGAGTTTTGAATTAATTATAACTCAATCAGATATGTTTTTCATAAAATAGATAAGCATTAAATCACTAATTTTCTTATAGCTACTGATACAGATCTATCGGTACATAGTCTACCGATAGACATAGTCACCGATAAGCTAAGGTCACCGATATGCAGAGCTACCGATATGTATAAGTCCACCGGTAAGAACGTATCTCTGATATATCAAGTCCACCGATATAGAAACCTATCGATAGAACAAGTCTACCGGTATGAATAAGTCTACTGATACTTATATCACTGGTACAGAAGTTAATCTACCAATAAATATAGTCACCGATACATAAAGCTATTGATACAAGCTACTGTTACACCAGAGTTACCGATAGAGTAAGTCTGACGATATGAACAAGTCTACCACTATGAAGCTACCAATACAAAACGAGCTACCAATAGAAGCAAAGTCTACTGATTGATGAAGTCACTGGTATATAGAGCTACTGATACATAGAGTAACAACTACATATACAAAGAGCTACCGATACATGATTAAAGAGCTACTGATACAAGTTCAAATAGCTACCGATACAAGGAGCTACCGATACATGATCAAAGAGCTACCGATAGAAGGTCACTGCTATATAAATTCAGCTGCTACCAATAGAAGGCTACTGACAACAACTTGACCAGTCAAACTCTATACTCTCAATATTATTTATTAATTATTCAATGGTCATATATGATGTTTTTAATGAAATTAATGATATTTAATGATATTTTTTGGAATGTTAGGGAACCGTACCTAGTACCCATGAAAAAGGTAATCATTCTTTTTTCCAGAGTTGAAAGCTATAAAAGGAAGGACAAAGACCAGGTAGAAAAAAGAACTAAGAAGGCACATGAAGGGTGTAAACGACAAGGGTTGAATAGAATTGAAACGTGGTGCATTCACACAAAAGGAAAAATCTATATTCATACTAGAAGAGCACTGGACATACACGAATCCATTCATTCCAGAGGAGAACACAAGCTGCACCTTAGTCAAGGAGTGAAGAACTACAACGAGCTCTTCATGCACTCAAGCTGATAAAGCTGAACCTGAAAACCAAGGAAGAAAACAACACTCTATTTTTCAGACAAAAAACCAGAGAAGGACTCAAAAGCATTTCTGATTAATCAAAAGAGTCTAGAGCTGCACTTCACATCACTAGATCATTCTAAACTCTTGTCTACTCTCTTAGTGATTCTTTTATTTACATTTGAAGCTGTGTGTATACTCTGTATATTTCTTACACACATTGTCTCCAGAGCTAAATTGGAGGATTTATAAATCCTCACACAAACTTTATATAACTCCCTTGTATCCCACTATGGATAGTGGTAGAGGTCAAGTAAGACCTGGACAGCATGTGAGCTGTTGTTTGTTTTGTCACATAGAACTGTGGTAGAGGTATTTGTACCTGGACAGTGTTTTCACTGTTGTTTACCCCGATCCAGGGTGTGGATCAAATTTATATAAACTATTTGAGAGAACTAAGTCTCGGCTTGAGACTGAACCTCTTCGTTACATATGCTGTGCATTTTAGTTTAAGTATAAAGTATTATATATATTTTATATTCCGCTGCTAAGTACTTTTAAATACAATTTGTTTTAAAGTTACTTTGATAGTTAAATTAGCAAGTGCTTATACTTATTGTGAACTAGTAAGTTAGTTTCAAAAGTTAATTTAATATTCTGATTAAATGAACTGAGACCTAATCAATCTTTGAGAAACTAATTGAACTCTTACAATCTGTATAAATTCACTACAGTTTAACTTGTTTTTAAATAGGGGGATTTTAAGAGAAATATTTTTAACATAAATTTTTAATTGGAACTCAATTCACCCCCTCTTGAGTATCCATTCCTTCCATCAAATAAAAACAGAAAAACATGTTTCTTAAGTGAATTAGATTAAGTATGTGAATCAACTATGAATCTTCACAAAGTGAGATGACCATGTTCAATCTCTCTTCTTTATTAGAAAAAATTTATAAAAAAATTTACATGCCCCAGAATAGGAGTGTGCCATGATACCACTAGACTCTCTATAAAACCTACATTAAGAGCATCACTATGCTCTACTAATTCATGAAAGAGGCATATCCATAAGTACATATCAGAGGTTGAGGGATGTATGATGTCCTCTATTTCGTCCCTCTCCTATGAGAGTGACAAGACCATCAATCCATCCCATACAATGATGATTAAGGTACCCCTATGATAACCACCATGGTGAATGTGGTCACCAAAAACCCTCTATAGGATCATATAAATAGGGACATCGATGCATGTCATGATAGGGAACACTTGACTCAAGGATCAGTACAATACTGGATTGACCCCTCAGTTGGCATCCCTACTCATCATAAAATATAGGCATTGGGACTCATAAGTCCGTCAAATAAGTAGTTACTTCTTATACATATATACATCGACAAATGTAAGGTACATTCCAAGAATTTAGAGCCACATGAGGTTTACCAAAAAGAATATTCATACACTAGGATGGCTACCTTTCTTTAGAAGACCGAGGATTATAAAATTACAAATTCTAATATAATTATTGAGAAGTGCCAAAAACCTAACAATTCTATAAAGGAACTCATGTATCCTCAAGTGGGGAACCCAGTACAACTTGTCTTGATGCCTGAATTTTAACATGGTGGCCCCATGCACACTGTCAGGGTAGAAGATAAAGGTTACAGAAAACATCTGAGATACGAGTCACCATCCCCAACTATGAAATGTGATTATACTCCTTGAGATAATGGTCATATTGTTCCTAGATTTTATTATCCCATTAACAAATTGGTGGAAACATACCCTCATAAAGATAATGTGATATATTCTCTCATCACATGTCTTGAGGCTCTAAAAACACAAAAGGTGGATATTCCGCCTAAAGGAAAGCTATACCTGGCATGGTTGGACCATGTACGAGCACCCACAATGTTTTTTAATACTAAAATTACCCCATTTAATGGAATGGGTGACCCACTATAACACCTATCCCATTTCACCTCAAGGTATGGCCTAATGCTGTGGAATCTAGAACAGAATAAGGCCTCCATGATCTGATGCTTTGTCTCAAAATTGGAAGGATATGCATTTTTTTCTATAACCAGCAACCCACAAGGTCCTTTTATAATTGGGAGGACCTTAATAGATAGTTATTATACTAGTTAAGCTCTACCACATACAAGATGGTAATCACTAATCTCTTAAATAAAAATACAGGTCTGATGAGTGATTTTCAATTTTTTTCTTGATGGAAGGGACTCACTATCACTCAAAATTATACTTTCCTAGGTATAGATTCTCATGATATCCATGATTAACATTAGGTATGATATAGTACCTACCATCATCTATCTAAAATATTCATGAGGTTTTCATGAATTCTCCAAAAAATGATTAGTGTTTAGAATAATCCTTATAGTAGAATAGACAATAGTCATGCCCATTTCCCCTTCAATCTCCCACAATAAGGCCTGTATAATATGGGACAATATCTTATGTGCATGAACATGTTCCTAATCTAGTTCTCTTAATTTTACATTTTCCAGATGATCCTCACAAAGAGTATCATCACCTAGTACATCCCCACTGGGAACAACCTCTCCAAGCGCATCCTCCTCGATGAGAGATAGTGGCCCAAACCTCCCATAAAAGCCCGACTCCCTAGATTCCATTCACATAAATAAAGAATACTAATTATTCCATAAAGTATTTTTAGGTCATGGGATATTTGATTCATTACCTAGAAAAGGTAATCCTAATTATTTGAGTGTGTAGAAGACCCCATAAGGCCAGACTCACTAGCTATGCTGACCATTTATGGGTCATAATATCCTTGGAAAAAACATAAAATAATATATTGTATTAAAATACTTAATGTAAGAACATTTATATCATGTATTATTCATGTTATGATACATTATAGAATAGGTGACACATGTATCCACTATAATTGAATGTGATAATGAAGAATCTAGAAATTTTTAATATGTCCCCAACTACATCAGGCAGTAGTATAATAACTGGTTGGCTCATAAGATAGTATACCATGCTCATGGTATAATATTTTTCTATTTGATATGGATAGAACCTCATATGGTTTTCATGCCTCCTCTAACCACTACCTACATTTCTACATCAAATTATCTTATGTCTCAGAAGAATATTCATTGACATTGAAATAGAAATCAGTTTCCTTCCATGCTGTTGAGACTTACTTTCACCATTAGAGACTTCATGGCTCCCGAATTGGGAGATGTGACCACAGTCTTCCCACCCCTGGATTATTTTATGGATGTGAAGGAGGAATAAAAATTTGTGAATTTTGTCAATATGGTGGACTTATTAACAATATATGATATTGAGGAATTACATACAAACCCCATAGGAACTTCTAATCGAAAACGTTGAAGGAGAGGTAGAGGACATGCCAGCAGAAAAAATTATCACTCCATTACCTCAAACAAGGATTTTTATGCTACTAATACTAGGTATAATTATTTTAATAGATAAAATCAAACACATTCATACCAATCCTATCTATTAGGAATACCCCCATAGGAAACTACATTAGTTGACCGTGAAGCTCTACTGTAACTATGCCATGATTAGCCTCATCCATCCAGGTCCTAAACTCAATTGACTAACACTCATATAAAATATTTTTAGAGAAAGATAGATAGGAAACAGTAGAACATCAACATTACTATCCTAGCCCTAGTTATTTATCAAACGACCTCCTCTACATCCTCTTCCAAAGAATGACCCTGTATAAGAAACAAAATGCCCCTTTAAAAGAAATATGATGTGCAAAAGAACAAGGTCGACATACCAATGAATGTTTCAATCCTTAAGGATATTTAATTATTATATTAATTTAATGAGTATATTCATGAATATTTTGAAATCTCCCCATTTAGTTCATGTCCTAGGTTGCTACCACTGAGCCCTATTATGTAGAGGAGGATAAAAAAATGAATTTCAAGCCATTATCTCATTTTATGGAGATTTTGTTGGCATCATAATTCAGCAGAACATAAACCAACTATATATCAAAATCCATTTCAATGGAGTGAGATATGTTGCTTCTAAGTGTATAGTAGCTCCAGGATTAACCTCATCTCGACTTGAGTTCTCCCTAAACTAGGAATCACAGAAGCAATCCTGACTCCCTCTAGCCTAACAATTAAATGGTATGATATGAGTGAGAATAATCCACATGGAAGAATTCAGATGAAGACTTAGTTTGATGGGTTGATATTGTGAAATTAATTTATGGTAGTCATATAGGATACTACTTACTATGTACTTTTGGGAAGACTATAACTTCAAATGAATTCACTAGTACACTCCTCATATCACCAGTGCCTAAAATTCTCCATTGATGGATGAGTAAGGGTACTCCAGGGTGATACTTCCTCATTTGAATCTTTTTAGGCCCACAATCTAGATGATGGTTACTACCAATGGTTTGGGAATATGATCGAGAACAAATAGGTTGATCCCATTAATTCTCCTAATGATCTAAAGACCACAACATCTGGTCCATTGGTAGACTTGAAAAATATTTTTCCTCCATATTCATTGGTTAGATAAAATGACATAAAACAATGGGGGGATGTTTTGTTTTCTCCATGAAAAAGGTGAACTCGAATACTACATTGTAATTATAAAGTTAATAAGACCAACTGATACCAGGAGACCCTACTTTTATAATATATTATGAAGTTTAAACTATGGAAACCAATACATAGAACCCATGTGTGTTCAAAAAATAAGGGATAAATCAATAAATCTTGACTCAAATACATTTCTTCGATATCAATAGTGGACCACATGCTCAAAACAGAATCAAATTAGCTCAGAAACCTCTATCACCATAGTCCCAGAAGAGTAGGAACCCCTCATTAAGGATTCTATATCTGCAAGAGTATAAACTTGTCCCCCTAGGTCATATTTACCAAAAGATTCACTTATCCCTTCTAATCTCCCTATCTCAGATGTTGAATAATATTTGGACAACACCCTTCCTATATTTGAAGAGGGTATGTCCACCACTACTGATGAATTCACTCAGTTGAACCTTCATACCAAGAAAGATATCAAGTTGATGTTGATTACTGTATCCATTCCCATAGGAGAATCATAAGTACATGGAAATCTTGATAAAACACCACAAAGTATTTTCTTGGAGGTATGATGAGATACAAGGGCTAGACCCTATTGTCACTCTTCATTTCCTCAACCTCTTAGTGATTCACCTTTGATTTAGAAAGCCTCCCAAAAATACACACCCATCTCAATATGCTATGATCGAGGCCAAAGATATATAAAATTATTAAATGTAACTTCAATAGAGAGGTCCAATTAAATAGGTGTCTAGCCATCATTATCCCATAATGGAAAAAGAAGGGCCAGATCAGAGTCTGTATCAACTTTCGAGACCTTAATCATCATTTTCAGAATGATGATTTTCCTCTTCCTAAGTCATAGATATTGATTTATGTTGTGGATGGTTTCAATACCCTATATTTCATGGATGGATACTCTAGGTACAATCAGATCAAAATAACCCCTAAGGATGAGGATTCCACCATAATCAGAGTTCCCCCAAGGGACTTTCTCCTATTAGGTAATTCCTTTGGGCTTGGGAAATGTTAGATCCACTTATCAACAATCCATGCACTATACCATTATGGATATTCTTGGGATGTTTGTTTAATGTTACATTGATTATCTTATGGTCATATCCCATAAACATCAGGACCATCTCAACGATCTTGAGAAAATTTTCATATTTCTTTTTTCTCAACACTTAAAGTTGAAACCCGTGAATTTCACATTCGAGAAAACCTATGGAAAATATAACAACTTTTTCGTATGATACCAAGGAATCAAGATTTACCTAGAGAAAAATCAAGGCTATTAGTGAAATTAATCCAAAAAGATATATTTGAGAGTTGTGAGGCCACTAATCCCATATCCCATATATACAATGATTTATTTCAAATCTATTAAAGAAGTGTAATCACTTCTTGAGGTTAACAAAAATGGCACAACTTACCAATGGGATGAGGGATAATAGAACACCTTTGAGGATATGATGAAAAACTTAAAAAATACTTCTATTATGATTCCTCTTATTTTAGGTAATCCACAGTTCCTTCATATGATGGATCTATATTTTCCTTGGCACCCTACTAGCCTAAAAACATTGATGGAAGAGAAAACAGCCTATACTATCTTAGCTGCATGCTCATTGTAATGGAGAGAAAATAATCTCAAATAAAAGTAGTATTGCCTCATGCCAGTTTCAATAGTGTAGAGTTTGTGGTATTATTTTTAGCATTAATAGAAATAGTTGGTGCCCTGATTATAGGCACTAATGTATATCCTCAATAAACCCATATTGATGGGATGATTGGCACACTGGCTGTTAACACTATAAAATATCGACATTAGGTTTTTTCCAAATAAAGGCTATCAAGGGCCAAGTATTAGTAGACTTACTAGCCACTCATCCATTCCATGATTAACTACCCCTGAATGTTTATTTCCCAGATGAAGCTATTCTATTAGGGGATAATGTTTTACCATGTTGGGAGATGAATTTTTATGGTTCCTCCAAAAGTTTTACCGGAGTAATACTCAAAAACCCCTTGCTCAATAGGGTAGTCATGTGTATCATCTTTAACACTCAATAATAGTTATTATTTATATAATCTTTCTTATTGTCAAAAGTCTTCACTAAAAATGAGGTAGAGTATTATGACCATATTACTGGTATCAAGTTGGACCTCGAAATTTATGTCCCATTTTTACATGTGAAGGGAGACTCTAAGCTAGTCATCAAATAGATTAAGGCTGACTAAATCATTAGAAAGTAATATATTATTACCCTTTAATAACATATCTATTATATGATGACCAAATTTCCTTCCCAGGTGATGGTGAATCATATTCAATGGTCACAAATTAGTTGAGATGATTCATTTGAAATTTTAGTTGTGACCCTTGTAGAAATCGAATAGGATGACATGGTCATTCACATGGAACACCGGATGGTCATGATCTCACCACATGATATCATGGAAACCAATATGAATAACAAATGGTTGAAAATATTTGTGTTTTAAGGCCCTCAATTCCCACCATAGCTGAGGGAATAACCGATTAGAAAAGTACAATTGTTGGTTATCTCCAGTGTGGTATTCTCCCACCATACTGAGATCAGAATGAGATAATATATAGCTTGGCACACAATTTACCCTCTAGATTAGGAATAAAATTGAGAATAACCTCTACATGCATGGAATTATCATCCATTTTATCCATGGAGAAGAGATTTCTAATGTCATGAAGGAAGTATATTCTGAATCCTTTGGTTCCCATGATGTGGGATTGAAGATCTCCCCCAAAATTTGGATGTTGTGATACTTTTTCCCAAAATGGTTCATGACACCATTGTGTTCTCAAGGAGGTGTCATGTGATTCAAATAAATGTTGATTTTGTTCATTTATTACTAGATATTCTCCTCACTACCATGTAATCCTATCCCATTTCATTACGGGGACACGACATTGTGGGACCATACCTACTTGTGATAATGAAACATTGAAAGTTAATTTTGATGACAACATGATTATTTTACAAATAGGTAGAAACAGTTCTATTAAATAAAGATATAATGCATTCCATGATCAAGTTTGTGAGTTCCCATATAATCCATCAATTTTTAGTGCCTCACACTAATCTCACAAACAACTACACTAACTTCTTGGATTCCAAGATGAATAAATTTTATGCCATGTATGAAATCTAGTCCAACAATACCTCTTACTACCATTAAAAGGAAAATAGATAGATTGGGAAATTAAAAAAACCCTCTACAAAATATTATATAAAATGGTTGGCCAAAAAAAAATATTGGGCCCAAAAGATCCACAATTCCTTTTAGGTCTATCAGAGAAGAACTCAAAATTCCACCCAAGAAACACCATATCACTAATATATGAAACATAGGTAGTTTCACCTATTGAGGTTCAATTTTTGTAACTCTAAATGGATATTTACAACTAGAATACACTATATATAATAGATGAAATCCATCTAGATGAGTTTTCATCCCTTGAGGAAAAAAAGATTCAGGCCCTACATAAATTGGAGAGGAACCAAAATAGGATTGCGAGAGCATTAAACAAGAAGGTTCACCTCCAATCCTTCCTCCAGGGTGACATGGTACTCAATCTCAGAATGTAGATAATTCCCCAAAAAAATCCTACAATGATGGAGATCAAGTGGGAATGGACTGCCATTATCCATAAAGTTTATTCCAATTGAGAATAATATTTGAACATCACAGATAGAGATAATATAATGCCTCTTTCCAATGAAATGATTCCAAAATAGTACATCATGTGAATCCCAATGGTCTTGGAATTTTTTCATTAAACTTTTTTATTTTTTTTAACTCTATGACCTTAAACTAGGACTCATAGTACAATAATTAGGACTTTAATCTATTTTCAAGTCATACAAACTCTATGATAATAACCAAGGAGTCATGGTCAAAGATATACAAACTTAAACATAAAAAACCAGGGTTCGATATCTACTACGATAAACTAAAAACAACCCCTTTGGTCAATGAATTGTGAGATTAAAATATTTACATCTATTCCATTCTAAGTTGTGTGGATTTAAACTTGTAGCATTCATAGTATGAGTTATATGACATTAAACTGAAAAGTCTAATGTCCTCATCACATGAATAAATATATAGTCTCATCATACAAGATAAAAATAGGATTACCCATATCACATGTATGGGAGGAAAAAAACAATGTCCTTAGAACACAACGATAAAATCTAGTCATTCACTATGACATAAATGTTGGATTCCACATAGAGATTATGGGATACCTGAATACCCTCATCAGAGAGGATATCCCCTAGTTCCAATGTTAGTATCTGTCCACACTATTCTTCCAGAACAATGTGTGGATTGATTCCCATTCCCATGGAATATATATCGGTGCCTAGACACCATATATATAGTAATAGCCTCTATTCATCATAAATCCTTCCCCTATGGGGTGAAATCATGCTCAAAAACATTTGTATCATTGGCCCCACTTACAGTCCATGAATTATGACCTCAAACTATGTGTAGTTTGTTCCAATATATTAGAATGGAAAATTGGATTTCATCTCCCTCATTTAACTTTGAGTTTTTCCTCTTTCAATCCATTTAAACACCATTTAAACAAACAACCTCCCCATACAAGAATCATGACATTAATCTGTTTTCCAATTTCCCCTTGGTCCTAGATACATGACATTAAACAACATAGCCAAAATTATTTTTTGTGATGTCTATACTATAGAACTTATCTCCTAACCTCTACAGAGAGGATGGACCCACCTATTTTTTGTCCTGGTTTTCTATCATAATGCATCTTCATAATTTTTTGAGACAATAATTTTATTCCCTTAGGATAAATAGTGACTCTTATAACTCATGTCTTTATGCCCATCAGTGAACTCATCACAAAACTACCCCTGAGCTACGACTCTATTGATCTTAAATTCCATTGGGATTCATCATTAGGTCAAAGGTCCAATAATATTTCCTGATCCATCAGTGGGTCAAGATTCCATTATGACCTGACATGAGGAAGAAGAATGTGAAACTCAATGTGGAAGACCTTCCAACATTCTCAAAACATGATGTTAAATTGTATCCTTTTACAATATAAAAAACATATGTCCCATATAAAAAATATTGGATGACACAAAAAACTAAGGACTATAGAACATGGTGGTAAACTTTTGTCATACCCTATATAAATTCATGATGCCTTATTTAAAAAGTATAAGATGTCATTGAACCCTATATAGAGAGGAAATCTCCCCTAAAATTTCATTCTTCTAGCACGAAATGTCTCATAACAATGTGTGGCTTGATTCTCAATTCCACATGGGATACATAGTAACACCTAGACATAATTTCCTATGGTTTAGCATCCACCCACCCTATTTTAGGGTCTCCTCATGGTCCAAAACTCTATGATTTCATTTACTTGTTCAAGGCCTCCTTGTACCCTTTCACATCAATTTTTATCTCCTTAGAACCACATAAACATCCTAGAAGTACCTTCCCATATAGTTCAAGCTCTGGGGAATTAATCTAGGTGTATGGTTCCTCTATATCCTTAAAATAATTTAATCCATCCTCCTTGTCCCCATATTAATATAGTTTTATCTACCATAGGTGATTTATTAGATCAATTAACAAATCGATTTTTCATCATGTCCGCACCCAATAAGAATTCCCCTCCAACATTGATCTTCTACCTCGCTAGATCAATGTGTGGATTGATTCCAATTTCCTTGGGATATGTAGTGATGCCCAAATTTGATATCCTGGGTCCATCCTATTCATAGACTAATTATGAGATCTTTTCTCTCCCAAGATCATGAAAACCACCTGTATAGATCTTTTCTAGTTTTGTGTGGAAGAGGGGATCTTTGGACCTCCATTCATGTCAGTTTATCACACTTTAATGTCATAAAAGACTCCTAAGCACACTTATACACCCTTGGTCAATGATACATGAACATATACTAGTATGTTCCCCTAGTCTGATATCTATGAACTTAAACTAATAGAATCCCTAGTTCGGTTTGTATGAAGTTAAATTAAAAATTCCAAGTCCCTAAAAAACACGATGTTAAACTTTTGCATTACCCCATATAAAATCAATGTGCCTCATATGGTATATATGGGATGGAAAAACTTCATTACACCATATGAAATATTGATACCTCATATGAAAAATATGAGATGAAACAAAACCAACATCCTTAGAAAATGATGATAAACTACAACCATACCTCATTTAAAACCGGAATGCCTCATCATATGAGATGATTCAATATCGGTTCAAGAAAGGATGTCACCCCTAGAGTGTGTGTCTCCTACCATGAGGACTTTTAGAACTAGTGTGACTAGAATCCTATTTGAATGGGATATATAGTGATTCTCGGATATCTCATCGTGGTCCTAGACTGGACATAAACTACTTTCAGGGTCTTTTCCCACTAAGAAAGGCAAGATTCTATCCCACCGGCATGTTTATCCATCACATTTGAGAATATAGATGAATATATCCAAGGGTACTAAATATTCTATATGGGACAATCCCCATATCCACTTTTATACATCATTCATTATTTGATTTGGATAATCATTATCCTCCCAATATGAATTGGATACCTAAAGAAAATGAAGCCTATAAACAATGAATCACCTACCGTCTTTGGTTCAAGATTCAATGGATATTCCTTAACAAATTTAAGCTCTCATGTTTTGAACTTGTTAAACATTGGATCACGTATGTTTTCACCCCCATCCTAAATAAACAAAAAATTTCAACCTGTGTTTCAAACATGGTCAGTAGTTGTTCCCTATTTTTAAGTCATTTCCCTTTTACTATCCTAATATAGTATGTTATGATCACCCTCTCTAGAATTTTTGATCAATTACGCCCCTCATTGTGTTCACCATTGAAAAAAATAGGAACTCCATACCACTCATTATTTCTTGAATTGATCAAGACTCATATAGGCTTAAGAGGTAGAAGGTATTTCTCCTCAAGTAAGGATGAGATGCATGGGTACCCCATGATCCACACTCTATGACCCTAAACTAGGATCCCAAGTATATGAATCTCAAATTTAAATTAAGTTCAAGTCACCCATGGAATGTTTCATGTGTTTTCAGGCCCCCTTGCCCTGACTGCATATCTGGATGTTACTCTTCCATAAATTACATGTTCTTTTGGGTAATTTAACACCTATGGTATGAACTATACAACATTAAACTAGAAGTCTAGGTCTAAGATTCTGGACATTAAACTATGTAAAAGTTATGATATGTTACAGGTTGTAGGGACTCTTAGTAATCTCATTCACATCAGGTTACCTCTCTCGTATTCCACAAACATTCCCTTTGAGACACATAACCTTGTCTTCCAATCATCACGAACTTAAACAATGTGAAACTCACCTTAGATTATTTTTATTTTTCAAATGATTCCTAGACATATCATTCCCATTAGTTGTTAAGTCTAAAGCATTATAAGAAGATTTTGGGGAGTGATCCCAAATTGTTACATATATTAATACATTAAACTATTTTTAGAACTACGTTAAAATTATTATGAACATAAACTAGGAGACTTGTTCTGAGAATTTTTACCATAATCTATTTGAAACTTATTGGTCTTAATAGTATGACACTAAACTACCAAAAAACGACGAAAAAACGTCTTTTAGTTTGAAAAACCATAATGGAAACATGAGGAAGAGTAAAAACACAACCATCAGGCCCCTCTAGAGACTTGGAAAAAAATAAGGTGTTAAAAATAAAGAGTACAAAGCTAGTAGGTATCCACTGTGGACCCTAGAAAAAACCTGGTTGTTCTCTCTAAACCCCTAGTTTAGGAAAACATTAGACCCAAATAATAAGCTCTCTTTTCCCAATGAGCCCCTCTAGGGGGTATCCCCATAATGCTAAATTCTTAAACCCCCACCACCATGGTTGTATGAGTGTTATTCAAGTCAGTTCATACCTCCAAATCACATGACATTATGTCATAATCACTCAATGTTAAAATGTGAAATGCACAATCCTCACCATATGATGTTAAACTTCCTATAAATCATCATACCCTTATGATATAAAACAATGTGCCTATCATCCTCATCTCATTAAATATAACTACATAAAATAAAAGTTCATCACCTCAGAAACCTATCTCCACTTTAGTATGGATCACATAACACACAATTTGAGTTCCATGACAATTTATCATTACTCGAGATGATTATCTCATTTGAAGATGAATCTGATCATTCTTTAGACTAATATGCATACCCACTTTGCTCAAACACATAGTGTCATAATTCTAAGTGTGATTTAATCCATTTTAACATTAAATATAGTCATCCACATGCTTTATATCTCCCATGGTTTGTAGAATCATCCTTATCCACATCTAAAAGAACCCACTATTGGCTTGGTGCATGGATAAACTAGCTCACCTACTATCTAAGGTACATGCCCTAAATAAAACTTGATATAATTTTGATATAGTCCTCATGTTTTAAAGATGTTCGGTGGTTGGAACTCATTTGTTTCTCTATCCTTGAAAAATGATAATGAATTATATGTTTTGATCATTGTCAATAGATATCCACCAAAATTACACTACCCTACATTGTGTTCCAGATCTTGGACATCTCGATCTATTATCCTCACCCCCCCTTTGTTCTGGTATAATTCAACGCCCCTGGTATTACCCAATTTGTGCACTAATTCATGTTGAGAATGAAATTAGGCTATATCTAGTGTCACACAATGCAACCAAAACAATCTCGATCAGGACACCCCCACTAGTAAATAAACAATTCTAGACCCTGACTATTAATCCATTGTCCAAGTCTCTCATATGAGTGATAAATATCATGATCATTACTTGTTTCTCACATCGACCATGGATCACATGGGATTAGGGAATGATCATTAGTTTCTCATTAATGTGACTTACATGTGGAAGTGAAGTGTAGTAATATAAACACGTACATTCACACAAGAATTTTAAAACAAATAAACCATAAGAGTTTGTGATGGTCATCCACACACTAGAGTCTCTCTTTTATTATAGTAAAAATTCTCTATAGGGATCAGCATCAACAATTTACTACTCCATCCTACCCATCCTTTGGATTATGGCCTCTAGAATCTATTTGACCTTGAAAATATATTCCTATTAATCCTTATCCATGGGTTGGTTCTCATCAACACTGATTCTCAACTAGTTCTACACATCTTGAAGCTCATCCATCTGATATACCACCTATTCTACTCGATCTTCAGCCACCATCAACTAGTCCCTCAACTAACTATTGATCACTACATAGGAATTCATTATGTCCACATTCTCTTTCACTTTCTCTTCTATTCATTGATGTTTTTAATCATCCAAATACATATTTTTGGTGCAATAATATTTATCCAAGTTCCAGGAGAAGAAAAATTTATAACATTCTGCATGAACCCTCTTGGGTAGTTAGTCATGAACCAACACATGGATAGAAGGATTTTACAACACTCTAGTTCCCATGTCCCACAGCCTGTGGTAGACGGACCTAATATGGATCACTGGATGTGGCTAAGGGGTGTAAGTAATAATGTATTTCATGTTCTCCATGACTTGAACTAAATGATGTGATTATCCTCAGTAAAATTAGACCATAAATCTTACAATTATTTAAGTATAATATGATTTTACTCTAGGAATAATACAATAATAAAAGTGGTAGGGTAATACTATGTCATCCTCTTAGATGGGTCAGACTTCAGGTTGAGAGGGTGGTCGTCTTCATCCAAACCATTGTTGGCAGCACAGTTAATTCCATCCTCAATATCCCCCTCCCATAAAATATCACAAGAATCCATGAAGGGATACCCTCTTAGGATTATGGCCATATAATTATTAATTATTGGCTCCCCAAAATTTTTAACAGCCATTGCAGGAGGCTCCTCAGGTTCCCCAACAAAATCCGTTTTCTAGGAATGCAACCCCTCAAGAAATAATTTAGACAATAACATGTAAGTTATCTTGACTCATGATGATGGGTTGGTAAAACATAGATCATGTATGGGAGAATAAGTTACATATAGAAATCATTTGGGTTAGTTCGATTCTAGGTATTTTAGAATGTAATTCCACCATAAGAGATCCCTCAAAACTGGTCATCATTTCAACAGCTGACATTGGATCCCTCAATGTATTTTGGGTGGGTGGTTCAGAAAACAAAAACATTGATGAAATATACTTGAATAGATCTGTGAAAATTTTAGAAGATTTAGGATAATTGAGATTCTATCTTACCTTGAGGTATGGGTATCTCAATAATTAGTCACCACAAATAGTCTTCCATGATGTTTTTGTAGGACCCCGGGACACCCTAAGAGTGGAGGGGTGAATTAGGGTGACAACTTTTTCTTTTAAAAAACAAGGATCTTGTTCCCACATTGTTAGGAACTAGTTAAACCTGTATCATGGATATGATCAGTAATGAAACATTTACATGCAAAGAGGTGACACAACAATATTTACTTGGTTCACCACTAAGGGATACGTCCAAGGAGCATATGAGGACAAGTTTCTGGCCGTACAAAATACCACTAATCTTCACTAGCTGTGGATTACAAAGGTTCTAGAACAATCACTCTGTCCTAGGCTCACTGCCTTTACAAAAGTTCAGGGATAGCTCACTGCGTCCCTCGGGTCACTCCCATTGACTCCCCCTGGCTCACTACCTTTGGTGAAGTCCCACTCAATTTATAGACATGAAGGTCTCTTCATCAGATAGACATGAATTTCTTTTTCTCCTGTTTAGAATGAGACTTTGATTGCATCAGGGTTATGGGTTGATGGTCTTTTTAGTACAATCCTTATTATTTAGTGCAATGACTGAACGCACTAGATCCTCTTTTCTTTGTTTTCATGAATCACAACCACTTATTTGATTGCTCAATAAATGAATCTCAACTTACGTGGCATTGTCAGAATCATTTCTCTATGTATGCATGAGATTATGCATGTATCATTTAGATTTCCACTTCAATATCACTTTTCACCGAAGGAATTGGGCAATCTTTGACTTTTTTGCAGCTCTAAAAAGGTCGGAGGGCTTCAACAATACCTGGTGCACTTCCCTAATCCCAGCACACAAGTCTCTTGGTGGAACACAAGTCTCAGCATGCAAGTCCAAACCGGCGTGCAAGTTCACCTGAACCACTTGTGCGACACTCACTCATTCAACTTCAAACTTGCACGACCAAATCCCTTTCTTGCCCAAAACTCCTTGGACCCACAACAAACAACTATTGCACAACTTACACTTGCGCGAACTACACACAACTTGCGCGACCAGCACACCTACACCACGGGAGCTCTGATTTTCTCGAAGTATTGAGATCATACTGAATGAGGAGGGGTCAACCTGTATTTATAGGCATTTGGACACCCTGTGCGACGACGCACAAGTCTCCCCTTGGCGCGAATGTTTCGGCGCGCAACTCCAACCGCCCAAGCCTCTGTCACGCAACTCACTTGCGCGACCAAACCAATACTTCTATGAACCTCGTTACTTTTCCATATTTTGAAGTTCTGATCTTGATAAACAACAGGTGCGCAAGTTCCCAGGCCTCCAAGTAATCGGCGCCAAGTCTCTTTTGCCGCGCTAGTCACTTGTGCGACCAAACCCAAAACTTACGCGACCCTTATCCATTTGAAATATTTTGAAGTTCTAATCTTTAAAAACATATGGCATTCAAGTATCCTCTCCTTCAATTCAACAGCGCGCAAGTCCCTTCTCCAAACACCACTTTTCTTTATTTGTCAATTTTCAGGCCAAAAAATTTGGCAAACACTGGAAAACGGTGCCACCTTGTATCTGTTCTTTTTGTACCGCTTCTAGAACATCCATTCCTTTTTCGACATTCTTGAATCAAACATGCATCATTAACCACATCCCTTTAACTCAACATGCCACCATGAAATCCCCTTTGTCAACAAATTTGCGTGTCATTGTTTGATTTGTTAACAAGCACAATCATCTAAAAAAAACTTGTTTTCTGTGATTTTCCTTCCTCAGCAACTCTTCTTATTTCATCAAAAAATCCACTATAGTGATATATATCCTTTGATATATCAGCTTTAGCATCATCATATTTTGATATAACGTGATGTGCATGGCCATCTCATGATTCCAATCCCTTGCACATTGTCTTCTTCTTCAACCGTCATTCTCTACTTCATGCAAATCATTGGATTCTATTCTTCAAGAAGTATCTTGCATGGTTCTCATGCAATCATGAAGAATTGAAGGGTCTTCATCAAATCCCCATTCTTATTTAATCATTTTCAGATGGATTATATCTCACCATTCTTTACTATTTTAAACAATGTGTCACCTTCGACACATGTTCTCTGAACATATGATCAGTACAACAATCATCTGACTTTCCATTCCTCCATTTCATTGGAGTACTTCTTGATCTCCTTCATTTTGATCTTCATTAACAACTATTGAAAAAAAATAAAACCTAATACACTAAGTGGTCCCAACAATCTCCCCCTTTGTATTTTTTTTCAATACCTTACATATCTTCTGAAATGAATTCCTCAATGTCAAAATGAGAATATTCTCTTTAATAAACTTTTCTTTTCAAACTTTCATTTCGCTTTGTCTCCTCCATATTGACAATAAATAAAAAGCTCATGGTAGGGAGGGTATAAATATATACTTAAGAAATGTTTCATTAATCATTTCACTCTAAGTCTACTTGAACAATGCTCAATGTACAAAATAAGAGAATTTGATTTAGACAATAAGGTTATTCATTATTCACAGATCATGATACCACATGAGATGAGAACAAATGTAATTTTTCTTAAAGGGTTTTCCACTTTCATTACAGGTTAAAGAAATAAAATTTCATAGGGAATAATCAACTTGAAACTCCTGCAGTCACATCAGCAAACATATCAAAAACATTCAAGTGCAATTGGTAGGATAAGTGGCCTTGGGGAACTTCCATTCTTCTATGTCACTTATAAATTTAGGTACTCCCCCTTTGTAGAATGATCTTTGTTCTGAGTAACCAAGGTTGAGAGGTTTAGAAATGACATACCTTCTCCAATTACATTTTCTTCAAGAAATTAATAGAGTACTTGCATTTAAAACCAGTTGGAGTTGATACTGATTGAAACAATGATTTTGGAAGCTTCATCATTTTTTTCACCCCCTCAAGGGAAACACTCTTCATCATCTTCATCAAGAGTGATACTTCATCATCTTAATCATTGAATATCAATTGAATAATCTTCCAAGGATGGAAACTTCTTCAGCTTAGCTATCAAGAGTTGACAACATTCACTACTTCTCAGGTTCTCCCCCTGAGAGCATGCTTCACCTTCAATTCCCTGCATTATTAGCACAAATACAATACACAAATGATTAAGGGAATAAGGTGGTTCCTCCTTGCTTCATCAACATGATCTGCATGGTTGAGGTTCTTTTCTCAACCAAGTTCATCTCTCCACTCCAGTCTTCATGCCTACACATTTGAACATATGTTCTGATATGTGTTGATGTGGCATGGTTCCCTTCAAATTTTCTTCTGCATGGTATGGTGAATTATTCGACTTAAAAACCATTTTTAATGATGTATTCTCACTCCTTTTGAGGGATACTTCTTGCTCTGGTATTAAGGTTAGACAACATTTTTCAATGTGACCATATTTCATGCATCTCTCACATAGAACTTCTTTGACACATGTGTTTCTCTTGGTTTTCAATCTCTCGTGCACTCTGTCTTCATTACGTGAATGTTTTTCTTTTCCTTTATCACCAGACTTGGACTTTTCATCTTCAAGATTCCTCATTTTTTTAAATCTTCTGGCCAGATGACTAATATTTCATTTGTAACTATTGCAGATGGTTCGGTTCTTCCACATGGGTTCATCTGAGTTTCATCCCAATTAGTTTTTCTTTTCGATGAATGACCCTTCAATTTCATAGATCTAAAATCTTAGGTCTTCTCAGATTCCCTACTTGAGATCTTCTTGGGGAAATGTGTGTTCATACTATTCTTCTGATTTCTTCCCAAGGTACTTTCTTAATACTTAGACGACATCGGAGCTCTTCTTTTATTATCGACAGTGAAATCATGTTGAGATGGACGTGTTCTTACCTTGTGACCAATTCCGTTGCATACATCACAGATGTTATTAAGAATTCCAAATTTGTTTGCTGTAAATAGATTCTTCTAGACCTGCATATGTTTCTTCTTCTTCTTTTGAATTCTTCCCTTTGATACAGGCTTTCTTTGTGCTATTTCATTAAAGGGATTGTACTAACAATCCAGTGTACAATTCCCTAATCTATTTCATCACCAACATTGACTCACAAATCATTTCTTCTTTGTTTCTTCTATATGAGGTTGTTGGGCCTTCTTCCTAATGTGTTTTTCTCTATCTAGGGAACCATCTTCCAATTTTTTCTTCATATCCACCCTAGCCATGGTGGTTGGTTTCTTCTCCTCACCTTTCCTCATCCATACTTGTTTAGAATTTTTCTTCCATCCTACAATGATTATGGGAATTTATTTAGAAACTCGAGTACAAGATGTTTTGGATGGTACCTTCACTTTCTCAGTTGTTTGTGATAGATCAATGAGTGAAGTCATGATCTTCTTATCACATTTTGGAGGTATTTTGGATTTATAATCTTACAGTGTGCATTGAATAGAAACATATATTGTTTCTTGGGATGGATAATCAAGAGTTGTCATAATATTATTATCACATATTGAAGGTATTTCAGCTTTAGTATCATCCAGTGAGAATTGAGTACTAGCAGCAACTGATTTTGTTTCATTTTTTTGTGAAGTCTCAATATGTGTCTTCTCAAGATTTTTCAGTTGGGCTTCCAATTTTTGACTTTCAATATTGAGGATAATCTTCTGATCTTCAATCATGATCATCTTCTCTTCACAAGTATTCTTCAATCTTTCAACTTCGTATTCATGCATCTTAACATTTTTTTGTAACAAAGAGTCAAGTTACTTAAATCTATTGGAAGTTTCTTCCAAACAAAAACTCTTGACTTCAGTGCACTTCGTCAGCTCAGCTTCAAGCGCATGGATCTTTTCTTTTAGAGTCTTATTGACTCACTCTATTTATTTAAATACTTTAATCTATTTGGTGAGATTTATGCATTGAATAATTTTTCCTTCCAAGCCATTTTCCAAATTATTAGCTTATCTTTCTAATCAATTGATCTCAGCCTGCATGCATTGAAATATTATAAAAACAAGAGCAAATATTTATTTAGGAATATCACACAGATATCTTATTAATTTCTCTTGATCACTTGGGATACAAGTGTCTTCGTTTCCTATGGTAGGAACCTGATCCACCTGCTCGATACTTTCGAAGCCTGATATTTCTTCATTATTGGAAGGTCATAAAGAACTAGACACTACATCTCCTTTGGATATGAGGTACTTCTTCAACTGCTTCTTCTCTTTATTTTTCCTTTTTTTCATGGTCTTTTTGGATGTAGGCTTCTGCTTAGAAATGACTTAATCTTCATCAAGACTACACTTTATTGTTGACTTTAGGAAAGAAACTCAAATCCTCTTCTGAATAGAATTACTGTAGAGTATCCAACATACGTGAACCTCCATCTGATACAACTTATAAGACCCCATGACACCCTGAGAGGGGAGGGGTGAATCAGAGTGTCAAATTTTTTAAAAAAAACAAGGATCTTGTTCCCACATTGGTAGGAACTAGTTAAACCTGTATGATGGATATGATCAGTAATGAAACATTCACATGCAAAGAGGTGACACATCAATTTTTACTTGGTTCACCACTAAAGGATAATTCCAAGGCGCATACGCTGACAAGCTGCTGGTCATACCAAATTCCACTAATCTTCACTAGATGTGGATTACAAAGGTTCAGGAACAATCACTCTGTCCCAGACTCAATGTCTTTACAAAAGTTCAGGGATAGCTCACTGCATCCCTCAGGTCACTCCCGTTGACTCCCCCTGGCTCACTGCCTTTGGTGAAGTCCCACTCAGTTTATAGACGTGAAGGTCGCTTCATCATATAGAAATGAAGTTCTTTGTCTCTTGTTTAGCATGAGACTTTTCTTGCATCAGGGTTCTGAGTTGATGCTCTTTTCAGTACATTCCTTCTTCTTTAGTGCAATGACTGAACGCCCTAGATCCTCTTGTCCTTGTTTGCCTGAATCACAACCACTTATGTGATTTCTCAATAAATGAAGCTCAGCTTACTTGGCATTGTCAGAATCAGTTATCCATGTATACATGAGATCATTCATGTATCATTTAGATTTCCTCTTCAATCTCACTTTGCACCGAAGGAATCGGGCAATCTTCCGGCTTTTGTGCAGCTCCAAAAAGGTTAAAAGGCTTCAGAAATACCTGGAATTCTTCCCCAAGCTTGGCTCACAAGTTCACCTCAACCACTTGCGCGACAATCACTTCTTAAACTTCAAACTTGCGCGACCCAATCCCTTTCTTTCCCAAAACACCTTGGACGTGCAGCAAACCAATGTCACACAACTTACACTTGTGTGAACTACACACCACTTGCGCGACCTGCACAGCTGTGCAATGGGAGCTCTAATTTTCTCTAAGTGTTGAGATCATACTGAATGATGAGGGGTCGACCTGTATTTATAGGCATTTGGACACCCTGTGCGATGGCGCACAAGTCTCCCCTCAGCGCGCAAGTTTCAGCGCGCAACTCCAACCGCCCAAGCCTCTATCGTTCCACTCAATTTTATGACCAAACCAATACTTGTGTGACCCTCTTTCCTTTGACATATTTTGAAGTTCTAATCTTATAAAACAATAGGAGTGCTTGTTCCTAAGCCTCTAAGTAATCAGTGCACAAGTCTCTTTTTCCGCGCTAGTCACTTGCGCGACCAAACCCAAAACATGCACAACCCTTAATCCCTTTCCCATATTTTGATGTTTGAATCTTGAAAAACATATGGCATGCAAGTCTCCTCTCCTTCAAGTTGACGATGCACAAACCCCTTTTCCAGACACCACTTTTCTTCATTTGTCAATTTTCAGGCCCAAAAATTTGGCAAACACAGGAAAACAGTGCCACCTTTTATATGTTCTTTTTGTACCGCTTCTAGAACATCCATTCCTTTGTCGACGTTCTTGAATCAATCATGGATTGTTAACCACAACCCTTGAACTCGACATGCCACCATGAAATACCCTTTGTCAACAAATTTCTGTGTCATTGTTTGCTTTGTTAACAAGCACAATCACCTCAAAAAAAATTGTTTTCTATGATTTTCCTTCCTCAACAACTCTTCTTCTTTCATCACAAACTCCAATATCGTGATATATATCCTTTGATAGATCAAATTTAGCATCATAATATTTTTATATAATGTGAAGTGCATGGCCATCTTAGGATTACAATCCCTTGCACATTGTATTCTTCTTCAACCATCATTCTCTACTTCATGAAAATCATAGGATTCTATTCTTCAAGAAGTCTCTTGCATGGTTCTCATGGAATCATGAAGAATTGCATGGTTTTCATCAAATACCGATTCTTCTTTAATCATCGTTAGATGGATTATATCTCACCATTCTTCACTGTTGTAAACAATGTGTCACCTTTGACACATGTTCTCTGAACATATGATCAGTACAACAATCATCTGACTTTCCATTCCTCTATTTCATTGGAGTACTTATTGATATCCTTCATTTTGATCTTCATTGAAAACTATTGGAAACAAATACAACCTTATACACAAAGTGGTCCCAACAATCTCCCCCTTTTTATTTTGTTTCCAATACCTTACATATCTTCTGAAATGAATTCATCAATGTCAAAATGAGAATCTTCTCTTTAATCAACTTTTATTTTCAAACATTCATTTCAATTTCTCTCCCCCTTGTTGAAAATAAATACAGAGATCATTTTAGGGAGGGTATCAATATATAACAATGATTCATTAATCATTTCACACTAAGTCTACTTGAGCAATGCTCGATGTAGAAAACAAGAGTATTTTATTTAGACAACAAGGATTTTAATTATTCACAGTTCATGATACCACTTGAGATGAGAACACGTGTAATTTTTCTTCAAGGGTTTTCCACTTTCATTTCTGGTTAAAGAAATCAAATTTGATAGGGAATAATCAACCTGAAACTCCTGCACTCACATCAGCAAACAGATCAAAAACATTCAAGTTCAATTGGAATTATAAGTGGCCTTGGGGGACTTCCATTCTTATTATGTCACTGATCAATTTAGTTACTCCCCCTTTGTAGAATGATCTTTGTTCTGAGTAACCATGGTTGAGAGGTTTATAAATGACATACCTTCTCCAATGACATGTTCTTCAAGAAATTAACATCGTACTTGAATTTAATACTAGGTGGAGTTGATACTTATTGAAACAATGATTTTGGAAGCTTCTTAATTTTTTTCTCCCCCTCAAGGGAAACACTCCTCATCATCTCCATCAAGAGTGATCCTTAATCATCTTAATCATTGAATATAAATTGAATATTCTTCCAAGGATGGAAACTTCTTCAGCTTAGCTATGAAGAGTTGAAATCATTAACTAATTATCAGGTTCTCCCCCTGAGATCATGCTTTACCTTCAATTCCCTGCATTATTAGCACAAATACAATACACAAATGATTAAGGGACTAAGGTGGTTCCTCCTTGCTTCATCAACATGAGCTGCACGGTTGAAGTTCTTTTCCCAACCAAGTTCCTCTGTTCACTCCAGTCTTGATGCCTGCACATTTGAACATATGTTCTGATATGTGTCGATGTGGTGTGGTTCCCTTCACATTTTCTTCTGCGTGGTATGGATAATTATTATTCTTAAAAACCATTCTTTATGATGCATTCTCACTACTTTTTAGGACTTCTTCTTGATATGGTATTAAGGTGAGACAACCTTTTGTAATGTGACCATATTTCTTGCATCTATCACATAGAACTTCTTTGACACGTGTTCTTCTCTTGGTTTTCAATCTCTCCTGCACTCTGTCTTCATTATGTGAAAGTTTTTCTTTTCCTTCATCACCAACCTTGGCCTTTTCATCTTCAAGTTTCCTCATTCTTTTCAAATATTCTGGCCAGATGACTAATATGTCATTTGGAACTGTTGCAGCTAGTTTGGATCTTCCACATGGGTTCATCTGAGTTTAATCCCACTTAGTTTTTCTTTTGGATGAATGACCCTTCAATTTCATGGATCTAAAATACTAGGTCTTCTCAGCTTCCCTAAATGAGATCTTCTTGGGGAAATGTGTGTTCACACTATTCTTCTAATTTCTTCCCATGGTACTTGCTTCATACTTAGATGACATCAGATGTCTTCTTTTATTATCAATAGTGAAAGCATGTTGAGATGGACATGTGCTTACCTTGTGACCACTGCCGTTGCATACATCACAGATTTTATCAAGCATTCTAAATATGTTTGCTGTAAACAGATGCTTCTGGACCTACAGATGTTTCTTCTTCTTCTTTGGATTTATTCCCTTTGATACAAGATTTCTTTATTCTTTTTCATTAAATGGATTGTACCAAAAATCCATTGTACAATTCCCAAATCTGTTTCAGCACCAACATTGACCCACACATCTTTTCTTCTTTGTTTCTTCTATATGAGGTTGTTCGGCCTTCTTCCTAATGTGTTTTTCTCTATTTGGGGAACCATCTTCCAATTTTTTCTTCATATCCACCCTATCCATGGTGGTAGGTCTCTTTTACTCATCTTTCCTCATCCACTATTGTTTAGAATTTTTCTTCCAGCCTAAACTGATTGTGGGAATGTATTTAGAAACATGATTATAAGATGGTTTAGATGGTACCTTCACTTTCTCAGTTGATTGTGATAGATCAATGAGTGAATTCATTATCTTATTATCAAATGTTGGAGGTCTTTTGGATTTATCATCCTCCAACGTGCATTGAATAACAACAGATATTGTTTCTTGAGATGGAGAATCAAGAGTTTTCATAATCTTCTTATCACATGTTGAAGGTATTTTAGCTTTAGTATCTTCTAGTGAGAATTGAGTACTAGCAACAACTGATTTTGTTTCATTCTTTTATGAAGTCTCAATATGTGTCTTATCAAGATTTGTCAGTTGGGCTTCCAATTTTTGACTTTCAATATTGAGGATGATCATCTGATCTTCAACCATGATTATCTTCTCTTCATAAGTATTCTTCAATATTTCTACTTCATCTTCATGCATCTTAACTTTGTTTTGTAACAAAGAGTCAAGTTCCTTGAATCTCTTGGAAGTTTCTTCCAAACAAAAACTCTTGAATTTAGTACACTTATTCAGCTCATCTTCAAGAGCATGGATATTTTCTTTTAGAGTCTTATTGACTCCCTCTACTTCTTCAAAGACTTTAATCTATTTGGTGAGCTTTAAGCATTAATGAATTTTTTCCTTCCAAGCCTTTTTTAAAATTATCAGCTTATCTTTACAATCGATTGATCTCAGCCTGCAAGCATTGAAATATTCTAAAAACATGAGCAACTCTTTCTTCAAGAATATCACGTAGATATCTTATTAATTTCTCCGGATCACTTGGGATACAAGTGTCTTCCTTTCCTATGGTAGGAATGTGAGCCACCTGCTCGATACTTTTGAAGCCTGATATTTCTTCATTATTGGAAGGGCATGGAGAACTAGACACTATATATCCTTTGGATACGAGGGACTTCTTCAAATGCTTCTTCTCTTTATTTTTACTATTTTTCATGGTCTTGCTAGATGTAGGCTTCTGCTTAGAAATGACTGAATCTTCATCAAGACTACACTTCACTGTTGACTTTAGGAAAGAAAATCAAAACCTCTTCTGAATAGAATTGCTGTAGAGTATCCAACATATGTGAACCTCCCTCTGATACCACTTGTAGGACCCCAGGACACCCTGAGATGGGAGGGTTGAATCAGGGTGTCAAATTTTTCTTTTAAAAAACAAGGATATTGTTCCCACCTTGGTAAGAACTAGTTAAACCTGTATGATAGATATGATCAGTAATGAAACATTCACATGCAAAGAGGTGACACAATAATTTTTACTTGGTTCAACACTAAGGGATACATCCAAGGAGCATACACTGAAAAGCTACCGGTCGTACCAAATTCCACTAATATTAACTAGTTGTGGATTAAAAAGGTTTGGGAATAGTCACTATGTCCCAGGCTCACTACCTTTACAAAAGTTCAGGGATATCTTACTGTGTCCCTCAGGTCACTCCCATTGACTCCCCTTGATCATTGCCTTTGGTGAAGTCCCACTCAGTTTATAGACATGAAGGTATCTTCCTCAGATAGACATGAAGTTCTTTGTCACCTGTTCAGCATGAGAATTTTGTTGCATCAGGGTTCTGAGTTGATGCTCTTTTCATTATAATCCTTCTTCTTTAGTGCAATGACTGAATTCACTAGATTCTCTTGTCTTTGTTTGCCTGAATCACAACCACTTATGTGATTTCTCAATAAATGAAGCTCATCTTACTTGGAATTGTCAGAATCAGTTCTCCATATATGCAGGAGATCATGCATGTATCATTTAGATTTCCTCTTCAATCTCACTTTGCACCGAAGGAATCGAGAAATCTTACAGCTTTTGTGCAGCACCAAAAAGGTCGGTGGGCTTCAGCAATACCTGGTGCGCTTCCCCATGCCCGGTGCGCAAGTCACTTGATGGCACGCAAGTCTCGGTGCTCAAGTCCAAACCAGCATGAAAGTTCACCTTAACCACTTGTGCGACACTCACTCCTTCAACTTCAAACTTGCGCGACCCAATCCCTTTCTTGCCCAAAACACCTTGGACGCGCAACAAACAACTGTCGCGCAACTTACACTTGCGCAACCTACACACCCCTTGGGAGACTAGCACACCTGTGTGACGGGAGCTCTGATTTTATCAAATTTTTGAGCTTATACCAAATGAGGAGGGGTCGACCTGTATTTATAGGCATTTGGACACCCAGCGCGACAGCGCGCGAGTCTCTCCTCGACACGTAAATTTCCGCGCGCAACTCCAACCACCCCTGCCTCTGTCGTGCTACTCACTTGCGTGACCAAACAAATTCTTGCGTAACCCTCTTTCCTTTTACATATTTTTAAGTTCTGAACTTTAAAAACAATAGGTTCGCATGTTACCAAGCCTCCAAGTAATCGACATTCCACCATGAAATCCCCTTTTTCAATAAATTTGTGTGTCATTGTTTGCTTTGTTAACAAGCACAATCACCTAAAAAAACTAGTTTTCTGTGATTTTCCTTCCTCATAAACTCTTCTCCTTTCATCACAAACTCCACTATCATAATATATATCCTTTGATAGATCATCTTTAGCATCATCATATTTTAATATAATGTGAAGTGCGTGGCCATCTCAGGATTCCAATCCCTTGCACATTTTCTTCTTCTTCAACCATCATTCTCTACTTCATGCAAATCATAGGATTCTATTCTTCAAGAAGTCTATTGCATGGTTCTCGTGAAATCATGAAGAATTTCATGGTCTTCATCAAATAACCACTCTTCTTTAATCATCGTCAGATGGATTATATCTCACCATTCTTCACTGTTGTAAATAATGTGTCACCTTTGACACATGTTCTCTGAACATATGATCAATACAACAATCATCTGACTTTCCATTCCTCCATTTCATTGGAGTAATTCTTGATATCATTAATTTTTATCTTCATTGAAAACTATTGACAAAAAATACAAAATTTTACACAAAGTCATCCCAACAGTTTTTATTCTCCATCATTGGAATGTAATTACACAATCCCTCATAAATGAATAAAATGACTAGGGGATCCAAAATCACCATTTCTAAATTCTTATCAGACCCTCATTTTGTACAAGCCTTAAGAAAAAACTACGAGGTATGCCCTCATGTCCTTGTTGGGGAAACCTATACGCCTCTCAATCGGACCCCATGGCCTTCCTCAATTGTCCCCTACATAAACAGAATCTGGGACAAACCTTTTTAAATTATCGTAATGGATGGAAGAGATATGTGAGTAAAAAAAATTAAGTTTTCCTAACCGAAATGAATCTCTATTAATCCATAAATTCTAGGGGTGAACTCTCTGCTCTCCTAAAGAGTTTCCTAGATTGTAGATAACCCATAATATTCCTCATCATGGGTGCCTACATGTCTTAACCAAGTGATAGATTCTCCAGTGTTGATTCTATAAAAGATTTTATCCACTTAGGATTGATATTGAACATCATATGTACTCATTCATAATGATTATCAAATACACCTTGTTGGTGTATAAAGGCACACATATCCACATATAACTTCAATCACTCATGAAAGTTAATTGTTGTAGTAATTCCAGTGATCGTAACCTCAGGAAGGTTGATTCCATATCAATTAAGCCTCCTCCATAATTTTTCCACTATCAACATCATCTGCTACATTACCTAGGCCTCCCAGAGCACGGTAAGGAATGTTTCAGCAGCTAGATGCAATAGAAAATGTTACTTCTTTCTTGAATCCTCTATAATCATTCTTATCCCTGACTGAGAGCTATCTTCCTACTTCTGTGGTTTCTTATAAGGGAGTTCCTTCCCTTTAAGAGGTGGGGTAAAATTTAACCTTAAGATACTTCTTCCACATCCTTGGCCGGAGCCCTTGATACAGAATGAGCACCATGAAATGTATCACTTCTACCACCCATCTGCACCTATTCTGCTTTTGATGAAGAAAATCTACTCTATGTTAATGAAGGATCACTCTAGGATATGATACTATTAAATTTTTTGAACAACCCTAAGAGAGGCCTATTTTTACTTTGGTGGGTGAAAAAAATGATGTCCATCCTCATGCCTTCACGAGTGAACATCCAACAAAACTGATGAAGGATGCAAGGATGTATTTCCTCTTGGATCCCCATATATACAATCTTTATCAGCTACATGATTCATCAAAACTACCAATAAAACCAATAATATGTATAATGGTAAAAATAATTGTTACTTACATTCTTGAGAACCAATACTCTACCACAAATGGTCTAAAAATACTCCTGCTTCTCCGAAGTCCCCTCCAGGTTATCATCCTTCTCACCAGATGGAGTCAAGAATGGATAAAAGTTAATGTTTATTGAATTTAAAATATTGAATGTGACCCCAATATCATTGAGAGTCACCAAACAAACCCAAACTATGTTAAGGACCAAGGACTGCATACCGGCATTCAGAGGGGTAATGGAGTTTGGAAATTACTATCCCCCAAAGTGAGCTATAATCCACCAGTGTAAGAACTAGAATGGACCAAATATCTTCCTAGGCATGCTTACTCTTCCCATTTAGATCAAATGGATATAGATCCAGTCCATCATCAGAACTCCTAGGTTCCCCTAGTTATCAAAATATAGAATTTATTCCATTACAATCATCCCCATAAGAAATCCCTTGTGTGTGTCTCTCACTATAAATAGTTATATGTTGAGGAAGGTTTCCATAAATGTAGTGTAATAAAACACCAAGTACCACTGTCCCATCATATTATAGCCCCACTCTTGGAAGTAACCTTCCTCCACAATCAGCCAATATGATCCTGGTTTCTTCCTCTCTTGCACAGCTAGAATTTATTTCGGCCACCCACCCATCATTGTAGTAGAGCATTCAGAAACATCCTTGGTTGGGTTTCGAATACAGTATCTTAATGGGGGGGGGGGGGCGATGATTTATTACATAAGTTAATTCATCTAGAATGATCTATACTACAATAAATTTTTACTCCCTATTATCCTAGTAATTCATCGCTGGGATGAATTCATTGTATTGAAATTCCATCAATGGGATGTCATTGATGAAATAGAGGTCCCACTGGATGATCCCCTCCCCAAAAATATATAGGTGAAAGGTGTTGGTGTACGTGGACCATCGAGTAATAAGTAATGGAATTATCTCCCAATTATGATATATGTGGAACTCTGATTCCCTTACTACTTCATACAACATGATGTGACACATCTCAACCCCATATGTCTGATAACTGAATCATACCCAACACACACTTTCCCAATCATCAGTGATGTTCCCCTAGCCTGTAGGTCCCAATCCTTTTACTAGCCCACAATGTTGTTCTGAATAATTTTTTTAAGATTTCAACATAACAAGAAATAAACTATTAATTATCATGAATCTTCCAGTGACCATCCTCTTCCATCAAATAATACTGATGTTTTCAGTATCTTCATTCTCCATAGTAGGATGACCTAAGGTGGCAGTGTTCCAGCAGGTATGCTCATCATGATGAGAGAGAAAAAACTGTGGGATATTAACTTATGTGCCCAGGATAACCAAATATTCCATTAGAAAGAAGTTTTTAAGGGAAAGATAGTTATATTGAAGATAGATCCTCTGGATTTTAGTCAATAATCCGAGTAGTTCCTTATTATCATAAACCACACTCCTAGCACGAGGTATTTCTAGATTTCCTACCATTTCAGACCACCAAGTCACAGTAGCAGTTTTGACCATAAATTTTCCAGTATGGTTAGCCATTTCTTAATGATATTTGGATTAAAATACTATATAGTTCATGTATGGGCTTCATTCACTCAAAATATATTTTTATTATAACTTTTTCGGTGGTTAAACAAAAGTCTGAATGAAGCATGGAATGTGTATCATGAAAAGGATTTTCGCAAAAGTATTTTCTGTATGATTGGGATATCATGAAAAGGGATGATTTCCATGAAAGAGATTCAAATTATCATGAATGGAATTTAGATCACTATACATATGTACACTCTTCCTTTTTTTGGCACTCATATGTCAACTTTCACAAGTGCACAATTATTTATGTTTTACCCAAGATAGGAGTTGTATGAACCTATAGAAATCACCCATCCACTTCAGAGTTTCCCTCAGATCCTGAAATTCTTGTCCACTGTCATCACCGATTCCAAGGGGGAATTTTTTTGATTCCAAATTCATGTCTCAAAACCCATAAGGCTAGTTTTTGGTGAACCAAAAATCTGACACACTTAGAAATAACATTATAAGGTTGAGGAGAAACTTGCACACCACTATGGAGTGATGAACTAAAATGATCTATTTCATGTGTAAAGGGATTACACTATAAATTTAATGTATATTTTTCTAAGTAACATCCGGTGAAACATAATTTCCAAGTAACATGTGCACAAAAAGATAGATTTGTGTAAAAAACCCTCATTTTCATGACCATGCAACTACGCATGAAAGGTGACATTTGATCACACATGTTGTGTGGTAAATTCCCACAAACTCCAAGGAGTGTGAACAAAAAATGAGAGATTTGTGTACAAAATCCTCAATACACCACCTATTGTTACAAGAAAAGTGATGTAAAACTACATATGTTTCATGGTCAATCCCCATAGACATAGGGATGAGAAGTACAAAACTCCATTACACTCTATAGTGAAGGTACACAATATCCACTACTGATTTCGACTATAAATAGAAACTCAACAAAAAAAACCTTGGGGAAATATCTCTAGAAGATGAATTGGTTCCCTTGACCAAGAAAATATATATTCTATGATATCAAAAAAATACCAGAATCCCATAGACCCAAAATGATAGGGAACTTTCATGACCGACCATTCATGGGCACCGAACCATATTTTTCTATGATTGAGAGATCCTCATAAAAAACCAATTATGGTTGATTAGGTTAACATAAGAGAATTAGCCTTATGGAAACCATGATATATTTTGAAACCAAATATTTCACACACCCACACCACAAAAATCAATGTTTTTTATTTTTCTAGGTCACATGGTTTGTGAAAATCTCTTTTCATGCAATATAATAAAGATGCATGAAATGATATTCTAATTCCACTCTACTTCATGTGTTTCTACTACCCTATAGTTTTCTCCTAATAATAGTTACCCTAATAGTTGGCCTCCTGGTTGTCAATCCTTCACGATAGTATCTATACGATGCTCTAACCAAAGCCACATGAGTAGTATACATGTTATCCCTAAATTGGTGTCACTAAGGGAATGGATTACCTGTCTCAGTAGATATTACTTATAATGATTCTTTCTATTACCTTGATAATGTCCCACTAATGGTGTAATATTCATCAACATCTGATCTACATGATGAAAAACTACCAAATTCTACATCCTAGTTGTACAATATTAAACTATGTGATAATGTCCTTAGTAGAAGATGTCAAACTACATCTTTCCCTATGTGATGGAAATAGGATTACCCATGTAATCATCATTGGATTCTACTATCTCCTCCACCATGGGATTAAATACCTAGAATGGGATGAACCTATGTATAAGAACCACACTCTCCTCTCTCCACATTGGATGAAACTCAACACCTTGGACCAAAACCCAACACCCTAGAAGAATACATGTGTAATCCCCATTCACATACTCACTACTCGTAGAGGATCTTAGGACGATTTTACATGTAATCCCCACACAATACATCATTGAGGCTCCTTTTGTGACATGATCAACCTTACTGAATGATGTAGACCTTCACAGACTAGTCCTGTCACATGACATAAAATAGTGGAAATGAACTCTATAAATATTGAACTCTGTTTACAAATAAGGAATATAGGATGCCTCCATGAGGTTAAATCCAGAAAACCAAATTCAATTGTGAAATAATATCCTTATGGGGGCACACTACATTATTTATGTGAAAAATATTACCCCTTGAGGAGATACACTCCTCCATACAATTTTTAAATATTCCCCCTTGGGGGGACACACTCACCATCCAAGTGTGAAATAATCCCCATTAGGAAGAAGCACTCCACCACGAAAGTGTGAAACCATCCCCATTTGGGGGAAACATTCCACCACATCAAAGTGTAAAATATTCACCCTTGGGGATACACTTAACCTACAAAAACTCCCCTTTTAAAAAGTTAATCCTATGTGCATCCTATCCCCACAAGATGTTAAACCTCTGCACAACCATCCCCACAAGACATTAAACTTGCACCCATTCTTCTTCACAAGATTATAAACTTGTGACCTGATCTAAAATCCCTACCCCATGTGATAAAAATAGGATTTTTGAGTTAAAATTCCTTGTAATACTTACACCCCTTATTTCAACTACCACATGGTTGTTTTGAGATGCATACGTTCTACACTTGAGATACCTCACACATGAGATTCCATCCAAAATAGTAAGACTTTAAAGGTTCCTAACCTACCCAATCCCTATACATTCCCTATGTTCCCAATGTTAACACCTCTTATAATATAAGGTTTATAACTTATTGAGATAGAGGCGTTATAATTAACTAGCGTCCCACTTGACATAGAAATGCAAAAGGGTTTTATGAACATAGAATAATATAAAATTCCCACTTATATAAAAGCAGAGACATGGTTAATTAAATTAATGTAAGTTTCCCACCTTTGGAATGTGGGATAGCAGGGAAACAGAGAATCACATGTGATTTACTAGACCCGACAAAAGAATATGAAATAGGGATAAAAATGTCAACATAACATAACATATCATATCCAAAATTATTATAAATGTTGTCTAATTAAAAATAAAAATCTTGAAAACACCTAGAAACTAAATACTCAAGGGTAAAAAGAGATATTAAGATACTATTCACACCTGCCTAGTGCGTATCAAATTTCCAATTACCATACAACCATTCGGCCCAAATAAAATTATTGATCTTCAAAAACTTTAACGAACTTTGGATCCTATTCTATAATAGAATTTGTAATCAACCATCTCATATAGGAATGACACATCACTTGACCCGATTCACCACTAGGAATGAATTGAATCCTCCATCCCCATGGAGTGAAAAATAGTTCCTCGATATCCAAAACTCACACAAGGGAATAATTTGACCCTACTATAAGAATATAAAAATGAAACCAAAACAAATAGGAATATGATATGAACCATCCATACAATGGATTTACATGAACATAAATAGTTAGATACATAATTATGAATAGGTGAAAACTAAATAAATAGAGATAATCATCCTTATAATACATAACCATAAATAAACTTTAATAACACTTTTAGATATAAATTAGAAGAATAAATATCATTAAAAAAAATGAAAAAATTGAATGCTTCAGATGATAAATTCAATACACATCATTCGTAATAGAAAAAATTAAACAAAAAAAAACCACTAAAAAACATCTTCATGTTACCCATAATCACTCACCACATCATAACATCTTTAAAAAATAGAACAACATAAACATAAACCCAAAATGAGATTATATTTTGGGTACCAGTATGTATACATGAGAGTTTCATACACCCAATGGTGTATATAGGGTATGAGATGGACACACCATGTGGGATCTCACCGACAAGTTTAGATAATTTCCTTTAAAAAGACATTTCTTCAATAATGGTTTTAAATATAAATATAAATGGATAAGTTTTTCCACATTCAGGTACAATGAAACCAAACAAAATGCAAAATCCATTTTATAAAACATCCCACTTCTTAAATTAAGAATTCTTTAGGATAAATATTTTTATTGAAATTATTTTAAATAAATAAATTAAGTCACTTTAATAAATTAAGGAAAACATCCCCAATTACATTTTCTCAATCCAAAAACATTTATCAAACACATTTAAAAATATAAATTCAATTTTGAGATAAAATCTATTATTTCACAACATTATATTAATCTAATTGAGAGTAAAATAATTCCATCACTAAAATGTAAAAAAACAAAAATAAATAAATTATTATTTGTTCATAAAAAATTAAACAACCAAAAGAATTGTTCTGTAAAAAACTTATTTGTCTAGCTGATACTAATATGTAAAATAACACGATCACATAAATAATTTTCAAAAGGAATAAGATATCATGGGAAACTCACTTGAACTCTTGTAATGTAAACCTGAGCTACTGATCAAAACCCAAGTTTAGAACTAAGGAATAAATTAATGTATTAATGGACCAATATATTTATAATAGCTTTATAATCCATTATATAATCAATCAATTTTTATAGGATGCATAATCAATTTCATTAAAAATCATCATTTCTAATTCAGAAACATCCGTAGTCAATGAAAAATCTTCACTTGTCCTTGAAATTATCTATATCTTATAATATATTCCTACTTATCCAATTAAAGAACACAAAAATGGGGTGAGAAAAATGAATTCCATAATCATCACAAGATAAATAATAAAAGACAATGAATATATCACACATCTCCCTCTAACAACCAACCTTGAAATAGTCCATTTTCACAACCATAAAAATCACATAATTATATCATAATATAAAAAATCCCCCATGGGTACAAAATGGATTTTGGTTATAATAAATACAAGGTAAAAAATCAAAGTTCTCTCATGTTTTAGAAACAAGTTTTTGAAACATTCAAAGTGGGATGATCTTTTAAAACTGTCTCGGTATTCCAAGCCACATGCCATTATTTGAAAATTACTTTATATCATTTATAAAAATATTTGAAATCAAACAATGAAAACCCACATTGGAAATCAATTAAGTAATAAATTCATTTTACCTTTAAATCAATTAAATACAACCCAACACAACTTTTTTATTATCAATGAATAATTGTTAAAACATATCTTCAGTTATTTCATGAAGAAATGTGTTAAAATTCCTCCAACCATTAAAATGAACATTACAAGACACATAAGATATTTAAAAAATACACTAAATAAAAAGTATTTTATTGTAAAACATGAAAAACATGAATTTTTTTTTCATGTGTGATAAACCCTATAAGAATTTATGAATTCAATAGCCACTATCACATACAAAATTAATTTCATAAAAAAAGTGTTTAGAAATCATCATGAATTTAATGAAATGTTTCATAATATAAATGAACAAAAACACCTGCCTCAAATAAAGATGAACCAACTGAAAATGAATTTCCTTCAATGGATATTCTCAACTAATCCAAGAGAATCCCAATAAAAAACCTAACCCTTCCAAATCCTAAAATTAAATCCTCCCATAATACCAAATCTAATACCAATAACCCCTATGGATTACAGGAAAATATTAAATCAAAATGAAACTTGTTTTTGGATGCAGATAAAATTAGAATATAAGAGAATACAAAATAAAAACAAAGATACACCTTGAATTTCTATAAAAAATAGATTAAATCTCTAATAGTGAGTGGGAGTGATATATATGTCATGAAAGGGGGTGATCATTATGTGGAGATTAAGTGAGGGGTTCTAATACCATTAAAATTTATGAGGTAAAATGTGGAAGTAAAATACTATATGATTCTCTAGAGATATTAGGGGTAGGATGAGTAGCTTACTAAACCATATACCAACCATGTGCGATCTAATAGAACCATACAACATGACTCACATAATAAGGTTGTAGAGATTTATTCAATTATTCCCCAAACATGTGGGTAACCCAAACACATAAAATTATTTTTAAATTTTATACTAAAATCCTAAATGGTTTGGAAATCCATCCACCTATTGTATAGAGCACCCGCGTTATGAAATTTATTTCAAACCTTGGTTAGGATATTGGTTTTTCTCTAATCATTTCCAAAACAGACAATCGATAAAAAACACATAAAATATCAAATTTCAATTTTAAAACATATAAAAGATTAAATAACCAAAAGATAATATTAATTAAAATCCAATAGTAAAATGGGGCTTCAATATGATCTGATTGCATGAAATTATTTTTATTCTTATTTTAATAGTAGTTACATTATTTATATTGATTTTTTTCAATCAATTCATATTATATTTTTCTACAATATGTATTAAGTTTTAGTGAGTAGGGTTTTAGTCATTGATTTTTTTAGGAATTTTGAAAAATATTTGTTATGATAAATGGGGATTGAGGAATTTCATTATTATTCTTAGAATCTCGAAAGTTGGACATAGGCATTGAATAATAGGTTGATAAAGTATTTTGGTTCTATATGTGTCAATTTCATGGTAATTGGTGTTTGGGAATAATGAAACAAGTTAGTTTCATTATGGGTTGGAAACATATGATAGAATATGGAATATAACATTAAGAGAAAAATATGAATATAGGAATGCTACTATAATTATGATCTATTTCAAACTGAAATGCACAATTAGAATTAGTATAAAATTAGGTAGATATTTTTTAATATTATAATTTAATTTTTAATTGGACATTCATTTAAATATATGGGATGAAATAGAATAGAATTGAAAGTTGAGTGATATATATATTCATGAAAAATATCCATTATTATATTTAATTCAGAATGGTCCATTGAGATTGTTTAAAAAAAATATAGATCTATATTTTATCTATGGTACCCTTGTAGGGGGTGTGACTTGATCTAGTTGATAACCACTTGGTTTTGTGTTTTCTTTTTTTGTGATACCTTAATTCGTCATTACTATTACTATAATAATTGTTCTTCTTCTTATTAATATTATTATTACTAATATCATAATCATAATCATCATTATTACTTTCATAACAATAAAAATCATCATCAATATCATTATCATAATTACTATCATATATATAAATATGATATGTAAAAAAGAGGTACAAAAAATAGAAAAACTAAATTTAATGTGGGAGTGGATTATTTATAGTATAATTGTGGTTGAGAACATTCCATCTTTGTATCTTGTTATCTATCACTCGCATTAAAAATAAATATTTTCTATTACGAAAATGACACACAAAGTGTTTTAATCATGATATATTTGTGGTAAGATGTTCACATCATCCATAAATATGTAAATACTATAGTTGTGTAACATGTTTGTTTCTTTTTATCAATTAAAGAATATTATATAATTTTTTTTATGTTTATTTTACAGATTTTTTTCTAAAAAACGAGGTACAAAATAATTTTGTAGATGATACATAATATACAGTCTTTTATTAATGTTCATAGTCCATGGACCCTATCATTTAACTTCATGTTCACTATGTATATAATTTTTATCAGAGTCATGAATATATATAAGAATCATAAAGCTATATCTGAAATGTTATAACATCTATTAAGTAAATCACATCGTATCAGGGGACCACAACCATTTCCCTACCATGAAATGATAATTTTCCAATGCCTTGGTGAATTCATATAATAAGGATCTGAGGGGAAAATAGATAAAATTTCAATGAAGTTTACTATAGAGTGTCTATAAAATTATAAAATAGTTTAGGAGTAATGATATATGGGAATCTAATATTAAGACATCAATGTATTTAGATTTATATATTCTTATAATAGATCTAATAAAATACATCAGATAAATAGAGACTAATTATTTAACAAAGATATTACAGAAAGTATGAAATTAGTTTCAGAAGTATTGATTTTGTGATAGTCATTTTTATAAATTATAAAATATTTTAGACTATTTTGAAACATAGTGGTCTTAAAATCCAAAATGAAAAACTAAAAAATTTATTCACACGAAGTAATTTTTTAATGGAAGAATTAATAAATAAATAATTGGTGGTAAGAGGGTTGAGGTGTATTTTTTAATTCATTTAAATAATTTTTATATATGACCAGTGATGTTGAAACTTTCAGAAGCCCAAAGGGTAGTTTTCAGAATATTATCTGAGGGTTTCTTTATTTCAGTATTTTTTTTAAAAAATATTCATAATTACTAAAATAACTAAAGTTATTAGGATATATGTGGAAAAATTTATATTTGAGTTCCTTTTGATGGAATTGTTTTTTAAGAAAAAATCTATTTTAGTGTTAATTATTTTATATTTACACAAATTTATTATTTATACACAATCTACAAAATCTGATGAGAAAGATATTATAATAATGATTATGATATATTACTTCACCTTAAAATATCACTATTTCTATTATGGGTCACCTAATATTGAATTTTTTTTATGATAAGGTAGTTATAGTTATGAATAAATTTTACTTTCTACAATTTTTTATATTTATAATAATGTCATTTTTAGTGAAGGATAATTTTTTTACAATTAGATGAAAGATATTGACAGGTGTTATTTAATACATATTCTTGGCATGTTTATGTATAATATAATATTACAATATTATATATATAAATATATATATTAGGTTATATGTAATGTGATATTGTATGTACACCATAGTGAAAGTGGTGTATAACACATACTAGGATGGGTACCTAATACTTTGGATCTATAAAATAATTATCTTTTTTTATTCCTAGTACCACCTATGAATATTTCAATGAGGTATTACATTTTGGAATAATCTTAGGGGATTTATAGTTTGTTATGGTTTTGATCATTAGTAATATTTGATGAAGGTATTCTTGGGACCCATGGTGGCATGTTTTTCCCTTGAACAATAGATGAATTTATGGTTCTTTATTATTTTATTTTAAGTAAGAGTCTATTAAATAATATTAAATATTTTCAATTTTTATATCACGAGTTTAGTGTAATGAGTAATTTATCACATGGAAACTTATTACACATGCATATAGATAAATATAGAAATCACCACATTGATTAATTTGATCATTTCGATACCAACTGGGTCTTGTATTAACACCCTATAAGAGCACATCAATATCCATGAAGTTATTATTTAATATTTGAATGTTTTAATGAGTTATCACAAATACGATGATGGATATTTTCTTAGTTTTTGAGACTTATAACATTTTAGGATTATAAATTTGTATATAATTCTAAGAAGGATTCCCATAAACAACAAATCATTATTTATTTATTTATTTATTTTAAAATGATCGTCATGAATATAATTATTTTTGTGTATAGTATAACATGACATGATTATTTTTTTTCTATGTATACTCTCCAATAGTGAATTGTATATGATAGTTTACGGAAATATCATAGTTATTCCGAATTAAAATGAAATTAATATTTATTTTTATCATATTGGTATACGTTATTCACTAAGTTAGTAGTCACTTTAAGGAAAGTTTTGGTCCCTCTCCATTCATATAAAACTTCTAGATTTCTATGAGATGTTCTTCATATTTTATAATGATATATAATGAGTTTCCAATAGGTAAAATCATGTTATATTGTGATCCAAAGTTATATTAGATCATGTTTTTTATTTAATGGAATTATATAAATTATATAGGTTAGTTAGGGCAATAATATTTAAAAAATAAATAGAGATGATAAATATATTTATAGAAGAATACAAAAAAAACATAGGGATGTCCAGTAATAGAGTGATGGTCAATATTGTTCATGGTTGTTTTAGTTGAGATCAAGAATATTTAAGGAATTGTTTTATTAAAAAAAAATCACATTTTGAATAAATAATAATTACTTTTGTATTTTTTTTTAAATATAAATAACCTGATAATTCAAATCATTACTCATAATGATTATATATATATTATTCTGAAATAAGATATGTGAGTCTAATGGATCTATTTTAACAAACCTAGAAAAATGGATTGAGTCCATTAGACATATATGATATGATAAAGCCCAGAATTAATTTTTCTTATGATTCTATTCAATGTTTTATCTAATATATATATTTTATAATGTAAATATGATGATGCATTGATTCTCTCTAAAGTAATAAAAAAATATAACTATTCATTGTAATTCATAATTCCATCTTATGGTGGTTGAAGTAAGATATTGGAATAAAATTGTGATTACTAGAAAAATATAAGTGTTTATAAACTTTATAAATGGATAATAGTATGAATTATATGAGAAATGATTTGAAAATAGTCGATGATCAGAGTTGTGAAGATATAATTAATGAAAAAAATATAAATCTCATTGTAAAAATGTTTCTAGATGATAAAAAACTTGTTTTCTAATCGTCATATGAGATACGAAACAAGTGATGATAATTTAATATAGATCTTGGTAGGGAGTTATAAATGTTTAATCTATCATATTTTTTTCAAGATCATTTTATTGATAGAGGATTTTGAAGAAATATTTTTAAAAAAGGATTTTGGAAAGAGTAAACTAAGAAAGAATATGTATCGACATCAAAAAGAGTTTTGAGAAGATAATTTTAAAAATTTTATTGAAATTAATAAGAATAAAATAAATATGTAAAATATTCTCAATAAAAAAATATTCAATATACTGGACACAGGTAGATAAGTTAAATAATATATTTATGAGGTTATCAGATAGAAACTTTCATACAAAGATGAACCTGAAGAAGTTTTTGGGGATCTTTACAATGTATTATGTAAAGAAATTCATTGTGGTAATGATGTGATATCCATTCAATTATTTAATAATCATGGGGTAAGATCATGATTGTAGACTGAATTTCAGGATGGTATGAATAATTTTTATGCTAATATTTTATGAAGGATATTACAATGAAAGTTGACTCCTATTTACTCAGAGCATTGAAGGTAGTCAAACATCAAAAGGTTTGATACGGATGCTCAATCATTAACTGAGAACTCTAATTCTTTTCATTCTACTCTCTAAATTTTCAAAAAGAAACATTCCATTTATTTGGTGTAGTATGTATATTATGAAAATATTGAATTTTTTTTCTTCTAGATGAATTACGAATGAATTGAGGTGATAACATAATAGCTTATAAGATCTTGTATCAAATCATTACACATAATAGCATAGGATGAAGTAGTAATGAATAGATTCATATTATAAATTAGTGTAAAATAAATAGGATTATATGGTGATTATAAGAATAAGGGGTCATTTTTTATCAATCGAATGAGGTACCATAGAGTATTTGATCAAGGGAAACAAATAGATTGTACTAGATAGAGAGTATTAGGTGAATAGGTTCAGAAGAAGAATTTGATAATGAAGTTCCTGATATTTTTTGTGTATGAATGTGAATATAAAGAAGAATAAAATAACATAGTGAATGTTTAATTATAGTTCATGAAGTTCAATGAAATCATTGAATCACGTTAGTGACAGTTATTATATTATTGAAAAATTGTTATATCATGTTATTAGTGTGAGTAGAAAATTCAGTATTGATAGAATATAGTGAATTGTAACTGATTGATATTATATTCTTTCTATAACCACCAAAAGGAATAATTTTAGTGGGTTTTTAGTATTATTTTACATGAAAACCATTCAAAGGAATAAATACTATTTTTGAGTAGTGAATCATGTAAATACCAATGTTCTTATAGACGTGATTATATTTTTTCATCGTGGTCATTTATACCTAAATAAAGACGATGGTTGTTTATAAATAAATAAAACATAAAGGATACGATCATTGATTTACCCACTCACCCCTCTCTGTGTTCACACTAATCCTGATTAGTCCATTAATTGGTATCATTGTGAAGGTTACATCATTGAATCATTTTTGGAGTTTGATGAAAATGAATTTTTTCATGGATTTTAAGAAAATATTTATTATTAATTGTATTAATTTTATTAATATGAATAAATATAATTTAGGTATGTATATAAATATAAGCTAGATTATATAAATATTTTATGAAGTTCTTGAAAATTATAATGATCGTTTTCCTCCTCCCGCTGACGGTGATCCCTTAATAGCTACTTATAAT
Organism: Viscum album; assembly: GCA_963277665.1. NCBI lineage: Eukaryota > Viridiplantae > Streptophyta > Magnoliopsida > Santalales > Viscaceae > Viscum > Viscum album. The sequence continues at coordinate 1,408,647,982 of OY728135.1, forward strand.
ATGAATGTGGGGAAATATGGGAAAGGAAAAGTGTTAGAATTTACTCAATCTCTAAAATTGAATTTCTATTTGATAAATTAATTGGAATTGATAAATTTATCATGGACAAGTTGAAGATCTAGTACAATGGAATTTCACCATTGAATATCTTTGGTTGTGGAGCTATTAGTCATTTTAATGAAAATTATTCAATGGTAAAGTAAGATAAATATAGTGATTATTAATATATGAAGTTATGAATTTATATGAATAATAAGGTAGATAATTAAAATTTATTTTCAATAGGAATTTATAGGATTTTCTATAAGAATAAAAAATTATATTTTCCCTAACATGTAGAAGAGGATGATAGTGATGTGGAAAATGAAATATTTAGTTTTAATGATATGAAAAATTGGTCATTGTAAAAGGGAATGATTTCAAGTTTATTAGTGATAAAAGTAGAATCAATTAAAAATAATTATAAGAGGATAATCTTATGGATTTTATTCTTATAATAGGGTTGATATCATGTCTCTAAATGATTTTTAAACTTGAAATAGAGAACACGAATTTCATTAAAGAGGATAATTATGAAAAAAAGAAAGAATATATCATTAAATATTTTTTTGTTATAATGTATTTATGATATGATGAAGTTATTTTATGGGGGTAAAAATAAATTTCATGGGTGAAGAAAAGATATGTTTTTTTTGAGAAAGAGTTTTTTTGGTTGAAAAAATTATTGAATCAAATCATCAAATAAAAAACTTCCATATCTCTACTTCAAAAGTTGGTCAAAGTTATAAGTTTTGTAAAAATGATAAGGATAAAAAATCAGCATCCACATTTTATAAAGAGATTTAAGATGTTCAAAAGTGTAATAATTTCAATATAAGAATATGTGTAGACAAAAAAAGAATATTTTATAATCCAGAAATTGATATGATATCAAAGTTGAAATCTAAAACCGCTATAGCTGGTGATTCTATTAAGGCTGAGAAGAAATATAGGTTAATGAAGTTTATGTTTTGAGTCTACCATATCTTTTTTTCTATTGAATCAGACATGTATGATATTTATAAAGATGATGGAAAATAGGTATATAGTTCTAGAAAACATATATGTTATAGGGTAAAATGTTTTCAAAAAATACTCTTGGTATGGTAGAGGCATTGTGAATAGAGAAAAAATGTGTTAGTGAAATAATTAACACTAAAATGTATCATGGAGGTATTGTATATAGTGTTTGAGGTGTAATCAACCCAATCAAAGAATATTACCTTAAAATATATCTTGAAAAAAGGAATAGATTTCAACATATATAATTTGTTTTTGAAAGATTTGATATGTTAGGACATCTTACTAAAGGAAGTATATTAATGAAGCCACATAGACTTTTTTTTGGTGAAAAATCTAGAAAACCTCATGTCATTGATGAAAAAGGAAATTTAATGGTCTTTGTGGTTGTAATTTCTCCCAAATACACAAAAGGAGGGTAAGAAAGGTTATTGGATAGTGGGTGTTCTAAATATGTAAGATCCCAGATCTTGGAAAGGTATATTGCCATTTAAGTTTTGGTTTTAATCCCTTGTTTTGGTTAATTAAGTTCTTACCCAAGTCTTAGATGAGGCTCAGTGGTGTTCCAAGGGTTCAAGAAATGAAAAGTGGAGAAAAATGGGTTTTTTGGGTAGGTCGCATGGTCTGTGCATGGTTAGTTTTCATCATGTAGAAAACCCAGGTAAATCATGCAAGAGGAAGTTTTTTAGGACAATATCCTCCGCATGGTTTTTGCACGGTTTGGAAAACCTTGAGGCTAAACCATGAGAGGGGGCCTTTTTGGTTCAGAAGCATCCACACAGTTTGCGCACGGTTTGGCAAACCATGCGGGTAAACCGTGTGGCCCAGAAACTTCTAAAAAAATTTACAATTTTTCCACTCTGGGATTTTTAAACCCAACTCGATAATTCCTACCATTTCTCCTCTCTTAACCCTAGGGACAAACCAAATATCCCATGAGCTCCAAGATATCAATCTCCCTCATTTCTCAGGATTTCTTGGCACCGTTGGTTGCAGATCGAAGCTCTGGGTAAGGCTAATACCATCATTGCTTATCTTTTGAGGTTGGGGAATCAATGGATGGTTGAAGTGGAATATATGGGCTTTATTAAGAGTTTTTTCAACCAAGGAATCTAGGAAAGTGGTCTACAAGTTATATCCCATGGTTTATTTGAGGATTTGTGCATGTGTGGTTTTTTTCTTGGGTGTCTCTTGGTATGTTTTGGTTAAACATGGAATGTTTTGAAAAAATGGTTATTAAAAAGGTAAAGGGGAACCCTCACCATCCCCATGGGATGCGTTGAGGGTGATGAGACTGAACTAGGTCTGTCCATGGGGTGATCCAACCCATACGGACCTAGGTATTTGTGATGAACAGGTGATATTGTTGTGTAATCATGTAGAGCCTTTGATAAATATATTGACATGACATCTTGTGTTGGGTTAGAATCTAGGTGGTGCACCTAGGATTGATAATAACCTAAGGGAGTTTTGGTTAATATGTAGAAATGATCAAATACAATAATGGAATGGGTTATGGGCATTGTAATGAATCCTAGTGAATTAGGCATAATGAACCCAACCTAGAGACACACACACAATGAATGAATGCTTAGTGAGATAAGTATAATAAAATGTAATTGGGATAAATGGTTAAATGATGTGAAATGTGGTAAATGTGTTAATGGGTTAAGGAATGGTATTAACCCTCATGTTATTATTATAGTTTATGTTTGGCTTGGGAAATGGTTGTGATGTTGTGTAAATGGTTAATGGTTACATATATGTACAGAATGTGTACATAGCCTGGTAGCGTGGGGTATTGACAGAGGTTATACACCCACGAGTAAAGTTAGACCAAGGCTCTAAACTCCACCCCTAATGAACAGGGTAGGTATAGGATTGATGCTCTGTTTTCCTATCAGTTGCATCCACTCGGACTGATGCTTCGTAGTGAGGATATGGTTGACATCCACCCAAACTGATGCTTCAAGGTGAGGATATGGTTGGCATAGAGAATTTGGTCCAAGTGAGGCAGGACAACTGTGTGTTTTCATAAAGTATGTGATTGTGTACTTTAAGACATGTAACTTGTTGTGTTTAATAAACCCATGATAAATGTGATGGAAATGATATGTAATGGGAAATGGGATGAAGTGGTAAGATAAGAAAATGATAATAATTATTGGTAATGGATATAAACTACCTAAGGGCACTCAGTCTTCCGTTGTCATTTTTTATTCATTTCCCTTTTTAATGCACAATTGTTTATTCTAGATATTTTGTAGACACTGTTGGTGGTGGCCTGTTGAGTTGTACTCACACCCTACTTGGGCCGCCATTGGGTACCCGATCAGACTTCATTTTTTCAGGTCACAAGAAGGGAAAAGGCCCTTTCTAGGTAGTTGGGTTGGCATGAGTGTATGTGGAGGAGGACCCAAACATAGTGTTGGGACCATTTTGGGGATTTTGCAGTTTGTATTTATTTTGGGGTTTGGTTACCTTTTCACATGTATCATGGAATGACATATTTACTCTTGGAGCTAACTGTACCCCATTTGGGAATGGTTGTTTATGACTTTTCTTGTAATATTGATTATTGTTCTACTATTTTGTTTATTTTCTATTATGGATTACTCTGATGAAAAGGGGGTATAGTCTCCCTAATTGATTATTCAGACCCCCCGCTGCTAGTCAGCAACCTTTTGCGTATGACGAGGCGTCTTAAGGTCATATAACCACCTATCTCGGAGCATCGATTTAGTGGATTCCGGGTCAGGGATGTTACAAAGTGGTATCAGAGGAGGTATTTCTTTTCCTTCCCTGAAATATTGTTATTTGGGATGGTAGAATGGAGTTAGGATGTTTCAGGCCTTGTTAATGAGCCCATTCTTGGGAGTAGCTAAACCATGTGTGAGGGAAAAACCAAGTCACCCAGGGAAAAAATTGTTGTTCTTGATTGTACAATGTTACAGTTGATGATATTTCACCATTGGGTGATGCACATGTTGTGTGATGTGATTTTTTATTATATTTGGATTGTGGACTCAATGGAACAAGGTTGTTCATTCATTCATCATTGTAGGTACCTAGAGAGGTAGGTGACATGCATCATGGTAGGCACACACAGGTTGGGTGTGTGAGGCATGAAGGATAGAATTCACATTTGGTTTTGATAATTGAAAAGGGAAAATGTGGTAAACTAAAAAATGCAAGTGGGTAAAGATAAACAAATGATAAGTGACGACAAATTAAGTATGATTAGTTAAGGGTTGTAATGAATTGAAAATATTTTTGTAACATTTTTTGTGATATTTTCGGTGTTTTATGGTTGTTTACCCCTTGTGGACCATGGACCACTATAGTGATGGTCGTGGTGATGTTTTCAGAATACTAAGGATTATTGGGATGGTGCATGTTCGGTGGGTTCTTGTGGACGATGAATAGATTTTTTGTTGTGAAATTTTGAATGTTCTTTGGTATGTGTTCTAAACCTATTGTTTGGAATTATATAGAAATGCTTCCATGACGTCGAGCGCCGGTTGGGAAGAAAGAGGATGTTTCTAAAAACACACCTCCAGTAGAGGGGAAAGAGAATGTGGTGATCCAAGAAGGTAGGGAAGAGCAGTTCCAAGAGAACATGGCACATTTTATGCAGATGACGGATCAGGACCCAGGGCAGGTTTCACCGAGTATGTTTGAGCTAGCCAGAGAGTTTCAACAACAACACCCTCCAACCTTTACCATAGAGTGTGGGCAAGTGGAAATAGAGTTCTATATAGAGTCTTTCCAGATAATATTTGATCATCTGGAGACTCCCGATGTGAAGCGGGTTAAGTTGGAAACCTACATGTTATGGGGCCAAGCAAAGCATTGGTGGGAAATTCTATATCAGATCGAGCAGGATGAGGGGATATAGTGGAAAGATTTCTAGGAAACTTTTTTGGAGAATTTTTACCCAGAGACATTTAGACAAGAGCAGGCTGTAGATTTCATGAGCCTAACTCAGGGATCGAAGTCGGTGATAGAGTATGCTGGCCACTTCACTAACCTACGACACTTTTTTCTAATGTTGGCGGGGAATGATGCAACAATTGAGAGGCATTTATAGGATTGGATGTGGCACAAGATCAGGTCTCAGTTGAATATCTTTCATTTGAAGAGGTTTACAGAGGTAGTGGATTAGGAATTGATCTCGGAAGAGAACCTGAAGATAGTTTCTGGTAGTGGCTTGTCATGCTAGCTGGGTAGACAAGTGGTGAAACTTAAGGGGGTCGAAAGCATCGTTTTGGATGTTATTAGTAGGGTGGAAGTGTTAAAGGTGTCCATAAGAGAGGGTCATCCTCTTAGGGTGGTTATTGGGTGTTCTTATATTAGTGTGGCAGGACAGGGCACATGCATTTCTAGTGTCCTCGACCTCTAGTTGAGTGCCGATTGTGCAACATATTATGACACGTTCAGAGGTTCTGCAAGAAACCTTAGTAGGAGAGTATGAATGTTGGTGATAGGAAGATTCCTAGTAGAAAAAAGGTATCATTTTCTCCATATCAGGTAGGTAGTTGGAGCTCCATGGGCCGCACAAGTAGGGGCAGTGGATGTGGGACTCCAGGTTAGGATCGCCCATGCCAGTAGGGCAGTGCAGTATAGGGAACGTAGGTTGGATCCTAGGGTAGAGGGGCCTTCCAACTTCATTTAGTTCATTCTGCACATGGTGATGGTGAGGCTGGGCGATCGACAGTTCGAGGTATGATCCTTATAGCTTCAAATCTTGTTATTGCGTTGTTTGACACTAGTTCCACAAAATCTTTTATTTCTTCTCATATTGTGGTAGTGTTAGATTTTTCTTTGTAGGATGTGTGTGGGGTTATGTTGATTGACGCTCTGTTGGGGGAGAAAAATGAAGAAATCAGGCAGTGCAAGGGATGTGTTCTAGAAGTTGGTGGGTATCATTTCCAGTGGGACTTGTTCCTTCTCGAGATGTCAGGGTTTGACCTGATCTTGGGTATGGATTGGTTAGTTTTGTATCGGGTACACATAGATTGTTACCATCGCAGGGTATTGTTTAGGTCACATGAGGGTGATACTTATGTACATCGCGAATAGTGGGATGTTAGAGTAGGTTGTGTGAGACCGTTCTATTGGCAGTTGGATAGGATCATGGCTCAATTATATTTTCTTGAGCTTGATGGTGAAAGAGGAGAACAGTCTATCTTCCCTCCGATAGTGGATTTGTTTTAGGATGTATTTCTTAAGGATTTATCAGGGTTTCCACCTAAAAGGAATGTTGAGATTACAATCGAGTTGCAGGTGGGAGCAGAGACAGTTTCTATTCCTCCATACCAAAGGAAACTGGTAGAACTCTATAATTTTAAGGTTTAGCTTGAGGAGATGGAATTCAAGGGGTTTATAAGTCCTAGTATATCTCCTGAAGGATCTTCTGTGATTTTTGAAAAGAATGCTGACAGGTCATTAAGTCTATGCGTTGAGTATCAAAAGTTAATTCAGATGATGGTGAAAAATCGATACCCTCTTCCTAGAATTGATGACCTATTTGACTAGTTGAGGTGTGCATCTGGGTTTTCTAAGATTGTTCTAAGATCAGGTTTTCACCCGTTGAGGGTGAGGCTTTCTGATGTACCACTTACAACTTTTAGGAGTCGATACGGGTTGTTTGAGTTTTTGGTGATGCATTTAATCTTGACCAATGCACCAGAAGTTTTCATGGCATTGATGAACGGAGTCTTTCATCCTTATCTGGATTAGTTTGTGGTTGTTTTGTTGAAGAAGTATCAGTGTACTCAAAAACTCAAGACGATCATGCCCAATATCTTAACATCGTCTTGATTACAATAAGAGAGCATAAAATTTATGCTAAGTTGTCAAAGTGTCAGTTCTAGATTGGAGAAGTGAATTTTCTGGGTCACATCATCTCTAATTCTAGTGTGTCAGTGGCTCTAGATAAATTGCATGATGTTGGGTCTTAGGAGCATCCCAAGAGTGTTTCAGACATTTGGAGTTTTCTGGGTTTGGACGGATATTACCATAGGTTCATTCAAGATTTCTCTTGTTTGGTAGCACCAATGTCAGGCTTGACTAGTAAGGGAATAAGTTTTGAATAGTCAGAGTATTCTGAGAGTGACTTTCGAGAGTTTAGAAATCAATTGACGACCGCACTGATCATGATCTTAACTGATCCAGGTAGGAAGTATGTCCTGTTTTGTGATACGTTCTGTATTGGGGTTGGGGCTGTGTTGATTCATGATGAGTGGGTTGTGGCTTATGGGTCGAGTAAATTGAGACCCCTTTAGAGTAATTATCCCACCCATGATCTTGAGTTGGTAGTAGTAGTGTATGACTTAAAGTGCTAGAGGCACTACTTTTTGGGGGAACAGTTGATGGTGTATACTGACCACAAGAGTTTAAAGTATATCTTTTTGTAATGGGATTTGAATATTCGACAGCGAATATGGGTCGAGTATCTCAAGTCTTACTACTTTGAGATGGTATATACACTGGGGTAAAGGGAACAATTTTGCTGATGCTTTGAGCAGGAAGGCTCAGAACTACGTGGTTCAAGAATCTAGCACCGATTTGAAGGTGATGGCATTTTTTGCTAAGATTCCCCTGGAGGTGCGAGAGGAAAACAGTCAGGTGACTCTTCCTTCTATGGTTGTTGAATAGATTCTTTTGATCCATGTTAAGGTAAGTCGTCTTGACGATCCTGAATGTTTTTCCATGAATGAAAGACTTAATGGTGTGGATCCACCTTCAGGTTGGGTCGTCGGTGTGGATGAGGTTGTTTGTGTTCATGATCATGTGGTTGTGTCAATGTGCATGTGGGAAGAGTTTATGCATGAGTTCCATTCATAAAAATGGAATGTGCATATTGGGTTGACCAAGATAAATCATGATATCCGTAGGTAGTTTTGGTGGCCAGGAATAAAAAATGATGTTGTGGGATTTGTGGCAAAGTGCTTACCTGTCAGCAGGTGAAGGTAGAGCATTAATGACCAGGTGGACTGTTACATCCATTTCCCATTCTAGAATGGAAGTGGGGCAATGTGACGAAGGATTTTGTGGTGGGTATTCCAATGATGCCTCAGAAGAATGATGAAATCTGGGTGGTTGTGCAACGACTAATGAAAGTGTCTCATTTATTACTGTTTTAGGAGACTTGTACAGTTGATTAGTTGGGTGAGCTATATGTTAGGGAAATATTATTGTTTCATGGTGTACCACATACTATAGTTTCAGATCATGATCCTTGTTTCACATCTCATTTATAGAAAGGGTTGCAGAAGGTGCTAGGTACAAAGGTTCTATTGAGTACGACTTTCCACCCACAGACAGACAGGCAGTTGGATCATAGAATCCATGTGTTGGAAGACATGTTGAGGGTTTGTGTCTTTGATTTTGGTGGTTCCTGGGAAAATCACCCGTCACTTGTTTAATTTTACTACAACAATAGTTTTCAATCTATGGTTTAGATGGAACTGTTTGAGGCTCTCTATGGGAGGTCGTGTAGATCTCCTCTACGTTGTTTGGAGGCCGGTGAAACTGAGTTGTTGGGAACAAGTCTCCCACATGAGACATTAGAGGAGGTTGAGTTGATCTGAAAATGGATGGAAATGGATCAGAGTAGGAAAAGTCATATATGGATTAGAGATGTAGACCTCTTGAGTTCACGGTGGGTGATAGTGTGTTCTTTTGGGTGTTTCCAAGGTTGGGTCACCGACGGATTCAGAAGCAGGGAAATTTGATGCCCAGGTATGTGGGGCCGTTTGAGATTGTGGAGAGTATCAGGTCAATGGTGTACCGATTGGATCTTCTACAATGGTATAGCGGGATGCATGATGTATTTCGTGTGTCACAGCTTAGACGGTATCAACCTGACTCAACTCACATGGTGGATGTTGAAGATGTTGTTCTAGAGGCTGATGCGTCCTTTAAAGAGCATCCAGTTTGTGTCATGGATCATAGTAAGAAAGTCTTGCAGGTTAAGGTTATTCCATTGGTGTGAGAACTATGTAATAATGGAAACATTCATGATGAAACGTGGGATCTGGAATTACATATTCATGCTCAGTGGCCCGACCTATTTTCCTTGGAAGTGAAATGAAGCTTGGGAGCTCGGCTCGAGGACGATCTGTTAGAAGGTGGGGAGGTTGCAAGATCCCCAATCATGGAATGGTATGTTCTCATTTATGTTTTGGTTTTAATCCCTTATTTTGGTTAATTAAGTTCTTACCCATGTCCCAGAGGAAGCTCAGGGGTGTTTTGATGGTATGGGACTTGAAAAGTGGAGAACACGGGTTTTTTTGGGTAGGCAGTACGGTCTACGCACGGTTAGTTCTAGCAGTGTGGAAAACCTAGGTAAACCATGCAATAAGATGTTTTTTTGGACCGTAGCCTCTGCAGGGGTTTCACATGGTTTGGAAAACTATGCGAGGGGGCCTTTTTGCGATAGAAGAATCTGCATGGTTTGCGCACGGTTTGGAAAACCGTGCGGGGAAACCGTGTGGCATAGAAACTTCTAATAAAATTACAATTTTTCCATTCTGGGATTTTTAACCCCAACTCAGGAATTCCTCCCATTTCTCCTCTCTTCACCCTAGGGATGAACCAAATCTCCCAAGAGATCCAAGAGACCAATCTACCTCATTTCTAAGGCTTTTTTGGTGTCGTTGGTTGCGGATCAAAGCTCTGGGTAAAGCTAATCCCACCCTTGATTCTCTTTTGAGTTTAGGGTTTGTATCTTCTTATACTCTCCTTCTGAAGCTCTAAAACCATACTCCTTGTGCAAAATTTAGGTTTAAACTTCAAAGGTTGGTTGAAGTGTAATCTAAGGTTATGATTAAGAGTGCGTTCAATTACAAAATTGAGGTAGGTGGTCTACAAGTTATATACTATGGTTTATTTGAGGATTTGTGCATGTGTGGTTTTGTTCTTGGGTGTCTCTTGGTATGTTTTGGTTACCCATGGCATGTTTTGGTAAAATGGTTATTAAAAAGGAAAAGGTTACCCTCACAATCCCTATGGGATGCGTTGAGTGTGATGATACTAAGATAAGGCCACCCATGTGGTGAGGCGACCCTTCCAGACCTAGGAATTTGTGAAGAACAAGGTAGATCGTTGTGTAATCATATAGATCCATTGATAAACATGTTGATGAGACTTTTTATGTTGGGTTATAAGTTATGTGGTTCACCTAGGATTGGTAATAACCTAAGGGATATTGGCTTAATATGTGGAAATGATTAAAGACCATAATGGAATGGGTTATGACCATGATAATGAAGGCCAGTGAATTAGGCATAATGAACTGAGCCTAATGAGATTGGAACAATGAATGAATGCTTAGTGAGATAAGCATAATAAAATGGAATTGGGATAAATGGTTAAATGAGGTGAAATGTGGTAAATGTGTTAATGGGTTAAGGCATGGTATTAACCCTCATGTGATTGTTATGGTTTATGTTTGACTTGGGAAATGGTTGTGATGTTGTGTAAATGGTTAATGGTTACATATATGTATAGTATGTGCACATAGCTTGGTAACGTGGGGTATTGACTGAGGTTATACGCCCACTGGTCGAGTTGGGATGAGGCTCTAAACTCAACCCCTCTGGCACAGAGTAGGGATAAGACTGATTCTCGGTTTCCCTATCGGTTTTATCCACCTAGACTGATGCTTAGTGGTGAGGATATGATTAAAATCCACCAGAACTAATGCTTCAAGGTGAGGATATGGTTGGAATGAGGAAGTTGGTATTGGTGATATAGGACAACTGTGTGTTTTCCTCTTGTATGTGATTGTGTAATTTAAGTTGTGTAACTTGTTGTGTTTAAAAAACCCTTGATAAATGTGTCAGAAATGATAAGTAATGGGAAATGGGGTGAAGTGGTAAGATAAATAAATGGTAATAATTGTTTGTAATGGACCTAAACTAGCTAAGGGGACTTAATCTTTCCTTGTAATTTGTTATTAATTTCCCTTTTTCATGCACAATTTATTATACCTGATATTTTGTAGACACCATAGGTGGTGGGATACTGGGTTTTACTCACACCCTACTCAGGCTACCATTGGGTACCTAGGAAGACTTCATTTTTTGAGGTCAGGATAAGGGAAAAGGCCCTTGCTAGGTATTTGGGTTAGAATGGGTGTACATGGTGGAGGACCCAGACTTGGTGTTGGGACCATTTTGGGGATTTTACAGTTTTTCTTTATTTGGGGTTTTGTTTACCTTTTCACTTGTAGCATGGCATGGTATATTTACTCTTGGACCTGACCGTACCCCATTTAAGAATTGTTGTTTTTACATTCTCTTGTAATATTTATTATTGTTCTGCTATTTTATTTCTTTTATGTTTTTGTTTACTCTAATGAAAAGGGGGTATAGTCTCCCCAATTGATTATTCAGACCCCGTTTCTTTTCAGCAACCTTTGGCATATGGGGTGGTGTGTTTAAGGTCATGTAACCACTCGGCTCGGAGCACCGGTTTAGTGGATTATGGGTTGGGAACGATGAAAAATATATGAAATGAAATATCATAATTTTAAATGATGAGAAAATTTACCAATAAGGGATAGAAAAATTTGGAAATGATGATTCCATTACAATCAATTTGAATGGATCTAATATTATTGGAAAAGAAAATTCCTAATATAAAAGATAATTATATTTTGATGGATCATAACACAACTTGTTATGTGTTTTAAAACATTATGATGATGAAAATAATATTTTGTTCAGAAGAAAAGATCTTGTTGTTAAAATTATTGATGATGGGATATTTATACCAAGGGGATAATGAATCATGGTTATCTTATTTCTTGTTGTTGGTGTGTATGATTTGTGATATTTGGACATGACGGAAGAAAATTAGGTACGGAATAAGGGAAATAGATATATTTGATAAAGTAATACGATAAAGGAATAAAATATATAAAGTATTCTTCATATTCCTAATAGGTCGAGATAAAGATATTAGTGTTATTTAATATGACAAAAATTGAAATTTTCAATCTCAATACATAAGAAAGTTGAGATACATTAAACTACTCCATTAGAACTAATAATAGTACATAATAAAAAAATGGGTAGATGAATGATTATATTGAATATCATGGAAATCAATATGAATTTAGTATACCATACATATAATAATAGAATGGTGATGTTGAAAGAAGATATTGTAGTTTGGTTGATATGGCTCAAAGTATGCATATTAGACATGATGCTTCTCAACTATTTTGAAGACAAGCTATTGGAGTTTTAGTTCACATTCATAATTTTTTTTATAAAGGGTAACTCATATTTGTCTTCTAAAAATAAGTATAATAAATAAACCCCTATATAGATATACATAATGGTTTTTTTAATCCTCACCATATCAATTCCCAATATTAAAATAATGGGACTCTTTACCAAATATGTGTTAATATTATATTTCCAGGATAACCCACTAATTTTAGGTGGAACAAGTTTCATAATAATGAATGTAAAATAATTATTTAATCTATATATGTTATGGTACTAGAATATTTTGATATAAAAGATTAATAGTTGGTTCCATATATGATAGGAACCTATGATAAATAGGATTCAATTAAATAAAATAAAATAGTTATTGAAGTAAGTGAGAATATGTACGTTATTTAATAATAAGATTATTACTTAGTTATTTAAAGTGAGAGGGACACTATCACTCATATACTCCTAGTCTGAGAAAATAGGTGGAGATCTCAAATTTCATTGGTTCTCAAGGAAAATATTCTCAATGTATTGAAACATTAATGATAGTCTCACGTACCTCTTTGTATTAACAAGATGAGCCAAGATATATTGAAGAAGGTTTGAAATATCAAAAGTGGATTTATAAAGTGAAACATGAATTGAATTTGATTGACATGAACGAGATATTAGAAATTATACCCATGCCATAAAATAATAATTTTATAAAACAAAATGGGTTTAAAAAAATATAATTAAATGGTTGAAGTGATTGGAAAAAAGGACTGAATATTTTGTAAAGTATACTATCATGTTTAAGCCATTGATTTTGTGGTTGTATTTTCCCTATTATAATAACTTGAAACCACAAAAATTATTATTATTTTTATAATTATTTTTTAATTAAGATATATGATATTTTAGATAGATTTAAAGTCATTTTCTCTTAGTAAATATCTTTATATATATTTTTATATTGATAAACTATGTTGAATCATGCTTGGTTTAGTGGAAAGAAATGTGTGAAAATTGGAAAATGATTAATACAAGTTCATGAATTATTTAATATATTAGTATTATATATTAAATAATTTTTTGGAAGTGGAAATTAGGGAAAGTAATAGTTGATAAAAATCTCTTCATCAATGAAAATCAAGTTTTCTTCCTTCATTATAATTATTTAGGCAGATGACATCATATTTTTAGGGAATAATTATGAAATGTGTGAAAATGTTTCAATGGTTATAATGAGGATATTTGAAATCTCTATCCTATGATAAATGAAATAATTTCATGGAATAAAATTATATAAAAATAAAAAAATAATTTTTCTTTTATCAATAGAAAAATTATAAGGAACAATAGAAAAAAATTTCTTGGAAGATTAAAATCCAATTTTCACACTTATTTTAGTGGGATAAATGTTGTAAGAATATGCTAATAGAAATAATGATTATCCAAAAGAGTATATAATGTTCATTGGAATATTATTATATAAAACATATTCAAGGGTATATATAGTGTATGTACTTTCACATTGTTCTAGGTATCAACATATACCTAAGGAATCTCTTAAAATAGCTTGGAAAAGAAATCAAGGATACAGTAAATGAAAAATTTATTTCAGAATAAAATATTACATCTTTGGAAAGATTGATCAGTTTGGTTATAAAAATTATTATTGTAAGAGTTTTATCAATTAATAAAGATATAAACCTAGTGAATTTTTCATCCACAACACAATTAATGTGGATGAATACACAACTAAAAGATTTATTAGTTGATGTGAAGTTTATCCTTCATTAAGGGTTGTGAATAAAAAATTTCTATAAATCACATTAAGAATCTAGTGAAGCATTTTATATATGATAAATCTTATATTAAATGTCACTTAATCCAAGATATTGTGGAATAAAATTAAATAAATATAGAGTTTGAATATATAGTAGAGAATGTGGATAATATATTCATGAAACCATTTCTGAAGGAAAAAAATATAGAATATGATTTTGATTCTGGGTGTACCACATCACTCCCTTCAAGGATAAGGAATGTTATTTCTATTCCCAATATCATATTGAGTTTGGATATTTTTTACCTTGGGGATAAAGTGTGTCATAAAAATTTATCCATTGGAATGTGCATTAACTATAAAGGGAGAGAATATATTTTATTGGTTTATTTAGAAGTGGTAAGATGCATGCTTGGTGTGTGTGTAATTTTTTATTAGTTTTTTGTACTATTTGCAACAAATAATTCTTCCTAGATCAGGTTTCAAGACATGGTAATGGAGGATGTTTGAAAAAAATTGAACCACTACATTATTTGCATAATGGTATTGTTGATTCAATAATTCTTGTATCCAACATTGATTCCTCTCATGTATGATTATAATTATTGGGTACATAATTAATTTCATGAGTTTCAATGTTTCTATGATTTATATTCCTTAGTTTAAGACAAATCCAAATAAAGGAGATTGTGGGGATGGAGAATATTTGAGGTGTTTTTTAGAAGGAGTTGGTCGGTAATTTAGAATGATTAATTATGAATTTTATGTTTCTATAAAATATAAATATTTTAACAATGTATATCTTATCCAATATTATTTCAAGAACGATTGGTCTAGAATCAGATACATGATTCCAATAGATCAAGGTGAATGGTCAGATTCTAATAGAAAGAATTCATTATAATGAAGTGATTGGATGTAGTATGACATTATGTGTTTATCCAATTATATTATAATTTATATCAAATATTAATGTTTGATAAACTTAATCGAAAGATGAATTACTATTATTAAAATTAGAAAATATCAATAATATTTTATAGAATTTTTGATTCTATGTTATATTGATTAAAGGATGGTTTCAGTGGACCTTAGTGGTTCCTATACAAAGTGAAGTGTTGTAGAAGTCATAAATAAGGATATATGTGAATTCTACCAAATGGAAAAAATAAAATTATTAATAGGAAAGGTAGTGATGTTTTAGTGATTGATCAAAACATGATGCTTATTAGAAAAATAATTCGAATTGATCTAATAGAGGATTCCAAAATTTTCATCAAAAATAAGAAACATGTAATTATCATCAAAAAAATAAGTTAATATGGAGTTTAAATATTTTTAATAGATAGATATTTTGGGGAATATTTTTATGGTAGGGTATTCCATATGAATCCATCATACATTTTCTTTCATAAATATTTTACTAGATAAATAATGTTTAGGTGTATCAGACAAAGTGTTCCAAGAAGAGACTTAAATTAATATTATTTGAAGTGCTATTTGATAAAGAAACTTCTAAGGCTTATATGATGAAAAATATTATTTCTATAAGAAATATGGATATCAAAAAAATATGATATTTACGATGTAACTATAGAGATAAGTTCTATCAAAGATTAATAAAAATTATTTTGGGTATTTTTTTAATTCTAGTGGAAATACATAACTATGATGATGATTAGATATTAATTTAAAGATTCATTAACAATAGAGAATAATTGTGATTATATCATACATTCATAAAAGATAGAAGAAAATATATGATCATATATTAGGAAATTCATTACAATTAGTGTTGACTACTATTTATTTAGAGGATTGATGGTGGTCAGAAATCGAAATGTTTGAGAAATATGATAAATGTTTTAAAGGAAACATTGAATATTATGTTCATAATTAACCCTAACATTCAATAGAAGTATTGAATAAATAATTTGGATAATGTTTACTGATAAAAAGTTGTTGATTTTTTTCCATTGGGTGAATTGTTAATGAATTGAGGTGCTAACCAGATATATTTAGATATATTATGTTAAATCATCTAATGTAGTAGCTCCAGAGGAAGTGGTTCATGATACAGTATTAAAATCAATTGGTATTAAAAAAACATGAATAACATCCAATATGAAAAATAGGTAATTAGTCGGTATCAAACAATATATACCATATAGAGTGTATCATATTAAGGACAAGAATTTATGGTAGTGAACATATATTATTATACATATATGTATGGATGAAAAATATTATACTAAATATCTTTCATAATATTTATGTTGAAGGTGAAGAAGAATAATATGACCATCTAATAAGGAAAATGTCAAGAATGTTCCAGAAATATTGTGATAATGTTGAATCCTTCTATTGAAGGTTATTTTTTTGTTGAATTTTTATTACTTCTTATATATGCATGAAGCACATGTAGTATTAAAAGAGTATAATAATATGAAAGTGATATAAATTTATTGATAATTTTAACTTCTAAATGTACTATTTTATAAAGTTAGTGTGGTATTAGACTACATAAAAACCATTCCAAGGTCTATAAACACTTATTGAGATGTAAACCTTGTAAATTCAAGTTTTACTATGGGTGTACTTGATTAATATTTGTTTAGTAGATTCATTTATCACTATAAAAGGGTGATGGATTTTTTTACTATAAGAAAACATTAAAATATAATATCACTTATTCACCCCTCCCATGTCCAGGATAACATACATATTTATTATTCCTCATAATTCTTATGTCTATTTAGATTTTATAAAAGTCTTAATCATTGAAAATTAGAATATAATATGTTTTATGTATTATAATAGTCATATAATAATTAGTTCATATAGGTATGGGTTTTAATTATTGAATATGTTGGGAATTATTTTTTTCATGGAAAAAATATGGTGATAGTTTGATGATAATTAAATTTCAATATTAAATAATCTATGTTTTAATTGACGTTTTTCAATGGATAATTAATTTATAGGAAGAGAATAGGATATATAAACAAGTTCCATTTAGAAAAAATTTGAAATATATCATTGTTTCTTTGATTTCAGGTTTATATGACCATTATTGATATATGATATAACGGAATATATTATTTGTAAAAGAAACTTATATATTTTGTTAATTAAATTTTTATCTTGTTGATATAATGACATTATATGTTATATATGGAGTTCATTTTTTATGATATCTAATTGTGATATGAGAGTTGTTTATGCCATATGGTTTTTTGATTAAATTATATATATTAATAATTATTATAAAATAACACCCCTATATTCTACCAAAACTCCCCCATGGATCATATAATATTCAATTAAGAAAATATATAGTGATTATTTTTTCAATGCAGACATTGAATGTTTGTTATACAATATATTATCACACATGATATGAGGCTGTCAAGTAACTTTCTATAATTTATATTCCATATTATGGTTTACGTGTATGTATTAAAAATAATTGTAGAATATATGGAGTATATGAAATATATATTGACTATATAGGCTAACAATTAGTAGTTACCTTGGGGTAGGTTCTATTTTTTATATATTTTTTAGGTGACGAGTGTGATCATGGATATGTCTGGGGTAGTATTATAACACATTTGGTTTGAGGAATACATTTAATTGTAAATTATGTGGGATATTTTCTTGTGTATAGAGAAAAAAATATATACATTTGTAACATAGGTAATTGTTTTAATTATCATTAGCATGGAAAAATAGGATATGATGTTATATAATTTTTTCTTGGTGTCTCAAAATTCTACCACCATCTATGGAAAACTTATGAAGATTACATAGATTAGAGAAATATTCTATGTGGGATGATACTTGTTAATTGTATTGAATTTATTTTATAACATAATAATTCTCATGAAAATTAATTTTTGAACTCTAAGAGAAAGTAAAAAAGGGATTTTTGGAAACTCAACATCTCATGGAATGATACACACACTATTACACATATGTTTAGTTGTGAACATTCATGGAAAATGAATTTCTTAATATAGGGAATTCGTCTGTAAAAATAACTATTTAGTTATGAAAATAATTCTTCTATAGTGTCTTAACATAGTGGAGGAATTAAATTAAGAAGTAGTGACAAACCATGGTATACATATTCAATCAGATGTACCATTTTGAATGATAAAGTTTCTATAGAATATTTCAATGAATATGAAACCCATGTTTTTGGATGTGATTGATTGTTACCTTTTAGATAAACATGGAATTTAACCATTATTTTTAAAGGGAGTGACCATGATTCCTAGAAATTAATTTTGATAAATTGAGTTTTAAATAATTTATAATTAGAATTTGGATAACATATATTAATGTTGAATGGTTTATTTTATTTAGTGTACACATTTCCCTGGAATCCATGTTTTTTTGGGAAATCATTGGATATGTTTTTACAATGTTGAATGGTCAGATGAAAATTTCAAAACATCATACATTTAGACTGTGAAACATGATTTTTTAGGAAATCAATGTTTTAGAATCATGAATATGGTCTTGAGATTCATGATGAATGTGAATTATAGTTTTTTTAGTAATGAATTTTGTATGATCACCACCATAATCCTAGGGGACGTTGATATTGATTATGAATTCAATGAAAAATTACATAAATTCCTATTTAAACACATATAATTTATCTAAATAAAATCATTAATATTCTTGATAATCCTTGAAATTTTATATATCTTTTATCATCTTATTTTAGAGATATTTCATCACCTCATCGATGGATTAGGGTAAGATGATGATCTAGTTTCTTTTCCCATTTCTCTCATTATCTCTTAGATATACTCACGGGGATGTCAGATCATTGATTATATGGATATATATATAATTAATCATTCATCTAGATAATTATATGAGAAATATATGCTATCTTTTTACTAAGGATTATGGAAATAGAAATTTTTATAAAATGAATATTTTTTATGTTGATTTTACACCTTTGATTATATTATATATTATCATATATATTTTCAATTTATTGTGATTGAATTGTAAATTAAAATTCTTGGTTTTTAGAAAAATTTTATATTTGAAAAAAATTCATTTCAATATAAATTTTATTTCTTAAAAATATGATTTTTTACATCCATTTATATTTTAAATTGAGAATTTAATATTTTTTTGATGATAGAAATTAACTTATTATTAAATAAGTTAATATGGTTTTTATTTATGTTATTTTTAAATAAAGAATATTTTTTTTTCATTTTACATTATCATTGATTTTGAGAAAAATATTTTTTGTGATGATATTAGTTTTTCATATAATATCCCATTGAATGAGGTATAATTTTGAGTGATTTGTTTTTATGATGGTATATAGAATTATTTCACATGTGTATAAATTAGTTTTAGTTGAAAAAATTGAAATATTCAAATGCCTAAAAATTGAGATTATAAGTTTTTTACATAGAGAGAGTTCATTATTTTGAGAAATTATAATGATAACTCATGTAGTAAGAAAACAAACCTCTCACTGTTTTAGTAAATTATATGTTTTTTATTTTTGTGAAACAATTATAACATTATTCAAACACACATACATGGTGAATAAAAATTTGATTCCAACTGAGCCGGTGATAGCTCGTTGTCCAAAAGTAATTGGGATATACATGTATAGATTATTCTTAGATTTTATTGAATATGAAATTTTTAGGGAAGGAGGGAGTTTCAAATTCATTAAGGAAACAATAATATTTCATTTCATTTTAGGAATTTGATATTTCTATTTCTTTTATGAAAATCAATGTTTTTTTTAATTTAGATAAAAAAATTTCTATATTTGAAATTAGTTTTTGGGGAGAAAACAAGTCTTCTAAATTATTTTTAATAATTTTTTTATATTTTTATTTCTATAAAAATGTGAAGTTTTTAAATTTTTAGTGATTCTCAGTATTAATATTTTAGTTTTGTGTTGTATATTCATAAATCAAAATTTTTATTAAAAATGAATTTGATTCAACATATGTAAATTGATATTTAATTACTGATAATGATAATATTTGTAAGCATGTTTGAAGTATTGTGTAAATCCTATTGATTTTAATTTCACACCCAATATGTTATCATTTATGGAAATAGGGACATGATTTTTCATGAGTAAAGAGTGGAAAATACATCATTGTTCTTCTATTGGGAGTTAAAGATATAGATTAGATATATGGTGAAGAAAATAATGTCTCATGTCATGAGTCCTTTATTTTTTTCTATCATTTTAATTCAATCTTTTCCCAATTTTCACATATTATGTACTGAAAAATTATATTTCCCTATATATGTTATTTTTGATATGATTTTTTATAAAGAAAATTTTGATTCATATAAATCCTTCTATTTAGTGTTTCTATGTTAAATTAATTAATAACGGTTTATTATTAAATTTAATTTGTTCTGAGAATATTCTAGAGATTAAAGATAATACCAAGGGACATGTAGCATCTAAGATCAAGTATTAAGATTTGAACTTTTTGATGGGGGTGATAAGTAATGGTATTAAAAATATATTTTCATATATTGATATTTATTATTTGCATTTATTTATATGATGGGAACTCATAATAATGACATAAAAATTATTTTAAACATTTTATTAAGAAAATTGAGTTATTCTGATTTATGATTAAATGATGGGTAAGTGATAAGGCCATTATAATTTTATTTTTTCCCATGACAACGCATTATGGTTTAAAAAGGAAAGACTTTATGAATTTGGATGGACATGGTAATGATAGAATAAAATTTCCCTAATTTCGTTTAAATGTTATTTTATTCCATAATTTGAAATATTAATGGATTATTTTTTATTTTAAAAATTTATTTTTTGTGGTGGTTGTTTGACAAATTTTTTTATTATTGTAACAAAAAATACTTAATGGGATTAAAAAAACATTAGGAATGAACCAAAATATTAAAAAGAGTATGCAATATTATGATAATGATTGATTTATAGAATAATTGGTTTTGAATTATATCAATAATCTGATATATAATTTTTTATGTCAAATGGTTCTTTATGGATGTTGGTGAAGTGTGCTTGAGATAACTCCAGTCAAAAAATTGTTGATGTTTTTAGTTGTGCAAGATACCAAGATGATTTTAATAGATTCAAATCAAGATATCTAAGGGAGATATTATAAATTATATATTTTCAATAAAAAAACCACCATCATTCAAATGAGATATTTCATTGGATGTAGTGGTAGAGTATTTTAAAAAGAAAAATTTTATCACTAGGTTTTTTGGGAAACTGATACTTGGAAAGATGAGTTCAGAACATTATAATTGGAGAGAATAACTATGAAGTGTTTGGAGTTAGAAAATAAGGTGATTTTGTATAGATATTTTATCATGAAATTGTTCCACAAAATATTTTTTATCAATACCACCATGAAGAAGAGTTATTTTATAGATTTAATGAGTTTTTGGATTTTGAGAAAGGTAATATGATATCTTTATATAAATCCAAAGACCCTCACTCTATGATATGGTTGTGAAAACATATTTCCCAAAATAATCTATTTGTTATAAAATGATATGAACTTAATTTATTTTACAATATTATCATAGTATAATTATTACAACTCATAAAACATCTTATAATAACGTGAATAAAAGTTTAGGTGTCTTTGAGGACCAACAACATAATTAAATTATTTTACAGTAATTTTGAAATGTTTCCAAATTTTATGAAAAAAGATATGTTTCAAGACCCCACATAGTTTATACTCATCTTTAAACCATAGAATAAAGTTTAAAATAATTCGGTGAGATTGAATGCTCTGTAAGGAAAGACCAATCAACATGTTATAAAGGTTTAGTCATAAGAATATGTGAAAAACATAAACAAGGGAGAAATATCATTTTAAAAGAAATTGAAACAATAATTTTTGTGACACCCCAAGCTTCCATGGTACGCTTCTCTTTCAATAATGCAATAGCTTACACTGTACGTAAGTTTGAGATTCTAACACACCACGACCAATCAATGTAGCCGTTATGAATAGTAATACCCAATTTTTTAATTATATAAACTTTATATTTCAAAATGGACATCATTTTTGGATTCGGAATATCGAAATTAGCCTATGTTGAATTTTTGGTATTTTTCAGAAAACATCCAATTTTCGATGAATAGTGAAAAATACTTAAAAACAACGTTTTTAATAAAAAAAATTATAGTGATAAATTATACTATTGAGTGGTTTTAAAGTATAATTATAATATACTTTTACCATCTTATCCAATGGTGGTCATTATAATTAATTTCACTTTGAAATTGGACATAAACAATTGTCAATCTTTTGATTGATATTGTTTCTTAAAAACAAGCTATTTGTTTTGACAACGAGAATTAATTATAAAATTAACTAATGAAAATTTTATGTTTTAAAATTTTTAAAATAGACATTATTTTTGAATTTGGAACATCAATTATTTCTCAGGGTGAATTTTTGGTATTGTTCTGAAAAACTTCAAATTTTGATGAATAATGAAACCACTAAGTGGTAGTTAAAAAAACTGACTTTTCGTTTAAATGGAACTTTACCGCTTCAATGAATTGAATTTCAAAAATATTACATACATGGTTGTAAATAGTATGTAAAATTTGGTTCAATGGGATGAAAATAATTTTTGGTGAATAGTTCCTTTTGAGTTTTATTAACCGCGATTAGAGGTAATTAGGGTAATTTAAGGTACAAAGGATATTATAAGAATATAAAAATATCTTGAAATATGTCCTACTCTTATTGGATGAGTCATGGAAGACCAATACAAACCATGGGACGATTTTTGAGACCCCATGGATCCACTTTTGTAAGATAATGACATTAATACCTTTTATTTAAAGTAAAAATAAAAATGTCACAAACATGTATTGTTTTTAAAAAACATTTTTTAGAAGGGATTATACAAGTCATATTTTTTACTATAAATATTCATTGGAAATATAAAGATATTTACTACATCATGATAATTGTTTATAATTTTTAGGCATTAAATAAATAAATTTATTTTTGACACCATGATGATGCAATGATTACCTCATTAATGAATGATTTAAATAAAATAAAAATATAAGGTACAATATAAGACTTACACTAGTCTAAAACCTATTGTATGGGTGGATTTCGAACCCTTATCACCTTATAATCGAAATATATCATTTTTGGACATTTAAAATCCGAAAATCATTTCATAATAAAGTAACATTTCATGACTTTCCAAGAGTGCCCCTCCTCTTCTCTTATAAAAGGCCCCCACCTCTACCACCTTATTCACCCCTTAAAAGCCATTTGGCTCGGAAAAACTCTACCCAAATACCCTCTCAACTTTACTCCCTTCATCCAAAAGCCTTACCTTAGGAATAAAGATCTTCAAGAAGCCCTTTTGGTTTAAACCATGGGGAGTTTCCCGATTTAAAGGTAATGTCTTCTCTTATATTCTTTTGTTTCATTTTGCTTCTCCAACCCCCTAAAATCTTTTTATTTCTTTCTTTTCTAACAACAGAAGTATCCTCAATATACTTAGATGTTTTTATGATAAGTATTTGAACTACCCTTACACACACCTTCTTCTAATGGTTAAAGAACATACTGTTTTTGTGGGTGGCGAATTACTGCCTCATGAAATGATGATTGTTCCATATTATTTTAACACCTATCATGGTGGCCATTAAGATGTCACTATATTTAAATATAATATATATATTATGTCTATGTTTTCATTATGCTTCTTTATTTTTAATTTATGTCATACCTTTATGGTTTCCATTATGGTTAAACATGATAATTTCATTTTAGGAAGTGCGGACTACCGCCCCCTCAAAGTGATTTGAATCATTAATGCCATATCTGGGACGTATAAAGGAAGGAGTTAAAGGATATTATATATTAAATTGGAATTACAATATACCTTTATATCATTATTATTTCATTCCATTAAATATGAAATTGAAATGAAAGTAGCGTTCATGCGTACGTATGGCTTACCGTCTCCATGAACGATGCATTTCATTTCTTACCACTAAATGTTACGTAATATTATAAATGCATGTATATACTGGATATATTTGATATATATGATATATAGATAATGAATATAATTCTGGAGATAATGGATATTTTACCACATGAACAACTTGTAATTATAAGAAGTTTATTGTTGACTCAAGTACCAAAGATCAACAAAACGACCGTTATTAACTTAAATGACTACATAATGTTCATAACATTGTAATAAGTGATATAAAAGGAATAATGAACTTGAAAAAGGTTCTTAAACAAGTAGATATTAACTATATTTTATTATTAAAGAGATTAAAGAAAGATCGAGTCATGTTAGACACGAGGTAAGGGTAAATTCTACAACCTCTTCATTATTCAACGTTGTTCATATGAGACCTCTTTATCATCCACATCCATGTTTCTTAAAAATTTATTTCAAAACATGTTTTACTACTTATTAAAAAATGGGTTAAATTCATTTATACCCTTATTTGACCTCATATGTTTTTGAAAGTAATCTTTCCGTCATTTTCCAAACAAGGTTATTTTTGACATTTCTGACAAAATTAAGGTAAGAATGTTTTTTTAACTTATACGGAGGGTGCGGATATTTTCCGCCATTATAAAATCGTTAAATATTCCCTTACAATCTTATAAGAATATTTTCAAAGTAAATGATTTCTTTTACAATGTGACTTTTAAATGATTTCAAAAAATATATTTTTCTCAAATAGTTTTTATTTCATCTATGTCAATATACTTTGATGGATTTTAAGATTATTTGAAGTCGATTTATTATGATTCAAAACATCTATATTGAATTGAAGGTTTTGTGATATGTTTTATTGTGGATGTGTTATTTTTATACTATTCATGGTTTATGGAGATATTATTGACATTTCGTATGCTAGTTTTAATACGAATGTTTATGTTATGTTTAAACCTGTTCATATGAGGAATGCATTAGACTTAATAAGTGACGGGTGGAGCCCGCTATAGCTCCTCGATGCATCAGTAGGTATCATGAGACTTACTAGTGTATTGGCAAGAGGCCTTGAAAAAATATTATTTTTAGTCTTGGCATGAGGCCTTGTCTACGTGGTTATGGTAGTCTGGCATTATGCATTCCATCATTATGAAAGTGGTTATTGATATTGCATGTGATTATTCGACTAGTAAAATATCCATGTGAATATGTAAAAGGAATTATTTCAGTTTATATTTTCCATATTATGCTGGAGTTCAAGTTTAAAAGGATTTTGTTTTAGTTATACATTGTCTTAAATGTTTATGTTTATTTATGAAATTTTCCGCTATATTGTTATCCTTACTGAGCATCTGAGCTCACCCCTTTCAATGTTTTAATTTTTCCCAGGTTTTGAAGAATTATTTTATAAATGAACTGCATGGGTAGTATGAGGGGATATGAAGACAAGATGTTGTTGTATTTTTTTCACTTTATGATGTAATGTAAGATTTATGAATATATCTAGTGTTTCCAAGTCTACTAAACTAATCAGTCTTTCGAGACTTGATCTTTTGTGATCATGCCAATGTTACGTAATAATTAACCGACTCTGGGTAATTGGGGTCAGTACATTACAGTTGGTATCAGATTCAATTTAGTACTAACCTTGGAAGCTAGATTTAGATATACTCTGATTAGAGCACATAACCCTAAGATAGACTTTGAGGATTAATATAGAATAAATTCCTAGAATTTTGGTATTGTAGAGATTTTGTGAGTTTTCTGAGAAATATATCCCTGTATAGATATGAGCAGGTAGAGGTGACTCTGGCACAGATGTACCTAGGGGTAAAACTCGAAAACACCGCTTTGAGCTAGACTCGAACGAGAAATGGTGCACGACAATGGGCCTTGCTGCACTCTTGGTTATGACACTCCCAAGGGATATGCTTAGGATAATTCTCATTTTATTTACAAACCATTATGAAGGATTTATGAATATATACTTCCTCAAAAAAAATTTTCTTTTTTTGATTATGGATTATATCCATAAACAGTTCAATTTATGTAAAGTGTTTTACAAGTATGGAATTATGTATTTTGATTCATAAACTGATCCAGTTTATGCCATTTTTTAGAAATGGAACCTAGTGGAAGAAATGGAAACCATATCAATTCACACACTCCATGTAGGGATTTCCCTCCTGATCAAGATAATTATAATGGAGCTGGTGATACAAGTGGTGCTGATCAGCTTATCACCATACTGGGACAACTCACTCAGGTTATGAATAATAACCTTACTCGTATGGAGCACCCTGATCTACAACGTGGAGGATCAATGTTAGACCACTTAATGGGTCAACAACCACCAACATTTAATGGGGGTACAAATCCATTAGTAGCTAAGCAATGGATAAATTCCCTAGAGAAAATATTTCAGGCTTTAGGGAGTAGTGAAAGGGAAAAGTTGTCATGACAGTTTACCACCTCACTGGAGATGCTGATCAATGGTGTTCATTGATTAAAAATAAAAATGAAGATGAATAAATATCAAGTATGTAATGGAGAGAGTTTAAATAGGGTTTCTTAGAAAAATAATTTCCTCAGGACCATCGAGCGGATATGGAAAGACAATTTCTGAGTTTGAGGAAAAAGGTGGATGAGAATGTTGCAAATTATGAGTCTAACATTACAAGGTTAGCGAGGAATACTTCAGATTATATACGTAACCCAAGAAGTAAGATTTATTGTTTCTTTCATGGGTTAAAACCATTTCTCCATCGAGATTTAGTATCACAATCCTTCTCATCGTACGAAGATATTGTCTCGTGTGCTGTCAAGACAGAAAAGGAATTCTCTAAGTCTTATGATAACAATGTAAAGAAAGAGAAGAAGATAATGGTGGAGAAAGAGATAGATAAAGGGAAAATGGAAATAAGGATTTTCCATTATGTGATAATTGTGGTAAGAAACACCCCGGTACTTGCCTAAAAGGAATGTGAGTTTGTTACAAATGTGAAGAAAAAGGTCACCAGACTCGTGATTGCAAGGGAAAGAAAGAGGCTGTCAATGTTGAATGCTACAATTGTAGAGAAATGGGACACTATGCAAATGAATGCCCTAAGCGCTAAAAAAACTTACCTCAGAAAAGGCCAAGGGAGCAAGGACAAGCTTATGCTGTTACTACAGATGAAGTTGAATAATTATTGTATTTTTTTTGGACTCAAGAACTATATTATGGTTATAAGAATAATGTGATATATATAAGGATTGTACTAAAGTACTTGTTGTTTTCATTAAGGTTTTAATATGATGAAGGTAATCATATTTTTAGTATGTGACAATAAGAGAAACTTTACTTTGTTTGGGGAATCTGTTGTTACAATTAATTTTGGAATTTAGAGTCCTTTTAGAGAGAGTATGGACAGAGGTATTTTGGATAACTATAAAGGTTGGAATGGATTAAGTTGAACTATGGATAGTGTTGTTTAAGGTTAAAAAATTTCTGAAGATTATTTTTGGAATATTATAATACTATAGTGTTAAGAAAAGGACAACCTGCAGGTCGGGGGAAAACCCATCACGTTAGAAAAAGATACAGGAATCAAACCTACAACCATAGTGCGAAATGCCTTTATTACCCACCACTAGCCTACAGGAAGTCCCTGGTTATTAAAAAATTGTTTTCCTAATTTAAATGGTATGTGTTAATATTTGGAACCTTTTACGATTAACATAAATATAATATTTTTGAGTTCTATTGCCTTTTGGAGTGAAAGATGGGTTTGTGGTAAAAATTTATTAAATAATGAAAGTCTACATGACAAGTAATTATATTTCCTTACGTTCTTAATAAATCTCCTAAATAAATTCATCAACTTTATGAAAGGTAACTTAAAACAAAAACATTGTCGGTTAACTTTTCCTACTGGGGAATTAACGATCGTTTAACCAATCACAACTCTGTGATTTTCTTGTAGTTAACTTTCTCCTAATCCTGTTTTCTACAACTATTCATCAGACCTTGATGGTTTGTTTCTCCTCCATATCCATGTTTTCATAGAATCCTAGTATGAGCTATCTAATGTGACCTTTTTTTACTTCACTTTCTTTCTATTAAAGTTATATTTTTATTAACCCTATTTCCGATATGGATTTTCCACAAAGGTATTTTCTATTTTCACCCTTTTATTTTCGAAGAACATTTTCAAATTGTGAGGATTCAATTTATTTATGAAGGGGAGAATGTGACACCCCAAGCTTCCACGATACGCTTCTATTCCAATAATGCAATAGCGTGCATTGTACACAAGTTTGAGATTCTAACACACCGCGACCAATCAAAGTAGCCGTTATGAATAGTAATATCCAGTTTTTGAATTATATAAATTTTATATTTCAAAATGGACTTCATTTTTTGATTCGGAATTTTGAAATTTTCCTATATTGAATTTTTGGTATTTTTCTAAGAACATCCAATTTTCGATGAATAGTGAAAAATACTTAAAAACAACTTTTTTAATCAAAATAATTTATAGTGATAAATTATACTATTGAGTGGTTTTAAAGTATAATTAGAATATACTTTTACCATTTTATCCAATGTTTGTCATTATAATTATTTTCACTTTGAAATTGGACATAAACAATTGTAAATCTTTTGATTGATATTGTTTCTTAAAAAGACGCTATTTGTTTTGACAACAGAAATTAATTATAAAATTAATAAATACAACTTAAATGTTTTGAATTTTTTAAAATAGAAATTATTTTTGAATTTGTAATATCAATTATATCTTAGTATGAATTTTTGGTATTGTTTTGAAAAACTTCAATTTTTGATGAATAGTGAAACCACTAAGTGGTAGTTAAAAAAACTGACTTTTCATTTAAATAAAACTTTACTACTTATATGAATTGAATTTAAAAAATCCTACATACATGGTTGTCATTATTAAGTAAAATTTGGTTCAATGGGATGAAAATAATTTTTGGTGAATAGTAACTTTTGAGTTTTATTAACCGCGATTAGAGGTAATTATGGTAATTTAAGGTAAAAATGATATTATAAGAATATGAAAATATCTTGACACATGTGCTAATCTTATTGGATGATTCATGTCCGACCAAGAAAAACCATGGGATGATTTTTGGTACCCCATGGAGCCACTTGTGTATGATAATGACATTAATACCTTTTATTTAAAGTAAAAATAAAAATTTCACAAACATGTATTATTTTACTAAAACAATTTTTAGAAGGGTTTATACAAGTAATCATTTTGACTATAAATATTAATTGGAAATATAAAAATATTTCCTACATCATGGTAATAGTTTAATAATTTTTAGGCATTAAATAAATAAATTTATTTTTGACACCATGATGATGCAGCGATTACCTCATTAATGAACGATTTAAATAAAATGAAAAGATAAGGTAAAATCTAAGACTTACACATGTCTAAAGCCTATTTTATGGGTTTATTTAGAACCCTTATCACCTTATACTAGAAATATATCATTATGGGACCTTTAAAATCCGAAAATAATTTCATAATAAAGTAACATTTCACGACTTTCCAAAAGTGCCCCTCCTATCCTCTTATAAAAGGCCCCCACCTCTACCACCTTGTTCACACCTTCAAATCCATTTGGCTCGTCCAACCACTGCCCAAATACCCTATCAACTTTACTCCCTTCATCCTAGAAGCCTTAACTTAGGCATAAAGCTCTTCAATAAACCCTTTTGGTTCAAACCAAGGGGAGTTACCCGATTTAAAGGTAATGTCTCCTCTTATGTTCTTTTGTTTCATTTTGATTCTCCAACCCCCTAAACTCTTTTTATTATTTTATTTTTGTAAAAAAACCAGTATACTCAGTATACTTGGATGTTTTTATGAGAATTATTCTAACTAAACTTACACACACCTCCATCTAATGGTTAAAGAACATTCTGTTTCTGTGGGTGGTGAATTACTGCCTCACGAAACGATGATTATTCAATCTTCTTTTAACACCTTTCATGGTGTCCATTAAGATGTCACTATATTTATATATGATATATATTATGTTTATGTTTTCATTATTCTTCTTTATTTTTCAGTTATTTCATACCTTTATGGTTTCCATTATGGGTAAACACGATAACTTCATTTTAGGAAGTGCGGACTACCGCCCCCTCAAAGTGATTTAAATCGTTAATGGAATATGTGGGATGTATAAAGGAAGGAGTTAAAGGATATTATATATCATATTGGAATTATAATATACATTTATATAATTATTACTACATTCCTTTAAATATGAAATAGAAATGAAAGTAGCGTTCAAGCGTACGTACGACTTACTGTCTCCATGAACGATGGATTTCATTTCTAACCTCTAAATGTTATGTAATATTTTAAATGCATGTATATACTGGATATATATGATATATATGATATCTATATCATGAATATAATTCTGGAGATAATGGATATTTTACCACATGAACAACTTGTAATTATAAGAAGTTTATTGTTGACTCAAGTACCAAAGATTGACAAAACGGCCGTTATTAACTTAAATGACTACATAATGTTTATAAAATGGTAATAAGTGATATAAAAGTAATAATGAACTTGAAAAATTATCTTAAGCAATTAGATATTAACTCTAGTTAATTATTTAGGAGATTAAATAACGATCGAGTCAAGTCGGACATGAGGTAAGGGTTAATTCTACAACCTCTTCATTATTCAAGGTTGTTCATATGGGACCTCTTTATCATCCACATCCATGTTTCTTAAAAATGTCTTTCAAAACATTTTTAACTACTTATTAGAAAATGGGTTAAAGTCATTTATACCCTTATTTGACCTTATATATTTTTGAAAGGAATCTTTTCTTCATTTTCCAAACAAGGTACTTTTTGACATTTTTGACCAAATTAAGGTAAGAATGTTTTTTTAACTTATACGGTGGGTGCTGCTATTTTCCGATGTTATAAAATAGTTGAATCTTCCCTTACAATCTTATAAGAATATTTTCAAATTAAATATTTTCTTTTACTATTATGTGACTTTTAAATGATTTCAAAAAAGATATTTCTCTCAAATATTTTTGATCTCATCTATGTCAACATCCTTTGATGGATTTTAAGCTTATTTGAAGTTGATTTATTATGATTCAAAACATCCATATTGTATTGAAGGTTTTGTGATATATTTGTCTGTGTATGTGTTATTTTTATACCATTCATGGTTTATAGAGAAATTATTGACATTTTGTATGCTAGTTTTAATACGAATGTTTATGTTATGTTTAAACATGTTCATATGAGGAATGTATTGGACTTAATAAGTGACGGGTGGAGCCTGCTATAGCTCCTTGATGCATCGGTAGGTCTCATGAGACAAACCAGTGTCTTGGCACGAGGCCTTGACAAAATTTTATTTGTAGTCTTAGCACGAGGCCTTGTCTACGTGGTTATGATAGTATGACATTATGCATTCCATCATTATGAAAGTGGTTATTGATATTTCATGTGATTATTCGACTAGTAGAATATCCATGTGAATAAGTAAATGACATTATTTCAATTTATCTTGTCCAAATTATGCTGGAGTAAAATTTTAAAAGGATTTTGTTTTAGTTATACATTGCCTTAAATATTTATGTTTATTTATGAAATTTTCCGCTATATTGTTATCCTTATTGAGCATCTGAGCTCACCCCTTTCAATGTTTTAATTTTTCCCAGTACGTGAAGAAGTATTTTCTGAATGACCTACAGGGATAGTATGAGGGGATATGAAGACAAGATGTTGTTGTAGTTTTTTTCACTTTATTATGTAATGTAAGACTTATGAATATATCTAGTGTTTCCAAGGCTACTAAACTAATCGGTCTTTTGAGACTTTATCTTTTGTGATCATGCCTATGTTATTTAATAATGCACCAACTCTGGGTAACTGGGGTCAGGGCGTTACAATTTTATTATACTTTTCATTATAATAGGACAAAAAATCTCAAATGAATAATATATAACATATATAAAGAGTGTGAAATCAAAATGTTAATAACATGATTCATGGAGTATAATCATATAAATATCGCTTATAAATTTAAAATTCACTTGAAACCTAGCATAACAAAGTGCATAGGAAGAAAAAAAACTAAGAAATTTTAACATTGTGAACAATCAAAATTTACATGCTTAATTTGATGATAAAAATTCCCACTCTTCTTATTATAAAAACAAATTAATTATTGAAGCTTTCTATTATTAATAACAAGATAACATGATTAAATATGTGAAAAAAATAATGATGTTTCATATTGTAAACAATAAAAAATGATAACGCAAGATTTTGTGGGAAACAATTTCCATTCTTAATGTTGGGAAAACAATTCTTATCATTCATGTTGTAAAGAAACAAAATAACCATACTTCAATTTATGAAGAAGAAAAATTCTCATGCTTCATGTTGTTAACAAAAAAATGATCAGGATAAATATTGTAAATAATAAAAATGTTCATAATTTATGTTGACAAAAAAATTCCTCCTCTATATATTGTGATAAAAAAATTCCAAAGAATCATGTTGTGAACAATAGGATCCCATGCTTCATGATGTGGACAAAAATAATTTCCACAATATTTATTGTGAGCACAAAAAATTTCTATGATTTTTATATTGATTAAACAAAATTTCCGGGGTTAATATCCTTGTACCATGAGATATAAATACTTATCCAATGAATTGTAAGGATCTATAAGACCCCTACCATTAATAATCTGTACTTATGTTTGCAACTTGAAAACAAAACGTTCAAAATATCATAAATAACCCATCGAAAAAGAATTGGTTTCATAAAAAATTCTAAAATAAACCACATAACACGACCATTATAAATCATAAGACATGAAAAATATAATTTTTAATAAGGAATCATATCATAAAAATATATTTTGATCAAAACCTCACTTATTAAATGGTAAACCGTGGTGGGTAAATAGAAGTGAAAATATAAAAGCTTTCACAAAACCTTTTAAAACATTGAAGAAAACCTTACATTAAAAAAACATTATGGTAAGGAGATAAAATTTTAAAACCTTATTAAGATGTTTATCAAATTAATTATGTATGAAATTTTAACAAATTTTATCAATAATTTTGCGTGTGGAAGATAAAAAAATAATTTTATAAGGATTAAAATAATACTGAATATATTAAATTATATTTTTTGAAAAACCACATCATAAAATAATTAATAAAAATTCCATTTTAAAAGAGGATAATGGAAATAGTGAACTCCCTTGAGTAAACACATATTTGTGTTTCAAAATAATAGTCAAAAAACTTTCTTGGAAATACTGAACATGGTAGTGGAGGAAACATCAATTTTTAAAGAGAATGATATTTTTTAATAAAAACGTCTCACATTAATGTGAAATAAAGTCATTGTTAAATAATATTTTAGGAAATTAATTATTTTTAACAATATATAATATATCAGGTATCTTATGAAATAGGAATTATAGAAATTTCTCAAACATACAAGAATGAACACATAGAATAACATTTTAACTCAAACGAATGATAATTGAATTATCCTGACCCCTTAAATATTTAATAATTCTGGATATAAAGTTCATTTTTAAATGGTATATGTGTTGGAAGGTAAATATATATTACTATATAATACAATCAATGGGGTGAATTTACCCAATATATATAGAATAATTTCAAGAAGGAAAATCAAAACTCAATGAATGAAAATTGAGTTTCCAAATACACTTACAGTAATTGTAATGTAATAATAACAAGATTAACTAGAAATTAAAATTCATTTATAATGAAATTAGGGATATTATTTCTAAATTTAAGAAATAGGGAAATTAATAAACCATATAAATGAAATTATGTTACTCAATATCAATCTTAAATCATGGATTTGAAAATAAGACCAACAATCCCTTTCTCTGTATTTCCTACTACTCAAACATGATCTAACCACCTGTATAATGAACATAAATATATTATTTACTCATATAAAAACATAACTTAGTTATTATAACCTTTTATATTTATATTATAACAGTATATTATAAATATATTTACTGATTATAGTTTATTTTCATTATAGGTTTTTAGATCTTTTGGTTTTCTATTTCCTATAAAATTCATGAAGAAATGATAGATTCTCAATATGCAGTTTCAAGTTCATCATTCTCATATCATAAAATATATATTATTAAATATTCTTAATTGATTACTTGTGTACATTTTTCATTAGGTGAAATACATGAATACGACTTGTGAAATTAGAAGTTGTAATAAACTAGTTTTCAACATGTTTAACGTTCTAAAGTTGATATATTAATAAATATTTTAAATATTGGAAACACCATTATATAATCATTATAAAATCATAAAAAAATAATTATTTCATGGAAACACCATTATATGACATCAAAAAATCATTTATGAATAATTATAATAACATTGTATACATTGGTGGAAAAAATGTCCCAAACATTAATGTATTAAAATGTTTCCATAAGTAAGATAATTACTTTAGATAATGATAATATGAAATATTTTGATGATTAAACATGTCATAATTATCATATATCCTCATTAAATCATTTTTTAGAACCAAAATATTTAAAATAAAATTACATTGTAGTATAAATGATTTTTAATTAAACAATACAAAACAAGGGTTTAAATTTTGAAACATGATAGAGTACATTTTATTTAAAAACATTCTATTGAATCAAACATTGACATAAGAATACATATTTACCATAGTTTGTAACACACTAATATGAAATTAAATATAAAAATTCATTAGTAATACAAGATGATAGGATCTAATAAACATTATAATTTTATCAAACCAACCTGTGTCTACTAGAAAATCCACCAGAACTGGCCTGTTACATGAAATGGGTAAAATAGGATAAAAAATAAGTCATGTATATAAAAAAGACATACATCTAGAGTATGAAACAGAAAAATACACAATAAAACAAAATATATTCAATAAAATCCAAATATGGTGAACAATAAGGTAAGTTAAGCCCACACGTGACCACCGGTCACCTCAAGAAAAAACTCATACCTAATGGAATAGAAATATGACAAACTAGAATACTATAAGATTATCTTAAATTTAACTAGATCATATAAAAAACATCTAAAAATTTTCAAAGTCATATATATTGTGTGAGAAAATGGAAATTAGGATACAACCACAGTTATATAAAAGGTATAATATCAAGAATGAAACATATCCATCTCTTAAAACAGAGCAGTTTTACAACAACTTTTCATAAAATAAATCTACCTGTAAATCATTTCCCCTTTTTCTTCATTTTATTTTCATAATTTTTTTATATTATCATTCTATAAATATGAAAAGTATAGGTGATAAAAATATAAGATAATATCTATGAATAAATAGGTATATAGGTAGACACGAATCCATAAAACAACTGATCATAGAAAGCTTTGTGATAAACACTCATATATAAAAACCTATGAGAAACAGTCCATGATAAAATAAATCATGTGATAAATATCCAAAAATGATAAATCACCTTACATATTGGGCCCTACCTTACAGGACACTGTATACTAGACTCTCAAAAGCCTAAATTGGCATACGTTAGGTATAAGAGATATCTAGTCCAACCAGTTGATATCAGAAAAGGTTACCTTTTATTAGTGAAACACACACTAAGTCTACCTGTGTATCTTTCCCAGTGCACCCAAGTTTACCAAAGTTCAGTTTTCTAATACATTTAGAAAACCATGATCACAGTTTCATAAAACCTTTTCAAATCCATAATAATATACTTCAGAGTTTGAAAACCCCTATCAAAATCAAAAAAAATCAATTTTCAAAGTAAATCCCATTTGAAAACATTTTACTTTATAAAAAATTATTTGAAACCATTTATCGCTTCGAATAATGAAAAAAATAGTTTAATTTATCAATAAAGACATGAAATTCATGAAATTAGTCCATTTTAAAGAAACACCTACCTCAACACAATATAAACCTAGTTCCTTTCAAAAATGGTGATCAGAAACCAAGAGGAAAACCATTAAAAGATGATAAATTCCATGAAACTAAAAAGTCTCAATAGAAACCACTATGATTACTAATCCATATCCAACACATAGTCTCAAAAAACCAAATAAGAACAAGATGATTACATAACCAGAGTGAATCAATCCAACGACAAGAGTGATCAATTGCTGAACGAATCATTATAGATTATATGGAGTCCCCCATAAACACCTAGTAATATCCTATATATCAATAGAAAGAAATTATATACCTATAAAATTATGATTTTCTCCAAAACACTTGCTAAAACCAACCCTCTAGAATATAAATAGTGCGTAATCCAATTAAAATTCATGTAAACCTTGAGTCCCACATACATTGAAAAAACCATCAAGAATTTATTGAAAACCAAATATTGTTTTATTACATGACTTTCACCCTTTAAATGGGTTTTAAAATTCTAACATTGTGTATCCAATTCATAGTTTCTTTCCAGTATCCATTAAACATCGTCTAGTCCCATTACACGTCATGTAATTTCCTAGTGAACAACAAAAGTTATAGGTTATATGATGAAAATTACAAAAAATTACTAACATCACTATTAGAGGTATCGTCTTAATGGATTCTCAACATTACTCATCCAATAAAAAAGTAAAAACAAAACAAAGGTTATAACATACTTGACAGAAAGGTAATGGGGCATTAAAATATTTCCTCCATAATATATTTGTGCCCCCAGAAATCCCTCATGATCTTAGATCCTCCAAAAGATAAGGACATTGATGCCTCATAAATGAATCCCACTCCCATGTATCATGGATATTCTATCTAAAATTATATAGTAATCAGACCAGGGTGAATGTTTTACCTCGAAGCACCTTATCTTGTTGAACTATAATATGAACTGGATACTAAAGAAAAGTGGTATCGAGCTCAAGATCATAATACTTACATCTAATCACATGAAATGTATCTTGTATGTACTTCATCAGCTGGGATACATGAAACATATCCTGTATAGCTATAAAATTAGATGGAAAGTGAACCCCATAGGCCACCCTACCATAGTCATCCAATGTTCTCAATGGGTCTAAAAAAACTCGGTGAGAACTTACCCTACTTACCCAACCAACAATGTCCCATGTGAGGTGAATCTCTAAGAAAGACCCTATACGAAAAGTCAAACTATAGTTGTTGATGTCGCTAGTCCGCATAATATTTTTGATGTTGCTATTACATGATCAAGTTCCTCTAGATCAATGGCACCATCTCTACTGTCTCATAAACAAAACTCATCCCAATGAATAGATGCTCTCCCAGTTCATCCCAGAAAGAGAGATATCAAAATTGCCACCTATAAAAATCTTTGAAGGGAACCATCTTTATCAAATCTTGATTACTAGTTTAATTTTAAAACTCAACCAAAAAAAATTTATTTTCCCAAGAAACTCTAAAATCAAGGACATAATCCTGGAGCATATCCTCCTGAACTCAGATATCCTTATCTATTTGCCCATCCATTTACAGAAGAAAAGTTATTACTTATTTAATCTAGTAATCTATCGGCTCCTATAAATGATTCCAAAACCTTTCCATGAACCAATAATACCTACTAAAAACAACTATATAAATAACACCATAAATTCTCAAAATATCTTTAACAAAGAAGTCCCCAAGTAGTTATACATTCATCACATCCTGGATAGTTATAAAATGAACTAATTTCGAGAGACAATTAATAATCACTAAAATTTAATCCTTCCCATAATGATTCAATGGAAAACCAATAGAAAAATCCCTGGAAATATCATCCCATTTCCATACTAGATTGGTTAAAGGATGTAACAACCCTATAGGTCTCTGGTGTTCCAACTTAATTCTTCAATAAGAAAGACACCATGGAAGAAAATTGACTATCAACCAACTCATCCATTCCCACCAATATCGATGCCTCAAGTCATGATAAAACTTTGAATCCCCTAGTTTCATGAACCAAAAAAATAATGGTTTACAATGTCAAACAACTCCAACCTCATGGAAGATGGAACAACAAACCTACTATGAAAGAAAAAAGCTCCACTGAGATAATGCGACCACTAACCTGATGTCCCGCCACCATAATGGATTTCTCTAATCTATTGGTACTTGGTGTCTATAACTCACTCAAGCTAAACATTATATTAAAATAATTATTCAACTTTTATCTAGGACAAGAACACCTTTCCACCAACCTCATCCACTACCAAGATCATCTTAGAAAAATAATTCACCTGAGACCACTCCTTAATCGATTTATTCATTGCCTTTGTTTGTAATTTTATGCTCAACTCATCGACATCTACATTTACATTCCCAAAGGTATATAAAATATAAAAAATCAAAAGTCTTAAGATACTCCTGCCATTATCTCTATTGAAAATTCATACCCCTATAAGTAAAAAATATATTTCAGGCTCTTATGATCACAATATATCCTAAACCGCTCCCCAAAGTGATAGTGATTCCATGTTTTGAGTGAATTCCTAATAGATACAAACTCAAAATCATGGGTATGTTTGTTCTTATCAATAATGAATAACTGGATCGATCCATAAGTCAAAAACTATCTCCCTTTCATCAAGACACATCCAAAACCCATATCGGAAGCATCACGTAAAACATCATAAATCGACCCCAATTCTAGAATAATTATAACTAGTGTTGAATTCAACCTTACCTTCATGTATTAAAATGATATCTAAATCTTTTCATTCCATTCAATAATTACACCCTTATGGGAAATTTTTTTTTTCAGATAAGTGATCTTGGAGAATTTTTGAAAAAACTATCTATAATAACCTACCAAACCCGAGAATATTTGGATCTAAAACACATTTCTGGGATGAAAACACCCTCTTGGATATCACACTCTCCAAAAAAATTACATATCAAATCTAAAACGTGCACTTGGAATGCTTACTAGATAGACTATGTTCTTTAAATGATTAAATAATGACATCCAAATTTTCCATATGCCACTCTTTAGACTTGGAGTGCACCAAAGTATCATCAATGAACACAACAAAAAAAGATTCTAAGAACCAATGAATGATCCGGTTTGTTAAATCCATAAACACTAAAAGGGAATTATTGAGATAGAATTTCATAATTAGGAACTCTAAATTCTCACATTGACTCCTAAATTTTTTCTTAGGTATATCTTCTTCCCGTACTCTCAACTAGTGGTACTCTGACCATAGATCAATTTCCAATAATATATATTGATCCCCACTAAGTTGATCAAAGAGATCATAAATCCTTGGAAAGGGATATTTTTTTAAGGGTCGGTGATTCAAATTTTAATAACTAATACAAATTATAAGGCTCTCGTCTTCCTTCTGTTGGGACCACTTTGTGTATAAGGTTGTATTTGTGGACAATAGTTCTCAATGAAGAT
This sequence comes from Viscum album, assembly GCA_963277665.1. Lineage (NCBI taxonomy): Eukaryota > Viridiplantae > Streptophyta > Magnoliopsida > Santalales > Viscaceae > Viscum > Viscum album. The sequence goes on from OY728135.1 coordinate 1,408,687,570, forward strand.
CAAAATGAAGAAGGAGATGATTGTTGAACTGATCTTAAGTTCAAAGTACATGTATCAAAGGTGATATATTGTATACAATAATGAAACCATATCATAGAGTGTTGAAGGGCTTGATGTTATAAAGTGATCATGCAACATATCTGTGTTCTAATAGACCATTAAAGAGCCTACTTGAAGAGACATGAATTATCGCATGATGGATCATGCGAATATTTGAATATTTAATAATGATAATACAAAGTTGAGAAGATAATGCTAGTCATATTCAATGTTGACTAGAAAGACTAATGTTGCTGGAAGTCAGAGAAGTGGCAGTACTTTCCCTTGAAAATATGAAATTACTGAAATTGATCATTTAAAGAGTATATATCATGGTGGAAGGAGTTCTTGATGAAATTCACTGGCTATTGAATAAGACAGATGAAAGTGAAGAAGAATGGGTGTTCTTTCTGAAGCAGATATTTATGGTGGTGTTGTTTCCAAGTGTTAGCCAAAATTTTGGATCTTCAAATTGGTATTTTGTGTTTGGAAATGGAAGGATTTATACATAGGAGTGAACAATATGTGAAATGGTGAAGGAAATCATCAAAGTAATCAAACCACGTACCATGTTCTAGGAACGGTTCACATATACGTACCCAGAAGCGGGAATTGTACACATAGTGGTGTGCAGAACCGAAAACGGTTTGCAGCGATAGTTCGCGGTGGAAGGAGTTTCTATACATGGGATGGATCGTTGTTGGTAGAAGAGATGCAGTACACGGACTGACAGACTTACAGTATGCGAAAGGTTAATAGTACGTGACTAATGGTCTACAGGATTATTGTGGTTCATTAAATAGGAGTGGTACACAATGGAGTCTTACAGTACACATATGTAGTTCATTATGTAGGGGAAGTTTGTACCACATTGAAAATTTGGGTAAAACAGATTTGTGAAATTTGCGGGGTTATTTTCCTATATAAGGAGTGATAATCCCATCATTTAGGGAGAGTGAATTCGATAAGAAAATATCAATGCTGTGGTAGAACTTAGATAAGTCTGAAAGTGGTATGCATGAGAGATTCTATGTAGGATGAATTGGTACATGAAAGAAGAAATGTTTCGTGAAATTGGAAGGCGTAGTTCACAGAAGAGAAATTGTGTAAGAAAAATTTGTATACATGAGATTAAATAATTCACAGAATTTGAAGAAGATGTATGTGGAAGGAAGAAATGGTATGCCAAGGTGGTATGCAGAGGAAGTATGAGAAGGCGGTATGCAGAGCCTATACGCAGTGTCTCTACGTGGAGGTGGTATTTAAAGGTGGTGCGCGGAGCAGGTGCGATATGAGGAGTAGGCATGGTACACGGAGAAGGTGAGGTACACCGAGTAGAGGTGCTATGTGGATAATTGGAGGTATGCTGAGTAGGAACGATATGTTGAGCAGGCACAATATGCAGAGTAGTCCCGGAATGCAAACTAGGCATGGTACACAGAGTAGGTGTGGTACGTAGATCAGAGATAGTCCATAGAATCAAGGACAGTTTGCAGAAACAAAAACATCATAAAGGGAGTATGTAATTATAGAGAAAGAATAAAAAGTTTTAGTGAATCTAGTAATTTAAATAAAGTATAAAACTGAATATAAAATAAAATGAATTCGGGTATTCAATGCAATTAGTGTCTCATAATGAACAGAGACCAAGACTTTTATTCCAATCTATTGAAGAGACCATCAAGTCAATAAATTGAGTGAGACCTCTACCAGGGAAGTGATCCAGGGGGAGTCTATAGAAGTGATCTGAGGGAAGCATTGATCTATCCCTGATCCTTTGTAAAGGCAGTGTGCCTGGGATAGAGCGACTGTGCCTAATGTTTTTTAATCTTTAGATCATCAAGATTAGTGGAATTAGGTATTACTAAAAACCTAATGGTGTATGGTCCTTGGATGTAGCCTTTAGTGGTGAAATAAGTAAAATTTATATTTTTCCTTCTATATGTGGATGTTTTTATTATTACAGATATCCATTATATAGGATTAAACATGTTTCGGCCAAGGTGGAAACAATATCTAGTAAATAAGAGAAAAATTTGACACCCTGATTCACCCCCCTCTTTGGCTGGTTTAGGGTCCTTCAATTGGTATCAAAGGGAAAAGGTTTACGTATATTGGATACTCTATAGTAATTATATTCAGAAGAGGATTTGAGTTTTCCTTCCGATGTCAACAATGAAGTGCAGTCTTGATGAAGATTCATTCATCTCAGAACATAAGTCTACATCCAACAAGACCATGACAAAAATGGAAAAGAAAGAGAAGAGATAGTTGAAGAAGTCTATCATGTACAAAGAAGATGCAGTGTCTGGTTCTCCATTACCTTCCAATAATTAAGAAATATAAGGCTTGGAAAGTATAGATCAGGTGGATCAAGTTTCTATAAGAGGAAAGGAATACACTTTTATTTCATTCTCAAGTGATCAAGAAAAATTAAGAACTTATCTACATGATATCCCTGAAGAAAGAGAAGTTGTTGTTTATAGAATTTCTCAATGTATGAAAGATAAGATCACTCAAATGGGAATAGAAGAATATAATATAGAAAATATATTAGTTGAAAAAATTTCATAATGTTAAAATCTCTCCATACATATTGAATCCTTTGAAAAGAAATAAGGAGTCAATAAGAATCTGGAAGAAAGGATCCATGCACATGAAGATGAGCTCAAGAAGGGAAATGAAGACAAATAATTATATTTGAAATAATCTTCCAAGAAGATCAAGGAACTCAAATATTATTTTCAAAATAAAGTTCAGATGAATGAATATGAGGTTGAAATATTTGGTAAGACTTGTGAGGACAAGATGATCATAATTGAAGATCAGAAGATCATCCTCAATATGGAAAGTCTAAAATTGGAAGCACAGTTGACCAATCTTGAAAAGACACATATTGATCCTTCACAAAAGAAGGAAATAGTTTCTATGGGTAATTAGTTTCCACTATAGGATTCTAAATATAAAATACCTTTAACATGTGACAAGAAGATCATGACTTATTTTGATGATCTATCTCAATAAACAATGTTTGTTGCTACTCAATTCTCACTAGAGGATGCTACTATCAAAAGACCTCCAACATGTGATAATATGATCATGGCTTCACTCATTGATCTATCAGAAGTAGATGAGAAGAATAAGGTACCATCCAAATCATATTTTACTCATGTTTCTAAATATGTTTCCACAAGGAGTGCAAGATGAATGATAAATTCAAAAAAAGTATGGATGAGGAAATATGAGGAGTAACCTATCACCATGTTTGGGGTGAATAAGAAGAATAATGTGGAAGGTGGTTCTACACAAAGAGAACAAAAATTCAAGAATATGGACCAGAAACATAATACAAAGAAATAACGATTTGTGGGTCAATGTTGGTGCTGCAACAAATTTGGGAACTGTGAAATAAACTGTTGGTGAAATCCTCATAATGTAAAATAAAAAAGGAAGCCTACCTCATGGGGAAGAAAGCCAGAGAAGAAGAAGCAACATCTACAGGTCTAGAAGCATCTGTTAACTACAAACAGATTTGGAATGACCGATAACATATGTGATGTATTCAATGGAAATGGTTACAAGGTAGGTACATGACCATATCAATATTAATTCACCATTGATAAGATAATAAGACCTATGATAATGGATAAGTATGAAGTAACTTCCATAGGAAGAAGACATAAGAATATTGTGAATAAAAATTTTCCCAAGAAGATCTCAAGTAGGTAATTTAAGAAGAATTTGGATTTTAGATCCATGAAACGGAAGGTTAATTCATCCAAAAGAGAAACTAAGAGGGATGAAATTTAGATGAACTTGTGTCGAAGATCCAAACCTACTGTAATAGTTACAAATGACATATTGTTCATCTGGATATAAGATTTGGAAAGAATGAGGAAACTTGAAGATGAAAAGTCCATGGATGGTGCTAAATGAAAAGGAAAACTTTCACGTGATGAAGATAAAGTGCATGAGTATGTTCAAACCAAAGGAAATACACATGTTAAAGATGTTACGTGTGAGAGATATAGAAAATCTGGTCACCTTGAAAAAGGTTGTCTAACCATAATACTAGAGCAAGAAGAGGTACTTAAAAGGAGTAATAATGTATCATTCATGATGGATGTTAAGAAGAACAACTCTCCATGAAAAGCAGAAGAGAATGTGAAGAGATCCATGACACATCATCATAGATCAAAAAAGATGTTCAGATATGAGATCATGAATACTAGAGTAAATGGATAATATTGGTTGAGAAAACCATATCAACATTCTTTCTCACATTGAATAAGAAAGGAGGAACCACATTATTCCCTTAATCATTCTTGTATTTTATTTTTTTCTGAAAATATAGGGAATTGAAGGTGAATTAAGCTCTCAGGGGGAGAACAAGAGAATTAGTGGATGTTGTCAACTCTTGATAGCTAAGATGATGAAGTTCCCATCCATGTAAGATTCTTCAATTGATATTTTAAAGATTAAAATGATGAAGGATAACCCTTGATGAAGATGATCATAAGTGTTTCCCATGAGGTGAAGACAAATGAAGAAGCTTCTAGAGTTATAATTTTAATTAGTATCAACTTCTATAGGTACTAAATTCAATTACTCTATAAACAGCTTGAAGAAAATGTCATTGGAAAAGGCATGTCATTTTTCAATATCTTATCCTTGGTTACTCATAATGAAGATCATTTTACAAAGGGGGATTAACTAAATTAATCAACAACATATGAAGAATAGAAGTTCCCCAAGGCCACTTATCCTACCAATTTCACTTAAATATTTTTGATCTATTTGTTGAAGTGAGTGCATGAGTTTTAGATTGATTATTATATATCAAATTCAATTTCTTTATCCTGGACTGAAATTAGAAAACCCTTGAATACAAAGTACATGAGTTGTCATCTCATGAACTATCATGATCAGTGAATAATGGACATCCTTTTTGTCTAAATCAAATCCTCTTATTTTCTACACCGAGGACTACTCAAGTAGAATAAAGTGAAATTATTGATGGAATAATTCCTAAAAAAGGACTCATAAACTTTTCCAATGAACTTTTTATTTCTTGTCAATAAAGGGGAGAGAAAGTGAAATGAATGTTTGAATGGTGAAGATAAATAAAAAGAAGGGGGGGGGGGAGATAAGATTCTCATTTTGATATCGACACATTCATTTGAGGAGGACTTTACAGTATTGACAACAAAAACAAAAGGGGGATATTGTTGGGAACACTTTGTGTATAATGTTGTATTATTTGTCAACAGTTGTCAATGAAGATCAAAATAAAGGAGAAAATTGTTGAACTGATCTTAAGTTAGAAGTTCATGTATCAAAGGTGATACATTGTATACAACAATGCAACCATCTCATAAAGTGTTGAGGGGATTGAAGTTATAATGTGATAATGAAACATCTCACTCTTCAAAGAGACCATGAAAGAGAATACTTGAAGAGAAATGCATTACTAAATAAGGGATCATGTAGAGATTTGAAGATTTAATAATGATAATAAAAAGATAAGAAGATGATTCCAGTTATATTCATTATTGATTGGAAAAAACTGATGTTGCTGGAAGACATAGAATTTGCAGTACATTCCCTGGAGAATCTGACGATGCTGAAACTGATTATTCAAAGAGTATATATCATGGTGGAAGGAGTTCATGATGAGATTCGCTAATTATTAAAGAATCCAGATGAAAATGAATAAGTATGGATTTTATTTCCAAATAATATATTTATGGTGGTGTTGTTTCCCAGCGTTTGAAAAATTTTTGGACCTCCAAATTAGGATTTGGTGTTTGGAAATGGAAAGATTTCTACATATGAGTGAACAAGATGTGGGATGGTGATGGAAATCAGAAAAGGAAGCAAACTGAGTACCTCAGAACATGGATCACGTACCATGTTCTTGGAATGGTTCATGGCCGCGTACTCGGAAGATGGAATTGTATATAGAGTGGTGCGTAGAACCAAAAAGGGTTTGTAGTGACGATTCACAGAGGAAGAAGTTGAGGTATGTGAGATGGATCATCGTTGGTAGAAGATATGTAGTATGCAGACTGGTAGGATTATGGTATGAAAAAGGTTAATAATACGTGACTGAAGGTTTGGAGGATTGCTACAGTTTGCGAAACTGGAGCGGTACGTGATGGTGGCTTATAGAACATGGATGTAATTCCGTATACATGAGAATTTTTTCCCACATTTAAAATTTAGGTAAAAAATATTAGAGTAATTTGTGGAGTTATTTTCCTATATAAGGAGTTCTAATCCCATCATTAAGGGAGAGTGAATTCGATAAGAAAATATCATCACCGTGGTAGAACTTGGATAAGTCCAAAAGTAGTATGCAAGATAAATTCTGCATAGGATAAAGTGGTACATGAAATATGAAACAATTTGTGAAATTGGAAGGATTAGTCCATGGAATATATTTTTCATAAGAAAAAGACGTATGCAGTAGATGAAATAATTCACATATTTTGAAGAAGAAGTCTGTGGAAGGAAGAAACAGTACGCCAAGAAGGTCTGTAGAGGGGGTACGTGAAGGCGGTATGCAGAGGCGGTACTCAAAGGCCGTATGTCGAGGTAGTACATGAAGGTGGTGCACAGAGATGGTGCGGTGCATAGATAAGGCGTGATATGCAAAGAAGGTGAGATACGCGGAGTAAAGGCAGTACACGGAGTAAGTGTAGTAGGCTGAGCAGGCATGGTACACAGAGCCAGCGCGATATGTGAACCAGGCGTTGTACGTAGAGCAGACATGATACATAGATGAGAGAAAGTTTGTAGAATCAGGGACAGTTTGCAAAAAATAAAAACATCATAAAGGGATTATGTGATTCTACAGAAATTTTTTTTAGTGAATTCAGTAATTTCACTAAAGGAGAAAAATAAATATAAAAGAAAATCAATTTGGGACATCGATGAAATTAGTGTCTCTTGTGGAATATTGACGAAGAAGTTCATGCCAATATGTTGAAGAGACCTTCATGTTGATAAAATAAGTGATACCTCTACCAGGGATGTGAGCCTAGGGGAGTCAATGGAAGTGATCTGAGGGAAGCATTGAGCTATCCCTAAACCTTTTTAAAAGAATTGTGCCTAAGATAGAGTGGTTGTGCCCAAAATTTTGTAATCAATAGCTAGTGAATATTAGTGGAATAACATATGACCAACAACCTATCAACGTATGCTCCTTGGACATAGCCCTTAATGGTGAACCAAGTAAAATTATTGTGTTGTCCTTCTGAATGTGAATGTTTTAATTACTGCACATATCCATCATAAAGGCTTAGATAATTTCCTACCAATGAGGGAAAAATATCTAGTAAAGAAGAGAAAAAGTTGACACCCTGATTCTCCCCCGTCTTAGGGTGGTCTAGGGTCCTTCACCTTCATAGAAAAGAGGAAAGGTGAATCCCACAATGAAACACTAGATAAAATAAATCATTCATCCTCTAGTTCCTCAATATAGATTTTAAGTTCCATAAAATCAGTAGGTTCTATATGTTAAGATGGTATATGAATGATAATGTTAACAGGGAGAAGGGAAACAATAAGATTGAACTCTCTCTGTGGTGGAAAATTAGAAAAATAAACCATAAAGACCTTAGGGTACACACAACCAATTTTCAAAAGTCATCAACCCATGTAAGGGTCATATTCATCAAGAAACATCTCTAAAAACTGGTATGATATTACCCTAGAATATAAAACAAGAAGCACAACCCTTTATTATTTGGAGTCCCACTCACCCGGGAAAACATGGATAACCCCATCAGTAGATAATAAATAAAATCAATGATTATAATAGTCTATATAGGCCTTAATAGTGGTCATAAAATCCATGTCAATAATCATGTTTAATATGTATAGATCAAGAACCATGATGTCCCACTCTACCTCAAATTAGGTTATCAAAATGTTGTATGTGGGACATCTAAAACCTTATTCATCTCTCTTTCCTAGAGCCATGGAAAGATCCATCAACAATAGGATAAGTTCTGAACTCAATCCTAAAAAAGTAAACTAGCATTTATTATATAAAAAAATGAGTATCACATGTATCAAACAAATATAGAACCATATAATACTAAATAAGTTCCATACCTTTAATAGTATCTGGTCCTATTTTAGACTATTCTAGTACGTACTTCATTGTATAAATTCATCTAGTCTTATCTGAACGAATATCTCCCTTGGCCTAAGGATTATATCAACCACCCTTGGAAGCATATGCATGAACCTATGAGCCCTTGGTGAGAGAGAATCCTACCCTACTGATGTGGCAGTGTTTTGACACTCTTTGCCACATCCTTTTTGTATTTTTATTGACTTTTTTTTACCAAAATGATTGTTTTTAGTAAATATTTGATAATTGTTGTGTTTTTGTACTTCCTGTGTAGAATAATCAGTTTTTAGTTTAAAACATGTGTTTTAATGTGCATTAGTGTCATTTTAAATAATTATTAAATTAACTTAGTCTTGAAAATTAGCCTTTTATTTATTTATTATTTTATTTTTATAAATTTTCATTGTAGTTAGTTTATTAATTCATTTATTAAATTAATTAATCCTCTATTCATTAAATTGTAAATAAATAACTGTTTTTATTGTTTTTTAGTCTTTTAATAATTTAATTAGTTTTAACAATTTAATCGTATTTAATTAATATTTTTATTCTTCAGTTTAATTAATTCTTTAATTAATTGGTTAAATAATTTAAGCAAGTTACTGTAAATATTTTAATTTTTTTAATTAAGTTTGTTTATTTTTAAACCCAAATTAATTCATTCTTTTAAATAAAGTATTATTAATTTTATTATTTAACTTTGTTGTTTTTAGTTTTTAATTCCATTCTATTTAATTTAATTTATTAATTTATTTATTTGTTTATTTAGTTTCATTAAATTATTTTATTTATTTTATTTTATTTGTTATGTTCGTTCGTAGGTGTTGTGGTCACACGGTCACGTCCCTAATGGTGACTGTCTCACCGTTACCTTTCCGTGGTGCCTCCTTGCACACCTCACTATTTCCATTTTTTCTCACCGTCAGGATAATTCCACTATTATTCATCCAAACTCACTGTTACCTTATTTTTTCCACACCGGTAGACTTTTCATCTTACCTCACCATTAATCAATTATTATTTTCCTCATCGATACACCTCCTCCTCCTTTCCCTCACCGTTATCCCATGTCTGCTGAGCCTCATAGTTACCATACCCCTACCGGTAGTTGTTACACCTTACCTCACCGTTACTTTACAACTTTTCCTCACCACTCATCTCTTCTCAAACATCACCGTTTTACTTCCACCTCACCATTACAACCACTTTTTCCAATTTTTCCCAACCCTCACTCATACACTTCTCCACCTCACTATTACCTTTACCTCACCGTTACCTTCAATCCTCACTATTATCATTTCCTCACCATTAGCCTTCTCAACCAGTGCCGCTTCTTCCTACTATCACAATCTCACCATGAGCCACATTCACGGTGCCTCTATGACTAACTCACCATTCCATCACCGCAACAACAACACACATGCTCAAACTAACAGCAATCAAAATCAAACATCCAGCAACACAGAAAACTTTCCACCACAATCATGCATCAATACAATTGAATAACATAGAAAACTAGAAAAAAATTGAACCCCAGATCTGAGCTGTGAGTTGAACCAAGCTACCCCTTGCTCCACCGCTGGAACCCGCACCTTCTATTCCCACGACAAAACCTCCCGGGACCTCACCGACCTTGCACTCAAACCCTAACTGAAACCCAGATTTACCACTGCTCTTTTCTTGAGCCGAAGCCACAGGTGACCTCCCTTGCCGCCTCCATCATCTCACCTGAAGCCGACCTCTCCCCCTTTACTTTGCCAAAGAACTTCGGACCTCATCGGCACCGCCTCCATGCACACACCGTCTCTCTATCCACGCCGCAAATCCCAAGCTTTATCCGAACCCGAGCCATGCACCCCCAAACCTGAACCCACACTTCGCCGCGACCTCACCTCCCATTTACGCCTAAACCCTAAGCCCTCAGCCTCAAACCGACCTCGCCGCACAAAGCCCTCATCCTTGAACCACTGAGCCGCACGAATCCTCTACTCGATCTTCCATCGTCCCCTGCTCGAACCCCGTCGCCCTCCTCACTCCCTTTCTCCCTACACTGAACAGACCCAATTTCCCCCCACCCACTTTTCATTTTTATTTTATTTCTTTTAGTTTTCATTTTATTTTAAAATAAAATAAAATATAAAATAATTTATTATAATATATATATATATATTATATACTACCAATAATAGGTTTAATAATAATAGAATATAAGCTTTTTTCTATCATAGTAATATAGGTATTAATTAAATAAAATACATATGATAACATATATTAGTAATAATATTATTAGGTATTATATATATATATATATAAATTAATAAGTATTTTTATTAACTAGTTTAAGTAATAATATTAATATATAGAATATAGTAGTTTCATTTTATTTCACTCACATGTGTATTTTGTTGTTTCGTGGCAGGGGACAGGATGCACTCACTTAGAGTTCACTAAAAAGAGGGTGACGCGCACATAAAAGCATGCCACATGGATCTGCTGTGTCCAGGGAAGTAATTAGCTCACCACACACATCATTTTCATTCAGTTAGGAGCAACTGCTCCGGTGACCAGCATGGGAGGAAGCGGCGCAGTGAAAGTTCCACATGGAGGCCAGGGAACTCCTCGGGGGAGATTCCAGAGACTTCGGTTGGGCGATGAATGCACGAGAGGAATGCAGCTAAGTAGGAGCATAGGGAGATCATTCAGGTGATAGATGGATCTAGAGACATATTGGAGTACTGAGAGCAGCTGATTAGATCATTTCATACCTCGATTCCCAGGGTGGGACGTCGAGAAAACTCCAGCGACGCACCCACCATTGAGCAGCTGGAATTAGTACTTTCAGGATCAGTAGCAGGGAGAACAAACATCTTAGTTTTTCTCGTGCTCTGTTTTTATGCACTTATTTCAATATGAACTACAATGATTTTAATTCTATTGTTGCATTAAAACCAACCTCTATTTCTAGCTAATTTCCTTTGGGGAAATACAATGGTTGATTTTATTTTTTTAATCTCATTCATGCACCACATATTTTTCTTTGGATTTCCTCTCTCATTGTTTACAGATGAGTTCATTATCAAAACAATAAGATAATGTGAAAACCAATCTTGTTTCTACTATAATTAAAATGGTTTCAACTCGAGTAACTCACTGACAGGTGAGTTATGCTCGAATGAGAGAGACACACCAAACTCAACTGAAAAGTTGAGCCTGATGACTTCTGACTTATTTTCACCATTGGATGGAATAACTTTTACAGTCGAAGGACTGTAAGAGCTATTTCATCACAAACTGACCGGACGAAAAATCTCACCAGTTAATTCTTGTCAGATCCATGTTTTCAAACTCCGGTGCATGAACGAGACTAAGCAATATCAAATTGGCCAGTGGACTTTCCCCCTTACTCATTTATTGGTTGTTTACACCCCAATTTCTCTTACTGGTCTGTCTACTCTCCTAACACCCACCAGATCACCCTCATTTCCTTGTTCACCAAGTCTCATTCACTCCACTTCAACATCATAAAGTGTTTTTTCTGTTTTTATATGTGTGTTTTTGTTTAGTTTATTTTTTTTAGAACGCCAAACACAACAAGAGGCATCCCTGTGGTTTGACCCTATCTTGACACTGTCCTAAGTAGTAAGTAGGTTATAATTTTAGTTTGTCACTTGTGCCCAAAGATGCACGAGAGTTCAAATTTTGGCGCCATTTTCGGGGATGATAGGTGTGTTTAAATAAAACCAAACAAAAATTCACATAAAAAATCACAAAAAAATTCAAATAAAAAAAATTCAAAAAAATCTACAAAAAGATTTTTTTTTGAAATTCAAAAAAAAATTGTGAACTTGCTACATGAAAACCAGGTCTAAGTTTGAACACTTAGTACTTGGTAATCCTGAAATTGATAAGCACCTTAAGGAAGTGAAAAAGAACAAAGACAAGGTCAAAATGGAAGATAATAGAAATTAAAACTTGAACAACCCACTTCTTGAGAATTTGAACCGACATGGAATGATGAACCCACTTGGGAATGAGATTGCTTAGAGGAACAGTCTGAGAGAGTTCTTTTTACCCTCAGTGTCTAGCAATCATTCATGTATTAAACTCTCTCCTAGGTCTAGGAATTACTATATCAAGAAATCTATGCTTATTCAGCTACCCACCTTCAATGGAATTCCTAGTTAAGACTCTCTTGACTTCATTAGAGACTTCTATTGTAGTGTCCAACAGCTACCACTTAGGGGTCTCACTGAGAAAGAGCTTAAATTGATAGTGTTCCCCTTCTGAATCAAGGGCAATGTTAGGTCTTGGTTCTAAAAGTTATAAGAAGAAATATTTTTCACCTGGGATAATGTTTACAATGCCTTCACAATGAAATTATATCCTAAGAGGTTGTCATATGAGATTAGGCACAAAATCACTGGATTCCTTCAGGATGAAGGATAATTGTTTCATGAAGCCTGGGATAGGTTTAGAGGTTTTCTTAGGAAGTGTCCAAAACATCAATGTACACCTAAATTCCTTATGGAAACCTTCTACAATAGTCTCTGCCCTTACCACCAAACCATGGTGGGTTAGTCTTCTGGAGGAGATTTTAGTGATAGGACTGCTGAGGAGCTCAAACAGATCTTTAACACAGTAGCTCAAAATTCCCAAAACAAATTCTTTAGGAGGAGAACTATTGTGAGAAAAGAAACTGCCCCTGCTCCTCAAGCTGAAGCCCAAGTTGCTGGGTTCTTAATTGAGAACCCATAGCAAATCTTTAAGGAGTAGTTCCACCACTATGGCAAGTATGGCCATTCTCCAACCTGTTGTCCAAACTTCGATTTTCTTGTCCAGCCTCATGAGAGTGCCAACTTTGCCATCTATGGACCTCGGATGTAGCCTAGGGATGATCCTTTTTCCAACACCTGCAATCAAGGTTATAAGAACCATCTAAACCTATCATGGAGGGAGCAGGGAGTCCTCCGACCTACTGCCCCTCCTGGATTCCAGCTGCCTCCTAGGCAGTAATTCCAACCCCAACCCCAACCTAAGGCTAAGTCATCCAACTCAAAAGATGAGGTGAGAGATATGTTACATCAATTGATAGGGAGGTTTTATGAAAAAAAAGATGAAAAACGATTTTGATAAAGTTAAAATGGATGCTATAATAAAGAACTTGGAAATTCAAATGGGGCAGTTGGCTAGGGATGCTAGTAATAGAGAAAAGGGTAGGCTGCCTAGCACCACTGAAGCCAATCCTAGGGAGAATGCCATTGATGTGACCACCGTAAATGGTATCCAAACTCACCAAGAGCCTAGGAAAGAACCCCAAAATGCTGAAAATGAGAAACTAGATGAAACTAGAAACTTAAATCTGAAAGAACCAGAATCTGGAAAACTAGATAGCACCTGTCACGACCCGCCCTCGGGATCCGTGCCGTGACTACCCCAAGCCCGCCTTCCATAGGCCAGGGGCTGGAGACTAGCACCAAGGCGTGAAAATCCCAGTAAACAGGGAAGGCATTGCCTTTATAAGTAACAACCACCACAGAGTCAGCAAGCGGAAAGTAACTACAATGCAGAAAAGTAAATGGGCCAGAATACAAACCCAAACTGAAAGTAAAGTACAACTCGAAAAGGGAAAAAAAAGCAACTGAAAAGTAAAGCCGCTACTCCGAGCTGTCCACTGGAAATCCCACCTGAAGGGTGAGTACAGATAGCTCCTCTGCTCCACGGGTCCCGCCGTCCGCTCCGTGCACGTTCCGCCCAGTGGTCCACCTCCGGGTACCGTTCCGCTCTGCAAGCCTCAGCTAAGGTCAACGCTGTCCGTCGTCTGCAACCAACACAACGTAGTGCGGGCAAAGCCCGTGCAGGGGTGAGTATAAGCTACTCAGTAGGGACCCCGAGACCCCTGAAGGTCTCTCAAATCCACAAAGGATAAACCACGAAGAAAAGTAACAAACACGAAGTAACAACTGACACTGCTTAGTTATATGCCCATACATATACCTAAGTCATCAATTTCCGTTCGGCTCCAACACCGAGCCCAAGAACAACCCAATCCACAAAGAAGAGTAAACAAGTTTATGAAATCAACGGATAACCATTACCCAGGTATATGCCCATACATATACCTAAGTTATCAAGTGACCCATCTCAATCATGAGGAATCACAAAGATCATTGACTCAGCTCAAACCAGGATTTTCATTATCGAAACCGTAGCTGCTGAAGAGCCCCGTCTCTGAAGTGTGCAGTAGTCCTGTCACGACTCCGAGGTACTGCTCACTAACCTATGACTGCTGAGGTACTCCTCCTGTCGAGTACTGCGGGTTTGCGGCCAACTACCGGGCACTCCGTCCGCTGAGGGTCTGTCGCCAAATACCGGGCGCTCACCCAAATAGCCTACTGAGGTACTCCTCCTGTCGAGTACCGCGGGTTTGCTGCCAACTACCAGGCGCTCCGTCCGCCCTGGGTCTGCTGCCAACTACTGGGCGCTCCGTCCACTGGGCTAGTCGACTCACTCCAAGTCGAGTCGGTCAAGCAGTCGTCAGGTCTCAGTCATCTACACGGTCTCCGTACTCCGCACGCACGTCTCCACCGTCGCGGGTCTGTCGCTACAACCAAGCGCACACGCTCCGTAGAGTATCGCGGGTCCGCCGCTACAACCAAGCGCTCCACCGCCAAGGGTCTGCTGCTGCATCCAAGCGCACCACCACTGTCAAGTACCACGGGTCCGCCGCTACACCCAAGCGCTCCACCGCCCTAGGTAAACAGAAGATTCAGCTCACACAGGTTCGGTAGCACTGTTCCACGTAGGATCTCTGAGTGCTGTAGTCGTCGTCGTCGAATCCACACAGGATCTCTGTACTGTCGTCGTCGCAGTCACAGTAGCAGTAGTAGTAGACGTCACAGTAATAGTCGCAGCCAGCACTAGGGTTCCCGCTCACAGAAAGCTCGTTCGGAGGATCCGCTCCACGAGCCGAGTGGCTGATACATCAACTGTCACAAAGACCAGAGTTGATGTATCCAAAAGTTCCGTATCGACAACAGGAACTCAACGCAACAGACGGCGCGTCGATCGGACGCCCGGTCTGAGAGTTATTGGCATTTTCGTCTCCGGGGCCCGGTTGGTTTTTAAGGCAAAACCAACCCGACCGTACTCCACCTGCGTCCGAACCTCGGGCGGAGTATGCCAAAAGATCCGTCTCACTTAGAGGATTCCATCAAAATCGACAGCACGTCAATCGGACGTCCGGAACTCAAGATATGAGCGTTTCCGCTCCGAGGGCCCGGTTGGTTTCGTGAACGAACCAACCCGGCCGTACTCCACCTGCGTCCAAACCTCGGGCAAAGTATACCAAAAGATCCGTCTCACTGAGAGGAACACAACGCGACTGACGGCGCGTCAATCGGACGTTCGTAGCTCAAGATATGAGCGTTTCCGCTCCGAAGGCCCGGTTGGTTTCGTGAACGAACCAACCCGGCCGAACTCAAAGTAAACCGAAACCTTGAGTGCGATATACCGAAACGACCGTCTCGATCCAAGGATCGCGTTGCCACAGACGGTTCGTCATTCGGAGGTCCGAGGCTCAAGTTATGGGCTAAAAACCAATTCTGGTTCGAAACGGGGGGGGTCCGGGTCCGGGCCGACCCGGCCCGACCCCCCCCCCCCCCCCCCGGAGCGGCGCGGTGGCCGGCGGCGCGGCGGCGCGGCGGCGGGCCGCGGCGAGGCTGCGCACGCGGGGGCTAAGCCCCGCGGTTTTTGGAGGGGCGGCGCGGCACAAGGGCCGCGCCCCTTTTTTTTTAAAACCGCCCCCCCCACGTGGGGGGCCTGCTGGCGCCGAACCAAGGGGGCGGCTGCCCCCTTCCCTCAAGAACCGCCCCCCTCTTTAAGAGGGGGGTTTTCAAGGGTTGGCCGGGGAATTAAATTCCCCGGTTTTAAGTCATCCGGCCGGCCAGCTGGCCGGCCGGTTTTTACCAACGGGACCGGAAATTCCGGTCCCGCCTTCGACTTCCGACGCCGGCGGCCCGGCCTCCGGTCTTCTCTTCCGCCGCGGCCCGGAACCGGCCGCGGTCTTCTCGTCCCGCCGCGGCCCGGAACCGGCCGCGGTCTCCTCGTCCCACCGCGGCCCGGAACCGGCCGCGACGTTCGTCATCCGGCGTGGTGCGACGGCACCACGCCCCTTCGCCGTACTTTGATAATCATTCAACGCGGCGCGACGGCGTCGTGTTCTTGTTGTTTCTTCCAAGGTGCGCGCGACGACATCGCGTAAGATAAATGCATGTTCATCCGCGTGGTGCGACGGCACCACGCCACTTGCTTTCCTTCGCAAAAATAATTAAACAAGAACGATTGAGGGGGGGGGGGTTCGGCCGTGTTCGTGCGGTCCGGCCCCCCTCACGTTAAAATAATAACGCAACTCAAAATAAAATCAAGTCACACGTTAGTCTTGATAAAATCACGATCAAGAATAAAATAAGGAAACCAAAAGAAATCGACAACCCCTACCTCGGGTTTAAGATTCGAAGATTCGTCTACGTTCCGTGGAAGATGGCGTCGCGGAGGTCGGGCGTCGCGGTCGTCGTTCGTCAAATCCGTTGACGAAGAGATATGCCCGAAGAGACACGTCGTTGGCGGATCTTCGTTTGCCGACGAAGAAGGTCCGAGGAGAAAGAAGAGGTCCGAAGATACCGGGTCACCGAGTCGATGATCCTTGACGAAGTGTTGTCGTTCTTCGTTGAGGATGAAGACGTTCTTCGCCGGAGAAGATGAAGTTCTTCAAGAGACTTAGAGCTCTCTCCTCCAATCCTCAACACAACCAATCTAACCCCCAAAAATAAAATAAGCTAATCTTATTTTATTAAGACATTCTATGAGTTCAAAAATTCAAAAACTTAATTCCATTAATTGGATTAGTGTGTTGGCATGATTAAAGTGAGGAGAGGGAAAGTCACCCAATTAATGGGAAGTTTAAAGGTTAAGATGAGTTACACATCTTAAGTGGGGGGTTTAGAGGAGTTAGGGAAGGTGAGGGGTTGGGATTGTGTGGGCCCCACCCCACCTTTATTCTCTCAAGGGTAGTTAACAACAAGTAGGTCCCACCCAACTTCCACACATAGGTTAACAACTTAGAATATGAAATAAAATTGTAACACAATTTTATTACTTCACATTTAACTCCCCCTTTTTTTTAACAACTCCTCCTCAGCAAACGCACCTTCGGGAAAAGTCCTCTTAAGCAAAAATAGGCGCTGCGAGTTCATCGGTGCCCTCGGATTTCAATTCCGAGCACCGGATCAAAAGTTAGGAATTCCCGCTCGTTCGTTCACTGAACGTACCCGAGCCAAACTTCGGAAATTAATTCCGGGCACTCCGGGCCTCGGAATCAGGTGCCGTCTGAAACCGCGCTCTTGTAAAATTCTAAAGAAAATTAAGAAAAAATTTCCCTTGAATTTTACGGGTCTTTACATTACTCCCACCTCAGGGCTTTACGTCCCCGTAAAGATACAACAAAAACTAGGGAAACAAAAGAGGGTACTGAGCACGCATCTGAGCCTCCCGCTCCCATGTGCTCTCCTGGAGATTCCCGTGCTGCCATCTGATGCGCACAAGAGGAATCGATCTCCCACGCAGGACCCGCTCCTGTCGATCCTCTATCTCCACCGGGATCTCCGTAAAAGTCGCCCCATCGTCAACGTCAAGCTCCCCATGATCAAAGATGTGCGTCGGGTCGTGCACGTATCTCCTCAGCTGGGATACGTGGAAGACGTCGTGCACCCGGTGCAACTGAGGTGGTAGAGCCAGGCGATAAGCCACCTCACCAATCCTGCTGAGAATCTGGAAAGGTCCGATGAAGCGCGGAGATAACTTGCCGCCTCGGCCAAATCTCCGAATACCACGTCGAGGTGAGACCCGCAAGAAGACGTGGCCGCCATCCTCGAACTCCAGTGGCCTCCGCCTCCTGTCAGCGTATGACTTCTCCCGGCTCTGAGCTGTCCTCATCCGCTCCTGGATGACCTGGACCTTCTCTGGTTCCACAAGAGCTGCAAGATTTCTTCTTTGCCGATAAGAGAAATCTGGTCTCATCCCCTGGATGAACCACATTCTTTGCCTAAAACAGTCAATCCTAACATGGATGATTCTAATCCATACCAAGGATGACGTCGTAAGGCCTCGACGCTACTACTAAGAGATTCAACCGTTACTCTCGCCTCCAAGGGTTGAGTCACACTGTCGGCATCAGTGTGTGGTAACTGGGTCTCCTCCAGTAGATGTCTCACAAGTGAGGGTCAAGTCAACAGCCAAAACTGGAACCTCTTAATAACATCACGAAAGAGGACAGGAACGAAAATATCACAAAGGTATGCGTCTTTTATTATTGCAGCTCATAATACAAGACGCTACACAAAAGCAACAAGGAACCAGAAGTACAAAGGTTGTTATCCACTAGTTCTGCTCCTGTCCATCGGCTCCCAGGGCTCCATGATCGAAGGCCTCGGCTGCCTGAAGCTGAGCTCTCCCCTGCGGTCGGGGTGGACCTCCTGGTGGTGGTGGTTGAAGAGCCTCAAAGCGTCACCCACCACCTGCTGCTCGTCCAGCTCCTCTGCCTCGTCCGCCTCCTCCCTGCGGACCGCCACGGTCGAACCTCCGCCTCTGCCTGGGAGGTTCTTCACTTAACTGTTGATCATCAGCATGGCGGGTCGGACAGTCACGAGCCATGTGACCAATCCCGCCATAGGAGTAACACTGCCCACTCTCGGCACGCCTGGCTCTGACTCCACCCCGGCTTCCCCGTACAACTGAGCCTGAGTCGTGCAGTCGGCCACCGGTAGGTCTGGTCTGCCTGGAACCCTGAGACATCCGTCGGCTACCTGCTGCATATGACTCTGCCACGTGCCGCCCTGCGGTGAGTTGCTGTGCTGGTGTAGACTCAGCAAGGAAACTCTCGATCAGAAGTGCCCGCTCCAGTACTCCTGTCTGAGTCGGTATGCTGAGGGAGATCAGTGATGCCCTGATCTCGTGTCTCAAACCCTGCTCGAAGGTCCGGGCCCGGAAGAAGGGGTCCCGTACCATGTCGGTCGAGTAGCGCGAGAGATCGGTAAATCTCGCCGAGTACTGAGCGACCGTCATGCTTCCCTGCCGCAGCTGTAGAAGCTCCTGGATACGCACCGCACGAAGGGTGGCTGGGACGAACTCCGAGCGGAAGAGGCTCTCAAAGTCCGTCCAAAGTAGAGATGCCTCATCGTGCACCTGGAGCATCAAGCTCCACCATCGTCCTGCTGCTGCGTGTAGTAGGCTCGCAGCGAGGATCACCATGAGGTCTGCTGGTGTCCTCACTAGCCTAAACACTCGTACCACTGCCTCCAGCCAGTCCTCTGCAGCCTGGGGATCCGTCTCCCCGCGAAACCTGGGCGGTCGCTGGCGCTGAAACTCATGCAGTGTGCTGAGGCGACGTGCATCGTCAGCGGCTGCTGCTGGAAGCATCGGGGGATCGGCGGGTAAAGCTACCGCCGGTGCCACTACTGAAAAAGGGCCCTGCACCGAGGCCTCGTCGCTCGGTGGGCTGTCGTCTTGCTCGACTCTCGGAACCCTAGCTGGCTGCCGTCGTGGGGCCATCCTGAAAAGGAAACAGGTGCGCCACGGTTAGAACAATATACCTGGTGAGCTGATATAAGTAATCACAAAGAAAACTTTGAAATACACACGCAATTAATGTTTTCGTGCATTAAGTCGGAAATCAGAAGTCAGGGTCCTGGTGTACGGATACGTCGGCCGCCGCACCAACACTGGACTCCCTGGACTGATAACCACACTCAATACGCTAAACATTATTTCTTCACATAGAAAAGATCAGAGTTCGCGGTAGAACCGAACTCCTCTGATACCAATTTGTCACGACCCGCCCTCGGGATCCGTGCCGTGACTACCCCAAGCCCGCCTTCCATAGGCCAGGGGCTGGCGACTAGCACCAAGGCGTGAAAATCCTAGTAAACAGGGAAGGCATTGCCTTTATAAGTAACAACCACCACAGAGTCAGCAAGCGGAAAGTAACTACAATGCAGAAAAGTAAATGGGCCAGAATACAAACCCAAACTGAAAGTAAAGTACAACTCGAAAAGGGAAAAAAGCAACTGAAAAGTAAAGCCGCTACTCCGAGCTGTCCACTGGAAATCCCACCTGAAGGGTGAGTACAGATAGCTCCTCTGCTCCACGGGTCCCGCCGTCCGCTCCGTGCACGTTCCGCCCAGTGGTCCACCTCCGGGTACCGTTCCGCTCTGCAAGCCTCAGCTAAGGTCAACGCTGTCCGTCGTCTGCAACCAACACAACATAGTGCGGGCAAAGCCCGTGCAGGGGTGAGTATAAGCTACTCAGTAGGGACCCCGAGACCCCTGAAGGTCTCTCAAATCCACAAAGGATAAACCACGAAGAAAAGTAACAAACACGAAGTAACAACTGACACTGCTTAGGTATATGCCCATACATATACCTAAGTCATCAATTTCCGTTCGGCTCCAACACCGAGCCCAAGAACAACCCAATCCACAAAGAAGAGTAAACAAGTTTATGAAATCAACGGATAACCATTACCCAGGTATATGCCCATACATATACCTAAGTTATCAAGTGACCCATCTCAATCATGAGGAATCACAAAGATCATTGACTCAGCTCAAACCAGGATTTTCATTATCGAAACCGTAGCTGCTGAAGAGCCCCGTCTCTGAAGTGTGCAGTAGTCCTGTCACGACTCCGAGGTACTGCTCACTAACCTATGACTGCTGAGGTACTCCTCCTGTCGAGTACTGCGGGTTTGCGGCCAACTACCGGGCGCTCCGTCCGCTGAGGGTCTGTCGCCAAATACCGGGCGCTCACCCAAATAGCCTACTGAGGTACTCCTCCTGTCGAGTACCGCGGGTTTGCTGCCAACTACCAGGCGCTCCGTCCGCCGTGGGTCTGCTGCCAACTACTGGGCGCTCCGTCCACTGGGCTAGTCGACTCACTCCAAGTCGAGTCGGTCAAGCATTCGTCAGGTCTCAGTCATCTACACGGTCTCCGTACTCCGCACGCACGTCTCCACCGTCGCGGGTCTGTCGCTACAACCAAGCGCACACGCTCCGTAGAGTATCGCGGGTCCGCCGCTACAACCAAGCGCTCCACCGCCAAGGGTCTGCTGCTGCATCCAAGCGCACCACCACTGTCAAGTACCACGGGTCCGCCGCTACACCCAAGCGCTCCACCGCCCTAGGTAAACAGAAGATTCAGCTCACACAGGTTCGGTAGCACTGTTCCACGTAGGATCTCTGAGTGCTGTAGTCGTCGTCGTCGAATCCACACAGGATCTCTGTACTGTCGTCGTCGCAGTCACAGTAGCAGTAGTAGTAGACGTCACAGTAATAGTCGCAGCCAGCACTAGGGTTCCCGCTCACAGAAAGCTCGTTCGGAGGATCCGCTCCACGAGCCAAGTGGCTGATACATCAACTGTCACAAAGACCAGATTTGATGTATCCAAAAGTTCCGTATCGACAACAGGAACTCAACGCAACAGACGGCGCGTCGATCGGACGCCCGGTCTGAGAGTTATTGGCATTTTCGTCTCCGGGGCCTGGTTGGTTTTTAAGGCAAAACCAACCCGACCGTACTCTACCTGCGTCCGAACCTCGGGCGGAGTATGCCAAAAGATCCGTCTCACTTAGAGGATTCCATCAAAATCGACGGCACGTCAATCGGACGTCCGGAACTCAAGATATGAGCGTTTCCGCTCCGAGGGCCCGGTTGGTTTCGTGAACGAACCAACCCGGCCGTACTCCACCTGCATCCAAACCTCGGGCAAAGTATACCAAAAGATCCGTCTCACTAAGAGGAACACAACGCGACTGACGGCGCGTCAATCGGACGTTTGTAGCTCAAGATATGAGCGTTTCCGCTCCGAAGGCCCGGTTGGTTTCGTGAACGAACCAACCCGGCCGAACTCAAAGTAAACCGAAACCTTGAGTGCGATATACCGAAACGACCGTCTCGATCCAAGGATCGCGTTGCCGCAGACGGTTCATCATTCGGAGGTCCGAGGCTCATGTTATGGGCTAAAAACCAATTCTGGTTCGAAACGGGGGGGGGGGGGGTCCGGGTCCGGGCCGACCCGGGCCGACCCCCCCCCCCCCCCCCCCCCGGAGCGGCGCGGCGGCGGCGGGCCGCGGCGAGGCTGCGCACGCGGGGGCTAAGCCCCGCGGTTTTTGGAGGGGCGGCGCGGCATAAGGGCCGCGCCCCTTTTTTTTAAAACCGCCCCCCCCACGTGGGGGGCCTGCTGGCGCCGAACCAAGGGGGCGGCTGCCCCCTTCCCTCAAGAACCGCCCCCCTCTTTAAGAGGGGGGTTTTCAAGGGTTGGCCGGGGAATTAAATTCCCCGGTTTTAAGTCATCTGTCCGGCCAGCTGGCCGGCCGGTTTTTACCAACGGGATCGGAAATTCCGGTCCCGCCTTCGACTTCCGACGCCGGCGGCCCGGCCGCCGGTCTTCTCTTCCGCCGCGGCCCGGAACCGGCCGCGGTCTTCTCGTCCCGCCGCGGCCCGGAACCGTCCGCGGTCTCCTCGTCCCACCGCGGCCCGGAACCGGCCGCGGCGTTCGTCATCCGGCGTGGTGCGACGGCACCGCGCCCCTTCGCCGTACTTTGATAATCATTCAACGCGGCGCGACGGCGTCGTGTTCTTGTTGTTTCTTCCAAGGTGCGCGCGACGACATCGCGTAAGATAAATGCACGTTCATCCGCGTGGTGCGACGGCACCACGCCACTTGCTTTCCTCCGCAAAAATAATTAAACAAGAACGATGGAGGGGGGGGGGGGTTCGGCCGTGTTCGTGCGGTCCGGCCCCCCTCACGTTAAAATAATAACGCAACTCAAAATAAAATCAAGTCACACGTTAGTCTTGATAAAATCACGATCAAGAATAAAATAAGGAAACCAAAAGAAATCGACAACCCCTACCTCGGGTTTAAGATTCGAAGATTCGTCTACGTTCCGCGGAAGATGGCGTCGCGGAGGTCGGGCGTCGCGGTCGTCGTTCGTCAAATCCGTTGACGAAGAGATATGCCCGAAGAGACACGTCGTTGGCGGATCTTCGTTTTCCGACGAAGAAGGTCCGAGGAGAAAGAAGAGGTCCGAAGATACCGGGTCGCCGAGTCGATGATCCTTGACGAAGTGTTGTCGTTCTTCGTTGAGGATGAAGACGTTCTTCGCCGGAGAAGATGAAGTTCTTCAAGAGACTTAGAGCTCTCTCCTCCAATCCTCAACACAACCAATCTAACCCCCAAAAATAAAATAAGCTAATCTTATTTTATTAAGACATTCTATGAGTTCAAAAATTCAAAAACTTAATTCCATTAATTGGATTAGTGTGTTGGCATGATTAAAGTGAGGAGAGGGAAAGTCACCCAATTAATGGGAAGTTTAAAGGTTAAGATTAGTTACACATCTTAAGTGGGGGGTTTAGAGGAGTTAGGGAAGGTGAGGGGTTGGGCTCGTGTGGGCCCCACCCCACCTTTATTCTCTCAAGGGTAGTTAACAACAAGTAGGTCCCACCCAACTTCCACACATAGGTTAACAACTTAGAATATGAAATAAAATTGTAACACAATTTTATTACTTCACATTTAACTCCCCTTTTTTTTAACAACTCCTCCTCAGCAAACGCACCTTCGGGAAAAGTCCTCTTAAGCAAAAATCGGCGCTGCGAGTTCATCGGTGCCCTCAGATTTCAATTCCGAGCACCGGATCAAAAGTTAGGAATTCCCGCTCGTTCGTTCACTGAACGTACCCGAGCCAAACTTCGGAAATTAATTCCGGGCACTCCGGGCCTCGGAATCAGGTGCCGTCTGAAACCGCGCTCTTGTAAAATTCTAAAGAAAATTAAGAAAAAATTTCCCTTGAATTTTACGGGTCTTTACAGCACCACTGGAATTCATCAAGTTCCTGCTGTTCCAACTCAAAAACCCCAAAAAAATGGCTTGAGAAGCAAAGAGAATAAATGGAAGAGAATTGTTGAAGAAGAAGCTATAGATATGACCCCAATTGTGAAAAAAATTTCCCCTACAATCCCCTTACCACAAAGAATTAAGAAACCAATTCATGATTCTGAACTATTGAAATTTTTAAAAGTGGTTAAAAAGATGAACATTGATATCCCATTCTTGGAAGCACTGATTCAAATCCCATTATATCTGAAATCACTCAAAAAAATTTGTTCAAACAAAAATACATTAGAGGAATTTTCCACCTATAGATTAACATAGGAGTGTAGTGCAGTCTTGCAGAATAGGATACCTCCTAAGCTTCAAGACCCTGGAAGCTTTGTCATCCCTTGCAATTTTGGGGATAGAGGTGGTATTTTAAACTGTTTGTGTGATCTGGGTGCTAGTATTAATCTGATTCCACTGTCACTTTTTAAGCACCTGAGATTAGGAGTTCCCCAACCCACCACTGTTGTGTTACAACTTGCTGATAGGTCATTTACTCATCTAGTGGGTAGGGTCGATGATCTGTTAGTCGGAGTAGGCAAACTCTTTTCTGAAATTCTTATCCTTGATATGGAGTGTGACCAGGAGGTTCCGATCATTCTTGGTAGGCCCTTCTTGGCCACTGGGGGAGCTGTGATAGATGTGTCTAAGGGGAAACTGATTTTCAATTTGGGTGAACAGAAAGAATAATTTAATGTGTTTAAGAAAATCCAAGATCCCACCCACCCAATTTTCTCAAAAGATGAGATGTTATTTGCTGAGAGTAGTGTTGATAAGGAGGAAGAAGAGTTTCTGAGAATGATAGAAGAAATAAACAGTGAACCTGAAATCCCTGCTGCCTCTTGCATGGGGATCAACTCAATTAAGGAGAGAGAATTTTTGCATGAGTATGAGGGAGAATTTTTGGAGAACATAGATGAGTTTTCTTTGGAGCACATTCTTACCATGAGAGAGGAGTCTAAGTTTGAGGAGATATTTTTTGGAAGCTCTTGCACTGAGGAAAAATCCATGTCTACTGCCTTCTTCAAGAGGCAGAATGAAGACCTTGGGCCTCCCAGGACCAAGTGTATTCCCTCAAGCTAGTCACCACCCACCCTTGAACTCAAACCCCTCTCTGCCCATCTCAAATATTCCTTTTTAGGAGAAAATTCCACCCTTCTTGTGGTCATTTCATCCAATATAGAGGCGAGTCAAAAGCAAAATCTTCTTACTGTTTTGAGGAAGTATAAGTCTGCAATAGGCTGGTCAATTGCTGATATCAAAGGGATAAGTCAAGCCTTCTTTTTTCATAAAATTTAAATGCAACCCGAGTGTAAGCCCAGAGTAGAATCCCAAAGAAGACTCAACCCCAACATGAAGGAAGTCGTGAGAGAATAAGTGATTAGTTTTCTTGTTGCTGGAATAATTTTTCATATTTCTGATATCCCCTGGGTCAGTCCTATCTAGGTGGTTCCCAAAAAGAGTGGAGTGAAAGTGGTCACTAATTAAAGGAATGAGAAAATCCAGACAAGAGCAGTGAATAAATGGAGAGTCTGTATAGACTACATAAAATTGAATGCTTCCACCAGAAAGGATCATTTCCCCATGCCATTTTTAGATCAAATCTTAGAGAGATTGGCAAGCAATGAATTCTTCTGCTTTCTTGATGGTTATTCTGGTTACAACCAGATTTCCATTGCACCTAAGGACCAAGATAAAACCACCTTCACCTATCCATTTGGGACATTTTCTTACCAGAGGATGGCCTTTGTCTTGTGTGGTGCTCCTTCCACTTTTCATAGGTGCATGATGACAATTTTTTCAGACATGATTGAAAGGATAATTGAAGTGTTCATGGATGATTTTTCTGTTGTGGTAGATAACTTTGATAACTGTCTGAAATACCTGAAACTATTGTTAGAAAGATTCCAAGGGACCAACTTAGTCTTAAACTGGGAAAAGTTCCAATTCATGGCCAATGAAGGCATATCTTTGGGACAAAAAGTTTATAAGAATGGGCTAGAGGTCGATAATGTTAAAATTGAGGTCATAAAAATTTTCCCCCCACCTGAAAATGTCAAAGGAATTAGAAGTTTTTCGTGTCATGCTGGGTTCTAAAGCAGGTTAATTGAGGACTTTTCTATGATTACTAGAACACTGTGCTCCCTTCTAGTTAAGGACACACCCTTTGTCTTCGATGAGACATGTCTAGAGGCCTATAATTTTCTCATGAATAAGTTGACTACCTCACCTGTAATCACTTCTTCTGACGGCCAACTTCCTTGTGAGGTTATGTGTGATGCTAGTGACTTTGTAGTAGGATCTGTGTTAGGGAAGAGGAAGGATAGAAAATTACATGTTATTTACTATGCAAGAAAGCTGCTAGATTATGCCCAGAAGAATTATTCTACCACTGAAAAGGAGTTGGCTGCTATCATGTTTGCTTTGGAAAAGTTCAGGCGATAATTAATAGGATTAAGGATCATAGTTTAAATAGATCATTCAGTCCTTAAGTATTTTGTAGATAAAAATGACTCGAATCCTAGACTCATTAGGTGGACCTTGCAGCTAGATGAGTTTGATTTAGTAATTAAGGATAAGAAAGGGGCTAATAATGCAGTTGAAGATCACTTTTCTTGATTTCCCAATTCCCCAAGTAAGGAACCAAAAGAGAACAACACTTCTTTCCCTGATGAACAATTATTTGCTGCTTATGTGCAGTATTCTGGTTGGTTCGCAGACTATGGAAACTTTTTGGGGGCTGGAATCATGCCCAAGGATCTCTCACACAACCAGAGGAAGAGGTTTATATTTGAACTGAAATATTATTTTTGGGATGACCCTCTTCTCTTTAGGAGGTGTGCTGATGGGATTCTGAGAAGATGTGTGGTTGAGGATGAGATTTTACCCATACTTGATAGCTTCCATTCATCACCTTGGGGTGGCCACAATGGAGGATAATGGAATGATTAGAAGGTCCTACAGGCTGGTTTCTACTAGCCAACACTGTTTAAAGATATTAGGAGTCCGGTTATTGGCTGTGCAAAATGTGAAATGTTGGGAAATGTTGGGAGAAGATAGGAACTGCCCCAAAAAGGTATTCTGGAGGTCGGAATTTTTGATGTGTGGGGATTGGACTTCATGGGACCATTTCCATCATCTTATGGGAATGAGTACATTTTAGTTGATGTGGAATACGTGTCCAAGTGGGTTGACGTAGTAGCTTTTCCTGACAATTCAGCTGCTAGTGTTGTGAAATTCATTAAGAAAAACATCTTTTCCAGATTTGGTGTGCCTCGAGCATTCATCAATGATATTGGGACTCAGTTCAAGAATTATAAGTTCAAATATGTGATGGAGAAGTATGGGTTCTCACATAGGACAAGCACTACTTACCACCCACAGTCCAGTGGGAAAGCAGAAGTTTCAAACAGAGAGCTCAAACAGATTTTAGAGAAAACAATGTCTAGCTCTAGGAAAGACTGGTCAAGGAAATTGGATGACACCTTTTGGGCCTATAGAACTTCTTATAAGAATCCTATAGGGATGTCACCGTATATTATACTCTTTGAGAAAGCATGTCATATAACTATTGAGCTACATCAGAGATCTTATTGGGAAGTGAAGGCACTTAACTATGATTTTAAATCTATTGGATAGAGGAGACTACTAGAGCTGAGTGAGCTGGAGGAGATTCGAAGAGAGTCCTATGAGAATTTTGAAAATTAAAAAGAAATAACAAAGGCATTTCATGAATCAATCATTAAAAATAGGAATTTAAAGGTTGGTGAGGGAGTCCTGCTTTTAAATTCAAGATTGAAGTTGTTTCCAGGAAAGTTGAAGTACAAATGGTCAGGACCCTTTACCTTTGTTAGAGTTTTGGTTAATGGAGATATTGAGTTGGTTAGAGAAGAGAATAGACCTTTCTTATTCAATGGTCAAAGAATAAAGCACTTCTTTGAAGGGAAGAAAAAGGTTTTGGTTGCCATATCTCTTTCGGAAGAATGAGCTGACTCTAGTCTAACTGAGGACTACAAACTCAGTGTTTCATGAACACTAACCCATGGTTGCGTAGTAGTTTTTCTTTTATTTTATGTTTTTCAATAAAGTTAATCCCTCCTGTTTGTTCTCCAGTTCAATTTCTTAACTACTGATGGTGATTCCTGATCAGTTGTTGTTTTAGAGAGAGTTGTTGCTGCCAAAAACGTGGCCAAGAAACCCCAAGGGAGAAATCCACTGCATCATATGGATAAAATTTCTCTCTACTCACTCTCTTGGGTTACTATTATTAAACTTTAAACTCTGAAATATTATTTTACTTATTTGAACCTATAGGTTAAGGAAGAGGATTAACAACCCAGTGATGTTGAAGAGAATCCGTTGATAAATTCCACTACTAAAGGTCCAATAATTCAGGGAAGCGTTGTTCTGCCTTTTTCCCTTTCAATTATTTGCATACTCTTCACTGTGAATTGAGTGTGGGGGTCTTCCCACTGATTATTGAAACTATTGGACTGTGTTTTATGCTTGGGTTTTAGCTGATATTATCTAGAGAGTTGAAATATTATTTTGATCTGATTTGTGAAATATGATTGCACCCATTTCTTTCAATTTCATAAAGCTGCTGCTACACATCACTGTTAATCATGCTACTATTTGAAGTTAACTCATACAATCTTTTGTCTACTCACAATAATTCAAAGCATGAACATTTTAGGATTATAAATACACTTGGTTTCTTTTGATGCTTGGTGGGGTCATGTTTTTTTGTTTTTGTTCATTTGGGTTTTTGTTTTCTTTTACTTTTTGTGTGGAAAATAAAATTTTTGAACTTCATTGATACCCCTCCATATCATTTTTGAGCTTAAATTTCCATCTGTTTTGAACATAATTTGTCTTCCACCTTAGAATAAAACATTGGGGAAAATTTTGGGTTTTAAGTGTGGGGGAGAGGGGTCATTCTAGTGTCATGTTGAATCCCTCCTTCTTGAACCTGAGTTTGTGTTTTTTTAAAAAATAGTTAATTTTGTTTTCATTTTTTCAAAAAAAGGTTCAAAATTCCTTTAAATTTTTTCAAATTCTTTCATAAATTTATGGTCATTTGAGGTTCAATGGTTCTTTATTTTTGTCATGTTTAGTGTATAAGTGTTTGATGAATGTTGAAGAGTGGTACTTAGTCAGAAACTGTTAAGTATGAATGATTGCTAAGTGAAACTATTCACTGTCTTTATGGATCAGTCTGTTTAGGAATTGAGGATGAGAGTATGACATGATAGGTTTTTTGGGATGATGACCATGACTTGGAGTAACTAGAAGTTCTCCCTGGAACCAAGGGGAATCTCATTTTTATTAAATAATATTCAATCACTTTATCAAGTCAATCTGAATGATTATTAATTTAGTCCTTTATAACTGGAGTAAAATGGGAAAATGGGATCCCACGGTGAGTATCTGAGACAAGGTGCTTTGGGTGCGTTTCTGTGAATAAAAAAAGTCAATTTCAATTTTAATAAGTGCTATGCACAGTGCTCTGCACATGGAATATAGCTTGGAAAAATAAAAAAAAGTGCCCTTGTCAAAAATGAACTCATTAAGGTGAGGGGAATTTTGAACTCAGATAAAGAAGGGAGAAATTGACTTGGTTAATTTTCATTTGGGTTGAATCAATAAAGTGATCAAATTAATGGACTTTAATTTTTGGAACCTGGGGGGAGGTGAGATTGGAAGGTGCACTAGGTTAAGTTTTGAGTTCCATTTCATCTAACATGTCAACACTCATTGAAGCAGTACTTGAATTGGAAGGTGAAGTAGGATAGTTAATGAGAACACATAGGAGGAATGACATACTTGAAAGTGTATGAGTTTGTGATGCTCTTGACTTCCAGTGTGTATTTGAAGCTAGACAGGACAACATTCTTGAATACCTTTGAAAAACCTGACTCATTGTTTGGTCATGTCCATCTAGATATTAAAGTTCAATCATGCAGTTTTTGAGTTGAAATTCACAAATCATAGTTTTGTTTTAAAGTCTAAGGGATTGTATTTGTTTGGTGAAAAAACAAAGCTTTAAGTGTGGGAGAGTTTGATGTGGCGTCATCTTAACACTCTTTTCCACATCCTTTTTGTATATTTATTGACTTTTTTATACCAAAATGATTGTTTTTAGTAAATATTTGATAATTGTCGTGTTTTTGTACTTGTTGTGTAGAATAATCAGTTTTTAGTTTAAAACATGTGTTTTAATGTGCATTAGTGTCATTTTAAATAATTCTTAAATTAACTTAGTCTTGCGAATTAGTATTTTATTTATTTATTCTTTTATTTTTATAATTTTTCATTATAGTTAGTTTATTAATTCATTTATTAAATTATTTAATGATTTATTCTTTAAATTGTAAATAAATAACTCCTTTTTTTGTTTTTAAGTCTTTTAATAATTTAATTATTTTTAAAAATTTAATATTATTTAATTAATATTTTTATTCTTAGATTTAATTAATTCTTTAATTAATTAGTTAAATAATTTAAGCAAGTTACTGTAAATATTTTAATTTGTTTAATTAAGCTTGTTTATTTTTAAACCCAAATTAATTAATTCTTTTAAATAAAGTATTATTAATTTTATTATTTAACTTTATTGTTTTTAGTTTTTAACTCCATTCTATTTAATTTAATTTATTAATTGATTTATTTGTTTTTTAGTTTCATTAAATTATTTTATTTATTTAATTTTCTTTGTTATGTTCGTTCACAGTTGTTACGGTCGCACGGTCCCATCCATAATGGTGACTGTCTCCTCGTTACCTTTCCATGGTGCCTCCTTGCACACCTCACTGTTTCAATTTTTTTCTCACCATCAGGCTAAGTCCACTGTTATTCATCCAACCTCTCTGTTACCTTATTTTTCCACACCAGAAGACTTTTTATCTTACCTCACCGTTAATCAATTATTCTTTTCCTCATCCATACACCTCCTCCTCCTTTCCCTCACCGTTAGCCCATGTCTGCTGAGCCTCACTATTACCATACCCCCTACCGGTAGTTGTTGCACCTTACCTCACCGTTACTTCGCTGATTTTCCTCACCGCTAGTCTCTTCCCAAATATCATTGTTTTACTTGCACCTCACCGTTACATCCACTTTTTCCAATTTTTCCCATCCCCCGCCGATACACTTTTCCACCTCACTGTTACCTTTACCTCACAATTACCTTCAATCCTCATTGTTATCATTTCCTCACCGTTAGACTTCTCAACCAGTGCCTCTGATTCCTGCTATCACGGTCACACCATGAGCCACATTCACGGTGCCTCTGTGACTAACTCACCGTTCCATCACCGCAACAACAACACAAACACACAAACTAACATAAATCAAAATAAAGCATCTAGCAACATAGAAAAATTTCCATAACAATCATGCATCAATACAATTGAATCGCACAAAAAATTATAAACAAATTGAACCCCAAATCTGAGCTGTGAGTTGAACCGAGCTACCCCTCACTCCACCGCTGGAACCCGCGCCTCCTCTTCCCATAGCTGAACCTCCCCGGACCTCACCGACCTTGCACTCAAACCCTAAATGAAACCTAGATTCACCACTGCTCTTTTCTTGAGACCAAGCCAGAGGTGACCTCCCTTGTTGCCTTTATCATCTCTCCTGAAGCTGGCCTCTCCCCCTTCACTTCGCCGAAGCACTTTGGACCTCGCCGGCACCGCCTCCATGCACACCCCATCTCTCTATCCACGCCACACATCCCAAGCTCCATCCGAACCCGATCCGTTCACCACCAAACCTGAACCCGTGCTTCACCGCAGCCTCACCTCCCATTTTCACCTAAACCCTAAGCCCTCGGCCTCGAACCAACTTCGCCGCACAAATCCCTCGGCCTCGAACCGCTGTGCCGCACGAATCCTCTGCTCGATCCATCGTCGTCCCCTGCTCGAACCCCATCACCCTCCTCACCCCCTTTCTCCCTATGTTGAACAGACCCGATTTCCCCCCACCCTCTTTTTATTTTTCTTTTCTTTATTTTATTTTTCATTTTATTTTACAATAACATATAATATAAAATAATATATTATAAGATACATATATATATATTATACTACCAATAATAGGTTTAATAATAATAGAATATAAGCTTTTATATATCATAGTAATATATATATTAATTAAATAAAATACTTATGATAACATATATTTTTAATAATAATATTAGGTATTATATATATATTAATAATTATTTTTATTAACTATTTAAGTAATAATATTAATATATATAATATAATAGTTTCATTTTATTTGACTCATGTGTGTATTTTGTTGTTTCGTGGAAGGGGGTAGGATGCACTCTATTAGAGTTCACTAAAAAGAGGGTGATGTGCACATAGAAGCGTGCCACATGGATCTGCTGTGTCCAGGGAAGAAATTAGCTCACCGTGCGCATCGTTTTCATTCAGTTAAGAGCGACTGATCCGGTGACCAACACTGGAGGAAGAAGCACAATGAAAGTTCCACATGGAGGCCAGGGAACTCCTCGGGGGAGATTCCAGAGACTTAGGTTGGGTGATGAATGCACGAGAGGAATGCAGCTATGTAGAAGCATAAGGAGATCATTCGGGAGATAGACAATATTGGAGAGAGATTGGATTACCGAGAGCAGCTGATCAGATCATTTCATACCTCAATTGCTAGGGTGGGACATCGATCAAACTCCAGCAATGCACCCACCATTGAGCAGCTGGAATTAGTACTTTTAGGAGTAGTAATAGGGAGTTCTAACATCTTAGTTTTGCTCATGCTCTGTTTTTATGCACTTATTTCAATATGAACTACATTGATTTTAATTCTATTGTTGCGTTAAAACCAACCACTATGTCTGGCTAATTTCATTTGGGGGGAATAAGCTGGTTGGTTTGATTTGTTTAATCTCATTCATGCACCACATCTTTTTCTTTGGATTGCCTCTATCATTGTTTATAGACGAGTTCATTTTCAAAACAAAAAGATCATGTGAAAACCAAACTTCTTTGTACTATAATTAAAACGGTTTCAACTCGAGTAACTCACTAACAAGTGAGTTATTCTAGAATGAGAGAGACACACCAAACTCAACTGACCAGTTGAGCCTGGTGACTTCTGAGTTATTTTCACCATTGGATGGAATAACTTTTACAGTCGAAGGACTGTAAGAGCTATTTCATCACAAACTGACCAGACAAAAAATCTAGCCAGTTAATTCTAGTCAGATCCATATTTTCAAACTCCAGTGCATGAACGCGACTAAGAAATATCAAATCGGCCAGTGGACTTTCCCCCTTACTCATCTATTGGTTGTTTTCACCCCAATTTATCTTGCTAGTCTGTCTACTCTCCTAGAACCCACTAGCTCACCCTCATTTCCTTGCTCACTAACTCTCATTCACTCCACTTCACCATCATCAAGTGTTTTTTCTGGTTTTTCATGTGTGTTTTTGTTAAATTTTTTTAGAACACCAAAAACAACACGAGGCCTCCCTATGGTTCAAACCTATCTTTCCACTGTCCTAAGTAGTAATTAGGTTATAATTTTAGTTTGTCTCCCATGCCCAAAGATGCGCGAGCTTGCACCTACTACCTTGAGATATCATTTAACAAAATCATTGTAGATGGATGTATTATCCACCAAGATGAAAAGTCTATGTAGTCTCCGCATAGTTTGGATTGGTATGAATTTTACTTCCACACTAGAAGCAAACAACCAAATACATCCATATCATCTCCCATGAGACTATTCTTACAAAAACTAACCATACTTTCACATCCTTTTCTGGATAGAAGGTACACCCTCAATAACCACTGAACCAACTGAAGCTCTACACAACCCTTTCCTCTTAGTTATGTCTACCTCATCCATAGCTACCTTCTCAACTAATCCCATAATGTTTATAAGTAAAAAGAGTGTCAATATTGAAAAAATATTAGGCCTAATTCTTAACACAAACCCTTAATCATTCATGTACTCATTAGTGACATGCTCCATGCCAAATGTATTAACTCAGAATAATTGCTAGAATAATCAAGAATAGTATACTCCCCAATCTCTTTTGTCTGAAAATCAGGGGCCTTTTCTGAATGAAAAATATCAGGACAAAACTATTGGTTAATTATTTTCTTGAAATAATCACATGTAAGATCCTAAAAAAATAACCTGTATTATAGAGTCAAACCATATTTTTCCTGGCCCCTCAATCATATATATGGAAAAAACCATAGTGTCCTTAAAATTTTTCAAGAAGGTGAAGATCCTCTTTATCTGGCCAATCCACTCCTCAGATTCCTAAGGTACTTTTTCACCTGGAAATACAGGTCGATGTTTCTTAGTAAATTCTAAGCCATGAGACACTACAAATATTATGTTCCTAACACCAACTTGACCCAAAGATTGAAAAGTGGGGATAATAACTTCTAACAAAGAATTCTACTCTTGAGGATTCACATACAGAACCTATCTCATAGCTTTCTCTCCTAGATTTGGTAGATCTATTCTTAGAATAATTATCTAATAAAATACCAAATCCAATCAATCATGATAAAATTAAAAAATCATTGGACCAACTTCTGTTATTAATAAAAATATTTAAAACATTTACAATTTAAATATAACAAAAAATTATCAATTAAAAACCTTACTTTAAAAAGAAAATGTTAATTAAAATCGACATCCCATACATTTCATTCAAATCTCCTCAAAGACTAAATCTCAAACTTGGTAAAAGTACCTGACAACCCATGGTAACTCAGTTTTAGTCATCGAAGTAATCTAGTCATGCCCCTTTTGCACACATATTATCTGAATTCCAAAGATCCTAAATACTATATACCCAAGACACATAACCACAATCAGTCAGTGATTACAGACTTCAGGATGAGTATTTCCTATGTTACCAAATTATAATGAACCAAGCCTGGTTAACTAGAAAAGCCACCTAAACCAGACTTCCAAATGATATGGATAAAATATGATAACAAAAACCAGTCTTGTATATAAGAAAAAAAATACATGTAACCAGAGTATGAAGTTTGAAAGATACCACAAAACACATATAACATATGCCAAATATGATAAAATATAAAGTAAGTAATATGAAAACCTTGCTTTTATTACAAACTTAAACATGATTTATTACATAAAACATCACTTGATACAACAAAGAAGATCGAGAGGTTTAGTGTCTTTGGGGATTAGGAACATTACATAAAAACTTAAAACATGAAATACAACGTCTTTATTGAAAACTTCCTTTACATGACCACTAAATTCCCTAGTACTTAGAATTGCATGGGATAACCTGAGGACATGCATAAGAAGAGGGTGAGCTATAAAGCCCAGTAAGGGAGTACACATGGAATAAAATGAGGAGTACAATACATGTTAGACAATAGGCATATCAATAGAGCATAAAATAAACATGAACATAAAGGCATGATAAAGCATCATAACATGGAAATGTGGCAACAACACTTAACATGGAATTAGAATGATCCAAGGATAATTGCACATAAAGCATGAGTAAACCCTCATTGCACATGAAGCACGAGTAAACCCTCGTTTCACTTGAATTAGCATGAGTCAACACTCATTGCACATGACGTATCATGATACTATACTTTACCCAATGCATTGGAGCGCTATAAGGGAACACCCTTCTTAAACATTTCGTTTCATGCATAAGTGTGCCACATGGATCATAAAACATGGATTCATAAAACATAATCATATATTCCACGATAAAGGAATGTGGAATTCATATATAAAACTTTAAAATCAATAAGTAAATGTGAATAGAGGTGAATACCCTTGATAGAGAAATGGGCATGGTATTCACTACACAATGATATTGGCTTAGAAAATCGGTGCGATTTCGGTAGCATAACGACATGACATAAGAATTCATAAAAAATGGTTGTTGAGAGAGAAAGGGTTCCTCATCATATTTAGATGTAATGGACAGTAAGGAGGTCATATAGATACATGTCCCAACAATTTTAATGGAATTTAGATTCATGATACAAAATTACTTCTTGAATGTAAAAGAAGAGAGAGAAGTTCCTTTCAGAATTTCGGCATAGTAACGAGTGTACATGGGAGGCATTTAATGAGAGAGAAAGGGGTATACCATCATTAAAACAATAATAGGGCAGTATGGGGGAGGTGCAAAACCATACCCCAACATTCATAATTGAAATTAAAAGGGAAATACAACTTAATGAAAATTGACAAAAATGAGAAAGGAAGAAAAAACCCTTACTTGGAAGCGTGCTTCCAAAGGCTAGGGAGAGGCTTATTGGGAGATTGGGGCACCTTGGGAGGATTCTAGAGAGAGTTTGGAAGAGTTTGGATGAACTCAATGGGATTTTAGTGAGGAGGAATTGGGATCTTGGGTAGGTTTATATAGGAAAGGTGAGGGAATTCTTTATTATTTAGGTTTGGGTCCCCTTACATTAAATTAATCCAAACCACAAACCATCCCATGGTTTTTGCCCATGGTTTTTGGCAAAGGGAAGAGGAAAACAATATTTTATAAGGCCCAAGTCCAAACTTCTTAAAATAATAAGGTTGCTTATGTGGAGGTGAGTCACACTCCCATGGAAATTAATTTAAAAAAGCAAAGTGTTGAATATGTCTTGAGGGGTCCATTAATGCTTTGAAAGGTAATTCAAACAAACCCAAAATAACATTATTTTAATGATAAAACATATTTTGGCCGAAAATAAGGATTATGGTATTTTATTACATTACCATTGGGTCATTATGATGTCATAAAACACATTATATATTTAAAGGGTATTTAATTTTTACCCAAAAATTTGACTGTCTCAGAAAATTAAGAAAAATTCACCATTGGATAATTTCGACATCCTGATTCCAGAAATGAAATTTATTTTATCTAAAAAAATTTATACATATGTTAATTTTCACTTTTAAAATAAAAACCGATATTTATTGAAAATTCACAGGTTTTGACAAAAATGGCTTTCAAACCATAATAAAAAATTTTAATTGCATTCATAAAATTATAAGATCATTTATATTTAATCAAAAAATTAATTTAATAATAATGTTATTATTTTATTAAAATATTATTTAATTTAAAAATCCCTTAATTTAATAAAATAGATTTCTTAATTAAATAAAAACTAAAAACACCATTTGTACTTTTAAAAACTATTTACAATGTATCAAAAATGACTAGAAATTATATTCATTATTATATACAAAAATAATGTACATGGAGATAGTACTACTTATTTGTTACATAAACCCTTAAAACATATGCATAAGACCTAAGGGTAAGCTGTGCGATGGTAACAGACTATTGGGGTGGCTCGGATAGCATCGCTCGAGTGGTAATTTCAATCAACTTCCACTTTTCCCGTAGACGGTCACGTTCGAGCTTGACAAGATGAAGCTCAGCTTGGGATTGGTCAAGGGCGAAGCCCAAAGACACAACCTCTTTTCCGAGCTCCGAAAAATGGGCTTCATACAGAGCAATTCTACTGGATGAGGCCATCACTTATTTTGTCTGAGTAAAATTGGATGTGTTAAAGCCCTATATTTATACTAATCATGTGATTACTGTTCAACGACTATATTAGAAATGGTCAAAATTATTAACATAAAACCAAAGAAGTTGACATTTTATATAAACATAAAGAGACATTTAATTAGATCAAGAGGGATTTCCATTATTGAGACTTTCGGTCGTTACAATATCCCCCCTTAAGAAATTTTTCCCTCGAAATTTTCCTTTTCCCACACTAAAACAAATGTGGGAAACTAAACTTCATCATATCCTCCGATTCCAAAGTCACTTCTTCAAACTTCTGGTTTCTCCACAACACCTTGATGATGAGCATTTTCTTATTTCGTAGAACTTTTTCTCTACGATCTAATATCTTCACTGGTTTCTCCTCATAAGAAAGATCATCTGCCAATTGTACAACCTCAGAAGAGAGTACATGTGAAGGGTCCGATATGTATTTACCTAAGAGGGATACATGAAAGACATCATGTAATTTGGCCATAGTAGGTAGAAGTGCTAGTCGATAGGCCACAACCCCGACACGATCAAGAACCTCAAAGGGGATGATGTACCTTGGACTTAACTTCCCTTTCTTTCCAAACCTCATGAACTTATTCCATGGAGATATGCGTAGAAACACCATGTCTCAAACTTTAAATTCAAGGTCTCATCAACAATTATCTGTATAACTCTTCTATCGACTCTGGGATGCGTTGATATGCTGCTGAATGGTTTTCACCTTTTCCACCATTTCTTCGACCATTTCTGGTCCAAGCATCTTATGTTCACCAACCTCATCCCAACATGCCAGTATTCTACACCTTTTCCCATATATGGATTCATATGGTGCCATTTGGATGCTCGAGTGGAAACTATTATTATAAGAGAACTCAACCAGAGGAAGATGTTGATCCCATCCTCCTTTAAAGTCCATTGAGCATGATCTCAACATATCCTCAAGTGTTTGGATAGTCCACTCGGATTGGCCATCAGTTTGAGGATGATATGCCATACTGAAGTTCGGTTCAGTATTCAGAGCATGTTGAAGACTCTTCCGAAACTTAGAGGTGAATCTTGGATCTCATTCAGACACAATAGATTGTGGTACTCCATGAAATCGTACCACTTCCCTGATATATATACGTTCCGGTTTATCCAAAGAGAAATCCTCCTGAATAGAAATGAAGTCTACAATCTTTGTAAGACGATCCACAATAACCCAGATTGCATTGTTGCCTTTGGATTTCCTTGGAAGTCCAGTGACAAAGTCCATGGTGATGTTCTCCCATTTCCATTCGGGTATGGGCAATGGTTGCATCATCCCGTTAGACTTCTGCCTCTCTGCATTCACTTGCTGACACACCAGACACTTTGATGTATATTCAGTGATCTCCTTCTTCATATTATCCCACCAAAAGTTTTCTCAGAGATCTCGATACATCTTTGTGCTCCCTGGGTGAATAGAGAAATTTGAACTATGTGCATCATCCAAAAGTTCCTTCTTTAGCTCCGGACTTGATGGAACACATTGTCTTTTCCCAAACCACACA
Source organism: Viscum album (assembly GCA_963277665.1). Classification (NCBI taxonomy): domain Eukaryota; kingdom Viridiplantae; phylum Streptophyta; class Magnoliopsida; order Santalales; family Viscaceae; genus Viscum; species Viscum album. The sequence goes on from OY728135.1 coordinate 1,408,726,846, forward strand.
ATTCCTTCTTCATTAACATTAAATGCTGAGGATATACCCTTTTTTATAGCTTCCAATTTTTCTTGAATTCCTAGATCATCCTTTTGAGCATCCTTTAGCCTTTTTAAAAGAGATGGTTAAGCAATCATTTGTGAAAGTATTGATGATGTTCCCTTCTCTATGATTCCATGTCCATCTTCATCAAGTCTAAGAAGATTGGATCCTTCTCAATTCTCATCATTGATAGAATCATTGGATCCTTTCTACTTAGGGAATCTACCACCTTGTTCGCTTTCCCAGGGTGGTAATGTATTGAATAGTCATAATCTTTGATGCGATCTATCCATCTTTTCTGGCGCATATTAAGATCTTTCTGCGTGAATATATATTTAAGACTCTTGTGGTCAGTATATATCTCACATTTCTCTCCATAGAGATAATGCCGCCAGATTTTCAAGGGAAAGATCATAGCCGCCAACTCCAGATCATGTGTTGTATAGTTTCGCTCATGTATTTTCAACTGTCTTGAGGTATAGGATATCACTTTATCATTCTGCATCAGCACACAACCCAAGCCTTTCTTTGAAGCATCACTGAATACCACAAAAAGTTACCCACTTGTGGGTAAAGTGAGCACGAGCACAGTGATAAGCCTCATTTTCAACTCCTTGAAGCATTCTTCGCATTCATAAATCCAAGAAAACTTTACTCCCTTCCTAGTTAGCTTGGTAAGAGGGTTGAACAATCGTGAGAAATTTCTCACAAATCGTCGATAATATCCAGCTAACCCCAAGAAGCTATGGATATCCGTTACCAATATCATCATCGACCATCCCTCAATTGCATCTGTTTTGGAGGGGTCCACAGATATCCCATTGCTTGTGATGATATGGCCCAATAATGATACCTCCTTCAACCAGAACTCACACTTGTTGTACTTTGCATAGAGCTTATCCTTGTGCAAAGTCTCTAGTATAGTTTTTAAATGCTCCTCATGATCCTCCTTGGTTTTGGAGTATATTAGAATATCATCTATAAAGACTACCACAAATTTGTCAAGGTACTCTTTAAAGACTCTATTCATCATTTCCATGAATATTGTTGGAGCATTGGTGAGTCCGAAAGGCATTACTATGAATTCATAGTGCCCGTATCTTGTGCGAAAAGCAGACTTGGGGATATCTTCCTTCTTCACCCTTACTTGATAATATCCCGAACGAAAATCCAACTTGGAGAAGTATTGTGCTCCACGCAGCTGATCAAACAAGTCATCAATTCTTGGGAGAGGATACTTGTTCTTTATCGGGATTTTGTTAAGTTCACGATAATCGATGCAAAGCCGCATTGACCCAACCTTCTTCTTCACAAAGAGGACTGGTGCACCCCATGGTGAAGCACTTGGGCATATAAACCCTTTATCCAGATTCTCCAGTAGTTGTTTCTTTATCTCTTTAAGCTCTACAACAGCCATTCTATATGGAGTCTTGGATATTCTTAGTGCCCCTGGTATAAGTTCAATTGAGAACTCAACATCTCTTTTAGAGGAAGACCATGAAGTTCCTTGAGAAACACTTCAACGAATTCCCCCACAATAGGCATTTCTTCAAGGATGGTTTCTTCCTTGGACTCAATCATATAACCCAGATATGCGTGCTCATAAGGTAGTAATATCCATTCATGAGATGATGGAGCTAAAGGAGATTCATCTTCCTCCTGACACTTGTAAAGAATCGGGGGTCGATTCTCCATATGGAGTGGGATTTCCCTCTCCCGACAATTTATGATGGCTCTATATAAGGAAAGCCAATCCATGCCAAGAATTGCATCAAATTTCACCAGAGGGAGTATGACGAGGTTCTCCGGGAAATTCAATCCATTGATTATAACAGGGGAGGACTTATATTCATGGGATGCAATGATTTCCCCATTTTCCGTACTCACCGACATCTTTACTTCCATGATTTGTGGTGGTGCTGGGATTGTTCTGCTAAACTTTTGAGATATAAAAGAATGCGTAGAACTTGAATCAAAAAGTACGTTCACTATTATTGAATGAATAATTAGTGTACCTATCACCACGTTGTTGTTGGGGTTCACTTCGTCAGAAGTGATGGAAAAAGGTCTTCCTTGCTGTCTTGGAGGTTGTTGGTTGCCTCCGATAACCCTTGGATTAGGGCACTGATTTGAAAAATGACCCGGTTCTTTTCATTTGTAACATTGAACAACGCGTTGAGGTTTGAACGGAGCGTTCCTCTCCTATGTCGCAGCTGTGGGTCCTTCTTGCCGACAGTTAATAGCTAGGTGCCCTTCTCTTCCACACCTGAAGAATTTTATCGTCCCCTTAAGGCAATTTCCAAGGTACTTCTTCCCACACTCTTGGCAAGTGGGGTGCTGGATCTTCTTAGCACCGTTGGATTTATCCATCAAACCACCAGTATTGAAGTCCACCTTACACTTCTTGTCCCCATGATACCCCTGTGAGTCCCCGATCTTCATTTCAACCTTGAGTGCACATCAGACAATTTCCTCATAGCTGTCGAAGTCACGGATCGCTAATTCTTTCCGCAAGCTAGGCTCCAGCCCACCAAAGAAGCGGTCAACCTTGCATTCGGGGGCAACGACAAAGCCAGAAGTATATCGTTCAAGCCTTGTAAAGTTTTCCTCATACACTCCAACATATTCTTCATATTTTTTCTTTAGGGAAAGGAAGCCCCTTTCTATCTTAAGCTGGAGGGTGCGCAGAAAATATTTATCGAAAAACATCTTACGGAAATCCTTCCATTCCAACACCTCGATACCCTCCTCAGGCTTCGTATGTTTGATCAATTTCCACCATTGATCAGCTTCACCCTCCATACGATAAGGAGTTAGGAGAACCTTCTCTTGTTCATAACTTTGAAGGATGGAGAAGATATTTTCAATGGAGTTGATCCATTGTTCAGCGATCGTGGGATCGGATGATCCACTAAAAGTAGGAGGTCTTTGTCTCATGAAGCTCTCGATAACAACTTGTTCTTTATTAGGGGGGGATTAACGTTCCTCCTGACCCGTGTTTCTATTCAAAACTAGAGTTAGTTGAGAGATAAGCGTGAAAAAGTTCGCGATTCCCACTCCCATTGGATTGATCATCTCTTTAATACAGTCATCACACTGATCTTCACAACGGTTGTTAGCCCGAGTCCTCCTATTACTGAACATTGGATGGGATAAAAGGAAATTTAGGGGTAACACATAAAGGGTAATCCAAAGACAAAAGTAGATGACTTATAAATAAACTTTCATTCCTTAACTCATGAGTCTATAGGCTTTAATCTTGGATTTTCATGATCTACATTCTAACAAATACTCATAAGGGCATTTTTTTTATTCCATTAATAAGGGTTCATACTAAGATTGTGAATTTATCAAAAACATATACCATAGGAGTGTCGTAACCAAGAGTGTAGTAAGGCCCGTTGTCGTTCACCATTTCCCATTCGAGTCTAGCTCAAAGAGGTGTTTTCGGGTTTTACCCCTAGGATACATCTGTGCCAGAGCCGCCTCTACCTGCTCGTATCCATACATGGATGTATTTATCTGATAAACCACTTAATCAGTACTTACCAAAACCTAGCAATGTTTTTCTTATACTTAGTCTTGTCTCTAAGGCTTTACAAGGGTTTCCTAATCCCAAAAATAACTAAACCTATCCTCTGATACCAACTATGACAACCCTGCTTTTATTACAAACTTAAACATGATTTATTACATAAAACTTCACTTGATACAACAAAGAAGATCGAGAGGTTTAGTGTTTTGGGGGCTTAAGACCATTACATAAAAACTTAAAACATGAAATACAACATCTTTATTGAGAATTTTTTTTACATGACCACTACATTCCCTCGTACTTATCATTGCATGGGATAACCTGAGGAAATGCATGAGAAAAGGGTGAGCTATAAAGCCCAGTAAGGGAGTACACATGGAATAAAATGAGGAGTATAATACATGTTATAAAATATTCATATCAATAGATCATAAAAGAAATATGAACATAAAGGCATGATAAAGCATCATAACATGGAAATGTGGCAACAACACTTAACATGGAATTAGCATGAGCCAAGGCTCATTGCACATAAAGCATGAGTAAACCCTCATTGCACATGAAGCACGAGTAAACCCTCGTTTCCCTTGAATTAGAATGAGTCAACACTCATTGCACATGACGTATCATGATACTATACTTTACCCAATGCATGTGAGCGCTATAAGGGTGCACCCTTCTTAAACATTTCGTTTCATGCATAAGTGTGCCACATGGATCCTAAAACATGGATTCATAAAACATGGATTCATAAAACATAATAATTTATTCCACAATAAAAGAATGTGGAATTCATACATGAAACTTTACAATCAATAAGTAAATGTGCATAGATGCGAATACCCTTGATGGAGAAATGGGCATGGTATTCACTACACAATGATATTGGCTTAGAAAATCGGTGCGATTTCGGCAACGTAATGACATGACATAAGAATTCATAAAAAACGGTTGATGAAAGAGAAAGGGGTGACTCATCATATTTACATGTAATGGACAGTAAGGAGGTCATATAGATACATGTACCAAAAATTGAAATGGAATTTAGATTCATGATTCAAAATTATTGCTTGAATGTAAAACAAGAGAGAGAAGTTCCTTTCAGAATTTCGGCATAGTAACAGGTGTAATGGGAGGAATTTAATGAGAGAGAAAGGGGTCTCCCATCATTCAAACAATAATAGGGCAGTATGGTGGAGGTGCGAAAGAATACCCCAACATTCATAATTGAAAATAAAATGGCAATACAACTTAATGAAAATTGACAAAAATGAGGAAGGAAGAAAAAACCCTTGGAAGTGTGCTTCCAAAGGCTAGAGAGAGGCTTGTGAGAGGCTTATTGGGAGCTTGGGGAACCTTGGGAGGATTCTATAGAGACTTGGGTAGAGGTTGGACGAACTCCAAGGGCTTTGAGTGAGGAGGAAGTGGGAGCTTGGGTGGGTTTATATAGGAAAGGTGAGGGAATTCTTTATTATTTAGGTTTGGGTCCCCTTACATTAAATTAATCCAAACCACAAACCATCCCATGGTTTTTGCCCATGGTTTTTGGAAAAGGGAAGAGTAAAACAATATTTTATAAGGCCCAAGTCCGAAATTCTTAAAATAATAAGGTTGCTTATGTGGAGGTGAGTCACACTCCCATGGAAATTAATTTAAAAAGGAAAAGTGTTGAATATGTCTTGAGGGGTCCATTAATGCTTTGAAAAGTAATTCAAACAAACCCAAAATCACATTATTTTAATGATAAAACATATATTTTCTGAATATAAGGATTATGGTATTTTATTACATCATCATTGGGTCATTATGATGTCATAAAACACATTATATATTTAAACGGTATTTAATTTTTACCCAAAAAATTGACTGTCTTAGAAAATTATGAAAAATTCACCATTGGATAATTTCAACGTCCTGATTCCAGAAATGACATTTATTTTATCTAAAAAAATTCTAAATATGTTAATTTTCACTTTTAAAATAAAAACCGACATTTATAAAAAATTCACGGGTTTTGACAAAAAATGGCTTTCAAACCTTAATAAAAACTTTTAATTGAATTCATAAATTTATAAGATCATTTATATTTAATAAAAAAATTAAATTAATTATAATATTATTATTTTATTAAAATATTATTTAATTCAAAAATCCCTTAATTTAATAAAATAGATTTCTTAATTAAATAATAACTAAAAACACCATTTGTACTTTTAAAAACTATTTACAATGTATCAAAAATGACTAGAAATTATATTCATTTTTATATATAAAAATAATGTACATGAACATAGTACTACTTATTTGTTACATAACCCATTAAAACAGCTGTATAAGACCTAAGGGTAAGGTGTGTGATGGTGACAGACTCTTGGGGTGGCTCGGATAGCATCGCTCGAGTGGTAATTTTAATCAACTTCCACTTTTCCCGTAGACGGTCACGTTCGAGCTTGACAAGATGAAGCTCAGCTTGGGCTTGGTCATGGGCGAAGCCCAAAGCCGCCACCTCTTTTCCGAGCTCCGATAAATGGGCTTCGTATGGATCAATTTTACTGGATGAGGCCATCGCTTCTTTTGTCTAAGTAAAATTGGATATTTTAAAGCCCAATATTTATACTAATCATGTGATCACTGTTCAACGACTATATTAGCAATGATAAAAATTCTTAACATAAAACCAAAGAAGTTGACATTTTATATAAACATAAAGAGACATTTAATTAGATCAAGAGGGATTTCCATTAATGAAACTTTGGGTCGTTACAAGTAAAGTCCCCATATGACCAACAGTAACCTCTGGACCAACCCATACTGAAATAATCAATAACAAGAGAAACCAAAATACTATAAGATTCAATTTAATTTACATAAATATAACAAAAAAACATCAATACACACCCAATGGAACAAGTATGGTGTGATCTAAATCCCATTCTGATACCACAAAATTACTATACAAGGACTAATATCAAGAACAAAAAAATTCTAAGTTTTTAAAAAATAGTTTTACAAATCTTTTTTTTAAATAAATCCAATTTTAAGTCATTTTTCCTTTTATATCCTTTGGATTTCATAATATATTTTCATATTCTCGATCAAAAAATATGTCATTAGAAGTGATAAAAATATGAAAAAATATTCATGCATCATGAGTTCTACAGGTAAACACATATCCATGAAACAACCTATCATGCAAAGCAATGTGATATAACCTCATATATAAAAACTGATGACAAAGAATATATAATAAAAGAAATCATGCAATAAATAACAATAAATTACATGTCACATAACAAATTGGGTTCTATCCAATGTGACACTATATTGAAGACACTAACACTCTAAAAAGGTATAAGTTTGATCCATTAGATACCGAGTACCTCTGACCAATATCACAAAAGGTTCCCTCCTAGTGGTGAAACACATACTAAGGATACCTATGTCTCTTTCCCAACACACCAAAAATTCATAATGTGAAATTTCTCTATACATTCTCAAAACCACACTCACAATTAAAAAAACATTTTCAAAGGAAATAAAATCTACTTCAGTGTTTGAAAACTCATTTCCAAATCAAGAAAATCCATTTTCCAAGAAAACCCCCCCTTTGGAAAAATTTTCCTTCATAAGAAACCATTTGAACCCATTTATCACTTCAAAATAATGAACAATGATAATGAATTTATCAAGAATTCAATTTAACTCATCAAATTAACCCATTTTATATAAACATTTACATTAACATGGTTGAAACATATTTTTGTTTAACAACAGGTACCAAAACCCATGAGAATTACCTTTAAAAGATGATCCATGCTAAGAAACTGAAAATTATCGATAAAAAACACTATCTAATCACAAATAAACCACCAAAATATAGTCTCAACCAAAAAACAAAGAAGACCAAATAGTATTACATACCCAGAGAGAGGAAATACAACAAAAATAGTGATCAATCACTAAATGAAGTGATTCAGATAGGAAAGAGTCACCCAAGATCACCTAGAAAGTTCCTCTAGGTCAAGAGTGAGGAAGCTTGTAAGAAATAAATGATAATTTAATTTGAAACAATTAGTCATAACCAACCCATGATAATTTAAATGACATGTAATCCCATTATAAAACATGTAATCCTTGAGTACCACATTCATTGAAAAACCCATCACCCTTTTATTAAAAACATGATAGTTTTTTATTACACGATGTGTACCCTTTACACGATGTGTAGAATTCCCTTATTTTATATCCATTTCATGGGTTATGTTCGGAAGCCATTACACATCATGTATACCCTTAAACATATTTTAATTTTCTAGTGAACAACAAAAGGTGTAGGTTTTATGCTGAAAATTATATCAAATCCATGACTTCACCTTTATAGGTATCCTCTCAACTGTTTCTAGGAATTAATCAACCAAAAAAAACAAAAAAAGGTTAAAACATACCCGATCGAACAGAAATAGGGCATTAAAGGAATAACAAGATTACAGAAAACATATATAGGTTCATCTATAAGTAGAAATACATAAAAAATGATGAGTAAGGATGAAAAGTATCCGAAAAATGAGATCAATATTCACGAGAGAAAAAACTTAAATATATAGAATTTAATTCTTATAATTATTATTATAAGGGTATTTATAAATGAAAAATATAATGTTTTATAGAAAATAGTCATTAAAATATTTTTAAGATATTATGCATGAAAATATATAAATATATTTTTTTAGGATAAATTATAATTTTCATGACCTATTATATTAATACTATTATATTTGAATATATTATCGTTATTCTTGAAAGAAAATATTGTTAGTAAATATTAATTTTAATAAAACTTATATTATTTTAATGTAATAATTTAAATTTGAAATGAATATAATTATAAAAATAATGAATTTAATTTCATTCATGATAAATAAAATTTTTAATTGTAAATTAGTATCAAATATTTTTTAATCTTGGATAATTTTACAAAATTTATCTCATCTAATAGACCAGACAAATACCTTTGTAGGTGCTAATTTGGTGGGAAATTGGTTAACAAGTCCATAACACAAGTGGTGAATGGATTACCTAATTAGGAAAATCTTATTTGCATGGGGAAGAATAGTGGCACCACCATGTAGGGAGGCATGGGTAAATTCCCGGAGAGTATTGTGAGAAGACACTGTTACTTGCATATTCAGATTCAATGGAATGGATAATTTTTTATTGAAATAGTCAGCCTTTCAAAATTTTGAAGTGGGAAGGTGGTAATGTAGGTATTGTCCACCCATTAAAATGTTATAATTAAAACACTATCATCTGATCAATCACTTATGTGTCGACTGATCATCTTATAGTTCATCTTCTTCCTCATGCTTACTCTAGAAAACATATGGTTAATTATTCTTCCTCCAATGACATTTTCTTAATCTATGAGCCTATTTCCAATTCTCAATATCACATTAAATCTCCAATGAAATCATTCTTCAGTAAAAGGAATATAACTATAAAATCATCAAAAAAATAACTTGGACCACTCATCCTACATTATAATCCACATTGGAAACTCCCATCAATATCATTCTATATGTCATAATATGAAAACTATATTTTAATGTCTAGAATACTTCATGAAGAAGCTTGGGGAATGGATTTTAATAAGTTATAAAATAAATAGATATGTATAAATCAGTATTCCTCTCATTTAAGCGCCTTATAATGATTTTAGCTAGACAGAATCCTTTCGGGTGTGTTTCTTCTTTCACAATCTACCCCAGAATCACCAAAAAAAAACACACACACACACACAAATATATATATATATATATATTTATTACATAATCAAGTAAACATGAATGTTCTCTTATTATTTTGAAAAGAACCTAAGTTACTCTTTTTTTGTTTTCAAAATATCCTCTATATGTATATATATATATATATATTTTAATACATTATTTTATAACAAAAATGACATATAACTAATTTATATTCCTCCTTCATCTTTCTTTTCCTTAGGTATTCAAGTTGAAACAATGATAGATATATACAAATACATATATATTATATTTTATATCATGATATAGATATTAAGAACTGTTGTAGGTTGATCCAGTATCTTAATTATATTTTAAAAATTACATTTTCCAAATAATAAATTTGAGATGAAATATACAGTTTCAACTATATTTATCTATATCGAATCTTGTGAACATAGTTACACAAAACACACACACAGACACACACATACATATAAGACTCTATTCACCCATGAAAAACCCAAATAATCTTCCTTAAACACACACACACACATAATCTATCTCTCTATATTTCCTGTCACATAGTTTATATCTTATAGAATTGGTAGTGATGGTTTCCTAATAATTTTAATAAATTTAATTTTGAGGTAAGGGAATTGAATAAGTTTTCAATGATTCTATTTTTAAAATCTTTCATAAGGGATTTTTTGAAATCATCATTCATTGTGTATTTTAAAAATTATATTTAGAATGGAAAATCATGTTTTTAAATAATGAAATTGTATTTTCGTGATTTTACAAAACACTTATTCTAAAAGGGAGATTTATTTCTAGAACATTAATTTAATTCAGACCTAAAAAATTAAGAAAGTTCTTTAAAAAGGCAACATGTTCTATTAAATAATGAATGATTTAGTTTAAGGATAAAATTTATCACATAATGTGTTAAATTTTATTTTATATTAGTAAATTTAATTCATCTTAATTTATATAGGAATATACTTTAATTTTCAATAACATTCCATGCATATTAGTAAAAGTAATTGTATTATGTTTAGTATCCCATGTGTTTATAAATTTTTCTTAAATTTATGGTTTCTTATAAAATAATGGGTTTCTATGAAACCTTATGATTATTTATAAAAATAATATTTTTCTAATGTTTTAAAACATTTGAATTTATTTATGTTATTTGAAAATAAATTTTGTAGTTTTTAAATGTTTTAAATGGATAATATGGGAAAGCGAAGCCTAAAAAATGTTTTTCTTATATTAAAACATGGAACTTGGGTATAGAATGATATCAAGAGGTGTGTAGAGTGAACCCATGACCTCAAAGGTATTTTTTCTTGACTGTATATATTCTTTTGGACTCAGGGATTTATAAGACTTTTCCAGGCATCGTTTTAATCCATAAAAGTTATTATTTTTTAAAATTATTTTTAAGGATAAATCCAAATCTATTTTAAAATAATATTATATTTTTAAATTAAATGGGTTTTCCAAATCTTAAGAATTTATAAGGATTTTGAATATTGTTTTATTATGTATTTTATTGGAATATCTAGGTTTATATTTCACATATAATTATATATTATTTAATTTTTTTTTGTATTTGACATAAAATGTTTACCTAAATGATTTTAAACATATTTAATGGATTTTTACACATATTTTAAAACCCCTTACTAGAAAAGTTGAGGTTGAAACTACATTTTAATTTTTTTCAAAGGGTATATTGAATTTTATTGGTATTTGGTTTTTTAGGGAGCTAGAAGAAGTGATGAAAATATCTGTTTTATGTTTAAATTTTGTAAAACTATACTATATTTTATAGATTTTTTATAATATTCTAAAACCTAGACGAGAAAATATCCATGGGTATGTAATAGACTATATATTTTAATTATAATTTTATAAAAAAATATAAATTATTTTTTATAATAAATCCTATAACATCCCGGGTAAATAAAGAATATGAAATTCTCATATTTATCAATATTTGTTAATAAAATGTTAATATTGCTTTAAAGGTAATGCTATGCTCGATGACGTACCCAATACGCAACAACGATTTTCTTTGAAATCTTAAGTTACACACTAATAATAAAATAATATTATTTTAAATGGTAGTTAACGCCTAGATATTGTAATGGAGATAATGAACAGAACTAACTACAAAATTATTATATATTATTGTTAAATATTTTTACATTTATCCAATAAAATTTAGTGGCTTAAAATGAAAATGAATCCAATTTTATGCGTAAATATTATAATATTCTTTAAAAGGTCGATTAACTGCCTTTTGATGGAGAATCCTTTTTAAATCCACTTTTTGAAAATTTTATATGTTATATTTGAAAAAATAAAATCCTTCTTTAGAATCGGGATATCAAAATTTTCTTTCTATATGTTTTGGTATTTTTCTGATAAAGGTCATTTTTTAATGAATAATGAATGATGTTGTATTTTAATTCAAAACCTCGTTCTAATATAATTTTTTATATGGATAGATTATCTTTTTAGGTTTTAAAGTGAAATTATAATATATTTTTACCATTTATTCCAATTTTGGACATTGGAATTAATTTCACATTGAAATTGGACTTAAACAAGTGTCAATCTTTTGATATATATTGTTTCTTAAAAACACGCTATTTGTTTTGAAAATAGGAATTAATTATTAAATTAATTAATGAAACTTATATGTTTTGAATTTTGTAAAATAGCCATCATTTTTGAATTCGGAATATGAAATATAGATTAGGGTGAATTTTTGGTATTTTTCTGAAAAACTTCAATTTTTGATGAATAGTGAAACCACTAAGTGGTAGTTAAAAAACAGATTTTTCATTTAAATGAAATTTCACCGCATCTATGAATTGAATTTTAAAAATATGACATACATGGTTTTCATTATTAAGTAAAATTTGGTTCAATGTGATGGAAATAATTTTTGGTGAAGAGTAACTTTTGAGTTTTATTAATCGCGATTAGAGGTAATTAGTGTAATTTAAGGTAAAAAATCTTTTAATAATATGAAATTACCTTGAAACATGTCCTACCATTATTGGATGAGTCCTGGATGACCAATACAATCAATGGGTAAACTTGGTGACCCCATGGAGCCACATGGGTAAGAAAATGACATTAATAACATTTTATTTAAAGTTAAAATAAAATTGTCACAAACATGTATTGTTTTACTAAAAAACAATTTACATGGGGTTATATAAGTTATGTTTTTTACTATAAAATTTTAATATAAAGATAAAAATATTTCCTACATCATGGTAATTATTTGATAATTTTTATACATTAAAAAAATAAATTTATTTATGACACCATGATGATGCAGTGATTACCTCATTAAAGAACGATTTAAATAAAATGAAAAGATAAGGTAAAATCTAAGACTTACACTTGTCTAAAACCTATTGGATGGGTGGATTTAGAACCCTTATCACCTTATACTCTAAATATATAATTTTGGGACCTTTAAAATCCTAAAATTATTTCATAATAAAGTAACATTTCATGACCTTCTAAGAGTGCCCCTCCTCCCTCTTATAAAAGGCACCCACCTCTACTCCCTTAGCCACACCTCTCAAGCCCTTGGATCATCCTAACACTACTTATATTGTCTCTAACAATCCCTATATTCATCCTATAAGCCTTAACTTAGGCATAAAGCTCTTTAAGAAACCCTTTCGGTTCAAACCAAGGGGAGTTACCCGATTTAAAGGTAATGTCTTCTCTTATGTTCTTTTGTTTTATTTTTCTTCTACAACCCCCTAAACTCTTTTAATCACTTTCTTTTGTAACAAAAACAGTATACGCAATATAATAGGATGTTTATATGAGAATTATTCAAGCTAAACTTACACAAAACTCCATCTAATGGTTAAAGAACATACTGTTTTCGTGGATGGTGAATTACTACCTCACGAAACGATGATTATTCAATTATCTCCTACCGCCTCTCATGGTGGACATTATGATGTCACCATATTTTATATATGATATATATGGTATTTTTGTTTTCTATATTCTTATGTATTTTATATTTAAAACATATCTTTATGCTTTTCATGTTGTGCAAATGCGCTAATTTCATATAAGGAAGTGTGGACTACCGCACCCTCAAGTGATGTGACTCGTTCATGAAATACATGGAATGTATAAAGAATGAAATTAATGAAATTATGTGACCTATATAACATATATATTATAATAGATTTATAATATATATATCTCTCTCATTTAGTTTTAATTCCATTAATATGACAAAGAAATGAAAGTAGCGTTCATGCGTACGTACGGCCTACCATCTCCATGAACGGTGCATTTCCTTTTCTATGTAAAAAAGTTATGGAATAGTATAAAATGAATTTATACTGGATATATAGGATATTTAAATCATTAATACTATTCTGGAGATGATTTACTTATAACTACATGGAAAATTCTTTTCAAACACGTTCATTTTTGACTCATGTACCGAACATCGACAAAAACGTATGATATGAAATCTCATAAATAACTAATTATTATAAAATTATAATATGTGATATGAATTTAATAATAAACTTTAAAGGAGTTTATTAAGAAATTATAAATTGACCAAAGTTTATTAAATAGGAATATAAAGAAATGAACAAGACAAGTCGAACTTGAGGTAATGGATATAACCTCTCTATCTCTTTTCAAGTACTCTCTTTTATGTCATTTATTTTATGCTCTATGTTCTTATGTTGAAGGATGTTATTTTATTTTCAACATACTGTAATTTTTATTTTCATATTATTAGATACCCCCTCTTACTTTCATCAATTCATTTTAATACTTTTTAAGTGGCACTGTTAGGCTGGTGAATTTTCATAAGGGATTTCTTATCTCACTTTTAATTCCATGAGATTTCCATTGGTCACAACTTATTTATGGAATGTGGTGTATTTTGTACTTGAAATTGATATATATTATCATGATTCTATTTATATTCATGTTTTTCTAAAATTCATTTGGTGGTTATTATCTTTTTGTCACAGGACTCGATTGATTACAACGAGGTAAGGGGTTTTTATCACACTTTTTATTAACATGAGATTCATGCTACATTTTACACTATTTCATTTTGTGTTTTGTATGTACTGCCCATTATTGTACTATTTGTGTAATATACTCTCATTTATGGGTATTTACATCTTCATTGTATGACCTTTCTTTCATGAGTTGTACGTTTCAGAAGTTACCCAAATTAGTAAGGGAACCCTTCACCCTCCTCTTTTTAAAAGGATTATTTTTGTTATGTATTTTAATTTACATATTATTATGTTGGGATATGTTCTTATATGTCCTAATTTCTATAAATGATATGTCCAAGTGATGAGATACCCTTTTTATCTCTCATAGTCTCATTTTCTGAATTTTAAAATGACGTCGTTAGGCTATCGAATTTTTGTAAGGGAACTTCTTAACCCAATTTCAATTATTTGGGTTAAACCTCTACATCTTGATTATGTCATACTATGAATATGTGTGGATGACCTCTGATTGTTTTAAACTTAATATCCTCTTATATTGGGTGTATTTATATTTTTCACACACAATTCTGTAATTGATTTATCCTTAATCTAAGGATACCGACTTTGTAAGGGACTTCGTCTCAATCTCCTTTCATTGAGGCATATTTTTTTTCTAATACAAGACTTTATTTTATATGCTGTATAAACACCTTTTACTTTTCATTTCATTCAAATGGAATCTTTTTCTAAGAATCGTTTTACTAAATGACAAAAGTAATGTTTCTTTTAACGTACACGGTGACGACGACGTTTTCTACCGCCGCGAGTACTATTTGACCTTTGGCTTCCTTAACATGCTGTAATGTTTTTAAAAGAAAATAAATACCATATACTATTTTATGTATTTTGGTATTGAAAATGGTTTTGATAATGTATTTGTTATGTCAATATATTTAAGTGATATATTGTGATTTAAATGTGGAAATGTTTTCTTTCAATTATATTTGTTTTATGTCTTATGATTTTGTGATAGTACTTTGACAGTTGATAGGTGGTTATGTGATAAACCATATGAAAAGTGGTGCTGTGAATACCAGGAGGGGTGGTTACGTTATAACCTCTAATGCATTGGGTATGGAAGTCGGTCGTATGGCTATTCCATTTAGTGATATGTGTTGAAGTTGATCATATGGTTATTCTATTTAAGTATGTTTATGCCCTAAGTTACCTTTATATGTTATGTGTTCTTTATATGGGTTTTATGGTAATATTTTGGTTACAAAAGGGTAAGTAATGATCTTTTATTCAGTGAAGAGTATTTACTACTTCATAAAGGTGAAAGGTATTAATTATGATAAATTATTCATGATTTACTTATTGTTTTGAAAAAACTAACAGTTTTCCTTCGTTGTGTATCCTTTACTGGGATTTTTATGCTCATCCCATGTTTTTGAAATTTTTTCCACTGGACTTAAAGATGGATAGGGTCAAGGATGGGATCAAAGAAAGACATTCTATCTAAAATATGGAACTAGACATGTTTCTTTTTAAGAGTTTTTATTTTATGGAAACTTAGTAGAAGTGTCAAATTTGTAATATTTTGAGATGTAATAGTTATGTCCTAATTCTATAAAACTCTAAAACTGAAAAGATCCTCTATGTGAATTATTCATTTAATTCATGATTATGTAATGTTTTACTGTTGGGTCCTTATATTTGGTATCAAAGGTTAGTTTAGATAACTTTAGAGGTTAGGGTATTCTTTGAGCACAAGTGACATTATAATAATGGTTAGGATTTCAGAAAGAGTCATAGTTTTAGATAAAGTGAATGAGTTTAAGATAACATGAATAATTATATCTTAGTATTTACCCTCCTAATAAGATATTATATGATGATTATAATGATATACTCACACTGACCTTTTTGGTTTTAGTAAATGGGTGGATTTAGCTGGCACCAAAGTAATAGTGGATGTGAAGAAAAATATGATGTTTTTCTGAAAGAACAACTGAATGATATGGGAGCTGCAATGAGAACTCTTGTGGTTATTCTCAACCAACTATCTGGAGTCATGATTAACCACTTGAACCTTGGTGATTTTTCTAATGCATAATGTATGAGATAACCAACTCAATGTGTAAGTTTAGGTAATAATTATAAAGGTAACCATTAGGGTTTATATGATCCTTACTTTTGATGTAATTATGAGTTAATATATGTTATGATCAAAAATGAAAGGCAAGAGATAAATTTGAGGTTAATTATTATATGGTTATTTTTGAAGATTTTAACTCTTTTTGGGGAATGTTTTAAGAATTATATAGTTTTTGGAAAAAGGACAACACACAAACCGTGTGACAACCCGTCACATCGGACAAATCTGCGGGAATCGAACCCACAACCAAAGTGTGACTGGAATTTATCACCTACCACAAGACTATGTGAAGTCCCTAGTTATTATGACTAATTCTTTTTAGTTATATGATCTTATGAATCAAGAATAAGTTTATTTTGGGTTATCTATGGAAGTTATTAACCTATCATGGAAGATATGTGATTAGGTTAATTACTTTTCAGTATGAGACTTTAAGAGTAACTGATGTTATTGTGAGATAAATGTTAAGATTTACCTTGGAAGACTATGTGATTAAATCCTTCAGAGATTTGGGTTTTAATCATAGTTTGTTTTATTTTTGAATAATTTTAAGGGAAATTTTGTATTCAATAGTCTCTGTTGATCTTTGGGTTGTTTGAAAAATTTTGAAGATTAAGAGTAGTTTTTATTTTTGTAAAAGATTATCTTTTTTTGGGATTATCAGATCTTATAATAACAATTTTGGTTCTTGTTAAGGTGTAAAGACATGGGAAATATATAGTTCCCTTTTGTGGATTAGGTGATTCTCTAGAAGTTTATTATAGAGCTCTTAATGTGAACAAGTTATCCTAAATACTCACCTTTTGAAGAAAATATGGGTTTGTGTAAGAAATCAAGTAAGAGATGAAAGTCTACAAGACAAGTAAGTATGTTTCCTTATGTTTTAGTTAATCACATAAATAAATTCCTCAATGAAAATTAACTTCAAACAAAAATGTTGTATGTTAACTTTTCCTATTGGGGAATCAAATACCGTTTAACCCATCACAAGTTTGTTATTTTCTGGTGGTTAACTTTCTCCTAGAAATATTTTCCCATCACTCTCCATCAGAACTTGATGGTTTGTTTTCTCCACCATATCCATTTTTTCATGGAATTCTAGTATCTATTGTCTTGGGTGAACTTTTTTACTTTTCTTTCTTTCTTTTAAAGTGATAGTTTAATTTACTCCTTTTCCGATGTGGGGATTTCAATGAAGTTTTCGAGCCCAATTTTAAAATTGCGAGGACACAAATCCCACAAGGGGGGAAGGATGTAACATCCCGGGTAAATAAAGAATATGACATTCTCATATTTATCAATATTTTTGAATAAAATTTTAATATTACTTTAAAGAAAACGCTATGCTCGATGGCGTACCCAATACGCAACAATGAGTTTCTTTGAAATCTTATGTTGCACACTAATAATAAAATAATATTATTTTAAATGGTAGTTAAGGCCTAGCCATTGTAATGGCAGGAATTAACAAAACTAACTAAAAAATTATTATATATGTTTGTTAAATATTTTTACTTTTATTTAATAAATGTTAGAGGCTTAAAATGCGAATGACTCCAATTTTAAGCGTAAATAATCTAATATTCTTTAAAAGGTTGATTAACCGCATTTTGATGGTGAACTATTTTTAAATACACTTTTTTACAATTTTATGTGTTATATTTGACAAAATAAAATCCTTCTTTATAATCGGGACATCAAAATTTACTTTCGGTATGTTTTGGTATTTTTCCGATAAAATTCAATTTTTAATGAATAGTGACTGATGTTGTATTTTAATTCAAAACCTAATTTTAATATAATTTATTTATATGGTTAGTTATATTATTAATTGGTTTTAAAGTTAAATTAGAATATATTTTACCATTTAATACATTGGTGGACATTGGAATTAATTTCAATTTGAAATTGGACATAAACAAGTTCAATCTTTTGATATATATTGTTTCTTAAAAACACGCTATTTGTTTAGACAATGAGAATTAATTACTAAATTAATTAATGCAACTTATATGGTTTCAATTTTTTAAAATAGACATCATTTTTGAATTCGGAATATCAAATATAGAGTAGGGTGTTTTGGGTATTTTTCTGAAAAACTTCAATTTTTGAGGAATAGTGAAACCACTAAGTGGTAGTTAAAAAACTGATTTGTCATTTAAATGAAATTTTAACACATCTATGAATTTAATTTTAAAAATCCTACATACATGTTTGTCATTATTAAGTAAAATATGGTTCAATATGATGAAAATCATTTTTGGTGAATAGTAACTTTTGAGTTTTATTAATCGCGATTAGAGGTAATTAGTGTAATTTAAGGTAAAAATAATGTTTCAATAACATTAAATTACCTTGAAACATGTCCTAAACATATTGGACGAGTCATGACCGACCAAGAAAATCCATGGGTCAACTTGGGGACCCCATGGAGCTACTTGGGTAAGAAAATTACATTAATAACTTTTTATTTATAGTTAAAATAAAAATATAACAAACATGTATTGTTTTACTAAAACAATTTTTACTTGGGGTTATATAAGTTATATTTTTGACTATAAATATTCATTAGAAATATAAAAAGATTTTCTAAATCATGGTAATATTTCTATAATTTTTAAACATTAAATAAATAATTTTATTTATGACACCATGATGATGCAGTGATTACCTCATTAACGAACGATTTAAATAAAATGAAAATATAAGGTAAACTATAAGACTTATAATTGTCTAAAACCTATTGTATGGGTGGATTTATAACCTTTATCACCTTATCCTATAAATATATCATTGTGGGAGCTTTAAAATCAGAAAATAATTTCATAATAAAGCAACATTTCACGACCTTCCAAGAGTGCCCCTCATCCCTCTTATAAAATCCCCCCACCTCTACTCCCTTAACCTCACCTATAAATCCTTTACCTCATCTAAATCCTGCTCCTATTGTCTCTACGCATACCTCTACTCATATTATAAGCCTTACTTTAGTCAGAAATCTCTTCAAGAAACCCTTTTGGTTCAAACCACGGGGAGTTACCCGATTTAAAGGTAATGTCTTCTCTTATGTTCTTTTGTTTTATTTTTCTTATCCAAACCCATAAACTATTTTTATTCCTTTATTTTGTAACAAAAAAATATCTTCAATATAATAGGATTTTGTTATGAGAATTATTCGAGCTACACTAACACACAACTCCATCTAATGGTTAAAGAGCATACTGTTTCCGTGGATGGCGAATTACTGCCTCACGAAACGATGATTGTTCAATTATCTCATACCACCTCTCATGGTGGCCATTATGATGTCAATGTATTTTATATATTATATATATGGTATTTATTTTTTCTATATGCTTTTTTATTTTATATTTAAAACATACCTTTATGCTTTACATGTTGTGCAAATGTGATAATCTCATACGAGGAAGTGTGGACTACCTCCCCCTCAAGTGATGTGACTCATTCATGCAATACATGGAATATATACATAATGAAATTAATGAACTTATGTGACCTATATAACATATATATTATACAGGAATTATAATATATATATCTCTCATAATGTTTATTTCCAATAATATGACAAAGAAATGAAAGTAGTGTTCATGCGTACTTATGGCCTACCGTCTCCATGAACGGTGCATTACATTTTCTATCTCCAAATGTTATGGAATAGTATAAAATGAATTTATACTGGATATATAATATATTTAAATCAACAATACTATTATGGAGATGATTTACTTATAACTTCATGGACAATTCCTTTCAAACAGGTTCATTTTTGACTCATGTACCGAACATCGTCAAAAACGTCTGATATGAACTCTCATAATTAACTAATTATTATAACATTATAAGATGTGATATGAATTGAATAATAAACTTTAAAGGATATAATTAAGAAATTATAAATTGACCAAAGTTTATTATTCAGGAATATAAAGAAACAAACAAGACAAGTCGGACTTGAGGTAAGGGATCCGACCTCTCTCTTTCTTTTCAAGTACTCTCTTTTATGTCATTTCTTTTATGCTCCATGTTATTATGTTGGAGGATGTTCTTTTATATTAACCATAATGTAATTTATATTTTCATATTTTGAGATACCCCATCTTTCTCTCATCAATTCATTTTAGGAATTTTTAATTGGCACCGTTAGGCTGCCGAATTTTCGTAAGGGATTTCTTATCTCACTTTTAATTCTATGAGATTTTCTATTGGTCACCACTTATTTATGGAATGTGGTGTATTTTTTACTAACCATTGATATATATTATCATTATTCTATTTATATTCATGTTTTCTGAAATTAATTTGGTGGTTATTATCTTTTGGTCATACGACTCGATTGATTACAACAAGGTAAGGGGTTTTATCTCACTTTTTATTCCCATGAGATTCATGAGACATTTTACACTATTTCATTTATTGTGGTGTATGTACTGCCCATTATTCTACTATTTTTGTAATATACTCTCGTTTATGGGTATTTAAATCTTCATTTTTTACCCTTCGTTCATGGGGTGTACATTTCGAAAGTTACCCAAATCGGTAAGGGAACCTTTCACCCTTCTCTTTTAAAAAGACTTCCTTTTGTTAGGTCATTTAATTTACATCTTCTTATGTTGGGATATGTTCTTATATATCATTTTTTCTATAAATTATATCTCCAAGTGATTAGATACCATTTTTATCTCTCATCATCTCATTTTTTGAATTTTAAAATGACGTCATTAGGCTGTCAAATTTTTGTAAGGGAACTTCTTAACCCAATTTCAATTCTTTGGTGTAAACCTCTACTTATTGATTATGTCATACTATGAATATGTGTGGATGACCTATTATTGTTTTACACTTAATATCATCTAATATTGGTTGTATTTATATTTGTCACACATAATTGTGTAATTTATTTATCCTTAATCTAAGGATACCGACTTTGTAAGGGACTTCGTCTCAATCCCTTTCATTGTGGCATATTTTTCTTCTAATAAAAGACTTTATTTTTTACACTGTAAAGCACATTTTACATTTCATTTCATTCAAATAGAATCTTTTTCTATGAAGAGTTTTACTAAATGACAAAAAGGAATGTTTCTTTTAACATACGCAGTGACATTGACCTTTTACACCGCCGTGAGTACTATTTGACCTTTGCCTTCCTTAACAAGCTGTAATGTTTTTAAAAGAAAATAAATACCATATACTATTTTATATATTTTGGTATTGAAAATGGTTTTGATAATGGATTTTCTATGTAAATATATTTAAGTTATATATTGTGATTGAAATGTGGAAATGTTATCTTTCTATTATATTTGTTTTATGTATTATGATTTTGTAACGGTACTTGGACATTTGATGGGTGGTTACATGATAAACCATATGATTGGTGGTTCCATGAAAACTAGGATGAATGGTTACGTTATAACCTCTAATGCATTGGGTATGGAATTTAGCCGTATGGCTATTCCATTTAGTGATATGTGTGGAATTTGACCGTATGGTTATTCCATTTAAGAATGTTTATATCCCAAGATACCTTTATATGTTATGTGTTATTTATATGGATTTTATGGTAATATTTTGGTTACAAAAGGGTAAGTAATGATCTTTTATTCAGTGAAGAGTCTTTAATACTTCATAAAGGTGAAAGGTATTACTTATGATAAAGTATTCATGATTTACTTATTGTTTTGAAAAAACTAACAGTTTTCCTTCTTTGTCTGTCCTTTACTGGGCTTTTTATGTTCATCACAAGTTTTTAAATTTTTTTCCACAGGACTTAAAGATGAATAGGTTCAAGGATGGGATGAAGGAAAGACATGCTATCTAAAACATGGAACTAGACATGTTTCTTTTTAAGAGTTTTTATTTTATGGAAACTTAGTAGAAGTGTCTACTTTGTAATCTCTTGAGATGTAATAGTTATGTCCTAATTCTCTAAAACTCTAAACCTGAAAAGATCCTCTATGTGAATTATTAATTTAATTCATGATTATGTAATGGTTTGAGGCTAGGTACTTATAATTATAAATGCATATATACTAGATATATATGATATATATGATATCTAAATCATGAATATCATTCTTTAGATATTGGAATTTTGAAGAAATGGACAATTTTTTATTATAACTAGTTTATTTTTGACTCAGGTACCCAATATAGACAAAATTAATGATATGAACATAAATAATTATGTAGATTTATAATGTGATAATAAGTTATATAAAAGAAATAATAAACGAAAATGGTTTTTAATCAAGTAGAAATTATCTTAAGTTTATTATTCAAGAAATTAAACAATGAATGAGTCAAGTCGGACATGAGGTGAGGGACCACTTCTCAATATCCTTTAATTGAGTCACACTTTGATTTATACAAGAATATCTTTTATAATGTGTATAAAACCATTTGAATTTTAATTTATTTCAAAGGGAATATTTTTTTATACGAAGCGTTTAAATAAATGAAAAAATTAATTTTTTTAAACGTATGCGACAATAATGACCTCTCCATTGTCGTAATCCCCATTTGGATTCCACTATAAGCCTTAAAAATTTTAAAAACAAAAGAAATACCTTATTACCTATTTGGGTGTTTTCATTTTGAATTTTTTTTGACATGGATTGAGTATTTAAATATATTGAAATGATATCTTGTGATTGCAAATTAAATGTTATTACTAAAATGTTGATATTTTCAATATTTTATGTGTTATGATTATGTAATGGTACTTGGAAATTTGACAGGTGGTTACATGATAAACAAATTATGGGTGGTTACATGATAAAACAAATGACGTGTGGTTCTATGAAAAACTAAGGATTTTTTGTTACATTATAACCTCCAATGAATTGGGTATGGAAGTTGGCCGTATGTATATTCTATTTAGTGATATGTGTGGACGTTGACTGTATGGTTATTCCATTTAAGTATGTTTATGTCCCAAGTTACCTTTATATGATATATGTTGCTTTATATGGGATTTGTAGTAATCTTTTGGTTACAAAAAGGGTAAGCAATGAGCATATATTCAGTGATGTTTTTTGATACTTCTTAAATGTGAAAGGTATTACTTTATGATAAAGTATTCATGGTTTACGTTTTGTTTTGAAAAATTAACAATTTTCCTTTTTTCATGTATCCTTTACTGAGATTTTTATGCTCATCCCAAGTTTTTGAAATGTTTTTCACATGACTTAATGTGGAATAGGTTCAAATATGGAATCAATGAATATTCATGTTGTTTAAAACATGGAACTAAACTTGTTTCTTTTCTTGTAAGAGTTTTTATTTTATGAAAAATGGATTCTAAGTAGAAGTGTCTACATGTAATATTCAAGTTGTTATGTATAAGTTATGTCCTAATTATTTAAATATATAAACCTTAAAATATTCTCAATGTGAATTATTAACTTAAGTCAATATTATGTAATGTTTAAGGCTGGGGCCTTACAATTGGTATCATAGGTTATTTTAGATATATTAAGAGGTTAGGGTATTATTTAAGCATATGTGACATAACCATAATGGTTTTAATAATAGAAAGAGTCATAGTTATTTTAGATAAATTTAATTAGTTTAAGATAACATGAATAAGTATATCTTAGTATTTACCCTCCTCATAATATATTATATGATGATTTTAATGATATAATCACACTTAGCTTTTTGGTTTTAGTAAATGGCTGGATCTACCAGGAAGAAAAGTAAAAAATAGATGTAAAGAAAACTGTGATGATATTATGAATAAGCAACAGAATGAAATGGGATCTACAATTAGAACTCTTATGGTTATTCTCAACTAACTATCTAGAGTCATGATTGATGACCTGAGCCCTGAAGATTTTTATAAGGCATTGTATATGAGTGAAACAAATCCCTACGGAAGTTTTGGTAATAATCATAAAGGTAAGACTATTTAAAAACCTTTGTGTCAAGGATGTGGAAAGAAACACCTAGGAAAATGATTCAAATGGATGGGAAGATGCTATAGATGTGGTAATAAAGGTCATAAATCAAGAAACTTCCAAGGAAAAAGGAAGCGGCTAGTTTACTCTAGGAAAGGGAAAGAAGTTCTTTCCAAGGGATCAATTGAATGTTTTAAATGTGGTGTGCATGGTCATTATACAAATACATTTCATACAAAGAAGGATTGGGAATGAGATCATCAAGACCGTAAAAATATATGTTTACCAATACCTAATTCCATTCCAACTGAGGATGAGGAAAATAATAATGACCAATGAAAGATATGGATTATTTATTAGCTGATGTTTTGAAGTTATTGAATATTAGGATATGATTAATGATTTTGTTTTTAGGAAAGAATTATTATAGAATAAGTTGTAAAAGAATTATTAATGGATCATGAATATTGTTTAATGGTTAAGAAGTATACATATAAGGGATTCAAGAGTTATGATAGATTTTAGGATGATGAAATTCTTAATCGTCTGAAACTGGACCCCAAGGTGAGCGTGGTCCTTGATCGGCTGAAACGAGACATGAAAATAGGGTGTGAGATTGAAGCAGTAGAGGTAGGTGATGGCTCCATGATCACGGGGGTCGAGATGAACTGTAGAGATGAGGATTTGATCACCAGGCCGAACTTAGCACTTTTGGAAGTGCCTCCCGAACTATCTTTGGAGGAAGTGGGGGAGAACATGAGTGTTAGGGGTCTAAAACTCTCAAGGAAGTGTACTTTAGAAGGTTTGGTGAGTCAGAAATTTAAAGGTGAGACCAGTCAAGTTCATGTTTGCATCCCAAACTGTAACCAATTTGCAGGATTGGAAATTGATGGGGCGACCAATGATCGGGAAGGTGGCCAACAGGGATAGGTCCCTACATAGGGGGCAGTTACTAATGGTGGTGACTCTAAGGATGAGTCCCATGGTTATTTTTTTGAGGATCATGTAGGTGGTAAACATTCTCAAGGATTGTATAGCCTACGAAAGAAGAAAGGTACAACATCCAAATTGGATGCAGGAAGATACACCTTAAACAATGGGAGGAAGAACAAAGGACGCAAGGATTATTCTTATTTACCAAAACCAATTGAGACTAGATCAAGAAAAAAAATAAAAGCAAAAGAAATGGAACCCCTAACTACTGATGCAAATATTGTTCATTGAAATTCTGAGAAGGAAGGCCTTGGGAAAGGTTCGGTAAAGACTAAGAATGCTAGGGGTGATCGGCCTTTAGATACAGAGATGGAGAAGGCCAATAACAAGGACCCATGGGAACTCCTAGCACACTTGGGAGAAGATATAATAGAGAATGTCCTTTTTATCAAGGCCACAGAAGAGGAAGCAAACATAATGATGAGACGAGGACTTCAAGTAGAGACCAATACTGAGAAAACTGAATGGATTGATAAGAAGGATCTAATCCTGGTAAGATGTTTTAATTAAGGGAGGATCAACTGTGAAGTGTAAAATCAAACTTGGGAGAAAATGGTGTACCTCTTTAAAGAATTTATAAGGGAAGATCCAGAAACACAAGTATTACGTTATCTTGGAAATTATTTAGGGATAAGGTCTCTAATAGGCTCAAATTACGTTTCAATGAATATGTTATGTCTTTTGATGGTGTCATTTCTAGTTGAATGTTATGGTTTCTCACTTTTCCCTCAAAAGTGATTTGATAAAAAAAGTTAAGTTGTCTGATTAAGTGATAAAGGTTATTTTTGAAGATGTTCACTCTTTTGGTGAACACTACATTCCTGAGGAAAATAGAATACTATGGGATTTTATTTGTGGAGTAATGGATAAAATTATATTTTGGAAGAATCTATGTTTTTATTGTGGACATATATTGATTTAGGTTATTTACGGAAATTATTAACATATTATAGAGAATATGTGATTACGTTAATTACTTTTAAGTATGATACTTTAAGAGTAGTCAATGTTATAAATGTTAAGATTTATTGCGGAAGAATGTGTGATTAAATCCTTTTGAATTTTGGGCTTCAAACTTAGTTTGGATTATTTTGAATATTTTTAAGAAAAAATGTGTATTGAATGGTCTTTATTGATATTTGGGTACTGTTTTTTCAATTTTAGAGATTATGAATAGTATTCATTTTTATAAAATATTATCCTTTATGGGGATTATCTGATCTTGTACTAACCATTCTGGTTTTGGTTAATGTTTAAAGACAGTGGAAATATATATAGTTTATCTTTTGTGGATTATGTGATTCTCTAGAAGTTGATTCCAGTGCTTCAGGTGGGACCAATTCATCTTGAATACTCATCGTTTGGAGAAAAGATGAGTTTTTGGTAGGAACTTATGAATGGACGAAACTATTCTTGAAAATTAATTATATTTACTTATGTTCTTAGTCAATATCATACATAAATTCTCTAACTTTATGAAAGGGAACTTAGAACAAAAAAATTTTCCCCTTTACTTTTTATAATCTGAAATCAAAGGACATTTAACCTATACATTTTTTACAGTTTTCTAGTGGTTAACTTTCTCTTGATCATGTTTTCTATCACTCTCTATCAGAGCTTCATTGTTAGTTTTCTCTTCCATATACATGTTTTCATGGAATTATAGTATGTGTTATCTCATGTGATCTTTATACTTCTCTTTATTTCTTTTAAAGTTATAGTTTTATTGACTCTTTTTTTTGATGTGGGACTTTTAATGAAGTTTCCGAGACCAATTTCAAAATTATAAGGATGCAATTTTCAAAAGGGGGAAGGATGTAACGACCCAAGTATTTATAGAATAAAAATTTTGGATTTAAATTAATATTTATTAATAATATATCAATTTTAAGTAAATGGGGATGCTTTTTCTGATAGCACAATTAACACACAACAACGGACTTCTTCGAAATGTTACATTGCACACAATATTGAGTTATACTGAAAAATAATAAAATATTATTATTATTTTAAATGGTAGTTAACGCCTAGATGTTGGAATAGCGGGAACAAATAGTATCAACATAATTTTGAAATATGGTTTACAGATGTTTAAATAATGTTTCATTTATTACGAAATTTATTTTAAATGGAAATAAAAACCAATTGAATATAATGGATGTGTTTTTACGAAAACCTATTTAGAAGAGAACAATTGTGTATTCATATCACCCTTTATGGATTTTTATTTAATGAAAAATATATGATATATATTTAATGTATTATTTTAAATTCAACTTATATGTATTCTATATATGATATTAGAATAAATTCATTTTTTCAGATAAAAGAAGTATTTTCTAAAAATGCAGTTTTACCGCCTTTTGATGGTAAACCATTTTTAAATAAAGTTTTTGTCAATTTTATATGTTACTTTTTACAAAATAAAATTATTATTTAGAATTATGTCATCAAAATTTACTTTGGGTAATTTTTTTGCTATTTTTCTACTAAAGTTCATTTTTTAAGGAATAGTGAAACATACTGCATTTTAGTTCAAAACTACCTTTTAATCTAACTTATTTATATAGTTATATTGTCATTTCAATTGGTTTTAAAGTTTAATTGTATTATATTTTTACAATTTAATCCAATTTTGGTAATTTTAAGTAATTTCACTTTAAAATTGGATATAAATTCATTTTAATATTTTGGTAGTTTTTACATCTTTAAAACACACTTTTTTGGTTTTGAAAAAGGGAATTAATTTTAAATTAATTTATACAACTTATGTGTTTTGAATTTGAAAAAATTTATTCCATATTTGGAATAGTATGTCCAAATTGAATAAATAGGTACCTTTTATTTTTATACATCATGAATAGTAACTTCAGTAAATATTTTATTTACCAGGGTTAAAGGGTAAATATGATAAATAATGGTAAAAATAATATTATAATAATATTAAATTACCCTAAAACATGTACTAACCCTATTGGATGAGATATTTCTGACCATGGGCATTCGTGGGTCTATTTAAGACCCCATGGAGCCACTTGTTTGTGAAAATGGAATTTAATTACTTATCATTTAAAGTTGAGGAAAATATAACCTAATCATGTATCTTTTACTAATTTTTTTATATTGGGTTATATAAGTGATATATTCTACTATAAAAAGTAATTAGAATGCTAAAAATATTTCATACATCATGGTATTTTTATTTATAATTTTTAGACATCAAATAAATAAATTTATTTATGACACAATGGTGATGTAGTGATTACCTTATTAGTGAAGGATTTAAATAAATAAGATTATAAATATTAAAATAAATTTATTTTGAAAGATTTTATGACATAAAATAATTCTATGGATGATTATTACTTGTTATACTTTAAATAATTATTATTTTTTGAATGAATCAAGTTATGGATTTTTAAAAAGTCATGATATGAATAGTATAAAAATTGACACAAATGAGTTTTTAAATAAATTAATATTTTATTAAATGATATAATAGTCCTAGAAATATAATATTCGTCCAAATGATATATATTATGTTAACAATGTCATTAATTATCTATTTTTGGGTCTCTTGGAATTTTATAGTATCTATGGTAACCATATATTATAAATATAATAGAAGACATGGTAAAAGTTAAATTAGTAAACTAAGGGTTAAAGGAAAAAAGATAAGGTTATATTTGTAACTTAATATTGTCTAAAACCCATTTTATAAGAGGATTTAGAACCATCCCCGTCTTATCTTCTAAATATATCACTTTTGTGTTATTATAATTCGAAAATCAATTAATAATAAAATAATACTTTCTATCTTTCCAAATAAGCCCCTTCTCCCTCTTAGAAAAGAACACCACCTCTAACCCATTTCTCACAACTATCAAGCCCCTTGTCTCATCCAAACTATATTCCAATAATCTTCCAACATTCCACCCTTACTCTTATAATCCTTCCCTTAGTTATAAGGAAATTCCAGAGATCCCTTTGGCTCAAATCAAAAGAAGTTACCCGATTTGAGGTAACATCTTATCTCAAGTTCCTTTCCATTATTTTTCCTTCTTCACTCCATATTCTCCTCTTATTACATGTTTATATAAAAAAAAATATCCTGAATATACTAGGTTTTTTTATAATAATTATTATAACTATACTTACACACACCTCCATCTAATTGGTATATAACATTCTGTTTCTGTGGATGACGAACTACTGCCTCCCAAAACGATGATTGTTCAATATTCTAATACCACCTCTTATGGTGACCATTATACTGAAACTGTAATTATATATCATATATATGATATTTATTTTATCTTTTTTCTTCTTTAATTCTCATTTATAATATATATTTATGCTTTTCATGTTGTATAAATACGATAATTTCATTTGAGAAATTGCGGACTACCGCTCCCTCAAAGTGACATGACTCGTTCATGCAATAAATGGAATGTATAAAGGATGAAATTAATGAAATTATGTAACATATATAAAAAATTATATTATTATTTAATTATAATATACCTATTTATCATTAATTATTCAATCATTTAAATATAAAATAGAAATTAAAGTTGCGTTCATGCATACGTACGGCTTACCGTCTCCATGAACTGTGCATTTAATTTCTTATCTCCAAATGTTATGGACTATTATAAATACATATATACTGGATCTAGATGATATATATGATATATAAATCATGAATAAAATTCTGGATATAATTTACTTTTCACCACATGGACAATTTTTAATTATAACAGGTTCATTTTTTACTGCAGTACTAAATATTTACAAAACGTCCGATATGAACATAAATAATTATGTAGTTTTCATAACATTGTAATAAGTGATATAAAAAGAATAAAAAAATTTAAAAAGGTTCTTAAGAAAGTTGAAATTAACTTAAGTTTATTATTCATTAAATTATAGAACGAACGAGTCAAGTCGGACATGATGTAAGGGACTACGTATCAATCTCCTTTCATTGAGGAATACTTTGATTTATACACAAGTTTATTTTAGACAGTGTATAAAACCCTTTGGATTTTAATTTCATTCAAAGGGGATCTTTTTTTCTATGAATAGTTTTACTAAATTACAAAAGGAATGTTTTTAAACATATGCGGCAACAATGACCTCTCCAATGTCGTAATCATTATTTGGATTCCTCTATATGCCTTAATATTTTTAAAAAGAAAAGAAATACCTTATCCCCTTTTTGGGTGTTTTCATATTGAAAATGGGTTTTGAAATGGATTGAGTTTTTTAATATCTTGAAATGATATCTTGTGATTGGAAATTAAATGTTATTACTGAAATGTTGATATTTGCGATATTTTATGTGTTATGATTATGTATTGGTACTTGGACATTTGACAAATTGTTATGTGATAAACCAATGATGGGTGGTTATGTGATAAACCATATGATGGGTGGTTCCATGATAAACCAAGGATGTGTGGTTACATTATAACCTCCAATACATTGGGTGTGGAAGTCAGCTGTATGGATTTTCCATTTAGTGATATGTGTGGAAGTCGACCGTATGGTTATTTCATTTATGTATGTTTATGTCCCAAGTTACCGTTATATGTTATATATTTATTTCTATTGAATTTGTGGTAATTTTTCAGTTACAGAAAGGGTATGTAGTGAGCTTATATTCAGTGAAGTGTTTTTTCAGCTTCTTAAAGGTGAAATGTATTACTTTATTATAAAGTATTCATGGTTTTTTTTGAAAAACTAACAATTCTCCTTATTTATGTATCCTTTACTGAGGTTTTTATGATCATCACAATTTTTTGAAATGTTTTTCACAGAAATTAAAGTGGAATAAGGTCATGTATGGGTTTAAGGAAAAGTCATATTGTTTAAAACATGGAACTAAACATGTTTCTTTTCTTTTAATATTTTTTATTTTATGAAAAATGGATATGGAGTAAAAGTGTCTGCATGTAATACTCAAGTTGTTATGTATATATTATTACCTAATTCACTAAATATCTAAAACTGAAAAGATCTCCAAGGTGAATTATTAAATTAATTCAATATTATGTAATTCTTAAGGATGAGGCCTTACAATGGGTGTTGTTGCAAGTGTTGTTTTTTAGGAAAAAGGTAGGTGGTTGCATCCCAATTAGCCAAATTTGGTAACCTTGTAGACATTATTTATTGAAATTTTTTTATTTAAATTCAATTTCTCAAAATTTATTTCAATTGATTTGTTAAAAACCAAATTCCAGTGAATTGGGATATTTGAAATGCTTTTTGCACAGAACTTGGGAAAGCCCCTCAATTCCATTAGATTGAGGTTTGTTTAGGGAAATTTGTTGAATTAAATTGATTGAAACGATTTTGAATTAAAATTTATAATTTAATTATGGATATGAATATTGAAAATTGATGGAATTGGTTTTGAATGGATTTCAAACTTGTAAAATTGTCTTTTAAATGTTTTTGATAGAAACCCAATGGTTTTATCTTGTTAAAGATACATGTTTTTTTACTTAAATCCATTTGGTTTTAAATAGAAAATTATAATTTAAATAGGATAATGGGGTTTATTTTTATTTTAAGTAGAATGAATATAAGTTTTCCATAATTTATTATGTAAGAGTGCGTACAAGCCTTAGGTACTTGGTTAGTTATTTGGACATAATTTACACTATTACAAGGTTCTAAAACAAACATGTAGTAGGTCATATCTCTGATGGGAGTGTGATGAGTCACCTCTTTCTTGTGTCTGAAGGATGTGTGTATACAGATTTTTATGAGATCACTTAGAGAGTGTGGAGTCATATTGCTAGAAGTGCTATCATACCTATTTGGAAGATAACCATATTTCTCACTTGATATTTCTATTTGATATATAAATGTATTCCAATGTTGTTTGAAATTAATTACATGCATTATAAATTTAGAGAAACTATTTTTTATAAATATTTTATTTAATTAATTGTTTTATAAATATTCCATCACTTGTAAATAGTTTTCTTAAAGTATTTTACATCAATTGAACTATATAACATGAATGTTTAAACATGATTTGAAAATTTGAAACCTAATTATTTTTTAATAGAAGGTACTAATTAGATTAATTGTTTGTTGGAATCTATTATGGAATCCTTGGTGGTAACCTACTAGGTTTTTTAGCTCACACCCTACTTTTACCTTTGGGTGTTTGTAAACTTTATCCTTACAGGTTTCAGCAAGGGAAAAGGATCTCTTGGATGTGGATTCAGCTACGGAATTTTGGAATTGGTGAGTTATTTTCTTAGGGACTTGGGTTTTTTTCCTGTTTTGTTACTTGGTTTGTAGTTTTTTGGGATTTTATGCCTTGTTTTTTCTGGTACATTACTCTTAGTGGGCTTCCTTTATTATTCATATTGTCTTGTTTCTTTTTCTTGCACTATGTTTTGTAGAAACTTCATTCCCACATGAATTTTTTATGATTCTGGGCGAAAGTATCCAACCTATGGTGATTGGGAACACCCTTTGAGATATGTCAAGGTCGGATCGGTTACCGAATTACTAGGGTACATGGGATGGTTTATGCCAACTGTTGTGAGAGGAGGATGTTGGGATTTTATTGACATCGGTATAAAATTTTAAAATCTTATAGGGAATTAGGAGGTAGTATCAATTGAGTTCCTAGCCATCTCTCATTGGAATGAACCTTACAACACCAGGGGTGGTTAGGGAAGGACGTGTTGTGGATTAGTTCTATTCATATCCCAATACTAGTTTGGATAGAGTGGAATTCAAATTTGGTTATTCCATATGTTGGGAAAAATTTCTCTCATTTCTTAGTTTGAGTACTAATATAATGTCTTCATTATTGTTTGATTATGTTGTGTAGAATTCTGCCTATGAGAATACATGAAAATCAGATCTAGGAGGAAGATATTGTTGAACCACATCGAGTGAATCCTCCAGTTGACCCAAATGTAGTTGAGGTGATTGTGCGCAATGTCCAAGTTCAGGGACAGTCACAACCTCCAGTCCCCATTCATGGTACAACTATCAATCCTTAGGGGGATATTCTTTGAAATCATTATCACGAGTTTCTTGGCCAGAAGACAGCAGTTTTCAAAGGATCCACTGATCCTGAAAATTTTGAGGAATGGATGGGAAATGTAGAACGTTAATTTGAGTTCTTTGAGATACCAAACATGATCAAGGAGAAGTTTTCCACATTCATACTGGAAGGATTGAGAAAGATATAGTGGGGAAAAATGGTTATGGAAAAGAAACATGATGGATTAGAGTGGAAAGACTTCATGGATCCTTCTACCGTCTAGTTCTTTTAGAGGCAATGGTGTTGTCCAAGGCTATAGTGTTATTCAAGATTGAGCTAGCTGACAGAACCGTGACTAAGTATTCAAATAGATTTGTTGAGATGATACAATTTTATCTCGAGATTATATCTAATGAGATGATTAAGGCTCAATGGTTAGAGTTGGGAATTCAATCAGATATATGTTCTTAGGTTTTCATGTTAAAGATTCTCATTGTTGCTGATGTGCTGGATAGGTAAATGACGGTTGAAGTGAACCAAGCTAGAAAGTCTTGATTGATGGGAGTTTATTTTTATCCCAGTGTCAGTGTCTGTTCCTTCAAGGGAAAGCTGAAGCATGATGATTCTCATGGTAGTTCTTGACATCATGGACATTCCAAACCTCCTACATCTCCATGAGAAAGTCCTTTGATTTTATATCATTGGGGAAATCCATGAAATTATAAGAGAGTTTACACTGAGACACCTAAGAAATATAAATTCTTTGGACTTACAAGAAACTTACATAGATTCTGCAATAACTTTTCTACTCTGCATAGTGGGAAAAGATTATCAGATCCTCCTAAAACTGTGGGTCAATCATATGCTTCAGATATAAAAGGGTTCCATCCACATGCATATTGACCGAAGATTCTTCACACAGTGGAAGATTCTCCATAAGAATAATACATGGGTTGAGAAACTGTGAGAGGTAAAAATACTATAGATTCATATTTGGAGACTTATCTAACTCAGAAGAGGGTGAAGTTTTCTTGGAATTATAAATTTTAGAGTTCTTTCATTCAAATGAAATGTATTTTGACTACTATGATGGTGTTGACTATTCCAAAGGTTGGGTAAGGTTTTGTGGTATTCTGTGATGCATCAGGTTCTGGCTTTGGTTGCGTTCTTATGTAGGGAGATCACATAGTGGCTTATGGATATCGTCGACTTAGGCCACATGAAAATAAATAACCTACCCATGACCTTGAACATGCAGTTGTGATGAAAATGGTTATGTGTCAGTGAAAAACCCTTTTCAAAGAAAGTTTTTTCATGTATTCAGACCACAAGAGATTGTGTTATATGTTCTCTCAAAAATATTTGAATCTTTTCCAGAGGCATTGGGTGGAGTTCCTATAATATTTCATCTTTAACATTGTTTATACCTCAGGTAAAGGGGATGTCATTATAGATGGGTTGAGCAGGAAAATTCAAACTTAGTAAATGATAGAATCTTTAGAAGAGTGGAATTTGATATATATATTTTCAACACTAAATATTGGAGTTTATAATAAAATTTATAATGTTTCTTTAGCCACCATTCAATTGAAATATACTCTTCTCAATTTTATTCTTCAGGTTAAAGAGCTTTATGATTAATTCTGTAGCATTAGAGACTCTCTTTATGGTGGTGAGATAGTTTCCTAGTGGTCATTATCCAAATAATGTGTTCTATATTATTGGAATCACTTTGTTGTGCTATTAGCGACAAGGAAGGTTGTGATGATGGATTATCATAATTCTCAATGGGCTATGCACCCAAGATCCACTAAGATATTCTATGAAATGTGGTGGTAATTATGGTGTCCACATATGATATGAGGTATTGCTGAGTTTGTCTCTCATTTCTATACATGACAGTAGGTGAAGTACAAGGATTAGAAATATGAGGGTTTATTTCAGCCACATCTAGTCCCTACATGGAAGTGGGATGAAATATATATAAACTTTGTATTTTTGTTTCCTCATACCTAGAGAAAGAAGAATGCAATGTGGGTTTTTATCTATAGGATGAACAAGTCATCACACTTCATAACCATTCATGATACAACCATTGTTAAGGAGATTCAAAAGATCTACATGAAAGAGATTGTACTTTTTCATGGAGTTACATATGCTATAGTTTATGATAGGGATCCTCAGTTCACTTCTATCTTTTAGAGAGGTCTTTAGGAGGAATTAAGATCTACAATACATTTGAGTATGACCTATCATCCGAAGTTAGATATCTAGATTAAGAGAGAAATATAAATCCTTGAGGATATGATTTGCGCTCTCATTATAAACTTCGGTGGGGCTTGGGAGGATGATATGGGGAAGGTTGATTTTTCTTATAACAATAGTAATAGATCCATGATCATAATGGAACATTTTGAGTCATTTTATGGTTGGCCTTGTAAATCCTTGTTCTGTTGGTCATAGATTGGTGAACTTTCCTTGGTTGGACCATGTTTGGTGCAAGAGATAACTGCAAAAATTTAGTTAATATATCAGAGAATGTTGTTATCACAGAGCCAATAAAATTCTTATTTTGATCAACGCGATAGACCTTCGGAGTTTCCAATTGTTGACTAGGTGTTCTTGAATGTTTCACCCTGGTTGGGTCATCAAAGGCTTGGGAGGTAAGGGAATATTTCTCTTTATTTTTTGGGACCTTTCAAGGTTGTTGAGATAGTGGGGAAAGTTTTATACCACTTAGCACTACCACTATAGATAATGATGATGCATAACATATTATATGTGTTATAGATAAGAAAGTAACTCTCTCATCAATCTCATGTTTTGAGTTGGAGTGATCTTGAGATTGAAACTGATTTATATTTGACTGAGTGACCAATCAGGATAGTTGATTCTGAGAACATGAAACTTCATGGGAATAAAATACCTTAGGTTCGTGTTATATGTTAGCGCAATTATGATAGTCATAAGACAAGGGAATGAGAGGCACTGATGAGAGATAATTGGCCTCAACTTTTTGGAATGGAATCTTATTCATAGGCTTTCTGGGGAGATAAATTTTTTATGGTGTGGAGGTTGTAACATACCGTTACTGATATTATTGGTTTGCCTTTAACCTTTTCGTGGTTTTTCCTTTTCCTTGATAGCTTAGGGATGAGAATTAATTGGTAGGAAACCTATAATGGAGAAGTAAGATATTTTTTTGACTCTCATATTTAACCAAATTTTTCTGCTAGCATTAGGAGGGTTACCTACCATGTATTTAGGTTACACAATGTGTAAGGATTTTTGGATGAAAGTCATGAAATGATTCCCTCTATGAAGGTTAAATGTCATGAATAACCTTTAAACATCACAATATATTTAGTGGATAGTTTTTAATTCTAGGTGATTCATTTTTCAGTGGATTCGAATATTAAATATTTCACAATGTGAAAGTGTATTAAACATCGGGAAATACCCCAACTGTGTTTTTTTAACAGGCCGAATGCCTGAGATATTTTATCTCCTCTACTCCAGTTTCATCTCCCTATACCTAAGGCCTTACCAAAGAGTTCATTAAGCCTTACAACCCTTTTGGATCCTTTTGTTTGGAATTCTATCATCATTGCACTCATGGTGTGCTTCTCGGGTAATATTTATCCAACATTATTGGTCTCTCTCTCTCTTTCTCCTCTTTCGAATTTCTATAGTCCATCTGGAAATTGATGGATACATAACCTGTTGTGTTAGATCTCACATCTTGGTTGTGCTTCAAGATCTTCTACACCTTCATTCTTATTGATGGGTGTTGTTGTGAGTTTTTTTATGAAAAGGTAGGGGTTCCATCCTGATTAACCATATTTTTTAACCTTGAATAACTTGATTTATTTCAATTGTTGATTTAAATTAAATTTCTCAAACTTAGTTGAAATTTATTTAATAAAATCCCAATTCCTATTAATTGAGAGATTATAAATGGTTTTGGAATGGAACTTGGAAAAAACCCAAAATTCCATTGGATTGGGGTTTGTTTATAGAAATTGGTTGATTCAATTTTATAAACAATATTTCAATTAAATTGTTTAATTTAATTGTGGATATGAATTTTTAAAATTGATGTAATTGGTTTTCAATGGATTTAAAACTTGTAAAAACATACTAATTTGTTTTTTGATTGAAACCCAATGGTTTTATCTTGTTAAAGAGGCATGTTTTTTTTATTAAAACCCATTTTTGTTTTAAATTTAAAATTGGAATTTAAATAGGGAATAGTAATCAATTTTATTTTAAACAGTCTTAAAAAAATGACCATAATTTATTGGGTATGATAGCTTGCAATCCTTAGGTAGTTGGTGAGTTATTTGGACACACTCTATACTATTACAACATTCTAAAAGATACATGCAGCATGTCACATACCCGATGAGAGGGTGATGAGCCACCTCTATCCATTATTAAGGGTATGTGTGTATACACATATTGCTAAGATCACTTAGAGAGTGTGGAGTCTTATAGACAGATGTACTATTGTACATATTTGGCAGAAGACCATGTTTCTCACCTGTTATTTATATTTGAGAAATAAATTTATGAAAATATTTTTTGAACTCCTTTACATGCCTTCTAAATTCATAAAAACTATTTTATATAAATGGTTTATTTAATCCATTATTTTAGAAATATTCCATCACTTGTAAATACTTTGCTTAATGTATTTTCCATCATTTGAACTGTATAATATGATTGTTTAAATATGATTTCAAAATTCCAAACTGATTTATTTTTAAATTGAATGAATTCCTTTGGTTAATCATTTGTTCGATTTTTTTATGAAGTCCTTGGTGAGACCTTACTAGGTTTTCTAGACCACACCCTAATTTTTCATTTGGGTGTTTGTAGACATTTTTCCAGCAATGTTCTTAGAAGGTAAATTGATCTCTAAGAGGTGGATCAAGTTATTTAATTTTGTACTTGGTGAGTTGGGTCTTTAGGGACTTGGGATATTTTCCTATTTTGGTACTTGAGTTGTAGTAATTTGGGATTTAATGTTTTGTTTTATTCTGGTACATTACTCCCAGTGGATCTTTCTTTGTTATGCATACTATCTTGTTTCATTGCTTTTGTGTTTTGGGGAAAATTTGGTCTCACTCACAAGTTGTATGATGCTAGGTGCTAGTCGCTGACCCACGAGGATTGAGAACACCCTTCTGGCTATATTAGGTCTAGATCAGTAACCAGTTTACCAGGGTATCCAAGCTTGTTCGTGACACTTTGAAAAATAAATATACTTACTTTACATGAATAATTTTGATATTTAATCAATTTCCAACTCAAAATCATTTTTTCTCCAAACAATGAGTATTCAAGAATAATTTATAAGCCTAAAAAACTATAATCTTCTTTTCATTGTGATCACAATCTAAAAAATCTAACATTCCATTCCTCATATCTTTAGACATTAAAAAAATGTTAGGAAAATATAATATAATTCCCAAAAATTAATAAACCATCATATGATGATAAAATAATTAAATTTTTAAAATTTAACAGTAAAACTTAATTTTTTTAAGTTCATTCAATAAATAACAGTCCTAAAAAATTATGAAAAATATTCTAGAGTGAGATTGAAACCCATTAATTAGAATGATTTGATCACATTGTCTTCCAAGATAAATTTAATAGTTATATTGAAATAATTTCAATCACTCTTAATGTCTCATACCAAAAATTTTATATTCCCAATAAACTAGTATTTAAGATATATGGGTCATTTATAAAAATAACCTTAATAACCACAATCCATAATAAAATCACATACTCTTACAAAATTTAATTGATCATTTATTTCTAAAATTAAATCCCATAGTATTTATTTACCTTAATCCTATAATGATCCAAAAAATAATATAGATTATATTCTGAAATAAAATTAACCACATAACCACAAAATCACTATTTAATCTCATGATTATCTATAAAATAAACTTATAATCCAAAAATTTAACTTTGATATTATCTTTAATATATTTTAAATAAATAAAAACAATACTGAAAATGACATCTGGTCAGTGGTAGGTGATGCACCATTTTCACCTTTCTTTGTGGGTTTAATTCTCACAGTATTTTCATATGTGATGGGTTTTCACCTGATTTGGTGGTTTTCCTTTTTCTAAAAGTATATTAATACAATCCATATAAAATTACTATAAATGTGATAAAAATAATCAAAAATAGTATTCATATATTATACATTAATGAAACCATTTAACCTCAATGTTTATCTCATACCGTTAATTTTGTATTGAAAAAATTTAATAACCAATAAATAGATAAAAATAAAACATTATTTAAACCATGAAGGTTATCCATTCTTTAATACAATTGTCCATGAAATAAGAACATCATTCTTCCTCAAATAACTTGTTCACTTGATAATCATATTAATTACATATAAATAGAACTTCTATCAAAACTTTATAAAAGTATCCCAATGTAATCCCATCATCCAACAGGTATTTATAATTTTAAACTTATGATAATCCTTAAATATACTACTACAATATAACTCTTGAATGTATAAATCTTAATTAATAAAAAATATTCATAATAAATTAGAATGTCTTTTCCATCTTATTCCTTAATACATATTTCTAACTAAAAAAATTTAATCATTTCCTATGATTCAACAATGTCAAAACATAATCCCAAAAATTAATCCATAACTTTCATAAATCATTTTTAGTTTCCTAATATTTAACTATAATGGAATTTGTTATTTCTAAAAAAATATCTTTATGTTATTTCTGATCCAATTCACAAGTTATCCCACTAGGACATCAATTTTCATAAATAATATTATAAACAAATATAAAACATTTAATTGATAAATTTGGAAGATATTATTTCCACTTCATTGAGTTTAACAAACACTTTCTTTTTCCTTAGATGATATTTGATTTTTGACCTCTTATTCCACATATAAAACTTCTTCTTCTTCAAGAAAATTTTCATGGGTTCTTATTTCCACATTATTTTCACATAGTTGATTGAAAATAATTAATTTTATGGCCATTATCACATGAATATTCAAAGGGATTCATTTCCGTTGTATTTCTTATAATAGGAAACTTACCTATGTTCATGTTATTAATCATTAATCATAAAAGATAGTTAGAAATAACATGATTATTTCTCACTATAATTAACATTCCAGTTGGATAATCTTTCACATGACCACCATAATTTCCTTGACATCCATTATTACTTTGGTGACTCTTATAGGTATCCATTTAAAAAAAAACCTTAGTGTAATAATATTAATAAAAAAAATATAAAATATGATAAGGAGGATAAAACCTAAGACATCCTTATTCATATTATCTCATATATTTTCAATTTATCCAAAATAACTATGATTTTCATGAAAATACAAACCATTTTTTTCATATAAGACAAGTAACATATTACTAAATGATAACCTAACCTCTAATTTTATCTATACCTTATTCCGATTCCAACTGTAATGAACATACCTTACAAATTATATAATCATGAGTTTTAATCGAATATTCCATTCCCTTACATACGATGATCATTTCAAGTTTATATTTTTAGATAATTAGTTCATAAATATTACATAAACTCTTATATATTATAAGTGGATACATCTAATTTGTATCCATTTTTTACAATATAAAACTGATAAAAGAAATCATGAATTCTTATCATGAGAAATTGACATGCCATTCAACTTGATCTTTTATTTATTCAAATCCATCCTTAAAACCGTATAAAAATATTTTAAATTTTTTGAATGAGCCCAAAAATATCAGCAATGGACATAAAAAATATGAAATTTTTTATTATAGTAAAAAGATGAAAATCCATGAAAGGTTTACCATTATCTCTAAAATCATTCATAGATGAAATAAATAATTTAGAAATGAAAATAAAACACACTTTTTTATAAAATAAAAACATTAAATCTCATTTAAAGACAACAAAAACCCTTTTAGAAAAATAAGAGAAACACATTCAAAACCTATTTTAAACCCATGTTAGAAATAGTTAGAGATGTGTTAAATACAAAGTAGAAACACATCGATAACTTCATAATTATTTCCTCAAAAGAAAAGTTATATTAACCAATGTATTGGGGAACTATCTATGTGTATCCAAATATATAATGGATTCACTCAACACTATTTAGGAATACAAAACATATACATTGTATCGAGCTCACCTATGAGCTATAATAGGGATCAACCGTTGGTATAAGCTGTATCGGGCTCATAGATTTCACAAATAATTCTCTGATACAAAATAAATTTTTTTATTCTTTTAACTATCTATTTTAAAACCTTTAAAGTAATTTTTTTAAAACCCACATGAAAAAATTTGAAATTAAAATACATTTTTTATTTAAAAATATATTTTAAATACTAAACTACCCAAAAAGGGTAAAAAATTTTCATTAAAGAAAATACCATTTTTCGAATTCATGATTAAAATAAAATTATCATTTTAATTAACATCAATATATGTCAACTTAGATGGAAAATTATTTTTTAATATAACTGTGAACATTTCTTGAGGAAAATATCCTTTATATTTGGAAAACACTTATTTAAAAAAGCTTTATAATTTTAAAGAAATAAATATTCTTTGAAAAAACCCCATATAATTTTAAACAAAGCTAAAAATAAAATATTACTTATTTTTACTAGAAAATATATTCATGATATATAAGTTAATAATAAAATTATTTCTAAACTTTTGATGGAAAAATCACAAAGTGCCTTATTTTGAAAATGAAAAAAACTTATTTTCAAATAATATTTTTACAAGTAAAATATGTGTCATAAATTATTATAAAAAACATTTTCATAATAGTCGAGTAATTATTTAAAGGATTTTTATAAAGTAATGATATGTAATAAAATGATATTTTTAAGGGAATCATTAAAATATAATTTTTTAAATAATCCCCTTACCATGAGTCTGACGTGTTACATACATTAATTGTACTTATGAATAAAAAAATATGTTATTTTTAAATATCATTAAGAAAAAATTTCATGGTAATTATTATTTTATTTTATTTTATACAATGTTAAATAAAATTTATTAATTAATTAAGTTCATGTTGTTCGATATTTATGATATCTTGCTCGTTTTTCAGAAATAACTTTTGTAGGATTAATATAGTCAAGGTGGACATTACACCATCATCCCTAGAATAATATTAATGAAAACATTATCATTTTTATACATAAAATATACTTTTAATACTAACCATAAAACATGGTTATGAAAAATGAAATATGTTACAATCATGGAGATGGTAGGTCGTACGTACGCATAGGTATGGTTTTCAATTTTCAAACATAATTTTGGAAAGAAGGTAAGTATTACTTTATTAGTAGATAATGATTAAAATATCATAAATTTAATATTAATACTATAAATGTAAATATATATATTCCATATGATTTTGTGATGAAAAATGAATAACATGACTTCATGGTGGTGGTGGTCAATGCATACACACGAACGATGTTATCATTTTTTCATTGAATGGAATGTTAAGAAGAAAAATAATATATTCTATTTTAATAATGATAAATTTATCTATAATTTAACATAAAAACAATCATTCCATAATTTTAATCTATTCATGGGAGATTTTTATTGAAAAATAATTATATCTCTTAGAAAGAAGGTAGTCCACTGTACATACGAACGATGGTTTCATTTCCCATATGATGGAGGAGGAGATGCATATAGGTTATTATATTAATATAATAATATATGTGTATATCAATGATATTTGTGTAA
Source organism: Viscum album (assembly GCA_963277665.1). Taxonomy (NCBI): domain Eukaryota; kingdom Viridiplantae; phylum Streptophyta; class Magnoliopsida; order Santalales; family Viscaceae; genus Viscum; species Viscum album. The sequence continues at coordinate 1,408,770,100 of OY728135.1, forward strand.
CTATTTTATTAGAGTTGAATATGATTTAAAAGATGTTGAAAAAATAATAAAACATAAAATCTCAATTATAAACTATATAACTTCTTTGAAAACCCTCCATTATTTAACACCATAAGAACACTAAGGTTTGTGTTATACCTTAAAAGTCATCTATAATGATGGGATGGATTCTAGAAAGTTATTTTAGAATATATTTTTGGATCCTAATTGGGTTTTATATGTGATTAAATGAGAAAAAGTGGTGCCCTTTTATTAGATAGGGTAGGGGGACTCTTAGAATTCCTACAAATATTAAATTTATGTAAATTGAAAATAAATTCTAAATGAATAAAAACTAATTTATTTATAATATAATATGAGTATGGTAAAATTTAATATCATAAAATATTTTTTGGGTATGTTTATGTCACATTTGTTGTATTATCTTTTTTGTTTTAACGCAATATTATCCCCTTTCACTCTTACTATGACAACATGTATTTTTACTCATTGGTGGTTAATTTTTTTACTATAAATTAAAAAAGGAACCATAAATGGAAAACAATTGATATTATTTATAATATGAAAATAAATTGGTTAAATATAATATTTTTATGAGTTTTATAACATTTAATATTATGTTATTTGTTATAAAATATCCTTAATATCAATTTTTATTACTATTCAATACATTGATTTTAATAACATCAATACAACTAGAAAAATTAGAACCAAAGTATTTTATTATATCAAATATATGTAATGTTCATATAGAAAATTCTAGGATAGAATTATTTATAAAAAATTACATTATATGTAATATTTTTAATGCCATTTATTTGATTTCTCTATTAATATAAATAATTACTCTATCAACATTGTGTAATTATTTAAGCTATTAATTCCTTCACTAAAAATAAATAAATTACCATGATCATGGTAAATGTTTTATATTTCAAAATAATATTTATGACTTAACAAATATATTTCTTGTATCCATGTCAAAAATTATTATATTTATTAAAAAAAGAGTTAAATTTTTATCTTTTTAAAATTAAATATTATATAGGTCAGAATCATATCAAAGAGGAAAAAAATCATATATTTTAAATTTTTTTGATTATTGAAAATTTATAATAAAAAAAATAAATTTATGAATGTTTTAGGTTGATTTTATAATTTGTATAATATAACTTTTGTCTCTTAATTAACCTATTTACCTTTAGTTGAAGTAACAAAAATTATTAAGGTTATAATTCAAACTGAACAAAAATAAATTGGAAAGATTTAATAAATTTGGTCTCTCTTATTTCAAATACATAATCCTTTATCAATATTTAGAACACAAAATTTTTATATTTTAAATTAAAATTAAATTGAAAAAACGATAAGAAAAAGAGTTTTTCAAAAAAATAATGTTCTTAAAAATAATTTTTTTATACTAAAATAATTCTTAAATTAATTTTAAACTCAATTATTTTATTATAAATATAATATAATTAAATTTTAAAATTAAAAGAAAAAATAATTTAATTTATAAATACATTAAATGAAAATACAGTTTTCACATAAAAATCATTATTTTTCACTATCCATTTAAAAATATTCATTTTTTGAATATTATTTAAAATTCAAAATAAAGATATTTTGACATGAAAGTTTAAAAAATTAAATTATTTTTTTAAAATAAATTTTTATATAATTTATAGAATAATTATGATATTCACTAATAAGAAGAAATAGATACTATTTTTAACGAAAACATATATTTTAGGAATTAAAAAAATCGAAAAATCATGTAATTATTTTTCAAGAATATACCAAAACATTTACATTGAGTGGAACCATTATATTTATTTAGTAAATATTTTATTCCTATTCCTAACAACCAAATTAATATTTATTTTATAATGATCACATTTAAATAAAACTATTTCATAGTTTTTTTATGGTCAGTGATGTGTATCCTATAAGCTATTGAACATTTTATTTAATTTTAATATATCAGGTTATTACACTATTAGGTATCCAAAACCTTTAAAACATCTTGGTTCTTTCAAGGGTCCTGGTCTTTCTATTAAAATGTCATGAAATCTCAAATGTTTTACCATGCATGACATGGAATGTACCAAAATGGTATTTTTAAATTCATTACTTAATATCAAACATATGAGATACTTTTAGATTTTATTAAACCATCAAAAAATAGAGATCTCATTTTTAGTCTATATGTATCAAATAATATGATTTTGTATTGTTGAATATATTGATAGAGAACTTGAATGTTTTGAAGTGGGATTTATAAGGCTATTTTTTATAACTCATGTTTAAGTAGATGTTTTGGAATTATATACCTATACTAGAAATTTTTTCAATAGTTATCAATGTTTGAAAAAATATAACCCATATTTCACAAGGTTCATTTAGGGAAAATAAATAACTAAATTTGAAAAGACCATAATACATAACTTTGATAAAAGGACCTTAGCATTTCTATAGAGACACCATAATTTGATACATAAATGAAGGTATAAATTATTTTAAAAAATTAAAATAATTTTGTTTTGGTTAATATTAATAATGAGGTTATTTGTTTAAGGTAAAAAATTCAACACGCAAGCATGAAAGTGATAAATTGGATTTATTTCTACAAATAATAAGTTTGAGAGTTGAATTCCATTACTGGGGGGATCAAATGTAAAGTCTTAGTATTTTATTGTATAAGTTATTTTTTAAATATATTATAAAATAAAAATTTTAATTTAAGAGGGTAGAGTACATTTTGTTTCAAAATAATACACTAAATCGAAAATTGATAAAAAAACACATCTTTATAGGAGTCTGAAAATCATTAAGCTCAAATTGAGCATGAAAAAATAATTAGTAATAATAGAGGATGAACATTAATAAAGATAAGAATTCTAGGATCATAGAAAAAATCTCTAGGATTTTTAATATGTTGAAATACAAAAAAAAGATGATATTAAGGATGAAAAGAATCATAAATATTATAACCATCTTGTTGAGAGAGAAATCTTCAATATATTGAATATGAATCATATAAATGTTATTAGAAGGGTATTTATAAATAAAAAAAATAATATTTGAAAGAAAATACTTGTAAAAAAACTATAAGTGATTTATTAATAAATTTAAATCTCTTTTAAACTATTTCATAAATTATAATAATTTTGTACTAAAAGTTTATTTTAAATGAAAATATATAATAGTGATTTTATTTTAAGAAAAAATTATAATTTTAGGAACATATGAAATTAACACTATTAGTTTTCAATATACAATCATTTTATTCTATGAAATTAATTATTTTAAATAATATAGTCAGTAAAACATTAATGAAAATAGAACTTATATTATGTAAATAAATAATTTAAATGTTAGTCGTGTCTAATTATAATAATAATGAAATTTAATGTCATTCAACTTAAATAAATATTGTATTTATTAATTATTATTGAATACATTTCAAAGAGTATGTATTTTAAAAAAAATATCAGGCCAACTCATTACCTATCCAAGAACATGTACATCCACTATATAGATGGGATCATGTCACTTTACTGGCCCACAATTTGTGACAAGATCACCTGAATAGACAAGCCTGAGTAGATATGGTAGTGCATTGATGCCACTGTATAGGTTTAAACAATAATAGAGGGATCCTAAATGGGTTAGTACTAGTAGAGTATCGGGGAGGGAACCCATTAATCATATCTGCAGAGTGAATGGAATGAGATATTATTTATATAAGACTGAAGCCTTCAAAAATTTTGTTTTTGGATTGCGATAATGGGTGTACTATTGACCCAATAAAACTTTACACATAAAATAGACCTAACTAATCAAACACATACAAGTCATATAAACATCGTGTGGTTCATATTCTTCCTCCCAATCATCCCTAGAGAACATGATGTTTGTTTCTTCTTCCTCTAACTTCAATATCTTCATCCATGATCTTATGGTCCAAGATCAATGCCACCTTCATTATCCACTGATGTCTTCCTTTGACTACATTATTGTAACTCTAATATCATTAAATAAATAACACAGACCTCTCAGCCTATAAGATGATCCAAAATGATAACTCCCATCAATATTATATCATATTTTTCAAGATATAATTTTTTACCATGTCTATAATAATTCATGATGAGTCCCAGGAAAAATATTTTGACAAGTCATAAAATATATATATATGTATAAATGAGTAACTGTCACATTTAAGGACCCTTGAAATATTTTGGATGGAAAAAATCTTTTTTTTGTATTTCATCCTTAACGAGCTTAAAAAAATTACCATAAACAAATATATATATATATATTATAATATTTTAAAAAAATATTTTCTTGTAATTTCAGAAATATCCTCCATCCTCAATTATGGTGTATGAAAACTCTTTTATATATATTTGTATATATATATATATATATACTTGTATACATATTTTTGGTACTTGTATGACTTTTATATAATATAGATTTCACCTTCACTATCTTAATTATTATATAATCATGTTGCAGTAATGAGATAGGGAAAAATATATATAAATACTATATGTTATATCAGTATATGGATATTATGATCTTAGGTAGGCTAATATAATATATTACATAGATTTCAAAAAATATATTTTTAGAATAAGATATTTGAGATAATATATGCATTGTCGCATTAATTTATTTAATGAGCATTTTTTACAAATAGTTACACAAAAAAATTGTTGTATATATGGAACTCTCTTCATCAGTGAACACCCAACTATTTTACCCAAACTCTCGCCTTATCTCTCTCTATCTTCTCTCACAAGTTTCAAATCTTCATGCACTGTAAGTTAAGGTTTCTTAATCACATAATATTATGAAGTGTAAGGAAAAGTAATTTATAATTTTTAACAATGTATCAATTTTTTTAAACTCATATTTAATTTAAAAAATTTATTTAAATACACTTTCCATGTTTATTTTATTAAAAGTAGTTTTAAAATAAATTCTTGTTTTTAATTATGGAACATTGGTTTATATGATTATTCAAAATCATTGTCCATAAAGAAGTTTTACTTCAAGAAATTTTATTTTAATTCACTCTTTCAAATTATGAAATTTTATCATATAGGGAATTTTTTCACTATTTTATTTCTTTATTTTAATAATAAAAATTTTCATTTTAAAAATAAAATGTTCTTTTATATCAATAAATTTCATTCTTGTTAATAGATATTTCTATTTATTAGAATTTTCGTTGAATTTCCATGAATATTAGTAAAGGTAATTTTTTTATCTTTAGTTTCGAAAAATTATTTGAGTTCTTACATGAGTCAATTGATTCCATCTAACAAAGTGTATTTATCCTAGCCTTTTTTTGTTTTTGAAAAAAAATTCATCAAAATATTTAATGCTTGTAAAATAATTTTCTTCATTGAAAATAATTTAAGATATTTTCATGGGTTAATATATTATAAATGAGAAACACAATCCTGAACCAATTTTTTTTATTAAAGTAAAACATGGAAAATGGGTAACAAAAGGGATGATGAGGTGTGGGGAGTGAACCCACAAACTCAATGGGACATTTTCCTTATAGTAATACTACTCATGGCCTTCTGTATTTATTTGGGGTTCAAGGTATCTTTTTAATCCAAAATTATTTTTATTTTCAATGGATTTTAATGGAGAAATCTAAAGAGTTTTTCAATTCTTAATATATTTTGAAATTAAATGGGTTTTCAAAATGATAATTATTTTTAATGATTTTTCCAGGTATTTTAGTATGGATTTTCATGAAAAATTAGTTTTATATTTTTGAAAGAATATATACTATATCAAACATTTCATAATTCACATAAAATGTTTTTATAAAGTATTTAAAATATATTTATAGTATTATTAACAAGATTTTAAAATTCCGTAATGGGAATTTTTATTCTCACCCAAAATTCTGAAATGTTTTTAAAATGATATTTATAATCCCAAAGGTTTTTGGTTTCATTTAAGGATCTGTCATGGGTAAAGCAAAATATATATTTTATTTTCAAATTTTGTAAAACACTGATATATCATATAGGATATCACTAATCCTAAAAAAACCTAGACTAGACAAGATCCTTAGGTATTTAAAGGACTGTATATTTCATTTAATTTTTATAAAAAATTATTCAATAATATTTAACATAGAATTATGGGTTTTAGGTATCTAGAGGTCATATAGATGATGTGTGTTGATAGAAAATAAAATTCATTTCTTATGGAGGTGTTAGCCAACACATGTGCATTATTAATGATCAGATTACACTAGGAATGGATGGAATGTTGTTATATGATAAATAATCATTTAAAAATTCTATTTGTTACACTGGTAACATATTTACACATAAAATTCACACTTTATTTAATCCATTAGAGGGATCGATAAAAAAAATTACAACATCTCATTGTATAGGTGGTAGTCTATAGATACACCTGATCAATGTTATTTTACTCTTCTTGTGGATAGAAAGGGATAAATAATTGTTTTCAAATTAATAAAATGAAATTTAAATATTCTAATGTTATAATTTTTATTATAATATTATGGTAAGTGATTATTTTTGAATGATCAAAGTAAAATAAAAGTCTATTAGAAATTAATATTCACATAGGAAGCTTCAGTTATCACAAATAAAACTACTTAAAAATTAAGGATATAATCAAACTAATGTTAAACAATAAAATATGGAAGTTATAGAGGGATATTGTATGAGGAATTTTAAAAAATATCATCATGGGATTTTAGAGGTAAATGATTCTTGAATAGGAAGAAGTTTTACATTTTCATATGTAAATAAATGGGATGTTTTAGATGTATCCATTACATTTTAAATAATCTAATTCCATAATTAAATGTTAAATGGAATTGAAATAGAAAAAAGTGGAGTATAAGTGTGTTTGGCTTAATATTGTAATCATTTAATCATTTTTATATAACCTGGAGTGTGTTTTGTATTTTTTAACATTTTTTCTTTTACTATTATTATATTTAACTTTGTAATTAATTTTTATCATTTTAGATTACAGTTAGTTGAAAACAATTTGATTATAAATTTTACCTAGTTTGAATATAGTTATTTCCAATTAATTTATCTTTACCAAATAGTTTTTCATGGTTTTGAAATGTTATTGTTAAAATAAATACATGTAACACGTAATTTTTTTAGGAATGGTTTTTTATTTTATTTAAATATTAGTGTAAAGAATAAAAATTTCATAGATATTTATTTGTTATAAAATAAATAATATTTTGGTGAATTTATAATCAATCCATAGCTTAATTCTATAATTAAAACACTTAATCAGAAGAAAAGTTAAAAAAAATTAATTAAATTAAGTATTCAATTTAGAAAAAAAATGTTGAACATCAGATTTATGAAATTAAATAATATTTAAATTGTATAGTATTAATCCATAAAAAATATTTTATTACTTAATTTTTTAATCATATAGATTATTCATATATTTTTTTAAAATTATAAAAATTATAATTTTTAAAAACAGTTTTTATGAAATATCAACCTTCTTGAAAAAAAATCATATAATTAACATTTGATGTGTGAAATTTAGATATACATTTTTTAAAAATTAAAATTATATAATTATTATATATTTTTTAAATTAAAATACATTATACAAATAAAAATTAATTTGTTTAAAATAATTTTTTTTTAATATTTAAGTATATTAATAATTTATCTTCTAAGGAAAATAACTCTTGATATTTTACCAACATAGTGTTTATTAAACATTTATTGATAATTTACATCAAATATTTTTATTTTTATTTACATTAAGATTATTTTTTAACACATTTTATCAAACATAACCTTAGTTTTACAAGTTCTTGAATTTCGACCCACTACTTTCTACCCCATTAAAACAATTTCATACTTGAAATTTTAATTATCAGATACCAATGAAAATATACAAGGGAATATAAATTATATAGATGTATCATTATATAATATCTTGGGAGATATCAAACTTACTATCTTTAGAAATATATCTCTTTCCGTAGAATAGGTTTATAACCAATATTAGTATTTTTATCCAACTATATGGGAAAAAAATCTACCATTAGTTGGTATAAAGACCCATATTATATAATTTATTTTTATGGGTGGTTTATTATCATCATTATGTTGATAGAGTAGTATAGGTTAACATGAAATGATTCTTCCTTAATATATATAATGTTTCCTACAAATGCAGGGAACCAATCCATTTCAATGATCCCATTAAATTTATCTAATGTGAGGATAATATGATTTCCACAATGAAAATTATTATAAACATAAACTTTGAAGAAAATAATCATACAACTATGAGATTTCATTAACAATAAAAACATTAGGGTGATGATTTAATTATATAAGAAGGAATGAAATATATAAAAGTGTTCCTATAATTAAATTCTAAAAGAAATTTAAAATTCTAGATTAGATGACATGTGTACACCAAATATCATGTTACACTTTATGGGTAGTTATTTTATAAGAATTCCATTTTCCTTTTTTTCTTGGTGGATGTTGATTCTCATCATTTTCTAACTCCATAGATTTGGGAATTTGTGGAACGAGGTTGTATTAGGGAGTCTCAGGGGACCTCTGATCCTCCGTCTTCCATACAAAGTAAGGGAAGGAGGTTGAACGAAAATCCAAAGGTGGATGATGTGTTTGATCGGCTAAAGTAGGACATGGGTGTACCGTTGAAGGAGTCGGGTGTTCTTGAGGAAAAACATGCCCAAAATGGTTCTGAGCATACATCTACTACCAAGTATTCAACGGAGATGAAGAAACTCACTCAATGTGAGCATGAATGTGTTGCAATAGAGGCTGGAAAGGAGGCCGAACCTCCTGGGAATTCAAAGGAGGTGACTCTATCTACCGAGGTACCACACATTGATAAAGGGAGGCCTGAGGAGGGTAGGGTGTCCAAGCCTCCTAGGATACAGAAGGTGTCTAAGGTTGATGATACGGTGCCTAGTATAGGGAGTTGGGAGGAGGGGAGTGTGTTGGGTCGCTTAGACCCAAACATTATCCAACCCCCATCCTATCTAAAGGTTGCATCTGCAGGGGAAAACAAGAGGTCCCCCAGTGAGCTGAGCAAGCATTTAGGGCTGAAGCCTCCCACTGAGGGCTCGACGTTTGAGCTAAGGAACCGCATTGATAGTCAGGTTGATCAAGATCAATTAATGTTGCATGAGGAGGATGATTCATGTTCTGATAGCTTTAGTCAAATTTTAGCGGACAGCTGGGATCGTCTTCAAGGGAAAGGTCCTCACAGCCCTAGAAGGAAGAAGGGACCCAAAGGAAAGCGCGACTCTAGAAAATGCATTGTGGTTCAGGGGAAAAAACCAAAGGGACGTAAAAACTATTCTTACCGGCCAAAACCAATGGAAACAAGGTCGGCCAAGAAAAGTGGAAGCAAGGAAAGCAAGGCCCCAAAAGACAAAGATAACGGTGATCTAAGTAGAGAACCAAAGGTAATAGAAGAAAAGGTAAGGGATTACCTGAAGCTCATATTTCACTCCAAGGAAGAAATGATTGAGAAAGACATGAGGCCCAACGCCTCAATTGAGGAAATTACTAGAATTTATGAAAGAAGGTTGCAAGTTGAGGCCACTGAAGAGCAGGAAGCGTGGATCGACAAGAACGATCAAATAATTACTCGGGGTTTCAATCAAGGAAAAATATCTATTGAATAATTCATTCAGACAATGGACAGGATGATCTCTCATCTCGAAGAACTGATTAGGGAGGATCCAAACACACAGGTTAGCACTTTGCACTGGAAATTATATATAGTGGCTGATTCAAATAACCTCAGCCTGGTGTTTAATAATATTGTGAACTCCTTTAGCATGTAGTGGTTGTGGTTTTCCAAACGATGGTTTCCCACTTGTCCTTAAAGTAGATTTTTAATGAAAATTTATATTTGGTGGTGGTGGTAGATTAGGGAATTTACTTAGCTAATGCCCAAATTGTTCAAACAAAAGACATTGAATTCAAGAAGGTAACATAGGATAAACATTATTTTTTGTATCATGTAATCCAAACTCATTATTTTCCTTCTTATTTTTATGCTCTAAGACCTTATTTACTAGTGATAAAATGTAAGAGACCGTACTTTATAAATGTTATCAGTTTCTTGAAATCCATACATATTATATTATTTTAAAAAATATTTTTATTATACAAAAAATAGAGAAACTAATCATAAATTATTTAATTAATTAAAATAATTACATGAGTCAATGAATAATCCCATTAAAATTCCAATTATTATATGGGTATAATAAATAAAAAATAGAAAACTAACAATGGGGAAATATTGATCTCCCCAATCTCCTAGAATCACCTCACCCATAAATAACACTATTGAAATGAAAAAATATATTATAAAACCAATAAACATTATAGAAAATAAAAATATCGAAATGTGGTCGGATTTCATTTGAATATTAGGTGAAATAATGAAGTGATATTTATATAAGGTAATGTGATTGTTCGAATGGTTACTTCACTATTAAGAATAGTAACATGACAATTGGGAATAATAATTTAACCTCAAGAAAATAAAGTGTTATATAAATAATATTTATCATGAGTAATAAAAAAATAAAAAAATAAAAAAATAAAAAAATATTATATATTATATATTTTAAAAAATAAATATCATGATTATAAAATTCAAAGAAAATATGGTCACATTTTCAATAAACTATATTTTGAATTATTTCGTAAAATTGTAATTTTTATCTTAAAAATTAAATTTTCCTATTATTGAAAATTATTTTGATAAACAATTATCATTTTTCTAACCCATCATGTCGAAATCTTCTTAGATTTATTGTATGGTAATTTTGAAAGATACTTTAATTTTCAGGTGAATAGTAAAATATAGTTTTTCACATAACCAGTGTATCTTAAATTTCATAAATCATGATATAACAATGACATAACCATTTCTAGAAACATATTTTTGGAAAGAAAAAATTTTAATTTCATAAATTACTCATTAAAATACAATATACTTAATTTTCAATCCTAAAAAACATTTACTAAAACCAAAAGTTAAAAGTGATCACTTAAAATAATTTTTTTCCCATTTTCCACTTTCCATTTTAGTAAACTAGGAGAATTAAAATAATAAAGGTGTGTCAATTCATAATACCATTATATTATATTTATATATAGTATATATTTTAATAATTTTACTATTACAATATTTACCTTTGAAGGAATATTTTATTCAATATTTTATTCTAAAAATACCACTCTCCATATGTATAAATAACCCCTCTCTCTCCACATGGAAAACCAATCCTTCCTCACATTACAAATCCAAATTTTTCCCTAAATCCTCCCTCTCAATCCCATTATAAGTCTTGTGGTTTGCTTGTAGTAAACCAACTCAAAAAACCAATGGATTTTTGGTGTTGTAAAAGATAATCTACACCAAGGAAAGAGTAACATTATATCAAATCTTCTCTTTATTTCTTCTTCTCATTATTTTTTTCTATATTTATTTTAAAAAAAATTAATATAAAATTTATTATGAATTATTTTAAAATTATAATAATTATGTTAACCTATAGGAATTATCATAATTATGACATATATAAATATTAAGCTTCTCTTTAACGCTCTGTCAATAATGTCCTGTTAATGGCCAGTAAACTTCGAATGAGGACATATCTAATCATTTTCTTATCACTAAACCTATGGTTGGTTACAATAAAATATTTATGATAAATTTATAAATATTTTTTTTAATATTATGTAATTAAATATACTTTTATATAAATCAATTTGAACAAAATAGAGAAATCTATGAAAATGGATTTTTTAAGGAAAATGTGCTATCAAAATTACAACTGTATTACCATAGAAATTAAGAAATAGAATAAAATGATTATAATTAATAAATAGTTATAAAAATGGGAATAATTCACTTATATCAAAATGTTTTAATAAATCTATGTTTATTATTTATAAGGCGCAAAAGAAAAAAGATAAAGAGTGATTTATGTTTAGGGGATTCTCGAACCTAAATCCCTTTCTTTGGGTTATACCTCATTCTTTTCAATTTCAGTATAGATATTACTATAATGTTTCATAAATACCCATTCACTATTTTTATATTTTCATTCTAATATATTCATGTTACCCCCTTTATTTATAAGTTAAAAACAATGATTTTCTTAAAATAATTTTCTTTACAAAATATATCTTTTACTCCTATTAAGTTCTTTTTGTCTCCCTCAAGAATTATGTAGTTTATACATAATATGTTTCCCCAACTCATTTTGGAATACAAATTTTATTCATGAAATTTTACTTGAATAAATCCTTATGAAACCCATAACTTTCCATGTGTTATTTCATGAATATGATTGTAATATATTCTACGTGAATACATGATTATATAAATATTATGATGTGATGGGTGTTATCGAAATTATATATCCATTTAATGTATTTTTTAATGTGATGTATCTCAGTATATAATTTGTAATATGTGTAAACATGATGCTTTCTTCAGTCACAATGATGACTTTATTATTGTGAATATATGTTATGCGTGAACATGATTCAAGCTTTATTCACAACTTTGGGTGATATTTGACCACTATGTCATGAAGATTAATTTTTATACATCAATAAATTACTTGACTTTATCACATGTATCCATCAAGATTATTATGATGTTCTTATTCTTATTATATGATGATAATGATTATGCTCAACCTTTTTATATTGAATCATGTACCTTTAATGTCCCACTTAAAGGGTTTTTACCTCACCCTATTATTTGATTTATATCCTTGCATGACTACATGTAATAAAGAGAATATGAGATTTTATAAAAATAAAGAATGCTTATTTAAATATATTTTTCCCTGTTATAATGTTTAAGTGTTGTATGATCCAAATTTCCACATGATACTAAACCTTTTGATTTGTGAAAGTATAATTATTATGTTTTATATCTTTAAAATGATGTCTTATTCTTGTAATAAAAAATAGGTTCACTATAGATGGAATTGGAGTTACGGTTAGGTAATTTTGGAGTTAGGATTAGAAAACATTAGTGAGAACCTTTAGGATAATAATATGTATATATAAATATCTGTGACACTTTGTTTTAGAAAAGGATAAATTTAGGGATCCAAAAAGATATTCATTTAGTGTTAGTTTCATAAGAAAAAAATTATTCATGATTCGTTAAAATATGTATTTTTTAAACTTTTTTATTTTAGAAAATTTTGGGAACTAGGAGAAACCATGAAAATAACACACGTGAGGGATAATGAAATGATTTCATGAATGACATCGCCAATTGCATGGGTGGTGGAGTTCAAAAGATAATGTCAGTATTTACCCAACTGGCTCAAGATATGAATAAAAACTGAAACCATGTAAAACTTTCACCTTTAACCAAGAAATATAAACTCACCATTTATTTCTTCATGATTAAAAAAATTAATTTTACTATATATTCTAATCCACTTGTCATGAAATGGTGGGTTAATTCAATAGAGATGATATTTTCTATGCTACACTATTTTTGAGAAGAGGAAGGTGACTCTAGTTATCTATCATATAAATGCATAAGAGGATAAATTAGTGGAATTTATGAAGAACAACAATATAGAGGATAAAATATTATAAATGGAGTGGGAATAATTTAGGAAAATATTTTGTAACAAGTATTTACCTCAAACTATTCAAATGAATATTGAGACATAATTCATTGAGGTGAAGGAAAAATGAAGTTGAAACTATCACGAACTACGGGTAAAACTTCACCCATATTGTATGATATGCCTCAGGATTTGTTATCAATAATGATATAAAAAATATTGATTCATTTGTGTCTTAACACTAAACTGTCAAGAGGCTCTAGAAATCTTTGTCTTTGGGAGTTTCGAATAATTTTTTCTTTGTGCTCTCAAAGTTGAGATGGAGTTTGGATAATGGGCCCATGGTTATAGAGATAAGAAGATGTTAATGTAGTTTAAATATGGTGGGCTAAAATAAAAAGGAGGAAAGTGGATCCAACTACCCACATATAAAAAATGAAGCAAGAAACATCCTTAGAATTGCCTCAAATGGATTGGAAAATACTTCATGTTAGGGAAAGAAAGACACAAAACTCATGAATGATGACTAGAAGCAAAGAATACAATCAACATGATTGAGTAAAGGAAGGTACCTCTTAATACAACACCCATAGTTCAATTCTTTAACAGAAAGGAGTAGGGTACTATATAAGACCCTGAAAAAAACTTGTGGTTCATTGAGATAATCAGTGCAAGTAACCACCAAAATCAAATGAGAAAATGAAATCACATTTCATCACTTCTATTGATGTAGATAATTAAAATGAAGTCATAAAAGGTAAAATTACTATAAAATCAATAATGGAAAAAATATTCTATTTTATGCATTCATTTATATTCTATACATTTTATACAACTATTGAATAAAATAAATGACACCGTGAAGGAGTGATATCTATAAAACCTAGTGGTTAGATCATTACAACCCATGTTTTAGACTCTTATTCTATAATTGTATGTGGAAATATTCTTTCAATGAATCTCATAATCCTTCTCTTTGTGGAATTTAGTGCTATAATGGTTATAGATTGGATCTCATTATATAGATCACACATCAACTAGCAGGAAAATGATATCTCTTTTCATATTTTGAACCATCAAATACTCTTATTAAAATTTAGAGAATTTTATGAATATTATTTGGAAAATGGGTCGACAGTGTCGGTTTTAATAACCTATGAAGAGGAATAACTTTCCCAATTGATTGAGTCAAAAGAATGAATCAAACTAGTGTAAATTCACACTATGAGGGATTACAATGATGTATTTCCTAATGATTTTCACAGACAACCCCTACATTGTGTGTTATTGTAACTAATAGAAAATATACCCAAATCAACTCTTATCATTAAATTACTCTTAAGGATGGCCTCAATCGAACTAGAGGAGTTCAAGAAGAATCTACAAGAGCATTTGGACAAAAGCTTAAAATTATCTAGTGCATCTCCATGGGGTGTGGCGGTGATCTTTTTCCAGATGAAGGTTGGATCAATGAGGATATGTATCGATTACTAAGCGTGAAACAAGATCACATGAACAATAAGTATCTTATTCAAAGGATTAAAGACTTTTTTAATCAACTATAAGGGGATCATAACTACTCAATGGTGGAGCTTAGTTCTGGATATCATTAACTGAAGGTAAGGAAGAAATATATTCAAGGGACATCATTCCTTACAAGTTATAGACATTATGAGTTCATATTTATTCCATTCATACTTGCTAATTACCCCTGGATTTTTTATTGTATTTGATGAATTAATATTTTAGAGACTACCTTGAAATTTTTTTTATATCCATCATCAATTATATTTTAATTTAATCTAAGATAAAGGAGGAACATGAAGAGAATATAAGTATTGAACATGAAATGTTAAAGAATGAGAATATATATGATAGGTTCATAAGGTTTTACTTTTGGATGTATCATATCACATTCGTAGGGAATATGATCACAAGTGATGGAATTTATGAAGACACTTAAAAGAAAAAGGAAATTGAGGAATATAACAAACCCATGAGTTCCATATAAATATATTGTTTTCTTTTCTTAATAGGGTACTACTGAAGTTTTGTGGGAAATTTCTCATAGTTTCTTTCCTATTAACTTTGTTAACATGAAAAGTGGTAAAGTAAGACTGGACATAATAATGTGAAGAAATGTTTAAGGAGAACAGTAATAGGCTAATCAATGTTCATGCACTCACACAAAAAATGGGTCGAGAAGGTTTTCTAATATATAGTGATGATTAAAAAATTATTGGGGTTTGTACTCATGTATAATGATGAAGTGATAGCCTATGCCTCACATATTTTGATGATCCATGTGTAAAACTACTCAATACATGATCTAGAGATATAATATGTGATATTTTCCTTAAATATTAGGTGGACTACCGCTACGGTTAAAAGTGTGACATCTACGGATCACAAGAGTCTTAAGTATATATTCACATAAAAAGAGTTCAACATGAATCAAATAAGATGGATATAACTAATCAAGTGAAATTATTTCTCTATTAACTAATATCTTGGAAAGGAGAAAAAGGTAGCAGATGATCTTAGTAGAAATTAACATGCTACTCTATCCATGATGTGAATTGAGAAATATCACATCTTAATGGATATGAAAAGGATGGATATGTATGTCATAATAGAAGGTAATAAGTCCTAAATTTTCAAATTTATTTCCCAACCCTCTATCTAATATATGATCAAGGAGGCACAAAGGTATGATATAGATCTTTAAAATAAGTCTAAATAAGGGAATATTCATGAATTCCATATCAATAAAGATTGTGTGATTTGGTTTAGAACTAGGATTTCTATAG
This sequence comes from Viscum album, assembly GCA_963277665.1. Taxonomy (NCBI): domain Eukaryota; kingdom Viridiplantae; phylum Streptophyta; class Magnoliopsida; order Santalales; family Viscaceae; genus Viscum; species Viscum album. Next base: position 1,408,786,588 of record OY728135.1, read on the forward strand.
ATTAATCACCTGATATAAATAATGATATTTTTGATAATAATCATGGATCATATATCCCTATCCATCATTGTGTTACCAATATATATAATGCAACTTGAGAGAAATTTTGATGGTAGAACATGGAGAAGCAGATGGAAGAGTACATCTCAAGGTGCTTGGTATGACAGCAAGTTAAATCAAAGAGAAAAAAGACCAATGTATTATTAAACCATTGTTTATACCCACGTAGAAATGGGATAATGTAACTATATACTTTTTCATTATTCTCTCAAATAAATCTAATGGAAACAATGAGACATGGGTTATGGTGAATTTACTCACCAAGAATTCCCACATCATTTCTACTCTAGAAGAATATATCTTGAGAAGCATTAGAATATATATGTGAAAGAAGTGGTGAGGCTAAATGGGTTATCACTTTCGGTCATCTCTGATCATGATCCAAGGTTCACATTATAATTTTGGAGAAGTATTCAACATGTGTTGAGTACTAAATTGAATTTAAACACATAATATCACCTAAAATCTGATTTCCAATCTAAAATACCACTAATAAACTCAAGGAAATGTTAATAGATTTCAAAATTAAATTTATAGGAGTATGGGACCAACATATCCCATTATTTGACTTCTAATACAAAATTAGATTCCACTCAAGTATTCAAATATATCCCTATGAATATTTGTTTGAGAAGTGGTGTAGAACTCCATGATCTTTGGATGAGGTTGGTGAATGAATGATACATGGACCTAATCTTGTTCAAGATATGATATATGAGGTTCAATCCATCAAAAAACATATAAAAACTACTCATAGTCGGTAAAATATCTCTGTTGATGGCCATCTAAATGACATTGAATTTAAAGTTGGAGAAAAAAATTTCCATTGAAAATCACCCTGGAAGAGAGTCATGTGGTTCAAAATGAATGGGGTGGTTAGCCCAAAGTACATTTCCCCCTTTGATATCCTTGATAATAAATTATAAATGGAAGATCGGTTTCCACTTCCACCATGTATTTCTCATGTTCATGATGTTTTCCATGTTTCCTTCTTGAGGAAATACACACCCAGTCCCTCACATGTACATTACATGGAGCTGCTATAATGGTAGAATGAACTTTCATATGGGGAGCTGCTATTAAAGATCTGGGACCATAGAGACAATATTCTACACAACAAAATAACTCAATTTTTTAAATTGTTATGGATCAACTATAAGTATAAAAGGGAAACATGGGGACACAAGAAATAATGAATCAAAATCACCCTCCCTTATTCTAAATCGAGAATATTAGTTGAAATTGTAAGGATTAAATTTATAAAGTGGTTAACAATGTAATAACCTAGAGTTTATAAAATATATTTTGTAAAACCCGCGGTTTCTAGTATGTAACCCTTTCTTGATGCTTTTAATGGTTATAAAGTTAAGGGTGATGAATGGGAGAGTCGGGAGAACTTGGAATGAGTTTTGGGGAAAAAAGGTAAGTCACACGGGCGGCGCACAGTTTTTCGTAACCGTGCGGCCAGACCATGTGCAGTGGTTCTTGGAGGCAGTGGCTTCTGCACGGGCAGTGCACAGTTTGTCTAACCATATGGCCAAACCGTGCGAGAAGGGCAGTGGAGGCAGTATCTAACGCATGGTTAGCACACAGTTTGTCAAACTATGCGAACTAACCGTGTGACCACTTAAATGAGATCCTATAAAGGTGGATCTCATGCGTTTTTTCCTCTATGTAGCTCTTTTTTCCTCCTAAGCGGCCCTAACTCAGGATTTTGGTTCTCCTAAGGTCAAAAGGGTTCTCCCATCCTTCCAGAGATGATCTGAAGCCTTATCTTGGTGAATCGAAGCCGTATTCTTGAGGTATGTGATTGTTCTTCATCGTTCTTGATCGGTTTGTTAGATCTACCTAGATCTACTTCTCCTTTTCTCTCGGTTTCTTATATGTACGCCCATTATGGGTAGATCTATGTGTTTGGATTCCCAATATGATGAGATTTGGTCTTTATCTTTCTAGGAAAAGTAATCTAAGGTGGGGTTTTTTAGAATCAGCAGGGTTTTCTTATGCGTTCTCCATTTTTTAGGGTTTTCGGCAAAACCTTTGAGGTAGGCGGCTTCACTCTCAATTCCTCTTTCTTATAACTTCAAGGCTTAGTTCAAATTGATTAAATTTCTTGGTTTTAATTGTGAAATTGTGGGGAAAAGCATGTTATAAATCTTCTTTAGTGATGATTTATGGGGTTTCGTGGAATTGTGGGAATTGAAAAAATGGTTTGTGAAAAGTGTTTTGGTTTCCTGATTTTAAAATGGTGTTTTTAAGGCTTTGCTGGATTTGGAAAATGTTTTGCGGGAAAAAGGTTTTCAAAAAAAAGGGATGTTTTACTGAAATGGTTTTGGAATGGTTGGAATGGTGTGGTTTTTGGGCATACTGGGTGTGTGCGTTCATATTTCATTTATGAGGCTTGGTTGAAATATGACATTGTGCTCGGTGACAAAAGTGTAATGGCACCTGGGGAATAGTTACCATGTGATGACTTGGTAGATTGACGAGAGACCACTCATGAGTATGGAACTGTCATAACAAAGCATGCATGGTTAATTTCATGGGTTGTGGAATGGTTGGTTGTGTGGATTTGTGAAATGGAATGGTTATGCCAAAGTCGAAATGTGATTTTGATTGGAAACTCTGCTTGGTTTGTTTTCTTGAGAAAGATGGTTTTTGTTGGAAAATGGTTTTTACATTGAACTTGTTATATTGTGAACTATTTTGGAATTGTTTTATATAAATTGTTTTATATAAATGTGATAACATGTTTTATCTTAGAGGCATGGGTTGCGAAGTCATCAAGGAAAACCTACTGAGATTCATTACTCACCCACTTCTTTGGAATGTCGGTGCTTTTGCAGATGTCATATACCGGGACGTTGGCAAAGGTAAATTGTTTCATGTTTATATCACTAATTCGTGATACAGGGGTTGGTTTGTGATGTTGGAGCTTGGAGCTTGTGGAGCATGGAGTTGGTTTGTCATCTTGTAGTCTTTTAGTTTGTATTTCCACTGTTTACTCTATTTTAGTGTTGGTTTCCGCTGTGGTACTCTTAGTTTGTTTATGATAAAATAAATGGTTGAGATGTCTTAGCTTTTATCATGCATCATTTTTTTGATTAGTTTGGTTATTGTTATTGGTTCTGTGGTATGTTTTTAAAAGGTTAAATCTTCCCCCACATGTTTTGAAACCCTTCGGCATTTATTGCCAGCCTTTAGTGCCTTCGGCATGTCGCTTAAGGCTAAGTAATGACTTGTTATATTCTTAAGCCAATGAGGATTGGCAGGTCATTACAAATGGTATCAACTTGTTCAGTCCTTTCCTAACAAGTGGTCATCGATGTTCTTGGTCTTGGAGTTGAAATTCATTCTTGTCTATTCCTTGGGTCAAAATCTTAGAGAGGATTTGGATTGTAGGAACCTGAAATGTATAGTATAAAAGGACGTAGCTAACCCATTTATGTTTCACTTCAACTTACCAAGGTTTTGGGTACATAAGTGTTTTGGATACACTTCTAGAATGTTGGAAATCTCATTGTCATGGGTTTAGCCAATGAGAGGAGCATGTCATGCATTGTAGAGGAATGGATTCCCACTAGGATTGCATATCTCATTGTGAGAAATGAGTAAGGATTGTGTGCATGGTGCTAATTTTTGAAAAATGCAGAAATTTTTTTCAAGTGAAAGACTTTGAAAAATATGGTATTTGGTGTATTTTGAAAATGGGTTGATTTTCAAAAAGTATGTTGAATGTTTTCAAAAATATTTGAACATGGAAAAAGGTTGTTTTTGGAAAAACAATGTTGTGATAGATGATGTGATATAATCTGAATGTTAAGCCATCAGTTTCTAGAGGGTGAAATTGACGGAGTTTGTTGTTGCTTTAGAAAATGGCACCCGCTAAGCATCGTCGAAACCAACCCAAAGAAGCTGCAGAAAATGTGGTTGCACTAGAACCACGTGTGAACCAAGAGCTAGTTCAGAGTATTTTCCAGGATTTTCATGTTGTGGATACGGGGAACCAGAGGAATGAACCAAGGCATGTGGATCATACCATCCAATTCATGAAACAAAATCCACCGAGCTTTCGGGGTGATGTTGAACCCGAAAAGGAGGAGGTGTGGCTATGTAGGATGAATCGTATCTTCGATTTCATCATCACACCATCAGTTCTCAAGGTCAAGTTAGCAATGTATATGCTCGAGGATCTTGAACATCAATGGTGGGATTTAGCGGTGCATGATTAATTGGATGAAGGCCTTACATGGGAGGATTTTGAATAATTATTCAACAAAAATTCTATCCTCACACGTTCAAGATCCATAAAATTACGAACTTATTCAGCCTAAAACAATATAGTCTCTCTGTCATAGAGTATGCGACTAAATTCAAGAAGTTAGTCTGTTTTTCACCAGAGGTTGCGGCAAGTGCGTCGTTGAAGGCATGCATCTTCGAATCAGGGATAAGGTCGGAGATTTTATCAAATATTGTAGTGATCTGTATTACGGATTATACAGAGATAGTGAACAAAGCGACTATTTCTGAACGTGATATATCGAGATCGATGGGAGGAGGCATGTTGATACCTACGAGAAATGGTAGGAACTCAACCGTTGGGAATAAGAGGAAAAGGGACACCTATTACTATGGTGAAAGTGGAAATCAGAACTAGACGGTGAGATCAGTGAACCTTTCTCCACGACCCCAGAGCAAAGCAGTTTGTTTTCAATGTGGTTCACTTTACCACAAAAGGTGAGATTGTACAGTGTAACCTAGAGCATATCCCAATTGCAAGCAAATAGGGCATCTACAGTGCTATTGTAGGAATGCACCGAGGTCAGGGGCACCTGACACTACTCAGGCATCGCAAGCATCGTATGCTTCAACAGGAAGATGACATCATAGTCAATCTTGTCAGCATAATAGATCTAGCAATGGTGATTCTCAAAATACCATGAATCCCCAACCAGGACAATCTCAGCAAGGCAACAAGGAGAAAAGTGTTGTGACGAAGCAATTGTATGGAGTAGAGAAGATGATGGTCGATGATCAGGTTGTACCATCTACTATGAGAGGTACAATTCTTTTGAATTACACCCTTGTACAAGTTCTCTTTGATACTGGTGCATCGCATTCCTTTATTTTTTCTCATACTGTAGACTGGATTTGTTGAAAACTAGAAATAATGCCTCCTGTTTTGAAACTGAAAACACCCCTTGGTGAAAGAGAACGTCAAGCCTTTATATGTAGAGCATGTGCTATAATTTTTGATGGAGCTGAGTTAAAGTGGGACTTCCCAATGTTAGACATGGATGTCTATGACGTAATCCTGGGTATGGATTGGTTGAAAATGTTTAAGGCTCACATCGACTGTTATAAGAGAACAGTTAGTTTCAAGACTGAGGATGACATTAACCATCTCTTCAGAGGAGAGAGGATAGTAAAGAAAGATGCAAAGATCTTGTTGGAACCAATGGTGGGAATGATCTCTTACCAACTGGCATTGTTGACTTTAGTATCAATGGAAGAGATTGAGGAAAATATTTTTCCAGCTTTTGTGGATCAATTTTCAGATGTCTTTCCCAATAACTTCTCACGGTTTCCACCTCTAAGAGAAGTGAGTTTGCGATTGATCTCCTTCCGTGGACTAGTATTATTTCCCTTCCGTCTTATAGTATGGAACCAATGGAGTTAAGGTAATTGAAAGTGCAGTTACAGGAGCTAGAAATCAAGGGTTTCAGTCAACCAAGTACTTCTACATGGGCAGCACCAGTGTTGTTTGTGAAGAAGGAATATGGAACTCTTCGGCTATGTGTTGATTATCATAAGCTTAACCAAGTCACGATAAAGAATAGATATCCACTTCCATGCATTGATGACCTATTAGATCAATTAAGGGGATCCCATTGATTCTCCAAAATTGACTTGTGATCAAGATATCACTAGTTGCGAGTTCGGAAGGAGGATATTCCGAAGACAACCTTTAGATGCATATATGGCCACTATGAATATATAGTCATGCCTTTTGGTCTTACGAATGCACCAGCAGTCTTTATGACATTGATGAATCAGATATTTTAGCGATATCTAGATTCTCTTGTTGTGGTGTTTGTAGACGAAATATTGGTGTATTCAAGAACAAGGGCAGAGCATGAGAAACACTTGATGAAAGTGTTGGAAATCTTGAGAGACCATCAGTTGTATGCCAAATTATCAAAGTTTGATTTTTGGATACAAGAGGTACGCTTTCTTGGCCATGTTGTTTCCGAGAAAGGAATTTAAGTTGATCCTGAAAAGATATAAGCCGTTATCTCTTGGCAACCATTGAAGAATGTGTTCGAGATACATAGTTTTCTTGGTCTATCTAGTTACTATCGACGTTTTGTGTGTAATTTCTCATGACTAGAGTCACCAATGAAAGCTCTGACAACGAATAATTCTCTATTCCAATGGACAGAAGAATTTTAGAGATCTTTTCAATAATTGAATATTAACCTTACATCAGCACCTATCTTGATCTTGCTAGAATCAGGACAGGGGTATGTGGTGTATTGTGATGCTTCGAGATCAGGGTTGGGATGTGTTCTCATGCAACGAGACCATGTGGTTTCTTATGGTTCAATGAAGTTAAGGGTGAATGAGAAGAATTACCCAACACATTATTTGGAGTTGGCTGCAGTCATCCATGCTTTGAAAACATGGAGTCATTATCTATTTGGTGAGAAATTTACTATGTTTACGGATCACAAAAGCTTGAAACACATTTTCTCATAGCGATACTTGAATATGATGCCAAGGAGATGAATGGAGTATCTCCAGATGTTTGACTTTGACTTGATGTACACACCAGGAAAATGCAATTCAGTGGCAGATGCATTGAGTAGAAAGGCATATGCTCAGTTAGCAAAAGTATCTTCAGATGAATGGAAGTTGATGTCGGTCTTATCCAACATGCATGTGGAATGTGAAAACAGAGGTGATGTTGCAGTTTTCTTTTCAACTACACTTGTTCCTGATTTATTAAAGATGATCAAAGAAGTACAAACATCAGATACATAATGTCTGGTTGTAAGTTCAAAACTCAATGGTGGGGAGACCATTGATGGATGGACACTTGATGGGGGTTCAGTTTTGTGTTTCAGATATCAGATGGTTGTACCTATGGTTTTTTAAGAACAATTCATTCATGATTATCACCATTCAAGATGGGTTGTTCACACAGGTACAAAGAAGATGTATAAGGTGTTGAAGGTGCAGTTTTGGTGGAGTGGCATGAAAAGGAATGTGGATGAGTTCATCTCATGGTGCTTAAATTATCAGCAGGTTAAAGTAGATACTCAGAGACCAGTTTTTATGTTACAATATTTACCTATTATAGTATGGAAATGGGATCAGATAGCAATGGATTTGGTTACAGGTCTTCCAAGAACGGTCATGAAACAAGATGCCATTTGGGTGATAGTGGATCGTCTAACCAAGTCGGCTCATTTCATCACTATTCATGAAACTCATATGGTTGAAGATCTTTCAAAAATCTATATTAAAGAAGTGGTAAAGAATCATGGTGTACCAGTGTCTATAGTCACAGATTGAGATCTAAGGTTCACATCTCGTTTCTGGAAATTGTTACAGCAAGCCTTTGGGACTCAGTTGACGATGAGCACAACATATCATCCTCAGACAGATGGGAAATCCGAGCGGATGATAAAAATGTTGGAAGAAATGTTACGGGATTGTGTAATGGATTTTGGTAGCTCATGGGAGGATCATATACACTTAGTGGAGCTCTCATACAATAACAACTATCAAGACTCGATACGCATGACTGCGTTTGAAGCATTGTATGGGCATCCTTGTCGTTGTCCACTATGCTGGGTGGAAATGGGTGAAACTTCACTAGTCAGGCCAAGCCTTGTCCGAGAGACAACAGAGAAGATCCATTTGATTAGAAAGAGGATGTAGACGGATTATGGTCATCATAAATCTTATGCAGATCATCATCGAAGACTGTTGTCATTCATTGTGGGTGATCATGTCTTCTTGAGGATCTCTCTAAGACTTGGACATCGTCTTTTTGGGAAGTAAGGATAATTATCTTCTAGATACATTGGCACTTTTGAGATACTGGAACGGGTTGGAGAGGTGGCATATCGGTTGGAATTACCACCATGGTTTAGTTTGGTGCATAATGTGTTCCATGTATCTTAGTTGAAAAAGTATCAGCCTGATCCTGACCATGTGATCAGATGAGATCATGTTGACCTTGAGCCGGATGATTCGTTGATACATATCCCATTACAGATTATGGATAGGAAAGAGAATGTATTATGTGGGAAAACCATCGGTCTAGTGTGGGTTTTATGGAAGCATGGCCAGATTCAGGAAGAGAATTGGGAACACGAGAAAGAAATAAAAGAGCAGTGGCCAGAACTCTTTCAGACAAGCGATAGTTTTCTACTATCCAGGGATGGAAAGGCCAATGGTGGGGAGAATGTAGTACCCCTGGTTTCTAGTATGTAACCCTTTCTTGATTATTTTAATGGTTATAATTTTAAGGGTGATGAATGGGAGAGTCGGGAGAACTTGGAATGAGTTTTGGGGAAAAAAGGGAAGTCGCACGGGCAGCACATGGTTTTTCTAAACCGTACGGCCAAACCATGCACAGTGGGTCTTGGAAGCAGTGGGTTCCGCACGGTCGGCAAACAGTTTGTCTAACTGTGCGGCCAAACCATGCGATAAGGGCGGTCAAGGCAGTAGCTAATGCACAGTTAGCGCATGGTTTGTCAAATTGTGCGAACTAACTGTGCATCCACTTAAACAAGATCCTATAAAGGTGGATCTCATGCGTTTTTGCCTCTATGTAGCTCTTTTTTTCTTCTAAGAGGCCCTAACTCAGTATTTTGGTTCTCCTATGGTCAAATAGGGTTCTCCCATCATTCTGGAGGTGATCTGAAGCCTTCTCTTGGCGAATCGAAGCCGGATTCTTGAGGTATGTGATCGTTCTTCATCATTCTTGATCGGTTTGTTAGGTCAACTAAGATATACTTCTCCTTTTCTCTCAGTTTCATAGATCTATGCTCGTTATGGGTAGATCTAAGTGTGTGGATGCCAAATATGATGATATTTGGTCTTGATATTTCTAGGATAAGTGATCTAAGGCAAGTTTATGGAGAATCGGCTGGGTTTTCTTGTGCGTTCTCTGTTTGTTAGGGTTTTTGTCAAAACCTTTGAGGTGGGTGGCTTCACTCTCGATTCCTCTTTCTCATAACTTGAAGTATTAGTTCAAATTGATTAAATTTCTTGGTTTTAATTGTAAAATTGTGGTGAAAATCATGTTATAAATCTTCTTTAGTGATGATTTATGGGTTTTGGTGGAATTGTGGGAATTGAAAGAATGGTTTATGCAAAGTGTTTTGGTTTCTTGATTTTAAAATGGTGATTTTAAAATATGGATTTTCTGGATTTGAAAAATGGTTTGCAGGAAAAATATTTTCAAAAAAAGGGATGTTTTATTGAAATGGTTTTGGCATGGTTGGAATGGTGTGGTTTTTGGGTGTACTGGGTGTGTACGTTCATATTGCATTTACGAGGCTAGGTTGAAATATGACCTTCTTCTTGGTTCCAAAAGTGTAATGGTACATGGGGAATAATTACCTTATGGTGACTTGGTAGATCGATTAGAGACTGCTCATGGGTATGGAATTGTCATAACAAAGCCTGCATGGTTGACCGGGATCACAGGTTCACTTCTAACTTTTAGAAAGAAATTTAGAATTCGTTAGGCATAGAATTAAATTTCAGTACAGATTTTCATCCTCAATCAGATGGTAAATTTGAATGAACGATTCAGACTTTGGAGGATATGATTCGAGCTTGTTCAATGAACTACCAGGGAAGTTGGGATCAATTTCTTTCTTTTGTTGAGTTTTCTTATAATATTATATTTCATTCCAATATATAGATGGAACCTTTTGAGGCATTGTATGGGATGTGGTGTCGGAATTCAGCATTTTGGGATGAAGTCAGTGAAAAAAGTTTGATGGGGTGGAATTAGTAGAGGAAGTGGCTGAGAAAGTAAAGATGATCCAATAGAACTCGAGGACAGCTCAGAGCATACATAAAAGTTGTGCAAATAAAATAAGGAAAGACTTCTCATTCGTGGTAAGTGACCATGTTTTCCTTAAATTCTCTCCTTGGAAAAGTTTTATGTGTTTTAGTATGAAAGGGAAAATAATTCTGTAGTTCATTGGTACTTTTGAAGTCTAGAAAAAAGATGGACCAGTTGCATACCGAGTAGCTTTGACTCCGAGTTTATCTTAGGTACATAATGTTTTTCATGTTTCTATGTTGAGGAAGTATGTGCCAGATTCCTCACATATCTTGAGCCCAGAAGCATTTCAACAAGAAGAGAAACTTTCTTATGAAGAGAAACAAGTTCAAATTCTTGATCGAAGGTAATAAGTATTGCGGAATATGGTAATCCACTAGGTAGAGTTTTTTTGGAGAAACCACATGTTAGAAGAAGCAACATGGGAGTCATAAAATTATATGAGGAAAAAATACCCTCAATTGTTTAAAAATTAAATAAAATTGTGAGGATGCAATTTTTAGAAGGCGGGGATAATGTAACACCCATTGCTTTTAAAAATAATTTTAAATGCACGAAACATTGTTTTAGGTAGATATTTATAACTATCCTTTAAAAATATAATTTCCCCTTCTATGTTTTCAATTTTCAAAAATGACCATCCACAATTGTGTTCAGTATGTTATTTAGAGTCTAATGAAACCAACTTGTTTTTTAGTGAATAATAACATACACTTATGAATAGTAATAAGAATAGTAATATGAACATAATGAATGGGAAGTTATATTATTATTTTTTTTCTTAATTATTTAAGATAATGACATCTTGAATAATTTTTCAATGTGATATAAAAGCAGTTATAGTTTTTCAATTATTAATTTTTGAATTACGTATGATTTTATTTAAAAAATAAATTAATAATAATTAGAAAATGATTTTCAAAATTTGGAGTTCATTTTTGGATTCTACACATTGAAAAATATTAAAGGTGAATTTTGGGTATTTTTTCTGAAATTCTTGAATTTTCGATGAATAATGAAATTCGGTAAAATGTCGTATATTCAAATTATCAGTTAAATACACTATTTATGGAATAATAAGTGTTTTAAGCACACCTTTTTTGAACTAACATTCCATTATTACTTTTTGGGGTCACATTAATTAATACTATTCATAGTCATTAGAAAAAATATTATAATAATGATTAAAATAATGAAAAATACCCTCTCTCTTCCACTATAAATACCACCCTCATTCCCCTATTCCACCCACACCTCTAGATACTTGATACTTACCTAAATTATGACCAAAAAGGCTCCAAAGTCTCTTACCCACGTCTTAGAGCTTCTAGTCTCACCAAAAGTCCAAAACCAAAGGCCTTAAGAAGGATCTCAAGGGGAAGAGATCAAGAGGTAAACATCCTCGTTTATTTTCATTCTTTTATTTCATTTTATGTTATTATTTTTCATGACCTTTGTATTATGTTGGGATATTTCATTAAATATCCCCCTTACTACCCATATTATGTAATAATTATGAGATAACCCTTTTATATCATCAAATTATTTTAATTAAATTTTAAGCGATGTCGTTAGGCTGCCGAATTTTTGTGAGAGATTTCTCATTTTTTCTCTTATTTTGAGTTTCATTCTTCTTATTTCCTCACCTCCTCTTATCCAAGAAGAATGAAAGCTCTATAATATTTTATATTCTGGATTTTCTCATTTTCATGGATAATTTTTCATCAATCTTCTTCTCCTCCCTCACTTATTCAAGGAATTAAAAACATTGTCTGTGATGTGTCGAATTACCGACATCGTGGATGATGTGATTTAAATTTTCATTAATTTATTAAAATATTTTCATGAAACCATTTTTATGGATGGAAAAAGTTATAATATATGTATTATGTCTCATACATGGTTTTTGAATTCTTTTTCATACATAATTTTAATTTATTAAACAAAATGTGGTCGTTATTATAAAAGAACCACTAAAATGATCTAAACGAACATAATTAATATTTCTACTTATGAATCATCCTCTTGTAAGAATTAAAAATGATAAATTTTATAATGTTAATGGATATATTTAAATACTACCCCATTACAATTCTGGATTTTAACTTCGAATCTACAAGAACAATGTATCATGAACTGATCATGAAAATCATGTAAAGAACTCAACCAAAATAGTCCAAGTAAAAAAATAATAACAATTAAAGGGTGAAATGATGTAATTAAATGATCATATAAGGTATTATAAAGATGGATATGATTATTTAATATATTAATAACACTCTTTTAACTTTTATACATGAGGTTTAAACGAGTTGTAAGTAAGAAAAACCCGAGGTAAGGGAATTCTTACCCTGGTTTCCATTCTTGTGGTTAAAATTCTACTTCATTATTTATGTGGTATTAAAATTGTTTGTGTGATGTTTTTTATATATAATATATTGAAATTTTTTTATTTACAGTGTGTATACATATTCCATCCACTCTAATAAGTCTCAATTAAATTATATGATATTTATAACAGACTTTCCTTTTAAAATCCTTTTTTGAAATTCGATTTTACAAAATTCAAAAGAAATGTTTTTATGTTATTATTCATATTGTATGATTATGTTCTGGTTCTTGGGAATTGTATATGATGAAGTATGGGACCTATATCTCACTCCAATTAATTTGGTATATTTAAGTTGGAGGTCGGCCATATTGTTAATCCAAGTGTAACTGTGATGGTTACACAAATTATAAGGTAGTCGTGAGGGTTACAAATTATAATGCAGTAGAGAGGGTTAAAATATTATGGAATTAATGCACCAAGACACCTTTATTATTATATTTATGTTCTCATTACTTTTTTGGATTTTGTGAAATCTCATGTTTAACAAATTAAATATATATGGGTGACAAGCATGTCTTTTGAAAATGATTTCATATGTTACAAGTGTTCATGGAGGAATGTATTCTTTCATTATTTTTATATCCATTACTGAGTTTTTTGTGATCATCCCAGGTTTTTAAATTATTTTCATAGGTTATAAGGATGTGTAGGACAATGAAGTAAGCCATGTTACATTTTTGAAGAATTTTCAAAGAAATCATGTTTTATTTTAAATGATTTTATTTTGAAATAATTGAGTATTGTTATTATGGTATATAATCTGTAATAATGTGTAATTTTATGAATGTGTTATGTCCCAATTCGATAAAGATCTAAACTTGAAAATATCCTCAATGTGAAAGAAGTGTTTTCTTGAAAACATTCATGATTAGGTAATGTAACAAGTCTGGGTCCTTATAGTTATTTAGGAATGTATAGATACATCAATTGTGGGGAAACCCATTAATTCCATAATTTGAACTAACAATATATATGGGACATTTTAGTAATATTTTTATGTCTTAGTAATTGAAAAGTTTATTGAAATTTTATATTCAGTTTGAGTATAGAATTAGGAAATTATCATTTATTATAATTGAACATCTACAAAACACACATCTAGAGGATGATGGATTTAAATGGATCCAGATAAACAAGATTGTATTAAGGTAGTAGTTTGAAAAGGGAAATAATGTGTTACATGATTATTATGATACATAGACTGGAGTTTATAATAGTGTGTGAATACATTTTTGACCCATTTATGTGATATTGTGTGTGGAAAAAGAAACAATAAATAGTTTTGGGTTCAAGTTGCCAATAATATTTAATGACATAAAATATTTATAGGATTAAAGTGTAATGTTTTAGTGAAACATATGTTAGAAAAATGAATAATGATGCTTCCTAGTAACAAGAATATATATTTTATGTACATTTTATTTGGATTTTGATTCACCCATCGGGCTATGACTTCATGTTGAATTTTAATGCTTGGAATATTTTTAGACATGTTACCCTATATTCCAATTTTCTAAAGGTGGGTAACTTTCACAACTGAGGTCGATGATGTCATCTCCTTTATTAGAATGGGATAATGTAATGTCATCACTTCCATTGATGGATTCCTATAAGGAGTTATTACCCTAGTATGTGTCTATTATATAAATATATTACATGATCTTGATTATATTTCTCAATTCCATATTCAAATGGACACAGGTATGTTATAGAACGTAATTACATGACAGGAAATAAATATCATAGTAAGATTAGATAAAATGTATTGGGGATTTTTGGAATATGTATATTTCTTCCTCATTTGTGAAGTGGAAATCTTGTTCCCATGGAATAAGTTTTATCATACTGAAAACCCAAGGAATCCTCAAATCTACATGGGGTAACATGCATAGGTTTTGTTTAGAACACTTTACCTATTACCTAGGGAATCCAATTCTCATCATATAAGGCATGTCATGTCCATCACATGAGGCATCTGACATTTATCACATAAGGAAACATACAGTCATAAGATAAATCATTATATTCTCATGTACTATAATATATTATTCATATCACATATGATAACATTCATTGTCTCAATACATAAATAATTGGTAGAGACAACGCATAATCATCACATAGGATTTTTATTCTCATCACATATGGAATTTCCATTCTTGTAATTTTAGGCACCATAATAGGCTTAAACCCTAAGTAGAGGGAGAAGTGATCTTATTCTCATCAAATACTATTCTTAGGTCTTTCCCCTAAGGAACCCTTGGATTGAAAATAAGGGATATGTTTTAGATTTATCAGTTGGGGTTCACATATTTAGATACTCATGTTGATGGTCCAACATATTCTTTTCATATATGGGTTAAACCCATATTTAGAGTTAAATGTGAATGGACCAACATAAGATCATCATATATAGGTCTATCACATATTTATATTCAATAATTGATGGGCTAACATACACTCTTTATATATGGTTCAATCAAATAATTACAGTCCAGTGAGGGAAGTCCTGCATATTCTCTTCATTTATGGGTTGATCAAATATTTAATGGATAGTGAGGATTTTCCCACATATGATCTCTATGTATTGGTCAAATATGTATTTAGTGTCTTATGGGGATGGAACCATATATAGTGAACACATAATAGAGGGAAAAAGTTATATTATTGTAATGATAGCCTATAGATTAAAGTATTGTTGAGTCTTTTAGAAAGTATGGTGAGTTTTTTGTATGATCCACAAATATGATCAGGCTTAGATGTTACCCAATCTTAAGGGGTATATAGTATTCTTTTATTGTCGATATTTAACATCAAATAGGAATCCTACATACCCTGTAAAAATATACGGATCAAAACATGCGTAGTTTATGTTGTATAGTCTATATTCATATAAAAATAATTCAAAATTTTGATTAACATTATAAAAAAAATTCCATTTTCATTATGAAAATAGAAAAAATAAGGGTCTTATGATTTTAATTATCAGGGGATTGGGGATCATCTCCTGATCACACATGAGGATCACATTCTAATCACATTGTGAATCATTGTCCCATCACACAGGGAATACTATTTTTATCCCATAGGGTAAGGATACTATTTAAAAATGTGTTATAGGGATTTTATTATTTTGTTTGATGTCATATGACTAGGACGTAGATTACAGTTTATCTTCATAAGTTGTAGATTTGGGTCGTCATGTTGTTTGGGGTGATTTTAGATTTTTTGAGGTTTACACGTTAATATAAATGGTCTAAAATGATATAATAGGGTAGAATGATATAGAGATCTTGTATATTAATATCAAGAAGCATTGTGCACGGTCTCCCATGATGATTATATGGTTGGGGAATACACATTTACTACACAGTAACTATTGAAAGGAAAGAGTTGTGAATTTTTTATATTTCTGAATGCGTGTATAGGGATCAATGTTTGAGTTCCTATTATTAATGAGAGAGGGCTAGGAGATGCCCTGGACTATTATTCTCATAAATTTCAAGGTCATAATATTATGTTATTCTGGTGTTATGAATTGTAATTACATTAGTAATTCCAAATTGAATAGATGTTCAACCCATGTTCATTAATCTTTCATGAAACTATTAGGGTTGAGAAGAGGCATAAATGGTCATCCCTCGAGTCTGGTTTTCATAAAATTGGAGTTGTGTGAACGCATGAATACTAAAAGGACATTGAATTTATAATAAGGGTATTGTATGAATTATGAAGTTTGGGTTTCAGGGAAGGTAATGGGTTATAAAAAATAGGGAGTTTCAGAATGAATGCGGTTTATGATTGAACAATTTTCTTTTTCAATTATTGTTGTGTTCAGAAATATCAAGCATAAGACACAAATATGGAGGTCTTATGTAATATTATATGGAAATTTTATTAATAATTGGAATCCATGGGTTTGTATGGTGAGATGAATTCAGGAAATATTATGCTACATTATCTAGTTGAGTAACTCATAATATTCATGACGATTGTCCAAGAATAAGGTGGTGATGCTCTATTTATAGGAATTTCTACTCATAGAATTCAATATGTCATGGAAAAAATCTTGAACATGTACCATAGACAAGATCACTCATGAAAAATAGTATTGAAGAATTTTGACTCAAGTTCCCACCACTCAAGTTGCATGAGATGTAGACCTATGCTTGTCGGAGGTTGGTTCTTGTGTATATAGATATTCTTTCATTGATGTTTAATTTCTTACACAACATATTATTGAATAAATTTACATGAGTTTCATGAACTTATTATATGTTTAAAACTTTTTATCACTTTGTTTCATATATTTTACAAGGTCCATTTTCACTCATTCTTATTCATTAGTATTCACATGGATGCTCTGAGTGGTAATTTCAACACCAATAAATTACCCCAAAGAATAAAATAGAATTTTAAAATAGTGTAACATGTAACAACCCAACCTATGAAGACTAGAGTTAGTCTATTATTTTAATATATTAGCATGATTACAAGGAATCAAGTCCCGAAGGACCGATCAGTTTAGTATCCTTGGAAGTACTGGATACATACATGAGTTTTACATTAAATTATAAAATGAAAAAAATGTGTATCCTTTGAATACACTCAATTACATTATATTATCCCTGCATGTCAGTCATAATATACTTATTCGCATCCTGGAAAAAATAAAACATAGAAAGGGGTGAGATATGATGTTCAGTAAGGGTAAATAGTATAGCGGAAACTATTATATTTTAAGGAAATATGTGTAATAAAAAATCCTTTTAAAAATAATCTTGAAGATAATATGATAAAAACATCAATAATTACCATATAAACATGCACATGGATATTCTACTAGTCGAATAGTCACATGCAATAACTAATTTCATAACGAGGGAATGCATAATGTCAGACATCAGAACCACATAGTCAATGCCTCGTACCAAGACTACAAATAAAGATTTTTAAAAGGCCTTGTTATAAGACACTAGTTTGTCTCTTGATACCTACCGATGCATCTAGGGGCTATAGCAGGACCCACCCATCACTTACTAACTCCAATTCATTCCTCATATGTAAATGTTGAAACATAACAAAAACATTCATATTAAAACTAGCATACAAAATTTCAATACTTTATCCATAAACCATGAATGGTATAAAAATAGAACATCCACTTTAAAACATATCGTAACTCATTAAATAGAATATGAAATTTTGTATTACAATAAATCAACCTCAATCAAGAATAATATCTAGTAAAGGATGTTGATATAGTTGAAAATGATCAGTAGAACTCTTTGATTGAAATACCCCTTTTTCATGAAACCATTTAAAAGTCTCAAAATTTATAAAGGAATAAATTTAAAATATATTTTTGAATCAAATTTTCTCATACCACTTTGAAACTTTTTAAAGGAATTAAAATTTTAAAACATTCTTGTACATATAAATAAATCCTTAAAACCATTTTGAAAACATGGACATCAATGAGAAATAGTTAGAAGTGTAAATATTTAAAACATTTAAAATGAAATTTTAGTTAAATAGTCTCTTAAAAAATCATTTTGAATGTTCTTTTATAAAAAATGGACGTGGATAATAAATATTTCCCAGAAAATACTTACACATAAACAATATCGTATAATAATGAGATTGAGGAATTAACCATTACCTTGAACTTTCCTATAGTCGAGGGTACATTTAACCTTTTGTATAATGACCATAGTATGTTAATAAATAATAAAAGAACCATATTAATATTTATTATATAATAAAATATTCATTTATGACTTTACACTACCCATTTAATAATAATTTCCATGTTAAATTAACATTTTAGGTAATAATCGCTTTCTTTATCAAATGTGTTTTAACTTGTTATTCTTGATCGTATCCCTTAGATCCTAATTTAAATACTTATAGAATATAAAACATGATTTATATATCATATATATTTAGAATATAAATTTGTATAATATATAGATATATGAAATGGAAAACACTGTTTGTGGAGATGGTAGGCCGTATGTACCCTTAAAATTTATTTCCTTTTTCATATCATATTGAACGGAAGTAAGTGAATAAGATATATGTAAATAAACACATGCACACACAGATATATATATATATATATTAAGTATCATTATTGTTACATGTATTACCTGCATATTAATAATATATGTTTTTATAATTATTGGTGAATGGTGAATGTGGAAATTAATCTCATCGCGTCGTGGAGATGGTAATCCGTACGTACACACGAGCAAAAATATCATTCTTTTAATGGAGAAATTGTATGTAATCGGATGTTATATCATATATAAAAGAATCATTAACATGTTATATTATTATTTACATCAACTATACTCATTATTATACCAATCCAAATAATGAAGGGTTGAATAACCAACTACACCACAGCGTGGAGACGGTAAGCCATACATACACACGTTTGGTGACTTTTTAATACATAGGATGGATAGAATATATAATATGGTTGTACCATATTTGTAATAACATCACAATATGTATAAGGTACTGGATTTATTATTTTGGTATGGAAACAAAAAATAAAGAGGAAGTGAAAGAAAAAGATAACTTTGAAAGAGGTGATGAAATTATTACCCTTTCTTCAGGTGTTTCCTCTTGATTTGATCAAAAAAGCTCCTTAGGTTGGCTTTATGATCAAATTAATGACTCTAGGTATAATTTTGGGTAATTGGTAGGATATTTGAGTAGATTTTGGATGATCCAAAAGGCTTTGGAGTTGTGAAAATAAGAGAAGGGTAAGTACCCTTTTATAAGAGAGGTGAGGTTCACTTTAGGAAAAGCATGAACTATTATTTTATTATAAACTAATTTTGGATTTATAATAGATCCAAATAGATTTATTTCAAGTATAAGGTAGGTATAGGTCGAAATATTTTTAACCAATAGGTTTTATACAAGTTTAGGTCACCACATTAACCTTATATTTTAGATTTAACTCTTAGTTAAATAGTTTAACTTTTAACATGTCTTCTTGTATTATTATAATAAATGGTTAATAAACGTACTATAAAAATCCAATAGAACCCAAAGTAGTTCATAATTGACATATATAACCTTATCTATGTCCTTTGGCCGATAATTATATTTTTCTGAATATTATATCATTTAATAATATAGTATTTTTTAAATAAATTCATTTATTTCAATTTTGATTCTATTTTGTATTTGGTTTTAGTGAAAGTCATAAAGAATTGATTACTTGTAAAAAAAATACATTAAATCAACCATAACAAGTAATATACACCTATAAAATTCATTTATGTCATCCAAATACTAAATTTACATTTATTTGGATATTTATAATATAAATTATTCCAATCTTTCATTGATAAAGTAACTACTGCATCATCATTGTGTCATAAATAAATTTAATTATTTAATCTCTAAAAATGATAAATAAAATACCATGATATATTAAATCTTTTTAAGTTTATAATGAATATTTATAGTAAAAAAAATTTATGTACAACCCTATATTAAAAATGTTTTAGCTATTAGAATTTGAATTTAACACTTTTTAACTCTTCTTTGAAAAAAATAATAATGAATGTCCTAATCTAATCCAAGTAGATCAAAAAGGATCATATTTTATTCCTAATGCATATTTCGGTCTAAATACAGTTATTTAATATAATTAAGACATGTGTAAGGATAATTATAATATCATTCTTACCTTTAGTTACCCTATTTAATTTCAACCGTGGTAAATAAAATTCAAAAGTTACTATTCACCAAAAATTATTTTCATCATATCAAACCACATTCTACTTACTGATGTCAACCGCGTCTCTCTAATATTTGAGATTAAATTCACAGAAGTGGTAAAATTACATTTTATGCAAATTTGCAAATATTCCTAGAAGGTGGGAAAAAGACAGTAAAAAGTTCAATAAAATTTTATACATATAATCTTATTATAAAATGGCTCAAATTAATTTCATTGAAGTTATATAGGAATTATGTATCTTTTTTTACTTAGAAAAAATTAAATAAAACAAATAATTATTTAAATAAAAATTCTGTTTCAAATAATAACGTAGTGTTTTTCACTATTCATCAAAAATTGAAAGTTTTCAGAAAAATAAAAAAAATTCACCCTAAGTTAATTTTGATATTATGAACTAAAAAATTAATTCTAATTTACCAAATTCAAAACATAGAAGTTCCATTAATTAATTTAATATTAATTCTCGTTGTCAAAACCAAAAAGTGTGTTTTTAAAAAGTAAAAACTATCAAAAGATTGACATGTGTTTTTGCCTAATTTAAATGTCAAATTACTTATAATGAACTAAATTGTATTATATGATAAAAATATAATCTAATTATATTTCAAAACCATTCAAATGTATAATTTAGCACTATAAATTATTTTGAATAAAAAAGTTTTTTTCAATTAAAATTTATTATCATTCATTGTTCACCACAAGATGAAAGTTATCAGAAAAACACCAAAAAATTATACCAACTAAATTTTCATGTATCTATTCTAAATAAGAAGTTTATTTTCTAAAATTAAAAATATAAAAGTGTAAAATATTGGATTTAAAATGGGTTATCCATTAAAAGTCAGTAAAATTGCATTTTTTATTAAATAATTCTTTTATCTTAAAAAATGAATTGTTCTTATATTATGTATAAGAAATATATAATATGAATTATGAAATTATACTGAGTATATAAAATTCAAAACTCAGTTAATATTATTCCTAAACTATTTTTGAACGGCTAGTTTGGTAAGTCGTGGTGTGCTCAAACTCGGTGTTGCGTTTAGCGCAAGATATTGAATTAATTTAAAGAGATAACATACTATGAAATCTTGGGGGTGTTACACTCTCCCCCCCCCTTTAATAAATTTCATCCTCACAATATGAAATTTTTCTTCTAAAATAAAATGTTTAAAATATAAAATAGATTTTTAGAAAACCCACATCAAAAATAGGGTTAATAAAATTTAGTCTTAATAAAAGGGATAGGGAAATGAAAACGTCATCACAAAATTAGAGTTTTGAATAAGAGAACATTGGTGGTAATTATAGACACATAATTGGAGGAAAAATGTAAATATTTATAGAGGGTGATTGAGGTCATCAATCACAAATAAGTGAATAATAAATATAAAATTGAAGGCTTCAAAGCCATAAATTTATGAATAGTTAAACTATCATTGGTTCCACAAAACATAAGGTATTAAGATAACACATTTTTGGTTTTGATATCCTTTCCTTAATGTTTAAGAATTAATTTCTTCATGGAATAAGAAAAAAATAATACTTGATAAGTAAAGTTTTATCCTTTCACTAATATCTACCACAAACTCATCTTTCTCTTCAAAAGATAATAGAACTCGAAAATATTCTATTAAAAATAATCATATAGGGTTTCAAAAAATTAAATTATCATTCATATATCATACCATTTAAAAAAAACTACATTACACAAACGAAGACATCACGTAGGCTAGTGGTAGGTGATGCACCCTTGTCACCCTTCGGTTACAGGTTCATGTAGCCCGGTCATTCTGGACACGACGATTTGTCGCCCGACCTCCGGATTTTCCTTTTTTTAACAATACAAAAATAATATTACGAAATTTTTCAACCTTAAAAAATAGTATCCAATTTCCAACATAATCCATTCCAAACTTTAGACTTGTCCAAAATACTTCGGTCCAAACTCACAGTCAAAAATTTATAAGGAAGGTAACATAACATACATGTGAATACCTTCATCGTGTATTCTATAAATACATGGTAATAAAATGAATTACCAGAAAACCATATTGAATACATTAATTCCACATTATTCCTTCTATAAACCATAGAATACTGGATATACTACTTAAAACCATTAATTTTGTAAACTCCAACAATTATGGAATAAACAAACCATTAATTAGTTCCTAGGTAGTCAATAATATCCAATATACTTTATCCAACTCAATTATCTCATATTCCAAAATCATTACCTAAGCATCAAGACCATATTAAGGTTTATCTTTCCCTCAACCATGTATTTTTCAAAATGTTTAACTTGAAACTGTGTCACTTTACTTGATACCATACAATCTCAAATCCTTAAAGAAATAGTATTTCACTATGATCCTTATTTATTTACATAATTCATATAATCGGAACATCATTGATACAACACTCAAATGACGTAATTCTTCAATAACAACATAAGAACACTAATCATTACTCTTCATATGTGATAATATCATAACTTTATTATTATCCAATTGTAGAATTTGGGGTATACTCTGATGATTGGTACTTTGATTCACGTAGTGTCCCAACTCCATGCAGATGAAGCATTGTACATTTTTAAAACTTTTTCTTACCCTTAAAATCATGTACTTGGTGTCCTTTTTTTTACACTTATAACAAACATCGAGTCTTTTCAACCACTTCCCAATGTGATTCTTTCTCAGTTATCACATATAGTAAAATCTTTCTTTCCCTTCTTCCCATTATCCATATTTCTCTCTGTCATCCTATTCTTATATGGCTTCCCTTCAAAGCCATAGGACTCAGATAATTATTTACTTATCTTGTTAACACATGACACCATTTACTCATATGATGAGAATACATGGGAGGATATTTCCCCTCTAAATGTTGGATCAAGACCATGAAATATATGATCCTTTTTACTCTTTGGATCATTCATATTGTTGGAGTTCTCATTCCTTCTACTAGGCACAATTTCAAAACAATGGTATACACTAGGTTAGTTTATGAATCACAATCCATAATTCCAAACTTGTAAAATAAATAACTTAAATTGAAAAGTTTATGCACATAATCCATAATCATAAAAAATATTTTCTTTGAGGAAGTATTTACTTATAAATTCTTCATAATGGGTTTTAAATAAAATTTGAATTATCCTAAGAATATCCCATGGGAGTGTTGTAACCAAGAGTGAAACAAGGCCCATTGTCATCTGCCAGGATACCCTGGGTCAAGCTCGAAAACCCTTGTTATAGTTTTCTCTCCTTGGTACATATTTTCCAGAGTCGCCTCTACTTGATCGTATCTAGACAAGGATGTATTGCATGGAAAATTCACAAAATCTCTACATTACCAAAATTATAGGAAGTTATTATATAATAATCCTCAATGTTTATCTTAGGGTAATGTTCTCTAATCATAGTTTTTCTAAATCTAGTTTCCAAGGTTTGTACCAAACTTCCTCTAATACCAACTATAATTCCCTGACCTCCGAAGCCCAGAGTCAGTGGATTATTTTAAAACATTGGAATGATTACAAGGAATCAATTCCCAAAGTACCAATCAATTTAGTATCCTTGGAAGTACTAGATACATACATGAGTTTTACATTACATTATAAAATAAAAAACTACAAAATTTTGTAACCTTTTAACACACTCAATTACCTTAGCTTATCCCTACCTGTCAGTCATAATATACTTCTTCACATCTTGGGAAAAATAAAACATAGAAAGGGGTGATCTCAGATGCTCAGTAATGGTAAATAATATAGTGGAAACTATAAACTTCTAAGGAAAGATGTGTAATAAAAACAAAATCATTTTAAACATAATCTTGAAAATAATATGATAAAAATAAATCAATAATTACCATATAAAAAAGAACATAGATATTCTACTAGTCGAATAATCACATGTAATAACTAATTTCATAATGAGGGAATGCATAATGTCAGACATCATAACCACATAGTCAAGGCCTCATGCCAAGATTAAAAATAATGATTTTGTGAAGGACTTGTGCCAAGAAACTAGTTTGTCTCATGAGACCTTCCGATGCATCGAGGGGATGTAGCGGGACCCACCTATCACATACTAAGTCTAATGTATTCCTGATATGAAAATATTGAAACATAACATAAAAATTTGTATTAAGACTAGCATAAGAAATGTAAATACTTTATCCATAAATCAGAAATAATAAAAAAAATAGAACATCCATAGTAAAAAATATCATAACTCATTCAATACAATATGGAATATTTTATTATAATAAATCAACCTCATTCAAGAATAATATCCAGTAAAGGATGTTGATATAGTTGAAAATGATCGGTAAGACTCTTTGAGTGAAATACCCCTTTTTCATGAAATCACTTAAAAGTGGAACAATTTATAAAAGAATACATTTAAAAGATAGTTTTTGAATCAAAGTTTCCCATACCAATTTGAAATTTTTTAATGTATTTAACATTTTAAAACATTCATGTCCATATAAATAAATCCTTAAAACTATTTTGAAAACATCAACATTAATGAGAAATATTTTGAACAGTAAATATTTAAAACATTCAAAATGATTTTTTAGTTAAAGACCCCATTAAAAGAATAATTTTGAAAATTATTTTATGAAACATGTACATGGATAATAAATATTTCCCAGAAAAAACTTATACATAAATAATCTCGTATAATAATGAGATTGAGGAATTAACTCTTAACTTGTACTTTCCTTTAGTCGACAGTACGTTTAACCTCCTGTATAATGACCATAGTATGTTACTAAATTATACCAGAACCATATTAATATTTATGATATAATACCTGATTCATTTATGACTTTATATGACCCATTTAATAATAATTTACTTGTTAAATTAACATTTCAGGTAATAATTGCTTTCATTATTGTATGTATTTTAATTTGTTATTCTTGATCGTATCACTAAGATCTTGATTTAAATAATTCCAGAATATAAAAAATTATTTATATATCATATATATTTAGAATATAAATATTTATAATATATAGATACATGAAATGGAAAACACCATTTATAGAGACGGTAGGCCGTACATACGCATAAACAATGTTTCTGTTTTCATATCGTAGTGAATGGAAGTAAGTGAATATAATATATGTAAATACATAAATACATAAATACATACATACATACATACATACATACATATATATATTTAATGTAGCATTTTTATTACATATATTACATACTTATTAATAATATATATTTTTATAATCATTGTTGAATGGTGAATGTGGAAATAAATCTCATCGTGTTGTGGAGATGGTAATAAGTACTTACGCACGAGTGACAATATCATTATATAGATGGTTAAATAATATATAATTGTATGTTATATCATATATAATTAATTATTAAAATTTTATATTTATTATTTACATAAATTATACTCATTATTATACTCGTCCAAATAATGAAGGGTTGAATAACAAACTACACCACGACGTGGAGACGGTAAGCCGTACATATGCACGTATGGTGACTTTTTCATTCATAGGATGGATAGAATAATGAATATGGTTGTACTATATTTATAATAATATCACAGTATTTAGAAGGTAATGTATTTATTATTTTGGTATGGAAACAACAAAGAAAGAGGAATCGGTAGAAGAAGATAACTTTGAAAGCGGTGATGAAATTATTGCCTCTTCTTCGGGTGCTTCCTTTTGATTTGATCAAAAGGGATCCTTAGGATGGATTTCTGATCAAATTAAGGCCTCTAGTTCTAATTTAGGGTAGTTGGGAGTATATTTGATCAGGGGATGGCCGAGATAAATGGCTTTGGAGTTATGAAATTAAGATAAGAGGAAGTAACCTTTTATAAGAGAGGTGAGGGTCACTTTAGGAATCGTTTGAAATATTATTTTATTATAAAATAATTTTCGGTTTCTAATAGATTAAAATGGATTAATTTAGAGGATAAGTTGGGAATTGGTCTAATTACTCTCAACCAATAGGTATTAGACAGGTTTAGGTCACCGCATTAACCTTATCTTTTATATTTAACTCTTAGTTAAATAGTTTAACTTTTAACATGTCTTCTTGTATTATTATAATAAATGGTTAATAAACATACTATAAAAATTCAGAAGAACCCTAAGTGGTTAATTACTGACATATATAACCTTATCTAAGTCCTTTGACCGAACATTATATTTTTAGGAATATTATATCATTTAATAATATAGTATTTGTTTTAAAAATTCATTTATGTCAATTTTGACACTATTTTGTATTTGGTTTTTATGAAAGTCATAAAAAGTTTATTACTTCTAAAAAAATACATTAAATCAACACTAACATGTCATATGAACCTATAAAATTAGTTTATTTCATCCAATGTCTCAATTTTCATTTATTTTGATATTTATAATATCAATTATTTTAATCTCTTATTGATAAAGTAATTATTGCATAATAATTCTGTGATAAATAAATTTAATTATTTAATCCTAAAAAACTATAAAAAAATACCATTATATAGGAAATATTTTTATCTTATAATGAATTTTTATAGTCTAAATTATCTTATTTATAACTCTATATTAAAAATATTTTAGTTATTGGAATTTGAATTTAACACTTTTAACTCTTCTTTAAATAAAATAGTAATAAATGTCATAATCTAATCAAACTAGATTAAAAAGGATAATATTATATTTATATGGTTTATTTTGGTCTAAATACACTTATCCAATGGAATTAGGGCATGTTTTAGGGTATTTATAATTTTATTTTTACCTTTAGTTACCCTATTTACTTTTAACCGTGGTAAATAAAATTCAAAAGTTATGATTCACCAAAAATTATTTTCATCATATTGAACGAAATTTTACTTACTAATATAAACTATGTCTCTCAAATTTTTGAAATTCAATTCACAGAAATGGTAAGACTACGTTTTATGCAAATTTTCAAATGTGCATAGAAGGTGGGCAAAAGAAAGTAAAAAGTTCAATAAAATTTTATACATCTAATATTATTATAAAATGGATCTAATGAATTAAATTGAAGTTATATAGGTATTAGGTATCTATTTTGAATTAAAATAAATTTAAATAAAATAAATAATTATTTAAATAAAAAGTTGGTTTTAAACAATAACGTAATATTTTTCACTATTCATCAAAAATTGAAAGTTTTCAGGAAAATACAAAAAATTCACCTTAAGTTAATTTTTATATTCATAATTCAAAAATGACGTCTATTTCACAAAATTAAAAACATATAATTTGAATTAATTAATTTAATATTAATTCCCGTTGTCAAAACCAAAAAACAGGTTTTTTAAAAGTAAAAACTATCAAAATATTGAAATGTGTTTATGTCTAATTTAAAAGTGAAATTACTTATAATGAACTACATTGTATTATATGATAAAAATATAATCTAATTATATTTAAAACCCATTCAAATGTATAATTTAACACTATAAGTTATTTTAACTAAAAAAGTAGTTTTCAATTAAAATTTAGTATCTTTCACTATTCATCACAATATCAAAGTTATTAAGAAACTCAAAACATTTATCCAAACTAAATTTTCATGTACCACTTCTAAAGAAGAAGTTTAATTTATAAAACTGAATATAAAAAATAGTCAAATACTGGATTTAAAAGGGGTTCTTCTTTAAAAGGTGGTAAAATTTTATTTTTTGAAAAATACTTCTTTTATCTTAACAAATGAATTTGTTCTTATATTATGTCTAAGAAATAAATAATTTTAAATATAAAATTATATGGAGTATATAAAATTCAAAATTCAGTAAATACTATTCATAACCATTTTTTGAACAACTAGTTTGGTAAGTTGTGGTGCGCTCGAACTCGGTGTTGCGTGTAGCACAAGCTATTGAATTACTTTAAAGATATAATGTACTATGAAATCTTGTGGTGTTACATTCTCCCCTACTTAAATAAATTGTGACCTCACAATTTGAAATTTTCCTTCAAAAAATAAAAGGTTTAAAATATAAAATAGATTTGTAGATAACCCACATCAGAAATAGGGCTAATAAATTTAGTCTTAATAAGAGGGAAAGGGAAATGAAAAAGTCACCACCAAATTAGGGTTTAGAATAAGAGAATATTGGCTTCAATTATAAACACATAATTGGAGGAAAACGTAAATATTTTTAGGGAGTGATTGAGGTCATCAATTATAAATAAGTGACCAATAAATGGAAAATTGAGGGATTTAAAGCCATAAATCTATGAATAGTTAAAATATCATTGGTTCAACAAGACATAATGAATTAGGATAACACATTTTTGGTTTTGAGATCCTTTACCTAATGTTTAAAAATTAATTTCTTTATATATTAAGAAAAGAAAAAGAACACTTTCCAAGTAGAGTTCCATCCTTTAACAAATTTCTACCCCAAACTAATCTTTCTATCCAAAAGATAATAGAACTCGAAGATATTTTATTAAACCTAATCATATAGGGTTTCAAAAAAAATTATAATTCATCTATCATACCATTTAAAAAAACTACATTATACAAACTAGTACATCACGTTGGCCAGTGGTAGGTGATGCACCCTTTTCACCCTTCGGTTGTAGGTTCACGTCTTGCTGTCATGTCGGACGTGATGGGTTGTCACCCAACCTCAGGGTTTTACTTTTTATAACAATTTAAAAATAATCTTAAGAAATTTTTTAACCTCAAACAATAGTATCCAATGTTTGTTATAATCCATTCCAACCTTTAGACTTATCTGAAACACTTCAGTCCAAACTCACAGTCCAACATTTATAAGGAAGGTCACCAAACAAACATGTGAATACATTTATCATGTATTCTATTAAGACATGTTAATAAAACGAATTACCAGAAAACCATATTCAATATGTTCATTCTACCTTATTTCTTCTGTAAAACATATAATACTAAATATAATCCTTAAATCCATTAATGTTGTAAACTAAAACAATGATGGAGTAAACAAACCATTAATTAGTTTCTAGGTAGTCAATAATATACAATATACATTACCCAACTCAATTATCTCTTAGTCCAAAATAATTACCTAAGAATCAGAACCATATTAAGGTTTATCTTTCCCTCAATAATGTATTTTCCAAACTATTTCACTTGAAACTGTGTCACTTTACTTGATACCATAAAATATCTAATCTTTAATGAAATAGTACAACAGTATGATCCTTATTTATTTCCATAATTCATATAATCGGTACATCATTGATACAACACTCAAATGACGTAATTCTTCAATAACAACCTAATAACACTAATTATTCCACTTCATATGAGGTAGTATCATAACTTTCTTATTATCCAATGGTAGCATTTGGGGTATACTCTGATGATTGGGACATTGATTCGAGTAGTGTCCCAACTCCTTGAAGACGAAGCATTGTACATTTGAAACATTTTTCATACCCTTAAAATCACGTACTTGGTGTTCTTTTTTTAAAACTTATAACAAACACTGAGTCCTTCCAAGAACTTTCGAGTGTGATTATTCCTCATTTTTCACATTTGGGAAAATCATTCTTTTCCTTCTTCCCTTTATCCATCTTTCTCTCTACCACCCTCTTCTTCTCTGGCTTCCCTTCATAGCCATAGGACTCAGATAATTCTTTACATATCTTATAAACACATGATATTATTTCCTCATATGATGAGAATATATGGGAGGCTATTTTTCTTCTAAATGTTGGCTTAATGCTATGAAAGATATGATCCATCTTACTCTTTGGATCATGCATATTACAGGAGTTCTCATTCCTTCTACTGTGAACCATTTCTAAACAATGTCATAAACTAGGTTAGTTTATTAATCACAATCCATAATTCCGAACATGTAAAATACCTAACATAAATTGAAAATTTTATGCATATAATCCATAATCACATAACATGTTTTCTTTGAGGAAGTATTTACTCATAAATCATTTATAATTGTTTGTAAAGAAAATGTTAATTATCCTAAGCATATCCCCTATGAGTGTCGTAACCAAGAGTGCAACAAGGCATGTTGTCATGTAACGGGATACCTTGGGTCAAGAATGAAACTCATTTCCAGAGTCTTCACTCATAGGTACATCTATTCCGGAGCCGCCATTAACTTATTGTATCAAGACAGGGATTTATTGCTTGGAAAATTTGAAATATATATATATTACCAAAGTTCGAGGAAGTTCTTATATTCAAATCCTCAAAGTTTATCTTAGGGTAATGTTCTACAATCAGAGTTTTTATAAATCTAGTTTCCATGGTTTGTGCTAAACTACCTCTGATACCAACTATAATGCCCCGACTTCCGAATCTGAGAGTCAGTGCATTATTTTAATGCATTGGAATGATTACAATGAATTAAGTCTCGAAGGATCGATCAGTTTAGTATCCTTATATGTACTAGATACATACATGTTTTTTACATTACAATATAAAATGAAAAACAACAACATTTTGTATCATTTGAACACACTCAACTCCTTTATCTTATCCCTATATGTCATTCATAATATACTTCTTCGCATCCTGGAAAAAATAAAACATAGAAAGGGGTGAGCTTAGATTCTTAGTAAGGGTAAATAATATATAAGGAACTATAAACTTTTAAGGAAAGATGTGTAATAAAAACAAAATCCTTTTAAACAAAATCTTGAACATAATATGATAAAAATAAATCAATCATTATCATATTAACATGCACATGGATATTCTACTAGTTTAATAATAATATGTAATATCAAATTTCATAATGATGTAATTCATAATGCTGGACATTATAACCACATAGTTAAGGCCTCGTGCCAAGACTACAAATAAATATTTTTTCAAGTCCTTGTTCCAAGACACTAGTTTGTCTCATGAGACCTACCGAGGCATCGAGTGGCTATAGTAGGCCCCACCCATCACTTACTAAGTCCAGTGCATTCCTCATATGAAAATATTGAAACATAACATAAAAATTCGTATTAAAACTAGCATTATAAATGTCAATACTTTAGCTATAAACCATGAATGGTATTAAAATAACATACCCACATTAAAACATATCACAACTCATTAAATACAATATGTAATATTGTATTATAATAAATAAACCTTAATCAAGAATAATATCTAGTAAAGGATTTTGATATAGTTGAAAATGATCACTAAAAATCTTTGAGTGAAATACCCTTTTTTCATGAAATCATTAAAAAGTAACACAATTTATAAAGGAAGAAATTTAAAAGATATCTTTGAATCAAATTTTCCCATATACCTTTGAATGTTTTTAAAGGAATTAACATTTTAAATCATTCATGTCCATATAAATAAATCCATAAAACTATTTTTGAAAACATGGACATTAATGAGAAAGATTTAGAAGAGTAAATATTTAAAATATTTAAAATTATTTTTTAGTTAAAGAGGAACTTAAAGTAATAATTTTGAAAATTTCTTTATAAAACATGGACATGGATAATAAATATTTCCCAGAAAATACTTACACATAAATAATCTCGTAAAATAATGAGATTGATGAATTAACACTTACCTTGTACTTTTTTTATCAAGGGTACATTTAACCTCCTGTATAATGACCATAGTATGTTATTAAATTATACCATAACCATATTAATATTTATGATATAATACATTATTCATTTATAAATTTATACTAAAAATTTAATAATAATTTCCATGTTAAATTAACATTTAGGGTAATAATCTCTTTCTTTATCGTACGTGTTTTAACTTGTTATTTTTGGACGTATCACTTAGATAATAATTTAAATACTTCCAGAATGTAAAACATGATTTATATACCATATATATTTAGAATATAAATATGTATACTATAAAGATATATGAAATGGAAAACACTGTTTATGGAGACAGTAGGACATACGTACGCATAAAGTCTCTTTCTATTTTCATATCGTATTGAACAAAAGTAAGTGAATAAGATATATATATATATATATATATATACAGTAGCATTATTATTCCATATATTACATACTTATTAATAATATATTTTTTTTATAATCATTGTTTAAACGTGAATGTGGAAATGAATCTCATCGTGTCGTAGAGACGGTAATTCTTATGTACGTATGAGCGACAGTATCATTCTATTGATGATGAAATAATATGTAATTGGATGTTATATCATATATAAAAAATCATTAACATGTTATATTTATTATTTACATCAATTATACTCATTATTATACCCATACAAATAATTAAGTGTTGAATAACAAACTACACCACGATGTGGAGACGGTAAGCCGTACATACGCACGTATGGTGACTTTGTCATTCAAAGGATGGATAGAATAATAAATATGGTTTTACCATATTTATAATAACATAAAATTATGTATAAGGTACTGGATTAATTATTTTGGTATGGAAACAATAAATAAAGAGGAAGTGGAAGAAGAAGATAACTTTGTAAGAGGTGATGAAATTATTACCTCTACTTCGGCTGCTTCCTTTTGATTTGATCAAAAGGGCTCCCAAGGTTGGATTTCTGATCAATTTAAGGCCTCTAGGTACAAGTTAGCGTAGTTGGGAGGATATGTGAGCAGGGTTTGGCATATCAAAATGGCTTTAGAGGTGTTAAATTTAGAGAATGGTAAGTACCCTTTTATAAGAGAGATGAGGGTCACTTTACTAAAAGCATGAAATATTATTTAATTAATAAATCATTTTGGATTTCTAATGGCTTAAAATAAATTTATTTAAAGGATAAGGTGGTTATGGGTATAAATACCCTCAACCAATTGGTTTTAGACAAGTTTATGTCACCATATTAACCTTATCCTTTAGATTTAACTCCTGGTTAAATAGTTTAACTTTTAACAAGTCTTCTTGTATTATTATAATAAATGGTTAAAAAACTTACTATAAAAATACAAGAGAACCCAAAATGGTTAATTATTGACATATATATCCTTATCTAAGCACTTTGGTTGAACTTTAGATTTTTAGGAATATTATATCTTTTAATAATAAAGTATTTGTTTTAAAAATTAATTTATGTTAATGTGGACATTATTTAGTATTTGGTTTTTGTAAAAGTTATAACAAGTTTATTACTTCGAAAAAAATACATTAAATCAACCATAACATGTCATATTAACTTATAAAATTATTTTATGGCATCAAAAGTCTCAATTTACATTTATTTTGATATTTATAATATTAATTATTTTAATATTTCATTGATAAAGTAATTACTGCATCATCATTGTGTCATAAATAAATTTAATTATTTAATATCTAAAAATCATAAATAAAATACCATGATATAGGAATTATTTAAATATTTTTTATTAATATTTATAGTTGAAATTATCTTACGTATAACACTATATTTAAAATGTTTTAGTCATTAGAATTTGAATTTAACACTTCTAACTATTCTTTTAATAAAATAAAAATAAATGTCCTAATCTAATCCAAGTGGATCAAAAAGGATTATATATTATTACTATGTTTGATTTTGGTCTAAATAAACTTATAAAATATAATTATGACTTGTGTTAGGGTAATTATAATATCATTTTTACCTATAGTTACCCTATTTACTTTTAACTATTGTAAATAAAATTCAAAAATTACTATTCATAAAAATTATTTTCATTCTATTGAACCAAATTTTACTTACTGATGTAAAATGTGTCTCTTGTATTTTTTAAATTCAATAAACAAAAATGGTAAAATTACTTTTTATTCAAATTTGCAAATGTGCCTAGAAGGTGGGTAAAAGACGATAAAAAGTTCAATAAAATTTTATACATCTAATCTAATTATAAAATGGCTCCGATGAATTAAATTAAAGTTATATAGGTATTATGTATATATTTTTACTTAAAATAAATTTAAATAAAATAAATAATTATTTAAATAAAAAATCGGTTTTAAACAATAACGTATTGTTTTTCACTATTCATCAAAATTGAAAGTTCTCAGAAAAATATAAACAATTAACCCTAAGTTAATTTTGATATTATGAATTAAAAAATTGTGCATATTTTACAAAATTAAAAATATATAAGTTCCATTAATTAATTTAATATTAATTCTCGTTGTGAAAACCAAAAATTGGATTTTTAAAGAGTAAAAAGTATCAAAAGATTGACATGTGTTTATGTCCAGTTTAAATGTGAAAATAACTTATAATGATCTAAATTGTATTAGATGATATAAATATAATATAATTATACTTAAAAAACATTCAAATGTATAATTTAACACTATAAAGTATTTTTATTTAAAAATTTGTTTTCAATTAAAATTTAGTATCTTTCAATATTCATCAAAATATGAAAGTTATCAAAAAAACACAAAAAAAAATTATCCAACTAAAATTTCATGTACTTATTCTAAAGAATAATTTTATTTTCTAAAATTAAATATATAAAATTGTTAAATATTGGATCTAAAAACATTTCTCCATTAAAAGGTGATGAAATTGCATTTTTGAAAAATACTTCTTTTATCTTAAAAATGAATTTGTTCTTATATTATGACTATGAAACACATAATATGAATTATAAAATTATAGGGAGTATTTAAAATTCAAAATTCATTTAATACTATTCATAATCTCTTTTTGAACAGCTATTTTGGTAAGCTGTGGTGCATTCGCACTCGGTGTTGCGTATAGCGCAAGCTATTGAATTAATTTAAAGAGATAACATACTATGAAATATTGGGGTGTTACATAACACCACATAATTTTAAAATATGAATATCTTGTTAGATATAATATATGACATGAAACAATTAGATTATAAGAGAATGTAACACTCTAATACTTTATGATATATTACTTTTTAAATAAATGTTATCTCATCGATAGCTTGTGATGCACACAATACTGGGTTTAAATGAAACATGATGCTCAATAAAAAATAAAAATACTAATATAACATAACTAAAAAGTTGTTAGGTATTAATAGAAATGACTAAATTATGACAATTTAAAGTTTTAAAATACATTGAACAATTTCAATGATTATATATATATATTTTTTTTAAAATGAGAGTCTTTTGAAAGAAAAATAAATGTTTTTGAAAGAATAGAATTTTTATAAAAGGAGAGTTAGTAACACTTAGTGCACATAATTAAAAATTATTTTTTTTATTATTTTTAGAATGTTTAATTGAAAAAATTAACTAAACTTTTGAATTATAGCTGTCGAAATTATCTTTTGGTTGATTTTTTTTATAAATTTCAGAGCAGTTTTCATTTTTTATGAATAGGGAAGAATAATTATTTTCAATGAAAACTGCATTTTTATTAAAATTAATTACAAAGATAAATTATGAAATAGTTTTTTTTAAATTAATAATAATTCTATTATATAACAAGTTATCAAATTTAATTCAATGTAATTAATTTCATATTTAATCCTAATATTTTTTTAACTCTTCAAATTGTCTGTATAGAGAAATCATTTTGTCGACGTGCCTAAAGGTTTAATTTTAAATTTAATTCTACCAAATTGGAGAATTTATTATTGAAAAATGAATTAAATATTTGGAATCAGACTAATTTATATTATCTAATAAGTTAAAATAAATTATCTACCATCATGAATAGTAAAAAAAATAAATTAATTAATTATGTTAAGGATTAAACATTTTTCTGGGGGTAAAATTAATAAGATAAGGGTTACAATAGCCCAAAAAACTTTTCAAATTCCATTTTAACTAAAATATTTTGACATTGTAACATTTAAGGATTAATAATTAATCATTTCAAAGTTTTTTTACATTTTAAAAACACGGTTAGATATTATCCTTTTAAAAAAATTCAAGTATGTCCTTTTTACCACTTGTAAAAAGACCCTCCATTATCACTCCACTTCACACTTCCAAAACCCATTGGTTTATACAATAACTACCCATATATATTCATTACTCATCTCAAAACGTCCAATATTATTTTTTTGATCATTAATATGTCCTAGTATGGCTTATGGTGTATCCAAAATGAACTTTTCCCGAGTAGATGAAACATTCTTAAACGAATGTTTCATTTTTTTATTCTACCTCTTAATTAGATTCTTATTAAACCATGATTAAATAATAGATTCAGTATAATATATATAATAAGACGTTATTATGTTAATTTAATGACATATATTTATATCCACTACCATCAAATGTGAAATGAAACCGTTGATTGTGTCTACGGAAGACTATAGCCTCACGAATAATTGTAGATCTATTTCCATCGACACCTCTCACAGTTGGGTATAATAAAGTAATTAAGAAAATAATATATTTATGAAATTAATATATTAATTTAATTATAATATAATATCTAGTATCTTACCTTCCATCCTGTTGGAAAACAACAATGTTGCATGTGTGTACGGTGGACTACTGCCTCACGAACCATTCTGATGTGTTTTTCCCATATTAAGTTTTATTTGATTAGTAATATGTTTATAGTAAATCAATATATATATATATATAAATTCAACATAATTATTCCTTTGGTTTTATTATATCACATTTACCTTCTTACTTTCCATTCAGTGGGTGATATGATAACATCGCTCGTGTTTACGAGAGGCTATTGCCTCGCAAAGCGACGTGACTTGTTTTCAAAAAATATTCACATGGAAGGTAATACAGATTAATTAAGTTAATATATATATTTATATATATGTGATATATAAGACATAATAATTAATTTTTAAAATGTGATATATTATTTAACTTCCTTTTATTAAAGATTTTGTGAAAAAATGATACAATGTTCATGAAAATGTACGGTCTACCATATAAATGTGTGGTGAAATCCATTTTATATCTCTAACTTGTATAAATTACACTTAATAAATATATAATTAATATATATAATATTAAAATCATGGGTAACATTATGGATATGATGGAACCAATATCAAATATAAAGGACCAAAATTACTAAAAACATTCGAGAAAAATAAACCAGTTATAACCCAAAATAATGATTTAACAAAACGGTTCGTAAACTGGTCATAAAAGAATAAAAGAAAATAATATATGGTATTAAATATATTATTAAAGTTTTTAATTGATTTATAATTAATCTGTATCTATTATACATACAGTATGGACACATATGAAGTAAATCATACCTGATATAAGGGATTCTCATCTCACTTTTACTTCAATGAGACAAAGTCTATCTTCACAAATTATTTATTTTTTGGGGTGTATATATTACCCCCATTGATATGTTATATAATTATTATATTTTTATTTATGATATATAATGTTTCATATTATGTTATTTATTTTATGGGGCTTATGATTCAACCATTACCAAATTAGTAAGGGTTTATTTCACAATCGTATAATTATTTGAGAGTGTTTCAGTTTATATATCCCACCATATTGAGAACACAATAATTTAAAGTGTTCTTTATATGTTTTAATGTATACTTTCAAAAAATATATTTTTTCGAAATATTTTGTAGTTTTTTTGTTTTAATAATATTTTCAAAGTGAAAATTTTATTTTCTTAAAGAATATTTCTACAAATCATTTTATGGTATTCTTATTCATCAATGTCATCAGAAAATTATTGTACACATGATCAACTTAGTATATATTATATTGATATTATCATTATTATTTCTTAGTATGGTTAATGATCAGTTTGACTAAGGAAGTAATATTTTATTACCACTCACCATATTAATTTGGATGATTGAGAATTGTGTTCATTTGATTAGTGTATGTATTAATATTTCATATTCTAGTTTCTAAATATGAATTATTTTGTTTATTATGTTTTACTGAATTTTTATGAGGAATTAATTGTGCTTATTAACTGATGGGTAAGGTCTGGTTCTCGATAGCCCCTTGATGCATCAGTAGTTCACCTGAGAAAATCGATATGCCAAAGTAAATAGGTTTTTAACCATAGTTTTAAATTTTCTTGTGAAAGGTCTTGACAGTATGTTCCAGATGTTTGGGATTATGCATTCTCTCATTATGAGATTAGTTATTAATGTCCATGTGATTATTAAATTATTCCTAATATCCATTGATAAGTTTTAGTATAATGTTATTATTTATATATCATTATTTGATCCTCATTTAAAACTTACATACTATTCTTTATGTTCATGTTGTTGACTAAATGGAACTAGTTTCACTTATTTACCTTTCCATATTGATTGTGGTTTATTTACATTTTTTTGTAAAATTACCCTTATTGAGAATGTGATCTCACAAATTTCTTTTGTTTTATTTTATTTAGGTTACCTGGATGTGTTTTGTGGTTAATATGAAAGGGAATGATAATGTGAATAATTGAATTATCAAAGATAAAAATTAGGTATTTTTAGTTTTCAACTTTATTTTGAGGTTCAAGTATGTGTTCTTGTTAACATGACTATAAAACAATTCACCCCTTCAAGGTGAGTTCTATTGAATCATATTCTAATGTAATGAAGAAACCACTGACTCTAGGATAATAGGACCATGGTATTTATAGTTTTTATAAGAATATGTTTAGTATAATCCTTATGAACTATTCCTATGGAAAAATAGATTATGGGATATATGTCACATCCTCGATTTCTTTTTTAGTTATTTCTTATTTATTTTGTTCTTAACTAGGTTGATTACCTTTTCGTGGGTGTTTTTGAGAAAAATTTGGATTTTTTGTCCTTGTAGTAAGTGGTTCATGATTGGATCATAGTTAGTAGTAACCCTGCACTATACCATATAAAATTGTGTTCCCTAGAAATTTGGACCATTCAGTCTGTATGGCGTGTTTCACAGGTGTGAGACTAACCGTGCACCCAAAACTATGGTTATTTCTGGGTTACACGGTCATCTTTATGGGCGTGCGACCTTCCCCATCAGACCATGTGGCCAAACCGTGTAGCATATCAAGAACATAAAAATGTTTAATTTAACTTCCTAACCTTCCCCTAAATTTAACACCAAATCAACCAAAACGTATCCCATTCAAGATTCTCATCCATATGATCCACTCCCTCTCTTGTTGTCTCCTGTTTATCTATACATTTTTGGTTCTTTTGGTATGGATCCTTTAATATTGCTTCACGTAATCCCATTCTCATATCATTTCATCATACTTTCTGGTTTCTTATTCCTTCATTCGTGAGTTATTCTTTCTCCAACATATGTCTTGACCTATTGATGGATGAATCCTGGTTTCTTAGGTTTAATATTGATGGTTATGGTATGATCATTCCTTTATAGCTTCCCCTTGTAGTGAGGTTGTGTTTTTCCACTAGATTCCAAAAAATTTCAATGATTGATGTATGTCATTCCATGCTTTAGTAGTATTGGATTATTTTGTTATGCTTATTATGCTTTATAAATATTTCTATCAATCATGTGGGTGGTGAAAACATTAATTTCAAAGGATTTTGGTGTCTTTACAGGTTGAGAAATGATTATCCAAATGAAAATAAGTTTTTTAATGTATGTTTATAATGTTGAACAAGTGTGTGTAAGGGGTTTTGAAAATGGTTTTCATACATAGACTAAATGTTTGTATTGGGTGTTTTCAATATTGTAATTGTGTTGGGGAAATTAGTGGTTTATGTGAATTTTGAAGATGGAATTAATCATAAAAGATATCTTAGGTGACTATATGGGAAGACTATGACTAGTAATCTAGTTAGATAAGTGGGTTTGAGGAACGAATCCGTCTCACAGGATTGAAGATAAAATAATAACTAAATATATGATCAAGGTTAAAGACCCCTAGACCCTATTACAGTTTCCCTCTAGTGGCACGTGCATGGGGACTTTGTGGGTTATGGTTTCTATATCATGTCCCTGAGATATGTGGTTCCTAGGGTCCCACTAACACTAGTTCCATATGGACTTTTCATGGTGATCATATTCTTCTATTCTTATTGTCATCGTATGGTGGAATTTACATTCTAATTTAATTTTCAAATCATTATTTCCTTAATTTTTCCCCTAAAATGTGCCCTCTTACTTTTATAAAACATGCATGTTGATTTTTCCTATTATGTTATGACATGGAATATTTTTTTGGATGATATCCTACAAGGCATTGAATCATAACCTACATACACCCTATGGTGTATGTAGACCTTGATTAGTTTGACCTAGGTAATGGAAATATGTTCTATAGTGGTGATAGTGGTTCCACAATCTAGAGTTCCTCTTCTTTTAGGTGTTGGTAGAGGTGGATTGAGGGTGTTATCCCCATAGTTTCATATAGGGGTTTGGTAGTGTATTTGGTCCCCTCCCCATTTTGATGTGTTTTTTGGTTTATAATTTAAATGGTTTAACTTTTCATAGATGTATCACTTTTGATTATGGTTATTTATCATGTGTGTTGTTTTATTTTTGTTCGGTGTTTATGATTAATTATGTGGGATATATCATTCCCAATGTGTGTTATTTGATCACAAGAAATATTTTACAACCTGTGGGGATCAATAATACTCTTCAAGAAATTCCCCTGGATGGATCGAGTGTTGGGTTGGATAGTAACCATGATCAAATCATAAAAAATTGTTTCTAACCTAGGTTTCACCCTTTCTTTGTGTCATATTATTTGAAAGAGTCAAGA
The DNA here is from genome assembly GCA_963277665.1 of Viscum album. Taxonomy (NCBI): domain Eukaryota; kingdom Viridiplantae; phylum Streptophyta; class Magnoliopsida; order Santalales; family Viscaceae; genus Viscum; species Viscum album. Next base: position 1,408,827,528 of record OY728135.1, read on the forward strand.
TAGACCGGAGGTTAGACTATTAGGGCTTGTGGTTTTAATTGTGAGTGTGATTCCTAGACAACACACCTTGTAATGGGTCTTGAGTATCCATAGGGTGTTGGGAATTTATTTTATTCCTCCACCAGGTGAGGCGTATAGGCTGCAGACAGTTCATGGATACCAAACAGGTGTGGAGTGGTCAGACTTATTATTGTTCTTGTTTTCATTTTTATTTATAATGATGATTAAAATTTGATGTTGTAAAAAAAATTAGAAATTTGTGTTGGTTGTTTTAATAAATTTTTTATTCATGTCGCAATATACCACCCTAGATATTTCCTATGAAGTGGAGGGAAGTGGTCAGATAGATTTTTTCATTTTTAGTTGATTAGAGACTAGTGGAAGCAGCGGTTCAGGCTATCAAAGACTTGTGTAACTCAGGTCAGGGAAGTCCAAAATGATACAGGAAAGGAAAAAGATAAGGAGTTCTTTAAGAACAAGCCTTATAACATATAGGTTAGCACAGATCCCCATAAATATGATGATTAGATTAGTAAAATAAAAAGGATTTTTAGATTTCTTGACACACCTGAGGATGTTAAAATAAAATGTGCATTATTGTTGGAAGTCCCATTCAAAGGTGGTGGGACTTAGCGGTTCAACTCAGGACGTATGAGAAGATTGTTGGGAAGGATGTTGAGGTCATATTTAATAATAAGTAATTACCAAAGAACTTTTCCTTCTCTTGGACCTCAGAGTTAATGGATCTCTACCAGGGGGATCAGAACATGTTGGGGTATGCCAAACATTTAAATGAATTTGTCCATTTCTCACCCAAAATAGGTTCTAACAAGAGTTGATGGATCAACTATTTAAAATGGGGTTATGATCAGACATTCAATCCCAGGTCTTCTAGATAAAGTTGAACATGTATGCTGATTTGGATGATCATTATTTAATGGTGGATATTGACAACTCTGGAATGTATGGTTTCTCTAGATCAGTTTCAGTAGGGTTCAAGGAAGTGCTAGTTTTTTTAAAGAGAAGAGGAAACATGATGGGTAAGAAAAGAGGGGAGTGATAGTACATTCCATCCATCCCGACCATTTTTATTTAGAGATTTAAATTCTTATTCAATAATCTTCAATTAATGTTATAAGGATGGAAATACAAGGTCAACATGTTCAACTCTCTCCAAACCTTGTCATCATTGTGGGTTCATGTGTAATTTGTAGCAATTTTGCAAGGCGGAACACTCAAATCATGGTGGTGTTATATCTACAACCCCTAAGGGAATGTCATCCCAGTAAAAACCATTTAGGATAATGGGATCTTAATTTTGTGGTCATGGTGGTAGAGTAGGATCTTCAGCAGGGAAAAGTCATCTTAAGGTAGATCCATAGGTCAGTAGTCATCCTCAGGCTCAGTAAAAGACAATCCATCTTAATGCTACAGATCAAGCTCCAATGAAATCATAGGTAGGACTTGCAATAGTTTTAGGTGTGATTATTATTTCATCATCGATAGATATTGTTTTTTTACACTAATTTCTCTATTTATTTTATTTATACCCATCTTGTGGATTCGTTGAAGTTTCCAGCTGAGATTATATCGTATGTTATTAATTTAGTGACACCACTTGGTAATAAGTTAGAGTATTGTTCCAGGTTACCGTCTTGTGTACTCACCATGTTAGGGGTAAATATGAAATTTTATTTTATTGTTTTATAGATATAAAACTTATATGTTATCCTTGATATTTATTGGATGGTGCGTTTTCATAAATACATCGATTTTTATGACAAATGAGTGATTTGTTTTAGAACCCGATGGAAGCCCTCGAGGTTTCCATAGTGAATGGGATCCTTGACAAAGACGTTTTGGACCTCAACTTATAGAATTGGAAATACTTGTTTTTCATATCTCATAGATCATATTAGAGGATGATGTAGAGGTTTTGATGGAGAATTAAAACCTACAGTAGATGATTTCCCGGAGGTATTCCTAGATGATTTCTCAGGATTTCCACTTGAGTGGAATGTGGAGTTCCACAATTATTTTCACCAAGAACATAATCGATATCTATTACCTCATACCATATGGACCCCACCAATTTGATGGATTAAATATAGAGCTGGTTAATTTAGAATCTTGATGATTCATTCACCTAGGTCTCTCACCATGGACCACCCCAGTTCAGTTATCGAAGAACGCTGATGGATATCTCCAGTTGTATATCAATTACCAGAAGCTAAATAATGTTAGAATAAAGAATAAATATTTCTTTCCCCATTTTATGACCTATTTGATCAAATCAAGAGGGAAAATGTGGTTCTATAAGATCAATTTTTGTTTTGGGTATCATCGGGTTAGAGTTAGAGAGGTGGATGTTCCAAACACAACTTTCCAAAGAAGGTACAACCATTTTTAGTATTTTGTCATTCAATTCAGAGTGATGAATTCTAGATAATTTTTCATGCTTTTCATGAATAGGGTGTTCCATTAGTACCTATATTCCTTTATTTTGGTACTCTTTGATGAAATCCTAGTCTACTCTAGGATAGAGGAAGATAAATAGCAACACTTGAGGATTGTGTTGGGAACTCTTATAGATATAATTTTCTATCCTAGGATCTCCAAGTGTACATTCTGGATCAGGGAGATGAATTTTCTAGGCTATGTGATATTGTATCATGGGTTTTCTTTGGATCCCAATAAAATATAGATTATTATTTCATGGGAAAAACTAAATAATTTTTTCAAGATCAGAAGATTTTTGGGCCTGGAATTGTATTAGAGGTTTATTTTTTTAGAAATATATTGGAATTCATTACACATGATAGCACTTACACTGAATAGAGTGAATTTTGAATTGGGAAAAAACTGTTAGGCATAATTTGAGGAGCTTAAGAGGTGGTAGAACACAACCTCTATTTTTACCTTTATGGAGTCTAGAAAGGGATACATGGTCTATAATTATTTTACATGTATAGTTCTTGGGTGTGTAATGATACAAGATGAGCATGTGTTGGAATATATTTATCTACAGATCTGACCACATGAAATGAATTACACAACCCATGATCTATAGTTAGAAAAAATTATGCATTACTTGAAGTTGTATTGTCAATACCACATTGGGGACAAATTTGTGGTCTACTCAACCCATAATAGCTTGGTCTACATTTTATCCTTAAAGTCTCTAAATTTGAGGAAGAATCATCTGGTCAACAACCTTCAGGGGTCAGATTTTTTTATCATGTACACATTCAGTAAAGGTAATGTGTTAATATATACCTTGATAAAAAAATACTAATGTAGTAAGTGAAGGATCCCAGTGATGAGTGGAATTCAATGGGAATTTTTTCCCAGATGCATCTGGAGACCCAGGAGCATAGTAGATGTGTGTTCTTGTCCAATTTACACCTAGAAATCATCCTCGTGGATATTATTCAGCATCATTTAGTTGATTAGTACTTCTAGCGGTCTAGGTCATTCCTAAATGGAGGGGAGCTGCCCAGTGCATAGTATTTTTCTTCATATGGTGTTCTTTCCCTCAGGGTCGTATGGTGGTGATGTTGTCACTACCTAAGGTGGTGATGTATGATATCCACAAGAATAAATAGGACGTTCATCCTAGTATCAAAAATATGTTTTATGATGTTTTTCATCAATTTGGGTGGCTAGGTGTGAGATATGATATAGATTAATTTGTATTTATGTGTCATGTTTATTAGTAGTTTTAAACTGATCACCAAAATCCATTAGGTTTTCTTCATACATTACCCATTCTGAATTTAAGGTGGGAAGAGGTCTCCATGGACTTCATTATTCATTTACCTAATAAACCCCATGGAAGGAATTCCATATGGATAGGTGTTTATCATCTTACCAAGTTATCCAACTTCATTCCAATTAAATATTCAGTTAAAGTGGAAGAGTTGGGTTGGTCTTTTGTTCAGTGGGTATTGAGGATTCATGGTGTACCATTGAATATCATTTTATATAGGGATTCCCATTTTACCACAAAATTTTGGTATGGAATTTAGAATTCAAATGAGACATAGGTCAAGTTGAGAACGACATACCATTCTCAAATAAATGGTCATACATATTTGGTAAATCAAAATTTGGAATTCATGCTCTAATCATGTGTGATAGATTTCAGAGGCACATGGGATATCATTTTCGGATTGGTATAATTTTCATTTAAAAATATTTACCAGTACTTGATAATAATTTCTCCATTTGGGGTGCTTTATGGTCAATCATGTAGGTTACCCTTTTTTTGGGTAGAGTTAGGTGACAACTCGTTGATGGGAAGGAGTATCATAAAATAGATGTCTGAGATGGTTCATTTTATTATGAAGCATTTTATGATAGCAAAAAGTCTCCATAATAATCATGTATATCAATGATGTTGATCCTTGTAATTCTCAGTGGGTGATCGGGTGTTTCGGAATATGGACCCTTGTTTTGGTCACCATCGTCTTGGTGAGAAGGGAAAGTCAACTCTGAGTTATGTTGAAAATTTTTATATTACCAAGAGACTTGTTAAGGTGGAATACTGTAAAGAAATTTCATCTCCATTGACATAAATTCTTGAAATTTTCCATGTATCACAATTGAAGAATTACAATCCGGATCTGCCTCATGTACTAATTTGTGAAGAGATGGAGCTAGAACCTGATCTGTCTATGTTTGAGTGGCCAATGAAGATTTTGGATTCCAAGGAAAATGTGATTTGTGGAAAGTTCATAAAATTGGTTCATGTCCTTTTTCATCATGGTAGCAATCATCAGGAGACATGGGAGCATAAATTTTGGGTTGAAGAGAAATACTCATTTTTTTTCTCTGATTAGGATTTGGAATCACTTTCCATGGGTGGAATTTTTTCATACAGGGGAGAATTCTTACATTCATGATATATTTTTGATTTATTGTATTGTTTATTTTGGTGTTACATTTATTCCAAATATTGTACAATATATTTTAAGTGAAAAAAATATTTTTTGTACCTGAAATAAGGTGGAACACAGTTGGAACATGGTTTGGAGAAATTATGCATCAACCCAAAAGTGATTGTTCATCCTAGAAAGTGTGATATTCTGAGTCGCACCACCTATCGTATGGGTGTTCAGATAACTATGTACCTATTCTAGTGGTTTAATCTATGGATAATGGTCAACTTAAGAGGTTTGAAACCATCCCTAGGATACTATGAAGCCTCTTTTTTCCTTGGAAGGAGGTTCCTCACGATTATCGCGCAGTTGGGAAAACCATGGAGCATACCCATAACATAAAAATATTGAATTTACCTTTGTAAACTTCCATAAATTTAACATAGAATCCACCCAAATTGACCCCATTAAGGATTATCATCCCAATAATCCTCTCCCTCTCCTTTTTTCTCCCTTTTATCTCCAAATTTGGGGTGGATTGGTGTGGATTCTTCAACATTCCATCAAGTAAGCCTCTTCCCCTATCATTTAATCCTTCTTCTTGGTTTCCTATTCCTTTTATATTGAGTTATTATTTATCTATAGGATTTTTTGACCTATTGATGTCTCAATATTGGTTTCTTGGATTTAATCATGATGGTTATGGTATGATCTTTAATTTATAGGGTACCCTTGTGGTGTGGTTGTGGTTTTCCAATGGATTGAAAATTTCCCAAGATTGAGGTAGGTGATTTCATGATTTAGCATTATTGGATGATTTTTGTATTCTTTCTATGATTTATAAATATTTTCTATTAATCATGTGGGTGGTGTGAACTATGTTTTCAAACAATTTTGGTGTGCATGTGGGTTGAGAGATGATTTTAGAAATGAAAACAGTTTGTTTTGATGGATGTTTCTAATGTTGACCATGTGTGTGTAAGGGGTTTGTAAAATGGTTTTATTTTTAATAATGGACGTCTATATTGGTTTTTTTCAATTTTGGAATTGTGTTTTTGAAAGTGATGACTTATGAGACATGTGAGGATGGAATTTTTCACAAACAAAATCCTAGGTGACTAGATGGGTGGACTAGGACTTGTATGCTTGTCGGATCGGAGGGGAAGAGTCCAAGTTCCATCAAGAAGGATTAAATATAAAATAATAACTAAACATATGATGGTGGTTGGAGACCACTAGACCTTGTGATTTATTACCTTATAGTGGATCACTCATGAGGATGCTCTTGGTTATGGTTGTTATTCCATGTCAACGAGGTAAGAGGATCCAATGTCCCATTAACACTATTTCCTTAGGGATTTTTATGGTGCTCATATGATGTTTTTGTTATTGTTGGCTTATTGTTGACATTAATTTCTAATTTAAATTTGTAAGAATTTTTTCCTTAAAATGTATTCCCTAAAATGATTCCTTTTCCTTTTATAAAGATTTCATGTTGATTTGTCCTGTTATGTTATAGAATGAAATATATTTTGGATGATATTATGTTGGAACTTTCCTAACACCCCAAATACACCCTAAGGTGTATGTGGACCTTGTTATGTTTGACCCTAGTAAATTAAATATATTTTGTGGTAGTGATGTTGGATCTGGTTGCTAGAGTCCTTCTCCTAACAGGTTTTGGTGGAGATGGCTTGAGGATTTTTTTCAATATTGTTTCATTGATGTTTTTGGTAGTGTATATTGGTTCCCTATACATATTTATGTTTTAGATTTTGATTAAAAATTTAAATGGTTTAACTTGTTATATATTTATCCCTTTTGATTACGATTATTAATCATGTGGTGATGTTTCATTATTTTCAAAGTTTATGGTTAATTATGTGGTAGAAATTGTTCCCAAAGTGGGGTGTTGGATGACTAGACACTGGTTTTCCATACTGTGGGGATTGGGAACTCTCTTTGGGCCATTCCATTAGATATCATGGGTATACATTTTGATGGAAACCCAAAATAGTTCATGAAAATATTACACTATGAATTTATGTGAGTATAAGTCTATTTATAGGATAATATCATAATGTTTTGGTAAGATGGAGATTTTGTGGCTTACCTGAAAACACATCCCTATCAGGATACTATATCTGGACATGGTTCTATCAAAGATTCACCTAGGGGTAATAACTCAGAAAAAGGATAATTGGGAATGACTCGGGTCATACTAGTATATGAAAAGGGGCCTTACTGAGCACATGGTTTGACACTCCCTAAAAAAATTAATAGGATATTTCATAATTTATTTACAAACCATTATGAAGGATTTAAAAATATATTTAGTATTTGAATAAAAAATCCAAAAGAAACAATGTTTATTATTATGATATTAGCTATCCATAAATTTTTTAATTTATATTATGTTTTCCATTAGTATTTTTATTAAACATAATATTTCATAATTTTATGATCTATTCTTATATATTCCATTGTTTATAAATGAATCTTGGAAGAACAAAAAGCAACTGTATCTTTGAAATTAATCCAAAGAGTAATAATAATCATGTCTTTGATGGAATAAAGCCAATCCTTCAAAAGAAACTTGTATCCAAAACATTGTCATCATGCGAGGAAATGGTATCTATTTCTATGAATTCATAGAAATAATTATACAAGTATTAAGGATTAAAAAGGATGAAATATAAGAAGAGGATGAAAACTAAAAAAATTAATAAGGGAATGAAGGATTTCACCACATGTGAAAATTATGGAAAGAAAAAAATAGGTGCATGAATAAAGGGAATGGGAGTTTTCTTCAAGTGTAGAGAGAAAGGCCATCAGGTTGGTGAATGATCAGGTAAGAAAGAAACCTTTTATGATCATTGTTTAAACTGTATGGTGTTGGGTCACTTTACAAAATTAGTCCCCAAGTGTCAAGGGAATATACCATAAAATAAGCCAATGGATCAAAGTCAAAATTGTATTATTAATATAAAAAAGTGAAATGATTAAAGTGGTTGTGTATTTATATTCAAGAATTATGTTGTATAATTATTATATTAATGAAATTATAATTATAATAATCTTGAAATAAACAAGGATTTTACTTAGTAGTTTGAACACATATATTGACTAGTACAATGAAGTGTGATACAGTGGAAGGTTGATCTTTTTGGAAAGCATGTGATTTGGGGAGGATAACCCTTAATATATTCTAGATATAATAATTATAAAGAGGTTTTTATTGCATAATTGGTTAGGGAATTTATATTTTTTATCATCCCATCTAGAGGTCAATACATGTTTTATTTTGTTTAATATATTCAACAACCTAATATTTTATTTTTTTAAGAATTAATTTTTTCACTATGGTCTTATAGTGATCAAGGTATTCATATATTTTTAATGTGACATTAGGAGACACTGTATATTTTATTTTTAATATAATTTTATGATTATTTTTGAAATTCAGTGACCTCCCCTCTAAATTTTTTGTCATTTAATTTGGTCATACATATTTTATAAATTTATTGATATTATATATTTATATAATGGATTAAGTTTTAATTGTTTCCATTTCTATGAAGGTATTTAATATTAAGTAATTATATTGGATAACTTATTCTAGTCACTTTGGTTTTATTAAATATAGGTGGAATAGTTTTTTACCCATTCATGGATCTTATAATCCGATAAAAGTTAATTCTAGTGCATTAGACAAAAAAAGAATCATGGATATTAACTTAATGGAGTAATAAATATACTTTAAATTGATATAAGAACAACCAATGGATGAAATATAAGTATAATTTCTAGTGGTATATATCATAATATTAAAATAATTATTCAACTATAAGAAAACAAACTTGAAAAAAAACGTTATACTAGTACATTATTTATGAAAAACCAATTGTCTTTTTCACAAATTATCAGATTATGTTTTTGAGGGCCTTAACATTTTAATGATTATTCATTTTATTATTATCAACAATATTTATCACTATTAATAATTATTTACACTTTTCTTCCATTTCCATATCTTCACTTTCCATAAATTTTCTCTTATTTCAATTTTTAGCACCCTCATTTACAAGTAAGTACCTATTTATTTATATATTTTAAGTATGTTAAGGGTTTTTGAGATGTTTGGGAGGGTTTTGAGAATATTTGTATGTTTTGGGAATTTTAAAGTGGTTCACAGTTTGAAAACGGTTAGTAGAAACATTAAAATCTATCTAGGAAACTGTGTAAATTGAAACAATGAGCTCTAGGTTGGCGCAATATTAGGTGCAAGGTTTTCCCAAACCATACAACCACCCAGAAAAAACCATTCTTATTGGGACATAGGTATTCTGAACAGTTGGCACATATTTTTTCAAACCATTCAATCCAAACATGTGAGGTGTTTCTTGATCCAGAGGCTTGTGCATGGTTAGCATACAGTTTCCAAACCATCTGCTCTGACCGAACGTTACTAAAATTCAGATCTTCAAATTTTGGAATAAACTTTTTTTCATTCTAAATGTAAATTTTTTCCCTTAATCCTACAATAACTTAAACCTCCCAAAGTTTATTAATATCATTTTTTTGATTCGAGAGTGATTTGTTGGCAGTTCTTGGGGAGTCGAAGCCTAGTTTCTTTGGTAAGTGCACATTTTGAGTTGTTTTTCCTTAGTTTTATTATTATTATCTATCTTATATTCATGAATCTAATCTTTTGAGGAATTATAAATGGTGTGTGATTATAATTATGATGAGATATGGATGTATTTATGTTAAGGAACCAGATATAAGGTGTGTTTCTTAAGTTTCAACCTAGTTTTATTGAAGAGTTTGTGTCATTAATCATTTTAACTATAGTTTTCTTGGTTGGTGGCTTCACTCTAGAATCCTCTTATTCGAAATTTAAGGCTTGGTTTCAAATATTTTGAATTTCTTGTAATTTATTTTTAAAATATTTTTGTAAATCTTTGTTGAAACCTTCTTTTTCCATTGTTTGGAAAATTATTAAAATTGATTGTTGTGAAAAGTGAACTGATTCATGATTTTAAAATGATGTTTTAAAATATGGATAGGTCTTGATTCATGGATATAGTTTGATAGAAATATTTTCAATATAGGGTAGGTGTGGTTGAAATGGATTGAAATGGTTTATTTAGTATGGTTTTGTCATACACGAGCTAGTGTGAGTTCATACTTTTGACGTAACGCTGAATAAAGTGCTTGTACCATTGGAGTACAATGTATGTTACTTTAATGTCTCAACCCTAGTTACCCAGAGTCGATGAATTATTAAATAACATTGGCATCATAAAAGGAAATCTTTTCTCAGAATACTGATCAGTTTAGTAGCCTTGTAAATACTAGATACATTCATAAAGTCAAAATTACAACTTGAAAAGAGAAACAACACTAAATTATTTCATTGAAAACATCTAATCTTCCTAGATTATTCCTTCAAGTCACTCATAACTAACTTCTTCACATCCTATAAAAAAATAAAACATAGAAAGGGGTGAGATCAAATGATCAGTGAGGATAACAATATAGCGGCAACTTTCATAAATAAGCATAAACATTTAAGGCAATGCATAACTAAAACAAAATCCTTTTAAACATGAACATCAGCATAATATGGCAAAAAATGAAATAATTCCATTTACTTATTCACATGGATATTCTACTAATCGAATAATCACATGCAATATCAATAACCACTTTCATAATGATGGAATGCATAATTCCAGACTATCATAACCACATAGTCAAGGCCTTGTGCCAAGACTACAAATAAGATTTTGTCAAGGCCTTGTGCCAAGACACTAGTTTGTCTCATGAGACCTACCGATGCATAGAGGAGCTATAATGGGCTCCACCAGTCACTTAATAAGTCCAATACATTCCACATATGAAAGGATTGAAACATAACATAAACATTCGTATTAAAACTATTATAAGAAATGTCAATACTTTAACCACAAACCATGAATGGTATACAAATAGCACATCCACAATCAAACATAACTCATTCGATACAATAAAAAAGATTGTATTGTATCATATTAAACTCAATCAAGAAAAATGAAGGATATTGACATAGATTAAAATAATCATCAAACTATTAAGAGAAATATCCCTCTTTTTCTTGAAAACATTTAAAAGTCACACTATTTGTCAAGAAGCCATTTAAAATAGATTTCTGAATCAAAGTGTCCCATACCACTTTGAAACTTTTAAAAGGAATTTTTATTTGAAAACTTTAATTTTCATATAAATAAATCCTTGAAACCATTTTTAAAACATGGACATTAATGAGAATGATTTAGAATAATAAATCTTTAAAACATTTTAAAATGATATTTTAGTTAGAGTTCCTAAGAAAAAGGGAGACAGTTGAATACAAATAATTAGGTAATAAAAACGTTTTAATATCACAAAAATAAATGGACTCATGATATACTATGTCAAAGTACATTGAATACACCATATAAAAGTGAATTGATGTATAACAACAAAGAAGTCTCAATGGAATTTAAATTGAGATGAAATCTCTTATAAAGACCATATCCTTAAGTTAAGGATAAATCAATGACATAATTATGTGTGAAAAATATAAATAAACTACATATGATTGGTTATTCAGTGTAAATCAATCAGAGGACATTCACACATATTCTTGTAAAAACAACACCAATGAATTGGATGTTTAACTCAATAAATAGAGATTGAGTGAAAATTACTCTTATCAAGTTCATATAGATGACTTGATAATATCTAAATGGAGTGATTATGTGTATCAAAAGTATATCCATATAAAGGGGAGTGGAATTTATGACATAAGTATATTAATAGTGATTTCACACATAATCTTGGAGTAAAATAATCAACGAAGTATGCGTAATGCCGAATGAGTGGAAATTGAAATTTCAAATTCCCTTATCGATTTGGTAACTTAAAAAACATACACCCATGAAAGAAGGATCATACAATGATGATGTAAATATCCATAAATTAAAGTATATTACTCAATGAATACAATCATGGGATTTAAACACACCACATGCAATGAATAAGTGGTGAACAATGGAAATCTCACGGAATTAAAAGTGAGATAAGAAACCCCTTACCTCAAGTCCGAGTTGTCTTGTGTTTTCATTGTTATTCTCTAATAATAAACATAAGTTAATTTATACATGATTAAGTAAACTTTTCAATTTTATTATTCCTTTTATATCACGTATTACCTTTCTGTAATAATTAGTTAATTATTTGATTTCATATTGGATATTTTATTGTTGTTTGGAACGTGAGTCAAAAATGAACTTGTTATAATTAAAATTTGTCCATGTGGTAAAAAGTACATTATATCAAGAATGATATAAATGATTTAGATATCATATATATAATATATATCCATAATATATATGTATTTATAATAGTACATAACATTTGGAGATAAGAATTGAAATTCACCTTTCATGGAGATGGTAAGCCGTACGTACGCATGAACAATACTTTAATTTCTATTTTTTTTATTTTAATGTAATTAAAACATAATGATACATAGGTATATTATAATTCCAGTATAATATCATATTATATATGTTTTAAATAATTTAGTTCACTCTATCCTTTATATTTTCCATGAATGTCATGAATGAATCATATCACCTTGAGGGGGCAGTAGTCCGCACTTCCTCAAATGAAATTATCATGGTCACACATATTGGAAAGCATATTGGTGTGTATTAAAAGAAAATTACAAATCCATAGAGAAATCATAAACATAATATACATGATATATAAATACAGTTCCATCATAATGGCCACCATAAGAGGTGGTAAAAGATAATCGAACAATCATCGTTTCGTGAGGCGTTAGTTTTCCATCTATAGAAACATTGTGTTCTTCACCCATTAGATGGAGGTGTGTGTAAGTGTAGATAAAATACTTCTTATAAAAACATAATAGTATATTTAAGATACTTGTTTTGTTACAAAATAAAGGAATAAAAAGAGTTCATGGGGTTGGAAAAGTAAAATAAAAGAAATGAATTTTAGAGAAACTGTTACCTTTAATTTGGGTAACTCCCTTTGGATTGAACCGAAAATACTTTTTGAAGTGCCTTATTTTTAAGTTATGGATTCTAGGTGGAGGAGGGGGATATAGAGAGATTAATTTGGTATAGGTTGGATGCGTGAAAAGTCTTGATAGGTGTGAATAATTGGTTAGAAGTGGTCTTTTTTTATAAGGGATAGGAGGGGCTCTTTAGGAAAGTGTGAAACTATAATTTTATTATAAACTTATCTTTGGTTTCAAAAGGTCCAAAACACATTAAAGTAGAAGATAATATGACTAATATTCTAAATAAAATAATCCAATCAGAATTAGAAATGTTTTGGTTAATATTTTAATCATTATAATCTTATTTATTTAATTCATCTATTAAAGAGGTAAACACTGCATCATTATTGTGTCATAAATAATTTAATTTATTTTATGTATAAAAATTATATAAAAAAACCATGATGAAGGAAATATTTTCATATTTATAATGAATATTTATAGTTGAAACTATAACCTATATAACCCCATGTAAAAATTAATTTACTAAATGATATTTGTTTGTGTCATTTTTGTTTTTACTTTAAATTAATTAATCTAAAGAGTCATTATCACTTTGAAGTGGCTCCATGGGGTCCCAGAATCGACCCAAGGATGCCCATGGTCGGTCATGACTCATCCAATAAGTTTAGGACAAGTGTTAAGGTAATTCTGTATTATTATAATATAATCAGAAAGCTTAGGGCAGAGCCCTTATTATTAATAGAAAATAAAAGAGCCATTTTTAATGGGAGAGGGTAACCCATTACATGCCCGAAGGCCAGAGACAAACAGCCAAACCTCAAAAAAAATAGAATCACACTCACATCCAAGATGAAGCTGACAAAAATCAGACCACCAACTCCCTAAGAGGGCAAGACGCAAATAAGAAAACGCACAACATGAATTTGAAAACGTCTAGAGATGACCTCAAGCCTCCATGAAAGAAGCCGGAAGAAGACGGTGAGGATAGATCTGAAACACCGCACAAATTAAACTCCTCACCCCCAAAAATAAAGCTGAGAAGACCAAAACTCAAACGCCAAAAACCCTATACTCTTCCGCCCATGCCACCGAGAAGAAGCTGAAGGCCGTCCTTGCTCTGAAACGCAGCAAGCAGATCAGAATCCTCACCGTCGTATGACCAAGCCAACTAAATCGCGCTTCCGAACCCTAGCTGCACCGCCGCACAAAGTTTACAAATAAAACCCATTCCACCAGCGGAAAGTGAGCCTACCGGATCCAAACAATGCCGATCCGCGCCCTAATTCGCATCCAAGCCATATCCAAATGTAAGCCGAGACATGACGCCGCCACACAGGAAAGGACGCCAAGATTGAACCGGCTTCATAAAGACCTGAGCTGAGCCGAGACCAGGACCGTTGATGCTGAGACCACCTTAAACACCATGGAAAACCACAATCCAAGCCAAGATCCATCACCTGAAGATCCGATCCAATCCAAGGAAACCACCGCTCAGAAAACAGATCTATAGTATAAGATGAAGTTGTCGCCGCTTTCTTCCTTGGATCGATACCGCCAAGGCCCTCCGCACTCCTACTATGCCGCCAGGAAGCAATCAGAAACCCAAGGGTGCTCCAGTGAGCGGATATCCTGAGATCACCCCTATTATTATTATAATAATATAGTTTTTACCATGAATTACACTATTTACCTTTAACCGCGGTAAATAAAGTCAAAACTTACTATTCACCAGAAATTATTTTAATCTTATTGAACCACATTTTATTTCATGATATTAACCATGTCTCTCAGATTTTTGAAATTCAACTCACAGAAGCGGTAAAATTTCATTTATATGTGAAAGTCACTTTTTTAACGACTACTAAGTGGTTTCACTATTCATCAAAAATTGAAGTTTTTCAGAAAAATTCCAAAAAATCAGCCTAAGCTTTATTTGATATTCCGAATTCAAAAATAATGTCTATTTTTCCAAATTGAAAACATAAAAGTTTCATTAATTAATTTAAAATTAATTCCTGTTATTAAAACAAATAGAGTGTTTTTAAGAAATAATAACTATCAAAAGATTGACACCTGTTTATGTCCAATTTCAAAGTGAAATTAATTCCAATGAACAACATTAGATTAAATGGTAAAAATATATTCTAATAACACTTTAAAACAAATTAAAAATATAATCTGACTATATAAATATATTATATTAAGACACATTTTTGAATTAAAATACAGTATTTTTCACTATTCATCAAGAAAATGAATTTTATCAGAAAAATACCAAAATTTTACCCAAAGTAAATTTTGATGTCCCGATTATAAATAAGAATTTTATTTTGTAAAATATAACATATTAAAGAACCAAAAATATATTTAAAGAGGGTTCTCTGTCAAAAAGCGGTAAATTGGCCCTTTAATGAATATTAGAGTATTTACGCTTAAAATCGAATTCCTTTCTTATTTTAAGCCTCTAAATTTTATTGGATAAATGTAAAAACATTTAAAAAACATATATAATCATAATTTAGTTAGTTATATTCATTTCTACTAATAAAATGTCTTAGCATTAAGTACCATTTAAAATAATAATATTATATTATTAGTGTGCAATGTAAGATTTCAAAGAAACCTATTTTGGTGTATCAGGTAAGCCATCGAACATAGCATCCCCTTTAAAATTAACATTTAATTAAAAAATATTAAAAAATATGATAATTTATTATTCATTATTTATCCAGGATGTTACATCCTTCCCCCCTTTTGGGAATTGTGTCCTCACAATTCTAAAAATGGGTTCGGAAACTTCATTGAAGGCCCCACATCAGAAAAATATTCAATAAAACTATCACTTTATAATAAATTAAGATAAGTAAAAAGGTTTCTTGAGACAACAGATACTAGGATTCCATGAAAACATGGATATGGAGGAGAAAACAAAGTGTCATGTTCTGATGGAGAGGGATAGAAAACATGATCTGGAGAATGTTAACAACAAGAAAACCACAAACTTGTGATGGGACAAAGGGTAATTAGTTTCCAAGTAGGAAAATTAAATGGACAAAAAAAATTTGTTTTACGTTACATTTCATAAAGTTAAGGAATTTATTTCTGATATTTAATAAGAACATAAAGATGTATACTTACTTTTTAAGAAGAGTTTCATTCTTTAATAAATTTCTTCGACTTAATATTTTTTTTAAACAATGAGTATTCAAGAAGACTTGGTCACACTGGAAGCGATAGAATAAACTTCTAGAGAATCACATGATCTAAAAAGGATAAACTATATGTTTACCTTGTCTTTAGAGATTAACGACCACCAAAATGGTTAGTAAAAGATCAGATGATCCCCAAAAAGTATAATCCTTTAGATAAAGAAATATTAATCCTAATTTATAAAATTAAACCAAAAATACCCAAAGATCAATAAATATCATTCAATAAAAAATTGTCCTTAAAATCCATCAATATAATCTAAACTAATTTTGAAACACAAAACATAGAAGAATTTGATTACATAGTCTTCCACGTTAAATTGTATCTCCAAATGACATTAACTACTCTTAAAGTCAAATACTTAAAAGTAATTAACCAAATCAGATATTCTCTATTACTGGTTAATAATTTACATAAATTACCCAAATCACTATAATTCCACAATAAAAACATAGATTAAAATCCACCATTACTCCTTAAATTAAATCCCATAGTATTCTATTTTCCTTGGGTATATAATGTTCTCAACAAAGTGAACGTCTTCTAAATAACATTTATCACTTAATCACTAAATAATTTTCCTATACTAAGGGTATTCATTTGATAAGACACAAGATCCCAAATCATCTTACTATTTATCAATAAAATCATTTAACTAAAAATAATTAGTCACACTAACATGGGACTTCACGTAGTCCAGTGGTAGGCGATAAATCCCAATCACACTCTGGTTGTGGGTTTGATTCCCACAGCTTTGTCCGAAATGATGGGTTGTCACACGGTCTACGTGTTGTCCTTTTTAGAAAAATATATTTTATAACATTACCAAAATGAGATAAATTCCTCAAAATAACCATAACATAATTTAACCACAAATATTATCTCATACCTTTCATTTTCATCCCAAAATATAATAACCTGTAATTGCCTCAAACCCATTGATCGTATAAAACCAAATGGTTATTTATAACTATATCGATAAGAGAAAAGATAATTCTTCCTCAAATATCACTTTCACATGACTAACTATAGGATTAAAAGTACAAGAGAAAATTATTCCAATGTAATCCCATCAACAAGGAGAACTAAAACATTTAAACATTTCTCTAACCATTTATTTCCCCATAGCTTATTCTTTGACCAAGAAAATTTACTATAGAATAGGGCATTCACTTGGGTAATGGCCAGGCCCCCTACATTTACAAAAAATGACTGTAAATGGATTTGTGGGACCATATTTATTTACTTCCATAGTAATCTTTATTTTTCCTTGGAAATTCTTCACTTTATGTCCTTATTTCCCACACGTAAAGCATTAATTTTTCCCACTGAGACACTTTCCTGGGTGTCTCCTTCCACATTTCCTGCATGATGGAAATTTAGGATTCTTTTCTCCATGGTATCCACTGCTGGAGCTCTTATCATTCATCACCTTTCACTTATTTTTTGAGTCTGGGAGTTGGTTAATATATATTTTGTTGATCATATTTTTGGAAAACTTATTTGTCATGAACACAATATCTTTTACACCAATCAACATTCCATTTTGTTGCTCATTTCCACCATCATTACCAACTGGTACATCATTCTAAAAGTTACTATGACTTCCTTGGAATCTAGCCATTGACTAAAACCAGAAAGCATTGTGTGAGTAACAGTAGTCATACAATCATTTACATAATATCATGACACAATATTTTTAATTTTGAAACACCTTAGGATTAACCAAGGTCATTTATTCTCATCTTATATTAAAATCCTTCAAATAATTTTGTAAAGAAAATGTAAATTATCCCAAGAATATTCCCCTGGGAGTGTCTTAACCAAGAGTGCAGCAAGGCTCGTTGTCGTTCACTATTTCCCGTTCGAGTCTAGATCAAAGCGGTGTTTTCGGGTTTTACCCCTAGGTACATCTGTGCCAGATCCACCTCTACCTGCTCGTATCCATAATGGGATGTATTGCTTGGAAAAATCACAAAATCTCTACAATACCAATATTTTAGGAAGTTCTTCTATATTAATTCTCAAATTCTATCTTAAGGATATGTTCTCTAATCAGAGATTATCTAAATATAGATTCCAAGGTTTGTACTAAACTTCCTCTGATACCAACTGTAACGCCCCGACCCCATTTACCTAGAGTCGGTGCATTATTAAATAACATTGAGATGATATAAGGAAATCTTGTACCGAAATACCAATCATTTTAGTATCCTAGGAAATACTAGATACATTCATAAGGCTAAAATTACAACTTTAAAATAGAAACAACACTGAATTATTCCATTGGAAACATCCAAACTTCCTATATTATGCCTGAAAGTCACTCATAACTAACTTATTCACATCCTGGGAAAAATAAAACATAGAAAGGGGTGAGATCAAATGCTTAGTAAGGATAAAAATATAGCCGAAACTTTCATAAATAAGAATAAACATTTAAGGCAATGCATAACTAAAACAAAAGACTTTCAAACTTGAACATCATCATAATATGGAAAAAATTAAATAATTTCATTTACTCATTCACATGGAAATTCTAATAGTAGAATAATCACATGAAATATCAATAACAACTTTCATAATGATGGAATGCATAATTCCAGACTATCATAACCACATAGTCAAGGCCTTGTGCCAAGACTACAAATAAGATTTTGTCAAGTCCTTATGCCAAGACACTAGTTTGTATCATGAGACCTACCAATGCATCGAGGAGCTATAGTGGCCTCCACCTGTCACTTAATAAGTCCAATTCATTCCTCATATGAAAAGTTTGAAACATAACATAAACATTCGTATTAAAACTATCATACAAAATGTCAATACATTTACCACAAACCATGAATGGTATAAAAATAGCACATCCACAATCAAACATAACTCATTAAATACAATAAGAAATATTGTATTATATCAGATTAACCTAAATCTAGAATAATGAAGGATATTGACATAGATTAAAATAATCATCAAACTATTGAGAGAAATACCCCCCTTTTTCTTGGAAACATTTAAAAGTCACACTATTTGTCAAAAATCCATATAAAATAGATTTCTGAATCAAAGTGTCTCATACCACTTTGAAACTTTTAAAAGGAATTTTAATTTGAAAACATTAATGTCCATATAAATAAATCTTTAAAACCATTTTTAAAACATGGACATTAATAACAATGATTTAGAATAATAAATCATTAAAACATTTTAAAATGATATTTTTGTTAGAGTTCCTAACCAAAAGAGAGAGACTTGAATACAAATAATTGAGGTAATAAAAACATTTTAATTTCATGAGAATAAAGTGATTCATGATATACTATGTCAAAGTATATTGTATACACCATATAAAAGTGAATTGGTGTATAAAAATAAAGAAGTCTCAATAGAATGTAAATTGAGATGAAATCTCTTATAAAGACCGTATCCGTAGGTTAAGGATAAATAAACAATATAATTATGTGTGACAAATATAAATAAACTCAATATGATTTTATATTCAGTGTAAATCAATCAGAGGACATTCACACATATTCTTGTAAAAACAACACCAATGAATTGGATGTTTAACTCAATAAATGGAGATTGAGTTAAAATTATTCTTATCAAGTTCATATAGATGACTTGAGAATTTATCAATAGAGTGATTATGTGTATCAAAAGTATATCCACAGAAAGGGGAGTGTAAATTATGACATAAGAATATTAATAGTGATTCCACATATAATATTGGAGTAAAATAATCAACGAAGTATGCGTAATGTTGAATGAGTGGAAACTGAAATTTCAAATTCCCTTATCGATTTGGTAACTTACGAAACATACGCCCATGAAAGAAGGATCATACAATGATGATTTAAATATCCATAAATTAAATTATATTACACAATTAATACAATAATGGGCAGTAAACACACCACATGCAATGAATAAGTGGTGAACAATGTAAATCTCACAGAATTGAAAGTGAGATAAGAAACCCCTTACCTCAAGTCTGAATTGTCTTGTGTATTCCTTGTTATTCCTGAATAATAAACTTAAGTTAATTGCTAATTTATTAGGAACACTTTTCAATTTTATTATTCCTTTTATATCACTTATTACCTTTCTATAATAATTAGTTATTTATTTTATTTCATATTGGATATTTTGTTGATGTTCCAAACTTGAGTCAAAAAAGAACTTGTTATAATTACAATTTGTCCATGTGGTCAAAAGTAATTTATATCAAGAATTATATAAATTATTTAGATATCATATATATAATATATATCCAGCATATATATTTATTTATAACAATACATAAAATTTGGAGATAAGAAATGAAATGCACCGTTTATGGAGATGGTAAGTCGTATGTACGCATGAACACTACTTTCATTTCTATTTTTAATTTTAATGGAATAATTTTTTTTTGATACATAGGTATATTATAATTCCAGTATAATATCATATGATATATGTTTTACATAATTTAATTAACTCTATCCTTTATATTTTCCATGAATGTCATGAGCGAATCATATCACCTTGAGGGGGTGGTAGTCCGCACTTCCTCAAATGAAATTATCGTGGTCACACATATTGGAAAGCATATTGGTGTGTTTTTAAATGAAAATTATTAAAGAATATAGAAAAAATAAACATAATAAACATAATATATAAATATATTTCCATTATAATGGACACCATAAGAGGCGGTAGGAGATAATCGAACAATCATCATTTTGTGAGTCGTTAGTTTTCCATCCACAGAAACATTATGTTCTTCACCCATTAGATGGAGGTGTGTGTAAGTGTATCTAAAATAATTATTATAAAAACATCCTAGTATAATTCCGATAGTGGTGTTTTTACAAAAGAAAGGAATAAAAAGATTTCATAGGGTTGGACAAGTAAAATAAAAGAAATGAATTTAAGAGAAACTATTACCTTTAATTTGGGTAATTACCTTTGGATTGAACCAAAAGGACTTCTTGAAGTGCCTTATTACTAAGGTAAGGCTTTTAAGTGGAGTATGGGTATGTAGGTAGCTTAATTGTGTAGATTTTGGATGATCCAAAAGGCTTGATATGTATAAATAATTGGTTAGAAGTGGTCTCCTTTTATAAGGTAGAGGAGGAGCTCTTTAAGAAAGTGTGAAACTATTATTTATTATAAACTTATATTCGGTTTCAAAAGGTCCAAAACACATTAAAGTCGAATATAAGATGACTAATATTCAAAATAAAATTATCCAATACAAATTTGATAAGTTTTGGATAATATTTTATTCATTATAATCATATTTATTGAAATCATTTATTAATGAGGTAAACACTGCATCATTATTGTGTCATAAATAATTTAATTTATTTGATGTCTAAAAATTATAAAAAAAATACCATGATGTAGGAAATATTTTTAGATTTCAATTTAATATTTATAGTCGAAAATATAACTTATATAAACCCAAGTAATAATTAATATACTAAAAAATATTTGTTTGTGTCATTTTTGTCTTTACTTTAAATTAATTAATCTAAAGAGTCATTATCACTCTCAAGTGGCTCTATGGGGTCCCAAAAGCAACCCAAGGATGCCTGTGGGGTTCCATGACTCATCCAATAAGGTTATAATAAGTGTTAAGGTAATGTTTTATTATTATAATATACTTTTTACCTTGAATTACCCTATTTACCTTTAACCACGGTAAATAAAAGTCAACAGTTACTATTCAGAAAAAATTATTTTCAACTTATTAAACTACATTTTACTTCTGGATATTGACCGTGTCTCTCGGATTTTTGATATTCAACTCACAGAAGTGGTAAATATTCATTTAAATATAAAAGTCACTTTTTTAACTACTACTAAGTGGTTTCACTATTCATCAAAAATTGAAGTTTTTCAGAAGAATACCAAAAAATCAGCCTAATATTTATTTGATATTCCGAATTCAAAAATTATGTCTATTAGGAAAAATTCAAAACATAAAAGTGTCATTAATTAATTTAAAATTAATTCCTGTTGTTAAAACAAATAGCATGTTTTTAAGAAATAATAACTATCAAAAGATTGACACTTGTTTATGTCCAATTTCAAAGTGAAATTAATTCCAATGACTAAAATTGGATTAAATGGTAAACATATATTCTAATTAAACATTAAAATAAATTAAAAAGATAATCTGACCATATAAATAAATTAGATTAAAACACATATTTGAATTAAAATACAGTATTTTTCACTATTCATCAAAAAATGAATTTTAGCAGAAAAATACCAAAACTTTACCCAAAGTAAATTATGCTTAAAATCAAATTCCTTTCTTATTTTAAGCCTCTAACTTTTTTTGGATAAATGTAAAAATATTTAACAAACATATATAATCATATTTTAGTTAGTTTTATTCATTTCTACCAATACAATGGCCCGGCGTTAAGTACCATTTAAAATAATAATATTATATTATAAGTGTGCAATGTAAGATTTCAAAGAAACATGTTGTGGTGTATTGGGTAATCCATATAACATAGAATCCCCTTTAAGATTAACATTTAATTCAATAATATTAATAATTATGATAATGTGTTATTCTTTATTTACCCATGATGTTACAGTTACCCTAGATAAGGGGATTATGACACTAGGGAAAAATGAGATTTTCAACTTAGTGAAAACTAGTGTATGTATGAGAAAATTGTCATGAGTATGGAACTGTCACAGGAGGATACATTTTTTTTGTGGACCATGGAATGTTTATGAAAAAAAGGTAAATTAAATAGTTTAACTCATTGATTGTTTGTTTTCATTCCTCAGAAATGGTTTTGGTTTGAATTTTTTTTCTTTTTTTGTTATTAAACTATTTTAAATTTTTATATATATATATATTTGTTTTTGTGTGTGTGTGTGTTATAAAATGCTCTATCCTAGTGTAATTAGTTGTAAAGTCATTTGGGGAAATCCTGTTGAGTTTTATGACTCACCCCTACATGGCCACTTTGGTGAGTTTACATATATTGTTTGTTGAGACACATGAAAAGTAAATTTATATAATTTATTTGGTGATGAATCCTAATACACCGGGTTTGTATGTTGCAGTTGGATCCTAGAGCTTGTTTGGATTTTTGGAGTTGGTGTCTTTGAAGTATTTGAGTTTTGTTCATTTTTTCTTGCTTTTTATACACTGATTTGGGTTTTTTGTTCTCCACATTTTAATCTGATATGGGTTAAGGTATTATAGAAACCCAAACCAAGTAATACCAGAGTCAGTTCTTACTAACATTACATTTTTATATGATACAAGGAACTCATGTACCAGAGGACAAAACAATTTATTAGTCTTGGTAAAATAGATACATACATGAGTCTTGTATTACAAATGATTACAAAAATAGAAAAATATTTTTTTTACATAGAATAATATCTTTATTATTTCTAGTATATCCTTTAATATATTTCTTTGTAAAATTCATGGAATCCTGTGGAAATGCAAAAAATAAGGGTGATCCCAAATTCTTAGTAAGGGTAATTTACCATGGAAGCAATAATGAATCAATCAGAATAGTCAATATGGAAAGGTAAATAATTGATAACTCAAGTCATATAATCAATAACTGAGAAGGAAGTGAGTAAACAATATGTAAAGTTAAATAAATGAAAACACATGACATTAAATAAATAAATTGACAATGAGGTTCATTCATATATACTATCGTAGTGTAAATCCTAGGAATAATAATAACTAAAATAATGGTAATTATTAATTATTGGATTCCATGTTTCCCAGTTACATGGAACCTTTACCGTCAAATCCTTTCACAAGATATTATAAAACATAATAGTTACAAACTAATTTGGTTTGGCCAACCACAACCCTACTTTAGATACCTTTCACAAGATATCTTAAAATATATTGGTTACAAACACGAAGGGATCCCAATAGAATTCACCCCATGAGACTACCAATGCATCAATGGGATTACATTAAATGATCCAAAACCCTAGTCTTGAATGTCCATAGAATTACTCATATATCTAATAATCAATTAAAATTCATAAAAAAAATGCACCTTATCAAATATCCTTATTGAGTAATGCATATGGATTTACCAATATTTATCGAGTGAATCAAATCACTTTCATAGTAAAAGTCATACGTAAAAATGGTATATGATTTAAGAAATAATAATATATGTAACAAAATAATATGGATATCTCAATGAAATATAATTTTCAATGAATAATTATTATGAGAGAGTTATTTTTTAAGATAAATTTAACAATCACAAAAGAAAGTGAGATTGAAAGTTAACTTTTACCTGTTGGTAATTTTCTTGGTAAAACCCATTGTATGATATTATTAAAAGTAAAAAATTACATAAAAATATGATAAAAATATTCATGATATAATATATAAAAATTTTAGTATATCCACGACAAAAAACAATTAATTAGTGAATATGACATATTTATCACAGATGTAAAAAGTGAGATGAAAATACATTACCTTGAGTCTAACATGTCATGCATGTCTATATCTTCCTAAATAATAAAACTAAATTTATTATTTAATTATTTTATAACATTTTTAAATTTTATTATTACTTTTATTTTTCCTATTAATATTTTATATACAATTACTTGATAAAATAATCTTATATTAGACATTTTGTTCATATTAGATTTATGTGTCAAATAATGAATTTGTTAGGTAGACTATGGTCAAAGGTGTAATTTGGTAAAAAACTCAAGAATAATAACAATTAATTAATTATCATATTTAAAAATAAATTATAATTTTCAAACCAATCATGGAATATGGGTATGAAATTTTAATGAAAGTTGCGACCATGAAGATGGTTGGTCGTACGTATGCATGAGAAACGTTTCTATTTTTAAATGATCATTATGGGAAGAATTTAAGTAAAATTTATCTCTCTAGAATGATGATTCTATTTTAAATACCATATTATTTAATAATATATAATTTTATATAGAATACTTGTGATGAAAAGGGACTCACATTGCTTTAAGGAGGTAGAAGTCTACCCATCCATGAATGACATTATCACTTTTTTAATGTGTGAAAGGGTAATAAAGAAAAAGATATATTATTTACCAGAATGGTAATTGTTTCATGAATATAATAATTATTTCATTTATATCACAATTATTCAATATGTACATATTTATAATAATTCATAATATTTAGTGTTAGGAAATGGAATACACTGTTCTGGGAGACAGTAGGTCGTACGTACGCATGAACATTGTTTTCATTTTCTTTTTAGATTAAAATAATGAAATGTAAATGATATATATGTATTTTATTATTTCTATATCAAATTTATGTCATATAAATATTATGTGTTTATTAAAAACATTTTTAAAACATTCCATGTAGCACGTGAATAAATAAAATCGCTTTGTGGAGGTGGTGGTCAACACATCCTCAAACGATGTTATCATATACTTACAAAATGGAAATAAATAAGGTATGTGTTATAAAATATTTACAGAAGAAAAAAATACATTTTAAATATCATTAATTTCATATATAAACTATACATTAATCATTATTTACAATATCTAAATGTGGTAATTCAAGAATTTATGACATCGCTTCGTGAGGTGGTAGTCCATCTTACTAATGAATGATGATTGTGTATATCATTTATGGTAATTATTTAAACGTGTAGGTAATAAACATAATATAACAAAATATAAGTATATTTAGGATAATTATGTTATCATATAATCATATATAAGGATAATTAGAGGGGTGTATAGTGAAATAAAACAAAAAATTTCATTGAATAATGTTACCTTTTTTTTTGGGTAACTCCTTTGGGTTTATATCAAAAAACTTATTTGGTTGAATTTATGTTCAAATTTAGGATTATTGGAGGATTAAAGGGTTTTTTGGATATTATTTGGGAAGGGGTTTTCTTGAGAAAGTTTTCTTTAGACCTGTGAGTAATTGAGGAGGTTGAGGGCCCTTTTATAGTAAAGGGGGAGTGGAATTATTGTAAATATATAAAAGTAAACACCATTGTGAGGTCTCGCTTACATCATGTGCCTACAATAATGAAAAAAATAAATCCATGATATAATATGGTAGATATATTTCCATCCAATGTATTTTTGAAATGTGGTTAGGTTAATTGACATTTTAGTTAATGTTTTACCACAACGTAATTTTGTTTTACATTAATCGTTGTAATAAATTTTTATTTATTTCACTATTATTTTTTTGTAAAAAATAATTTTCAAATTAATAGAAATTATAAATTATTATGATTCAAAATTAGGAATCATTTTTTTTCAAATTTAGACAACATAAGTGGTCGAAATTAATTTAAAATTAATCCCACAAACATGATGGGAAAAAGGGGTTTTAAAGTGAAACTTTTAAAAATATTGAAATGTTTATATATCCAAATTCAAAATAAAATTTATCCCAATAACCAAAATTTTACTAATAAATGTAAAATTTATCTAATTTAACATTAAAATATTTTTAAAATATAATTTAACCATAAATATTATTTAGATTAAAATACAGTTTTCAATTAAAATCCAGTATTTTCACTAATTAACAAAAAATGAAACATGGAAAAAATACCTAAAATTCACCGAAATATTATTTTTATGTTCCTAATTTAAAAATGAAGTTTTTTTTGTATAATATAATTTACAAATGTGTCAAAATTTATATTTTAAATAGTTTTATGGTTAAAAGGAGACAAAACAATATTTAGAAAAATGTAGCTTTTATGCATACAATGGGATTTGTTCAAATATTATGACAATAAAACCTATTAGATGAATGTAAAAAATAATTCATTGTATATATAATATATAAATTTTATTAAAATAACCCACTAATGTTAACTAAATTAATTCATTAAGTTAAAAAAACTTTTGCGTAAAAATACATTTCTTTTATATTCACTTGATTTCTATATTAATTTCTAATTAATTGGTCATCAAAGAATTATAGAAACATATGTAAACAATGTTTTCAAAATTTATTTAATCCTTTTAATAATTTTCATCACAATAAATATATTCAAACTATCATTTTAAATAATAATAATATTATTATATTGTATTTTGGTAAAACTTGGTCTTGCGTGTAAGATGAGCTATTGAAAGAACATGGTATTGTGTGTAACATAAGAAAACATAGTGTAGTGTGTTCTAAAAAGCTAATATAAATGTTTAATAGTGTATATTTATATATTTTTTCTTATAATTCATGATATAATAAAAATAAAATTTATTCTAAAAGGGAAATATTATAATGTCTTGGGGTGTTACATTCTCCCCACATTAAATAAATTGTGACCTCGCAATTCAAAATTTATTTCGGTAATCAAATTTTATCTATTTTTTAAAACTATTTTTGAAAAATACACATCAGAAATTGGTTTAAAAACACATATCATTAATAATAAGTAAAATTAAATGTGAATTTCACCACAAAACTAGGCTTTTGAATAAGAGAACATTAGTGAAAATATGGGCATATAAGATCAATATAACTATCTTGTTCTCGTCAATATTGATAGATAAGATTTTCATAAGAAATTTTTTGATCACAAATTCATAAACCAGAGGTGTAAGAAAGGTCATTGATTTAAAACTAGTGAATGATCATATGACATTTTAGGGCCTCAAAACCGTAAATTTGCGATAATTTAAAATACCATCGATTTAACAAAAATTAAGGTATTAGGATAACATTTTTTAGATTATTTTCCAAATGTCAAGTAATAATTTAACATGATATGTATATATGTAAATATATTTACTTGGAAAATTTCTCCATCATAAAAGTAATTTCTTATTTTGGTTGTTCATAGATTAATATCAAATTTATCTTTTTTACTCCAGGAAATGAATACCCAAAAAAATATGTGTGAAGTACTAAAATTTATGGATCGTAAGATTAATAAAACACGACGTTACACTTTTATCTAAGTATTTTCCAAAACCAATATGTTTAATACCTTAATTTATAAAAAAAAATATTTTTTATTCACCATTAATATTTATTCATAAATTTTTTTAACCAAAAACAATGACCAATTAGCCATGAAATTGAGTAGAACAGTGATAGCCATGAAACCCTTATCATTATTCAATCATTGGTTTAAGCCCCACTATCTCACCGGATATAACGGGTTTTTACCCTACACGAAGGTTGTTATTCTTCTAAACTACACTAATATAATTCATATGATGTTCCCAAAAATATGATATACATCCTTGGAATAAAATTAAACATTAAATAACTTTTTAATAGGGTTTTAAATTCAACCTATATTTTTTACAAAGTCTAATAAAATTATTTTACTATTATTATAATGTAATTAATGATCATATTAACACTAAAGGATATCAGTAATATTAAAATTCTATACTATAAAATTCAAATTAAATATTTCTCAAATAATGTTTTCCATTAAAACATATACTTTACATAAGTTTCTCTAAAATACCTTTAATCTTGGAAGACTCCCATTGCATAAAACCTAAAAAAGAGATTTCCAATATGTTGAACTTATGATAAACATTAATCTCATAAACCTGTGATGGTATCTTTAACTCTTATGTAAATAAAGACATATGTGATTATATGTTAATCCTGAAAGTCTATCTCAGGGTTATGTTCCCTAATATATGTTTTCCTAAATCTAGTTTCCATGGTTAAATTTTTTCTGATAACAACTATAGAAAACCAGCCCAATTAATCCAGGATTCAGGGCCTTCTACCATTACATTGTCATAAGATATAAGTAAATCACATTCCAATGGAACTAATAGTTTAGTTGTCTTGGTAAATCATATATATATATATATGTGAGTCTTATATTACAAAAGAATAAAATAATTATTAAATAATTTTCTTCCTAGAATAATAAATTAAGTCTATCTAGTATATTATTGAATATATTTCATTCTGCACTTCATGGAATCTTGGGGAAAAGGAAAAAAATAATGGTGAGCTCAAATGATCAATAAAGGTAAAGTACAATGGAATCAATAATTAATCAAAGGCAATAATCAATATTGGGAGGTAAATAACTGAAAATATATTCCATGTAGTAAAAAACTAAGAGGGAAGTGAGTAAAATATATAGAAAGGTAAATAAATGAAAATTAATTTTGTTAAATATAAAAACTAATAATAATAAAAATCTATTGATTATTTTCATTGTGAAAATATTCTAGATAATAATAACTAAAATAAAGGTAATACTTAATTATTGGATTCCATGTATCCTAAGTACACTAAAACTTTACCATAAAAACTATTCACAATATATTTTAATACATACTTGTTACAAACCTATTTGGATTGGAAAACCTTTACTCTACTGTCAATATCATTCCCAAGACAGTATAAAACATACTGGTAACAAACATAAAGGGTTTATCTAAAGTAATTCATTCCATGAGACTACCAATGCATCAACGAAATTTCATTAAATGGTACCCAAGCTATGTATTTCATTTCAAAGAATTCCTCATATATCTAATAATCGATATACATTCAAAAACAAATCTCCTTATCAAAAATCTTTATTGAGTAAAGGATATGAATTTATCAACATTTCCCCATTAATTCAAGTAAATTTCAAAATAAAACCATCGTACAAATGTTATATGGTTTAAAAAATAGTCATATCCATCATACAGGTATATGGATATATTAATTAAATATGATGTTCATTGAAAAATGAACTTGAAAATGTTATTTTTTTAATAGAAAGGTAATAACCCCAAAAGAAAGTGAGATTACAAGATAACTTTTACTAGTTGGTAGTTATAAATTTAAAAACGCATTAGATGAGATAATTTGATGTTAAATATTAAATATTATGAATATAATAGGATTAATTATATAATATATCAAAAGTGGAAGTAGTTACACCACACAAAATATATAAGTGGTGAATATGAAATTAATATCACCGATATAAAAAGTGAGATGAAAATCCCTTACCTTGAGTCTGACTTATCACATGTTTCTTTATCTTGTTGAATAATAAAAGTATGTTTATTATTTAATTATTTTAGAAAAAAATAAATTTTATTATTACATTTATTTTACATATTAACAATTAATATACAACTAATTAATCAATTATGTTTAAGTTGGATATTTTAACCATAATCGATTTGTGTATCAAAAAATGACTTTGGTAGGTAGAATATGATCATATGTGTAATTATATATACATATAAAAATTAATAATCATGAAATAATTATAATATTAATAAAAAAATATACTTTTAAAACCAATCATTGATGATGGTTATGCAAAATGATCTAATGTTACAATCATGGAGAAAGTAGTCTATACCTACGTGTGAATAAATTTTCATTTTTTCAATGATCAATATAGAAATATGGTAAGTAACATTTATATTAAAATAATTATAGATATATCATAAATACAAAATTATGTAAAATATATACTTTAATATAGAATTATTGTAATGAAAAATGAATCACCTCGCTTTGAGGAGGCGGTAGACCACATATCCACGAACGACGTTATGACTTATTTCGTGTCTAAATGGGTAATAAAGACCAAGATATATTATATTAAAAAATAGGTAATTATATCATAAATATCAAAATAATTTCATGTATAGCATATAGATTCAGAATAAATTTATTGATATCAATTCATAATATTTGGTGATAGGAAATGGAATACATCGTTCATGGAGACGGTAGACCACACATATGCATGAATGTTATTTATATTTTCCTTTCATAATAAAATAATGGAAGGTAAATTATATATATTTATATTATAATTAAAATATTATATTTATTTCATATAAATCATATGTGCTTATTGAAACCGTACTTAACACATTCCATGTAGCCTGTGAAGGAATCACATGACATTGACGAGACAATAGTCCCCACATCCACAAAAAATGTTATCATATTCTCACAAAATTACAACCATGAAGGTATGTGCCATAAAATAAATACAGAAGAATAAAGAAATTATAAATATCATATATAAACTACAAACACATCATTATTTTCAACCTTGAATGGTGGTAATGGAACAAAGAACAACATCGGTTCATGAGGTGGTAGTCCGCCGTACAAACGATCGATGATTGTGTATGAAATTTTAGGGAAGTGTATGAAGGTTTAGGTCATAAAATTAAGATAAAAAAATCTATGTATACTAAGGATACTGATTTTATTATATAATACAAATATAATAATAATTTAAGGGGTGGGTAATGAAATAAAACAAAAGTGTTTGTTGAAGAATGTTACCTCTTTTTCAGGTAACTCCTTTAAGATTATAACAAAAGACTTATTTGGTTTGATTTATGATAAAAGTGAGGATTATTTGATGATGGGAGGTATTTTGGGATCTTATTTGGTAAGGTTTTGGATGATCCAAAAGGTTTTATAGGTTTGAATAATTTATGGGGTTAGTGCCTGTTTAGAGTAGAGGTGGAGTGGCATTCTTGTAAATATAAATGGAAAACACTATTGAGCGGTCTCCCTTATATAATGTGCATAAAATAATGAAAAAAATTAAATACAATGTATTATATGGTCCAAATATGTCCATGAAATGGATTTTGGATATGTATTAAAGTTATTTTCAAGATTATGTTAATTTTTAACCCCTAAGTAAACTCATTTTTACCTTAATCGTTGTAATTAATTTTAATTTATTTTATAAATATATTTCTTCAAAAAATAAGTTGACCATAATATAAATTATAAATTGATATTATTATAAATATGGAATATTTTTTAATAAATTTAGAATATATAAGTGGTATAAATTAATTCAAAATTAATCCTGCATGTTGGATGGGAACGCAGGGTTTTAAAGTGAAAATGTTCAAACGATTAAAATGTTTTTATATTCAAATTCAATATATAATTGATTAAAATGGACTAAATTGGATTAATAAATGAAAAAATATCTAATTAAACTTAAAAACAAATTTAAAAAATAATTTTACCCTATAAATTATATATATGAAAATGAAGATTTCAATTAGAATCTAGTATTTTCACTATTCATTGAATATTAAAAATTAACAAAAAAGTTCCAAAAAATAACCCTAAGATAATTTTAAAATTAATATTTCAAAAATGTATTTTATTTTTAAAAATATAATTTATAAAAGTTTCAAAATTTAGAGTTAAAATAGGTTCTCCATTAAAAGGTGACAAAATTGTATTTAAAAAAATATAGATTTATATGCCTAAAATTAGATTCATTTTTATCTTATTCTTATCAAACCTTTTGGATGAATGTAAAAAATAATTGTTTTAATATAAATTATATAAATTTCATTAAAACCATCCATTAATATTAATTAATTTAATTTATTAAGATAAAACCCATTTTTCACATAAATTTTTTTCTTTATATTCAATTGGTTTCTATATTCATTTCTAATTAATTTCTCACCATGAAATTATATTAACATATGTATAAAACATTTTCCAAAATTAGTTAATAATTTTCCTAAGTTTTATTCCAATATCTAGATGATAACTATCATATTAAAAAATAATATTAATAGTATAGTGTAGTATGGTAAAAATCGGTCTTGTCTGTAACACAATATATTTAAGGAACTCGGTATTGTGTTTAAAACAAGATAACATACTTTTGAGTGTTCTTAATGCTAATATTAGTGTTTTTATACTGTATGTTTATCTTGGTATTTATTAATAAAACATAATAGAAACCATATTAAGTTTATTCCAAAAAATATAATATTATAAAGTCTTGGGGTGTTACATGCATAGTTATTTATTGTTTTCATTTCTATTAAACAGGTTCCATGCATCATTTATGGGTTTTTTGTTATGATCAGTTAGTTTTAGTTGTTTTGTTTTCAAAGGAAAATCATACCATAATTTTATTGAATCCCTTGTAATTTTTTATCCTTTATTCTCTTGAGAATGTCACCTAAGGCCAAGTAATATCAAACCACCTTATATAGAAAATGAGGAGGGTAAAATGTTACAGATGGTATCTATCTTGGCCAGCCCATCATTCATTATTGAAAAAATGGAATTTTTTTTGACCTTGGAGTTGGAAAATAGTTATGGTTTATTTATTGAGTTTGGATTGTATCAAGTAGTAAGATCATCAGAACATTAATGTAGAGAATAAAAATTAATATCTAACCTATTTATTTTGAACTTAAACTCACCAAGTATTTTGGTTTCATGCGTGTTTGGAGACACTTATTGGAGTTTTGCCTCATTTTCATGGGCTTAGCCAATGAAAAGATAATGACATTCACTGATATAAATTATATCCCACTAGGTGTGCATATTTTATTTTGAGTAAATATTTATGATTCAGTGAAAATGTGTTGATTTTTGAAAAATGTTAAAAATAGTTTCATTTTCAAAGAGCAAGATGGAATTTTCAGAAATGGTTTGAAATTTGAATAATACTGAATTTTGGAAAGACTTTTTATGATATATGTGATGTGGTAAGATTTGAAATTAAAAATACTTTAGTTTATAAAGGGTGAGACTTGGATAGAATTGTTTGCGTTTATAAAATTACATAAGAAAGAAGTTGTTAAAACTAACAGGAATTGGTTGTTGAGAACGTGGTTGCAGATGAGCCACAGGTGAACCAATATCTAGGTCAAAGTGTTGGCACCAAGGATGATTGTTTCTAATAATAGATGTTGGTTTGTGTTTGTTTTCAATGTGAAAATGGATGACTAGGTAGTTTTCATAGAATAAGGTCATACGTTTGAGGCTGGAAGTAGTATTGAAGGTGACGCAGTTTCCCAGTGTATGCGGTGAAGGCGTGCAGTACACGGTGAAGGCACAAAGTACACAGTGATGGAAAGTGGTACATAGTGAAGGTGCATGGTATGCGGTGAAGTCGTGAAATATTCAGTGATGGAATATGGTATGCGGAACAGTGCTCAGAACTGAAAAAAGTTTGTAGCGATGGTACACAGTGAAGGAATGCAATATGCGAAATGGTGTAGAAAACGGTTCTCAGTGATGGTACGTGGTGAAGAGATGTAGTATGTGGACTGGCAGACATACGGTATGTGGAAGGTTAACAGTACGTGATAAAGGTTTACATTTTAGAGGATTTCAGTATGTGGTGGAGGATAATATTACCTATATGAAGTTCAGTTTATAGTGAATATTATCCCACATTAAAAAATTTGGGTAAATAATATTACCAAAATTTGTGGAGTTATGTGCCTATTTAAGAAGCAGTAATCCGCTTTGTTAAGGGATGATATTGGAGATCAAAATATCAAGAATAAATTTGGTGAATTGTAAAGTGGAATGTGGAGGAGAATATGGTAGGCAAAGGGAATCATCTGTGTAAGGAAAATGGTTTTCAGAAGAGAGTGCAGTTTGCACATGAAGCTCTTGCAGTACATAGCCGACAAGGATGTGTGCAAAGAAGGATGGTATGCATAATATTGGAGAAGTATGCGGAGTAAGGAAGTACGTGGAGGAGGATAGTTCATAGATCAGTTGGGCGGTATGCATAAACTGTTAGACGGTACGCAGAAACAGCTGGACGGTATGTGGAAACAGAAACGGTACGTGAAAACAGCAGCGGTATGTAGAAATAGCAACAGTATGCAGAACACCCAAGGAAGCCTGAATATTGACCAAATTAGTTTGTGAAATTAATTTCCGTTACATTTTATTGTACATGAAAATAAATTATATATGTAGGTTATTACGAGACTTCAACAGAGCACTTATTTACAGTTTAGGATGCATGATCTAATTCAAAACCATTGAAGTGACCTTCTAGTTGTTAAACTGATTGAATATTCTTCCAATATAGAGAGAAAGGGGGAGTTATCATGAGTGATATGAGGGATGTATTGTAATATCCATGAAACCTTGTAAAGGAAGTGCGTCTGGAACAACGTTACTATGCTAAAATCTTGTAATCCACAACTTGTGAACATTAATGGTTTTTTGTATGACCGACACACTTTCGGAATATGCTACTTGGAGGTAGCCATTAGTAGTGAACCAAGTAAAATTGATGTGTCATTTCTTTTAATGTGATTGTTTATTTTCTTTACTTCCTATTCATATGGGTTTAATAGGTTAATACTAGTGTGGGAACAAGATCCATTAGTTTAAAAGAAAAGGTTGACACCCTAATTCACCCCTCCCCTCTTAGGGTGTTATGGGGTCCTTCAAGTGGTATCCTAGGGTAAAGGTTTCTGGTGTTGAATATTTGTTACATGGATATTCTAGCCAACATTAGGAGACTTCCCCACTTCTATGGAAGTAATTTTCACATATGAAAAAATAGGATGAGATCTTACTTAAGATCTCTTGGAATGAAAGTGTTATTTTTTACTGTACAGGGAATAAAATTCACTGATCCTACAGGACCATCGATGACATATATAGATAGTAAATTGCTTTATGCTGATGTAAAAACATAGAATTCTCTCACTATATCCATTTCTGATCATATTTAACTAAAGGTAATGAGTTTCACATTTTCCATGTCAATGTGGGATAAACTGGATATTATTTATGAAGGTGATAGAAAAGTGAAGGAGGAAAAACATCCAGTACTATACAACTGATTTGATGATCTAAATATGCACCCTGGTGAGAATACATACTCTTTCTTAAATAAAATTACTGATGTTGAAGGAGAAATCCAAGGTATGGCCAAAGAAATCAAAGATATTGACATAGTGAATAAATTTTTTTGAAGACTTCCACCCCTTTAAAATACAACTGTGTCATCCCTTGAGGAATTATATGTCTCCAAACTCTCATTGGATGATCATCTAAGAAATATATCAACTTATGAAATGAGAATCAAACCAAAAGAATCTACTACTTGTGTGATAAAGGAAATGAAATTCAAAGCCATGGACAAACTAAAAGTTTCATGAGATAGCGAAGATGAAGATGATGAGGAAAGTGAAACTTTCTCTCATTTAAAAGAAACTCAAGAAGGGAATAGGGAAATTTTAAGGCAATATACCTCTGGATTGTTTTCACTGTGGAAGAGTTGGGTACATTGCCTCTCATTTTTGAAGAAAATTTTATGATTAAGAGAGTGAAGTTGAAAATATGGAGAAGCCTCAAAAAATATTCTTCAAAAAGTGAAACTTCAAATTTGAAAAGAAATTAAAGAAGAAGGGTTTTTTCTATGAGGAGGAAGACAATGATATTGAATTATGTGAGGAAGAAGAACTAGAATTTAAGACTGGAAACCAGGCCTCCATGATGGATACCATTGAAAAGCCAGAACCATTGACAGATAAATCTAGAGATAATCAGTTGACTACTAATGTCGATCCCAATTTGAAACTTGAGGTTTCTTTTTGTAAGATATATATTAAATGTAAGAGAATAAATAAGTGTAAAGAAATGGTGGGGGAATAATCAGAATATATTGATCAATATGAAGTGGAAATTGAATGACTGGAAGAAATGGTGAAAGTACAATCATCAATCCTTGAAAGCATTGATGATGTTGTGGAACTAAAACAAAAAAATGAAGAACAAATAAATTTCATCAATGACCTTACCTCGATACTGAAGGATAAGTCCATGAAAATTTAGAGACATGAAGATGAAGTTGTTACTTTGAGAAGTAAACTCAAAAGTGAATAAATTTCAAAAGAAGAAAATAAGAAAATACAATTTGGAAGGTTCTCAGATGCTGAGCTACTAGAGAAAGAAAAACATGGTTCTAATGGAGTTGAAAAGATCTGGAGTGATCAAATAACCACATGCATGAGAAATAGTATAATTTTTTATGATTATGAAACATAAAATTATATAAATAAAGTGAGCCAGAATAAAGGAAATATGAAATTTTATCATGTAAAAATCCACCAGAAGTGCTGAAAAAGGAACACATAAATCAAACTGAACATAAAACTGAATATTATCATTGAGTTTCTAGAAATTATAGGGAGTCAAACTATTTTCATAAGGAAGAAGGAATGAGGATAAATATAAGTGAGAAGAAATTTCCTTTCATAAAGTGTCAATTGTGTGGTTATCTGGGCCATACCATTTCATACTATGAAGAGGTAATGAGATATTTGAATGGGGAAGAGTTATGAGTTAAAAAAAGGAGAACATATTCATATCCTAATTCTTATAGAAGAAATAATTTCCATGGATATTGTTTTCACTGTTCTAACTTTGTCCATAAAGATGTTTATTACAGGAAGAGGTATGACATGAGAAATTCTTTCAATGCTCAGAGACGAGTCAATACCCATTAACCAGAAAATGTTTCTATTTCAAACAGGTTTTCTCCTCAAGAAGAAGAATTCGAATATGAATAATCCATGTACATTTTAGAGATAATTGAAAGATCATAAGTGTCCTATGCTCAATCCAATATCTCATGGAAAGAAAAGTTGAAAATTCAAAAGTCTAATATTTTTGAAGTATCTATCAAATCTAAAAATAACAACAACACCTAGATTCTTGATAGGGGACGTTCATCCCACATGACGGGTAATTCAGACCTATTAAAAAATGTCATGAAACATTTTGATGGAACAGTGAGGTTCAGTAATTATGGTGCTTTGAAGATAAAAGGTAGAGGAATTAGTGGTCTAGATAATGGAGAACTGAAGAAAACTAAAGTCTTATTTGTGAATGATCTATGTCACAATCTTCATAGTGTGAGTCAACTCTGTGACTTAGGTCTTAGTGTGGAATTCAATAATAATTGTTTTACTATAAGAGTAATGTTTGGGAATTCTCTCATGAAAGGCTGTATAACAGAAGGAAACTTATATCAGGTTGACAACAAAGAAAATATTTTCTACCTAATAGTTGTAGAAGAAAATAACTTATCACATCGTATATTGGTCAACATCAATAAAAATACATGTAAATGATATTTAAGATGAATATAGTCATGTATATACTTAATCTAAAGCGTGAATGATAAAAGACTTATGATCCTTCCATACGAGGGAAACTAGTCTACAGTTCCTACCGGTCAAAGAAGAAAGGAGCATCAAATATCCTTGACCTCATCTATACAGATGTTTGTGTCCCGATAAATTTTATTCGAACACATGAAGAGAGAGGTAATTTGTTCTTTTCATAGATGATTACAATAGAATGGAATGTGTGATTGTTATACATAGGAAGGGACAAGTTCTTGATTTCATGAAAACATATCGATGAATCGTTGAGAATGATAATAGATGGAAGATCAAAGTCCTATGGTCTGACAATGAAGGGGAATACACATTCATTGAATTTGAAAATTACCTATAGAATCACGGGATATAACATGAGGTGGAAGCTGTGAGAAATCCATATAAAAATGGAGTGGTTGAGCACAAGAATCGACAGGTAAACAACATGGCCAGAACATTGCTGATTGAGATTCATATTCCTCGACATTAATAGAAGGAGAAAGTAAAAGCTGCATTGTATATTCAAAATCGAACAGGGATATATATGGGTGAAACAAACACGCCATATGAATTTTTTCATGGAAGGAATCCCTCATTGAAATATTTTTTTGTTTCTGGAAGAAAATGTTTTATCTGAAATAAAGAATAAATCAATGTAAGTATGGAGACATTGTAGATGAAGGAATATTTCTTGGATACTCATGGAAAAAAATCCTATGAATGTTTCACTAAGCGCTTGGGAAGAATTGTGGAAAGTACTGATGTAATGATCATTGGAGGGAAAAATCTGAATGCTTCAATGAATTATTATGATGATGTGATAGAAGATGAGGAAGAATGTGAAAATGGAAAAAAATCTAATATAGAGGTAGAGTAAGGTGTGAAAAACTCTCAAGAGTCACATCATGGTGTTGAATCTGAAGAAGAATCAGAAGAGTGATCCATAGATGGAGAGAATTTAGTCAAACCCTGAAGGAGAAGTCGACGAGCAGAGATTCATTAGTCCAACTTTATCGAGGATCAGAATGAACCTACACAGACAAGGAGAATAAGGAATAATGTGAATTTTTCATTTCTATCAGTCTTGTAACCATCCTCATTTGAAGAGGCTATAAAGGATGAGTCATGGGTGAAAGCAATGAATACAGAGATAAATAAAATTGACAAAAATGAGACATAGGATCTTGTAAGAAGACTAGAAGATCCTAATGTGATTGGTATGAAGTTTATTTTCAAGAACAAATTTGATGAAATTGGAAATGTGATCAGAAATAAGATGTGCTTGGTCTGTAAAGGTATTCACAAATAGAAGGCATTGATGTTGAGGATACATTTTCTCTCATAGCAATATTGGAGTCAATAAGGCTATTTCTTTCCATGGAAATCCAAATAGGTTATAAAGTGTATAAGATGGATTTCAAGATAACATTCTTAAATGGAGTATTGGAAGAAGAAATCTACATTGAACAACTGATAGGGTTCTTTATTGGAAATGATGAACTGAAGTTTTAAAAATTAAATAAAGTTATATATGGTCTGAAATAGGAACCACAAGCATGGTACTCTCGATTGGACTATTATTTGAGAAAGAATGACTTGAAAATAAGAGGATTGAATCACAATCTCTATGTGAAGAACTCTCCATTATATTAGTTCATGGTATTTTTATACGTGGATGATATTATTTTTTGTGGAAGTATACATGGATTAGTGGATGAATTTTCCAATCACATGAAATCAGAAATTTGAAATTTCCAAGATTGGTGAACTCATATACTTTTTAGGGTTTTAGGTTCTTCGTAATAAGGATTATACTTTTATTTTTCAAGAAAAGTATGCAAGGGATCTACTGAAGAAATTTAGTATGCATGATTCCAAACTAATGTCGACTCTGATTGCAGTTGGATCAAAGATCAGAAAGTATGAGGAATGGAATTTTGTGGATCCCACCATATACATAAGAATCATTGGAAGAATATTGTACTTGATGGTGAGATAACTAGATATTGTCTTTGCAACTTTGCTTGCGGCCAGATTTTAGAGTAATCCGAAGGAAGAACATATGGAGGGAATGAAAATAATCTTGAGATACATTTGAGGTAAACATAATTATGGGCTATACTTTTCTGCATGAAGATATGGTGAACTATCAACATTTACTTATGCTGGCACAGAGTGGCTGTGCTAAACTCTTGTAATCCACAACTTGTGAAGATTAGTTTTTTTTTTGGTACTACTGACACATTTTCAGCATATGATCATTCGATGTAGCCCTTAGTTTTGAACCAAGTAAAATTGTTGTGTTATTGATTTGCACATGATTTTTTATTTTCTACAGTTCTTCTTCGGATAGGTTTAACAGGTTCCTACCAATGTCAGAACAAGATCCATCAGTTTAAAAGAAAAATTTGACACCCTGATTCAACCCTCCCCTCTAAGGGTGTTCTAGGGTCCTTTATAAACAATTTTCTATGATTATCAAGATGTGGATATATGGAACTAAAGGGATGAACCAAGGAAAGTTTATTATTCCCTTCAGTTCCATAAAAAAAATCCACACATCATTTAGGGTGATTCATAACAAAAGAACGCATAGGTGTGGCTAAATAGAATGAATCAAATAATCAATTTCCTAGGAACAGTATATTAGAAAAAAGTAAATTTGGAAATGTACATAATGGAGGATCATACATACCAGTGGTGGGATTTTGCAGTTTAGGATAAATTAGAACAAGAAATTTCATCGGAGGTTTTTTGAATATTTTTTAACAAATAAGTATATCTTGACATGTTCATAATTTATATAATGATAAAAATTTTAATTTGAAGTAGGAGAATCTATTGGTGAAAAGGTATGTATATAAATTTATAAATTTAGTCTACTTTTCACCCAATTTTACTACAATTGAATCCTTGAAGGCATGTATTTTTTAATCGGGTTTTAGGTTAGAGATTCACTAAAAGATTGATGTGATCTGTATAACGGATTATACATAGATGGTCAATAGAAAAACAATGGAAGAATGAGACATCTCAAGGACTATGGGTGGAGGAATAATTTTGATATATATGTTAAATGGTGGTAAATCAAATTCATGGAACAATCGGAAGGGAAAACCTATTTTTAATGTGGTGGTATGACTAAAAATTATATGACTGTATCGGTGAATCTTCCTCTAAAATCAAATGGTAATCCTGTATGTCTTCAATATGATTTTTTTGAAAATATGAAGTGAGACTATACATCCCCATCTAGAGTATTACAAATTTACAACCATATGGGGAATAATTAGTGCTATTATCATAGTGCTCCTAGGTTGGGTGTTATGTATACATCTCCTATTTCACGGGCATAATATTCTTCGATGGGATGAGTGTTGTAGAATAATGTTCATTAGAAGAACCAAGATTGAAATGGTTATTCTAGGAATTCCATGACTAATCAACAAGGAAAATCCAAATGTTTAATAAAGTGAATAGTATAACAATTAAGATATTGTATGATGCTGCAAAAGAGATCCTAGATGACCAATCATGGCCTTCAACAGTGAGAGGAAGGATTATTTTGAATTATAACCTTATACCAGAATTGTTTTATATATGTTCATCACATTCACTTATAGCTTCTCATGACGTTGATATTGTGGGATTTCATGTTTATATGAAGCTTTATTTTTGACACTTCAATCTTCTGTTGGCCAAAGAGAGTGTCGAGAATTTATAAGAAAATAATGTTCTATAATGATTAATGGATATGAGTTGATATATAATTTAATTATGCATGATATGGATTTATACGAAATAATAATGGCTTCTGATTGGTTGAAAATTTTCAATGCTCACGTATTTTTTATATACGAAGGGCTAGTTTTACAATTGATGATGGCATTGAGAATCGCTTTAGAGGAGACCAGAATGTAATGCAAGGTGAAAGAGCCTTGTTGGAACAAGAAGTTAGAACAATCTCATACCAATTGGTAGCTTTGACTTTGGTATAAGATAATTAGAAAGATAATAATAGTTTTCTTGCTTTTGTTGATCAGTTTTCAAATGTTTTCCCCAAAAACATCTTAGGTTTTCCTCCCACATGAGATGAAGAGCTTCTAATTGATCTCTTACCAGGGACCAGAAACATCCCACTTATATCTTATTATATAAAACCAAATTTAATAATGGAGTTTAATTTTCAGTTAGAGGACTTGGAAAGAAAAGGATTCATTCGACCTAGTAAATCTCGATGGGAAGTACCGATTTTGTTCGTGAAAAAGGAGGATGAAGATATTTAGTATTGTATGGATTATCATATTATTAACCAAGTTATGATAAAGATTTGGTATCAACTTCCACTTATTGATGATCTGTTCGATCAATTGATGGGAGCTTAGTGGTTTACTAAAATTGACCTACGTTCGGGGTATTACCAATTACATATTCATAAGTAGGGTATTATGAAAACAATTTTCTAGTGTAGATAATGATATTATGATAATGTGGTCATGTATTTAGGTATTACGAATGCACCAGCAATATTTATGGAATGATGAATTGGATATTTAAAAGATATATCAATTCATTTGATATGGTGTTTGTGGATGAATTGTTGATTTATTCAAGTACAAGTTTCAAGCATTGGAAGACTTGGAGATATTGTTGGAAATATTATGGCATCATCATATTTATGCCAAATTATAAAAGT
Organism: Viscum album; assembly: GCA_963277665.1. NCBI lineage: Eukaryota > Viridiplantae > Streptophyta > Magnoliopsida > Santalales > Viscaceae > Viscum > Viscum album. The sequence goes on from OY728135.1 coordinate 1,408,870,345, forward strand.
TTAATTTTTTTCGATATAATAGGCATGCTCCCATGTCCACGTTTTCTATGAAAAGTTGTTTTTAGTGGATCCAAAAAAGATAGAGGATGTTATTTCTTTAAAAACCACCAAATAATGACTATAAGATATCAAGATTCCTTAGATTATCTAGTTATTACTGATGTTTTTTTCATGAATTTTCAGGACTGACCTCAACCATGACATATTTAAAAAGTAAAAATGGTTTATTACTGAAGTTTTTTTCATGAATTTTTAGGACTAACTTCAACCATGAAAAATTTAAAAAGGAAAAATGGTCTATTAAAATGGAATAAGAAATTTTAAAAGTATTTTTAAGATATTAATGTTCTCCTTACATAAACACCAATCTTGATTTTGTTGGAATCTGGAAAAGGGTATGTGGTTTATTGTGATGCTTCAAGATATGTTTTGGGATGTGTTCTCATGCAAGGTGATCATGTTGTTACTTATGGATCATGAGATTTACAGTTTCATGAGAATAACTACCCAAAACAATATTTTTAATATACTATTGTATTGTATGCTATGAAAAAATTGTGGTACTACCTCTTTGTTGTGGAATTTATAAGATTAATGGGTTATAAGATCTTGAAACGTATATTCTCAAAAATATATTTGAATTAGAGGCAAATAATATGGATGGAGTATCTTTAAATTTTTAAATTTGACGTAATGTATAGACCAAGTAATGGAAGTTAATTGGTCGATGCATTAAGAAGAAATACATATGGACAGATGGAAAAAGTGGATTCAAATCATTGGTAGTTGATGGAGATGATATATGAAATACACATTGATTGTGATGACCGAGGTAGTTTTGTGGTTTTCTTCCCAATTTCGTTCATTCCGGGTTTGGTTGAGACATTTAAAGAGGGACAAACATCTGATTTGAAATGTGTGTCTATGAGGTAAAAAATTAATAGTCGAGAGAACATTGAGGGGTATATGTTGTACATGAGTTCAGTGTTATGGTTTTGAGGTTGGATAGTTGTACCTTTTTCCTATGAGGAACAACTTCTTCATTCTTACCATTATTTGAGATGGGTGGTTTATCCTAGAATAAAAAATATTTTTATGGTGTTGAATGCAAAATATTGGTGGGTAAGAAGAAAAGGAATGTGGATGAGTTCATTTCAAGATGACTCTCATGTCAGTAGGCTACAAAAGAGCACCAGGATCTAGTGGGTATGTTGTCATCTTTATGTATTTCTTTCTATAAATGAGAGTAGATAGTGATGGATTTTATGGCAGGTATCCCAAGAATGGTTTTGAAACACGATTTCATATGGGTGATGGATGATCATATATCCAATTAGGCCTATTTCATCCTTATTTTTGAATCACATATGGTGGAGGACTTATCAAAAATCTATATTCAAGAAGTGGTAAGAGGCATAGAAATATAATTTTGATTGTATCAGACCGATATTCTAGGATTATAAATCATTTTTAGAAATCCTTAAAACAATCCCTTGGAACTCAATTGACAATGAGTATGGTGTAACTTCCTCAAATTTATGGACAATATTAAAGGATGATAAAAATTCTAGAAGACATTGTGCGGGATTTTGTTATGGGTTTCGGTGGCTCATGGAAATAGAATGTTATGTTAGTGGATTTCCCATATAACAATAGTTATCCATCCTCAATACATATGGATACTTTTGATGAATTTTATAGGAATACTTTTCTGTCACAACTTTTTTTGGTGGAAATATGTTGGAATTAATTGGTTAAATAAAGAATTGTACAAGAGACAATAGAGAATATTCATATGACTAGGAAGAGAATGGAGATGGATCAAAGTATTCATATGTCATATGTGGATCATCACTGATGTTTTTTTTCATTCTAGGTGAGTGATCATATGTTATTTAGAACATATCCAAGTCTTGTGAATCACTGTTTTGGGAATAATTGATATTTATATCGTCGATACTTAGGCCCTTTTGAGATACTTGAATGGGTTCAAGAGGTAGAATATCGGTATGAATTTCCACCATGGTCTAGTTCAGAACAAAACGTGTTTCATGTATCTTAGTTGAAAAATTACCATCTTAATTCTGACCATTTTATTAGATGGGACCACATTGACCTAGAGTTTTATGATTCATTGGTTCTTGTGCCTATGTGGGTTTGGGATATGAAAGAGAAAGTATTGTGTGGGAAAACCATTATCCTCATGCAGGTTTTGTGTAAACATGGTTAGACTAAAGAAAGACATATTATAATGGGAAAATTAAATAGTGGATCAATGGTCCAAGAACGTTCTACAAAATGGTGGTTTTCTACTTTCCATTGAAGGAAAGGCCAATGATAGGGAGAATTTAACACCCATGGTTTTAGGTAATTACCAATGTTTTATGTATTTTCATTATATAAATGTTTTGGGTGATGTTCATACGGGTTTTTAGGACATTTGTAATATTTCTATGGATTTTATAGGGTTTAACGGTTTGGAAATGGTTAGTACAAACTATTAAACATATTTAGGAAACCATGAAAAGTGAAAAATTGGGATCTAGGTAGGTTCATGGTTTTACCAAACCATGTAACCACCTAGGAGAAACCATGTTTTTTGGGATAGGAGGACTCCTCATGGTTGGCACATGGTTTGTCTAATAATGTGAGGTTTTTCTTGACTAAGAGGTATGTGCACAGTTTTTCATGGTTTTCCTAACTGTGTGACCTAATTGTGCACAACTAAAAGTTAGATTAGAAAATTATGTATCTAACCTGGTTTTTCCCTTGATGGATATTTTTCCCTTAATTAGACCCTAACTTTAATTCATGTCCTCCCAAATGTTGTGGAGACATTTACCTTTAATCTGAGAGTGATCCATTATAAAATCATGGTGCGTTAAAGCCTAGATTCTTGGTAAGTGCATCTTATTTGTTGTTTTCCCTAGTTTTATTATTTTTACCTATATTGGAATCATAGATATGATCCATTATGGATAGAACCATGGTGTTTCATGCCATTAATGAAGAAAAATATTTGTTTTTATCTTATGAAACAAGATATATTGTGGGTTTTTTGGATTTTCAACTCAGTTTTATTGAAGAATTTATGTCGTTTTTTGTTTTATCAATAGTTTTTATGGTAGTTGGCTTCAATATCAACTTCTATTATTAGAAAATCAAGTGTTGTTTCATACTATTTCAATTGGTTTGAATTTATTATAAAATATTTATGAAAATCTTGGTTGTAACCCTCTTTATTGATGGTTTGGAAAATTGTAGAAATTGATTATTGTGTAATTTTATTTTTTTTCATGCATTTAAAATGATGTTTTAAAATATTGATTGGATTTTATTTACAGGAATTATTTTATAGAAATGTTTTCAATATGTGGTGTGTTTTATTTAAAAGTATTCAAATGGTTGATCTGGTGTGGTTTTGGAATACATAGGTTCGTGTGAGTTCATGCTTTTGGTGCAACCCTGAATATGGGTAGTATACCATTGGGCTAAAAGATATATGACCCTAGATAAGAGGTGTGTTCCATTGGGGTACAAGGAGATTTTACACTTAGTGAGAACTTGGTGGAGGGATGAGAAATCACTCATGAGTATGGAAAATTCACTAGAGAATGTGTGTGGGTGTGTGAATCAAGAAATGGTTATGCGAAAAAGAATATGAAATGCTTTAAAGCATTGTTTGTTTGTTTTCTTTTATTAAAATGGTTTTTTTTTGAAACTGTTCTCTTCCATTGGTATCAAATTGTTGTAAATTTTTTTATATAAAATGTTTTAAGTAAATTTTATAACATGTTCTACCCTAGTGGAATCAGTAGATAAGCCATTTGGGGAAAGCCAGTTGAGTTTCATTAATCACCCCCTGAATAGGAACTTTAGTGTGTTTTCAGATATTATTTATATAGACATAAGTAAAGTAAATGTATCTTATTTATTTTGTGAAGCTTCATGATACTTATGGATTGGATTGTAGATTTGGAACTTGGAGCATAATGGGAGCTACCGAAATAGTGTCTCTAAATAATTTGTGTTTTACTGGTTTTTTCTTATGATTTATACTCTGATATTAGTTTTTGGTTTCCTCATTGTACTTTCATATGGGTTATGGTATAGTTTTATATTGTTTACTTTTTTATTACTCTGGTTTCATGCATCATTCATAGGTTGTTTAGTTATTATATGTTAGTTTTTGCTGTATTATTTTAAATAGAAAATCATCCCCCAATAGTATCAAATCCCTTAGAATTTATTTCTAGACTTTTGTGTGTTGGGGATTTCACATAAGGCCAAGTAATATCCTACCACATTCTCAATCCAATGAGTAGGGGAGGGATGTTAGAAGATTTCTAGTACATGTTATTCCAATTATCCTTTGTACTACACTTTTTCTATTATGAATTTTACTTTTATTTAACCCTTTTTATGACATGGGTTTCCAACAAATGTATTTTCAAATTTTATACCCTTGATTACTGATATCATGATTAAATTGAAAGGATGTAATTTATTTAAGTGGGTTGAATTTAACACCCTTAGATTTTAAAAGAATAATATCATGTTAAATAAAACATATGAAATGAAACACAATGAATAGAATGGAATTTAACACCCTTAGACTTTATGATATATATCATTTTATGTAAATCCAATCTCTTTGATTTCATAGCACACACCCAACTTCGGGTTTAATCAAAGCACGATAATATATTAAAATATTATTACAACCATTATAACCTAGCTATTATGTTGGTAGGTATGAATAAGAGTCACTAAATTATGATAATTAAATGGTTTAATCTTGTATATAATAAATTCAATGGTTATATATTTATTAGAAATAAAATGAGAATGTTTTGAAAAAAAGAAATGAATTTTGAAAAATAATATTTCTCTAAAAGAAGTGTTAGTCACGCTCTGAAAAAATAATTTAAAATTATATTTTACCAATTTTATAATATATATTTTATAAAATAATCTTATTTTCTTAAATTTAAATTTTAAATTTATCTTTGAATGAATTTTTGACAATTTTATTACAAGATTAATTGTTTCATTAATAGTGAAGAAAACTTATTTTTAATTCAAACTATATTTTCTTTTTAAATACTTAAAAAGTAAAATTGTATATTAAATTGGTTTTAATGTAATACTAGTTAAATTATATTACAATTTAACTTATTTATGTTGTATGAATTAATTTCATATTGAATTATTATATAAAAACCCTTTAAACTTTGGATGGTTTTTCATTGAAAAATCTATTTTTTCGACACATTTGCATGTTAAAATTTTAATTTAATTCTAAAAAAATATAAATATAATTTAGAAAACATTATTATATGTTCATAATCATAAAAAAAGTATATAATATAATATTGGAAATATAATTTTTCACCATAATTAATAATAAAAATAGTAAAAAAATAATTTCCACAATTATGGTTAAAACAAGTTTACTGGAGGTTAAAATAATTTGAGAAGGGTTATAAAGACCTAGAAACTTGTAAAATATGCATATGATGATAATATTTTGAACTTATCATAACTATAGTTTAATAATGAAATATTTTTGATCTTTTTTTCATGTTAGAACATGGTTACACTTTATTCTTTTGAAAAGAATACATGTGTGTCATCTTCTACACTTACAAAAGGCCACCCCTCTCCTCCGTACTTCACACTTCCAAAACCATTTTTGTTAGACTATACCATATAAAATACATTAATTACTCTAATAAAATCATCTTATGTCTCTTATAATGATCAAAAATCCATCCTAAAAAGGTATTGTTTGCAACCCTAATGAATCTGTTCGAAGAAGAGGTAAATTTCATAAATGAGTGTTTTTATTTTGTTTTTTATTCCAACTTATTAAAATATTTTTTTAACATGATTATATAAATAAAATAAGTATAATTTATATATTGAGATTTTATTTTGTCAAATTAATTTCCTATATCTATCTCATCTTCCATAAAATGGTAAATAAAACTATTAATCATGTGTACAACGCACTACCGCCTCACGAACCAATGTAGTTCATTTTAAATCACTAACTCTCACAGTTAAATATAATGATGGATTTAATATATATATATATATATGAAATATATAAAATTAATATAATTCTACAATTATAATATCACACATTCTTTCTTATCATACAACCTTTTGGAAAACTATAATGACCCTCATGTGTACAGTTGACTACTACCTCGTGAATCAATGTGATGTGTTTTTCTCATTTATGTTTTAATTAGATGTAAATATAGATTTCTTAAATGAATATATATATTATATATGGTATAATTATATATATTTCATTAATATATCACATATATGTTCTTAAATCCCATTCTATTGGTGATACGATAACCTCGCTCGTGTGTATGGAAGACTACACCTTCGTGAAGTGTTGTGACTTGCTTTTCACTAATGCTTTACATGGAATGTAATATGGATAAATTTAATTAATATATGTGATATATAATAAATGATAATTAATATATAAAATATTATTTATTATTTATCTTCCTTTTACTTAATACCTCATGAAAAATGGAAACATTGTTCATGCGTACGTTCGACTAACTGCATCCATGAACGGTGTAATCAACTTTATATATCTAAAATTGATTAATATAAATACATATATATTGAATATATAATATATTTATATCATGTTTAAAATTAGGTATATTTTGGATCCATTATCATTGTTGAAGGTCCAAAATTTCAGAATCCAATCACACATGAAAAATGAAGCAATTACCACACTAAATGGTGATTTTAAAAAATAATTGGTAAAAAATGGTCATAAAATAATATAAGAATATCATATATGATTTAAAATTTATTATTATTGTCTTTAATAGTTTTATAAAAAATATATATTTATTATATAGAATTTAGAAACACATAAAAATGAAATTGGTCCTGAGGTAAGGGTTTCTCGTCTCACTTTTAATTCTGTGAGACATATGCCATATTCACCTCCTATTTGTATTATGTAGTTTAAATTCAACCCCATTTATATGTTATATAATTAATATATTTATATTCATATTTTTTAAGGTTTAATTCAGTTATAATTCATTTATGGGGGTTACAATTCAAAATCTACCAAAGTGGTAAGTGTTCATTTCATAGTCACATCATTATTTGAGATTATTTATGTTTATGTATCCCTTAGGGAAATTGTTTAGTAACACTATATTATAACTACTATAGTTTTATTATAATATGTTAATTCAGGATCTATATATTTCATAGTACCTTTTATCCTCTCTTCAGTACCTAAAATTTATGAGAAATTGTTTTAACGAAAACTTGATTCATTTCCCTCTTCGATGCAGAATTGTTTTTCTTCCAAATCCATATTTTCTAAAAATGTTCCCAAAATGTTTTTAACAGTATAAAAATGATTTATTAAAGAAATTTTAATGCATATTTTTATTTTTATTTAAAAAAATTCAATGGAATCTTCATTTTTTATCCAATCAATTCATGTTTATCTATTATTAAAAAACTGAAACGAATCATGATTTTAACGTGTACAACATTAATATATTGTCATGTTGTCTTAAATAATAAATGTTTTGAATAATTATTTATATCTTTCATAGATTATTTAAAAATAAAATTATTTTCAAAATATTTTTTGAACTTTTTTTTTCAAAATATTTTAAAATTTTAAAGGTTATTTTTCTGTAGAATATTTTTTCAGATTTATTATTGTATTATAATTCATTAGTGAATTAAACTATTTATTTTAATTATTATCCATTGGGGATACACTATGTTGATATCATTATTATTAATTATATGGATAGTTTATGATCTGTTTGACTGTGTAATCAAAATCTTATTACCATTCACTATATTACTCCTGATGGTCTATGATTCTATTTATTTTATAGGGGTAAGTATTAAAATTTCATATGTTAGTTTTGAAATATGAATTTTTATGTTGATTATTATTCACCCCTTTTATATGAGTAATTAATTGGACTTATTATGAATTGGTTGGGTCTAGGTTATAGATTATCCATTGATGCATCGATAAGTCTCATGGGAAAAATGACTTTGCCAAATTAAATGGGTTTTTACCCATGGTTTTAAACTATATTATATAAGGTTTCCATAGTATGTTCTAGATATATTTCATTAGGAATTAAAGCATTCTGATATTATTTATTGATGTTCGAGTTATTATTTATCTAGTTATAATTTCCATGTGTAATTTTCAATATCATGTGATTATTTATTTAGCATTATTAGATCATGATTTACTCATGTAGTATTATTTGTTATGTTCATATTATTTATTAAATGGAAATTAGTTCAGTTATTTACCTTTTCCTAATGATTATGCGTTATTTATTCATTTATTTTATAGTATTCTTAACCTTACTGAGCATCTGATCTCTCCAATTTCTTATGTTTTATTTTACTCATGATACTAGGAAGTGTTTTATTATTGATATGTAGGGATACACTTAAGGAAATAATGGTATAGTCAAATAAAAACCATTATGCGTTTTAAGTCCTCAATTGTATTGTGATATCCATGTATGTATCTAGTTTATGAAGAGTAATAAAATATTATTTCCTTTGGGATATTATTCCTTGTATATTATGAAATATTAATAATATAACTACAAACTCTAAGCTAAAAGGGTTTGGTTATTTAAAAAAAGAAAGATTTTTTGGGAAAAAGAAGATGCGTGTAAATTGTTCTTATATCTCACACAACTCAACCAATGTCGGTGGAAAATTAGTTTATAGTTTAGGAAAACCATGGTTGAACCTTTATTATAAATAGGGTAAGGATTCCCAGTATAGACCATGATCTCTTTTAAAGGTGAGTATACCTATCTTCTCATGATGATTAGAACCTAGATAAAGTCTCGATATTAAAAACCTAAGTGTTTATGTAACTATGATTTATATGAAACAACCACCATCATGAATATTTGAGTGAATTTGAATTTTTCCATCCATCAATAGAAGTTATCGTGAGGTATAGGAGACTTTAATTATGTAACATATACAGGCATGGACTATTCTAGGATAGCATAAACTAAAGTTAAAAATATCTATAATTCTACTATAATGGTCAAATAGATAGTTCATTATTCTTCCACTGATACTATGAAATAACTCTTAGACAATGGTTGACCCTCACAATGCATAAACTATGGAATAGGTCATTAAGGGAGGGAGTAAAATTATCAATGGTCCAAAAAAACTCCTCAATAAGTATAACTAGGGGATATTTCCTCAAATATATATATATATATTAGAAGCACTATATTTGTGGTATATAATGGGAAAAATATATAGTAGGTGGGAGAGTGTCAAGATTAGAGGGGGATAGAAGTGTTCTCTTATAGAGATTTACCACCCCAAGAAGTGTCAGTATATGATGTATATCCATGAAAGAACTATAAAGGCTAGTTCCCAAGGGAACATGGAAATCATTCCCAATAATAGATCGACTAAAATAACTATTATAAGGAAAATTTCTTAATTGTAGGTAAAATTTATTTGCGTGGATTTATGAATTAAGAAATACCATTTTATAATTTATGCAATAAGTGTTAGTTAAGGACATAGAGGCCCATATTGGTTATGGATAGGATGCTTCAATGTTTAATGAGGAAAATGAATTTAAAAAATCATGAGCTCTTCTGATGGGATAAATAATGGAAAATTTGGGTAAGAAACTATAGAATCTTTAACAACGTGTGATTTTCATATATGAGTACATTTAAATGATAAAATATAATATATTAAATGGGTAACATGCTACAATCAACATAAACTAACCACATAAAATTAAAAAATACTATTAATAAAGCTATAAGTAATACTAATATGATATACCATTCAAATATATTACCATTAGAAGGTAAATAGTAAATATTAGTCAATATTGAAAATGGGTTATTTTAAATAAAATATATATCCTCTATATTATGTATTTTCTTTTGGTTTAGAAATTTACCAATTTCCGAATTAATATTTGATAAAATAAAAACATTTTTTAATTATACATTATAATGTTTTATTACTACATAAATTTAGATTTTTTTCTGAAAAGGATAATTTTTAGTCGAATTGTTTTTTCAAAAAAATTATCTTTTTATTTTAATATTATATAATAATATCCAAGAGTATTAAAAATCATTTTATGTAATAAAATATGTATTTATGGAATAATATTTAGCATTTTAATATATTCTTTGAGATTATAAATCATTTTTCCATCATTTTTTCAATGAAATAAAAATATTATATTATTAAAAATAGTTTTGAGTATTCTCCTTGAATTAGTTATTTTCATATAATGATTTATTGTTTGATTATATTAAAGACACATATAAACACAGGTGTTTTTATGGACTATTAAATGAGAAAAAAATTATTTTATTTTTGATTTCAGATGCTCATGAGGGGTAAAATAGTCATTTTCCATAGTTTATGATCTCATATCCCTCTTATAACCAATCCATTGGTCATAAAAATTATTTTTACCCTAGAAAATATGTTTAGTGTAATTATGATAAATTCATTTTTTCATGGAATAATTAGTAAAAAATATTTTCATAAATTAATAATAATTTTTATGCACACATTAATTTAGATATATTATTTGAATATTTTTTTTATTGATATTTAACTATTTTAGTTGTTTCTGGAATGGGGATTTTTATTCGTTGAGTCAAAAAATCATAGCGGGTGCTAGTTCCGGGACCAGGCACCATTTTTTTCCTTTCCATTTTCTTCTTTTATTTTTCTTTTTTAATTTTATTTTCTTGTATTCTTCTCTAGTTTCTCATGTACACCACTTGGGGATTTATTCATTGTCGGTGAGAGACATGGAGAGATATAGGGAGAGAGATGGTAAGAGGGTGGTGTTGCCACAAATCTTGGGAGGAGCCAGATCATCATGAGGCAGTCATGAAGCTTAGATACATGTGAAAATCTGGAAGATTCTACCTAGAGGTAGGACCATTTTATATTGTTAGATATAAAACACCATAAAATATTTTTTTTAATGTTTTAAATCCATTTTATAGTTTATATATTCCCCTTGTTAGTTGATCTATAAAATATCCAAGAAAAAATTGGGTTTGGGTCGATTATAGGGGATTCCCCTTCATAAAAACTTATCAAACTACATATAGTTACATTAACATGGGCATTTTTTTTATTCTTGTTCAATTAATATGATATTTTTTAATGTATACACCATATATATGGAGTACACTCAATGTAGTGGTATCAATCCATATAGTCGAGTACCTAGGTGGAATAGTTTTTGGGACTACATTCCATGTACTCAAAGTATATTCCATGTGGTCATACATGGCCATGTCACAGATTAAATGTATAAAAATACAATATAAGTGAGATATGACCATATATAAGTTCATGGAAAGACCCCATGTGTGTCTTGGATATTTATTAGTACATAATTATAACCCATTTAGGCCCTTCCCAAGTAATATTTCATGGTCAGACATTGTGTATACCCAGGCTATGTGGATGTACCTATCTAGTGTGGAGGTTTTGGAGTACAAGATATGTACTTAGATTACATGTAGTGTACTACACCATGGATTCCAATTTGAGGGTTTTGGATGATTTTCACCCCAAATATAGAAATGAACAACAATGGATTCCAGTTTAATTATTTTTCCATGTATGTCAAAATAGATGAACCCTTGGTGTGATTTGATGAATTTTAGGAGAGATTTTAGGTAAGGTGTGATATGAAGGTGAGATTCTTACACTAGTAAATGGATTCATAGGTCTCTAGAGTGACATGTGGAATGAGACCTAGATGATGGTCATGAGGATGGTAGGAGGATATTGTATGGGATCATTATGGTCCTTGGATGGTGTATCTTGGGATACTCCATGGTATACAGTATTGGGTTATGACTCCTAGAGAGGGATTCGATGAATTTATAGGCTAAGAAAGAGTGACATAGAATGAGGATGGGCTTGATTTCATCTCCCTTTTGAGGTGTTCCCTTTTTACTATAGTTTATATGAGATTTTAAGGATAGGTTGTGAGATGTGCTACCCTTGAGAAATGAGCTTTGCCCGAGAGAATAGTTTATGGTCCTGGAACCAAGGACAGATGAATATTATTACAATAAAACTAAAATGATCCCATGTGTGTTGTATCCTATTACATAATATATTTTTAGGGTCCATATTGAGATGCCTCCACCTATTTATTTATCCCTCAGAACCCATGGGGGATGCCTCCAGCTTGTTAGAATTTTTAAGGATCCCAAGAGTGATGCCTCAGCTTGCGTGATGATTTAGAGGATCCAAAGACAAATACCTCCTCTTATGTGTGGAAATAAATAATTCCAAAATGGATTCCTCTACTTTATATTGAATCGTATCACCCTAGTGGGTTCCTATGTGGTTGAATGACATTGAGTATGTGTTTTATGGGTATGCGTAGAGATGGTAGTGGTAATAAACTTAGATCCTGCACTAAAAAAGTTATGTTAAAGTGATGTGGATATAGTTATGGGTTTATGAATTCAACCAACCACACTCTTGTATTTATTATTTAACCCAATTACTATTGATAAACTTGTGATTAACTAATGTTTTTATTATAGCTCAAAATGTGGGCATGAAGTGATGCGATGATATAATGGGGATACCTAGATGTACTTTTGGGGATCTAGAATTTGATCCTTACTTAATTAAATGCTACCTAAAAAATTATTCCTAGTGCTTCTAGGATTGAACATTATATTAAGTGGACATATGAGTTTTTCTAGGTCTTCTCGATGCCCCTCTTAATTATTGCATATCCCAGGATGGAAATGTTTCTAGTACCATAGTGATGCCTAAGTATGTGTTGTGGCCTCATTTACCCAAAGCATTACATGATTTTTACTTCCCCTATAATCGATGATGCTCTCATCGATCGATGCCTAGGATAATCTTCATGATTAGGTGGATTCAACATGTTTATTTTCCCATAGTTGACTGGGTATTGGAAAATAAGTCAGTGATTCAAGGATGTGATGTTATTATACTAGAACCTTGAATTTATTTCTTTTATATTAGTTAATGGCCTTCCACCATGAATTTTTTATTTTATAGTGTCTTGATTTCCTACTAAATATGACCTAGGAATCCCACATAATATTGGATTATGGAATGTTGAGTTGTTATCAAGATTATTTAAGTTACACACAGCATGAGTGGTATACCTAGGATTACTAGAATCCAACTCAATCACTTATTTATGAGATTTTTTTGATATATAGAATTGTAAAATATATTTATTTGAGGTGTGTATGGGTGATCCTAGAAATTTTACTTGTATCCCCTTATAGTGTTGTATCATGATCAAAGATAATTGTGGCATAAGCCAATGAAGGTATGATCAATCAGGATCATGGGAAAAAATATCAACAGTAGAAGTAATTTTTTATTTATTATAGTTTGGTGACATATTGGATAAGAATAATGCATGGGAATGAACATTTTATAGTAGGTAATAGATTAAATATTAGGGTGGCCTACTAGGATTTAATTGAAACCCTAAGTATATGAACCTTGATTTTCATGTTGACCTTATGTCTGCAATCAGGCTACACAAAAATTCATGATGGATATCGAAAGGCCAATGGTTGCATGATCTAGTAGAGATACTTGTGTGGAGTCTAAAAATCAGGCTCTAGTATCTCAAGATTCATGTATATCTGGTATGTTACATGGATCAATGTTAGAAGTAGATCATAATGTAATTATTTTCAATTAGTTATATTATATATGGGATTCATACATGTTGTGACCAGTTTTGTATGTTTGAGTTAGTTTTTCATGTCTTTACTGCAATTCACTAATTACAGTCCTATTTATATTTAATTATTCAATACTCTAATAATTTACTATTATTTATTATTCTTAGTTATTTTAACCATTTTTTACTCTGATATGAGGGGAAGTCTCCAAATAGACACACCATGGGTCATCACTATTAGTTAACATCCTCTGTTATATGGGTAGAGATGCTTGAGTCCTTATGGTGAACTGGTCCAGTTATTTTTCATCAATTGATTTAGGACGATATGTTAAAAAGTGGTATCGAAACATTTTTGTTCATGTTATTTTACCCTTTTGGTCATGGTACATAGGATTATTAGAAATGTATGAGAACCTATTTTGGATATCAAATTGGATATTTGAGAAAACACATTCTAGTAAGAAGTATTTTTTTCTAAGGATATGGTATTTTTATTCTTGATATACTATGTTATAGTGGTATATAATTTTTCATTGAGAGATGCCCATGTGGTGTTGATATTAAGATTTATTATTGATTTCTAGCTCTTGACCCATTAGAGATATTCCATCGATAGAGTTTCAATCATAACCAAAAAGGTATGATTAATTCCTCATATATCATATTTGGAACATAGGGTCCACATGTTATGGGAAATATAGTGTTTGATTAATATTTCTTATTAATTTTTTCTAGTATTTAATCTATAAATAAAAATATAAATTATGTTATCTCATATAGGTTCTTCATGGAATTATCATTAGTTAGATTAGATTTTTTGTATTGCTTTATATTATGGTATATACTCTATACTGTGATTTGACATGGCAATGACGATTCTAGTTTTATCTTATGTACATGAGGGCGATGAAACTTACGTGGTGAAAATGGTTACTTTATCTCTCATATGTAAATATGATAGATCTCTAGGGTAATATTATCCCTTAGAGGGGTATTTTAGGAAAATAATATTGGCCTAGGTAGCCAATTTCCTTCTAGTAAACCGTTTTTCAGTCTATAATTTTTTTTGGGGGATAATTAATGATCTTAAGAACCTGTAAGTAATTTTCCGATTTCCAACCTATGAAATTTTTCATAAAAACTTTTTTATGGAGATCTAGTCCTAATATCTAGTTTTACATGGATAGTTTTCTAAATATTTATTGTGATTTGGAAACTTGATGGGTTATTACTGTGTGTGGTCACATAGTTAGTGTTAGTATGTTATTGTTTTATATTGACATTGGGACCCTACATAGAGAAATACCCTATGAGTATGATCAGATATGATCAAGTACTTGTAAGTATATTCTATAAATATGATCCTTTGAATGTTTAAGAAATTAAAATCCCCCCATAAGATAATAGTTACTAATGGGTTGAACTGAAATTGGTTTCCAATTAAAATTTATAGGGGTGTTTATTCTAGATGATGTAATTGAAAACATGTATAATTTTTCCCATATTGAAATTTTTTAACCTCATATGTCCATGATATCATTAGATTTATTAGAAAGGGTTTTATGTGTCCTCAAATACTCTATAATAATCGATCTAGGTATAAGGATATTACTTGTGTGTTTTAGTTAAAATAAGTTGTAACTCAGATGAGTCAGAGACCAATGGGATAAGTGGTATGACCTAGTGAACAAAATCAATACACAGTCTGTATAGATAGATGAGAGACCTATAGTCTATTATTTGTGACTTTTAGTCTTATTTGTTTGTGTTTTTTGGTTAAGGTAATCCTATGAGAGGGGTGACATAGTTTTATTAATGTCGTTTTAGGTATTTATCATTGTTTTATGCTTATGTTGAGAACCATTCCTAGGAGGTTCTCGGGTTTTTTGATATTGGTCAGTTAGTACCTTTGGTTTCTAAGAAAGCACATAGGGTTCTTTTTTGTTGAAACATGATTTTAATTGATCTAATTTTCATGCATATGTCTCTATTGAATAGTGAATTTGTTGTTTTCGTAGTGAGGAGACAATAGTGGATTCTCATACCTTGAATGGAGTCAGGTTGACATAAGGAATTTGGATGAATTATGCACATTAATAATGAGGATACATAGTTATGATTCTAAAATAACACAATTAGGTGAGTAGTCATTGATGAATCATGGAACATGTAAGGTGAAAAATTTTGAAGAACAGTTCCATGGGAGCTCCTAGAATATCCAGAATAAAATTACATTGGACAATGTCAGATAGGATATGGTAATGTTCCACATGTAGAATAATGGGTTAGGTGGCTGATTGTGTGATAATAGGGTTTACACCTACAGTGATGGGTGATATAAGAATGGTGTGTGTCACTTTCATGTGGAAAATATTTAAATCATTAATAAATGAGTGACTATGTGAGACCTTATGATTGATGGTTTCAAATAAATGTTGTTGGAATAGTTTCCCAGAAGTTCTAATGAAATTTGAAATGACTATCTATGGTAAATGATAACTTATGAATTGACCGTGTGCATGGTAATAGAGGATCTGGCTCAATACTATTAAGGTTTTAACAAGATATTGAGTTTCTCTAAAGAGGTGTATAATGAGAAAAGTTTTATTACTTTTTTGGAAGAGATCAAGGAGTAGTATATTGTATTCTATATGATATGGAACACAACAATTACCATTTGAGGGTGGAGACCCTCATTATGAGTTGAAATTAAATAATTTCCAAGGAAACTATGATCAGGAAGAAAGAATGGGTGATTTTATGGTTTTTTGATTTGGAATGATAGGTCATGATCAGAAGAGTCATCACATTCACATATTGTTAGATTTTGGGTTGGAGAGTTAGTTCTCAGTTATAAGAAGATGATGAGGATTCTTCTTTGTTGGGAAGTATCATATCGGCCTTATTTGAACATCTCTAATGTTGGGAGAGAGTTGTCAACACTATAATATCGATTATGGATAGTCGACATCACATTATTTATGTAGGTTCCTAGAAGATATAATGATTTCATGTCGACCACTAGTTCTTCTTAGGGATGAAAAGAGTTATAGTGGGGTGTTTTTAAAGACAAGGGTTTCTCCATATTTTTAAATGAGTAGACATTTTATTTTTTTAGGATGGTTGTTAGGGTTAATGTAGCCTTTTTTACTTAGGATATGATTTCAAATAATTTATATGACTACTTTTTTGGTCAAAGAAAATGTTTTTAGAACACTTATTGTATTTTCATATAATTTTGAGTTGTTCTAATTTTCAAGGAATAATTAGAATATAATATTTAATTAATTTACTATTAATTTAGATGTGTGAATTAGTTCGGTTATATCATTTGAACAGAGAATCTTATTGAAGTTTTATAATTTTAGTTGATTTTTGAAAAAGTTTTTTTTCTTAGTCTAGGGCTAATATCACATCAAGCACTAGGGATGGGCCAAGATACCACTATATTTTTCATTAAATTTTTCTTATTTTCTTTTTCTATTTTCCTTTTAATTTCTTCTCTTATCCCATGGATACTCATGTAAACTGCTTAGGGATAAAATAATAATTTCCTTGAGATAGGTATAGAGATAATGAGAGATATGTAGAGAGTGAGGGAGGTTTCTCTATGGGTTTTAGTAGGAGATAGATCAATATGTGATGATTGTGGAATTCAAATACAACAAAATATTCAATGGATTAAACCCATATATAGGTCTATTTTATATGTTATGTTGCAGATCCTTATAAAATAGATATCTAAATTTTTTAAATTTATTTTATTTTTAATTTTTAATCCTTGTGGGATGAACTATGATTAATTGTAAAAAAACATGGGTTGTGGGCCGATTGTTGTGGTTTCGCATTCAGAAATCCCAATCACATAGTGTGTGGCTCTATGATCACACACTCTGTGTTCTTCCTATTTGGGAAAGATTTTTTTTGAAAGTACATTTTATCTAATCAGAGTACACTAAATGTAGTGGTACATGGGAATGTATCCAAGTACCTAGGTAGAAGGAGTTTTGGGTATACAATTTGTGAACTTAGAGGGAATTCCATGTAGTTGTGCATGCTATGTGGAATGATACTTGGGTAGAAACCCATGCAAGGGTGGAATGGTCATCTAAGAGTACATGACCAGACCCCAAGTGTGTTTTGGCCATGTAGAACTACATGTTCCAACTCTATGTATTCTATAGCTAAGTAGTAGAAAAATTACAGACACTTAATATACACAATCTATGTATAAGTGCATAGAAAGGGTGGAGATTTTTTACTACCCAGAATGTACATGGACTAAACACTATCAAATACATCTATGTTTCCTATTTGAGGGTTTGGGGTGATTTTACACTCCATAGACATAATTAGAGAAGACATGAGTATGTTTTGAATAATTTTCCATGTAGATAATGATTGTGTAACCGTTGAGATGATTTTAGGACTATTAAGAAGCATTATGGGGTGAGATATCTATTAATGATAGTTTATTCCTCTTGTAAATGGGTTCATAGGTCCCTGAAGTGATATGTCGAATAAAACTAAGATGAGGGTTGTGAGAATGGTTGGAGGACATTGAATGGGATCCCAAAGGTACTCAATTTGTGTATATTTGGACAATCCGAGTTAGTTGGAATATGTTGAAAATAAAAGTGATAGATTAGTTGGATGTTCATGCTAACCTAGATATAATTTTATAGGGGATGAGATTGTTGAAATCTCCCTTATGAAGTGATATCCTTCTTTCTAGGGTGGATATGAGATTATAGGACTAGGAATTCAGATTTTTAACCCCTGATAGATGGGCTTGGCCTAAGAGCTTAGTTTGTGATCAAATAACCCAAGACGGATGCCTCCACTTATGATCTAACCCACAACATCCCATGTGGGATTCCACCACTTGCACACTATTTTATGAGGTTCCCAATGTTGTCTTCTCCTCTAATATATTCACCCATATGATCCAAAGAGGTATTACTTTTACTTAATATGACTTCTAAGGATCCAAATTGGTATCCCTTAACTTATGTGCTGGCATAGAGGATCACAATAGGGAAACCACTGCTTATGTGTGGATCTTGATGATCTTGCATATGATTTATCTTGAGTTCATTGACCTAGGGGGCAGTGGGTGCCTTAGTGGTTAACTGAACATGATATAGTGTATTATGTATTTGGATACAGATAGTAGTGGGTGTCTCTTAAGAAATTTTACTAAACTTGTTAGCCTGAGGGGTTATTCAAATAGATATGAGTTTATGAATTCATCTAACACTACTATTGTATTAATACTTTAACCTAATTAATTATGATGAAATTATTAGTACAATACAAGAATATTAGGGATAGACCTCTGGTTCTAACATGATTCAAGAGTATAGTGGGGATTTCCATAGGTACTTCAAGGTATCCTACTTATGTGCCCTATATAATTGATTTCTACATTACTAGAATGCCTAGTGTTTTTGGGGTTCATTGTGTTACCAGGGGAATAGAGTAGGTTTTTAATGGAATCTTTGATCCCCTATTATTATGTGTTTCACATAGGAGTCCTAGACTGATAGGATCCATGTCACACCCAGAATTGTAAAATAAATTTATTTTGTTATCTTATCTGGATTTGAAATTTTCTATCAAGGTGTGGGCCGAGCCCGATTGAATTTTTTTTATTTTTACCGATAAATGAATATTTTGACTTTGGAATCATCCATCACATGGGTAGGATGTAGTCGAAGCCACGCGGCTTCAGCCGGGTCTCTGTGTAGCCTACCCGATGTTTGAGTCAAATAAATAAAAAAATAAAATGAATAACAGTATGAGGAAAAGGTAAGATGAGAAAATTAAGATGAATTTTAATAAATAAATTTAATAATAATAATGGTAATTATTATTATTATTATGAATATTACTGTCTATATTTTAATTAAATTATTATTATTAATATTGTAAAGATTATTCATACTGTAAATATTTTTTTAAGTTAGTATGATTATTATTAAGAACATTATTGTTATTATTATTATTAGGGTTTATTATTATTGATATTAATAATGTATATATTACTATTAAATTTATTAAACACTTATTATTATTATAATAATTGTAAAACTATTAACATATTATTTTTATTTTTATTACTTTCATTATTTTTTTAAGTTGGATTATGACCTTTTAGGGTCTTATTTCAATTTATTTTTTTCTTTTTTTATTTTCCTCTTGTTCTCCCCTCCCTATTCACACACAGGCTCCCCCTCCCTAACCGTAGTGCGATTCTCCTCCTCCCCATGGTCTCTCCTCCTTGGTCTGCACCTCCTCCCTCCCCTTCATTAGTGAATCAGGCTTCCCCACACCCTGGTCACACCTCGCACCAGTGCTCCACCACACATAACCTGGTTTCATGCTCCCACTATAAAATCATGGTCCCCTTCTAACCTTAGTGGTACTCCCATCCAGCACCCTCCACATTCCTCCCTCCAATAACACCACTGACTAGCACACCTCCCCATCATTCAGTGAACCTCTTACACATTTCCCCTGCAACCGCATCGCACCTCCTCCTCACATCCAGAAATCAGCTATGCACTACCTCCCCTTCTCAGATGGACTTTCTGGCACGATGCACCTCTAAAAACCCTTCCTCTTTTTTAACTTTCTTCTTGTACCCTCAACGCATGTGAGTTCCACTTTGTTTGGTTGTTTTATTCATAGTGTGGGTTTTTGGGTTAGGTTTTCAGGTTTTAGGGTACAATTGTTATTATTTTGATCTGATTTCTTGTTTTTAGTATTCAATGTAAGTTTTTTGTGGTGTGTCTTGTGAGAAATTGGAGTTGTGCACAAAGTTTGTGAGTTTTTTCTACACCTAGGTAAGTGGTTACATTCCCTAGAATCATTACATTAGTTTAGTATGTTTTTTAAATTTATTAATGTATTCTTTGGTTTTATTACATTGCGTGTTTTGTGGTTTTTAATTGTTTTGTGTGTTTAAAGGTTGGGATTTTATTTTTAATAAAGGTATTGGCTATGTTTTGGTGTGCCTTTTGATGTAATGTTTCTACAATGTGGTCTAAGGGTTGTTTGGATGGTGATAAATTCATTTTCAAGGTATTTGAGGCATGTGTATATTTAAATAGATATTTTCAAAGGAAAATGAATAACTTTTTATGTGTTTTCCTTATTGTGAATTTTATGTATAATTTGTGAAATGTTTGAAATGGTGAAATGTTTTTTTAAATAGCTGAAAGTATGAGTGATTTTATGAAGGGAATTTTCTGGTGTTTTGGTTGGTCTTAATTTGGTATGGGAGTAAGATGTTGAACTAGTGATTTAAGGATGCTGAGTTAATATCTTGGATCTCATAGATTATTAATTATATATTTCCTAAGGGTCATCTAATATAAGAATTTATACTATTTAAACTGTAATGATTACTCAAAGACCAAGATATAGGAATCCAACATCGGGATTAATTAGGGAACACCAATATATCATTTGTATTCTACTTGTTTCACATGAAATGAGTTATTTTCCATGGATTTATAAGATCCAACGTGATTACTAATTTATGAGTTTCTAATTGATACCTAGAACCCTACTTTATATTTATTCGAACTGAGTACAGGTAGTCAGAGGGATTGTTATTGTATCCCCAGTAGTGATGTTGCTTTTATAGGGAATTTTCCAATCCAGATCAAAGAAGGTATGGTTGATTCGGATGATGGATTGAAAGTGGACTTAATTTATATATATTATTCCAGTTGTGTCTCACCTAAGCATGACATTTTTTTATGAGCATTCACTTTTATCATTGGGTGATAGGATCAGTGTTGGGGATTTCATACTGAGATTTAGTTATTACACAATATAAATGTATCTCTGTTTGAAATTAGAAATAATTTCAACATTCATATTCATAACTGATGTGAAATAGATAGGGTGACTTCTAGTATCAGATGATCAAAGAAATATTGTTACGTTGAGTCTTACGATCAGGATGGAGTAGCTCGATGGTCATGGAGAATGGGTATGTGATAGGGATCAGAGTTAACATTAGAGCCTAATGTAATTATTTCGAATTTCATATATTATATATTGGATCCACCAGTTGGGACCACTATTGTATATATGACATTACTGTTTGGGAATTTCTTACACTTCCATTATTAAATTCATGTTTACATTCATTAATTCTACACAATGATTATTTACAACTATGGAATACTTTTGGATATTTTTTATATTTTTGTACTCTAAAAAGAGGAGATACTCTCTCCATAAAAAAAACTAGGACCATGATAATTCTTTCACCATGTTATTTTAAAATAAGAACATTAGTTTCGATAACATATATAATAAGCGACCTCGAGCATAAACGACCTGTGAAATATATTATTTCAACAAGATCGTTATAAAATATTAATAAAATTAGTCATTATAAAAATTATTAACTAAATTTTGTAACTTATATGGTTTAAAAAAGTATTAAATAAATTCATTAATTATCTATAAATTATAAATTAATATAAATATAATTTTAAAGTAGAAAAATAATTTTCTAAAAAGTTATTTTAATGCCCAAAATGTGGTTTTATCTAAATAAATTAAATTATTAACTATTTCTGGATGATTATAATGATGAATAAATAGTATATATTCTATAAAATGTTTTGTTATTTATCTAATATTATTTATAATAATTTTATAATAATAAACCAAATTTTATGCTTAAAGATTATATTTTTCCCAATGTGTTGTTTGGTCACATTTCATACACTTATTTTGACAATAATATTTTTATTTTTTAGAAAATTTAATTAAAATTTTAATTAATTATTTAAATAATATTTTACATATTATATTATAGTAATTTTATGATAATTTTTTGAGAAGATTTTTTTTTCGATGAATAGTGAAAATACAGATTTTTATTAAAAATTTCCTTTTGTTTAAATAATTTATAAAGTTATATTATATTTAAAATTAATTTAAAATAAATATTATTTGAATTATATTATAAATTTTCCAATTGTGGTCATTGGAATCAATTATATGTTCATTATTTATATAAAAAAATTATATTATGCAGAACTTTTCCTTTGGAAAGCCATTTTTTCATCATGTATACTAGTTTAATTTTTAATTATGTTCTAATAATTATATAAATACAATATGGTAAAATGGATTCCATATTTCAGATAAATTTAATTAATATTATATAATAATTTCAATTTAATCTTTTTCATAATGAGTACAAAAAATAGTTATAATTTAATTATCATTATTAGGGATAAAAACGGGTTTACCAGGTGTTAAGCTAAGAAGATAGCATCTAAAATGACAAAAATGTGTAAAATTACTATTTCATGGACATATTTAGGACTTATAACATATAATATTCACCAATGATTCATTTTCGATACCTTTTTAGTGTACAAAATGTGGGAATAATTTATTGTTTTCGAAAATTATAACTTTTTTCTTCTCCCCTACTTATAAAAGGGTACCTCATCTACTATACTCATCAAAAATTGAAATATGTGAGGTTTTTCCAATACAATAAACAATCAATTTCTCAAATCCCAATCCATGATATATTTCACTTCAACTTATATAAAAATAAATCTAATAAGGTTTTAGGCATAAACCAAATTTGGTTCGCTGAAGAGGCGGTATAGTTCATGACCATTTATTATAATTTATTTTTTAATTTATCTCCTTCAAATATAAATAATATTTTCTAAAAATAATATCAACATAATATAAAATATAACTAAATTTTATTATGTTATTTTCATAGACTATATCCATATTCTCTTCTATAAAATGGGAAATGAAATCGTCAATCATGTGTATGTAGGACTAGTGTATCACGAACTGATTTAAATCATTTTTCATCACTACCTCTCATAAAAGGATATAATAATTTATTTTTAATATTTATATTATATTTATTTAATTTATATTCTTTTTTAATTATAATAACACATCTATATTGTTACCTTGAAATACATTATAAAATGATATTTTCTCTTGTGTATATGTGTGGACTTCCACTTCCTTGGTGCTATGTGAAAAGCTATTCATTTTTTCATGGATTGTAATAAGTATATAATTAATAAATATATATCATATATAATATATATTAATTATTCTATAATGGTGAAAACTATTTACCACTTTTTTTTCCTTTTATAGAAATAATGGAAACAGAGTTTATGCTTACGTATGATATACCATCTCCATGAACCATGTAATTAATTTGTCTAAATATAAGATTTATAGATAATTATAGATATTTATATAATTAATATATATGATATTTATTCTATTTTTTTAATTATAGGTAATATTTAACAATCATCAATCTACAAGGAGCAAAACATCCTAAACAAAACATCAATGAAAAGAACATAATTTATCACACATAAAAGTGTTTTAACAAATAATTATTAATAAACAGGTGATTCAATAGTTATATAAAAATAATATATGTTATGATATATATGAGTGAAGTTGTGTAATATATTTTTAATAATTATATATTTTTTATATAGGATATTTGAATGGGTATGATGGAAATCAGACCATAGGTAAGATTTTCTCATATAACTTTTAATTATGTGAGATGTATCCCATATTCACCATTTATTTCTTTTTTGTGGGTCATATAATTCCCATTTAAAATATTATATCATGATTATATTTAATTTTTTGTAATTTAAATGTGTTATATGAAGTTATTTCTTACATGGATCACATGGTTAAATAGTTACCAAAGTGGAAATGGAATATTTCATAATCTCATCATTATTCTTGGATGTTTATATTAAAGTATACCTTAGGGAAATAGTCTAATATATCAATTTTAAAACCAATATATTTTTATCTACTCTATTTTGTCATGAATATTTTAGGTAGCATTTCCATTTTCATCTCTTTTCTATAAAATATTACAGAGAAAATGTTTTTATCAAAAGCATAATTTATTTTCCTCTTCAGTTGAAAATGATATTTCATCTATATAAATGTTTTATAAAACTATTTTCAAAAATATTTTCTGGATTCATGAAATGATTAATTAATTACATTTTACCATTTTTTACTTTTTTATAGATTAAATTTAAGGGAATATTCTTATTATTTTCTAAAAATAGACTTTTATTATTTTCCCAATATTTTGAAATGAATGTTTTTTCCTTATATGTCTTATAAAGAGTAACCGTCTATAATAAACACTAATTATTTCAAAGAATAAATTAAAATTATATAAGGTTATTTTTAAATTGACATTTTTAATAATATTTTGGAGTATTTTTGTTTTTGAATGATATTTTAAATGTGAATATGATATTTTCAAGAAAATATTTTTAATGGCATTGTTTTAGTATTTTTATTCATCAATGACATCAACCCTCATTTAACATTATTCTATATTGGAGATTTATTAATGATACCATCCTTATTATTTATTCATATGGTTTATAATCATTTTGATTAGTAATTACTATTTAGATACCATTCTATATAGTACTCTAGATGGTTTGGGATTATTTTTATTGATTGGGGAAAGTATTAAAATTTTTATACCAGTTTTCAAATTTGATTTTTATGCTAATTATGTTTATTTATTATTGAACTGTTTAAAATTTTTTATGATATATTTTAAATATGACTGATTATGATGATCATGTTTCCCCCATTTCATATGAGGAATTCATAAGACATAGTAGTTAAAATTACGGGCCCACTATAGCCCCTCGATACATTGGTAGGTCACATATGATAGGCTAGTTTGGGGATTTGGATGGTTCTTTACCCATTTATATAAGGAAATGAACTTAACCATAACTTATTCTAGTTTTTTTAACTAGAATTAAAAATATAGGATATTTTTAGTTTAGAGTTTTAGATGAATATTATAAACTCTTATATAGTAGACCCATACATTAAATATGGACACTTATACTTAGTATCCATTTTTTCCATCAAATGAAAACATTTCCAAAAATAAAAAATTACTTCTTTTAAAGTCACATATTCAATTAATTCATAATATCATCTTATTTTCCCTTACCAATATTAAGACCTATAAAAAACATTTTAAATTGTGGATCACCCCAAAAATATTAATAATGGAGATTAAGAAATTAGATCTTTAGTAATGTGAAACATGAAAAACCATTAAAAACCTATTATTAAAACTCAACAGAAAACCTAGAATATTGAAATAGGTTCCTTGGAAAATAATTACCATATCACTCTTAAATTCACCCTTAAAAATAAAATAACCTTATGGTTAACTTACATCTCTAGAGTACACAATGAATTGGAGAGCTATAATGTGGTCAACAGTAATATCTTGAGCTAAAATGGTACTCAACCCATCATATCTTGAGCTATAATGTACTCAAACCATAATAAAAAAATTTCAAGGAACTTATCTTGAATAAAACACTTGAAAAATATTTTAAACCTATGAGAAAAACACATTCATATATGAGAATACACTTTTTATGTATAAATCAATTTAAAAAACTAAAAAAAATGCACATCAAAAAAAATATTTGGAAAGAATATTGAAAACATATAAAGGAAACATTAAATAAGTTAGGTTTCATGAAGTCAATAAATTTTTTCCATGTTGTATATGTCAAAAAAAATCCATGTTATCTAAATAATCAATCCATTTTTAAAACCCATTTAAAACATTTAAAAAATAGATTTTTGAATCAAAATGTCTTATTCCACTTTGAAACTTTTTATGGAAATTGTAAAATTAGTATTTTAAAAAATTCATGTCCATATAAATAAATCCATACAACCATTTTTAAATCATGGAAATGAATCAAAAATATTTTTTAGAGTAAAATTTTAAAACATTTAAAATAATGTTTTAATTAAAGAGAATATTACCGCTTGAGAAACATTTAAATAGAAATAATTACAAAATAAAAAGAAAAAAAATTAAATATCATTAGAGTATATTAATTCATGATATAACATGTCAAAAGAGTTGTATATACACCTTATTTTATAGTAAAGTTGTATAACATCAAGATATGCTTCAATAAAAGGAGATTGAGACGAAGTCCCTTACCATGAATCTGATTCATCGCGTATGCCTTTTACTTTCCTAAATAATAAACTTATGTTAATTATTTAATTTCCTGAGAACCTTTTTCAATTTTATTAATCCTTTTATATCACTTAATATAATTTTATATCAATTACATAATTATTAAAGTTCATGTCAGACTTTTTGACGATATACGGTACTTGAGTTCAAAATGACTTTGGTAAGTCGATTATGGTCAAATATTTCATTATTACATCATCTCCATGATAATATTCAATAAATGGTTACCATATTTGTACATAAATTTTATTTTTAAACCAAATTATTATGTATGTTTATAAAAATAGACTACGTAAAAATCATAGAGACGGTAGGACATATATATGCATGAGTAATGTTTTCATTTTTCAATGATAATTATAGAAATAAGGTAAGTATTATTTTACATTTAAATAATTATCATTATATAATTAATTTCAGATTAATAATATAAATATACTTATAGATATCATTCTTATTATTTTGTTATGAAAAACGAATCACATCACTTCGTAGAGGTGATAGTTTACATGTATGGACGAACGATGTTATCATTATCATATGCATGGAAAGGTAGGAACATAAATGATATATTATCTTTTAATATTTATAAAAATTCCATTTATATCATATATAAACTTTAATTCCATAATTATAAATATTCTTGAGGTATGGTGATGTAAAATAAATTATATCTGTTCGAGAGGCGATAGTTCATTGTGCACACATATAATAATTATTTTCTCATTTGATGAAAGTGGAGATATATTTTGGGGATTATATTAAAATAATTATATCAATGTATATTTAGGATAATGAAGTAATTCTTTCATCAAGGATAAAAAAATTTGAAGGATGTGTAAGAATAAATAAAATAGAAACACTTAACTAAAAATGATACCTCTTCCTCGGACGATCTCCTTTGATTAACACCTTAACACCACTAAGGAGTGTGTTCTACCTAAAATAAGACCTCTATAATTTAGGGAGGGATTATATTAAGATATTTTTCCTAATATTGGATGAACCAAATAGGTTTTTATGTGTTAATAAATGGACAATTGGGATCCCTTTAATATGATATGGGAGGGACACTATTAGAATTCTTCAAAATATTAAATTAATATAAATTAAATTACCATTACAAATACTCTAAAACTATTTTATTTAACAAAAATCTGATTTTGGGTAGAATTACATTAATCCAATGAAAATTTTAAAAGTTTTAAATATTTTTTAATCCTTATCTCTTTGTTTTAAACTTTATTAATTCCTAAAGTGATATCATGTAATTTACACTTTGATGGTTAATATAATTACTATAAAATGAAAAAAGGCCAACAAATGATTCATTTATGTAATTTTAGGATTCATAAAATTATTTTGTGCGAATTTGATATTTTTATGAAATTTATATCATTTAATGACATTTTATGTATTTTAAAATATAATTAATGTCAATTTATTTACTACTCATTATTTTACTTTTTAAAAATATCATAACAACATTATATCTTGGAAAAAATATATTAACTCAGAACTAACATGTAAAATTCATCTATAATATTCTTGGATGACATCAATTATAGAAGAATATATTTATTTGAATATTTTTGATATCATTTATTTGATTCTTTCATTAATTAAGAAATTGTCGCATCATGACACCATTGATTTTAACTATTTATTTTATAAAAATTATAAATAAATTATAATGACATATGAAATACTTTTATATTTATAAATAATATTTATAGTTGAATATATCCCTTATATAACCCCATTTTAAAAATATTTTACTTTTTAAACACAAGAGTGTGTCAAAATTGACTTTTCATTGATTATAATTATATAAATGTCGTACTCACACCCAAGTGGATTCAAAAGAATATTCCTGATACACATAGATGATTTTGGTTGAAACAAACTCTCCAAAAAATTTAGTACAACTGTTAGGGGAATTTTATAATCATTGTAATATTAGTTTTTCCTTCCATTACTCGATTTACCCTTAACCATGGTAATAAAAAAATTACTAAAGTAAATATTCATAATTTCAAAAAATAAAAGGGAAGTATTTACATAATTTAGGACTTATTATTAAAAATATGTAATCCATTTTTCTAAATTCAAAAAATAAAATTGGATAAAAATAATTATAAATTAATATCTTTGACAAATGGATAAAATAGGGTTTTAAATAAAAAACGTTCAAACTTTTACAAAGTTCTTATATATAATTTCAAAATAAAATTTGATTCTAATGACTAAATTGAATTTATTGATAAAAATGATCTAATTTTACATTAAAGCCATTCAAAAATATACTTTACCAGAATAAATAAATTTTATGAAAAAGTAGTTTTCAATTAAAATGAATTATTTTTTAGTTATTCATCAAAAAATGATTCTTATCAAAAAAAAATACCAAAATTTCAACTGATGTAAGTTTCTATACTCTTATTTCAATGAATAACATTATTTATTCATATAGAACATATAAAAATGGTAAAAACTTGTTTTAAAACAAGTGTTCCATCAAACGGAGGAAAAACTGCCTTTTTTGAAATTTAATTCTTTTATTCGTAAAATTGGATTTGTTTTTATATCTTTTATAAAAAATTTATAATTTGAATTTTTAACATTATATTGAATATATTAAATTTATATATCATTTATATAGTTCATAAATAGTGATTTAATTATTTTTTGGTATAAAACACACTTGTGCACATTTAAATAGATTTTTAGATAATCATTTCCTTTTATTTTAAAAAAAAGCTGCTACATTCATTTATAATTAATTGGTCAAATGATTATATATAAATTTTTAAAAAATAGTGTAGTTATTAAATTAATAATATTAATTCACACCATTCTAATGACTATGTTATATCAGTAACATTTTTATAATAATATTTAATTATTAATTTAAACATGATGTGGCATATCATGTATGCTATCAAACATAGTCTTATCTTTTTTTTAAAAATTGAGAATGTTAAAATTTAAGTATGATATCTTAGAATAATGACTTTATCTTATAGTGATAATATACTCCATTATGCATTCCACTATTGTGATATTAGTTATAAATGTCCATGTGATTATCTGACTATTTAAAATATCCCTATATATGTTTCAGGATCTTTTGATTTTTTATATGGAACTACTTTGATAATTTGTTATTCATGAAAAATTATTCTTATTTTTCATTTTATTGATTAAATTGTGTTTATTTCAGCTATACACCTTTCTATATTTATTATTCTATATTTTCTCATAATATTTTACATTGTACACATACCCTTACTGAGCGTTAGAGATCACCCCTTTCATATGTTTCCTTTCCCCAAGATCCGAGGAAGTATACAATGATTTACATAAATGGTTACTCTAAAGGTAATAATGTGTTTATCAATGAAAATTCAATGTTTTTTTTATGTTATCAAATGTAATGTGAGTTCCAAGAATGTTTTGAGATTTTCAATACTACGAAAATATTGGTTCCTTTAGGACGTGATCACTTGAATCTAGATGCAATTTAATAAATTAACCGCCAACTCTTGGTTGTTAGGATATTGTTCTACAAAGTTTTTATCATATAAAGTTTAGTATAAATAATTGGAACTATAGTTAGGAAAACATATTTTTGGGGATATAACTAATGAATATATTTGAGGATATGTCAAAGTATAGGATAATATCATAATGTTTTGGTATGGTATAAATTATGTGTATTTCCTAGTAGTATATTCCATTATGGATAATAAAATTGGATTTGTCTCTATCCTAGTTTTACCTATAGGTAACAAATACAAAAAATTTATATTGGGTTTTGACTATATCATCACCCAGTTCATGACAATGATCATTGCTGCGCATTTGGTTTGACACTCACGGGGTTATTTTTGGGTTAATTATCATTTTCATTGTAAACTATTATATAGGATTTGAAAATATTCTTAGGATTTTAAAATATTCCCAAATAAACCATGTTTATTAATCTAATATTATAAATGCACACTTTCAATTTTTATTAATGGTATTACTAATTTTGACATTATATATATGGTTAGTATCTAATTTATTGAATTAATTTTTTTTAAAGTATAATATTAAAGATGAAATGGGATCCATATCAATGAACGAATTCCATGTAGGTATTTACCACCTAGGAAATATAATGATTCTGGAGCAGGAGCTATAGCTAGAGTTGAATAAATTATAACTATATTATGACAGCTAAACCGGGTTATGACCAACAACTATAATGAAACAAAATTTAATCAATGTAATGTACCTTATTATAATTATGTGAGGTTTTATAAATCACATATATCAGATAGATAATCCAAAAAACACTTTTGACATGATAGTATATTTTATCAAATTCTTAAAAAAAATTATAATGGTCGGAATATTTATTTTTCTACAAAATTGAATTTTTTTTATATAAATGATATTTTTTTAAAAACTAATTCCCATATTTATATATTTATTTTGATGAAATAAAATTCATGTTTAGACCCATCACATTAAAATTTATTTAGGGTATTGTTTCGGGAATTTTTTTTAAAAAAAATATTTTTGGGTTAAAAAATGAAAAAATTGTTTTTACATTACTCTTATGAAATAATTATTATATTTTCATGAATTAAATTTTATTAAAACCTATTATTGATAAAAAAATTATT
Source organism: Viscum album (assembly GCA_963277665.1). NCBI lineage: Eukaryota > Viridiplantae > Streptophyta > Magnoliopsida > Santalales > Viscaceae > Viscum > Viscum album. The sequence continues at coordinate 1,408,901,933 of OY728135.1, forward strand.
TATTTAATGACATAATATATAATTTTTAACATTTATAAACACTTTTTCAATATTTATGAAACACGGTTTTACCCATAAAAAATATTTTTAGAAGTTATACAAGTATCAAATTAGAATTTATTTTTACCTATTTTATAAATTTAATCAAAAAAGGGATTGAATATTTTGATTCATGATGTCCAAATTCATTAACAAGTTCAATTCCATTTTTTGGACAGAAAGCAATTTTCTGTGGTAAAAACAAAATTTACCGCAGTTTAAGTATAATAGTTTAGAATTTTAAAGTTATAACGTAAAGGCATAAATTACCTTAAAATAAAACATATAAAGGGTTTTTTATTTATTTATTGACCTAAAACCATTAAAAATTAATTATTAAACGAATTATTTGAAATTAATTCCACCCAAAGGTGGAGGGATTTAAATATAAAATAATCATTATTTAATCAATTAAAACCACCCTCCTCAAGTATCAATATCATCCCTCAACACCCCCTTTCTCCTCATAAGAATATAATATTTACAAATATATACTAAACAATATTCTCCCCCTCTCCCCAAATCCAATTTCTACTGGTATAACCAAAATACCAATTCCATGTTCCTAAATGGATCCTTCCAGGAGATGATATTTAAGAGGTAATTTTCTCACACCACCTCTATTATTTTTTTTATTCTACCTTCTCCTCACCTACTTCATCCAATAAGGAATAATAAATATAGCCTAATTTATATAATTAAATTTTATATATTTATTGGAATATCTTACATCTATCCTTTTTATTATCTCCTCATATTCATTGAAAATAATCCATTGTCCAAATTATGGTGGTTAACTATCTCCATGGATAATGATTTTTTATTTTCTATTACAGTCTTCATGGATTGTCATAAAAGATTTATTCTAGTAAAATAGGATTGTAATAAATATATTATAACTTATTCCATGTTATGGAACAGATATATATACATTATATTAAATAAAACGAAACTAGTTCATGATGGTCAAAAACCCGCTAAATTAAACTAGACAATTTTCAATAACATTTTATCAAATGAATCATCCTAATGTGAGAAAGAAAAATGGTATATGGGATCAGTTAAATTATATAAGTGCATGAATACCATTTCATTTCACATCTTTAGTTTTAATCCCATTTGACAAGAACATCCATAATTATACACAAATGAATAGATTATGAAACCGTGAAACAGACTCTCTCAGAATAACGAAATTGATCTTTATACTTAATCTAAATATAAATAATTGAACTTGATAATAATAAAATATTTAAAATATCGATTTAATAGTTTATTAATTAAATAATAAATTAATAAAAATTTATTAAACATGGAATTAAGTGGATGTTTAGAATTCAATCAAACATAAGATAAGTGATCTCTCTAAACCTTCATATTTAATTTGAGATATGTTTCGATCAATTTTACTGAAATTAAAACTTCATTATAATTATATACATATACTATATTATATTTATATATAAAAAACATATTTATGTATCTCAATTCATCTTTATTTGATTGGTAATTACATTTTTTAAAAGGTTCCCTTCCCAATACCTCACGAAAAGAAAACATGATTAAAGGTAACTTCTCTATTTCTTACCTATTCTCAAGTACACTCTATAAACTATTTCAATATTACACTATTTTGGTAAAATAAATCAATTTTCCAATAAAAAATATTTTATATCATTTATGGTTTTATGGAAACAAGTATTCTTTTATACTCTTTAAAGTTTATATTATTTTCCTTAAAACTGCGCATAAGTGGCGCATTTTTAAGGTTAACTGATCACACTTATTAGTGTTTTCACATCAGTTGGAAATCATTATCCATGATGTATTATAATATTTCCTTTATTAAAATCCAAAATTTATTTATATACCCAATTTCATTGATACCATTTTTATACACTTTTTTATTCTTTACGACATGATTATGATATCATTTTTATTACATGGGTAACCCTTATGTTTATTCATTAGGTTTTATTCTTTATATCGCATATATCTATATTAATATATTATGATGGGTTCACATAGATTGTTCTCCAGTGTATTGTGTATTTTTTTAGTCTCATTAGACATTATTTATGGTATTTTGGAGTAAACCTAATCTATAAAGGGACCTTGTCCACTATGTGATATAGTCTTGGTAGTTAGCCATGACTCATGTTTATGTCTTGATATATATTATTGTCACATACTTATTTTCCATGATCATATAACTCCAAGTTCTATATTTTATTATTCCATATAACTATTCATGATACATTCCATTTATGTTGTCATTTTATTTCTTCTAAATCATGTCATATAATTCAATCCCATTTTTATTCCCTTATTGGGATTTTTAGCTCATCCATTTTTTATTTGTTTTCTTAGGTTTTTTATACATATATAGGAGATAAAAGGGTCTTAGGAGAACCTTAATGAGATTAATAAAAATATTTTTTATTATAGTTTCATGTTACCTAATTATGTACCTACTCTTCCAAATAAAAAAGTCTTTATAATCCCCAGTTTTTCTTTCTTCAATAAATATACTTAAAACAATTTAATAATATTTACAAAAGTATTGGATCAATATAGTTAGTATTAGATAATACTCTTGTTATTTTTTGGGATTAAGAATAGAAAATATTAGTATGAACCCTATGTATAATTCTATCACAATGGATAAACTATATTGAATTATAGGAAATCATAAGTTAGGATATACATTTCATTCATATTTTTATCCATAAATGTTTATAATTTAATTTTTTATATTATTATTAGATATGTATTAAATACCCCTAATTTTATTTTTCTTTTATAGTTCATACTAATAATAATGAGAACTCAGGCTAACAACCAATGTGATATAAAATATGATAATTCCCCTAATGAGAAGAAAAACATGACAACGATAGGAGGTAAAAGCTGTATGATCGTACAAGATCAACTGGATGATGTTTTGAATAATAACTTGATCCATGTGGAATTCCATCCTTCACCTAAGAAACATCAAATTATGGTCAAATTATTCAAGGAAAAATCCCTCCTATAATTCATGGATCTTATGATACTCTCATCTCATAATAATAGATTAACCCCATTGAGAAAGTATTCTCTGCCCTCTAGTGATTAAAAGAAGTGAAATTTATTCGAGTGGTCTATCATTAAGATGGGGAAGCTGATTAGTGGTTAACACTAATATATAACAATAATACTAAAGGGAAAATTGATTCTATATAATTGAAATCGTTCAAGAAAATATATTTCAATAAATATTTTACCTTAACACTATGTCTTAAGATGGAGAGAAAGTTCCTCATGCTCAAGAAAAATGAAGATGGGTTCATCAGATCATACGAGGAAAAAATCACAAGTAATGCATGGTATAATTATTGATTTATCATTAGCATTTAAATTAAGGTAAAATTATTCTTTAGTGGGTTGATACCATGTCTTAAAATATTATTATCAATTTAGGTGATTTCATAGTTATGAAGAGAATATTATTTTCCCCAATAATGTTGAGATGGATATCAGTGATTCTCAGAGGTCTTATAGGACTAGAGATAAGAAATGTAAGATGGAATTATCTTCTGGATGTAAAATAGAAAAATATCACGGAGGAAAGAAAACATAGCATCCAACTTGTCAAAAGTGTGGGAAGAAGCATCTTGGATGCTACCTAAGGGGAACTAGAGGGTTCTTCAAGTTTGGAAATAAAGAGCGGTAATATAATTAGAGTTGAGGTGAAATAAATAAACCAACTTATGAGGATGTAGAAAATAAGGTTCAGAAGAAAAAAATTCCAATTATGAAGTTATTTTACTATAATAAACACATGCACCACATGAGACAATTCCCTAATATAAGGGTTATTGGGGAAAATCTATGACAATAACCACCAAGAAATAAAGGAAGAGAATATGTTATCACTATAGCTAAGGTGGAGCCTAAAATTTTTGTGGTGACAAGTATTATAGTTATTCATTTAATACTAGATAATGTACTATTTCATTCTATTTTTACAAATTCATCAATATCTTGAATGTTTAGTAGAACTATTCAAGTACACCCTAAAAATATGGAAGTTTAATTATCTATGAGAATAGTAAATCATGAAATTTTTTTTTCTAATATATATAACTCATATTCATTCAACATTTTTGGAATTATGATCCTAAAAAATATCATCTTACTTCCTTTGGTGGAGATTGATTCTATATTGGGATTGGATTGTCTATTTTTATACAAATCCAACATTAACTCTTGGGATAGGGATATCACTCTTAACATCATGAAGAATCCTCCTATTCTATACAACTGTTAGGAGGAGGATGAATCTAATTCATAATAATCTACTCAAGTGCAGATATTATTATCATATGTGAAATAATATCCTATAATGATTGAGATAAAGGAGAAGATAATTCTTGATGATATTCCCATTTTAAGGTTCTACACTGATGTGTTTCTTGATGAATTTAATGGTCTTTTACTTAACCCATAGGTTTATTTATCAATTGATATTACACCTGGATATCTTCCTATATCAAATAATCCTTCCCAGATGGCCACCATTGAGTTGGAGGAACTGATGAAGCAGTTATAAGAGAATCCGGACAAGGGTTTCTTACACAAAAGTACTTCACTGTTTGGTGTGACAGTCCATTTATTCAAGAATTCGGATGGCTCAATACACATGTGAATTGATTATCATAGGCTGAACAAAATAACGATAAAAAAATTATCCCCTTCTATTAATAGCTGACTTGTTTGATCTACTTCATGGGGCCAAGTATTTCTCTATGGTGGACCTTCTGTCTGGATATCACTAATTAAAGGTGAATAAGGAAAATATTCCCATGGATAACACTCAAAACAGATTTGGACACTATGAGTTCATATTAATTCTCTTTAGTCTCACTAATGATCTAGAAATATTTATGGACATAATGAATATATTCTTTAGGTATTACCTTGAGTTTTTATGGTAGTCTTTATAGATGATATTCTGATGTACTCCAAGATTAAGGATTATCATAAAGAGGATTTTAATATTGTTCTAAATTACTTATAATGAGATAAAATATAAGGAAATTATAGTAAATTTGTGTTATGTATGAAGGATGTATCATTCATGGGACATGTTATCACCAAAAATGGATATTTACAGGAATTTGTAACAAAAAATAAATTGAGGAGTGCCCATACCAGCATTTTAATATAGATTCATAGATTCCTTAGTCTATGTGGGTATTACTGGTAGTTTGTGAGGAACTTATCATGATTTTAAAAGAAACTAACCAAGCTGACTCAAAAGGGAGTAATGTTTTGATGGACCTATGAATGTGAATACTACTTTAAAGAGTTGAAAAGGTGTCTTATCATTGTGCCAGTACTCACACTACCAACATGTGGAGAACTATTTAGGGTATACATAAATGAATCAAAGAATGTATTATGATGTGTACTGCTGAAAAATAAAACTGATATTGTATGCCTCAAGGAAGGTAAAATTTTCATGAGAAAAACTATCTCACGCATGATTTGGAGTTGGAAGATGTGATCATCACATTGAAAATATAGTGGCATTATCACTATAGGGATAAGTGTGACATATATACTGATCACAAGATACTCAAATATATATTCACATTTAATTATTTTAATAATATCCAGTGAATATGGTTAGATCTCATCAAGTATTATGACTGCTCAATCCATTGCAATCCTAGTAAAGAAAAAAAGTGGTAAATTCTCTAACTAGAAAGGATCTTATAACATTATCAATGATGATAATTGAGAACTATCAAATCTTTTGAGACATACAAAGGATAGACATTGGATTCATAAAGGATTTAACCTCATCATTCCTTTCTCAAATGATTTTTTAACCATGCCTTAAGGAGAAGATAAAGGGTGCTCAAATAAATTTTGTGGAAGTTCCAAATAAAGTGGAATATATTAGAAATGGGATATCATTGGAGTACAAAATTATTGGTAAGGGGTGTAAGATTTGGTTCATGAGAATTTGTACCATAAAATCTTGAGATAAAGAATTATATTTTGAATGATGAACATACCATGACTTTCTCCATCCACCTAGGGATCACAAATATGTGTCTAGTTATTCGGGAGAACTATCAGTGGAACAATATGAAGAAAGAGATTACATAATATAAAATGAGTTTTCTAGTATGTCAGAAAGTGGAGGATGAAAGGAAAAAATTATTTTGGGGTGAAGCAACCATGACCCATATATTCATGGAAATGGGAAAACATCGCAGTCAAGTTTTTAACTCGACTTTTGATGAAATATATATGAAATAATTCTATATGGGTTATTATGGATCTTCTTAAAAACACTATTCACTTTATAGTGATTATATAGAACATATCACTCAAGAAACATTCATTCATATAAATAGAGGAAGTAGTGAGGATACATGGATTTCCATTATAGGTTTAATCAGATCCAGATCTTTGAGTTACCTCCATGTTCAGGAAAAGTATCCAATATTCCCAAAACACTGAGATGAACATTAGTACAACTTATCACCCCAAGACTGATGTTCAGTCTGAGTGGACTATTCTTACATTATAATACGTGTTGATGGCATGCTGAGTGGAATTCAAAGGAGGATGAGATCAACATATTCTACCGATCATGTAGTCTTACAATAATAGCTTCCACTAAAGCATATAAATGGCTCCATATGAAGGCCTTTATTAGAAGATATGTAGAACACCTTCAGGTATGGATGAATTTGGTGAATGTAAGTTTATGGTACCTAAAATAATTGAGGAATGGTAGAAAATGATAAGACCATTTAGCAGCACATTCCATCTACCTTAAGTTGAAAAGGATCTAAGTAGACAATCTTTGATTGGAATTATAGTTCAAGGTTATATATAATTTATTCCTCCACATATATCCATGGGGGAGAGTAAAAAGATTTTGGAATAATGGAAAGTTATGTACCAGGTACATCGACCCCTTGGAAATTCTTGATTAAATCAGATATATGAAATATTTATTAACACATCCAAAACCCATGTCCCAAGTACAATATGTATTCCACGTATCCCTTCTGACCAATTACATTATGATCCCTCAGATGTAATGAATTCAGAGGTAGTACAACTAAAAAATGATCTCTCTTATGAGGAGTAGTCAATGAAGATCATGTACTATAAAGATAAATTTCTATGTAAGAAGATAAATCACTTAGTTAATGTAATATGGTTAAACCACAAATACTAAGTGGTGACATTGAAACTAAATAAATCGGTGAAGGATAAGTAACCTCACCTATTTTCATAGTAGTGTGTAAAATAAAATTTAAATGGGGAAATTTCATAGGGGGGATGTGACAACATAGAATTTTATAAATTAAATTCCAATTCTTATAAATATTTTATGTTTTATAAATCACATATATCACATAGAGAAACCAACAAAACACTTTTTACATGATAATATATTTTTAATAAAGTCATAATTAATACTTACAATGGTCAAAATGTTTATTTTTCTATAAAATTGAAAATTTTAAATATATTATGATATTTAAAAAAAAATTAAAATCATATATTTATAGAATTACATTTATCAAAAAAATCCTTTTGGGGACTATCACATTAAAATTAGCGTAGTGTAGTTTTTAGAAAATTTTTTAAAAAATTATTTTTGGGTTAAAAAGTGAAAATACTATTTTTGAATCACTCTTTTAAAATAATTATTATTTGATCATGATTTAAAGTTTATTTACCCCAATTATTAACCATAAGGTATTTAGAGAATGATAATATACATAATGTGTTACATTTATAAACACATACTTATAATTTTTAAAAAACATTATTTTAACATTTTAAACAATTTATAAGTTACACGGCTGTCACATTAGAATTGATTTTTTTCAAATTTATAATTTAAATAAATAATGGATAGAATCATTGGATTCATATGTTCCAAATTATTTATTATGTTCGATTTATTTATTTTGAAATAAAAAAAAGTTATTATAGTAAAATAATTACTGTAGAATAAGTTAAATAGTCTAGTAGGTTAAAGATAAAAGGTAATGTCTTAAAGAAACTAAAAAACAAAATGTTTAATATGTGTTTGATTTATTTATAAACCTTAAAAAGACGTTACAATAATAATTATAAACCAAATTCATTGAAATTAAATCCACCTAATGGTTTTAGTCTTAAAATATAAAATAATCATTATTGGATCACTTAAAATCACCCCTCCTCGCCTAAAAATACCACCCATCACCACCCCCTTTATCCACACAAGCCTTTAATATTTCCAAATATCTACCAAAATCACTCCTCATAACTCTTCCCCATGTCCATGTTCTATTGGTACCAATAAAATAAAATTTTCATGTTTCTAAAGGGATCCTTTAATGAGGTTAAATTCAAGAGGTAACTATCTTAAACCCATATCTTAATTTCTTTTCATATTATATCTTATCCTCAACTCCTTCAATCATAAAGAAATAGTTACTATAGTATAGTTTATATATATATAAATTTTATATTTATATTTTAATATCTTGTATTCCTCCCTTTTATTATATCTTCTTATTCAAAGAAACGAAACCATTGTCCAAATTATAGTGGTTAATCATCTTTGTGGATAATGATTTTTCATTTTCCATTACCAACCTTATGGATGGTCATAAAATTATTATTATAATTAAATCATATTTTAATAGGTTTATTATAACTTATTCCATTTTTTGGAACTAATATATGTACACAATATTAAATAAAATTAAACTAGTTTGTTATGGTCGGAAAACCCACTACATTAAACAAAACATTTATCATTAACATTTTATCAAATGAGTCATCCTTTTGTAAAAAATAAAAAAGATATATGGGACAATTTAAAATTATGAAATTAAATTATTACCATTTAATTTCACTTTTAGAGTTTTATTTCCATTTTAAAAGAACATTCATACTTATACACAAATGAACTGACCATGAAACCATTGCACAAATGCTCCCAGAATGATGAAATTAATCTTAATTACTCATTGAATTTATCATAAATGAACTAAATAAATTTAGAATAAACAAAATATAAATATAAATGGTTATAAATTAAGTAAATATAGAATCTAATTTTATTATAAAATACATTAAGTGCAAGTGAAGAACACATTCGGACATAAGGCAAGGGATCTATCTAAACATTAATATTTTCATTGGGTTACGATTTCTCTCACTTGGACTCTATTTAGCTCCTCATTATTGTTATATATTTCTCTTATATTATATTTATATGTCCCAAAAATATGTATTTAGAAAAAATAATCATTCCTTTTTGGGTAATTTCATGTTTTAAAAGGTTACCTTCTCGATACCACATGGTAAGAACACTATATTAAAGGAAACTTCACTATTTCTTACCCATTGAAAATTAAAATCTATAAACTATTTTAAATCCTGAATATTTTTATAAAATCACTCAATTAAAAATGAAAATTATTTTAGTTTATTTATGTTTTATTTAAACAATTATTATTTTATACTCTTTAAAGATGTTTTATTCTTTCCCATAAAACTACATTTATGTGGAACATTTATAAAGATATCTAACCATTATTTTTTGTTTTTTCACTTCATTTATACTTCATTATTAATTGTGTATTAATATATTTGCAATATATATATTCAATAATTATTTAAATCACTTATTCCATGGATACCATTATTATACGACCTTTGGTTATTCTCTATGACATGACTAAAATACTCATTTTATTACATGGGTAATTATTATTTTTATTCCTTCTGTTTGATTCTTTATATGGAATGAATATGCATGAAAATATTATGAAATGTGATACTATATAGCTCTCTAATTCATTGGTTAATTTTTTTAGTCTCATGAGATGCTATGTATGGGATGAGGTAGTAAATGTAATCCACTATAAGAATTTGTCCACCATGTTATATAGTCTTAGCAGTTAGCCTTAACTCATGTTTATATAATGTGATATATTGTTTCCAAATTTCTATGTTTCCCTAATCATATGATTCCATGTTATATATGTTATACTTCCATATGTTTATTCATGATTCATTCCTTTTATGTTATCTTTTTATGCCTTATAACTCATGTTTTATGCTTCAATAACATGTTTATTCCCTTAAAGTTCCCTTTTGCTCAACTATTTTGTCTATGTCCTCAAAAATATATCTTATGAAGTTATAGTATATAAAAGGGGGTTAGGAGATCATTAATGACATTAATATAATTATTTTTTATTCTATATTTTTTTACCTAATTATGTACCTAGTCTTACAAAGGAACTATAATTTTTGATCCTTTGTTTGTATTTCATGGATAAGTAACCTTAAAAGCATTTAATAATATGTGTTGAAGTATTGGGTCACTATTATAACCATTCATGTATGGATAATACTATTGATCATTAATATGATGTAATAATTTTAGACCACTTTTTGTTTCTAGAACCACTATAATTTAATGAGACTACAAATCTATTTATAACTGTGCAATGGATGAGTTCTATTGAGAATATGTTACTCTCTTTGGGAGTTAATTTAAGGGAGAATGTTTCTGGGGATGTTTATTGTCTCTCCAGATATGTGGATCAATGTTTTTCATTGATTCAATACACTAAGGATGAATAGAAATAACAAGCCTAGAATAAGAGGATTTTAAGTAACATATCTTAGAAAAGTATTTTCCCCCTTAATAATGAGTGGATATTGAGATATAATCCATTAGTCTATGAAAAAAGGAAGAGGAATATATTAGTAAGTATGAAGATAACATTAAATTGTAAATAATTAATTATTTGGAATATATATGTAATATAAAGAGAAATATTTATCCTTTCTTTGATGGGATAAAGACAATCCATTATAGGGAACTATTATCCCAAACCGTCTAATAATATGATGATATTGCATCATTTTATATCAAAATATAGAGAGAATTATCCAAGAATTATTTCACTGAAAATATAATGAGATAAATAGGATGGAAGAAAAAAATTGCATATGAGAAGAATAGAAACAATTATTTTCCAATATGTGATAATTGTGGAAAGAAACACACTGATACTTTATTGATTGGAATATGAGTTTGATACAAGTGTGGATAGAAAATCCACTAGGTTTATGAATGAAAGGATAAATAAAACACATTTAATGTTCATTGATTTAACTGTATGAACATGAGTTTACTATGAAAATGAATGCCACAAGAATCAAGGTAATATATCTAAGAAGAATCCAAAGGATCAAGGTAAGAATATGTTATTACTACATAAAATGTAGAATAATGTAATTTTGACTTTGAATTAAATAGTTAAGTTGTAGAATTATTTTATCTATGATATTCACATTATACAAATCATGAATTTTATAAGGATTTTAATACAGTATTTTATAATAATGGATTTGAAATCCATTATTTAATTTTAATGATAAATAAGAAATATGACTTATTTGTAACATGATATTTTCATACAATACAAAATAAGGTACTGATGACCCTGAAACTATTTTGAATGTTGATTTAAAAATGATTAGTTGGTATAAAAAATATTAAAATTAAAGAATTATAGAGGATAGTATTTTTTTACCTTGAAATTTGTTAGTGATTTGGGGAAAAATTAATTTATAATGGTTATTTTTTAATTTTTATATTCCTTGAATATATTCAATATCCTATTATTTCTTTAATGTTTTTATTGTGTTTTAGGTTATTTTCTTGATTTAAGAGAATATATGATCAAATTATTCCAATGTTTTATACATGACATTATACCAAACCAAGATTTCCATACACAAATATTATAACTTTTTATATGAATATTCAATACATTACACAAACACATACTGGAGGAGCATAATAGTTCATTTCCTTCCGAAACATTGAACATAATCTCCTTAATTCGTGAAATATTTTCAATTTCTCCTCAAAAATAAGTGTACTTAGAAACCCTTATTCATAACATGGGGAAAGTAAACATAAGAAATGGTGTGGTCATATGCTTAGTAAGGGTAATATAAGGAGATATGTAATCATAAAATTAGTATAGGGGTATGATAACATGAGAATAAGATTTGAAAACCAAAACCTGGATATCAATGATCATAATATTGAGTCATGGATAATTATAGGTGGTCTATAAGACATGAATCACAAGGAAATAAAATTGCATGATCCATGAGAACATAACATTGGAATAAGACATATATTTTTGGCATACAGACTATCTTATAACATTGTGAACATTATTAAATAGAAATAGGTTCACTTATTTAGTTTTATACATGAAATAAGTTCCACACATAATATTATGGACATGCAACTAGTTCCATGCATAACCTTATGGAAATAAGGTCCACATCCATGCATAACATTTTTAACATGTAATCAGGTTCACGGATAACACGGTGAACCATTAATCAGGTTCACATGTAACATTTTTAACATGTAATAAAGTTCACTAATAACGTTGTAAATATGTAATCAGATTCACACATAACATTGTGATCATTTAATAAAGTTTATACCTAACATATTTACTTAAGAGTTATCCTTATTTAGCTAATTCAATGGAAGGAGATATAATACCCACCCATTAAATAATGAAAACCATACATATGTGTTCTATAAGATCTTTAAACATTAATCATATCATAACTAATGAAATGAAATGGGTTTCATAAAAATTCCACATTATCATAACATTGGGAAAAGATACATGTTTCATAATCCTGTCATTATTTCATCAAATTCTATCCTATGGAAAAAGAAGTGGGTTTCATAAGAATTCTTATGATGGTATAACCCCTAAAAGATAAATGTGATTTCATAAGTATATTTTAATCATAAAACATTAATTTAATGAATAATAATGGCATTCCTGGTTAATATCCCTCAAAAACATATATTACATAAAACGATGTCATCATAGATGTGAAATTATTTTGAATGATAAATCACATGGAACATTTCTTGAGGATGATAACATTTAGTTTTAAATACAATTTTTCAAACTAAAAGATTTTTCAAAATCATTTTCATCAAAAATAACCTTCAAAGTATAGAATGTAATCATTAAAAATTATTAAAAAACATTTCTTGAGGGAAATATTCTTTCCTCATTAAAAATTTCTATTTAAAACAAAAAACACTTAAAATAGTTCTCACATCGAAATATTTTTTTAAAAATATAAATATATACCAAATATTTAAAAAATGATATAATTTTTATAGGAATTTTAAAACTTTTAAATTAATCTTCCAATCATTGAGTGGTCATGAAAATGGAAAAATTTGGTCATGTCGTGCATGTTAAAAAAAATATTCCCTTCACACTTTTCATAAAATACATACAACCATTATTTGGAAAATGACATGAATATTACATTAAAAAATGAAAACATTGAATGATGGGAAATATTTTATTTAATAAATCATTTTGATACTGTTAAAAACATTTTTGAAAATAGTGTTAGAAATCATTGTTTTAAAATAAAAAGATTTTTTGATTGAAAAAATGGTGTTTTCAAAGAAAACATTCATTTTGAACTCTTGCATATATAAATAGAGAAAAATTAAAGAAAAAAAGTATTATAATTACATTACCTTAAGATAAGAAAATTCATTTTTATTTATATATATATAATATGATTTCATCATTTGAATTAATAATCATTGACAACCCCAATAAAGAAAGAGATTGTAAAAAATATATTCCAACTTTAGTAGCATTTAATTAAAATACACATGAAATAATAACATAAATATAAAGATTATATATCATAGAAATATTTATACAAATAATATATAATTTAAAAGGTAATTTTATACACCTCATAAAAGAAGATAGGTGTATAGAATATCTTATGTCCCAAAGTTGGAAAATTGTAACAAAAATCCCTTACTAATTTTTTAACTTTTGTACAATAAACCCCATGATAAATATATACTAAAATGGATATGTAAAAACTAATAATTTTTAGTGTAATAATAATAATATTCATTCATGGTAATTATATGCACCACATAAAATAAGTATGAGGTGAATACGGTATGTGTCTCATAGAAGTAAAAAGTGATATGAAAATACCTTACAACATTTGTAATTTTTTGAACCATAATATCAAAAAAAATAACATAAAATGAAACACCAAATATCATGAAAATAATAATATTCATGAAATAACATTGAAAATATGAAGTATATACACCACACAAAATAAACTAGTGGTGAATTTTCGTATGTATCCCAGAACTAAAAGAGGGACAATAAATCCCTTACCTAAAGTATCGACATCATTTGTACCAAGTATAACTTTATATATAATAAATATAATATTATTATAAATCTAAAAAAAATAAATATATATATATATCATTCCATTTATTATTCACTTGTTACTATTTAGTACCCATTTATTAACAATTCCTTGTTAAAATCATGTTTCGAGTAATAACCTCTTTATTTTTGTATATGTTTTGATTTGATATTTTTAGTCATATTACATTTCTATTGTTTACATTATCTATATAATAATAATCATGAAATATTTATCATATTTATACATTCATTTTACTTTTATTTCTAATCATGAACAATGGTTTTGAGAAATGAAGTATGTTACGATCATGGTGACAATATGCCATATGTACGCATGAGTAACATTTTTATTTTTCAACAATAATTATAAAACAAAGGTAAGTAATTTAATATATTTATATAATTATAATATCACAAATAATATAATAATTATTTATATATACTTAAAAATATTATCCTTGTGGTTTGGGGATGAAAATAGAGACCCACATCTCTTCATGAAGGTGGCAGTCCACATGTACATGAATGATGTTATTTTTTTAGGTGAATGACAGAGAAATAAACTGATATATAATATTTTATGAATAATATAAATTTCAGTAATATCAAAATTATTAAATTTATTTCATATATATATTTATTTATTAAATTTATCCTTATAATGTTCCATGAAAATTGTTAGTGAAAATGAATCACATCGCTTTGCGAGGTAGTATTCCGTCGTACACACGAACGATGTTATTGTAATTCCTAATGCATGAAAATTAAAAAATCCATATATATGATATAATTACTTTATAGGTATGTTTATTTTATAAATTTCATAAATATACTTTATATCCATCATCTTACCCACCCATGAGAGGTGGAAATGGAAAAAAGCGTATAACATCGGTTCATGAGGTGGTAATCTTCCGTACACATGAGTGATGATTTTCTAACCCATTGAATAAAGACGATATGTTTTTAGTACATTAACATGATAGGAAAAAATCTTATTATATATAGTATAATTAGGTTATCATATAAACATGTTATAATAATAATTTATGTAGGTAGAGAAATTAATTAAATAAAAACACTCATTGATTATTGTTACCCCTTCATCTGTTATCCTACTTAGGTTTGTAAAAAAAATTATAGGTTGGAATTTTATCAAAAAAAATAATTATATGATGATATGAGGTAATTTATGAATTTATTTTTTTTCTTGGCATGGACAAACCAAAATGTTTAGAAAGTCTGAATAAGAGAGAAGAGGCGTGGCCTTTATAAGTGTGATTAATGTTATACTTGTATTTTTTTTTGAAAGAAAGATTTAAACCCATGTTTTTTCAGGTCACAGTGATCTAGAAACAGACCGTAGTCTACCCTAGAAATATAACATCAATATATGTTCATAAAATGGGTTTTGGACAAGTTTTGGGTTATTTTGAACCCTTCTCTTTTTAATTTAACCCTCGGTTAAACCTTTTTTACCACAATCATGGTAAATAATTTTTAATATTTTTTCTATTCATTTTGGTTAAAAATTTATTTAATTATATTATATAATATAAATTTTATGATTTCAAATATGGAATCCTTTTTTCCACATCCCATTCAATGAAGTGGAGATATTTTATTTAAAATTAATCTCAAAGAGGTGATGAGAAAGCGGGTTTTTAAAAATAAGATCTTTAAAAGATTTCAATGTTTTTACATCAAATTTGAATATGAAATTGATTAAAATGAAAAAAATTGGATTATTTAATGTATAATTTAATTAATATTATTTTATAAAATTTTAAAATATAATTTAATATTATAAATAAATTAAATGAAAAGGTCATTTTTAATTAATATTTTGTATTTTTCACTATTAATCAAAAAATGAAATGTTTCATCAAGAATCCCAAAAACTCACCCTAAGATAATTTTTACATTCTGATTTTATAAATGAAGTTTATTTTATAAACTGAATTTTATAAAAATGTGAAACATCAATTTTTTTAATGTACAAAAAAAAATTACTTTTTTAGAAAATATTATTTTAAAAACATATAAGGAATTTACCAAAAATTAAGTACTTTTTTATCAATATGTTTCCATGATATAAAATAATAATAATTAATATTTAAAATTTTGTTTATTACAATTCATATCACAAATTTTAATGAAAATGTTATAATGGTCCTGTTTAAATAAATATATTAATAACATCTTGTGGTTTTTTTAAAACTCAGTGTTGTGTATGATGAAAGCTAACCAAGTGTTGGATGTAGTGCAAGCTTAACTTAGTGTTTCATTTGATACAATATTAAAGTGTTCTTGATTTTAATCCAGGAATAACTTGGCCTTACTTATAACCCAAGCTATCAAATAAATTTAATTTATTAAAATATAATAATTCATTAAAATTAGGGTTGTTACATTACAACCCCTTAAAATTAATTTCTCCCTCAAAATTCATTACCCCAATAAAAAAATGAGGATACTTATACCTCATTATATCCTCAAGTTCTCACATAGCTTCCTCAAACTGGTAGTTTCATGAAAAAACATTGTACATCTGAGTGGTCTTTTTTCATATAACTTTCTTTGTCTAGTATCAAGTCTCTAAAAGTCGTTCCCCATAAGAAATATCACACCCTTGTGGTATAAATGCTAAGTTCAGTAAATGAAATTAATCAAGTATATACTTTATCAGAATTCATACATGGAACACATCATGAACTTGAGAAAGATTTTATAGAAGTTCCAAATGATAATCTATTGTCCCAATACAATCAAGTATTTTAATGGGATCGATGATTATTATTATAACATTTCTATTAATGTATTTTAGTACTTAGATATTATTAAATGTCTTTAAGCTTCACTTATATCTCATCTACTAGATAATGAAAAAATATAATTATTTCTTCAACTGCAATTCAATACGTATAAATTTATTCATATGGTTCCATATAAAATCTCTTGTGAAATCTAATGTTGTAAGGAAACACAACTAAAAGAACGAATTATCCCAAAAACCTTTGAAATTCATTTAACATGATATTTTCAAATCCTCTATGGTTTTAATTATTTATGTAGTTATAAAAATCCCCTCTATATAAAGATATTTTTGAAGACTTATCCAAAACATTAAGGTAAAATTCAAATCCTGATCATATATAATTAATTACGGTACTCCATACAACCTTACACCTTCCATAATTTATATTATGTCAAGAGGATCACAATAGAAATAATCTCTGGTAGAAATGAATTTTTATAACTTCATAAGGTGATCAATTATAACCAATAATTATCTCAACATAAAATATAATATAACGCGTAATGGTTTCCAATACCATTAATATTACTTTTATAAAAAAGGAATTCCTCAATAAATAAATTATTAAATAAAACATATATGAATCCAATGGGGTTAATTGAAATAAATTTCTCTTAAAATATCCTTAATATTGATAATCTCCCATCACATAAAACCTAAAAAGGTTTGTTAATGAACTTGTACAAATAATCAACCAGAAACCCAAAAACCCATGATGGTATCCATGACTTTTAATTTATCATTAAATGGAAACATATACACTTAAAAATGTTAATTCACCCTTTAATCCTTATATAATATATTATATTATAAAATAACATTTTCATTGGAGGATCAGGTTTATACTTGTACTGACATAATATTAAATTCGATTTCAATATTTTAGAATCCTTGTAGAGGGAGATAATCACATGAAATTTCACAAAAGGGTGAATAATAAGAATTTCATGGGGCTCATTCAAAAAAAATAAAAAATAAAATAAATTATCAACTATAGAGGGAAGAATATATCTTCCATAATTTTCATGATTTACTTCATACATTGTGATTGAATAAGATTTACCTTTTTCCTTTGTCTTCAGAGGTTTTTTTGGATCATCCTTCATATTAGACATTGTCTTCAAGAATTGATTCGCACAATTCCCAAAATCCATGCACTTGAAACACCGTAGTGTGGGTATTCCATTTTCATGAGATCTATATATATTAATTTCATTTTCTATCCTCTTCACATCACTTCTCCATTATTTTTCTTGATGTCATGAATTCCCACACATGAAACACATTCTGGTTCCTTTAAGAAAATCGGTGAAGTGCTCCTTCCCCTAGTTTTTTAAAATATGATTTTAAAAAAATTTCTTCCCTCCATGTGACATTTAATTTGATTTTCCATGGAACCCCAATTACTTTTTATTTTCAATAAAACTAGTAGGGTTCTCCTATTCCATTTCTACTTTTAGTTCACATTGAGAAATTTCACCATAGCATACGAAGTCCCTTATGGTTACCACACTTTAGAGATTTGGTTTCAGGCCACTAAATAATTGGTCAAACTTAATTTTAGTCTGATTTATAATACCCAAATATTACTATGAAATACATATAAAATTTATATCATAGGTATCAACAAATTCATCAACCTTTTGATTAAGATTCAGGAATTCCTTTTCTATTTCTGAATGAATAATATGGGGAAATTACGTTTAAAAAACATTTTTTTAAACTCATCCCACATAATGAAGTTAATTTCATCTTGTTTCCTCATATTATTAGTAATATTACACCATCTATATGCCTCACCATTCAAACATTAGACAAAAAAATGATTTTTTCTTACGCTGACATCTAGTTAACAAAATATATATTTTTAGGTGTACTGATGCATTTCTCAGAAACTAGAAGATCATCAAAACCACTGAAAGAAGGTGTAAATTACCTCATGAGGGGATCAAATGATTCTTTTCCCTTTTTTCTATTTTAGAAGTTCATAATGTATCATATCTTGAGAAATGTTTGTGATAATATCAATGAGGTTTTTTATTTAATCTCCCATAACATTTAGTTTCTCAAGAGTAAAACCATTTCATTTTCTATTGCATTTAGCATTAACACAGTTATTTTGAGTAATATCCATTGAATTGAAGAAAAAATAATAGTGTAAGGAATGACACTTATATTAGAATACCAAATAGTCATGGTGAATCATTTATAAGATGTCTAAATCATGACACCTTGTTTTTAATCTATGGACCCATTGCATTTTAATATGCCATTCATAGTCATAAACTATTTAAATTATTTATGTTCTTTTGTAAAGATATTATGAAATTATAAAGGAAATCCCTTAGGATTTTCAAACCTGGGGTATAGAGAGGTATGTTGTCTTGAAATAGGTGATGATCGACTCCTACTTAATGCACCCATTTCATATTTAATTTTCCATAGGTGACTATGTTCCAGAGACACATGCACTTATAGTATCCATAAAGTGATGTATTTTTTTAAAAACCAATTGATCTATCCATTTCCAAAATTCCAAGATATTTTCCCATAATACTTCTCATCCATATACATATCCTTATACATATCCTCATACATACCTTTGGAAGTATCCCTAATGATCCCACTAGTGTTTTCTCATCATAGATTCCAAATGTTAGCTAAAAATTTCATCTGATACCCACAATAGTGAACAAGGATTATCAAACATGGATATTGAATCTTTTTAGATAAAAATTAAATACATTACACAAACATTTTTTAAATACCAAAATTTTTTAGTACCTTTGGAATCATGGAAATAGTATTTTTAATTCATAAACGATCATCAATGTATCTCATATAGATATCACCCTATAGTAATCCTACATAAAAGAATTATTCATAACCTTGGGAAATGAAACATAATAAAGAGTGATATTAGATGACTAGTAAGGGTAGGTTATGGAGATACATAAGCATAAATTTAGAATAGTGTTTTGTGAACTTAATAATAACATTTGAAAACCATACCCTAGATATCAAATAGCCTAATATTGAATCATGGCATTACGATTAAAATTTATTAAGACATGAATTATAAGTAAATAAAAGAATATGAGATATTAGGGAAAAAATATCATAAAACAAAAACATGTACCATAAAAATCGGTATAAAACATTGTGAAAATTTATAAATAGAAACAGGTTCACACATTGAGTTAAGGACCTGAAATCAGGCCCTCACATGAAATTATAGACATGCAACCAGGTTCACACATAACCTTATGTACATAAAAGACAAGTCCAAGCATAACATTGTAAACATGTAACAAGGTTCATGCATAACATAGTGAACATGTAATTAGGTTCATGGGTAACATTATGAACATGTAATCTAGTTCATGGATAATATTGTAAACGTGTAATCTAGATCATGGATAACATCATGAACATGTAATCATGTCCACACATAACATATTGAATCATTATTTACCCATATTTACCCAATTAATTATAGGGCGATATAGGTATCATTTGACACATAATGAAAATCATATATATGTGTGACACATGATCATAAAACATTCATTATATAATAACCCTTAAAATAAAATGTGTTTTATAAACATTTCATCATATCATATTTTGTGGAAAAGAGACATGTTTCATAATAATTCCATTATTTTATTATTTCTTAAACCATGAAAAAAATGTGAGTTTCATATTAATTTTTATCAAGGTATAACCTATGGAATAAAATTAGATTTTCATAAAACCATGTTATCATAAACGGTTCAGATAAAGAATAATAATTGAATCATTGGTTCATATCCACCTCAAAACATAAGTTATATCAAAGGATGTCATCTTAGAGGATAAATCATTTTGAAAGATCAATCACATGGAATATTTCCTGAGGAAGATAAAATTTCATATAAAATAAATTTTTAAAAATAGAAACCTTTTAAAAATCCTTTTCATTTAAAATAACCTTGAAAATGTATAAAATAACATTTATAAATAATTTATGAAATTTTATGGTGAAACTAAGATTTAAAATTTGAAAATCACTTTTTAAATCACAAAAAAATTTAAAAACCCTTTTAATTATTGAAATTATTTTTCTAAAATATAAAAAATTCCCAAATATTATGGATAAAACTTTCTTTGACAATGAATTTTAAAACTATTAAATTAAGAATGAAATCATTAAGAGGTCATGTCAATGGAAAATACTATTTATGTTTTTCATGTTAAAAACAAATATTATTTTCACATTCTTAGTAAAAGATAAAAAAGATTTTTTTAGAAAATGACATGAATATTCAATTAAAAAAATTAAAAAAAATTAATCATGGGTAAAAATGTCTTTAATAAATCATTTTAATATTGTTAAATTTTTTTCTAAAAACACATTTAGAAAACATGGTCTTAGAAGGAAAAGGGTTTTTGACCAAAAAGTCTTCTTTTTAAAAAAAATATTTTTTAACAACTTGGGAACATAAATAGAGTAAAATATTATAAAATTTAATTCTCATAATATTAATATAGGAGAAGAAAATTTATAATTTTATTGAGAGATAGATTATAATATTTCATCATTTGAATTCATAATCATAGACAATCCTGATAAATGATGAGATTGTAACATAAAAATCATCTCACATTAGTAACATTGAATCATAGTACAAATTAAAGAATAACTTTAAATTAAACATCGAATATCTATTAAATAGGGATAAATGTGATATAAAATGTAATGGGGTAGTATATACACCTCATATAATAATATTGTTGCAAAGAATAACTTATTTCCCTAATATGGGAAATTGAGAAAAAATGCCTTACCGATTGGTCAACTTTTAAACCATAAACACCATTAAATGGATATCATAAAATGGATATGTAAACCAAAATTATAAGATAAAATATATTGTAAAATAAAATTAAAATAATTTCATTCCTAACATAAACTGTCAATGGGGAAGCATATAAACTACACAATTGAAATGAGTGGTGAATCTTCATATGTGTCCTAGAAATCAATGAGTGACTAAAAAACCTTAACTTAAGTCTTAACTTTTTCTCTACACCTTAGAAAATCCATTATAAAAAAAATATTTGTTTATTATAAATATATTATATAACCAAAATTATATATATCATACCATATATGGTTTATTTATGACTATTTATATATTATCCCTTTCCATTTTCCACTTAGTAGTGCCCAAACATGGGGGACATAAGACCTTAAGCACACCTCCCCAAATGCCAGAGGATACCAACTAGCAGTGGGGGACTAGGGTGTGTTTATGGGGATGTTATGAAACCTAATCAATCATAGTATAGAACAACTACATAAATAATAGAAAATAATCATTTAAAATAATATAATAAAAACAATAGACCATGAAATAAAGGTAAACACCTGGAGGAAACTGAATAATAGTAATATATATTAAATTATGATCATGTTATGTCATGGATATATACAAAATAGAAGTATGCAAGGATCAAAGGATACAATCATATACTACATGCTATAAAAAATTCCAAAATATATGAAAAACTACTACAACTAGTATCTCGAGAATAGGTTCGGCCCTCTACTCCCATGCCCCCTCATAAAGCTATAAATAAATAAATAAACAGAAGTCACATGCTTCCCACTATCCAAACCTACAATCATAATAGTTCATATGTTCCAAAGGCAGCCCAATAAGGGTAGGAGATACAATCTCTGTAGGTATTCCTCCACCAACTTAGTATAAGATAATCCATTCCATGAAATAACTAAGCGAGTGGTGTACTATTTATAATAAATACAGGGAAATAAATAAATAAATAACCACTTTGATCTGGGATACTAAATGGTCACCTGACTGATACCACCTACTTCATCCTCAACCAGATGACTAAACCATGCTAACTATACAAGTAATAAGGTGCATTCATTGGAAATTTTAAATAAATAAACTTAGTTGGAAGACCCTAAGCTTGTTATTTGGGTTGTAGGTTACATTCCCATGACATCATTTAATCATGATCATAATATAAATAAGTGGCATCACATTTTTACCAGAAAACAATCCATAACATCAAAATTTGGAGTCTCGAGTCTACCTTAGGTGATCTATATAGAATCCCAAGTGTCACGACATGTGTATCTGATGTAACCATTACCACTGAGGACATCTAAGGAAACCCATAAAGGAATTATTTATATCACTTATGAAATGGTTGATCTGAGTCCATACCAAGTATCTCACAGGGTAATGGTTAACACTTGAGTTTCTTCATAGACATCTTTCCAATGAGACTATCCTTGGTTTCTCCCCGAGGTACCCAGGGTCACCCACAGGTATGTATGTTCCACCTGGATAGACCGTACAGGGAAAGACAATGTATCTCTCTCAGTGTGTCAAGAAGATCCATATCGAACACGTAAATTTTATCAACAACATCATTAAAATGGGACGTATGTTCTCTACTAGACTGTAATAAGTGAGGAATATAAATCAAAGAAAAAATCATATAACATAGAATATATAATCACATGTCATCAAAAAACTTGAAAATGTCATGTTCTCACAAGATAGACAAGCATAACTTCCAATTCAAGGTGATAAATTATTTAATGAAGAAATAAGTAAATGTAATTTAGCAAAGAGCTCAAGTTATAAGTCAAATATCATGAAAAATGAAATATGAATAATCATTGAGTATATGGATACCAATAAAAGTACATTTGGAATTTATCCCCAGTACAAGAGTCATGGTATAAGGCAAGATAATTTTCACAAAACACTAAGCATTTGGAACATGGATTATAACATGAGAAAAAAATTTAACATAAAAATTATCCTAAACGGGGCCAAAATAATATCTTATGACTCGTTTCAATTCAAATTATAAATTAAGAAATTTAATCAAGGTGAAACTCACACACACAAGGTAGTTCAAAATTTATGGGATCCTAAAAATAGGCCACTAAGGTTGGAACACCGAAAGGGGTGTCCAAAAATGATGTGAATGACCCCAGAATGGTTTTTATGGTAAGTTAGGGTCACACATTATAAGGAAAACATTTTATTTAATTTATTAAAAAAATTCATGCATCACAGAAAGGGTATAGATAATTTAACAATGGTGTGCCATTTAAAAAAATGAAAAGAGACGAAAATAACTATAACACATACCTCGATGTATTTTCACTCCAAATATCCTTATTCGAGACATGAATAAACCTATAATGAGATAAAATGAAATAATTGACCAATTACCTAAATATACAGAGAAATAATTTTCACCTATATAGTGAAACAGATGATGGAATAAACTTGAAATATAATGGAGAGGATTAAAGTGCTTAGAGAGAGCTTCCTGTCACTTCTGTCTGTGAGAGATTTTGTTTCCAAATGAAGAAGATAACTTCAACCCTATAGAAGATGGGAATGAAAATAATGCATGAAGAATAAAAATAAAAATACTGGAGAATAATTCGTAAAATGAAAATTATTTTTCAAAACATTCATTAAGAAAAAATGGGTATTTCACCCTTAAAAACAAGGGAGAATTGTTTTTCCATGTGCTTGGAAAAATCATGCAACAACTATGAGAATGGTATATATTCCAAAACACTTCATCAATATAAAGTCATGCACCTAGGGTATCATGGTTTTAGAAAAACTATGCATCCCCAATAACCCTACTGTCTGAAACCCCACAGTTTTGGGAAACCATAGAGGCTGGGCGGCATGGTTTCTACTAAACATGTAGCCCAATATGTTTCTTCAATTTTTAGAGATATGGGCTTTGAACAAGACCTAGACTCCCCCAAGGCACCATTGACTCCATTAGTAATTGTTATTAGGGTAAAACTAATGAATTGATACTGAAAATGAGCGATACGTATTTCTGTAAAAATTAGGGACATTACAACCCCCTCATTTAGACAAATATTCCACTAGTTTCACTTCCAAGAGTATTAAAATGTAATATGAGAAACGTTTTGGACACTATGCATGTACATTAGACTCCTACTCCAAGGTCTCATATTGTAGACATCCATTATTCCATAGAACATGGACCAAAGGAACTAACCACTCTTAAAGAGACTCCCTGATCTAATCAATGATACGTATATGATTCTCCTTAAAAGATTTATCTACCTCAAACTCAATATCCTCAGGTTCAAACAAATGAGATATTTCATCATGATATTGTTGAAGCTAAGATAATTGGAAGATTTCATGCATGTAATAGTACCTTTAAGTTAACTACAACCGTTAGGCTACCAGCCCAAAACCTCTCCACTATCTTTAATGGCCTAACATATCAAGGTGATAACTTTCCCAATATCCAGATTCATTTGTGACCCAATAGAGGTGATAAACATATAAATACCTAATATACCACATAAAAATCAATAGTTCTATTGTGATGATCGATATAAAACTTATTCCTGGACTGTGCTATAGCCATATGCTTCCGAATTACCTATACTTGTTCTGAAGTCTGCTAAATGAGATGAAGACCCAGTAGCACTACCTCACGTACCTCAATCTAGTACCAAGGTGAAGAAATTATCTAAATAGAGGGCCTCATATTAATCCATTTAAATAATTTACTAGAATATATTGTTGTAGGAAAACTCACCAAGAGGAATGTTATTTTCACAAGAACCTCCAAACTCCAGGATACATTTCTGAACAATATCTTCCAAAACTTGTATTGTCTGCTTGGACTACCTATCAGTCTGAGGGTTATATACTATACTCAAGAGCACATGTATACCCAGTGACTTCTACAACCCTTTCTATAACTTTATGGTGAACCGATCATCACAATCTGAAATGATAGAATAGGGTACACCATAAAGGCACATTATCTCCTGGATATATATCATTCCAATCAAATCAATAAAAAATGATTCCTGAATCAGAATAAAGTGTAAAAACTAGACCAAACTATCGATGGTCGTCCATACTGCATATCTTCCTTGAGGGGATCTTGGAAATCCCATCATGAAATCCAAGTTGAGTTTGTTTCATTTTCTCTCAAGAATAGAGAGAGGTTGTAGAAGTCTAGTAAACCACTGGTTATCTACCTTCGCCTGCTGATAGGTAGAGCACAAAATGATGAAACCTAATATCATCCCCTTCATTCCTAGCCACCAGTAATTATAATGTATATATATATATTTACATATTTGTGAGATCATGATGAATTACCTAAACAGTGGCATGTGACTATCTCGTTAGCTCTTCCCATATTTCCATATGCACCCATACCCATACATGGAAGAGTATGGTTTAACTTCCATAAAAAACCCAAATCAGAGGTGGGTTCTCACATATGATTCTATCCCTCAAAATGAGTCCCTGATAATTAGATAATTTCATCATCTGAACCTGATTTAGAAGAGAGGATGTCACCATTATAGCTGTTAAGACTGGTTTCTCATGTTGTTCCTGAACCTCAAAGAGCATCTCAAAAAAATATCTATTAAATATCACTCAATTTTGGCCTCTATGATTTATTGAATTTTCATTTTCCAT
This sequence comes from Viscum album, assembly GCA_963277665.1. Lineage (NCBI taxonomy): Eukaryota > Viridiplantae > Streptophyta > Magnoliopsida > Santalales > Viscaceae > Viscum > Viscum album. The sequence continues at coordinate 1,408,928,695 of OY728135.1, forward strand.
CTCAATAAATCAGCTATGACATTTTCCTTCCAAGATTGTATGCAAGTTCAATGTTGAAAGATTGCAGTTATTCCAACCACCTGTGATTCGTGAGAATCAATTCATACTGGGTAGAGATGTGTTTGAGAATTTGTTTATCCGTGGAAACCAAAAACCACTCATAAAAATATATTTCCTCTAAAATCACATTACATGAACCACGAAAGTTAGTTTCTGGTCATGCATATGATAGTTCCTCTCATGAGTCCTTAGTTGGTGGGACTCGTATTCCACGACCCAATCACCATGCATTATAACTATGCCCAACCCAATCCCCCAAGAATCACAATAGAGTGTATAGCCTCTCCCTATATCATGAATAATTAGGATCAGTATTTAGGTCAAACTTCCCTTTAACTCCAGAAAATACATCTCACAATATTCATACTAGAAAAAACATCACACATATTTTTGGTCATGTCAGTAAGCGAAACATCGAGGAATGATAAATCCTAGATGAATCTACTGTAATATCAAGACATCCCTAAGAAGTTCTGTATATCAAATAAATTTTTGGAATTCACCTAGTCAATCATGACACTCACCTTCTCTAGGACAATTGATACACCTACTATAGATATGATATAACCCAGGAAGTGAACCTTGGTGATCTAATAGTGGAATTTATGAATATTTTCATATATATGGTTCTATATTAATATACTCATCATGTTATAAAGATGAGTATCATGGTTGGTTCTGGTGCATGAATACCTTAATATTTCATCTATGAAGAGTAACTCAAATAAATCATGATACGGGTTGAAAAACTGATTCATCAAATTCAGGAAGATGGTTGGTGCATTCACCAGACTAAATATCATGACTGGATACTCGTACAATCAATAACTTATCTATAATTTTTTATGTTGTATGTATTATTTCCTCACTCACACTTAATGGAAGCCTGACCTCAAATCGAACTTGTAGAAAATAGTTTCTCCTTGGAGCTAGTCCAATAGGTTATCAATTCATGGAAGTATAAACCAGTTTATCATCATAAGTTACTTAAGTAGGTTGTAATCCCTACACAACCCAAGGGTATCATGATTCATCTGGGTGAAAAGGATAGGTAAACACCATGGTGATGTGTTGTGTTATATAAAACCCTTAGCCTCAAGATCTTCCAGCTTCTTCTTGAGTTCTTGGAGATCTGTAAGTTCCATTCTATAAGGAAGAATGGACATAGAGGCTACACTTGGAATAATATAAATGGTGAACTGGACCTCTCCCACAGTAGTTAATATGGAGAAAAATTTAGGGAATATATCCCTAAAATGAAACACTATAGATTTAAATTCAACTAATAGCATTCCCAGCTTGCTCATGCAGAGACCAGCTATCTGATTTGTCACTCCACCTAGCCCAATACACGTAGGTCCAGTTCAACTTTCCTTGATTTCCCATTCTATCTTATGGAGAAACATACTAGCTTCAGGTGATGTGAAATACACTCGGTGGCAATAGAAATCCACTTTGGAATGATAATGAATAATCGATTCCATACTGATAATGACATCGAAACCAATAATCTTAAGGATTAAGAAATTTCAGAAGAAATGGTACACATCTATCTCAATGGGGAACTCCTAAAACTGGGGTATTCCCTATGATATGACCCCTAAAATCATATCTAGAGACATGATTCAACAAATTTACTCAATTAAAACGTCCATTCTTCCCACAACCACTTCAGATAGAAGAGAGTGTGATGAAACTGTTCAAAACAAGGAAGATACTAGAGTATAGGCTATTATAATAGTACAACTAATCATAGATGGACCGAGACTCTTCAGCTTAGGCTCTGGTTGTAATTTATAAATATGGCCTAAACCGCAGCCTTAGGATGATACCTGACTAGCCTAAGAATATCTACTCGATTGTTGCTAAAGATATGGAGCATGACTACCTCGGCCACATCCACTACAACCTCAACCTGATTAGCTAGAAGAAGACCAACCCCCATCCTGACATGGATTCAAGAATATGGTACCTATTAGAGGTGTCAATATGGATCCCATCTCACTGGATACTGGAGGAAAAGACCAGAAGAAGTGTTGTAGGTGAGCTATTATGTCGCAAAGCTCAACACTTAATCAGGTTCCTCATTAACTTAGGCTTCTTATGTCATGGCCTTCCACATTGGTGACACTCTATAGATCTAGATTTTATGTCATTGACATGCCACCACCCCCACGTGCACCCTCGAAACATCACTTACTACTTCTAGATGAATTGTCACCCTTCCTTATAATTGAACCTCCCTGGCTCACATTAAAATATTCTATGAGATTATGTTATATATTTAGGGTGTCTCTCTCTATTTATATACTGGTATTCATATTTAATATGTTCAACTATGAGAGTATGGTGTATCCAATCCCATCCTAAATATGCCTCACAGTCGTTAACACATCACTGTTCAGAGATAGATTGAAATGAAAGAGCTCAGTGAAGAGAGAATAATACTCATGGACGATCATAGAGCCCTTCTAAAGATTCATGAACTCATTGGTTCAATCCTTCCTCATATTCTGTAGAAATATGTGATTGAAGAAGGATATCTTGGATTCTTCACAGACTATACATCAGTGACACTCAGAATAAGTTATGATGTCCCCCAAAAACTTGGTGGAATCACATAACAAGTAGGTTGTGATCATGAACCTCTCTTCTAGAGCCAACTTCCACTAGGCATCAAGGATCAGTTTCATGACATTTTTCATCAGTTTATGCAATCTTTACTAGGTTCTCCCCACCCTACCCATACTATGGAAGAGCTTACTCGGGACATTCAACAGTATTCTCATCCTTAGAAAGGATTTATAATAGGTATTTAAAGCAATAAATAAGGATAGGCACAAATCATTCCTATAATCATGCCACAACCCTTATCCTTCTCCAGAATTCAGTTCTGGGTAGAAGGATAGTGTCGCAAGAATATATAATATGACACGGCCTACTGCATACTACTGTGGTCAGGTCAATGTCTCATTTCACACATATATAGTGACCATTTCATTTTAAAGGTGGTTTTCATTTTAATTCACTTTTAATTTAAATAACTTTTTAAATGGTTTAATTAGATATATTTACATTTCCAATTTATAAGGGCCCATACAACTTATAAATAGATTATGGGGTCCATTTAATTATATTTGTAACACATTCCAGCCCATGTGACCTGTGGGCCAAGGCTCAACATTTCATTACCAACAACATATGGTGTCTTATTTAACCTTTATTGGAAAATTATTTTTGGTTGATTAAGGCACATTAAGTTCCAATTGTGTTTTTTTCATATTTCTAGGGAAAATTTTCCACATTTCTATATGTAATAATCAAAGCACTACAAAGCAAAAATATAATTCACATAAAATAAAGGAAATGAGTGATAAATTTATATATTTCATAGAATAATGAATGAAATTTTTTACCCTATGGTTCCTATAATGATTCATGTCTTGATACTCCCTCATATCATCGGGATATGATATGAGAATCCCAAATGAATAATAATTTTATAAATATTATGTATGACACAAAGAAAGTGTATCACCTAATGGTGAAATCCAATAAATTGTAATAGTGAAAGCATAAAAGCATTCAACTATCCCTGGTAATTTGGGTTTCCCATGTGCATGGGTTAACTACTACTAGGTAAAGTATGATTAAAAACATCCAATTTTCTAGTCTCTTATATAAATCCAAAGAGTAAGATAAAAGAAAAAAAGGCTCTAATACAACTTTTTATCATCTCACACTAGTTGATACTCAATAGTGCCCCAAGATGGTGGCCATAATACCTAAAGTGTGCCTCTCTAAATGCTAGAGGCTAATGAATAGCAGTGATGTCCTAGGGTGTGTCTATTGGGAGACTGTTCACTCATTTATTAGAGTGTATTGAAACTATATAAATAAGGAACAAGAATCAATTAAAACATTATAATATAAAAAATAGACCATCAAATAATTGTATAATACTAGAAAAATTTGAATAAAAATAATAGATACAAAATAAGGTTAATGGGATTTCGTGAATCTATACAAAAAATAGTAATACTCAGGGATCATGGAATACATGAATATTCTACTTCTAATACAAAAATCCAAAAATTCCAAAAACTACGATAGTTGGTATCTTGAGCATAGGCTCGTTCCTCTACTCCTATACTACCTCATAAATCTGTAAATCAATCAAGCATCAGATTTCACACACTTTCCTTTATCAATACATGTAATCATAATGTCTTATTGGGTACCGAAGGAGGCTCAATAAGGGTGTTAGATACAATCAAATTAGGCCACACCCATGGTTCCTATTCCAATTCATTCCATTGAATAATTAAATTAGTAGTGTTTCGTATATAATAAATTTTGGGAAATAAAAAAAAATTAAAAAAAATAAGAATTTCGGTCCATGTTCTTAAATGGACACCCGGCCGATACCACTTACTTTGACCTAAGATAGACGTCTAAACCAAGGTATTTGTAAAATTAATAAGGTTCATGCATTGGTAATTTTAAATAAATAAACTAAGGTGGAATACCCCAAGATTATGCTTTGTCTTGGTGGGTTCATTCCCATAAAATCATTTAATCATGATCATAATATAAATAAGAGGCATCATATATGTCCTAGTAAACAATATGAAAAATCCAAAGTTGGATTCCCAATCCTATCCAAGGAGATCTATAAATAATCACAAGGGTTTCTATAAGTTTCTCTAATGTGAACAATACCACCAAGTATGTACAAGGTATACCATAAAGTCATTCTTTGTATCACAGATGGCATGGTGACTCTGAGTTCATACCAAGTATCTCACTTAGGGGATCGGGTATCACCTGAGGCATAGAATAACCATCATTCCAATGGATTTATCCTTAGTTTCTCCCCTAGGGAACAAGTTTCAGTCAAGATTATGTATGTTCCGCCCATAGATCTCGTACAAAGAAAGCTAATTTATTTCCCCCATTGCGTCAATAAGATCCAAACCGAAAATGGGGAGTCCATACACGGTGTCTTAAAAAAGGGACCTATATTCTCTCCTAGACCATAAAAGATGAGGCATATAAATAAAATCAAAACTCACAAAACATATCATATATAATCACTTTTTATAAAAAATAATGGCAATTTCACATTCTCGCAAGCTATCCAATCATAACATCCAATTCATACCAATCAATTATGGTATGAGACATTAATTACATTTCATCTGGAAATGATGTGAAGGTATAAGGCACATATCATGACATATGAAATAATCCTAATCAATAAGTATAAGGCTAACAAAAAAGAACATTTTTAATTTATCCCATGTACAAGGGGCATGGTATAATGAAAAATAATTTCAAAAAAAATACTAAGAATTTAGCACAAGGCCTATAACATGAGCAATATTTTTAACATAGAAATTATAATAAAGGGTTCCTAACTCATGGATTATGATTCAATTCAATTAAAATTAAAAATTAAGGCATTTAATCTCGTTTAAACTAACACACACAATGTAGTTCATAATTTATGTCATGGGTAAAATAGGCTACAAAGGTAGGCAAACCCAAAGGGGTGGTCAATAATGCGGAGAATGACCCTCGGATTGTTTTTGATGTAAGTTATAGTAACACATTATATGGAAAACCAATTTATTAAATTTATTAAACAAATTTCAAGAATTATGGGAAGCTTCTAGAAAGAGGTGCAATGAATTGTCATTTAAAAAGTGATGAAAATAATAAAAAGACCTAGACCACCTACCTCGATGTAGTATCACTCCACTCATCTATTTTTAAGGATTTAATCATCCAATAGTAGGAGAAAACAAAAAAATCACCCAATTACTTGAAAATGGGGAAACATTGGTTGCACCAAAATAATGGAAAAGAGGATGGATGAAACTCAAAATCGAAGGGAGATGATGACAGAACTTATTAAGATATTTTCATAGTTTTTGATAACAATAGATTTGGTTATTGGATTATTGATATAACTTGAACCCTATGGTGGAGGGGTAAGGAAGATCAAGGATGGATATGGAGGAGAAAACCTTTGTAAAGGAAGAAAAATAAAATTGGGGTTTATAACACTCATTAATGTAAAAATGGGTATTTCACAATAAAAAAGGGTGCATGGTTTGGCTGCACAATTCGTCAAACCATGCACCAACCATTCGAATGGTATCTATCTCAATCCACTATATCATCACATAGCCATTCTCTTAGGGTCACAAAGTTGTAGAAAAACCATATAGCACCCAACACCCCACTATCAGAAACCTCATGATTTAGGGAAATCGTGCGGGCTGGGCAGCATGATTTCTACTAACCGTGTGGCCTAGTCTATTTCTTCAATTTTTTTGTTGTTCGGGATCCGAATGATCCCAGAACACTATTGATACCCCATTTAATCCACTAGAAATCGTTATTAGGGTCAGAAAAAGAATTTTTAAATGAAAACTAATGGTGTGTACAATTGGAAAAATCCTAGATGTCACAATTTATCACACTTTTATTAACAATTCCTTATTAAAATCATATTTTGGGTAATAAAATCTTTATTTTTCTTATATGTTTTATTGGTTATTTTTTCCCTATTACTTTAATAATGTTTCAATAATCTAAAATATAATACACATGAAATATTTTTCATATTTATACATCAATCAAACCTTTATGACCAATCACGAAATATATTTTTGAGAAACGAAGTATGTCACAATCATGGAGTGGACTGGTCCTATGTACACATGAGTAATGTTTCCATTTTTAAAAAATAATTATTAAATAGAGGTAAGTAATATACTATAATTATAGAAATATCATACCATAAATGCTATATTATTTCTTAAATTATTTTTATACATAACATCCATGTGGTGTGGTGATGAAAATAGTGTGTCTTCACTTCTTGAAGGTTGTATTCCACACATACATGAACGATGTTATCATATTTCTATGAGTGAGAAAGAAATAAAATGATATATAATCTTTTCATAATGATATAAATGTCTTGAATATCATATTTATGTCATATATATATATAATATACATATATATTCATTAACTTTATACTTATTATCTTCCATATAAAGTGTTAGTGAAAACGAATCACATCACTTCGCAAGGTGGTAATATATTGTACACAGAAATGATGTTATCATATACCATACTAAATGAAATTTTAAATAGATATGTATGATATAATGACTCCAGTGGTATAATTATATATAAATATCATTTATAATTTAGATTAATCATTATACCAAATCATGATAGTTGGTAATAGAAAAATTAATGAAATTGGATCACGAGGAGGTAGTCCTCCGTATACACGAAGGATGATTTTGTAACCCATTTTATGGAAGTGGAGATGGTCATATGACATTACCTTAACAAGAAAATATCATATTATATAAATTATAATGATATTATCATTTCATCTTGGTATAATAATAATTGAAGGAGGTGTATGTAGAAAGAAAACAAAACCCTCATTGATGATTGCTACCTCCTCTTTGGGAATCCTCCTTAGGTTTAAACAAAAAAATTTACTATGATGGATTTTTGTAAAACCTAAGGCTCATACGATGGGAGGAAGGAATTTGGGAATTTAATCTTTCAAGGGTTTTCTAAATCAAAATGGTTTTAAGGTGCGAATAATATTTTCAAGAGGGTGGACTTTTACAATTCATGTGAGTGGAACACTTGTAATTCATTGAATGATAGAATTTCAGCCCTGATTCTTTCATGTAACAAGGACCCAATAATGTACCATTCTTGATATAAGGTAGAAATATTTCCATAAAATAATATTTTTATAGGTTTTTTATAATTTTTTACTCTTATCATTTATGTATAACGCCTTAGTAAAACATTTTTACCTTAACCACTTTAAACAATATTTCTATTTTTATATAAATTTTAGAAAAAAATTAATATGACCTTATTAAATAATATAAATTATTCCAATTTAAAATACAGGATCCATTTTTAAAAAATCTATTCATTAATGAGACAAATTTTAATTTTATATTAATCTCAAAGACATGATGAGAAACTGGGTTTTTAAAGAGAAAATGTTCCAAAGTTTACAAAGTTTTTTATATTAATATTCAACATGAAATTAATTCTAATGACCTAAATTGGATTATTGGTGGTATAATTGAACAAATTTTACTTCATAAACTATTTAAAATATAATTTAACTATATAAATAAATTAAATGAAAATATTATTTTTTTAATTAAAATTCAATATTTGTTACTATTCATCCAAAAATGAAATTTTCATAAAAATCAAAAAAAATCACCCTAATATAATTTATAAATGTGGATATAAAATTTAAATTTTATTATATAAAATTAATTTTTTAAAATTATGGAAAATAAATTTTATTAATGTTCAAAAAATTAAAAAAAAACATATTTTTTTTGAAAAAATAGTATTTTCAAAACATATAAAAATATTCCTAAAAATTAAGATCTTTTTTAATCAATATGTTTCCTTTATATAAAATCAATAAAATTAATATTTAAAAAAATATTACTATTCACATAATTATTTTTTATTCAAAGGTTGTAATGATCATGTTTAAATAACTATATTCATAATATTACATTGTTTTGTTAAAACTCAGTGTCGTGTGAAATGAAGCAGACACAATGTTATGTATTTAGTGTAATGAAATATTAACTTTGTGTTCTGTTTATAGTAATCTTAACTTGGTATTGTTTAAAAGACAATCTATTAAATAAATTTAATTTATTTGGAAAAATAATGATTCATAAAAAATTGGGGTGTTACATTCTACCCTACTTAAAAAGAATTTCACCCAAGAAAATTGTCTCTTTAATAAAAAAAATATGAGGTTACTTTTTCCTAATAATATCCTAAAGATCGAATTTGAATACCCCACATTGGTAGTTTTTTCATAAAACATTGATTAGGTTAGTGGTCATGTTTCATAGAACTTTCTATATATAATCAAGAATCTCTACTATTCATTCAACATAAGAAATATCATGCTCTAGCAATACGGCCTATGAATTCAGTATATATGATGGATTATGTATTTTCTTCCTCAATAGTGATATATATAACACATCATGAACCTAAGAAATTATTGGTGGAATCACTGGATGATAAGATACTTTCCTGATATGATCAAGTATTTAAATGGGACCAATATATTATTGTATTAGTTTCTCCATATATATTCTACATAGAAATAGCTAGAAATACCATCTCACTAACATAAAATTATAGATTTCATCAATGATTATGATCATAATACTTCTTTAAAACTATTTTATTACTTACATGCTTCTAAAAGTTTATAACATTCGCTGCCATCTCATTACCTATCCTTTGCCCCAATATATTTCTTTCTACATCATAGTTTTTTACATAAAAATTTCTTTTTATGAAGACTTCTAAATTATCGTGTGAAATATATTTTTTTAATGAAACTCAACTAGATGATGCTATAATCCCAACCAAATTTGAAATCCATTGAACCAGATCTTATCATATCTACTAAGGTTTGAATTGTTTTTGAAGTGTTGAAACTCGACTCTATATCAAGATTGTTTAGAAGACTTCACCAAAGTAATGAGGTAAATTCCAGATCCTAATATGATATAATTTAATACAGTATATTGTGAAACCTTTCCCCTTACTTAATGTATTTTTTAGAAAGAGGATCTAAAGAGAAAACTTCTTCGGTGGAAATGAATTGTGTTGACTTCGTAAGGTAATCAACTATAACGCCTAATTACCTCAATATGAAAGATAATATAAACTCTAATGGTTAATAATAACACTAATAAAATTTCCATAAAAAGGAATTCATCATTATATTCATATTCACAAAAAAATATGAAACCAATGGGTTGTAATGAAATAAATGTCTCTTAAAATATCATTAATATTTATTAGCACCCATCTCATAAAACCTTGGAAGGGGTGTAAATGGATTTTAAATTATGATCAAACATACACTCATAAAGCCATGATGGTAGCCATAAATTTTAAGTTAATATTACATGGTAATATATACAATTAAAAATGTAAATTCATCCTTTGTTCCTTATATAACACATTATCTTATAAAAAATAGCTTCATTGGAAGCTAGAGATTATCCTTGAACTGAAATAATCTTAAATGTGATTTAATTATTCAAAAATCCAAATATAGGGATATATTCATATTAAAATTAAAAAAAGGATAACAATAATAATTTCAAAGGGCTCATTCATAAAAAATCAATCATGAAATTCATAGTTGAGGAGGGGAGGATAAGTGTTCCCTAATTATCATGATTCAATTCATCTGTTGTGGTTACAGAAGTTTTCCCTTTTTTCTTTTTCATTAGATGATGTTTTGGCTAATCATCCATATTATCCCTTGACTTGGGGAATATATTCAAATAATTCCCAAACTTCTTTCACTTGAAACACTGAAGTGTGGGTGTTGTATTCTGTTGAGATCTTTCTCAATTAATTTCATTGAATGGTGTCTTCACATAACTTCTATATTGTTTTTCTATATATATAGGCTTCCCACTAATGAATAACCTTATTGTTCCTCTCAAGATCTCAATTAAATTTTCATTCCCACAATTTTTAAAGTAGGATTTTTAAACCTTTTATTTCCTCTGTTACATATCATTGGATTTTACATAGAACAACATTTTCATTATCTTATCACAAAAACCGAGATGGTTTTAGGTTCAATTTTCACTTTTATTGCACATAAAAAAATATTCATTGAACCCAAAGTTCCTTATGGATAACACCCTTTATAGATTTGGTTTCAAGAAAATGAATAATTGGTCAACCATACATTTAGGTTGAATTATAATACCTGAATAGTACCTCACAAGTCTCCTAAATTTTTTATCATAAGTACCAATGTATTCATCATCCCTCTGCTTAAACTCAGGGTATTATTTTTCCATTCTTTGTATGAAGAATACTGGGAAAGTAATTTTTTAAAAAATAGGATTTTAAACTCATCCCACATATTGGATTAAATTTCTTGTCATTGGATCATATTCTTAATAATATACCACTATTTATCTGTATCACCTTCTAAGTGGTAGATAATTAAAATGACTTTTTTCATTATTTAAATGCTAGAGAACATAAAATTTCTTTTAAATTATATAGATCCATTGATTATAAAGTGGTGGAGGATCAGATACATTGAATGAAGTTGAATGTTTCCTCATGAAACACATAACAAATAATTGTTCCCTCCTTTTATTGTTTAGAAGTATATTCAATGTCAAAATTGAGAATATTTTGAGAGAATTGAAATGTAGTTTTTTTATTTCAACTCCCATAAAACATGGTTTCTTAGTAAGATGGTCATTGAATTTTCCATTTTATTCAACATTAACACTGTTACATTGAATTCCATCCATTGAATAAAATCAATGATAATAGTGTAAGAAAAAATAATCATATAAGGGGACTACATGATCATGATGAACCACTTATAGGGTTTCTAAATCACAACACCTTATTTTTAATATATGACACCATATTTTTATAATAGTTCATTCATATTCATCATTAACTTAAATCCTCCTTTATGGTTTATAAATATATTTTTAACCTCTAAATCATATCAACCAGGAGTGTCAAACTAGGTGTGTAGAAAAGCCCATAATCGTGAACCAAGGGACAATCGAGTCCAGATAAATGAACCCTTTTAAGATCTATTACCCCTATATACCTATTTTATAGATCCATATCCACTTATTGTATCCATAATGGGATGTAATAGCATATAAACCACTCTCTCGATCCTTTAACCAAATTCCAACATTTTTTTATTACTTCAACTCATCCATAAAATTATCCTTAAATATAACCCTAGATATATCCTCATAAATATCCCTAGGGATATCACTAAGGGTTTATCATCATAATTTATAATTGTTAACTAAAACATTCCTCTAATACTAACTTTGGAGACCCTATATTCTCATACATGGATATTGCATCTTTTTTATGAATATTCAATTAGTTACAAAAACAAATTCTAATAGAAAATAATTGTTTACTAGATTTGTAAATAAGAAACATAATAATCTTAATTCATGAAAGATCTTCAATGTATCCCATAAAGAACACCCCCTTAATTATTCTTACCTGAAAACATTTCTTCATAACAGAGGGAATTGAAACATAACAAAGGGTTAGTTGAGATGAACAATAAGGTTAAACTAGGGAGATATATAAGAATAACATGAGAATATGGGTATTAGAGAGTGATAAAAACATTGGAAAATATTACCCTACATATCAAATATCATAATATTGAGTTATGGAATAAATATTGGGAGTTCATAAGACATGATTCATAAATAAATCAAATAACAAGTGACATGAGAAAATAACATCAGCATAATACATAGATTTTTTATTTATACATCATCATAAAACATTATGTGAATGTATAAAGAGAAATATGATAACTCATTGAGTTAAGTACATGCAATAATTCCCTCACTAAACTTATGGATAACAAACCAGGTCTACAGATAACCCTATTGATAAGAATTCCATGTCCATTCATAACATTTTGAACATGTAATCAGGTTCATTCATAACATTGTGCTCATGTAATTAGGTTCGCATATAACATTATGAACATGTAATTAGGTTTAGTCATAAAATTTTGAACATGTAATCATTTTCATGTATAAAATTTTGAACTTATAATCAGGTTAATACATAAATATTTACTCACATGTTATTCATCCGTACCTAATACAATAAACGTAAATATAGGTCCCATATATCACATAATGACAATCATATGTGTGTGCGTGTGTTCCACAAGATCCTAAAAAATTTATTATATCATAAACCATGAAATTTAATGGATTTCATAAACCTTTTATCATATCAAAACCCATATAAAATATTAATGTTTCATAATCATTTCATTATTTCATCATAGAAAACCCCTTGGAAAAAATATGGTTTTAATAAAGTTATTATCCTGGTGTAACCCATGGATGATAAATGGGTTTTAATAAGAAAGTTTTCATCATAAACCATTCATATAAATAATATGAATGGTATCCTTGGTTTATATCCCGAGAAAAAAAGTTACATCAGCGAATGTAATCTTATATGGGAAATTATTTTGAATGATAAATCATATAAAATATTTCTAGAGGAAGATAAATTTTGATTAAAAATCACATTTAAAAAAAATATTTCCAAAATACTTTTACTTGAAAATAACCTTTAAAACATATAAATAAATATTTAAAAATCATTTAAAAATTTTATATAGGAAATATAATTTACACTTTGGAAAACACTTTTAAAAACATAAAACACCTCGAATATTATTGTCACATTGAAATCATTTACATAAAATAAAAAATCCCAAATATTAAGGAAAATATGTTCTTTTAAAAGGAATTTGAAAACATGTAAAGTAATTTTGAAATCATTGAGTAGTCTTGATAGTTGTAAATATTATTCATTTCATGCATGTTAAAAACAATTATTCTTTTCACATTTTTAGTAAAAGATAAACATGAATTTTATGAAAAAATAAGTGAAAATTAATTTAAAAACATTTTTTAAAAATTAAAACAAGCATAAAATGTATTTAATAATAAATTTAATTATTTTTAAAATTAATATTTAAAATATTTTTATAAAATGTTGGTTTGGTAGAAAAATATTTTTTGATAGAAATGATCGTTTTAAAAAAACCTTATTTTGGACCTCTTTAGTACATAAAGATGTGAAAATAAATTGAAACATTTATTATCATAAAGTAACAAGAGTAGAATATAATTCCTAAGTTTCTGTAGATATTTATCATATTATTTCATCATTTAAAATCATAATCATAAACAATCTGGATAAATGATGACATTGTAACATAAAACTCTTCCCACCTTGGTACCTTTGAATCATAATATCCATGAAAGAATAATATTAATAAAAAATTTGAATATCATAAAAATATGGATATTAGTGATATAAAATTTCAATGGGAAGTATATATACTTCATAAAAAAACATAGGTGCAAAGCATAACATATACCCTAAAGAAGGAAAATTGAGACAAAAATCCCTTTCTAATTTGTTAACTTCTGAAATGTAAACCTAATAAAAGATAGATCCTCAAATGGATATGTAAAAATAATAATTTAAATGTTAATAATAATAATATACTTTCATGGTTATTGTATACATTACGTATAATAAATTGGTGGTGAATATAGAATGTTTATAGAAGTAAAAAGTGAGATGGAATTCCCATACCTCTTTAGTTATATTTTGAATCATAATCCCAAATAAAGAATAACATCAAATGAACTTTTAAATATAATGAAAATAATTATATTATTTATATAACTTTTAAAATTTTAAATATATACTCCACACAAATGAAATTAGTGAGGAATTCTCATATGTCTCCCAAAAATAAAAGTATGACTATAAATACCTTACCTTAAGTCTCAACTTCCATTATACACATTCAAACCTATTTTATAATAAATATAATTATAATATAAATCTATTAAAAATAATAAATATATATAAATCATACCATATATTATTTACATATGACCATTTATAACCTGTTTATTAAAAATTATTTATTAAAATAACATTTTAGGTAATAATCGCTTTATTATTTGTGAACATCTTGATTTGTTATTTTTCATCCCATTACTCTAAAAATAGTTAAATAATATCCAGAATAATAATAATGAAATAATTATCATATTTATTAATAAATTTTGATTTTATGACTAATAACAAATTATGATTTTGAGAAATGAAGTGTGTTACGATCATGGAGATGGTGGGTTGTACGTACAAATTTGTAACATTTCCATTTTTCAACGATCATTATGGAAGGTAGGTAAGTGATATAATATTACTAAATAATGATAATAATATCATAAAACCATATTTTTTATTTATATATACTTATAATATCATACATTATGTGTGGTGAATAAAATAGAGATCCACGTCACTTAGTGAAGGTTGCAGTCTACACATACATGAACGACATTATCATCTTTCAATGAGTGAGTGAGAAAGAATGAAAATGATATATTATATTTTTATAATTATAAATATGTAATAAATAAAAAAATAATGTATTTTATATCATATAAATATTAAAATTATTCTTATTATTTTAATTTTAAGTCATTAGTGGAAATGAATCACATCTCTTCGTGAGACGGTAGTCCGCCGTACACATGAATTACATTGTCGTACCCCCCCCCCCACACACACAAAATGGAAATTAAAAAGTTATCTATGTTATAATGACTCCATATGTATAATTATTTTATAAATATAAAATATATACATTTTATTCATCATCATAAAAAACCATGAGAGGTGTTAATGGAAAAACCAATGACATCGGTTCGCGGGGTGGTAGACTGTCATACACACGAACGATGATTTTGTAACCCATTTGATGGAAGTGTCGATAGTTGTATAAAATTATGAAAAAATAAAAACATATAAATAAATTTAATATAATGAGGTTTTATACAATCATTGAATAATAAAAATTTAAGTATTTTTAGGAATAAATAAAACAAAAATGCTCATTGATGAACATGACCTCTTCTTCGGGTATCCGCCTAATGTTTTCCCAAAAATAATTCCTAGTATATATTTATTGTTAATATAAGGTTTCTTAGATTATATAAGGTATTTTTTTATGTTATTTTGTTTTTTATTGTCTAAACTAAAAGGGTTTTAATGTGTGATGAAGATAGGAGAGGTTATGTCCTTATATAAGTAAAGTGAGTAGCACACTTGTAATTTTTTAAAATAAAAAATTACACCCACATTTTCTTCATGTCATAAGGCTCAAATAAAAAAACATAATAATGTAAGAGATATAGTAGAAATATGTCTAGAAAAAGGGTTTGTATAAGTTTTTTTATTTTGAATTGTTACCTTTTCTGGTTAACCCCTGGTAAAACCATTTTTACCTTAACTATGATAAATAATTGAAACAATTTTCAGAATTAATTCGGTCAAAAATTAACTATATATTATTAGATTATATAAATTATTCTGATTAAAAAAATGAAATCAATTTTTTTAAATTCCATTCACATTGGTGGAAAATTTTAATTTAAATTTAATTCAATACATGCGATGAGAAATCCGGTTTTTAAAAAGAAATGTTCAAATGTTTAAAAAGTTTTTATATCAAAATTAAATATTAAATTGATTACAATGATCTGTATTGGATTATTTAATTTATATTTGAACTAATTTTTCTTCAATAAAATTTTAAAATATAATTTAAATTCATACATAAATTAAATGAAAATGATGTTTTCAATTAAAATTCAGTATTTTTTGTTATTCATCAATAGAATACACTTTTTGTAAAAAACCCAAAAATTCACCCTATGCTAATTTTTTCATGATGATTTCAAAAATTATGTTTGTATGATAAAATCAATTTTTTAAAATTGTGAAAATTTAATTTTATTAATATTGAAAAAAATAAAAGAAAAATAAATCATTTTTTTGAGAAAATTATATTTTCAAAACATATAAAGACTTTTCCAAAAAAATTAATAACTTTCTTTATCAATATGTTTACTTTATATAAAAATAATATAACCAATGTTTAAAAATTATTTATTACTATTCATATCACTGTGTCTAATAGCTAGGTTATAATAGTCATTTTTGCAAGACTATATGGACAATATATTGTGGTTTTGTTAAGTCTCTATCACACCGTGACCCCAGTAGCCTGGAGTCAGTGTAGTACATTATCACATCGTCATAGAAACAAGTAAATCATGTCCCAAAGTACAGATCATTTTAGTATTCTTTTTATACTAGATACATACATGAGTCCAATATTACAAATAAATACACTAATTATAACATTTTTTTTCTTTTCAGGATAAATTTATTCCATATAGTGTGTCCCTAAATATATTTCCTAGTACATTTCATGTATTATTAATAAAGGAAAAAAAATAAGGGTGGTGTTAAATTCTCGGTAAGTTTAAGTACAACAGAAGAAATAATGAATCAATAAAAACAAATCTATATAGAAATATAGATAATTGAAAACTCTTTCCATTCAAATAACTAGATAAAGAAAAATCAATATAGAAATGTAATTAACTAAAACACAATCTATATAAATCAATAAATTGAGAATATATTTCATCCATAGATATGTTGGTGAATAATATCATGGATAAAAAATAATTGAGTCTAAATAATGGAGATTCTAAATTAATGGACACCATGTTTCCTGGGCACAAGGAACCTTCACCCTCGAGACCTTTCACAAGATGGTTTAGAATATCAGGTAAAAACCAATCAATTATGGACATCTATTTCATATCATGAGACTAATGATACATTTATGGGATTTAATTAACATGTCCCCAAACCATAGGGATTTCATCAAATGGTACCCAACCTCTGTCATACCAGTCTAAATCATTCATCATATATCAAACAATCTTTTTAAATCAATGTGTCTCAAACCACTTTAAAATATTTGAAATATAATCCCCATAAAAGAAAATAATTATCAAATTAAACATTAAATACCATGAATATTAAGAGATTAATTATATGATATATCAAATGGGGTATTATATACACCACACAAAATAAGTATGTGGAGATTGTTAAATTTATCTCATAGATGTTAAAAAGTGAGATGAAAATTACTTACCTCATTATAATAATTTATTTAACATCCCACGCATTTATGAAAGAAACTATTTTCATTGAAAAGTACCTTTTATATTTTTAAAGGAATATTTAAAACATTATTTCTTCATGATGGTGTAAAATTCTATTCATGTTGTATTAGTTAAAAAAAACTTTCCCTTTACTTTTGTAAGAAAATTCATAAAGTACCTTGTTTTGGAAAATGATAAGAAGATTTCTTTTAAAGAATTTTGTAAAAAATTAAAGAAGGTATAAAAATGAATTTTAAAAATTATTGTATAATATAAAAAACATTTTTATAAACCAAAATCATGGATGATAAATATTCCCCAGTAGAGACTTAAACACAAACAATCCCAAATAATGATGAGATTGTGAAATAAATACATAACACTTTATAATCATTAGAATCATATTCCCATGAAAGAATGAAAATTATATGGATATTAAAATAGAAAAATATTCATAATAATACTCCTAAAATACATTTATGGGGGATATATATACCACACAGAATAAATAAGTAGTGTATAAGGCATGTGCCCCACAAATATAGAAGGAAGACAAAGATCCCTTACCAAGTGTTTCCTTTTGGTTAAACATCTCATAACCTATTATATAATAGTTTTAAGAATTTTATTAACTTATACCTAATACATACTCATATTTATAATATCATATATTATCTCTTTATAATATCTTTTTACATGTTTATTAATAATCTTGTGTTATTTTCACTATTTCAGGTGTTAATTGCCTAGTTTTTCAAGTATGTTTTGAACTGGTAATTTTTATTACTATTAATTATATAATTATTTCATCATATAAATATTGAAAATTATTATTCAAATATCATATATATTGATTATATAATTATTTATAATAATCAATAATATTTGGAGATAGGAAATGAAATGCAACATTCTTGTAGATAGTAGGTCGTACATACACATGAACTCTAGTTCTATTTCTTTTACATATTAAAATAATAATGTATATAATAATTTAAGTATAAAATTTATTTAATATATGTCAAATATTTTTATAAAAAAAATAATTAATACATTCCATTTATATTGTGAATGAATAATAGCATTTTGAGGATTTGGTAGTCCACATGTCCACAAACGAAGTAATCATATTTACACAAAATTGAATGAATTAAGGTATGTTTTAAGTATTAGTTACAAAATCATAAAGATATCATAAATACAATATATATCATAAAAAAATATATTTTTATCATAATTCCCAATCATATGATGTGTTAAAAGAAAAAATGAATAACATTGTGCCATTAGGTGGTAGTTTGATGTACACGAGAACGGTAAGTTCTTTACCAATTATATAGAAGTGTGTGTAAGTGTAGGTGAAACGATTAATATAAAAACATCTCAGTATATTTATTATTCTCATTTTATTTTATAAAAATAAAATAAGAAGAAATTAAGGAGTGGGAAAAGAAATTAAACTAAAGTGGTCATTAAAGAATATTACCTCATTTTATTGTAACTCATTTTTGTTTATACCAAAATACTTCCTTGGTTAGATTTCTAACCAATGTTAGGATTCTAGGATGATGGGAGAGAATTTAGGAGGAGATTATTATATGGTTTTTCTGAACCAAATAGGTTCTTAATTGTGAATAAAAGAGATGACGATGTTCTATGTTATAAGAGATGGGAGATGGACTCTTGGAAATCCTCCGCATAATAAATTAATATAAATTAATTTTATAATTAAAATGGCTCCAAAAATATTAATTTCTAATAATGTTTTATTTTGGGACTAAATAGATTCAGCTAATAAAAAATTATATGCTTTTATTATTTTTTAATCCTTATCTTTTTTCTTTAATCCTTATCCTTCTTACTTTTACCATGATATCATCTAATTTATGTTTTAATGGTAAATATAATTACTATAAAATTACAAAATATCATTAAATGAGTCAATTAACAAATCTTAGGACTTATCCCAATCATTTGGATTAATTTTATATTTTTATGAATATTATATCATTTAATAAAATATTATTTATTTTAAAATATCAATAATGGAAATTTTGAAACTATTCAATATTTTACATTTTAAACATAATAATAATAAGAATATAACTTTATAACAAAGCTTATAAAACATCATTAACATTTAAAATATTTTTATAAATTCATGTATGATATTAATCATCTCAAATTATATTTATTTTACTAATTTTAATATTATTTATTTGATATTTCTTTTAATTAAACAATTATTTCATCATCATTGTGAAAGACTTTAATTAAATTATTTATTCCCTAAAAATTAAAGAAAATTTATCATTATGAATATAAACATTTTATCTTTTCAATTACTATTTATAGTCTAAGATATATTCTTAATCACCATATAAAAAATATAATACTTAATAAAAACTAGAGTGTGACATATTGTAATTCCCTTCGAATAAAATACAATAAAAGTCCTAGAGTTATCCAATTAATTACAAAAGGCCATTAAATAGGACCAAGGATTATTTAATTCAAAAAAAATCATACAATGAAATTAGTAAAAGTTATAGGGTAATTTAATAATATTTGTAATATTATTTTTACAAATAATTACATTATTTAACCATAACCATGGTAATTAATATATTTCTAAATTAACTATTTATATTCCCAAAAAAAATAAACATATTTAAATAATTTGGACCAACTAATTCAAAATATGGAATCCATTTTTCAAAAATTGAAATATATAATTTTCAGTAATTAAATTAAAATTAATGTCATTGAGGGAATGAGAAAACATGTTTTTAAAGTGAAATATTCAAAAGATTGAAATGCTTTTATATTCAATTTCAATGTAAAATTTATTGTAATGACCTAAATTGTATTAAATAATAAAAAACAAGCTAATTATACTTTAAAACTAAGTAAAAATATAGTTTAACACTATAAAATATTTAGTTGAAAAAAAAAATTCAATTAAATTGAAATGTTTTATCACTATTCATCAAAACATGAAACTAATCAGAAAAATAAAAAAATTGACAAAAAAATTATATAATGAACTAAAAAAAGTGGTTTATTTTGTCAAATAAAATATCTAAAATTTTTCAAAAAGGGATTTAAAATAGATTCTCTATTAAAATGTGGTAAAACAGCTTTGAGAAAATTATAGCCTTTTAATGCATAAAATGAATTTCATTCTTATCTTATGCCTCAAAAATAATTTGGATGAATTTCAAAACATTTTTTTAAATATATAGTATATAAATTTCATAATTTTGTAAATATTATTCATTATCTCCAATTTAACAGCCAAGTTATAATTAAATTTTATATAATAATATTGATCGTGGTTCATTTAAGCTCAGCGTTGTGTGCAACATAAGCTATCAAAGAAATTAAATTTATTTAATAAGAGATATATTATTAAATATTAGGTTGTTACATTATCCCATATTTCAAAAAATTGAGTCCCTTTAATATTATCTTATGATAGAAAAATAGGGGTTTGACTTTCCAAATATTATTGTTGAAATCCCATAGCAGAAAAATGGATTAATGATGCCTCCACATTAAAATAAATAAAGAGAAGTATGAAGGTCACCATAGATAACACATACTAGGGTTACATGTATGAAAACATGGATGTGGAAGAAAAATATAACCATCGAGTTATGATTGAGAGTTATAATGATCATGGTCAGGAGAAATATAACAATCACAGAGCTATAAATCTATATTGATTTAATAGACCATTTGATTCATCGGAAAAAAGGTACTATGATAAATTTTTTGGTTTCAAGATCTTTTCCCTAGAGTTAAATAATATATTTACTTCATTCGTAAATAACATAAGAAAAAATACTTACATTACAAGTAGAGTTTCATCCTTTAATCATTTTCAACCAAAAACTCATATTTTTCTCCAAACTTTGAGTATTTAAGATGATTTTTTTCAGGCCTAAATATTTAGAATCAACTTATAAAGATTCCAAACTCCAAAAATGTATAACTATATATTCTTATTGTCTTTATACATTAACTAAAATTAATTTTTTTTGATAATATAAGATAAATCCCCAAAAAGAATATCCAAAATTCAAAATTAAGACCACAATGTTCAATATAGATCATATGTCAAAATTATTATAGACTATGATTAAAAATAAAAAATCTGAAGGAGTTGATCAAATAGTCTTCTGAATAACATCAATCACTCTTATTGTCTTACTCCAAAAAATTAATTTCCTAAATATCATAATATCCATTATTTTTAATAATTTCCAAAAATAACCTGATTCACCATAAGTCCGCAAAAAACCATATTTGACTTCAAAATAAAATTCATTCTATTTTACTTAATCTTATAAAATTTAAAAAATAGAAAATATCTTCCTAAATGACATTAATTACTTAATCTACAAATAATTTTCCAATCCTAATTTTATATATTTGATAAAACAAATGTCCCTAAAATCAAAATAACCTTTATCCGTAAGATATTTTAACTAACTAAAAAGATCCATGCTAACCAGGACATGATGTAGGCTAGTGGTAGGAGTTTCACCATTTTTTCCCTTCAGTTGTGGGTTCAAACCCTATGGCATTGGTGAACATGATGGGTTGTCTCCTAGATTATGGATTTTTGTTTTTCTAAAACCATATTAATATAACATCCAAGACAAATATGATGGACATCATTAAAATAAGTGTAATCGCTAAATATAATTTTAAATAAGGTTTTTAATGCAACCCCATACATAAATAATTCATATACTTATTTCCAGATAGGCTCTTACATGGTCTGGATTTTATCATTTAAAAGAGGGAATTTCTAAAAACCAAAAACCATAGTGTGAGCATCAATTATCATCTTGAAAAAACCATACTTTCATTTTTTAGGATGTATAAATCCTGACACATTATTTTCTATCTAAGACACCTAAATCTTAAACTAGGTCATTCATTTTCATTATCTTTTCAAATCCCTCATAATGGTTTTTAATGAAAATGTGAATTATCCTAAGAATATCCCCTAGGAGTTTCAAAAATGGTGCATAGTAAGGCCCGTTGTCATGTACCATGATACACCAAGTCAGACCTGATACACCTTTTCAGGGTTTTACCCCTAGGTACATCTGATCCATAACCACATCCACTTGAAGTATCCGAATAGGGATGTATGACTAGAAAAATCTACAAAATATCTACCTTACCAAAATTATAGGAGGTTCGTCTATGATTATCCTCAAAGTATATCTTAGGAATATGTTACCTAATCTATTTTTCTATAAATATAGTTTCCAATATTTTTATTAAACTTGATTTGATACCAACTATAATACCATGGACCTAGTAGCCCGAAGTTAGTGTAGTACCTTATTACATTAGCGTAAATACTATTAAATCATGTCCCAAATGACTGATCAGTTTAGTAGTCTTGGTAAACCATATAAATACCTTATTATTTTATTAAAAATCAATTACTAATTATTACCTAATATTTTTTCTTTCGATGATAACATTATTCCATATTAAGTATCCTTAAAAAAATTTCCTTATACACTTCTTGTATTATTGGGGAAGGAAATAAAATAAAGTTGTGCTCAAATGCTCAGTAAGGGTAAGTAAAGCAGAATAAATAATGAATCAATGAGAAACCATATACATGGAAACAATAATAAATGAAAACATATTCCATTAAAATAAATAGACAAGTAAAGTAAATATGTCAAGGTATGAAACTGAAACACATGCAATATAAATCAATAAACTGAGAATATAATGCATCTATAGATTTTTTGATGAAAAATATAATGGATAAATAATAACTATATCTAAATGATAGATATGTTTAATTATTTTATTCCATTTTTCCATGGTATATAGAACCCTTACCATGAGACCATTCACAATATATTTTAGCATATAAGGTAAAAACCCATCTATTTTTGCCAACTACTTTATCTCATGACATTGTCGATGCATCGAGGGGATTCTATTAACTAGTCCACAAATTATATGTATTTCATTAAATGGTCCCCTTCCCATTCCATATTAGTCCAAATCCTTCCACAAATATCAAATAATCGATTTAAATCAACCTGTTCCATACCAATTGGAAATATTTGAAATATAATCCCCATAAAAGTAAATAATTATCAAATGAAACATTGAATACCATGAAGATAAATAGATTCATGATATGATATATCATATATTTCAGTAGATACAACAAACAGAATATGTAAGTGGTTATTATGAAATTTATCTCATATATGTAAAAAGTGTGATGATGATTCCTTACCACTTTGTAATATTTTATTTAAATCCCACTCATTTCAAAAAGAAAATAGTTTTTTGAAAGGAACCATGTAAAATTGTAAATTAATTTTCAAAAAAAAAGGGTGTAATGATGGTGTGATATTATGTTCATGCAGTATTAGTTAAAAAAACATTCCTTTTACTTTTGTAAGAAATTTCAAAAAGTTCCTTATTTTGGAAAATGATAGGAAGATTAATTTTAAATCATTTTAAAAAAAATCAAGAAGGCGTAAAAATTACTTTGAAAAATTATTGGATAATTGTAAAAAAATCTGAAATCGTTGTTATAAAACACTATCATTGAAGATAAATATTCCTCAATATATACTTAAACACAAAAAAAATACAAATAACTATGATATCATGAAAGATATATTTATCAATTTACAATAAGTAGAATCATATTACCAAAAAATAAAGAAAATTATATGGATATGAAAATAAACAATATTCATAATAATACACATAAAATACATTCATGGGATGTAAATACACCAAACAAAATAAATAATTAGTGTATAAGGCATGTGTCCCATAGAAATAAAATTGAGACAAAGATCCATTACCTTGCGTTTTGTTTTAAGTGAACATCATTTAACCTCTTGTATAATGATTTTAATAATGTTATTAACTTATAACATAACCATAATAATATTTATAATGTCATATATTATCTCCTTATAATACATTATTACCCATTTGTTAACAATCTTTCATTATTGCCACTATTTCTGGTGTTAATTGCCTAGTTTTTCGAGTATGTTTTGACTTGTTTCTTATTGTTCTTATTAATTATATAATTATGTAATCATCTACATAATGTAATCTATGATGAAAATATAATATATCTTTAGTATAAATGTATTTATAATAATCCATAGTAATTGGATATATGGAATGAAATGCACCGTTGATGGAGATAGTAACTCGTACGTAGGCAAGAATTCTAATTCCATTTATTTGTCATATCAAAATAATGATGTATATAATAATTTAATTATAATATTTATTTCATATATTCCACATATTTTTATTTAAAAATCCTTAATATATTCCATTTATAGTGTGAACAAATCACATCATTTTTAGGATGTGGTAGTCTACATGTCCACAAACAAAGTTATCATATTTACAAAAAATGGAAAACATGGAGGTTGGTGATATATAATAGTTACTGAAGAATAAAGTAATTATAAATACCATATATATCATATAATAATAGATGTTACATTATTATTCCCAACCATAATAGGTGGTAAAGGAAAAAAATGACATTATTTCGTGAGGTGGTATGTCATCGTACATAAGAACATTAATTTCATTTCTTATTTGATGGAAGTGTGTTTAAGTGTAGGTCAAACCCTCAATATAAAAAAATATCATGATATTTAGGATAATTTCGTTATTATAATAACATGAAATAATAATAAATGGAGTGGGGAGAGAAATAAAACTAAAGTGATCATTAAAGAACGTTACCTCATTTTTGGTAACTCCTTTTAGTTTATACCAAAAAATTATATTGACGGATTTATTCCCAAAGAGAGGATTCTTGGATGAGGGTATAAAATTTAAGAGGATATTTGGATATGGTTTGTCCTATCCAAAGAAGTCCTAAATTTTGAATAAAAGAGAAGAAGAGGTTCCCTTTTATATGAGAGGGGAGGGGCACTCTTGGAAATCCTAAAAATATTAAGTTATATATATTAATTTTATAATCAAAATGGCTAAAAAAATTAATTTATAATATATTATGGTTTTGGGTATAAATAACATCATCCAATAGAATTTATATATGTTTCTAATATTATTTTAATCCTTATTTTTTTTCATTGACCCTTATTTAACCTTTTTAATTTTATCAGGATATCTTGTAATTTTATCTTTGAGTGTTAATATAATTACAATAAAATTCCAAACTAAGATTAGATGAGAAATAGATTAAATTTTAGGACTTATCCCAATCAGTTGGAAAAATTATATATTTTTATGAATTTTATGAATTTCATAAAATATTATTTATTTTAAAATATCAATAACATCTATTTTGACACTATTCAATATTTTTAATTTTAAAAATATCATAAATGTAAGATAAGTCCGAACCAATACTTCTAAAACATCAATAACATGTAAAATAGTATAAAAATATTTTAATACATGATTCATATCAAATTATATTTATTTTACTATTTTTAATATCATTTATTTGATATTTCCTTTAATTAAACAATTATTGCATCATAATTGTACAAGCCTTTAATTAAATTATTGCTTCTATAAAAATTAAAAATAAATTATCATGAAGAATATAAAAATTTTTTCCTTCCAATTACTACTTATTTTCGAATATATCTTTATAAAAACCATATAAAAATATTTTCCTTATTAAAAACAGGAGTGTGACATATTGGACTTTTATTAGAATAAAATACTATAAAAGACATAAAGTCATACAAGTGGATCCAAGAAGCATTAAAATCATACGAAGGATGATTTTTTTCAAAAAAATCATCAAATTAAATAATTAAAAGTGTTAGGGTAGTTTTATAATATTTATAAAAATATTTTTACCCATAATTACCAGATATCCTCTTAACTATGGTAATTAAAATATTTCTAAATTTACTATTCATATTCCCCGAAATAAAGGAAATATATTTAAATAACTTGGACCCAAAGATTCCAAATATGGAATATATTTTTAAAAATTCAAAAAACATAAGTTTCATAAATTAATTTAAAATTAATTCCACTGATGGAACAAGAAAATTGGTTTTAAAAGTGAAACATTCAAAATATTGAAATTTTTTATATTCAATTTCAATTTAAAATTGATTAAAATGACCTAAATTTAATTAAATAATCAAAAAATAATCTAATTAAACTTTAAATCCAATATAAATTATAATTCAACATTATAAATTATTTAAATGAAAAAAAAAATTCAATTAAAATCCAATATTTTATCACTATTCATCAAAACATGATACATATCAGAAAATTACCAAAAATAAGACCAAATTAAATTTTTATATTACACACTAAAATAAGAAGTTTATTTTTCCATATAAAATATATAAAAGTGTAAAAATTGGATTTATATTAGGAGCTTCATTAAAGGGAGGAAATGAGATTTTAAAAAATATATCTTTTTAATGTGTAAAATTGGATTCATTCTTATCTTAAAACTATAATATCATTTGAATGAATTTAAAAACATTGTATTAAATATATAATATATAAATTTTGTAGTTTTTTTAATATTATTCATTCCCACAAATTTTACTGGGTTATAATTTCATTTTAAATAATAATATTAATCATGGTTCGTTCAACCTCGATGTTAAGTGCAACATAATATATCAAAGAAATTAATTTTATTTAAGAAGATACATACTGAAAAATCTTAGGGTGCTAAAACATTAGTCTCTTTTTTAGTGCATGATAACTGAGTGCTATGTGTAACAAAATTTTAACTTGGTGTTGTGTGCAATGCAATCTTAACATGTTATTATATGTAATTCAATCTACCATAGAAATTTACTTTATTTGTAGAAATAAATTCCTAAAAATTTTGGGTGTTACAAATATTATGAGATACATTATTCCATTTAGTCAAATAATTTGGATTTTGGGATTTTAATTTGGTCAGATGTATATTGGAGGATTCATTAGGTTACCTATTTTTGGAATGTATTATGTATGACATTAGGTGTATTATTGTTGTTTTATAGATTAATTTATTATATTTTATATCTTTTACTAACTATTTTGGTTTTTATAAACTTATATAGATATACAGAAATAATTTTCAATCTTTTTCAGAACTTATGATCTATAAAAAGTTATTATTTTGCTTTAGGCATAAAATATTCATCTTAGATATTAATTTATTATAATAATAAATGGTTTGGTAATTGATTTAAGCATAAAAAAGTATGAAACTATGATTATGAACTAAAATATGTCAATTAATTATAAAATCAATTATTCACTATCTTGTAAATAAAATAATCCCTCAAAATTTAGGAAAAGGATCTTGAAATAAACTTGTTATATTTTTACCTTCATTTATGATAGATCAATGGTCTTTTCAAACCTAATCATTTTATGGTTTTTTGGTCGTTAATTGTTTCTTTATCATTCAATTACCTTTGATAAATGGTCTCTATTACTATCTTTAAATTTTTTTCATCTATAAACCACTAATGTTTTCAAATTGGGAAACCAAGTTATGTTGTATTATAAATTACCTTCATACTTCCCTTTCTCTATTATCAAGAATAAATTTGTTAAACCTCTCTATGACAAAGGTTTTAAACAAAGGTATTTTCAAATTTTAACCACTTTATTTCTCGATGAAAGTTAAAATTTTTGGTATTCAACTTTTGAAGTTCTAGATAATCTAAAACACAGATATTTTAAAAGAATAAAATTGTGTTCAATATCATAAACATTATGCAGAAAAAATCATAAACAAACCATGAAATATATTAATTAAATATATCTATTATAACCATTTCATTAAAATGGTAGGTATGAATAGTACTAAGAATATTGTAAAACTACATGTTTTATAAATTTTTAATATAAATTATATAGTTAACAATTAATTAGGAATAAAAATAGGAATCATTTAAAATTAAAACATTATTTTTTGAAAAATTTTCTTTTTGAATGTAATGGGTTTTTATATTAAAAAATTAAATTAATAAATATTAGTGAATTATTTTAATTAAATTTATATATTATATATTAAATAAAAATTATATCATTCATCTAAAATTTTCTATGCATGTAATAAAAATAAATCAATTTTTATGATTAAAACTATATTTTTATAAATATCGATTCAGTCTCCTTTTATACACTTATTTTCGAATTTATTTTTTACAATTTTGTAAAATTTATTTGAAATTAAGAACTAATGTTTTAAAAAATTAATTTTATAATTAACTTATTTATATTTTTTAGGGTTTTTTGAGAAGATTATTTTTTGATGAATAATGAGTAAATAGTGATTTTTATTGAAAATTGCCTTTTTTTATAATGAATTTACAAAGTTCATTTTTTTAAAAAAGAATATTTTAAATGTAAAATTAGTTCAATTATATTATTTTTAATTTTAATTTGGTAATTATAATAAACTATATGTCAAATATTTATAAAAAACATTTTATACTTTAAGAAACTTTTCCTTTGGAAAAACAGTTTTATCACGTCTGTGAGTTTAATTTTAAAATAATTCTATAACTTATATTAATTGAATTAGGTATTATTATATTCAATACTTATAATAATAATAATGTATACTTTATAATAATTCCAACTTAATTATTATTCATAATGAATAATATAAATAATAAAAAATTATTATTGTGGTTAAGGTCAAAATATGTTTACTGAGGGTTAAACTAAGAAGATAATTGTTAAAATGAAAAACAAAATTTCCAATTTCTATTATATATATATATATATTTAAATTTTATATAATATAATGTTCAATATTGATTCATTTTTATTCCACATTTTATAATGCTCAATGATTAAAATATAACGATATGATATCATTTTAGATGAATATTCAACACATTACAAAAGTACATGCCCGAGGACTGTTATAGTTTAGTGTCTTTAGAAAAAATGGAAAAACATTCTTATAACTTGGTGAACGATATTAAACATCTACAGTAAATATCTTCCCATTTTTTTAATTTTCTCAATAGTACCCTATTTAAAACTTGTCTTCATATCTTCAAGAAAGGAAACATATGAAAGGGAGACCTCAGATGCTCGGTAAGATTAAACAAGGAAGATACGTAAGAATGAAAAAAGAATAAGGGTGTGATCAAATGAGAATAACATTGGAAAATTATACCTTTTATATCAAATATCATAAACATGAATCAAGTCATAAATACTAGAAGTTCATAAGACATAAATCATAAGAGAATAAATAGCCCAAACCATGAAAGCATAACATGTGAATAAGATATATAATTATGGTATATAGATAAACATATAAAATGATTTATATAGTAGTTAATACTTATTTACAATTCCATAATAGTGTAATAGTTTCACTCCCCAAACCATCTTAGTAGTCAAGGTTCAATCCCAATACCATCTTAGCGGATATAGTCCTTTACTAAACCGGGTTCACTACCTATTTCATTCATGTCTGTCTCATGAGATATAAATCTTTACCCATTTCATTGGAGGGATATATAGGTCACACCAATCATATAATGAAATAATTCATATGTGTTCCATAAGATAATTAACATTCATCAATTCATAACCTATACAAAGATATGGGTTTCATAAACATCATATCATAGCCCATGAAATGAAATGGGTGTCATAAAATTTTCATCATATCATAACATGTGGTAATGAGACAGGATTCATAATCATTTCATCATAGAATTTCCCATGAAAGGAAGCGGGTTTCATAAGGGTTTCATCATGGTATAACCCATAGAAGAGAAACTAGTTTCATAAATAACTTTCCATATTAAACATAAACCATTAAAATATAAAATAATAATGGTTTCCTTGGATCGTATCCCAAGTAAATCATATACTATATCAAAAGATTTCATCCTAAATACAGAATGATTTTGGAAAATTAGTTGGACCATTTCTTAAGAAAATTAATTTTTCTTTTAAAATCACTTTTTAAAATATAAAATATTTTCAAAACCATTTTGAGTGAAAAAAAAACTTTTAAAACATATTAGGTATTATTTAAAAATCATTAAAAATATTAATTAGGGAAAATATCATTTTCCTTTAAAAAAATTATTTTAAGAACATAAAAAAATTTGAAAAAAAACTTTTTATTTAAAAATATCCTTAAAAAATATAAAGGAAGCTTTGAAATCAATGAAATATTTATATTTGAAAATAACCATGGAAAACAAATATAAGAATATTCTAAAATCATCTAAAACAATTTTAAAATATAAAAACAATTTGATGACATTTTTCATTAAAACCCATATTAAAAAAAATTAAAATATATTATTGAAAAAGTTTTTCTTAAAAATATTAATCATGTAAACTTTCAAAAGAAGCTTCAAAAAAATTATGTTCATTATGGTGGATAAATCTTTACATTCTAAACAATATTTTTTTCTCTATAAAAAATTATAAAAGTATATCGATCAAAAAATGAAAAGATGATTCATTTTTAAAAACCATTTTTTGAAAGAAAGTTAAAACATGGGTAAGAATTTATTATAAACATCACAGTAGAATATTATAACATTTTTAAAAAAATTTCTAGAAAACTTGGTTTTAATGTAACCTAGATTTTCAACTGAATAGAGAGATAAAGTATAATTTTCTAAAAAAACATTTTCATAATTATATTATATACCAGATATTGGAAAAATGTTATAATTTCTTTAAGGTATCATTTATAACCATCAAAGAAGAACATTACTGAGTATTCTTGATATATGGACTATATGATTTAATCAATTGAAGTATAATCATAAACAATCTCAATACATGATGAGATTATGGTGATAAAATATTATCACTTTGATAAAATTGAATCATTGGATACTTGGAGGAATTAGATACAATGAAACTTAAAATATCATGAGAATGAAAAATATTCATGACATTATAGTTTAAAGGGGTTTTATATACACCTCTATAAATAATATAGGTGTATAACACAACGTACATCTCAAAGAAGTAAAATTGAAACAAAAATCTATATATCGCTTTGGTATCATTTTAATCATAAAACCTATGAAATAGATAACATAAAATGGATATTTAAATACCATTATAATTGAGTATAAATATCATAAAATATTTTAATGTTAATTATATACACCACATATAAGAAAGAGCGGGTGAATACAACACGTGTCTTGCAAAAGTACAAAGTGATACGTAAATCACTTTTTAGTTGAGTAACTTTTGAATCATAATCCCTATAAAGGATTTAAATAAATTGAAACTTTAAATATAATTATATAAATTAAATTAATGATATAACATGTAATAGGTGATTATTTATACCACATAAAATAATCGAGTGGTGAATAAGTCATGCATCTCACAGATTTAAAAGGTGAGATGTAATTACCTTACTATAAATATTTACTCTCTTTATACTTGTTCAAACCACATGTATAATAAATCTAAGTTTTTTATAAATATATCACAGAACCATTTTAATATATATAATACCATATATGTTTTACTTATGACTTTATATTACTTGATTATTAACAATTTCATGTTAATTTTATGTTTCAGGTAATAACTGCTTTGTTTTTATTACATGTTTTGACTTTTCATTCTTAGTAATCTTACTTATATCATGATATATTAATTTAAATAATGTAAAACATTATATTAATATCATATATATTCATTATATATGAATTTATAATAATCTATAAAATCTATAAATAATAAATTAAATACACCATTCATGGAGATGGTAGGTCGTATGTATGCATGAACATTATTTCAATTTTCAGGTCATGTTGAAAGAAGGACAAGTAAATGATATGTATATATATATTATAATTATAGTGTAATTATTATGTAACAAGTATCACAAATCTTTAATAAACCTATCCTTAATACATTCCAAGTAAAGCGTGCATAAATCACATCGACTTGAGGATGTTGTGGTCCACACGTCCACAAATGATACTATCGTATTCCCAAAAAATTGAAAGAATGAAGGTATGTGTCAAATAATAATTCAAAAAAAAATAATACATCATAAATATAATATAAATCATATAAAAATAGTACTTACATTATTCTTATCATCCTTGGTAGTTTTTCATGATAGAATGAATGACATCGGTTAATGATGAGGTAATCTTCCACACACATAAACGATGATTATGTATCCCATTTAATATAAGTTTGAATTATTATAGGTAGAAACATTAACATAACAACATAAATGTATATTTAGGATACTTATTTTATTACGTAAGCATATAATAAGAATAATTTAATGGGTTGAGAATGAAGTAAACCAATAGTGCTTGTTGAAGAATGTTACATCTTCATCAGGTAACTCCTTTCGGTTTACACCAAAAGACTTACTTGGTTTTCTTTATAACTAGGGTGATCCTTATATAATTATATTTGGTGTTTTTAGGCTTATTTTGGTATATTTTTGGTGGATCAAAAATTCTTGAGATTTTTGAATAAGTGAAAGGGTCAGAGCCTTTATATAGTAGAGGAGGAGTGGCTTTCTTGTAAATACAAAAACATAAAACTATTCATAGGTATCCCTTACATAATGTTCCTCAAATAACGTTACATAATATTTAAAATAGGTTGCATGGCCTATATATTGGAATCTAAACGATTTTGGACATGTTTTTAAGTCATTTTTCTCCTTATGTTTAAATTTAAATCATTATATAAACTTGTTTTCTCTTAATCGTTGTATTTAATTTTAATTTCTTCACTAATTTATTTTATCAAAATAAAAAATTGACAATTAAATAAATTAAACATTATTCTGGTAAAAAAATGTGGAATCCATTTTTTAAAATTCAAATAACTTATGTGGCAAAATTTAATTTAAAATTAATCTCACAAAATGGATGAAACAACAAGGTTTTAAAGTAAAAATTTCAAAAGATTGAAATGTTTTTATAACAAATTTCAATGTGAAATTGATTCCAATTACATAAATTGAATTTATTGATGAATAATTGAACTTATTATAATTTAATTCAAATTTAAAATATAATTTAACTATATAAATAAATTTGAT
Source organism: Viscum album (assembly GCA_963277665.1). Classification (NCBI taxonomy): domain Eukaryota; kingdom Viridiplantae; phylum Streptophyta; class Magnoliopsida; order Santalales; family Viscaceae; genus Viscum; species Viscum album. The sequence continues at coordinate 1,408,962,583 of OY728135.1, forward strand.
GAAAATTCATTTTTCCATTAAAATTCAATATTCTTCACTATTCATCAAGAAAATGAAACTTCTCATAAAAATAAAAATAATTTACCCGAATATCATCTTGACATTACATATTCAAAATGAAGTTTATTTTTTCAAATATTATTAATTTAAGTGTAAAAATCTATTTAAAATAGGTTTTCTATTAAAATGCGGTAAAATCGCCTTTTATAAAAATATATCTTTTTATATGTAAAATTTGATCTATTATTATTTATTATATAAAAAACCCATAATATGAAAATTTAATAGTTTATTTAATATATTAATATTTATTTAATTAAAATAATTTTTCAGATTGTTTTAATTAATTTATAAGAATTTTTTTCTATCAAATTGTTTTTGATATTTTCAAAATGTTTTAATTTCAATTCTAGTTTATTAGTTTCCCAAGAATTCATCTCACATACATATGTAAACCATATTGTAATAATTTAAATAATAATACTAATAAATTATATTCCAATAGATATATTATAACTATAATAATATTTTAATATCAATATTAATAGTATATTGTAGTTTGGAAAAACGTAGTCTTTCATGTAACACAAGCTATCGAATGAGCTTGGTATTGTGTGTAACAAAATCCAAACATATTTTTCCATATATCTCAACCTAAACTAAGTGATTTTTGTAGTATAATCTACTCTTGTTTTTGTTTATAAATAATTATTTACATGGTGTAGTGTGTAATGTAATCCATCAAATAATTTTAATTTATTTGAAAAAAAAATAATGCATAAAAACTTGGGGTGTTACATTCTACCCCACTTTAAATGAATTATTCTCTCAAAGTTTTTTGGGATATAAAATATTTAATACTTGAAGGTTCCTTTTATAAAAACCCTCATCATAAAAATGAATACTAAAACATATTTTTAAAAATATTCAGAAACATGATGGTTACCCAAAGTAACTCATAATTAGGTTTCAACTTAGGAGAACATGGGTGGAAAGTGAAAACAATGACATTAAAGAGAAATATAAATATAAAGTAGTGATTCAGATTGATAGAGAACATGTTTAATATAAGGTTAATGATAACAAATAAATAAACCAAATAAGATTAAAAATCTCATTGATATCATAAAAATGATGATAACGGGATAACATTTTATTTCAAGACCCTTTTCCAAAAGATGATGTATTTTTAAAAGGAGATATAGTTACTTGATTTCATTCCATTTCATATGCACAATATCACCCTTTGGTTATGTCTTAACTAATTTACACTTCATTTATTACTCAAAAAATGAAGGTGAATTTGTTATTCTTAAAACACTAACAAATTATAGGACCCATAAATAGAATAATAATTCATTCTATCTATATTTAGTTATCATCATAGAAAAATCATTAGAATAGGTTATCCAATATTAATGAATCCTCAAATGGTGAAATAATAATTTAATTTCTAAAACCACATATGATGTTTAACATAAAAAACTCTATAAAAGGTTTACCTTGTAACCCTTCCAAAAGATGAAAATAAAAAACTTTGGAAATATAGTCACTAAATTTCTCAAAATAATCTTAAAATTTATCACCCATATATCATAAAGTGTCTCTTGGTTTTCAAATTCCAAACATGTGAATAACTTTATCATTTATTCTCTCAAAACATGGTAATAACCTGAATTACCATAAATCCTTATTTAAAACATGCATGATTTATTATTCCAAAGATCATTGGATATATTATTTAAATCCCAAAATTTCATCATCTTTATCCATCATAGCATAAAACACTTCCTCAACGAATCCTTTATCAGTTTTTAGGTTATAAATACTACCCAATTTAGTTTATATATATGAATCATTTCTTTATCCATACTAACCATTAATTTCTCAACATTCATAACATATTAAGGTTTACCTTCCAATATTAATTTCGTTTACAGAAAATATAGACTTTCTAATATATCACTTTTCTAGGTCATTATAACCATTAAATATATTCATTCAAATCCAAAATGAAAAACTTATATTGAACAATCCTTATATATTTGATAAATATTGAATCCAAATACAGAAATACTTCAATACTACCACTTTAATGATTGGTATGTAATATGTCTTTGTTTTAAAAGTAAATCCTAAGTTCAATGAATTAAGTTGGGCAATTACCATGTTCTCTATAGATATTTCATTGAACTCCTTGATAATTTTTCACTTTATGACCATCTTTTCGACAAAGATAACATCATCCCCTCCATTTTAGGTGTTCCTATAAGTTTTTCTTCCCTTATTCTTGACATATAATAAGTCAAATCTTAGTTTCTTAATGGTAATTCCCATATAAACATTCATAAAAGTTTATTATACTCTAATTTTATGTGTCATTAATCTCACTAAGGCTCATGTTGATAATCATAAAACATGATAGCTAATTATGAATAATTGAAATATCTTTCTCCCAATATATCATCCACTTTGGCTGCCCATAATCACATAATTTTCAATCATATTATATGTTAATATGATCCCTTCTGGTTCTATCCATTGACTAAAACTAAAATCACAATGTGAGAAACACTAATCATAGTGGAAAAACCAAAAATTAATGAAAAATCACTTACTAGATGTCTAAATCATTAAATCCTTTCTAATATATGACACATTATCTTTATCCTAGGTTATTCATAAAAATCTTATATTTAAAATGATTCATGATAGTTTGTAAAGATTTTGTCAATTCACAAATTATATCCCTGAAGAGTATCAAATGAGTTGTGTATCAAAGCCTATTTTCATGCACCAGTTCCCAATCAAGTCTAGCTCAATATAGTGTTTTGGGGGTTTTTACCCCTATGTACCTTTTTCCCAGATCCACATCAACATTTAGTATCCAAAAAAAGAAGTATTTATAATAAATCACCTGCCCTATAATATACTAAAATTCTAGGATATTTTCCAATACTATAACCCAATCTTAGACTTATCTATAGATACATACACAAAAATATCCTTTGAAATATTTCTAGGTATCTCACTAATGTTTTCTCATCCTAGTTTTCATATGATGACTCAACCTTTCCTTTGATACCAAATATAGCGACCCGTGATTGAATTACATGGAAATTAATTCATTTTAGATAAATATTTAACATAATAAAAATTACATGCATGAGGACCATAATTTTTTATTGTCTCTGGAAAAATGGAATAAAAATCTTAAATTTTGGTAAAATATCTTCAATTTATATTGTAAAAATCTCTCCATATAGTGATATTCACAACCATACCCTACTTATAACCATTATTCAAAACCTAGTGAAAGGAAACATTAGAAAAGGTGTGCTCTAATGATTATTTAGTGTAAATAAGGAAGACATGCAAGAATGACATAATCATAAGGGGATTAAAACTTGAACATGACATTAGAAAATCATACCTTTCATATTGATTTCCATGAACATGAATCATGGAATAAATAATAGTAGTTAATAATAAATGAATCAAAATATAATCAATATAATAAGCCATGAAATCATAATATAGTAATAAGAATTAGAATTTTGAAAGACACAAAAACATATAAATTGATTTCCACTGTAGTTAAGGCTTATTTATAGGGCTATCTCAGTGCAATGTATTCACTTCCCAAACCATCTTAGTAGTCAAGGTTCACTCCCAATATGATCATAATCAAAATATTCCTTTACTAAACTGGGTTCATTCCCATTCCATCCATGTATATCTCTTAAGATATAAATATTTAACCAATTCATTAGCGGGAGATATAGTTCCCACCCTTCACATAATGAAATCATGCATACATATTCCACAAGATAATAAAACATTTACCATATAATGACCCATTAAAACAGATGGGTTTCATAATCATATCATAACCCAAGAAATTGAATTGGTATAACAAACGTTACATTATATTATAACCTATGGAAATGATATAGGTTTCATAATCATTTAATTATAGAATTAATTATGAAAGGAAGGGATTCTAATAATAATTTAATCATGGAATAACACATGGAATAGAAACGGGTGTCATAAAACACTTTTATATGAAAAATAAACCATTAAAATAATTAATAAGAATGGTTTACTTGTATCATATCCCAAGTGAAGCATAAACTATATCAAAGGATGCCATCATATATATAGAAGAATTTTTAAAGATCACTGGGATCATTTCTTTAGGAAACTAACATTTCGTTGAAAATCAATTTTTAAAACATAAATCATTTTTACAACCCTTTTATTTAAAAATGACTTTTTAAAATTATAAATAATTATTTAAAATTCATCTAAAAAATTTCTTGAGGAAAATATCATTTTCTCTTTTAAAAAATGTTTTTTTAGAAAATAAAACATTTAAAAACTGTTTTCTTTGAAAATAGCTTTGAAAACATATAAAAGATTCTCTAAAATCATTAAAATCATTTTCATTGAAAACAAATATTGAAATCATAAAAATTAATCTTCAAAAATAATTTAATACACTATTTAGACATAAAATATTTTTGAAAACATTTTTCTTTGAAAACCATGTTCAAAAAATGAATTTATAGAATAATATAAAAAATTATTTAAAGAAATAATCACGTAAAATTTAAGTGGAAGCCTCAATGAAATTACGGTCATGATGGTGGATAAATATGTACATATAGAACATTCCATTTTTCACCGTAATAAGTTTAGAAAAGTGCCTCTCTCGAAAAACAGAAATAAGATTCCTTTTTAAAAAACATTTTTTAAAAAGGTAAAACATGGGTAAAAATTTATTTTAGAAAACATAGGATAATATAAGAAATTTTTTAAAAAAAGTAGATAACATGGTTTTGAAAGAACATATATTTCTAACATAATGGATAGATAAATTCATATTTTCATTAAAAAAAATATTTATTTTCTTAATCACCAAAGAGTATAAAAAATGGTACCATTACTTGAAGGCATCATCAATAACCTAAAAATAATATAAGTCAGGATTATTCTTGAGAGATGGATCATATTATTTTATCAATGAAATGATAATCATAAACAATCTATAAAGGATGATATTGTAGAAATAAACTCTTACAACTTTAGTAATATTGAATCATAAGATTTATGGAGGGATAAAATATAATTAAACTTAAAATATAATGATGATTAAAATAACTCATGAAATTATATTCCAAAGGGGATATATATACACTTCTGAAAATAATATAGATATAGAATAAAATGTATGTCTCAAATAAGAAAAATTGAGACAAAAATTTATTTACCACATTGGTAACATTTTAATGGTAAACCCCGTAAAATAAGGATCATAAAATAGATATGTAAATACCAATAAAATTGAGTAGAAACATCAAAAATTATGTTCAATAGATATATATAAATGACATAGAAGAAAAATTTAGTGAGTATAGCATGTGTCTCACAAAAGTAAAAAAGTGGGACATGAGTCCCTTATTACTTGAGTTACTTTTGAATAATGAGCCTCATGAATTAATAAAATAAATTGAAACATTTAAATTCATTAAGTGATATAAATTAATTATATAACATTTCATATTTCTTTATATAAATCACATGAAATAATTTAGTGGTGAATATGGCATGCATCTCACAGATATAAAAAGTGATATTAAGTTCCATTACCTTAAGTATTGACTCTCTTCATACTTGTTCAAACCTCTTGTATAATAAATATATATTTATTATTAATATATAATAAATCCAAATTCATATTTATAATACAATATATTATTTATATATGACATTATATTACCCATCTATTAACAATTCCTTGTTAATGTTTTGTTTCGTGTAGTAACTGTTTTTTTCGAGCATGTTTTGACATGTCATTCTTAGTTATCATAATTAGACCATGATTTAATTATTTACAGAATTTAAAACATGATATTAATATCATATATATTCATTATATATTTATTTTTAATAATAAATAAAATATATAAATAAGAAATTAAATACACTATTCATGGTGACGGTAGGCCATACGTACGCATGAACGATGTTTCCATTTTCTTGTCGTATTGAAAAAATAAAAGTTAATGATATATATATATATATATATATTATAATTATAGTGGAATTATTATGTCTTAAATATCACATATTTTTAATAAACTCATTCATAATACATTCCATGTAAAGCGTGAATGAATCATATTTCTTTGAGGCAGTGGTAGTCCACACGTCCATAAACGATGGTATGGTATTCCCAAAAATAGAAAGAAAGAAGGTATGTGTTATATAATAATTCCATAAGTAGAAATGAATCCTAAATAACATTTAAATAATATAAAAAAATTTACTCCCTCGTTATTCCCAACCTTGAGAGGTGGTAATGGAAGAACGAACAATATCGGTCAATGAGGCGGTTGCCCGCCATACACACGAAGGATGATTGTGTATCAAATTTTCTTGGAAGTGTATGTAGATGTAGGTAAAACTAAAAACATAAAAACATATTGGTATATTTATTATACTTTCGTTTTTATATAATCATGTAATAATAATAATTTAAGGGGTGGAAAAGAAATTAAAAAAAAAGTCCTCATTGAAGAATATTACCTCTTCTTTGGGTAACTCCTTTTGGTTTGCACCAAAGGAATTACTTGGTTAGATTAATGACAAAATTTAGTCTACTGGGATTATATGTGGGGTTTTGAGAGATTATTTTTGAAATATATTTATGAGAAAAATTTATTAATATATGTGAATAGGTGAGGGGTGAGTGACTTTATAAATTGGAGGAGTAGTGGCATTCTCATAAATACAATAAGTTAAACACTATTGAGGGGTATCCATTACTTTATTTGAATCTAACAATGGTTAGTTTTGGATTAAATATGGTAAATGTTCTATATATTGTAAGAGAATATATTTTGGACAGGTTTCTATGTTATTTTTCCTCATTATTTTAAAGGTTATGCACTAAGTAAATTTGTTTTTCTCTTAGTCACTGTTATTAATTTTAATTTCTTTCACTAATTTTTTAGTCAAAAATAAGTTGATGATACTAGATATTATAAATTATTATGATTCAAAATATTTAAACCATTTTTCCAAATTAAAATAACACAATTGTTATAATTGAACTTAAAATTAATATTGCAGATGGGATGAATCAAGGGGTTTTTAATAAAAAAAAGTTGAAATGTTTGAAAACTTTTTATATATAATTTAAATTTTAAATTAATTATAATAAAATAAATTTTATTTATTTATTTATAACTTAAATAATAAACTTTTAAAATAATTTAAATTATAATTTAACTATATAAATAAAATAGATGAAAAGGCAGTTTTCAATTAAAATTAAGTATTTTTTACTATTCATCTAAAAAATGAAACTTCTCATAAAAATAACAAAAAGTAACCCTGGGATAATTTTGAAACTTATATTTAAAATATGAAATTTAATTTTTCAAATATAATATATAAAATTTTAAAAATTATAATTAAAATTGTTGCGCCATTAAAAGGCTGTAAAATTATCTTTTATAAAAATGCATCTCTTTATGTGCAAAATTGGATCTATTGTTATATGTTTTCTAGAAAAAAAATTATATGAACATTAAATTGTTTATTGAATATAATATATAAATATGTATATATATAATTAAAATCATTCATCAATTTGGTTTAATTAATTTATAAAAATAGTTTTCTAGAAAATGATATTTTATATTTTCAAAAGATTTAAAGATTTATTTCTAGTTAATTGTCCACAAAAAAATACTTTTATATACATATGTAAATTATATTTTTTCATAATTTAATAAATTATATTCATAATTTCCATTACAACATCTATGTAATAATTATAATAATATTTTGATAATAATATTCATATTATATTGTAGTTTTGTAAATCTCATTCTTGTGTGTACCATAAGTTGTTGAAGGAACTTGGTATTGTGTGTAGCATAAGATAAACCTACTTTTTTTTTATCGTATCATAAACATAATGTTTTTTGTAGCGTAATATAATCTTAGTGTCATGTATAAAAAAAATCATAACATGGTGTAGCGTGAAATTCAATCCATCAATGAATTTTAATATATTCGAAAAAAATATAATTCATAAAAACGCATGGTCTTATAAGTTTCATGTGAAAATCACTGGAATAATTTATTCATTTCAAAAATTCTGTGTGTATCCTCTCCACCCATTATAAAATTAAACCCACTATCTTCTTCTATTATGAATTCCAAAGCCCTTTGGATTAGCCAATACCTTCCCAAATCCCTTTCATACATCCCTTCCCCTGACCTCGAGTCCTTGGTTTGATAATAATCCAATTATAGGATGGATTTAGTTATAAATCATAAAATGTTTTCCAAAGAAGTTGTACAATTATTAACTATTAATTTTAATTTTATTTATTCCTTTAACTATTTATAATATATTTTAAAAATTATAAACTAATAAAAAATTATATTCTACATAAATAGATTTTATTATGTTAATTTCATAACCTATATACATATCCTATTACATCAAATGGGAAACAAACTCATTGATCAGGTGTTTGGTGGACTGCTGCATCATGAACCGATGTAATTACTTTTTTATAACCACCTATAATGAATGCATATAATGTATTCTATAAAATATTTATATTATATTTATGAAAAAAATACTTACAGAATTATAATAACACATATACCTTTTCACCTTCTAATATGTTTCAAAATGATAACGCCACTCTTACGTTCATGTGGACTACTGCCTCTACAAACTGATCGAAAACATTTTTCATTTTATTAAATAATAGTTGGTAATATGGATAAAATTAATGAATATATATGATATATACAATATATTTATTGTTCATTAAGGGTAAAATATCATTTCCCTTTCTTTCATTCCATTTTTAAAATAAATAAAAACATCGTGCATGCATAAATACAACCTACTGTCTCCAGAAATGGTGTGATTCATTTTTCTATCGTTACAATTCATGTATTATTATAAATACTGGTATGATTAATATATATGATATTTATATCATGATTAAAATTATAAATATGATGGAACTATTATCAATTTATGTGGAATTATACTACCGAACTGATACATACATGAAAAACAAAATCATTTATCACCCAAAATAGAGTTTTTAATTAAAATTTATTAATAAATATGTGATAAAAAAGTAATAATTAAATAATATATTGTATAAAATATATGATAATTTTTATTAAATATATTTATAAAAAATATATATTTATTATATAGGAGGTTTGAACATGTATGAAGGAAATAAGACTAGAGGTAAGGGTTTATTGACACACCTTTACTTCTGTGGGACATATGTCATATTCTCCCCTTCTTTCTGTTGTGTGGTTAACATAATTCCACATTGATATGATATATCATTAATATATTTATCATTATGTTATGTAAAACTTTAATTTTAAGTTGTTTTTTCAGGGGGATTGTGATTCAATAATTACCAAAGTGGGGAGAGTTTATTTAAGAATCTCGCCATTTCTCGGGGTTCTTTATGTATATGACTCTGTTTGGATAAGAGTTTGATATTTATATATTTAAAATATTTATTTTATTCTTTTATGGTTATTCATGAAAATTTCATTTAATAATACCATTTTTATCTCTTTATTAATTAAAATAATTTAGATACTGTTTTTATAAAAAGCAGAATTTAGTTATATCTTTGGTCAAAAATCTATTCTCTTCTATACCCATTTTTTATAAAAAAAATACATTTAAAAACGTTTTAAACATTATATAAATGATTTCTTAAATATATTAACCCATTTTTTATTATAAAAAAGGTTCTTAATTAAATATTATTGTCATTTCAGAACAATATACTTTTTTCCTTTTTGCAACAATGTGAAAAAAAACTATTTTTTACTTTTAAAACATGTATGAAATTAACACCCATCATGAAAACTCATTATTTTGAGGAATCCTTCACAAGTTTAAAATTTTATTTTAAAATAAAATTTATTTAAATTTTTTTTTAATTTTAAAAAAAATTGATTTTCAAAGTTAAAAGGATATTTTCCTTGTGAATTTTTTGAAAGAAATTTTTTTGGTATTTCAATTCATGAATGACAACAACCCTTATTTTACCTTATCCTTCAAATTACAATATGATGTAATGATACCATCCTTGTAATTTCACTATATGGTCTAGTATTATATTGAATAGGATTTACTATTTTGATAACATTTTCTATATTACTCTAGATTCTTTATGATTATGTTTATTGATTTGTGAAGGTATTAATATTTATATGATAGTTTTCTAATATGAATGTTTCTATTTATTATATTTTTTGATTGGGGAAATTAATAAAATTTCTTATTCTAGTTTTTCAATTAGAATTTTTATATTGATTAAGTTTATTACCATTCGTATGATGAATTCTTGGACTTAGTATGTGATGCATGGGGTCCATTATAGCCCCTCAATGCATTTATAGGTCTCACAAAGCATACTAGTATAGATATATGGATGGGGATTTACACAGTTATATAAAATATTCTCGAACAAGGACTTTATTTTATAGTGATGGTGTTAAAATTATAAATTCAATCATTATGAAATTATTTATTTATGTCCATGTGATTATTATATTATTTAAAATATACATCAATAAGTTCCTATAATATCCTTATTTTTTTAATGAAGACTATGTTTGATAGAGTAAAAAATACGCAACACTAAGCATAAATTAACCATGAAATATTATTATTTAAATGTAATTTTTATAAGTTATCCATTGAATTATTATTTTTTAATTTGATTAATTGAACAATAAAAAATATGTAAATTCCATAATCAATGCAAATATATTGATTAATTCTTAGGAAATAAGTAGTCAGTTTTTTGAAAAGTCATTTTATGCTTTAAATTTTCTTTTTCCTCAAAAATGGTAATTTAGAAAATAATTTTAATTTATTTATTTGATAAAAAATATATTTTTTAAAATTTTCATATCAAATTTTCTTTTAGGAAAATTTTATAATTTTATGAAATGTTTTGTTTTTTAGTGAATACTGAAAAACAATGATTTTATATAATTATCGTTAATTTAAATTAAATAAAGTAATTCGTAATTAGAATTTGATCTAAAATTAGAATAAGTATTATTTAGTTATATATAATCTAAATAATTACATTTGAATAATATTTACACCTTATTCTGGTATAAGTACTTTTTATCGAAGAAAAATGTATTTTTCAAAACCTGTTTATCGTTGCGTTTCTTTGGGATTATTTTTAAAATAAATTCTTCAAATTTTGTGTTTAAAATTTTTTAAAATGGATTCATTGTTTGGAATAATGGGGTAATAATTTGATAAATATTTCCCTATTATTTTTTTCAATATGAATAATATCCTTATATATATTTTTTACCATGATCGAGGGAAAAATCAGGTAATTAAAGTTAAAAATAAACTTAAAGAACAAAATTATGACCCAAAACAATTCCATAATTTTATTTGATGAGTATATCTCATATATATACATAAAAAGGTTGAATATATGGGGTTTTTTCATTTTTATGTGATTATAACCTTTATCATATTTTATGCAATGAAATGTCGAAAATCTCATTGCCAAGTTTCTAAAAAAATTAAATTTTTTTCCAAGGGAGTAAACATAAGATATGTTTTGTTATAAATATTTATTTAAAATTTAAATGGTTTATCTTCATCATGGTGATTTATTTTTACTTTTTAGTGAAAAATATATTACCTTAAATGGTTATAAAACCTTTAAGTAGTAATTATTCATTTAACGAAAAAATAAAATAAAGGATATTAAAAATATTAAAAGTTGTACAATTTGAACGAATTGAACTGACTCCAAATTTTTATAAATACACATGACATATTATAGAGTTTTGTATGTGTTGGATTTTAATTTGTAATGTCCCAAATCAAAATCCACTAAACGGTGCCCCAAGATAGTGGGTCACACAACCTCAAGCGTGCCTCCCTGTATGCCGGAGACTACCAACTAGCATTAAGGGACTAGGGTATGTGTGTGGGGATACCATTCCCTCATGTTAGGATATAATGCAGTGGTGTGAAAACATATATCAATATCATAAGTAAAATATAAATCAGATGCATCAACAGTTAAACATTCATAATACAATTGTAAAATAAACAAAGCCAAAGGTAAAATCATATACAAGATGAGTACATCATGTATCTATAAGAATGGAAGTAAATACATGGAAATAGGAATCCAGTATAATAGATGTATTGAAATTCAAAAAATATAAAAAATATCTATCTCTAGAAGGCATCACGGTTATAGCTCTATCATGTACTCCAATGCTCCTATGAAACGATCAATCAATCATCATAAAGTGGGCGTTTTCCCCAGTCCCTACATGCATCCAAGAAAATAGTCTATGTACCCAAGGGTAGCCCAAATAGGGTGTAAGATAACACTCAATATGCCACCACTAACAGTGTCTGTTACATATATATTCTGTATAATACAAGTAGAATCTATGTCAAATATATAACAGTGAAGCGAATAGTAATGCAAGTGTAATACAATCTAGTCCTTAAAAATTAATAAAGCATTGATAATAGGGGTCAAATGTAAAGCACGATAAAATATCCACTTTATCCTATGCTGAGTAAACACGTTCCAGACCTCAATATTTGGATATGAGTTGTAGAAATGTCTTTGGCATCCTCAATGACTTTTGTTGTGTAATCAAGTGTCAGATCAAATGGAAGGATGCAAGGATTATAAATGTCCTTGAAATCCTAAATGGCATATGTCATGTAATTTCGGATCAGACACAGTGTTCATATCCAATGAGTAGTAATGTTTATGGAATCTAATATAATTTAGATCCATTGATTATAATTGTCAATGGAATCCCTTATAATCTTAAATCCATGGAGTATAAATTTCCATGACATTCGATATATTTCTAAATAAATGGAGTATAAATGTCCATAGAATTTGATATAATATTAATTCGGACCCTTATGGTCTAGGTATAATTAATAGTAATTTCTAAGGAATCCAAACCATTTATCAATGCATTAATAATTTCATAGGTAATTTCATATTAATTTACGAGCCATGAGTTTATCCAACTCATTCCATGTCTTCAATTATACCCATTTAACCATACTAATATAATGTAATCAAATATAAAATAAGTCATAAAACCTCTCATAATGTAACATTTAATTTATTAAGGAACCCAATAATATGGTGAGATCACACACACACCCAACAAGGTGTTATATCATAGGTAAGGTATATAAATACACCTCACAGGTGATTCGGGTTGAGGTTGACAACCTCCTACTATCTGACAGTACTTAGTAGGAAATAAGTTCAAATAATTTAATAAAAAAATTTAATTGATTTAGGAGCCTAAAAGGTGGGTTCAGATCATGGAAAAACAACTATAAATAAAGTATCTATCCTTTGTGACAAGAGGTATATACTACCTAAAGTATACTCGTGGTACAACACTCTTTCAGTATCAACCTATGATCTGGTCCATATCAAGAGAAAGTGGAATAATGTATGAAATCCCAAAAAATCGGAATATTATCTAGCACCAAAATAGGTAATTTGATATAAATGAAATCATTTAAAGGTGTTATAGAAATGAATAACTCATTGAGACTGATCAAATGAGACTAATGGTAGAAGAAATATAGTCTATATTAGGAAGTTACACCATACCCTAGCATTACGCATCCATAGAACTCAACATAAGGAGAGGATTTTCTATGGCTAGAGAATAAAGTAAATAGAATAGTATTTGTTACATTTTATGTCATTGGAGGAAAAAATGGTCATTTTACCTCAAAATAATTCATTTCATGGTTTAGCCTCATGGTTGTCCGAACCATGTGCCCATCGTTCACACCACTCTATCCAAGAAACCCCCCCTCCCATGGTCGTGGTGCATGGTTTGAGAAAACAGATGTTGACCATGAATTTAGACTTTGTAAAATGTATACATTTTTTCACAGGCATGTGATTTGACATGCATGGTTTCCTTAAACTGGGTGGCCCTAAATAGACCCCTAAACTAACCCAATCTATTAGTAGTAATGGTGTATCTTGGGTGGAATGGTTTCCACTAAACATTACGCTCAACTTCTGCTTCAAAAAATAGATCCTCTATGGTCTAAATAATCCCCAACCCCCCCCCCCCAAACTCCCATTACCTTATTAAATAACTCACATTAGGTTATAAATAATGAATTTAAATGATGCTAAATAGATCTAAACCTTATAAAAACCTCATGATTTTATAATCTTCATACTTTAAAGTAATTCATCTCCAAATTTCCCTTCCAAGGGTGGTCATGCGCCATATGAGAACAATTCCATTCACTGAGCATGTATGTTGGCCTCCTGCTCTGAAGTATCATCAGTTACACAGTCATGCTTCCACAAAACTAGTAATATAGGATATTCTATCCCTAGAGATGATTCTTTGTTTGGTCTAAAACATGAATAGGATGCTCATCGAGGGATACATCTACCTATTACTCAACCTCATATAGATAAAGTGTATGAGGTAGGTCTGATTGATAACTATATAGCTATGATGTATGGAATACGTTATACATGGTTTAGTACATCTTAGGTAACTAAAACTGATAGGCTACCATGATGACTCATTAAAGAATCTCAAAAGGTCTGACATATCACCTCAAAAGATTACACTATCTCCAAATCGATCTGTGTCCCAACCTTATTGATATATGTTAAACAAAAAATACTGAACCACAACCTCTAGAGGTCATATATTTAAATCGGTATAGGATTTCTATCTAGACTATGCTGTATCCATCATTTTTCTGTTCAAATTGACATGCTCAAAAGTCTCCAACATGAGACAGGGTTTGAGCAGTGCTAAATATCCTACCTCTAACAATCACAGTGTTAATTGGCATATCCAACCATAAGAAATCCCATAATGTTCCAATGTATATTCTCCTGATAGATATTGATGTAGGTGAACTAAACCTAGGGTATATGTCTCTCCAAAGAGCCCCCAAAATCAATAAAACATGCATGACGCATGTCCTATAATACATGAATTGTGTGATCTTACTGTCCATCGGTCTGAGGGTAGTAAGCTATACTCAGAAGCACCAGTGTTCTCAACTCCCTCTATAAGTGATGTTAAAACCTATTAGATAAATGGGTGTCCCTATCTGATAAAATGGTATGAGGAACCCCATGAACGTGCAAAATATTATGGATATAAAGCATACAAATATTATATAGTGATAAGGTCTCTCTGATAGGTAGGAAATTGGAGACCTTCATGACCCAGTCCACAACAACCCATACAATATCACTACCTCAAGTTGACCTCGGTAACCACTTAAAAAAATAAATAGCAACATCACACCATTTCCACTAAGGTATGGGAAATGACTTCAAATCAAAATTGGTCAATAATGTTCTTCCTTCACTGGTTTATAGGTGGAACATCGAGTGGAAAAACCAGCCGCCCCACATTTCATAACCATCCAACAATACTAGTGTTGTAAATCCTGATATATCTTGGTTACAGCGAGTTCACTACCTAAGATGAGGCACAAAACTATCACATAAACTCCTTGTGTATGTCTTATGAAACCCAAAAGTGACTGTGAACATGCAGAATTGCATTCTCTCCAACAATCTAACCAGGTTGGGGTCCTCATCTACAATCCTCTCCCTTATTCCATAGCCCCCAGAATATAATATTTTGTATTTTCCTCGCACTATCAAAAACAATGTAATTTAACACCATTTATGGGATAAAATTATTCCCCTGATCCTCATGAACCTCTAAGTGCATTTCCAAAAGTAGGGTCATAAATATCGACTCACTACTGGCATCTTAAACTGCTTGTATCTAGTTCCTTCTACTTAGTTTATTGGTAAATTAATTTCTCTTTCTAGGAATATAGGAAACATTTAAGTAAAAATACTGTAGGTATTCAACCAACCTTGTTGAATCAGATTCAAGCCACACTTTATAAATATATAATAGATGATTTTTTGGTATGTGTATACCAAAAATATCTCTACTAGAAAATAATTCTCCCAACTGATCAAGGCATGAACAATATATTCTAACTAGAGATCAGGCTTCAGGTATTTCATCTCATGTGGTCTCAAGTGATGAGACCTATAATCCACAACTTCCTCTTCTGGGAATATATATGCTCTTAGCCTAATACCTAATTCATCATAATATATTTTATAACTTCTTCCCAACTGTAGAAGAATTATGAATGGTGCTGATCTATGTCTCCCTTTTAGATCATTAAAGAAAGTATCATAAGTATCTAACCTTACAAACATCACCCATTCTTAATCAATCCCTTAAGAGGTGCTTCTAAGCGTGATAATCCCAATATGAAATTCATGTAATAACCAGAAATCCCCAATAGAATCTTAGTATCAATGATGTCTTGTGTCTACGCTTAGGAAACTACAACTCTCACATTATCTAGGTTAACTGATACTCCTATATCTGAGATAATATTACATAAAAAGTGAATCTTATCCATCCATAATCAACATTTTGTGATATTGGAAGATAATTGATGCTCTCTCAGTGTATCTAATATAATATCAATATTCTTTCCATTTACATGTAATCTATGAGAATACACCAAGATGTAATCCATGAATACCACCACAAATGAATCTATATAAGGATGGAAAACCTAGTTCATCAATTCCATAAAAACTGCTAATAGTTTTGTCAGACAGAATGACATAAAAAGATACTCATATAGACTATTCCATCCTTGAAAAGTTTTATGAATTATGTTATGAGTCAAAAACGAACATGATGATATCATGACCTAAAATTAACTATCAAAAAAACCCAATATCTACAGATTTGGTGGAAGAATTCATCTATCTATATTAAATGATACTGATTCTTAACCATCAACTGGTTCACCTTTCAGTAATCCACACATAGTATGAGGTTTCCATATTTATTTTCATAGGAAGGACCAAAGAACCCCATAGAGAAATATTTGGTCATACAAACCCCTTTACATCCAATTCCCCTAGCTATCTCTTGATTTCTTGGAACTCATTAGTAGTCATCATATAAGGAGGAATGGATACTCATACATTTCCTATAACTTTATCAATAGAGAACTCCACTACTCACTCAGGATGTAAAATAAAAAATATCATCTCAGAATACATACCGAAAACGATCTACTATAGAAATTAATTCATCCTATCACATTCCCTAACCATCCAGATATAGGATATCTATCTGGTGTGTGATGCCACAATGCTAAAGATTCTCTAATTTATTTTACTAGCCTATACATCCCAATCACCCTTGTAAATAAAAACCAAGGCCTGTTGTTATGTGAAGTTCTCTATCCAGTGATAGAAATAATTAAAATCATGATAGGAAACCAACTAATCCAACCTGAGAATAAAGTCAAACTCAATCACCTTGAGGATAAATATATTCCATAAAAATCAATACTCACTTATCTCAAGTGCGAACTCTTTGCATTGGCGTACACTCTTTTATTTGATTTCCAATTGAGTATCGAGTGTCATAATTCCATAATAAAACTAAACTTTGAGACTAAGGATATCCACAATAGGTAAAGGCATTAAATAATGGATGCAACTATATTGAAAAGGGTAGATACTAGATTAGAAGAGACTATGATCATACCTCTAACTGTAGATTGTATAGTGCTCTGCTCCTTAGGTGTAGGATGTACTGAATATATTTTGGATTGAACTATGGCTATGAGAAATAGCTCGACTACCATGAGAAGGTCCACTCTACTATTGAGGTAAAACTAGTTGTCCCCCTGACCATAACCACCTCCTCGACCTGAATGAATAGTAGTCCCCCAACTCTCTACCTAATATGAAGCTGTGAATCCTTCTCCCGAACCTAGAGTAAGAGTTGAGCCCCTCTCACTAACCATTGGAGATAAGGACTTGCAAAACTGTTTTATATGGAACATACATCCATAAGATCAGTATTAGATGGGGTCTCTATCACATTGGATCCCCATGTTTCCATGTCCACTTCATTGGTGACAGAAGATAGAACTACTAGAAATCACACCCCGGATAGTATTACCCTCACTTGATGTCTCCAAACATCACTTCCACCCAGCTGATAATGAACCAATGGGATAAGAAGTAGCACTACAATTATCTGGGCTCCCAGCTTCTCTCAAATTATGTTATATAATCAGTGCCTGATTCACTATCTTAGATATGGTATTAAATAAAAACACATTCACCTATGATCGTATAGTATGCTTGAGACATTCATTGATGTTTCTCACATTAGATATCTCATCAACAGGATAAATAGTTGAAAGGAACTAAAGCTCTATAAAGAGATTTGAATACCCTGTAATGGTCATTGAGCTCTTCTCCAGATTCATAAACTCGCTTTATTGTTTAGATCATAGAGTATCATGAAATAATTTAGCATAAAAATGTATTGTAAATCCCTCAAAACCATAACTCGAATCCAATAAGCCTATTTCAAAATGTTCCATCGGCACTTTGAGGCTCCCTGTAGCATATACGTTAGGATCTTGAGTATACACTTTGGAGGATCCTCTATGTTCTTAAAAATATAAAAAATAGTCTCAATCTAAATATCAAAAACTTGTGGACCACCATCCCTAGAAAAAGTGGTTGTATTCTACTTCTTGAACACAAGCATAATTTATGCTATAGATGAGGTATATAGTCTATGAGACTCATTGAACAGTCAGCATAAAGTGTTGAAAACTCTCCTATAACTTGGAATCTGAACCCATATCAGCAACAATGGGTGTTATCGTAAGTGGTATTATTGGAGGTTCTACTAGTGACCCAAGGACCACCACCTATAGAACATGGTTGGAACAACCCTCCTAGAAAATGACTGGAAATCGTCATATAGGAATATTTCTACAAATTCCAAGAACACACCTCAGAAAAGAAATGTTAACGTCAATATTGTAGATAAAATCATATGACATGTTTATTCCTACATATAAACATGACAAATACCTCTTATTTCTATTAAATATAGGACTATGAAATTTTAAATATCATAATATTACACAGAAGACACTACCATTATCCCACTACTAATGTTTAGTATGAATTGATCTCTCTATTTCAGATAACGGGTCTCGATATATGGAATTTCAATTTATCTTCACAACTCCATTTAATAATGTCCTTTCCATTTTAGAATTCAAAATCAATTAAATTTAATTTTATATTATAATTATCTTTATATGTTTGAACTAAATGGATCACCACTTCCAACTTTTAAGGGCACATACATCTAATAAATTGAAGTGGAGCATCCATTTAATCCCAACCAGAACACATTCTAGTAAATGTGACCAGTGGTCCATGAATTAATGATCCATAATTGAATACATATTGTGTATGTTGTACCCTATGAGCACAGAAGCCTTAGCACAGTTGGTGAGGACTCCTTAAGTGTATCCAAGCGACCTGGGATCAAATCCATGTGGAAGAATATTTCAGGTATTGTAGCAAAACTGTAGCGGGAATTGTAGAAGTACTGTAGAAGAAACTGTAGCGGGAAATATGGCAGGTACTGTTTGGAACTGTAGCAGTTGAGACTATTCCCATGTTTGGGACTTTAGGCCCCTGATTTGGTCGCCAGGTCCTCTAAGTCCTTCGGGCCACCCAGGAATTCGGGTCAGTAAGGCCTTCGGGCCACCTCAAGGCCTTCGAGCCACCTTAAGTACAGATACAAACCGAACAACCTATAAGGAACAAGCTCCAGAAAGAGGATGAGCAAGGATATTTCACCATAGAATAAGCTAAATAGATTTCAAGAATGAGAGGGTATGTCACATGACATCGGGACAAGCATGTGCATGTACGGGAAAGCCTACCTGAATAGCCATGCGAAGGTAGAGAGCTAATTTCATGATGAAGATGCTGGGGATGAGCAGTTCCAAGTTGTTAGTCTGGGTTGTATGTAATTTATGAAGCCAACGGTCAATGAATTACTCTAACACCTATGTTCCATGTAATACTTATGCCTACAGACCTTGTAAGGGTTCTACCTCACCCCTTGAAAGGTGGATTGTCAAAAATAAATAAAAAATGAAGGCCTTCGGGTCATTGGAGGTTGTACCCTATGAAGAAAAACACTATTTAGGTTATGGGAGGAACTCTAAATACCAATTATTTTTCTCAATATCCTATAAGAAATTTTAATAAATAATAAAAATTAACACAAGGTGCACTAAATAAATTTCATCCAATCAAGCAATGAATACTATATGGCATGGCTCATGAATGGAATATTATTACTATGAGGTGCCAAATATGATGCATGAGATGGAATGCCTTCATCTCATTAGGCCAATGATAAAATGAAATCCTTAATAATATCAATATTAACATCACATATCATGTGCATCACCCAATAGTGGAATCAAATAAACTATAATAGGCATAATATAGAACAATAATTTCCCATCCCAGGAAACATGGTAATTACCCTGAATGTGGGTTAGCTACTCCCATGAATATCTCATATCCAAGTTCTAATTTATTCTTAATCTCTTTTATATTTTATAAATATAGTAATAAAGGAAAATATAAAGTCTCTACTGCCAATATGACAGCCCTGACCTTGAAGCCACTAAATAGTGCCCTAAGCCATTGGGTCACATGGCCTCAAGCGTGCCTCCCAAGACTCTAGAGGCTGACAAATAGTAATGATGTTATTTGGCTTTTATGTGAGGATAATACTAATTTATGTTAGTGTGTAACATAATAGTAAAAAAAATAGATCAATAGAAGAAGAAAAATATAAATTAGATGCAGAAATATATAAACATCTATACGATAGTAGTAAAGTAAACAAAGCCAATGGAAAAATAATATACAAGATGATTATGTCATGAATACATACAAAATGTGTATTAATGCATAGTAGTAGGAATCCTATACAATATAGTTATAAAATTACAATAAAATCAAAAGATAACTATCATCAGATATCATCACGAGCATAGCTCAATCCTATGATCCCCTACTCCTAAGAAATGATGAATCAATCATCGTAAAGTGGGTGTTTGTCTGGGTCTCTACCAGGAACCATGAAAACTATCTATGCACCCAAAGGTATCCTGAATATGGTGTTAGATAACACTATATAGGACACCCCCAATATTGTATATTACATTTCCATTCTATGTAATCTAAGAAGAAGCAGTGTTCAATATATAATAGTTAAGTGAATATTAAAGAAAATATAATATAGTCTAGTATGTAAATTGTAATTTTCACCTATAACATGAGTCAACTATAAACCATGATAAAATATCCATTATGACCTATGATGAGTAAATACATGCCAGACCTCAATAGTTGGATCTGAGGAGTAGAAATTTCATCAAATTATCACTGGCCTATGTCGTGTAATCAATTGTCAGACCCAATAGCCGAATCCAAGGAGTAAAAATTTCCTCAGAATCCTCAATGGTATATTCTATTTAATCAAGTTTCAAACCCAAAGGATGGATCCATGAAGTGTTAATATTCAAGGCCCCCATGTAATTTGGATCCATGGAGTATAAATGTCAATCGCATCCTATATAATCCTGAATACATAGAGTAATAATGTCCATGGAATTATATGTAGTTATGAATCCATAGAGTAAAAATGTCCCGGGAATTTCATATAATAATAATTTAGAACCTCATGGGATAGATCCAAGGAGTAGTAATTTACAAGGCATCCAAATAATTTATCAATTCATTAATCATTTCATAACCCATTTCATATTCATTTACAATCCATGAGTTCATACAACTTATTACATTTTTTTTCATTTACCACATTTACCCATATTAATAACATGTAATTGCATAGAAAAGGAGGCATAAACCCTTTCATAATATCACATATAATTTATTAAGTCTCCCAATAAGATAGTGAGATCTCACATGCAGCCAATCATGTGGTATATCATTGGGAATATATTTAAAAATAAATCATCGGGGGTCTATGTTGAGGTTAAAGTCCTCTAAACATCACATTTTACTATGTGGAAAACCTAAAAAGGTTACAATAATTTAATTAAGGTGTTAGATTAGTATATAAGTAACACTAGAAGGTCTAGAATGAGAAACAAAGGAATCTATATATTAAACAACAACACTTTATGGGGAAATGTATAGACCACCTACCATATATTTTTCATATAACACTCATCCAAAATTTACCTCTGATTCAGTCCAGATCAGGAGAAAAAAATAATAATGGAAGAAAACCCTGAAATAGGGCTTATTAGCTTCCACAAAATAAAAATCTGATATCAAGGAATATAGAGAAAGGTTCATGGGGAATGAATCCAATGAGACTTATGGTTCAAGAAACAGAGTCTATAATGGGATTTCACACCATATCCTAGCATTAAGATTCCATGAAACTCAATTAGAGGATATTGATTACTATAGATAGATAATAAATGAAATATTAGAGGAGGTTTATCATTTTAAGACATTAAGGGAAAACCATAATTTTTTATAAAATTATTTGGCTGTATATTTTGGTCGCACAGTTGGCCAAATAGTGTGTAAACCATGCACACCACTTTATCCAAAAACCCCCCTCACACAGTCATGGTGAATAGTTAGACAACCCGTGTGTCGACCATGCATTTAGCCTCTGTTAAAAAGTATAAAGTTTTTACAAGGGCATGTGGCATGGTATGCATAGTTTCCTCAAACCTTGAGGTCCTAGAGAGACCCTTGGACCACCCTTTACGGTTATTAGTAACCATGGTTCCTGGGGTACACAGTTTCTATTAATCGTGTGTCCCATCTTCTACTTCAAAAAACTAAGCCTCTGGGCTCCAAACAATCCCCACACACCCCTTGAAACTCATGTGACCTTATAAAGAACTCACATTAGGTAAAAAATAATAATTAAACTGAAATTTAAAGGATTGGTACATCCTAAAAAAATCAATATCATACAAAATTAATGTTTTTTCTTGATGTTTTTAATGTTAATGTAAAACAATAGTACAAAAATTGACATTAATGATATTTAATAATTATTACTATTTTATTAAATGATTTAAAATTCATAAAATATTATATTATTAAAAAGGAATGGAATATGGTTAATTACATCAACCATGGTCCATTTATGGGGTGTTTTTTTGTTTTATAGTAACATTATCAGGTCTTAAAAGGTTTAAACTTTTAATAATACAATAATTTTAAAAAATGTATAACAAAGGGTTCAAAAATAAGATGAGGGAAAAAATGTGATCCAAACTTGTCCAAAAAATAATAATTATATTGTGTATGCCCATAATCATCCAATATTAGATATAAATTATTTTACATATATTTATAAAAAATATATAATTTTTTTAAGTGAATATTTTGAGAAATTCCTAAAATGCCCTGCCCCTCTCTCATAAAAGGCAATATGTTCTTCTATTTACCTCACACTTAAAAATACATTTTTTCACCCAATATCTACAAAATAAACTTCCTAAAAACAAGTACCATGTTTTATAGGAATTATTTTGGGAATAATACCAATCTTAGAGGTCTTAATGTGTGAATCAAAAGAGATTTTACAATGAAGAGATATAGTTTTTAACCACATGTTTTAGTTTTATTTTTTATTCTAACCCCATAAACTATTCCTAAAACATGATAAAATAATATAAAAAGTATCCTACATATATTAGGAATTTGTTTTTATGGAATAACATATATTCATCACCTCTAGCATCAAATGTGAAACTAAAAAATCATTAATTTGTATGAAGTTCTGCCACCTCGCAAACTGATGTAATTCATTTTTCATCACCATCTCTCATGACTGGAATATAGTTATGAAAGTAATTAATGTATGTTAAATTCATGAAATACATATCATTATTATAATAAAATATATCTTTTAACTTCTTAATTTTACGTTCATTAATAATTGATACCAATGTTCAGGCATACATGCAGATTGCCACCTCCACGATGTGATGTGTGTAACGTCCTGGTTCTGGAAGCCACTCAGAGGCGCCCCGTACCTAGTTGGTCACATGGCCTCAAGTGCATTTTCTCGAACGCCAGAGGCTTTCGACTAGCAGTGAGGGCCTTGGGTGTGATAGTGGGAAAACTATTCCCTCATTGGCAGAGTAACACAGCGGAAGTAAAACATATGGAAATAGAAGAATCAGTAAGACAAAAAATTAGTAGATAGAAGAAGTAATAAATAACTAGAGAACATACATAAAATTATGCATGATACATATGTCTAGTAAAATAGGCAAACAAGTCAAAATGTTGAATACAGTACTAATCCAAAGTAAAAATGAAAAAAAAAGTAAACAACTCCTCAGTATTGCAAGCCATAGCTTGGTCTCATACTCTCCATCTCCACAACAATCAAATACCTGAAGTAGAAGAGAACTTGCCCTTATCTATACCTATAGCAATATAATCTATTTGGGCCCAAAAGCATGGCACAAACAGGGTGTTAGACTAATCTTAGTAGGAAACCACCAAAAGATCTGTTCCTAACAGTCAGTGAATATATATGGCAGGAAATAAGTAAAAGAGCAGTAAATAAGTAAAAGAGCAGTAAATAAGGAAGTAATCAGCAGTAAACATTCCTATAATTTAAGTATTCAATTCCACATATCAAGCAAGAAGCTAATCAAAGAAGGCAACCCTATGGGAAGTACACACATCTTATCCCCTATGGTTTAATAATAAGGATATAACAAAGACTCTCTGAGGAAGAACTAACAGTCAATTCCCCTTATATTCAAAAGTGATTAAAGAATCTCAGAGGAAGCTCACACGGTCAATTCCCCTTATATTCAAAATTGATTAAATACTCTTTGAAGAATATAACACAGTCAATTCCCCTTATAGTCTACTACACCAGGTTCTCACGGCCCTGTGTAAGTCAATCGATCAAGGTAACGCAAAACAGCCAAAGTAAACCTCAAGAACTACTTGGATAAGGAGTCTACAACATAACAGCATGTCAGAATACAAACACTCTATACTACAACACTAGGTATGGGAAATAGGCAAGGCAGCCAAATGTCTAAGAAAGACAAAATGGTCATAAATATAACATGAATGGGAAAACACTTCCAAAGCATAACAATTTACCCTATTCACATTCAATTAACCTATACTCAAGCATACAAGCATAGCAGGAAATTAACAGGGTTAAAAAGGTAAACACGCAATACCCCAATCAAGGGTATTGGACAAAATGGCACATATAACACAAATAATTTCAATGGAAAGGCACAAACCACCTACCATAGCATTGTGAGATCGATATTCTATAATCTCAAGCCTTTAATAGCCTTATAATGATGTAGATCTACAAAAACATCTAAAACGCTCAACCTACAATATCACACGAGAGAGGATAAATCAAGGGATGGTGTTATAGAATAATATATAAATAATTTATGCGATTCCAACGCAATTGAAAGTGTTCGATTCAGAGGACGGACGCTCGGTCGGGGGCTCGAAGAAGATTCTTGGTCGTACAGGTTCTCTTGGATGAACCATAACTAGAAGAAGATGGTTCTGTCTATCAGACGTGACCCCAGAGCGTTTAATGAAAAAAAGAAAGTACATGGCATGTAGATTCCATTAACGATCCCACTTTAGGCATCCTCTAGGTCACTGCACACGGCCGTGTGCAAGGCTGCTACACGACCAGCACCTGACTACCCGTGGTGACCGAGTACTCGGCGTGTACTCATAAAGTTCACGGCGTGCACTTCAAAATTTTCATGAAATTCCTCTTTTTCTCAAAAACACCAGAAAAAGAAAAAAAATTCATGAGAAGAAGATATGGGTTCTTAAAAACTTCCCACCATAAAGAAATTCATCCCTGAAATTCCCTAGCAAGGTGTCATAGAAGAAGAAACCTCGAACAGCTCTGGTCATTATGATCGTACATCGGCCTCCCTCTCCCAAATCCCATCTTGTACTCCCCTGTGCTTCTATAGCACTTGTACCAGAAGAAAAGATCATCCATAGAGAACCTTCATACTTCGATCAACAATCCAGATAGGATGATCCTTGAATGATTCATCCACCTCCAACTCGACTTCCTCGGGTTGGAAAGTATGATACGGGTCTGAGAAGTAACGTCGAAGTTGAGAAATGTGGAAAATTTCATGCATAGACTGATACCTCTGAGGTAACTACAACTGATAGGAAACTGGACCCACTCTCTCCAACACCTCAAATGGCCCGACGTACCTTGTCGAAAGCGTACCCCTCCTCCTAAAACTCCAGTGTCCCAACCTCGGTGTGACACGTAGAAAAACCTAATCCCCAACCTCGAAATCCAGAGGTTGTCTCTGTCGACCAGAATAAGACTTTTGTCGAGACTGTGCAATATCCATCCTCCTCTGAATCAAATCTATGTACTTTGTAGTCTCCTGGACAAGATGAGGTCCCAACATAAATGTTTTTCTTTCCTCTAGCCAATATAAGGGTGATCGGCATGGCCTACCATACAAAGCCTCATAAGGTGCCATCTGAATAGTTTCTTGGAAACTATTTTTGTATGAAAACATCACAAGAGGTATGTGTTTCTCCAAATAACCTCTAAAATTCAGAATGCATACTCTAATCATGTCCTCAAGCACCTTAATTATAAACTCATATTGTCCATCTGTCTGGGAATGGTAAGTTGTACTCAAAAGTACCTGTGTACCCAAAGCCTTCAGAAGCCCCTACCAGACTCAAGAAGTAAAACATGAATCTTTGTATTAAACAATGGAGTGTGAAACCCCATGTAGATGTAAAATATCTCGAATGTATAACCTTCCCAATTCATTAACGCTAAAGTTCTCCTTGATTGTAAAGAAGTGAGAATCCTTCATGAGTCTATCAATGACAACCCAAACTGCATCACTCCTTCGAGGCGACCTCGGAAAACCTATCACGAAATCCATCATGACATCATTACACTTCTACTCGGGAATGGGTAATTGCTGCAAAATCCCTGCTGGTCACTGATGATCCGCCTTCACCTGCTGGAAAGTGGAACACCTCAAGACAAAACCAGCAACATCTCTATTCATACCTAGCCAACAATACTGACAGTGTAGATCATGATACATCTTGGTGACACCAAGATGAACTTCCCAAAATGAGGAATGAAAGTCATGCATCAGCTCCTCGTGTACATCTTCTAACACCCATATGCACCCTTAGAAACTCAAGATCTTATCCTCTCCTATGGTCCATCCAAGAATAGGGTCCTCTCCTGACACACTTTCCCGTAGGGCTAGGCCTTCTAAATCTGATAGTTGCCCCATTCATACTCAATCAAGCAGAGTAGAGGTAACATTTATAGAATAAAGAAACGTCGTCCCCTGTCTGTCATGAACCTCCAAATGAATCTCACAGAATAGAGCCATAACCTTCCAATCACTGCTGGCCTCTAGAACTTCTTGTATCTAAGTCTTCCTGCTTAATGCATCAGCTACTGTGTTTCCTTTCCCAGTCATATAAACAAGATCAAAGTCAAAGTACTGAAGGTACTCAACCCACATTCGTTGTCTAAAATTTAGGTCATGATGAGTGAAGATGTACTTGAGACTTTTGTGGTCGGTGAAAACCACAAAATTATCTCCTAGAAGATAATGTCTCCAATAGCGTAAAGAATGGACAACAGCAACAAACTCCAGATCGTATGTCAGGTAATTCCTCTCAAGTGGCCTCAACTGTCGAGACCCATACACTATGACTCATTCTCCCTGCATAAGAATTTCTCCCATCCCTATACTTGATGAATCACAGTACACAGTATAGATCTTGCCCGACTCTGGAAATACTAGTATTAGTGCTGAAGTAAACCTCTATTTCACCTCCTTAAAGGCTGACTCACAAGAATATGACCACAAGAACTTTTCACCCTTCTCTTTCAGACCCATAAGTGGTGCTGCTAAACGTGAAAAGTCTTTTATGAAATTTCTGTAGTATCCAGCCAGCCCTAGAAAACTTTGTACCTCAAATATGTTCTTTGGATTCTCCCAGTAAACTACTACTCTCACTTTCTCTGGGTCTACTGATACTTCTGTCTTTGAGATAACATGACACAAGAAGTGAATTTGCTCCATCCAAAAGTGGCATTTTTTGAGCTTAGAATATAACTAATGATCTCCCTGTGTACTCAAAATGATCTCAATATGGGTAGCATGATCGTGTCGATTGTGAGATTACACCATGATATCATCCATGAAGACTACCAAAAAACAATCCAAGTATGGATGGAACAGTCGGTTCATCAGTGCCATGAAAACTGCAAGCGCATTCGTGAGACCGAATGGAATAACCACATACTTGTATAGACCATACCTACTACGGAAGGCTATAAGAGGTGTATTAGATGGTCTAATGCGCAACTGATGGTAACCGGACCTCAAGTCAATCTTTGATAACACCCAGTATCCTTGAAGCTGATCAAATATATCATCAACCCTCGGTAAGGGATATTGGTTCTTGAACGTCAACTGGTTCAACTTCTGATAATCCACACAAAGTCTGAGGGTACTATCTGCCTTCTTCACAAAAAGGATTGGGGAACCCCAAGGAGAAGTAATGGGTCAGATGAAACCCTTTGCCTACAACTCCTCCAACTGCTTCTTGAGCTCCTTAAACTCTAGTTTAGCCATCCTGTAAATAGGAATGGACACTGGTTCCACTCATGGCACAAGCTCAATGGAAAAGTCTACCTCTCACTCCAGAGGAAAACCTGAAAATTCCTCTGGAAAGACATCCCTGAAACGATCCACCACTGGAGGAAATCCCATCTGTGAAGTCCCCTGGTCATCCTGATACAGACTAGAAATATAGGCTATAACTCCTCATAACCCATGATGCTTTTGTCCCGCTCTGCTCGCCTAGACATCCCACTCACCCTTATGAACAAACGATCCACCATCTAGTGATATGAAGTTCACCCTATAGTGATAGCAATCGACAACTTCCTGGAAAGTAACTGACCATTCCATTATGATAATGACTTCATAGCCTGTCATCTCTAGGACATAGAGGTCCCATAAGAAGTGACACCCACCAACCTCAAGAGGGAACTCCTTGTACTAACGTATACTAGAAGTTCTCATCCCCAACGGAGTGTTTAGTGTCAATATATCAACATAAGAAAAGATACAGATCCCAAGGCTCTCGAAAACAGAAATAGATATAAAGCTATGGGAATCCCCTATGTTGAATAGAGAAGAAGATGAAACTGAGGCAACTAAGATTGTACCTCGAACTATAGAAGGTGTAATATCCTTCTCTTGCTGGGTATACTCCACTGAAAAAGTCTGGCCTACACCATGGCCATGTGACCCTGCCTGACCACTCTAATCTGATACACCCTACTATCACTGAAATCCTAGTGACTGACCACCATGGCCACGACCTCTACTTTGTCCTGAACAGCTGGAAGAACTCCAGTTCCTAGACTTGTGAGAAACTGGTGGTGCTTCTCCAGAATGAGGAGTCATAGAAGAACCCATGTCACCAGCTACAGGTGAGAATACCTGATAGAAATGCTGAATGTGACACATATTTCCACAAGATCGACACTCCACTGGGTCTCTCTGGCACTGCGGCCTCATATTCCCAACCTTTATGCACTATTAGCATACCACCTGGCTGCCTGAAGGTGCATCCTACCTACTCGGATCTCCACGAGCTGACTCCCTACGATACTTCCTACTATCGGCCGGAGAAGCACTAACCCTGGATGCTGAATCGCCTTGGCCCATAGCTCTAGAATCCCTCAGATTTCGCTCTATGATCAGCACCTGGTTAACTATAGAAAATATCTAAGTCAACCTTAAGATGTTCACCTAGGATCGAATATCCTTCTTGATACCATCCTCAAACATCCGTGTAAGGAACAACTCATCTCCCACTAAAAAGGGTGTAAAGCACTGTAGCTCGGTGAAGCAAGAAGAATAGTTCATAATAGAAAGAGTACCATGTTCCAGAATCATGAACTCTCTGGCTCGATCAGCCCTCAAGGTCTCCAGATAGACGTAATCGTAGAAAGTGTGATGAAACTCATCTCAAGCCATGACTTTCTGGCATCCCGCATGTGAGTTCACATGTCACGACCCGACCCTACCTAGGATCAAGCCACAACTAACCCAATTCCAACTCCATAGGCCAGGGGTTGTCGACCAGTGCCGAAGGCACAACAACTTGGGGAGGCCTTTGCCTAAGTACCTGTACACACACACGTAGCACATTCAATGAAAAAGTGCAGAGTAAAAGAAATTACAGGAAAAGTAAAGTGAAACTCCTATATATAAGCCACCAAAACTGAATCGACCTCTAATCAGTACAAAGCAAGTGCTGAAAGTAAACTGAAAAGAAAAGTGCAAAACACAAGCCCAACCAGAAAAGTGCCACAACCCAGCAATAGGTGAAAAAAAAGTAAACAACTGGAAAGGTCCCCCACCTAGAACCCGACTCTGACCACCGCACGTGGTTTATGTTCCTGAACTCCTAAGCTCCACTGAAGTCACGACCAACATGTCCGTTTTCTACAAGGTCACACCAAGTGCGGGCAAAGCCCAAGCATGGGTGAGTATAAAAATACTCAGTAGGATACCCCAAAGGCTCGAGGGAGAAAAAAGGAGGTACCGAAGGGTGAGAATTAGATCGAATAGGAAAAAGTAAAGGAGTACAACCGAGAGTGCAGTAAAGAGTACAGTAGAGAGTCTAGCTCAACCCAACAAGAGAAAGAAGGTAGACTCATCCAGACACAAGGAGCTGGAAACGGTGAGAAGATGAACTTCTCGTCGAGTCTTCGCTACCTATAGCAGGAGATTAGACTCTTCCAAACACGATAAGCTAGACACGGAAAGCACATGGTATACCCCACGTGTCTTTGCCTCTCCTGGAAGGAGAGTAGCTAACACCCAAGGAGTGGGTACTCGAACAAGGTATATATGTATCCATATGCTCAATCAAGAAGCCCGAAAAAGATCATAAGGGGATATACATCCCATAACTCATCCCAAGAAGGTGAGTGGCCATCAGTCTCAGAAAGAAACACCATCGATGCCTAGCATCCCGCACGTCTGCCCAGAACTGCAAGTCAAGGGCTCAAATCACCGCACCTCAAAACTATCTGCTTTAGGCGGCACTAACTTGCCCGCACGGTTTTAGGTCGCGTCACAAGGATGCATCTCAGTGGGGAAATAATCCCTCATACTTGAGAGTTCTGGGGGTACATCAAACCACACCCTATCACTGCCTCGCAGTCGAGAGGTCTCCTCAAAGTCGACAGGCAACCCCCTGCCCAGCCCCGCTGTAGGGTCCATGGAAGTTGATGGGTTCCCACTATAGGGAGACCTGGCAAGAGTTGATGGGTGCCACATTTCCCAGTCCTGTAACAGGGTAATCCACTGGAGGGCGACCCTGCTAAAGTCGTTGATGTGTCCCAATGCTCAGTCCCATAAAAGGGTAATCCACTGGAGGGAGGCTCAGAACCTTCATCGAGGACCACTTCCCAGCCCAGCTGGAGGTAAACCCGGCATCGGGGACCACTGCCCAGCCCCACTGGAGGTAAGCCCGACATCGGGGACCACTACCCAGCCCCGTTGGAGGTAAACCTAGAACCGCTCTGGCTATCCTGACTAGATGGTACTGCTCATTGAACACTATTGTACTGGCCATCCTTGCTGGATGGTAACCCACTGGCCATCCCTACTGGATGGTACAATTGGCGAGCCTTGCTTGAAACAACCTCAGCCCCGCTGGTAACAACCTCTGCCCTACTGGAAGCAACCTCCTGGGTAGAGGATCATTGCCCGTGTAAAGTGTTGGTCACATCGAATCCACAAGAACTCTACCAGGGAACACGAAGGGATGGGAGAAACTTCTCGGGCCTCTCAGGGCGACACACTCCAATCCGTTGAGTCACTGTCGAAGAGGACTGAGACAACTCATCCCATAAAGTGGGAAAACATCCACGCTGTACAAGAACACATAGTCGCAAACGGTTCCACAGTCTGGTAAAAGGGAAACAGAACTGAAACCCCTCATAGCTGAAGAAACAAAGGAACCAAACCATCTCTGTCGGCCAAATGAGAACAGAACCGGGGAAAACTCAACCCTGCCGGTCAAAAAACGAGAACATCACTAGGGGAAAACTCAACCCTACTGGTCAGAAAACAAGAAAAAAGGGACCCTCTACATCACGAGAGGTCAAAGGTATGCAAAGCAGAACATGGCACGCACATGGGGCCCACACGACGGGTGGCCCCAAGTCAACCCCAACCAAGCACACAAACGTTATCAGGTACCAACATCCACATGTACCTCCCAGCGTTCTCATATACTCCCAGAGTATACCATGTCTCTTTCCAAAAGGCTAACGTGCACACGGCACCCATCGTCAACGCGAAGGCGTAACGTAACAACTCCAACTTGCCACTGCCACGACTAAGGCACAACCAACCACATCTCTTTAAACACCAACATCACTCTCCCAACATTGAACGCGGTAACACACCAAGGGTTCTCTATAAAAACCATAGGAAGAACCACCACCGCTACCTTTCATGCTTCCACATTTAATAAGATCGTACAAGAGGCTCTGCATGCCCCAACAGATTACAAAGTTGTAATCCTCGTGGAAAAACATGCAAGATCGACTACTTACTCACCTCCAATGGATATCTGACGGAAAAGTCGCCCAACACCGCTTTACGCCTGAACGACATCCCATGATCCCGAGCGTCGGCCCCAAAAACAGTCAGTCGCATCGCACCATTGCGATCCCCTCAGGAAAACACGTCAAAAGGAATGCTCACTTGAGTGCAATGGATATCTGTAGAAAAGGATGCATTCCGACGCACCGTACATGAGCGGTTCTACGTAGGACCCGCATCTCGATCCCGAAGCACAACGAACGGATCGCACCATTGTGATCCTCTCGAAAAAGTACACAAGTTCGACTAATCACATGTCCAAAACGGACACACGGTGAAGGAGATAGAAATTCACTATCAACGCCCAAGACGGTCCTCATGGGGCCCACACAATCATGTTGAATTAAAGCAGGCGGATTGCGCCACTGCAACGCCCTCAGAAAAACACCCTGAATTGACTGCTTGCACGCCCCAAACGAATGTCGGGTGAAAAAGTTATAGAACACTGCTCGCAGCTCAAAAGAAGGCCAGTGGGGCCCACGCCTCAACTCCAATTTCAACGCCCAAAACCACACTGTAAAACTCCGGCTCGACGCCATGGTCGCAACGCCACTAAAGGTTCTCAAAATGGACTTCGGACGCGTCCGCGCCGTCCAAAACAAGATCCCTAAAAAAACATCAAACCACTTAACATCGTGTCGCGCCCCGAGCCCCTTATCTCGGGAATTAAAAATTCCTGAGACCATCTCAAAATATTCATCTCAATTTAAGAGACGCGTCGCCACAGACGGTGCCCAAATTGGGCGCCCTGCGAATGATTTATGATAAATAAATCATTTCAATAATAATAATAATATTATTATTATTATTATAATTATAAACCCTTTTTTATTTTTTATTTTTTTTAAAGGGTCCACCGATCGGCGCTGGTCGGTCGGCTGTTTTCCACCTGGAGACCCGCCGCTGGCAGGTCTCTGTCTCCCACGAGGTCGCGTCGCGTGACCCCGGCTTCGCATGCCCGCCGGCTGGCCGGCTGGCCGGCCTCTCCCGTGACGCCGCCTGGGGAGCGCCCGCATGAGGAGACGCCCGCCGCCGTCTCGGAGCTGTGGAAGCCCGCTGGCACGCAATCCACCTAAAGTCACTGCCTCGCGCCACCTACGAGCCACGGCCACCGCCACCGCTGACCCGACCTCTGCGGCTGCTCTGCCGCGCCAACTCACCGGACCGCCGCACTAGACGGCTGGAACCCCCAAAACCGTCCAGAAAAAATCAAAAACCTGCTGATTTCGGCGGACGACCGCGAGCACGTCGGGACTCAAATTTTAAATCTGAAACAAGCGTCGGAAAGTGCATAAAATCTACTACGCATTCATGTGCTTCGTTCAAAAAATAAACAACAATTTGATGCAAAAATTGGGATTCAAAGAGGGTTTGTGATTTATAACTCAATCGAACATCGCCTACCTTGATGGGCTTGACCCGAAGCTTCGCAAGGGTTCGCCGGAGCTATTGCGCCTCGCCGAAGAGTTGGAGGAGAGGAGAGGGGTTCTTCCTTTGTTGGGAGCTCCTTGCACCAGGGAAACAACAAAGAGGGGGGAGAAGTGTTTAAATAAAAAACACTTAAACTCCCGCCCGTTGGCCCCGTACCCGAACCCTCAGCAAGGTCGAGGTTTAGCCTCCCCTAGGGTAAAAACCTCCTCCTGATCACAACGGCAGTCTCAGAATTTTAATCTGAGGCCCCATTCAAAAGTTATTAAACTCAACGCCCGAGGCCCCCAAATTATGAAAACGCCCCTGGGGCCATTTTTCACTGATGGCCCGCGCCCACAAAACTTACACCCCTCCTAAGGTAAACGACATGCTCCGAACTCAACGATGCCCTCGGTTTTCCAATCTGAGCCGCTGTTTAAGAGATACCTGAGTTTAACCATTAAATGAATAAATTAATTACTTAATTTATCTGTTCCACGCTCTGATAGCGAGCGAGGGGTCCAAACGTCCCGCACTGACATGTTTTATGTCGTTCCTAGGGTAAAAACCTCATTACGGACCCATTTGTGCACTCAGATCTCTGATCTGAAGCACTGTTTAGGAGTTATCCCATTTATTTGGTGTTCCCAATGTGAACGCACTGAAAAATTAATTCCAGCCACACCGGGGCTCGAAATCACACGTCGTCTGAAGGCGCTACTCTAGAATAACATCAAGAATATTCCATAGTATTTTATAGCCAAAAACTGGGTTCCTACATCACATCCCACCACCTCTTGGAGGAGTCTCGAAGCATATAGGTTTCGAACATGACCCTCCTCTATAGAGGAATCTCCAAATTCTTGAAGATCGTCAACATGGCTTCTATCCATGACTCTGCAGCCTGGGGTCCTCCATCCCCTGAAAAAGTGGGAGGATGCTTCTGCTGAAAGACCCACGTCAATTCTACCATCGACGGGGTAGGAGGCAGAACTCTCTGTAAGGTTTGAATCTTCCTCAGAAATCCCTCCATAAACTGTGCATCGGCACCTGTGTCCAGCATAACTGCTGGTTCCAAGACTAGCACAACTGGAGGATCTGTCGTCAGTCCCTAATCAGCTATATACAGTGTCTGATCACTGACTTGTAACTGGAATACAACCAGAGGACATCTCAGTGGCATGACTCTACAAGGTCAAGCATACACCTTAGATCAATAGTAACAGAGACTGAAAACATAGAAGTAAAAGAAGGTAACAGGTGAATGAAAGAATTGAAGTTTTTCAAAAACATGGATACATGGCATGTATAAATCCTACACGATGTGTTACCTTAAGCCTTTCACATGGTTGTGTACTCCTACCACAACCGGTCGTGTAACACCCCAAATACACGGCGTGTTCTCCAAACACATGGTGTGTACTTGACTTATCTTTCCTACCTGAGTTCTTCTACACAGCTAAGACACACAGTTATCCTAAAACAAGACTACACGACGTGTTTGTGCCCGACACGGCATGTTCTAGACGATATTTCCTCGACCAGTGTTGTTAGTAACACCGACGGATACATGGTTCACACTACACAGTGTGTTCCAGGTGGACACGACATGTATAAGAAGAGACTCCACCGACCCATGTTATTAGTTACACGATTGATTTCATGGGTTACACTACATGGCGTGTACAGGAGTGACGCGGCGTGTATAACTTAAGTTTTCATCCATCCATGTCGTTAGTCACATGGGTGGACACAGGGTCTCTACACACGGTGTGTACATCCGGTACATGGCGTATCCTACCAAGATTTCCCAGCCCCGTGTCTCATTCCACATGGCCTGTGACACGGTTAGAGACAACACGGCATGTACATAGAGTACACGGCATGTATTTAAGAAAAATTGTTCCTTCCCAAACAGAAGGACACACGGCGTGTGTTCATCACTACACGTTGTGTATTCTGGGTTTTTCCAGATAGTAAGCCTTGGAAACAATTCTGGAAGCCCATAAATCACATAAATGAGCATCTAAGTACCAAATTCTGATCTGTGAGGGCCCATACTCCCCACAAATCAAATCTTGGCATCTTATACATGTCATAACAAGGATAACAGTGCAATGATCCACCAAATTCTGGTCCATGAGGTCCTATAACACCTCAAGAACCAAATTTTGGTGTTCATTCATAAAAATCCTTACACAAAGAAATACCTTACCCAATGGAAGGTATTCTATCAAGGAATCTATCACAACAACAAGCATATCTAGCACACCATCAATCACAACAACATGCAATCACTAATTCTCCATAAATGGCATGGAAAGAATGCTTGACATCTGATTTCTAGCAAGTTCCTATATGATGCATGAGATGTCATACCCTCATATCATCGGGTTGCAACAGAAATTTAACTTCAATACCATCAACAATAACAACACAAAACATGTGAATCACCCAACAGTGAAATCAAATCAACTGTAAAACTGAAAAACTAGAAAAATTGCATTAAACTAGGTAGATAGGATATTCTCTATACACGAGTTAGCTACTCCAGTTCATAGCTTATTACCAAGTACCTATCACATCATATCCCTGGCTATAATCTCCAAACAATAAGTCAAGAGGAAAAGAGTTCCTCTGATACCACTTTGTAACATCCTGGTTCTGGAAGCCACCCAGAGGCGCCCTGTACCCAGTTGGTCACATGGCCTCAAGTGCATTTCCCCAAATGCCAGAGTCTGCCGACTAGCAGCGAGGGCCTTGGGTGTAATAGTGGGGAAACTATGCCCTCATTGGACGAGTAACACAGCGGAAGTAAAACATATGGAAATAGTGGAAGCAGTAAGAAAAGAAATAAGTAGACGAAAGAAGTAATAAATAACTAGAGCACATATATAAAATGATGCATGATACATATGTCTAGGGAAAGATCCAAACAAGTTACAATGCTGAATATAGTACTAATCCAAAGTAAAACAGAAAAAAAAGTAAACAACTCCTCATCATCGCAAGCCATAGCTTGTTCCCATGCTCTCCAGCTTCATAGAAATCAAGTACATGATAAAGAAGGGATATTTCCCTTATCTATACCTATAGCAATATAATTTGTTTGGGCCCAAAAGCATGACCCAAACAGGGTGTGATACTAATCCCAGTAGGCAACCACCAAAAGACCTGTGCCTAACAGTCAGTGAATATATATGGTAGAAAATAAGTAAAAGAGCATTAAACAAAGAAGTACTCAGTAGTAAAAATTCCTACAATTTAAGAATTCAATTCCACATATCAAGAAAGAATCTAATCAAAGAAGGTAACCCTCTAGTAAGTACACATAACATATCCCCTCTGGTTCAATTATAAGGATATAAGAAAGACTCTCTGAGGAAGCACTCATAATAAATTCCCCTTATAGTCTAAAGTGATTAAATACTCTATGAGGAAGCGCACACGGTCAATTCCCCTTATAGTCAAAAGTGATTAATGACTCTATAAGGAAGCTAACATGGTCAATTATTGTTATAGACTACTACACTGGGTTCTCACAGCCCTGTGTAAGTCTAT
This sequence comes from Viscum album, assembly GCA_963277665.1. Lineage (NCBI taxonomy): Eukaryota > Viridiplantae > Streptophyta > Magnoliopsida > Santalales > Viscaceae > Viscum > Viscum album. The sequence continues at coordinate 1,409,000,384 of OY728135.1, forward strand.
CGAGAAAGGTAACACAAAACGGCCAATGTAAACCTTAAGAACTACTTGGATAAATAGTATACAGCATAACAGCATGTCAAAACACAAACACTCCATCCTAAAACACTAGGAATGGGAAACAGGAAAGGCAGCCAAACAGATAAGTAGGACCAAACGGTCGTAAACAGAACATGCATGGGAAAACACTTGAAAAGTATAACTATTAACCCTATTCACATTCAATTAACCTCTACTCAAGCATACAAGCATAGAAGAAAATTAGCATGGTTAAAACGGTAAACACGCAATACCCCGATCAAGGGTATTGGACAAAATGGCACATATAACTCAAAGACATTAAACGGAAATGCACAAACCACCCACCTTAGCATTGTGAGATCAATATTATTTCATTCCAGGCCTTGAATCGCCTTAGAATTCCATAGATCTATAAAAACGTCTAAAAATATCAACCAATGATATCACACAAGATATGATAAATCAAGGTATGGTGTTCTAGGAGAAGAGAGAACTCACCGATGTGATTCCAACACAACCAACGGTGTTCGATTCGGAGGACGGACGCTCGGTCGGGGGCTCGGAGAATATCTACGGCTGTACGGGTTCTCTTGGATGAACCAGACCTAGATGAAGACGGTTCTGTCCATCATATGCGACCCTGATGCATTTAATGAAAAAATAAAGTAAACAGTGTGTACTTTTTAAGTACACGGTGTGTATTTGCCCTTAATGAACCCCTCTTTAGGCGGCCTCCAGGTCACCGCATACGGCCATGTGCAAGGCCGCTACATGGCTAGAACATGGCTACCTACGGTAACCGAGTACATGGAATGTACTCATAAAGCACATGATGTGTACTTCAAAATTTTCCAAATATTCCTCTTTTTCTCAAAAACACCAGAAAAAGAAAAATATACCTGAAAAGAAGATCCAGGTTCTTACAATGTGATTCGTTTCTTATCACCATAGCATATAGATGATATATATAATTATAATTAAAGAAATAATATTATATTTCTGATATTATGAACATTTTGGTTAGATATAATGAATCTTTCCTTCTTTCCACAATGATCATTGAAAATTAAAAATGTTACCCATGCGTACGTGCGAGATTTCGTCTCCACGATTGTAACATAGTTAATTTTTCAAAGAAATATGTAATGATTGGTTTTAAAAGAATATTTTATGTATATAAATGATAATTACGTCCTAAATATTTTTTATATATTAGTGAATAATGACCACTTTTACCATATTAAATCTTGGGAATTCATTTTGGACTTATGTACCAAATTTCTTCAAAACGTCCAACATGAACATAAATTATTAATTAATATTATATAACCAGGTAATAAGTGATATAAAATGAATTATAATTTTTATAAAGGTTCTCAAGAAATTACATAATTAAAATATTTTTATTATTCTGGAAGATAAATAATGTATGTGACAATTTTGACTCAAGTTAAGAGATATTCTTTTAAAAAACCTCATATAATGTTTCCTATAAAACTCTCTTTTTTATTCTATATCCATGTTTTTAAGGTTATGTTATGGATGTTTTCTATGAATATAAAATATTTATAAAAGAAATTTTAATTATATTTTTACTTTATTTCAACTGTTTCCAAATGGAATCTTTTTAGATTATTTTCAAAAATATAAAAATAATTTTTTATTTTAATGTATATAGAAACAATGAATTTTCAGGTTTCCATTACTGTGATTTTATATTTTTTATTCCTTTATATGATTCCATATTTTCTTTAAATAGAACCCCTCTCTTAATTTCATTTTGGAATTTTTGTTTTGATAATTGGGTTCAAAGGGAAGGGATATATCAATATCTTAAAATTCATTCTTATGGGTAAAAAGAAATTTTTTTTGATACATGATATTATTTTTTATTATTATATTGTGTGTTTTGTAAATTTTTTATAATGAAGGGTGGTTATAGGGTAAACCAAGGTTAGTTGAGCCTGTTATGGCTCTCTAATACATTGGTTAAGGGGATGGAGTTAATCTATTTGGTTTATCCTAATATAATATTGTTATATACTATGATGGTGATTCTATAAATGAGATAGAGTTAACCAATTATGAATCTCCTAAGATATTATGGGAATACACTGTTATGGTTATTCCAATTGTAATCGTGATGGTTATTTTATGTGGAAATATAATGGTTATTCCAAGTATTACCATTATGGTTACTTTATGTGTAACTATAAGGGTTTCTTCATATGTAAGAGTGATATGAGAATGTTTCCTTATGTATGGTACATGATTTATCTATGCTTCATATTGGTTTCTATGAGAATACTATCATATATCAAGGTAATATAATTATCATTTGTTTAAAAGAATTCATATGAAACTTTTCAAAAGGCGCAAAGTATAACATTGTGAAAAAGTTCGTATGATTAATTTAGGATTTCAAAGAAAATTTTGAATTTTAATCATCGTTTATCATTCCTTATGAAACGTTGTTTGAAAATCATTGGATATATGATATTATTTATTAGGTATGAAAATTTTTATTCTCAACCCAATGATTTTTTTTAAATGGAAAATATTTATAAGTATTCACAGACTAATAATTTTTTTCTTTCTTTTTATTTCCCCTATAGAGTTTTTTATGCTCATTATATGTTTTTAAAAAAATCACATGATCAATAGGAACAAAGATTATTTCTAGATTAAAATTTTAAAAATGTGACATGGAAAGAAAAAATGTTACTTTTTTTAAAAAAATATTCATTGGAAACAATGGACACCGAATAGAAGTTTTCACTCTTTAATATATAGGTTTTTATGCAAGTGTTATGAGATAAATCTCTAAAACTCTAAACTAAAAATATATTTTTCTAATTCAATATAGTGAATTCTATTGTAATGTCACTAGAATATATAATTATTTAATTCAAGACCTTATAGTCAGTACCATAGTATGATTCATATAACATTATAGGTTAACATTGTAAGAACTCGGACCATCGTTCAGGTATGTTTTTCCATTTTTTTGGAGTTTTTAAGAAAAATGGTTTTTCTAGAAATTTTCAAATTACACGTCATGTACTTTCTGAGTACACACCGTGTACTCTGTTCCGGCTCGAAGTCATGTGTTGGCCATGTCCGGGCCACACACACGGTGTGTAAGGCTGAGGTGGAGGCCGGTTATTTCGGAGTACGGAAAATTCGAAGTAAACGCCGTGTACTTTCTTTTTTTTCATTAAACGGACCGGGGTCACGCCTAACCCCTAAATACATCTTCTTCTCCAGTTTTCGACTATCTGGGAGCATCCGTACAGCCAGATCTTCGACAGAGTCCTGCCTCGTCGTCCGTTCTCCGATTCGAGCACGGTCGATTGCATTGTTATCACAGTAGTGATTACTTCCTTATGCTTGAGCCTTGTTTCGTGATTCCTACTTGTTTTCAAGTTATCGTGGGATGAACATTTTGTGCGTTTTCTCAGATCTACGTCGTTCTAAGGGGAATCTATCATCGAGGTTCACGTATATCGATCTCCTAGGATCGAGGTAGGTGATTTGTGCCTTTCTGTAGAAAGTCTTTGAGTATTTTGTGTAAATTCCACCAATACCCTTGAACGGGGTATTGTGTGTTTCCTGTTTTTCCCTTGTTTCTTGCCTGCTTTTCTTGATTACTTCAGTAGAGGTTATTGCTTGTGATTAGAGTAATTTGTTTGTGCTCAGATTGCTTTGCCATGCTTGTTCTGCCTGTTGGGAATTTTCCAGTTGCCATGCCTAGTCGTAGGATAGTGGAATTTTTGTTTTATTTTACTGTTGAGCCTTAGTTGATAGCCAAGTAGTTCTTGAGGTTAACTTGGATGGTAAACACGCGATGAGCATGTTTAGTTACTCAGGACTGTGAGAACCTAGAGTAGCAGACCAAAGAGAGAATTGACGGAAGGTCTTCTCCAGAGTGTCTTTTAAATCACGATGCGAGACCAAGTGGAAAATTGACGGAAGGGATTCTCCAGATAGTCTTTTAAATACGACGCGGTCCAAAGGGGGAATTGACGTTGAGTGCTTCCCCAGAGAGCCTTTAGCACAATACTAGACTATAGGGGGAATTGAAGGTGAGTGCTTCCCCAGAGAGTCTGATTATTTTACGTAGCTGAACCAAAGGGGTGAGACTGTGTGTTCCTCCCAGAGGGTTTCTAGTACTTAGAGTTTGAACCATAAGGGTTAGAATGTGAGAGCTACCCAGAGGGTTACCTGTTTTCTCCTTGTTGTTGGCGGCTTACTTGTGTGTTATACTTGTTAAAAATATGGTTTGTAGCTATTTGCGCTTTTCTGTTTACTGCTTCTTGTTTTATTACTGCCATGTATTCATTGACTGTTAGGCACAAATCTTTGGGTGATTGCCTACAGGGATTGTATCTCACACCCTGTTTGGGCCATGCTTTTGGGCCCAAGAAGACTATGTTGTTGTAGGTGTAGACAAGGGAAAGCACCCTTCTACTTCAGAATCTTGATTGCACCAGGAGCTGGGGAGCATGGGACCGAGTCGTGGCTCGCGATGCTGAGGAGCTTTCTTTGTTTTCTTTTTCACTTGGTTTCAGTTTTATTTCAGCACGTTGTTGTGTTTGTTGTTTTCCTTAGATACTTGTACCTGCTTTATTATTATCATCATTGTTATATATTTTCATTGCTTCCGTTGTTTGGTTTTTGTTGTTATTCATGTTGGTTGTTGCTTCCGCTGTTATTGTGGTTTTCTTACCTCGTATACCTTACCAAATGAGGGCATAGTTTCCCCACTAACTCACCAAGGCCCTCGCTGCTATTCAGCAACCTCTGGTGTTCGGGGAAACGTGCTTGAGGTCATGTGGTGAACCGGGTACAGGGCACCAGTGGAGGGGCTCTGGACTCGGGACATTACAAAGTGGTATCAGAGGATTTCTTTTCTATTGCTTTACTGTTTGGAGACCTTATCCAGGGATATGAAGGATTCGGTACATGGCATTTAGCTGTGCTCGGGAGTTGCTAACCTGTGTATAGGGAAAATCTATACTACCTCGCTAATTGCAGTTTTGCTGGTTTTGAGTTTTATGGTTGATATGTTTTCACCTAGAGTGATTCGCATAACTTGTGCGGTTATTGTTTTGATATTTCAGTTCTATTTCTGTCGCAACCCGATGAGATGAGGGTATTCCATCTCATGCATCATATAGACACAGGTAGGAATCACATGCCATGCATTCTTGCCATGCCATCTAGGGTGGATTAATGATTTCCTGATGTTGTGATAGACTATGTGTAGATTATGCATGCTGTTGTGATAGTTGCTTGATAGATTCTTTGCTGTTATGTTAGAAAACTATTTGTTTTGTTATTTTCTTAAAATAAACGCCAATTTTTGGTTCTTTAGGTGTTATGGGCCCTCACAGATCATAATTTGGCATCTTTTCCCTCGTTTTTTAGTGTTTCTGGAATTCTGCACAGTTTCTGAGCTATTTCCCAGAAAAACCCAGAATACACAGCGTGTACTATTCGGGCACACGCCGTGTACTTTTTAGGCCATGTCATTGACCGTGTAAGCAGAACACGGTGTCATGGGAGTAACTTCGGGAACACGCCGTGTGCCATTGGTACACGCCGTGTGAGTTCAGAGCCGTGTACCCGGTCTTGTCACTAACAACACGGGCCGGGGAAGCTCGGGTAGAACACATTGTGTCCATAGAGAACACGTCGTGTAGTCTTGTCTAGGTTCCCATCCGTGTCACGAACAACACGGGCCGGCATGACCGTCCTTTCCACACGCCGTGTTTGTTCAGAACATGCCGTGTAGTCTTTCCCAGGTACCCGGTCGTGTCATGAACAACACGGGACGGTATCGCCTTCGCCTATGCATGCTGTTCTTGTTTGGAACACGCCATGTAAGGTCTAGCCGTGTAGACGTCAGTGTACTCAACAACACGGACCGTCGAAGCCTCGTCTAGTTCATGTCGTGTTTGATTCAAACACGCCATGTAGTCTCGGGTTGATTCGGACCGTGTGGGTTAGCCGTGTAAGGATACTCGGGAAGAGGAATAGTTTTCAAGTACACGCCGTGTGTGGGGGTAAACACGCCGTGTAGTTTGAAGTGTACACGACTCGTAGGGCAGGAGTACAATCCCATGTCAGTGTCTTAAGAAGACACGTCATGTAGTTTTATACACGCCGTATAGTCGTGTTTTGCAATCTTGTGTGTTTTCTTCCCTTGTTCCCGTTTTGTACTCTTGTGTTCTATGTCCTTGTTTTTCTGATCTAAGGTGTGCTTTTGATATTTAAGAGCTATGCCTCTGAGACGTCCTCTGGTCGTACGCATGTCGTCAGGCAGTGATCAGACGCTAGACAGGGCTAATCTAGAACTTCCTGTCAATCCCCCAGCCGAGCCAGCCTTGGCACCGGTGGTTATAATAGTCGCGGGCACTGATGTGCAGTTCAGGGAAGGTTTCATGAGGATGATGCATGCCTTCCAAGGAGCACCACATCATGCCTTGTCTATGGTAGACTTGACTCGGGTTTTCTAGCAGCAGCATCCTCCCATGTTCTTGGGGGAGGGAGGACCTCAGGCTATAAAGTCATGGTTGGAATCCATGCTGACTATCTTCGAGCATCTGGAGACGCCTCCAGAGAGGCGGGTCAAGCTCGCCACCTACATACTATGAGACTCCGCCAAGAGGTGGTGGGACGTGATCTCACAGGCGGGTCAGCAGCAGGCTATGACTTGGGAGGAGTTCCAGCGCGTGTTTTATGACTACTTTTACCCGGAGACCCTGATGTCCGATCGAGCCCAGGAGTTCATGAGCTTAGAGAAGGGTACTCTATCGGTCATGGAGTATTCCTCTCGTTTCACTGAGCTGCAGCGTTTTACACCCCTTCGGGATGGGAGTGGGGTGTTCTTGGTGAGGAAGTTTGAGGATGGACTCAGGAGGGAGATTTGATCACAGATGAACATCTTCCAGCTGACTTCCATTACTTCCATCATCAACCAGGCACGGATTTCAGAGCGCAATCTGAGAGACTCTGGAGCTGCGAGTCCGGGCGGTTCTGCTTCCAGAGCTAGCTTTCCTTCAGAGGATATCAAGAAGCACCGTAGGGAGCCTACGCGCGGTGATTCGAGGAAGCGAGACGCATCATCAGGCAGCCAGGTGACGTGCTACTAGTGTGGCCGGATAGGGCACACGAGGCCGCGGTGTCAGAGAGACCCCGTGGAGTTCCGATCTTGAGGCAAGTTGGGTCACCTTCAGCGTTTCTGCCAGGTTTTCCCACAAGCAGTAGGTGACCAGGGTTCTTCCATGACTCCTCGTTCCAGAGCAGCCCCACCAGTCTCTCACCAGTTAGGGAACTGGAGTTCTTCTGGCCGTTCGGGCCGAGGTAGAGGTCAAGGCCGTGGCGGTCAGCCACCAGTCCCGCAGCACCAACAGGGAGGTTCAACTCAGAGTGGTCAGTTAGGGGCACAGGGTCGTGGTGAAGGCCAGTCTTTTGTTGTGGAGCAGACTTATCATGAGCAGGATCTCGACCCTTCTACTTTTCGAGGTACGATTTTAGTAGCCTCAGTTTTATCTTCAGCCCTTTTTTATACTGGTGCTATGCATAGTTTTATCTCTTTTGACGTTGTGGAGAGCCTTGGACTCTGCATCTTTTCTTCTGCCAAATCATTGACATTGGACACACCTTTGGGAATGAGGACATCTAGTGTACGTCAGTGTAGAGAGTTCCCTCTCGAGGTTGCAGGGTATCGCTTCTTATGGGATCTTTATGTCCTAGAGATGACAAGCTATGATGTCATCCTTAGCATGGACTGGTTGATTCCTTTCTGGGTAGTCGTCGACTGCTATCGCCGCAGAGTCAGTTTTATCTCACCAGAAGGTGAATCTTTCCTTCATAGAGGCGAATGGGATGTTCGGGCAAGTCGGGTAGGACTCATGCATCTTGGGCTTGGAGCAGTGACGGCCCAGATTGCTAGTTTTCATCTGGATGATCAGGGGACTCCACAGTTGAACTTTCCTCCAGTGGTGGATTGCTTCCGAGATGTCTTTCCAGAGGACTTTTCAGGTTTGCCTCCAGATCGTGAGGTAGAATTTTCTATTGAGCTCATGCCAGGAGTGGCACCGGTGTACATTCCTCCCTATAGGATGGCCACACCTGAGTTGCAGGAGCTCAAGAAGCAGTTGGAGAAGCTACAGTCTAAGGGTTTCATCCGACCCAGTACTTCTCCTTGGGGTTCTTCTGTCCTGTTTGCAAGGAAGGCAGACGGTACCCTTCGGCTTTGTGTGGATTATCGGAAGCTGAACCAGTTGACGGTCAAAAACCGATATCCATTGCCGCGGATTGATAACCTTTTCGATCAGCTTCTAGGAGCCCGGGTGTTCTTGAAGATCGAATTGAGGTCCGGTTATCATCAGTTGCGCGTTAGACTATCAGATATACCTCTGACATCCTTCAGGAGAAGGTACGGTCTTTACGAGTATACAGTCATGTCGTTCGGTCTCACAAACGCACCTGCAATTTTCATAGAGCTGATGAACCGAGTGTTCCATCCTTACTTGGACTCCTTCATCGTTGTCTTTGTGGATGATATCTTGGTGTGCTCTCACACTCGACATGACCATGCCACCCATCTTGAGATCATTCTGAGTACATTGAGGGAGCATCGTCTTTATGCTAAACTCTCGAAGTGCCACTTCTGGATGGATCAGATTCACTTCTTTGGTCACGTCATCTCAAAGATAGGAGTATATGTGGACCCAGAGAAAGTGAGAGTTGTAGTTTCTTGGGAGCATCCGAACAACGTTTTTGAGGTACGGAGCTTCCTAGGGATGGCTGGATAATACAGACGCTTCATTCGGGACTTTTCCCGTTTAGCAGCACCTTTGATAGGTCTGACCAAGAAGGGGGTGAAGTTCTTATGGTCAGATTCTTGTGAGTCAGCCTTTCAGGAGATGAAAGGGATTTTGACGTCAGCACCGATACTAGTCTTGCCAGAGCCAGGTAAGATCTACACTGTTTACTATGATGCTTCGGGTATAGGGCTGGGAGCTGTGCTTATGCAGGAAGATGGAGTCGTTGCGTATGGGTCTCGGCAGCTGAGGCCACATGAGAGGAACTACCCTACGCACGATCTGGAGTTGGCAGCTGTTGTTCATGCTTTGTGCTGTTGGAGACACTATCTTTTGAGAGAGCACTTTGTGGTCTTCACTGACCACAAGAGTCTCACGTATATCTTCACTCAGCATGATCTAAATCTGAGGTAGCGCAGGTGGGTTGAGTATCTACAGTCTTTTGACTTCGAGCTTTCCTATATGCCAGGAAAGGGCAATGTTGTGGTAAATGCATTGAGCAGGAGAGCTCATATTCAGGCAGTTCAGGAGGCCAGTAGTGAGTGGTATTTGATGGCTATGTTCTCTGAGATGCATCTAGAGGTGCACGACAAACGGGGAAATACTTTTCTATCTTCTGTAGCTGTTACCTCCACACTACTTGATCGGGTATGGATGAGGCAGTTATTAGACTCGGAAGGCTTAGTCCTTCGGGAGAGTGTGTCAGGAGAGGACCCTCTTCCTGGATGGACAGTGGGCGAGGATGAGATCTTGCATTTCCAAGGACGCGTATGGGTGATAGCAGACATACGCAAGGAGCTGATGTAGGATTTCCATTCCTCAGTTTGGGCAGTTCATCCTGGCGTCACCAAGATGTATCAGGATCTTCATTGACAGTACTGGTGGCCAGGTATGAAGAAGGATGTTGCTAGTTTTTTCATGAGATGTTCTACTTGTCAGCAGGTGAAACCAGAGCATCAATGACCAGCAGGTCTCTTACAATAGTTACTCATTCCGGAGTGGAAGTGGAATGATGTTGCGATGGACTTTGTGACTGGGTTGCCGAGATCACATCGAGGGAACGATGCTGTTTGGGTTGTCGTTGACAGGCTTAGGAAGGTTTCTCACTTCATGCCAATCAAGGAGACCTTTAGTGTCGATGATCTGGGACGACTTTACATCAGGAAGATTGTGCGTCTGCATGGAGTTTCATGCTCTATTGTTTCGGATAGAGATGTGCGCTTCACCTCTCGGTTCTGGAAGGGACTTTAGAAGACCTTGGGTACACAGGTACTTTTGAGTACAACATACCATCCCCAGACTGATGGCCAGTCCGAGCGCACGATCCAGGTGCTTTGAGGATATTCTCTGAACTTGCATCCTTGACTTTGGAGGTTCTTGGGAGAAGCATATTCCTATGGTGGAGTTCGCCTACAACAACAGTTTCTAGGCAACCATCCAGATGGCACTATACGAGGCTTTGTACGGTAGGCCATGCCGATCACCCTTATGCTGGCTGGAGGCAGGAGAGGCAGCTTTGCTGGGACCTCGTCTTGTTTAGGAGACTTCAGATCAGATATAGCTGATTTGGAGAAGGATGGCTACAGTGCAGTCTCGACAGAAGTCTTATGAGGATCAGCGGAGACGACCTATGGAGTTTGAGGTCGGTGATCAGGTTTTCCTACGTGTCGCACCTAGGTTGGGACACAAGAGGATTCAGAGACAGGGTAAGCTTTCGCCGCGGTACGTCGGGCCGTTTGAGGTCTTGGAGAGAGTGGGGCCAGTCACCTATCGATTGCAGCTACCTCAGAGGTATCGGGCTATGCACGACGTCTTCCATGTCTCTCAGCTCCGACGTTACATTTCAGACCCGTCTCACATCTTTCAGCCTGAGGAATTCGATCTTGAAGCGGATGAGTCGTTCGAGGATCATCCTATCTAGATTGTCGATCGTAGTACAAAGGTTCTCCGTGGGTGGTCTATTCCTCTAGTACGAGTGCTATGGCAGCACAGGCAAGTACAGGACGAGACCTGGGAGAGGGAGGTAAATGTACGATCACAGTGACCGGAGTTGTTCGGGGATCCTTCTTCTCCACCTTGTTAGGGAAATTCGGGGACGAATTTCTTTAAGGGGGGAAGTTTGTAAGAACCGAGACCTTCGTTCAGGTATTTGTTTTCCGTTTTTCTGGAGTTTTTAAGAAAAATGGTTTTTCCGGAAATTTTCAAAGTACACGCCGTGTACTTTCTGAGTACACACCGTGTACTCTGTTTCAGCTCGAAGTCATGTGATGGCTATGTCCGGGCCACACACACAGTGTGTAAGTCTGAGGTAGAGGCCAGTTATTTCGGAGTATGGAAAATTCGAAGTACACACCGTGTACTTTTTTTTATTAAACGGACCGGGGTCGCGCCTAACCCCCAAATACATCTTCTTCTCTAGTTTTCGACCATCCGAGAGAATCCGTATGGCCGGATCTTTGACGGAGTCCTGCCTCGCCGTCCGTTCTCCCATTCGAGCACGGTTGATTGCGTTGGAATCGCAGCGGTGAGTTCTTCCTTCTGCTTGAGCCTTTTTTCTTGATTCCTCCTTGTTTTCAAGATATCGTGGGATGAACGTTTTTTGCGTTTTCTCATATCTATGTCATTTTAAGGGGAATCTGTCGTCAAGGTTCATGTATATCGATCTCCTAGGATCGAGGTAGGTGGTTTGTGCCTTTCTATAGTATGTATTTGAGTATTTTGTGCAAATTACACCAATACCCTTGAACGGGGTATTGCGTGTTTCCTATTTTGCCCTTGTTTCTTGCATTCTTTTCTTGATTGCTTTAGTAGAGGTTATTTCTTGTGATTAGAGTAATTTTTTTGTGCTCAGATTGCTTTTCCATGCTTGTTCTACCTTTTGGGCATTTGCCAGTTTCCATGCCTAGTCATAGGATAGTGGAATTGTTGTTTTATTTTACTGTTGAGCCTTAGTTGATATCCAAGTAGTTCTTGAGGTTTACTTGGACGATACACACGCGCTGAGCATGTTTAGTTACTCAGGACTGTGAGAACCTAGAGTAGCAGACCAAAGGGAGAATTAACGGAAGGGCTTCTCCAGAGAGTCTTTTAACTACGACACAGGCCACAGGGGGAATTAACGTTGAGTGCTTCCCCAGAGATCCTTTAGCACGATATGAGACTATAGGGGGAATTGATGGTGAGTGCTTCCCCAGAGAGTCTTCTTATTTTACATAGCTGAACCAGAGGGGTGAGACTGTGTGTGCCTCCCAGAAGGTTGCTAGTACTTAGAGGTTGAACTGTAGGGGTTAGACTATGAGAGCTACCCAGAGGGTTACCTGTTTTCTCCTTGTTGTTGGTGGCTTACTTGTGTGTTATACTTGTTAGAACTATGGTTTGTAGCTGTTTGCACTTTTCCGTTTACTGCGTCTTGTTTTATTACTGCCATGTATTAATTGACTGTTAGGCACAAATCTTTGGGTGATTGCCTATTGGGATTGTATCTCACACCCTTTTTGGGCCATGCTTTTGGGCCCAAGAAAACTATGTTGCTGCAAGTATAGACAAGGTCAAGCGCCCTTCTACTTCAGGATCTTGATTTCACCAGGAGCTGGGGAGCATGGGACCGAGCCGTGGCTCGCGATGCTGAGGATATTTCTTTGTTTTCTTTTTCACATGGTTTCAGTTGTATTTCAGCACGTTGTTGTGTTTGCTATTTTCCTTAGATACTTGTACCTGCTGCATTATTATCATCATTGTTATATATCTGCATTGCTTCCGCTGTTTGGTTTCTGTTGTTATGCATGTTGGTTGTTGCTTCCACTGTTATTATGGTTTTCTTACCTCGTATACCTTACTGAATGAGGACATAGTTTCCTCACTGACTCACCAAGGCCCTCTCTGCTAGTCGGCAGCCTCTGGCGTTCGGGGAAACGCGCTTAAGGTCATGTGGCGAACCGGGTACGGGGCACTAGTGGAGGGGCTCCGGACTCGGGACGTTATAAAAATGTTATTTGAACCTAAGTAAAACATATCTATAATCATAGAGTATTGTAGGTTATGGAGAATTATGTTTATTTTTTAAAATTAGAAAAGCGCTGAAGATACAGTGGTTAAGGATATCATACTATTTATCATCCCAAAAAGTTGGTTTATTATGATTTTATTAATATTCCCATACAAACCTTTTTGGTTTATTATATGGTTGGATATAACATGAATCAAATTAAAAATAGATGTGAAGGAAAATTTGGTGTTTGTTTGATTGAGAAAACATATGAAATGGGAGATGTTGTGAAAACTATTGTGGTTATTCTTGACTAGCTATCAGAAATTATGATTAACAACAAGATCATAGGTTAGTTTCCCAACTCATAAAATAATAGAGAAGTGATTATTCACAGAAGTTCATATTTTAATGATCATAATGATAAAGAGATTCAATGGATTATGTGTGATGAATGTGGGAAGAATCATCTAGAAAAATGACATAAATGAACGATAAGAATAATTGTATATGGTAAAGGAGGGAATAAATCTATAATATTCCAAGGTAAAAGGAATCATTATTTTAACATTGTGAATAGTAATAAAGTTACACTAGAATAATCCACTTAATGTTTTAAACGAGTTGAGTATGGGCATTGTAAAATTTGATGTCATTGGGGGAAGCTCGGTAATGGAATAGGAAAGACCATAATGATGAATGTTTAAAAATGAATAATTCTATTATTATATAAGATAAAAGAACTAATAAGGTCATACTGAAGGTATGTAAAATATATTGTATTATGTTTTGATATTTTTTAATCATTGTAAATGATTAATAATTTTATTATAAGAAGGAAGTGTAAATGAATAAGATGTAAAAGTATGGGTAATAAAGAACATGGAATTATTAAGGTTTCTACATATAGGGATTCATGAGTTATTATGTAGTGGTATATTATAAATTCCATGTATTATAAACCAATGTTGAGGTTTTATGTGATGGTAGTACATTGGAAGACATTAAATGAGTTTTGGTAGCGGTTTGAGGTATATGTAAACCTTAATTATAACATCTGTAAATTTTATTTGAGGAAGAATGCCCTTTAATTTTTGTGTCTATATGTTCAATGGAATATTTAACCATTAGGTTTTATATGTATTTTGATGATTAAGGTTATTTTTAGGATTTTTTTCATATTTTTGGAAATGTTATTGAAATTATATATAGTTTTAGAAAAATAATAACCTGTAATCCAGACGATAACCTCTCATATTCATCTAGGCCATGGGGATTGAACACACAACTGAAAGATGACAAGGGTACAATACCTATAACTAGCCTATGTGATATCCTGGATAGTATAAACTAACTTTTTAACATAAATGGTTTGAAAGATAATTATTAAGATTATTTTTATAATATATGTTTTATCGTTACCATAGGATTCAAGATTGATTTGGTGATTAAGTGAGTTTGGAAGAAGATAAATTTAATTTTTCAGAACATTATCTGATATTTAGGGATTTATTTGAGGAGTCATGATTGAATTATTATTTGATTTATATGTGGTCTAAGTTTGTATTTATGGTGATTAAGTTTATTTATGGAAAATATTATCATATATTGAAGATTATTTGATTATTGAATTTAAATTTTTGGTATAAGACATTAAGAGTGAATGATGTTATTTGGAGAGAAATGATAGATATATATTGGAAGAATATATGATCAAATCCTTGTATTCTTTATATTTTGGTGTTATTATAGAATAATTTGAATAATTTTATGGATTTTTATTTATCAAATAATCAAATTTATTAATTGGGTTTTATTATTCATGATTTTGGAATTAATGTATTATTTCTTCATATAAAGGTTTATTCATTTTGGGAATTATATTACCTTCTGATAACCATTTTTTTGTTAATATGAAAATATAGGAGGGATAAATATTTATCATTTTAGGTAAATATGTGATCTTTAAAATGAATTCCACCCCCGATGTCTCTAACCAAGGAGAACGCACCTCATGCGCCTCTGAAATTTTAAATTCCACTACCCATGAAACTGGCTTCACCCATGTCAAAGGATTTTGCATATCCATCCTCATCGGACATCTCATCATTTCATCACTTTTTTCTATTTCTCTCTATGATTATATTCTACATCAAGTTCCTTCCTATCTATATCTTCTCATCAAAGAATAAACCGAGGGCATGTCCCTAAAGGATGTTCTCATTTGGTCAGATCTTTCCGGTTCAGCTTATCTCTATCCTATTACCAAGATTAAACTTGGTGGGAAACAGGAAGACTCAATGGATGTAACAGAATTGATAAACTTTATTGTAGCTTTCTTCAAGGTGTATGTGAATTTTTACCAGTGGAGATTAGTCATACAGAGTGGAGAGAATAAACCCCCTCTCCTTCCTTTTTATAATTTCATCACTTCTTAGTGTCTGGAGTCTTTAGCATGTGTATCGATTCTTAATCTAAAGTAATTATATGTGGTGTTAGAATCTTTTAATTATTTTTCAAAGGAATTGTCTAGTAGTCCTTGGTTCAGATGAAAATTTTGTTTCAATCATTTCGAATGGTAGATGGAAGTGAGTTACGGTCGTGGCTCTCCTAAAGTGGCAGTGTGGATTAACCTATTGTTTTTTCTCTTCCTTTTCACAATGTATATTTCCTTAAGAGTATAAGATACACACTTGGATTCTTCCTACATTCAGATATGCATACATTGTAACTTCATGATGCATGTGTGGCTGGATTTGTGTTGAGATGGATTTATCTCGATCTCTTCCTCTGTGCATCCTTCTAAGAGCCGGTGGTGAGGTTTTGTGGGGAAACCCTTAATTTTCCTCTACCCAATGCGGTTTAATACTAAATTCCATATGGAGGGTCATTCTCTAATGGACACCAAGTATCATAACTAGGCACCTAAAACTTTAATAATCTCCTTACTTTTTTAATGTTCTAAGATTGGGGGCCAAACTGAAGACTGGCTATCTAACTTCTTAGATTATTCATAACAAGAATTCACTAGTGGTAGTCCTTGAGACCAATAAGAATCCTTCAATTTTTTTTTTACAGGCCTGGTCGGGCTTCGTAACTATATGATTTAATAAACTGGTTAACCAAAATATATGTATTTTCTTGAGTTACTACCTCTCAATTGAAAAATTTGATATCTCTAGTCATCATATCTCCACAAAAATTAATTTTCATAGTTTCTCTTTCTATATTTACTTTGTCTATAAAAAGTGTGACATGAGGGAGAAAGAACCCCTCAAAATTGATCTTAATAGCTTCATCATATGGGATGAGGCAAGGGTAGTGGGGGATATAAAGCAATTATGGACCCTTCTAGGGTGAAGGGAAGAAGGGAGTATCCTTCGAATTATGGGAACTCATTTGTAAGGTTTTATTCCATTAACATTCTCATAAACATTGCTTACTCTGGGTATAAGTATACATGGTGAAATAATTAGAAAGGAAACTAACATAGGTGGTGTTGGTTGGATCATTTCCTAGCCAACTTTTAGGTCATATCGATCTTTCTGAGAAATAGTGTGGAATAATTAGTTTGAGCACTCACAAACCATTCTCCTCTCTTTGTTATTCGTGCAATAGAAGTGATTCTGTTGAGAGCTTCTTCTACTAACATAGATTGGAGGTTGGAAATACTTTTCAGAGTGTGTTTCATTCGTCTTGAGAGAAACATATGTAGGATATTGCATGAGCCATATTTCATATAAATCAGTGAATACTGAAAGAAGACCTTCACATATGGGATATAAAAAAGCCTTCATTATTTTTGGGCGTGGATGGAATTAAAGAATATGGTGATCAGACATAGAATTGGATTGAATCTCAATGGTACAATAGTATATTCATCCATCTTGTCATCTTAAAGATCCATTTTTAAAAAATGATTCTTGAATAGGAAAGTGCTTCCAGGGAATTTTAAAGGGTGAAATTTCTGAAAGAAGGGGATAAAAACTATATACATTCTGGCTTGTATTAAGAATATGTGGTGTTCTATATCCCCAAATATTATTCTTGAAGATGTATCGTTCACCAACAATCCCCAAGTGGTCAGAGGTTTGGTTGTGTTACATTGTATTTTATTATTAGTGTATGTTAAACCATGAATGTCAGGCGGTTACCCCATGGGAAATCAGGCCTTTTTTATTGTATACCTCATGTGGTCTCATCTGATATAAATTATTATATCGAGAGGATGTGAAATGAGAAATAAAACTATAAGTCCTTTAAAAGAAAGAATTATGGAAGTTACCGAGGTTTGGATGGTTTCTTGGGATCTTTTTTTATTTACTTTTGGTATATCATTAAAAATGAGCTGGTGTGGATCATTCAGGAGTATTTTTGGAGAGTGATCTTACCCTGAGTTTTTTGTGAAACCACCTTGACTCTTTTTTCCAAAGTGAAAGATAAATATTCATTGAAGTGTTATAGGATAATTAGTATGTGAAACTTAACCTATAAGATCATTTTTGTTGTTTAAAATATCAATATGGATAATTAAATTCATAATTGGATCTCTAAAGAACAACATGGTTTTGTTGAAGGTAGGCTCACTCAAACTAGAATTTCCTTGGCTCAAGAAAGGGGGAGCATATCAATAATAAGGTCATGGGTTTTAACATTTCAATAAATATTAATATGGACAATGATTATGATAGGGTGGAGTGAAGCATCATTATTAGAGTTATAAGTTGTATGAGATTCTCTAATTCGGTGATTGATCACTTCTTCAGATGCTTCGGATCTCAATGGTTTTCAGTCACCTTCATCGAAAAAAATTGAGGGTTAATCAACTCGCTAAGAGATACAAATCAGGGAGAACCCTTGCCCCATTGTGTCTTTATTATGGTCTAATATTCCTTTAGTAGACTTATGAATAAATGTAACAATACGGGGGGGGGGGGTTGTGTTACTTTCGTTGTAGGACAAATATCATTGGGATTACTCACCTCTTCATTATAGAAAATCTACTTCTTTTCACCTATGGAATTAGTAGGTCGATTTAGGGTCTTAACCAGATTATTGATGTTTATAGAAGGTGGAGTGGTCAACTCATCAATCGTGAAATGAGTATCATTTCATTATATATTTATTTCTCAGAAATAATAGGTTGGAATATGGAATAAAGTCTAGGGTTCACTAGTAGGTGGTTTCCAATGAGATATTTAGAGGCCCTAATTTCCCTGAGTAAGATATATATCCACCACTTTGATAGTCTTATTGATAGGATCTACTCATGTATATTTAATTGGAAAACTTTCTTTGTCTCCTTTGGGGGCGTATTACCCTTGTTAACAGTGTCTAAACCTCAATCATCATTGGGATTCTTGGAATCAAATAGCCCGAGAGGCCAAAGATGGTGGAATTAATCTATGTAGTGTTATAGACACCATGAACTACATGTAGGATAAGTTGGAATAGTATTTTATGGAAGGATTGTCTTTATTGGAGAGCTTCACATCTAGAAAATATGGGATGAACTCAAAAATCCAAAGTTGAAGAACCTCAAGACTTTGGGCCTCCTCGTGTCGCCACATTCAAACTCTCCAGTTTCACTCACGATGGATCATGGGATGTGTAAGGATCATCTTCTTGAGTGATTACCTAGTGGAAAATTCATTGGGTTTCCCCAGTTCCCCGGTGCCTGACCTTTCTTTTTTTCATGCAAGTTACTTCCCCTCCTTCGTCTATGCTATGCTCAAACCTCATCAATAAGAGATCATTCAGACTATTATGGTTTCCAAATTCCTTGATATTTTAGTTTTCATAATATCTTCTATTGGCATCTTCTCATGAAAAACCTTATATACACATTCTTCATGAGTATTCAAGTCATGATACATGGGGAGGCATTTTGTAGTGTAAAGCTCTTCCTACTAAGATAAATTTATTCATCTATCACATCCATATTCAATCAATTCATACTGATGTGGGGGTACGATGAAAAGATGTTTACATATTTTCTAAATGAACATGATGTCGAGCACCAAAGGAGGAGTTAGCCTCACACTTATTTTATCAATTTGAAGGGGCTTCTGTAATTTGGAGTGTCTTTTGTATCTTCCCTGAAATGGATTTACAGGGTCATTCTGATGATTTGTTTCGCAACTTCTAGTTTCATGGTACATATGATAACTAGAATGAACACAGGTTATGTTCGTTGTTAATTGTAGTTGGTTGTTGGGTTATATGGAATGCTTGTAACAAGTCCAAGCATGATGGGGATTCTAGTTCAAAAATAGATATGATCATTCGAGCTCTTTTGTTGGTAGCAGAGATGGTTCTACTAATGATTAAGTGGGATTTATTACCAATACTATGGAGGCCCATGAGTGGTATGGGTTAGATCACTCGGTTCATAAGGATCTAGAGTAATGTAAATGGATTAGATGACCCCCCCCCCCTCATGGAGGACTCAAGTTAAATGTTGACAGTTCATGTAAGGAGGGATATGTGTGGGGAGGATGGGTTGTTTGGGATCGTGGAGGCTCGATTGTTTATGCATTCAGTTTATTTATGGGTCAGGGAGATTGTCTCATGGATGAAGCCATCACTTTTCTCAAGGGGTTAGAATTGTATAATTCCCACAGTTTTAATTTGGAATTTGTGAAGACTGATTCCTCCATTAGCATAAAGTCTATATAGGGTGTGATCATTATTCCATGGGCTATAATTTATCCAATGTGAAGATACATGGGTTTACTAACTAGTGGCATTGATATTACACACATATGGAGAGAGGGTAACATGGTTGCAGACTACTTGGCATATCATGGCACTCCATGTAACACATGCATCATTTTTAATAAAACATGTTCCCTTCCACCTGAATGTGTTGATCTTGTTCGGGTGGATTCCTTGGGGATTCCTTATTTTAGACCCCCATGACTTGTTTGGGCCTCATACCTTTCCATTATTTTAAATAAAATTTGTTAACATTGGATGGATGTGATCTATTAAATGTTTGTTTGAGTACTTCTGTCAAGAAAAATTCATCTTGAATAATCATATTATGGAGAAAGAGTTGATTTCATGATGATTAACATTTCTTCATGAACATGTAACACATGCATCATTTTTCATTTTATATATATGGTAAAAGAATTGCTCAATTCTTAGAAAAGAATCCTAAAATAAAAACATTATCTATTATATTTTCTTAACAAGAAATAAATGGCCTTCTAACCCGTCAAACATTTATGGTTTTGTGATGATTAACATTTCTTCATGAACATGTTCTTTATCACTCTCTATTAGTCGCATTGGGAATTATTTGTTTCACCCATTTCCATGTTTTAACATCCCACTAATTTTTTTGACATGAATAATTTTTTATTTTTTTATTCCTAATGACTTTCAGTGGAAGAGTTGCTTCAGATGAATCAACCGTTAAATGTGAGGATTGCAGAGTTATTCTTATTGACCAAAACATGGGCCAATTGCATAAGTAAAATGCACATTTTTTACCACATTTGTAGAAGACCATATGATACCGATGATACTAATTATCAATAAGTAAATTGAAGAAATGCTGAAAAATGGAGACGGATAATGTTTTTATTATCCTTGATGATTGATTTTCAAATGTTTGATGAATTCATGAGTTAAAAGAAAAAGGGAATAGTATGTTTATGAAAATTGCATGATGAATTTTTTAAAACAGTACATGATTGTTAGGTTTGATTATGAACAAAATATTTCTTCTAACATATATAAAGCCTATCAAAAACTGGAAAAACATACCCGTTTGGATCAGTTACAGAACCATCTGGCAAAGCTACGTAATTATGTAAGAGCGTTGACATATAAAGGAGCCCAAATTTGGTTTTTTTTTCGATGTGGGGTCAATTTTTCTGTGTAACTGTAGCTTCGGATTAAACTGTCAATGTTTGATCTATCTATCAGATCATCCCGAACATCCATTTTCCTATGCACGTCGTCTTCTCCTGCAACCCGTTGAAGGTGTTCTGTTCACTAGGATCTCCATGAGATACAATGACCGAAGCTTTATCCAAGTGCTCGGATTATCTTTTAATAGTTCTAAAAATATGAACTCTTTATCATAGCCGTCTGTTCTATTCTGCATGTCATCGTCTTCTCCATCGAGCTTGTCTCAGTTTTTTGTTCATCAATGGAGATCTTCATGTAGCCACGTCGCCAGTGAATTGAACCAAGCCTCCATGATTCATTTTAGCATACTGATAATTCCGATTAGATCGAAATCCCATGAATCTACGTTTTCTTGAAATATGAAGATCAAAACGTCAATATACAGTGAGTTGCAAAATATGATTTTTTGGTGACGGTATTCTTCAGCTTTCATGGAACCGAGGAAATGAGCTTAAGGGATATTGTGTGCTTGAGTCGAGTCGGTGGAATGATTCCTATAAATACACGAGGGTGGGTTCATTTGTTTCTACAGAAAAAAATTGAGATGTGATCTTGTTTTCCAAATAAAACACACCATAACTCTCTGTTTGCGAAGGAGAAACCCTATCTTGCGATAAACTCACGCGAAGGAGAAGAGGTGTTCCCTGGGCCTTCGATCAGTGTCTCACACTCATGAAGTTTCTTTGTGATGAACTTTGTTCCGCAAAGTTGTTGGGTTAGCACGATATGCATTTTCACCCTGTCTTGTGCAAAGAAGACATCAATCTCTCTTCAATGGTTTCTCAGTTTTTGATGATGAACATAGAGAACTCATGCATTCATATACACACATAAATGTTTTGAAAAGTGACAGTTTGTGTTGTGTGCAAGGGTGTATCTATTCATTTTGTTTTGCACAATCTATGTGAAGGTCGCATACTTAAAGAGGAAGAGTGGATGTATTGCATGCAGTACATGCAAGGAGGTTGAGTAAGTGTTCAGTGTGTGTGAATCATATTATAGTGAAGAGATGGTATTAAGGGCAGTTTGTGTATATTGTATGTGAAGGTGTAGCACGCACAAGGCGGAAGAAACTCATAGTGCATGTGAATATGTTCCTACATTCATGAGTACAAGAGGCAGTGTGGAAATTACACATATAGTAAGGATGAAGTGAGGCAATGTGAGTGCTTGCATAATTTGTTATTTGCATGCATTGAGAATTCGAAAGTGGATGTTCTAAGAAGAAGGTAGTGCATGTGTGGATACATACATGGATGCATAAGTATTTTAGAATGCATGCCTGATCTCATGCAAGTGAAATCATATGAAAATACTATGTAGTGATTTGAGTGCTATATGCCAGTTTGATCGAAGCACACTGAGAAAACAATGAAGAGTATTATGATCAAGGTCGACTATTAATCAGAAGATTATACTGATCAGTAGACTTGAAGTAGAACAAAGCCAACATATCATTGCATCAGAACTCAGTGCAAGTTGAAAACCTATTCACAGGAAGTATTTATTGAAGAACCGACGGGATGCTAGTCTAAATAACATGAGCTTTTCGGGAGTTAGCTCAACTGGAGGGAGTCAGAATAAATAACATTGGTGGGATCCTTGTCCAAAGATCCTATCGGGATACTTTCCACAGTAATAAGTTAAGAATATGAATTATGGTAGTTTGTTTATCACACATTTTAGAAGATTTTTTGTACATGTAATCACATTTCTCATTACTATAGGAGAATCTGTGTCTCAGATTATCCTGAACACAACAAGTATGTATTCATCCACATCAGAGGGGAACCTTGAAAAAATCTGTGTGTTCTTTTTCAAATTCTTTAGTTTTTTTCACACAGGAGAAGTGAGACTTTAAAGAATGAGGGATCAATATCTTAACTGGTCACAGATGTTGATTTGAAAAGAATAAATTGTAAAAGTACATCACTTATTCTCCCCTCCCCCTCTCAAGGATATATCCTAATCTGGACTATTCATGTGGTATCCGAGCAAAAGGTTCCCTCTGTAAGGATCCAATCTTTACTAAAGATCTAATTATAAAGAGTTTGAATTAAGTCAATAATAAAGGAGTTCCTTTCTTAGATGAAAATAACTATTATGGATGGACGAATTGAAGGCTTCCATATCTGCTTTCACAGGGCCTTGAAGTTAGTAATGTTGTAATAGTTGGTTTTATTCTACCAGAAGTATATTCTCCCATGACACATGCTTGTAAACGAAATATTGAAGTAGATGGGAATGCCAAAAATGTTATTTTGTCATCCTTATCTGATAAAGTGGTTACTAAAGTGATGGGATTAAAAACATACAAAGAGGTGTGGGAGAAACTCAAGAATATGTATGAAGGGAATGTGAAGATCAAAGAAGCCAAACTTCAAATCTAGAGTGAAAAGTATTAAGATATTCGAATGGCTGATGATGAGACAGTTGATGACTACTTTACAACGTTGAGTGATATTTTATGTCATATCAGGGGTTTTGAATATACTTTTTAAGATTCAATTATTGTCAAAAAAATTAATGCATAATTTTCCTAACATATTGGATTCAATGATTTCTACCTTAGAAGAAGTTGGAGACTTATCTTATAATGAATTACATAATACCCTTCTCAATTATGATATGAGAAAAGCTCTTATGTTCAAAAAGAAAGATAAGGAAGAAATGAATTTCAAAGAAATGGAAAGTCTCAAACTGAAGGAAAATAATGATGAACCATTCTTAGATTCTATTGAGGATGACGTCGTTGATAATGATTATAAAAAAGTAATGGATCTTATTTCTAAAAGTTTAAGAAGAGGAAGAGGAAAATTTAATGTTTTTCTTCCTTTCAAGTGATTTAATTGTTGTCAAATTGGACATTTTTCAATTGATTGTCCAAAGAAAGATTTTCATTATTTTGAGAGTAATGATGAAGAATAAGACTACATTAAAAGAAGATCAAGAAAAGCTAGAAAGGGTGACAGTGGAAAGAAAATAATGTTCTAAAGGAAGTACAAGAAAAATTTGATAAGTATGAGAGTAGATGAAGACTATTTAGCATGGATTGAATCTGAAGATGAAGGTTAAACTAAAAAATATGAAAACTTCATAGCACAAGTTAAGAGGAAAGTTGATTCCTAAAGTAGTTATAAGAAAGAAGAAGACAAATATCATGAGTACATGCCGAGATGTAAACATGTTGCATGTCTTGATCAAAACACTATACTCATGAAAATAATCAAACTAAGGGACAAAGAGGAAAAAATGAAAACAAGGAGGAGAATGATCATATTGAAGAGATCCAAAACTTCCAACGTGAAAATTATAGAACACGAGCAAATTTTAATAGATGTTAATGGAAAATTGGATGCCAAAGAAGAAGAATTGGGTGACACACAATCTAGCTGTCTTAAATCAGAAAAAACCGTGAAAATGATGATAGATGATTTTTATATATTAGATGTTGTTCAAGATAAATCATTCAAAGATATTATGAAGACCAGTCCAAAGAAGAATGTACGGTTTATTTTTGATTTTATCAGTGATACTAAATCTGTTTCATCTAGTGGTACCGGTTATGACACAAAAACTGGAAGAATATGAGTCGATGATGATAGAAAAGACTTAAGTATGTTTGAAAACGAATGTTCTCTAAGACTGAGGCAAAAGAATGGAAATAGTTTATCCAGATAGAATGGAGTTTATCACCTACAAAATTTTTAGGATTATGGAAGACGATGTTTCACAGGTAACTGTTGGTGTTGTGGTAAATTTAGGCCCAAATCCTAAAACAGATGGAATAATATTTCAGTCCCTCAGAATTGGAATATATCAAGGGGAAGAAATTCTGAAAAGAAATGAAGTAGCTTTGTGACATGAAGGAATAATCTTAGTATAAAAAATTCATTCACTGAGAAATCAACAAGTCTGTCTTCCCAAAATAATCGTGATTGTATAAATAAAATTTGTAAAAGATGTGACCAATAAGATCATTTTTCTCAAGCTTGCATGACAACACTTCCAGGAAAGTTACTACATGCCTCTAATGAAAAGAAAGATCAAAGAAAAGAAAATATCTCTAACCATTTCATTCAACACATAGAAACACAAGGGTAGATAAATAATGGTAAAATCAATGAGATTCAAAAAAAAGAGGATGCCTAGAAAAAAACTTCCTATAATAAGATTGGAATAAAAGAAATGCTCAGATCACTACCAAAAAACAAGGCAAGGAATGCGCGTTATTTTATCAGTGCTAAGAAGAAAACGCTGATAAAAGGGGATCCTTTATCAGCGCTACATAAAAGCATTGATATATGTATCCTTTATCAGTTCTAAGAAAATCGCTGATAAAAGGTACACCTTTATTAGTGCTTTTTTTAGTGCTGATAAAGGATTAATTTATCAGCGCTATATTTAGTGCTGATTAGAGTTTTTAATAATTTATATTCAAAAAAATGTTTATTTGGGTATACTAACTAAAAAACGCATGTTTATAATTAATATTTTTTTTAATAATTCAAATATATATACTTATATAATGTTTTAAAAAAAGTATTTCTAGGATTATAATTAAATATATATTTATTTATTTATAAGATTCTAATAAATTTCGTTAAATAATAAATATATTTATTAGATTTATTAGATTTATTACATTTATTAGATATATTTGATTTATTAGATTTATTTATTAGATTATTTTATTATTTTATTTATTATATTTGTTATATTTAATATATTTATTTTATTTATAATTAATATATATAAATACCTTTTAAATATATATATTTATATTAATTATTAAATATATATGTTCGAATGAATTTTGTCAATAAATATATTGATCATGTGTGCATATGTTATGTTTCATAATGTTCATTTATACATTACACCCTTTCTTATTATTTATGTTGTCCATTGATTACTCTTTTTTTATTATGTGTATTTTCTAGGTATATGATTAATTCATGTTACACATATATACAATTATGTTCTAGAAAATACTTATAAAATTACATTAAATATAATTAAATAACAAATATACTTATTATATTTATAATTATTCAAATTTAACTATATATAAATACTTTTAAATTTTTTATTTATAATTATAATTACAAATATATATGTATTTTAATAATTATAAAATTACAATAAATATATATATATTAAAATTATATATATATATATATATTTATAATTATATACAAATATTTATAAATATATTTATTTTTGCTTATAATTATAACTATAAATAACTATATATATGTAAATAATTATATAATTACAATAAATATATTTATTATAATACTTATAAAGTTATAATATAATTAGATACGTATATTTATTAATATATACAATTATTTATAAATATATACAAATATTTATAATTATAATTGCTAAAAAAATATAGATATATTTAAATAATTAAAAAATTATAATAAATATATTAATTATATATATTTATATAAAAATATTTATAAATAAATACAAATAGTTATAAATATAATTGTAAATAAATGTAGATTTAATTAAATAATTAAAAAATTATAATAAATATATTTATATATATTTATAAAATTATAAATATATTTTTTATAATTTTATAATTATATATATTTATATTTATTTATTTATAATTACAACTATAAATAAATATTTATTTCTTATAATTTTAAATTTAAAATAAATATATATTTATTTATTAGTTATAAATATAAATATTTATTGATTTTTTTAAATAATTATTAATATATAAAAAATATATTTATTATTTTCATATATAGAGTTATATATAATTAAATAAATATATAGAAATATTGATAAATAAATACAAATATTTATATTCATAGTTATAAATAAATATAGATATATTTAA
Organism: Viscum album; assembly: GCA_963277665.1. Classification (NCBI taxonomy): domain Eukaryota; kingdom Viridiplantae; phylum Streptophyta; class Magnoliopsida; order Santalales; family Viscaceae; genus Viscum; species Viscum album. The sequence continues at coordinate 1,409,027,013 of OY728135.1, forward strand.
ATAATTATAAAATTATAATAAATATAATAAATATATTTATTAATAAAATTATAAAAATTAGAAATTTGATTTTGTTATAATTTTATAATTATTTAAATATATATATATATATATATATATATTCATTTACAATTCTAATTATAAATAAATATATTCATATGATAAATAAATATATATTCATATAATAAATAATTATATATTCATATAAATAATTATAAAATTACAATAAATATAGTTGTATATATCTATAATTTTATAAATATGTATATTTATTATATTTATTATATATATTCTATGATTATAAATATAATAAGTATATGTATTATAATTTTATAATTAATTAAATTATAATTTTAGAAATATAAATATAAATATAGTTATTTATTTATTATTATAATTATAAATAAATAGATATATACTTATCATATATATAATTTTATAAAAATATATATATTAATATAAATAAATTATTAGCATAGTATTTTTATTAGTGCTAAACAAACGATGATAAAAGGTGTCTTTATCCGCACTATAAATTTAGCACTGATAAAGACACATTTTATCCGTGCTTATTTAGAGCTGATAAAACATACCTTTATCCGTGCTTTTAGCTAGCACTGATAAATATTTAACTGAGTTTTATAAAAAAACTATAACAGTCTCCTTCATTCTCGCACCCCTCAAGCTCTCGCAGAAGCAGACCCCTATGCCGCGACTCCTCCTCCCCCGCCTCTTCCTCTCCCAATGCCTCTCCTCGATCGTGAATCACACCTCCACCATGCGTTGTCACCTCCATCACAGGCCACACCACCGTGCGCGAACCAATCGTTATGCGCTTCTCCTCTGTTGCGCACCACACCTTCGTCGTGTGCCACACCACCGTCGTGCGCCTCTCCTCCACTGCACTCCTCTCCTCTACTGATGAGTTTTCTCTTCCGTCATATGTTTCGTCTTCTTTGGATGTAATTATAGTTTGGTATTGATGGTATATTGTGAATTGTATGGGCTAAATGCCTTGCTGAAAATTGTGGCCGTTGGTGGCTCTTGTTTGTGCACCAAATGAAATGCATGTTGGTTGGTGTTCATCTTCATATTTTTTGCTTTGATTTTGAGTAACTCAGTTATGTATTTGATGTGTGATTCCACTAGATCATAGTGTAATTTCTTTTTAATGATGAGTATTTATGTCGTTAAAGGTTGAGTAGTATGTCACTTGACAAATTTTTGTGTTCTCTATTAATGTTGACAAGTTTTAGCTTCGATTTTTCTTGAGTGGGGTAAGTGTTTCTTTGGAACTCCCTTGTAATACATGTTATAAATTTCTTGGATGTTTTTAAATGATTTCTTATAAAATTATAATCCTATGTTATGACGTTTTTGGGTTTCAATTGTCTTGAAAATGTTTTAAAGTGTTGGCATAAACTTATGTCACATGCAAAGTGTTTTGTAAAAGGCCTGAGTGATTTTTTTAAAGGAATTTAAATATTTTGAAAGTTTCGTCATAATTTTTTTCATTAAATTGAATATGCGATATTTTAAAGTCATGTTTTTTAAAATGAATGGAATTTACCTTCAACCTATTTAATGGTTCTGAGACCCTTAACTCTCATGGTGGATTAATATGTTTTCAAAAGGATATTGAAGTTTGATAAAAGATTTCTTAACACACATTTCCTTAAAAAATAAAGGGGTTTATTATTTTAAAAATTTAAGTATAGAAAATGGTTGGGTTTCCAAATGGGATTTCTAGTGCATTTTGATAGATAGTCTTTGGATGAAAATTGAAATGATGTTCTCAAATGGGGTGAAAATGGATTGGCTTCTCGAGCACATTTGTAAAATCATAGTTGGTAATTTAAAGGAAGTTATTTTATAAATATGAGACACCCTCAATTGAGCTCCATGCATTTATTGTTCCTGTTGTGGATCGTGACCCCATGGGGGATTCTTTATATTCTTATTCTTATTCTGAAGCTTATAAAAGGATGTGAAAGGGGTTGTTTCTTGTGAGGGTGTAGGGGGAAGGGTGAGGTTAAATTTTAAATTACTGAAATTATATTTATGTGATGATCTATTATATTTCATTGGTTGATCACTTCCACTATTGAAATGTCACGGGTGTCCTATGAGACTGGTAGGGATCCAGATTAGTTAAATCCTTAGTGTAGAGTGTGCTATCTAGTGTAAGGAACAAGTTATATTGAGTGAGTTTCTAAGATGTTTTAGTGTCCCTAGAATGTACTTTAAGGGACCAGGGTTTCTTTTTATCCCCTGATCATGATAGAGCCTAGTGAGTTCTATAGGACTACATGGATATGAAAAGTTAAATAGTATCTACCAAGATTTCTCATATCCAGTTCGTGATCCAAATAAATGAGTCTTAGGAAGTTTCACATGATGTTTACATCATTCTTAGGACACTTTAGATGATTATTTTCTTGGATGGATTTTATTCCCCTAGTTTTTTTTGATTATATGGCACCATCATTTGGTTGTTTTTTGGATTATGTTTCCTTGATTCTTTAGTTCCTATGTATGATCATTGTTTCACTTTGAGTGTGTATTTTCTTACTTTCAAATAGGTTAATTTAAATGGATAAAAAGTTTTATTTAAAAAGGGAAAAATTGGTTATTTGTTAAATGAGTTTTAAGAAAATGAATTTTCATTGTGGTTATTTATGAAAAAGAGTTTTTCAAAAAATGTTCTAAAAGATGGATAAACTGTGATTTGACATGTCTTATATGGTTTTAGAGGACCTATTTCCATTTTTTGATATTTTTATTTCAAAAATTTAGTCATCCTTGTTTTTATATTATAAAAAGGGTGGTTGTTTGAAAATATGTAAGTTTATTATTTTTACACTTTTTTATAATTCATGTGAAAATATATTTTATACCTTATGTTCAAACTAGCACTTTATGAACTATATTATGAAGGGATTAAAATATAATTCTTTATGAAATCACACAAAGAATTTTTTTTCTCACATCCTACATATGAACTGGTGGACGAGATTGTATGACACTATTATATCTCATTTTTCAGGGACCTATTTTGTTTTGTTCTTGATGATCATATTTTTTTCATAGTTGGATGACGGGATGTGGTGAGTTACCGGGGGTCACTAGTGTTGATGTTATAGTTATTTTATTTTTGATTTCCTTTTAGCTTTCCCTTTAGAGTATTTTAGTAATAATGAGTTATGATTTTTTAGGAATCAGGTGATTAGTCTGGAGTGGGTTCTTAATCACTACCCTTTGTAACAACGCTTAAGTTTCTATAGGCTAGTTATACTCCCTATATTGATGGCATGGATAAGGCATGGTAGTAGATAAGACTCTATAAGAGATGGTGGATGATTCTAAGATGATATTTGAATTATATGATATATGGATGAACTACTAACTTCAAATTTCCTTATATGATAATACCATTGAAATAGACATGGCATTATACGAGACCTGACCTAAGTTGTGTAACTCAATATGAGTATTTAGATGTTCATGAGTGATCCTTTTAATATCTTAATGGTAGATTGATAAAAATAATAATCTTAACCATAAATGAGTTGGGTAATGAGTATGGATTATATTGTGATGTATCAGGAGTCGGGATTTGAACAGTTTCATTCCATGATGGTCATGTGGTTTCTTATGGGTTCAGACAGTTGAGAACACATAAGAGAAACTTCCCAAATCCTTTCCAATATTTGGAAATGGTGGTGCTTTCCATGAGTTTTTATTGGAATACACTAAAAAATTTGTTTGAAAAATGTGTTCAAGATACATTTTTTTTGGTTTTAAATAACATTACAATGATTTAAAAACTCTGCATGGAATTAGGTTGCAGTCGAAGTGTTTCTTAACTCACCTGATTGGATTTCATAAAGGGATGTGAATGTTTTGAAAGCATATGTAATGCTGGTTTAATTTTAAAAAGGGGTGTTTGAAGTTTTTAATTAAAATTTTGTAAAATATAGAGGGTTTTCGCTCATTTTAAATGATTAAAATTATTGGGACATGAAGTTTCCTTGAATGCTTTATAAAAAAGGAATTGGGTTTTTGAGAGAGTGTTTGAAACTGGTTGGTTTATTTTAGAAAGGGCGTGTTATGTTATAGATGAATTTTGTAAATGGTTGGTTTTTTTAATTTGATTTCAATTGTGATTTTATAAATAGTTTTCAAAGGAGAATTAAAGTCTATAACTGTTTTTAGCCGTGGTTAATTTTTATATCAACGTTTTGTCTATTTATTTTGTTAAAAATTAATATCACTGAATCAAATAGGATGGTTATGGATAAAGACTGGTTGGATGAAAATAATTTAACAAGATAGTATGAAGATGGAGTGAATGAGTTCATTAAGTTTGAAAAAGATCATGCATATGAACCTTCTCAAATCCTTTGTCTGTGTTTAAGCTGTTGTTTTTCATGAAAAGTTAGTCCAGAGGATTTGAAATAACACTTGATCTGTCACAAAATAGATCAAAGTTATAAATGGTGTAAAAAACACTAGAAAAAAGAGAATGTAGCTAGTGGTTGGGATAACGGTGCGTTTTATGGATCATATGATATAATTACATGTGGGAAAATGAATAAGATCATATTATGGATGTGATTATAGATGGGAATGATGATGAAGATCGTATTGAAAAAATGGAAAAGAAAATTGAAGATGAACTTCGTGATTGGCCAAAATTGTTTGAGCAGTTTAAGAGTTGTGAAAAGAAACCTTTGTATGGTGGTTGCACTAAATATATAGCATTGTCAGCCATACTAAATCTATATAATTTGAAAGTCAGAAACGGATGGAGTGAAACCTATTTTACAAAATTACTTTCTCTCTTGAATGACATGATCCCAGAAGATAATGAGATCTTGTGCCGAACATACGACACTAAACGAATACTATGTTTAATGGTTATGATCTCTAAATGAATACAAGTCTTCCCGAATGACTATATACTATTTCAAAAGGACCAAAAATCACTTAGAGAATGCCCAAAGTGTGGTGATTCTCGATACAAGAAATATGAATCTGGTCCTATGAAAGTTGTATGGTACTTTACAATCATTCCAAGGTTTATGTGCCTATATGGAAGTGAGGAGACCACATGGAAATTGATGCGGCACATAGATAGAATAAATAAATAAGGGAAACTATGTCACCCAATAGTCTTTCCTCGGTGGAATAGAATCGATCATAAGTATCCTGATTTTGGAAATGAGATGAGAAACCTTCGTCTTGCGTTATCTACAGATGGAGTGAATCCTTTTGGTTTTCAAAGAATCACTCACAGTAAATGGTCGGTTTTGTTGGTAAATTATAACTTTCCACTGTAGTTATTCATGAAATGAAAAAAAATCATGCTATCTTTGTTTATATCAGGACTGAAACAACTAGGTAGTGATATTGATGTTTATTTGACTCTATTGATCGAGGATTTGAAATTATCGTGGGATTCAGGTGTTACATTGTATGATATGTATAAAAATGATGATTTAACATTGAGAGCCATGTTTTTTAGGATGATAAATTACTTTACTAAATTTGGGAATTTGTTAGGATATAATATTAAAGGAAGTTATGGGTGTCCCATCTGTAAACAAGGTACATAGTCAATTAAGTTGAAACATTCATCGAAAACCGTGTTTCTAGTACATCATAGATTTCTACCCCGACGACATAAGTAACGATCTTGTACGACATCATTCGATGGAAATTTAGAATAACGTAAAACACTATCTCCACTAACTGGAGATAAATTGCTTAAGAAAGTAAAATATGTGGAAATTTCTTTTGGTAAACCATTTTCAAAAAACATTATGAAGACCAGTTGGAAGGTGAGATCAATTTTTTTAATTACCATACTAGAATTTTCCGTACATTAGACACTTTCTTGATGTTTTGAATGTTGAAAAAAATGTATGTGAAAGTGCCATCAGCACACTGATAAATACACCCAGTAAAGAAAAGAATGGAATTAATGCTAGGTTAGACATTGTTGACATGGGAATATGAGAAGAGTTGGCACCAGTGAAGGGTGAAAAACGAACTTTTCTTCTTCCAGTAGCTTACACTCCTTCCACATAGAAGATATATCAGTTTTTCAACTTCTTGAATGACGTAAAGGTTCCTAAGGGGTATTCATAAAATATCAATAACATCGTGTTAATGATCGATTTAAAGTTAAAGGGTCTGAAATCACATGACTACCATGTTTTGATGCAAGATCTAATTCCTATAGCTTTAGGTTGCATTTTTTTCAATAATGCATGTTATAGGTTAATGAAGCTCTATTTCTTCTTCAAAGATATATGCATCAAATTTATAGACCCAGTGAAATTGCCAAGTATAGAAAGAAAATTTCTCATTATATTATGTGAATTGAAAATGTTCTTCCTACTGACATTCTTTGATATGATGGTTCATTTGATAGCTCACTTGGTGAGAGATATTCGACTATGTGGTCATGTACACTATATATGGATGAACCCCATTGAATGGTATATGAATATTTTGAAAGGGTATGTCAAAAATTGAAGTCGGCCAGAGGGTTTTATTGCAAAGTGATATATTGTTGAGGAAGCTCTTGAATTCTGTACCGAATACCTGTCTGGTATGGAAATCATTGGTGTTCCAAAATCTCATCAAACTGGGTGGATTGTGGGTGAAGGAATTTATGGAATAGAGGTTTTCATAATCAATATTACCGATCGGGAGTAGGACCACCTTTACATTTTGAATAACAGTTTGGAGGTTGATCCATATATCGAAACCCAAAAAGAAATTCTTAGGCATTTGAATCCATCAGGGGATGAAAAATGAATATCAAATACATATAATCGATAGTTTATAGTATTGCTTCGAGACCATATATTTAAGGAGTCAAATGAAAATACAGACTCAATTTCAGAATGACTTCAATGGTTAGCTGGAGGACCAAGTGCGTCTGTATTATCGTATAATGATTATGTAATTAATGGTTATACATTCTATACTAATAAACATGATAAAGATGGTACCATTTAGAATAGTGGAGTTACACTTGTGGCTGAAGCGATGCATATTTCCGATACTAAGGAAAGAAATCCAATTTATGAAAATATGTCATACTTTGGCATCATCAAACAAATATGAGAGTTGGATTATACGAAATTCCAAGTGACAATTTTTCAATTAAAGTGGGTTGATAATTGGAGTGATATTGAAATAGATGAGTTGAGATTCATGAAAGTTGATTTTAGTAAGGAAGGGTACATAGACGAACCATTTATAATGGAATCACATGTTGTACAAGTATTTTATGTTCCAGATCCCGCAAACTAAAACCATTCAATTTTGTTTTTTTATCCACTAAAACCACTAAAGGGTCATATGAAAATTAAATGGAGGATGAACCTTTCATTGTGACGTCTCAATAATTTGATAGTGGTACCAATTTAGTTGGTGTTTTTATGTTAGAGGATACCACAATGAAGGGTTTTGGATAGTCGATAGAGGGGTCAAATCCCATTAGCCTTTAAAAAAAGGAGAGCTCAATAATCTGGTTATATTTTATGTAATATACATCATGTTACATTATATTATTATTTTTTCACTACTGCTTTTATGTAATCTAAATTAAATATTGAACCACTTCTACAGACATTGACTTCTTCCCATGATGATGCTTCTAATACCAAGGCACAAAAGGTCTCTCAACCTACTGCTGCTTGCAGTGCAGAGGACCAACAGGTTTCTCAACCTATTGATGCTGATTCTCCCAGTGCAGAGGTACAACCATGATCTGCACATGTCAATGCTAGCACTCTGAAGAAACATATTGATGATGTTGAAACCAAGGAAATGGTAGGCACCAAAACAATGGTGGCACTGAAAAAATTGGAGCATCGTAGTTTGACGATGTTATCAAAAATTCATAAGGAAAAAGTGAAAGGAATCAAATACGAGGTCGAATAGAATAAACAGGGCCAACATGTTAACCCCAATAGGACCATGTTTAGTAGTTACATTGGAATATTCACTCAGAAATGCATTCAAATCGATCTAAAGTCGTGGCATCATGTTGTCACGGGCTTAAGACACTAATGTGGGGAGATATTACAGTAACATTATGATATATCATTTCTTTAATTTACTAAAAAATAAAACAATGAAACATTGACTTACTCTTCATCATCCCTTGTAGAGTGTATTTATAGTGGATGAATAGCACAAGGACTATGTATTAAGGGTTTCTGGAAGGATTCACAGAGGCTTTCACAAAATTTTAACGAAATTTTATCTTATAGATGCTTAAGGGAAAATAAACCCACACCCACCTACTATTTTTGCACACCTGATAACCTAAGGAGTGTTGGATGCATTTAATAGCTATCATAAGGAGCAGTCTTTCCAGGTACATTATGTTTGGTAATATTTTGTTTGATGATACATGTATTCATCACTTTGATTAACAGTTTTTTATTTATGAAACAATAAATGAGTGCTGACAATAAGGAACAAGAAATAAAACCAGCGTACCCCTGCTATAAAGAAAGAATGAGGCACGCTTCACTTGAAAAAAAATTGGTACATATTTTAAATCTATCGTAATACTTTTATGTGACATAAAACAACACCATAACTATGTTCCTCTGTTTTTATGCAGATTGATGAATCCAAATCCATTGTAACTTCCATCCCACTCCATGTGCTATGTAAGGAGGTGTGTGTAAATGAACCTGAGATACTAATAGATGAAAACACACAAAAGGTGTGGAAAACAAGTGTAAGTATGACATAATAAATATTTGTTTTGATTTAAATCAATATTACATAACAATGATTACTTATTTTACAATATTTTATATCTGACATAGTCACAGGAATTAGCAACACCCAAACCAAATATAGATATACTTTTGGCGGCCTTAAAGCTACCAGAAAAGTATGGTTGTGTCAGAGTTGAAGGTTTTGGGGTGACACCCCAAGTATTTTTTGAGAAAAAAAACAAGAGGATCAAAGTGAAGAAATCAAAATTATAAGAGAAATAATATATATCCTTGAAGAAAATATGAAATTACAGAGATATTTCATGGAAAATATGATGGCAGGGGGAAAGGAGAAGAAACAACTCAAGAACAACCAGTGCGTGATGATCCCTCCGCACACCACTAGCTTTGAGGCGAGCCATTCCCCTCAAAAACCTATATTAGCTAAGGTAACCAATGTTCTAATAGTTTTTTCTTCGAATAGTGAATCAGATAGACACTCATACCTTTCCTGTACTAATATTGTATAGGATGAAAATGGATGTGATTTATATCAATCAACACCCACCCACCGCCTTGTAGTGAGGGCTACAGTGTTAAATATTCAGAATGGCAGGCTACACAATAGACCAATTCCAATAGGTCATGTCAAATTGGTGATTAACGTAGCCCATTATCCGAGCATAGAGATACCTATTCCAATTGATGATGGAGATATTCATATGGTTTAACAAGCTCTTGGAACATTCATCGCATGACCATCACAACTTGTAAAAAAATCTCGTTGACAAAGAGGTATTCATTTCCAATTTTATTTTATGATATACCATTAACATTTAATGAAAAAAGGTCTGAACCAATGAATGTTATTACAGAAAGACATAGGGAAGGGGGGTAAAAAGAAATAACAACTCAAAAACGTATCAATGATCAACCAACCAATCAAAACAATCTACCGTAATAACCTTAAACTCACTCGTTATCTATACACATTTATTATCATTGCAGATTCATGTGAATACGAAGTTGAAAGATGGTGGGGTTCACAGAATTATTGTTAATGAAAATATGTAAAACGAGGAAGATCCATATTTTATTAGTGTTGACAATGTAAGTGAAATCCTGGAGTATGATTAGTTAGGAGACTTAGTTGTAAATGTATACATGAGGTATGTTTTCATGATTTTATTTTCCAAAAGCTGATATACTATGATAATTATGACTAAATACATTTCATATTTTTCGCAGACATATATATGAAAAACAATTTAAGGGATTTCCCCATGAAAAAAATGGACTCGTTAGTCCTCACATCACCTCTATAGAACAAACAGATATAGAATCCAAGAAAGAGGGTCAAATAGTGGAAGACCTACTCAAATCGTTTAACAACAAAATTACAGATGACATACTCTTATTAATACCAACAATGCAGGGGTAAAACTATACAATTTAATCATATCTAATATATTTTAATTTATTTCATTACTTTTTTCCATTTTGTGTTTTTGGGTAGCATTGGATGCTCATTTTGGTCAATTTGGATACTCCAAAGATTTATTTCTTGGAATCAATGAATGAATATCCAACAAACTGACCAAAAATGATGGAGTTTGTCAATTTGTAAGACACTACATCAAACATTTTAAAAATAAACATCTAGTTATATAATTTATATTATCTTTTAATGAGGATTCTGTTATGATAAGGCAGTGCGTTAATATTTTCTACATCATGGAATGAGGCTAGGGGAAAAGGATAAGAAACAACACACGTACTATGACTGGATAAAAATCAGGGTATATATAATATGATTTCACTATCCAAACACATATAGAAAAATTACTTATTTTTCTCAATGTTTCAATAGTGCCTGAAAAAAACAAATAATAAAGTTTATGGTTATTATGTTTGTAAATTTATGAAAGATATCATATTCCATGAACAAACCATCATCCTTGAAGAAGTATTTCTGAAGACAATTACTGTTTCATTTAAAATACATCCTTCATGTATTTATATTTTTTTAGTAATACCATGTTTTTTGAAAATAATCTTATTAACAAGATGAGATAGATATGTTTATAAATGAATGAAAATCATACCTAATGGAATAATGTACAGAAATAGCAGAATATGTGACCGATATGACTCAAAGTGTCTATTTTTATTTAAAATTGTCAGTATTTTTAGTAAAAATAACAAGTGCCATATTGAAAATTGAACAAACACATTAGGATTGTTTTGATACTTTTAGAAAACAATCCATAAGTCATTTGTGAGGTGTAAAAATCAACCGCACCTAAATCCAACACATGGTGTGACCGTTATGACTTTAAGTGTGTATTTTTATAATAAATTAACAATAAATTTAGTAAAAAGAACAATTGACATATTGAAAACCGAGGAAACACATTCATATTGTTTTGATACTTTGGGACAATGATCCATCAGTCATTTATGATGTGTATAAATCAATCACACCTCAATCTAATGTCAAACTAACGCACAATGCGACCGGTATGACTCAAAATGCGTGTTCCCAGTTTTAAATGATATTTTAGTAAAAAAACACAGTTGGCATACTAAAAACATAGAAATCGCATTAGGATTGTTTTGATACTTTAGTAAAACAATATATAAGTCATTTTTGACATGTAGTAATTAACCACACCTCAATCTGATGCACGGTGTGACCGGTATGACTCAAAGTTTCTCTTTTTATTTATAATTAACATTAATTTTAGTAAAAAAAATCAACTGGCATACAGGAAACTGAGAAAACGCCTTCATATTGTTTTGATAATTTATAAAAATGATCCATGAGTAATTTTTGATGTGTAGGAATCAACCCCACCTCAATATAACACACTATGTGAACAGTATAAATCTAAATGTGTATTTTTATTTTAAATTGACATTAATTTTAAGTAAGAAAGAACAACTGTCATACTGAAAACTAAGAAAACACATGTGGATTGTTTTGATACTTTTGGAAAATGATACATGAGTCATTTGTGACGTGTAGGAATCAATCTCATCTCAATCCAATGCATGGTTTAACCGGTATGACTAGTGTCTGTTATCAGTTTAAAATTTACATTTTAGCACAAAATTTTTCACTCACAAAAAACCAAGAAAACGCTTTCCAATTGTCTTTATAATTTAGGAAAATGATTCTTAAGTCCTTTATAAGGTTTATTAAGGAATCTCACATCAAATCGATGCATGATGTGACCGGTATGACTCTAAAAGCGTGTTTCTGATTTGAAATGAAATTTTTGTAAAAAAACACAACTAACATACTGAAAACTAATAAAACACATTTGGATTGCTTTGATACCTTAGAAAAACGTTCCATGAGTCATCTGTGATGTGTAAGAATCAACCACACCTCAATCCAACCAATGTTGTGACCGGTATAAATCCAAATGTGTTTTTATTTAAAATTGACATTAATTTAAGTAAAAAGAACAGGTGACATACTAAAAACCGAACAAACACATTCAGATTGTTTTGATACTTTAAGATAATGATCCATGTGTCATTTGTGATGCGTAGGAATCAATCACACCTCAATATGATGCACTGTGTGACTAGTATGACTAAAAGTGTATGCAATCACTTTAAAATTGACATTTTAGCTGAAAATGTTTCTCTCACTCAAAAACAAACACCCTCCAATTGTCTTCATAATTTCAGAGAGTGATTCGTAATCCCTTTGTGACATGTATGAAGCAGTATCACCTCATACCGATAAATGATGTGACCGATATGACTCAAAATATGTGTTTTCAGTTTGAAATGATATTTCAGTTAAAAAAATTATCATACTGAAAACCGAGAAAACCAATTTGGATAGTTTTTATACTTTAGAACAACGATCCTTGAGTCATTTGTGATATGTAGGAATCAACCAGACATCAATTCAATGAATGATTTGACCGGTATAAATCCAAGTATGTCATTTAAATTTGATATTAAATTTATAAAATAAGGGACATTCTCAAAACTAAGAAATCTCATTCAGATTGTTTTTATATTTTAGGACAACGATTCATAACTCATTTGTGACATGTAGGAATCAACCCCACCTCAATACGATGCACATTGTGACTTGTACAACTCCAAATGTGTCTTTTTTATTCAAAATTGACATTTTATTAATGTATTGTTTCATATTAATGTTTAATTTATTTCTTTATATTATTTCTAACATAATATTTGTTTTCTCATATAGGTGGAACCTTTTGCTTGAGTTGGAATGATTTGTTCGGAAACTAATACCATAGGAGGACATTTTTGAGAGGGGATCACAGAAGTCAAAGGATGAAAAATTAATATTTTTAACTATTTGTTGAATAATTGTAAATTTAATTATATAAAACATTGTATGAAATGTATATAGCAATGTTTTCCAAACCCTTGTGTGCGCTGCTTTGTTCTTGTGTGCACTGTACAGGTGGTGTTTTGGCACTACTACAAATACGTCTTTTATTAGCGCTAAAAATGCCCTTTAAAAGCGCTAGAAAAGCACCGTTAAAGCCGGCGTATATAAAGGGGGGGTCCCCTTTATCAGCGCTGATAAAAGACCCATTTATGAGCGCTTCCTTTATTAGCGCTTTCGTTTTAGCGCTGATAAAAGGTAAAAAATTTAAAAAAAATTAAAAAAATAAAAAAAATTAAAAAAAAATTAAAAAAATACTGCCAATCGGGGGGGATTTTATAGCACGTGAGCCCCCCTTTTACAGCGCTTTCCCACCCCCCTACAACGCCCCACGCACCCCCTCCACCCTTTATCAGTGCTTGCTCTCATATTCCCTCATGCGCGCGCGCCCCTGCCTCCACCAGGATTTGAACTCGAGACCTCCCCCCTGCACGCCTAAACTCTTACCACTCTATTTTGATTTGTTTTCCATTTCATGATATATATATATATATATAGTTATATTTATTTGTATAGTAATATATATTTATATTAATATATATATATATAGTTATATTATAATATATATATATAGTTATATTAGTATATATATAGTTATATTAATATATATCTCTATTTATATATATATATAGTTATATTTATTTGTATAGTAATATATATTTATATTAATATATATTTATATAGTTATATTAATATATATAGTCATATTAATATATTTATATATAGTTATATTAATATATATATATATAGTTAGATTAATATATAGGTATATAAATATTCATATATTTGTATTTTAAATAAAATGGATATTAGTTATTATTTAGATAAAGCTAATATATTTTATATGTAAATATATTTTATTATTTATATTTATAATTAAATTTTTATGTGTGAATATATAAAAAATATGTATATATTGTTATATATTTGATTATAAAAACAAGTGCATTATAAAAAACGATGAAATTTCAAAGACATAATATCAATATGAATGTAATACCTTGGAATAAATTCAGTCCCCACAAAAAAAAGCCAATAATGCCCCCTTAAACGAGGCTGGAAATCCACAAAATGTTAAAAAATCGGGGTACCCCGACTAAAAACTCAATTTTGGAGGCCTTCTGGGTCTTTTTTGGCGTCGAAAAACCTTGATCAGGGCTCTCCCTTATTATATTGACGTATATATCGTCACAGACTTCGATTTGATATGTGGTAGAGCTCAAACGGACACCCGGATCAAAAGTTGTGACCCTTTGAAGTTCGATTTGCATTTTCAACATATTTTGGATCTTTTTTTTTAATTTTTTTAATTTTTTAATCTTCAAATTGTTATTAAATGACTATTACTCCATAATAATTAGCAAATTATGAATTAAAAATATTTTTTTAATTTTTTTATAATCCATTTTCACTAAATATCTTATATATTAAGTATATTAAGTGTAAATGTATATTTATACTAATCTAAAATATATTTAAAAATTATGTTATATTTATATCAATATAACTATATTTATATATTAATATATTATTTTTAATTAATTTTTTTTGAAGTCGACCCTTTATCAGCGCTATTAAAAAAACGTCGATAAACGGGGTCCTTTTATCAGCGCTAAAAAAAACACTGATAAATGGGGTACCTTTATCAGCGCTAAAAAAAACCGCTGATAAAGGGGTGTTTTTATAAATGCTTTTTTTAGCGCTGATAAAGGGACCCTTTATCGGCGCTTTTTTTAGCGCTAATAAAGGCAACCCCCTTTATCAGCGCTTTTTCTTTAGCGCTGATAAAGGTTGGCGCTGAGAAAAACTGTTTTTGTGGTAGTGTGAGTATGTTGTGTGTGTGTGTTGTGCAGGTGAAGGTGCTACTGGTGGGTGTGCCGTTATATAAACAACACACTACAGGCAGTTAGGCCTTTATCAACATATTTTGAGCATTGATAAATGCACCATTTATTAGCGCTCGAAATAACATTAATAAAAGGGGGATTTTATCATCCCTTTTTTAGCATGAATAAATGACACCCTTTATTAACGCTTTTTTAGCGCTGTTAAAGGTGACCCCCCCCCCCTTATCTTCACTGCGATTAACATCGCTTTTCTAGCATTGTTAAAAGAGTTTTCTAGCATTGATAAAAACATAATCTGTAGTAGTGGATTGAGAGGAAACTCTCAGTCTGAATTTAATTTTTGAGAAACCAAGAGTTCCCTCCATACTCTCAATTATTATATGTGTTTTGAACTAATAATGCAGGGAATTGAAGGAGATGTTTTAGGATTTCATTTTGGACAACATAATGTGATTGTTCATCATGGAATCTATGGATTTTCATGAAATGAATGAAAAGTGTGCACCCCTTAAGGGGGATAAATTTTGAGAATGAATTTAAAAGCTTTGGGCAAATTAAAGAAATTAAAGGTAAATGATTTATCATTTCATTGACAAATCTGATTATTTCTAATCCCTTGAATGAGAATTGTGACATTCTATGCATGATTTCACATTCCTTTTATTTTATGGACAAATTAGACATCCCTAGTTATGTCTCTCTTTTTTTACACCGGGTTTTCGCATGTAGACATCGATTTGATTAACTAAAGAGCCTTTGCTAAGAAAACCATGTGAGATTATTTCTCTATTTGAAGTGATCAGGGAATTTTCTTATACTTGAGATTTTCATGTTTTTAGAATAATTTTTTATATAAGAAACAATCCTCACTTATTTCTTTGGTTCTATTGTCATTTAAGGGGGATAATAAAACATTTACTTAGGAATTGAAATGGGTATTGACAAAAAATTCAATGGGGGAGATTGAAGAACCCTATTTGATTAAAGTAATAATTGTGTTGTAATAGTAGTCAATGTGTTTTTATGCTTAGAAGTCAATGTTACAGTGTTATGATAATTAAATTGTGAGGTTCTTACATTAGATTGATATTGCATGAAAAAGATTTTTTAATGGAAGAGCTTCTTGAGATGAAGAAATAGTTAAATGTGATGATTGCAGAGCTTTTCTTATTGACCAAAACGTGTTCAATTGCATTTGGATAATGTAAATTGTTTCCCACATTTTTAGAAGACAGTACATACTGCTGATAATTATGATCAATTATTAAATTGTGTAAATGCAAAAAATTGGAGATGGATAATGTTTTGATTATCCTGGATGATTGATTGTTAAATGTTTGATGAATTCAGTAGTTAAAAGGAAAAGGGAATAGTACGTTTTTGAGAAGAATATTGGATAGTTTGGCTTGATTCTTATGAAAAAAATATTTCTTTTCATATATAAATCCTATCAGAAAAAGAACAAACTAGATGAGCAGATACAAGAAGTAAGAGAATGCCGCTGCGTAGTACAGATTGGGAGCATAGGAAGAACTAAGGGAATGCCACTGCGTAGTACAGATTGCGAGCATAGGCATCAGGAAGTGATAATACATCTTGGTAACCACTAATGAATAAAGTTAGCCATCGGGTTCAATATAAAGGATCCGAAATTTAGTTTTCATTTTGATGTGGGATCCACAATTTCATGTTACTGTAGCTCTGGATTGAACTGTGACCGTCCGATCTATCTATCAGATCATCCAGGCCATCCATTTTCCTCTACGCGTCGTCTTCTCTAAAAACCCGTTGAAGTTGGGCTTTTCACTGGGATCCAAATGAGAGCCGTAGACTGAAGCTTTAGCCGAGTCCTCGGATTATCTTTTAAGAGTTCTAAAAATCTGAACTATTTATCTGAGCCGTCCGTTCTATTCTGCATTTCATCGTCTTCTCCATCGAGATTGTCTGAGAGTTCTGTTCATCAGTGGAGATCTTCATCCAGCCATTCATCCAGTGAATTGAACCAGGCCTGCAAGTTTCATTCTTATACTCGCACGAATGTTTTGAACCGTGACAGTTTGTGTTGCGCGCAAGGGCGTCTCTATTCATTTTTGGTTTGCGTGATCTGTGTGAAATCCTCGTACTTTATGCAGAATAGTTGATGTAGCGCATGCAGTACATGCAGGAAGTCTCCACAAAGGTTGAGTAAGTTTTCAGTGTGTGTGTGTGTGCATCATATTATAGTGAAGAGACAGTATTATGGGCAGTGTGTGCATACTGTGTGTGAAGGTGTAGTGCGCACAAGGCCGAAGAAAAGCATAGTGCATGTGCATATGTTCTTGCATTCATGATTACAAGAGGCAGTGTGAAAATTACACATATAGTAAGGATAAAGTGAGGCAGTGTGAGTACATTCCTAATTTGTTATTTGCATGCATTGAGAATTAGAAAGTATACTTTCTAAGAACAAGGTAGTGCATGTGCACATACATACATGGATGCATAAGTATTTGAGAATTCATGCATGATCTCTCATGCGGGTGAAATCATATGAAAAGACTATATAGTGATTTGCATGCAATATGCATGTATGATCTATGAAAAGTTAGAAAACGGTGATAGGTACTGTGAGCAAGACCGACAGTTAATGAGATGATTATAATGAGTTGAATTTAAGCAGAACAAGGCCAACATATTATTGCCTTAGAACTTAGTGGAAGTTGAAGACCTGTTCACAAGAATTGTTCACTTAAGAATGATGGGATGACAGTTTAAATAACAAGAGCATTTCGGGAGTAAACTCAACTTGTGGGATTCAGTATAAAGAATACTCACTACTACAAATACGGCTTTTATCAGCGCTAAAAATGACCTTTATCAGCGCTAGAAAAAGCGCTGATAAAGCCTGCGTAGATAAAGGGGGGTCCCCTTTATCAGCGCTCCGAAAAGCGCTGATATAGGACCTCTTTATCAGCGCTTAAAAAAAGCGCTGATAAAAGGGATCTTTTATCAGCGCTAAAAAAAGCGCTGATAAAGGGGTCCTATATCAGCGCTTTTAAAAAATCGCTGAAAAAAGTTAAAAAAATTAAAAAAACTTAAAAAAAATTAAAAAAAATTAAAAAAATTTAAAAAAAAATTAAAAAATACTGCGAATCGGGTGGGCTTTTATAGCGCTTGAGCTCCCCATTTTACAGTGCTTTTCTGCCCCTGTACAGCACCCCACGCACCCCACGCACCCCCTTCACCCTTTAACAGCGCTTGCTGCTATATTACCCCATGCGCGCGTGCCCCTGCCTCCCACAGGATTTGAACTCGAGACCTCCCCCCTGCGCGCCTAAGCCTTTACCACTACTCTATTTTGATTTGTCTTCCAATTCATGATATATCTATATATATATATTTAGTTATATTTATTCGTATAGTAATATATATTTATATTAATATATATATAGTTATTAGATTATAATATATATATATAGTAATATTAATATATATATATATATAGTGATATTAATATATATCTATATCTATATATATATATAGTTATATTTATTCGTATAGTATTATATATTTATATTAATATATATATATAGTTATATTAACATATATATAGTTATATGAATATATATATATATAGTTATATTAATATATATATAGTGATATTAATATATATATTTATAGTAATACTAATACATATATATATAGTTATATTAATATATATATATATAGTTAGATTAATATATATATATATATTTAGATTAATATATATATATATAGTTAGATTAATATATAGGTATATAAATATTCATAAATTGGTATTTTAAATAAAATGGATATTAGTTATTATTTAGATAAAGATAATATATTTTATATGTAAATATGTTTAATTATTTATTTAAAAAATTTAATTTTTAGGTGCGAATATATAAAAAATATGTACATATAGTTATATATTTGATTATAAATAGCAGTGCATTATAAAAAAGGATGAAATTTCAAAGACATAATATCAATATGAATGTAATACCTTGGAATAAATTTAGTCCCCGCCCAAAAAAGCCAATAATACCCCCTTAAACGAGTTTGAAAATTCACAAAATGTTAAAAAATCTGGGTACCCGACAAAAAACTCAGTTTTGGAGGCCTTCTGAGCCTCTTTTGTCCTCGAAAAACGCTTTACCAGGGTCCTTCCAGGTCATAGCGACGTAGAGCTCGTCGCATGCTTCGATTTGATATGTGGTAGAGCTCAAACGGACATCCGGATCAAAAGTTATGGCTGTTTGAAGTTTGAGTTGCGTTTTCAACATATTTTGGATCTTTTTTTTAATTTTTTTAATTTTTTTAGTCCTCAAATTGTTATTAAATGACTATTACTTCATAATGATTATCAAATTATTAATTAAAAATATTTTTTAAATTTTTTAAGAAGCCATTTTCACTAAATATCTTATATATTAAGTATCATAAGTGTAAATGTACATTTATACTTATCTAAAATATATTTAAAAATTATATATTATATTTATATAACAATATAACTATATTTATATATTAATATATTAATATATTTTTAATTTTTTTTTGAAGCCGACCCTTTATCAGCGCTACTAAACAAGCGCTGATAAAGGGGGGTCGCTTTATCAGCGCCTTTTTGAGCGCTGATAAAGGAACCCCCTTTATCAGCGCTTTTTCGTTAGCGTTGATAAAGGGGGGGAGCTGCGAAAAACTTTTTTTGTGGTAGTGACTGGTGGGATGTCTGTCTAAATATCCTACCAGGAGACGGTCCAAAGTAATCAGTTGTGATGAGAAATAACGAGAGTTTTTCTATAAGACATTTCAGAAGATTGTTTGTACTTGTAATCACATTGCTCATTACTAGTAGAGAGTTCGTGTCTCAGATTGTCTCGAACACAGAAAGGGCGTAGTCACCCACATCAGGGGAGAATCTTGTAAAAATATGTATGTTCCTTTTAATTATTTTTAATTGTTTGCATACGAGATAAGTGAGACTTTAAAGAACGAGGGATCCTGATCTTAACCAGTCACAGAGGTTGATTTGAAAAGAATAAATTGTAAAAGTAAATCACTGATTCGACCCCCTCCCCCTCTCAGTGATATATCTGAATTTGGAGTCTTCAACACCGAGTGTAAACAATACATGAAAAATTATTATTTAAATAGGACCATTATAACCTAGTCATTGATTTGACATGTATGAATATGACTAACCGAATTATGAAAAATATATAAAGTCCCTAATCAATGAAAATTAATTGAGAATTCTTAAGAAAAAAATACCGAATTTTATGTAAAGTCGTTTTCTTTTTCTTCATTCTGTGGGAAATTAATTATAATTAATTAATTTTATAAGAATGATATTATTTTTGAAATCATCATATCAAAATTATATTTTTGGTGATTTTTTATTATTTTTTTGAAAAGATTCATTTTTTGTGCATAGTGAAAAATACTTGTTTTATAAAACAAATTTTTTATTAGATAATATAAATTTTTATTTGAATTTGAACTCAAAGTGACATTAATATTATTTATTTATATATAATATAATTAATAATATTTTAATCATCTTTATAACTTATTTTGGTATAAGTACATTTGGCATCCTAAAAATGAATTTTTACAAAGGAATATATTTATTGCATTTTACGGGTTTAATTTTAAATTTAATTATGCCACATATATTTTTTGAATTTTGAAAAATGGAATAAATATTTGGTATCATGGGGTCCATAATTTTTAAATAGGACCCTTTTTTGTCAATATGAATAGTGTTCGTAGAATGTTTTGTTACCACTGTAAAAGGTAAATCATGTAGTTAATTTTGAAAATAAAATGGTAAGGCCTAAAAAATGACCCCGAAACATTAATTAATTCTTCAGGATTATTATATATTATCCTAATCATCAAAAACTTGAATGTGTGTCCTTTTATCAATTTTAATTTTGATTATAACCACTATAATATTTTATTTACTTAAAAGCAGAAAATTTCACAGTCTTGTTTTGAATAACTATAATATTTTTAACATTTGGATAAACATAGTATCTATTTGGTTCTAAATATTCATTTTGAAGATAATTTATTTATCGTAATCATGGTAAATCAATTTTAATTTTTAGGTACTAAATTATTACGTTCAATGCTTATACAATGACGATGCAATAATTATTCAATTAGTGGTATAATATAATTAATGATATTAAAAATATTAAAGTTAGTATAATTTGAAAGAATTAATGTGACCCAAAAATTTTATAGATACGAATGAAATATTTTGAAGGGATGGATGTGTTGTATTCAAATTTATTTTTTGTATTGATGTTATTATTTTCAAAGTAAATAAATAGAACAAAAATTGACATTATTTATATTTAATAATAAATAATATTTTATTAAATGACTTAAAATTCCTAAAATTCCTAGATTAGGAAAAATGAATGGGATATGGTTTATGAAATCAAACATGGTCCATTTACTGAATTTTTTTTTATTTCGTAATATTATCATCCCTTAAAATGTAGAAAACTTTAATATGACTCTAGTTTTCAGAAGGGTAAATAAATGGTTAAAAAATGATAAGGGTAAAAATATGATCCAAACATATCCAAATTTTATTGTATAAGATTATTTTTACCCATAATCATCCTTTAATTTAAATATATATGGTTTGAAACATTTAGAATTTAATACCAATTTATATGGATTTATAATAATTAAATATTTTGATAAATTCCAAGAGTTCCCCTCCCATCTCTTAAAAACGGGCTTTCTTTCTTCTATATACTTAAATCATAAACCCCATTATTATCATCTACGATCTAAAATTACATTCTTAACATACATTCCCACATTCTAGAGTCATTTTTTGTATAATACCAATATTAGTGGTCTTAAGGTGTGGAGCAAAGGATATTTTCCAAAGAATATGTATAGTTATCAACCACATGCTTTGTTCGATTTCTTCATCCAAATAATTAAATTACTATTAAACTATAATAAAATAATTAAATTAGTTTCCTACATATAATTATATATTATTATTTTAATTTTATACCCTATATCCATCTCCACTTTAATTAAATGGACAAAAATCATCGTTCATGTGCATGAAAAAATATTGCCTCGCAAATTGATATCATTATTTTTTCCAACACCACATGTAACGGTCTAATTATAATGAGGAATTAATGTTTATATTAGATATTCATGAAATTTTTATTATTATGAAAAGATAATATAAAATTTATCTTCATACTTTTCCATTCATTTAAATATTATAATATCATGCATGCATACATGCTAACTACCACCTCCATGAAGCAATGTGATATGTTTTTCAACACCACATCACATTGATGATATATATAATTATAATTAAAGATATAATATTATATTTTTTAAAATATCTTTATTATGGAATGATAAAATCATACACACTTTCTTTCCATAGAGATCATTGAAAAAATAGAGATGTTATTCATTTCTGTGTATGGACAACCGTCTCCTTGATTGTAACATAGTTCATTTTTCATGCTTGTCATTACCAATTTTAATAAAAAGTATAATTAATTTATAAAAAATATAATTATATCATGATTATTATTCTAGATATGATGGAATAATGACCACTTTAACAAAATTTAACCTTCTAAAGTCATTTTTGGATTTTCTTCCAAATAACATAACAAATTCTGATGTCAACATAATTGATTATGTAATATTATATAACATGGTAATAGGTGACGTAATAGGAATAATAAATATGAATTTTTTTTAATAAATTAAATAATTTACATAAGTTTATTATTTATGAAGATAAAGAATGTACGTTATGTTTCAGACTCAAGGTAAATGAATTTATTTTAAAACTCCTCCATTGATGTTTCCCTTAAAACTATATATTTTTTTCATATCCATATTTTAAAGGTTTTATTTTTGATATTTTTATATGTAAATAATATATTTATATATTAAATTTTATATATCTTTTAAATTTCATTCAATGGTTTTGGAAGGGAATGTTTATATTATTTTTTTACTTTCTTTAGAACAAACCAAAAGAATGTTCAATTTTAATATGTTTGGTGACTATGAATTTTACCAACCCCATAATCATTTTTAAATGTTTGGATTACTTTATAATCTTCCATTTTTTCTTAAATAGAATAACCTCTGACTTTATTCATGGAATATTTATTTATAGAATTTGATTTAAATAAAAGGGATACATCAATATCTGAAAGTGCATTCTTATGGGTGAAATGATTTTTTTTTGTGAAGTAAGATTTTATTTTTTGTAATTATGTCATGTTTTTTGAGAATTTTATATGATGATTGGTGGTTACATGATACATCATGGTTGGGTTGTCCTACTATAGGTCACCAATGCATTAAGTAAAGGGAAAAAGTTAACCGATTAATTTTTTTCTAATAGAATACGGGAATATACTGCAATGGTTATTCCAAATATGGGATACAGTTAACCTTTTTGGTTTTTCATAATATATTATGGTAATATTGTAAAGACCCGTAAATTTCAAAGAATTTTTTTTTCTTAAATTCTTTGGGATTTTACGAGTACGCAGTTTCTGACGGCACCTGATTCCGAGGCCTGGTGTGCCCGGAATCAATTTCCGAATTTTAGCTCGGGTACGATCAGTGAACGAACGAGCGGGTTTTTCTAACTTTTGAACTGGTGATCGGAATCGAAATCCTAGGGTACCGATGAAACCGTAGTACCGGTAATTTCTTAATAATACCTTTTCTGGAGTTGCGTTTTCTCAGAAATGGTTGTTAAAAAAATGGATTATGTTTAATGTAAAATAAAAATTGTGTTACAATTTTATTTCACATCCAAGTGGTTTAACCCCATGTGTGGGAGTTGAGTGGGATCCACTTGAACCTAAATCCTCTTGATAGGATATTAGTGAGGTGGGGTCCACATTATCCCCACCCCTTCAATTTCCCTTAACTCCTCTTCCACATTAATGATGCCAACTTATTCCTCCATTAATTTTGACAACTCTAGATTTAATTAATGAAATGAATTCAACTTTTGAATTTTGAGAGGTTTGGAAAAGTTAAAATATAATAAGGTGTAGCTTATTTTATTTTGGGAGTTGCTATGTTGTGATGAGATTTGAGAGAGGAAGAGATCTACACATTGAAGAACTTTATCTTCCTCCATGAAGAACGTGAAGAACACTGACACACCATTCTATCTTCTCTCCACGTCAAAGAAAGGGAGACGTCACTTCCTCCTCAGACGTTCCCCGTCGACATACACGGAGCCTCACCCATGACGTCATTTTCCACAACGTGAGCTTCCTCCATCTTCTTTGAGGTAGGGGTTGTTTTCATGTTCTTGATTATTTCGACGTTCAAAGTTAATATTGGCCGTCTGTTATCAATATAACAAGAGGAGGTCGGACTGCACGAACGCGAACGAACCTCCTCCCCTTTTTGTTGATTGATTTTCCTTCGTGGCTTGAAACAGAGGTGGAACCGTTGCACCGCACGAGGTCGAGAGAACTGCGGCGGAGGAGCGCGGTGCCATCGCGCCGCACCGGTGGAGCCGAAAGAGGCCGCGGCCGGAACCGGGCTGCGGCGGAGGGGTGCGGCGCCGTCGCATGGCGCTGGACAGAAGAAAGCTGCGGCCTCCGGCCGCGGCAGTTCAGCAAGGGGGCAGCTGGAGTTCCAGCCGCCGACGCTCCAGGGGGCGGGACAGGTAGGTCCCGCGACACCCACAAATGGCCAGCCAACGGCCGACCATTTCCGAGAATCTGGAGGGCGAAGCCCCCGGTTTAATTAGGGCGGACCCCACCATTAATGGGGGCTTCCATTTCGAATCGAGGGGGGGAAGCGCCTCCCCCCTTCCGCGTCCGATCAGCGCGCGGGTGCCCGCACCAGACCGGACCGGCTGTGCTGGGCTGGATCTCTCGCACTGTGTCGGACCGCCCGCGCCGGGCCGGGCCGCCCGCGCTGGGCCGGACCCCCACGCCGGGCCGGGCCGCGCCGGATGGGCCAGACCCGTGCCATCCGGGCTGGGCCGCTCACAAACGGGCCGGACCCAGACTCGGGATGGGTCGACCCGGTTCGGGTCAACCCAGGGGGTATTGGTCCGGGTCGGACCGGGCCTGAACCCCTACTTTCGGACAGTTCCGTTGAAACGCCCATAACATGGGATACAAAACTCCGATCGACACACCGTCAGTTGCGTTGGGATCCTTGGATCGATGCGGTCGTTTCGGTATATTACCCTTAGGGTTTTGGAGAACTTTGGGTTTGTCCAGGTTGGTTCGAACACGAAACCAATCGGGCCCTCAGAGCAGAAATGTTTATAACATGAGCTCCGGACGTCCGATTGACGTGCCGTCGACTTTGTTGGATTCCTATTAGTGAGACAGTTATTTTTGATTACTTTTATCGAGGTTTGGATTAAGTTGGAGTACGTTAAGGTTAGTTTTAGCTTAAAAACCAATCGGGCCCCTCGGATGAAAAAGCCAACAACTCTCAGACCGAGCGTCTGATTGACGCACCATATGTCACATTGAGTTCCTTTTGACAAGGCGTAACTTTTGGATACATCAACTCTAGAGTTCATGTCAGTTGATGTATCGACCCCCCCTTGGATCGTGGAGTGGATCCTCCCGGAATTGAGCATGCTGTGTGCAGGAATCCTAAAGCTGACTGCGACTGTGACGATGATGACGACTGTACTGGGATCCTCCGTGGGTTCGGCAGCGACGACGACAGTACTGGAATCCTCCGTGGGTTCGACATTGATGACTAATGTTCTTGTATCCTATGTGGGCCCGGTAGTAATTGACTACTGTTATTGTATCCTATGTGGGTCCGGTAGTATTTGACTCTGTACTTGTATCCTATGTGGGTCTGACAGAGTAGCTGGTCTTGTATCCTTTGTGGGTCAGACAGCTTAGCTGGTCTTGTATCCTATGTGGGTTCGACAGCTTAGATGAATCATTGGTTACATCTAACCATCTCTATCGCCTTACGAAGAAGTATACCTGTGTGAGCTGAGTCTTAACTTACAATCAATATCATCGATATGATTTTTGTGCTTTCCTGTGTGGATTGGGTGGTGCTTTCTTGTGTGGATTGGGTTGTGAATTCCTATGTGGAATGGGTTATGTTATTCCTATGTGTATTGGGTTGTATTTTGGGCTCGTGTGCTGGAGTCAAGCTGGAAGTGATGACTTAGGTATATATATAGGCATATACCTAAGAAGATTTGGTTGTTACTTTGTGATTGTATCTTTCCTTTGTGGTTTATACTTCGTGGATTCTGGGAGACCGTCGGGGGTCTCAGGGTTCCTACTGAGTAGAGTATACTCACCCTTGCACAGGCTATGCCCACACTACGTTGTGTTGGATGCAGACGACAGACATCGCTGATTGAGGTGGGAGCTCGTGGAGCTGGACGGTACCTGGAGGTGGATCACTGGACGGGATGTGCTCGGAGCGGACGACTGGAGCCGAGGAGCAGAGGAGACTATATGTACCCACCCTTCAGGTGGGATTTCCAGAGGATGGCTCGGACTCGCTACTTTACTTTTCAGTTGATGTACTTTCATTTCAACTATACTTTACTTACAGTTGGGTTTGTATTTTTGCCCATTTACCTTCCATCACTTACTTTTGTACTCAGTTTACTTAGTGTTTACTTAGCTTGGGTACTCAGTGGTGTATGTTTACTTTATAAAGGCAATGCCTTCCCTTTTTATTGGGATTTATACCTTTGGTGCTAGTCGCCAGCCCCTGGCCTATGGAAGGCGGGCTTGGGGTAGTCACGGCATGGGCCCCGAGGACGGGTCATGACAAATTGGTATCAAAGGAGTTCGGTTCTACTGCAGAACTCAGGACTCTGATCTTTCTTCTATGTGAAGCAATAGTGTTAAGGGTATTGAGTGTGGTTATCAGTCCAAGGAGTCTAGTGTTAGTGCGGCGGCTGACGTATCCATTCACCAGGACCCTGACTTCTGATTTCAGACTCAATGCACGAAAACATTGATTGCATGTGTGTTTCAAAAGTTTTATTTGTGATTACTCTGTGTTAGCTCACCGGGTATATTTTATTGACCATGGCGCACATGTTTCTTTTCAGGATGGCCCCAAGACGGTATCCAGCTAGGGTTCCGAGCTTTGTGCGAGACGACAACCCACCGAGCGACGAGGCCTCGGTGCAGGACCCTATTATAGTGGAGGCACCGGCGGTACCTCTACCCGCCGAGCCACCGCTGCCACCAGCCCCAACCGCTGAGAGTGCACATCAACTTAGTGCACTGCATGAGTTTCAGCATCAGAGACCGCCCAAGTTCCATGGGGAGACAGACCCTCAGGCAGCCAAGGATTGGATGGAGGCTGGTGTATGAGTTTTCAGGTTAGTGGGGACACCAGCTGACCTCATGGTGATCCTTGCAGTGAGTCTCCTGCACGCGACAGTAGGTAGATGGTGGAGCCTGATGCTCCAGGTGCACAACGAGGAATCTCTTCTTTGGTCAGACTTCGAGAGCCTCTTCCACTCGGAGTTCATACCAGCCACCCTCCAAGCGGTGAACATTCAGGAGTTGCTACACCTGCGGCAGGGAAGCATGATGGTAGCCCAGTACTCGGTCAGTTTTATCGACCTCTTGCACTATTCCATGGACATGGTACGAGACCCATTCTTCCGGACCCAGACCTTTAAGCAGGGACTAAGGCATGAGATCAGGGCATCGATGATCTCCCTCAGTATTCCGAAACTGGCAGGAGTACTGGAGCGAGCCCTACTTGTGGAGAGATTTCTTGCTGAGCCTACACCAACAGCGAGACCTACCGCAGGGCGGCATGTAGCGGAGTCTACTAAAGATGTCAGTCAACATATGTCACAGGGGTCCAAGCGGACCATACCATCAGGTGGATGGCCTCATGATACTGGCTCGGAGGTGCGGGGTACACACAGTAGAGACAGTTATACGAGAGGTAGATAGTGCTATGCATGCGGCGGACAGGGCCACATGGCTCGAGACTGTCCGACCCGCTGTGCAGAGGAGCAGATGAAAATTGAGGGACCACCCAGGAAGAGGCATAGGTTCGACCGTGGAGGTCTGTAGGGAGCAGGAGGACGAGACAGAAGAGCTGGCCGAGCGGCAGGTGTTGGACGATGTTTTGAGACTCTACCACCACCACCACCAGGAGGTACACCCAAACCACAGGGAGATGGCGGACAGAGGCAGGCACAACTTCTGGCAGTGGAGGCCTATGACCACAGAGAACCAGAGATGATTTGAGGTACTATCTGTGTCTACTCCACCCTTACATAAGTTCTTATAGACACAGGAGCGAGTCATTCTTTCATTGCCGCTTCCCTTGTTCGGAGCTCAGAGATTCTGACGGAGCCGTTGGCTCGATCCTTACGGCTAGAGACTCCTACGGGAGCAGACACGACGATTACGCACTGGTGCCGGTAGTGTGAGCTTACTCTAAGAGGCGAGATCTTTGGCTGAGATCTTCTTGTAGCGACGTCGAGGCCTTACAACGTCATCTTGGGCATAGATTTGTTATCTGCGGTTCATGCTCAGATCGACTATATTAGGTGCAAGGTGTGGTGTGTCCGCACCGTGGGGAGAAGGTTCACCTTCACCAGCGAGAAGGGAGCCTTTGCGGCAGAGGATGGACTCATGCAGAGGAGAGGACAGACGATCACTCATCAATTGGCTAGCCTCATCCTAGGATCAGTTGATGTGTGGAGTCTGAGTTTCCCTATTGTGGTGGATCAGTAAGTAGACATTTTTTCTGACGACGTTCCCAAACTACCTCCTCACAGAGAGGTAGACTTCTAAATTGACCTATACCCTAGGAAAACCCCGATATCTACTCCAGCATATCGGATGGCTCCCGCTGAGCTTCGAGAGCTACAGGTACAGCTAGAGGACTTGCAGGGCAAGGGATTTATTCAATCTAGTGTTTCACCCTGGGCTTCTCTGATTTTGTTCGCCAAGAAGGTGGACGGGAGCTTGCGACTGTGTGTCAAATACCGTCGCCTGAACCAGGTGACCATGAAGAACAAGTATCCACTTCCGAGGATCGACGACCTCTTCGATCAACTAAAGGGAGCATGATGGTTCTCGAAGATAGACCTCAGGTCAGGTTATCATCAACTCAGAGTTCGAGACGAGGATGTGCAGCAGACGGCCTTCAGGTGTTGATATGGCCACTATGAGTTCTTGGTTATGCCTTTCGGTGTAACCAATGCTCCAACAGTGTTCATGAGTCTCATGAACAGGATCTTCCAGCCTTACCTCAATCGATTTGTCATAGTCTTCATCGACGACGTATTGATTTACTCGACTACTGAGGAGGAGCACGCCTACCACTTGCGGATTGTACTGGACACACTCTGAGAGCACTAGATTTATGGTAATCTCTCGAAGTGTCAGTTCTGGATACGTGAGGTACACTTCTTGGGACACATCATCTCTGAGACGGGATTTGCGGTGGATCCTATGAAGATCGAGGCAGTGCTAGCTTGGGAGCCACCCAGGAGCGTAACGGGGGTGCAGATTTTCCTAGGTTTGGCTGGGTACTATATGAGATTTGTGCCAGACTTCTCCAGAGTTGCAACACCACTTTCAGCATTGACAAAAAAGGGGAGACCCTTCATGTGGTTAGATAGATGTCGGCAGAGCTTTCAGAAGCTGATACAGAGATTGACCAGTGCACCCATCTTGAGGCTACCGGAGGAGGGAGTAGGGTACGTAGTCTACTGCGATGCATCAGGGACCGGACTCGGGTATGTCCTGATGCAGGAGCGGGCAGTGATCACCTATGGATCATGAAAATTGAGGCAGCACGAGCAGAACTACGCTACCCATGACCTAGAGTTAGTAGCAGTGGTCTTCATCCTGAAGATTTGGTGACACTATCTGATGGGCGAGCTCTTTATAGTCTATTCTGACCAACAGAGTCTCAGGTACATCTTCTCACAGAAGGAACTGAACCTGAGACAACGGTGATAGCTCGAGTTCCTCTAGGACTATGAATTTGAGATAGTCTGTACTCCTGGGAAGGGGAATTTAGTAGCTGATGCTCTCAGCAGTAGGAAAAGCATTCAGCTTCTTGGAGAGGAGACAGAGCAGTTAGCCTCTTTGCAGATATCCTTCATGGATAGAGACAGGGTAGCCTTCTTTCAGTCACTCACAGTCACACCTCCACTTCTTCAGCAGGTCAGAGAGGCACAGCGTGGGGATGTTGACTATGAGACGCGACATGCATAGATTTCCATAGGACATGCACCTGATGGATTCTATTTAGGAGGATAGCACGTCGTCCTTTTCAGAGGGCGTACCATGGTACCGGCTGCATTATAGGAGGAGGTGCTGAGAGAGTTTCACACTTCCCCTTTAGCGGTACATCAAGGAGTGGCAAAGATGTACTAGGATCTCAGACGATAGCACTGGTGGATGGGTATGAAGAAGGTTGTGGAAGAGTTCGTTTCTCGATGCCTCACCTGTCAGCAGGTGAAGGTGGAGCACTAGGTAACAGCAGGCTTAGTATAGCCCTTGGAGGTCCTGGAGTGGATGTGGGATGGGATATCTATGGATTTCGTGACTGGAATTCCACGTACTTCCAGAGGTCACGACTCCATTTGGGTGATTGTCGACCGACTCACCAAGTTGGCCCACTTCTTACCCATCAGAGAGCAGGGCTCAATGGAGAGCTTGAGATGCCTCTATGTTCAAGAGATCATACGAATTCATGGTGTCCTATCATCTATCATCTCCGATTGAGATGTTTGATTTACTTCCTAGCTTTGGAAGGGGTTTCAAGAGGCATTTGGGACGCAGATACGCCTGAGCACCGCCTTTCACCCTCAGATGGATGGTCAGACAAAGAGGACCATTCATACTCTCGAGGACATGCTCTGTGCATGTGTTCTAGACTTTGGTCGCAGTTGGGAGGATCACCTACAATTGGTGGATTTTGCGTACAAAAACAACTACCACCCCACCATTGGGATGACACTATATGAGGCATTGTACGACCGACCTTGCAGATCACTTCTATGCTGGACATACCCTGGGGAGTCAGCACTTTTGGGACCAGAGATAGTCTAGGCCACGACAGAGATGGTCCAGGTCATCTAGGAGTGGATGAGGATAGCTTAGAGCCGACAGAAGTCTTATGCTGACAGGAGGCGAAGACCACTAGAGTTCAAGGATGGCGACCATGTTTTCTTACGAGTCTCACCTCGACGTGGATTATAGAGATTTGGCCGGGGTAGCAAGTTATCTCCGCGCTTCATCGGACCATTCCAGGTTCTCAGTAGGATAGGCGAGGTGGCTTATCATCTAGCTCTACCACCTTAGTTGCACCGGGTGCATGACACCTTCCACGTATCTCAGCTGAGGAGATACGTGCACGACCCAACTCATATCATTGACCATGGGGAGCTGGACATTGATGACAGGGTGACTTTTGCGGAGGTCCCGATGGAGATTGAGGATCGACAAGAGCGGGTCCTATGTGGGTTGTCGATTCCTCTAGTACACATCAGGTGGAAGCACGGGAACCTCTAGGAGAGCACTTGGGAGCGGGAGGCTCAGATGCATGAAAAATACCCTCATTTGTTTCCTTAGTTTGTGATGTATCTTTATGGGGACATAAATCCCTGAGGCGGGAGTAATGTAAAGACCCTTAAATTTCAAGGGATTTTATTTTTTTATAAATTCTTCGGGATTTTATGAGTACTCAGTTTCTAACGGAACTTGATTCTAAGGCCCGGTGTGCCTGGAATCAATTTCTAAAGTTTATCTCGGGTACGTTCAGTGAACGAACGAGCGAGTTTTTATAACTTTTGAAACGGTGCTCGGAATCGAAATCTGAGGGCACCGATGAAACCGTAGCACCATTAATTTCTTAAGAAGACCTTTTCTGGAGTTATGTTTTCTTGGGAAGAGTTGTTAAAAAAATGGATTAAGTTTAATGTGAAATAAAAATTGTGTTACAATTTTATTTCACATCCAAGTGGTTTAACCCCATGTGTGGGAGTTGAGTGGTATCCACTTGAACCTAAATCCTATTGATAGGATATTAGTGAGGTGGGCCCCACATGATCCCCACCCTTTCAATTTCCCTTAACTCCTCTTCCACATTAACGATTCCAACTTATTCCTCCATTAATTTTGACAAATCAAGATTTAATTAATGAAATGAATTCAACTTTTGAATTTTAAAAGGTTTGGAAAAGTTAAAATAAAATAAGATGTAGCTTATTTTATTTTGGGAGTTGCTGTGTTGTGAGGATATTTGAGAGAGGAAGAGTTCTACACTTTGAAGAACTTCATCTTCCTCCTTGAAGAACGTGAAGAACACCGACACGCCATTCTATATTCTCTCCACATCCAAGAATGAGAGACTTCGCTTCCTCCTCGGATGTTCCCCGTCGACGTACACGGAGCCTCACCCGCTATGCCATTTTCCGCAATGCGAGCTTCCTCAAACTTCTTTGAGGTAGGGGTTGTTTTCACGTTCTTGATTATTTCAACGTTCAAAGTTAATATTGGCCGCCTATTATCAATATAACGGGAGGAGGTTGGACCGCAAAAACACAGTCGAACCTCCTCCCCGTTTTGTTGATTGATTTTCCTTCGTGGCTTGAAATGGAGGCGGAACCGTTGCACCGCACGAGGTCGAGAGAACCGCGGCTGGAGCGGGCCGCGGCGGAGGAGCGCGGTGCCACCGCGCTGCACCAGTGGAGCCGAAAGAGGCCGCGGCTGGAACCGGGCCGTGGCGGAGGGGCATGACTTCGTCGCACCGCACTGGAGTGCCATGGAGGGCCGTGGCCAGGGCGGGCCGTGGCGGAGGGGCGGGGCACCGTCGCGCGGCGCCGGACAGAAGAAAGCTGCGGCCTCCAGCTGCGACGGTTCAGCAAGGGGCGGCAAGACTTCCGGCCGCTAGCGCTCCAGGGGGGCAGGACCAGCAGGTCCCACGGTAGCCACAAACGGCCGGCCAACGGCCGGCCGTTTCCGAGAAACCAGAGGGTGAAGCCCCCAATTTAATTATGGCGGACCCAACCATTAATGGGGGGCGTCGTTTCGAATCGAGGGGGGGGGGGGGCAACACCTCCCCCTTTCCACGCCCGCTCAGCGCGCGGGTTCCCGCGCGGGGCTGAGCCACGCCGTCTAGGCCGGACCCTTGCCAACCATGTCGGGCCTCACCCAACCGGGCCGGACCCGGACCCGAGTCGGGTCTCCCCGGTTCGGGCCGACCCAGGGGGTATCGGGCCGGGTCGGACCAGGCCCGAAGCCCCTACTTTCGGACAGTTCTGTTCAAACATCCATAACTTGGGCTACAGACCTACAATCGACACACCGTCAGTTGAGTTGGGATCCTTGGATCGAGATGGTCATTTTGGTATATTACCCTCAGGGTTTCAGAGAACATTGGGTATGGCCGGCTTGGTTCTAGCACAAAACCAACCGGGCCCTCGGAGCAGGAACGCTTATAACTTGAGCTCCGGAAGTCCGATTGATGGGCCATTGACTTTATTGGATTCATCTTAGTGAGAAGGTTATTTTGGATTACTCCTATAGAGGTTTTAATGTAGTTAGAGTACGGTCGGGTTGGTTTTAGCTTAAAAACCAACCGGGCCCCTGGGACGAAAAAGCCAATAACTCTTAGACCGAGCGTCTAATTGACGCGTCGTCTGTTGTGCTGAGTTTCTTTTGATGAGATGGAACTTTGGGATACATCATCTCCGGACTTCATGTCAGTTGATGTATCGAACCCCCTTGGATCGTGGAGTAGATCCTCCCAGAATCGAGCATTCTGTGTGCAGGAACCCTAGAGTTGGCTGCGACTGTGACGATGATGACGACTGTCCTGGGATCCTCCGTGGGTTCGGAAGTGATGACAACCGTATTGGAATCCTCTGTGGGTTTGACGGCGATGACTACTGTTCTTGTATCCTATGTGGGTCCGGCAATTCTTGACTACTGTTCTTGTATCCTATGTGGCTCTGGTAGTATTTGACTCTGTACTTGTATCCTATGTGGGTCCGGCAGAGTAGCTGGTCTTGTATCCTTTGTGGGTCTGACAGCTTAGATGGTCTTGTATCCTATGTGGGTCTGACAGCTTAGATGAATCAGTGGCTACATTTGATCATCACTATATCCTTACGAAGAAGTATACCTGTGTGAGCTGAGTCTTAACTTACAATCAATATCATCGATATGATTGTTGTTCTTTCCTGTGTGGATTGGGTTGTGCTTTCCTGTGTGGATTGGGTTGTGAATTCCTCTGTGGAATGGGTTATGTTATTCCTGTGTGGACTGGGTTGTATTTTGGGCTCATGTGCTGGAGCCGAGCTAGAAGTGATGACTTAGGTATATGTATGGGCATATACCTAAGTAGAGTTGGTTGTTACTTCGTGATTGTATCTTTCCTTTTTGGTTTATCCTTCGTGGATTCTGGGAGACCTTAGGGGGTCTCGGGGTCCCTACTGAGTAGTTTATACTCACCCATGCATAGGCTATGCCCGCACTACATTATGTTGGATGCAGACGACAGATAACGCTGATTGAGGTAGGAGCTCATGGAGCTGGATGGTACCTGGAGGTGGATCACTAGACGGGATGTGCTCGGAGCGGATGGCTGGAGCTGAGGAGCAGAGGAGACTATCTGTACCCACCCTTCAGGTGGGATTTCCAGAGGATAGCTCGAACTTGCTACTTTACTTTTCAGTTGCTGTACTTTCATTTCAGTTGTACTTTA
Source organism: Viscum album (assembly GCA_963277665.1). Lineage (NCBI taxonomy): Eukaryota > Viridiplantae > Streptophyta > Magnoliopsida > Santalales > Viscaceae > Viscum > Viscum album. Next base: position 1,409,061,836 of record OY728135.1, read on the forward strand.
CTTACAGTTGGGTTTGTATTCTGGCCCATTTACTTTCCATCACTTACTTTTGTACTCAATTTACTTAGTATTTACTCAGCTTGCGTACTATGTGGTGTATGTTTACTTTATAAAGGCAATGCCTTCCCTTTTTATCAGGATTTACTCCTTTGGTTCTAGTCACCAGCCCCTACCTTATAGAAGGCGGGTTTGGGGTAGTCACGGAACAAGCCCCGAGGACGGTTCGTGACAAATATATTATGATGTTTATTCCAAGTATAACCGTGATGGTTATTTCAAGTGTAATAAATATGGTTACTCCAAGTATAATAGCGATGGTTATTCCAAGTGTAACTATAAGGGTTATTCTATATGTAAGAGATATATGATAATGATTACTTAAGTAAAATATATGTATAAACCTAGGTAATTATATAATATATCACTTTCACTGTTTTATTCATCATAAAAATATTAAGTAATTTTTAATCAATAAATGAAATAGTTTTAAAAAACTATTTTCTTATAAGGTTTTAATTAATAGTTTAATCTCTAAATTTTATAATTTGAAATAGGAAAAATGAATTTCATTTTTGAAATCAGAATATGAAAATTTTCTCTGGGTGACATTTTGTGATTTTTCTGGAATTTTTTTAGTAAATAGTGAACAGTACATTTTCCTTCAAAAAAAGTAATTTAAAAGTACTAATATGTTATGAATATGATTTCAAGTAACATAATTATTATTTAGTTTTATTTAATACACTAAATTTATTTTTATTCATCATTATATTGGATTTTAGTATAAGTTTATTTTTGGTTTTAGAAATCATATATTTCTTAAAACCATTTTAAAATGCATAAAATTTATCCTTTGTAATTAATTAAGATATTAAATTATTATGAATATTTTAAATTAATTTTTCTTATTATTTATCAATAACTATTAATATATATTCTTCTAATTATTATTTTTAAACGTAGAGTAAATATAAAATCTTCTTTTTCTTGAATAATAAACATCTTGAAGACCCTCATTTTCATCGTATCTATGGGTTTTAATTTAAAATTAATTTTGAATATTATGTGAATTTAATTTAGTATAACTAATTATATATTTAGAATAATAATGATTTATATTTAATAATAAGTTCTAATTAATTTTTTACCATAATTAATTGTGAAAATAGTAGAAATTTATTATCGTGTTAAAGGGAAAAACAGATTTAAAACATATTAAACTAAAAAGGTAAGGGATAAAATGAGAGTTTTTTTTTTCTAAAATCTATTTCATTTTCATATTTATACCTTAAAATTTATATTTCTAGAGAATACCCAATTTTTACCCTTTTTACTTTTGAAAAATGTGGGTATACCTTTTTCTTTTCAAAAATTACAAGTGTTCCACTCACCTCAGTTATAAAAGGTCACCATTATCCTCTCTTATTCACATGATAAAACCATTTTGGTTCTTCCAATACCTTTAAAAATCACATCCCAAATTCCATTACTTCATCCTAGGATCCTTTTTTGGTTATAAATCCACTCTAGTAATACCTTACATATAATCATAAAGATGATGTCCGCGAAGTGGAAAAATACCTGACTATGCATTTTTATTTTATTTCTTCTTCGACCTCCTTTAAATATTTTTCAATTTTTATAATATAATAACAATATTATATTAAATATACTGAGATTTTGTTTTTTTATGTTAATGACATATACAAATCTCCTCTTCCCTAAAATGGGAAATGATGACATCACTTGTGTGTGCGGTGGATTACCGCCTCACAACCCAATATGACACATTTTCCATTAAGTACTCTCATGGTTGGGTATTATAATGGATAAAATTCAAATATATATATGTTATATTAATAAAATAATTATTCCACTTGATTTATTATATCATATATGCATATTTTTGATTCCATTCTGTATGGGATACGATAATGTTTCTCGTGTGTATGGTAGACTACCGCCTTACGAAGCGATATGATTCGTTATAAAATATAGATTTTCATAAAAGGTAATAAGGATAAAGTTAATGAATATATATGATATACATGACATATTTATGATATTCATGACTTATTTATCATTATTATAAGATAATATATCATTTTATTTCTTAATGGTTCACTCAATAAAGAATGATAACATCATTCGTGTACGTGTGGACTACCACCTCTACCAAGATATGTGACCCTATTTTCATCATGTCACAACATGGATGATATATATTATAATATTTAAATAAATAACATGGTATATATTATATTCTAATCATTCTATAAATATAAAATATTACTTACCTCCTATCCATAATAATTGTTGAAAAATATAAACTTTACTCATGCATACGTATGACCTACCATCTCCATGATCATAACGTATTTCATTTTTCAAAACCTTATTCCATGATTGGTATTAAAAGTATATTTTTTTATAATATTATTCCATCTTGGAATATGGTGTATCTTATCATAATGTGTAGGCTTCTGATTGAATTGGGTATTATGGTTCCTCACACTTGGAGGGAAGGAAATTTTGATGCGGACTATTTGGCTAGTAAAGGAGACATGGAAGAGCCAACCATTGTACTAGTTCTCTTCCCAATGATACTAACCTCATTGTCTAGGGAGATTCCCTAGGTCTGCATCACTTCCTCTCACTTTAGATTACCCTACTTATATCATTCTTCAATATTTTTATAAAAAAATAATATTCTGTCAGTATAAATATGATAACTATGTAATAATTATTTTTATGGATATGTTTAAATAAGGTCCTCATTAACCATAGTCAACCTACCAAAATCATTTTTGACACATAATCTAAATATGGTCAAAAGATCTGATTCAAAGTTACTTGACTATGAAATTGTGTATAACATGGTTATAAATGAAATTAATTGAATAATTTTTTTTAAAAATTATCATAAGAAATTAAATAATTAACATAAGTTTATTATTTTTTAATACGAATAAAGTATGTGATGAATCAATTCAAAGTAAGATACCCATTCTCAATTTTATTTTGTTGAAGAATATTTTAATTTTAAGCAACTATATTCATTTTTTTGTAGTATATACACCCCCTTTGACTTATTATATCATTAATTTATCTTGTATCATGGTATTTAATGATTTGTAAATGTTATTACTTCATGGGGAATATGATTCATGTGTTTTCCAAGTGTTAGGGGACTTATATTTTAAAAAAATACTCTTTTTTATGTTTTCTTTCCAACACTTTCCATTCCATTCACTTGTTTTTAAAATTATTTTATGAAAATTTATTTATAAATATAAAATATTAATAATTTAATTTTTATGTCTATTTTTTTACTTTATATAAATGTTTTTCAAAATAAATCTTTCTATGTGTTTTATATGGAACGTTTTGACAAACAACAAAAGGATTTTTTTATTTTATTGTATATGGTGACAACACATTTTCCACTACCGAAACCAGTATTTGATGTTTGGATCCCATTATAAGTTTTTATTTTTTATTCAAATTTAAAAATACATCAATTTTTTTGGTATTTTAGTATTTAAAATAAAATTTTCAAAATAAAATGATTTTTTTGGTATTGAAAATGGATTTTTAAATGAAAATGGTATTTTGATATCTTAATGTGATTTTTTACGAGTTTAAAATAATTTTTAAAATGTTTTCTGATGAAAAAGTTAAAGAATAAAAGTTTTTATTTATGATATGGTTCTTGAACATTATACAATATTAATTAGTGTGCTCAAATTGTGTCGTGTGAGCCCATTATAGCTTATATGATGGGTGTTCCCATATAGTGTTGGGTGAGCCTATTATAGATTAAATGATGGGTGTACCTAGATAGTTCTCCAATTAATTGGGTAATGATTATGTTCTCTAGTGAATTATATTGTATGTTTTCCATATGTTTATTCTAATATATAGGGATTTTTTAAGTGTTCAGTAAGGGTTCTATGATATGATTTCCCAAGGAACCAATATGACCTTTCTATACTTGTTAATGAGTTCTCATGGAAATCATTTTTTTCAAATGTTAATAGAAATGGCATTTTTAAAATAATGATAATTCAATTTCTATGTAAAAAGATATTTTTTTAGAATTCATTTTTCATGTTTTTTTCATTTTTTTTCTAGACAAATGATCTTCTTCTTTTTGTGACCCTTAATGATTTTTTTGTCTTCGCATGTTTTTAAAATGTTTTTCATGGTATTTAATTATGGGTAAGGTAAAGGAAGAGGTCAAGTTAAAATTTTTGATGATAGTTCATTAAAATAAATCTTATTTTTTTTAAACTTTTTATATGGTGAGAAAAATGGACATCGATTGAAATTTTCCATTTTGTGTTTTATGTTTTTTTATGTATGAGTTATGACCTAATTATATAAAACTATTAACATAAAATGTTCCTAAAATGAATGATAATTAATTATCAAATTAAAAATAATGTTTATATATGATTGTCCTTTGTCTTTATATTTGGTCTGAGATAAAGGATTAAAAATCTTTAGAGGTTAGGATAATGTTAATATCATTCCATTTAAAGATTATACTTTATATTTTTATTGACATTATATTGTATTATAAGACTAACATGTTGATTCATATAAAATATTCTTAATAAGAATGGTTTTATATGGATGAAATAGGGAAGTTTTAGTGTGAATACACCAAGAGGAAAATATTCTTCCAAATCAGCATCCTAAGATGGTTGGAATTGGAATATAACAACTTGTTGCAGTGATGGATTAGTTTAGACAAGCTATAAATGGTGGTGTTATCCATGCCAAAGTGAAACCCAATATACCAAAAAGAAACATTTCAATAGTGTGTCATTTAATTATTCAACATCCCTCATCATTAAGTGGATTATTTACCATATAGTAACCTAAGGATGGTTTATTTCTCCAGAACAAGATATTTAAAGTCATGGGATGTTTATAATGTGAAAAGGTAACTCCTATTGTTTATAATTTTTTAGGTTAAGCTGATCGACGTTTATCATCAAAAATTAATTCTAGAGAGAAATATGATTTTTATCAAATGGAGTGAAAAAAATTAAGGATCTTTCTCTTTATTAATATTACCCAAATTTTGTCCAACCCTAGATAGAAAAAGGAATCCTATAATTTAGGTAAAAAGATGAAGATTTTATGGCCATATATGAATCCAATTTTACAAGACTTTCCTTTCCTGTACTAGATTCTTTTCAAGACACTGATATTAAAATTAATAGATTTTACTCACGACTAAAACCAAGTTTACAAAGAGATTTGGCTGCATGTGAATTTAAAAGATATGATAGTTTCATTTTTTGTTCTAAAAAATATGATTTAGATTTTTATGACACTTATGTGCCTCATGAGGATGAAATTAAGAAGCAATCATGAAGACAGTGGTGGGGAAGTATACAAAAATGAAATACGGAGGTAAGATAATGATGTTCCCATTATAGAGTAAGTATGGTGAAAAGAACCATATAGAATGTCTTATGAAATTAGTGAAGTGTTATCAATGTGGAATATTTTCCCACATGGAATGTGATTGTAAGAAAAAGTATCCTAAAGAATTAATGAAGGGGTAACTGATAGCCACCCATTGGTGAGGTATTTTAGTTGTAATTAGTTGGGTTATTATGCTAATGTGTGACCCAAGATAGTAACTTGGGATGGAAATCATCAATATTAGAAGAAAAAGGATGTGCAAAAATATTTTACTACTACTATGGTTGATGTTGGTCCATCAAATGAGGAGGTGATAGGTGTGTTACATGTGTATTAAAATTATACCAATACCCTGTTTGACTATGGATCTTCACATTGCTGAATTTTATGTAAATATCAAATAAAATTGTTAATACCACCTCATTAAAGTAAAATATAACTTTTGGTGAAAACTCCAAGTGGAATTATTATAAAAATTCATATTTATAATAATATTTATATTTTTATACATGGGTGGTTCATTCTTATAAATCATGTTGAACAAGCCATAGTATAGTTTGATATCATTTTGGGTATAGATTGGATATCAGTTAATCTTTCTAAGATAGTTTAAATAGATAGAGAAGTTTTATCCAATGATACCATGCCTTTGATAACATACCAAGAAGTTGAAAAATTGATTACATATGATAATGAATATTTCATAGCTCATATTGTTATAAATAAAGAAAATATTCATATTTGTGATGTTCCAATAGTTAATGAATACATGGATGATTTTATGGATGAATTTTCTAGTGTTATTTTTGACCAAGATATTAAGTTTACTATCGACTTAGTTCTTGATACTAAGAATATTTTTAAACCCTCTTATCAAATGGTTCAACCAAAACTTTTCGAAATGAAAATAAAATTGAAAGAGTTATTAGATAAAGGTTTCATTTGAACTTACACTTTACCATGTAATGATCCTAAAAATAAAGATGGTTTAATGAGAGTATTAATTTATTATAGATCCTTGAATAACATCATTGTTAAAAAAATTATCATTTTCCTCATATATCTAATTTATTTGATTATCTCCAAGGAGCATAGTATTTTTCAAAGGTTAACCATGTTTTGTGTTCCATCATCTATAGTTGAAGGCAGATTACATTCCAAACTCTGCATTTTAGACTAGATATAGGCACTATGAGTTTTTAGTTAAGCTATTTGGGTTATCCATTGCACCTTATGTATTTATGGACCTTTTGAATAGATATTTTTTATGAGTTCATGGAAAAGTATGTGGTTGTTTTTATTAATGAAATTTTGGTATATTCTGAAATTAATGAGTTATATGAAACAAACATAGGTATTTTATTTCAAACCATAATAGAAATGGAAAGATATGGAAAAAAATGTTAAGTGAGAATTTTTATTACAAAAAATTTATTTCCTTGGAAACATTTTTTTATAAAGATGGAATAATTGCTGACCATTCTAAAAAAGGTTTTTGATGAATTGAAAATACCCACAATTATAATAGGGACTCTTAGTTTTCATGGATTATCATGCCACTACTGACAGTTTGTTGTAAACTATCTTCAATTTTCTAGCCCACCGATAATTTTAACTCAAATTGGAGATAAAATTACCTGCACAAAATAATGTGATGATTGTTTCTAAGAACTAAAAATAATATTGGTGGATTCCCTAGTTTTGGATCCGCCTTCCAAAATAGTGAATTATTTTATCTACAATGATTCTTAATTGAATATACTTGGTTGTGTCATAATTCAAAATGATCAGGTAATTTCTTATTCTCCACATCAGCTGAAACCTCATGAGTTAAATTACTATACAAATGATTTGGAATTAGATACTTTGGTTTTTATTTAAAAATCTGGAGGCATCATTTTTATAGAGTAAAGTGTGATATATATACTGATATCAAATGTTTTAAGTATAAATTCACTCAAAATGAATTTAATATGAGATATAAAAGATGTCTATAATTGATCAAGGATTATGATTAAATGATTAATTACCATATTTGAAAAAATGAATTTGTTGATGATTTGAGATGATAAAATATTAATAAATTAAACATGTTACAATTGGAACATGATATATTGGTTAATTATTTGATAAATTTTGGCCTATAAGTTGTGAATGTCGGGACATCCATTGTTTTGATTTAGGTTCCAGTCAATCAACTTTTCTAAAAATAATTAAAAATGTTTTGAAGGAGGGTTATTATTTTTAGGAACATGTAGAATCTGTTGAGAATGGTAAGTTTCATGATTTTAATATTGATGAATCAGGGTTTCACAATTTGGATAAAGATTATTTATACCTTTTGATACCCAGTTGAAGAAAGAGTTGTTATGTAAAGCTCATAGATCTCCCTTTTTCATTCATCTGGGCATCACAATGATATAAAAATACCTTAGCTAGTATTAATGGTGGGATAGAATGAAAAGAGACTTTAATGACTTTACTATGATTTTTTTACTTGTTAGCAGGTTAAATCAAAATGATGAATATCAAAGGGAAATTTTCAACCATTTCCAATGATTAAGCGCTAATGGGTAAATATATTTATGGATTTTGTGGTGGGATTACCAAATAATTCTTAGGATAAAAATGTGATTTTGGTTATTGTTGAATGATTAACTAAATAAACACATTTACATCCAATTATAGAGATTATATATTCATATCATACTTGTTTATTGTGTCTAATGAAGATATTCAGGTAACATGGTGTGGATCTCTCTACTATTTTAGTCTGTGATCAAAGGTTCACATATAATTTTTGGAAAATACTTTAGAAGTAATTGGGTGCTAAATTAAATTTAAGCACATATTTTCATCCTCAAATTGATTTTCATTCTTATTGAATAAATCATACCATAGAAGATATGATTCATTCCAGTTCAATGGATTATTAAGGATTTTGGGATCAATATCTCTATTTGGATGAGTTTTCTTATAATAATAGTTTTCATTGTAGTATACAGATGGAACCATTTGAGGAATTATATGAAAAGTAGTGTAGAACAACATATTTTTTGGATGATGTGGGAGAAATGAATTTTATTGGGAAAATCTAGTTCCGATTATTTATAATAGATATAAAGTTTTGTTGAATAAGGTGATTCACGAGGTTAATGTTTTATGGAAAAACCATACAGTTGAAGTGGAAACACATGAATCTAAAAATGATATGATTGAATGATATCCCCATTTGTTTAATAAGTGAATATAACTTTGGGTATATAATTTTAAATATTAGGGAATAATTTAACAACCCATGTAATGATAGAATAAATCACTTTCATGATTTTATTCATCAAATTTTTTAAAGTAAATTTTAAATAAAAAATGAACCATTTTTAACAGAACTCTTCTCATATAAGGTTTCATTTTAAAATTTTATTTCTAAGTTTTATAATTTAAATTAATAAAATTAAATTTCATTTATGATATCAGAATATCCAAATTTACTTTTGGTGAAATTTTGTGATTTTTCATAAAATATTGATTTTTCAGTGAATAGTTAAAAATACATTTTCTATTTAATAAATTGAGTAATTTAAAAGAACAAATATGTTTTGAATGTGATTTAAAGTAAAATAATTATTATTTATTTATATTTAATCAACATAAATACTTTTGAATCAAATTTATATTGGATTTTAGTATAAGTTTGTTTTTCCATAGAAAGATGGTATTTTTCTTAAAATTGTTTTAAAATGTATAATAATTATCCTTTTTAATTAATTAAGATAATACATAAAAGGGAATGTTTACAAATAAATTTTTATATTATATATCAAATAATTTTAATTTAAATCCATTCTATGATTATTATTAATCATATAGTCAATAGGAAATCATTTTTTTCATGAAAAATACACTTCATGAAAACCCATTTTTTTGTTGTGTCTCCCGGTTTAGTTTTATATTTAATAATTAGTGAATTAAATATGGAAAAATAGATTTAATATTTTTAATCATATTTATAAATATGTTATAATAAGTTCATCATAATTTTTTTCCAAGATGAATAGTATTAACAGTAAAAATTAATTATAGCGGTTAAGGTAAAAACAGATTTATTAGGGGTTAAACTAAAAAGATAAGGGGAAAATGAGATTAAAAATTGTGTAAAATATATTTTATAACCATATTTTGACATTAAAATTTCTAATTATATATAATAATATATTATTTATCCCTTTGATATTTTAAAAATGTTGGTGCACTTGTTTTGTTTCAAAAATTACAAGAGTGCAACTCCAGTCACTTATAAAAGGCCACCACTCACCTCTCTTATTCACACCATAAAACCATTTTGGAATGGAAAATACCTACCAAAATAACTTAATAACTTCCATCCAATAATCCTATAATCCATATTTTTAAAAAAATACATTCTAGGAATACTTTACATAAAATCCTAAAGAGTGCTTTGAGAAGAGGTAAAATTACTAACACAACTATGCATTTTGGTATTCTATCTTCTTCCATCTAATTCAAATCAAATTCATTTATTATTTTATAATAAAAAAATTATCTCCCACATATTTTTAATTTATTTATATTATGGGATTTTTCTATATCAATCCCATATTCAATCAAATGGGAAACGATAACGTCACTTGAGTGTACGACAGACATCCACCTTGTGAACCAATGTGACAAGTTTTCCATAAAAACCTCTCATGGTTGGGTATTATGATGGATATAAAGTATCTATATGATATTAGTAACATACATATAAACATGGAGTAATTATATCCTATATAATATTTTTATTTTCCATTCTGTAGAGGATACTATAACGTCACTTGTACGTACGGAGGGCTACTACCTTGCCAAGCGATGTGATTCGTTTTTCTAAAAAGATTTACATGGAAGGTAATAAGGATTAACTGAATGAATATATGTAATATAAAATTAATAAATATGATATAAATTTGATTTTTATCATTCCAAAATTCTAATATATAATTTTCTTTCTTAGCTTTGCATTCAATGAAAATTATAACGTTGTTTGCATATGTGTGGACGACGGTCATCACGAAGCGATGTGACTATATTTTCATAACCACACCACATTGATGATATATATAAGTATATTTAAATAAATAATATTGTTTATATTATATTATTATTATTATTTTAATATAAAATATTACTTACCACATTTCCATAATGATCTTTGAAAATGAAAAAGTTACTCTTGTGTACGTATGACCTACCTTTTCCATGATCGTAACGTAGTCCATTTGTCATAACTATATTTCATTATTAGTATTAAAAGTATAATTGATGTATAAATATGATAAATATGTCATTATTATTGATAGGTATGTGTTTCAATAATGACCTCTTTGACCATAGCCAACCTACCAAATTCATTTTTGACACATAAGTCGAATATAGTAAAAAAATGACATAAACATAATTGATTAAGTAACTATATATAACATGGTAATAAGTGAAATAAAAAGAATAATAAACTTGAAAAATATTCTTAACTATCTAAATAAATAACATAAGTTTATTATTTAGTAATATAAATAACAAACATGAAAAATCAAACTCGAGATAAGGGACATCATCTCAATTTCCTTTCATGGAGGCATATTTTGATTTTATGCACCTATATTCTTTTATGAGATGTATATATAGTAACTTTGACATGTTATATCATGAAGTTCTCTATTATCATGGTATTTAATGTTTCTTAATCTTAATTCCTTAATGTTGATTACTATTCAATGGTTCCTAAGTGATAAGGGACTTTTCTTTAAAAAAATATTCTTTTAATGTTTTCCTTATAACTATTTCTCTTCCATGTCCATGATTTTGAAATTATTTTATGAAAGTTTTAAAATGGACATCAATGTTATTTAAAGTAAACTTTATTTACCTTTTTTACATTATATCCAATTTTCAAAATGATTCTTTTTTACTTGTTTTATATAGAACTTTTTGACGAACAAAAAAAGGAATGTTATATTCTAATGTATATGGAGACAATGAATTTTCAAAAACTATAACCATTTTTTGATGTTTGGATTCCTTTACAAGATTTTATTTTTTATTCATAGAAAATACTACACTATTTTTTGGGATTTTTATATTTAAAATGGGTTTTCAAAAGAAATTGTTAATTTGGTATTGAAAATGGGGTTTTAAAAGAAAATAGTATTTTTATATCTAAAAGTGATTTATTATGTTTTTAAAATGGGTTTTTCAATGTTTTATTATGTAAAAGTGCAATAATTTAAAAAATATTCCTGATATGGAACATGAGAATTATACATGATAAATGGGTTTAGTTGGGTTTTGGCTTAGTGGTAAGCTCTCTATAATTCTATATGAAAAATGGGGGTTCAAAATCCATTAGGTGTAGGGTACTATAGTAGTACTGTAGCATCAGCAGGTACTATAGCAGTAGCGGGCACTATAATGGCGGCATGTCACTATAGTGGCGGCAGGACACTGTAGCAGCGGTGGGTATTGTTGAAGGTGGGTACTATAGCATTACTATTCACAGAATGGTTCTAGGGCCAAAAAATTTGGGCCTACAGGCCATGTAATGGGCTATATGCCCACTAGAGATTTAGGCTATGTAACGGGTCTTCCTCTACCTAGTTTAAAGAGGACTTTGCTTTTCATTAATAATAAAATGATGTTTCAGCACCAACCTTTAAAAAAAGTCTATGAATAATGATTAAGTTACTATTTTAAATTTTTTAATGAATCATAATTAATAAATGATGGTAGAGGTGGTGAACATAAATACTTCACTAGACGTTGCTAATAAATTTTATGAAATAATTCTATAATTTTACACTAATAAAGAGTAATCAACATGAGTCAATGAACCACATTTCATTTTAGTATATGGATTTAATTGAGGGAAGATCATATGGGAATAATTTATCACAATTAAGGACAATATGGATTACTCCATTGATAACCATATAAAAATGATCTATAGATTGATGAATTTTCCATCATATTGAAATTACAAAGGGTGTATGGATATGGAAAGGTAAAATGTTCCTAGAATGGTTTTGTGATGTCCTATGTTGTTTAAATTTATATTGGGATTATTTAGTCATTTGGAATATATATTCCTATGGTATATTCATAAATATTGGATAAAATTGATTTTTAGATAATTTTTATTATTATAAGGTTAACTGAAAGAAATTAAATAATCAATTAAAGTAATCATTATATGTGATTGTTAAAATATTCCCATGGTATGGTTAATATAAATAGAAAAAATCACATTATGAGATTTAGGTGGAAAGATAGAAGTTGCAACATCATATATTAAAATTATACTTTATAAGCCGCATTTATTTGAGATTGGTATGTAGTAAGGAACACACTATTTTCCCCTTCATTGATCCCAAAATTAACTTCAACAAATATGACTTAAAAAAATTATCTTTGGAAGAAGTTGAAGCTCATGGAAGTCACTATGAGATCTATACTAGCTGAATTACCAACTATGACTACACCCATATATCATCCATGATTAAGGGAATATGTAGAGGTCATGATGTATTTTTTATATATTTACAGATATTATTGACATGAAATTACTAAAGTGATAATTTATGTTTAAAAAAATGAATTCTATAATTAACATAATTACATTTATTATTATACAAAATGTATTTTTATTAAATATATAATATTTAAATATTAATTTAGTTAAATATATTTCTTATATATATATATATATATTATTCATTCATGTAATGTTTAGTCATTGATAAGAAAAAAACTAAAATGATATAATGTTTTAAAAGTTATTTTCTCCAAAAGTTATTTTTCTTTGTGTGTCGCATTCTAAAGCTCTCTTTGAGTGAATTATATTAATTGTTAGTAATTTAGGCTATAATTGTTCTGATAATATGTTAATATGTATTTATGTAAGTTTTGAGGATTAAGGTATTGTTATAAAAACATCCATAAATATTTTTGATGATTGATGTGTTGTTATTTGATATCAAAGGATCAATGTCATGGATGTAACATTATAAACAACAATATTATAATGTGGACTTATGAAGAGCTTGAAAAAAATAATATTTTTCATGATGATTTGATTAGAATTTTATATTTTAATTTTATGGTGAAATATTATTTAGATAAATATTTTTTGGCCTATATTAAAAACTAGTTCAAACTATAAACCTATCAAGGACACATGAAACCACTACATAGGTGGGAATTCATGTCAACCCACTATCCCATAAAGGTTAATCAAAGAATATTTCCCATAAGGAGGCTCCTAAAAAAGGAAGGATGCATTGTCCTCACATGGTGCGCTTGGTGGAACGTAGGGGTAAGAGGGTGTGGCCCACCCCATGTATGTGTGTGATGTGCGTCAGGGTGTCGCCCCAGTGTCAGTTCAGATGGGAGATGAAGCAATGAGTATTATTATAGATATACATTATGAAGAAATAATTGATGATATATACACAACATAATAATATTAATTCTCCATATTAAAATATATTTAATGAACCATGGACATCTAATGTAATTTATCTAGCCTGTTGGATCGATACTATAGTGTCATATTCAACCACAACCACCTGAGGGTTTCATGCCTACACTATAGTACATCATGTTCTTCCTAACATTAGCACCAAGATATTTACATTATTATATTTCTCATGAGAGTGAACATTTGTGATCATAATAAGATCAAGAATATTAAACCATGTTTAGTGTAGTGTTCTTCTTTGAAATCAAAGGTGGTGTGCATATAGGATAAAATGAGATGGGACACATGGATGAAAGGTGGTGTACATATATGATGACCTAATAGAGTTCGGTGGAGTGTTCTAAATAAATACCCCAAAAGGTGGTGTTCACCAAGATAATTTTTTTATATCCTAGGAGAACGAAATGAGATGGGGAACATGGATGAAAAGTGGTTGCATACAGGATGACATGGTAGAGTAAATTTGGTGGAGTGTTCTCAATAAATACCCCTGAACGTGGTCATTTTCAATATATTCTTAACAAATATCTAAGGGAGAGTTAATAATAGGAAATAAAGGCTTTAAAATGATTTATATTTTTGAAAAGGTTCTATGCACTCATATTGTGACTTCCCAATCATTCGTGTTCACATGATAATGATCAGATTATTGTTAACCTTTGTTTGTGAAATTTACTCTCAGATTATTTTCATGAAGCCACTGTGAATCATTATATGAGCTTGGTTATAGCGACCCAAGCCTTTTACATATAACATTACATGATTTAAAGAATAACTATACATGATAATACATGACAAGGATCATTAAGTCTAGTGTCTTGAAAGACCAGGTACATAAAACATAAAACATGGGGCTAAAAAAACACTTATTTATTTAATATCCATAAAGAGCTCCTATCATCCTTTGAGCCCTTACATCTAAATAGGGTACCCTGGGGAACACATGAAAAAAGTTATGATCTAAAAATCCCAATAAGGGAATGAACATAAGGATATGTCTTAAGAAAATGAGTTAGGAGGCATGACATAATGATATCCAAATCATGGAACATATAAAATCATATCATATAATCATGGAATCATATAAACATGGAATCATATAAATGTAGTAGGATAATAAAGCACGTCTTTAGTATGGGTCAAGGATAACTGCCAATCCCATTTCCCATTTTAGTATGGGTCAAAGCTAACCACCAATCCCATTTCCTATTTTAGTACGGGTCAATACTAACCGCCAATCCCGTTTCCCATTTTAGTATGGGTCAAGGCTAACCGCCAATTCCATTTCACATTGCATCTCAAGAGACTTAACTTTACCCAATGCATTGGAGTTCTATCTGGGTTTACCCATCTCAACATTTTCATGAATATTCTTGCCACATAAATATTATTTCCACTTAAATAATCATACATAATCAACTATACATAAACAAAAGGGTACCCATATAAAGAATTGGGCACCACAATCATGACATAAATCATAACCAATGAGAGTATCATGAAAGTGTCCATGAAAGAAAAGTATTAGAACATAAATGAATGATCATAGTGTAAAATATGTATATAAAATGGTAAGTTGTGTCAAAAATAGGTGACAACATATAAGAAATGTATTTTAGAAACATTAGCATGAAAACATTTTTGTGCGGTTTTAAGGAAAATACTATAGATATTTTAAAATAGAAAAGATGAAAATAATTTATATAAAACCATAATTGAACCAATAAGGTTTTCATAATAAAAATACTTATTTTATAAAGAAAATGGTGGCTTAAAATATAAGATAGAGTGAACTTGAAATTGGGTAACAATTCGGGAAGTTTCTTTAAAAGAGACTTTCTTATCAGAAAGTTCTAAGGAGAGAATCTTTTAAAAAAATATGTATATCCCCAAAATAGAGTGATAGAAGGGTCATCATAAATTATTTTTTTAAAACTAAAAATCATTTAGAATATTTATATAAATAGATAATATAACTCCATTTTGATATAAAGAAAGATAAGGCAACTCGAAAGAGTGAAGAATGTTCGGGTAGAATTCGTCACAGTTTTATCGACATGGTGTCGAGTGTACCCAAGAGGTATCGATAAGAGATAAAAGGGGTTTATAATCACTTATTCATAATTAGGGAAGTATGGGGGAGGTTTTAAAACATACCCCATAATTTGAAATTACACATAAAAGGCATAACATAGAGGAAAATCTTGATTAAGAGTGAAATGGAGGGGATCCCTTACCTTAAATCCATTGGTGTTCTCCACTTGTTATTAAAGAACTGAATAAAAAATTAGGTTTATTAATTAATAATTCCATAACTTTTTATATATGTAATTGTTTTAGTATAATAATTTTATGTTCATTTATAACTGTTTTGATTGGTTATGAGGTTCAATTTCATTGTTCAGGCTCGTTGGTTTACTTGGTTTTAATGACCAGTTCACTTATATTCATGTTTGGATAAACATGTAAGATGGAAGTGGTTGTCCAGAATAAAATTTATATTATATTAGTTAACATAAAGTAGATTAAATATTATTAAATTTAATTTGGTTACTTAGAGTGAAGTCAAATTATTATATAAAACCATAGTGACAACCGTTTTTTTTAATCGGTGGGTTTGTTTACAAAGAACATGTTTTTCTTTATAACTTAATACCATTTGTAAAAAAGGATTATAGAACAAAAAATAGGATATATTACATATATAATAATCTATTTCAACCATAACACAAATGGTTTCATAACCAGAATTAATGATAATAATAGAAATTGATATACTGTTGTCCTTGAATGTAATAAATTAGCACATCTCAAACGGTTCTTTCATTTCATTCAAATAAAAGGTTGAGAAAGGAGATAAGATAATGAAATATCCCATTAGAATAAAAAAATTCTAGTAAATATATGTTAATGGAGTTTTCATACTAATTGGGTGAAGGGAGGTGAGGAATGAAAAAAAAAGAAAAGAACTTAAAAGAAATGAAGGAATTGGAAAGAGAAATTTACCTCTTGATACTTCCTCCTTTGAGAAACTCTTAAGGGGAGATGTTTGGGTATTTTGAAGCGGCTAGGAGATTTTGGAAGTGGGGGAGGATCTTGGGTAGTGATTTGGGCTGAATATTGGCAAGGGAAAAGGCGTGAGAGTAGTGAAGAAAAGAGGGACTGAGGGGGGGGGGGGGGTTATAGTGGAGGAGAGGAGGGTTTTCATAATTTTTTAATCATTAGTTTATTATTTCTTCACAATACAAGGAATATTAAGTATTATATGACCAATAACAGTAATAAATTCATGTGTATTCAAACCTATTAGGATTAAATCATTAGATCATCATCAATGGCTCAATAAATCTGTTATTTAGCATTTATCATAAATTATCGCAATTTACTTTTCATAAAAATTTTAATTATTTCTGAAAAATCCAAAAAATTCACCCTAACCATTTTTCAATATGTAGAATCCAAAAATGAATTTCATTTTTCAAAAATAATTTTATAAATATGATTAATTTAATATTTAATTTAAATCATAATTTACTATCAAAAACTAGGTTTAAAACATTTATTTACTTATTCTAAAATATAGGTATATCGTACTTTCAAATTGGATATTATTTATATATTATCATAGGTAAGGTAACTATTCATTAGGGCATATAACTATTCATAATGTTACATAACTATTCATAAGGGTAGGTTACTATTCACCAAAATCATGTTTTTCTTATCGGACTCCAAATAACTTTCTAATTGCAACCATGTATGTCATATTTTTGAAATTCCAAACATAGAAGTGAAAAAGTAATGTTTAAAGGTCACTTAGCACTTAGTATTTCATTATGTTGTTTTTTCATGTGATTTTATGAAATATTTATAAAAGATGAATTTCCATTTATAAAACATTGGGTCAATATATTCTTCCCCCCTTAAGAAATTTCACCCTTGAAATTTTATTCTACATTCTAAGAAAAAAACAGGTGGGGGTACTTTTCCTTCATTGATTCATCCAGTTCCCATATTGCCTCTTCGTACTTATGGTTTCTCCACAGTACCTTGACCAGATGAGTTGTCTTGTTGCGTAGAACTTTGTCTCTATAATCCAAGATCTTCACTGGCTGCTTTTCATAGGAAAGATCATCCTCCAATTGTACCACCTATGAAGAGAGTACATGTGAAGGGTCTGGTATGTACTTCCTTAAGAGGGATACATGAAAGACATCATGTACTTTCAACATGGTAGGTGGAAGTGCCAGTAGATAGGCCATAGCTCTGACTCGATCAAGGATCTTGAAGGGGCCGATATACCTGGGAATCAAATTCCCTTTCTTTGCAAACCTCGCGACCTTCTTCCATCAAGATATGCATAGAAATACCATGTCTCCAACTTTGAACTCAAGGTATCGTCGACAGTTATTTTCATAACTCTTCTGTCGACTCTGGGATGCGTTGATATGCTATAGAATGGTTTTCACCTTCTCCACCATTTCTTTGACCATTTCAAGTCCAAGAAGCTTACGCTCACCAACTTCATCCCAACACGTCGGTGTTCTGCACCTTTTCCCATAAAGGGATTCATATGGTGCCATTCGGATGCTCGAGTGGAAACTGTTGTTATATGAGAATTAAACTAGTGGAAGATGTTGGTCCCATTCTCCTTTGAATTCCATATAACAAACTCTCAACACGCCTTCCAATATCTTAATAGTTCGCTTAGATTGGCCATCAGTTTGAGGATGGTAGGCCGTACTGAAGTTCAGTTCAGTGCTTAGAGCATGTTGGAGAATTTTCCAGAACATCTAGGTGAATCTCAGATCACGGTTGAATAAAATGGATAATGGTACTCCATGAAACCTTACCACTTCTTTGATGTAAATATATGCATGTTGATCCAACGAGGATTCCTCTCAAACCGCGATAAAGTGAGCTATCATTATAAAGCGATCCATGATGACCCATATAGAATTATTTCCTCTGGATGTCCTTATAATTCCAGTGACAAAGTACATGGTAATGTTATCCCAATTCCATGCTGGTATGGGTAGTGGTTGCATCATCCCCTTAGACTTTTTTATCTTAGCCTTCACTTGATGACATACCAAGCACTTTGATGTATATTCAGAAATCTCCCTTTTCATATTGTCCCACCAAAAGTTTTCTCAGAGATCTCAATACATCTTTGTGCTCCCTGGGTGGATAGAGAAGGTTGAGCTATGTGAATCATTCAATAGATCCTTATTTATCCATGGATCTTATAGTACACATAATTTTATTCTAAATCTTACAACTCCTTCCTCATCAATTTTGAAAATGGAGGATTTCCTTTTTTAACAGCTTCCACCCTTTTAAGAATTTCCACATTTTTTCTTTGAGCATCCTTTATTTTCTCCAATAGGGATGGTTGAACAATAATTTGATAAAGGATTTATGATGTTCCTTCCTTAATGATTCCCATGTCCATACTTTGAAAATCTTATAAGATTATATCTTTTTCAATTCTCATAATTGATAAAGATACATGATCCTTTCTACATAGAACATCCACCACCTTGTTTGCCTTACTAGTATGGTAGTGGATTGAGAAGTCATATTACTTGATGATCCCTATCCATATTCACTGGAGCATATTCATCCCTTTCTCTGTGAATATATATTTGAGGCTCTTGTGGTCTATATATATCTCACACTTCTCCCAATAGAGATAATGCTGCCAGATTTTTAATGCAAAGATCACTGCTGCGAACTGCAGATCATGCGTAGGATTGTTTTTCTCATGTATTTTCAGCTGCCTTGAGGTGTAGGCTATAGATTTATCATTTTTCATTAGCACACAACCTAAGATCTTCTTTGAAGAATAACTATACACCACAAATATTTCTCCACTTGTAGGGAGTGTTAGTACTGGCACAGTGATAAGCCTCTTTTTTCAACTCCTTGAAACAGTCTTCACATTCATGTGTCCAGAAAAAATTTACTCCCTTCGATGTCAGCTTGGTCATTGGGTTTGAAAATCATGAAAAGTTTTTCAAAAATCGTCGATAATACCCAGCTAGACCCAAAAAGGTACGGATTTTCGTTACAGATTTTGGCCTGGGCCACTCTTTAATTGACTTCATCTTGGAAGGGTCCACAGATATCCTTTTTTAGGTGATAACATGACCCAAGAAAGATAATTCCTCCATCCAAAACTCAGATTTACTGTACCTTGCATACAAATTCTCCCTTCACAATGTGTTTAACACAGTATTCAAATGCTCTTCATGTTCCTCCTTTCCCTTGGAGTATATCATAATATCATCAATAAAGACTAAATTTTTTTTTTCGAGGTAATATCTAAAGAATCTATTCATTAAATACATGAAAATTTTAGGAGCATTAGTGAGTCCAAAGAGAATCATTATGAAATAATAGTGTCCATACCTCGTTCAAAAGGTAGTCTTGGGAATATCATCCTTCCTCACCTTTAATTGGTGATATCCCCACCGAAGGTCCACCTTAGAGAAATAACTATCCCCACGAAGCTGATCGAACAAGTCATCTATCCATGGAAGGGGATCTTGCCCTTTATCATTATTTTACTGAGCTCACAATAATCAATACAGAGATGCATTTATCCATCTTTCTTCTTGATGAAGAGGATTGGAGTACCCCACGGGGAAGCACTTGGGCGTATAAAACCCTTCTTCATGTTCTCCTATAACTACTTCTTCATCTCTTCCGGATTTATGGGGGCCATTCTATAATGTTTCTTTGAGATAGGCAGAGATCCAGGGATATGTTAAATTGAGAACTCAACCTCTCGGTCAGGAGGAAGATTGGGAAACTATTTAGGGAATACATCAGTGTAATCCGTCATGATAGGCATGTCTTCAAGCATGATTTTATCTTTTGTATTAATCATTTGAAGTAGATATGCTTGCCCATATAGAAGAAATATACACACTTGAGATGATGATTATAAAGGAGATACGTCTTTCTCTTTACACATTTATAGAATTAGAGGATGCTTCAAGATGTGAAGAGTGATATCCCTTTCCAGACAGTTGATGTTGTCTTTGTATAAAGATAGCCAACCCATGCCCAAGATATTGTTGAACTCCACTAAAATAAGTATGAAGAGGTTTTTGGGGAGGTTCAGCCTAAAAAATTAACTAGGGTGGAGTTATAAACCATGGATGTAATAATTTCCCCATTTTCTATTCTCAAAGATAACTTTTACTCCAAATTTTGAGGTGGTGTTTGAATAGTTCTACTAAACTTACAAGATATGAAAGAATGTGTAGGATCAGAATAAAATAGTACGTTCGATATTCTTGAATGAATAACTAGCGTACCTGTCACTACATCATTGACCGACTCCACCTCTACAGTAGTGATAACATAATCCCTTCCTTGTTTCCTTGGAGGTTGTTGCATGATTTCCTCCGAAAAACATCGATTTAGGGAAATTATTTACATAATGCCCATTCTCCTTGTAGTTTTAACATTGCACTGTAGGTTGAGTATTCATCTGAACCTTCCTTTTTTATTCAACATTAGCGGGATTTTTCATATCCCTTCTACAGTTATTGGCCATATGAACAAAGTTTCCACATTTGAAGCAATTTTTGGTTCCCTTAAGATAGTTCCCAAGATTATTTTTCCCACAACTTTTACAAGGGGAAAAGGCATGATTTTTTCCATCATGGGATTTATTCGATGAACCACCAGTTGTTCTCCATTTTATTCTTATTGTCACTGGGCCCATGAGACCATTGAATGTCTCCAATCTTAATTTCAACCATGAGGGAAAAACAGAAAACATCCTCATAACCTTCGATGTCTCGAATCACCAACTCTTTTCATAGAATCAGCTTTAGTATGCTAAATAAGTGATCCACCTTGCTTTCAGTGTTTATGAAAAATCCAGAGGAGTACCTTGCAAGCCTTGAAAAGTTTGCTTCATACGCCCCGATGGAACCATCTTCCTTCTGCTTGAGTCAGGGGAACTCTCATTCCATCTTAAGATAGAGGGTTCGAGGAAAATATTTATTGAAAAACATCCTCTTGAATTCCTCCCAATCCATGGAATCAATTTCCTCTTGGGACTTTGTATACTTGATCAGTGTCCACCACTGATCAGCTTCCCCATAAAAACGATAGACTTCTAATATAAATTTCTCTTCTTCTGAACACTGGAGAATGGAGAATATCTTTTCAATGGAGTTAATCTACTGTTCCGTGAGGAGATGACTAAAAGATCCTCTAAACATGGGATGCCTTTTCTATATGAAGGATTCTATGACAACTAACTCTTTCATTGGAGGAGTATGGTGTTCTGCATGATTCATGTTATTATTCACAACTCGAGCCAGCTGAGCAAGTACTATCATAACGCTTTGAGCACCCTCTCCCATCATATTAGTCACATAATTAGGGAAATCTTCACATTATCTATTACATTAGTTTTTGGAACATGTTATTCTATTTCTCACCATTAACTAAGAAAAAAAAATATAATTAGAGGTCCTGAATACTTATCTATTGAACATAAAATGTAAACTTTGAACATAAAAGGATAAATTTATTAAGAAGAAGTATATCCTAACTTGTGATTCCATAGGATTATATCTAGGTTATCCTCGATCTATTTCTTAACTTATATTCTTATAGGCTTTTTTTCATTAATAATGGTTTGTACTATGCTCATGAATATACTAAAGCATATCCCATGGGAGTGTCGTAACCCAAAGTGCAGCAAGACCCATTGTCATGTACCAGGATACCCCAGTCCAAGCTCAGAACTCTTTGACAAAGTTTTCACTCCTAGGTACATCTGTGCCAGAGCCGCTTCTACCTGCCTGTATCCAAATAGTGTTATATTTTATTAATAAATCACTTACTCAATACTAACCAAAATTTATGAATGTTTTCTTATACTTAGTCTCATCTTTAAGGTTCTCACTAAGGTACTCTATTCCCAATATCCAAAAATAACTAGACCATACTATGATAACAAATATAGTGACCCAAGCCTTTTCCATATAACATTAGATGATTTTAAGCATAATTATACATCAAAGTACAAGCTAAGGATCGTTAAGTCTAATGTCTTGGAAGACTAGGTACATAAAACATAAAACATGGGGATAAAAACCACTTCTTTATTTAATATCCATAATGAGATCCTATCATACTTTAATCCCTTACATCTGCTTAGGATACCCTAGGGAATACATGAACAAAGGGATGAGCTGAAAATCCCATTAATGGAATGAACATAAGGATACGTCTTGAGAACATGAGTTAGGCGGCATGACATAATGATATCCAAAGCATGGAACATATAAAATCGTATCATATAAGCATGGAATCATATAAACATGGAATCATATAAATTTGGAAGGATCATAAATAATGTGTTTAGTATGGTTAAAGGCTAACCACTAATCCAGTTTTCCAATTTAGTTCGGGTCAAGGCTAACAGCCAATCCCTTTTCCCATTTTAGTACGAGTCAAGGCTAACCGCCAATCCTGAGACATAACTTTACCCAATGCATTGGAGCACTATCTAGGCACGACCATATCAAAATTTTCATGAATATTCTTTCCACATAAATAATCATACATAATCAACCATTCATAAACATAAGGGTACCCATGGAATGAATTGGGTACCACAATCATGAAATAAATCATAATCAATGGGCCTATCATGAAAGTGTCCATGAAAGAAAAGGATTAGAACATATATGGAAGTTTATAGGGTAAAATAGGCATATAAAATGGTAAGTGGTGTAAAAAAAAGTGACAATATATATTAAATGTATTTTAGAAACATTAGCATGAAAAAAACTTTGTGCGGTTTTAAGGAAAATACTATAGAGCTTTTAAAAAAGAAAAAAGGAAAATAATTTATATAAAACCAGAATTGAAAAAAATAATGTTTTAATAATAAAATGATTGATTTTATAAAGACAATGGTGGCATAAAATAGAGGATAGAGTGCATTTTAAATTGGGTAACAATTCAGGAAGTTCCCTTAAAAGAGGCTTGCTTATCAGAAAGTTCTATGGAGTGAATCTTTTAAAAACATGTACATACCCAAAATAGAGTGATGGAAGGGTCATAATAAATGAATTTTTTAAAACTAAACATAATTTATAATATTTATATAAATATATATTATAAATACATTTTGATATAAATAAAGATAAGGCAACCTGAAAGAACAAAGAAGGTTTGGGTAGAATTCGTTACGGTTTTATCGGCATGGTGTGAGGTGTACCCAAGAGGGATTGATGAGAAATAAAAAGGATTTATCATCACATATAAATCATGAGGAAAGTATGGGGGAGGTGTTAAAACATACCTCATCATTTGGTATTACACATAAAAAGGCATAAAAAAGAGGACAATGTTGATTAAGAGTGAAATGAAGAAGAACCCTTACCTTAAATCCATTGGTGTTCTCTGATTGTTATTAAAGACCTGAATAAAAAAATTAGGTTTATTAATTAATAATTCTATAAACTTTTAGATATGTAATTGGTTTAGTATAATAATTTTATGTTCATTTATAACTGTTTTGATTGGTTATGACGTTCAATTTCATTGTCCGGGTTCATTTGTTTAGTTGGTTTTAATGACCAGTTTGCTTATATTCATGTTTGGATAAACATGTAAGATGAAAGTGGTTGTCAATAATTTAAGTTATATTATATTAGTGAACATCCAGAAGTTTCAATGGTTTTAAATTTAATTTTTTTTTACTTAGAGTGAAGTCGAATTATTATATAAAACCATAGTGACACCCGTTTTTGTTAATCGGTGGGTTTGTTTACAAAGAACATGTTTTTATTCATAACTCAATACCATTTTTACAAAAGGATTATAAAACCAAAAAAGTATTTATTACATATATAATAATATGGTTCAACCATAACACAAATGGTTTCATGACCAGAATTAAAGATAATAATAGAAATTGATAAATCGTTGTCCTTGAATGTACTAAATTAGCACATCTCAAATGGTGCATGCATTTCTTTCAAATAAAAGTTTGAGAAAGGAGAGAAGATAATGAAATATCTCATTAGCATAAATAAATTCTAGTAAATTTATGTTACTGGAGTTATCATACTATTTGGGTGAAGGGAGGCGAGGATAGAAAAAAAAGAAAAGAAATTAAAAGAAATGAAGGAATTGGAAAGTGGAATTTACCTCTTCAGACTTCTTCCTTTGAGAACCTCTTAAGGGGATAGGTTATGGTATTTTGAAGATTATAGGAGATTTTGGACATGGGGGAGGATATTTGGGAGTGATTTGGGTAGAATATTGGCAAGGCACAAGGCTTGAGAGCAGTGAAGAGAAGAGGGAGTGAGGGGGGGGGGGTTATAGTGGAGGAGAGGAGGTTTTTCATAATTTTTTAATAATTAGTTTATTATTTCTTCACAAGACAAAGAATAGTAAGTATTCCTTGAACAAGAATATTAATAAATGCATGTGACTTCAAGATAATTGGGATTACATCAGCAGATCATCATCAATGACTCAACAAATCCCTTATTTAGCATTTATTGTAAATTATCACAATTTACTATTCATAAAAAATTCAAGTATTTTAGAAAAATCCCAAAAATTCACCCTAACTATTTTTTCAACATGGAGAATCCAAAAATGAATTCTATTTTTCAAAAATATTTTTCTAAATACGATTAATTTAATATTTAATTAAAATCATAATTTACTATTAAAAACAAGTTTTACTTATTCTAAAATATAGGTATATCATAATTTCAACTTTGATATTATTTATATATTATCATAGGTAATGTTACTATTCATTAGGGTATATCACTATTCATAAGGGTATGTTACTATTCATAAGAGTTGGTTACTATTCACCAAAAATTAAGTTTTTCTTATCATACTCCAAATAACTTACTAATTGCAACTGTGTATGTCATATTTTCGAAATTCCAAACGCAGAAGATAAAAAATTATGTTTAAAGGTCACTTAGAAGTTAGTAGTTCATTATGTTGTTTTTTCATGTGATTCGATGAAATATTTATAAGATAGGAATTTCTATTTATAAAACATTGGGTCGTTACATTGGTATTATGTGAACTAATATTAGATACAGTAAACAGAGGCTTTCCACAGGTTCATGAATTATATTTTTCATTTATGTGATAATATGCATGAGTTAAACACAACTGAAAACTGGAGTTGCATGAATTAAGTGATGGATCATGTGATTTTATTATATAAATATATATTACATACTATATAAATAATAAACAAGTAGTTTAAGGTTTGGAGTATAAATATTTTGATACATGCATGAAATAATATTCAGATATGATGTTTCCTGAGTTACATGAAGTGTATGATAAAATGTAAATGAAAAAAAGATATTCATTCATGAAGCAGGTTTTCTGAAAATGAAATAATTCATTCAAACAATTGTGAAGCTTGTGTATTTTTATTACTGAAAAAATTATATTGAAATAGTAATACCATGCACTGTGTTAAAAATTCATGATGATTGATAAATGCTCATGAAATATAATTTTCATAAATTATGTGAGGTAATTTGATATAGAATATAGAAATTATTTCAGATGACATATACATAAGTATTTTATGCATTGAGAAATAATATATCATTTGTTGATCAGACAATAGTAATATGGATCATGCATTTGATAGTCAATTGTTGAAGTTCATGAAGTAGTGTACACAAGAAGATCAGGTGATATGGTTTGTTTATGGAGGAAGATTAAATTTTTTGGAAGGGTAGAATACATCTTAATATGATAGAAACATTTATATGGAAGGATTATATCTTGAAGAGTAGTTAATGTCGCTATTGGGACTCTAGAGTATGAGAAGACTTCAGTGGGACTATGATGTGAAGGCTAGTGGGATGATGGTAACATTTTGTGATGCAATATAAATATCCTCATGTGGGACTCAAGAGTTAGTTCTTTGGGTCGGGACTTATGTTATCGAGTGGGACAATAGAGTGGAACATTGTGGGACTCAATATTGGGGGGAATGTGAATTTATTTGGTTATAACCACCTTCATATAATGATGAAATTTCAACTAAGGGGAATGACTAGTTATATCGAGGATTAATAATTTTTTTCTGAACCTTGTAAAATCCTCAGGTAATGGGTTCTCTTTATTACCATTTCATACTGGGTGAGGCTTGGAATTGAATATGAGGTATTTTGACATTAATTAGATAAAGATATTAAACTATAAATATAATTTTTTTAAAAAACAGAGTATCACTGATTCACCTCCCCTCCCAGTGGTACTTAAATGATACATAGTTACATCAATTGGTATTAGAGGGAAAGGTTCCTGGTGATTATTTGAGAGCTATTTTAGAAATATAGAATCTAAATTTTGTGGATATCCAAGGAATTCCAACTTATGATGGAAATAACTACCACAACTATGGAATAAGATTTTACCATACCTCTTATATCTTTGTCTAAAAGTAAGAGTTGTAGCAATAATGGGCTTCACTCTTTTTTTAGAGAATATCTCTATGACTCAAAATGATAAGAGGAATATTAAAGTTGTTATAAATGAAAAAATATATAACTTGATGAATTTATCATAATAGGTATACAATAATTTAATGAGTCTTAAAACTACCAATGAGATCTGGTATAAATTGAGAAGCGATTATGAAGGAAATATTAATGTTAAGGAAGTGAATTTGAAACTCTATAGAATCTATTTTAAAGATATTAAAATAAAATATGATAAAATAATTGATGACTAAATCATTAGAATCAATGAAATAGTTTTTATATTTGGTGATAAATTGGAAGACTTAACAATTGTTAATAAGATTATGATAAATTTACCTAAACTATTTGTTTCAAAGGTTTCATCCTTAGATCACATGGAATGATTTTTATTGGAATAGTAACATAATATATTAATATATTATAAAATGAGAAAGACCCTATATTTCAAAATAATATATATGGTGAGATAAATTTTGATGCAGTAAGAAATGAAAAATTAAGATATGTGGAATTTTAGGAGTCAAATGACTCTGATGATGATGATGATGATGACAAAGTTGAAAAATACCACAATGAAATTGTTTCACTTATTTCAAGAGGGTTTAAAAATGGAAATGGAAAGGAGAAAAATGAAAAAACCCACTCAAGTGCTAAAAATATAATATAATTTGATGCTTTTCCATAAATTTTATATATAAAATGGATGAATTTGAATCAGATGAAGAAAATAAGAATCCAAAAAAATAGAGAAAAAATGATGATAAATAAAAGAAGTTTTCCATTAAAAAAATTGAAATTTAATATGAAAATATACACAATCCAATTCAACATATAATATTTCTAAAAAATGTGATCATAATTTCTTTACTCATGATGAGAATGGATTTGATTCTTTAATTAATGATTTTGATGGTGAAGTTAGAATAGATCTTGAAGGACGGTTGAAAGAAGACAGGGAATCTTATCTGAAGAAAAAAACATAGATCAAGAAAGAGAGAATGATGACATAGAAATAAAATATAATGTTAACTACTAAAAAATATGGTCATGATAGAAGATAAAAAGGTTATATTGATGAAAATATGATGAATAGATTAAAGGTAATTGAGATAGAAAAAATGGTGAGTGATTTTGATGACCAATTTTCTCGCAATAGGAAGAGTTTCCTAAGACATTTGATGACCAATTTTCTCGCAATAGGAAGAGTTTCCTAAGACACAATAAATGAATTTTAATTTTAAATATGAATCAAAAAATAATATCTTATTATTTACTATGTATGTTGAAATAAAATCCGAGTCATCTAAAGTTGGTGAGATGAAGGGTTCTGGTATAAAAGGTATATATACACCAATTTTTTTTCCAAAATTAATATGATATCACTAAAAGTTTAGGTGAATCTATGTGAACTAGTAATTAAATAGATAGGAATTATATCACATAAAATAATGATAGGAAAATAATATTAAGATCATTACACCCTAGGAAAAATAAAGGGTGGTTTAAAACAGGATATAATGATTAATTTTCTTAACAGGTTTTTGAATAAAATAAAAGATCATTACTCAAAGGATTATTATGGTGTTTTTGAATATATGGGATAAATAATTCTCTTGTGAGTACAACAGGCCATTTTCAGAAAACAAGAATGAACTGATGGGGGATTATAGTGAACAAATGAGAAAAAATTATTAATGAAATAAACCAGTTCCCAAAAACCTATTAAAGGTTCCAATACAAACCATATATGAATACCTAAATGAGTTTTGTAGAAGATATATTAAAGAATGTTACCAAGATGATAAATGAAATGTTAGATAGCCAAGTTATATTAATCACAATGTAAAGTATAAGAGAAGTTTTAAAGTGAATAATGCTATAGTCCCTAGTGAATTTTGAGGGAATATCAAACAAATAGTGAGTGTTCAGAATATTATTAAGATAAATGGAAAGAAATCTGTGACCTTTGAAGAAGATAATTTTTTTATAAGTCATCTAAAAATAATGACTTCAAAAATATAATGCGTGGAAAGTTGAAACAAAATAGTAATTAAAAAAAATATTACACAAAAATATTATCATCCCAAGTGATAAAGGTAAACTCATCCAAATGAACTGGGGTAAAACCTTCTGAAAATGGGGTAAAAAACAAAAAATATTTGAGGGAAAACTCTCATCCTGAGTGATATTTCTTAGGAAAAAATAGGTTAATACTTATTTTATTATATAAATGTTTCTGTAATAACATGTTTCTATGTAAAGGATATGGATGATTCCTTTAAGGGAGAGCATAAATGATTTGAAGCTATCAAATATTTAGAATTTTTTTAATATTATATTAACACTAAAATTTATAGTATGAATGTTTTTGAAAAACTTTTATCAAATGATAATTGATATTCAGATAAAAGGGAGACCAATATATTTAGGAACTTGATATATTTTGATGTGTTTATTGATATTTTTATAGGAAATATTTTGATAATATTGATTAGATATCCCTGAAAATGGACTTATTAGAATGATTTAGAGAATAATTTTAAAATATATAAATGGATAGCCTCTGTGATTAGGTGGCATCACTCTCATTTTCTAAACTAGATTTTCCTAAATAGAATTTTTTTTGATTAACTAAATCCCCTTTCTTTTTTCATTCAGTTTCCACTATTGGAGAAGAAACTAATGTTTTAGGAGAGATGGTTGAAGTGAGAACTCTTAAATACACCTCTCTATTAATTTTAAATAAGGGGGTGAAAGAAAATATTCATATTGATATATAAGAATAGAAAAAAATAGAAAAGGGGATATAAAAGTTCCCTTTAAATGAATTTTACTTGTTGTTAACCAAGTTGGATGACATGGTTGTGAGAAGATTTCAATATGTATGAAGTCAATTGTTTGTGTTTGTATGATTGTTATGAAAACATCCTCAACTAATTATAATGATTAATGTATTTTAATTTTAATATTAATGACTTTGTGTCAAGGATATCACATTTTGTACAACAATGTGAAGAATATGAATTATAAGGACCATGAAAAAACAATATTTTTTATTATGATTTAATGAACATTTTTACTTGGTATTTTATGGTACAATTTGGTTTTGGTTAAGTATTTTTTTGGATTTAATGAAAATATGATCCAACTATAAGAGAGCTAAGAACTTGTGAAACCACTTCTTGGGTGGGTAAGGAGGTAAACTCGGAGATCCTATAAAAGTTATGAATGAATAGTATAAAAAAGGAGGTTCCTGATAATAGGAGGATTCATAACACCTGCAATGTGCGCATAGTGGTGCACAAGGGGAAAGCTAGTGTAGATCTCCCTATATAAGTATGTAATATGTGTCTAGGTGATAAACCTATTGCAAACTTGGAAGGTGGAATAAGTAGAGAGTAATGTTAATGAGCGACATTATAAATGAATAATAATTATGGGACAGAAAAAAAAGTAAAAATATAGATATATATTAAAATATTTAAAAATAACTAGATTTGTCTAAAAAGGTTTATAAGGCTCATTGGTTCGATGTTGCACCATCATCTTCAACCTCATCCACAAAATAGTTTTCTTTATGCATCTGAGTATATCTAGTTATTCCTTCTATTTACACTTAGATCAGTCCATGATTGTATTTATCATGATAATGATCATACATGATCATAATGTGCTTGAGAAAATTAAACCATGGTTAATTAAGTATTCTACCTTGAAATCGAAGGTGGTAATATGTTTATCTTTTCAAAGAGGGTGTTTTTCACAGTCCTTAAGTGTGAAATGATACAATGTGCATAGATGAAAGGTAGTGGGAATCTTGGTTGTGGTGGTGGAGTTAATTTTGTGAAGTGTTCTCTATAAATAACCTCCATATGTGGTCATTTATATTATGAGCTAAAATCATATCAAATAGAAATTTAAAAACCAAAATATAGAGGAATGAAAGTTATTTGTATATGTGATAAGGTTCCATGAACTCATGTTGTTCTTTCTAAATAATTTGTGTTATCATTATGATGATCTATGTTATGTGAACCGAAGTTTTCAAAACATACACTCTGATTATTTTTTAAAATATATTGTAAATAAGTATATAAACTAATACAAGATATAGTAAAGAGAGACTATCTAATGTTTTTAAAATGATGGTTTTCATGAATTTTATATTAATAATGAGTGAAACACAACTATAATCATCAGTTTTGTGAAGAAATAGATGGATCACATTATATACTTATGTGAAGAAGTACCAGATAATGTATAAATAAGGTACAAGTGGTGCATGGTTTCATGAATGAATATATTGATACATTTAGGGATCTAATATTTTCAAAATTATTAATTTGTTTTTAAATTATTTAATACCTTCCAATGTACCAATTTGAGTTGATTATCATCACTTTTCAGATTTTTGGTGTGTTTTGAGATAAAATGGAAAAAATACTTTATTTTTTAATTTTAATGCATTTTTGTCACTTTGGTATTTTGAGTATAACATTTACAATATTGATCTAATTTAATTAATCAATTATTTTAGTATTTCTTAGTTTGTGGGATTCAAATTCAACTTTTAAATATAGATAAAATTCAAATAGACATAGGCCCCAAAAAATCAATCATGTTGAAAAATCTTTCTTGCCATCAAAATAGACCCCAACTCAGTAAATGAGGCATAAATCTAGACAAGTACCTATAATCGAGGTTATTATAAATGAATTTGAAATAGGATTTGATTCAATTTTTTACCATTAAATTCTAGGAAGATATTCTCTCATTAATGAGACCATTAAATTCTATAAACTAGAAGAAGATTTAGGGAATCTTCATCCATAAAAATTGGGAATCTTTAATTATGTCATAACTTCTTGTATATGTGTCTAATGAAATTGAAATTTAGGGGGTCAATATAAAACTAAATTTTAAAAAACTCATAAGAAGGAACCTTTTATATTTTCACCCATATGTTGGGTATAATATGAGTAAACTATTGGATGGAAGATTTTGGAGGAGAAATTTTCGAAATTTGTATTTTCTTTTATTTTTATATTATTTTTATTTAGTTTTTTATTTCTTATATAATTTTTATATTATAATATTCATTCATTAATTTTTTATAATTGTTCCACGATATATTATTTTATATATTCTTCTACTAATTTTCTTCTTTTCATCCTCTTTTCATTTTATTCTTCTTTTTTTTTCATCTAAAATTAATTATGTTATGTTATTTTATTTTTTAATTCTTCTATTATATTATTATTTTTTTCAAAAGTTATCTATTACCTGTAAAATGTGGGGATAACCTGAGCATTATCTAGGGGGAGGTAAGTGGTGTTTCCATTCATTCAATAAGTAGATTCATATGTTTTAATTATGTCTGTGGTGAGAAAGAGTGAAGTACAAGAGTGTGGTGATTGTGCATTACGGAACTGAACTCATACTCATTTCTATTATTTATTTAAATATTTCCCTCCATTAAAATAAGCATAATTTACTCATGTGATTAAGTTGATATGTTTTTTGGATGAAATGACTTATGATGGATTCATGTCTTGGAAGATGTTGCCCTCTCTATTGAGGTGTTACATCAACCTTGGTTATACAAGGAGGTGGAATTCAGATTACTAAAGGGAATAAAGATTTCAAAACACTAAATAAAATAATAGTACTTTAAGGGTGATATTTCATGATTAAAATATAAAACTAAATTTAAGTACCAGTAATTAGAGTGATGGAACATATAAAACAGACAACAAAGGACATGTTATTTCTTTGATAACCACATTTTTTAAAAGTTTTTTATTTTATTTTGTAAAATTTCCATTCATTTTAATTCCATTAAATTAAAATAATAAATAAATCAAAAAAAATAACTACTTTAGGTAAATTATATTAAGTAAGCTAAAAATTGATAATCCACTAAAGTAAGACATCCGTAGTCATCCTCTATGTTGCTCTTGGAAAACGTAAAAATGTGCTTTTTCCACACCCTACGAAAAGCATGCATTTTAAAAACTATCTTCATTGGTGGGGTGCTAAAAGATAAAATATTTTAAAATATTTTAAATTTAATTTCAATATTATTAATCCCATAAAAGTGTTATTTTATGGTAATTTGTCATATTTTATGGTTTTAGAATCATTTTGAACTTAATTCAAAAAATGGCTATTTTTTGATTTCAACTGATTTAATTTATTTAGGTATGTAGTCAATATATTTTTCTATGCTGATAAAATTTGAAAAAATATTAACTTTTATCTTTCAATATTTATTGGGATTCATTTAATTCTTCTATACCCAAAGATCAATCCATCTTTTGAAGGCCCAAAACCATCTCACAAATCAGGTCTCAAAAACTATGCACTCATCTGGTTAATATTATTTTTGGTCCAATATATCATAAATGGCTTTCCCAAATGAGCGAAAAATGTCATAGATCAAGAATAAATCTGGATGAATAGATTTAATAAATGTTTACACAACTGGTTCCTTAATCGAGATGACACGTAGAAACTTTCAAGAGGATCTCTTTTGGAGAAAAAATTTCACCCTCTCTCCCTATAAAAGAGCACCCTTCTTCTTTTTATTTTTTCCACATGAGGTGTAACTTTATCTTTGGCAATAATGTCCCTCAATTTAGGAGGTGGATTTTGGGTCTCTTGATGATCGTTGGGTGTACTATATATTCATAACCATAGCTATAAAGGTATGTTTTTCCATATGATATGTTCATTAGCTAAATTTGAATCAAATTTAGAGATGATGAAGTTTCACTTTGGGTTTTTTCTTGGGAGGATATAATTTCTTTCTAAAATCATTCTCTCTACATTAATTTTTTTTTTCAAATGGAATTATATATATATTAATCTTACATGCATAATTAAAATACACTTCATTGTATTTTTTTCTTTTATATTAGTTATAATTCAAATAGTGACATTAGAAGTTTGATGCGGTGTAAGTTTCTCCCTCGAGACTAACCTGGGTGTGAATTATATTACATGATTAGGTAAAAAATCTATTGACATGGGGTCCATGATAAATCCATGTTCATAAATTTTGAGCTATTTATAAGAATTATTAACACTTGAACACATCATTTTTCATTAAAAAACAAAAAATCATAAATTTAAAAAAACAAAAAAAAACTCCTTATAGATGATGTATTTCAACTAAAATTATTACGCATAGACTGATTAATATTAGGTTCAGGAATTAGTTAAAAAGGAACATGAAACTCTGATTCAAGGGATTAGTTATCTAATGAAAAAATTGGAGATCCAAATAGAGTGGATAACTAAATATGTATAGGCATGCCAAAAGTAACAGCTGGAGTCAGAACTTGAACCAGAATGAGTGGTGGAAGAGTTTTCCCCTATCATTTTTTATGTTAAATAACCTAAGGATGGTGAGAAATAGAATGTAAATGAATTAATAACATTATCCTAACCTCAAACATTTCTCAATGAGGTCTATAAAGAACACATGAGAGCTTATATACTTATGGGATATCAACATTCTTTACAAGAATCATGGAATCACCTTGTCAGGCAGTTGGTGAGGTCTATCTAAGTCCATCCATGAGACCCAGGTTCAAAACTAGGAAGAGACATAATTTTGGGGGTACTGTTGCAGTACTATAGCAGGAACTGTAGTAGTTACTGTTCAGTATTGTAGCAACTGGAACTATTCACCTTGGGCCACCGGTTTGGGCTTGGAGTTTTTAAGGCCTTCGGGCCACCCAAGGTCTTTGGGTCAGTAAGGCTTTTGGGCTACCTCAAGGTCCTTAGGGCCACCTGATTTTCAGTTGCACATACAGATTCTACAAGGAACTACTTCAGAGGAGGAAAGAGCATGGCACATCCACTAGAGCAGGGCTAAATAGACATTATAAGATTGATAGGGTATAGAATTTTCCATCAGTTTTGTGCCTATGCACCCCTGCACATGGACATGCTAGCCGAATAGTCATGCAAAGGTGGAGAGATAATCACGATGTAAGATGCTGGGGAGGAGCAGTTTCAAGTAGTCATTGTTTGTATGATTTTCATAAGACCTACGGGTCATGTAATGTCTCCAAGCCTACGGGCAATGTAATTCATAAGACTACAGGACTTGTAAGGGTTCCCCCTCATCCCTTGAAAGGGGGTTATTAGAAAATCTATAAAAAAGTAGGCCTTCAGGCCATTCATTCATGGAATCACCTTGTTGAAGATAACATGAAACATTATCATCCCATTCATGAAAATTAACAAACTACACCTCTATACCTCTCTCTTTATATGGAAAATGATGATGAAGATTTAACTGTTGATATTTAGTTTCGAATGATGCTACTAGAATATTCCAATTTCTAATATGAAATAATTGAATGGGAAGATTTATTTTTTGATTCTTTATTTTTTAATCTTATTTAAGCTGAATTTGTTTGGATATCCCTTTTTATAAAATTTATAACATATCAAAAATAGATCAGGCCTTGGATGTTAAGGAAGAGACCACTAAGGTGGATGTGACTAGAGAATAATATCTGGAGAAGAATATGGTGATTTGAATACCTCCTCTTCAACAAATTGTAATCTATATAGAGAAGGACACCACAAAAGTCAACAGGTTGCACCCCTATTTTAATTCCCCTCCCACTTTAAACCTCAAATTATCTATTTATTATTTCTAGGGGTTTGAAATTTTCTTATTTTCTTTGGTGTTCTAAATTAATGGTATATACTAATGGAAACATTGAAATGTAACATTTGGTGGTTCATCTCAAAGAAACCATAACCTCATTTATATTATCGATAATAAACTACAACTGTTTGACTATGGGAAGTAAAAACCTAGAACCATATTGGCGGCCTAAACCGAGAATTATAAATTTTCTATCCCCTATATATTTATTTTTCTTTATTTCTATTCTGTCATTTAATTTATTTTTGTTAGTTTTAAAGTCCAAACTATTAGGATCTTAACTCAAGGTTTCTACTAAAAAAATAAATCATGTTGTGTATTTTGTTTTATTTAATTCCCAATAAAACCTTTTCATGTAATGTTTTTGATCTAATCTGATATAAAAATAGAATATTAAATAAAATAAGTTTTGGTGAGGGATGTTAAGTTTTTCTTAGTAAATTTTTTTGTGTTTCCATTTTATTTTTTGTGTCTTTTTTTTTTAACTTTTTCTTGTTTTCCATTTTCTTTTTTTGGTGTGTTTTTTGGATTAAATACTTTGGAAAATTCCAAAAATCTTTGTATTTTTGGAAAATATCTTGATTTTAGTATTTTAGGATTTAAATGATCACATAAGGAATTTTATTTATTTATTTCCAATATTTTCATTTGATGAATATTGATTGAATGTTAGACTCATGTGAACAAGTACTGTCCAAATTGAATATCTTTCCCAAACTGAGAGGGGTATAAACCTTTGTGACATATTATTTGTATTTAAATTTATCTTAAGATTCTTCACTGATGTTTTTGGATCCATAAATTACTATTTTCCCTTTTCCAAATCTATAATATTTAATGGAATGTGTCAAGTACAATTGTGAAACCACATTGAAAGTCCTTTTTATATTGTACTATTATTTTGGCCTTCCTTTTCATCTGACCATTATTAAACCCCCAGTATCCATGAAATAACTTTTTAGGAAGCCACATTATAAGACATTTATTCCTTTACAAGATTTTTTATAAACAAATTCTGGATTATTATCAAACTCTGTGGTGGGAGAGGGATAAGATGAGTTATATTTTTTTTTGAAGAATATGTTTGAGATGATTTTAATATGTTTCCATATTTTTTTTTACTTTAGTGGAAAAACTTTAATGATGTAAATATATATGAGGTTTTGAAATATCATTAAAAATATTGGATTTATTATAAAAAATTCTTAAAGTTCAAAAGCTACATCACCTTCCTTAAAAATATGATTCTGAAGTGAAAATTAGATCTAAATTTAAAATGAAAAATGATACAAATTGGGGAATAGAAGGAAAAAATTTATCATTGATAATGAAATAAAATATTTTAAAATACTAATAAAATAATTATGTGTTTGGATTTTATTTATTTTTGAGAAGATTGAGGAGCACACCATTCCTGATCCAAACTGTTTCCATGAATTTACATCACTTTAGAGCTTAACCCTCCCCATTCTGTCTCAGATTTTTTTTTCATTTAAAAAATATCAAACCTCAGCCTCATAACAACCCATAAAAATTACCACATTATTTAACAGTATTTGACTCTATGAAGTAGAGATACAAGGAGGATATGAAGCCTATGGATATCCCACGTGTTCTGGAGAATAAGAAAAACACCATAGAAAAAAACCAGAGTGATGAGAGAAATATTTTTATAGGGTGGATAGGTACAACATTCATGTTAGGAATAACATGTTATTGAATGAATTATTATGATTTTTAAGGACATAGGTAACTTTGATCCATGTCGGAGGAATTATATTTTCCTTGATATGAAAATTGACTTGTGTTTTCAATTATGCTTTGTGATGTTTGTTTTCACCTTGGTATAAGATGATTTCATAGTAGTAAAATGTATTTTTGTGGGATAATTAAAATAAAAAAAATTTTCAAATTTTTTTAATTTTATTTAAATATTTTTAATCCCATAAAAGTGTTATTTTATAGTCATTTGTCACATTTTAAGGTTTATTATCATTGTGTCCTTAATTGTGAAAATAAACCATTTTGGATTTAATTATTTTAATTTATTTCTATATTTAAACTATATTTTTTATAATTATTAAAATTGAAATATTCTTCTTTTTTAGGTTTCTAAATTTTTTGGGATTCATTATACTTTGATCTACCAAAATCTCAATCCATCATTTTGAGGCCCAAAACTAGCTCACAAGTCAGACCATGAAAATTCTGCACAAATTATGGATATTCTTTTTAATATCATATCTCATAAATGGATCACCAAAATGAGAATAAATTCACCATAGATAAATAATACATCTGGAGGAACAACTATAAGAAATTTTGACACCCCCGACCCTTTCATTTTTAATTTCCTAAATGTGCTAAAAATCAGATATGTAGAAAATTAAGTGTCTGCCTGGGCAGAAAAAATTCTCAGAGTTAATTAGATATATCTCTCTCCAAATGTATCCAATGAATCTGAACATTTTTGGGTATAATGAAATGACATTAATTAAAAACTTTTAATAAGACTCTTTTTCTCAATTAGATGTGTCTAACATGTAGAAACATTCAGAGGATCTTTTAGGATCCAATTTTTCACCCTCTCTCCCTATAAATGAGTGTCCCTTATTGTTTTTATATTTTTGGAACCCTAAGTGTCCATTTTATATAATTTTTTAGTTACTTTTTAACTATAAAATTAATATGATACTTTATTATATCTTATTCATCTTCTTCCCCACATTCTTTCATTTTTTATCTTTTATGTTTCCACCTTGAGTTATTCTCAACTGTGATCTCCTATACTCATAATCATAAGTAAATAACCCAATGATGTTCGTAGGGGATAAATTTAGTGTTTAACCCAAGTCATTTTTATATTTCTTATTTTCTTTTAGTTAGGTAAATAGTGATTTTAGTGTGAAAGCTATGTTTGTGTCTCCACATGCCACTCGAGGCTTAGATTTCTCTTTTACAATATTCTCCCTCGATAGAGGATATGGATGTGTGGTCTCTCGATGATATTTGAGTGTAATATATATTAAAAACCATAGGAATAAGGGTATTTTCAGGTATATGATAGAGCATATTCATTATGTAAATTTTATTAAAATTGTGATGATGAAGGTTCACTCTTTGGTGTTCTCCTGGGAGGAATCCTTTCTGTCTAATATCATTCTATATACATTCATTTTTTCCGCATTTCATTATATATATATATATATATATTACATTTATCATTAAAATCCAATTCATTATATTATTTTGCTTTATATTATTTATAATTAAAATTGATACAATAGAATTTTTATGTTGAGTATGTTGCCTCCTTGAGACTGACCCTAGGTTTTCACCATACTACATTATTAGGTATATAATATATTGACTAGTGTCCCATGGAAAATACTCATTCACCATATGAAAATAATTAGTTTCCTTATTTTTTATACATTCAAAATGTAGATATATTTCACTATTTTCTTTATTAAATCTTAAAAAATTATTTTTTACGATATTTTCAAACGATCATTTTTTAATAAAAAGAACAGTTACTCATGGGTGTAAAATCAAAAAAAGTACTACACAATGCTGACAATTCACTCATACAAAAGTTTAACAAACTAAATTTCCTAGATAAGCATATTTTTAATGGGCATGACATAGGAATTTTATTTAAAGAGCTATAATATATGGTTTATGAAGTCAATGTAGATTATCAAAGGGTGGAGGGGAAGGTGGAAGTGCCACTAGAGTTTCAAAATTTCACCGAATAAATCAAATAGGTTGAATACAAATGAAAGTAATAAGAATATAAAAACCATTTTAAGAACCATATTAAGGATCACCATGAAGATATAAATAGTTGATATGGAAACTCACCTATTAATAATAAAATGGAAAGACATCTAGATCATCTTTGGCATAACTAGGTAGAAGAAGAAGTGAAATGAGATCTTCCCTTCTACAATATTGAAGAATCATCACCTAAATAAATATTTATATCTATGGAAGAAGAATAAACCACCAAATTGGTGGAATTTAAAGAAAATATGGATGAGCCCGAATACTTGATTACACCCACTAAGATCCAATGTCATGAGTAACTCACCACTAAAGATGAGGATGATGCTGAACCAAATAAGGGAGTTTATCTTATAACAAAATCTCATTAATTTGATGTTATTTAATATGAATTAAGTATTAATTCTCACTTAATTAAATCATTATATTTGAAAAATATTATTTTACCTTACATTATGATGATGAAATATCACATGAACCTACTGAGAAACACATGGAACTACGTGATTTTATTAAATATAAATTGAGGAATCCAATGAGGACATTCATGTTGCTAATCTTGAGGAAATATAGATATAGGATACTCATATATAAAGGGAGAAAATTATTTTTAAAAATTATTAAAAAAAATTTTGTTCAGGTAAAAGTATGTTTTTACCCCCCTTTGATCATTCAATCCATGCATCCCATATTGAGACAAAACTAGAAAAGGAAGAGGGGGTTTCAAAAGTAGAAAACAATATGGATGATGGTCCACATATCATTCTACCCTCACCATGAATTATGTACATAATTTTGAAGGGGTATATGTTATACTATATCCCTGGATCATTCCTCACCACCAAAAAAGAAGTGAAAGTTGGGAAAAGCCACATGTGCTGGTTCAAGTCAATAAAGACCCACCCACCATCATACATTGGATAACAATCGTAACTTCCTTATAGAGGCGGTAAACATTTAAGGCCCACTTTTGGGATAATACCATGATTTATAATTACTTGATTTCAAGGAATTTATATTTCAAATTAAGACATAAGAATTAATCTCACATGTACCCCACTCCCCATTATCTATTTCAGCTTAAATGATAAGATCATTAGGTTAAATTGGGTAATTATGATTTATAGGTTCATGATGGTAGAAGGTAACCCCCAAATAGTGAAGGTGAAGGATCATAAGAATCTTGGTAAATGGATTTCACTTTTATGATTATCCTTTAATCCCATTATATTTTTTTCTTAAAAAATCCATTGAGTATTAAACTGAAAATTTCATGCACATACTTGAAATTATTCATTTACTTTACTAATATATAAGACATATGTTTCCTAGGAATCATGTCATTACATGATTTAGATTTCAATGTTAATGAGGATTAATGATTAAAATGTAGAATTGTATTATTATTCTAAATCATGTATATTAAACTAAGGACTCATGATTTAAGAGAATTAATTAATTGATGTACATTAAATTTCACAAAATCAAACATTCCATTCCTAAGAGGATTTTTATACCATGTACTTCCTATTTTATCTTGAGTATATTTCTTTAGTGATCTTCAGACATACAACCTTATAGAACTAACATTTAAACTTTTCAAGGGTATGACTATGAAAAAACAAATTTAAAATGATTAAGTCATCTTTTGAAGATCCATAATCCTTGAAGATAAAATTTACATCAATCATAATCTAAACCATAGAAACCATGAATGACCTTATTTGGAATGAGACACTTATCAAGAAATTTCTACCCATTCCTACAATACTCTTAGTAGTTACATGATATTTTAAAGTTGATGTGTAGAGGTGAAGGTAGTCATAATGAAATGGATGAAATTAATTGTAAGTAAAATCTGTGGGGTGATACTTTGGGTAATGAGAAAGGTTAGTTTTTTTATATATTGTTCACTCATTTTTCCCTTCTTGAAAAAAGAATAAAAAAATGGGAATGGGTTGTGAGTTAAAAGAATAAAAAATTACCATTATTGGACTAATGAGTTTTATCATATGTGGTTATGTGGTGGATGTGAGTTTTATTCTTATAAAAACCTTTTAAAAAATAAAAATAAAAATAATATTTTATTTTTAAAAGTAAAATTGTATAAAATTAGAGAAAAATTAAAGAATGGTCATAGATAATTCATTACAATTTATTCTGATCATAACTGTTACTTTGAGTTTTGAGAAAGTGAGAGTTGTTAATTTTGAAGGGGGGAATTTAATGAAACTTTATCTTTGGATATAATTCTTATTAATTTTATATGGAAACCTCCTCTTTGAGACTAAAATTTTAAAACAAAAGTTCCCACTAACCTTAAGCCTCAAATTCAGTTGAACCTTTAGTCCAAGTCCTCATGATTTCATATGTATTTTGGCTTTGCAAAGTAAATGAATGAGTTCCTTTACAATCCTATGGATAAGGATCATGTTCTCAAAATTTTAGAATAACTCTACTTTAATTGTATCATGAGTGATGAGAGAAAATTTTCTATTTTGAGGTAGATCAAGATTTGGCATGTTTAATAGTAAAAAATTGAGAAACTTGAACGAATGAAAAGAGAAGTTCCATCATTTTTATAAGGAAAAAACTAAAATTCTTGAATTAATTGTTTCTTTCAAAATTCATAAATTAAATTGATATTTTATGTGTTTTTTTGAAAATTCTATTTTACATTGAAAATTGTTAGATTTTATTGCTTTGGAATTTCAATATTATTAATAGTAGTTCCCATTGAATTACTTTTTGATATTTTATACTTGATAAAAAACATGGTTTATGTGTTTGGTGAATTGATTTAGTTAATATTTTAATCATTTTGTATATGTATTTTAATTATTTAATCTCTTTTAATTTATCAATTTGATCATAATTGCATCATTTTTTTATTTTTGATGTGTTTTCAGATAAAATGTAAAAAATGCATAATTCGAATTTTACTACATTTTTATCACTCTAGTATTTCGATCATAATGATTAAAATAATGATCCAATTGGTGTTATTATTATTTTATTTTTCCTTAGTTTGTGGGATTCAACTTATTCTTCTAGATAGAAAGAAAGATAGAAATTCCATAGGCCCAAAAAAATCAATCATGTTGAAATATATTTCTAGTCAACAGAATGGACCCCATCATAGTAAATGGGGAATAAATAGAGATAAATACCTCCAATTTAGATGATTATAAATTTATTTTTGAGAGGACATGAAGAATAATTTGAAAATTAAATTACATGTAGATATTCTCTTAATAATTCTGTCATTGAATGCTCTCATCTGGATAAAGATTTTGGGATTCTTAACCAAGAAAAAATGTGAGTCCTTAATTATGCCATAATATCTTTTATACATATCCAATGTATTTGAATTTTTTTGGGTCAATAGAAAATGAATTTTTTTATAGAATATAAGAAGTACCATTGGAGATTTTTGGCTATCTGGTGAGCATAACAAGAGAAAACATTTGGTGGATGGATTATAAAGGTTTTATTTTATTTCCCTTTTATTTTATTTTATTTTATTTTTTATAGTTTTCCTTTTTTCAAGTGTAATTTTAATTATTTTATTGTATAAAATTAATTCATTCATTTTTTCAACTATTAAACCATATATTCTTCTCCTTATTTTCTTATTTTCTTCATCTTTTCATTTTTTTTCTTCTTCTTATTCCAACATTCATTATGTTATGTTATGTTATTTTTTTAATTATTTTATTTAATTTATTTTTTTTCTTCCTATATTTTATTCCTATTTCATTCCATAGTAACATATTACCCTCAAAATTGAGGGGATAACTTAAGGCTTATCCTGAGGAAGGTAAGTGGAGTTACCATTAATTCAACATGTAAATTCATATGATCTATTTTTGGTGAGAAAGATTGAGGTGCATGAGTGTGGAGATTTTCCACTATGACACTGAACTAAAAATTGTTTTTATTTTTTGATTAAATTTATTCCCACTTCCACTGAGCATAAGATATTAATGTGATGAATTTGAGCCTTTTAGTAGATGAGACAACATTTGATGAAGTTAGGTATTGGAAAATTTAACACACTCAATTGAAGCGTTCCATCAACTGTTATTATAGGAGGTGGTTGAATTAAGATTTATAAATTCATTCAAGATTTCACACGACTAAATAAAATAATATTATTTTAAGAGTTAGATTTATAAATGAAACTATCAAACTAAACCAAAAAAAAGAGTGATGGAACCCATAAAATAAACAAAAAATGAAATGTTTTTTCCTTATTAACCACATTTTTTCATTCAATGTTAGTTTAATCCAGAAAAAATTTCATTCATTTAAATTACACTTCAGTTATTGAATAGATAAAAATGACCAAAAATAATTATTTTAGGTGAGTTAGATTATGTAAGTAAATAACTAAGAAATATCTTCAAGAGATATGGAACTGGTTAGCCTCTGTTCCACAATAGGAAAATATAAAATTTTCTTTCTCC
This sequence comes from Viscum album, assembly GCA_963277665.1. Lineage (NCBI taxonomy): Eukaryota > Viridiplantae > Streptophyta > Magnoliopsida > Santalales > Viscaceae > Viscum > Viscum album. The sequence goes on from OY728135.1 coordinate 1,409,106,284, forward strand.
ACGACCTATGATAGGACTGAAAATACATGAATTAGATAATATTTATTAATGATGTTGGGTGAGTCTCAAAAAATGTATATGAAAAAAAAATGATTAAAATATATGTATGAATATGAAAGTTTTCATGAACATGAAATACTGTATCCATAAAATTTTAATATTATACATTTATCAAAATTGAATAAATTATAATGAATATAAAATAGAAATAATTATATTACACATACATGAATATTGAGAAATGAAAATTAAATATGATTTGCATGAAAACTTTTCAGTAATATGAGACCGAAACAATGAATTATTTTATAATATATAAACCTAAGTGGTCAGTGTATTGATAAGGTACAAATGATTTGTCAATAATAGGATAGTGAGAAAGACCAGGAAGTTGATGGACAATTGTCAATGTTCTTTAAGTACACACATGAGAAGATTCGGGGATCCGGTTGTTTTGTTAAAGATTACAACTCAAGGTATTTTTGAATCAGTATGAATATGAAAAATATTTTTCAATTAGAGGATCATATTTGGAGAGTAATTTAAGTCTCTAGTAGAACTATTTTTAAAGAGAATAGTTTTTTGGGACCCTAATGTAAAGGCTACTGGGATGCTGGTAACACTGCGGGATATAGTATAAGCATCATCTTGTGGGAGATATAATTATATTGAGATGGTGGGGACTTCTGATCCATATAGGTACTCTATGGTGTAAAATAGTGGGGCACAATATTCATAGGAATTGGTATTAGTTTTATTGTAACCACATGTATATAATGAAGAATATATAACTAGGGGGAATATTCGTTTTCCATAATGAGTATGTATTCTGTATGAAACCTGTAAATTACTTGTTTGATCTGTTATATTTATTATTATTTTACATGGGTTAGGATGATAATAAAATATTAGTGATCAATACTTTAATCAATTTTATGGGTTGAATTAAAATAAAATAATTTATAAAAAATAGTGTACCCTAGATGAGAATTAGGTTCATGCTTTGGAGTCCTTACAGAAGGCATCTTTCCTATCATAGGTAAATCCTAAGTGTTTTGAAGAAATAGTTGGAGATGAGAACTAGGTTTGTGATACTAATAGATCTCTTGAATAAATTTATGGGAATTAGACATGGGAGATTGTTTCAATATAGACAGATAAAAACTTCATCAGGAAAAAATGGATCTTTTGGGAAAAAACTAAATAAATATAGATTATTAATATGAAAAATGAACAACTAGTGTGAAATGGATTCACCTATATCTAGGGAATCAACTTTTATGAGACATTTTCACATGTTACATGGATTGAGACTATTCACACCAATTTTTATCCATAATAGTGAAATAAAATTTCAATATTTTCCAGATGGACATCATATCAGAATTTCTAAATTGGGTTATAGAGGAGAAATTGTATATTGAGTAGTTAGATGGTTTTATAATTCATAAAAATGAGATTATTGTTTTTTAGCTGATGAAGGTTCTATATTAGTTGATGTAAACATCAAGAGTATGGTATACATGACTTGATCAGTTTTTAAATAAGATTAGTTTTCAACATAGTGGAGTTGACTAGAATCTCTATTTCAACAAATATAGTGTTCAAAGGATGATGGTTTTGGTCAATGTTGGCGATATAATATTTGGTATATTGGATAAAGAATAGTGTAAATATCTTTTAATATTAATGAAAAAAGAGTTAGATATATTAGTGATTGTCAAACTAAATTTTTTACTAGGTTAATGAGTGATACAAAGAAGAATTGGAACATTAATTTCCCAATACAAATATTCCAATAAGGTTCTAAGAAGATTTGGAATGTATTATTCCAAAGAAATGAATACTATGGTTGATACTTGGAAGAAATTATCATGATATGATAAAGGAAAAGTGATTAACGTCATAGAATATAGGTAGAGAATTTGTAGTCTATTATATATAAGAGTGACATAACCTATAATTTTTATTCCAAATGAAAAGAATCAAAATATCAAATCAATCCCACATAAAGGTAATAACATGCAGAAAAATTAATAATTCAGTATATAAATAAAAAAAGGATTTTAAGTTATTTTATAATGACTAATTATAAAAATTGTTCTAAGGTTACATAGATTCATAATAGGATGGTTCAACATATGATATAAAATCAGAATCATGTGATACATTAAATAATGGAGGGTTATTTATTTCTTGGATAATAAGGGAATATATTTAATTTTTTTATCACTTTATAATATAAATATATTGTGACTTCCCAATCATGCACCCATTTATTATGGATAAACTAGAAATATAAAAATATGGGAATTGAAGTGAAATATCAAATTATAATCCATTGTGATAATTAAAGTTCTATAAATATTTGCCATATTCTATTCCATCATGCATGTGGGAAGTACATTGAAATCAAGTATCATTTTATCAATGATAAGGTGGATTTAGGACCTATGATGTTTAAGTATATTCCTACAAAACTATTGGCTCTATACATTATAATGAATATCTTAACGAACATACTTTTGACTAGCATCAACTGGATATTGGAGTTAAATCCAATTCCCATGCTTGAACAAGTGTGGAAGTAGAACCCACCTCTGTAACTTGTGGTGTTTTCCCTATATGTTGATATTTATTCTTCACCATGTTACAACCAAAAAAAATTTACTTTTGGGTTCAATTAAAAACGGGGAAAAAATTATTTGATCAAGGTAAGGTGGAAGATAACACATGGAGTAGGGGTAGTTTTAAATAAAAATATGATGAATATGTTCGATAAAAGTTTATATATTATGAAAAATATGGTTCATGATGAAATAATTTTCCTATTTTGAGAATGAAGTGATCTATTGATTAATTTTGTTTGTTACTCTTGTTTCTCATGCTGAAAATGGCTCCTTTGAGATAAGAGTGTGTGTTGAGTAATTATATGATCACTATATGGAATCAAAATAAGTTAATTTTGGTAAAATATAGAAAATTGAAATGTGATAGAAAGACATTGGTAATTAAATCTTCAAAGTGGTATCAAAGGATGATGACTTTTAAAAAAACTCAACGGGGATAGTATTAGAGAAAAATACCAGAAGGTAACTTTTTAGTTTTTTGGTTTTATTGTTTTTGTTGTAAAATTAGGTTGACAGGGTCAATTACAGGGTTCCAACAAGATTTTTAATTTTGTATGTTTAGAAATCTTCAAGATAGAGGTGTGAAAGCTCTTAAAAATGAATGGAATTATAACAAGTTTATTGTTGTGAGGTTTTTAAGATTTGTGAAGGATTTTTTTGTAAAATATGACTGATGTGTTATGAAATATGTGGTAGGTTATGTGATTAGAAAATGTTTTATGAATATAAATATTCTCTATAGTTCCTTGAAGAAAGTTAGTTTCATGAATATGAATGTTGATTTCCATAAAAAGGTGGTGGAAATCAGGCATGTTTCATGAAGGGGAGGTAATTTATATAAATTATTGGATACCTTCCTTAGTTTAATAGAGGAATAATTAATGAAAATCCAATAGATTTCAATCCATGAATAAATTTTGAGAAAGATTAAATTTTTGAAATATTTATAAGAACACCATTTTTTTAAAAGAATGATGGTTTATGAAGGCATAGATAGTTTCATGAAAGGTTGTGAGTTTCATAAGAGGAATGGTTTCTTGAATGTTTAAAAATCTTCACAAATAATTAATTATTTTTATTAAAGTTGAGATAAGGTTTTCCAAAATAGGATCTTATGAAAAATGGAAGGATTTTCATAGAAATTTTATGGTATATAGGTATTCATCAAGTGGAAGAATATGGACATTAACAATGAACCAAATTAGGTGTAAAAATTATTCATTCAAGAAATCTATAGAAGAATATTCTAATGGGGTAGTAAAAAAACTTTAATTGAGAGAGCAATGTGCTTTGAAGTTGTTATTAGTTATGAAACTGGAGGGAGAGTGATTGTAATATAAAATTAGTGATAGTAGTATTATTTAGTGTATTTTATACATAGGCACATTTCCTATGTATGTTTCTTAGATGTAGACCAGTGTGGGAGACCAAGTAAATTTTTTTTGTCTCATTCATGCTTTGATTTCTGGTCATGCATTGCTAAGGTAATAGGAGAGAATTCTGTTGAGTTTAATAACGAAACAATATATGAAGGAAAATTTATTTTAATCATTCATAATATAATTCACCCCTATCAAATTATTTAACCAATTTGGTTTAACAATTGGTATCAGATCAAAATTTTTAAATTAGTATTCCCCTCTCTATGGTTTCAATGGAGAATGTTAATCAAATAGATATTCTGATCTTCAATGGAAAAAATTTTTAGTTGTGGAAGAATCAAATGCATCACTACTTATAATCATTAGGTATGGATTAATCTATATATATTATGTAGGACAGTGGAGTTCTATCAAAATAAAATTTAATGAATTGGATGTTGATGCCAAAGGAATGAGGATCATAGAATTGGCTTTATCTAACATAGTTAATATGAAGGACATGTCATGTAAATCAATTAATAACATGGGGGAAAAGATACTAAATATCTATTACGGATATTCAAAAGTCATAGAAGGAAAATTAAAGGTTTTTTAAAACCAATATGATTACATTAGAATTCACCTCATGGATTATATAGATTCATTATTTGATTGAATAAATGTTTTTGTGGAATATATTCTCGACCTCTTAGAAATAACCAATTATGTAATGGTCATCAAGAATATCCTGAGAGGACTACCACCTCTATTTAATCCAAAATTATATATAATCGAATAAAAACAAATGAAAGAGATTAAATTGGATAGTTTATGGAGTGCTCTTGTTGTGGATGAGATGATAAATTATGATATTGATCCTATAGAAAAAGGGAAATCAAAATAGGTGTCATTCAAGTCCATGAAGGAAATCTCTATAAATGATGGTTAGGAAGAAGAAGATACAAATGATTTCAATCCATTCATTTCCACAAATATACAGAGTAAAATGAAACATCAAGGGGAAACTTCCAATGACATGTTTTTGATGTGGAAATGTTTTATATATTATAGAAAGAATCCACAAGAAATTATAATATGATAATGAGGATGAAGTCAAAATTCCCATGAAGGATTATTCAACCTATGTGTAAGGTGAGAAAACGTATAGTGAAATCTATTCAATAAAAAGAACCTACTTTTAAAAGAGAATGAATGTTATGAATAATCTATGGAGGCTAGGATAGAGGACTTCAAGGATCAAGTATAAAATTATATGGTGGTAGTTCTAGGTGACTCCTATATAAGGGAGTAAAGTGACAATGATGAAGGAGAAGTCAAAGGAGGGGTTAAACTTTGGTATAAATTCAAATCCACTCTCAATGAATCGATGTTTGGAGAGAAAAAATGAATAAATCCAACTAACTGGTTCATGATACCAAACACTATACGCACTAGTAGGAAGAAGATAAGTCTAAGATGAAGAAAGAAATTTAAAATATTAAGTCTTCAATTCCCAAGAAATCAGAAATGGTTGTTGAGTAAAACAACAATGTTGAAGAATGGAAAAGAGTGATTTATGGTTTGACTAATAAATAAAAAGATCAAATCAAACATATTGAAGAACATGAAGATGAAGTTGTTAACCTGTGAAGTAAATTTGAATATCAAGAGCAACTATTGACTCCTGATATCACATCCAAAATTTATATCACTTAATTAGTTGAAAATATTTAAGTGGAGAATATAGATATAGAAAATTAGAAGTAAAAATCATATCCAAATGAACATAATAGTATGGGGCTTTATCACAAATAAAATTCTATGATGATTGATTTCATAAATAAATCAACCACTCCAAGGTTGAAATTTTATTTGGGTACAAATATTTATCATAAGATTCAAATAAACCATGGAATAAGTAGTCTTATTTTAGTGACTCACTTTAATTAACCTTGTATTAGGTGTTATTTTTATATAAATAAGGGACATTCCCAAATAATTTTTTCATTTCCAAAAGTTATCGAATGGAAAAATAGAATCAAAAGAGACCACATAGAGTTAAATAATCCCAAAATGATTTTAATTGTCACCATCTTTGGTGTTTAGTATTCAAAACCATGCCCAGATATTTCTCATTAATAATGAAAAGTAATTTTCTAAAGAAGAACCAAAGTGGTCATAATTATTAGCTCAAATAATCATCAAATGTGATGAAAACACAAAAAAAAATTGTAGCTCTATAAGATATAGTTGTACCAAATTATCCTGAAAAATATCAACAATATTAGTCTATGAAAAGTATGAAATAAATGATATAGATATAAAAGAAAAGAGTTCAGAACATAGTGATTGGAGTAATTTCCCTTAATGTATCAAATCATGCTAGTTTATGGATCGTTGATATTTGATGCACATACCATATGATGAGAAATAGGGAACTTGTTACATGAAGTGAATTTGAAAAGGAATGTGTTTTCAAATTTTAAAATGATGAAGGTCTAATGATTATTGGTTTCAAAAATAATAATTAGGGGGTGATAATATGAGACATGTTGATGTCTTGGGTTTTAAAGCTCTCAGTTCTATCCTTATAAGTGTTAGTCAATTTTGTAACTCGAGTCATGATATAAGCTTTACCAAGAAGTTGTGTATCATCAAAGTAAAATAAATTATGGTTTTCTTATAGGTAATGTGTGTGAAGAGAAATATATACTTTGTGAGTGGATAAGATGATATATGATTTCATTCCAAAGAGAATGAAAATAATTTGTGGCATAAAAAGCTTCCCCATCTATAACATCCATCCCTAGATGATATGGTCAAATGTGATGTATCTTGAGATCTCCTCAAGAAATCATGTGATCATACTCACACATGCGATGATTTTTAATAATGGTATATTACCATAAATATGTATAAGAAAAAAGAAAAAAATTCAACAACAGTTCTTGAATTAGTGAACGCAAATGGGAGTGGACATATCTCACCAAGATCCATGGACAGGAAAAGGTATTATTTTCTTTTCCATGATTATTTCAGCAGAATGGCATGAATATTTTCCATTTCCCACAAGTCTCACATATCTAGTTTAATAACACAATAATTGAGGGAAGATAAAAGGATGCTTGGACAGAAGATTCCAATGTTTGTAACTGATAATGGTATGGAATTTACAGACATCCAAGTTGGTGATTATCTTGATAAACATGAGATAAGGCACCTTGTTTTGAAAGTGATAAATCCTAAGAAAATTGGGTGGTTGAGAGAAGAAATTGGAACATAAATAGCATGGCCAACATGATATTTATTGAAAAGGTCATACTAGATAAGTTCTAGAAGGAATTAGTCCTGAAATCGGTCTACATATCCAATGGGGCATTGTATTTTCTAAAATAATAATAGACTTTTTACAAGTTGTTGTATGGAATGAATCCATAATTGTAATGATTTTAACGATTTGGAAGTTATATTTTATTCACAATAAGGATAAACATTTAAATTTTGAGTTTCATGGATATCAGGGGATGTTCCTCGGATATTCTAGAAAAATAAAATTTTATAAAATCTAAAATAAGAGGATGGAAAAAATGTTTTAAATTAATGATGTCTCTAAAGTTGATAATGAAAATAATCTTCAACAACATAGTTAATAGTTCCCTAATGACAGTGATATATAAGTAAGAAAGTCATGGGGAGTAGAATTCAAAAATGATGATTTAGAAGAAGAAATATATAAAAAGAAATATTATTTCAATAATGTATCTTCATTGAAGCTGAAGAGTCAATCTAAAATTGAAATGAAAAACACCATCGATGATCGAGCAGAACTATTTCAAAAACTGAGAGTGAATTAGTTAATGCAAACATATTTCCTATATCATATAGATCCAAATTTTTTTTAAGAAGAATCTAGTGATGATAACTATGTTTATTCTCTCAATGAAGAGTTTGACCAAATTTAAAAAAATGAGACATGTGAGATTATTTCAAGACCGAATAATAATAATATCATCATAACCAAATGTTTCTTACAAAACAAACTAAATGAATATGGGTTTCAAATTTGAAACAAATCAATACTAATGTGAAATATATACTCCCAAATTGAATTAATTGATGTGATTAATGCATTTTCACATATTTCAAGACTCGAGACTATACACATATTCTTATCCATAGAAATAAAATGAAACTTAAAAAAATTTCAAATGGAATTTAAGTAGGTTATTATAAATGGGGTTCTAAAAGAAGAACTTTATATCAAGATTTTAGATGATTTTTTATTCATCAAGATGAGAACATGGTTTTTGAGCTATGTAATGCACTACATGCCTTTAATCTTGAACCAAAATCATGGTATTGAAGATGTGATTAGTTTTTTAAATAATTATAGTTTTTATCATGGTGGAGTTGACTAAAATCACTATTTAAATAATGAGTTAAATCAAGTGATGGAGGTGTTAGTGTATTTGTATGATATAATCTTTGCTGTATCGGATTAATAATAGTAAAAATAGTTTCTATAATTCATGAAAAGTGAGTTTGAAGTGTCAATGATTGGTTAAATAACATTTTTACTTGATTTTAAAGAGATTCAATGATGAAATAGTGTATTCATTTATCAATAAAAATATTAAGAGGAGGTTTTGAGATGATTTGGAATATATAATTCTAATGAAATGAAAAATCTGGTGTCTACCTAGATGAAATTATCACAATATGATTAATGAAAAGTTTTTAATGTCAATGAATACATGTAGATCATTTGAATCCTTTTTTGTAATTAATATCGACATGACCCAATATTGTTTTTTATTTATTCCAAGCATCTTAGTATCAATGAAATTCCATGTAAACCAACTTACTTTTAGTAAAAAAATAATACTTTGGTATGTCAAGTTAATAGTAGTTCACTTTAGTATACAATGAAAAATTTCAACAAGAGGTATTTGGTTACACAGATGAAAATTTGGATAGAATAGAAGATGATATAAAATCAAAATCATATGGTGCAATTTATGTTTTTGTATTGTGTATTTCATAGATAATGAAGGAACAAAATTAAATTTTATTGATCACTATAGATATTTAATATATTATGGTTACTCAATCATGAATGCATTTATTGTGTATGAAGAAACAACATGAATATATGGGAGTTAAATTAAATAATCTAATCACAATCCATTTTGATAATTCTAGTTCTATAAAACATAAAAAAAATCCAACACATCTCTTAAAGATGATCCATATTGAAATAAAGTATCATTTTATCAAGGATAATCTTTAACATGGGATTTTGAAGTTGGAATATGGACCTATAGAACTATAGGTTTTAGAAATTATAATAAAGACATTTCCCAAAGAGGCTTTCTAGCATTATTAATGGTATCTTGGAGTTCAGTTGACTTTCCATACTCTAACAAGTGTGGAATTGGAACCCCCTATCCCTATGGTATGGTGTTTTTTTACAATGTGAGGATATGTGTTACTTACCCTGTTTCATCAACAAAGGAGTGAAACTTGGGTATATTTATTAATGGGGATAAAATTCCCTGATAAAGGAAATGGGAAGAAGATTATAGGGGGATGTAGTGGGAGTTTTTAATCTCAATATGTTGAATATGTTCGATCAAATTTCAAATATCTTGATATATGGGGTTCATGATGAAATAAGTTTCCTGCGTTGGGAACAAAGGGATTCATTGATGATCCTTTCATGAGACCCATGTTTCTATTATCGATAATGGATCATGAGTTCTTATAGGATGTGTTTATTAAATATTTGATTGATATTTGGAATTACAAGAATTTTTTTTTGTATATGATATGAGAGTGCAATGTGTTTTCCACACATTGGAAACTAAATCTTCAATGTGGTATCAAGGGCTGAACAATTTTCAAAAAACCCAAAAGGGATATTTTTTTTTGGGGAATACCTCAAGTTAACTCTATAGTGTTTTGGATTGATAGTGTTTTTTGAAAATTCAGGCAGAAAAGGTTATTTGTGGATTTTTAGTGCAATTTTAATTAGGTATATTGCAAAAGAATCAAAACAGAGGAATAGAAACTCTAGATGTGGTATAAAATATTGTGTGTATAATGTCACATCATATCCTATCATTTTCTAGATTTTTGGGGACCAAAATTTATAGGAAGTTCCAAGTTTCATTAAAGACGGTTTTCCAATACTACCTCATAAATATATAGTAATTTCAATGAATTTGAAATATTTCAGTTTTTGAATCTTTAAAGTTTCATGAAGGGGAGGAAATATCTATAAATAATTGTATATCCACCTCAGTTCAAGAGAGGAATCAATAATTAAAATCCAAAGGCTCTGAATTCATGAAAGAATTTTGTGAAAGACTTCCAACATCAATAATTTTTAAGAACATCATTTTCAATAAGGAAAGAAGATTCATGAAATGATAAAATGTTTTTAAAAAGTTAGTGAGTATCACAAAAGGAAAATTTTTATGATGTTTATAAACTTTTCATGAACAATTGGGTAGTTCTGTGAATGTTGAGATAAGGTTTTCTCAAAAAATGGACCATTTGAGAACTATAAGGATTTTATAAGAAATTATGCGTTCATGAGAAATTCATGATGTTCAAGAAAGCTGAACTTAATGATGCACCAAATAATGTGTAAATAATATTGATTAAATTATTTAATGAAATAATATTTTGATATAGTTTTGAGAACACATCAGTTAATAGAAAAGTGGGTCTCAAAATTGTTATTGGTTGTGAACCTTGGTTGATAGTAAGTCAACTCTGAAATTTTTTATAGTAGTGAACTTCAGTATATTTGGTATATAGGCACATTTTCTGTGTATTCTTCTTGGACATATCCTAGTGTGGGTGAACCAAGATTAATTTATGTTTCCCATGAATGGTTTTATTTATGTAGATACATTGCAATGGGGAATTGAGGGAAGGGTGTTTTATTTAATGATGAAAAAATATCTAAAGGGGTAGTTGATATAATCTGTCATACTCAGATTCACCCCACCTCTCATGTTAATTAACTTAATTGGGATAAAATATTTTCTTATTATTAATATCGGGACTATTATATGTACATTGAGGATGGATTTTGACTTATAATGATATTAATCATTGATGATCTATGATGAACCATTTTGAGGGAAAATATATGGATCCACAAATATAAGACTCATTTGGGGACCTAGAGGGAAGTGATGTGTATGAGCCTCAAATAGAGGTTCCAATGTAGCCCTAATAACTATAGTAGTTTGTCTATCTAAGGAACTTATTGATAAAAAGTTGAGTGTAAATATAATATAATCCATTCAATGTATCAATTGAGAGACATAGATAGATGAGAAATCAATGAAATATTTGACATGGAGTTTCTAATATCTATATAATCCATTATTTTAGGGGGAGGGTTGACCCTGGGTAACTGAGTTCTACTATGATCCACTTTAGACTGAATACAACCAGATCAATATTGTAGATCCTAACTCAGTAAACATTACTAAAGTGGGGTGGATCATTGGTGTATGTTTTATTATTTAATTTTAAGTTAACCTCTATGAATAATTAAAGGCATTTTACCCTTTCTCTTAAACTCTTTCCCACCATTCTATAACATAAAAAGTCATGTTGAAAAAGAGTGATTTCTCATGGTTCAACCTTAGTGTGAGATCCTACACGTTAACGAGTCTAATTCCTATTGAAATATATAATTTATTATCAATATTGAATTATAGGGATTATAAATGAAATTGTAGTAAACTATAATATTTTTTTGTAGGTATCATCCACTAATCAAGGTTATATATCATAAATATCCCAAATATAATAAATAACATTATTTAGACTAGATTAAAAAATTATTCATGATTCCAATTTATCCTAATTGTGAAAAATATCATTAAAATTTTCTTATATGCATCATAATGAAATACAAATGTTCTTATAAATGGTCTTCAACTGCTAGGAATATTTCAAACCGAAACCATGTGTTCAGCCTCCATTCTTAGTTCATCATAATGATATTCTCATGCATGAGAGAATACATGCGTGATATGATCTTATTCCTCATTAGTAGCAGAAACATGGAAGATCATCCCCAAGATCCACTTTCCTAAACCTCTTTAATAGTTAGAGATGCATCATATGTTGATCTAATTTACATCATATCTCTCCTTGACAGTGTTTATCTTTAATGTTTAAGTTTATCATCCTCTTAAGTTCATAATTCCAAATTACCTTATCTCTCTTAATTTTTCATATATATATTATAAAAATAAGTGAAAATATTATTTTGATCGTAGAGTACTATAAATTTCATTCATTCTCAACTATAAGTGATTTTTATTAAGAATATAAATATTGAAAGGGGATAATAAATAAAAATATTTCAATTTCAATTATTCATGAAATTCCACATGATATTCTCATTTAATATTAATAAATACTTCATTTTAAATCTCAATGAATATTTTTATTATTTATTTCTTCAATGAATCTTTGAAATCTATGTGAATGTCAATTCTATTCACACAAGCATTATTTTGTCATTAAAATATGGTACCTTATTTCAAGGTGTGATAATTTCAAAATATCCAAGCATGAATCCTAATTTATCTAAATAAATGTGATTTTTAATCCATGAAGATAAGAATAAAGTAATTAATTTGGTTTTACCTCTATAAAATTACAAATGAATTTTCAGAAAACATAATTTTCACAAATATGGATATCTTATGAAAAAAGAATATATTAAGATTTATGCATAGTACTTCCCTTTTCCATAACTATCTGATGATCTTTCAAAATATTATACATTTTTTAGTGTCTTGTGTGACTCTAATATATTAGGTATATCCATATCTAATAAAGACATAGTATCTTATGAAATGGTCAATTATTATGAAATATGAATATCATATTCACATGAAATATCTTATATATTTTGAATATTATACAAAAATCAAATACTCTAAAGAGAAAAATATCTTATGGGCTTTGTAATATGTTTTCCTTTACTATATTTTATATTCCTCCGGAAGATGTCTTTAAAAATCACCACATCTTCTGTAATAACTAAGCTCTTATAAAAAATTCCATGTCTCTTATAGAACTCCATTATTTTATAATTATACTATTTACTTTACAGATACTAAAGTATCTTTTAAATACTTTAAGTAAGAATAATTTAATACAACTAAAACTCTATAATTTCAACCAAGGATCCACAAACAATATTAAAAAAAAACAGGTGAAATCTCAAGAACATTTCAACCTCTTTTTAACATCTTTTGGAGCCCCAAAATAATGGTTGAAAATAATCAAAACTCCTTCAACAATTTATCAAGAAAATTTAATCACCCCCTTTGGATTTTTTCAGTCTTCCTAAACAATTCTTAAAACTGAAAAAATATACCAAGTTTCATATAATCATAGAATATTACACATGAGATTCATAATGACACCAAATAATATGATAATGTAGTTAAATTTTGGCTATTAAATCCCCTAGTGAAAAAAATATTTGTATGAGTAATTTGAATACTCTATGGCTTAATCTAAGAACTCAATTTTTATTTTTCTACCCCTTTTCATGATAAAATCAAATATCTAACTTAAAAAAATAGAGAACATAGGATATTATTATTCACACTTTTTAATAATGATTTATTCTTATAATATCATCATTTTAAAAAAACCAAATCTGTGTGGGGGTGACTATGAATGTATTTTAAGAGAGAGGGTTGGGATGAACTTGTGTTCTCATCCAGAGTCTCAAATATCTGTTGAGGCATGGTCTTGGTGAAAATATCAGCATATTGGTCTCTAGTATGAATGGAATAAAATTTTATACCACCATTGGATAACTTCACTCTAATGGAGTGAAAATCGGTATCAATGTTATCAAACCTTGAGTGTTTAATAAAATGTTTAGAAATATAAATAACACTTTGATTATCGCATGAAATTTAAAGAGGACCATTAAAATTTACACTCAAGGTTTCAATTATTTCTTCATCCATATCATATGGGTGTAATGAAAAGTAAAACCCATATATTCAGTTTATATGGGGCTTAATGTAAAAATATATATTCATACAGTGACAGCTAACACAAGTTTTACCAAATAGAAAAATTCCACTTAAAGTGGAACTTCTATCATAAAAATATAATGGACAACCTTTATCTATATAACTTGATATATTTATTGTATTCCATTCCATATACAGTAACCCATCTCTAAATGTCCCTTTAATGTATTAAAGGACTCTATGGGTAGCTATTTAGTGTGACTAATTAAGTTAAATTTGATACCTAGAACACATGACCTATGTAAAAAAAATTCAAATATAGAAGAATTAAGATATAGTATGATACAAATTAGTTTCCCAAACATCGTTGATTACAAAAATTAACCTTAATTATCCTTGGAAAATTTTAATCCATCTTGAATAGGTGGGTACACTGGTCCATATTCCTCCACTCCAATTTTCATTAATAATTATTTTATATACCTTTCTTTGGATAGATAATAATTTATTCTTTCAAAAGAAAAGTAGTCCAAAAAAATAAATCACGTCATCAAACTTGAACATAAAAAATTATCCCCTAATATACTTAATAAAATTATATCATCCTCTTTATTGATATCCTATAATGATAATTTCATCAATATATACTTTCATAATAAGGGTTACTTCAATCAAAACCTTGACATAAATATTGTTTTACATATTCCATTTATGGAATTTCATCTCATTTATGTAGTTTTATATCATCAAATAAAATGATACAGGGACCAAATTTAACCCATATAAATAAATATTAAAATTTTCATTCCATATATTCATCATTTTCAATCCCATAACCGTCATGTTTTTTATAGAATACTTCCTCCTCTATTATTCCATTAAAGAAATAAAATTTTGAATCCATTTAGAAAAAAATTATACTACCTATATACTAAAACTATTAATATCATATTAATTTCCATTGGTCTTTCCATGGGAGAAATGTTTTATTTAAAATACACTCTATCATAATGGGAATAAATTTTGAAGAAAATTTTGGCCATTTTTTTTATGATTTATCCATTTTCATTCATATTTGCTGGAACCAAAATATTGGAAAAAAATAACAAAGAAAAGAAGGCTCTAAGGCCTACCCCGCAAAGCCCCGACGTAGAGCCTTCCAAAGCAACACGATCACTTGGAAGCAGTAGAGGAAGGAAGCCCCATGAATAGACCTGACGTTCGTGAACCCGCCGCAAAGCAGTAGAGGAGAGACACCCCGCAAACCCCCCTGACGTTTTTGAGCTCTCCACGAAGAAAAGGAGGCGCTACTCCTCCACGGACCCGGTTGACGTTCGCGACTCGCTGCGAAGCAATCCAAGTCTTCTTCACGCCGTGCGAGCGCTGCTCCGCGGTGCCCCTTGCCAATAAATACCCGGCTCCCCCTGAGTCCCCGGTATGTAAAATCCAACCGTTCGACTTATTAGCTCCCGAATCGTGAATCTCTCTTTTCTCTGCGAATCATGAGCTACGCAAGGTATTTTTTCTTCGCAAGGTGCCTCCGCATTGTCTCATTTTGATCCCCTCTTCCAAGAGGGATGCCTTCTGTGAAGCTAAAGGGATTTTGCGAAGGAAGGGGATCCCCACGGGGACCCGGGTAGTCACACAACATTTATGCTTCACGAGAAACCCATCCTATACACGTGATCCACATGCCAAGGAAGGGTCACTGTACTTCGCGAAGCACACTACTTCGCGGCACTTCGCTTCGCGAGGCACCTATGCTCCACAAGGTAGTGCTCCGCGAACACCCTTCCACTTTGAGAAGCACCCACCACTAGCATCTCCACCCCATGCTAAGTCTAAGGAATCCCACTTCATGAAGCACACCACATCGCATGTTCCCTTCACCATACAGAGCAATCGAGCTCCATAAGGCCCCTGCTGCTTGGTGAATCATTTTCCCGTGTGGCCCTCTAGGTCTGCATAATGTGATTTCAAAGTCCCTTGGATGATACCTACCATGTCGTTTCTTTGCCTAATGCTTCTCTGCATAGGAAAGCTAACAACTATTGATTCTTCGCATAGACACGCTAAAGTGGACCCCTTGATGGTTCGCTCTGCGACCCCCCAATTTCACGGAATTTCTGGTACCTTCCCTCCCACTAGGAGCATAGGGTACCGGTTATGGAGTCCTAGGGGTGTGGAGTAAACCCACCTCTTCCGAGCTGTAGGATGTTAAACTACCAAGCACCCACGTCCTCAATACATGACATTAAAATGTGATCTGGCCCCTTGCCCCACATGCAGGGTCCCCCCAGCTCAGACTTTCTTTACGCCCACTTGTCTCCAAGGGGATGGGATCACCCCTCATAGGGGATGATATCCTCCATCTTGGAGTGGCGTTTGTACACGGGGGAAGGGAGGCCATCTTGGTGTAAGCCCCTAGTCCTTCTTACAGAAGGTAGCACCCACGAACCTCCATACTTCCCCACTACCAAGGCCATTGGAGGGAATGATAGAGGATGAGGAACCCCTTTCCTCGGTCCCAAATTTCTCTCCCGTTGCATTTTGTCACCCTCGGGCCTTCATCCTGGAGTAAGTCCCAGCACCATGGGCTGCCTAATGCATAAGCCCCTCCTCGTTTCCCATAGACGCACCCTTCGCGACGTGATCGTCAGGTCCCTAGAACCTCTTGTTTCTCACACCGAGCATGAATCATGTGAGCTTAGAGTGAGCACCGACCCTAACTCTGATTTTAACGAACTATGATGAATTCGATCCTGTCAAGGCATGGTACGTAGGAAGCCTCCACGAGGTTCAAGCCCACCATCCGGTCATTCCGACCTCATTTACGTCGGTTCACCAAAACCTAGGCCGCCTCAGAGCGTAAGCCCCAAATTCCCCATCCTACATGATGTTAAAATGTACACCCGAACTACGTGGACATTGATCAATGTCAAGGCATGGTACGTAGTAAGCCTCCATGAGGTTCAAGCCCACCACCAGTGGACCCCCAGGTTCACCTTCACGTCGGTTCACGAACTAAAACCTTCTTGAACTACATAGACTTGGATCCATGTCAAGGCATGGTACGTAGGAAGTCTCCACGTGGTTCAAGCCCACCGCCCGATCGTTTATTCATGTCAGGTTCTACCCCCATCCTTCATGATGATAAACTGTATGCCTGAACTATGTGGACTTTGATCCGGGTCAAGGTATGGTATGCAGGAAGCCTCCTTGATGTTCAATCTCACCAAATGGTTGTTCCTACACCCCTTAATGTTAGTTAAACATCCCCTTTTCAACCCGAACTATGAGGACTTTGATCTATGCTAAGGTACGGAACGTAGGAAGCCTCCCTGAGGTTCAAACCTAGCAGCTGGTCATTCCAACTTCCTTCACGTCAGTTCACCAACACCTGGGCAGCCTAGAGTGTAAGCCCCACACCTTCCAAGTGAACTGTGAAGACTTTGATCCATGTCAAGGCATGGTACATAGGAAACCTCCCTGAGGTTCATGCCCAACATCCATCAGACCAAGTTCCACCTTCACGTCAGTTCGCTGATGATACCCATCGGACCAAGTTCATCTTCACGTCGGTTCACCGACACGCCCCAAGAGAACTACAAGGACTTTGATCCATGTCAAGGCATGGTATATAGGAAGCCTCCATGAGGTTCAAGCCCACCACTCAGTTATCCCGATCCCCTTCACGTCGGTTTCCGGAAAAAATCCAACCCGAGCTACGTGGACTTTGTTTCCTTGCCACGGGGATATGTAGGAGGTCTCTTCGAGGATCAATCCCAACTTCACTATCACCCTTACGATGGTCCCATTTCATTTCCCCCTACATGGTATTCGGGAAGCCACCCACGTTCCAGCCCCAATATCAGTGATTCCACAAGGGGGTCCATCAATCTGGTCCACCTTTATCGGTGTTCTAATCAGTCTGATCTATCTCCGCTGGACGTTAAACTTGTGGCATACCTCGTGTTAAACACAGGAAGCTGAGGAAAACCTCAGATACATGCCTATGGCATATGATTCCCCGCGCTCGATGCGGGATGCCTCAGGCATCCCTGCCTTAGAGAAGACCTTTAATAAGAGAAAAAAGATTGACACGCCAATTCCCCAGCGTCCATACATGCCAGTGATATCTCAACGTGACTACTCCCCCAATTAAAGGTTGCCGCCCAGATCGAACCCCTTGGAATGTCCTGACAGGAGCGGTGTAATTAACCGATGTCCATGTAAACATGGCACTAGGAAGAGATTCACGAACAACGTATTAAATCTATGAGGGAGACCCGGACTAGGTGACGAGTTCTGAGGAGGAATCCACGGAATGAAGAACCGACATCCCATCATCCTTGTTTCAATCAAGGAGCAGACGTCCCTGAATAAGGAGCAAATGATGCCTGCCTTTGGAAAGCGGGAATGCGGGGTAACAAAACAGCCGTGCTTGTCGCGCCTAAGTGGATAGATGCACGCGCCCCAGTGAAAGTGTCAGAAATAGAAATGGTGAACCCGACATGAATATCTTCTCCTCAATATGGAGATTAGTAGTGCTCGAGACATCAGTAGATTGACTTGTCACCGAATCCAGCTATCTAGTGCTGGGTCCCGTCAAGCAAATAGCGGGCCTGGCGTGAAACTCACCAGAATTTGGGGTAGTAGAATGTTGGGCATTATGTTATGCAATGTTGTCAGCGTGGATCCATCTTACTGACCACGGAATAGGGGATAACATTGGGGAAATGGTTGTTGATTTCATTTTCTCGCAGCTCTAATGAGTTGATCTCCCAGCTTCCCAGGAATCAGGTTGCGGCTACAACGACACGGTCACTACCCACCCACCTACGCAGGGGTAGGGGAAACACCAACACATCTACTCCATGTGGCTCCACTGTTTCCACAATGGCATCTTCATCCACGAGCGTGTGGTGCCCACACCCCCTCTCCCCATCAGAATTCATCCAACGAAGGGTGATTAACAACCTCGTATGTCGTTACGAGGAGGAGGGCGTAATCCCAACCCTAGATATGGACCGCCTAGAACTGGAGGTGTCAAGGACTCACCATTAACACCGACCACGAGGGACACATAGGGAGCCGCTGCTCCCCACTCCAACCTTCAATCGTTTCGGGATCCTATCCCCGGAATGCCTCGACGACTCCATGCCCTACGCCGATGAGGTTGGGGATGATCGGGCTCACCTGGACAGAGTTCTATCCCAGGGGTTCCTAGTGAGGGCCCCCACCAGGCCGTGCCAGCGCCACCACCTAGCTCCCAGAGCTGAAGAGCAGGTAGACTACCTACCTGTGCCACTGGTACCGGCCCGGCTCACCCGAAGCCAGCGTCGGGCGCGGGCTAAGGAAGACGCCC
The DNA here is from genome assembly GCA_963277665.1 of Viscum album. Taxonomy (NCBI): domain Eukaryota; kingdom Viridiplantae; phylum Streptophyta; class Magnoliopsida; order Santalales; family Viscaceae; genus Viscum; species Viscum album. Next base: position 1,409,125,680 of record OY728135.1, read on the forward strand.
GTCAGGGGGCGTCAATGTCAGCAGCTACTATGGCTTGAGCCACTGCTGACGTTCACCATCACCCCCTGCATACGCTGACTAGGGACATCTATATTCCCTGCCTGTATCGAGGCCCCAACCACCCCACGGGCAGGATATGTTGACTCCTCGGGTCACAGGCATGAGTGGTGATCGCCACAAACCAACCCGTGGTGATGTCACCCCGTACGGAGGTCCTCCCCGCACCATTATTCCACAAAGTGTGAGCCTTCCCCGCCCCGAAGCTTGTCATGGAGGTATGCCCCATGCTATCCCCAACCCGAATGAAAGCCTGACCCGCAGTAGTGACACTCGGCGCGGAAGCCTTTCCTATTCCCACCACACTGGGTATGGAATTCTGCCTCCTGCCCCTGACCGATGATGTGAAAGAATCGCCTGGACGGTCCCTCTCCAACGTGGGTATCCTCCCTACATTCTCTTCGCAGCTGGAGAAGGTCCTCCTCACCCTAGTAACCAAAGGGGTGAAGGTTAGCCTCGCTCCACTCGCACCAAGCATGGAGGTTCTCTCTAGGATTCCGCCGGTTCCGATGGAGGTTTCTCCCATTCAGGTGCTATTCATGGAGGTCCTCCCCATGTCCCCTTCGACATTTGTCCCGGTGCTCCTCACACCCCGACTGTCTCAAGTGGAGGCCCTCTCTGCCCTGACACCAGCATGGCCCCAAGACCACATGTCGAGAATTAGCCTTATCCTGAGAAGCTTCCTAGGGGTAGGAAGGCGGGTCGTCGCTGCCACAAGAAGAATCCTGGGAAGGCCCGGATAGATATCAAAACGACCCAATTCTCAGATTCTGAATTAGAATACGACTCGGGAGGGGAACCTTCCCCTCGGTCCTCTGTGTCAAGGACTAGGGCAGGAACAAGGCATGTCAGCCTCATCCTTCCAGAATGTGAAGTCCACCGGATCCCCGCCTCTCTTCGTTGGTACATCCCGGAGGAGGAAATTCTGGGAGTCCCACCGGTTCTGACCATGCAGTTATAAGGCTCCAGCCTTAAACATTACTTAATCTTGAGATATTTCAAGAATACACCTTGAAGATCTTTTCAGGTTTAGAGTTTTAGAGAATTAGACCATAAAACATGCATTACATCCCACATTTAAACAAAGTGGTTACAATAAAAGATAGTATTAATTTTTCCCATCAATGGAAACATATTTAAAATAAAACAAGGATTCTTTATTGACACTTCCTTGACACTATCATAATATCATGTACCATTCCCATGACCTGTAAAAAACATTTCAAAAACTTGTGATGTGCATAAAAAGCTCAGTAAGAGTTATAAAAAAAATATGGAAAGGAAACATGAGTACATATATACATAAGAATGAAATCATAATTTTCCCATAAAACATAAGAACTTTAACATACCTCATAAAATCATGAATAAATAATAGAAATCATAAGACATAAAGGTAACTTGAGGCATTCATAACATTCTTACGTAGGGAGTAACCCTATTGGTTACGTTTGGAATACCCATCACAGTATATTACCTAAATCTCTTCGGAGAAACCTTAACGTTTAACTCTTTCACGTTACCCAATGCATTAGAGAGCTATATTGGGCTCACCCACCCTTAGTTTATCACGGAACCACCCGTCTTCAAAACAATTCCCAAGAACCATAACATAATCATATCACGTAAAACATGCATAAAGGAAACATAAAATTTACACATTTCAATCACAAGATATCAATACAACACATGGATATAATAAAAACATTATGAAAACCATTTTCAATACCAAAATAAAAGAAAATTAATACATGGTATTTATTTTTCATTAAAAAAAAGTTATGGCTTGTAGAGGAAGCCGAAAATCAAATAATGGTCACGACGGCGGAGAAGTCGTTGTCGCCGCATACGTATGACAAAAAAAACATTCCCTTTTTTCGTTTAGTAAATGCTTCATATAAACATATTCCTTTTGAATAAACGTAAAAGTCAAAGGGGTTTATACACTGTATAAAAGAAAGTTGTGTATAAAACAAAATATGCCTCAATGAAAGGAGATTGAGACGATGTCCCTTAAAAAGATCATTTTTTTAAATAAAATAGCTCTGTTATGTGTATTCACTATAAGTACACATAACGAAAGTACAAATATAAGATAGGACATAGTAATATCATGACATAATTTAAAAGTAGGAGATTATCCCAAAGGACGGAAATTGGGTTAAGAAGTTCCCTTACCTCGTGTCTGACTTGACTTCATAGTTCTTTAACCTCCTGAATAACAAACTTGAGTTAATTTCTACTTGCTTAAGAACCTTTTTCAAGGTCATTATTCCTTTTTATATCACTTATTACCATGTCATGAACACTATGTAATTATTTAAGTCAATAACGATCGTTTTAACGATCATTGGTACTTGAGTCAAAAATAAACTCTTTATAATTACAAGTCGTCCATGTATCCATTATATCCAGAGTTATATTCATTATTTAGATATAATATATATCATATATATCCAGTATATACATGCATTTATAATATTGCATAACATTTAGAGGTAAGAAATGAAATGCACCGTTCATGGAGATGGTAAGCCGTACGTACGCATGAACGCTACTTTCATTTTTATTTCGTATTTTATGGAATGGAATCATAATTTCATAAAGGTATTACAGTATAATTTCATATATAATATCATTAACTCAATCCTTTATATGTCCCACATATGACATTAACGAATCAAATCACTTTGAGGGGGCGGTAGTCCGCACTTCATAAAATGAAATTATCGTGTTTACCCACAATGGAAACGATAAAGGTATGCCAAAAATGAAAAATAAAGAAGCATAAGTAAAACATAAACATAATATATATCATATATAAATATAGTTTCATCTTAATGGCCACCTTTGAATGTGTTAGAAGAATATTGAACAATCATCGTTTTGTGAGGCAGAAATTCCCCATCCACAGAAACAGTATTCTCTTTAACCATTAGATGAAGGTGTGTGTAAGTGTAGATATAATCCTTCTCATAACAACATCCTAGTATATTGGAGATACTGATTTTGTAACAAAATAAAGGAATAAAAAGAGTTTAGGGGGTTGGAGAAGCAAAATAAAACATAAGAACACAAGAGAAGACACTACCTTTAAAACGGGTAACTCTTTTTGATTTGAGCTCAAAGGCTTCCTTTGAAAGACTTCTGCCCAAAGTGAGGCTTCTAGAAGTAACAGAGGGATGTGGAGAGACAAAATGGGCAGGGGTTGGCTGAGCCAAAGGCTTTAGAGGTGTGGGTAAGGAGGTAGAGGTGGGGGCCTTTTATAAGATGAGAGGAGGGACACTCTTGGAAAGGTATAAAATATTACTCTATTTTCAAATGATTTTCGGATTTTAAAGGTACCAAATTGATGTATTTTGAGGATAAGAAGATAAGGGTTCGAGATATACTCATCAAATAGGTTTTTGACATGTGTAGGTCTTAGATTTTACATTATCTTTTCATTTTATTTAAATCGTTAAATAATGAGGTAATCGCTGCATCATCATGATGTCATAAATAATTTAATTTATTTAATGTCTAAAAATTATTAAAAAAATACTATGATGTAGGAAATATTTCAATATTTCCGATTACTATTTATAGTAAAAACTATGACTTTTATAACCCCATGTGAAAATTGTTTTAGTAAAACAATACATGTTTGTGTCATTTTTACTTTTACTTTAAATAAAAGGCATTAATGTCATTATCTTACCCAAGTGGCTCCATGGGGTCCCAAAAATCGACCCATGGGTTTTCTTGGTCGGCCATGACACATCCAATAAGGGTAGGACATGTTTCAAGGTCATTTCATATTATTAAAACATTATTTTTACCTTTAATTACACTAATTACCTCTAATCGCGATTAAAAACTTAAAAGTTACTATTCACCAAAAAATTATTTTAATCCCATTGAACCACATTTTACTTCCTAATAACAACTATTTATGTCAGATTTTTGAAATTCAAAACACAGAGGTGGTAAAATTTCATTTAAACAAAAAATCAGTTTTTTTAAGTACCACTTAGTGGTTTCACTATTCATCAAAAATTAAGGTTTTTCAGAAAAATACCAAAACTTCACCCTAAGCTATATTTGATATTATGAATTCAAAAATGATGTCTATTTTAAAAAATTCAAAACATATAAGTTACAATAATTAATTTAATAATTAATTCCCGCTGTCAAAACAAATAGCGTGTTTTTATGAAACAATATATATCAAAAGATTGACACTAGTTTAAGTCCAAATTCAAAGTGAAATTAATTAAAATGACCACCATTGGATTAAATGGTAAAAATATATTCTAATTTAACTTTAAAAACAATTCAAAAGATAATCTAATCATATAAATAAATTAGATTAAAATTAGGTTTTCAATTAAAATACAACATTTTTCACTATTCATTAAAAAAATGAACTTTATCGGAAAAATACCAAAAATTTACACAAAGTAAATTTTTATGTCCCGATTATAAAGAAGAATTTTATTTGGTCCAAAATAATGCATAAGAGTGACCAAAACTATATTTAAAGAGAGTTCGCCATCAAAAGGTGATAGTTCGACCTTATAGTGAAAATTAGAGTATATATGCCTAAAATTGAATTCTTTTCGTATTTTAAGCCTTTATCCTTTATTGGATAAATGTAAAAACATTTAACAAACATATATAATCATATTTTAGTTATTTCTATTCATTACCACCAATAAAACGGCTACGTGTTAACTACAATTTAAAATAATATTATTTTATTACTAGTGTGCAACGTAAGATTTCAAAGAAACTCTTTGTTGCGTATCGGGTACGCTATCGAACATAGAAACCCCTTCAAAGTAAAATTAGTATTTAATTATTAAAAATTAATAAATATGATAATGTATTATTATTTATTTACCTGGGATGTTACATCCTTCCCCCCTTTTGGGAATTGCGTCCTCACAATTTTATTCACTTATCAAAATAAGTGGGGGTTTTTATCCCTCATAGAATTTTCAGATTCACATGTTTCCTCTTAAACCATATGGTTTTTCCACAAAACCTTTACCTGGTGAATTACCTTATTTCACAACACTTGCTCTCTTCGGTTGAGAATCTGGACTGGTTGTTCTTCGTAAGAGAGATTCTCTTCCAGCTGAACTACCTCTAGGCTCAAAACATGAGATGGATCTGGCATATACTTTCTCAACATCAAAACATGAAAAACATTGTGTACCTGAGATAAAATCGAAGGTAAATACACTTAGTAAGAAACTAATCCAACTTTTTCCAGAATTTCATATGGTCCAATGAACCTTGGACTCAGCTTTCCTTTCTTACCAAATCGCATCACACTTTTCCATGGTGAAAATTTCAGAAAAACATGATCACCTACCTCAAAAGATAGATCCTTCCTCCAGTTATCCGTATAACTCTTCTGCATGCTCTGAGCTGTTCTCATGTGTTTATGAATCAACTGAAATTTTTCTGCCATCTCTTCTACCAATTCTGGTCCCATCAGCTTCCTTTCACCAACTTCATCCAAAAAATCTGGAGTTCGACACCGCTTCCCATATAATGCCTCAAACGGTGCCATCTGTATACTGGAATGAAAACTGTTATTATAAGAAAACTCAACCAAAGAAATATGTTGGTCCAAACTTCCCTGATAATCCATCAAACAAGCATGTAGCATATCCTCCAAAGTCTGAATTGTTTGTTCTGACTGCCCATCTGATTGAGGATGAAAAGCTGTACTAAAATTTAATTTAGTACCCAACGACTTCTGAAGGCCTTTCCAAAAGTTAGAAGTAAACCTGAGATTATGAGAAAATACAATGGAGAGAGGAACTCCATGTAACCTGACTATCTCTTTAAGATACAAACGAGAAAGTTGATCTAGGGAAAAAGTATCTCGTATAGCAAGGAAATGAGCAGATTTAGTCAAGCGATCAACAATAACCCAGATTGCATTATTACCTCGAGGTGTCTTCGGCAATCCCACAACGAAGTCCATGGATATATTTTCCCATTTCCACTCTGGAACTGGTAAAGGCTGAATCATCCCTTTCGGTAACTGCCACTCTGCTTTAACCTGCTAACAAGTCAAACACTTCACAGAAAAATCAGCAATATCTCTTTTCATTCCATCCCACCAGTAATACTCCCGTAGATCTCTGTACATCTTAGTACTGCCAGGATGAACTGAAAACGGGGAACTGTGAGCCTCACATAACAAATGATTCTTCAACTGTGAATCACCAGGAACACATAATCTCTTCCCAAACCTCAAAACACAATCATTATCAATATTAAATTCAGGAAACTTACCCTTCTGAACCAACTCTACCTTTTTTTTCAACCCACTGTATTTCTTCTGCGCTTGCTTAATTCTGTCTGATAAGGATGATCTCACTGATACCTGAAAAAAAACAGAATAAATTCTTTCACCAACAAATTCTATGCGAAAGTTCATCAAATAAAAAACCAAAGGTTCTCGTTCCAAACGTAGCATGGTTAATGAAACATTACTTTTTTTGACTCAAAGCATCAGCCACTTTATTTTCTTTTCCTAGATGGTAATGAATTGTACAATCATAATCTTTGATTAATTCTAGTCATCTCCTCTGTCTCATGTTCAATTCTTTCTGAGTGAATATATACTTTAAACTTTTGTGATCATTATATATTTCATACTTTACTCCATACAAATGATGCCTCTAAATTTTTAAAGAGAAAAAAACAGAAGCTAATACCAAATCATGTGTAGGATAATTTACCTCATGAGTTTTCAACTGTCATGAAGCATAAGTAATTACCTGATCATTCTACATTAGGACGCAACCACGTCCCTTCAAAGAAGCATCACTGTATATAACAAACTCACCATTCCTGGAAGTAAGTGCCAAAACTGGAGCATTCACCAATCTTCTTTTCAACTCCTGAAAACAACCATCACATTCTTTTGTCCGGATAAACTTAACACCCTTCCAAGTTAGCTTAGTCATTGGACTAGATAACCATGAAAAAATTTCAACAAACCTTTGGTAGTAACCGGCGAATCCAAGAAAACTACGGGTCTTGGTTACATTTTTGGGTCTTGTCCATTCTTCAATAACTTTTGTTTTAGCAGGATCAACAGTTATGCCATTTTTTGAAACAATGTGACCAAGGAAAGAAATTTTTTTAACCAAATCTCACACTTTCTGAATTTTCCATACAGTTTCTTTTCATTTAAGGTTTTCAAGATAACCCTTAAATGACTATCATGATCCTCTTTACTTTTAGAAAACACCAAAATATCATCAATAAACACAACCACGATTTATCACCTGAGTCAACTGAGCCATCACTGCAACAAACTATTCAATTATGATTCTGACCATCTCAGGATGCCAGTTTAGAAGTTCATTTCCATCAGTATACCTTCCTAGTACAACTTCCAAGTTTCCTCTTCGAAAAACCATTCTAACCACATTAATATCTTAGGCCAAGCAACATGGTAATCTTCAAATGCTATATCATTTCAATTTGACCATAATTTTTTTTTGGATAATCATTTAATAGAATTATAACTCCTAAAGTTATCTAAACTGACCTCTGATACCAACTATAAGGCCCCAGCCTTAAACATTACTTAATCTTGATATATTTTAAGAATACACCTTGAGGATCTTTTTAGGTTTAGAGTTTTAGAGAATTAGACCATAAAACATGCATTACATCCCACATTTAAACAAAGTGGTTACAATAAAAGATAGTATTCATTTTTCCCATCAATGGAAACATATTTAAAATAAAACATGGATTCTTTGTTGACACTTCCTTGACACTATCATCATATCATGTACCATTCCCTTGACCTGTGAAAAACATTTCAAAAACTTGGGATGAGCATAAAAAGCTCAGTAAGGGTTATAAAAAAAATATAGAAAGGAAACATGAGTACATATATACATAAGAATGAAATCATACTTTTGCCATAAAATGTAAGCACTTTATCATACCTCATCATATCATGAATAAATCATAGAAATCATAAGACATAAAGGTAACTTGAGGAATTCATAACATTCTTATGTAGGGAGTAACCCTCTTGGTTATGTTTGGAATACCCATCATAGTATATTCCCTAAATCTCTTTGGAGAAACTATTAATTTTAACTCCTTCGCGTTACCCAATACATTGGAGAGCTATATTGGGCTCACCCGCCCTTAGTTTATCACAGAACCACCCGTCTTCATAACAATTCCTAGGAACCATAACATAATCATATCACGTAAAACATGCATAAAGGAAATATAACATTTCCACATTTCAATCACTAGATATCAATACAACACATTGATATAATAAAACAATTATGAAAACCATTTTCAATACCAAAATAAAAGAAAAGTAATACATGGTATTTATTTTTCATTCAAAAAAAGTTATGGCTTATAGAGGAAGCCGAAACTCAAATAATAGTCACGGCGGTGGAGAAGTCGTTGTCGTCGCATACGTATGACAAAAAAACATTCCCTTTTTTCATTTAGTAAATTGTTCTTATAAAAATATTCCTTTTTAATAAACATAAAAGTAAAAGGGGTTTATACCCTGTATAAAAGAAAGTTGTGTATAAAACAAAATATTCCTCAATGAAATGAGATTGAGACGATGTCCCTTACAAAGATCATTTTTTTAAATAAAATATATCTGTTATGTATATTAAATATAAGTACACATAAAGAAAGTAAAAATACAAGATAGGACATAATAATATCATGACATAATTTGAAAGTAGGAGATTAGCCCAAATGACAAAAATTGGGTTAAGAAGTTCCCTTACCTCGTGTCCGACTTGACTTGATCATTCTTTAACCTCATGAATAATAAACTTGAGTTAATTTATACTTGCTTAAGAACATTTTTCAAGTTCATTATTCCTTTTTATATCACTTATTACCATGTCATGAACATTAGGTAATTATTTAAGTTAACAACGGTCGTTTTAACGATCATTGGTACTTGAGAGTCAAAAATAAACTCTTTATAATTACAAGTCATTAATGTATCCATTATATCCAGAGTTATATTCATTATGTAGATATCAAATATATCATATATATCCAGTATATACATTCATTTATAATATTACATAACATTTAGAGGTAAGAAATGAAATGCACTGTTCATGGAGACAGTATGCCGTACGTACGCATGAACGCTACTTTCATTTATATTTCGTATTTTATGGAATGGAATAATAATGACATAAATATATTCCAGTATAATTTCATATATAATATCATTAACCCAATCCTTTATACGTCCCACATATGGAATTAACGAATCAAATCACTTTGAGGGGGCGGTAGTCCGCACTTCCTAAAATGAAATTATCGTGTTTACCCACAATGGAAACCATAAAGGTATGCCACAAATGAAAAATTAAGAATTAAAAGGAAAACATAAACATAATATATATCATATATAAATATAGTGTAATCTTAATGGCCACCTTTGAAGGTGTTAGAAGAATATTGAACAATCATCGTTTCGTGAGGCAGAAATTCGCCATCCACGGAAATAATATGCTCTTTAACCATTAGATGAAGGTGTGTGTAAGTGTAGATCTAATCATTCTCATAAAAACATCCTAGAATATTTAATATACTGTTGTTGTTACAAAAGAAAGGAATAAAAAGAGTTTATGGGGTTGGAGAAGCAAAATAAAACATAAGAACACAAGAGAAGACACTACCTTTAAAACAGGAAACTCTTTTTGATTTGAGCTCAAAGGATTCCTTGGAAAGACTTCTGCCCAAAGTGAGGCTTCTAGGAGTAAGAGCGGGATGTGGAGAGACAAAACAGGCAGGGGTTGGCCAAGCCAAAGGCTTGAGAGGTGTGGGTAAGGAGGTAGAGGTGGGGGCCTTTTATAAGAGGAGAGGAGGGGCACTCCTGGAAAGGTATATAATATTACTCTATTTTCAAATGAGTTTCAGATTTTAAAGGTCCCAAATTGATGTATTTTAAGGATAAGGCAATAAGGGTTCTAGATATACTCATCCAATAGGTTTTTGACATGTATAGGTCTTATATTTTACATTATCTTGTCATTTTATTTAAATCGTTAAATAATGAGGTAATCGCTGCATCATCATGATGTCATAAATAATTTAATTTATTTAATGTATAAAAATTATAAAAAAATACTATGATGTAGGAAATATTTTTATCTTTCCAATGACTATTTATAGTAAAAAATATGACTTGTATAACCCCATGTAAAAAATGTTTTAGTAAAATAATACATGTTTGTGTCATTTTTACTTTTACTTTAAATAAAAGGCATTAATGTCATTATCTTACACAAGTGGCTCCATGGGGTCCCAAATATCGACCCATGGGTTGTCTTGGTCGTCCATGACACATCCAATAAGGTTGGGACATGTGTCAAGGTCATTTCATATTATTAAAACATTATTTTTCCTTAAATTACACTAATTACCTCTAATCACGATTAAAAACTTAAAAATTACTATTCATCAAAAAATTATTTTAATCCTATTTAACCACATTTTATTTTCTAATGAAAACCATTTATGTCAGATTTTTGAAATTCAAAACATAGAGGTGGTAAAATTTCATTTAAACGAAAAATCAGTTTTTTTAAGTACCACTTAGTGGTTTCACTATTCATCAAAAAATAAGGTTTTTCAGAAAAATACAAAAACTTCACCCTAAGATATATTTGATATTATGAATTAAAAAATGATGTCTATTTTACAAAATTAAAACCTTATAAGTTACAACAATTAATTTAATAATTAATTCCCGCCGTCAAAACAAATAGCGTGTTTTTATGAAACAATGTATATCAAAAGATTGACACTAGTTTAAGTACAAATTCAAAGTGAAATTAATTAAAATGAACACCATTGGATTAAATGGTAAAAATATATTCTAATTTCACCTTAAAACTAATTCAAACGATAATATAATCATATAAATAAATTAGATTAAAAATAGGTTTCGAATTAAAATACAACATTTTTCACTATTCATTAAAAAATGAACTTTATCGGAAAAATACCAAAAATTTACACAAAGTAAACTTTGATGTCCCGATTCTAAAGAAGAATTTTATTTGGTCCAAAAGAATGAATAAGAGTGACCAAAACTATATTTAAAGAGGGTTCGCCAACAAAAGGCCATAGTTCGACCTTTTAGTGAAAATTAGAGTATATATGCCTAAAATTGAATTCTTTTCATATTTTAAGCCTTTATCCTTTATTGGATAAATGTAAAAACATTTAACAAACATATATAATCATATTTTAGTTATTTCTATTCATTCCCGCCAATACAACGGCTACATGTTAACTACAATTTAAAATAATATTATTTTATTACTAGTGTGCAATGTAAGATTTCAAAGAAACTTTTTGTTGCGTATCAGGTACACTATCGAACATAGAAACCCCTTAAAAGTAAAATTAATATTTAATTCGTAAATATTAATAAATATGAGAATGTATTATTCTTTATTTACCTGGGATGTTACAGCAGTCACCACCGTCATCACCAGAAGTGCCCTCTACCTCGACCATAGATCATGGAGAGCTATTTTGGGGAACGACGGTGGTTGAGCAATAGCGTGATCCATCACCAGTAACCACAATCCCTGCACCAGAAGCTGTGGCTATCAGCCCATCGTATCGTGACATTGTGGTCAGGTCACCACGCCTTTCGGAGGATGGCCTAGAATTCAGCGGTCAGTTGGCTCGTTTTCCATATTCTCCGCCGCCCAGTTTACTGTCCCAGCGGTCTGCATTAGTACCACTACCGGATCCTCAGCCAACTATGATTGATGAGTGGGGAAATACGGGGTCAGACCCGGAATCTGAGCCCAGGAGCTTCTGGAACATTCTTGCAGCGGACCACTTCTCGGAGAAGTTCTGGCTTGCGGCAGCATCAAACTTTCATGCACCAAAATCCCTCACCCCAGAGGAAGTCGAGTGATTCCACCAAACCCTATGGGAGATGCACTTCAGTATTCATTATCATTGGGTGGTGTATCCCAGGAGCTAAGTGCACTTTGAGGAAATCGGCGAACAATGCCGTCTGGTCGATTTGGCCGCACTGCCTGTGGCCCAGCGCCCTGAGTCACCAGGTCGCTAGATCACCCTCCAACAAAAATGCATTCAGAGTTTCAAAGTACTCTGCACAATCATCAGGGAAGATTCCCCCCATGTGCAAGTCCGTGGCTGGGGATAGTATACCGCCCTCCTCTTCAGTCTCATCCGGCGGCAGCCCAACTCGTTATGTGGCATTGAGGACAAGCCCCCAAGAAGGTTCACGGTCCACGTGGTCGATGTCGTGGACAAGTAGGATGACCTAGAATTACTTGATGAAGACATACCTCTTGAATATGTGCCACCATTTTTGACCCATCAGGGAGGATTAATCGTCATTAGAGGAACCTCTTAGGTATTCCTATGCCCACCTAGTCGCTGGTACTCAGTCGGAATGCCGGTAAGGGTCAAGAATATGTCGGAGCTGTCAAGCACTCCGACCCGTCTGCCTTAGTGTAGACGACAGACGAAGCCCCCGAGAAGGCCACATTGTGCCAACAGTTCGCTGAGCAGAAGAGGTTGGTCCACAAACTCTTGGCCGAGCGCGCTATAGAGCGGCGACCCGACTATGGAAATCCTAGGCTAGGGCAGCAGGGGCAGGAACAACTCCCCCCCCCGACGAGGTGCCTCCAGGAAACCTTAATCATACCGCCTCCGCAAACAGGGCTGAATCCAGAACTCATGGCAAGAGGGCGCGATACATCTCACCAATCCCTCCCAAGCGGCGCGATAATCCGAGGAATCAGGCTCGGGTTCCTCTAGCTTCCCCTCAGGCCGCTCAGCCCGTTGCTCCACGAGCCGTTGATCCCACCTACCGTGTTGAAGAGCTTGGAAACACACTCGTGATTAGGGATACACATCCAGACAGGGACCCTCACCCGTATGATCCTATAGCGGCACTCATTTCCTGCCTCAAGGTGCTGGAAACGCGGCAGGTGGTAGTCCCACCAGATGGAAAGCCATATCCAGCGTGGGTGGATGATATGATTGCACCCCCGAGTTTTGGAAATCCCACTTTCTTGACCTTTAATGGGATTGGGGACCCACCGCAGCACCTGGACCACTTTTCCTCTAGGTGTGGCCCCATACTGGGAACTCCAGCACAACAGGAAGCCTCCAAGCTCTGATGTTTTTTGTAGACATTAGAGGGCCCTGCGTTCATTTAGTACAGCCAGCTCCCTATTGGATCGATGACTGGTTATGAGGATCTTCTCCGACAATTCCTATACCAGTTCAGCTCCACCACGCGAAAGACCAGCATCACAGACCTCTTCAGGTGCAAGCAAAGGCCTGATGAGAGAGTCACAGATTTAATCGCCCGGTGGAAGGGGCTCACATATTCCCTCGACATGCCATTGACTCCGGAGCAACTACAGACGATGTGCGTAGAGAATGTCAAGGTAGAATTGGTTCCTTCCATGATCACTTAGAACTACCATGGGGGGTTCTGAGACTTCTTAGATAAGGCCCAGTGCCTCGAGGAAGGTCTGCAACAGGCTAGTCAGGCACGTTCGCTGCCCCATGTTATCCCAGTAAGAAGGGATGCCAGAGCCGAACCTGCCGTGGTGGCCCAAATAGAGGCCCCCAGGAAGCTAGAATTGCTTGTAGTAGCCCCAGATCTGCACCCTCATAGGGGACCACCACCTCAGGTACAGCCTCCAGCCCAGCAGCGACAGCCTCAGAATCGGCAGATTCCCCCGCGCAATGCGCCAACACCACCTAGGCGGAATAATCTGGCTCTGCCTCCTCGGCCGGCCCATCCGGCCCCTCGTCAGGGACAGGCTCCGAGATCCCCCTATCTGGAAATAAGGTACCAGACTTACTCGTTCAATGAGGCTCAGGTCCCCGATTACTTCCGTAGTGCCCTAGAGCAGGGGATTGTGCGCTTACCCGAGTGTAGACGGCAGACAGAGGAGAATCTCACCGATCGCCCCAACTATTGCCCCTATCACTGAATCCTAGGGAAAAAACTCAAGCATTGATCTGTGTTTAAATACTGGCTCCATGAATAGGTCGACAACAACATAGTCAGGTTGGGTCCAGCCCCAGCACAAGTGGCGGGTGTCTTCGTGATGTTATAAAGCGGTAGTGACGACGAAGGGGAGTGGAAGCAGGTTCCTAGCCGTGGATCCCAGAAGTACAACGAATAGATGGACCGTAAAATGGTTTCTCATGCCCATGGCATCATTCAGGAACGCCTGAATTAGCCAAAGCCTACAGAAGATGTGACCGATACCTCTGCACCATCATCTAAGCTGGCCTCTTCCCAGAAGGGCAAGTAGTGGCGGCGCAAGAAGAAGAAACACGCTCCACCACCGCCGTCATCATCCCTCACTCTTGGTGACTTCATGCCCCTTGATATGGGGATTCCTCCCAGAATCCTTTCAGTGGTGGATAAATCCTCAAGTGACAGTCAAGGGTATGCTTCGGTTAACACCATCGATTTGGTAAACCTTTATATGACTCTTGACGAAGGGGAACGTCAGGCGAACCTCCCCAACGTCCCTAGCCGGCGCCAACGACTATGGATCTACGACTATACGGGTCATCAAGGAACGTCAGCTGGCACTTTCCACCAGGCCATGCATGCCACAGAGACCAGGCAGCAGGCCCAATGCAGAGCTCAACATGCTCATCCTCTGGTGTCCACAGATCTACCTCCACAATAATTTGTGCTACTAGATCAGGCAGAGTTGTCTCATCCGTACCGCGGTCGGTCTTGCCCTGCTACAGACCAATCTTAGTTGTTCGGTCCTCATCCTGCAGCTACTCTTCAGGCCTCGACTAGTGAGAAACGAGACGTACCTAGCACTACCCAGCCAATGGTCCAGCTGGCAGGCCCCACCGTGCCACCAATTGCAGAGCAGCCTCCTGTAAGAAGAGGCTCACATCGGGCCCGGAAGTATGACGTTATAAAAAACCTTGCCAGCATTCCGACAAGGCTTTCTATTCTTGAGGATCTGCACCTGTCTTCAGAAATGCATGAGGCACTTTCCGAATCCCTAAAGATCCCCCTCCAGTTTGAGATAGAGGTAGTAGCCACAGAAGCCTTCCACGCTGAGTAAATTAAGAATGCCGAGTGTTAGGAAGTTATCTCATTATCTGGTGAAGAATAAGACCCACCCATACAGGGGCACATTCACCCACTGTGCATCACTGGCCAGTTCAATTGCATGGAAGTCCGCCGCTGTCTTTTTGACACAGGTTCCGGGATTAACCTAGTCCCAACTCGGAAACTTCGGTAGATGGGTTTGTCTAAGGACGATTTAACTCCCTCCGACCTAAGAATTCAGGGATATGACAGGACCAAGCAGACCCCGATCGACAAGATACTTTTGAAGACCTAGTTCAGTGGCCTAATAGCCGGTATTGAATTCATGGTTGTCTCCCAGGACATCGCATACAACACATTGATGGGAAGGCCATGGATCCACCTGCATGTAGCGGTCCCTTCGTCATATCACCAATTCCTTAAATAATTCCTCAATGGTCGAGTGGGAATGCTCCAAGGAGACACATCTCCTTTCGCCTCTTGTGAAGCTCGTTATCTGGACGCTGACTATTACAAGAGTAAGGACAAGTAGATTCTGGCAAGTGAGGTTGAACCTACCCCGGTCATGAGTGATCCCTGGGTAGGTCTGGATGATGCATATGTCTTCCCAATCCATCGACTGAAGGACACGGCCCCCGAAATGGGACAATGCTTTTCCTTTTTGGGTATGAGAGGAAGGCATATTCTCAGGTCCAAGCGACGGCTGGAAATCACCATGTACTCCTACACCAACCAGGCTCGGGTGACCCCAGAACCTCCTACCCCTGTTTGGTATCAGGATTTCTGCCCCATGGCAATAGCGGTGAATCATACATGTCTATTCCGTTGGGATGGAATTAACCAGTTGAAGCCGACACGCCACTACTACTTTGATATCATCAAGCGTGGCCCTCTGGGACAAAGGCCATATGGGATTGGCTCAACTGCCTTCATCACTATGGTCTCAATGGAACATGAATCTCCTAATGTGCTGACCACCGCCACCCAAATCGGTACCAAGATGATTCTCCCCCTGCATTTGAAGAAGGCGTTTCAACCACGGTCGATGAACTGGTATAGGTAAACCTCGGTAGTGAGGCATATCTGAAAACCACATTGATTAGTGCCGCCACGTCCCTCGAAGAGCAGCAATGGTACACGAACTTCCTTAAGCAGCACTGATATGTGTTCTCCTCGAGTTACAGTGAGATTCCAAGACTAGATCCCCAGGTATCCATCCACCGCCTTGGTCTCCCGATGAACCATCGCGGGTTCAAGAAGCCTCCCCGAAAGATGCACGCTTCCCATGGTGCCATGGTTGAGGCCGAAGTTGACAAGATTATCAAATCC
Source organism: Viscum album (assembly GCA_963277665.1). NCBI lineage: Eukaryota > Viridiplantae > Streptophyta > Magnoliopsida > Santalales > Viscaceae > Viscum > Viscum album. Next base: position 1,409,142,205 of record OY728135.1, read on the forward strand.
AACTTCATCAAGGAAGTCTTGTACCCCAAGTGGATAGCCAACATTGTGCCAGTCAGGAAGAAGAACGGACAGATCAGAGTCTGTATCGACTTCATTGATCTCAAACGCCACTGTCCGAAGGATGATTTTACCCTCCTGGTGACAGAGTTATTGATTGATGCTATGATTGGGTTCCAAGCCCTCTATTTCATGGATGGGTATTCTGGGTACAAACAGATCCGGATGGCCCCCTAAGATGAAGAGTCCACTGCTTTCAGAGCCCCCCATGGTACATTCTGTTACTGGGTTATGCCCTCTGGCCTAAAAAATGCAGGTGCCACCTATCAGCGGGCCATGCACCGCATATTCAAGCAAATTCTAGGAAAATTTGTGGAATTCTATGTGGATGATATGGTGGTAAAATACCACCAGTTTTAGGACCATCTCAACAACCTTGAGATAGTGTTCGGTTTCCTCTATTCTCGCCACCTAAAGATGAACCCGTTGAAGTGTCCCTTCGGGGTCACTTCCGGGAAGTTTCATGGATTTTTTGTTAGATACTGAGGCATCGAGATCGACCCCGAGAAGATCAAAGACATTAGACATATGCCTCCACCGAGTAATATTCGGGAGCTTCGAGGTCTTCAAGGCCACTTAGCCTACATACACCGATTCATTGTGAATCTGGCTGGCAAGTGTAAGCCATTTACCTGGATCACGAAGAAAGGATCCGCCTATGAATGGGATGAAGAGTGTCAGGCCTTGTTTGAGGAAATAAAGCAGTATCTACTCCAGCCCCCAGTCTTGATGCCACCCATCTCCAGAAAGCCGCTGGTTCTTTATGTGACCGCTCTAGAACTGTCTCTCGGCGCCTGCTCTCCCATAAGAACAATGAGGGGACAGAGAACAACCTCTATTACCTCAGCCGCATGCTCCTCGATACGGAGAGCATATATTACCCTATCGAGAGAAGCTTCCTTGCACTCGTGTTTTCCATATAGAAATTGCGACACTACCTGTAGCACCACGAGGTACAGTTGGTCTCTCGGGTGGACCCAATGAAGTACATTATGAACCGCCCCATGTTGACTGGTCAGCTAGCACGGTGGGCGGTGATCCTCCAGCAGTTTGACATCAGGTTTGTGCCCTAGAAGGCTATTAAAGGGTAGACATTGGCAGACTTCCTAGCCGCCCATCCAACCTCTATGGATCAATCCCTGGACCAAGATTTTCCCGATGAGGTAATCCTCTTAGTCGATCATGCCGTCTCATTTTGGAAAATGCACTTCGACGGTGCCTCCCAGAGCCCCACCGATAGGAGGCTCAATGATCCTAGGCTCAACAGAGTGGGTATGGGTATCGTCTTCATCACCCTGACACAAGTCATTCTGCCATAATCATTCTTGTTGTCAGAATGTTGAACCAATAACGAGGAAGAGTATCAGGCTCTCATCACTGGCCTCGATCTGGCCCTTGAGATCGATGTGCCCCATTTTCACGAGAAAGGGGATTCTGAACTAGTCATCAAGCAGGTCAATGGTGACTATGTTGTTAGAAAACCAGAGCTCGTTCCATTATTGGAGTCCATCCTCCGTTTAATGGCCCTGTTCCCTTCTCGACCAGAGGTTACCCATGTCCCTCGGTCGTAGAATGGTCGAGCGGATGCTCTGGCCGGCCTAGCTGCGTCACTTGCAGAACCCAAGCAGGATGATCTGATTATACATGTGGAACACTGGATAGTAATTTCCCTTGTCACCCTAGAGGATGACGACGGCCTGCGGGTAGGCCATCTTACCGCTGGACCCTCCACGTCAGAATCTAGAGGTTCTTCAGATGCATTGGTGGAGGCCACTCTTGATTGGAGGGAACCTTTTTTTGAGTATCTCCAAAATGGTTTCCTCCCGGAGGATCGGGTCGAGCGCAAGCTAATCTGATGCTGTGCACTGTAGTTTACCCTCCAGAGTGGTCCTAGTCTTGAGTGAATCCTCTATAAGCAGGGCTTCGATGGTGTTCTACTCCGTTGCATTCAAGGAGTCAAGATTTCTCAGGTCATGCAAGAGGTGCATGCCGGTTCCTACGGTGCCCACCAGGCTGGGCCGAAGCTGTCCCATCAGATCCAGAGACTGGGGTACTTCTGGCCCTCTATGATCCACGATTGTATTGAGTTTTCCAAGAGATTCCATGCATGCCAAGTTCATGATAACTTCCTGCATCGGCCTCCAGAGCCTCTCCACTCCACCAAGTACTCTTGGACATTTTGTTTTTGGGGACTCGACATCATGGGACCATATCCACTGGCTAAAGCTTGCCAATGTAGGTCCATCCTGACCGCTACAAATTTCTTCTCCAAGTGGGAAGAGGCAGTTCCACTCAAAGAGGTCAAGGACCGTTCCGTCATTGACTTTGTGAGCCCCAATATTATCCACCGGTTTGGAGTCCCTCATGCTGTCCTCACCAATAATGACCCAAAATTACGAGCAGCCTAGCCAAAGAAATTGTACACCAAGTACAATATCCGTTCAAATCATACCTCTCGCAATCACGCATAGGCAAATGGGCAGATCAAGGTGTTCAAAAAAACCCTCTCTAACATTTTGTAGAAAATGGTTGGTCAGAGCAAAAAGAGTTGGCCGGACAATATCCCCAACACCCTCTGGGCATATCGGACGATGAATCACAATTCAACCTAGGTAACTCCATATTCCCTGGTGTATGGGGATGAGGCCATCCTACCCTTCGAGATCTAGCTTCCATCACTAAGCACTGCAGTCTATGACCAGCAGGTGCCAGATAAGGTGGTCAAAATCCGTCTAACTGAATTGGAAGTACTGGATGAGAACAGGCTCTATGACCTACACAATATAGAAAGGTATCAGAACAAGATATCCAAAGCCTTCAACAAGAAGGTTCTCCTTCACTTGTTTTTGTAAGGCGACCTAGTATTGGCCCTTCGAGCGCCAATGATCCCCAGAAGGAAACCACCCAAGTTGGAGCCCAATTGGGAAGGACCTTATATCATTCATAAGGTCTACTACAATGGAGCATACTCATTGGTATCCATGGATGGTGAGCGCATAACTCCTCCCACCAACACCAAGTTCTTCAAGAAATACTTTGTTTGAGCTTCTGGTTCCGCATGAACTTAAACTGCACCTGGGTCCCGCATAACCCTAAACTGCACCCCGGTCCCGCATGACCTTACACTGTACGGTCCCAACTAACCTTAAACTAGACAGTCTTGCATGACTTTAAACTGCAACATCGTCCTGCATGACGTTAAACTACATCATCATCCGTCATGACGTTAAACTGCTCATTATTTTCCCACATAACAGTAAACTACAAAATGGTCCGAGCTCTATGACCTTAAACTAAGATCTCCTTTGTCCTCACTATAAGACATTAAAATTCATGCTGTTTATGCCTTTCATGACTGAGTCCCAGCCTCAGGGCCCATGGCCTTTCCCCGATCCAGGCTCTCTTGTGGGATTGTATGATGTGGTATGAGATTATCTCCTCATTCACGTCAGGTTTTCCGCACCGTACGTGTCCCCAGAAGTGATGTGTTTCATCGTCCTACATGATGTAAAAATATGATTATAGAACTACGTATGGCTTGATTCCCATCCTCATGGGATACGTAGGAATGCTCTGGCACTTCGTTTTGAGCCCAACCCCAAACTCTTCTCTTTGGCTATTCCCCCTGGGTACAGCTTCCCCGAAGAGTCCTCGCATGATGTAGAGTGGGATTTTTTATCCCCACTTGTATGAGGATTATAATGGTCGCACTATGTGCTCACTCCCGTTCTTATATCATCCACTGTCTTTACCACATGACGTTAAACTGCATGGACTTCAAGAACTACGTATGGCTTGATTCTCATCTGTATGAGATATGTAGGAATGCCCAAATATTTTGTCCATTGTCCCGACCCAAAAGCTAGAATCTTCCCCTCAGGTCAAGACATATTGAAGGGTGCATAATTTTTCCCCAATTCATGTCGAGCTAGCCTCGACCCGGCTGTATGTCCCCCTCCATGGAGATGTTCGCCTCTTTTGTAGATGGGTACAACTATGCTTCACCCACTCCTTGGCTGGGACTCCATCACCTTACCCATCCAGATGGGCCCTATTACCATTTTGGGCCAACGCCCTCGAGGATGTCTAGCAACAAACCAATACAGGTCCCACATTTTGAATATGGATAACGGTCGATGCTCATTTGTTGCTCCCCTTTCAGGTCACAATAGGGATGTTGTGTTCTGAACATGGTCAACAGTTGTCCTGGATCGTTGGGGTCACCCCAAGATGTCCCAAGCATCGAGCACAGTGGTTCATTCTGCCCCATTGTATCTCCAAGCGACGAACTTCCTCTGGGCGATGCCAACCCTCAGGCCCCTTGGCCTTTTCGGCCCCCCAACCCAGATTCTCTCTTATGGGATTGTATGATGTGGTACGAGATTATCTCCTCATTCACGTCAGGTTATCTGCCGTGTCATACACATCCCTAGATGAGATTCCCTTGTCCTCACTGCATGACGATAAACTGCAAGCTGTTCAGGCCTTCCTGACCGAGGCCCAGCCTCAGACCCCTTGGTCTTCTCGGGCCCCTTGGCCCAAGTCATACTCAGAGTGTACGGTGTGGTGTGGGATTAACTCCTCATTCACGTCGTGTTACTCACTGTGCCATATACCTCCTCTGTCCAGGGAATACTATTCCCCGAATCTTATCCTCGTTACAAGACGATAAAATGCAAGCTGGTCAGGCCTTCTTGACCAAGGCCCCTTGGACTTTTTGGGCCCCTGGACCAAGTCCTCTTTTATGGGATTTTGCGACATGGTATGGGATTATGTCCTCATTCACGTCAGGTTGCTCGCCACGCTGTACACGTCCTCATTAGGGTATCCTTCCCCCTAGGGGTCTTTGAGAACTACGTGTGGCTTGATTACCATCCTTATGAGATACGTAGGACCACCCTAAGGTCTATGCTTTGGGACCAGACCCATCTTTAGGAAATCTTTATCCCACCTTGGCACTTGGCCAACCTTTTCTGAGCCGCAACATTGACCCTTTTCGGCGGTCCTCCAATGTGCCTAAGGGTACTCTAGTTTGTCACCTGGAGCATCAGACTCTACTGGGACACGTTTCCACCCGCTTTTTAGGCTTTGTGTCTCTTCATTAGGGATTCCATAACCTTTTACACCTGAAGGGACCCCCGGATGGCATGGATACTATGATTAAGGTCTCTCCTACCATTACGGGCCAATGCCCCTGAGGGTTTCGGACAACAACTTGATACAAATCCCGCATTACAAACATGTTCAGCGGTCAATACTCGTTTGTTGTTCCCACTTCAAGCTAACGCGATATAGATACTATTTTTATGCCATGGTTAACAGTTATTCCCCATTGCCACGCCAACCCCCATTAAGCCTGAAATGTCAGTTACACAATTCACATCATTCTCTACCTTCTCATGTCCAAGTAGATCTTCAACACTCTCGATGTTATTCCTCAGTGCGCATCTGCATGTCAGGGGAACAAAGCCATGGAAAAGGCATCCTTCGGGGCTCTGCACTGATTTCCCTTTGATGAACATTCCAAGTATTGCAATAAGGATCTTCCTCCCTTGTTTCCCACACCGAGTTTGACTCAAGTGGGCTTAGGGATCATGTCGAGGTCTGTGCTTACTTGGAAGGATGACATACCTCCTTGGTCAAAGCTCTAAGACCCTAAACTAAGATCATTTCAGAACTACGTTCAGCTTGACTTATGATAGTTTGTCTTCTCTGCCCCGCATTCGAGACATTGATTATGGGACCACGTGATATGGTACGGTATTATGTACTCATTCACACCGGGCTTGCGATAGCTGCACCACATGCACCCTGTTCTAAAGATAAGCACTCCTATTTCCTGTCATACATGATGTTAAAAAGGCACCTTTCGAGAACTACGTGTGGCTTGATTCCCATCCTTATGGGATACATAGGACCACCTGAATGTTTAGACTTTGGGTCCAGCCCCACCTCTTAGAGATCTCCCAATCTCCCGGTCACCTAGGCCCTTTGGCCAGTCCCTCTCCACGAGGGGGAAATATAGGTGTGGTACAAGGTTTTTGGCACCATGCCTCCCTTCTCTCGGGAATTCGCCATCTCTTGGCCACCCTCAAGTTGAGTCCCTTGACCCCTTTTAGTGGTTCATATATGTGTTAAGAGTAATATGGTCTAGGAACAAGAGTGTCAGATTCAACTAGGTCAAGTTCCTTCCACTTGTCAAGCTTCGTGTTCCCCTTCATTCGGGCTTCCATCATCTTTCACACCTATTGGGACCCCCAAAAATAGCATAGATACTACGCTTAAGGGATATCCTACTGTTACGGGCCAATGCCCCCAAGGGTCTCAGATAGCAAACTGATACAAATACCGCATTACGAACATGGTCAGCAGTTGATGCTCATTTGTTTGTCCCCATTTCAGGTTAACGCGTCAGAATGCTGTGTTGCGAACATGGTCAGCAGTAATCCTTTGTCTTCATGCCAGCCCTTTCAGACCTTGAATGTTGGTTACATGATTCACATTATGTTCTACCCCATCGTGTCCAGGTGGAATCTCGACACTCTTGGAGCTATCCCTCAGTGCACCTCTACACGTCTGGGGGACAAAGCTACAATACGGCGTCCTTCGAGGCATCCACGGTCCAAGCTCTAAGACCATAAACTAAGATCTTCATTAAGGTATATGTGCGGTTCGATCCTCATACCCATGAGATGCGATGGGTCATCCGGTCATCTTGTCTCCAAGTCCAAATCAACTGGGAGCTAGTTCCTCATGCCTCTTCCCTTCTTGCCCCTATTTGGGCCCCTTGGTCCGAGGTTCCTATCTCAGAATTGCATACTGTGTGATGCGGGATCATGTCCCCATCCATGTCGATTATGTTTCATGTCACTGTACACATTCCCTTCCTAGCATCGTCTCTACTACGTCTGCGCTGCATGATGTTAAAATGCAAGCTTGGTCCTATCACACGACCCTAAACTATGACGTTATCGTCCTAGCTGCACGACAAAAAATGGAACTGTATTTTGGTGACCAAATTGTAGAAGACATCATGTTGGGTATTGGTAATACGCCATGCCATTTGTCAATTCCTAATATGGATTGATTCTTGTGGCGACACCAGGTCTTGCTACTCTAGGCCTGTTGCTTCACAGAAAAAACCACTCACCTTAAAGGACAAACAAGATTTATCAAATTCCTCTTCTTTTGGTTCAAGGGCCATGCCCACACTCCCCTTCTTCCCTGAAACTGGTACCTTACCATGCCACCTTAAAGAACTACATGTATCTTGATCCCCATCCTCATGGGGTACATAGGAACACCTTCGCATTTTTCTTTAGGCCCAGATCAACTCTCTTTTTTGGCCCCTCGACCTAAAACTCTCCAAGAAGCACGTGGTGGTCAGAACCCCCAGTTCTCATTCACATCAGGTACTTGAGTTACCCCACCACGTGCCTCCTATTTTTCCTCCCATCCATGGTCCGAACTCTACGACCCTAAACTAAGATCTCCCTATGGGAATGGACTCGACTCCCTCTACCTAATACATCTCATTAACGTATTCGTATGCATTTTGACAAAGAGCCCTAAGTGTGGAATCTTCATGGAGACATTCCTCTCATTCCATGTGTAGGATTTGGGAGCTCGATATTTGGATCCTCATCCTCATGGACATCAGAAATGACCCTCGGATGACATGGATGATAGACTTAAGGGATCTCCTTGGATTCTGGGCCTAAGGTGCCTCCTATTGTTTTGGTCCAACGCCCTTAAGGATCTCTGACGACATTTGAGACATGGTCCCATGTTTCGAACATGGTCAACGATCGACCCTCATCTGACTGTCCCTACTCCAGGCTAATACGATGTGGATGCTGCATTTCCACCATGATTAATAGCTACCCTACATCGTCACGCCACCATCCTTGTGGTCTAGATTTCGAGCTTCATGAATCACACATTTCCACTCTCTCATGTTCAAGTGGAATTCTGACATACTCGGCTCTATCTCTTCTCGCTTCTAGGTGCACTTCATGGATGTGTAAGCATCATTAGGCCAGAATTCACCGATCATCCCTCTGTCCTAACATGCCCCTTCCTGTGTCAGGAAAGTCCCACAATTACTTTTTGTTTCCCACACCGAGCATGACTCACGTGGGCACAGTAGTTTTGGTAGGATGTGTACCAACGCGGCCAGGATTCTTATCATCCCACATGACGTTAAACTGTGCTTTCAGAACTACATGTGGCTTGATTCCCATCCTCATGGGGTATGTAGGAATGCCCGACCACTCTGCTTCTATCCCATCCTAATTTTAATTCTTGGTCCCTTGACCTAAAGAGTTTCCTTCAGGGATACGTGGTGTGATTTGGACTTTAAGTCCTCATTCACGTCAGTTTTATAGCTACCACACCACATACTCCCTAGGATATTCATTCCAGAACTACATACGGCTTGATTCCCATCCTCATGGGATACGTAGGGACACCCATGCATTTCACCTTGCGTCCAGCCTCATGAATCCTAATATCTTGTTCCTCCCCATTTCCGGCCCATGGCCTTACCCCTCGAGGGGGAACCATGTAATTGTAAATATACCCTGAACAAGTTTGGTATTCCCCAAGATGACGTTGTGCAGCAATGGATACCTCACCAGAGAGGTCTTGTCTGAAAGAAGGAATGATCCATGATCAAACCAATGCGCCCATCCAGTGTGCTCCTTCCACGGTGTCATCATTTCAAGAGTGTTGGATTCTGCCCAAACAAACCCTCACTCTACATTCCATGCTTTGCGTGCCCCCCTTATTTGGAACCTCGTCCTCTTTTATGTCTGGAGGGACCCCCTAATAGTATGAATGCTTGACCTATGGTCTTCCTGCCATCCTGGGACAACGTTCCGGAAGACTGGTAGATAGCATTTTGAGTCTGGTCCCATGTTTCGAACAAGGTCAACGGTCGACCCTCATTTTCTATCTCCATTTTAGGATAATACGATAATGATACTGTGTTTCGAACACAGTAAACATTTATCCTTTATTGTCACACCATCCCCGGTGTTCCGAATTCCGGGTATCGTGAGGTACACTTCCCACTTCCCTATGTTCGGACTAATCCCAACACCCCTAGAGTTACCCCACTCATGCACCAGAGCACATCAAAAAATGGATCGTCGATTGTTATAAGGCCCTAATCCTCCGATCGGTCCCCTACCATGTCTTCTCGAAGGATCCATATTGGTTACTTAAACCCCGGATACTCAGAGCTTGTTTGACGCATTATTTTCAGATGGAATAGCATGGTAGTCACCCCTCGTTTCTCACATTGGTCTCGACCCGTGTGAGCTTAGGGACTGAACACCGGATATTTCATGAATGTAATAGACACATATAAAGATAGTATCGATAACAAAACTCATGTATTCAAAATCAACACATGAAAGTACGTTTGAGAGTTCGTGATCCTTATAGCACTCGCGGGTTTATCCCTCATATGGACGGATTGACCCCGCCGAAAGAGCGTTGTAGCTCGGACACCCTCTAACTTGTGGCATCCAGGAGTTGCTGTCGCTAGATCAGCTCCCGATCCTCCTCAGCCACGATGGGGTGCAACTCATCAGCCTTAGTTTGGGCCTGCTTTATGTCAGCCTGAATGACAGCCATTTCTTCGGAAGCTTTCCTCAAATGCTCTTCCACCTCTACTAAATGGGCCTTTAATCGTGATATCAGCTCTGATTGTTCGTTAATAGAGGCTGAGTGCTTGTCTACTTGGATCTGTAGCCCCTGGAATTCATCTTTATCCTCCTGGAGTTTCTTGTTGTTCGTCGCTTTCCTCGGTTTCCATCCCACGCTGAGGCCACATTCATATTCCCGGATCTTCTCCGCCATGAGATACCGGATGAGTAGATGAGGATGCTGGGTATCCACTCCCCCAGCACATAGATCTCACAGCCACGAGCGAGGCCTATCCATTTCGTCCAGCCATAATGCCTGGGGGGTCTTCTTAATAAAGCGCACGATCAGCTTCCATGATCAGTGGCAGACTATATCGCTATCCTCTTCATCAGAGGTCGTCTCATCCCAGTCCGCACAGTTGGAATGTTCATATATGGGATATGCCCTCAGGAAATCTTCAACGGGATCTATATTTGGAATTATATCAGGCATGACATTTGGCATCGAATCAGGCGTGGTCGGACTCGGGCCAGCCAGTCGATCCTCGTCATCAGACCCTACCTCAATGATCTCGGGCATGACCCCGCCGGTGGTCTCACCAATGATAGAAAGCACTGCAGCATGGGTAGGTTGGGTAACTCTCTCCACCATTACTGGCTTACCCCTGGGAGGGGCACCACCAAAAAACCCAACTAGCCTCACCGCAGTGGCCCATGCCAATCGATGAACTGTACGTAATAGGGAAGGACCAGAACGTTAGTTGCCATGATCTACACATGACAAGAAATGAATTCAGTGGAGAAGACTTACAGAGATCAAAGTACTGGTGCTGCTCTTGAGTTTATGCTTAAGGATCCCTGAGGCGTGGCCCTCCATATATTGTTGGAAGGTCTGGAGAGCCTGGAGGAGCCACCTCGGGTTCCCTAGCCCCACCAGACAGAGAACAGGATGCGGCCACAGGCACGGGTTCCGAAAGTCCTGCATCATCACCCACCAAGGGGCGAGAGCGAGGTCTACGTATAAGATCCTCTTGCACAGTATAGATGTTGGTAAGAAATCTATGATGACCTGATAGTAGACCCTGAAGAAAGAGACTTGGAATATTACCTCAAGAGCCTCCACGAAATTGTTGAGATCTGAGTCTTGATCGCCGACTTCGCCTTCCTCAATGGGCTCCCTCCACCGGCCTCATCCCCCCAAGAGGATTCATCCAACTCTTCCAGTAGGGGGAAAAACTCTCTCAGATCAGCGGATGACCACTGCGGGGGAACTGTCCGGTTCGTAGTACCCTCACCCGGTCTGTTATCGGACGCGAGGCACCACTAGAATGTACGTACTCCTCTAGCTCGCCAAATATTTATCCGCCACTGCCGGAGACACTGAGAAATCGTCCCGAATAGGGCCTATACACGGTAGGTCCATCCCGAGATGGTTTAGGTGTTGCCACATCTCAAGAGGGCTGAGAAACTGCCAGTTGACATCCCAAATGTCCCAGGCCTCCAGGAAAACAACATTCTCTGGCATGTCGATATGACGCAGCCACTTCCCCGGAGCCTGGGTGGATATCCTGTGGAATCCCTTCGGTGGCCACCCCTACGGATAGCTCTCCCCTTCTGGGACCACCGGGTCCACTACCGATGTTGGATCCATCGCCGCTTCCTCACTCTCAGCCGGTGCAGGTCTCGCCGCCACAGCAGCCCCACCACCGCAAGACGCCCTTGCTGCCCTCCAACATCGACCTCAGGATTGGGGAGGCCCTCCATCACTAGACCTGACGGTCAGCCGCTTCTGCACTTCCCCTAGATAAGCCGCTTCCCAGCTGATGGCGTACTCCTTCACCAGTCCAAAGGCGGCAGTAGGCGGAGGCAATGCAATTCGCATTTTTCTGTCTTCCTGTGTGAACATGAGCCACAATTGCCTCATCACACATGGGTGTTCCTCGTGGCACACCTCCTAGAAGACATGTGGGGTCAACCTCTATAGGCACCAGAATTTCCTCACAAACTGGTGCGGGGTGTACGGTTCGCAGAGTGGATCTCGGTCCACCCGTGCCACTAAAACTCCACCTAGAAAGGCCAGGAGATAGGCCCAATGTTCTTCCGTTCCCTGAACTTTGTCAGTGAGTACTCTCATCGGCAAGGGAAACTGGTGGAAATTGAACTCAACCTCCTTCCACACCTGGTTCAGTACTAAGGGAATGATCAATTTGACTGGAAGCTCCTGATAGTATTCAGGATGGATGGGTGGAAGTTCGAACCTGGTGGTGAGATGGGTTTCAGATACTCGTAAACCCCCCTGATGTGCACCGCGATCCACCCATATAGAAGGTGGAAGGGCCCGCATATCCTCGGCGGATTCTTTCCCTCGCTAACATGCCACAACATCTTGTACAATCTGGCGAGCATCAGAATCCCTAGATTGACCCGCCTTCCCGTGGCCAGCATGGACACCATGACGAATGAGATGGGCCATACCCCTATGTTGGTATCCCTCACTGGTAGGATCCAACCACAGATGAGGGCCACGATAAACACTTCCATCCTGACTATCAGCTGATATTTAGTGCTGACACTGAAACCCCAGGTCTTCCACTGGATGTCCTCCAAGAGCTTCCAATATGAGTGATCCTTGCCCCGTTGAGCCCCCTTCAGACAAGTTAGAGGCCTCGAGGGGAAACTCTCGATCATTCGGGAAGTTCAGGAACTGCTTGAACCACTTCTTAAAGTGGACATCTCTCACTGCTTCTTTTTCCTCTCTGGGGACCAGTCCCATCAGTGCCTGCGCCATCCACGACATCTGCTCCGGATCCTCCCACGTGTTCATGATGGGGAGGAACTCATCATACATAGCCCCCAAGATTGGGACCCTCGAAATCAAATGGACATACCACAGATTGATGCCAACCTCCCCATGGTGTAGGTGAAAGGTGTTGGTCCAAGACGACCATATTCTTAACAGCTCCGACATCAGCTGTTTTGGTTGATAAATGCAGAATTGGGAGGCCCATGCCGCCTCATACAAACCCACTCTCCTCATCTCAGACCCAAAATCCTTGCATGAGGCACCTACCCAGTAATCCCATGCCTAATAATTGGTGAAGTTGCCGCCCTGGAGCATGTCCCACTCATCGGAACACCCCTTATTCAAATCCCTCAAAGCTGTTTTCAGTATTTTTCGGTACATGGGAGGGGACATCTCTGGTTGAAACGGATTCCCATCATTGTTGTTCAGATGGTTGTACAAACAGTCGGTGGTGACAGGTGTGAAGTCTTCCTGAGCATGACATAAAGCCTCCCTGAACCATTGATGCTGACATGGCGTGCTTCTGAACCAACAAGCTGGTTTGTCCCTACTCTCCTTAGGAATGAAGACGTCATCCCTCAGCCCAAATCCATACAAAGGAAGCTTCTTTCACAACGGATAGTTCTTCTGACTCTCTGATAGTAGCTATCAAAGAATTATTGTCCGGGTGGCTTCAGAATAGCTCGCCCAGGCCCAGACAGTTGTCCATTTCATCCCTCCGAGAGGCATCTGCGGGCACCCCTAGCACAGCTTCTTGATGAGCCATTGGGTTTCAAAACTCATAAAAAATTCAGTTTGGGTTGAAAATCTCGTTCGTGGAGCTCGGTTGAAAATCCAATATGCATAGCCTGGCCTTGACTTACAAGAAGATATTCTCTTGGTGCAGTCGTGGATTCGGAGACTCGCGATTCTCCGCAAATCTCGATTCGCGGTGGGCAGACGTAGAGTACGTGGAGCATCACGAATTGAGAGCGCATAAGGAAAAAGTCATGGAGAAGGGAAAGGAAAAAAGAGAGGTCAGACCCCTTATTTATAGGTGTCAGCCCTCGGAGCTTGGCGGCACGTCCAGCCCGCATGGAGCTTCACAGTGCGTCTGGACCGTGCGACCCCTGTCTGCCTCGCGCGCCTGCTTCACGAGCCCGCATCGCGAACCGCCAATAATTTTGGAGATTTCCCTCAGACTTAGACCCTTGATCCCTCCATGGTTCCAAGTTTAGGGGGGGGGGGGTGAATTTGTTGGTTCCAAAATATTGGACGAAAATAATGAAGAAAAGAAGGCTCCAAGGCCTGCCCCACGAAGCCCCGACACGGAGCCCTCCAAAGCAACGCGGCCTCCGCGAAGCAGCAGAGGTGGGAAGCCCTGCGAATGGACCTAACGTTCACAAACCTGCCACGAAGCAGCAGAGGCGGGACACCTCGCGAACACCCCTTACGTTCGCGAGCTCTCTACGAAGAAAAGGAGGCGGTACTCTTCCGCGAACCCGGTTGACGTTCGCGACTCTCCGTGAAGCAATCCAAGCCGTCTTCACGCCGCACGAGTGCTGCTCCACGACGCCCCTTGCCTATAAATACCCAGCTCCCCCTAAGTCCATGGGACGGACAATCCGACCTTTCTTCTTCTTAGCTCCTGAATCGCGAAACTCCCTTTGCTATGAGAATCATGAGCTACACGAGGTATTTTTTATTCGCGAGGTGCTTCCACATTGTCTCGTTTTGATCCCCTCTTTCGAGGGGGATGCCTTTTGCGAATCTCAAGGGATTTCATGAAGGAAGGGGATCCCCAAGGGGAACCGGGTAGTCGTGGAGCATTTATGCTTCGCGATACACCCATCCTGTACATGTGATCCACATGCCAAGGCAGGGTCACTGTAGTTCGCGAAGCACACTGCTTCGCGGCACTTCGTTTCGCGAGGCACCTATGCTCTGTGAGGTAGTGCTCCGCAAACACCCTTCCACTTCACGTACCAACCCCACTTGCATCTCTTCCCCATGCTAAGACTAACGCATCCCACTTTGAGAATCACACCACTTCATAAGTTCCCTTCACCATACAGAGCAATCGATGTCCATAAGGCCCCTACCTATGGGCCCCGCTACTTGGTGAATCCTTTTCCCATGAGGGCCTCCAGGTCTGCACAATGTGATGTCAAAGTCCCCTAGATGATATCGCTCATGGGGTTTCTTTTCCTAATGCTTCTTCCGATAGGCATGCTAACGACTATTGCTTCTTCGCATAGCCACGCTAACGTGGACCCCTCGATGGTTCACTCCGCGACCCCCCTTTTTCATGGCATTTCCAGTACCTTCCCTCCCACAAGGAGATGAGGGTACTGGTTATGTATTCCCTAGGGGTGTGGAGTAAACCCACCTCGTCTGAGCTATAGAACGTTAAACTACCAAGCACCCTCATCCTCAACACATGACGTTAAACTATGATTCATCCCCGTCCTCGCACACAGGGTCCCCTCGGCTCAGACATTCTTTACAACCACTCATCTCCATGGGGATGGGATCACCCCTCACATGGGATGATATCCTCCTTCTTAAAGTGGTGTTTTTCCATGGGAGAAGGGCGACCATCTTGGTGTAAGCCCCTAGTCCTTCTTATGGAAGGTAGCACCCTTGAACCTCCGTACTTCCCCACTGCCAAGGCCATTGGAGGGAATGATAGAGGATGAGGCACCCCTTTCCTAGATCCCAAATCTCTCTTCCATTGCGCTTTGTCACCCTTGGGCCTCCATCCTAGAGTAACTCCCAGCACCATGGGCCGCCTAACGCGTAAGCCCCTCCTCATTTCCCATGGACGCACCCTTTGCGAAATGATCATCAGGTCCCTGCAACCTCTTGTTTCTAACACCGAGCATGACTCACGTGAGCTTATAGTGAGCACCGACCCTAACTCCTCTTTTAGATAACTACGAGGACTTTGATCCATGTCAAGGCATGGTACGTAGTAACCCTCCACGAGGTTCAAGACCACCATCTGGTCAATCGGACCTCATTCACGTCGGTTTACCAAATCCTAGGCCGCCTTAGAGCGTAAGCCCCAAATGCCCCATCCTACATGACCTTAAACTGTACACCCAAACTATGTGTACTTTGATCCATGTCAAGGCATGGTACGTAGGAAGCCTCAATGAGGTTCAAGCCCACCACCAGTGGACCCCCAGGTTCACCTTCACGTCGGTTCATTGACGAAATCCTTCCTGAACTACGTGGACTTTGATCCATGTCAAGGCATGGTACATAGGAAGCCTCCATGAGGTTCAATCCCACTGCCCGATCATTTATTCACGTCAGGTTCTACCCCCGTCCTTAATGATGTTAAACTGTATGCCTGAACAATGTGGAATTTGATCCATGTCAAGGCATGGTATGTAGGAAGCCTACCTGAGGTTCAAGCTCACCGTCTAGTTGTTATGACACCCCTTCAGGTCAGTTCAACAACCCCTTTTCAACCTGAACTATGAGGACTTTGATCCATGCTAAGACATGGTATGTAGGAAGCCTCCCTGAGGTTCAAGCCCAGTAGCTGGACATTCCGACCTCCTTCACGTCAGTTCACCAACCCTTGGAAAGCCTAGAGTGTATACCCCACACCTTCCAAGTGAACTGCGAAGAATTTGATCAATGTCAAGGCATGGTACATAGGAAACATCCTTGAGGTTCAAGCCCAACATCCATCGGACCAAGGTCCACCTTCATGTTGGTTTGCTAATGATACCCATTTGACCAAGGTCCATCTTCATGTCAGTTCGACGACATGCCCCAAGAAAACTACGAGGAATTTGATCCATGTCATGGCATGGTATGTAGGAAGCCTCCACGAGGTTCAAGCCCACAACTCGGTTATCCTGATCCCCTTCACGTCGGTTCGCTGATGAAACCCAACCCGAGCTACGTGGACTTTGATTCCCTACCATAGGGATACATAGGAGGTCTCTTCGAGGCTCAAGCCCAACTTCACTATCTCCCTTGCGATGGTCCCATTTCATTTCCCCCTCCATGGTATTCAGGAAGCCGCCCACGTGCTGGACCCAATATTGGTGATTCCTTAATGGGGTCCATCAATCTGGTCCACCTTTATCGGTGTTCTGATCAGTCTGATCCGTCTCCGCTGGATGTTAAACTTGTGGCATACCCCGTGTTAAACACAGGAAGCCGAGGAAAACCTCAGATACATGCCTATGGCATATGATTCTCCATACTCGATGCGGGATACCTTGGGCTTCCGTGCCCTTGAGAAGCCCTATAATAAGGGACAAAAGATAGACACACCAATTCCCCAGTGTCCAGACACGCCAATGATGTCTGAACGTGACTACTCCCCCAATTAAAGGTTTCCACCCTGACCGGACCCCTTGGAATGTCCTGACAGGAGCGGTGTAATTAACCGGTGTCCATGGAAACACGACACTGAGAAGAGATTCACGAACAACATATTAAATCTATGAGGGACACCCGAACTTGGTGACGAGTTCCGAGGAGGAATCCACAAAAGGAAGAACCAACATCCCATCATCCCGATTTCGTTCAAGGAGAAGATGTCCCTGAATAAGGAGCCAATGTCACCCTCCTTTGGAAAGTGGGAATGCAGGGTAACAAAACAACCGCGCCTGTCGTGCCCAAGCGGACAGATGCGCGTGCCCCGATGAATGCATCAGAAACAATATTGTTTTGGAATAAAAATGTGGTGCTAATAATATTACTCACTTTTTGTTTTGGAAAAATATTATAAGTGGTATTCCTCTCAAATTATTTTAGACCCTCATTATTAACTGCAACCCACTATTCATTCTTAGTTTCTTCACTCACTGAATGGGGATACATTTGATTCATTATTGTTATTTAGATATCACATTTAAGCGTTCTTATAGTCTATAAAAATGTACTCTAATTTCATTGATGTTATATTCTTCTACGTATTTTTTAACCGTTAGTACTTTAGTTTTTCATTCACATCAGTTTCCAATTTATTAATATACTATTTATATTCACCTTCCTCAACCTTTAGTTTTTTTGTAGTATGTTCACTAATGAATTAATTTGAATTCTACTCACTAATTTTTTCTGGACCATCCAAAACTACTTCACTTTAACCACACATGAAATGATTCCCAATGATATTTACATTTCAATAATCTATTACTCTATTAAGTCTCTTATACCATCACCCATATCCATTTTCATTAGACATACAAAAAAATAGATACCTTCCTCGACCTTCTCATTAAATTTACCCATACATGAATATTTAATTTTCATAATACAAGGGAATATAAATATGCTACAACAAATCACTATTGGCCTATTTATATATAAAATCACATATGACATCAAATTTTAGTTTATTCTTAGTAATTGTTGGTTTTGAATGTACACATCTATGAAAAAATATTAACACATAATCTCTCCATAAATATGTTGACATTAAAAAATTAGATATCATTATTCTTCCCATTTTTGTAATTCTTATGTTTGTTCATTATTCAACTCCAATATTCTAAGGAGTGTAGGAAGAACTGTATTGTATCTTAATCCCATATTTGATAAGATAATATTTGAATGAACTATCTATAGAATATTTACCATTTTCTTTCCTCATCTTCCTGATATGAAACCTATGTTCTCTTTGAGTTTCTCATTTAAAACTTTTAAAACTATCAACTGCATGTGAATTAGGTTTTATGAATAAAACTCTTTCTATTCTTTAATAATCATCAATGAATGTAGAAAAATAGTATTCACCCTTACTAGATCAGTCTTTAATAGTATCATAGAAATTAAAGTGATCCAACTGTAGTAGGCAAGTTGATTTTATCTCTAGTAACTTATATTTTCTATGAGTCATCATACCCTTTTCATAGGTTTTACAAATTAGATCTATGTATCTCATCAATAAGGGTAGGTCTCAAAAAAAATATTTTTCATATATTTATCAAAATATTTTGGCCAAGGAGGAAAAGTATTATGTGTCAAGTTTTTTTTGGGAAATAATATCTCATGATAACATTACAATATTTTTTGGTTGAAAGTTATTGTTGATAAAGTGGGTTTCTAAGGTATTTTTTGGAGTTCCAGATAGATTATTGACATGATATGTTGACAAATATCCAAAAAAAATTAATGGTTTCCCAGAAATTGGTATAAAAAATTGTGTACACATGGTGATGTCATTTAATAGTTATTTCTAAATTTTTTGGGTCTGAAATTTAGAGGTGGGTGGAATAAGAATAAATAAATATATATTTTAAATGGATTATAAAAATATGGAAAATTAATGAGTTTCATAAAGAATGGGTTTTGTGAAGGCGATTTAACAAAGGTGTGGATCATTGTGAGTGGAGTATCATAAAGGTCCGAAGAGTTGATGATAATCTCCACAATTACAACAAGCACCGCAAATTTTGAATATTCTATAGAGCTTCATGAAGTATGAAGCATCACAAATAAATGTGAGAGAATCGAAAAATGGTTATGAAATGGCTGTATGATTCTAGAATCGGAGGAAATGCCAATAAATGGGCCTCTACTACCTTCAAAAAGTGAATGAGATGTAATTAAAATCTGTAGGCTCTAATTTCGTGATGATGGTTCGTGAAGGTAGTTCTTTGGAAATTGTTTGCCTAGAAAGGTGGTTCACGAAGGCTATAATATCAAACTGAAAACTATAAGTATCATAAAAGTATTTATCTTATCAATGTCTATAAAAACATGACTAAATGTTGTGTTCTTCATGAAGTATAAGTGTGATTTGTGAAAGGAAGGTGCTTTACAATGGTTGTTGGAACATTGAAAAATGAGGGTACTTTGAGAAGGCTGTTGGACCACCATTAAAGGAAGGTTATTCATAAAGGTAGTGAGCATCATGAATGTGTTGAAAAAGGAATTTCTTAGTAAAACTATTTTAATGTGATATTCATCAACTGGATAAAATTGGGACCTCAACATATCATCTATATATAACTAAGGATATGTTCATTAATGATAATGAAAGTACCTATGTGTCCATAAAATATGTGTGGATAATTTCCAAGATGAGTGATAAAAGAAAAAGGAAGACAATGATCCATTCCCCTAGTATTGATCCAATGAAAGAGACTCAGGGAGTGACCCTTGGGAAAGTAGTGAGATGGCCCTAAAAACATGTAAATGATGTAATCATAGGAATAGAAGTGACCTATCATAAACAAAATTTTGGCTCCAAGCCTTACTGAATTGATTACACAAACACATTTTTATGCATTCTCCTTATATAGTCTATTGGGGGTGAGTCATGTAAAATATGTGTGTCAATGCACTTTATTTCCTATTTTTTTTCAGTGAATCATCATTAGTTAAAGAAGTAAATAATATGATTAGAATGGACATTACGTAGAAAATAAAGTTACCCTTCTAATAAAGAAGTCAATATCTAGTGGGGAGGGATGAATTTTGAAAATAATCTCCTTACCTAGATCCCCCCTTAGGTATATCTAGGACCTTTTTGAACCTAAAAATTTGTAACAGGTCATTGGTTTCATTTATCATATTTTTTTCTCTTATATCATTGGGTAATAGAAAAGGGAGGAACTAAAAAGAAGAAGTAAAATTATTGTAGTGTTCCACAGTTTGGAAGTGCCTATGGAATGAGTGTGATTGATTTGATGGAAAAAATTAGTAAATACAATTATCCATTCCATGATCCTATGGGAATGATTGAAGAAACTGATATTCGAAGTGATACTAGAACCACACAGGATGAAAAAATTCAATGAAGGTCAAAAGTTGAAGTTGTCCATTAAAAAAATAAACTTGATCATAAATTGGAAGGAGAAAATAAACCAAAAGTTTTCTAAATCCAACTGTAGGAAATTTAAGTTAATAAGAAAAAAATGTTTTAATAAAAGTATTATTGGTGTGGCTACTTATCGAAGAGAGAAGAATCATTTCCAAGATGAAGAACTTAAAAAAAGTCTATAAAGATAGAAAAAATAAAATCTTATAAAAAGGGAAAGAATATAAACTCAAAATTAAATTCAGAATGTGAAAGATAGAAATGATGATCTTACTACACAACTATACAAACTAGTACAGGAGAACTAAAGGATACAATAAGAGAATGTGTGATGTACTGATTATATTTATTAGAAAAAGTTTAAAATAAAAGAGAAAAGTGACATAGTGGATAAAATGACACGAGGATTAGAAGATGAGATGAGTAGCGGGAAGAATCTAAAGGGATATATTATTGCTTAAATTAAATGAAGGGAAAATAAGATTCAACAATTAGGAGAAGTGATAGAATCAGTCAAGGTTGAATTGGAGTAATCAATTAAGAATGGGAAGCCCAAACTAAATTATTCTTTGTATTTTTATTTGACTATCCATTGGATGGAATTAGTTAGATGAATAGAAAATATCTTATTTTAGGGGAAAATTATGAATTGATTGTCTCATCCCATAGTCCATATGGTCTGTAAATTTCTGCTATAGGATATGATGAACCCTTAACTATGAATGAGAGAAAATGATCTATGAACATTTCCAAAAATAGGTCAAAACATGTAGTTATAGGGAATAGATCTAAAAATATTCTTATAGGAATTAATAACAACATTTTCTATTTCAATGGGATGTATAGTCATACATGAAGTTTTTTTCATAAGATTTGGAATATATTTCATACTCTGGAGATATAAATACTTCTAAATCTATGAATAAACATAAACTTCATGATAAATTTGAAAGAAGTTTATCTCAAAATAAAGTAGACATGAAATAATACTATTGTGGAAGATGGAGACATACCATGAGGATGTGTTAAGAATAACATATGGCCAATAGAATAACTTTAGCTGTGTCAACATCTCAACCAAGAAATTATGACACAAGTTATGTTTTTAATGGGATATGTTTTATATATTATAATAATGGTTATCTGGAAAGATATTATAGTTATAAGATATATGTTAAAGAAATAAGACCTAGAAGGAGATCCCCAACTCAGGAAGTGTATAGTGAAAAAACCAATATTAGAAGAAAACATGACACATTGATAAATAGTTTTATAGCCTTAGGAGAAATACAAGGATCTCAATGAAAGGAATATCAATCACATCCTCTATTACTATCACAATATCTTTCCTATAAATAAGGTGAATGAGCCTGAAATAAAAAAAGAAGAGATACTCTTGTTGTGGTTAAGAATAATGTGAATTTAGTAGAAGATTCGACCCCAAAATGAAAGGGTGGTTTGACATTGATAATTGATAAAAGAAAAATGAATAAGGAATACCTTGGAAATACACTTTTCATGACACATGGAGAGAAATGAAGGAAAGAAAATGACCCCCCAATGAAGGAAGAAGAAATAGAAGATGATATGTGGATAGGTTCCTACTCAAAGAAATATTCATGAAAAATGGAACATTGGTGGGGCATAATATAATGAAATTTCTACTGGTGGGTTTAAACAAAAAATTGTGAAGAAGTATAAGCCTAATGATTCTAAATATCATGGGAAGACTCGACATGTGGGTAATGAATTTCTTGTTATATGGTCAGAATAGTTGAAGTTGGTTGGGCAGTTGGAAGAAGCACAATAAGAGTAAAATGATTTTCTTGAAGGTATAAAAGAGTCAATCCATTAGGATCGACCACAATATTATTCTTCATTATTTCAAAGGATCCCCTATCCCAATGTGTTTAAATTATATTAACTGATGTTCAAGTGTTTGATATTTTTGGGGAGATACAATCTAAGGAGAATTTGCATCAAAAGATGAAAAGTGGTGATGTGATGTTCTCTGAAATGTCAATATATTCATGTCAGTTATCAGAGTTGAAAAAGAAATATAGTTGAATTACTTGAAAGGTGATAATAGTTTATTTTTGTTTGATACATATGAAAGTAATTGAGTTAAATAGACAATTATGATGTTATTGACATTATCTCTTCTTTTCCACATAGAGGTTTTCCTGAGTAGCCTTAGTAGTTTTGTTTATGGCTCATTTCCAGGTGGTAATTTCACCCACTAAAAATCTTATTGAAGGTAGAAATAGTAAGACAATTTTATTAATATGAATAATTTTCTCAAACCTGCGGTCACATGTGATGAATTGATGCTAGATAAGAAGAATATTTTTTAGTCTAAACAATGTCCTTAACAATAGTCAGAGTTATACATCATAAGGGTAAAATTATATCTCTTAATAAAATGAAATGTATCGATGGTATAAAATGGGTGAAATTTTATGGTGTATGAACTCAAGAAGTCTGATTGAAGGGCGACACATATAAAGAGAATTATATGAAAAATTGAAATTAAAATATGATATCAGATTCATCAATGGGTGTTACACAACAATTCTATTTTTAAAATCTATATCGGATGGTAGTATGCTGTGAAAAGATGAAGATTATATGATGAAGAGTATGATTTGAAACTAAAGAGTTTTCAAAGATATACATGGATGATCTGGTGGTTCCAAGTTCCATTGAATATATAATTGTTGGTATCATGACCTAGTTCAGGATATCAAGAAGATGTGTGAGAATAGCAACAATGTTTCAACCCGAAGTCGGGAAAAGTGGTTTAACATAATGATATCAACATATTAGAGAATCAAAAGAATTTTCAACAACATATTGATGTGTTATTTGAAAAAAGTGATGGAGTGTTAAGAGAATCATGGGAGTATAAGGTAAAATTATGATTCATAAGAAGATAACAATGATTAAATAGATGAGGAAAAATATACATCAGCATGAAATTCAATGATACAATCTAAAATAGACATACATAACATCTTTACTAATCTGTTACTGCCATTATAGTAAAAGAAAATGAAGACTCTACAATAAGAATCATTTGTTTCATAGGTAGATGCTAAATGTTTTGAGGATTCAGTTGAAGATATCATCTGGATTTAGTCTATGAATGATGAGCATAAACAAATTGAGAATAATTAGACATTGGATATTGTATTGACACCAAAAGATAATAATTTCATTGGTAATAATGGGTCTTTCACCACAAGATGAATGAAGATGGAATAGTGAATAGAAACAAAGCATGACTAGTTTGTGAAGGATACTCCCTAATAGATGGTATCATTACTGATGAAACATTTTACCATATTTTGAGGATAGATAAAGTTATATTATTCTAGGTTAATTCTGTGTAAAGAAAGTTCAATGTTTTCTTGATGGATGTCAAATCAGTATTTCTAAACGGAGTTCTGGAAGAGGAAGTTTATATTGAGTAGTCAGATTATTTTCCAATTCATGAAGATGATAATAGAGTTTTTTAGTTGGGAAATTCACTTTATGGGTTGAACCAGGTGCTAGGAGCATAGTATTTTAGACTAGATCAATTTCTGAAGAAGATCAATTTTTAGTGTGTTGGGCTTGTTTACAATCTCTATTTAAGAAATGATAAAAATCAAAGGATAATGGTGCTGGTATATGCAAATGAAATAATTTTTAGTAGATCAAATGAATCACAGTGTAGATAGTTTTTTGAATTAATAAAAATTGAATTCTAAATGTCAATGATTATTGAATGGATGTTTTTCCCTAGTTTACAGGTGACATAAGGATACAAGTGCATATTTATTTCTCAATGAAAATGTTCAAAGAATGTTTTAAGAGCATTTGGAAAGTATGATTTTAATGAGATAATGACTATGGTTCCTACCCAGATAAAATTATCATATGATGATGAAGACAATGATGTTAATGTCATAGAATATAGGAAAATCATTGGTAATATACTGCACTTGATAATGACAAGATGAGATATTCTTCTTGCAACATGTGAAGTAGCACATTATCAAAGAAATACCAAATAAATCCACATGATCTTAGTGAAGATAAAACTTAAATATATCATGGAATGGGTGTTTTTTAGTTTTTTTGTATAATGATAGATATCAACAAGATTTTTTGGTCTATATAGATGCAAATAGGGTCAGATCAGCAGATGATATTAAATCAATATCAGGTGGTGCATTCTATGTTGGTGTATTGTGTATTCATTGGCTATAAAAGAAATAATATTGCATTTAATTGATCCCTGATGAAGCTTAATATATTAAGGATTCTCATGCATGTACATAGTTATTAGGGATCAAGCGATAACTTGATGATGTGGGAGTTGTAGTGAAGTCTTCAATCACAGTCTAATGTGATAATTCATGTGCTATAAATCAAAGAAAAAATCCAATCCATCACTCAAGATCAAAGAAAATTGAAATCAAGTATCACATAATAATTGAGAATGTGGAGAAATGGGTAGTGAATTTGGAGTATATGCCTATAAAACTACAAGTTACAAACAATATAATGGAGGCATTTCCAAAAGAATCATTTTAGTGGCACCGAATCACTCTGGGAGTTCAGTCGACTCCCAACACATGAAAAAGTGTGGATGTGGGACCCCCTCTCCTTGAGGTATGGTTTTCCCCCCTAATGTGATGATTTTTTTCTTTACAATTTTATAGAACATAATGAATTCATCAATGGGTTTATTGAAAATATGGGAGAAATCGTTAACATAAAAGGGGAGAAATGTCTTAATCAAGATAGGAGAGAAGCTAATAAGGAGAGCAATGAAGTAGGGAGAGTTGTTAAATCTAACTATTCTAAAGGTTATCAATAAAAGGATATATATCACAATATTTGGATTTCATGATGAAATAAGTTGACTTGTTTTGGAATGAAGTGAATCATTGATGATTTTTTCATTATACTATTGTTTCTCACGTAGAGAATTGTTCATGTGATTTTTGGGAGTGTGTTGAGTAAGTATTTGATTACTATTTGAATCACATGAAGCTAACAGTGGTAGAATATGAATGAATATTTAATTAGGTAAAAAAATATGATGAGTTTTCAATAAACCCCAAGGGGGAGATTGTTGGGAAAAAAATTCCCTCAAGTTAACATTGTAGTATTTTCACAAAGGTGGTTCTTGAAGACAGTTCTTGCAAACATGTACATGAAGAAAGGTGGTTTGCAAAGGCAATAAAATCCAACTGAAAATGGTGGGAATTGAGAAAGTATTTTTGTTGATTAATCCAATAAAATCCAACTAAGTTTTGTGTGCTTCACAACGACTAAGTGGTCTTCAAAAAAGTAAAGTGATTTAGGAAGGTTGTTAGAGCTTTTTGAAAGAAAAGTGAATCATGAAAGCTATTGGTGCTTCATGAAAGGAAGATCCTTCATGGAGTAATTGAGCATCATAGATGTGTTGAAAAATAAATTGCCCAGTAAATATTTGGTAAAGTGATATTCATCAGCTAGATGAATGTGGGAATTAAATAGATCATATATCTATAACTATTGATATCTTTGTTGATGATAACTAAGGGAAATAAAAGTCCATAAACTATGTGTGTATACTTTATAAGAGTAGTGAGAAAAATAAATAGGAAGAAAGTGATCCTTTTCACCGATAGTGAGAAGGAGAAAGAGACACTGAAAGTGAACCTTGGGAAAGTAGTGAGATGACCTGGAAAACTTGTAAATATAGTGATCCTCATAAAAGAAGCCATCTACCTAGACAAAATTTTTTCTATGAGCCTTAGTGGATTTTGTACATTGGAATATTATCTTTGAATGGTGCATGGATTTATCCCATTGATCGTGAACCAAGTAAAATCCATTTTCCCTTGTAATCACATTCTTATTTTACTTTCAAGGCATCAACATTAGATAAAAAAGGAAAGAATAGGATCATCATAAACACTTAAAAGAAAATAAAGTTACCCTCATAATAAAGAGGTCAAGATCCGGTGGGGTGGGAGGAATTTTGAAAAGAAAATACATACCCTGAGTCACCCCCCACTCTCAAGGTATATTGGACACTTTTGGGCATAACAATTATTCTTTTTAAAATAACTAAGATAATTGAAATTTCCTAACTTCTTATTTGAAATAGAATTTCATTATTTATTTATCCTCTTAAATATATTCTTACATAATTGACTATTTTTATGATATAAGTGATTTCTTTGAAAATAAATTGATTATCTTTATCACCCAATTGACTCACACTTTTTCGGTTTCACTCCATCCCATCATGAAAAAATAATGATGTGATCTCAACCTTTGAGGCTCAATTTTACCTATGTCAAATACCTTAATTTTGATATTTATCCCCACACTAAAATTCACAATTCCACCATCATTATATTAAATGAATTTAAATATATTGGTATTACCTATAATATGTGATGAGTAGTGTAAAAACCATCTATTTTTTGAGATGAATATTTAATAGGAAATTGGAACTTTTGACTATATAAAACGAATCATCTTGATAATTCTGTTTTAAATTAGAAAAATTGGAGTTGGAAAACCCTGATATGATGTTTTAGATATTTATTAATGACCAAGAGATTCCTTGTTATATCAGGTGAGTCTTGAGACATCTACGGTTAATTTCAAATAGTTCAAATGGGTTTTTCCCAAGTATATATTTATTGAATGTTAAGTAAAACCCATCGGAGGTGAGCATGAGTCAAGATTTTTTATAAGGGTGTGGTGTATAGTTGGACCAAATTGTTGAGAAACTGTTCAAAATTTTCAATTTAGATAAATAGGTTATTTTCATAGTTTGAAAATTATTTAAAAAATTTAGTGGGTTAACCATACAGGGTGTACTTCCTTAAACAGTGAAGGATACACGGTTGGTGCATAGTTTGGAAAACAATATAGTATCCCATGTAATTGGTGGATAATGAAGATACATCTATATGATTGGAACATGGTTTGGTAAATGATGTGAAAAAATTATTGTGGTTGTAATGATATTGTTAAAACATTAAAGTCTAAAATTGATTTTCTAAGATGGGTTTGAGTAGTTGGCCATTCCCTGGGGTAGGTGGGTTATGTTTCAGAGGTTCTGGGGAGGAATAGAAAGGGTGTATTCTTTTCGAGGTTATTATAAGATAGAGTTACCTTGTTTTTATTTATATGTGTATATATAATGTGAAATTAAAGTTCTTAGTTGGAAGTATTTTTGTGCTTGTGGTACCTAGTTATAGTATGAACTATGATCACTCGAGACGTGTTTTATTTTTATGTATCTGTGATTTGGGAATGAGTTTTTAGGATTTGTGGGTGGGATATGATACCTATATAATGAAGAATTGATTCCTGGTTTAGGGTAAGGGATGATACCTTATGGGTGTATACCGTTTCTTAGTGTCATGGGGTTGGACATGGCCCCCATTAGTAGATATTTTTATGTTTTGGGGTGAGACATCCCCTAGGAAGGACAATGGATATGGGATAACTATATCCCTTTATAGATAATAATTATAGGTATGGTTATATTTACCCTAGGGGGATACTTTTGTTTTAGGGAAGGATATATTTACCCCACATTTTTACTTACACATAGAGTCATCCGTCACAAGATGATGAAGGAGAAATATTCAGCAATGGGTTTTGGGGTTGGACTTGGATCCCTTGGTTAGTTAGTTTGACATGATCAAAGACACTTTGGTACTGACCAAAGTAGGTATAGTCATGTAACTGGGTAGTTTAGTTAACACTATACATCCCAAAATATATGTTTGTTTTTCCATTGGGTTAATTTTTTGGTTGGGTGTGTTACATGAGCATTATTTCACATTATATATGTGTTACATTCTCATCTACTTAATAACAGAAAAACATATTAATTTTGAGTCATTGAGTGTTCCTTTTATATTATTGGAAACACCCCTACCCATGTACATGTCATGTGTTTTGATGTACATGTGTAAACCATTTAATTTTTCCATAGGGAATAGGTACTGACTGGATGAGGATATGTGATATATGTCCAAAAGTCATGATGCTTAAGGACACAACATTTTTGATTATGTGAGTTAGAATAGAGGGGGGTTACTATTTAGTTTTTGTTTTTTGTAGGAAGTTGATAGTGTAATATGTTTATTTATATATGATTCCTATTATTATATGTTCACTGGTTGTGAAATTGTTATATATTTATACATCATATAGACAGTTTTACGGTTTCTTATTTTAGACTATAATGACCATGTTTCCCCCATTTTTATTTCTATCGGATTCTGGTACATCTTTTTTATTAATAGTTTATTTTTAATATTTGATAAGTTCTAAAATAATATTAACAACCCTAAAACTGTACTTCTTAATCCTATTCTAAAAACATATTCTATACATTTCTGGCTTCATGCTGATAAAAAATACCTAATTTCAACACTAAAAACATATAACATCAAAAGGAAATATTTGATCTCTTATATACCCAACAACCTTTTAGGTTTAGTGTTTTATATAATTAGGAGAAACACTTATATAAATACTTGTACACACAATATAATGGTCAATAAAAATATATAGCATCTCCCATTAAGTACTTAACCTCTAGTAACCATCTTAAGAATAACATACTAAAAACCTTTCTTCAAATCTTGGGAGAAAGGAAACATAAGATGTGTGAAATAATCACAATACATGAGAAAAACATAAGAGAATTAATTCCCAATAAAATTGGGTTATAAAACATGATACATGGAATAAATATTTAACACAATACGAGATTCATATAATAATCCTAATTTCAGGAAATTTAATGTTAATCTTGATCAATGTAACCATTTAAAACTCATATAAATCATAGATAAAATGTTTTTTCATGTTGGAACATTATCTTCATAGAACCCCTTGATAAACTTGCATTGATAATACATATAATATATTACGAGTAACCTCTTAAACTATTAACTCCATCATCTCTTAGGATTTACCACATAATTGGTTAAATCCATCATCCCTTATAAGTTAATTATATTAATTCAACTTTTTTCAACATTATCCAATACATTTGAGAGCTATATCGAGATCACCTGATCAAATAATCTGTATCGGGATCACTAATTTTTATAAGATATATCAGGTTCAACCATTAATATGTTTTTTATTTTTATCATCTATCATCATTAATATTTTTAAATTATCATACATGAATAAATTACATAAAGGTTTAATTTTATCATTGCACTCATAGAAACAACCATTATTTTTATCATAACTTGATTAACCCACGGAGAAATGGGATCCAAGAAAAAATATATGAAATGATCATTATATATCTAGAGAAAAAATTATTATTTCATCATTAAAATATATATGAATTTTATCATTAGTAACATCAAATGTTGTTGTCATTGATTAATACAAATATAATTAACAAATCATTAAAGATTCTTGAGAAAAAATTTACTTTAAAATTTTAAAATCACTTTTAATAACTAATAATTTACAATATATTTTAAAAACACATCTATTTGAAAATAAAATTGGAATATTGTAATATAAGACTTAAAAATAATGGTTATAATGGAAGGAAAATCCATTCAAAATAAAAACAAATTAAAAATAAGTATTATTTTTTAATCATTTGTAATGAGATTCAAAAGTGACCCATGTAGAAAATTCTAAGAAAATATCCTTCTAAAACCTTTTAAATGATGGTAATAGATCATGTAAAATAGTCTTATGAATTAATTTTTTTTAGGAAATAACTTCCTTGAAAACAATTTCAAAATATGGATATGGAATAGAAATATTCTTGACAAAAAAATACCGGATAAATATAACTTACAAGAAACATTATTGACAATTTTTTATTAAATAATACAAGAAATGGAAAATAAGAATCTAAATCACATTAATAAATATAAAATAATAAAATAAATTTGGTTCAATAAAATAATATCATATGATCTCTCATAAAAAAAACTTGTACATAAATAATCTTGAAAAGAAATGAAATTGTTATATAAATCCTTTACATATTTGGAAACATTCAAATAAAAAGTAATTTATGAAATAATATGATATATGTCTATAAATACCAATTATTTCAAGATTTAATATGTAAAAATTCATTTATGTTGAATTAATTATATTAAAGAAGTAAATCATGGTGCATTACATGAAAATGTCTAATGAAAATGAGATTGTGTCAAAGAAATACCTTTTAATGATCTTAACATATTAAAGTGATAATTAATCCATGAAGTGATTATGTGAACATATTTCATTCCAAAAATAAAATGTTTCAATATATATAAAAATTATAAGTTAATTCACACATAATCATGGCATAACGAAGTTAATGAATTTAGATAATAACCCAATAGATGAAAATTGAGTTAGAAACCCTTTACCATAGGGTAACATTCATATTGAATCCCCTTGATTGAAATAATTTTAATTTAAAAATAAAATAAAACTAATTATAAAGGATTAAATTAAGAAAATGTTAAATGGAATCATATACACTATATAAAACAAATCAGGTGTATAACATTATAAAATGCATCAATTAATGGAAATTGAGATGAAATCCCTTACCGTGAGTCCAGACATGTGATGTATGTCCATTAACTCAGTTATAATAAAATTATATTATCTATTTAAATAATTAAATTATTTTTACAGGTTTATTAATTTATCATTAAATCATTTGTTTCATTTATTTCAATGACATAATTAATTATGTAATCAGTTAAATCAATGACATGTTTTTATATATGTTTAGTTCATAATTGAAAAATTGATTCAGTATATTGATCATAGTAAAAGTGGTCATTATTAAATCGTATGTAGAATAATAATATGGAAATAACAATAATTTTCAAGAATAAATTATATTTTTAAAACCAACCATAAATTATGGTTATGATAAATGAATTTCTTTATAATCATGGAGATGGTATGTCATACATATGCATGAGTAGCTTTTAAATCATTCAAAAAACATGATTGAAAGAAGTTAAGTATTATTTAATCTTTATGTAAACATTATTATGTCATAAATATAGTATTATATTTTTTAATACCATATATATACCAGCAATGTGATGTGGTGTTGAAAAATGAATCACATCCCTTTGTGGAGGTCGTAATCCACACATACGCATAAACGATATTATCATTTTAAATGGATGAAAATTTAAGAAAAATAGATAATATATTATCATTATAGAATTATAATTGTGTCATTAATATCATATATATATAAAATAAATCCATCATTATAATACTCCATTATAGGTTGTTATGGAAAAAAATTACATCAGTTCACAAGGTGGTAGTCTGTTGTACACACAAATGATGGATTAATTTTCCATTTGAAGGAACTTGATATAGATAAAAGTTTTAACATTTACATAATAAAATATTATTTTATAGAAGATACATATGATAATATTTCATCATGTTTACATAATATTTTAAGGAGTTTGACGAAGAAATATAACTAAACCATTCAGTTAAAATCTATACCACTTCCTTATAAAACCTCCTTTTCTTTATACATTAATACCTATAAGGTTTTTATTCATTAAAAAATAAGATCTAGGGAATGTGTATAGGGATGTTATGAAGTTATTTGGGTAGGTATTTTCTAAAATAAGTTGGTTTAGATGTGTGTTTTAAGGGGAAATGGGGTTCCCTTTTATAAGTGAGGGAAACAGATTCTTGGAATTTTATAAAGTATAAAATTAATATATAATAATTTTAATAAGAAAACAATCAAGAATGATGAAATTAAATTATAATATGATGATTTATCCCAATCCTATAATATAATAAAATTTTTACAAGTTTAGG
Organism: Viscum album; assembly: GCA_963277665.1. Lineage (NCBI taxonomy): Eukaryota > Viridiplantae > Streptophyta > Magnoliopsida > Santalales > Viscaceae > Viscum > Viscum album. The sequence continues at coordinate 1,409,174,360 of OY728135.1, forward strand.
ATGTAGTTCCACCTTTTTATCCTTATTCTAACCCCACCTTAACCCTTTTAGAAATTACCAAAATAACAAATACCTTTACTCAATATAGGATAATAAAGTTAATATAATTGAACAAGTGGAACATAAACGGACTATGTTTTATATTTTCAGCCATATCCCATTCAGTTTTAGGAATATAATAATTTTATAAATTTTAAATCATTAAATAAATTTTTATTTATTGTAAAATATCATTAATGTCATTTTTTGGAAATATTCAATTAATTTGACATTGAAAAAAAATTATTAAAATTAAATGAGAATATAATTCATTCAAAAATCCATGATATGTTATATCAATCAAAATAATTTTTTTTACACCATAACTCACCCAAATAAAATTAATTTAAGTTTTTTAAAATCAGTTACTTGATTGTGCTACTACATGCACTTGCAATATATCGACATTGCGTATAATTTTAAGGTAAGTTTTTTACCAATAAAAATTAATGTAAATTTAGAAGATAAAAAATCATTTATATTTGAAATAATCATTTTAAACTAGATATAATTGTTTACCCCTAACAAAAAATATAATAGACATTCATAGAAATAATGTTCCTTTTATTACATTATATTTACATAACATAATATATGATTCAATTTCAAAGGAAAATGGTACCAAATTACCCTGAATTCAAATCATGTATGGGTATGGTAAAACCCCACCTATAAAATAGAATAATGGAATGTTCTAGGGTTATTTTTTGTCCTAAAATTGTTATTATTCACCCTAATTACCCAATTTAATCTTACTGAAGGGAAAAATCAATATGGTGGTTACTATTCAAAATGACAAAAAATAAAAGGGAAATATTTTCTAAATTGGGAAATCAAAATTCAAAATATGGAATCTATTTTTCAAGATTCAACATCTAGAAGTTATAAGAGTTAAATTATCATTAAAATAAAAATTTCAATGAAAAATAGTTTAACGAAAAATGTGTTTTTAATCCCAAAGATAATTTTTACATGTTGATTTCAAAAATAATATCCCTATTATCAAAAATAATTTCTAATATTTTATGAAAATAATTTTATTATCATTTAATTAAAATAAAACAATCACTTTTGAATAAAAAATTATTTTTAATGCTTAAAATGACTTTACTGAAAATTGAGTACTTATATATTAAACATTAATCAATAAATTAAAAAAATATGACCTATTTTTTAAAATATAGTTATCTGTATTGATACCTAACAATTTAGTCCGTAGGTTTAAACGTTCATATTTAAATAATAATATTTTATTTTTTGTTAAAGCTCAGTGTTGTAAGTTGTATATTCTATCTATCAAATTTTTCTTTTAAAATATCAAGATATTACATTCTCCCCCTAATAAATTGTTTCCTTCCAATGTGAAATTCATCGTAGTAAACAACGGTTTTAAATGAACATACCTTTGTTGAAACCCCACATCACAAAAAGGGTTAATAATACTCCACCTTGATAAAGGAAAATTGAAATAATAAATTCATATGGAATAAATTTTAACTAGGATTCCAAATAGAAGAAAATTAGTGGTAAGTGAAAATATTGAAATTAAGTAAAAAAATATTATCTAAATAATGATTGAGAGGGAAGGAGAACATTGGACGAAATAAAGTTAATAAAACAACTAAATTTCATCATAAAAAAAAACTGAAAACCGAATATATTTTAAATAAGATAATTGATTCATTAGAAATAAAGGTAATAGGATAAAGTTTTTTTTAAGATCTGTTTCCAAGAGTTGATGAATTACTTTACCAATTAGACTAAGAGCATAAGAAAATATACTTACATGATTTCTTCCAATACATAAATTGAATTTTCATCATTTGGTTGTGGGTTTCAGTTATTTTACAAAATTATGTCATATTTTCAATCAAGTTATCAGTATTTGAGATGATTTTTTCATACCTGAATAACTTGAATCAACTTCTAAAATATATCAAATTTCCAAAAAAAGGACAAAAATATATTCCTACTATATTTTAATATTATCCAAAAATGAACTGGTTAGAACAAGATAACATAATAACCCAAATGAATAAACATTTATATGATAAAATAATACATTAATAATCAAAATTATATAATATAAAAAAATGGTTCAATGTATATCATTCCATAAATATCTACCCATTAAAGTCTTCATATTATTACTAAGATTGAAACTAAAATATTAGAATGATTTCATCATATATTATTCAAAGATAAATTTAATATTTTTCTCCAGATAAAATTAATAACTCTTAAAGCCTATTACAAAAAATATATATTTTCTAATTATATATTCTGAAATATATTTTCATCATTTCTATAAATAACATGAATATATTTTCAGCTTTCATGTATCTCACTTTGATAGATCATTTCAGGAATGTTAAGCCCTCTCTTATGGATTTTCAACAATTTTTTGGGTTCCTAGGGTCTTCACCTACTGGTGTAGATATCTATGCTTTATTGGCACTCCTTCTGTATTGTTCTCACATCGTAGGATAATTTCAACTATGTGTGGTGCAAGGCTCCTCATTCCTGGGGTCGATGGAGTTTCAACCTATCTAGGTGGTCTATGGATTCTCCCCAGGAGATAAAGAACCCCTAGATGTGGTGTGGATTAGTCTTACAGGGCTTCCTCTTTCATTTTAAAATGAATGTATTCTCAAAGCCATTGGAGACTCTCTAGGCGGATTCCTAGGTTTAGATCTCCATAGCAGTTGCTGTGCAAAGGCATTTGTGGCCCATATCTACGGGTAACTGGACCTCTCTCTACTGGCACCAAACAAGATTGATCTTCGAGTGAAGGAACCATTCTTTTGGGTTCAAGATATTACTTACCCTATTTTATTGATATTCTATTCCCATTTTCTCCTTCAGGGGGACTTCTTTCAAGTGTGTCGCCGCCTTCGATAGGATGGATGACGTCAACCAGTTCTGATAGTGAAAACCACTGGTGTTCAGTTGGTCCCTCCTAACTATTCCCTTTCAGGAAGTAATTCAAAGGTGGATCCAACTCCTGGTGGTGTTTTGGTGGGTTCTTTGAAGTCCACAGTCCCGGTGCATCCCTCTAATCCAAATATTGGTGAATCTAAAGTGCTTCGTGGGGACCTGGTACCCTTTTCCTGAGGGGCCTGTCCCAACAGATTGGTACCCTATTATCCTCCATAATCCTTGTCCCTAGTATGGAACCTATCCCCCCTTTGGATCTAGCTATGCCTCTAAGTGGTCTTGGAATGGATGAACGAACATTGGAAATAGTTCTTTTGTGATTATCTTTTGAGGGATATTGTCTTCTATCTAAACCAGATCATCTCCAAAATCCTTTAGTGGGAAATTTAAAAAGGAAGGATAATTGTCTATCGAGGGTGTCTCAATCTTCCCCAGGAATCAAGAACAGAGTTATCTCCCTACACCATGTCTTGAAATGTCATTCTATCATCTACAAGACAAAAAAACGGGTGTGTTTACTCGATCACAATCCAGGAAACTAAAGGGGTGAGTATTCTCCCACTTTGACAAGGCCATGAAATCAGGGGCCAGTCCTAGATCCATCTTCTCCCAATGATTTCTATTCTCATCTGGAATTCTTGAGGAGTTGGGTATCACGTTAAAATGGACTTATTGGACTAGGAGATTCCCAAACACAAGGTCTCAACCGTTTCCATTCTCGAGTACAAGAAACTATTGGAGTTGGTGTCCTGAAACCAAACACTTTGTACTTTATTCATTAATAAATACCTTATCACATCTTGATTTTTCTTCTACGTGACAATGCATGTGATAATTTCCTAAGGACACTGTTTCATTAAAGGGTCATAGTAGATCCCTACTGTGATGAAAAACCAGAAGTGCCATAACATTGTTCTTTAATATATTTTTTTGTGGACGGATGATGTTATTTGAGGGACACAAATAATACAGGCCATTAGGGGTGAGGACTCATAAAACATTGAGACACCTTCTCATGGTGTGCACCCTTGGTAGTATCCAGGAGGATATTATGAGAACGATACACGCCAGTAGGAAATACACATTTCATAGTGTCATTGGATGTTCTTATCTACAAACATGTGTATTGGTCTTTATACTTTATGATTATTATTAATGAGAATTACAACTCGAGCACTTAGATGTATTAACGAAAACTGTGATGACACACTGTTCGCATCGAAGTAGGATACGTTGTATAAGGCCCTGGTCTTAAACCTTACTTAATCTTGAGTTATTACAAGATTACACATTGCAGATCTTTTCAAGTTTAGAGTTTTAGAGAATTAGATCACAAAACATGCATTACATTCCACATATAAACAATGTGGCTACATAAAAGATAGTATTCATTTTTCCCATCAACGGAAACATATTTAAAATAAAACATGGATTCTTTCTTGACACTTCCTTGACACTATAATCATATCATGTACCATTCCCTTGACCTGTGAAAAACATTTCAAAAACTTGGGATGAGCATAAAAAGCTCAGTAAGGGATATAAAAAGTATGGAAAGGAAAAATGAGTACATATATACATAAGAATGAAATCATACTTTACCCATAAAACATAAGCACATTAACATACCTCATAAAATCATGAATAAATCATAGAAATCATAAGACATAAAGGTAACTTGAGACATTCATAACATTCTTACGTAGGGAGTAATCCTCTTGGTTACGTTTGGAATACCCATCACAGAATATTCCCTAAATCTCTTCGGAGAAACCTTAATGTTTAAATCCTTCGTGTTACCCAATGCATTAGAGAGCTATATCGGGCTCACCTGCCCTTATTTTATCACAGAACCACCCTTCTTCATAAACAATGCCCAAGAACCATAACATAATCGTATCACATAAAACACGCATAAAGGAAACATAACATTTCCACATTTCAATCACAAGATATCAATAACACATTGATATAATAAAAACATTATCAAAACCATTTTTAATACCAAAATAAAAGAAAATTAAAACATGATATTTATTTTTCATTAAAAAAAAGTTATGGCTTGTAGAGGAATTCGAAACTCAAATAATGGTCATGGCGGCGGAGAAGTCGTTGTCGCCGCATACGTACGACCAAAAAAAACATTCCCTTTTATCGTTTAGTAAATGCTTCTTATAAAAAATATTCCTTTTGAATAAATGTAAAAGTCGAAGGGGTTTATACAAAATATAAATGAAAGTTGTGTATAAAATATAATATGGCTCAATGAAAGGAGATTGAGACGAATTCCCTTACAAAGACGGTATCCTTGGATTAAGGATAAATCAATTACATAATTATGTGTGACAAAAGAATACATAAAATATAAGTGGATATTAAGTGTAAAAAAATCAGAGGTTATTCACACATATTCATAGAACGACATATTCAAGGAGTGCACGTTTATCCCAGAGAATCAAAATTGGGTTAAGAAGTTCCCTTGCAAAAATTTGACAGCCTAACGACATCACTTCGAAATTAAGAAAATGAGTTGATGAGAGATAAAAAGGGTAACTCATCACATGGACATAAAATTTACATAAATAAGGATATAGAAGAACATATCCCAACATTAAACTATGTAAATTAAAAGACCAACAAAAGAAGTCTTTTAAAAAGAGGAGGGTGAAAAGTTCCCTTACCGACTTGGGTATCTTACGAAATATACACCCCATGAAAGAAGGACAATAAAACAATGATGTGAATACTCATAAACGAAAGTATAGTACACAAAAAGTAAAATAATGGGTATTACATATACCACTCAAATGAAATGGTGGAAAATTTAGCATAAATCTCATGGGAATAAAAGTGAGATGAAAAACCCCTTACGAAAACTCGGCAGCCTAACGACACCACTTAAAACATCCAAAAAATGGATTGTTGAAAGAAAATAGGGTCTATCATGATATTAAAATAGAAAGTACAGTAATAGGAATATAAAAGAACATCCCCCAACTAATAAAGAGGATCTTAAAAGAAACGACATAAAAGAGAGTACTTAAAAAGAAAGAGAGAGGTAGGATCCCTTACGAAAACTCGGCAGCCTAACTGCGCCACTCAAAACTTCCAAAATAGATTGATGAGAGAAAATAGGGTCTCTCATCATATTAAAATAAAAAATTACCATAATATTAATATAAAATAACATCACAATCACAAGAAAGATGATCTTAAAAGGAATGACATAAAAGAGTGTACTTAAAAATAAAGAGAGGGGTTTGATCCCTTACCTCGGGTCCGACTTGACTCGATCATTATTTAACCTCTTGAATAATAAAATTGAGTTAATTTATAATTTCATAAGAACCTTTTTCAAGTTCATTATTCCTTTTATATCACTTATTACCATGCTATGAACACTATGTCATTATTTAAGTTAGTAATGATCGTTTTGTAGATCATTTCTACTTGAGTCAAAAATAAAGTCTTTATAATTACAAGTTTTTCATGTGGTAAAATATATATTATATCCAGAATTATATTCATTATTTAGATATTATATATATCATATATATCCATTATATAAATTCATTTATAATATTACATAACATTTATAGGTAAGAAATGAAATGCACCATTCATGGAGACGGTAAGCCGTACGTACGCATGAACACTACTTCCATTTATATTTATTATTTAATGGAATTAAAACATAATGGTACATAATATTATTATAATTCCAGTATGGTATCATATATAATATCATTAAATATATCCTTTATACATACCACATATGGTTTTAACGAATCAAATCACTTTGAGGGGGCGGTAGTCCGCACTTCCTAAAATGAAGATATCACGTTTAACCATAATGGAAACCATAAAGGTATGCCATAAATAAAAAATAAAGAATCTTAAGTAAAACATAAACATATTATATATCATATATAAATATATTTACATCTTAATGGACACATTTTAGGGTGTTAAAATAATATTTAACAATCATCGTTTCATGAGGCAGAAATTCACCATCCACAGAAACAGTATGTTCTTTAACCATTAGATGTAGGTTTGTGTAAGTGTAGCTATAATAATTCTTATAAAAACATACTATTATATTGAAGATACTTTATTTGTTACAAAATAAATTAATAAAAAGAGTTTAGGGGGTTGGAGAAGCAAAATAAAACAAAAGAACACAAGTGAAGACATTACATTAAAATCGGGTAACTCTCTTTGATTTGAGCTCAAAGGATTCCTTGAGAAGACTTCTGACCAAAGTGAGGATTCTAGGAGTAATAGATGGATGTGGAGAGACAAAAGGATCAGGTTTTTTCCAATCCATAGGCTTGAGAGGTGTGGGTAAGGCGGTAGAGGTGGGGGCCTTTTATAAGAGGAGAGGAGGGGCACTCTTGGAAAGGTATAAAATGTTACTTTATTTTCAAATGAGTTTCAGATTTTAAAGGTCCCACATTGATGTATTTCAAGGATAAGGTGGTAAGGGTTAGAAATATACTCATCTAATAGGTCTTTGACAAGTGTAAGTTATAGTTTTAACATTATCTTTTCATTTTATTTAAATCCTTTATTAATGAGGTAATCGCTGCATCATCATGATGTCATAAATAATTTAATTTATTTAATTTCTAAAAATTAAAAAAATACTATGATGTAGGAAATATTTTTATCTTACCAATGACTATTTATAGTCCAATATATAATTTATTTAGATAAAAATTAAATATGTTTTACTCAGGTGATACATTCTTTGTTATATTTAACTTTTTTTAAAAATAAAAAGATAAAAAGTCATTATCACACAAAAGTGATACCATGGGGTCCCCAAGTTTAGAAAAAGGCCTCCCATGGTCTGACATGACACAAAAAGTAGTATTAGGACACATTTTGGGGTCATTTTTTATTATTATGATATTATTTTTTTATCCTTAACTACCCGATTACTAATTAATCAAGATAATTAAAGATAATTACCGTCATTACTGTTCATAATGTCAAAAAAAAGAGTCTTGATTACATAATTTGGACCTAATTAATCCAAATATGTAATCCATTTTACCAAATTTCAAATACAGAAATTGAAATAATTAATTTAAAAATAATTCCTGTTGTCAAAACAAATAGCGTGTTTTTTTGAAACAATATCTATAAAAAGTTTGGCATTAGTTTATGCCCAATTCCAAAGTGAAATTAATCCTAATGACCAAAATTGGATTAAATGGTAAAAATATATTCAAATTAAACTTTAATACCAATTAAAAAGATAATATATCCATATAATTAAATTAGATGAAAAAGAAGTTTTGATGTAAAATGTAGTATTTTTCACTATTCATTAAAAAAATGAACATTGTCATAAAAATACCAAAAATTTATCCAATGTAAATTTCATTGTCCCAATCATAAATAATATGTTTATATTTAAAAATAGAGCATATAAAATTATCAAAAGTTATATTTAAAAAATGTTCGCCATCAAAAGGCGATAAAACAATCTTTTAAAAATATTAGAGTATTTATTCTTAAAATTGGATTCATTTGGATTTTTAGACTCTAACATTTATTGGATAAATGTAAAAATATTTAACAAACATATGCAATCATTTTTTAGTTATGTCTGTTCATTCCCTCCATTACAATGGCTAGGCATTAACTATTATTATATTATTATATTATTAGTGTGCAACGTAAGATTTCAAAGAAACTCATTGTTGCGTATTGGGTAAGCCATCGAGAATAGAATTCCCTTTAAAGTAATATTAACATTTATTCACAAATATTGATAAAACTTAGAATGTAATATTTTTTATTTACTTGGGATGTCACATCCTTCCCCCCTTTTGGGAATTGCGTCCTCACAATTTCAAAATTGGGCTTGGAATCTTCATTGAAAGTCCCACATCAGAACAAGAGTTAGTAAAACTATCACATTAAAAGAAAGGGAGAGAAGTAAAAAGGTAACCTGAGTTAACCCATACTAGGATTCCAAGTAGGAAAATATGGATATGGAGGAGAAAAAAAGGGTCATGTCCTGATGGGGAGTGATAGTAAACATGTCTAGGAGAAAGTTAACCACAAGAAAATCACAAACTTGTGATGGGTTAAACGGTATTCGATTCCCCAGTAAGAAAAGTTAACAGACAACATTTTTGTTTTAAGTTACTTTTCATTGAGGAATTTATTTTTGAGCTTAACTAAATCACAATGAAACATACTTACTTGTCACATAGACTTTAAACTTTTTCTAGATTCCTTAATCAAACTCATATTTTCTCCAAAAGACGAGTATTTAGGAAGACTTGTTCGCATTAAGATTACTATAATAAACTTCTTGAGAATCACCTAATCCACAAAAAAGAACTATATATTTCCCATGTCTTTAGATCTCAACCAAAACCAAACCAAAAACTTTAGTACGAGATAAGATAATACCCCAAAAAAGATATTTTTTTACAAAAAGAAAAACTACTCCTAATATCCAAAATTTGTCAAACAAAACCCAAAGTTCAACAAAGACCATTCAATAAACATCTATCCATAAAATTCTACAAATTAAACCAAACTAATATTGAATCCGAAATCTCTGAAGGATTTAATCACATAGTCTCCTAAGATAAATTTTAACATTTTTCTCTAAAATAACATCAGTTACTCTTACAGTCTCATACTGAAAAGTAATTAACCTAATCACATATCCTCCATGATAGGCTAATAATTTACATTGATAACCAAAAATAAACTTACTCTTAATTCATAAAATCATCTAACTAAAAAGACTCATTCAAACTAACTAGGGACTTCACGTAGTCCAGTGGTAGGCGATAAATACCAGTTGCACTTTGGTTGTGGGTTCGATCCCCGCAACTTCGTCCGATGCGACGTGTTGTCACAAGGTCTGCGTGTTGTCCTTTTGCCAAAACTATATAATTCTTAAAACATCCCCCCCAAAAGGGATAAAATCTTCCAAAAATAACCATAACATATTTTAACCACAAAGGTTATCTAATAACTTCCATTTTGCAACCCAAAATGTATTAACTAGTAATTGCCTCAAATTCAAGGATCATATAAACCCAAATGGTTCTTTATAACTATATCCACAAAAGAACGGATAATTATTCCGTGAATAAAATTTTCATATATCAAACATCATGGTTACTATAAAAAGTCTTATAATGTAACGCCATCATCAAAAGAGACTTAAAACATCTAAGAATTTCACCATCCTAAAATCTACCATAACTCTTGAATCCCTTATATGATGACTTCTTACTCATTCAACATTTTTCATGATCCATTAGCCATTCATCTTCAACTTATTCTGAAATACTTCTTTCCTACAAACAAAATCATGAATCATATCCTAAGATTCCAATAATATGAAAACATATGTTATGAAATAATCCATACCTTTCATTCTTCATTGTCAGTTTCTTCGTCCTCAATCGGAATGGAATTAGTTATTGGTGAATGAATATTTGTAAGATCTTGGTGACCCCATTCCTGAAACTTCTTCGTAGGACATGTGTTTTCATAATGACCATGCACACCACATTTAAAACATTCAATTGATCCTTTAGAAAGAACTTCTTTCCCTTTCCTAGAGTCAACTAGATGCTTCCTTTTTCCATGGAAGGTTCTTAATTTATGACCTTCATTTCCACATCTATAGAAACTTTCTGTCCCTTTGAAAAATTTTCCTATGTGTTTCTTTCCACATATTTTACACATAGGTTTTTGGACATACTTAGCTTTATGATTATTAACTGAACTTCCGTAGGGATTTGTTTCTCGCATATACGATGCCTTATAAAAATAAATAAGGTTTAGGTGGTCAATCATGACTCCAGAGTGTTGGTTGAGGATAACCACAAGTGTTCTCATTACAGCTCCCATATCATTCAGTTGTTCTTTCATAAAACCGTCACAGTTTTCTTCAAATCCAATGTTACTTTGGTACCTGCTAGATCCAGCCATTTACTAAAACCAAAAAGGTCAGTGTGAGTATACCAGTAAAATCATAAAATAATAAATAGGAAGATAAACACCAAGATATACTTATCGAAGTTATCTCAAACTCATTATAACATTAAAAAAACAAAGACTCCATCTAATATACTAACCATTGTGGTTATACACAACTTGTCACTTTTTCTTAAACAACACTCTAACCTCTAAAGTTATCTAAACCGACCTATGATACCAACTATAAGGCCCCAGCCTTAAACCTTACTTAATCTTGAGTTATTACAAGATTACACATTAAGGATATTTTCAGGTTTAGATTTTTAGAGAATTATATCATAAAACTTGCATTACATTCCACATCTAAAAAAAGTGGTTACATAAAAGATAATATTTATTTTTCCCATCAATGGTAACATATTTAAAATAAAACATGGATTATTTCTTGACACTTCCTTGACACTATCATCATATCATGTACCATTACCTTGACCTGTGAAAAACATTTCAAAAACATGGGATGAGCATAAAAATCTTAGTAAGGGTTATAAAAAGTATGGAAAGGAAACATGAGTACATATATACATAAGAATGAAATCATAATTTACCCATAAAACATAAGAACTTTAAAATAACTAATAAAATCATGAATAAATCATAGAAATAATAAGACATAAAGGTAACTTGAGGCATTCATAACATTCTTACGTAGGGAGTAACCCTCTTGGTTACATTTGGAATACCCATCACAGTATATTCCCTAAATCTCTTCGGAGAAACCTTAACGTTTAACCCCTTCGTGTTACCCAATGCATTGGAGAGCTATATTGGGATCACCCACCCTTAGTTTATCATGGAACCACCCGTCTTCACAAACAATTCCCAATAACCATAACATAATCGTATCACATAAAACATGCATAAAGGAAACATAACATTTCCACATCTCAATCACAAGATATCAATAACACATTGATATAATAAAAACATTATCAAAACCATTTTCAATACCAAAATAAAAGAAAATTAAAACATGGTATTTATTTTTCATTAAAAAAATGTTATGGCTTGTAGAGGAAGACGAAACTCAAATAATGGTCACAGCGGCAGAGAAGTCGTTGTCGCCGCATACGTACGACCAAAAAAACATTCCCTTTTGTTATTTAGTAAACGCTTCATATAAAAAATATTCCTTTTGAATAAACATAAAAGTAAAAGGGGTTTATACACCATATAAAATAAAGTTGTGTATAAAATATAATATGCCTCAATGAAAGGATATTGAGACGAAGTCCCTTACAAAGAAGGTATCCTTGGATTAAGGATAAATCAATTACATAATTATGTGTGAAAAAAGAATACACCAAATATAAGTGGATATTAAGTGTAAAACAATCAGAGGTTATTCACACATATTCATAGAATTACATATTCAAGGAGTGAAAGTTTATCCCAAAGAATCAAAATTGGGTTAAGAAGTTCCCTTGCAAAAATTCGACAGCCTAACGACATCACTTCAAAATTCAGAAAATGAGTTGATGAGAGATAAAAAGGGTAACTCATCACATGGGCATAAAATTTACATCAATAAGGATATTTAATAACATATCCCAACATTACAATATGTAAATTAAAAGACCCAACAAAAGAAGTATTTTAAAAAGAGGAGGGTGAAAGGTTCCCTTACCGACTTGGGTATCTTTCGAAACATACACCCCATGAAAAAAGGACAATACAACATTGAGGTAAATAATCATAAACGAAAGTATATTACACAAAAAGTAAAATAATTGGAAGTACATATACCACTCAATAAAAATGGTGGAAAATGAATCATAAATCTCATGGGAATAAAAGTGAGATGAAAAACCCCTTACGAAAACTCGGCAGCCTAACGACACCACTTAAAACTTCCAAAAAAAAAGGATTGATGAAATAAAATAGGGTCTATCATCATATTAACATATAAAGTACATTAATAGGAATATAAAAGAACTTCCCCCAACTAATAAAGAGGAGCTTAAAAGAAACGACATAAAAGAGCATACTTAAAAAGAAAGAGATAGGTAGGATCCCTTACGAAAATTCGGCAGCCTAACAACACCACTCAAAACTTCCAAAATCGATTGATGAGAGAAAATAGGGTCTCTCATTATATGAACATAAAAAATTACAGTAATATTAATATAAAATAACATCCCAATCATAAGAAAGATGAACTTAAAAGGAATGACATAAAAGAGTGTACTTAAAAAGAAAGAGAGGGGTATGATCCCTTACCTCGGGTCCGACTTGACTCGATCGTTCTTTAACCTCCTGAATAATAAACTTGAGTTAATTTATAATTTCTTAAGAACCTTTTTCATGTTCATTATTCCTTTTATATCACTTATTACCATGCTATGAACACTATGTAATTATTTAAGTTAATAATGGTGGTTTTGTAGATCATTGCTACTTGAGTAAAAAATAAACTCTTTATAATTACAAGTTGTTCATGTGGTAAAATATATATTATATCCAGAATTATATTAATTATGTAGATTTTATATATATCATATATATCCATTATATACATGCATTTATAATATTACATAACATTTAGAGGTAAGAAATGAAATGCACCGTTCATGGAGACGGTAAGCCGTACGTACGCATGAACGCTACTTCCATTTATTTTTCTTATTTAATGGAATTAAAACATAATTATACATAATAGTATTATAATTCCAGTATGGTATCATATATAATTACATTAAATCTATCCTTTATACATTCCACATATGGTATTAACGAATCAAATCACTTTGAGGGGGCGGTAGTCCGCACTTCCTAAAATGAAGATATTGCGTTTAACCATAATGGAAACCATAAAGGTATGACATAAATGAAAAATACATAAGATTAAGTAAAACATAAACATATTATATATCATATATAAATATAGTGACATATTAATGGCCACCTTTGAGGGTGTTAAAAGAATATTGAACAATCATCGTTTCGTGAGGCAGAAATTCACCATCCACAGAAACAGTATGTTCTTTAACCATTAGATGTAGGCATGTGTAAGTGTAGCTCGAATACATATTATAAAAAAAATACTAGTATATTTAAGATACTAGATTTGTTACAAAATAAATTAATAAAAGGAGTTTAGGGGGTTGGTGTAACGCCACGACACTAGTTACCCAGAGTCGGTGCATTATTACATAACATTGGCTTGATCACAAGAAAGATAAAATCTCGAAAGACCGATTGGTTTAGTAGTCTTGGACACACTAGATATATTCATAAGTCTTACATTACATCATAAAATGAAAAACTACTACAACAACATAATGTCTCCACAGTCCACACTATTATCCCCTCATAATATCCCTACAGGTCATTCATAACTTACTTCTTCACATCCTGGGAAAAATAAAACATAGAAAAGGGGTGAGCTCTAATGCCCAGTAAGGATAACAATATAGCGGAACATTCAAAATAAGAATAAACATTTAAGGCAATGCATTACTAAAACAAAAGCCTTTTAAACTTGAACTTCAACATAGTATGACAAAAGTAAAATGAAATAATTCCATTTACTTATTCACATGGATATTATACTAATCGAATAATCACATGCAATATCAATAACCACTTTCATAATGTTGGAATGCATAATGCTAGACTATCATAACCACATAGCCAAGGCCTCGTGCCAAGACTACAAATAAGATTTTGTCAAGGCATTGTGCCAAGACACTAGTTTGTCTCATGAGACCTACCGATGCATCGAGGAGCTATAGCGGGATCCACCCGTCACATATTAAGTCCAATGCATTCCCATATGAAAAGGTTTAAACATAACATAAAAATTCGTATTAAAACTAGCATACGAAATGTCAATAATTTCACCATAAACTATGAATGGTATAAAAATAGCACATCCACAGTCAAATATATCACAAAACCTTCAATACAATATAGAAGTTTTGTATCATAATAAATCAACTTCAAATAAGCGTAAAATCCATCAAAAGGATGTTGACATAGATGAAATCAAAACACTTTTTAGAGAAATATCTCTTTCTATTTTTGAAAACATTTAAGATCAATATAAAATAAAACATTTTCTTTGAAAATATTCTTATAATATTGTAAGGAAAGATTTGAAGATTTTATAACGGCGGAAAATAACCACACCCGCCGTATAAGTTAAAAAAAACATTCTTACCTTAATTCTATCGAAAAGGTTAAAAAGGACCTTGTTTTGAAAACGACGGAAAGATTTCTCTTATAAAAAGTCAAACAAGGGTATAAATGACTTTAACCCATATTATTTTAAATAATAAAAATGTTTTGAAATACATTTTTAAGAAAACATGGATGTGGATGGTAAAGAGATCCCAGTAGATTATTACATATAAACAACCTCGGATAATGAAGAGATTGTGAAATAACCCTTACCTTGTACTTTTCCTTGGTTGGGGTAGGTTAAACTCCTGTATAATGGTGAAATAATTGTTATTAAATTATAAAAGAATCATATACATTAATATGATATCATATATGATCTTTTAATATTGATTTGATAATAATATCTTAGTATTATCGTTGTTTCGGGTGTTAACTTACTTGGTTTATTTTATATGTTTTGTTACATAAGACATGTTTGTAATGGATAGGTTGTATATTATTCATATCCATAATGATATCAAGTCCTTAAACATCATTTTTAAATCATCAAATGATAATTATACTTGAATGGATACGATGGAGAATGAATCTTATCGCGTTCGTGGAGACGGTAGTCCGTACGTATGCACGAGCGACAATATCATTATTTTGATATTAAAATAATATATAAATGGATGTTATATCATATATAAAGAATAATTAACATGTTATATTTATTATTTACATGAGTTACACATCATTATTATACCCATCCAAATAATAATATATTGAATAACAATTACACCACGACGTGGAGACGGTAAGCCTTACGCACGCACGTATGGTGACATGTTATTCAAAGGGTGGATAGAATACTGAATATGGTTATAACATATTTATAATAACATCACAGTATATGTGAGATACTGGATTTCTTATTTTAGAATGGTAATAACAAAGAAAGAAGAAGTGGAAGAAGAAATGAACTTGGAAAAGGGTGGTGAAATCATTACCTCTTCTTCGGTTTCTTCCTTTTGATTTGATCAAAAGGGATCCTTAGGTTAGCTTTATGATCAAACTAAGGCCTCTAGGTTGTAGTGAGGGAATTTGGGAGAGTATTTGGGAAGTGTTTGTCCGAACCAAAAGGCTTTGAAGGTGTGAAGAAATGAGAAGGAGGAGTGCCCTTTTATAAGAGGGGTGAGGGGCACCTTTGGAAAAGCTAGAGATATTAGTTTATAATAAATTCATATTCGGTTTCCAATGTCTCCAAAGTTTACTATTCAAAGTTTAAGGTGTGGATGGGTAGAAAACAACTCAACCAATAGAATTTAGACAGGTTTGGGTAGTTATATTAACCTTATCTTTAAGTATTAACTCTAAGTTAATTAGTTTCACTTTTACAATGTCTCTTTGTATTTTTATATAATATGGTTAATAAACTTACTATATACATCCAAGCGACCCCCCAAGTGGTCTATTAATGATTCAACTATCATGATATAAGTCTCTTGGCCGAACATTAGATTTTTAGGAATTTAATATCAATTAATAATATAATATTTGTTTTAAGAACTCTTTTATATCAAATTTGACACTATTCAATAGTTGATTTTTTTGAAACTCATAACAGATTGATTACTTCGAAAAAAGTAAATTAAATCAATACTAATATATCATATTATCCTAGAAAATTAGTTTAATTCATTAAAAGTTTCATATTATATTTATTTGGGTATTTATAATATCAATTAATTTAATTTTTCACTATTTTAGTAATTACTGCATCATCATTGTGTCATAAATAAAATAAATTATTTAATGTCTAAAAATTATAAATAAAATATAATTATGTAGGAAATATTTTTATATTTCTAATGAATATTTATAATCTAAAATCAAACATATATATCCCTATGTAATAATTGTTTTTCTAAAAGATATATGCTTGTGTCATTTTTGTATTCATTTTAACTTAATTAAAATAAAGTGTCCCTATCACCTACAAGTGGCACCATGGGGTCCCCAAATCGACCCAAAGATGACTGTGGTCGAACATGTATCAACCAATAAGGCTAGGACACGTTTTAGGGTAATTTAGTTTTATTATAATATTATTTTTTAACCCTTATTTACCAGATTTACCCTTAACCATGGTAAATAAAATATTTACCACAGTAATTATTCAAAATGTCTAAAAATAAAAGTTACCTATTTACACAATTTGGACATCCTGATTCAAAATATGGAATCCATTTTTCTAAATTCAAAACACATAAGTGGAAGATATTAATTTAAAATTAATTCCCGCTGTCAAAACAAAAAGCGTGTTTTTAAGAGATAATAACTATCAAAAGATTGACACTTGTTTATGTTCGGTTTAATTGTAAAATTATGTCCAATGACCAACATTATATTAAATGGTAAAAATATATTCTAAATATACTTTAAAACCACTCAAATTCATTATTTATCACTATTAATTATTTTGATTAAAAAAGTTGTTTTTAATTAAAATTTAGTAATTTTCACTATTCATCAAAATATGAAAGTTATCCAAAAAGTACCAAAATTTCACCTTAGGATAAATTCGATATTCCAAATCCAGAAATGAAGTCCATTTTAAAATATAAAATATATATAATTTCGAAAAGTAGGTATTACTATTCATAACAGCTAGTTTGATTGGTTATGGTGTGTTAGAACTCGGTGTAGCGTACAACACACGCTATCACATTATTCAAAGAGAAGCGTACCATAGAAGCTTGGGGTGTTACATTCTCCCCTCCTTCAAATAATTTCGTCCTAGAAATTTCTAGAATACTACCGCATGAAAAGACTCGGGTGATTCTTCATCATAAGTTCCTCGGGTTCCCACGTTGCCTCTTCCATCTTATGGTTTCTCCACAAAACTTTTACCAGACACGCCGTCCGGTTTCTCAGTACTTGTTCTCTTGTATCAAGAATCCTGACAGGCTCTTCACAATAAGATAGATCGGGTTCCAGTTCTAATTCCTCATAGGTGAGTACATGCGTTGGGTCAGGCATGTATTTCCTCAATAGAGATACGTGGAACACATCGTGAACTTTGGAGAGACTTGGCGGCATTGCCAATCGGTAAGCTACAACCCCAATTCGTTCTAGAACTTCGAAGGGTCCGATGTACCTGGGACTCAATTTACCTTCTTACCAAAACGTATGACTCCCTTCCATGGAGATACCTTCAGGAAAACATGATCACTGACTTGAAATTCCAAATCCTTCCTTCGATTATCGGCATCGCTCTTCTGCCTACTTTGAGTTGCTTTGATGTGATTTTGGATTACCTTCACCTTTTCCACCGTTTCCTCCACCAGTTCTGGGCCTACAAGTTTTCTTTCACCAACGTTATCCCAACAGGTTGGTGTACGACATCTCTTTCCGTATAACGCTTCAAATGGTGCCATCTGAATACTCGAATGGAAGCTATTGTTATAGGAAAATTCTACCAGTGGTAAATATTGATCCCACATACCCTGAAAGTCAAGTGAGAAAGATCTCAACATGTCTTCTAAGGTCTGAATAGTCCATTCTGATTGTCCATCTGTCTGAGGGTGGTAAGCAGTGCTCAAATGAAGTTCAGTATCCGGGGATTTCTAAAGACTTTTCCAAAATCTTGAAGTAAAATGGGGATCACGATCAGAAACAATCGATAGGGGTACTCCAGGAAGTCTCACAACTTCATTAATATATAGTCTTGCTAGACGTTCTTGGGGTAGATCTTCTCTTATAGCAAGAAAATGTGCTGACTTGGTAAAACGATCAACAATAACCCATATTGCATCATTCCTTCTAGGAGTCTTTGGTAGCCCCATGAAAAAGTCCATCGTAATATTGTCCCATTTCCACTCTGGTATGGGAAGAGGTTGCATGAATCCTCCAGGCTGTTGCCTTCCATCTTTCACTTATTGACAAACCATACATCTTGACACAAAATCAGCAATCTCCCTCTTCATGTTGTCCCACCAAAAATGTTCCTTCAAATCTCTATACATTTTCGTGCTCCCAGGGTGTATAGAGAAATTTGAACTATGAGCATCATCCAACAATTCCATTTTTAGATCAGGTAAATCGGGAACACAAAGTCTCTTCCCGAATTTCAAAATTCCATCTTCATACACAAAGTCTCTCAATCTCCCATCATTCACTGCTTTAATCTTCTTTTGAAATTCTTCATCATCGGTCTGAGAACTCTTAATCCTTTCTAGTAAAGATGGTTTGGCAACCATTTGAAAAAGTATTGATGTTTCACCTTCCCTGGTTATTCCCATGTCCATCTTCACTAGATCCATGAAAATTAGATCCCTTTCAATTCTCATATTGTTCAAAACTCCATGTTCTTTTCTACTCAAAGCATCTGCCACCTTGTTTTCTTTCCCCGGGTGGTAGTGTATCGTGCAATCATAATCCTTGAGTAATTCAAGCCATCTCCTTTGCCTCATGTTGAGTTCTTTTTATGAGAAAATATACTTCAAACTCTTGTGATCAGTATAAATCTCACATTTTTCACCATAGAGGTAGTGCCTCCATATCTTCAAAGCAATGATCACAGCTTCTAACTCGAGATCATGAGTAGGATAGTTTTGTTCATGAATTTTCAACTGTCGTGATGAATAGGAAATAACTCTATCATTCTGCATAAGTACACTACCAAGTCCTTTCTTTGATGCATCACTATAAATAACGAACCCATCATTCCCCGATGGTAGAGTCAATATAGGAGCATTGACTAATATTCTCTTCAGTTCTTTGAAATATTCTTCACACTCTTTTGTCCAAACAAATTTAACCCCTTTACGTGTGAGCTTCGTTAATGGGTTAGCCAATCGGGCAAAATTCTGGACAAAACGTCGATAATAACCTGCCAAACCAATAAAACTACGTACCTCAGTTATACTCGTAGGTGCTGGCCATTCTTGGATTTCCTTGGTCTTAGAAGGATCAACAGAGATTCCATCTTTAGAGACGATATGGCCAAGAAAAGAAATATCATGAAGCCAGAATTCACACTTGCTAAACTTCCCATATAATTCATGCCTCCTCAGAGTCTTCAAGATAATGCGCAAGTGATTTTCATGATCTTCGTAGGTTTTGGAGTATACCAAGATATCATCAATAAATACCACCACAAATTCATCAAGATACTCCTTGAAAACTCTATTCATCAGATCCATGAATACAGAGGGTTCATTAGTCAATCCAAACGGCATTACAGTAAACTCGTAATGCCCGTACCTGGTTCGAAATGCTGTTTTCGGAATGTCTTCCTTCTTCACACACAACTGATGGTATCCATATCGACGGTCAATCTTTGAAAAGTATTGAGCTCCATGTAGTTGGTCAAATAAATTATCAATACGAGGTAGGGGATACTTGTTCTTTATCGTTATAACATTGATCTCCCTGTAGTCGATACATAACCTCATAGATCCATATTTCTTTTTAACAAAAAGAACAGGGGCTCCCCATGGAGAAACACTAGGGCGAATAAATCCCTTATTACTCAATTCCTATAGTTGTTTCTTTAGTTCAACTAATTTTACAGTGTCCATTCTATAAGGGGTCTTCGATATAGGCCTTGATCTAGGAATCAAATCAATGGAAAAATCAACTTCTCGTTCTGGAGGATGTCCAGGTAAATCTTCCTGAAATACATCTAAAAATTCTTTCACAATAGGTACATCCTCTATTTGAACTTTCCTTTACTCACCGATAATTATTTCATTCTCTTCCTCCCCAATAATTGATTTAAGTTGAGCTACTGGGGGTGGATCTAAATAAGAATTAGGTGGTGACGATTCTGCTCTAAAGATAAGGTGTTCCTTATCATTATCATCAAGAATCGTAACCTCTTTCTTCTTACAATAAATCTTCGCATCATAGTCCGAAAGACAGTCCATACTGAGGATTATATCAAACTCAATAATAGGTATGAAGACGAGATCAGCAGATAAAGAACATTTATGTGCTCTAATGGGGACTGATTCACAAAACTTTGTTGCAATGATACTTCCCTTAGGAGTTTTAACTGACAATTCCCTTATTAAATCAAATTGGAAATATCTAATTTTCTTAGAAAACTGGGAAGATATGAAACAATGCGATGATCCAGAGTCAAATAATGCATTTGCTAAACTTGAGGAAACCATTAAATTACCTACCACCACGTCTTTCGGAGCTTCTACCTCAGCAGTAGTGATAGCATAAGCCTGGCCTTGATCCCTTGGCCTTTTCTGAGGTAAGTTCTCCTGACTCTTAGGACATGAATTTTCATAATGCCCCATCTCCCTGCAATTGTAACACTGAACGTTGGTAGCTTTCTTCTTCCCCTTGCAATCACGAGCTTGGTGGCCTTTTTCACCACACTTGTAACAGACTCCCATTCCCTTCAAGCAAGTACCAGGATGTTTCTTCCCACATTTACCACAAGATGGATATTCAACCATTCCCTTCTTCCCCTTATTTCCATTCCTAGATTGACCAGCAGGTCTCTTCTTCTCTTGCTTTTCTTTAAAGTCATAAGACTTATAGAATTCCTTTTCGGTCTTGATAGCACATGAGACAATTTATTCGTACGACGAAAAGGATTGTGAGACTAATGCTCGATGGAGAAATGGTTTTAACCCATCAAATAAATGATCAATCTTACTTCTTGGGTTACGTATATAATCACCAGCATACCTTGGTAACCTTGTAAAGTTAGCCTCATACTTTGTGACATTCTCATCCTCCTTCTGTCTCAGACTTAGAAATTGTCTTTCCATATCTGCTTGATGGTCACGAGGAAAGTATTTTTATAAAAACCGATATTTGAACTCCCTCCATTCCATATTTGATACCTCATCATCTTACTTCATATTTTTAATTAATGACCACCATTGATCAGCATCTCCAGTGAGGTGGTAAACTGCCATGATAACTTTTTCCCTTTCACTGCTCCCCAAAGCCTGAAATATTTTCTCTTGGGAATTTATCCATTTCTCAGCTACTAAGGGATTTTTACTCCCATTGAACGTTGGTGGTTGTTGCCTCATGAATCGATCTAACATTGATCCTCCATGATGTGGATCAGGGTGCTCTATATAGGTAAGGTTATTATTCATAACCTGAGTAAGTTGTCCCAGTATGGTGATTAGCTGATCGGAACCAGTTGCATCACCAGCTCCACTATAATTATCTTGAGCAGGAGGGAAATCCCTACATGGAGTGCGTGCATTGATACGGTTTCCATTTCTTCCACTAGGCGCCATTTCTAAACAATGGCATAAACTAGATCAGTTTATGAATCAAAATACATAATCCCATACTTATAAAAAACTTAACATAAATTGAACTATTTATGGATATAATCCATAATCATAAAAATGTTTTCTTTGAGGAAGTATATACTCATAAACCCTTCATAATGATTTGTAAAGAAAATGAGAGTTATCCTAAGCATATCCCCCGGGAGTGTCGTAACCAAGAGTGCAGCAAGGCTCGTTGTCGTGCACCAGTTCCCGTTCGAGTCTAGCTCAAAGTGGTGTTTTCGAGTTTTACCCCTAGGTACATCTGTTCCAGAGCCGCCTCTACCTGCTCGTATCCAGACAGGGATGTATTGCTCGGAAAACTCACAAAATCTATACAATACCAAAATTCTAGGAAGTTCTTCTATACTAATCCTCAAAGTTCATCTTAGGTCTACGTGCTCTAATCAGAGTTTACCTAAATATAGCTTCCAAGGTTTGTACTAAACTTCCTCTGATACCAACTGTAACGCCCCGACCCTAGTTACCCAGAGTCGGTGCATTATTATATAACATTGGCATGATCACAAGAAAGATAAAATCTCGAAAGACCGATTGGTTTAGTAGCCTTGGACACACTAGATATATTCATAAGTCTTACATTACATCATAAAATGAAAAACTACTACACCAACATAATGTCTCCACAGTCCACACTATTATCCCCTCATAATATCCCTGCAGGTCATTCATAACTTACTTCTTCACATCCTGGAAAAAATAAAACATAGAAAAGGGGTGAGCTCTAATTCCCAGTAAGGATAAAAATATAGCGGAACATTCAAAATAAGCATAAACATTTAAGGCAATGCATTACTAAAACAAAAGCCTTTTAAACTTGAACTTCAACATAGTATGGCAAAAGTAAATTGAAATAATTCCATTTACTTGTTCACATGGATATTCTACTAATCGAATAATCACATGCAATATCAATAACCACTTTCATAATGTTGGAATGCATAATGCTAGACTATCATAACCACATAGCCAAGGCCTCGTGCCAAGACTACAAATAAGATTTTGTCAAGGCCTTGTGCCAAGACACTAGTTTGTCTCATGAGACCTATCGATGCATCGAGGAGCTATAGCAGGCTGCACCCGTCACATATTAAGTCCAATGTATTCCCATATGAAAAGGTTTAAACATAACATAAACATTCGTATTAAAACTAGCATACGAAATGTCAATAATTTCACCATAAACTATGAATGGTATAAAAATAGCACATCCATAGTCAAACATATCACAAAACCTTCAATACAATATAGAATTTTTGTATCATAATAAATCAACTTCAAATAAGCGTAAAATCCATCAAAGGATGTTGACATAGATGAAATAAAAACACTTTTTAGAGAAATATCTCTTTCTATTTTGGAAATCATTTAAGATCCATATAAAATAAAACATTTTATTTGAAAATATTCTTATAATCTTGTAAGGAAAGATTTGAAGATTTTATAACGGTGGAAAATAACCGCACCCACCGTATAAGTTAAAAAAAACATTCTTACCTTAATTCTGTCGAAAAGGTTAAAAAGGACCTTGTTTTGAAAACGACGGAAATATTCCTCTTATAAAAAGTCAAACAAGGGTATAAATGACTTTAAACCATATTATTGTAAATAATAAAAATGTTTTGAAATACATTTTTAAGAAAACATGGATGTGGATGGTAAAGAGATCCCAGTAGATTATTACATATAAACAACCTCGGATAATGAAGAGATTGTGAAATAACCCTTACCTTGTACTTTTCCTTGGTTGGGGTAGGTTAAACTACTGTATAATGGTAAAATAATTGTTATTAAATTATACAAGAATCATATACATTAATATGATATCATATATGATCTTTTAATATTGATTTGATAATAATATCTTAGTATTATCGTTGTTTCGGGTGTTAACTTACTTGTTTTCTTTTATATGTTTTGTTACATAAGCCATGTTTGTAATGGATAGGTTGTATATTATTCATATCCAGAATGATATCAAGTCCTTAAACATCATTTTTAAATAATCAAATGATAATTATACTTGAATGGATACGATGGAGAATAAATCTTATCGCGTTCGTGGAGACGGTAGTCTGTACGTATGCACGAGCAACAATATCATTCTTTTGATATTAAAATAATATATAAATGGATGTTATATCATATATACAGAATAATTAACATGTTATATTTATTATTTACATGAGTTACACATCATTATTATACCCATCCAAATTATAATATATTGAATAACAATTACACCACGACGTGGAGACGGTAAGCCTTACGCACGCACGTATGGTGACATGTTATTCAAAGGGTGGATAGAAAACTGAATATGGTTGTACCATATTTATAATAACATCATAGTATATGTGAGATACTGGAGTTATTATTTTAGAATGGTAAGAACAATGAAAGAAGAAGTGGAAGAAGAAATGAACTTGGAAAAGGGTGGTGAAATCATTACCTCTTCTTCGGTTTCTTCCTTTTGATTTGATCAAAAGGGATCCTTAGGTTGGCTTTATGATCAAAATAAGGCCCCTAGGTTGTATTGAGGGAAGTTTGGAGAGTATTTGGGCAGAGTTTGTCCGAACCAAAAGGCTTTGAAGGTGTGAATAAATGAGAAGGAGGAGTGCCCTTTTATAAGAGGGGTGAGGGGCACCTTTGGAAAATCTAGAGATATTAGTTTATAATAAATTCATATTCGGTTTTCAATGGCTCCAAATTTGACTATTCAAAGGTTAAGGTGGGGATGGGTCGAAAACAACTCAACGAATAGAATTTAGAAAGGTTTGGGTACTTATATTAACCTTATCTTTAAGTATTAACTCTAAGTTAATTAGTTTCACTTTTACAATGTCTCTTTGTATTTTTATATAATATGGTTAATAAACTTACTATATACATCCAAGAGACCCCAAGTGGTCCATTAATTATGAAACTATCATGATATAAGTCTCTTGGCCGAACATTAGATTTTTAGGAATTTAATATCAATTAATAATATAATATTTGTTTTAAGAACTCTTTTATGTCAATTTTGACACTATTCAATAGTTGATTTTTTTGAAACTCATAACAGATTGATTACTTAGAACAAAGTAAATTAAATCAATCATAATATATCATATTATCATATAAAATTATTTTAATTCATTAAAAGGTTCATATTATAATTATTGGGTTTTTATAATATCAATTAATTTAATTTTTCACTATTTTAGTAATTACTGCATCATCATTGTGTCATAAATAAAATAAATTATTTAATGTTTAAAAATTATAAATAAAATATAATTATGTAGGAAATCTTTTTATCTTTCTAATGAATATTTATAATCTAAAATCCAACATATATAACCCTATGTAATAATTGTTTTTCTAAACGATATATGCTTGTGTCATTTTTGTATTCATTTTAACTTAATTAAAATAAAGTGTCCCTATCACCTACAAGTGGCACCATGGGGTCCCCAAATCGACCCAAAGATTCCTATGGTCGAACATGTATCAACAAATAAGTCTAGAACATGTTTTAGGGTAATTTAGTATTATTATAATATTATTTTTTAACCCTTATTTACTAGATTTACCCTTAACCATGGTAAATAAAATATTTACCACAGTAATTATTCAAAATGTCTAAAAATAAAAGTTACATATTTACACAATTTGGACATCCTGATTCCAAATATGGAATCCATTTTTTTTAAATTCAAAACAAATAAGTGGCAAAAATTAATTTAAAATTAATTCCTGCTGTCAAAACAAAAAGCGTGTTTTTAAGAGATAATAACTATCAAAAGATTGACACTTGTTTATGTTCGGTTTAATTGTAAAATTATGTCCAATGACCAAAATTATATTAAATGGTAAAAATATATTCTAAATATACTTTAAAACCACTAAAATTCATAATTTATCACTATTAATTATTTTGATTAAAAAAGTTGTTTTTAATTAAAATTTAGTAATTTTCACTATTCATCAAAATATGAAAGTTATCCGAAAAGTACCAAAATTTTACCTTAGGCTAAATTCGATATTCCGAATCCTGAAATGAAGTCCATTTTAAAATATAAAATATATATAATTTCGAAAAGTAGGTATTACTATTCATAACGGCTAGTTTGATTGGTTATGGTGTGTTAGAACTCGGTGTTGCGTACAACACACGCTATCACATTATTAAAAGAGAAGCGTACCGTAGAATCTTGGGGTGTTACAGTTGGAGAAGAAAAATAAAACAAAAGAACACAAGTGAAGACATTACCTTAAAATCAGGTAACTCTCTTTGATTTGAGCTCAAAGGCTTACTTGGGAATACTTCTGCCCAAAGTGAGGCTTCTAGGAGTAAGAGAGGGATGTGCAGTGACAAAATGAGCAGGGGTTGGCCGAGCCAAAGGCTTGAGAGGTGTGGGTAAGGTGGTAGAGGTGGGGGCCTTTTATAAGAGGAGAGGAGGGTCACTCTTGGAAAGGTAAAAATGTTACTTTATTTTCAAATGAGTTTTGGATTTTAAAGTTCCCACATTGATGTATTTAGAGGATAAGGTGGTAAGGGTTCGAAATATACTCATACAATAGGTCTTTTACAGGTTAGAGTTATAGTTTTAACATTATCTTTTCATTTTATTTAAATCCTTTATTAATGAGGTAATCGCTGCATCATCATGATGTCATAAATAATTTAATTTATTTAATGTCTAAAAATTACAAAAAAAATACTATGATGTAGGAAATCTTCTTTGATTTCCAATTACTATTTATAGTTCAATAGATCATTTATGTATACAAAATTAAAAATGTTTTACTCAGGTGATACATTCTTTGTTATATTTAACTTTTTTAAAAATAAAAAGATAAAAAGTCATTATCACACAAAAGTGATTCCATGGGGTCCTTAAGTTTGGCACAAGGCATCCCATGGTAGGCCATGACACAAACAGTAGTATTAGGACACATGTTGGGGTCATTTGTTATTATTATGATATTATTTTATTATCCTTAACTACCTAATTACTAATTAATCAAGATAATTAAAGATAATTACCGTCATTACTATTCATAATGTCCAAAAACAAAAGAGTTTTGATTACATAATTCAGAAATTATGATTCCTAATATGTAATCTATTTTACCAAATTCCAAAAATATAAATTGCAATAATTAATTTAAAAATAATTCCCGTTGTCAAAACAATTAGCGGGTTTTTTTGAAACAATATCTATGAAAATTTTGGCATTAGTTTATGCCCAATTCCAAAGTGAAATTAATCCTAATGACCACCATTGGATTAAATGGTAAAAATATATTAAAATTTCACTTTAAGACCAATTAAAAAAATAATCTAACCATATAATTAAATTAGATGAAAAATCAGTTTTGATGTAAAATGTAGTATTTTTCACTATTCATTAAAAAATGAACATTGTCAGAAAAATACCAAAAATTTATCCAATGTAAATTTCATTGTCCCAATCATAAAGAATATGTTTATTTTTACAAATAGAGGATATAAATTGTCAAAAGTTATATTTAAAAATGGTTCTCCATCAAAAGGCGGTAAAACAAACTTTTAAAAATATTAGAGTATTTATTCTTAAAATTGGATTCATTTCGATTTTAAGCCTCTAACATTTATTGGATAAATGTAAAAATATTTAAAAAACATATGTAATCATTTTATAGTTATTTCTGTTCATTCCCTTAATTACAACGGCTAGGCGTTAACTATTATAATATTATTATATTATTAGTGTGCAACATAAGATTTCAATGAAACTCGTTGTTGTGTATTGGGTACACCATCAAGCATAGAATTCCCTTTAAAGTAATATTAAAATTTATTCACAAATATTGATAAACCTTATAATGTAATATTATTTATTTACCTGGGATGTTACACATTGGGTGTATCACGAGTAATACTGCATTAATTGATAATGTGAGAAAGGATTTGTCCCTTTTATTCTATAATGGAAGTAGATATCTCTGTCCCTTTGATGGAATTGATATAGCCTAAGTAAATACATGTCCATGGTAAGAAATGGGAAAGTTCAATTTCGAAAAGTCAAAGAAATAATAATCAAGCGCATGGGTTGATGGAACTAGCATGCAACCCGCTTGATTTGAGATATCATGACAAAGGGATTATATTACACGGTAAGCGTTCGTATGAGGTGACACCTCAATGCGATGCCAACTTATTTCTCTTGGGTGCCTCGAACCATTTCTAGACAGTAATTTTGGACATTAAGCAAGCCCGCCTAATGCCAACAAGAAAGAGGCATAGAGGATCACACACTAAGTGTATCCAAGTATCTTAAGTAGAATAAAGATTATTCCCGTATGTGGTTTAATAATTATTCAAGGAAGCCTAAAATGTTTTAATATTGGAGGAAGAATAAAATGAAAAATAAGATATACACGTTGTGTACATTTATTGTACACGTTGTGTAGTTTTCATTTTGGAAAGGAAATGAAAAACAAGTACACACTGTGTATTAATGAATACATGCCATGTAGTTTTTCCAGTCGGTATTTTGGGGAAATAATATGGTTTATTTAATTATATTTATTATAATCAGTATGGGCGCATGTCAAGGAATTAATGATTCGACATGAGGGTTTTCAATAAGAGTTAATGAAATAAATAAAACACGTAATGTGTTTTTTTATTATCATAACTCTATAACCTCAAACCCGATTATAAATATCCTCATAATTCCAAAACTTTTCAGTGAATCGTTGTGCACAAAAATTCTGGAAAATTCTCTCAAGGCCGAGAGAACTCCTTCCTCCAAGATCTCTCTCATGACCGAGAGAGATCCTCCTCCATCAGATCAAGGCGATCGAAGGCGGACATCGCAAGAGAAGGCTCTTCCGTGATAGCACCCGGAAATACCTTCGGCGATGTCTTGAGATACGTGGAGCATTTTTGGATCACCGCTTGAGGAATCATACACTTGGATTCTACGACACAACAACGGATCACATCAGATCGTGACCGGATACATCAACGGAGAAATAATTCCATCAATGTAATTCTTTTCAATTAATTAAATTAATTATATCCCACATATGATGATCCCATCATTATGGTTCTAAGACTCCCTCTTTATTTTTCATTCTTTGTTATATTCTTAAGATCTGGCATTTAATTATCATGACAGATCTCGGATTGATCGTTGTTAACTCTAAAATTAAAGTTGGGAAAAACCACCAACGCACTTCCGCTGCGCCCGAAACCTAGAAGTGGTATTAGAGGGGTCATATCATTGATTATAATTATTTAGTTTTTTTGGTTATTTACGCATTTAATAATTTAGTTATTTCAATTCAAGTTAATCATTGTTTAAAATCTGAATCTCGAGATTTGTTTCTCCCCTATCATTTCTCTTTCACCTTACAGAAATGATTTTTTTAATTTTGATTAAAATAAAATAGAGGATCTCATCAAAAGGTGTTGAACATTCCTGGACATACTACACTAGAATACATGGTGTGTATTCAAAAGTACACATCATGTAGTCTAGGTTCAATGCATTGTACTGGTCCACCAAATCATGTCGTGTAAATGGATCCTACCTAAGTCATAAATGACACCGTGTGTTGACCAGGAATAGGTGACACGTGGTTTCTAGATTACACTTAGTGTGGTCCACTCAACACGACGTGTAGTCCCTTCGGGCTGGGGTTGGACCGTGTACCCAGTACACAGCTTGCCTGGATGGAAACCGTGTAATGCGGATTCTACAGGGTGTGTGTCCAACTGAACACGTAGTGTACTCTGAAAATTTCCGAAGTACATCAACATGCCATGTCCCCAGGCGTGTATTTAGGATGGATGGTGAACAAAAGAACACACCATGTAGTCAGAACTACAGGTCGTGTAATCATCTAGATTACGCAGATTTATTAAAATTTATTATTTTATTACACAAACCCTTGAGACGTGTACCATAATACATTAGTAAGGCTGAGGCACAACACGTGATATGTGTTTTATATATGTGTGTTTAATTTAACATCTGTGTAATGAACGAGAATTCACCGGGTTGCCTCTATGGTACAAGTTACGTACAAATATAATTTTAAATGAATTTATATGTTTAAAATTATGATGGATGAGAATATCAAGGAAATTCAGAAGAGGGTTTAAGATAAAAGGATAGATTAATTAAAGATAATTAATTGATTCGAGCATGATTTATCTTAAACAAGAATAATTAAAGAATTGAATGATAGTTTATTTATTCGTAAATATAGTTGCATGTATGGATGATCATGAGCTAGTCCAAGACCTTTATATGTGAATGGTTTATTTTAATTAATTTATTTAAATTAAATTTGTTGTCCTGTGAGCCTTCTCCTCATTAATATGTAGGGCCTGTGTTCCCAAGGATTATTTTAGGTAAAAACCCCCTTTACCCCTCACCTGTGTGTGAGATAAATGAATATGTAATGGATGATGCTCCCAAGCTAGTGGAGGCAGCTCATGTCATGAGCCAAGCTTAAACCAATCTAAGGAGATACAAAGGTGGACAGGTTTAAAGCTGTAAACACGAACCCAAAGGGTTCAATGTGGTTTCTCCCCAAGGTATTGGGTTAGTTTATCGACCGCTAGATAAACTAACCAATAGAACAAGCTCATGATCATACAATTTATTAAATTTCTATCATTTGCATGGTTTATTTATTGTGGGTGTGTTGTGATGATCACACAATTAATGAATTAAACAAGTATGCAAGATGAAACTAAAATAAGACCGACTTATGCATAAATATTATCATAGAAATGGTTAATCACTTATGTATATACCACTTAATATTAACAAGAATTTAATGAAAGTTAATAAAATTGAAATTTACGTAGAAGGATAAAATCCCTCAAAGAAATATTATGTCGGTATAGCCTTCCATAATCTTGGTTAGAATCAAACCATAGTTCAAAGTGCATGACTAACCCTAGTTGGGGGGGGGGGAATTATAATTTAAGGTTTTGGGTTGAATTGACTTGGTTCACATCAAGGGTTGACTGCCACAATAGGACTTGGTGTGACCAAGATGCAAATGTTAAGGAAATCTAAAATAAAAGGATTTCAGGATTAGGGAGTCCACTCAGTGGATCAAAGAGATGCGAGTTAATGCAGATGGAATTTGGAATGCCTACCTAAAACCCTTCAAGTTTCTTGACCAACCCTAGTTGGGGTAATGCGAAGGGCAATATGGATCCTTTCCACTATAATATTCAGGTAACAGAATATTCTGAAGTCAATGGTTAGGTCTATTGGATTTAAATAAAATAGTGGGAGACTAATAAGTATTAATTTATTTATTCATCTTAGTTTTTATAATAAATTACTAAACCTTTTCTCATCTAAATTTGTAGAAACGACATGAAAAAATGACTTCAAACATATCATTGAAAACCATACTCGAAAAGGAAAACCTTCTCACCGACACCAATTTCCAGGAGTGGTAGAGGCTTTTACGCATCATCCTTCGCGACGAGAGGAAATTATATGTGCTGGAAGATCCTATTCCAGTTGCAGATGGGAAATATGCCAGTGATGGGGAAATATATCTCTATGAAAAATATATGGATGATTCCACAGATGTCCAATGTTTCATGCTATCAGCCATGTCTAATGAGCTCTTAAAGCAACATGAAAACATGGATGTGTATAACATGATGTCTCACATTAAGGATATCTACCAAGAGAAGGTGAGATAAGATATATATGAGATCTCCAATGCTTTGTTTACAACTAATCTTGTATAGTCTGTTCCTACTAGGCCTCATGTAGTCAAGATTACTGGCTACATTGAATGCCTAGACATCTTAGGGATTAGATTCTCGGATGAGTTGCATACAGATCTAATCCTATCATCACTTACTAAGACCTTCTCTAACTTCATTGTCAATTATAACAAGAGAAACAATGAGAAGAGTCTATTAGAACTTCTGACCTCAATTCTCTAGGTAGATAAGGATATGGGGTGTGAAAAACCTGCAGTCCTTATGGTGAATAAGAAAAATAAGGACAAAGAAAAGGGGCCAAAGACTTATAAACGGTACGAAGCCCCCAAGCATCGTCCCTCCAATAAGGGTAAGATCCAGAGACATGGTAAGGAATAGGAGGTAGTATGTTTTGCATGTGGCAAGGAAGGCCACTGGAAGAGGAACAACACTCAGAAGCATGGGGACACTAAAGGTGCATACATTATCGAGTGTAATCTTTCTATTTCTACAAAGTAGGTATTAGATACAGCTTGTGGGGATCACATCTATATTCAAATGCAAGAACCATGTATATTTAAAAAGATTTACAGAGGAGAGGTGGATCTTTGAGCTTCAAATGGCACAAGGCTTGCTGTGTTGGCTATTGGCGATTACCACCTCTCATTGCCAACTGGGATGATTTTGCTTTTACATAACTGTTATTATGTGCCTGTGTTACCAAGAACATAATTTCTATATATTTTTTGGATAGGGATGGATTTATTTTCTACTTTTGAAATAAGGGTTGTATCTTTTATAAGAACTATTTATGTTACAGTATGGCACATTTAAATAATGGTTTTTATGTATTAAATTATGAAAACCAAGTGTTGTCAATCAATAACAAAATAGACTCACATGACTCCTACATCACCCAATTGTGGCATCATCGTCTCGGTCATGTAAATGAGAAGCTCTTGAAAAAGCTCTTCCAAGATGGTTATTTAGACTATACTGAGCTAAAACCACTTGATAAATGTCAAGCTTGTTTACAAGAA
Organism: Viscum album; assembly: GCA_963277665.1. Classification (NCBI taxonomy): domain Eukaryota; kingdom Viridiplantae; phylum Streptophyta; class Magnoliopsida; order Santalales; family Viscaceae; genus Viscum; species Viscum album. Next base: position 1,409,207,578 of record OY728135.1, read on the forward strand.
AAAATGACAAAGATGCCTTTCGGTGGACAAGGTGAAAGGGCCACAAAGATTCTAGGATTAGTGCACACAGATGCATGTGGACCATTTCTAGTAGAATTTAGAAGAAAATATTCTTACTTCATTACTTTTACTGATTATTTGAGTAGATATGGCTATGTTTACTTAATGAGGTATAAGTTAGAAGCCTTAGATAAATTAAAGGATTTAAAGAATGAAGTAGAGAATCAACTTGGTAAGAAGATAAAGAAAATTCGATCAGATCGAGGTGGAGAATATCTGAACCAAGAGTTCATCGATCTTCTACTGTAGTTTGGGATTCTATGTCAGCTCACTCATCCTTATACACCATAGTGGAATAGTGTTAGTGAAAGGAGGAACAACACATTTTTAGAAACGGTGAGGTCGATGATGAGTCATGTCGATATTCCATTATCCTTTTGGGGATATACATTACAAACTGCAGCAAACACATTAAAATGAGTACCAACTAAGGCGGAAAATAAAATTCCCTCTAAGTTATGGAAGATAAAGAAACCCATTTTGTCGCACACACATGTATGAGGATGTGAGGAATTTGTTAAGGCCTTCTTAGGTAACAAACTATCACCCCAGGGCACGAAGTGTATCTTTATAGGATATCCTAAGGAAACAAAAGAATATTACCTATATAACCCTTCAGAAAAGAAAGTGAATGTCACCAAACAAGTCTTATTTCTTGAGAGGGAGAACATCCTCAAAAAGGATAGTGGGAGAAAGATTGACTTCAATGAAGTTGATGCTCCAGATACATAAGAGTTTTTATAGGAACAAGATTCACAGTTCCCCATAGAAGCGGTTCCAGAAACACAAGTACAATGTAGAAGCTCAAGAGAGGTGAGGGAACCAGAGAGATTTGGTTTCCTAGTCACCAAGGATGGTGAAGCATTATTGTTGGAAAATGATGTCCCTCTCTACTACAAGGAAGTAGTAGAAAGGTTATAAGCTACAAGATGGCTATAATCGATGAATTATGAGATTGATTCCACGTATCAGAACCAAGTATGGGTTTTGGTCGATGAGCCAGTTGATGTAAATCCTATTGGATGCAAATGGGTATTCAAGAGAAAACTAGACATGGAAGGTCAATTTAGCACATATAAAGAATGGCTAGAGGCTAAAGGATTCAGACAGTGTCAAGGAATTGACTATGAAGAAACTTTATCTTTAGATTCCATTTTTAAATCCATAAGAATCATACTTTCCATAGAAGCTTACCATGACTTCGAGATTTGGCAGATGGATGTCAAAATGACATTCTTTATGGGAACCTTCAGGAAGATGTATATATGACACAACCAAAATTTTTTGTGACACCAAGTGAAGAAAAATGGTTTTATAAGTTCTAAAACTCCATTTATGGATTGAATAAAGCATCCAGGTCACGAAACATTCTATTTGATGAAGCCATAAAGGAATTTGGTTTCATTAAGAATGAATGTGAGCCATGTGTTTATAAGTGGTTTAATGGGAATGCTATTGTTATCCTAGTATTATATGTTGATGAAATATTTCTTATAGGAAATGATGTACCAGTCTTAGAGTCAGTTAAGGACTAGTTGAACAAATGTTTCTCCATGAATGACTTGGGTGAAGCAACCTACATTCTAGGGATCAAGATCATACGTGACAAATACAAGAGGATGCTTGGACTATGTTAGGGTACATACATTGACCAGAAACTAAGGATATGTTCCTGGTGTATGGAGGAGATGAGGAACTTGTCATCAAAGGGTATGTTGATGCTAGTTTTCAGACAGATCAGAACGATCTGAAGTCGTAATCTGGATATGTTTCCAGTCTGAATGGAGGATCTGTGAGTTTAAAGAGTTCAAAGTAGCCAGTTGTCGCTGATTATACAGTGGAGTCTGAATATATAGTGGCTTCTGATGTAGCCAAGGAAACCGTATGGATTCAGAACTTTGTCTAGGATCTTGATGTGAGGCCTAGAACTAAAGATCCTATCATGTTGTATTGTGATAATACTGCAGTGCTGGATCTTGAAAAAAACCAATATCACATCAACGGACAAAGCACATACTCCGGAAGTATCACCTGGTGAGGGATTTCTATCAAAGGGGTGAATTTTCAGTGAGAAAAGTGTCCACGGAAGAGTTCAAAGTAGCAATTTGTCACCGATTCTACAGTGGAGTCTGAATATATAGTGGCTTTTGATGTATCCAAGGAATCCGTCTAGATTCAGAACATTGTTTAGGATCTTGATGTGATGCCTAGAAGTAAAGATCCTATCACGTTGTATTGTGATAATACTGCAATGCTGGATCTTGAAAAATAACCAAGGTCACATCAACAGACAAAGCACATACTCCAAAAGTATCACCTGTTGAGGGATTTCTATCAAAGGGGTGAAGTTGCAGTGAGCAAAGTGTCCACAGAAGAGAACATGGTGGACCCCATTACTAAAGGCCTATCTTTGTAGAAGAATGAATATATTGTGAGAGCTAGCAGGTTAATGTTTTTCAGTAGTTGTCTCTAGTCCAAGTGAAAGTCTATTGGAGTTGGTGGCCTAGAACCAAATAGTTTTTTATTTATTAATTAATAAATACCTTATCACATCTTGATTGTTCTTCTCCATGATAATTCTTGTGATAATGTCCTAATGATAGTTGTTGCATTAAAGGGTCATAGTGGATCCCTGATATGATGAGAACATGGAAGTTCCATAACACTATTCTTGAATATATGTTTTATAGACGGATGATGTTATTTGAGGGACACAAATAATACAGACCATTAGGGGTGAGGACTCATAAAACTTTGAAGCACCTTCTCATGGTGTGCGCCCTTGGTAGAATCCAGGAGGATATTATGAGAACGAGAACCACATGTATGAAATCCACATTTCATAGTGTCATTGGATGTTATTATCTGCAGACGTGGGTATTGGTACTTAGAATTTAAGATTATTATTAATAGGTATTACAACTCGCACACTTTGATGTATTGACGAAAAATATGATGACACACTGTTCTTAGTGAAGTAGGATACGTTGGGTGCGTCATGAGAAATACTACATTAATAGATAATGCAAGAAAGTATTTTTCCCTTATCTCAAATAAATGAAGTAGTTATCTCAGTCCCGTTGATGGAATTGATATAGCCTAAGTAAATCCATGTCCATGGTAAAAAATGGGAAAGTTCAATTTTAGAAAGTCAAAGAAAGAATAATCGAGTACATGGGTTGATGACACTAGCATGAAACCCGCTTGACTCGAGATATCATGAGAAAGAGATTATATTATATGATAAGCATTTGTATGAGGTGACAAGTTAATATGGTGTCAAATTATTTATCTTGGGTTCCTTGACCCATTCCTAGATAGTAATCTTGAACTTTAGGCAAGCCCACCTAATTCCAACGAGAAAGAGGCCTAGAGGGTCACACACTAAGTGTATTCAAGTATCTTAAGTAAAATAATGATTATTCTCGTATGTGGTTTAATAATTATTCAAGGAACCCTAAATCATTTTAATGTTAGAGGAAGAATAATATAAAAAACAAGAGATACACGTCTTCTACATTTAATGTACACTCTGTGTAGTTTTTATTTTGGAAAGGAAATGAAAAACAAGTACACACCATGTATTAATTATTACATGCTGTGTAGTTTTTTCAGTCGTAATTTTGAGGAAATAATATTGTTTTATTAAATGATATTTATTATACTCAATGTGGGTACATTTCAAGGAATTAATGATTCAACATGGGGGTTTTCAATAAGAGTTAATGAAATAAATAAAATGTGTAACACATTTATTTGTTGTCATAACTCTATAACCTCAAACCCGATTATAAATATCCTCACAAACCCAAAAATTTTCAATGAATCGTTGGGCACAACAATTCTGAAAAATTATATCAAGGCCAAGAGAACTCCTTCCTCTAAGAATGCTCTCAAGACTGAGAGAGATCCTCCTCCATCGGATCAAGGTAATCTAAGGCGGACATCAAAGGCGAAGGATCTTCCATGCTAGCACCTGGAAATCCCTTCAGCGATGTCCAGAGATACATGGGGTACATGTGGATCACCGCTAGAGGAATCCTACACTTGGATTCTACGACGGAATAATAGATCACATCAGATCGTGACCAGAGACATCAACGAAGAAATATTTCCATCAAGGTAATTCTTTTCAATTAATTAAATTAATTATAACAAACATATGATGATCCTATCATTATGGTTCCAGGACTCCCTATTTATTTTTTGTTCTTTTTTCTATTTCAAAAATCCAAAATTTTATTATCATGAAAGATCTCATATTGATCGTTGTTAATGCTAAAATTAAAGTTTGGAAAACCCACCAATTCACTTCCACTATGCCTAAAACCTACAAAAACTATCAGGAAGAATCACTGATTTCTCTAGAAAAATTAAAATATATGGTTTCATGCATGTTGAACCAACCCATAAGCACATATGGATTTTTTTGAATAGGAGTTCTACTGTCATTCATTATAAGTCATGGGATCATTTCTTCATGGGTATCCCAAGGCCTTCACTTATTTTTAATCTCCTTTATATATGGAATCTATGAATCTCATAATGGGAATCCCTATAGGAAGACCTTAATGTGTTCAACCCTGGAAACCTAACTTAGTTCATCGGGGGGGGGGGGGGGGGGTGGAATTAACATCGTCATAGACCTTGAGGAGAGGAAGGGTCTAGGGCCTTTTAATAGTCAATAAAGAATCATCTTCTCCAAGTTCTAGGTGGGCTGGGGTCCTATGGATATTGGGTATTCAGGTGACATTTTCCTATGGTGTGACAATAAATAGGGGAATTGTAGGTCATGGAGCCGCTAAGATAGAGGTTTGGCCAATGTGAATTCCTTATATGTGTAACCTAATACCTAGGTGACGCATCTGGAACATGGTATCTCAGACCACTCCTCACTACTTCTTTCTATATTCTCCAGGCATGAGCATCCCACTCGGTTTCATTTTCTATCCTTACTGGGAAAGCCTCCATGGTAATAACGATCTAGTGAGAGCCTCCTAGAATTATCCTATAAAAGGGAACACATAGTCAACCTTTCACTTCAAACTTCATTGGATTAAAGAAAGGATCCAAGTGTGGTCGAAGGATACCCACTTATCAGAGAGAGTTTTGGATTTGGTTATGAAGGATGTTGATCATCATGAAATGCATCTTGAATAGTAATGGGATGAATGAATCTTTAAAGATCTCTCCAATAGAAACCAGGATCTAATGGGTATGCTTATGAGACAGGAACACCAGTCTAGGGAGGATGCAAGAATCAAGTGGCTGAATGATGGTGATAAGAACACTGTATACTTTCACGCTTGTATTAAGGAAAGGAAAAGGTGGGCATGTCCGACTATCTATTTGGAGGATGGTTCTTTATCTAACAACAGGGAGGTTATTGGGGAGTTAGAAAGCTATCATTTTCAAAGCCTTATTGATGTCCCTCACATTCACTTACATCCAGGGTACCCAAAGGATGATTCTGGATTTTCTGATGTTGTTTAGTCTACTTTTAATGCTTACGACAATGCAGCCCTGGGATCCATTCCTCATGAGGAAGAGATTCATGATTCCATGTAGAATATGGACCCTGATTGTGAGGCTAGTCCAGACAGATTCCCTATAGTCTTATAGAGAGATTTGTGTGAGAAGGTGAAAGGTGTTCTAATTCAGGGTATACATGACTTCTTTCGGGGTGGTATGTTTCCCCAAGTAGCATGTTCTACCTCTTTTGTTCTCATCCCAGTCCAAGTCCCCTTCTTCTATTGAGCATTTCTACCCGATCATCATGTGCAACGTTCCCTACAAGATTCTCACTAGCATTATTAACACCTTACTAGTCCTCTATCTCCCCAAATGTATTGTGCTGGAATAACATTGTTTTTAGGGGGCGTTCTATTCAGGGAGATATTTCTCTATCCCATGAAATGATTAGAGATATTAACATCAAATCTTGTTACTCAAACATGGAAATCAAGCCCGATATGGGCTTGGATTACAATCACATTGAGTGGGAATTCATCAAAAAAGTTCTCGTAGGTATGGGTATATCTCCTTGGAATATATATATATTATGTTACTCTATTTTATCCTAGCCTGGATGTCTATTTTCATTATGGGAAAAGATTTTGGATTCTTCAAAGCATCACAGGGTCTTCGTCAGGTAGACCCAATCTCTATGATTTTTTTTATAAAAACCCAGGATGTTCTTAGTCACCTCATATATCATTGCACCAGTAGTGGTGATATTATTTTGTTATGTAGAAGAATGGGTTTACCATCTGTTCCACACTTTATGTTCATGGATGATTCCATTGCCTTCATCAATGCATCGAGTAGGTCCGTGAGGGGTTTTAATAGGGTCTTGTAGGCTTGCTTCCACTGGGGAAGACAAGTCATCAATAATAATAAGAGTAGTTTCTTCATATCCAAAAGTTTTTTAGACTATCAGATCCTTTCTATGAGTAACACTTTGGGTATGAAAATGGCTTATCTTCCTATGGTTTCTCTTAGAGAACACTATCTTAGAAAAACCCATGGATCCATGACTTTGATCCCCTTGTTAGAAAAATCATAGAGAGGGTTATCAACCGGATGAATATGTACTTATCCTTTGGGGGGTAGGATCTCACCAGTTAATAGTTTTCTCCTGGCTACCCCGATCCATGCTCTCTCCTACATTAAAGTCCCCAAGAGTTTCCTCAAGAATATGGACATGGCTCTCATAGATTTTATATGGGATCCCCTATTCGAGGGAAAATGATATTGGGTATTTTGGAAAAAAATGGAGACATTGAGTAATGAAGGGGGTATTAACATCCACAAACTTATTATACCATTTCATGCATGAAGGAAAAACTAGATTGGGAAGTGTTGGATCAGCACACGTTGTGGGGGAAGTCCATGCACGCCTGCTATGTTGGGGATGGAGCTGTACCCACTGTCCAATCCTCTTCTCTTTAGAATGTGATTTCTCCTCTAGTTACATATCTCAAACCCCATATCTGATGGATCTTGGAGAAAAATATATCTTCCTCTGGTATAACAATTGGTGTGGTGAGCCCATCGGTTACCTGGGATTCCCTGTCTAAGATATATTCTTTAGGGAGGACATCCATTATCCTTCCTTCCCTAATGCAGTTCTGGACAAGAACCAGCTAGAGGTTTTTCATATCATTGAGTAGACTAGGACCTCTGATAAATGTGTGGTCACCCTAGACTCCTCGAGATCATTCTCCACCAAAGTTTATCTTAGGGTACTTCTCGTGAAACCTATAAAATATTCATTGAATGAGGTGTTATGGTCCATGTATATCCCCATTAAATATAATTTTCTCTTCCAGAGAATTAGAAAAAAAAAGAAATTCCCACCGATGAAAATATTGGACGTTTTGGTGTGGTCATGGATTCCAGATGCATCTGTTATAGGGGGAGGAAGAAGGAAGCTTCGGTTCATCTTTTCATTGAGGGTGAATGTGCCCAAGAAGTTTGGACATTTTTTTGGTGGTTTCATTATAGTTTCCAATCCAACCATAGAGGAGAAGCCCTTCCTGGTTCGCTTGTTCCACAGACCAGACAAAGAGGTTCTGGAGAGAAAGGAATACACCCTTATGTTGCATGTAAGATGTTGTTGCTTATGGAATCCATACAATAAGTACATCTATGATGTGGTGGTTTCATCCGGTCATGTGATCATATTCAGAACCAAATCACTACTTCTCTATAGAGCCATAGATATCAAAAATTATAGGGAGGCCCGTACTCTATAGAGGCTCAACCTCAATCCTCGTGACATTCCTTCCACTGCATGGAATATCACTGGTAAATGGGTTAGGTGTTACCCTCCATCTCGGGGGTTAAAGCTCAATATGGATGGTTTATGAATTTTTGGTGTCATGAACAGTGCATGGATTTTTTGTGACTATAACGGCTTGTTCATCCTGGCTTTTTCTATTTGGTTGGGGCATGGTACCATGCTTTTGGCTAAATCTAAGGCCATTCCTTTAGGTCTTTCAATGTGCTAGTGGAAATGGATGGATCTCATGGAAGATGAAACTGACTTAATGATGGTTCCCAATTTTTTCTAAGTTCTTGGATCCACTCCCTGGTTGATGGAATAGATTTCCCTCAAGTTTTGTGGTCTTCTTAGAAACTACACCAAAGTGTCCCATACCTAGTGGGAAGGTAATAAGGCGGCCTACTACTTGGCCTGACTTGACATTATTAGATAAGAGAGCTTGTTTTTTCACAACTTTCACATCTTCAATACAATGGGGATTAATATAATGAGAGAGGATGATCCTTTTATTCATCATTTTAGACCCCCGTTGTCTGTTTCCCCATGTCCACACTTATGGGCCTTACACACTTTATTTTCATCATTGAATAAAAATTTACATGATGATGTTGATATAGATAAATGTGACATTATTTCAACCATCAAATACTTACCACTTCATATGGAAGTATTGAATCACATATGTACCTATATAAATTTTAGGTTTATAAATTTATATAATTATAACAATATCTTATATAAAAAATTTGATACATAAACAAATAGTTCATAAAAATCAACATCACCTCCCACAAATTTCTTCACTTCTAGTAACCTTTTAGGGGTGATGTACTTAAAACATTTCTTCATAACTTGGGTAAAATGAAACAATATATGGGTGAGGCCAAACTATTTGAATGGGTAAACATAGCCACTAAAAATTTAATTTCATTAGTGAGTATAAGATATGTATAAATAAATGATTACATAATCACAGTGCATGAGCATAACATCATAGTATTCATACCCATCAAAACCCTGATCATTAAACAAGAGGAATAGAATAAATCATTATCAAAAGACAAGAGTCAAATAAAAATACTTAATCATGATCCATTTAATGTCAATATTGAGAATATGATCCATTTAAAACACATTAAAATCATATATAAAATATGTTTTCATCTTGGAAAATTATCTTCATAAAACACTTAAAAACTAGATAACCATATCGAGTTAATACGGATATTCTCTTAGGATAATACTGTTAGCTATTTAACACTATCTCCTATTTGTATTCACTTATATTTAGTCAAATCTATCATCATTATAAAATATGTTGGAGAGATATATTTGGCTCACTCACTTTGTTAATAAGAATAATGCTCACCCATTCATATAAGTTTTATCGGGACAACTGATTTATATAAGTTGAATTGGTATAACAAATCATCATCAATATTTTCCATCTACCATACATTCATGATGTACATTTCGATTTTATTTCATCATAAAACTCATAGAAAAAACCATGATTCCTTTCATAACATGATTAACCCATGGAAAATAAGAGGGTTCAATGAATTTTTTTTTGAAACAATAATAATCCATATGGTGAAATAATAAGAATGATATAATTATAAAATATCCTTATTTTATCATAAGAAACATCAAGGTTTTTTTCATTTATCAATATAAAAACCATTAAAATATCATTAAAAACATTCTCGAGGAAAATAATCTTTTCACATTAAAAATAACTTTTAAAAACTAATAATTAAAAAAATATTGTGAAAATAAATTAAATTTGAAATAAAATTTTTATCTTTTAAATAAATATTCAATGAAAATAATAGTCATGATTATGTTAAAAAAATTTCTGATATAAATTTTATAAATAAACATTATATCCAAACCTTTGTAGAAAGATTAAAAAGTGACCCATGCTGAAAATTTTAAGAAACATTAATTTTAAAAAAAATTTAGAAGAAGATAATGTAACATATAAAATATATTTAGTATATAATTTATGTTTAGAAATAAATATTTTTGAAAAAATTTATAAAACATGGATATGAAATAGAAAAAATCTAGATCTAAAAAATGCATGATTGGTATCATATAGAAACAACTTTATAGATTTTTCATTAATAAATAAGGGATTAAATAGAAGATAAATAAGTAAAACAAAATTTCATAATAATTTTATAATAATATATATCTCTTTTATGATAATAATATCATATAATCTCCACTTCCAAAAGTAACCTCAACATTAATGATCTAAAAAAGAATGGAGATTATAACATGAAGCCATTACTGCTTTGGTAAATTTCGAATAAAAATGTTATTGAATCAAAAATATGATATGGATTTGTAAATCACATTAATTAAATGATGTAATATTTCTATATTAATTCATGAGGTAGTAATTAAACCATAGAAAGAAATTAGGGATCATGGTATGAAACTTGTCTCGGGAAAATGAGATTGAGACAAAGAAAACCCCTATAAAGACCATAACTATTAAAGTGATAATTAACCCATCAAGTGATTATGTGAACATAAGTAAATCCACATAAAACAGATGAAAAAATGATAACATAATTTATAAATAAATTTAAATGTAATCATGAAATACAAGATTCAATAAAGTAGGAGTATAACCCAATGAAAGGAAATTAGGTTATGAAACCCATTAGCACTGGATTAATTTTAATGTAATTCCCATTTAATAAAATAGTTGAAATGAAAAATAAAATACCATAAATCCTGAAGTATTCACAAGATATCATGTAAAATTTTATCATATACACCATATTAAATTAATTATATACATTTCATTAAAATATTCCTCAATGAATGGACATTGACATGAAATCCCAAACTGTTAGTCTAGACATGACAAGTATGTCTTTGAAATAGTACATAATAATATTATATCAATTATTTACATGTTTAAGAACCTTTTACAGTTTTACTAATTTATAATTAAACCATATGTTTATTTTATTTTAATAACATATTTAATTACTTAATCAATTAATACCATCTTTGGTGTTTTTGAGGATGTTAGATTCATAATGTCAAAACGACTTCGGTGTGATGACCCATCCTCAAAGGGTTAATTATTACATTATATCTAGAATATTGATAATTAAATATTTATTATATATATATAAATATAATTTAAAAAAAAACCATGAAATATGGTTATGAAAAATTAATTATGCTACAATCATGGAGACGGTTGGTCGTACGTACACATGAGTAATGTTTCCATTTTTCAAAGAACACAAGTGAAATAAGTTATTTAGTGTTTTATATTTTTAGAATTATGATTATATAATAAATATGATATTATATTATGTAAAACATTATATATATCAACCTTTTTATGTGGTTATGAAAAATAAATCATGATGCTTTGTGGAGGTGGTAATCGACACATACTCACAAACAACATTATAATTTTTTAGTGGATTGATAGGTAAAAAAATAGATTATATATAATATTAATATAATGATAATTATTTCATGAATATAATATATATACATTAAATATATCAGTGTAATCATCCATTATATGTGGTGGTGAGAAATAAATTTTCTCAGCTCGTGAAGCAGCAGTCCTCCATGTAACAGAACAATGGATCAATTTAACATTTTATGGATGTTTTGATGGATATATGTTACGAAATTAAATTTTTATCATCTAATAATATGTAATATATATATTTTATAGTTTAATATTTGTTTAAGATGATTTTAAATATGTGTATAAATAAATAAATCTAATACATACGGTTAAATGTTATACCTCTTCGTTGGAAAATCTCCATTTCATTACATATTAAGCCCTATAAAGTTGGTATTATTAAAAAAAATACCTCTAGAATGTGGGTTTTAATTTTAGGAATGTATTTGTACATTTATTTTATGAAACAAATACTTCTTGAGTTGTGGAGAGAATAGGAAAGTGGTTCCTTTTTATAACTGAGGCAATGTGTAATATTGGAATTTTGTAAATAATTATATTAATATAAATTATTTTTTTAGCAAAAATGATAAAAAATGATAAAATTATAATATAAGATAATAATGATTCTAAAATATATCATCCAATAAAATTTCAATAAGTTTATGTGGGGTTTTCACCCATATCTCTTAGTTTAACCCTTGTTATCCCTTTCAACAATTATATAAATAACAACATTTTTTAATATTTAGGAGTCAATAAAGATTATGTAAAAGGTAAAGTCTCCCATAAATGGACAACATATGATATTTTGAGAAATATCCCATTCACGTGGCTTAATATATCATTTTTAGAAAATTTAAATCATTTAATTAAATATTATTTATTGTAAAATATCATTAATGTCTTTTTTGGAAGTATTCATTTAATTTGAAATTGAAAAAAACATAAGACCTGTGTAATTAAAATATAATCCATTAAAAAATCACTCATATGTTTTCTATAACTATAAAATTCATTTTATACTATGAATCAATCAAATAAAATTTCATACACTGTTATTTAAATCATTTTCATGATTTGTTTTACCACTTTCACAAGAACTATGTCGTTGTTGTGTGAGAATTTAATGTAATTACTACACCACTGAAAATTAAGAGCATTACCATAATAAAAAATAAAAATATATATTTAAAATAATTTTTTTTAAAATGAAAATAATTTTTTATCTGTATCATAAAATATTGTATATATTAAAAGAATAAGAGTGAATACTTGGATTTTATATTTACTTAAAATAATGTATAATAAATTTTCAAAGAAAAATAGAAAAACATTTTTATAAATTAAAATATTGGATTACAATGGTCGGAAACCTCTAATAAAATATATTAAATTCAATTTATAGGGTTATTTTTATTCACTATTATATTTTTTTAACCTTGATTACCTGATACACCCTTACTAAGGGGGCACAAATTTTTAATGGTTACTGTTCATAATGATAAAAAAATAAAAGGATCCTATTTAAAACATTTGGACCTCAAAATTTTAAATATGAAATCCATTTATCAACTTCAATTTATTAAAGTGTTATAAATTAATTTAATATGAAAACACAAAACGTAGTTATTTTTTTAACAAAAAAATTAATACCAAAAAATGAACTTATACTAAAATTAGGTATAGTGATTATTCATATACAAATAATAAAATTATTTTAAATTAAAGGATAATTTTATAAATTCATACTAAAATTCAAAGAATAAAGATATTTTTAATGGAATGAAATCCTAGGTTCACAAAAATATATATCATTCACTGGTTACCAAAAAAATTAATCTTTTTAGAAAAATAAAAAACATTCACCATAAGATAATTTTCATTTTTTTTATTTAAAAAATGATATCTTTTTTATCAAATAAAATTTCTAGGTTTTTTAGATATTAATCATTTTCCCTATGCACAAAAACCAATAAAAATAACTTTTGAATAATATATTTATATTAATATTAAAATTACTTTCATAAAAATTGAGTAATTATATATTATTCATTAATAAACATATTAAAAATCTTAAAAAAATGTTTCATAACATGGTTATTATTATTCATACTTATAAATTTAAAAACAATGATATGGAAGTCATATTTGAATAAAAATATTTTATGGTTCTTTCAAGCTCAGTGATGTGTGCTAATAAGCTATAAAAAAACGGTTCTTTTAAAATATCAAGATATTAAATTAACCCTAAGTAATGTATTTAGATTTAATAATATCCATATGAATATTTATTCCCCCTCCACAATTTGGAATCCTCCACCATACAAGGAGTCATTCTTGAGGTCATGTGGTGACCAATGTACGTGTTCCATTTAGTCAATTCAGGCTAGGGTTTTTCCAAGTGGTACCACTAAATGTTTTGGTATGGTATAGTGCTATATAGTGAGAGAGATAGGTTACTGGATTTGATTATGTAGACCTATTTCCTTCCATAAAACATTACATTGATTCAAACATATTTTATCAAGGGTTTTCTGGGGTTGGTAATTGGAACTTCATTATGAATGAGGTGTTAGGATGGACTTATAATCAAATTATTGGAAGGTAGAGACATGGTATTAGTCATAATTCCTAGTCTAGAGACACTAATTTTTTCACAAATCATGACAGTAGCATAAATATATCTTGATACATGAACCTATGGACATAATTGATTTATATTTTGTCTTATCAAAATCAATTATTAATTAGATCATCATCTAAGGGAATTATTTTTTATCAGTTAAATTATAAGGGCTGATTATATAAATATGGATTTATTGGGTTTACGTGTTTTATTTATGTTTCTATTATTTTCCATCCATAGAGAATTTTTTTTTCCAGATGGGTGGTTTGTAACATCCCGAGATTTTATGAAAAATATTCTTTTTGATTTCATTAATGTCTTGTGTTGTACGCTACACCAAAAGGATCTTGCACAACACGCATCCTTTACTTGCCTTTCATTACACGCAATCGCGACCTTCCTTGATAGCGTGTGTAGTACGCAATAACGAGTTTCACTAAACAACAATATGCTATTAAAATATTATTAAAACTAGCCGTTATGAATAGTAATAACCACTTTTTGAAATTTTGTAAATTTTATTTTTTAAAATGGGCTTCATTTTTGGATTAGGAATATCGAAATTAGCTTAGGGTGAAATTTTGGTACTTTTCGAATAACTTTCATATTCTGATGAATAGTGAAAATTACAAAATTTTAATTAAAAACAACTTTTTAAATTGAAATAATTAATAGTGATAAATTATTAATTTGAGTGGTTTTAAAGTATATTTAAAATATATTTTTACAATTTAATACAATGTTGTTCATTGGATGTAATTTCACATTTAAACCGGACATAAACAAGTGTCAATCTTTTGGTAGTTATTATCTCTTAAAAATACGCTATTTGTTTTGACGACGGGAATTAATTTTTAAATTAGTTAATGTAACTAATATGTTTTGAATTTGGTAAAATAAACATCATTTTTGAATTCATAATATCAAATATATCTTAGGCATAATTTTTGGTATTTTTCTGGAAACTTTCATTTTTTTGATGAATAGTGAAACCATTAAGTGGTAGTTAAAAAACTGAATTTTTTCATAAAACATAATTTTACCGCTTCTGTGAGTGGAATTTCAAAAAATCCGAGAGACACGGTAGATTTCAGTAAGTAAAATGTGGTTCAATGAGATGAAAATAATTTTTGGTGAATAGTAACTTTTTACTTTTTTTTACCACGGTTAAAAGTAAATAGGGTAATTAAGGGTAAAAGTGTTTTTATTATTACCCTAAAACATGTCCTAATTATATTGGATAAGTATAATTCGACCAAAAACATCCTTAGGAATAAAATATGACCACTTAGGCCCACATGGATTAGATTAGGACATTTATTATCAATTTACTTAAAGAAGGGTTAAAATAGTTAAAATCAAAGTTTAATAAGTAAATCATTTTTAATATGGGGTTATACATAAGATAAATTCGACTATAAATATTAATTAGAAATCTAACAAGATTTAAAAAATAATGATATTTTATTTATAATTTTTATACATTAAATAATATAATTTGTTTATGACACAACAATGATGCAGTAATTATCTTATTAATGAAATATTGACATAATTGATGTTATAAATACCCAAATAAATGTAATTTGAGACTTTTTATGAATTCCACTAATTTTATAGGTTAATATGACATGTTAGTATTGATTTAATTAACTTTTTTCGAACTAATAATTCTGTTATAAATTTCACAAAAATTAATTACTAAATAGTGTCAAAATTGAAATAAAATAGTTTTTTTAAAAAATATTATATTATTAATTGTTATTTTATTCCTAAAAATCTAAGGTTCGGCCAAATGACTTATATAAGGTTATATATATTAATAATAAACAACTTGGGGTTCGTTTGGCTTCTTATAGTATGTTTATTAACCTTATAGTGTAAGAACAAAAAAACACACGGTAAAAGTAAAATTATCTAACTTAAAGTTAAATATAAATGATAAGGTTAAAATAGGATCCTAAACTTGTCTAAATTCTATGGGATGAGAGGATTTCGACCCATCCCCACCTTAGTTTTTAAATAAATAAATTTGGAGCTATTTAAAACCGAATTTGGCTTTATAATAAAATAATATTTTTAGTTTTTCCAAAGGAGCCCCTCTCCTCCCTTATAAAAGGGCACCTCCTCCCTCTCTTCCTCACACCACTTTGAACCTTAATTCTCGGCCAACCACTGACAAATTATCTTCTCCACTTCCCTAGAAACATCCTAGAGGTCCTGGTCTTCTTCAAAGACAAATTTTAATGCCCTAAAAGGAGGTCTCAAAGAGGTGCTTCAAAGAAGAGGTAATGTCCGTTACAGATTCTTTCAACTTTATTTCTTCTTACAATTCTTCTTCTTAGGTTGTTTCATCATGAAGTAATAACATCAGTATCACTCATATACTGATATGTTATTATAAGTATGAAACAACCCTATTTCACCATCTATCCATCCTACAGAAAATGAAATCACCGCGCCTGCGTACGTACGGAATACCGTCTCCACGCCGTGGTGTAATCTATTTTCCACCACCACCTTACTTGGATGGGTATAATGGTGTAAATAATAACTATATATGATTATTGTAAAGTTATATTGATTCTTAAATAGTATACATACACTCCAATACAATTCTACGATCATGAGAACGATATCATCACTCGTGCGTACGTACGGACTACCGTCTCCACGACGCGATGAGATTCATTCTCCACGTTAACCATTCATGAATGATTATAAAGTATATATAATAAGTAATCATGAAATATAAGACATAATAATGATATATTATTTATGTTTATATATATGTATGTCATCTACTTAATTCAATTCAACTCAATAAGGAAACGAAAACAGCGTTCATGCGTACGTAGGGCCTACCGTCTCCATGAACGGTGTATTTATTTCCATTTAATGATCTATTATATATATGTATATTCTGAATATATATTATATATAAATCATGTTTTACATTCTGGATTTAAGTAATCACGATCTAAGTAATCATATGAATAATTATAAGTTAAAACACGAACGACAAATGAGACGATTTTACCCAAAACGCTCTTTAACATGGAATTTACAAAAGAACGTATAATATAAAGTCATAAGTGAACCATATATGATATCATAACAATGATTATGATTCTGGAATAAGTCAATGACATTATTTAAATCATTATACAGGAGGTTCGGACACTTACGAAGCAAATCGGACCTAAGGTAAGGGAAAATATCACAATCTCATTTTATCCGAGATTGTTTATACTTTGGTATTTACTGGGGTGTATTTTATCATTCACATCCATGTTTCCTCAATATGTAATATTTTTATCCTTCTACAATATTTTATATCAAATTTTACCCTTCGATGAGTTTTTAGTAAAAGATATGAAAGGAATCTTTTGTCATTTTTCGTACGAGGTACTTTTTAACTTTTCCGACAAAAGTACGAGAAGAATGTTTTCTTTTAACTTATACGGCATGAATGGATTTTTAAAACATTATTTCCAAGAAGATT
Source organism: Viscum album (assembly GCA_963277665.1). Classification (NCBI taxonomy): domain Eukaryota; kingdom Viridiplantae; phylum Streptophyta; class Magnoliopsida; order Santalales; family Viscaceae; genus Viscum; species Viscum album. The sequence continues at coordinate 1,409,225,015 of OY728135.1, forward strand.
ACCTTACAAGTTTTCAAGTTTATTTTTAATGAACTTCTTTTAGTTTAAAATTGTATGACATGTTAAGAAAGGAAAAATGTTTTTGAAGTAGAAAGGATATTTTCCTCCAGAATGGAGTTCAAGTGTTTTATCAAAATTATTTTCCATCTAAGATAATATAGGATTCTGTTTCTATCCATATTATTACATTGATTTGATTATGTTGTGATGGAATTATTTTTATGAAATCCTTTATCTTATATGAATTGTTTTATGATGTCATGATGTTTAAGATTCCCATTTTTATTACATGGGTTATGCTATGATGTATGGTTTCTGATTTTGTGGAACACATAAGAATGGTATCATTATGAGATGGGTGGGACCTATATCTCCCTCCAATGCATTGGGTAAAGATTTTATATCTCATGATATAGACATGGCTGGAACGGCAGGTTATACCGGTTCAGTGAAACAGGACTAAAATGAGGAGTGAACTCGGTTCAAAAATAGACTTTGTCCACTAAGATAGTCTTGGGAATGAGTCTATACTAATAAGAAATGATTCTTTATGATTATGTGTGTATTCCACAAAGTTTCATGTTTTATGTTATGAGAATTGGGATTACATTTCACTACTATGATTTATCCCATGTTATGAAATTATGATCTCTTTTGCAGGTTAAGATTTCCAAAAGTTATGTTCTTATGAATATGATGTGATTGATATTTCTTTTGTTTACCCTTACTGAGAATTTGAGCTCACCCTTTTATGTTTTCTTTTCCCCAGGATATAAAGAAAGGTTTTAGGTAAAAAAAGGAAGATCTTTATGGGAGATGTTGAAGATCTTTCACCATGATTAGAAGATTATATTCCGAGTTTCCAAAGACACTAAACTATTACGGTCCTTGTGTGTGTGTTTTTGTAATGTACTAAGTATTCCGAAAAATTAATGTAATGTCCATGTACGTCAAGCTCCGGGTCGTTACAGTTGGTATCAGAGGCAAATGAGGTAGGAATGTATCCGATCCTTGGGAACTCTCACATGTGAGCGTTGGACGAAGCATGGCTCTCCGCCCAAGGGCTTCATGAGGAAATGGATGACACTGGGGATGGTGGTGTGTCCCGCCCAGGGGGTGTAGCCGCCCATGGAGTTCCCTGATAGGTATCAATTATAGTCCACTGGAAGTAATTCCAGACCGTTACAGTTGGTATCAGAGGAAAATTTTAGTCAACCTTTGGAAACTAGGATGCGCAAACGTTATTGAGATCCATAGAGATATTTCTAAGGTATGTTTAGGGATGTCCCTAAGGATAAGTATACATATAGGATATAGTCCTAGAACTATGGTAACGATATTATATTAAACCAAAGATGTTAGATATTAAAGTTACTCCCCCTTTATTATGATTTTTTCCTCTCACACTATTCTTTTTGGGTTTTAGAAAATGGATGAAAACAAGATGATTCAAGATAATGGAGGATATGATGGACAATGGAATGATATTCTTCATGAGAAACCAAATGAAATGGGATTTGAAAGTCCAAACATAATTATTATGCCGAATCAGCAATCTCATAATATGATCAATAAACTCAAATTTGGTAAGTTTCCTGACTCAACTAATAAGAGAAAGATGGAGTTTCATGATGATCATAGAGGAAAGAAAGTTCAATTTCCCCAATTTAAATCATGTGGGAAGAGGCATCAATGAGAATGTTTCAAAGGAACTGGAAGATTCTTTGGGTGTGGAAAAGAATTACATAAAGCCAGTAAGTGCAAAGTAAAAGGTTTAGTTAACACCATGGATGAGGATAATGGTATTTCTACGACATCAACAATGGTTAAATGTTTTAAATGTGGAATGTACGGGCATTATGCAAACCAATTCCCTAAGGGAAAGTCTCATGAAGAGAATCAGTACGGTCGTATGGGTAGTATTTATGTTGATGATGATGAAGAGACTACAAATGATATGTGAGATGAAAGAATTTTTAAAGCTCGGTCAATGGTTTAAGAATGTAGTGGAATGATTACATGTTTATCAAGTGTAATGTTGTATAAGTAATCTCATGGTACTATAGAATAAAGAGACATCTATGTATTGTTACACTGTTGTCTTTCCTTGAGTTTTGAAAGTGTATGATTAATGGTACCAGTATCCATGAAAGGTTATTTAGATATTTTTGGAATGTAGATGATATGTTCATAATGAAGGGATAAGGAGAAAATTAAATGTTTGATAGTATTCATGAGCTCACGACTGATATAAGTAGAAGGTTATATCATGGTTTGAGTGTATAGAATTTTTGGATTTTGGTATGAGGAAAGAGTTAACTTTTGATAGCATTCATGTTTTCACTAAGGTTTAATGGGTATTCATTTTTCAAGAGAATACATTATTAAGGTATTCACAGAATTGGAATGTGACCAACAAGATATATGGGGGATAAATGATGGTATTCACATGCTTGGTTGATGACATTTCAAGTAATCATTTTTTTATACTATGAGCTTGGACCAAAGTATTTTAGATAAGCCTAAATATTGGAATGGATTATGTTGGACATAAGTTAGTATTGTTTAAGGATAGAAGTTTTTTTGATATTATTGATGGGATGTTATAGTAATATAGTTTTAGAAAAAGGACAACCTGCAGGACGAGCGACATCCCATCGCGTCGGACAAGGCTGTGGGAATCAAACCCACAACCGAAGTGCGACTGGCCTTTATCGCCTACCACTAGCCTACAGGAAGTCCCTGTTTAGTAGAAACTAGTTTTATTATATTAAGAAGTATGATATATGAAGTTTAAGTCCATTTTAGGAACCATATATGATTAATCTCACTATAGATATACTTATGTATTCTTGATAACTTTTATAACATTTTGTTTGAGACAGATGGAATGACCCATCATTCTATCACATGATCTGCTAAAACATCACGAATAACAAATTCAACTTCATTTCATTAAGGGATGAAGTGGAAATTGTTCAATTAACGACCAATAGTGATATTGTACCAAAATCATGTAAGTATTTCTTTTAATTCATCAACTTTAGGGAAATGATCTTGAAAACCAAAAATGTTGTCCTAGTGCCCTTATATCCAATGAATCAGATGATACCTTAGATCATCACAAATTTATGGCTTTTTGATTGCTGGATTTTCCATAGCCATGTTCTCTACCACTCTCCATCAGAACATGATGGTTAGATTTCTCTTCCATATCCATATTTTCACCTATGTGGAAACCCAGTGATTAGTTTATTTGGGTAACCGTTACGTTTCATATTTTAGTTTTTTAAAGACAAGTTTTGGTATTCCTTTTTATGATGTGGGATTCTATTAAAGAAACTTTCGAGTAGTAAACCATTTATAACCCCGACGAATTTTGAGGGTGAAATTCATTTTAAGGGGGGTAGAATGTAACACCCCGAGATTTTATGAAAAATATTCTTTTTGATTTAATTAATGTCTTGTGTTGTACGCTACACCAAAATGATCTTTCACAACACGCATCCTTGACTTGCCTTTTATTACATGCAATCGCGACCTTCCTCGATAGTGTGTGTAGTACGCAGTAACAAGTTTCACTAAACAACAATATGCTATTAAAATATTATTAAAACTAGCCGTTATGAATAGTAATAACCACTTTTTGAAATTTTTTAAATTTTATTTTTCAAAATGGACTTCATTTTTGGATTCGGAATATCGAAATTAGCTTAGGGTGAAATTTTGGTACTTTTCGAATAACTTTCATATTCTGATGAATAGTGAAAATTACTAAATTTTAATTAAAAACAACTTTTTGAATTGAAATAATTAATAGTGATAAATTATTAATTTGAGTAGGTTTAAAGGATATTTAGAATATATTTTTACAATTTAATACAATGTTGTTCATTGGATGTAATTTCACATTTAAACCAGACATAAACAAGTTTCAATCTTTTGATAGTTATTATCTCTTAAAAACACGCTATTTGTTTTGACGACGGGAATTAATTTTTAAATTATTAAATGTAACTGATATGTTTTGAATTTTTTAAAATAAAAATAATTTTTGAATTCATAATATCAAATATATCTTAGGCATAATTTTTGGTTTTTTGCTGGAAACTTTCATTTTTTTTGATGAATAGTGAAACCACTAAGTGGTAGTTAAAAAACTGAATTTTTTCATAAAACATAATTTTACCGCTTCTGTGAGTGGAATTTCAAAAATCCGAGAGACATAGTTGATGTTAGTAAGTAAAATGTGGTTCAATGAGATGAAAATAATTTTTGGTGAATAGTAAGTTTTTACTTTTTTTTACCACGGTTAAAAGTAAATAGGGTAATTAAGGGTAAAAGTGTTATTATTATTACCCTAAAACATGTTCTAATTCTATTGGATAAGTATAATTCGACCAAAAACAACCTTAGGAATAACATATGACAACTTAGGCCCACATGGATTAGATTAGGACATTTATTATCAATTTACTTAAAGAAGGGTTAAAATAGTTAAAAATAAAGTTTAATAAGTAAATCATTTTTAATATGGGGTTATACATAAGATAAATTCGACTATAAATATTAATTATAAAGATAAAAATATTTCCAACATAATGGTATTTTATTTATAATTTTTAGACATTAAATAATATAATTTATTTATGACACAACAATGATGTAGTAATTATCTTATTAATGAAATATTGACATAATTGATGTTATAAATACCCAAATAAATGTAATTTGAGACTTTTTATGAATTACACTAATTTTATAGGTTAATATGACATGTTAGTATTGATTTAATTAACTTTTTTTGAACTAATAATTCTGTTATAATTTTCACAAAAATCAATTACTAAATAATGTCAAAATTGACATAAAATAGTTTTTAAAACAAATATTATATTATTAATTGTTATTTTATTCCTAAAAATCTAAGGTTCATCCAAATGACTTAGATAAGGTTATATATATTAATAATAAAAAACTTGGGGTTCGTTTGGCTTCTTATAGTAAGTTTATTAACCTAATAGTGTAAGAACACAAAAAGACACGGTAAAAGTAAAATTATCTAACTTAAAGTTAAATATAAATGATAAGGTTAAAATAGGTTACTAAACTTGTCTAAATTATATTGGATGAGAGGATTTAGACCCATAACCACCTAATATTCGAAATAAATCAACTTGGAGCTATTTAAAACCGAATTTGGCTTTATAATAAAATAATATTTTTAGTTTTTCCAAAGGAGCCCCTCTCCTCCCTTATAAAAGGGCACCTCCTCCCTCTCTTCCTCACACCACTTTGAGCCTTCAATCTCGGCCAAACCCTACCGAATTCTCTTCTCCACTTCTCTAGAAACATCCTAGAGGTCCTGGTCTTCTTCAAAGACAAATTTTAGTTCCCTAAAAGGAGGTCTCAAAGAGTTTCTTCAAAGAAGAGGTAATGTCCGTTACCGATTCTTTCAAATTTATTTCTTCTTCCACTTCTTCTTCTTAGGTTGTTTTATTATGAAGTAATAACATCAGTATCAATAATATACTGATATATTATTATAAGTATGAAACAACCCTATTTCACCATATATCCATCCTACGGAAAACGAAATCACCGCGCGTGCGTACGTACGGAATACCGTCTCCATGCCGTGGTGTAATCTATTTTCCACCACCACCTTACTTGGATGGGTATAATGCTGTAAATAATAACTATATATGATTATTGTAAATTGATATTTATTTTAAAATAGTATACATACACTCCAATACAATTCCACGATCATGAGAACGATATCATCGCTCGTGCGTACGCACGGACTACCGTCTCCACGACGCGATGAGATTCATTCTCCACGTTAACCATTCATGAATGATTATAAAGTATATATAATAAGTAATAATGAAATGTATGACATAATAATGATACTGTATTTATGTGTATATATATGTATGTCATCTACTTAATTCCATTCAACTCAATAAGGAAACGAAAACAGCGTTCATGCGTACGTACGACCTACCGTCTCCATGAATGGTGTATTTCTTTCCATTTACTGATCTATTATATATATGTATATTCTGAATATATATTATATATAAATCATGTTTTACATTTTGGATTTATGTAATCATGATCTAAGTAATCATATGAATAATTACAAGTTAAAACACGAATGACAAATGAGACGATTTTACCCAAAACGCTCTTTAACATGGAATTTACAAAAGAACGGGTAATATAAAGTCATAAGTGAACCATATATGATATCATAACAATGAGTATGATTATGGAAGAAGTCAATAAAATTATTTAAATCATTATACAAGAGGTTCAGACACTTACGAAGAAAATCAGACCTAAGGTAAGGGAAAATATCACAATCTCATTTTATCCGAGATTTTTTATACTTTGGTATTTACTGGGGTGTATTTTATCATCCACATCCATGTTTCCTCAAAATTTAATATTTATATCCTTCTACAATAGTTTATATCAAATTTTACCCTTCGGTGAGTTTTTAGTAAAAGATATGAAAATAATCCTTTGTCATTTTTCGTACGAGGTACTTTTTAACTTTTCCGACAAAAGTACGAGAAGAAAGTTTTCTTTTAACTTATACGGCATGAGTGGATTTTTAAAACATTATTTCCAAGAATCTTCCCTTACAAGTTTTCAAGTTTATTTTTAATCAAATTCTTTTAGTTTAAATTTTTTTGACATTTTAAGAAAGGAAAAATGTTTTTGAAGTAGAAAGGATATTTTCCTCAAGAATGGAGTTCAAGTGTTTTATCAAAATAATTTTCCATCTATGATAATATAGGATTATGTTTCTATCCCTATTATTACATTGATTTGATTATGTTGTGATGAAAAGATTATTATGAAATCCTTTATCTTATATGAATTTTTTTATGATGTCATGATGTTTAAGATTCCCATTTTTATTACATGGGTTTTGCTATGATGTATGGTTTCTGATTTTGTGGCACACATAAGAATAGTATCATTATGAGATGGGTGGGACCTATATCTCTTTCCAATGCATTGGGTAAATATTTTATATCTCATGAGATAGACATGGCTGGAACAACAGGTTATACCAGTTCAGTGAAACAGGGCTGAAACGAGGAGTGAACTCGGTTCAGAAATGGACTTTGTCCACTAAGATAGTCTTGGCAAGGAGTCTTGACTAATAAGAAATGATTCTCTTTGATTATGTGTGTATGCCACAAAGTTCCATGTTTTATGTTATGAGTATTGGGATTACATTTAACTTCTATGATTTATCCCATGTTACGAAATTATGATCTCTTTTGCAGGTTAAGATTTACAAAAGTTATGTTCTTATGAATATGATGTGATTGATATTTATTTTGTTTACCCTTACTGAGCATTTGAGATCACCCTATTATGTTTTCTTTTCCCCGGGATATAAAAAAAGGTTTTAGGTAAAAAAAAAGGAATATCTTTATGGGAGATGTTGAATATCTTTCACCACGATTAGAAGATTATATTCTGAGTTTTCAAAGACACTAAACTATTACGGTCCTTGTGTGTGTGTTTTTGTAATGTACTAAGTATTCTGCAAAAGTAATGTAATATCCATGTACGTCAAGTTTCGGGTCGTTACAGTTGGTATCAGAGGCAAAGAAGGTTGGAATGTATCCGATCCTTGGGAACTCTCACATGTGAGCATTGGATGAAGCATTTCTCTCCGCCCAAGGGCTTCATGAGGAAATGGCTACCACTAGGGATGGTGGTGTGTCCCGCCCAGGGGGTGTAGCTGCCCATGGAGTGCCCTGATAGGTATCGACTATAGTCCACTGGAAGTAATTCCAGACTGTTACATGGTTTTTGAGAAAAATACCTGTTTTAGTTATATAACATGATTTTTATTTTAAAACATGTACTAACATAAGGAATGTGTGACAAATTTATATGTTGGTTTACCTAGAACAGATTATGGATCTAGTTATTTGAAAATAGGTTGATATTTTCTAGATTTCAGAATATATTAGAAAAATTAATTTTTGGATTGGATATTGAAATTAATTTTTGTAATAAGAACTAGTTTTAGGAAAGAGATGGACTAGGCTAGGGATTTATAGGGTCTAGTTTTTATAAATGGCCCTTTTTATTCTAAGGGGTGTTTTGTAAAACTCAACTGGGTGTTAGTGTGTGTAAAATATTTGAATGGGTATTTCAAATAAGAATCTTGTACAATTTAAACCTATCTGATTGTATTTTTTTCTATGAGTGAACTGAATACTTGAATTTTATACTCAAATAATGTGACATGTTTTCCAAGAAACTATTATGTGATGTTGGAGAGTGTGTTTGGATAGGTTGGTGTGGCGTGTAGAGAGAAATTGGTTCTTATGTAGACTGGAATACTATTTTTTTAGTGGTATACAAAATTTTAATCGGGTGTTTGGGCTGTGTATTCAGTTTGTATGATGTTTTTTTTGAATTATCTATGTGTGTGTGTGACTCATGATATGGATTTTCTTCTTTGGATTAAGTAGCCAGATCTGAGTTGACAGGTTCAGGGATCCTACCCCATCCTATTAAATTTATATATTTAATGGCTTATACCACTATTGTTCATTTTGAATAGAAGATTCCCATCCTAGGTAGCATAATCAGGTGGAATAAAAAAAATTATTAGAGTCTTATTATATGGAGAAATTTAAGAAATTGAAAATATTGGTCATTGATGCTTCAGTAATTTGTGTATCGATAGGTCTGATTGAGAAAAATCTTAGTGTTTATTTTTCAAAAATTCATTTAGCTGAAAAATATGAGTGGGTTGGTCACAACCAATCATTATTAGTGGTATTGGAATGGATTTGGGAAGTAGAGATCTACTATTAGATTAGAGAGATAATGATAAGAATACTCCTATGGTAGTGATAATAAAATCTGCTGTGTGTGTTTGACCCATATGTAAACATTATTAGGGGCACAATGAAATATTTTAGTGAAAAATTGAGGTGGTGGTAGGATTGTGGTTATTGGATAGAACTAGTTGTCGATCCAAGGGAAATTTTGGTTGGTGTCCATGTATCTATATTAGACTCTAGTTGGAATTTTATTTACCCATGTTTAAGTTGTAATGGAGGTGCATCGGTGATCATTGGTAGAGAGACACAGCTAAGTAATTTGAATTTGAACCCATCAATGGAATTACCGCAAGATTTATGTTGATGTTTTGGTATTGATGTTTGGGAAGTTTAATGGTTCCTTTGAGTATTAAGTCAACATGGTTAGGTGTGATACTGATGTGAAGATGTGTCTGTGGGTATGGAAAAGCATTTTTTGGAAAATTTTGGATCAAATAGGTCTGACAAATGATGTATTATAAATAGATAGAGCATGGTAGAATATATATCATTAGTATCATTCGGGAAATAGTTAATGTGGTTCAAGGACCAAATCATCTTTTTGAAAAAAATGGTGAACCTATATGTAGTGATTGGAGTTACACAGTAGAAGCACATAATGAATTATGATATATAACATATATTGTTAGTGGTTAATTAATGAATTAGGTTGGTCATATGTGATCGAGGTTGGACTTTGATTACTTCTCAAGGATGATAAGTTCTATTGTGGGGATACTATACTATTATGCTCCTTTATAAGATGTAAATTTTAGAAAGAATTTGAATTTTTGACTCGAGAGTAAAATCCATTTTGATAATTGGGATTATTATTAGAATTATAATATTTAAAGTGTATAATGACTCAGCCATTTCACACATAGTTATTACATATAAGTAGATAATAATTTATTAAATATCACTTTGATCCACATCCGAATCATATAGGTCTAGTTCCATTGGAGACTTTGACACATAAAAAAGTAGTTCATAAATGATCTATATGTTATCCCACTCAATTAATCATAACTATAACCCTTATTAGACACATCACTTCTAAAACCATTCATCATACCGTCAAGTCTCACCTTTCCTTGTTCACGTTCAAACATCCTCTTCTTTAAAATTACTCTTTTAGATATCCAGTAAAGGGCTCTAAGGTTAGTACTTTCAGAAGAACATCACCTCTAGAACGTATAAGGGAAGTGGAGAAGATAATTTTCTATATTATGGTCAATCTATAAGTCTCAATGTGGTGGAATTAAGTGAGGAAGTATGTAGCCTTATATAATTATGGTGAGGGCACTTTTTTAATTTCATAAAAAATAAAATATAATTAGTATATTCTAGAGAACAATACATCCAAATAGTTATGAATTTAATACTAGGAGCTATTTTAGACCTCATCTATTGGTTTATCCCCATAATTGACATATTTAAACATTAGTGGTGATAACATGTTATTCACTCTTAAAATGATATAATTATATATATATATGGTATCTATTAACTAAAAAATAGATAAGGGATGAAATTTTTGTCCAAATATTATCCAATTTGTCTTTATTTAAGATTTTATTTATTTTAAATAATTTAATAATATATTATTATCATAAAATATCATTGTTTTCAATTTTTAAATTGTTAATTACTTTCTCTTTAATAACATCATTAAACTCATAGAATTAAAAAGATATTAACCACACCCACAACATGTCATGTTAATCTATAAAATTTATTTATCACCTTAATTATCTCAAATTATAATACTTTTATTAAAATTAATATCATTTATTTTATTTTTTCATTAATTTAATAATTACTACATTAAAATTGTGTTGGTATTTTAATTAATTATTATATTCTTAAAAAATATAAATAAATTAAAATCAAGAATATAAATTCATTAGTCACAAAAATACAATCAATATTCATTTACAACAAAGTTTTTTTCTATGTGAACACATAAATGATATTTTAAACAAAAAGAGTGACATTTTGTTGCTTCCTTTGGTTTAAATAATATATAACTCATTTTCATGAAAATTTTTCCATTAAACAAATAAATTTGAAACTATATGTTTTATGGGTATAATTTTATTCATATAATAATAATTATGATGAATAATTATGTCTTTATCACATAGTTTTATCCTAGATTAACTTGATTTACCCTTTTCCGAGGCGACAAATTTCACCAAGCTTACCGTTCATGTTAACCAAAAACAAAAGGGGATTAATTAAAAAATATAAAAATACTGATTATAAATATGTAATTAATTTTATCTAATTCAATACCTATAAATGAAATAATATAATTTTAAAATAAATGTGCAAAATGTGACAAGAACTGATTTTTAGTAAAAATACATTTTTAAATATAAAACTAGATTTATTATTATTATATGATTATAGAAATGTTTTTTTAACGTATAAAACATTTGGTCAGGTAAATAATATAGATATTACACTAAAATCATTAAAAAATAGGGATTAATTTAATACACTAATAGAAAATTCATTATACACAAAACAATCTGAAAAAGTAACCTTTTTTACAAAAATTGACATTAATAATATTCCTAAATTTATTTAATTAATGTATAGACTATATACATTTAATAATGTAGTTATTATTATTCCTATTCTCCAACTAATGGTTAGTCGATAATGGACACATAATATTTTAATAACTTTAACTAGGTCATTTGAACTTGTTGTTGCGTACCTCATAATAAATCGAATAAATAAAACAATTTAAAGAGAAGTATTTCATAAACACATAAGGGTCTTACATTATACTCCAATTAAAATGAATTTTCCCTAACAATTTATCACCCATATACTGACAAATAGGATACATTTTCACCATCAAATCATTAGGTTTCCATGTAGCTTTCTCAAATTGATAGTTTCAACAAAAAATGTTTACTAGAAGAGAGTTCTTATTTCGTATAAATTTATATCAATGTTATGTAATCTCTAGCATTACTTCTTCATAAGAAAAGTCTTTCTACATTGGTAAAACCTCTAATTTTAGAACATGTGATGGGTTAGTGATTTACTTCCTCAAGAGAGATACATGGAACACATCATGAAATAAAGAGAGGTTTGGTTGAAGCACCAATCAATACTCTACCATCCTGATATGATCAATAATTTTAAGGGTATTGATACACCTAAAGAATAGATTTTATTTTTATCATAAGAACAATTTCATCCTTTTTTTGTGCTTCAATCAATTTATACTTCATCTCTTACTCTATGAAATGATGAATAATTTTTTATGCTTGATAATAACTGATCACATGATCTATAACAGAATAATAATTCATTCCCTCTATCTCTAGTTAAAAGGAAATTGTTAAAATAAGATATATAACATAGATAAATCTTCACAAGGTGAGGTAATACATTAATCTCTAACACATATTCCAAATTTCAACTTAAACCATTTCATAAATCATTCACCTTATGACCCTTATAAAAGGATAAAATCCAAAACATTCGAAATAATGTCACTAGATTTCAAAAATGAACTTATCCTTAATCCAAAAAAATAGATGAAGTAGATCATAATTATAACATACCAAATATGTGAATACATTTATTATGTATTCTCTTGAAATAGGGAAATAACCTAAATTATCATAAAACCTTATTAAAAACATGCATAATTCCTCATTCATTGAATAAAATAACTGATTATTGAACATATTACATAAACCCAATAATTTTCTAAACTTCATCATTGAAAACATAAACCACTTTACCCACAAATCAATTATATGTTCTCAAGTCATCAATACTATATAATTTACTTTTTCCATATCAGTCATTTCATTATCCAAACTAAACACAATTTCCTTCACATCAAGAGTATATTAAGGGTTATCTTCCCTCATAAAAATATATACATTCAATGATATCACATTTCTAGGCTATAAAAAACATTTAATATATTCTTAAAAATCCTTAATGAAAATGTTATACTAATGAACCCTTATATATTTCATAACTATTGAATTCCAATACATAAACACTTCACTCAATCTAATACATTCTTAAACAATTAACTAGTATCCATCATCTTATTCATTAATACCTCCTTCATTTCAAAAGTAATTCGATGTCTCTTCATTTTCAACAGAAATAACATTACTCATACAACCTCATTGATTATCTTCATGAGAATTACCCTAACGACATTGATTTTTATGATGCTCATACCTCCCAAATTTAAAACATTAAATAGTCACTCATATCTTAGGAAAAAAATTATTCTCATCAATTTCATTAACATATCTTTTAAATTTTCTTCTAATATTACTTAATTTGTGTCCTTTTATTACACACCCAAAATTACTTCTTAACTCTCTAATACATTTCCTTGAGTGCTTCTTCCCACATTATCGACATATAAGAAGCATAATTTTCTTTCCTCTATACAACCTTCACTTATTTAGTGAGTTTGATAGTTAGTTAAGGAGGACATTAATAATCATGTTCTATGATAACTGATTATGAATAATCACAATATCGTTTACTCCAGTCATCATCCCATTTGACTACTCATCAAAATATTTTCTATCAGATTTAATGTTAATCTAATTTCTTCTTATTACTTCCATTTACTGTATAATTCTACAAGATCATGATTTCAGATTTGATGCTGAAAAAATGATGTGTATTTTTTTTGAAAATAAAATAAATAATTACACAATCCTTTATACAATAGAGGATCTTTTCGGGTATTGGTTCTGAAAAATTAGACTTCATCTTATAAATTATTAGATTTATCATAAAATAAAATAGTATGTACACTATGCCTCCATGATCACTAACCCCATTATCACTATGATACCTATGAAAATCATTTTGAAAGCATTGTAAGAGCATTTAATTTTTCCAGTAAGCTTTTTAAAAACTCTTTAATAAATACATTTCAAATATTCATTTGGAAATACTTTATCTACTTCATTAATATATACTTTTTAAATCACTATCAAGTTTACTTATATATTAAAAAATTAATCATTTAAGAAAATAATTATATTTTCAAAATGATCTAATTATATTCTAGTGGTATTTCGGAAAACAATAAGATTTCTATTAAAATAAAAACATATAGGAAACATGAAATATGGAAGGATATCTGAGCCTAAATATTTTTCTATGGGAAGGGTTCACTCACCATTCATATAATATTTACCAAATTCAAGGTCTGATTTTACAAAAAAATATTAATATTTCTTTACATATATATATTTTTTTACATGAGTTTTCTTTAAAAAAGCTAAATAACTTATCATTTCATAATAAATCTCTTAAGAATTAATGCAGCTGAATTTATTTACTTTCAGATAATGAAATTAAATAAGTACATTCATGAAATTTCAAAAAGTATAAAAAATGAGGAAAAATATAATTTAATTGACATACATGAGTTCAGATAGGCCCGATACACATAAAATGATCATAATTGTTTATGAAAAACCACGTAAAATAATTGCATTCTAGGTGTGTAAAATCAAATATTTATCATTTAACTTATAATATTAAACTGAAAAATTAGTTGAGAAATGAAAAGACACCATTTTAAAATATTTATCCCATTGAAAATAAAATTAATAATAAAAGAAACAAGCAATATCTTACACACCCTAGGTTTTAGAAATTTCTTTTAAGAAATAAAAAAACATATCTCATATATACTGAAAATTAATAGTTATATTTATATATGTTTATATATTCATATATATATATATACATATATATTTAAATATGTCACACTTTGCAGAAAAAAATAATTTGAATAACCTTTACAAAATAAATTTGAAAATAATAATCCCATTATATTTTTGAATAGAAAAAAACCAAAGAGTGTATTGTTCCATTGGTTTCTCCGATATGTGAAAATATGAACTTATTGGAAGGATTTTTCTCTTTTTTTAGACACAGAATCTATTGAAACAAGAGGTGGGGGATGTATATATTTCTATCACTTTGTTGAAGATAATTTAATGTTGGATTTGGTCTTAGATAAATTTCCTGGGAAAATCCTAACTAAGGGCTTCATTTTATTTAAAATGATTGAAATAAAAGTATATTCTATATTAAAGGATAGGGAACTTAATATAATGAGTGGATTTGTAGGTGGATAAATCTTTCATGTTTTGAGTGTATACATCATGGATAATC
Organism: Viscum album; assembly: GCA_963277665.1. Lineage (NCBI taxonomy): Eukaryota > Viridiplantae > Streptophyta > Magnoliopsida > Santalales > Viscaceae > Viscum > Viscum album. The sequence goes on from OY728135.1 coordinate 1,409,240,089, forward strand.
AATCTTCATTCATGGATTTGAGATTGTATTGTGTATCAAGGACTCAACCGCAATCCATGGTTTAGATTTTATTATTGTAGTAATCTGATTGAATATTTTCATTTGATGAAATATTAAATTATGGTTTTACATGGAATTAAATGGAATCAAAGGGAGAGTCTATATTGAAATTATTCCTAGTTTAACTATAGGTTGAAGATGATTTGGGGGTTTGATGGTCCAGATTAAATCTGAACTGGGCATAAGATCACACTGGTTTGATTTATGAAGTGCTAGAAGTTTAATTAAAGTGCTGAAAATGGATGATGCACTGATAATAAGACAATGTATATTGATAATTTGTTCAATCTCATGGTTGGGGATATGAAACAAAAAAAAATCTCAGAAGTGAAGTAGGTGGCTATTGAATCAAATGGTGAAAAAAGTAAAAACTCAATGAGGCAGACAAATTGGATCTCCCATACCAAATCGCTCTACATAAAACCCTAGATGATGATCTTTTTTTACAATGTTAAATAATAAATTATTGAAACCCATATATAACCATCGCTAATTATACATTTTATAAACTAAAATATAATAGGTGTAAAATATATTTTAAAATAAATACCACCCATTTAAACTACTAATTAGAAAATGTATAATTTATCATAACAATGGATTACTATTTTTATTTGAAAAATAAATAATAGTAAAGAGTCACTAAATTATTTATATAAAATAAAGGTATTGTTATTTGAACTATTATTTTAATCTTATGATTTAATTTTTTTTAAATTTTTGAATAAAAAACTTATAAATATTTCATTTACTAGCATTCCAATACACACATAAAATTCAAAGTTCATTTGATTTCTCTAAAAATGGTGTTATATGTTTCTCTTAGTCTCAATGTCATTGCTATTTTATATACTATAATTTTTATGGTTATGGTTGATTTAGGTGATGCGATCAACATAGTCAACCTTGTTATGCTTCTTTGTTAGATTACCAACGGTGTTAATATTAATCATTCTAGGTTTGATGGTATAGTTTATGTATGTTGATGATGTATTAATTAGTACTGTATAATTTTTTAATTATTTGTTTCTTTTATCAACATATTATTTATTTACTTATTTTATTTAATAAACATAATACAAATATTTAAGAAAAACTCTTATAAACACCCACGGTGTTACATCCTCTCCCCCCTTAAATGAATTTATACCTTGTAATTCGATCATGCTTAATACCTCATGGTACGAAAAGTTTATCTCCATAGTTATGAAGATTTATTTGAAGAAGATTAATGTTTAGGGAATATTTAAACTCTTCTTTTTTACCCATATATGGATAGTGAATACAAGTTTCTATGGTTGTAGACACCAAAATGTAGTTATTATAGATGGATGGTCAATAAAATAATCTAGAAGGTCAGTTTGAAAAAGATTTCTATAGGCCATTCTCATTGATCCATCTTCGAAGGTTTTTATGTCATCGGAGATTCTCTCTGAAAAAACATATTATTTGGCTCAGATATGCTATGTAGATATTTCCACCTTTTTTTGCTACATAAAAATATTGGAGTGACTTAGGTTTCCTGTATAGGTTAAAGAACCTAAAAATACATTTAAGATATATTCTTTATTATTTATGGTTGAAAAAAATTCATCTTAATGATGCTATAACAATCCAATCCCAATCCTTGATAGATTCATAGTATATCAGATTCATAGGATATTTTGTAAAGTCATTTTAGGAAAGCTTCATAGAATTATATATTTATTTATAAAGTGCTTTATACAATAAAGGACCTTTTAATGTCAAGATTTTAAAATATAAACTATACTATACACGTTATCAAAGTTATTATAAAATATAACAGTATGTCCACTACACTTATGCACACTCTAGCTCTTTCAGTACTATGATAACTATGAAAATCATTTTAAAAACATGGGATGAGAATATAATTTTCCAAGTAAGGGTTTTAGAAACTCTTTGACAAATAAATTTGGAATATTCCTTTTGAAATACTTTTACTAATTCATTCAAAAATAATTTTGAAATCACTATGAAATTTACATATTTATAAAAAAAATTAGCATTTATGAAAATAACTATGTTTAAAAAATGTTCTAATCATATTTCAGTGGTCTTTCAGAAAATAATAACCATGATTCTTAAAATAAAAAACACATAATAAACCTGAAACATAGAAGGATATCTAATCCTACCAATGCTTTTGAGGGATGGGTTCACTCCCCATTCCTATCATGTTTACCACATTAAAGTGATAATTTTTCCAAAAAATTATTAATATTAATTTACATATACATATTTGAAGTGGAGTTTTCTTTAAAAAACAAGATAACTTATCATTTCAGGAGAATTCTCTCACAAAATGATGCAACTGAATTTCATTACATTCATATAATGAAATGAAATATGTACATGTATGAAATGTCCCAAATTATATGAAATTTCCATAGCATATAATGTAATTAACATCCATGAGTGTAGATATGTTTGACACATATAAAATGATAACATTTTGTTATTAACAACTACATAATATAATTGCATTCTAGGTGTGTAAAATCAAATCTTTATCATATATTGTAGAATATTAAACCCCAAAATTATTTGAGAAACAAAAACAAACCCTTTGAAAATATTGACTTCAATAAAGATAAAATAAATAATTAAAGAATCAAGTTTCCCATTACACCCCACATGTTTTAAAAAATAATAATTTTAGGAGAGAAAAAAACATATCTCATATATAATGAAAATTGATAGTTATATATATGTATACACATAGATATATATCACTCTTTTTAGAATAACAATAGTATGAATAACCTTTATAAAATAAATTTTAAAATAATAAACTCATTATTTTTTTGAATGGAAAAGAGCCAAAGAGTGTATTGGTTCATTTATTTCTCTAAGATGTGCATATATGGACTTATTGGAAGGATTGTTATTCATTTATAGAGAAAAATCATTTCTTATTGGAGGATGCAGATATAAGTCCCCAACCTTAATCATTACAAAGTCATTAGTTAAATAAATAATTCACATTAAGGATCCTTTAAAGTTTAGAATTTCAAAGAATTAGGCCACAAATATTACATAACAACTCAAATATTACAAAGTAGGAAAGTCTACTCAGTATCCATTTTTTCATAATCTAAAACATCTAAAAATAAATCATGATTTATTTTTATTCCTTAAAATATTCATAAAACTCATCTTTGATTATTCCTTTCTCTTACTCATCTTCATAACCCATGGGAAAACATTTTAAAAACATAGGATGAACCTAAAAATCTCAGTAAGTAATGGAAAATAAGTAATGAAACTACTAGTCTATTAATACTTTAAACTCATAAAAAAAGTCTAAAAAAATATTACTTGTTACCCATAAAATATAATTTCTTTAACAAACCTCATGAAATTTTAATATTAATGAATTTTTTTCTTATCAATAATAAATCATAAGGGTATATTTTAGCATCCATATCATACATACATGGTTACTTTCCCAACTATATAGGAAGTAACCTTCATGGTTACCTTTAGAATACCCATTTGGGTATATTCCCTAAATATCTTAGGAGAAACTATATCTTTTATCTCTATCTATTTTTCCAATTCATTAGAGAGTTATCATGGGCCTAACCACCCTCCGATTATCACATAACCACCAGTATACATAAGATATTCCCAATAACCCTAACATAATCATAACACATTAACAAGCATGAATGAAAAATAAAATTTCCATACTGAAGTCACAAGATAAAATTTTAAGATATTTACATAAAAAATCCCCCCTCAAAACCTTTTTAAATACAAAAATTCATGAAAAGGGAATATGTTATTTATATTCATTTTAAAAACATTATGGCTTATAGATGAGGCAAAATATCAAATAATGGCCATGACAACGCAATAGTTTTTATCGCTATGTACGTTAAAAAACATTCCATTTATAGTGTAGTAAAACAATTCATAGAAAACTTGTCTACTAAATGAAATTAATAGTCAAATGGGTTAATTATACACTATATAAAATAAGGTTGTGTATAACATCAAAATATTCTTTAATGAAAAGAGATTGAGACAAAGTCCCTTACCTTGAGTCCGACTCATCACGTAAAATATTTATATTTCTGGATAATAAATGTAGTTTAATTTAAATTTTCTTGAGAACGTTTTTCAAGTTTATTATTCTTTTATATCAATTATTACCATTTTATAAAAATTACATTATTATTTACTTTCATATCAGATGTTTTGTAGATATTTGGTACTTCAGTCGAAAATGAACTTGTTATGATGTTAATAGTCAATGTTTCCCTTAATTACACCATATACAGAATAACATTATTGAAATAACAATCACTTTTATACATTAATTATACTTTTAAATTATACCACTAATTTATGGTGTGAAAAATTAATAATGTTATAATCATGGAGATGGTAGGTCGTACATACACTTGAGTAACATTTCTATTAACCATTGATGAATATAGAAATAAGGAAATTATAATTTTATATTTTAATAATTATAATAATATAATTATAATAATTATAATAATTTAAATATACTTATGTATATCATACAAGTTATGTGGTTAATAAAAATGATTCACATTGCTATAAGGAGGTGATAGTTCACACGTACACAAGAACGAATTTATCACATTTATGTGCATTGAATCTAAGAATGTAATAGATATATTATTATATAATAATGATATAAATGTAATTAATATCACAGATTAACATTAATTTCATCATTATAACCAGTCTTGAGAGAGAGTTATTGAAAATGGATTATATCGGTTCCTAGAGGTGATAGTTAACACCTACGAAAGAACAATTAATTCCTTTCCCATTCAATGGAAGTGTAGATGAATTTGTCTAATTATAGTAACATAATTTCATCTTGGTATATTGAGGATATTGGTGTGATTATTTCATCATGGTTGAATAATATTTTTAGGTAGTGCAAGAAGAACAAAATTCGAAACACTTAAATAAAAACAATACATTTCCTTCGAATGATCACCTTTCTTAACACCTTAACACTTCTAAGAAGGGTGTTATACCTAATAAAAGGACTCAATAATTTGGGGAGGTATTATATTAAGTGGTTTTTTCAAATATTTTCCTATAAAATAGGTTTTGGAAGTGTGAGTAATAGAAAGGAATGTGTGCCTCTTGATAGGAGAGTGGAGGGTCACCCTTGGAATTATTAAATGTATTAAGTTAATAAAAAATTATTTTTGATTTTAAATGGGTAAAAACCCATTTATTTATAATATAGAAATATTATGTGTCTAAATATAGTCATATAATTAAAATTAAACAAGTTTTATTGTTTTTTAATCCTTATCTTTTTATTTTAACCCCTTTTAACTCTTACCTTTTTATCTATTAATTTACACCTAGAGGGTTAAAATAATTACCAAATCATACTAAACTCTATTTAATGAGTCATTAATGACATATATAGAGTTATATAAACTTTTTTTACCAATATATTATTTTTATAAATTTTTTCTCATTTAATTAAATATTTTATATTTTACAATATGAATTATGTCAATTTTGACACTATTCATTACATGACTTTTTTAAATGTCATAAGAACATTATTCCATACAAAAAACTTCATTAAATCAATAATAACATGTCATATTCATCCAAAAATTTGGTTATGGTATAAAATATTTCCAATTTTATTTATTTCATTATTATTAATATCATTTATTTGATTTATTCTTTAATAAATCTATTAATACATAATCTTTGGGTCATAGTTAAATTTCATTATTTAATGAAAAAAATTATAAATAAATAACCATGTTATAGGTTATATTTTTATATTTATATTTACTATTAATAGTATAAGATATCACTTAAATAACCCCATATTAAAATTATTTTAGTAAGAAGATACATATTTATGACATATATGCCTTTACTTTAAATTAAAAGTCATAAATGTTATAGTAATAACCAAGTGGATTCTAAAAATAATAATTTATGCCCATGGATGGTAATATTATATTATAACACATAAAATAAGATTATAATAAGTGTTAGGGTATTTTTATTATATAATAATATAAATTTTACTTTTAATTACCCTATTTTCCTTTAACAATGGTAAATAAAATACAAAAGTTACTATTCACAAAAAAATTATTTTGATCTTATTGGAAACTTTTCTCATATTTATTACAATAATTTATGTATGTTTTTGAATATTTAGTACATATAAGTGGTTAAATTAATTCTAACACTAATACAGTTGACCGAACAAAAAAAAAACGAGGTTTTTAAGTAGAACGTCCAGAAGTTCACATAGTTTTTCTATTAAGTTTTAATTTAAAAAAACATCCTATGAAAAAAATTGAATTAAATGATAAAAAATAATCTAATTATAACATTAAACAATGTAAATTTATAATCTAAAAATATAAATAAATTAAATAAAAAACAAGTTTTGAATGAAGATGTAGTATTTTTCTCTATTAATTAAATATGAAAGTCATTAGAAAAATTACAAACATTTATCCAAACTAAAATTTGACACCCCTATTCCAAATAAGAAGTTTATATTGCCAAATATAACATATAAAAGTGACAAAAAATTTATTTATAATGGGTTCTCCATAAAAAAGGCGGTAAAATTTCATTTTTAGAAAAACACTAATTTTATCTATAAAATTGAATTGTTCTTATATAACATCTATAAAATAATAATATGAATTTTAAACATTATATTGAATTTATATTTTATTAATATAATACAAAAATATTTATTTTATTATTTTATAAACACAATTATTCTCACTTAAATAGTTTTTTTATAAAAACACATCCTTTATATTGAATTGAATTTTTTCATTTCTAATTAATTTTATAACCAATGAATCATTATATAAACATGTTTAAACCCAATTTTCATAATTTAGTTAATATCATTCATTATCTATATTCTAACGGTTATACGATTACTACAAATAAAAATAAAAATATTAATAATATATTATTTTTATGTATAACTATGCATTTTGTGCAATGTACGATTTTGGAGAACCAATTGTTGTGTGTCCGGTAAGCTAATAGAAATAAAATCCTATTTAATGTAAAATTAATATCTAATTAATAATTATTAAAATATATGGAGAAATATTATTCTATAATTAATTGGGATGTTTTTATCGAAGATAATTTAATGACAGATTAGGTCTCAGATAACTTTGCTGTGAAAATCATAACTGAAGGCTTCATTTCATTTAAAATGATTAAAATAATAGTATATTTTATATTTAATGATAGGAAACCAAATATATTCAGTTTATTTGGTGTAAGAACGAAATTTTAGGTTTTATGTGTAGACATAATAGAGAATCATGATTTAATAATTGACTTGGGATTTCATTGTGTATCAAGGACTCAGCCGCAATCCATGGTTCAAATATTATTATTTTAGTAAAATGGTTAGAGATTTGGATTTGATTCCCTATGAAATTATGTTTTTATGTGGGAAAAAATAGCATCAAAGGGAGAGTTCACGTTGAGAGGTTTCTTTGTTTGACTACATGTTCAAGATGAAAGGAGGGTTCAATGGTCCAGATTAAATCTGTTTGGGGCGTAAGATCACATCTGTTTGATTTGAAAAGCACTAAAAGGAGAAATATAGCACTGATAGATGGAAGATGAACCGATAATCTAAAATTATATATTGATTATATGTTTAGTCTCATGGTTTGTGACATGAAATGAAAAAAAAATAACACCACTAATTTATGAATCTATTGAATTGAACAGTGGAAACACAAAAAATGTAAAACATCAATGAGGTGGAAAGCCTTGTTCTCCCATATTGAATTGATCACTATAAAACCTTGGATGATTCTCTTTTTTTAGAAGTTTAATTTGAATTTAATAATACCCTTATAAAACTATCTCTAATTCTAAATTTTATAAACTGAAATATAAAAGGTGTAAAATATATTTTAAAATAAATACCACTCATTTAAATAAAAAATTAGAAAAAATATATAATTTTTAAGAAAAATGGTTTACTATTTTTATTTGAAAAATAAATAATAGTAATAATTAACTATTTGATTTATATAAAACATAGATTTTGTTATTTAAACTTTTAATTTAATCTTCTAATAGACATATTTTATAACGGACGAATAAAACACCTATAAATATCTTTATTTACAGGCATTCCAATACACACATAAAATTTTATGTTCATTTGATTTCTCTCAAAATGGTGTTATATGTTTCTCTTAGCCTTAAAATAATTTCTATTTTATGTGATATAATTTTCCTGGTTATTGTTTGTTCTGGGGATGTGCACTATATAGTTAGCATTGTTTTGCATCTTGGTGGATTTTGAGTCGTGTCACAATCAATAATTGTGGGTTTGATGGGCTATTTTATGTATGTTAATGATGTATTAAGGCCTTAGGTATAATTGTTTTACTATTCGTGTATTTTATCAACCTATTATTTATTTAATGTATAAATTTATTAAACAGAATACCAATATTTAAGAAAAAATCACATAAAAACCCAGGGTGTTATAGACTAAACCAAGAAAAGAAAGTGTGAGTAACAACAACCATAATGGAGAACCAATTAATCAATAAAAATAAATTATAGGGTGTATAAATCATGAAACCAACTCTTTAATATATGAATAATTTGTATTATCATAGGTCATTCATAGACCTAATATATTTAAATACATCATGATGGTTTGTAAATAGTTCGTAAATTTTGAAACCATATCCCTAGGAGTGTTAAACTAAGTGTGCAGTATGGCCCATTTTTGTGCACTATGTGACAATAGAGTCCAGCTCAATGAACCATTTTTAGTGTTATTACCCCAAGGTACCTTGGTAAAAAGGCCACATCCACTTATAGTATTCAGACAGAGATGTAATTTCATGTAAACCAATTTCCATACCCTTTACCAATATTCAAGTACATTTTCCTATACTTTCAATAATCCTTAGACATATCCTCGTAGACATACCTATACATATCCGTAAAAATACCCCCATAGATCTCACTAAAAATTCATAATCCTAGTTTCCAAAGGTTAAATAAACCTTTACTCTGATGACCTCTATAACAAATAATACTTTTCATTCCTAATAATTTTATTTATGTAGATGAACAATCATTACATAACATTTAAATCCACACAAGAATCATATAAGTCTAGTGCCTTTGAAAACATGGACACACAAACAACATCTTAATAAATGGTCTATATCATATGCCAATAAATTATTCATTACAAGGATCCTTCTAAGACACATAAAATCTAAAATTACTCTTCATAAACTCAAATATCTCTTTTCTTTTCTCATGTTCAATCCCTATATTCTTCAAAATAAATCCTTTATATCTCCTCTAAAGGTATCTAAGGACGGTATTTTGGGAATACCAGCACCACTAGAATGTAACTAGGCAAGAGTAGAAGATAATTTTACATATGGTGGTCGAGATATAAGGCTCAATGTGGTTTAATTTGGAGAGGAAGAAGTTTTCTTTTATAATTGTATTGAGGGGCACATTTTTAATTTCTTAAAAATTATAATATTACAAAACTATTCTGGAGGCAAATTCTTCCAAATGGCTATGAATTTGAACATATAGAAGGATATAGTGGAAATATCCTCAACTAATAATATTTGGGAAGGTTTAAGTTCTATTTAAAATATCACCTTTTGGTTTATCCCATTAATTAACCAATTTTAAAATTAACCATGGTAACATATTTTTTACTCTTAAAATGTTATAATTTTAAATATAAGGTAACTATTGACTCACAAATGGATAAGGAATGAAATTTTTTACCATATATTATCCCATTTATCGTTATTTAATATTGTTTACTATTTTTAAAGAATTTAATAAACTATTATTTTCATAAAATATATTTATTGTTAATTTTGTCACAATTCATTACACTACCCTTAATAACATCAAAAGACACTTAAAAATTAGACCAATTGGTTTACACATGACCAATTTGTCATGTTAATCTAGAAAATTCCTATATCACCTTAATTTTATCAAATTATAATACTTTTAATATTTTTAATACCATTTATTTGATTTTTCCATCAGTTGAATAATTATGAAATCAGTGTTGTGTACGTATTTAAGATAATTATTTAATTCTAAAAAATTAAAAATAAATTACAATGATGAATATAATTTCATTAAAAACAAAATTATTATTATTATTCATTCATAACTATTTTTTTCTCTTATGTGAACACATGAAATTTTGTCACTTCCTTTGGTTTAAATGTTATATAAGTAATTTTTGTGAACAAGTGTCCATTAAATAACTCAGTTTCAAACCTTTTGTGTTAAGGGATTAATTTAATTCCATGAAAATGAATTTGGTTGAATAATTATATCTTTATCACTTAGTTTTAATCTAGTTCATCCTGATTTACCCTTTATAGAGGTGATAAGTTTTACCATGGTTACTGTTCATATAGACAAAAAATAAATAGAGATCAATTACCAAATTTAAACATCATAATTATAAATATGAAATTAATTTTTTATAATTCAACACATATAAATTTAAGAAATTAATTTTAAATTATGTGCACAAAATTTGACCTACACGTCTTTTTTGGAAAAAATATATTTTTCAGTATAAAATTGGATTTATTCTTATCCTATTCTTATAAAAACATCTGTTTAATGTATAAATTATTTTATAATAGAAAAAATATATATTTTATTAAAATCATTCAATAATAGGGATTAATTTAACATACTGATATAAATTCATTTTACACATAAAATAATATTTTTATAAAAAATGTCACTTTTATTTTTTTTAAACAATGTTTTATTATTTATAATCATGAATTTATTTTCTAAATGAATATAACATATTTATTTCATAATTTAAAATTTTTATTCATATACACATATATAATTTCTAGGAGATAATTGACACATAAATGTTTTCTAATTTTACACGGATCTGTTAAACTCTCTGATGCGGGAAATGAAAGCTATCAAAGACATCAAACTATTTAAAGATAAATATTTAATAAAAATGTCAGGGTGTTACATTGTGTCCCAGTGATATTATTTTTATATTTTTTCTAGGGTTAAGAGGATACTTGGGTTCTTATGTGGTCTCCAGAGCATCTGGTTGGATTCTAAAAATTTAGAGTGGGTTTTACAACTATACAATAACATTGTATGGACAAGATAAACCATATGTGGTAACTATGTTGCTTAGTTTCATAGGGTTTTTTGACTAATAGTTCAATCACTATTGTAGATAAACCATTTTGGAACTATTATTTAGTTTTAAAGGGTATTTTCATAGTTTGCACACAATTTATAAAACAATATCCCCATGTATGATGGTGTGTGGGGCCTTACACCGGAATGGATGTATAGTTGCTACAAGGCTTGGAAAAATATAAAACCAAACTAAATGAGTGGGTGGATTAAGTTAAATCCAAACTCACATTTGATACATGGTTTGTTGAACCATGAGGCTAAACTACGTGGCCTTCCCAATTTTCATTAAAAGAGGAAAACAAAAATTTTTACCCCCATTCTTTTGGTATCTCTCTCATATCTTACCCCTTATGTGTGGTGTTACTAGTGAAATCCCCTCACTATGTGTCCATATATCCTTCCTCCAATAGGGTGATTATATAGACATTTTTTAACATTTTGAGGGGTTATGGTAAAGATTTCACAAGAGGATTTTGAAATATTCGAGTATAATGATTATTTTTCTTAATATATTTAGATGATTCCCTAAGATGATTCCTGTACATAGTTTTTCATCATTTAAAAAATAGTACATCACATGATTAATTATCATTGAGTTATTTATTAAATTTAATTTATTTCACTTTTTTTAGGGTAAATAAATAAATTAGTTTTCATTGATTAGGTCTGGGTGTATTTCAGAAGTTTAACACACCCTGTTGTTTTTACTCTTGGCACAGTGAGGTCTCCCATTGAGTTTGGTATCCATTTTATATATTTGTGTTTTTAATTTTTTTTAATCCAATAGTCATAATTTATGAGATAGAGGCTCATGGACTCATAGATGGTTGTTATTTCCACTAGGTTAGATTGCCTGAGAGGGGGGGGGATCAGGGTATGATAGATTAAAACCACTACCCCTATTTATCATGTTTTGTAGTTAAAAAAAATCTCTTCCCTCTATTTTTTGTATCAAAGTATAAATATAAATTGAATCATTCACAGGACACAAAATGTTTTACTTGGTTCACCCTCACTGGGCTACGTCTAAGGAGCATACACCGGCGATGTGCCGATGTAAGACAACCACTAAAAGAGCACTACTATTTACAATGTTTGGTGTGGAATCACTATACCTCTTAGTTTACAACCACTCACAATATTAAAGCTCATAGCTCTTTCAACTGAAGTGTGCTCACTGGTTGTTCAGAAGATCCACTCATAGTTTAAAGACTTGTAAGTCCCTTCATTATCACAAATGAATGAATATTTAGCTATATGTAGATTCTATGTTGAGGTTCCACTTTCATCCACTGATGAATACAACTTCACCATGGGTGTACTAGAAAAATCTCCCAACTTTTACGCAACTCTAGATGTCCTGGCGCACTTCTCCAAGCCTGAAACACTTCTCTATCTCCTGGCGTGCTTCTCTAAGTCTGGACCACAAGTTTCACTTAACCACTTGCACAAAACTCACTTAGCCTAATAAAAACTTTGGAGACTCACACCCTTTTATTCCCAAATCAATACAGGTGTGCAATTATCAACTGGCACACAACTTCTAAATAACTTTATACATGCGCGACCAAACCACCAATTGTGTGCCCAACCCACCTGTGCAACTGGAGCTCTAATTTTCTCTGAGTTTTAAACTCCATAAAAAATGAGAAGAGGTGGACCTCTATTTATAGGAATTTTGACCACCCTAAGAGCCGCACACAAGTCTCCTCCCAAAACGCAAGTCCATCCACCCTAGTCTATGTCGCCTTAGTCACCTTGTGCGCCCTAACCAAAACTTGGGTGCCCCTATTTACTTGGAAAGTTTTTATGATCAGATCTTTAAAAACATATGGCTCTCAAGTTGTCAAGCCTCTATGATGCCCTTAGTCACCTTATCTGATTTTTTTGTACCACCTATAAATCGTCCATTCATTTGTCAAGGTTCTTCTATCAATCTCGGATTGTCAAAATCATCTCTTGAACTCGACAAGTCACCATATAAACCCCATTTTCAACAATTGGAACATTTTGGTCTTTTTTTTCAACAAAAACAACAAAGAGGCCCACTTAGTCAACAAAAAAAATCACCTCAAAAATGTTTCAATGATACATTGAGGGATTGTTTCCCAATACAAGTTAGTCAAATATTAGGATCTCTTAAGGATATTTGGTTATTATAGGTTTCCCCAAATCTATTTTATATCCCTATTTAATTGGTGAATTTTACTTTTTTGTGTCTTTATCATTATATCTTTATTCATGTTGTATAACTTGTATGATCTTATGCATAAATTGATACAATATTTCATCATCTTATAATTCAATATGTTCCACAAATCCTACTAAATAGTTTGATAAGGGTTCCTTGGTCATTTGATTGCTAATAGAACACTTTATAGTTTTCTTGGTGGTGTGTGCTAGATTTTATAATGTAAATAATTTCATTTCAATTTTTTTAAATCATCAATATAAAATAAAATTTCATGGGAAAAGTGGTCATTTGAGAATGAATTTTTAAAATTTATTTTAAAATGGAAAACATGTTGTCTAAATAGTTCTTATGGGTTTTTAAAATGCTATTTTGTTAGTGTAATGGGATGTGATTCCATTTATAAAAAAATTTAAAGGTGATTCTGACTTGAGTTCCAAAGGAAAGTATGAGGGGTGTATTTGAGCTATTTTGGTGCATTTGATCTCTTGAGGGTGATTCCTTATTTTCTAATGTATGAGTTCTTATATATGTTCTACTTAGTGTGATTCCCTTATGTGTTGGTTGTTGGAATATGGTGCATGATTATATGTGTTGGTTTTTGATGTTATATTTTTGTATAAAATCTTAGGATAGGTTGAGCTAATATGTTAAACCACTTGGAGGGGATATATGGGTTTTAATTACCCTAACAGAGGTTGAGGGACTTTATGATTAGAATGATATATTGGGTAGAGAGATGAAAAAACATTATCGAGGAACCCATGTAAGGTTTCTATTCTGTAATGTGACATAAATAAGCCTTTTATGTTACCCAATTTCATATTAACCTAGGAGAGGGTCGGTGTATGATATAGGAAGAAGTGACTTTAAGTGTCACCTCAGAACTTGAATTATTTATGTTTTATCAAAATATTTTCATATGTGAGGATAGGGAAAGAAATTTTGATTCTAAATGATTATCTGAGATGGTTTGGGAAACATGGTCATCCCGCTAGATTTATGTTTTATGTGTCTGAATTTTCAGGGTGGAATACCCTAGTTTCCTTATTTATGAGGTTCAAGGAATAGAGGGTGACACGGTTAAGTTTATTTATATGTGTATATATAGAGTGAAATTTAGGTTCCTTGATGTTATTCCTTGGTTTCATGGCATAATATGTTATAGGGTGAGTAGTGACCCCTTGGGTTTATGTATTTTATTTCTATGTATGTGTAATTTTTGAATTATATTCTAGGAGTCATGGGTGTTATGTGATACTCAGGTGTTGGATGCCTAATACATGGTTATTTTTAGGGGATGTAACACCCCAAGGTGTATGATGTATCTCATGGTTTCATAGTAGAACTTGGTCTACCTATATATATATTTTCATATTCCATGGTTGGAAAACCACTGGGTAGGATGATGGTTCTGAGTGACCTATGGCATTAGGTATATGATGGTTCCGAGGATTGGAATATTCCTCCTCCCCTAGTGATTTTTATGTTATGGGGATGGGTATATTCCCCATAGATGGTTAATTATACTTATACACATCAAAAAACAGCCAAACATGTAAACATATTCAGCTAAATTATAGGGAAAGTCTTGGATCCCTGTGGTGGTTGTGTGAAATATATATTGATGAACTACTAACTGTTGAATAATGTATGGCCAGGGATCAATGTGGTTTGGTTAACACCTAATAATGTGACTTGTATTTTCATTATACATTTGTCTTTTTTTTGGGTGATTTTCACAACCATGATTTCATATTCTATTTTTATTTCATGAAAATCCACATGATCATGTTATCACTCAGTATTATTGAGGCATTGGGTATTCTAACTGGGTCATTAGATTGAACCCCATCTACATACATGAAATGGTTTTTGACATTTATGTGTAATATTTTATGCTATATCCCAATGAATAAGTAATTCTTGGGTATAGACATGTGATATAGGTTTATCAGTTCATAGAGGCATAGGTCTTAAAATGATATATTTTGTGACTAGGACTAGAATCAAATTTACTATTTTGTTTTTTCATGTGTATAGGCAAGTGTGGCATGTTTTTTTATATGAAGCTTATTATTCCAAATTTATCTAATGTGAATATATTATGTACCAGTTCATCATATATATATATTTACTACTTCATATTTTGTATTATGATACCCTTTTTGGGTTTAAATTATATGTCAATAGGATTTTCGGATGTCCAATATATTGATAGGTCATTTGAAATTTTTGGTAGATTCAATAAACACACTTGGGCATTTTAATAAGAGGGAATAGTCTCCCTAAAAATATTTAGGTCCACTCGTTTGGTTGGAAGCCTCTAACATATGGGTAGGTATGCCTAATTTCATATACCAACCCTCACTCGAGAGTTATTTGGGCGATCTATGATGGGGATATATAAGTAACCACTATCAAGAATCTAGGATCTACTCCTCTTAAAATAATCGGGGGAATCCTTGAAAATCAATGATTTATATAATAAAATTCTATATTATGTATTCTTTTCCTTATAATAATATTGTTTTGTCCAAGAATTATGGTCGTACATTCATAATGATAGTGTACTTTCAAGCCACAATGTCCACATGCCTCTTCATGGAAATCAAACATGTTTTGGACAAGCATCCCATATGAGTTTTCATTCACTATATTTCTTCCAACAAGTATTCTACTCATATTTTATAAATATATACCCCAAATTAATTCTCTCTAGTTATAGGATAATGGAAAATAGTACCCAAAAAGTTTTATGAGGTAATGGAACAAACAATATCATTTAAAACTAGTTATTTTGATAAACTATTGAGACTAACTTGGAAACTATACTTGATGGTTTTGAAGAGTCCTATCCTCCCATTACACTGACCATGTAGAATAAACTTTATACTAACTATTAAAAATTATATTTTATATAGTATTATTCTTCTCAAAGTTATTTTTAAAATAGGTTTTCTTAGATTTTCTTTCAAAACACGTAATGTAAGTTGTAACTGACTTCACATTTTCAATGACCACATGTGAAAAATTAACTTATAATGCAATTCGATAATTTTTATCTATTGTTAATGACCTAGACATAACTTACTCATCCTTATCATAGTCCTACATTATGTTTTATTATTATAATATTATCTTTATGACTACTGGGCTCATTCATATTAAGCTTTTCTTTCTGATTAGTGCTCTTCTTATCATATATGTTTGTAGTTACTTTCTAATGGCCTGCTTTAAAATTAATAATATCAATCACTAAAATTTAAAAACTTTATACAGTGTAAAATTCATCATAATTTTCCTTCATTACCATAACTTCATTATTGATATATTAAAATTCATTCTTAAGTTAAGTATTTTTATATGGCCACACTTCATGATTAGTTCTCTGAATTTTCTTCACATCAGTTTCTTATCCTTACACATCTTCTTCAATACTAGTGTAATATTCTTTTCACTCAATAAGGTCCATAAAATTGGTGTCACTTCTAATATAGTCTTCCTTAGAAACAATACATGTTTAAATCAGTTATCATCTTCTTTTCTCACCATACTCTTATTTTTACAATGAATTATTTTTCTACCTTAATCAAAATTCTTATATTCATTGAAATTTATTACTTATTATTTCTAATAATGCATCTCTTCATCATCCTCATCATTATACTCTACAGTCCTATATTTCTGTAGTTTTATACGAGTAGTCTAATTCTCCCACACATAGAGAACTTCGATGGATATTTCCCAATAATCTACCTCTACCCATTCTAATATTTTTTGAGAAAAAAAAATCCACAACACTTCTGGTATTTTCATAACTCTCATTATATTCATACGAGTGAATAAAAGTATAATATTCCTATTACTTGATATTCAGTTTGTTTATGGATTAGAATATCATTTCTTCCTTGACCTTCTTATTTATTACTTGAGCATTTCTCATCTCATAATTCTAAATATCACAATTTGTTGTTGATGGGAAATATCATTGCTATGTTTTATAGATGATATTTATGTATCAAAACTATACATAAATATACTCATGAATATTATTTGAAAATATTAGATCCTCATCATATTCAACCATCATAATATCTTCAATTTTTTTAATCCAAATTTACAACATAGATTCCTTGATGTTTAAATCGCATTCATACATTTTTCAATCTCGTACTATATTTATTTATAGTGTTAGGACACATAATTATCATGTAGAAAATATCAATGAGGGAAGATTGAATTTTATACTTAGACTTCTAATAAACCATTAAATTTTACTTATCTTTAATGGTTTACAAGGAATCTATCTCAAGATAAGGGAACCCCATAGTCATAACATCACTTTCCTCTAAACCATGTGATGGTAAATATGGAAAAAAATTCTTATTACAACTATGAAATATAATTCCATAAAAAAATTGAACCTGTATAATATTTATTGAACTCACATTCCACATACTTCAAACTTTTAAATTAAGTAACTTGGAGGGAATCTAGAATTTCACAAATACAACTTGTATAGCCTAGGTTAGTGAAGTCCACCAAGAGGGGTTTGAGTGGGAGGTGCATGTTTTTAAATTTATTTTCAAATATTATTTTTTGAACGATTAAGGTATTGATCAACATTATAATAAACTCTTTATCAACCCGTCAGAAGAAATAATAAAAGAAAAGAAAAATACGTTAGATTTTTAAAAGGATCATATTTAGTGCGGGAACTCATTTCTTACCCAACTTTATTCTTATTGTGGGACAAATTTTATTTTCACTGATGAATTATAGTTATTAAAAATGTATTTCTAGTTAGATACAATTTTTTTGTGTAGGTATCATGCACTTATCAAGGCCCCGTATCATCCAATTACCAAATACAATGAATAATGTTATTTGTATTGGAACCACTAGTTCATTAATATTATCTTTTCCCTTATTTGTGAATAATATCAAAAACAATCTCCCACAAGAATCAATAACAAATATAATATTTTATTTTAAAAGGTCATTGAATAATAGGAAAATATTAAAGAAGAATAATACATAATGGTATCCCTTCCCAGTTCATCCAAATGATCTTGTAATTCAGGACATAGTATTAATCCTCCTCGGTTGTAATGATCAGAGGAGATCCTCATTCCTTGACCTCTTCAAGAATTGCAGATACCCCACAAGACCATATCCTTTAGTTATTTTCTCTATTTGAT
Source organism: Viscum album (assembly GCA_963277665.1). Lineage (NCBI taxonomy): Eukaryota > Viridiplantae > Streptophyta > Magnoliopsida > Santalales > Viscaceae > Viscum > Viscum album. The sequence goes on from OY728135.1 coordinate 1,409,258,812, forward strand.
ATATTTTATATTCAATACAGTAGCATATCAGCATCTCATGTTCTTAATTATCAAACAACTAATTTAATTTTTTTTCTATTTATAGTACTATAATATGTGTGAATATTATTTCTGTAATATAATATTGGAACCTCCCTTTATTATCTACTATAAGTAATTTTCTAGAAAAATAAAATGACAAACCATGGATAACACATTTAAATATTTAAATGTGAAGTATTCTATAAAATTATAAAAATGTTCACTTTAAATATCAGTAAAGACTTCATTTTAAATCTCTATGAATTACGTAATTAATTCTTCCTTCCATGATTCCATGAAATGTGTGGGGATTTTAATTCTATATACACTGGTATTAATTTTCATTGAGATGTGAGAACTTACTTCAAGTTAGGGATACTCTGAAATTTTTCATATTAAATCAATATTTATCTAAATAAATGCGAATTTTAATCCAAGAATATCAAAACTCCATCATATGGTATTAAATATATGTAAATATCTTCTGAAAATCTCAATAACTCAATTTTTAACAAATTAAGATATCATATGACAAAATCACATCTTATTGGATGTGTATAATAATTCACTTTATCATAAAAAATTTACTATCATTATATATCTTATATTATGGAAAATGTATTATAAGACTCAGATATCTTATAAGATGTTCATATCTTATGAGGGATTGATAACATATGAAATTCCCATATCTTATTAATTCTATAAATCATACATCTGCAGAAGATTTTACATGGTCTAAATATCATATGTGCCAAAATGTTTCTTAAAATACAATTATCATGCTAGATTTATATGTTTTTTTTATATTTATGTGTTTTATATTTCTCTTGTATATGTATTATAATATCTGAATATCACACATAGTGGTAAATATTTTAAAAAAATAGCCCATGTATCTAAAAAAACTCAAGGATCATATAAAGATGGGTTATCTTACATTGATACTAAGTTATATTATGAATTTAATACTTAAGAAAAATCTAAGAAATTTGAAACTCTATAATTTCAAACCAACCTCCTCAAACAATATTAACAAAATAAGGACCATATCAAAAAAAATATCTACCATTTTAAAGTACCCTTAAAAACCCCTAATGTATGGTTGAAAAAAAATATGACTCCTCCAACAATTCCTTAGTGTACATCATAGACACCTCTAGGGAGATTAGTGAACCTAATTGTGTATAATATCTAGACCCCGTTGAAATAACGTAGGGATAAAACATTTACAAAAGTAATACATAAGGGGAGATCCTTGAGGTATTTTGAGATGAGGTTTTTCAATGACTATTTCCATTAGATAATGAAGGGGGAACCCCATGAGTTCATGCATTTAACGTAAGGAAATATGACAATTTTTGACTATGATGATCACTTTATAGATTTCCTATTTTTATAAAATGTTTTGTACGGGATAAAATATCTATTTTTGTGGTTTGAAGACAATATATAGAATTATATCAGGATACGTGTGATTACCTTTTAGTTGAACTAATTTTATGAGGTGGAGAACTAGATATTGATTGTGAAACACAATTTAAATGATGCCAGTTCTCACATCCATGGGGTAGGTAGTATGTCTTATAAATATTAGGATTTAAGATATGAGGTGAACATGAAGTGTGGTAAAAGTTGGGGATCATCATTACTACATTTTGGTGATCCATCATTGAAATGTAACCATTTTCAAAAAATGATTCATATTCAATTCTAGTGTGATAAAAAATATAAGGATTTATGATCTCATTGGTAGATAAGACACAACGATAGTATTTCTCAGGGGTTTCACAAGAAGAAAGAAGTTATAGTCATGGTAATACTCAAGAATCAAAAGTAGAACTGGGAGTTATTCCATAAATTAGTACCTAAATTTTGTATTCACACTCACTCTATGTTTAGGTAAAAAGTGGCCTGAAGTGAAGTATTGTCTACTGAAAATTATAACTCTACATAGATGTCACACATATATTGGTTGGGGTTCAATAGAGTTTCATATTATTATGCTGAAATACCTAACGTAGGTTGGATATCCATTAATGTTTTATTGGTATACACTTTTCATTTTCATTTTGTTATGAATAATAGATAGCACTACATTGTGTGTGTTACTTATAAAGTAGACTGAATATGTGATTATTGAGTTTTTGGATATTGGGTATGATGAATGTTAATGGTGTAGTTTATGGTTATTATAATTGAATCTTTGTATTATAGATGGGTACACTGTTGTCTTCATGTTGGATAATTTCATTTTGATGTGATTAGGGTTGGTGATACATATAGTCGAGAACCCCTATGAAGGAATTGGCTTCCTTGAAAAAGCAGGTCTTGGTGGTCAAAGACATACATATTTTTTTCATCACTATATATGTGTTTGGAGAATAGAATAAGTAGGAATCTTGAGTTTTGGTGGTGTTAGGTCTGTTTTATGTCTAAAGATAATTGAGTGAAAAGCGATACTATAATGAGGACAATTTGATGTCATATGTTTTCAAGCTAGGTAATTTAAGCCTAGGTTCCTATTGATTATTTGTAATTGGGAACATTAAATATGTTAGATGAATGGGTAGGGTTTATGGATTATTTTTGGAAATATAGTCCCTATTCCAGACATATTTCATTGATGAATGATGCCACCATGTAATCTGTAGACTACTATTTGGTACACAGTGTTCCCAATATCAGTGGGATGGCTATATTACCTAGTGAATTTAGGGTTTCTGGAGGAGGTTGACTCAGTAAACAAAAGTTACCTGTAGTGTACTTTACAAAAATTAGTTAAATTTAGGTATTTTTTTAAAATTAACATAAAATTAGGGAAGCCACATTTTGGTTCTCCAAACATGAAGCTCTCTAAACACACATACCTTTCATTATCGTTTCCCTCATGGTGGATCTCATCACTTTGTCATCCATTATTTTATAACTAGTCTTTAGGTGTCAGTACTATTAAGGATTAGTGTCTATGGTTTTATTTTTCTAGTATTTTCACTATTCAAATGATTTTTAACTAAAATATATATTGTAGAGTTATCCTCCATATTCTAATTTTCCATCATTATATTGAATTGGGTTGTGAAATTTGATATGTTGGCTCCTTCCTGTACCAGGTAAGGGTTGTATGGATATTTTAATTTATATATGTGTGTTTATGCATCATGTTATTTTCAATTGTGGGTAGGGTAACTTTAAATACATGTAAAAGGATCAGAAAATGGCTAAACTAGTCAAGGGAATTGTTCTATGGATTGTATAGTGTAATTAGGTGTATTTATGGGTTGGGTTATTCCATGGGTGTGTTGTGTAATGGTCAATAGACCCTTCGAATGTGATGTGTGTGACATGTGTGGCTATAATCAACACGGTTCACTGATATGGGGCAAGGGTAACATTTATCTATTATGATAATGATGATCATGGTTTTCCAAGTGTATGTTTTCATGGTATTATGTTGATACAAGTCACTATATTGATGATATTGTTGTGTATATGTGCACTCATAGGCACAAAGAGGGTGATTTTTTGGAACTATGTATCAGGATGTATCCCCCAAAGATTAGCAACAAAGGAAGATGGAGATGATCATCAAAATAGGGGAGGGGAAGGTAATAAATTGACTCATGGGATTAAGGGGTGATTTTAATGCTCATTTTGGAATAAATGGTCATTATAAGTGTTGATCTAATTTGATCCAGTGGTCTATTCATGGGAGTGGGGGCACAATGTCTTGATTACTTAAAAGGTTCTAATAGGAAGTTCCTATGGGTGTGATCCATTGTGTGGGATTAGTAGGGGTTTTTAGGTGCCTATGGATTTGTACATATTATGATTACATTTCCCCACTCTAGCATTGGCCGAACTAGGTTGAGTGGTCACTTGTGAATTGTCAACAGTAGAGTGGAGGGGATGTGTTTTTCATTTTAGATGTCGTACATTTCTCCTTGTATATACTTATATACATGTGGATATTTTCTAGGAACTATACTACAGTATCTTACAAATTTCTTACTCACACCATGTATGATTATGCTAGGATTTGTGTAGATGTCTCTTTTCATGTATTAGGGAACGAAAAGGACCCACCATCTAACGTACAATGTCTAGATGAACTATGGATACATAAGTGGAACATAAATTGATTTTATATATGAATTGGTTTGACCCTTATCCTTTTATGGGAGCATTACTTGATATATTTTTGTCATAATATCTTATAATCGGCTGTCATGTGATCATGTTATATTTTATATGTCCTATATGAAATTTTAAATAGACTTTTTATAGTGAATATTTTGAATAATTATTCTGGTTATACCCAAATTAGAATGATGATATATATAATATTAAATATTTAGTTCTTAATCATATTGGATATTTTTTTTGTTTTTATATGTAGAGGGTATAATCCACCCATTCTCACCCCATAATCCCTCATTATAGGTCCACAATCATTTTTGTATGTGGATTTGTGCTTCAGGTTTGTGGTGGATCCAGCTAGCAGTTTTTCTAGTAATCTAGGCAATGAAGCATTATAATTGATGTTTATCAAAACATAATAATAGTAATATATGTTATTAATGACATAATTTTTTTTCATAATTCTAAAGTATAATTTTTTAAAAAATTACAAAATATTTAAAATAACACAATTTTTATAGAAAAAAGTCATTAATAAATTATTCACATAATATTATTTATGAATCATAATAATAAAATCCAATAAATAATCATTGGACTATAGAACTCCATAAAACATATATATGTCATTTCTATTACCTTTTTTTTGGTAATCGGGATATGATCAAGGATCTTGAAATTAGACTGCTGAATTACATAATTTGTTAAAAAAATAGAATAATTAACCCCCAATGATTGATACTAACATCGAATGATAAATAAATGTATTATAATAAAATTTAAATGAATTATATGAAATAAAATATATACAAATACTATTCCAAAATTATGAATAAAAAATCTACGTATATTATTCATATATATAGAGCTTTCAGGGAAGTTGGAATCATATGTAAGCTATTTTATAAATTAGTCTTATTTTATTGAGTTAAAAACTTTATTATTTAAGTACATTATTCTATTTTGGGAGACTTATAACCAATTTATTACCAAATAATTTTATTTTTCCTTTATTTATAGTGAATTTATAAATCCTACACACAATCACTTATAATTTTTATTCTAACCCCATAAATGTGATGTTTTATTTAGAAAATGACTACTCTCTATTATGGGGATTTCACTATAGTATCTATAATCATTATTGTAATGACCCTAACATACTATGGTATTAATGTGTTTAAATTTTTATCCAACTATGTTTAATTTTCTGTTATTTAGATTTTGAATAATTTTCTAGAGGGTAGAGTTTATAAATTGAGAAGTTAGACAAAATACAACATCTATCCATTTAAGGGAAAATATCATTACATTACTAGTACGATATACCGGTTACTTAGTTGGTACAGGTTGATACCGGGATGTAATTGACACCCCTGACCACCTAGAGTCCTTAGGTAATGTTTGCAGTGGTTACCCTGTACCATGTATCATGGATCCAGGCATCAGTTATCCCCTTGTACTAATTTTCATTTTTTATTTTTAAAAAACCATTTAAATATTTTAAATTTTAAAAAACACCCCTTTATACCCTATCTTATTATAAACTCATACAAACTACAATTAAATTAAGGTTTTATCTACCTTAATCATTGATTCATCCTTTTTTTGTTCTTTTACTTGAATTTTATCTATCATAGTGGACCAAAAGTGGTAGAACAATGATTTCAATTCCCTCTAATATTAAATATTATAAATACACCACCATTCATCCTTAAATATCCATAATTTGGGGGACTATGTTAGTGTTTGAAAGTTTTATCAATTAAGGGAGATTAATCTGGTGATATTTAACCAGTGGTTTAACAACAACCATAAATGCACTAAGAGGGGAGACATGAATCCAGGTGTCAATATTTTCTTTATTTTCTTTATATCATACTCTTTTGTTTTTATGAACTCATTGAACATATAAATAATATTTTATAATTCATAATATATATATATATATTTATTTAAAAAAGGAAACTAGTACTTAATTGGTTCACCACTAATTTCTATTCTACAGAATATACATGCATTATTTTGATGGTTTACTACAATCCACTGATCTATAGTAGTTTAGTGGATACCATTATTCAGATAGGGTTACTCCATATCAAGCGTAGTTCCTTTATAATCTGATTTAGGGTTAACTGCACTACCTCCCTTTGATCACTTCCATCAAATTTTCCTTTACACTCTCCTTCAGATGATGTTTTCCTCCGATTGAAAACTTGATGTCTGATTAGACACTGCCAATGATATTTTGTGTGTTTTTATCCTAAAAACAAGAATATGATTCTCTAATAAAAACTAAAAAATATATACAACAATACAAATATTAACAAAAACTCAATCATGTCCATCCAATTTAATTTAATGCTACTAACTTTTCTTATATTCAAGTGACTACCTTTATGCAAGCTCATTCAATAAGAATGGTTCCTATAACAACTTCAATATACCATATTTACATAACAATTTTTGTGATACTACCTTAACACAAAATAAATTTCACAGTAATGTTTACAGAACTTCACTCATGCAACTCCCTTTCACGTAACATCCAACACTAAGATAAATTTATCATTTCCTATTCAAACAAACAACACTTATATTAAAATATATTGAATATTCTTCCTTTAAATAATTTTTAATTATAAATATGGAGGTACAATATTGATAGTCCACCCCAAACATCAAAAAACATAGTGTGCTCTAAAAATCATTCAAACAACTCAACTTGTACACCATATTTGCATATGTATTCTATGTGAAGATATAGTAGTGTAACATATTCATGAAACTCCACCATTCACAAGATTATTACCATATAGTGTGTATGTATGGACATAGAATAGATAACACTATTATATTCTCGAACCTACTATATTAGTGTGAAATATCTTTTCCTTTCTCCAATCCCTAGCCATTATACCAGAATCAAATTTACACTTCCTCTAAACATTTTCACAAAAATATTTATAAAATACTATGAAATTACACCATCATTAAACATTTATCAATTTCAACTTCATCCTTCATCTTCAATTAAACAAACTACATTATTATTAAGACTCTTTGATCAACCGTAAATATATTCATATTAAACACAATACTAAAACTCTAGGTCAAAACACCTCAATTCCAATAGTCTCTACCTTTTGGTTTATTTCCAATCCAAAGTGAAATTCAATTCTACACACAAATCATATAAATTTAGGATAATAGTGAAATAACTTATCCATCACTCTATGTATACATGAGAAATTGTTGTTTTAGAAAATAGGATTTTAATTGATATTTACATGAATCATTACATTCCTAAATGTAGAACTCCCATAGTATTTCAGACTATCATACCATGAACTACCCCATAAAGAGAAAAACTCAACATTGAAAAGAATTGTAAAAAAAATTCACCCCCATTGGTGTGGAATAAAACTAATATTTATCATCTGTATAATTTTTCTAAACTTTCTCCCCCTTAAAAACAAATATTAAGATAAATCTCCTTTCACTTGAAGCACATCCAGATGATCGTATGTCATTATAGTACACATAATTGGTATTATATCCCCTTTAATAATACACAAATTTAGAAATAGTTATCAACATTTAAATACATTGGCAGAGGGGTACTTCCAAAATTCATTAAACAAAGTGATTTATCTAGACACTAATGTTCGGCCAATGTTTCTCAAATGCTGGAGTTGCCAATGGACTGGTCAGGATGTCTTCCACTTGGTCATTAGTTCCAACATTCTCCATTTTTATTACACCATGTTCTACCATTTTTATAATAATGTGATATTTAATTTAAATATATTTCATATTATATTGATGAATAAGATTCTTTTTTATCATTGTTTCACTCATGGTATCACATAATATCACAAATGGATAATTCACATATTCACCAACATCTTAAAGTTATTTCTTCATCTAAAAAAGTTGAGTGTGTACCTTAGTCACTATTATGTAACCAACTTCATCCATTCTCAAGCAAGTCCTCTCCTAATTATTACATGGAAATCCTATACATTTTTTATAATGAATGAAAAGCCACATATAGAATCACATCCCACCATATCTCCAGCTCAGTCTGCATCATGAGAAACATCCTAAATGGCCCAATAGACATATATTTATATGAATTTATTACAATAATCTTTTTAAGGGTTCAATTGGAACACTTTTTGAGGTGTGAGTTAATATTATAATTCCATGATTTTAGTTCCTACTTTAGATGATACAAGTCCTTTGTCAGTATATATACTGTCTTTCATAGTTTTCAAATGGAGAACTATCTTTTTTCAATATAAAACTCCACTTCAAGTATACCCATAAATATTTTAGTTTTTACATCCATAAAATAAATCTTCAACAATCTTGTAATTTTAATCACTAGAAACATTGATATTGATTCAAGTCATTACACACGTGTAAATGTTTCTTGATCATTGAAACCTTTAATATATTCCTAGACATTGTAAACCAGACATATCTTATTTTAGATCATATTTCCATTTTTTTTTCAAACATATTATTGAAGACCAACATTATACCATTATAATGTGATATTCAGTATTACCCATAATATTTAATGTTTGACTTCCATAAATTTCACATATTTTATTTTTTTGGATCCACACTAGGATTAATTATTTCTTAATTATTCATATGAATTTGTCTAAGCCAATAATAATATATCAACATTCATAACATTCACAATTCTTCTTGTCTGTATATTATTAGGTCTTTATCCAATTATATTAGATTGATTAACTTATTTTTTATTATTTCTCCTTGGAGGTACATGTTGTTATTCTTCAGAAATCATCTCCACTTTGGATTTAGCCTCAGAATCTTAAATATTTGGGGAGCTTCACACAACCATAGAAGTTATATGTACTTCATACCCTTTATCATACATGTTCTAAAAATTTAAAATCCTAAAATTTTCCCATAATTTTCTTCGATAACATTAATGTAATTACATTACAAAATTTTATTTATCCTTTGGTTGAATCATTTTTAGGCCTTATTATTTCTGGTGTATCCCAAGAAGAAACAATCATATATAGAATCACCATACTTTCCATGATTTACATGTTTATTTCAAATATAATTTTTTTCCAAAGTCCGTAAAATGATTTAATGGGGGAATCCATCCATGAAAAAGTATCTAAGCTATTCTTTCTTCCTATGGGATCTATACTACAAAATGTTTTATATACACCACAAATTTTACTACTTCCTTCAAATACATGTAAGAAAAGTCACTTTCAATGAGAAAATTTTAATCTATATTTCTATATAGTATGTATTATTTATTTCTAAAAAATAATTCATTTATATATTTATAACTAATTATGCCTCATGTTTGATGCCATATTTTCAATATATTTTTTTAACACAATGTTCCTATAATTTCTTCTATTTTTAGATCTTGGTATTTTAATGGTGTGGCCGATTTCATTCTCAACACTTAATCTATAATTATTCATGTATTATATCACCTCACTCTACATTTACAAGAAAATATATATGAAATTCTATGATAATAATCAATAAAATAAATTAAATACATTTCTCTAGATGTTCCTGATATATTCATTGGGCCTCAAACACTGGTATGCAACATATCATAAACTTTGGATTCCCTTTTATTATTTTCGTGATATATATTTTCACCATAATTCCTCATATACAAGAATCACATGTATTCCCTTGTTTTAATTTATAATTTAGAATAACCACTGTATCCTTTGGCTTAGATAAGTTCTCACATATTTTTTAATGAATATGTCTTAGCCACTGATGCCACATAATATTATCCTCTTACTTTATCAGATGACATGTTATTTACTTGTCATCCATCTAGTATATATTATAATCCACCATATATACATTAAATAAATATTTTTTATCCATGTAATTGAATACACACCCATTTTGAATAAATTTATCCTCATATATATAGTGGTAGATTTGAATCACATTGAAGAGGTTGTATAATAAAACATCCATATAGAGAACTTATGTTTTATTTATTTTATATCTAGAAAATAGAGTATTTTCAGTCCCATTGACTTATAAGGAACCTTCATTTCCCTAAAGAAATATTTTTTATTTGTTTCCTTTAATTTATTTATAAAATTAATAATATAAGTCATATGCGTTGTGCACTAGAATCAACTATTGATGTGTTTTTTTCACCACCACTTTATGAGTAATTTGTATCATATAAGCTACCTATATATTCTTATATTCCTTATATATGATACATAGATAATTTGAGGTGTAGCATTGAATTATATTTCACTTCTAAGAAATCATGGTGAAATAATAATCATATCTTAGATCAAATAGAGGTTATATGTTTTCGATGCTGATCCATCTTGGTTGAGTTATATTCATTTGCCTCTAACGTCTATGGTGGTAACCATCTGTTCTTCACCTTTTTCCACATATAATAAAATTATATATAAAACCCTAATAATGAAATAAATTTAAATATAAAAAATATCATTTATGATATGAATTACATGGCCCCGATATCTATAGCAGACTTCCATGTGTTTTTCATTCAAATATTTCTTCGTCTAAACATGGTATGAAATGGTGCTTCCCATAATTAAATATAACCAAAATTTTATAAGGGGAAATAAATTTTATAATCTTTTCCACCAAATTTCCTAATATTTAGTAAATCTCATCAACTTTTTATTAATCCTATTTTATTTAAATGTGTTTCCATCTTTCTGATTTCATTTGATCAATGTTATACTTTTCTATACAACTAGTGTCTTATTTTTCACACTAGAATCACCAAGATTCTACTTTTCATTGTTATTTAATATAATAGTCTCTAATTTTTATGTCTCTAAATCACAGATTATTCCACTTTTATCCACATATCTATGTATTTAATCAATCATAATTTTCCCAATTCCTTTTGATCCTTTCTTGTCCCATTATAAAAGTTTTCCATCTTTAAAACTCCCAAGGTGAACCTAATTAATTGAATCCCCAAATTGTTTTACCATTTATTCATCAAGAGGTTTCAAATTTATTTTTCACTCATGTACACAACCATTATTATCACTATTCACTACATCAAAATTTTTGTCCTTAATATTTAACTTCAACACCTATTTATAATTTTCATGGCCAACTGATTAATTTTTTTTATTCTTAATCAATATCATCATCAATATTATCCACATATTTTTAGGATAACTTTAAAAATCAATTAATATTTTTATTTTTATATTTTTGAATATCAAGATCTTTGATACCTCATTTAAGTTCCACATTTAGATCAAATTATCTTTTAGGTTCATCTATAATTTCTCGTTCAAATTATTCATTTTCAAAGCCTCCTTGTTCTATAGTTACCATCATTGAGTCTTCTATGTTATATAATAATTCTATTTTATCTTACTATTTATAATCTTCATTATAATCTTTTTATTTACTGAAAAATTACTTCCTTGGAAATTTCTATCTAGTTTAACTCCCATGTTTAGAGTATATTCAAAAAGGAATGCTTCTTCATTACTTCTATATGAATTCTAATACAATTTATTCATCAAGAAATATTCTCATGCACCAAGATACAGTTTTCCCAACTTGTCCACATTGAAATCCTACCAAAGGTAACTTTCATTTGAATATACATTTTTCTCTCTTGAAATTTCTATAAATGAGTAAAATGAACTCATTGCCCATATCTTTCCCATTTCATACTTATTTAGTAATATTAATCCTTTTCGAGGATTTGAATTTCATCTCCATATATTTTTCATTTGATATCACTTCTATCTAAACTCACTTTTCATATTCTACCAATATAGTTAATATTTTATCTATGCATATCTTGGTAGGATCCCTTATATTAAGAGAAAAAAGCATTATATTTCATAGAGATGAGAACAAATGAAATATATTTTTAATAATTTAAATATACATTAATTTGTCTCTGATTCCCTGAATATCCATGATAACCTCACTAATTTGGTTGAATAAATAGTTATAATTTTCATTAGGGAGCATTTTTATGTCATCAAACTATTTTTGGATCACTTGAGTCTGGGTTTCCTTCCCCTTACGGTCACCATCAAAATTATTGACCAATTTATCTCACATGGAATTATAACAGTTATTGATCAAAAAATTTCAGGTAAATCAGATTCGTTAAAGCCCTATATAAGGTATTTAAAGCCATGATATTGGAATTGATAAACTATCTATATATATTTTCTATGGATGGTTTTGATATGTCACTAACCTATATCCAATGAATAGTAGTAGAAAATACTTTTATGTAAAGAGACCATAGATGAGATCCTAACATGTTCTTCTAGAACTAATAATTGCTTCCTTCCAAGAGAGGAACCCCTTACCATTAAGTGTTTTCTCTATATAGATATTCATATGAAATATTTTATTCTGAAAACCCCATATTTGATACTACATGATGCAACTAGAAGAACCATGAGAGAGGATATTTGAACAATGATGTCAAATTTTCTTTCATTACATTAGTTATTTTTTACATATTGGTCATAACTCATTAAACATATTTATGTTACTTGGGTATCAATAAAAAAACAAGCACAAATACTTCAACAAGGCACAAATTGTTTTGTTTCATTCACTATTAAGGGATATTTTAAGGATCATACACATGGTATTATTCTAGTATACAATGGAAAACTAAGCTTCACTAGTTCTATGGATATAATTTTTTAGATATATTCACTTTATTCTCAGTTCACAACCTTTAAAATTTTATTAAGGGATAAATACAATTCCTCCATCAGATTACTTTCATCAAATCCTCCTCTACAGACTTATTCAGATGAATCCTTCCTCGGTTTAAGGACATGGATTTAACTTACTTGATAAAAATAATTTTTATATTGTTTTTCATCATGGATAAAAGAATATAATTCTGTAATAAAAACTAAAAAATCAAAATAAAGGCCAAGAAAATTGTTTCCTTCTATTCAGGTATGTTCTCCAAAGTCAATATTTTGCAACTCCTTCTACCTATGTGAGTTCATCCATAAAAACTTGTGAAGCTAATTTCATCCAACAAAATTCTCAAAAGTTATTTCCCATGTATGTTTCTCAAAATTAAATTACTCTAACTTAGTTTAGGAATAATACTTGTGCCTCAACCTTCACAAAATTTCCATTTCTTTTGTAAGTCCCTGAATTTTTCTCATGTAACTCTCCTTCACAAAACAATATTCACCATGATTTATCAATCAAAATATTTTCATTGAAGTATCACTTATATGATAATAGATCCATTAATACAATTTTAAAAAATATATATACAAATAAGAAGGTAATAAATTATTTATAACAAAACCCCAAGATTCTCATAAGATATAATTTTCTAAAAATGTTTCATGTAACCTTACATGCAATATGACATCACATCTGTAATCCATACACAACTCCACCACCACATAGTATTCGAAAAACTCCAAATTCAGTGAGCATTGACCTAAGTTACATAAATGGATAAATACATCAAATATCACACCCTAACTTGATTAAAATATTTACACTAGTAAGAAATACCTTTTTATTTTTCAAATATCTAACATTTTCATCATAATCTAAAGTGCACTTAAAAAAATCACCGATAAATTTGGAAGACACTTCGAAATAGTACTATCCTTAAACAATTATCAATTATTATTTACTAATTCATCTTCCCATAAACCATATTTCTTAATATTAAACTCCCTCATCATATTGAAATTTCATTTAATATAGACAAAATATAAAAATTCGAGCTAAAAATCACATGGATCTAACAAGGGTCTAATACCTATGAGCTAGGTAGTCCCTGAATTCTTCTACAATTTTTTATATGTTCATGTTTAATATGATTTACAAATGTTTTTGGGTGAGTGATTATGAATTAGAATATAACTAAACCTAGGATCATTGGTTATTCAGAGGTGATTATTTTTATAGTTGGCTCCTGAGAATCAGTTGATTTTATACTTTTGATTAACAAACCATATTTTTTATAATCACATAGTAATTATTCTTTTGTAAAACAATAATGGATAATGTCCTTGTAATATGTTTTCATATTAATGGTTTACAAAATTTCCCTAATATAATTTGAAAATAGATATTTTTTTAAAATATTATTAAATAATGTATCATGCGCTCCATATATATCCATATTATAAGACAATTGTTTTTTGTATATCAGGTGCATGAGTCTCATAAGAATTAACTCCTCTCCTCATGAAGCTTACACTTGGTGAAAATTAATAAGGTTATCCATAAATATATACATTACAATAAGAATTTAACATTATTTATATGTTTTAGTGATTTATTAACTACAAATAAGTGTATAATTCTATTGATATTAAATATGTATTATTCTATTTCATGAATCACATACTTGGATGTAAAGATGAATATTTTGAATTCATAAGCTAACAAAATTGTATTATATACTGGATGTTTTGTATGTTTTTCAGTTAATTGAATGGTCAGAATTTATTTTTTCCTTTTGATATCATGGAAAAAGATATATCTTGGCTATATATCGATATGAGTGTTTCTAAACAATCCATAGTCATAGTTGTTTATAGAAAAGTTTTTTTCATAAATTAAATAATGAAAAATAAAATGTATGGTATCATAACACTTTTATATAACTAGTTTTATAAAATATAATTTGACCAAGGTATTATATAACATTGTAAAATTTTAAACAATATAATATAGTCAAACTGAGAGGTGTAAATTAGTGTTATTTTTTTTTCTAAAATCATTTCTTTTTTAACAAAACCACTTAATATTCACACTTATACAAATGTTAGGGTGAATAAATATATCTATATATACATAACAAAAAATTCTATATTCAATGTAGTAAATAAAAAAAATCATTACACTGTTTTATTTTTAGGCTTAGATTATAATGTGGGTATTTACTCATTGTGGTGATTGGGTCAATTCCATGAAACAGTTGTCCACTGTTATAATCAAGTGAATATTCATGGGGAAGGTATCTCTTGAAAAGCCTATATAGTCACCCAAGTGATTTATAATCTCCCAATTGTTTCCTTTAAACTGAAACACACCAGTTTTAAATAGGTCATCCCAACTCACTTAATTGGAGAGATCTTCAATCTGGTCTTGGATTTGAATACATCACAAATATAATATCTTTTTCCTCAATCAGAATATTTGACATCTAATAGTTGATCTCATAAATTAGCATGTATGTTGGTCACTTCATATTAACTCAATATCTATATTCTTTTTCAAGATATTTGACAAACATAATATATATATACGTAGTATTAGTTTCATCCTTTATCAAATATTTTATTCTTATTTCTTACTTTTCACATTCCTACATTGATAACTGGGTATGAAATAGTGATGCCACATTATCTACCTTCCTCCTCTAATTTTATTTTATTTATATATGAGAACTTGTATCACAGACTTTCATTAAAATTTCCCTTTCTTAAATACTTAGTATATTCAATAAAATGTGATAATTATTTCTTCTATTTACACCTTTCACCAACAAATCATTCAATTTTTTTTCTCCTTTATATTCTCAGAATCAGGAAAATACTATTTACATATTTAATATTTTTAAATTCCATGATATTATAAATTGTTATATTGTCACTATTCATTATATAATCACATAGTCCTAATACAAATTACCATGGAATATTATTCTTTATCTAAAAACTTTTCTTGACTAGTATTATACAAATATGCATCTTCTCATGTTAACTGGTCAAACGTTTCTTCATAATAATTTCACCAGATTTGTTCTTCATATATAATTTGAAATCATCATAGTTGAAATCCCAAATCCCCAAACAATATCATCTGAATTTATTTCCCTTTATTATCCTGCTTTATATACTTGAATCGTGGATCAATCACTTGTATCATGATATTTTAAACATGAAAAATATTTTATTATTTTCAGAATTTATCGACCAGAATTCTATCATTTTCATAACAAAAAAACCTTAAATAATAACTTCTATATATTAAATTTTAAAAAAAATACATAAAATATCTTTTAAAATCAGTTGAATATCCTTTATATTCAAATGATAATATTAAAAAATTTAGAAATCATCTTACACATTCCATTTATATTTTTTATATCATATAATATCTCATATATATCATAGTTGGTATGATACATTACAAAATATCCCACATTACATATCTTTTATACCATATTACATATATTTTGTACCATATATATTGTATTGTTTTTAATCCACAAGTATTACAAATCATAGTGTGATTTTTTCCATTGCCACATTTTGGCATTACAAAAAGAGAATACCTTTCTTATGATTTGAAATATCTTCTGTATCACTAAAAGAACCTTCCATTACCAAATTTAATTATGAGTGACATAAAATATCTTATATTCAAATTGGAATAACTTAAGTTTAATATATAAAACCTTACATATGATATAATGTTTGTTATATAGGAGAGTAAAAACTCCTAGTAACTTTTACCATTCTTTTTATTCATCATAGACTACTTCATACATTTCATCTTAAGAATCATAATGACCACAATGGATTCTAATATTTTTTAATATTATATAAAAAGTGATATATTTTATTCCTTTAATTAAATTCCACCCATAACATAGAATTAAAAAAATTCATTAAAATAGCTCATTAGATTTTAAAATATTATTAAGGTATCTCAAATCAATCCAATTTATCACTATTGAGATAAAATGAAAATATAATATAATAAACCACCTCAAATATATTTATCAAAACTCTTAAATAATCTTATGGTTATAAATACTATACTTCATTATTTTAATGTATTTTCACTAATACATCAATTTTCATATATTCTCAAACTCCTCCTTTGTTATTAAATATAAAAAGAGATACTCTCCATTTAAAATAGATTCCTTAATAAACTTTGTGCTTGATAATCAATGATGGATTATCATAAAATTCATTTAACTTGATTATAATATAACTCAAATATTCTCTCAAACACTTCAAAAATTTTGGTAAACAATTATCTTAACATTTATATTCCCTTATATTTCAATAAAATTTTGTATATATATAAAAATAAAATTTATACATTTGTAAACCCTTACACATTCTCATATCATCAAATTCGTCATGAAATTTAATAAATATTTAATTCCCTTAATGAATATCAAATATTTTTAGTAGGTGGATATTCAATCACTAATATTTCCTCAATTTCATGAATCTATTTAAATTTCTGAACTTTAATAATTAGATATTTTATTTATTACATCCCGAAATCCATATATCCAATGACAACAAAATTCCAAAAAACATTCCCAAAACTAATGAAAGTATTGAAATATTAATCTTCATTTATAACATATTAATAGACATTTTTCAACATATAAAATAAAATAAAATCATAAAATAATAATAAAATCTCCAAGTTATTTCTTGAAAATTCAATATCTTCACTCATTGTTCCCTTCAGCATCACCCAACTTCACAATATATTAACATTAATTTTCAATCAAATATAGATGAAAAATATAGGACTCTTTATTATAACACCATTGGATATTGTAATGTATCCCTTTAGAATTTTTTTTCAATTCCCACTTTTAATTCAAATGTCAATTTCATACTCCTGTCATTAAAAATAAATTAAATCATGAATTTGGAAATTCAAACACATCCCATGCTTCAATGAGGATAAAAAAAATAACCCTATCCCCCTATTTAAAATAGGATTCACTTGAGAGAAATATGGCATCACATTTATATGTGAAATTATCCATAAATTAGTCAACTCTAAGTCTACATGAGATATCTTAGTATAGAAAACAATAGTGATTAATCTTGTTATCAATGTTATCTATAAAACTATTTTTAATATGATACCAAGTCAAATTTATATTTTTAGGGTCTATTAAAGAATATTTTCAACTAACCTATCATCTAACATCAATTTACAAATAAAATAAAAAAAATTATTTGGAATCATATGTCCTTCCATTCATTATCAATTTCATTCATTGAAAAATAGGCCTCTTTACATTAATTTCATAATTGATCTTTTATATAAGGGGAAAATAATATAAAAAGCATACTACCATAAATAATGGATTTCTCTAATTTTATAAAAAATCCATCATCACATAAAATTATTCCTTTAATATTTATTATCCTATCAACTCCCCTTTTGTGGATACACACCATTAATATTCATCATGGAAAGTCTTCTTTTTAATATAACTCAAACATATCAAATGTGATACCTACTTAAGTATTATAAAGAGTCATTAAGATATCAATTGAAGCTATACACGATAGAAAATGCTATGTATTTTATGACAATATCCCTATTTTCCTATAATTATATCACCTTCGATCCCCTGTATAAAAAAATCATAGAGATAGGGGAATAATGTTTCTTTCCATTTTCTTATTAATGAGAACAAAAAAACTGTGATCTTTTTTCCAACCAAGAAACCCTATTCTTTTCAAATTAATATTTATAATATGTATTGATGAATGATCCTAATTTTATTTTCTAAACTAAAGAATTTATTAGTAGAATATTCCTCATGTACTCTTCAAATTTCTCCATATATAGAATAAGAATTTTAACATCATTCATAAAAGAAATTTTATTTTTTTACCACCTATATGTCATTTTCCATTACTATTTAGAATTAGAAAACATTCATGAATTATTTTTAAACCTATCCAGATTGCTTAAATTTTCAACATGGTTTCTTTATAATCATTGACTCGCCACTTCATGTGTACTACAGTAATTCCTCTTTAGAGATATATTCCATAAAATAAATCTTTTCATTGGTTTCTTAGAATATTTCACTTATTCAAAAAATTATTACTATAATAATTTTATTCATCGAACATTTATAATGTTATATGATGCAGTTTTTTCTGACACAGTAAAAGAATCTCTTCTTTGGTGTAAAATCCTTCTCAAAATTCTTCTTGGATGTGATTTTTTCAACACATTTGTTTTATTTAAATCCAAATTTTTTACTTATTTGTTATTTTTCTTCTCCAAATGTTCATATCATATGGTCTTCATCCAATTACAACATGGTGTGCCTTATTTGTTGATGTATACCACCATTTTTCATCATTGTGACCACGTTCATTACAATTTCCACAAAATGTTTCAACACATTGAAACATATTTGATGCGAATGTATTTCACTTTTTTCTATATTCTATACTTTTGAAAAATTTGATTTTTCTTGTTCCCATATTTTCCCCTATTATTATATTCATTTTATAATATTAATAAATTTTCATATTATTCCAACTCTCAATGCCATTTTATATGAATCTTCACCACTTACAACATAAGCCAATAAACCTCATTATGTTGTGTTTAGCTGTAATATAGCAAGATTTGTTCACTCTTTATTTATATAAAAAATGTATTTTCATTGGGGTTTAATTTGGGGATCCATTATATTTTAACATGATTATATAAAAAAAGATATTTTAGTGTCTTTATCACACATATTATCTACCCATACTAGTCTAAAATTTAATTTTTAACATGTGATAGAGTATTAGAGAATGTTAGTAAAAAATATGGATAAATGGTTATATACATCATTGAAATTATTATATATTGATATTTAGAAGATATAAAGCCCTAATTTCTAGTAATGTGAGACATTTTAATGATAAAACTCTTTTACAAATCATTTAATCAATTCCTCCATTTCCCATCATCTAGGGAAGATTCATCTTGGATGATTTATAGGCTTATAAAATTGACCTCCCTCTCAAAAAAAAGTAATACTTAGAATCGTGTTTTGATCTTTATGATATTTTATCCAATTTTCACATCCATTTCACTATATATCCATCTAATATTCATGAATATTGATTTCTTATTACAAAGAATTTTTACTAATATGATAAATAATTAATATTTCTTAATATTCACCATATCTTTTTTAATTTTATTCCAATGCAAGGATCACATTATCATAAGAATTTATTATATACACATCCTCATAAATTATTTTCTTGAAATAATATTCATCTACGTTATTTTTTCTCTTATAGAAGACTAAAAAGTTTTTTCAGTGGATTCCTTATACAAGATAAGAGTTTTATAATTCTAAAAAATATCAATAAATGTTTTCTCCATTGAATTTACATCTAATGAGAGCTACGTTTTCTCATCCTATATCCCCTTTATGAACATGATAAAATCAGTGAAAAATTGAACAAGGGATTGTTTCATATAATCCATTATTATAAGTAAAAAGTATCACATTATACAATATTGTCAGACTCTTCAGAACATTAATTTGATCAATCAAGAATATAGTTCAATTTTTTTTCAATTTAACTACCTCATTAATTAATGTTATTTAGTGGAAAAAAAATTTACATTGAAATATATTTAATTTATTTTCTTTTTTCATTTTCTAGTTCATCAATGTTCTTATCTGGCCCATCTATGTTTGTATTGAAAAGAATGAAAAATTTATTTTTCATCTAAGATGACTCAAAACCTAATTCAAACCTGAACTTAAAATATGATAGATAAATGAAATAAGGAAAAATAAATATAATCATATGGAACTTATATTAGCTCCAACACCAGTTAAATTCCCTAGTAAGATTATTTAATCATACTAAATGGGAGATTGAATTAGTGTGATCTAATTTTAAAAAATTCTTTTCTCTACCAAAATCCCTAGTAATATCTGATCTTATATGCATGTTATAGTTAATGGATCTTCTTATCAGTTTCCATCACATCACATAATAACCAATATATTAAATAAGGAATAGATGTAGCAAATTTTATTTTTAAAATATTTAATACCAATTTGGGTGTCCACTCCTTATTGATTTTAGGTCGAGTCTGAGACATAGATAGACACAATTATAATCAAGTGAATACATATGGTGATAGTTTCATCCTTTACCCCATGGATTTTTATTAAAAATATTTCATAATGTCTTGTCTAATTTACCATGTCATAATTTATTTATTTGTAATATCTACCACAAGTTTATATTTAGTTCAACCAACTAATTAAATGAAAATGATCTTTAATCTTATATAGGTTAGAACTATACCATAATGATAAGATATACTTTCTCATTTAGTGACTTCAATATCCAAAAGGTGATTGACTATAGTAGCATGAATGTCGGTATCTTCATCTCAACTTAATCAAACTCTTCTTCTATAAGTGTCTTAACACATAGAATATATATTTTTGTTAAAAAAATTACATCATTAATTTTTTTTATTCTTCTTTCTTACCTTCTTTTCTTCCCATGATGATAATTGGGTATATATTTTTAGAACCTCTTAGACATCCTATATATTCTATTATTATTCTTTAATAAAAATATATGCAATCACTAAATATTATCATCATATCTCTTTCTTCATAACTCAAGATTATAAACTAAATATAATATTATTATATTCCCTCTATACCATTCACCACAATATAATTTAATTATTTATCTATCTTATATTCTCTTAATCATGTTAATATTATTTCCATATATCAAATATAGAAATTCAATGATATTAAAAACAATGATCTTATTAATATCTTCAATAGGATCAAATTTTATTACTTATCATGTCACAAACATGACTTATTTTAAAATTATTTTTTATTTAATTTCCATTCTTGCATTATTTTTTGTGTTTCCCATGAATTTTGGTGGAAATGGTAGGTTTTCAAAATTGGGGCCAAACGGTTAGCCAATTTCCAGATTTAAAAATAAATATTGTTTCTTTTATAACTATTTATTTTTTATATATTTGCCACCCATTACACCTCCTATATGGACTCCTATTACCTATTAACACCACCATATCAATTTGAACCCTTTAGGAATCCATAATAATGGTTGATTGAGGTTTTTATATAAGGAATTGGGCAAGTCTAGAAGCCCATTTTTAGTTTTCTTAAAAACATTGTTTATTTAATATCTTATTCAAATATTGTTATTTTTTAGTGATTACACATCCCAAACGAATACAAAAGACCTATGAGGGACCCTATATTCATTTTTACCTCTTTGGATCTCATTTTCTTCATAGATTAGGTCGAAACCTCTCTAAATTTCTCAATTCATTTAGATTTAAAATGGTAACTTGTTTCCTTCATAACTCCCTCAATGTTTACTCTATTTTTGAAATTTCAGTTCTCAATTGACCTTATCAAAATTATTCACATCTTAAATTTATTTTTTTCTATTTTAGAATTAATCTACTGGAGTATTTTGGGCCATTTCATCAATATTACTCAATTAAGTGGGTCTCCTTCCTTCTTCTTTCAATTTTCTCAGGGTTTCATTAAAGTTTTGTTGCATTTCTTCCCATATTATTGAATTTACTTATGTCCAAAAAATAGGGTTTTGAACCTAGGGTTTGATCCTTAGTTTTTTTCTTCTTATTCTTCTGGTTTAAGGCTTGATCTAAGTCTTTTGTGGTGTGGCTGTGGTGCGGTTGAATTTTCGCACAAAGATTCAAGGGTTTTAACATTTGGGGAAGGTGATTCCATGAGTAATCAATGATAGATGAGTTATTATTGTAGAATTTAGGTTTTTAGAAGACTTGTTATCCATTATACTTGATGAGAAATATGGGTTTGTTGACATTTGTTAGGAAAGTTATTTTTAGCTAACAATTTTATGTTAAATTGGGTGTTTTGCACGTCTATTCTATATTATACCAATTCGATTTGTTTTCTAACTCATGTAATGGGTTTATAGAAATGTTTTGGATGCTGAAAACTTTTTTTTGAGAATATGGGTATTCTTATTGTGTTAAAAGTGGAATTTTAAATGGATTTTGTGTGTAAAGCATTGATAAATTTTGTGAATTTGTTTTATTGAAATTCTAAAGTTTTTATAGAGTGGTGTAAGTGAAAAAAATGTGTAGCTATTGTTCTGAGTTTATTATGACTATAACTGATGTTTTTATGTGATAATGGATTTTGGAATCATGAGATAATGGTTTGAGCACAAAGGGGGAAGCCTGGGTTCCTAGGAGGGCAGAAATGTACTTGTAAGCTAGTGATCTAGATGGGTTTTGTCCCTATTTCACTGAGAAAAATGGATAATGACAACACTGAAAAAACTAAATTGATGATTATTAGGGACCAATATTTTATGGTTATTTTCACTATTAGTGGATTGTGCATGAGACTGGATTTTTATATGGTTACTTTACACCGAGGTATGAGGTACACGGGGCCCAAGACCAACTAGTGCCAAGGGGTGTTCCCGAGATTAGTGATCATTGGATCTTGTGTATTTATCTTTATCATATGGTTATTATTTCTGGAAAATATAGTATCTTTAATGTTTTATTGATATATGGTCTTTCATATAGATTTTACTTGATAATTTATTTACATTTGAAAGTTTCATTCTTTAATTTTTTTTTCCAATTCTTCTTATTTATCAAAAATGGAATGCTTTTTATCTTGTATTGATTACTATATGAATTATCTTGGTGGTATACAATAGGTATTAGGATAACACCATACTTAAACCCCTTGGGTGTAACTAGAGTTGTTCATGTTTGACATAGTTAAAGGAAAGGCTTTGGGTGATGGCAGTTTGGGTTGTTAGTTCCCTTCCATGGTAAATCGTTGTAGAGATGGCTCATGGGTGATGAACCCTTGTCATTTGGAGTCCTTGGATATGTTTTTCGGCTATTTGATTGTGTTTTTGGACCTCCTTTATTGTCTTTAAACCTATGTATTCCGTTCTGGATTTTTCTTAAGTCTTGTTTGGCATGAATTTTTAGATTCAATTTATCGAATGTTTTTGATGTTTTATGTATCCATATTTGGGTAAATCTTTCCAAAACCAAAATAAATGATACCTGGGAACTTGTACCATCTCGTGGGGATAGGAAATGCCCTTTGGGCCTTTTCATGAGCTAGTTTTGGCGCCGGTTTTGATGGTGACCAGATTTTGTTCCTGTCAAAATTTTAACAGAGATGGTTTTTGTTTTTGGGTTATATTATTATTTTGGAATGGGTCGGGATAAACTGAAGCTAGGATTGTTGGGACTCATAGTTTTGGTCAGGATTAAGGTTCTTGGCCCACACCACTCTTAGAAGACCTTGAGTCACCATGGTAAATTGGAATTTTTATTTGAATTCACTTCTAGGTGAGACGTGTGGGTTACAGACTACATGTGGACATCAAGTGGGGGGGGGGGTGAAGTAGTGGTTTATTCTAATGTTTTAATGTTTTGGATTCATTATATTTTATTATATTAATGGAAATTTCTCAGAAATTGTTTATTGATTTGGTTTCTAGTGACTATTTTCTTTTGTAGCAACATGGCTCCCGGAAAAGCTCGCATGAACCCACAAGATGCTTCCAGAGAGAGTTCTCCCACACCACTTTATCAGAGGTTAGTCGAGGCTATAATTTGAGTTGTCCATGATTTGAGACAGGGACCAAATCATGTTCCCATTTCTGTTAGGGAATAATATAAGATTCCAAGAAAATATAAATATCAGGCATTTTTAAAAAACAAGCCTCCTAATTTTTGATGCAGCATAGAACCCCAAGATGTAGAGGAATGGATCAAGGATATTGAGTGCATGTTTGAGTTCTTGGATACACCTGAAGAGATCAGGATGAAGTGAACATTTTTTTGTTAGAGGGTCCCTGCCGCAGGTTGTGGGAATTGATACTTTAAATTGGGAAGAATGAGAAGATGGACTGGGGAGATTTCAAGGCCGTCGTCAATGAACAATACTACCGTGAGGTCTTGGCATATTCTAGGCCCCGAGAGTTCATAAATCCTATTCAGGGGGATCTATCTATAATGGAGTATGACAACCTTTTTTCTTATCTAGTTTGGTATGCTCTTGAAATCATTTCTAATGATCAGGTGATGGACCAAAGTATTTAGAAAGGCTTGAGATCAAGGATATACTCCCACGTTTTCTTATTCAAGCTGGGGAAATATACTAGGGTTGTTGACTGAGAGTGTATGGTGGAGATTTACCATAAAGGCAGGGCTGGTTTCACTAGGTCAGTATTAGTAGTGTTCAATGGAATCTCTATAGAAAAGAAAAGAAAGTAGGGGGAATAGGTGAAAAAGGGAGGTGGTAGTTTAGGACACTCTTCCAGGTAGTTTTTGTCTGTGGTTTCTGATGCAAGACCGATCATGTTCCACCAGTGTGGGAGGCTGGGAAACATTTTACCAGAATGCACTCTTCCTCCAAATCCCTATTACCAAATTAGAGGTTTGGGTCACTTGCAGCGGTTTTGCAGGGTGGCACGTCCACTTCTGAGTGGGGTAGGTTCAGTGGATTCAAGAGGAGTGCCAGCACCATCAGATCCATCGAGGATGGGGGCATCTTGATTTGGTGGTCGTGGTGGTAGGGCTGGGTCATCTTATAGGCAGATCCAGTTTAAGGTAAAACCATAGACTAGCGGTCATCCTCAGGCAGAGACCATACATCTCCATGTAGTAGATCTGGCACCAGTAGGATCAGAGGCGTGATTGTCGACAGTTCGAGGTACCATTTTGATTCATCTTCTATATATTATTCTATTTTTGATACT
Organism: Viscum album; assembly: GCA_963277665.1. Classification (NCBI taxonomy): domain Eukaryota; kingdom Viridiplantae; phylum Streptophyta; class Magnoliopsida; order Santalales; family Viscaceae; genus Viscum; species Viscum album. Next base: position 1,409,284,614 of record OY728135.1, read on the forward strand.
GGTTCCTCTATTTCATTCATTTTTTCACATTTTGTGGTCACACTTAATTTTTCAACCGAGTTGATGTCTTTTACGATGGAGTTGGTGACGTCGTTGGGAAAGAAGAAGAAGTAGGATATTAGGTGACCGTCGTGTGCGCTCTTCATGTTAGGGTTTGAAATGGAATGGTACCTCTTGGTCCTAGATATGGATATTTTTGATGTGATACTTATCAATTATTGACTAGAACAATTCAAAGATAACATCGATTTATACTGGCAGAGAGTGAGTTTCACGACACCTGATGGGAGTTGTCAGGTTTTTCGTGGAGAATGGGATCCTCGGTCAGGTCGTGCATGAACTCCAGTCCCAAATATGGGAAGTCTTATATTCTTTTTATCATTGCTTGTGCTAGAATAAGATGGTCTTTACACTGAATGTTCACTACCTCATAGAGTGAATGAGTTTCCAGAGGTATTCCCAGATAAATTTTTAGGATTTTCCCCAGAGAAGGATGTGGAGTTCTCGATTGATCTGGTGCCAGGAACAGAACCGATATCTCTTATCTCATATTGTATGGAACCCACCAAGATTAGGGAGTTAAATATATAGCTAGAAGACATATAATCCAAATGATTCATTCACCTGATCATCTCTCCTTGGGAAGCTCCTGTGTTGTTCGCAAAAAAGGATGATGGATCCCTCTGGCTGTGCATTGACTACTAGAAACTGAATAAAGTAAAAATTAAGAACAAATACCCTTTACCCCGAATTGATGATTAGTAAAATTAGTTGAAGTGGGGAAATTGGTTCTAAAAAATAGACCTTCATTTTGAATACCATCAACTTAGGGTGAAATAGGAAGATATCCCAAAGACAGCCTTTTGAAGTAGGTACGACCACTCTGAGTATTTGTTCATGCCCTTCAGATTGACCAATGCTCTAGTGGTCTTTATGGAACTCATGAATAGGGTGTTCCACTAGTATCTCGATTCCTTCATTGTGGTGTACGTGGATGACATTCTAGTATACTATAGATCTAAAGAGGAGCACGAACATCACTTGAGGATAATTCTGGGCACTTTGTGGGATCACCCCCTCTATAAAATGTTGTCAAAGTGCAATTTATGGATCAATGAGGTGAAATTTCAAGGTCATGGGATCTCATATAATGGGGTTTTGGTTGAAACTGAGAAGATTAGTGCAGTTATGTCATCAGAGCATCCATAGAATGTGTTCGAGATTAGAAGTTTCCTTTTCCTGGATGGCTATTACATGCAGTTTGTTCATGATTTGTCTTGGCTTGCTTCACTGATGACTGTGCTCACCCGGAAAGGGGTGAAGTTTGTATGGGGCCCAGAATGTTAGGCATCGTTCAGGAATCTAAAGAGTCAGTTGAATACCAGCCTCATTCTGATTTTTCTAGAGGCTGGAAAGGGGTATGTTTTATATTGTGATGCTTCAGGTATGGGTCCTCAGTGAGTGATTATGTAGAATGATCATGTGGTAACGTATGGCTCTCACCAAATTAGACCACATGAAAAGAACTACCCAAACCATGAATTAGATATAGAAAAAGTGATTCACACTTTGAGGACTTGGCATCAATAACTCTTTAGAAAGAAGTTTGTGGTCTTCTATGATCACAAAAGTAAGGCCTATATCTTTTCGCAGAAGGACTTCAATCTGAGGCAACACCACTGGATAAAGTACTTGTAGGTGTTTGACATAGACATTGTTTATACTCTAGGAAAGGGAAATGTTGTGGCAGATTATTTGAGTAGAAAGGTAACGGTGCAGGCCTTGAGGAAGTCCAGTGATGAGTGGACTTTGATGGGGCTCTTTGCTCAAATGCATGTGGAGGCCAAGGAGATAAATAAGGGTACCTTCTTGGAAAACATTCAGTTGACACCTTATCTATTAGAGTTGATTAAGTGGGAACAACCTAGTGATGATATTTTTCAATGGTCAAAGAAGTTTCTTCATGGTGGGGAGACATCTTCTGATTGGTCGTCGTTTCCTAACGGTATCCTATGCTTCAAGGGCTGTTCAGTGGTACCATTATCTCTTTGGAAGGTGGTAATGTAGGATAGCCACCAGTCTCAGTGGGATATTCATACAGGTTCCACAAAGATGTATTATGAGGTCTGTTAGTAGTTTTAGTAGCCTGGTATGAGATGAGACATCACAGACTTCATGTTGAGATGCTACCCATTCCAGCGGGTGAAAGTGAAGCATCAACGACCCTCCGATTTTCTCTAATCATTACCCATTACTACCTGGAAGTGGGAAGAGGTCACCATGGACTTTATTATTTTCTTTCCTCATACACCACCAAGTAATAATTCCATTTTGGTGGTGATTTATCATCTTACCAAATCATCCCACTTCATTTTGATCAAAGATACAGCTAAAGTGGATGAGTTTTTCCGTTTGTGTCTTCAAGAGGTGGTAAGGCTCCATGGTGTTCCATCAGTAGTTTTATCAAATAGAGACCCTAGTTTCACTTCTCAGTTTTGGGATGGACTTTTGTTGGCCTTGAGGCCTCATATTAATATGAGCACGACATACCTCCCACAAACGGATGGTCAGATAGAGCGGGCAAATCAAATTTTGGAGGACATGCTCTGTGCATGTGTTTTGGACTTTGGAGGTTCCTGGGATAGCCATTTGGGATTGGTTGAGCTTTCTAATAATAATATTTACCAATCCTCTATTCTAATGGATCCTTTTGAGGCACTCTATGGTCAGCCTTGTTGGTCCCCCTGTGTTGGGTTGTTGTAGGTGAGACATCACTATTGGGGCCGAGTCTTGTGCAGGAGACATCTGATAAGGTCAAGTTGATTTGGAATCTCTTATTGATAGCTAAAAGTCACTATAAATCATATTCATACCAGAGGCATTGGGACCTAACATTTTTTTGTGGGTGATAGGGTATTCTTGAAAGTGTCCCCTCGTTTGGGCCATTGTCAATTGGGAAAGCAAGGGAAGCTGATGCCACAATATGCCTGACCTTTTGAGATCACTGAGCGTACTGGTAAGGTGTCATATAGTTTGGCCTTTCCTACTCAGTTTATATCTATCCATGATGTCTTTCATGTCTCGTAGTTAATGAAATGAAACCCGAATCCATCCCATGTATTGAATAGGGAGGAGTTCGATATAGAGAACAATTTATCTTTTGTTGAGTGACAGGTGCAGATAGTGGACTTACAATAAAATGTGATTTGGGGAAAGTGTATTCCCTTAGTTCGGGTTATTTGACAGCATGGAAATGATACACATGAGACATGGGAGAAAAATTTAGGGATCAAGGAAGAGTACCCGTTCCTATTTTCTGATGAAGCTTTAGGTTGACTTTCAGGGACAAAAAGTTTTCATGGTGGAAAGAATTATGACATAAATGACGTATTTTAATTGTATATTTCATTTAGTTTTCTTTATTTTATTTTTTTTGGTGTTTTCCAAGCATTTTGGAGGAAATGGTATGTTTTCAATATTTGGGCCAAACCGTGACCCCATTTCCTGATTTAAAAATAAATTTTGTTTCATTTATAAATATTTCATTTTTCAAAACATTTCACCCATTACACCTCCAACATGGCCTCCCATAATCAATTAAAGACACCATATCAATTTTTACCCTTTAGGAATCCATAATAATGGTGGATTTGGATTTTTGTACAAATAATTGGCCCAGCTCAGAAGCCCATTTCTAGTTTTATTAGTTTTTTTATTTAATGTCTTATTTAAATTTTATTATTTTTTTGGTGATTCCACCTCCCACTCGAAGAGAAAAGACCTAGGAGGGCCCCCATATTTGTATATCCCTATTTGGAGATCATTTGTATCACAAATTATGTCGAAAATCTTCTACCTCTCGCAATTTGCCCTGATTTAAAAAGGTAACTTGTTTCCTTTATAACTCCCTCAATTCTTACTATTTTCCCCCCATTTCAGTTCTCAATTTACCTTCTCTAACTTATTCAAAAATAAATTACATTTTTGTCTATTTTAAAATTCATATACTATTTTATTTATGGCGATTTATTCAAGATCTCTCAAGTAAATGGGCCTCCTTCCTTTTTTGTTAAATTTTCTTAGGGTTTCATTCAATTTACATAGGGTTTATTACCCTATTCTTGAAGTTAAATGTGTCCAAGAACTAAGGTTCTTGAAATAGGGTTTTATCCTTGGTTTCTTGGTCCATTTTTCTAGTTTTAGGCTTCATCTAAGTCCCTTGTGGCACAACGGTGGTGGGGTTGTATTTTTTGCACAAAGATTCAAGGGTTTTAACATTTGTGGTAGGTGATTCCATGTGTAATCAATACTATATGAGTTATTATTTCTGAATCTCTATTTTTATCAGACTTATTAGTCATTATCCTTGTTGAAAAATATTATTTTGATGATGTTTGATAAGAAAATGTTTTATAGGTATCGAATTTGAGTTAAATTGGGTGTTTTACATGTATATTTTATATTATGCCAATTGGGATTGTTTTCTAACTCTTGTAATGGGTTTATGGAAATTTTTTGGATGCAGAAAATCTTGTTTTGGTGAATATGGGTATTCCCATTATTTTAAAAGTGGTCTTTTGAATTGTTTTTGTGTGTAAATCATTGTTAAATTTTGTGAAGTCATTTTATTGATATCCTAAATGTATTATTGAGTGGTTTACGTGGTTAAAAACATGTGTAGATACAGTTCTAATTTTATTATGACAAGAACTAATGTTTTAATGTGGTAATGGATTTTGGTACCATGATATAATGGTTTTAGCACAAAGGGGGAAGCCCGAGTTCCTATGAGGGCGAATATGTACTAGTATGCTAGTGATCCAGATGAGTTTTTTCCATATTTCAATGAGAAAAATGGACAACGACAACACTAAAAAAATAAATTTATGATTATTGGGGACTACTATGTTATGGGTATTTTCACTACTAGTGGCTCGTGCGTGAGAATGTATTTTTCTATGGTTACTTTACAACGAGGTATGAGGTACATGGGGCCCGAGACCAACCAATGCCTAGGGGTGTTACTGAAATTAGTGCTCATTGAATCTTGTGTATTTATTTTTGGAATATGGTGGTTTTTATGGAAAATAAATTATCCTATATGTTTAATTTATATGCGGCCTTTATGGAAAATTCCCTTGAAAAACTATTTACATTTGAAAGTTTCATTCTTTATAAATTATTTCCACCACCTCCTATTTATAAAAAATGGCTTGTTTTTTATCTTGTATTTATTACTCTATAGAATATCTTGGTGATATCCTATTGGGATTAGTATCACACCCTAATTACACCCATTGAGTGTAAGTAGACTTTGTCATGTTTGACATAGGTAATGGAAAGGATTTGGGTGATGGTTGTTCAGTTTGTGAGTTACCTTCCATGGTGCGACATTATGGAGACGACTCATGGGTGATGACCCCTTATCATGTGCAGTCCTTGGGGATGTTTTTATTCTATTTCCTTGTGTATTTAGAAATATTGTATTGTATTTAAACCTATGTATTCAGTTCTGGATTTTTTTAAGTCTTTTTTGGCATGAATTTTCCGATTCAGTTTATCGAATGTTTTTTATGTTTTATGTGACCATATTCGGGTAAATCATTCCCAAACCTAATAAAATGATACTCAGGAACATGTGAAAGCCCGTGGGGATAGGTAATTCCCTTAGGGATTTGTCACATTCATGGTTTGGATCTGATTTTGATGGCGATCAGATTTGGTTTGTGACATACCATGTTGTCGTAGTTATTATTCCAGAAGTACACCTAATAATATTTAAACTTATTAAACATTATTTCGCAATAATTTCACTGAATTTTATCTCCATTAATTATTTAAAATCATAGAATTACCACACTAATTTCTACTCAATTCAGTCACATTTATTCTACTTCTATCTTAGGTTAAACATGGCTCAATCAGTAGCATCGTGATATTTCATCCATAAAAAGTAGATCATCATAATCTAATTTAGATCTCTAGAAGCCTCAAATTTTCTAAACAAGAAAATATTTATAGGAAATGAAATATAAATCATTTAACTTTAGTAATCTGAAATATATAACTCATTCTCTAGAATATAATCTATATACTATTAATAATCCTATTCATTCTTAATAGAAACATGAGAATATATATATATATAAATCTTAATTAAAAGATAATATATATTAAATACCTCACTTGGTATGTTAATTTTCCAAATTTATATTTTAAAATATCATGAATCATATATATGTTAGATTATGTATGTTCCAAATATGATATATTTCATAATGTTGTTTTTTCCCTTTTTCTCATTTTAGTATTCTATTTCTTGAATATCATCAGTATTCTCCAAAATTTCATATGTATAAATATAAGATATTTATTTTACCAAATCCCTAAAATATATTCAAAAAATATATTAATTTTTCACTAGGGTGTTTCATTAATAAAAATGTTTTTAAAATATAAATATATTACATATAATAGTGTAAATTTATAGGAACATTACCATTTATTTAGCATCAACTTTGAGTATTTCTTATATATCATCCTGAAAATCATACATGTGATAATTGTTTTCATCAATTTTCTAATACTATATTATGAGGGATGTTCCATATGAATTTCCTAAATTTTCACCTCTAAATCATATTTCAAGAAGACGTTCAATAAACCATAAATCCACTCAACACATTCAAAAGGAATCTCCAAATACTCCATTTAGTCTTAGAACAACTCAAATGAATTTACTATTATTTCAAAACTTTCAAAATCTATTCATCATAATTAAAAATTCCTTTTGTACAATATAAAAACAATTAATGAGTTTAAATTTATTTCAATTAACTAATAAATTATAATCAATTCCAAAATTCATCCTTCTCTAGTAAATATCCATCATATCCTATTTATTTATCATAAAATCCATAATGTTATTAGTACATGATAATCTAAAAATGGATTCTCATAAACATATACTATATTGATTCTTCTCTATCATATCCACCCCATCAACCACTTCAAGAAGTTAGTATAAATAATTCTCTAAAATTCTCTTATAAATTTTATTTGAATAATTGTTTGTATATATAAATACTCATTAGATTTAATGTTATGTGAACCCTCACAATTATCTTCTATTCTTATCATAATTACATCTATCTTTAGTTTTTCCTAAACATAAATAGAATATGTAGTATATAGTAATTAAATCAAAAAAAATTAAAAAAAATTCATGAACCCTGTAAAATCTAAACAGTACATTAATAAAACATGTTATATGAAACTTCTTGAATTTGTATGTCCATGTACTACAAGAAGTAGTAGACCATTACCATTATTTTTAAAACATCTCAATTATTAACATCATTTTTAAAATGTTAATGGATCTTCCCAAATATTTATAATGGTAATAATTAAGTAAAATAATCATTAAAACAATAAGATGCATCTGAAACATTCAACATTTTAATTAGTTGGTCACTCCTTTATCACCCAAATTCATGACATATTGACTTTAGTTACATTTATATACTAAAAAATACAACAGTCACCATATAATACAATTTATATACATCACATGGTGGCATTCATAAAAAAATGTTTCATTTTCTACACAAAATTTTTACTCAATGGGTTTAATGACATGTTTCTAAAAACCAATATATGGCATCATATAAGTTTTACCTATTCACATGGAGAAAGGGGAGTGGAGGTTCATTCACTACATTTATCTAGAATCTCATTAAAAAATATTAAATGTATGTTTAAAAACTAAATTTATTCCAAACTAGTGAAATGATATTTATTCGAGTTATGTTGATAATAAAATTAAATAAGGATATATTTGTGTTCAAAATAAATGATTTTAATTTATTTAGCTTTTTATTTATTATAAAATTAAGGATAATTTATTTATATACTTATAGAATAATTTAAAATAATTATTTTATTCAAGTATTGTGAATATATATAAATAAATATTTATTTTCAAGTTTAATGAATATAATATTTAATTTGTTGTATAAAATAATTATTTTATTATTTGATGACTTTTAATTTTTTAGGAGGATTCAGATGAAGTTAATGATCTAATTAGATATTTTCTAAAATTATCTAAATATATGATCATTCATTTAAAGATTATTTTTAGATCATTATAGTCCTCCTAAAATAGTAATTCTTATTATTAAATTGCATTAACAAGGCTAATGTATTTTAATTTCATTTTTATAAATAATTATATATTTAAGAAATGATATTGAAATATTATATTTCACCTAAAAAATTATTTTTTCATTGTTAATATTATTAAATAGATGGGTGAATTGGGTTTTTCATGTAAAATAAAATACTAATTATTTTCTTCTTACATAAGTAAAAGACTCGATGGAACATTCATGTGGTTTAAATTAGAAAAATATAACAAATGCCTATTTTATTAATTTTGACACTATAAACAGCATGAATATGATGGTTATCGAGATAAAGTGTAATTTTAAACTAAATTTAACAATCGAATTCTAGAGAAATAATTAATTTGAATCTTCCTCCATGTATCAGATTTTATAGAGATAAAGTAAGAGATCCTTGATAATAATAAAGATAAATTATGTAATGAAATGTTTCTTATTGCACATACAACTAGGAGAACAAGAACCTCATTCAAATTTGTTTTATTCATGTGTGTATATTTCTAGTGGGATCCTACCTTTGATTATAAAGAAAAATCATCACAATTGGTGACCAGGTTAGTGAAAACAATGACCAGTGAGATTGAAATCAAAAATAAAATAATGAATGTACTTATATTAATTAAATAATTACTTCTAAATTATGTCTGGGTTTCTAATTAAAGGTTTCAAGTACATTTAATTGAGTTTAAATAGAGAAATTGTAAATATAAATCATGTCACATCTCTTTTATTGCATCATATAACATTCAATTGTTTTCAGTCACACTGATTTATAGTTATTATTTTCATTTGATTTATTAAAATTCATTTATTCTAGTTTTATTTCTAATGGTAAAGACCAAAAATGAATATGAGTTTTGATGATCAATAATGGATTATAGAGAATATGTTTTTCAAATCATAAGATCATGTTTATTTTAATTATTGTTATATATTATTAAATTTTCATAAAAAAATAAAATAAAATAATGGTGAATTTTAATAGGTTGAAGAGGGTTTCATTTTTTTCAACATTTTTAGTGAATTTAAAATATATATGTGATTAATATATATATATATATATATATTAGTGTGTATTTTTATCTTTTTATATATTATTTTCTATATAATATAAGTATAAAATAAAACCCCAAAAAGGGGGATGTAAATTCCCCCTACTCTTTAAATATTCAATTCAAACCCCCCATGAATGGGGTATGGCATTTTGTTTTAAAAAATATGTTTTCCAAAAGGGATGTATTATGGAAACACATGACCAGAACCCAACTCTGATTTACATATAATATATATATATAGTCTTATGTATCTATATTTTTTGAAATCCTAAAAATTCCAAAAATTATTGAAGTAAATATTAGGAGTTATAAAAGAGAATTTTGACTATAATTGGAACCATAAAAATAACTAAAATTAATATATTAATTTTCATTATTTAATTTCCATAAATGTGTAAATTATTATTCTAGTCATTATGAATATTTATTTCATCTTCAGTGAATATGAGCTGGATTGACCTGTATATATTTTGATTTATTTAATAAATATAATATATTTATCACATGGTTTAAAATTTTAAAAAAATATTATTGAATTATCATATTAAGACTTTTTTAGTGTCTAACTCGCATCATTAAAATTTTATAAGGGAATTTGTGTCCATATTTAATTATAAAATATAATTCTTCCAACTCAAGTTCTCTAGACCTAATTTTGAGTATGTGAGTTTAAATATTGAGATTACTTGATGAGGCCTTTCATGTGATAAACCAAAGATAGATACAAAATAGGTGGAATATAGAATCGTAATGGATACTATAACTCTAGCTAAGTTAAGCCTAAATTGGTTATTTCTTATGCTTTCTAACTTTTATTATCATCTCCTGATATAAGAAATATGAGATTATGCTGATATCCAATTCACATATTTATTATACTTTATTTGTGCATGTTTATTAATTTACTTATGGAATTCATGCTTAATTTAGTAAATTAATTATACATAATATCATATAATAAATAAATTATTGATCATTATAGATAATGTAAGTTGGTATTTATTTTATCATGTATAATTTATTAAATTCATATGTTCTCAAATAAAACAATTAACAAGTATACAAAGTATTTAATAATGATATCTTAAAAAATAATATTTTATTTGAGAAAAATTTGTTAACTATTTTATCACACATGGTCAATTATATATATATAAAATTTTTACATAAATTTTTAACAAGAATGTGAATAATAAAATAAGTATTCTTATGTGTATGTAAAAAACATAAGTCCAAATAAAATATAATGTTATTTATCACCTTTCCATATTTGAGTTAGGATGGATCCATAGTACAAATTTTCATTTTGTAAACATTTGAGAGAGTATCCAATTATTGGGGAGTCCATATAAATATTGTGGAATTAATTTTACAAATAGATATTGTCATTATTATATATATTTTAGTTAATATAATTTAGAGGTACGTGGTGAGAAAACCCAAATATATGGTTTCAGGTTTGGGGTGTCCACTCAACACATCATGGAATAATGAGTTAACACAATTATAAATAGTAACTCCTAGATGAATAAAAATGATTAATTAGTAGTGGCAATATTATACTTTTATGAGAAGGGAAACATGGATCATTTCCACTAGAATATCCTAGTGATTATATATTCTTAATTTAGTGGTGAGGGATATTGGAATTTGATAAAATAGTGAATGAAAATATTAAATCACTAATTTTATAATAAGTAGTAACAATGAAAATAATACTAATCTACTAATATTTAAATATGTTGATAATTAAAATCAATACCATGAATTTTTTAACATTGTGATAAATCTTCGATAAAGAAAATGTTCTAAGTTGAACAGTATTTTAAGAGTGGTAAAAGCACTTACGTATTTTCATAAACTAGCTTTTTAGGGCCTTAAAACTCATGATATAACCCCATGGGTCTCTAATAATACCTTGGTTACATTCATATCACATCATAGAGTACTACCCACGATTTTAACTTATCCTACCAATGAAAATACCTACAAGCCAACACATGTTCTTTCTATGTGAATTATCCTCACCCACACACACTATAAGACATCCATGGAGGTCATGAATCATAACAATAATCTAGAAAAATCATGATTAACTATGGATTTTTATTAAAGTATGTTACCAAAAAAGAAATTTTTACATTTTTTTGAGATTTTTGAATCATCCATAAATTTCATTCCCTCTTAAATACCAGTATGAAGAATTTGATCAGTCTTATTGGTTTGTATATATTCTTTCTATGTTCTCAGTTTTTGATTTTGACCATGCAACTTGGGGTTCCATGGTGATTTCATTATCTCATTGATCTACCATGAAAGGGTAATTCTTAAATGATAGGGAGACCCACTATGGGTATCTGTTTAATAATACGATATATAGGATGGTTGTGTGTGAGATATACATAGACATTTTTCTACACTTGATGGATTTTGATCATTCTCTTAAGTCTCTCAGTCTATACCAGGTGGTTTTATATTCCTTAATATCTTCTAATCATTTAGTTATATCCTTATTCAGGTACTAGATGATTTTCTAGGGGTAAAAATAGTTATGATTATGAGAATTATAACACCCCAAAAATTATTTCATTTTTTTTTATTTTTTTTGGTTTGGTATTTTTATTTTGGGACTTTTGGTTTTGAGTTGTCATTAAAAATATGGGAACAACAATCCTATAGATTAAAATATCCTTCCCCACAACCTAGGGGCTGGCCCCTTTAACCCATCATTGTAAGGCCCACAACATTGAGCTTCCACTAGTGTAAGGGGAGGCCCACCTATGAAAAATGGGAACACCAAAAACCTAGGGGCTGGCCGCTTTACCTTCTTTCTCACATTTATAAATTCAAACATATTTACTATTAATTTCTTTCAAAAATATAATAGATATATTTTTTTGGAAATTAAACATGTGGAATCATTGGTGAATCCTTGTTGGTATATTTTCTCCCACAACATACTTACACATATCAATGTTTGTTGACCGAGAGTCTTTTACAGGTTTAGAATCAGTTTTTGATCAATTATAGAGTGGGTTTGTATTATGTTTGGATAGTTACCTTGGGTTAAAATAGTATTATGGTCCAATAATAATAATTTTATTTTTTTCTTTAAAATTATAATCTATATAAGGAAACAATGTATCTCATTATTTATTTTATAGGTGATTTTTGATCCTGTAGCATTGAAATGATTTAAAAATGGGTTGTTGTGTGCAAGGGAGTTTTAGTTGAGTATATAACCTAATATCATGTTATGAAACTTTTATATCATGTTTTTTATTTACACTTAGCTAATTTAGTGTGGGGTTTTATACATATTTATTTGAATTTAATGAATTTATTAATAAGTTCTCAACCTTATTAAATGTTTTTTATTTTGGAAACTCTTCCCCTAATTATTAAATAAATTTCATTTGATGCTTATTATCAGCCTATGGGGATCATGGAAACCCCTTGATTATGTATTTTTTTGGATCGATTGCCCAGTTGAATGATGAGTTAGGTGAGTTAGTAAAAAGATAGAATCAAATCTTGTTTTCTCAATGGGACCAATGTTCTTATAGGTCCTTATGTTATTTGGGAATCTATTTTTGTTTGAAATAAGAATGTAGGTACTTATGATATAAGAGTGTTTATAGTATATAATTACTTTTTTATTATATTACTAGGGTGACCAAAGAATATTGGGTTGTGAGTCTTCCATTTTTTGATTTATTAATTGATTCCTTTAAATTTTTAAATAATTATGAGACATTCTAATTGTGTTTTGGTTTTTTTATTTGTTTTGAGATTTAATTCTTAGGGTGACGTTGAATGTGTAACATGATACAATATTATCTCACATGGATAGAAAAACCAAGTGGAGCCAACACACACAGTCTTAAGAAAATATCAATGACATCACCAAGGTTGGAACACAACCCTTCAACAAACTAGAAAAACCATATAGGACTACCAGTATCTCTAAGGATTTTGTTTTGGATTCATTTTATTTAGAATTAGTTTTTCTGTTTCTTAAATGTTATTTAAAGTCTTGTGGGTGTGATTTTATTTTATTTCGATGGGAAAATAAAATTATACCTTCTTTTAATTTTTAAAATATCTACTTTAAAATGAAAAATTAGGGTTTCTAAAAAGAATAACAGTTTTTATGAATTTGAAACTCATGAAGTAGTTTCAAAAATATTTGTTATAAAGTTTTAAGTTGATTTCAAATAGGAAGTTTATGTTTTAGAATTTTAAGTGTAAATTTTCAATATGGATCCCATGTAAAGATTCATGTTTTAAAAAAGTGAACATTTTGAAGTGGTTTTAAATAGAAATAGTTAGTTGTAATATGGAGAAGTAAGTTTTATTGATTAGTAAGTGGTTCAAGTGTGGATTTTTTCATCCTTTGTTGGATTTATGTAAATGAAATTGATTTTAATACTTTTATAGAGGGTTTATAAAAAAATTAAATTTGAGGAATTGTTTAGTGATTTAGAATTTTTTTCAATGGAGGATGTGTAGGGTTTAAAGTTGGTTTTTAAAAAGAGAATTATTATTTTAGAATTTATGTCCAAGAATTGAAAATAGTGGCAAAGGATAATTTTGACTTATTATTATGATTATATAGGGAGGTGTTCCTAAAATATTTCAATGAATTAATATTTTTTATTTAAATATGAATTCATATAAGGATGTTTTTTTGATTTAGATTTATGAATTTTTATGGTGTATTTCATTGTCAATTACATAGATTATTCCTCCCCAAAAAGTCTCAAGAAATTTTTGATATATATTATTGTCTATTTTTAGATTTTTGATGATTAGGTTTCATGTTGATTCTCATGGGGTGCAATTCATTTAGTAATTAATTAATTTATTCTTTAGGATGATATATTTTTTTGGGTATATTTATGCCTCATTGGACCATATAGGACTCTCAGGAGATTTTTGTCGGTGACATTGTAGTAGATTTTATTTTAGTTCTATGAAAAAGGGTTAAATATTCTTTGAGGGAATTGAAAAATTCAAAAAATATCAAACCAAATATGGCTACATAAAAATATTATTTACTTGTATTATTTTGGATCACTGAGAAGGGTGTTCTTAGTAAGTGGTCAAAGGTTTCAATTATCATATTAATTGATTTGGGGATTGAACCAGTGTTACCTTGATGAGGAATGTTAATGGATTATTTATGAATCATTTTTATTTCTTGGTTTGATGAATGTTGGTGGGTTGTTTTTTTAATTTTATGAAATTTTTAGAGTGTCCCTAAATTTTTGTACCTCTTTAGTATATGTTGGAAAATATTAAGATGTTCCTCATCCCCCCCTTTGTTTTTTTATAATCTTCATCATCTATTGGTTGATTGGTTTTCACTAACCTATGGAATTTAATATGGAAATTTAGAGTTTTTTTATCATTCAAGAGACCTAAAGTTCATTATTATGGAACATATTTATGTGTTTTTGGATGGGTGTTTTTATTTCACTATTCATGGATGAATATTGGATTCATGCCTCTAGGGTTTTATTGGGGGGGGGGGGGGTTGAATCTCATTAATCAACCATGCATGGGGAATTTTTAAATGACTGGGATAACCACTAAAGTAATCTATTTGTTAATCATTTTTATTGGATAGTATAGAGTGAGATATTTTTATACATGTGTTCATGCTTGATGTATTTAGCTCAATATCATTGGAATCGGAGTCCGTACCTCATTGTTTTTTCAACCTTAACGGATTTAATATATATTTTTTCATGTTCATCTTTGTGGAATCAATGGATTTTTAGTGGTAAAAGTATTTATAGTGGTTAAAATTATCACAAACCTACCCCAATTTAAAATCAATTTTATTTGTTTATTGGATTTGGTATTATATTTTTTTTTGGGCCATTTGGTTTTGAGTTTTCATTAAAAGAAGAAATATTTCACTCCTGGGGGATAAAATGGACTTCCCCACATAGTTTCTATTCCAGGTTAATAATTTAATCCCACCATGGGGATCCCCACACCTTATAGATTCACATAGTGCAAGAGGAGTCCCAACTGTGTGATCCATGAATGCTAAATACCCTACCAATGTGATTGGAGTGGGAGTGGTTGTGGATTTCTTGGTCGTGGTTCTAGGTCATAAATATGAATCATCCATGTCATGGTCCCCATGTCATGGTCCCCATATCATAGATATTATGTACTAGGAGTTCCATCTATTGGAAAAAAGGATGGTGAAACTCCCATCCTAGTTTTTTTACTTGTATCTTTTACTATTTTTTCATAAACCATAGCGAGCTCCACAATTTGGAGCTCACCACGGTGATACCTTTTAGAAACTTTTTTAAAGGGAGAATCCCAATTTTCCCCATCATAATGTTAGACACTATTTGGGACTTAACTTCCCCTATTTTAATTCTTCACACCATGTAACTATTGATAATCACTCACGTGACTATCATTCTATCTTTGTGTCTCTTATTATCTTTATTTCTCTCTCTCTCTCTCTCCATTGGATCTTTGACCCTACTATATATGATTTAAAGGTGAATCTCCTCAATGAATAGTTTCTACTAATTATTATATTTATTTCAAACTTTTATTATTGTTATTTCTCCCACCCCACCCCCACCATTAATAGACATAATACATGTCGAACCCCATGTTTGGTTTTGGTTCTAAATACTTTCGGTCTATGTTTTTAGGGTGCGTGGTGGGTTCCTAGAGTCCTCCTATCACCATTCATGAATGTTTTACATAAAATTAAAGTTTCCATGGTATAATCATTTATGATTTTTCATTTATTTTACATTTCATGTGTGATTTGGTGTCTCATATTATTTTTATTCAAATTATATTCTTGATATTTAAGTTAATAGAATTTTAATATATATATATATATATTAATCAATTTCTTATGATATTAAAGTTGATTTATAAATGTTTTATTACATATTATTCATTATTATATGTTTTTACCTAATTAATTATAATATTTTCGTCTTATAAAATAGATATATAGTTTTTATATGAAAGTTATATGTTTTAGTGTTTCTTGAAATTTATTTATAATATTATATGTGTTAATGTATTAGGATTATATACAAAAATTCATTGGTGTACATTTATATATATATATATAAATTCAAATGAGGATCTATTATTTTTTTATTAATATACATATATTTATGTTCAAATCTATATTCTCATAATGATAGAGGGAAATTTCGAGATATTAATTTTTTTTTACTAAAAATCATATTTCAAACAAGTTTTGAAGAGGAATTATAATTAAAATTATAATGTCCATGTTGAAATTTTCAAAATGGTTTTCCATTTTATATTGGAATTTGATTGGATGGATGGTGGAATGTTGTGCTTTTGAATTATGGTGGAAGCGTAAAGTGAATTGAATTATTATTATTTTTGAAAATGTGTTTTTGACATGGGAACCTCAGATACCTAGTAAGGATGAATCATAAAAGTAACTCTAGGAAAAGGTTTAACATCCCTATGATTTGGAATATGATACAAAAAAAATAAAAAATTTCTTTTACAGATTTGGTTACCATTGGAGGTTTGGGTTGGTCCTCTCAAACATCTTTTACATAACATTTTTTTGTAAGGTTTATCACTAAGGGTATGAGGATCCTAAGATAAGGCCTAGCCATAGTCACCCTAGGGTGTCCCATGATTTATAGCCGAGTATTGATTACTTTTGATTCTATATTTATTTAAATTATCAAAAGAAATATTCCTTTAAAAATTGTTATCAAACTCACTCACTAATGTATATGGCCATTCTTCAATTAGAATTTGTATTAAATTATTTTTTTCCTTATTTATTATAACTTTTTTAAGATAATTGAAGAAGGGATGTTTTTAAAATGATCATAAAAATAGTTTATAAATGTAACTAATATTTATTTCAAAAAAATCAATGCATTTAACTTGTTTTCTCACCTTTTTTCAATCATATTTTTTTAATTTATTTCCTAATAGAATCTATGGAATGTTATTGTAAACTATATTCTTGGAATCAATGGGAAAACACTACAGGTCCATTTTTACTTACACCCTACTTACACAACTTTGTGTATATAGAACAAGTGGATTTTGAATGTTCATATTCAGTTCATAGTCACTCCCAGAGAGGGTTTTTATTGAGGTTAGTGGGTGAGGGTGAAATTGGGATTTTGATCCAAGAATACAAATTATATTTTTTGCTTTATAATTTTCATACCAATTAGAAAACTAAATTTTTATTTCTTTAATTTATCATTGTATTTTGAGAATGTGGAGTTGGATGATTTCAAATAGGTTAGTTTTATGCGAGGGAGTTGGAGGTCATTGAAGTAACTCATTTTATATTATGTTGATTTCATATCATATTGTTTAATTTTGGTTATGTAGTTTGGTTTGTGTGTAAATATTATTATTGTTTCATACCATAATTTCCAAGTAGTTTCCATTATAAATTAAATTATATTTATTGGGGGTAAATCTTCCCCAATGATTTATTTTGATTCCTTGGAAACTTTTTGTGGGAAAAAGTGGATTTATAAAGCACTATATGCATGTCTCGAGGCAGGTTGGGTGTCTAGTATAAGGATGACACTGGCCGGTTCATGAAATTCATCGTTATATGATATGAGAGAATTTAGATGTTCTAGAGTCATTATTACCCAATGATCCACCTTATGAAGCCCAATATCAAGAAAATTATGAATATAGGTGACAAATTAATGATGGATTTGATGTTCTATTAGAAACAAGTAGATCCTACAAAAAATATTTATATTGTTTATGTTGTCAATATATTATATGGATATAGTTTCTGGTTAAATGTTAAGATGTGAAAACAAAGAGAGATGGTTTCACAAAATACTCATTTTTGAAAAATGTTTTAGTGGTTTCATATTATGTGTAAATTTATCTTTTAAAATAAAAAAGTAAAAAAGTTGATGGTTTTTATAATTTCAAGTTGTCTCATATAAAAAGATAAAATTAAAACAATGTTTTAGTTTTTGATGAATTTTATTGAAAATTTTGGTGTAAGGGATAACTTTTTATATAGCACATATGTGATCGCATATGTGTTATGTGGTATCCTATTCAAAAAGATGATGTGATATTTTGAAAAAATCTCATACAGTATTTCATTTTCAAGGAAGTGTCAAAAGTAGTTTTTGACCCATTAAGGAGTGATTTATGTGAATCCATTAAATATTTCATTGAGAGAATTTTTTTTGAAGAAACAAATGTCAAAGAATAGCTATGTGAAGCCTCAAAAGAATTAATTTTAAAAAAATTGACGATTTTATTTTATAGAAAATAAATGGTAATATCATTTGTGAAGTTGAACATTATGATAGTATAAAGGTTAATCATATACATAGAGATATTTTTAGGGGAGTTGGACTATAAATAATTCCATAGTAAGGATTAAAAAAATTAAAGTTGAAATAAGTTCCATCATCTACGGATAATAGAAGTTCCTAAAAATAAAAAATCATTTTTGTTTTGGAGAAGTGTGAAAAAGTTTGAACTATTTACAAAGAAAATTTGTTTAATAAGTGGAATAACTTATAGATAAGGAATATTCAAAAAGTATTAATTCTAAAAAAGATTATTTTTTATGAATGAGTTTCATTATTGAAGCTTAAAATTATTTTTGATGAAAATACCACTAATAAGTTGGATGAAAGGATGTTTTTAAGTGAAGTATTTATATGGTGAATATTATACCTCTAGAATAATAAATTATTTTTTACATTTTTTAATATTTTTACTATTTAGTATAATATAACATCAAACTAAATCATTAATAATAAAAATTGACATACATATTTGTATGTTATATAAGTGATCTTTAGGTTTCAAAAAGGAGGATTTAGATAAAGTGTTATGAGGGAGGCATTTCACTGTTCCCTATAAATAATTGAAATAGTATTAATCGTAATACTTCCTGATAATGGCCAAAAATTATATTCATTATCCTATTATAAATTAACATACTTTGTAAAATAATCATTTCATTTGTGTATACTTCTTCTATTTAGTACTCATTAGTGAAACAAAAAATACACCATATTTTAATTTATACAATTTTAATTATGATAAATATGTGGTTAACTATGGTAGGTTTAACATGTTACTAACATCATGAAAAAATGACCAAATATGATGAAATAAAAATTTAACACCCTGGTTCACCCTGAACCTCTAATTAGTATTTCTAGGGTTCCAATGAATTCTATCAAAGTTAGTTTATAGGGATTGAATATTTCATCTAAATAACATAGTTATAGTTGACATATATATTTCTAAAGTTCAGTCAATATTTAATTATTTTATTTACCAAATATAGAATAATATTATGAGATTAAATTTATGGTCTCTTCAGATAAATTTTTCTCCACATCCATACATATTATACATGTAAGAAAATATTCAAAACTGTTCAAGATAAAATCTAGTTGGAAGATGCTCAATGGATATTCCCACCTCGAAATTCATTATCTATAGAATTTTTAGGCTATATTTTAATGAAATTCAATATAATAACTAGTTTTTAGGCCATGTTGGATTAACTTTCCAATATACATGATGTTGATAACAATATAGAGTAAAATATTTGATGTCATCATAATAGGATCCATGACTTTTAAATAATCACTAATGAAAATTTTGACAGGTTATTTAACCAAATAATTGATTTTTTTGACCTTATAGGGAATTTTAGATGAATAAAAGGATATTATTATTGGGAATAATATTATGTATTGATTACTAGACTTTATAATATAAAGGTACTATCTCTTGAAGAGAAGAAATTGTAAGAAAATTAATTAGATGATATACAAATCAGTTTCGTAGATTTTGAAATATGAGTTAATCCAAAAGTAACCCATGACCACTCAAATAAGATGATATGTTTTTAAGATATATGAAAACATAAAATTGTTAAAGGTGGGTAAGAGGAAGAAAATATATGTCTTGAATTTATATCTCTTGTGGTAATAAATATTAAGAGATAAAATGGTATATTCAAAGGTAGGTATCCCCTGGTAAGTTTTTTTGTTGTAGTAACATTGATTACACTAAAATAATTTATCTATGGATATTTGGTCATTATGGATATGAAAATGAATTATAAATAATCCATCATTGAGGTTCCCTCTAAAAGAAGACATCATATTGGGAAACTCCTCTAGAAATAACTTTTAAAGATATATCTTAGAAAGAAAATAGAAAGAGGATGGTGATGATTTTTTAGAGGAAAGAAAAATATTATATAAATTAGATAAAAAAGATAATATGATGGCTATATTTTAAATGAAATAGTCAGAATATAAGAAAAAATAAATGATAAGGTGTTGTTGGTCTCAATATGTAACTTAAGTTGGGCCCTGAAAATATTAATGCTAAATGAAATAAAATTTGAATGATTTTCTATTTATTTAATGTGTATTATAAAAAAATATATTAACTTGAATTTTAGGTTAACCAATAAGAAAATAAAAATAATATCAATTAGTCAGACTGGTGAACTCATAATAAGTGGTAAATCTAAAGCTAAATATTTAAGAACAAGCTACGTTTTTTGGTGACATTAAATCTAATATTAAAGAGCTGAAAATAAGGAAGAATACAATGAAGAGTAGTTTGTTTCATTAACAAACAAATTTAAATGATAAATGACATAAATATATTCATTGAATACATTTAAATTTAGTATTTGATCTAATAACGAACGATTTAAAAAAATCAAATGTGGTGTAGCAGGTGTTGAGAAAATATTCAATGAAAAAAAACCCAGATACATGGGTAAAATTAGAGTTGGTTATGATGTTGGAACCTGTAAATCAAGAATAATTACACAAAGGAAAAATATAACCATGTGGTTTGTGAACCTTTTGTCAAACTTTTAACACCAAAACAAATAAAACTATATCTTATATTAAAGGAATAAAGTGAGTTAAAAATAATCGACGATCTGTGAGGGTTAATAAACAAAAATAGAGTAATTTTAATGAAATAGAAATGTATAGGAATGAAAGTGAGAATATATTTCCTCTCAAAAGGTAATATTTTTCAAATATCCTGGTAACACCATGTCCTATTGTTATGAGTAAATGAACAATTTTTACAAAAATTCACTTCAAAGTAATAAAACAGAAATTACACCATATATTTAATTTTATATAATAAATTAAATATATTTATATTTCATTCATTTTTTTTAATTTCATCCATAAATCTAATTATTATTGATAAAGAATAAACTATTTTAAACACCATGGAACTAAAAAACAATTACACAAACACTTAACATGGTTTCATTGAAAAATAGACACAATATATTGGAACAACATTATAGGTATGAATACACTACCTTTTATAAAAAAATATGAGAGTCTTTATTATGCCTCAAAATAACTAATAGTCTTGTGGAGTTAAAAGGAGAAGAGATAGAAGGACAACCTAACTAAAATTACTGTCAAATATTTTAATAATAAGAGATAATAGATCCTTAATAGTGGGTGTTCAACATATATGATTGGAAAAAGGAAAATCCAAAAAAATAAAAAGTGTTAGAATGATGTGTTTCAAAATTATAGGAGCTTTATAGATCAATTAATTTTGAAATACCCAATTACTAGGTGATGATCTAAAAATTTTCATGATATATATGTCTTTTGACTCAACCTATTGAGTGTGATTCTACTATTTGCCTTTAGAGACGAGGATACATTTAATCAGAATGGATAATTAATCATCATTATGGATAAAACACCCTCCCGAATGTTTAAATGATAAATGGTAATCTATATTGAGGGGATACTAAAGAAAAAACATGTTTCTTAATAGTTGAATATCATAAAATCTTGTGGAATTCAGAAAAAGGCCACATTCACCAAAATATAATGGAGAGTTATTTAAGATATAGGCTCAGGTGGACCTTACAAATTTAAATAAAGATCATGAAAAGTTCAGTAATATTTTTATATAGAGAAATACAAAATTAAATATTTAATAGAAAAATAATAAGAGGTAGTCCAATATCATTTATATAGTTTGAAAAACCCATGTGGTCCAATTAATCAAATTTGTACTCATTTATATAGGTATTTTATCAATTTTTTTATGAATATTTCAGTACTTATGATGTTATGTTTGTGTATAAAATGAAATAATTAATAGAATTTAGAAAGAGTTATATGAGGAAAGTTGAAAATGAAACCATACACAAAATCCAAAATATTTTGATCCTACAATGGAAGAGATTATAAATAAAATGATGTGGAAAACAATATTTAAAAACATAAAAATAAACATGAAGTATATTATATAATAAATCCTCAATAAAATGGAGTAATTGAACAGTAAAATCACCATATGAAATGAATTCCAAGACATTGGGCATTGAGGGTGTTATCCCTAACCAATATTTTAATGAAGAAATGAATTTTTTAGGATATAATCATAAGTTAGATATTCTAATCTCAGGGGAGGGTAAGGGAAAATATGAAATGTTTGAACCCTCTATGAATAATTTTTGAGTCATTGAAAGTAGTTTCTATATCAAGAATAAAGATATAAAGAAAAGAAATTATGGTGATCTCATAGATTGAGTATTATTTTTATGTTATCCAACAAAGAGTATGGCCAACATATAATAAAAAAGTATTAATATTTTTTTGATAGTAATGATGTAAAAGAAAAGAGAAACAGAGAAAACATTCACAAAGTATAAGATTTAATAAATTATATAAAACATGTGATTAATTTGGTACTAATTATAATGTTATGTAAATTGTAAAAAAATGATAAATAATTTAAATATAAACAATAATATTATACCATTATTAAGTAATATTTTTTATATCTAATAGGATTAAAAATATATTGGAAGTTGGGCCATCCAATATAATTCGGGATATATTTTTACCAACCAATACATTAATAATGAATAATATGAAGTATGTGACTCTATTTTCATGAGTGCAATAAAAATTATATGAAAAATTAATAAAAATTAGTCTCGGTAAAGATACATCAATGAATAATTGGATAAAATTGATAAGAATTAACATTAGGAACTTTTGGAAAAGATCCTTCATAATAATGTGATCATAAAAATGTGGGTATTGAGAATAAAATTAAAGAGTGGTTCAAATTTTTATGAGATTAGAAAATATTATAGTGTAAGGGTTATGAAAAAAATTAAGGATGCATTATTCAATTAATATTTTCAAAACATGGATCAACTTGAGTCAATCAGTCTCTTCTTGGAAATAGAAATTTATGTGGATTGAAGATTTATCTGATGGATATTAAAATTCTATTTTTGAATGCTGTTTAAAATGATGATGTTTAAATCAAATATCCAGTAGGCTTCTTGATTAAAATTTATGAAACTCGTGTCCATAGATTTAAGAAAAACTATATATTCTCAAGTATAGGGACTATGAGTAAGGTATCCTCATCAAGACTCATACTTAAAGAATCAAATATTCAAAAGGGTTGGTTTTGATCAAAATCATCATTTGAGGGCATCCAATATTGAAATATTCAGGGTGTTTGTTTATGTGGGTTATATTATATTTTGGGTATGTATGAAGAAATATATGGAGTATTTTTATAATATTATGAGTTCAAATTTTGAAATTTCTATGATTTAGGAGATCACATACTTTTTATGTTTTCAAGTGGTACAATAAGAGAAATAAACTTTCATATAACAATTTAACTACATAATAAAGCAATAAAATAAGTAAAATATTAATTATTAATAGAAAATGTCAACATAAATTTTAATTGGAACCATGTTTGGGAATAATAAGTATTGGAAATATGTGGATCTGACATTTTGAATGAGGATATTTGGATGCTTGATTTATTTTACTAACACTTAACTAGATATTATTTTTGTAACATATTTGGAAACCGAATTACAATGTAATCCAAAAGTGGAGAAACTCGTAACTGTAAAACGAATCAAAAGGTACATTTGAGGTGATCCTAATTTTGTATTTCTCTTTAATGTGGTAAAGAGTTGTGAACTATCAATATTTTATGAAGTGGACTAGGCTAGTTATGTAGTAGAATAGAAGACCATAAGTGGTAGTTCATTTTTAAATGAAATTAAATATTTAGGTTTCTTGAGTAAAAATAAGTAGAGAACTTTATTTACCTGGAAAGAAGAAAAATTATCTCAACTACAAAGAAATGAACTTAACTACTATGCATGAAACAAATGTTGGAGGATATTATGGAATAATTGAAGCAGCTGATGGTGACATTTTATATCAACAATATTGGAATTTTTCTCAAAATAAAATATTGTATAACACTCCCACACTAAATAGATTTTAATCAAATATCACATTATCAATGAAAACAGAGATTATATAGTGATAAAAATAAAACATATTGGAAGTAATCAATATGCGAAACACAACATGACAAATTTATTAGCCTCTTCATAATTTGATAAATATCAACCATGAATTATAATTCAAGTACGTCCATCATCTTGAGGATGTTAGGATATTCCAACATCCTCATTTTAATCTAAATATTTATATGTTATTTTTCATTATTGTTAGGTTATTCCACTTTGGGTTTATTTTCAAGGGGGAAGAATGACTATGGTTCTGATGAAATTAAATAGAAGTTTGTTTTAGTGATGATATTATCTTATCAAGAATGAGTACATGGAAGGAAGTTTTTGGGGGATATGATCTATGATAAGTGGATTTAAAATGACCTTGATGATAAGTGGAGTTTGGGAATGTTAAATCACAAAAGGAATTGAAGTCCGTTAGATTATCCCTCCTATATTTTGATACTATGAACCTTTTGATTAATGGGGGATAGATTTATCATGCTAGAGAGGTTTAAATATCATCATCTCTCTATGGTCAGGTTGGATCATCAGATAAGGGAACAACATGGTGATTCTGATATTGAGGTTATCACAGAAAATCGACCCCTCCCCATTTTTAAAGGCATGACTTATTATTCCATTAGAAGAAAAGGAAATGTTGCGCACATCAAAACATACCCTAAATCTATTTACGAACGGATTAAAATATGTGATTACTGGATCATAAATATAATTTTTATTACTAAAGGATGTCTTCTAATGAAAATATAAGATATTAAGGAGTGGATCTCATCGATTTAGGGATTTTTCTTATAAGAAATGTGTCTCATTAGGATGAGGATATTTTGAGATTCTCTTACCCTCTGAAGATCTAAATGTCTGATCCTAGGGTTTTAGATCAATTTTGATCAAACCAGGTATTTCCGACCTTCATGAATGGGATAAAAATTTCATCCTATTTGAGGTTGGTAACACCGATAATCAAATTTTTATTAGGTTGTATGACTTGAATTGTATATTTTTTCATCCTAACATTCATTATAAAATTTTAGTTTCTATAGGTATCCTGATTAAAAATGATATGTAAATAGAAGTAGCATGATTTGGACACTTCTATAGGTTTTTGGTAGAGGTTAAATTGGGTTCGGATGTAGTTGAAAAATTAATACTTGTAAATGACGACAATATTACTGAATTTAAGATAATGTATGAGAAAATACCATAATTATATAAAGATTATAATCTTTTTGGTCAGGAATCATCTAACTATATGTGCTCTATAGTGTGCAGTTTTTTTATGTGTGGACATGATATGAACAACCATCAGAAGAAGAGAAAATACACATTTGTTTTGAAGACTGATACTGTTATTTAGATATAGATTAATTCTGATAATAAAAAACCTTGTAAGATTGACTATATAAATGAAATTTATTCTAATAATGCAAAACTAAAGAAAGAAGAATAAGGACATGTTCTTGATGATGCAGTCAAACCAATTGACGATGAGAAGGGTGGCCTGCTGAGTGATTCATCTAATGTTGATTCCTATAATTCTGAGACTAAGAAAAAAACATGGGTTTCCATATTTTCTAAATAGGATATTGTAAAAAAATGATATTTATAAAAAATACTAAAATGGATCCTCAAATTATAGGAAGTTATAATTACTTTATAGTTGAACAAGTTACTGAAAAATATATACAAAAAGTGGCCGATTGAAAGATTCCACAAGAAAGGATGCATGCTTCATGAAACTGAAAGGGAAAGAAAATTTTAGAAGATGATTCTCCAGTGATTTCTAAATTTGGCCTTGATTATTTAAAATTTATAATGTATATGAGGGATTTCAACTTGTTTCTTACAAGAATATAAAGATTATGATAGATTCTCAAGTTGTGGTTGATCAATCAAATAAAGGTAAATTTTCTCTTTTTTATGAACAAAAAATTGATTGTTGAAATGAGATATATGATGAAATTCTAGGTTCTTCTAATAAAAGAGGAATTTCATCTATCCTTTAAAATAACACAAGTAATAAAATGCTAATTTGATATATTGTTTCCAATATAGATCATTTCTCAAATAGACATTGTGTGATGGAGGTGATATTATTTTTTGATAAAAAAGAAGTAAAATTTGTCAATATAATTGCATGTAACATTGGATTTATAAGAAACAAAATGGAAGAAAATTTTGTAAACAATGATATCTGAATTTAAGAATAATATTATGTTTATTATCAATTAATTAGCTAGTTATAGATTCTAATTAAAAGATGTGTTGTTAAATCTGAGAGAGATGATTTAATATAATCTTATTTTTTGAAGGAAGTTTAAATTAATTGAATAATTTATATATAAATATTTTTTAAAAGAAAAACAAACATGATTCAATTATTTTTCACGTTAGTTTTAATTTAGATAACTGAGATAAGTATAGGAATATTTTCTATTTTTTCTATACATTTTAATAAAAATATTATAAGGAATAATTTTCATATTGTACTTATGTGTCCATGTTAGAGTTATGTGTAATCATGTTTGTGAAGGATATAGTGATATAAAAATAATATCATAAAGCTAGTAATTTAAGGAGATGCAGAAAAAGTGGGTTGAGAAGCATGGATTGTTGATTTACTTGAAGAAATGAAATATTTTGATATTGGAAATTTTAAAAATGATAAAATATGACAAAGAAGCTATGTGATTTTAAAAATTAAGTAATTTGATAGCATGTTACCATGTTCTTGATTTGGTCATGAATAAAAGGATCATCTAAAAAGTAACACATTACTAAGGATTTAAATGTAAACTTATGTTTCATAAGTTCATTGAGAGATTTTTCCTATAATCACCACTCCAATTATTTCATAAAATATAAAAAATACTAATGGTAGTTGAGTTACATCGTTTGGGGTATAAAAAGTTTACATAAATTAGAATCATATGTGGTAAGGGGAAGTGTGTGGTGGGTAGAATAATTTTTAAATCATATCTTTTTATAGATTAGTATCGATCATGTAGTAGGACCCTTCACAAAGTAGAAGAGATTACAAAGAAAATTCATTCATTATTTAGTTTTATTTGTGAAGTATAGAACCATTCATGAAGGGGAGACAATGATGGAGTGGAATAAAGGGTGGTTTTTATGAAAAGGATTTACACAAAGAATAGTATACACCATGGATCATACAAACATATTATTGGTGGTTATTATTGAGATTGTGGACTATATTAAAGCACTGTACATTAGAGATCATGATGAAAATAAACCTCATATGTTTGATGGTGTATATATATATGTTTTTTGGATTTGAAATTAACTATGATATGTATAATAATTTCCTACATGAATACGAACAAGATGAATCATTATATATGAAAAAGTTAGCACCCTGATTAACCACCTCTTAGGGTGACTCTGATTAGAACAAGATTTCAACATATTGTTATCATAAATGAACATTGGGTTTTAAATGAAACATGAAGGAATTGAAAGTTGTAACATATTATAAAATCATTGAGAAATTAATGAGGATAAATTAAATAATTGAATTAATGGGGATATCATTTCACTAAACATGTGTAATTTGGAAGATGGAACCCAAGTTGGTTCTCAAATGATCATGTTGATATAGAACATAGTTCAACTTGAAGAGTTGGGGTTCAAGATAAATAAGGACCAATAAATACATCTCATTATATTATCAACATTTATTACTTACTCTAGTTTCATTATGACTTTGAAAATGCTTAATATTGATATATAGTTTTACTACCTTTTGGATAAGATGCTATAGGTCAATAAAAACATTAATAAAGATAAATATCCAGTTCATATTGAAAAATATAAAAATTAAAGGGTAATAACTCCAATTGAAAATAAAATTCCAAATTCACCCTCACAATTTATTTTTAAGAGACCAAATATATAGGGTTAAGTATCTAAATATGTGGTTATATTATTTGCACACGTAATGAAAGGAACCCCAAAGAGAAACTAAAACAAATTTAAGAATAATTAAATAAAATCTTCTACACCAATAATATTCATCATTAGTTATAATAATATTGAATTAATTCCTATTAATTAGTTACAATTTTTGACTCGTACATTTTTATACAAATACATAATGAAATGACATTCTGAATGATTAAAATAGTTAAGTGGACCTCAATGTTATTAAGGTATATTGAATCCTGGATGAATTAGAGAATACCAAAAGATGAAATTTCCATGTGGGGATGTTATTATATTTGAAATATATTATAAGGTATTAGGTGTTACAAATATATCATCTCAATTTCATGTTTAGAAATAGTAA
Organism: Viscum album; assembly: GCA_963277665.1. Classification (NCBI taxonomy): domain Eukaryota; kingdom Viridiplantae; phylum Streptophyta; class Magnoliopsida; order Santalales; family Viscaceae; genus Viscum; species Viscum album. The sequence continues at coordinate 1,409,313,564 of OY728135.1, forward strand.
TATTTTATTTCTATTTTGAAATAAATACTTTTATGGTATTTGATAATTAATTAATATTTTTTTATACTTTTATCAATGGTATTATATGATTTTAATTAATGATGAGTATAAAATATAAGACTCAAATAACACTTATTTATGGAATAATAATACTTGGTCAAGTGAACATAAGTAAATTTTGAGGTATACAAATAATTTTTTTACACTATTTTTAGAAAAAAAATATTAGGTATTTATCATGACATGTTATATAGTATAGTGACCAATGAAGTAAAAAAGGGATAAAGCCACAAATCTCCATAGACAAGTTCACAAAAGGTAATGTGAACAATTTAAAATTGAATCTACTGGTAAATTAAGGAACATAATGAGATTCCAAGAAAAGTCTTAATTAATAAAATGAGAAGTATATAATGAGGGTATTTAGAATAAAAAATATTCATTTAGTGTGTAAGAAAAACAATATTGCATCCAAGTGTTCATTGATCATTATAATATATAGTGAATTTATTACTAATCTCACATTTCTTTATAAACATTATTTTCAATCTATTAGTAAATGTATTATTGATGTGAATTATTATATGTATTTAATGTATTCTATTATTCCTTTTGAGTAATTATTTTCAAATATAAGAATTAAAACTTAACTATATTTCACCTAAAATAAAAAATTATATCATTTATGTTATAGTATAAAATATTTCCATTATGTCACAAATTTATGCATTTAGATTGAAACCATTTGTTAATTACTATTTTATAATCAATCATACATCATTAAAAAAGGTGTTCTAATGTTAGTTATCCTAAGATACTAAATATATTATTATCCTTCAGATAGAAAAATACTTGTTGTGTAAATGACTATAATTCTATATATGGGGATCATATCTGTATTTGAGATGTTGGGAGAAATTAGGTCTTCGAATAATTAAAGGCTCAAGATGAAATCATATAAGTAATTGGAATAAGTTATACAAGAAAAAATTATGGAGGTTGTTTTAGAGACACAACATACTCACAAATTAATTAAAGAAGTTATAGAACCAAAGAGATATGGTTTTCCTATCACTTAGTATTATGACACATTATTCCATAAGGATCACAAGACCTTATCCCAATAGAAGGTAGTAAATGTTGTGTTTGTATAATTTAGGTGGGAGTGACATATTTTTTATAGTATTATATGTATATGATTTATTATAAATGGAAAAAACATACTAGACTTATGACCATTTAAGATCATGTTAAAAAATTGATTTATCTTGAATGAAATAGACAATGTCGTATATATTTTTGGAATCATGATCCAAATATATAGATATATGTGGATGATTATACTATGTTAAATTATTTAAATGACTATTTATGGAAAGATATAAGATTAAAGAAGTGAAATAATATTATTTATAGAGTCACATGATGTAAGTAATAAATATTTTTTTAATCATTTTGTTGATTAGATATTTTATTTCTTTCAATGTACCTAAATAATAAATATAATTATGTTTTTAAATATAATCTATTTGGGGGGGGGGTCTGAAGGAGAAAAAGTTATAGTTAGTAGTATATACACAAAATTAAATGTGGTAATCCAAGTGACCATATTTATTCCTAAAAAAATTAATATAATGTGACAACTAATGAGTTTATAAAAGTTTATAGCTGGCTATAGTGAATGAGGGACTCTGTTAGACTTATCTGCGAAGAACTAACTATTTTTTTTAATTTAGGTTTCCATCACATAACAATTCTTATCACATAGTGATTATAATGTTATATAACATTAATGTTAAAATTTAATTTGAATAATTATCATGTCAATGGGAAATACCAGTTCCATGTTATTATGTGAATAAATAGATTCCATTCCAATATTCTTAAATAAGATATTCCAAGGTCTAAATACATCAATAAAATGGGATATCGATGATTTATGAAAATATGGATTTGGGGGATCAAAATTATATTGACTTCATCACATAAATTTTTCATTTGGTGATCTCTATAAAGATATTTCCTGAATATGGACTTGTAAAATAGATTTCATAAGTTTTTTTGAACAATTATATAATTCTATCTATGGATGTGTGCATTAAGATAATAACTTGGTATCATTATCAATGTGTTTTATGAATAATTAGATTTGATGTATAGATGAAAATTGTGGTGAAATATTCTCCAAGAGGGGGAGAATATGTTGGGTGTGTCATAAGTGTTACATAATTAGTTTAATTTTCAAAAATGGATTTACCACTTTTGAGTTGATGAAAGAATATATAACTAGACTATTGACTAAAAAGGATGTATTTGATAAAAAATAATTATTATTTTTAGTTTATATGAAAGTTCATTTAAAAAATACAATGAAATATAGGTCAAAATTATAGGATGATGAAACCTATGTGTAGCCCATTTTATGAAATGACTGATGAAAACGGGATTATATAAAACAATAGAAATTATTGGATGGTTGTATAGTTTCTACAAAAACTTATTTCTCTGTGGTCACCTTTAGTATTATTATATACCAATTTAGGATATTAGGATCAGTCAAATTATAAACATTAACAAAGGATATTAGTGGGACAAACAATTAGTGTATCTTGAAGATCCTTAAATTTTATTTATTTTAAGTTTAATAATAAATTAATTCCTGACTAGTGGAATATTTAATAAACTAAATTTGGTTTTAAAATTCAATCATGATACATTCAAGTTTAGAATATGTGAGTTAAATTTAATTTATTATATATTTATTTAGAAGTTAATGATCATATATTATATTTGTTAAAATGTTAATGGTACATTATAAAATAGATATTTTATTCAAATTGTGTGAATATATCAACATACATTTTAATTCTCAAGTTAATTTAATATAATTTTTATTTTATTTTATCAAATAAATACTTTATTATTCAAGGTTTGATAATTTAAGGGGAGGAATCATATGGTATTAATGATCTCATCAATATATTTTGTATCATTTGAATAAATTTTAATTCATTTGAAAAATAATATTAGATCATTACAAGTTACATAAAATGAGAAATACTATTATTTATGGGTTTTGAAATGTGTAATGTATTATAATATAATTTTAATAAATATATATTTTTTAAGTAAATATACTGAAATGTTATATGTGACTTAATTTGCCTAATATTTTTATTTGGAGATGAAATATTATTCGCAATTATTAGAGGGATAATTATAGAGAATTATCCCAATATCAGCCATCTTTTAGAGAAAAAATAAGATATCTCTCATAATAATCAAGAAGAATGTTAAAAAGTACTTTTTTATTTTCACACCAAAACCTAGGTTTAAAATAATGGTATTTGAAGTATTATATAGAATTTTTGGATATGCTAAGAGGGGCCATTCTTGTATTCTAAAACCAATGAAAACACCACCCTGAATGGTGATCGGTCTGTGACATAAAAAATAAAAATAAACTAAATCATATAAAAAATAAATAATTTATTTTTATATAAATTATATATTATAAATTATGATTGATGATATTATTAAAGGATCTTTGAAAAAATTATGTTTAAGCAAGAAACAATAAGTAAGAATCATGTCGCACAATATCTATTATGCCTCAAAAACTTCAATTATGACATATGAAGCATGTGATAAAACCTCTCAAACTATTCCTTCATACCCATTGTAATTAATGAATATGATTTTATGGGATGGTGTTGAGTTATAGGTGAATTGGAACCCATGGGTTGTGTCCTTGAATATATATATATATATATAAAGTATATTATTAGGAATAATTGAGTGTTCATTTGTAATTAGAAGCATGGTTGTGAGTTTAGACAGTGTTTGTTAGAATGGATATAGAAATTTAACATATAAAGTGACCATTTTTATATCATTTATAGGTGGTCACTTATTTAGAAATGAATACATGCCTGTAGGAGGCTTGTCTTCTCATTGAGGGTTTAGGTATGTGTATCTATTGGTGTGGGTATCCTAATGATTAATCAAGGATCAATGAGACCAATGAATTGGAGATAATATATTAAATAATATTATGATAAAACCCTAACTTAAATTATTATTATATTTATTGTAATGACCCAAATTTTTTCAGTAAATACCTTTACTTAATTAAATACTATGTGAGTAGCTTGTCTTGCACGCAACACTAAACTAAATTGAAAATCATGCTTTCTCAATAACATTATTAATAATTAAAAATATATTAAAGGTGTTTAATTAGTGTGTATAAATAGAAATAAACATGTCAAAAAAACTATATAAAAGGTATAACAAATAAAAGTTAATTTTAGTCTTGGATATACACTTTTCTTAAAGACGATTTTTACGCATAATATATACTAATATAAAAAATCGATCATTTAGAAAATTTATTTGGTAAAATGGATTCATTATTTGGAATCTTTGGTTTTAAGTTATTTAGAAAATAGTTTTTATTTTTAGAAATAAAAATAATATAACTAAGATAAAAATGAATTATATTGATACTGGTGAAATTATTATTTTGTAATATTTGTTTTATTAATATCATTTAGTTTTATTTAGTCAATTTAATCTATTTATTTTCAATTATGACCCTAATATAAATTTTTAAGAAGTATATAAATGTATTAAAACATATTTAATTGGTAATAAATTCTATATATTATTAATAATATGTAATTGTTAAAACATCATTTCCTATAATCAAACAGTTTTTTATATATAAAATGTTTTAATTTAAAAGTTAATTTTTAGTTTTAAAGATATTTAATTATATTACAATGAGATTAAATTTAGTTTTAACATACCGAAATTTTAAAATTGGTTTTATTTTATGTGATTATTAAAACATAATTTACTTGGTTAAAAATTAGTGACATGGTATAAGAAGAAAATGCTAAAAATAAAAATATAAGAGTAAATGACATAAAATATGTTTAAAACATTTGAGTAAATAATTTTAGTGAATTTATCAACCAATAATCACCCTAAAATATATTATATGTAATGTTTTGATTCATTTATCCATCAATAGAGTGGTGATATCATTGAATGTTAAAGGGTCTACAGAAACGTTCCCTTTTCTTTACATATAAAAGGGATCACTTCCACAGTTTCAATGATCCAATTTACTTTCAAAATATCCATGAAACCATGCCCAATTTTTCTATTTAATAATTAAATTTAATGTAATAATGTTTTTGGTCACTATAATTTATCCTAATACCTTTATTTCTATGGGTTCTTTCAAGATAACCTTTAAGGTCCTAAAGTCAGTATTACAAAATCGTTATCATTTTCTTATTAATTCTTATATTATGAACATATAATATCCATATAAATATAAAAAATTAGGAATAATTTTTATAATAAAATGTTATTTTATTAATGTATCTACAATTATTTGTTTATTTTAATCATCTTATAAAAACAAAATAACATTTATTCTACATTTGTGCAGACTACTTCCTCTATGAATAAAAGTCTTATATTTTCACACCCACTTCTATTTAATATATATGAGAATTTAATTTGAGAATAAATGTGATATATATATAATATTATTATGATTATTAGGTGAAACATTATAAACCATCATCACTCACTCTAACTTTTTGGGTTGTGAAAACATTAGTTGTGCATTGTGCAGACAACCACCTTGAAGAAGTAATATATCTTCTATTTCATCTGGTTTCTTAATTATTTATTAAAAATTATTAAAATAATATTAATAAATGTTAATATATATATATATATATAATACCATAATTATTATGAAATAATTATATTATTTAAAAATAAACCACCATCATAATCATAAAATTCCATTAATTATGTTATGTTCATGTTTCAACTGATCTAATTACCTACATGAACAATGCAATAAATTAATTTCATGTATGGTTATAATAAATTAAATAATGATAATATATGATAACAATATGTAAATAATTATTTTATTTTGGTTCTATAATTCTATCATTTATATTACATTGATTAATTAAGCAACTAATTCATGTTGGTTTAAAAACACTGAAACATGCTCATAACTAGTTCTATATTTATGGATTGTAAAAAAAATCAAATAGAATGACAATATAAATATCTGAATAATTACTAAAAATAAACTAAAATACCATTAATGATTTTGGAGTGATGAAATTGTGTATAATAATGAATAAAAACACCACAATTTTAAAACTAGGTCAAAAAGATCAAAATTTCTCACCCATGATTTTTAAAATGGATAAGAAATAACTAATATACATGTAGATAATAATGGTAAATTAACTTTACCAGGGGTAATATATATATATATATCTGTATAATTTTATGAAATAGTAAATTAGGATTTTTATATTCATGATATAGGAGGTTAAATCACTTCTATGGAAATCTAGTGTAATGGTAAGGGATTTGGTAACTCAATCTTCATTCTTTCAATTATATGATATCTTCTCAAATTTTATTTCAAAAATATTCAATAAATTATTTGATTTTACATTATAAATGATTTTATCTTTCATAAATCTAGGGAAATATATTTTATATTTAAAAAATACTTCAATTAATAGTCTTCTTTTCACATTAAAAAAATAAAAAGATACGTCTTGAAAAGAGACTCATACCTATGAATTTTTATTAGATGATTAAAACATTTATTCTATAAAAGTTATTTTTTATTTGGAAGTAATTTTACACTCTATATTAAAAAAATATTTACAACTAATATAGTTATGTTTCATGTTTCACTATCCATTTATTTCTTTAATTATATGATTTTTTTGGGAGATCAAGTTTTTAGTTTGAATCTATCTAATTAAGGTGTTATATTTATACCATTTGAAAATTTTATAAATAATATTATTATCTAGATTGGTTATTTATACATTAAAAGGTTAATTATATTAAAATTTATGTTTTATGAAACACATTTTTACTCTTATGGGTTCTTTATGGTATGAAAGGTGAATGTTTTCTGTATGAACATTTATGAAACCCATTTTTTCCTTAGGTTATTTATAAAAAGTGAATTTATTTAATTTACACATTTTATAAAACCCATTTTACAGTCGTGGTTACTCAATGATGTGATAAGTTATTTATTCTATATTGTTACTCATAATTATGGATGAATGGCGGGTGAGATCCTATATCTTACTCTAATACATTGGTTAAAAGTTAATGTATCATGAAGAAATTATTTTTAATTATATTTTAGTTTCTCATAAGAATGTTTACTAGTGGCGTGACACACAAAAGGTTCCCTATACTATTGTTTATTCCATATTTGAAATATATTATACATTATTATCTTATGATCTCATGATTATTGATTTATTTTAAATGTTTCAAAATAATGTTATAACTATTATGATTCCATGTTGAAGTTTTATGGATTAATGTTCCTATATAACATCATTTTATGTTCACATATTTCTTATAACTATTACTCTTGTGGATATGGTATTTCTCTAATGTTCATATTATCTATTATTCTTATGACATCACTGTTAATTGAATGTTGTTATGGTTATATTTTTCCCTTACTAATAATTTTATATAAAACCTTTCTCTTTTTTCATTCCCTAGGATTAAATGAAGGGTATTGCATAAGATAATTTAAGAAGAACATTCAAAGTTTAACATTTAAAAAAAATTAATGAGGGTTCTAAAATAAGTTTCTTTGTTTCTAATACCACATGGAACAATAACTATGGAAATTTTTTTTGTGCACCCTTTTATGTGATGGAATATTTATTATAACACCCAAAATCTGGTAACCAAGATCTAGTGCTTAATTTATTACAATGGTACCAGATACAAGAGATCTCAAAACATTGGTTTGATCAATTTAGTGGTCTTAGAAAACTAGATAAATAAATGATTGTTAAATTATATTAGAAAAATAAAAACATAGAAAAATAAAAAAAAATTATCCTTGAAATAATTACCATATTATATTTGAAATAATGAAAAATTCCATACGAAACATTATTTTTTATTGAGATCATTCAAAATATCCTTCTTCAAATCCATGGGAAAGGAAAATAAATAAAGGGTGAGATTATATTCTTAGTAAGGGTTACATACTGTATTGAGTAAATAAGGAAAACTAAATATGGTAGTGTGGATAATTGAAACACGTTTTATTCAATCTATAAATATAGTTAAATGACAATTCATGGTTAATATCAACATAGCAATCACATGGATAATGGAAAACAGATTCTTAAAAAAGAAAATGTACAATTGTATATATTTATGATCAATGCCTCTTAGTCTTGATCTTATGAATATTACTATTTGGGGCTCTAAAACAAGACATCATTCTTATTAAATGGTTAGGTGTAAACTTCTAACACCCCAAGCTTCCATGGTACTTTTACCTTTGAATAATATAGTAGCTTGTCTTGTACGCAACTTCGAGTTCAAACACACCACAACCAATTAAACTAGATGTTATGAATAGTAATACCCAATTTTGGAAATTGTAACAATTTTATCTTTCAAAATGGACTTAATTTTTGGATTCGTAATATTGAAGTTAACTTCGGGTGATGTTTTGGTATTTTTATGAAAACATTCATTTTTTGATGAATAGTGAAAACACTGAGTTATTATTTAAAACTGGCTTTTTTTAAATAATTATTTATTTTATTTAAATTTATTTTAGGTCAAAATAGATACTAAATACTTATAAAAGTTAAATTTAATTCATTGGAGTCATTTTACAATAAGTTTATATATAGACAAATTTTATTGAACTTTTTACCATCTTTTACCCACCTCCTACGAACATTTGCAAATTTGCATAAAACTTAATTTTACTACTTTAGTGAATTTAATTTCAAAAATACGAGATACAAGGTTAATATTAGTAAGTAAAATGTGGTTCAATAAGATAAAAATAATTTTTGGTGAATAGTAACCTTTGACTTTTATTTACCACGGCTAAAAGCTAATTGGTTAATTAAAGGTAAAAATGATATTATTATTATCCTAATAGATGTCCAAATTCTATTTTATAAGTTTTATTAGACAAAAAACAAACATAGTAATAAAATATTATCCTTAAGGTCTACTTGGATTAGATTAAGACATTTATTATTATTTAATTCAAAGAAGAGTTAAAAGTGCTAAATTCTAGTTTTCAAAACTAATTTTTTTTAATATTGGGTTACAAAAATATAAATTAAAATATAAATATTCGTTAAAAGATCAAAATATTTCCTACATAATGGTATTTTATTTATAATTTTTAGACATTAAATAGGTAAATTTATTTATGACATAATGATGATGCAGTAATTACCTTATTAATGAAAGATTAAACTTATTGATATTATAAATATCCAAATAAATTTAATATGATACTTTTAATAATTTACACTAATTTTATAGGTTGATAGGACATGCTAGGGTTGATTAAATGAATTTTTTTCGAAGTAATGATTCTGTTAAGAATTTAACAAAAACAAAATTGAAAATATTGTCAAAATTGACATAAAAGAGTTTTTAAAACAAATATTATATTATTAATTGATATTCTATTCCTAGAAATCTATGGTTTGACCAATGGTGTTAAGTAATATTATATATGTAATTTATGGACCACTTGAGGTTTTCTTGGAATTTTTTAGTAAGTTTATTAACCTTATAAAATAAAAATTTCAAGAGACATGGTAAATGTCAAACTATTTAACTAAGAGTTAAATCTAAAATATAAAGTTAATGTAGTGATTAAAACATGTCTAAAAACTATTGGTTGAGTGATTTTAGACCAATACCAACCTTATCCTCTAAATAAATCATTTTGGAGCCATTATAAACCAAAAATTAATTTATTATAAAATAATATTTCAATCTTTTCTAAAGGTGCCCCTCACCCCTCTTATAAAAGGGCACTTCCCCTTCTCTCAAATTCACACATTCAAAGCCATTTGGCTGGGACAACCCCTTCCCAAATATCATATAAACTATCCTACCTTAATCTTAGTGGCCTTACTTTATTCATAAATCCATCCTAAGGATCCATTTTGATCAAATCAAAAGGAAGAACCCGAAGAAGAGGTAAATATTTCATCACGTCTTTAAAGTTCTTTTCTTCTTCCACTTCCTCTTTCTTAGTTGTTTCTATTCTAAAATAATAAGTACTGTATATTCTATATAATGTGATTTTATTATAAATATGGTACAACCATATTCATTATTTTATGCATCCTATGAATGACATGTCACCATACGTGCGTACATACGTCTTACTGTCTCCACGTCGTGGGGTAGTATGTTATTCAAACACTTTATCATTTGGATGAGTACAATAAGAGTATAAATGATTTAAATAAAAAATATTACATTATAATGATTATTTTTATATGATATACCATCCAATTATATACTATTTTAAAATTAAAATAAGGATATTGTCGCTCGTGTGTACCTACGGATTACCGTCTCCACGAACACGTTGAGATTTATTCCCCATCGTATCCATTCAAGAATAATTTTCATTTGATGATTAATGATAGTGTTTAAAGACTTAATACAATTCTAAATTTGAATAAGATACACCCTATCCATAACAAACATTACTTACGTAAGAAATCATATAACGGAAAATGAATCAGTTAACACCTGAAATGATGATACTACTGAAATATCATTAACAAAGAAATATTAAAAGGTCATATATGATATCATATTAATGTAAATGGTTCTTTTATAATTTAATAACAATTATTTAACCATTATACAGGAGGTTAACCTACCCACAACCAAGGAAATGTATAAGGTAAGGGTTAATTTCACAATCTCTTTATTATTCGAGGTTGTTTTTACGTGAGTATCTACTGGGACCTCTTTATCATCCACATCCGAGTTTTCTTAAAAATATATTCAAAAAATGTTCACTATTTAATAGACAATGGGTTAATGTAATTTATACCCTTATTTTTCCTTATATGTTATGAAAGTAATCTTTCCGTCATTTTCTAGACACCGTACTTTATGATCTTTTCGAAAAAATTAAGGTAAGAATGTCTTTTTTTAACATATACGACGGGTGCGGATATTTTCCACCATTATAACATCATTGAAGCTTCCCTTAAGATATTATAAGAATATTTCAAAATAAATGTTTTCTTTTAAAATTACAATAATTTTAAATGATTTCAAAATATAAATAGGTATTTCTCTAAAAAAGTTTTCATTTCATCTATATCAACATCCTTTGATGGATTTTAAGCATCTTTGAAGTTAATTTATTATGATACAAAACTTCCATATTGTATTGAAGGTTTTTTGATATGTTTGACTGTGGATGTGTTATTTTTACACCATTAATGTTCTATGGATAAAGTATTGAAATTTCGTATGATAGTTTTAATATGAATGTTTATGTTATGTTTAAACCTTTTCATATGAGGAGTGCATTGGACTTAGTAAGTAATGGGTGGAGCCCGCTATAGCTCCTCGATGCATCGGTAGGTCTCATGAGACAACATAGTGTCTTGACACAGGGCCTTGAAAAAATCTTATTTGTAGTCATGGGACAAGGTGTTGACTATGTGGTTATGAAGTCTAACATTATGTATTCCATCATTATGAAAGTGGCTATTGATATTGCATGTGATTATTCGACTAGTAGAATATTCATGTGAATAAGTAAATGGAATTATTTTATTTTATCTTTTCTATATTATGCTGAAGTTCATGTTTAAAAGGATTTTGTTTTAGTCTTATACATTGCCTTAAATGTTTATGCTTATTTATGAAGCTTTTTGATATATTGTTATCCTTATTGAGCATCTGATCTCACCCCATTCTATGTTTTATTTTTCCCTGGATGCGAAGAAGTATATTATGACTAACCTGCATGGATAGTCTAAGGGATATGAGTGTGGCCTATGGAGACAATGTTATAGTAGAATTTTATTTTATAATGTAATGTAAAACCTATAAATGTGTCTAGTATTTCCAAGTCAACTAAACTGATCAGTCTTTTGGGACATGATTTCCTTATATCATGCCAATGTTATGTAATAATCCATCAACTTTGGGTAACTAGGGTTGGGGCGTTACAGTTGGTATTAGAGTAAGTTCAGTACAAACCTTGGAATCTAGATTTAGATAATCTCTGATTAGAGCAAATTACCCTAAGATACACTTTGAGGATTAGTATAGAAGAACTTCCTAGAATTTTGGTACTATAGAGATTTTGTGAGTTTTACTAGAATTAAATATCTGTCTTGATATGTATAGGTATATGCTGCTCTGGCATAGATGTACCTAGGGGTAAAACTAGAAAACACCTCTTTGATCCAGAGTCGAACGAAAACTGGTGCACGACAATGGGCCTTGCTACGCTCTTGGTTACGACACTCTCGGCGGATATGCTTAGGATAATTATTATTTTCTTTACAACTCAATATGAATGGTTTATGAGTATATAATTCATCAATGAAAACATTTTTATGATTATAAATTATATTCATAAACTGTTCAATTTATTTTAACTATTTGAAAAGTTTAGAATTATGTATTGTGATTCATAAACTTATCTAGTGTATGCCATTGTTTAGAAATGATGCCTAGTCGAAGGAATAGACACCATATCAATGCACATAATACATGTAGGGATTTCCGTCCTACTCAAGATAATTATAGTGGAGCTGGTGAAGGAACTGGTGATGATCAACTTATCACCATACTGGGACAACTCACCTAGGTTATGAATAATAACCTTACCTATATGGAACACCCTGATCAACAGCGTGGAGGATCAATGTTAGATCGCTTCATGAGGCAAAAACCAACAACATTTAATGGGAATACAAATCCATTGGTAGTTGAGCAATGGATAAGTTCCTTGGAGAAAATATTTCATTCTTTGAGGAGTAGTTAAGGGGAAAAAATGGTCATGGCAGTTTATCGCCTCACGGGAGATACAGATCAATGATGGTCATTAATCTAAAACACAAAGTAAGATGGAGAAGTATCAAAAATAGAATGGAGGGATTTTAAAGATCTTTTCTTAGAAAAATACTTTCATTGTGACCATTGAGAATAAATGGAATGGAAATTTTGGAGCCTGAGACAAAAGGAGGATTAGAATGTCACAAAGTATGAAGAAAACTTTACAAGGTTGGCGAGCCATGCTACAGATTATATACATAACCCAAGAATTAAGAATAATCATTTATTTGATGTGTTAAAACCATTTATCCATCAAGAATTAGTATTACAATCCTTCTCGTTGTATGAGGATATTGTCTCATGTGTTATCAAGATAGAAAAGTAATTCTCTAAGTCTTACAACTTTAAAGCAAAGCAAGAGGAAAAGAGATCTACTATACACTCTGGAAATGGAAATAAGGGGAAGGAGGGAAAAGTTTAATATACATACTATAGTAAATATGGGAAGAAACACCTTGGTACTTGCCTAAAGGTAATGGGAGTCTGTTACAAGTGTTGTGAATAAGTCCACCAAGCCCGTGATTGCAAGGGGAAGAAAAAGGCTGTCAATGTTGAATGCTACAATTTTAGAGAAATGGGGAATTATGAAAATGGTTTCCTAAGCTCCAAGGAAACTTACCTTAGAAAAGGCCAAGGGATAAATCCCAAGATTATTCTATCAATAATACTGAGGTAGAAGTTCCGAAAGATGCGGTGGAAGGTAATTTAATGGTTTCCTCAAGTTTATAAAATTATTTATTTGATTATGGATCATCACATTGTTTCATATACTCCTAGTTTGCTAAGAAAATTAGATATTTCCAATTTTATTTAAAAAAGGAGTTTTCAGTCAAAACTATTAATAAAACTGTCATTGCAACAACGTTTTGTGAATCAGTTCCCATTAAAGAATATAAAGGTTATTTATCAGCTGATTTTATCATCATACCCATGATTGAGTTTGATATAATCCTTAATATGTATTGGCTTTTGGACCATAATAAAAAATTTATTGTATAAAGAAAGAGGTTACAATTCTCAATGATGATAAGGAGTACCTTAACTTTAGAGTAGAAACGTCACCAAATGATTTTTATCTAGATCCACCCCCAATAGCTCAACTAAATTCAATTATTGAGGAGGAAGAAAATAAAATAACTATGGCTGAGGAAAGGAATGTTCAAATAGAGGATGTACTTATTGTGAAGGAATATGTTGATGTGTTTTTAGAAGATTTACCTAGACATCCTCCAGAACGAGAAATTGAGTTTTCCATTGATTTAATTCATGGTTCAAGGCCCATACGAAGAACCCTTATAGAATGCCCACTGTGGAATTAATGGAATAAAAGAAACCACCAGAGGAATTGAGTAATAAGGGATTTATTTGCCCTATTGCTTTTCCATGGGGAGCCCCTGTTCTTTTTGTTAAGAATAAATATGGATATATGAGGTTTTGCATTGACTACAGGGAGATTAATGATATAACAATAAAGAAAAAGTATCCCCTACCTCTCATTGATGATTTATTTGGCCAACTTTATGAAGCTAAATATTTTTCAAATATTAAAATTCTATATGGATATCATCAGTTGTGTGTGAATAAAGAATACATTCCAAAGACAGCATTTTAAACCAGGTACGAGCAACACAAGTTTACAGTAATGCCTTTTGGGCTGACTAGTGCACCCTGCATATTCATGGATCAAGTGAAAATGGATACGGGAATAATCATGGAAGGTGAAACATCAATACGTTTTCAAATGGTTTCCAAAACATATTTAATAGAAATGATAAAAAGTTCTCAGGATGATGATGAGGAGTTTCAAAAGAAAATTAAATATGTGAATGATGAGAGATTGATCGACTTCATATATGAAGATAAGATTTTAAAATTTGGGAAGAGACATTTTGTTCCCGATATACCTGATATGAAAAGGGAATTGTTAGATGATTCTCATAGCTCCAATTTATCTATACACCATGGTAGAAATAAGATGTATTGATATTTGAAGGAAAATTTTTGGTGGGAAAAAATGAAGAGGGATACTAATGATTTTTGTCAAGATGTATGGTTTTTCAACAAGTAAAAGCTGAAAGGAAATATCCTGGATGAGTTATACAACCTCTTCCAATACCTGAGTGGAAATGAGATAATATTATGATGGACTTTTTCATGGGACTACCAAAGACTCCTAGAAGGAATAATGGAATAAGGGTCATTGTTGATCTTCTTACCAAGTCATCACATTTTCTTGATATAAGAGAAGATTTACCACTTGAACGTTTAGTAAGACTGTATATTAATGAAGTTGTAGGACTTCATGGAGTACGCCTATCTATTTTTTATGATCATGGTCCCCATTTTACATCAATATTCTGGAAAAGTCTTTAGAAAGCCCTGGATACCGAACTTCATTTGATCACTGCCTACCACAGTCAACCTGATGAACAATCATAATTTACTATTCAAACCTTAGAAGGCATTTTGGTATCATTCTCACTTGACTTTCAAGGTATCTGGGATCAATATTTACCTATGGTAGAATTTTCTTATAAAAATATCTTCCATTCGAGTATTTAGATGGCACCATATGAAGCGTTATATAAAAGGAGATGCCACACAACAACCTATTAGGATGATGTTGGTGAAAGTAAACTCATAGTCCTAGAACATGTTAAGGAAATGATGGAAAATGTGAAGGTTATCCAAACCCACATCAAAGCAGCTCAATGTAGGTAGAAGATAGATGCTGATAACCGAAGGATGGATTTGGAATTTCAGGTAAGAGATCATGATTTCTTGAAGGTATCTCCATGGAAGGGAATTATACGATTCGATAAGAAGGGTAAATTAAGTCCCAGGTACATTATACCTTTCTAAATTCTAGAATGAAATGGGGTTGTAGCATACTGTTTGGAAATGCCACCAAGTCTCTCCAAAGTTCCTGATGTGTTCCAGGTATCACTGTTGAGAAAATACATGTCTGGCCTAATAAAGGTACTAACCTATGAGGAATTAGAATGAGAACCCGATCTATTTTTTGTGAAGAGCCTGTCAATATTCTTGACACAATAGAACAAGTGTGGAGAAACCAGACGACTCATCTGGTAAAAGTTCTATGGAGAAACCATAAGAAGGAAGAGCCAACATGAGAACCAGAGGAACTAATGATTAAGCACCACCCAAATCTTTTTATGCAGTAATATCCTTGAAATTTCGAGTATGAAATTATTTTAAGGAGGGGATAATGTAACACCCCAATCTTACACAGTAAGTTTCCATTTGAATAATGCAATAACATGTGTTGTACGCAACTTCGAGTTCAAACACACCACAACAAATGAAACTAGCCGTTATGAATAGTAATACCAACATTTTGAAATTTTATCAATTTTAACTTTCAAAATGGACTTCATTTTTCAATTTGGAATATCGAAATTAGCTTACGGTAAATTATTGGTATTTTTCTAAAAATATTTAATTTTTGATGAATAATGAAAACACTGAGTTATTGTTTAAAACTGAATTTTTATATAAATAATAATATATTTCATTTAAATTTATTTTATGCCAAAATAGATAAATAATACCTATATAAGTTCAATTTAATTCATTGGATTCATTTTATAATAAGTTTAGATATATAAAATTTTTATTGAACTTTTTACCATTTTTTACCCACCTTCTATGAGCATTTGAAAATTTTCATAAAACATAACTTTACTGATTTTGTGAATTGAATTTCAAAAATTCGAGAGACACAGTTTATATCATTAAGTAAAATGTGGTTCAATAAGATAAAAATAATTTTTTGGGAATAGTAACTTGGGAGTTTTATTTACCACTTTTAAAAGTAAATAGGGTAATTAAAGGTAAAAATGATATTATTATTAACCTAAAAAATGTCTTAATTATATTGAATAAGTGTTATTCAACCTAAAAAACATTAGGAATAAAATATGATCCTTTTGGTCCACTTGGATTACATTAGGACATTTATTATTATTTAATTCAAAGAAGAGTTAAAAGTTTTAAATTCAAGTTTTCATAACTAAAACATTTTTAATATAGAGTTACACACAATATAAATTTGACTCTAAATATTAATTATAAAGATAAAATAATTTACTAAATAATGGTATTTTATTTATAATTTTTAGACAATAAATAATTAAATTTATTTATGACACAATGATGACGTAGTAATTACGTTATTATTGAAAGATTAAAATAATAGATATTATAAATATCCAAATAAATCTGATTTGAGACTTTTAATGAATTAAACTAATTTTCTAAGTAAACATGACATGTTAGGGTTGATTAAATGAATTTTTTTTGAAGTAATAATTTTTTTATGAATTTAAAAAAAACAAAATAGCAAATAGTGTCAAAATTGATATAAAAGAGTTTTTTTAAAAAACATTATATTTCTAATTGATATTCTATTCCTAAAAATCTAAGTGTCAGAAAAAGGTCTTAAATAATATTATATATGTCATTAATTAACCACTTTAGGTTCTCTTGGATGTTTATATTAAGTTTATTAACCACATAATATAAAAATAAAAAGAGACATGGTTAATGTCAAACTATTTAACTAAGAGTTAAATCTAATAAATAAAGTTAATGTAGTGACAAAAACCTATCTAAAACCTATTGGTTGAGTTTTTTTAGACCCATACCCACTTTATCCTAGAAATAAATAATTTTTGAGTCATTAGAAACCGAAAACAAACTTATAATAAAATAATATTTCAATCTTTTCCTAAGGTGCCCCTCACCCCTCTTATAAAAGGGCACTTCCCCATTCTCTCAAATTCACACTTTAAAAGCCATTTGGCTCAGCCAATCTCTACCCAAATATCCTCTAAACTGTCCTACCTTCATCCTGGAGGCCTTTGTTTAGTCATAAATCCAACCTAAGGAGCCCTTTTGATCAAATCAAAAGGAAGAACCCGAAGAACAAGTAAATATTTCATCACCTTTTTCAAGTTCCATTCTTCTTCCACTTCCTCTTTATTTGTTGTTTCTATTCTAAAATAATTACACTAATATCGTCTATATAATTTTATATTATTATAAATATGTTAAAAACTTATTCATTATTTTATCTATCCAATGAATGACATGTCACCATATGTGCATACGTACGTCTTACCGTCTCTACGTCGTGATGTAGTTTGTTATTCAAACACATCATTATTTGGATGGGTATAATAATGAGTAGAAATTATGTAAATAATAAATATTAAATTATAATTATTATGTATATATGATATAATATCCAATTATATATGATTTTAATATCAAAAGAATTATATTTTCGCTCGTGCGTACGTACGGATTACCGTCTCAACGAACGCGATGTGATTCAATCCCCATCGTATCCATTCAAGAATAATTTTCATTTGAAGATTGAAAATAATTTTAAAATACTTAATATAATTCTGAATATGAATAAGATACATCCTATCCATAACAAACATTACTTACGTAACAAATCATATAAAGGAAAACGAATCAGTTAACACCCGAAACAATGATACTACTGAAATATAATTAACAACGAAAGATTAGAAGATCATATATAATATCATAATAATGTATATAGTTCTTTTATAATTTAATAAAAATTATTTCACCATTATACATGAGGTTAACTTACCCTAGACCAACTAAAAGTATAAGGTAAGGTTCAATTTCACAATTTCTTTATTATCCAAGGTTGTTTTTACGTGAGTATCTACAAGGACCTCTTTATCATCCATATCCAATTTTTCTTAAACATATATTTCAAAACATTTTTACTATTTACTAGAAAATGGTTTAAAGTCATTTATACCCTTATTTGACCTTATATGTTTTGAATGTAATCTTTCCATCATTTTTTGAAGAACGTACTTTATGACCATTTTGACTAAATTAAGGTAAGAATGTCTTTTTTTAACTTATACGATAGATGTGGCTATTTTCCGCCATTATAACATCATCGAAGATTCCCTTACGATATTATAAGAATATTTTCAAAATAATTTTTTTCTTTCATAATTACAAGAATTTTAAATGATTTCAAAATAGAAAGAGATATTTCTCTAAAAAAGATTTGATTTAATCGACGTCAACATCCATTGATGGATTTTAAGATTGTTTGAAGTTAATTTATTATGATACAAAACTTCCATATTGTATTGAAGGTTTTGTGATATGTTTGACTATGGATGTGTTATTTTTACACCATTTATGGTTTATGGATAAATTATTGACATTTTTTATGATAGTTTTAATACGAATGTTTATGTTATATATAAAAATTTTCATATGAGGAATGCATTGGACTTAGTAAGTGACGGGTGGAGCCCGATATCGCTCCTTGATGCATCGGTAGGTCTCATGAGACAAACTAGTGTCTTGGCACAAGGACTTGACAAAATATTATTTCTAGTCTTGTCACAAGGCCTTGACAATGTGGTTATGAAGTCCAACATTATGCATTCCATCATTATGAAATTGGATATTGATATTGCAGGTGATTATTCAACTAGTATAATATTCATGTGAATAAGTAAATGAAATTATTTTATTTTATTTTTTCCATATTATGCTTAAGTTCAAGTTTAAAAGGATTTTGTCTTAGTATTATACATTGCCTTAAATGTTTGTGCTTATTTATGAATGTTTCCGATATATTTTTATCATTAATGAGCATCTGATCTCACCCATTTCTTTGTTTTATTTTTCCCAGGATGCAAAGAAGTATATTATGACTGAACTATAGGGATAGTCTAAGGGATATGAATGTGGCATATGGAGACTATGTTGTTTTAATTTTTCCTTTTATAATCTAATATAAAACTTATTAATGTATCTAGTATTTACAAGGCTACTAAACTGATCGGTTTTTCAGGACATTATTTCCTTGTATCATGCCAATGTTTGGTAATAATGCACCGACTCTGGGTAACTGGGTTTAGGGAGTTACAAAACTAGATACCCATCTAATATAAAATTCATATTGTTTTGTCTCATGATTCCTATTAATGAATCGATGGGATATCTATAATCGGACTCCACCCACAACCTAAATGTCCAATGAATTCTTAATTTATTTAACGATAAATAAATTTGTTCTCAAAATTCAATATAAATAAATAATTATCGATGTGGTATTGAGAATATAAAACATCAATATATCTTAAATAAAAGAAAAAAATTGCTAAATAATCTTCCTTTAACTGATATCATATATAGAAATGGTATGCCGCTAAAGATCAAATAATTAAAATAAAGGATGATATAATACCATTTATTCATAATAAATAAATGTTTTTTACTAAAAAAATACATTATAATGTAAAATTGTAGTAATAAATTAAAAATTAATTCCTTGTAACTTTGTATAATAATAGAGTGTTAAATAAATTTTCAAAATTCGTTTCTTTATTTATTGAAAATAACACCCTTTTCTACTGACATCATATTAAATAAAAATTCCCAAGATATATAGAAAAACATATTATTTGAAAATAACCAGTTATATATATAAAGAGTCTCCAAATAAAATATTAGTCATGATGGTGGGAAAATATATTCATTCGGTGTACGTTACAATAAATATACTTTTTAGACCAATGGTAAAAATTACCTTGTTCCTAAAACAAAAAGAAGATTCCTTTGGAAAATTCTGTTAGAAATTTTAAAATGAGTGAAAATGAAATTAATTAATATTTCTAGAATTGTAAAAAAATTATTGAAATATTTTAACTAAATATATACATGGAATAAAAAGAGTTGGAAGGAGAAGTTCAAAATTAAATTTTTTTTAAAAACCCTTACATGTAACTTACATGATGAATCGTGATACAAGAATATAATAAATGTAATGAAAACATGAAAAACCTAATATAACTATAATAAAATAAAATATATGTCATTTAAAATATTAGGCACAAAAAAATTTCCCCAAGGAAATCTGATCATAAGAAATCAGGATATAATAAGATATTTTAATAGAAATTCCTTGCTAATTTGGTAAATTTTGAATCAAACCCAATTTAAGAAAAAAATTGAATAGAAAAATTGAATAACCAGAATAAATATTAGTTAATAACATTATGTTCAATATAGGAAAATATATACATTATTTAAATGAAACAATATTCATAATGTAAAACTTGTCCCTTTAAAGTTTAAATGAGATGAAATTACATGTACCTTGGGTCATTGATTACTCGTACATGTTTGTTCCTCCTGTATAATGAATATAAATTTATTAAATACTTGATTATTTTTTTAAATATATATTCCTCTTGTTTAATTCAATTTATTATAATTTTATATCCATTCAATGGATAGTTATTTATTATATTGACCACTTAAGGTTAATTGCTTAATTTTCCCAAATTTACATCATTACATTTCTCATGGATGAAGGGGTTATCTAATAGTTCCATCATGTCCATAATTTTATTTTTGTATTGAATATAATTTTAATTAATTATATATAGTTTTATTTTCTTCCATGCATGGTGGTAAAAGGAAAATAAATTTCATCGCTTCGTGGATGTGGTAGTCTACATGTATGCACAAGCGAAGTTATCATTTTATAACATATGAAATGTCATTATGGTAGATGATATATTATATTTAATAAAATATAAATATCAAACACACACACAAACACATATATATAGACATTAATTCTACATTTATAACAATCCAAGTAAAATTATGATGAAAAATGAATTGTGTCGCTCTGTAGAGATCGTTGGGCATACTTATGCTCGAGTGATGTTTACATTTTTTATTGGATAGAAAAGATGTGTAAAATTGTTTTACCATAATCATAATAAAATCATGGTATATTTCTTATACTAGAGTCATTATTTTAGGTAGTATAAAATATATTTATTGTATGTATATGAATAAATAAACTTTGAATGAGTTGAGTATGATGATTTCTTTTTTATTTGAGTGACCTCCTTTGAATTTCACCATAATACTTGTTAGGATGGACTTAGGATAAGATAAAGTGATCAATAAATAATTAAATCATGTTATAAATCAATTTATTTAGGTTTTGTATGATCTAGGATGATTATTGTTTATGAATAAAGGGGGATAAGAGGTTCCATTTTAAAAGTGAGGGGTGGGAAAAAATGGACTTACTTAAATGATTCTATTAATATAAAGTCATTTTATTGTTCAAGTGGATCCAAATTTAAGTAACAAAAAATTTGATAAGGATAAAATAAAAATCTAAACAACCATTTTTATTATATGTATGTTGTATCCCTTTATATATAACCTATTTTATACATTTTACCCATAACTAAGGTGATAAATATTTATCATTGTTATTAGTAATTATGACAAAAAATTGATATAACAATAATACCTAAAATTAATTATAATGGTACCAAATGTGTAATAAAGATTACATTATTCAACTACTATAATTTTTATAAATTATATTGAATATATGTTTTAAAAACCCTATGAAAACTATTTTTATAAATTTTTTTGTTATAATCATACAAATGATTTTATAGAAAAATATTGTATATAATTTATTCTAATGTGATTAATTAGATTATTTTAAATAAAATGAAGATTATTTTTCATTGAAACGAAATTAAAAACAATATATACTTTGTATATAATTGAATAAAATAAAATATTTAATTTTTTTTCTTTGAACACAAACATTACATTGATTTTAAATGATTTATGAATATATTTCTAACTTCAAAATAATATTTTTTTATTTTAAATATATTACATATTTGGTATATATTTTGTCTACAAAAGATTCCTATATATATATATATGGGTAGTTATTTATCATAACTTATTTAGGTCCCCACACTGCCTCTTGTAATGACCTAAAATTATATAAATGAAATCACATTATGAAAAAATAAATTCCATATTATGTAAAGTATTTAAATAATACAATTGTGCTATATTACATTTTTTTCATTTTGGGTCATTATAAAAAATATACATTATTGTCTGATGGGACTAAAATAATGTAATGAATCATGACCATTGATAATAAAGTCTTCCTGTGTGATCAATAAGATTAGAATATATTAAGGGTTTTAAGAGATCAAATTGACTCTAAATAAAGAAGTTATTTCCTTGAATAATAAGATTTTCACGTTTAAATCCCATTCATATGAGCCTCTAAGGGAGATTGGATCACAAGGATTTTCCCAATGACCAATACTAAGATATGATTAAATAAATGAAACATATGTGAAACTATTTATGGGATATGTTAAAGCTCATAGAGACCACCACCTGAACAATGTCAGTTGAACAATGTCAAGAAAGTACCATCATCACACACCTTACCCTTAGGGTGTATAATTGTGTAATAAAGAGTTAAATATCTATAACCTAGTTATATATTTTTTAAATTTTAATTTTTTTTTTCATAAAATCCTCATTATATTTATCCATTTTCATTATTAATTTATATATATACATGATTATATAATGATTTTGATATAAATTATATTATAATATACAGAAATCAACATTTTATTTTTGGAAAATAACTTATTTTAATTAAAACACTATTTTTAAATTATTAAATGGATTTAAATTAAATTTAACATTCATGAAACTATTAAATGAAATAATATATATATATATATATAAATATAAATGACAATATAATTAATTATTTTCCAATTTAATTTTTATAAGGGTCATAATTATTTTGTAAAAAAAGTATTTTTTAATAAATAATGGTTTTCAATTAAAATTATTAATTCCTGTATGTATAAAATTATTTTGGTAAAATAAATATAACTTGTTAAGTCATCACTTAAAAATTCTCAAATGGTGAATCCTTCATAATTTACTGAGATAATGAAATTTTTAAGTAAAAATTAAATATGGTATAAATATACGCTATGTATTATGACATCCTAATAGCCCAAAATTGATGTAATGAATTATAAAAAAAATTAAATAACCAAAATATATTTCCACATTAAAATAATGTGTTTTTAATGTTATTTGATTAAATTTATAAACTAAAAATGAATCCTTGAAAACCAATATTATATTTTAATGTTTAAAATAAATGTTTTATGAACATGACTCACATCAGTGTTATCAAAGGAATTATTATAATTAGTTATATTCTTATCCATATAATATATTTAAACAAAATCGTATTTTATAGAAAATATGGGAAATACCACGATGTGGATTGTAGTTTTAAATATTTTATCACATAGAGTCCAAAAACCTATGTATAGAAATTAATAAAGAATTTACCTCTATTTTGATATAATACCAACCCAAACTCACATTCCACTTCACTAGAAACCCTTTTATATTGAATTTAATCTTGCTTCACCTCTCTAAATCTTTAAAAAGTTCCTCCTAATATTTTAAGAAGCTTATACCAACCTTTTAAAATCACCCTCTCAATGTAAGGGATTCTCTCATATTCCTTTTTCTTAAATAATTTACCGTAATAATAATTTGGATTTCAAAATGTTTTAATGTTTTTTTACACATCCCTTTACTATCCTTATTATACCCATGTAATAATAGACCACAATTCACTCTTGTTGAACCCTTCCGTGAACTTTTATGAACACAAATTATGTTGCTGAAATTATAATAGAATTTTCCATGAAAAACATTTATGTTGTGAATACTTATCCCCATTTTCACTCAAAGGTATTAAATTGTATATAATTATACTTCATTTATTAGGGAATTCTAGTTATATAAACCTTACTCCAAAATCATGGGATTAAAAGTGATGAAATATTTTCTTATATTTTATTATCTATTTGCCACACAAATACATATACAAATACGCACACACACACACACACACACACACATATATATTATGAATGTGATGAGTGGACCCGAAATTATATATGCCAACAATGAATTGGGTAATGTTTTTATCACATGATATACTATTTATGGTGCATATGTGGTTATCCTGACTAAGTTATGTCATGATGTCTCGACCGTTGGCCTTATCTGTTTCTTATGATGTCATATTTTATGTTATTTACACAATTATATGATGCCTTGATATTATCATCTTATATCATTATGTAATATTCATGATTATTCTTCTCACATTCCTAGGTCACCATTTTATCACTTGTGACTCACTAAAACTAATTTACATTATCTTAATCATTTATTATTCCATTTCTATATTTTATATATTTCCCCTTTCTTATATACATCTCCATGTTATCTCATGCAGTATTTGAAGACCAATAAAATTTCGGGGAATGTTATAGAGTTTTTAAATGTTGCCTTTGTATCCCTATTTCATGTTAATGTGCTATGTATCTACTTTTTTGAAGACATTAGGCCTCTCGATCTTCTAGTATTTTGTTATTTTTATCATTATGTAAAAAATAAAGAAAAAATTATATAAAATATAAGTGTTATCAATGTTGGTATTAAAATAATGTTTGGTAAATTGTTAATATTAGGATTATAAAAGCATATTAAAAGCCTCCTAGATGTGAATAAACTGAGGAAAAAAGGTCTAAATTTTGGTTAATTATATAGTGAAAGGTTTTTTGAACAAATATATCCCTTTATGAATGATATCAAGTGGATGTGGATTTGGAAAAAATATACCTAGTGGTAATTAATATAAAAGGGAACATTGTGTATTAACTCAAACTGTATCTAGTAGATGGAAAAGAGTACTAATAATGTAAACTTGGCTAGAAAGTTTTAGAGGAAATAATTTTGATAATCATGTCATTTTTATAAACCATTGTAAAGGGAACAAAATACCTATGAAATTTAATGCAATAAAATAGGTCATGGATAACTTAGATGGAAACTTAATAATATATAAGTTAATGAATATATATGTATTTTATTGGTTATCCCTTAAATTTTCAAAGTTTTCATTTTATTGGTTTTATATATTTAAAATTATCATCATTAATTTTCCAATATTTTAGTAAATGACTAAAAATATGAATAACTTATTGAATAGTCAATATTATTGGAAATGTTATTAATTAATAAATTATAAGTGAAACTAGAGGGAGTAGGAATCAAGAGCATCATGAACATATTTACTCATTTAAAAAAAATATAAATAGAAACATTTATTTGGAGGAACAACCACATATTTCTAAGAGAAAGGTACTAAATATTCAAAAGTTATACTTTGTTAAATATGCATTTTTAATGATTGTAATATGGATATGTGTCCAATAAAATTTAAAATTTAAGATAGAACTATTTGATGATGTGAATAACTAATCATTATATAATTATCATATAATTAAAAAGATATATAGAGATATTATGTAAAAATTCTGGTGGGATAACATGAAGACAGAGATTATATAATTTTTATCTTGATGCTCTATATTATAAGAATCCATGGAAAAATGAAATAAAAATAAAGATATTATGAATTAATTTCCCATTTCATTATGGAAACGGGAAAACATTATCATGGATTTCATCTATGGAATCCTCAGGATATCTAATTGAAATATTGACATTTAGGTGGTTGTTGATCACCTTCATAAGATGGTTCATTTAATTTTATCATGGAATATTTCTCTCTTGAAAAACTCACTATTATATAAATATATGGGTTTTAGTACTAATTATCGCCCTAATATGGATTCCAAATATGATATAACCATTAAAACTATTGAGGATAGAATCAGATCATATTTTATGTATTTCCATGTGTGTTGTGATAAGCACCATCCCCTACTGGATTTTCTATATAACAATAGTTTCCATTATAGTATTATAATAAAACCTTATGAGTCTCTGTATGGGAAGAGGTGTATGAATCTAACATGTTGGGATAATGTTAAAAAGATAAATTTGATTGGACATAATCTAATACAAAATATGAAATATATGGTTCAACATATTCAATGTTAGATAAAATCCATGAAAATACAAAAGAAAATCTATGAAGTCAACTATCGATAAGACTTGGAATTTGAGGTAAGAGTTAAGGTGTTCCTTTATATGTCACCATTTAAAAAAGTCATGAGTTTTGGGAATAATGGAAATAGTATTCATATATACATCATATCGTTTTAGATCCTTGATCACATTGTAGTTGTGGCCCATCAACTAGAACTACCACATAACCTATCTCAAGTAATGATGTGTTCAATGTATCCTGATTAAATAAATATTTACTGAAACCACACTTGTAATGAATCTATAGGTGGTACATTTAAAGAATTATCATTTATATGAGGAATATCCAGTGAAGATATTATATAGAAGAGAAAAATTTCTAGTAAATAAGAAAACTCATCTGCTCAAATTACTATAGTGGAACTACATGTTTGAGGAGCCAACATGTGAACAAGTAGTTGTGATAAAATAGATTTACCCTCATATGTTTTAGTGTATAAAATGAAAATTTTAAAGTAAAATTTCTAAAGTGTTTAAGAATATAACAAACCAAAAAATTTAAATTAAATTCCATTATAAATGAATAAATTATTTATTATGTAATGTAGTTTTAGAAAACAAATGGACAACATTTCATTAATTATTTTCATAAATTATAAAATATATAAATAATATTCAAATTAGATTAATATTCCATTAATAATTATAACCATTGATAATATAATGGTTTTTTTAGTGACTGATAAGATTATAAAATCTAATTGACATAGAAGTAATATGGGATGTCCTCAACTAGTACGATTAAACCCTATGAATCCAATTAATTTTAGTCTTTGGGTGAGATGGGGTCACTTGGCCTTTCCAATAACCAATCCCAATAAAATATTCTGTTACTAAAAAATGATAAAAAGCACTTATGGGACAAGTTCTAGCTCATATATATCAGTTCTCAATCTATATTAAATGAACCATCTCCATGATTGTACCACCATCGAACACCCTACCCTTTAGGCGTATATTGGTGTAATAAGGGGTTTGGTGTCTAGACCCAAAATTTATCATGTTGTATATTTTATTATAAAAAAATTCTTATTAGGTTTTTCTTTTTTAAATATTACTTTATATATATATATATATGATTTGTAATGAGTTTGAAAAAAATTAGAGTCTAAAATGATGAAACCAAACTTTTATTTTTTTGGAAATATTTAGTTTGAATAACTTTTTATAGATTCATGAATTTTTAAACTAATTACATTTTCATGATATAATATTATAAAATAATATTTATTTATATATATATGATAATATAATTTAACAAAGGCCTATGTAGCTTTTGTAAGGTTAGAAAAGTTCTATATGTCATAAAAACTATCATTTTTCAAAAAATATAGATTTTTATTTAAAAAGGGAAAATAATATATTTATAAAATTATTTTTTCAAATAAATTTTATTTTTAAAAATAAAAACATAGAAATTATAAAATGTTTAATTTTTCATATTTTTTTGAGATAGGTAATTGTTTTGTAAAAAGTAAATATTTTATAAATATATGGTATGTATTATGACATCATAATACCCAAAATGTTATGTAATAAATACAATAAAATTCATCCACGAATAAAAATATATTTCACCTTTAAAATAATTTATTTTTTTATTTTATATTCTCAATTTGAAAAACCAATAATGAATCCTTCATAAACTATAC
This sequence comes from Viscum album, assembly GCA_963277665.1. Classification (NCBI taxonomy): domain Eukaryota; kingdom Viridiplantae; phylum Streptophyta; class Magnoliopsida; order Santalales; family Viscaceae; genus Viscum; species Viscum album. Next base: position 1,409,342,159 of record OY728135.1, read on the forward strand.
TATATATTATGTTTTTAAAATCAATTCTTTATAAACATATCTCACATCCACATCATCAATGGTGTTATTTTACTGAGGTTTTTTATTAGAAAAATAAAATATTCAAAACCACTCATAATTTGTAGAAAAAATTTGAAACGCCATGGTTATGTTTGTGTTATGATTATTTTTTCACTTATTGACCAAAACCTATGTTTAGAAATTTATAAAGAATTTTCCTCTATTTTGCAATAAACATCCACCCAAACTCTCATTACAACTCACTTAAACCACATTGAGTTTGAATATATTATTCCCATTCATATTTAAATCCCAAACAAGGTTTTCCAAATCTCTTAATAAGTTTATACCAATATTTTATAAGCACCCTATCAAGTTAAGGGATTCTCCCCTCTTCCATTTTACACAATTAGTCTATTTTACTAAGAATTTTTATTTCCAATTTTTCACATTGTGATGTCTCTTTTCACCTAAAATTACATTCCTTATTATTATTATAAATCAATGATATTCAATATTTCCTTCTCATTTAACCCTTTAATGAACCATTATTTACACCAATGGTTCTTCTAAAATTATTCTGTCATTTTCCATGACAAAATTTTGTATTGTGAATATCCATCACTATATTAACTCAATGGTGTTCTCCATATTTACATATCCTTTATTGATTTGGGGATTACCTATATGTAACCCATACTCCTTAATCATGAAATTAAATGTGATGAAATATGTTCTTAGGTTTTTTGATCTATGTGGAACCCAAATTCATGTAAATAATATGATTGTGATCAGTGGAAACAAATTATATTGACCTCCAATATATTAGGTAATGTTTTTATCTCATTATATGTCATTTATCATGCATGAGAGGTTATCCTAATCAAACTATAATGAGATTTCTCAATGGTGGACCTTAACTTAAACATATGATGTCATGTTTTATGTTTTTTTTCATTACAATGATGCCTTGATGTTATCATATTCTACTGTTCATTGATGTTCATGATTTTGATTCTCACCTATATATTTCATCATTTTATGCCTCCTGAATTAAATTAACAACTTTAAATAATGTTAATACCATCTTATTTATTTAATAGTCTTTGTATATCACCCCTTTATTATGTATTTCCCCATGTTATCTGGTGCAATACTTGAAGATAAATGGTATTTAAGGTCATGTTATTTAGTTTTTAAATAATGTATTTTTATTCAAGTTTCATGTTAATGTTGTGTATATCTAATTTCAAAAATACTCTTGGCCCATGGATCTTATAGGATTTTATAATGTGTACCTTAATGAAATAAATCATGGAAAAGATTATAAATAATATTTGGGTTGTCACACCACTTTTGTTTAGTTATTTTTTCAAAGTACGTTCACAAATAAAGTTTTCAAATTCTAAAAAATGTTTTCCCTAGTATCAAGAATATATATATTCTATTCAAATTAAGATAAATCAAGATCCAATTCAATTTTATTATTGGTGATCACATGTGTTGGTTATGGAATGTACTTCATTAATAAAGAGATATGGAACATATCTTTAAATTCAAAGATTTTAGGTAGAACTTCTAAATGTTAACCCACAACTCTATTTATTTCATGAATTTCGAAAGGGTTTATGTATCTAGGACATAGTTTCTCTTTATTATGAAACTTTATACAACCCATACATATATATACCTTGAAAAAAAAATGATCTCCCACTTCAAATTCTAAATCATTCATTTGGATATCCGTATAACACTTTTTTTTTACTTTTATCTACCTTAATGTAACCCTGAATATTTATCACCTTTGTTGTTGTATCCTTAATAATTTCTATGAATAAAATCTTCCCTTCACCAAATTTATTCAATCATTTTGGTGTGTGAAATATTTTTGTATACAATAATTCATACAATTCCATTTGAATTCTCAAATGTAAATCTTTATAAATTGAAAATTTCAAAAAAGGTAAATAATAATCCCATATACCTTTAATGAAAAGTTAAAATGTCCTATAAATTTATTATAATTTTAAAATAGTCATTTAAAAATATCAATTTACAAGAGGATGATAAGTAGTTCTCAAATTAAACATGATTTTGAAATCCTTTTGATGAATCTTATAGAATTTTGATATAAATTGTGGGTCACCAACTGATATAATTTATAGAGGTTCACCATGAAGTCTCAAAACTCTGATAATATAGATCCATGTGAGCTTCTTAAGTTGTAGTACTTCCCTTATAGAGAGGAAATTTATAGATTTATTAAGGTGATCAATAATAACACATATACAATCATTAATTATTATACTCTCTAGATATCCAATGAAACTTACATAGTAATATCACTTGATTTCCATATAATAATAGGTTTTGGTTTAATGAATCCATTAGAATGTTGTCTCCTAGACTTTAACTATTGAAAAACCAATAATCATGATACATAGTCAGTAATTTCCCAATTCATATTATCCAACAAAAAATGTTCCACCAAACCATGATACATTTTTGGGCTATAGGAGAGTATAGAAAATTTTTAGTTATGAACAATATATAAATATTCTTTTTTAGCTCAGGTACATGTAGGACACATATCCTATTTCCAAATTTCAATATACCATCTTCATAGTTGAGGTCTACTAACTTCCCCACATTTAATGATTTTATTTTCTTTTGAATATTCTTATCATCAAGGTGGCACCTTTTTGTATTCTCCAATAATGACGGATAAGACTAAATTTTGAATATATGTTTTGTTTCCCCTTCCATAGTGATTCCCAAATCCAACATTACTAATTCTATAAATATATGATTTATATTAATCCTAATTTTAATCAAAACTTCATGATTTTTCTGACTAAATGTATCATCCAAATTATCAACCTACTAAGGGTGGTTGTATATTTAAAAATCATAATCCTTGTATAATTATAGTCATCATCTTTTACTTATGTTGATTCAATTCTTTAATTATTTTTATATCGAAATTTTTTGATCAGTATATATTTTACATTATTCATCATAGAGGTAATATCTCCATATATTAAATACAATGATTATGGATTCCTACTATAGATAATGGGGTTTATTATACTATTAATTAATATTAAATAACCTTTATTCACAGTTAATAAATTTATCATTTTTATATAGACATATCCAAGTCCCTATTTTACTACATCATTTTATATCAAAAATTCACCCCTTCCTGATCGAAATTTTAATACCGGTACACTGACCAATCTCATATTTAATTATTCAAAACATTATTTAAATTATTCTCACCATATGAACATAACCCATTTAGGTTCCAACATGGTTTATGGGTTGGATAATCAATAAAAAACTTGAAAAAATAATCTATAGTGACATTTTAATCCAGGGAAACTATATATATTATTTGTATTATTTTTTGTTTTATATTTCATCACTACTTTTTTCTTTGACAGATCGACTAATATTCCATCCTTATACAGAATATAGAGAGGATAAGTTCATTTCTAAATCTATAGTTCACAAATTGTAAACATTCTATATAAATAATTTTCTCATTAGGTCTTATGAATGATTCATAAATTACTCATCTAATAATCATAGATTTCATATTATATCCGGGAATTAGAATAATAAAACAAAAAGAAATTATTGAGATAATGGTTTAATACTATATTCATTAGACCACTAAAATCATATTGTAAATTAGTCAATCTAAATTTAATTATTTTAAATCCATTACATTCATTCCTCATTTAAAATCTCATCTTTAGAATATTATCATTGATTACTCATTGTTATTTATACCTGAAAAAGATTAATATTTTAAATATATTCATCTTCTTGTAATTAATCAAAAAAAATCATCAATGTGGGGTTGAGGATAATTGACCATTATAAATATGGAATTAATTTCCTTATAATTGATGTATATACTCATAGACCCATCTCAATTCTTACATATATAATAATGTCTCACCACAATGAAAATCTATGGTATATAAATAACTTTTCACCCAACTCTTTTAGGTGTTTCTTTGGTTCAAATAATTATAAAATTTCCATCCTATATGGATTCATGGATATATGTTTTTCATTAGGGATGATATCAATATAAAACTAAACATCACACTCTAATTTATATCTAGGTAGTTCATTAGGAAACACATTAATTTATTATTGTACAATGGGTACATTCTATTTTCTATAGATACATTTACCATTCATAGGTTGTATATTCTATTCAAATACAATAATTTTATTATGGAGAGCTACTATAGGTGGATCCAGCCAAGATTAAGATGATGTATTATCCCCCATCAATACAAGGTATTTCACAGATCCATCGTGATTAATAATCTCATTCTCTTGGAAATAAACGTTTGATTTATAATTTGAAAACCAATCCATTAAAAGGATTATATATAAGTCAAACATACATATAATAACAAGGTTTTTAAATAGGTTAAATCCATATGTGATAATGGGAACTAACATACACATCCTTGCTGGGATAATATTTCTAGAAGGATTTTGCATTAATAATCCCATTCATTAGTTTATAGAGAAATATATAATTTTATTAGAAAAACGGAAGATAAAATGGTCTGAAAGTATCTAGTATCAAATATTGAATTATATGAATTTGGGGTTATTATTATTGTACATTCTAGAACATCTTTGTAAATTTCAGACTTATCTATTGTGATCACATAAGCATGGCCTTCTACTCTTGGCCTTTTTTACTTAAGGATCCATTTATTATTGGGAAATTAATTTGAATAATATCCCTTATCATTTCAACATAATCATTGGATAATTTTTATTTCTCTATTTTCCTTGAATTCAAGTGACTTTGTCGCATTTTCCCACACTAGAAACAAACTCTTGTTTCAATTAAAAAATAACCTGGGTGTATTTTTCTATAATTATAATGTGTTTGAAATTTTATTCTCCCATTATTTTTCATTAACAAATTTATTTTCTTTTTAGTTATCATGTAGCCTATTGTTTTTATAATTTACACTAAATATATAGATCCTAGAAAATTCATTATATCCCTTGATGACACATGATACTATATCATCATATAAAAAAAATTTAGAAACCATTTCCATTAAAAGACATGGATTAAGCATGTCGAATAAATATTCAATCGTTATTTATAAAATACATATATATCATGTAGCATGCCCAATGAATCTTTTGAAGTTATACTCATACTCTACAACACTGTTTTCTCTATTTTTTATTTAATGTGAGGAACATGCTCCCCATTTTAACTCATTGTTCTTTAAGAAATTTATTCTAGAATAATATCACTTTAAAACTTATCCATTCCATATTTTTAGTTTTATCAAACTCATCAGTGTTTTTGATCAGAAAAAACTAGTGATCATTATCTCTCTTCAAGAAATACAATTCCATAATAACCATTTTCTTTTCATTAATTCATAAATACTTTAATATCATTTCAAGAGACTTAATTAATTATTTATCTACCAATGTATTAGTGATTATATTTAAATATGTTGTATTATTTCATATATATCAATTCAACAAAGGTGAATTGTGTTGTGTAACAACAGGTTTCTCCATAAGGGAAAGGCTATTCATCATAACTTGAGTATATCCCCCATATATAGACACGATCTACATAGTTCAAACACTATTTATATTGTCTTTCTCAGTATGAAAATTACTATATTCACAATGAGGGGTGATTCTCATTATTTTTCTAGGCACCATCTCTAAACAATGGCACACATAGAGTTATCTCATTATCATCTTGAATATTGATCCATAAAATAAATTACCATGTTATGGTGAAAGTTCTAAAATACCTTATGATATTACCATAATTCCAATGTTATTTATGTTCATTTTAAATATAGATCAAAAGGATTATATTAAACATTTTTTAAAAATAATTTTAACACCCCAACTAAATGAACAACCATTTTATGTTTACATTATTACATTAGTACAAGACACAAGGTATCTCACCACACATGATCGATCTATTTGGATGTCTTGTAAAACTAAATACATACAAGGATCAAATATTATTTTTAAAATATAAGGTCCAATCATAATAAACAATGAAACATCCATGAAATCCTTCATAACATCCTTCTTTATATCATATGAAAATGATAAAAAATAAAGGGTGATCAAGGAAATGTCATAAGGGTTAAATACAGTGGAATCTATCATGTGTCAATAAGGAATAATCAATATAGAAGTGTGGATGATCAAAACCCATCCCATTCAATTAACAACTTGAGTTTAATGAACATCCATAACTCATATAAATATAGTAATCACATGGAAAATGGAAACATAATTCTAAAACACCCTTGGTCTTTATGAACTTTTTAAAATAAATTGAATTTAATTTATGGATTTAATTTCACACCACACCCATTTAATCTTGTGCTACATGAAACATTAGGTTAGTTTGTGTCACATGCGACACAAAGTTTTTTAAAAACAATTATATATTATTAATAGAGTTATTTAAACATGAGTATTATATCTTAGTTGTTAGAAATTGTAATGTGAAATTTATTTAATTACTTTTTAATCTTATGTACAATGGGTTTTTATAATGAAAATAAATTGATAAATAAAACATAGTTTTCAGTAAAGTCCTTATATGCTTTGAAAATACTATTTTCTCAAGAAATGTTTTTATGTATTTTTGTAAACAATAATAAAATAAACATTTGAAACATTTAAAAATTTAATTTTATAAAATAAAGTTACTTTTTTAATTCAAAATTTCAAAATTATCTTTGGGTGAATTTTTCAAACTTTTATGAAAAGTTACATTTTTTATTAATAGTGAAAATACATGATTTTAATTGAAAAATTCATTTCGATTTTATATATTTATAAATATGACCCATATTTTAAATGTTTTTAGAGTAAGATTAGTTCATTTATACATCCTTTAATTCAATTTTTGTCATTTTAGTCAACTTTACTTTGAAATTGGATATAAAACATTTGTAAAGTTTTAATCGCTTTCACATTAAAAACTAGTCTACTCCTCTCACCTAGGAGAATACTTTTAGAATAATTTCTTCCACCTATTTTATTGGAATTTTGAAAATGGATTCCATATTTTAAATAAAAAGAATTTTTAATTTATAATATGTTCAACTTGTTATTTTACCAAAATGATTATTCAATGTAATTACTACGGTTAAGGTATAAACATGATTATCATGGGGTTAAACTAAAAATATATGGTTAATATTTTCCTATACACTTGTAAAAGGAATATTGAATGGCCATATATTGACCATATAATTTCTAATTTTTTATTTTGATCTATTTTGGAGCATTTATTCATTTGAAAAATGTAGGAATAGTCAACTATTTCTAAAAATGCCAATTCTGTCCTCTCCCCCACTTATAAAAGGACACACATATCATATCTTACTTACAACTTAAAACCTATTTGGTTCATAAAATACATACCCAAATAACATATAATGTTCCCTAAATTATTCTTATAAGCCTTATTTTGGGTATAATTCATTCTAGGAAGGCTGTTAGAACAAACCTATGTAGGATGCCTGAAGAAGAGGCAACGCTCATCGACGAACGTCTTTGTTTTATTTCAAAATCAAACACCTTTAATTATTTGTATATCAATTATATATATAAAAATGATTCTATTACATATATTAATATATTTTTATGATAATTTCATGACCTAAAATTATCTACACTCCCATAAATTAGGTTACAAAATCATTATTCATGTGTACGACAAGAAACTTCCTCATGAACCAATGTCATTCGTTTTTTCATTAAAACCTCTCAATAATAGTCATACCGATGGTTTTATTTTTTATATATGATATATATTGTTTTTATTATATTATTATGATTCTGAAATTGTTATATCACATATAACTTCACGCTTTCCATTTTGTGGGAATACGATAATGTTGTTCGTGTGTATGGCGGACTATCGCCTCATAAAGTGATGTGATTCGCTAACAATTCACAAGAAATGTATTAAGGAAGGTTCTCATAAAAATATGTTTTATATATGAAATGAAAATTATTATGGAATTATAATATATCATATACATTAATTTATTTTAATCCGACAATAAAATGGAAACATCATTCTTGCATACGTGTGACATACCATCTCCATGAACAGTGTATTTCATTTCCTATAAGAATATTTTATCAATTATTATAATGAAATATATACTGAATACATATTATATTTATATCATAGTTATAATTTTGGAGTATAATAAATCATGATTAAATTAATATAATAACAAATATAACAAATCAAGACATTTACGAAAAACACAGTGATTATTACCTGAAACCTAACTTTAACATGGAACCATTAATAGATGGGTAATAAATAGTCATAAAAACTCATATAATATATGATATATATGATTAATATTCTATTAAATATGTATAATAAACATATATTTATTATAATAGAGTTTTAAGGAGTATGAATAATGTTAAGAATTAAGGTATGGGAATTTCTATCTCAATTTACCTTCTTTGAGACATACGTTCTATTATGCACCAATATTCCATTATGAGGTGTATATAAAGCACCTTTAAAATGTAATATCATGAATTTATTTATTCTCATGATATTTTAAATTCCATTTTATATTAATTCTTTTCTGAGGATTATGATTCGATGTTACAAAAGCGGTAAACATTTTATCTCACAATATCATCATTTACTAGGATTGTGTGTGATTAAGTCTCAAATGATGAAATATCATCTTCAAACTGTCAATAATTATAATTAATTTTAATATAAATTATATATTAATGATAAATTCAAGTAATAGTTCCATTTTTACACTCTTTATAACTTAATATAATTAAGAAAAAAATTAATAAAATATATATTATTTCTCTCCTCGGTTAGAAATATATTTTCCATCAAAACCATGTTTTCTAAAAATGTTTTCAAACATAATTTATTCAAATCTTATGATTTTTAAAAATCATTTTTACACATTTTAAACTTTTTTATAGCGATGTTTTCAATGGAATCTTCATGTCATTTTCCAAAATAATTCCCATTTTTATTTTACCGCAAATGTGAAATGAATCTTTATTTTAATGTTGCGACATGAAATAAATTTTTTTATGTGGTAAAATATTATTACATTTAAATCCTAATTTATATATTTTTCATGGATATTTTCAAGAGGAAAAGGTTTTAATTTTTTTTATGTTTTAAAAATTGTTTTTCTATGTGAAAATGATACTTTGCTCAAGAAATGTATTAAATGATCTTTCAAAATAATTTCCATCTAATATTTCATCTTTTGATATAACATATTCTTTACTAGGGATATGATCCCAAGAAACCATTCTTTTTCATTCCCTTATTTTTTTTAATTTTATAATGATTTTTTATGAAACCCATTTCTCTTCCACGAGTTATACCATATTAAAATTCTTATGAAACCAACTTCTTTTCACAGGTTATTCTATGATGAAATTATTTTGAAACCTGTATATTTTACATAGGATATGATATGATTAAATGTTTATGATACTCATTTCATTTCATATGTTATAATAAAATTAATTTCAATGATCTTGTGGAGAAAATATGTATGACTTATAATGTGACAGGTTGGACCAATATCTCCCTCTAATGCATTAGGTAAGGATTTATATCTCATTAGGTAGACACAAATGTAATGGGAAGTGAATCCAATTTAGTAAGATAGGGATGGAAAGAGAAATGAGCATGGTTCAGTAATGTGGGGATGGAACGAGGAGTGAACACGATTCAAAAAAATATTTTTTCTACTATGATGGTTTTTTCATTGATACTTGACTAATATTGTAATAATGATATATGGTTATGTGTGTACCAAAAATTACATGTCATATACACTCATGGATCATATTATTTAAATCATTTATGCCTCTTATGTTATGAACTACCGATATTTTTTACACGAATCATAATTAAGGTTCTCGATATGGAAGGTATGGTTTTCAGATGTTAGGTTTAAGTTATCATACCCTTATGTTCATGTTATGTTTAAGTATTTATATTTTTACCTTACTATGTATCTTAGCTTACCCATTATAACGTTTCCCTTCCCTATGTAATGAAGATGTTTTTTATGTATGATACGTAAAAGAAATGTTCTAGTTATGAAAAACATAGTGGGAGATGATATTTCTTACTTATAGACAAGTGTTTATATTTCCATGTTTCTAAATGAACTATACTATTATGGTCCTTAAGAATTTATTAATGAAATATAATAATTATTATAAAAATGATGTAATCTATGTATTTTTATATTGGGTTTCTATAGTTGGTATCAAATAAATGGTTTAGTAAGACTTTGGAAACTAGGATGAGAACACATTAGGGAGATCCTCAAGGACATGTCTAAGGATAAGCCTAAGGATGAGTAAATGTGTAGGAAAATGTATTGGAATTTTATTGAAGGACAGAGTGAGTGTTTTACCTAAAATAAATCCCTTCCTAGATAATAATAGTGGATGTTTATCTATCATATATTTACCTTGGGGTAATAAACCTAAAAAAACATTATTGATCTAGAATCAATCGAGAACTGGTGCATGAAAATGCTCATTATTTCCACCTGGTTTGACACCCCCATGGGATATGCATTCAAAATTCACAATCTCTATGATTTATAATGATGAATTTAAATATTAGTTCACTATTAAAGACCTATAATAAACCTAAGGATTCAATATTAAACAAGGTTTCATAATTTAGACATCCTATAAGTGGTTTTTAGGATTATTTCATTCCCCACTATGATTATTGTTTCTTACATTTACTTTTTGGTTTTAGTCAATTGATAGAACCTAAAGGTACTATGTTAATTCTTTGAGTGATGGAAAATTCAATGATTTTCCACCTCAAAATCAAAATTTTATTGGAGAAGGAATAAAAAAATTAATTTCATTGCTCACAAAACATTATCCGAATATGAATCATGGTGGAGTTCTAAACAAACAAAGGAAGGAACAACATATTGTATAGTTCTTTATTAAGAAATTTACACCTTCTTTTAATGGGTCATATAATTTACTAGTTTCTGGATAGTCAATCAGTACCACTAAAAGTATATTTTACATTATAAAATGTTAGAAGCATGAAAACTCATTTCGGCTATATACCATTTTGAATGGGAAGTATATTAATAGTAAACTCTTATCAAGAGTACAGGGCAGTAGGAATAAATTGGTTCCATTGATTGGGAAGAGTCCAAGAACTTATTTTTCAATACATACTTTTCTCATATTATTTTTATGAATATGGAGAAAGTGTTATAAGATCTAAGTAAAAAGGATAATGAATCCATTAGTACCTACATGGAAAATGTTACAATACTTTCAAGGTATTCTTCTTGTATTATCATCCAACATGAAACTAAGATTTATTTATTCTTCAGTAGATTATAACCAATTCTTTGATGGGAATTATTCATAATAGACTTTAATAAATATGAATAGATTTTTTGATGTGAAATAAATGTGTAAATGGAGATTCTACTTACTTATCAATATCATGGCATTGACAAGAAAATAAATATGGAGTTAAAAGGAAATTCTAAGAACCATGGATAGAAGAAGATGATATTTCATTTTTTTCTCTAAATGTGGAAAGAATCATGGAGGAAATTACCATATAGAGAAAATAAATTCTTTAATTGTGGAAGGTAAGGTCATCCAGTAATTTATTATCAATGGGACGGGAAGAAGTTGGGTAATGATGTAAATTGAGAGAATTTCATAAAAATTTCACCTCCTACACTTCAATTCATCGAGTGAAAGAAGAATGGGAATTATTATAAACATTACCAAACCTAATGGTTAATGATAATAATCGATGTCGGAAACCAATTAAGAGAAGGAATATTGTCAAATATCATGTGATCATTATTTATGATGAGGGTTGTGATAAAAAGGGTGTGAAAGATACATTGTTATCCACTATAGAACCGTTAATGTCTTATTTGTCTTTGGATCTACACATTATTTCACATCTAGTGATTTTTATAAGGGTATCAAGGTTCCATCCCAAATGATCATATGTGGAATTAGTAGTAAAAACCACTAATTTAATGATCATAATTTATCAAGTATTTGATTCTTCTCTAGTTTATGTTGGCGGGGATTTTCTTCCTGAAAATCTTATCATTATTCCTCTGGTTGAATTTGAATTAATCTTAGGCATAGATTTTAATTCTATGTATAAATCTAATATCAATTTTTAAGTAAGGGATGTTATGTTTGATATTTAAAACCAAAATATGATCATCTATTAATGTAATGATATTTATTAACTTCTAATGGAGATCAAATCCATTGTATGGGTCTTAATTCCCATTAATAAGGGGTGTTTATCTCATATGGTCATGGAGAAACATAAAATTGATGATATTATAATTATTTTCAATGTTATTGATATATTTTTGGAAGATTTTACTATAATTCAACAAAAATGTGAAGTTGAGTTCTCAATAGAACTCTTACATGGTGCCACTCCAATTTCAAAATCTCCATATCGAATAGACCCTATAAATTTGTAGGATTTGAAGAAGAAACACCACAAAAACCTCGATAATGGAATCATTCAGTTAATTATATAACCTTGGAATGAACCTATTATTTTTGTGAAAACAAAATATGGATCAATGTGTTTCTAAATTGATTATCAGGAGATGAACAAGATCACAATTAAGAAGAATTATCCACTTCCCTATATTGATGACTTGTGTGATCAAATGTGCCGATCTCAATAAGTTTCTAAAATTGAACTTCATTCTAGATATCATTAACTGAGGTTCAATAAAGAGGGTATGCCCAAGATGGAATTTCATACACAGTATAGATACTATGAATATATAGTAATTCCTTTTGATCTTACTAATTACCCTATTATCTTTATGGATTTAATGAATAGTTTCTTTAGAGATTACCTTGATTGGTTCTTGATAGTCTTTATAGATGATATTCTTATCTACTCAAAGAGAAAGGAATATCTTTAAGATCAGTTGAAAATTGTACTAAATACCCCAAGTAAAGAGAAACTAAATGTTAAATTTACAAAGTGTGAATTTTGGCTAAAAAATAATTCTTTTTTGGTCACAAAATCTAATGAGAGGGTATATCAGTAAATCAATGAAAGAGAGAGTTAATTAAATGTTATCCTAGACTAACCCTGGTGAATGAGATCCATAGTTTTCTTGGTTTTTCTAGATATAATTAACTGTTTTTGGATAATTTCTCATAATTAATTAATCCCTGGACTATGGTATCTCTATAGGGAGACAAGTTCCTAGGGATAGATGAATGTGACGAAAATTTTAAGTAACTGAGAGAAGGTTATTAGGGGCACCTGTGATTACATTAACCTGTAGTTAAGAAGGGGTTTTAATCAATATTAATGCATCCAATATAGGATTGCGATGCATTATTATTATGAATTCTATGGTCATAACATATGCCTTAGAAAAATAAATATTCATTTGAAAAATTACCCAAATAATGATTTAGAGTTAGTTGAGGTAATTATTTCATTAACAATATAGAGGAATTATATTAATAGAGAAAAGAGTAATATATATACCAACAATGAAATTTTTATTTATATATTCAGACATAAATAGTTGAATATGAACCAAAGAATATGGTTAAAGTTGATTCAAGATTATGACTACTCAATACAATAACACCCGAGGAAAGTAAAAAAGGTGGTTAATGCTTTGAGTTGAAAGGATCATTCCAGATTATCCATAATGATGATCAAAAAATATATAATATTTCTATATTTTAAAAAGATGGATTTGGAAATCTTGATGGAAAGGGAAAATATTTTTTTTTCAATTGAAAGTCTTACCATATATCAAACTGAATATTAAATAGGAACATAAGAAAGATGTAGATCTGCAAAAGAAGGTCAGAAACCTTACTATGTTTAACCATTATCATGATATAATGATATGGTTATGGAACCATGTATGAATTCAATACATTATATAAATGAAGAATAAGTTTTTTGTTGAAGTTGATACTTCATCATTCTTTATTCATCTTGGATGAATAAATATGTATTTATATTTAAAATAATACTTATGGTGCGAAGGAATGAAGAGAGATGTTGCATATTTTGTATCTCAGTGCTTAGTATTCTAACAAGTTAAGGAATGAAGATAAATTTCTATGGGAAATTTTCATTCATTACCCATACTAAAAAGGAAATGGTAAAATATAACTATGGATTTTGTTTTTGGAGTCCCCAAAACCCCTAAAGGGAATACTTATATATGAGTGGTAGTCGATCACCTTAATAATTCTACACACATCATCATTATCATAGAATAATTATCTCTAGATCATATTTTCCAGATATACATTAATGAAGTGGTAATATTTCATGGATTACCACATTCCATTGTATCCGATTGGGATATGAGTTTTTCATCAATGTTCCGCGGAACTCTTTAGTAAGCTCCTGATACATAATTGAGTTTTTGTGCTATGTGTCATCCTTAAATGGATGTTCAGTCTGAAAGAATAATTCAAACCATATAGGATATTTCTATTTCTCGTTCATTAGATTTAAAATGTGGTTGGGATTAACACCAACCTATAGATTAGTTTTATTACATAATATCTTTCACTCAAGCATTTTAATGGATCCTTATGAATCCCTCTATAAAAAAAATGTATAGATCCAACGTTCTAGAATATATCTAGGGAAACAATGATATTGGAACCTAAGATGTATAATGAAATGAAATAGAAGATAAGATCTATTCAGCAGCAAGTAAAGGCAGCTCAGATTTGGTTCAAAGGTTATAATGATAATTTTCAGCATGATCTTGAATTTGAAGTTGGTGACAAGTTGTTCCTAAGAATTTTTTCAAGGAAGAAGGTTAAGAGATTCCGAATAATAGGGAAATAATACCAATAAATATCAATCCCTTTGAAATTCTTGATCGTATCCGGACGATATCCTCTATCTTGGTGAATCCACAAATCCTCTCTCAAGTACACAATGCATTCAATGTATCTCCCATGAGTAAGTGCATACCTAAACATCTACATGTTCTTAACTTAGAGGTCATACCGCTAGATAAAAAACCTTTATATGTGGAAAAACCTATGGAAAATTTGGATCTTACAGAGAATGTTATATGAAATAATACTATAGCAACCCTACTTTTTAACATTACTTTTACATCATTTTAATGATAAACAATATAAAATTATTACACAAATAGGATAAAAAGGTTTAGTATCTTAGGAAAACTAGGACCATACATAAAATTTTCAACATAAATATTTATCTAATTCCTTCATGTCAATATTTTTATTGGACCTTGAATTATCCTTAGTACAAGTATTCACCTGATGATATAAATAAAAAAGGAGTGAGCTAAAATCTCATTAAATGTATAAATAAAAACATAAAAAATTATAGCATGGGGTTATAATAAAAATTATCATTATAACATTGGTATAAAATCATAATCATGAGAGTAAGTATTAGGAGAAGACTTGGAATGTTGAAATGCATAAGAATGAAACCTTATGTCTTAATGGATAACTACCACACATAATTGTGAACAAAGATAGTGTCATGATCACACATATTTCACTATTCTCATGAGGTTATTCACATTACCCAATGAGTTGGAGCAGTATAATATTCTTGGTTCACCTGTCAAATCATAACATTTTCATTATTCTATATAATTTTGGGTGCTCCCGTCACTTCATAATGTTAAAATTATCATGCATTCCACATAGCACATATATAAATCATGGTCATATATAAACCATGGAAGGTAATGGGTTTCATTTAATAAATCACACATTTATAACCTTTGGGTTTCCAAATTAATAAGGGAATAACATACTTTATGTAAGAACAATCAACCTTGAGTGAGAATTAAAAGGAGTGTTTTTTAAAGAAGAGTTCTTTTGGAAAACATTGTGATTAAAATAAAATCTAATGGATAAAATGTATATCCCAAAAAAGTAAAGGTAATTAATAAGAAATTATTTATAAGTGATGACCATACTGAAAATGCACTGAAGGAGAGAAAACCTGAAGAATGAAAGATGGGTTTGAGAATTCTCATTACCTTGAATCTGAATGCTTTATTCACATTAGTGTCATGTATAATGACATTAGATTAATTAATTTACAATTATAGAACATTTTATACATGAGTAAGGTTCATTATGGTTTCATTATGTTATTTTATGGGACTTTGGATGAGTTATAGAGTTTAAATTGATTGTTTATGAGTGTTCTTTTTCTTAGTTTTCATTAATGGTTCACTTGTATACATGAATTGAAGTTTGTGTAGAACATGGATAAACATATAAAAATTATATTACATGTTATTAATGTTATTATACGAATTTAAATGGTCTTATAATGATTTTTTTTATATACCATGTCAATGAATCATGAGACAAAATTTAATGATGCTTGTTTTAGGTTAATTTAAATGGTTTTTAATCACAATGAATGAGATTTGTATAAATGTTGTTTCCAGAACATAAAAGGAGTTAAAAAATAAATATTATGATTTTTTTTCAAAATTTTAATGGTTTTATTGACAGGATTTAAGGAATTTAAGGAAAATGGAAGTTCATCTCCCGCGATGTAGTCAAATTAACTAATCACGAGCAATGATTTCATTTTTGTAAACAAAGAGAGATATGGAAGAGTATAATGGCTAATATTCAATTAACATGATAGAATAATATTATATCAACAATAATGGAGTTATTATAAAATTTGGATAAGATAATATGGGGATAAGAGAAGAAATGAAATTAAATTTGAAAAATTAATAGAATGAAAAGAGAGAGAAAAATGACCTCTTGAACATATCTTCCTTGAGATCCTCTTTAGGGGAAAGGTATTGGTCATTTTATTAGACCAAGGTCCTCTAGAAATGGGGTATAATCTTGGGAAGATATTTTACCTGTATATGGAGTTGGCACATGGCCTGGGAGGTGTGATGAATTTTTTTTTCTGAGAGGTGGTATTTATAGTGGAGGGGAGAGGGTTTTCCAAATATTATACTCATTATTTTATTATTTCTCCACAAGACAAGAAATAGTGATTATTATAGGACAAAATACAGTAAAAATAGCACGTGAGTTAGATATTTGGGTGATTACATCACTCATGAATTCATAAATATTTTATTTAACTTATAATGTATTTATATAGAAAATTATTATATTTTACTATTCACCCGAAATTCAAGTGTTTCAGAAAAAAGTTCCAAAAATTCACCCTAAACAGTTTTCAATGTTTAGAATACAAAATTAAACTCCATTTTTGGAAAATAATTATCTAAATATTAATAATTTAATATTTAATTATAATTGTAATTTACTTGAAAAATATAAATTGTAAAATTAATTTTTTAAAAAACTTTGAAAAATAAATTAAACTCTCATAAAATTATCATATAATCAAATGACATAAAAATACTAGATTATGAATACATTTTATGAAAAAAAATTATTTTAAATTATTAATTGAATAATTAAATATTAATTATATAAAAAATACCAAAACTATAATATATTTATAGCATTTTGTCACTAATAGGATGGATATATTTTATTTATACTACCATTGGTCACATTCCTATTCACTTGGACGATTTACTATTCATAAGGGTCATATTACAATTCATAAGGGTAATATTACTATTCATAACGATATGTTACTATTAAACAAAAATTAATTTTTTCATATTGGACTCCAAACATATTATTGATCACAACAGTGTATGTCAGATTTTCCAAACTGAAATAAAAAAAGTGGAAAAATTATGTTTAAAGATCCTATAGAATTTAGTAGTTCATTTAAGCATGATGTGTCATTGTGCATCCTAACTATATTTTATGTGGTTATAAGAAGGCAATTACCTTGATAAAACTTTGGGTCATTACATATACCAATATTTTGGTAAATGTTTTTTTAAACCACTAGTTTGATGAAGCTATATGGGAACTTGATAATATGATGAGGCACAAGTAACTTCATTTTTTTGTATCCTGGTGAGGAATAATGAATGTAAAATTTATTTTATCGGAGTAGAATGTAACACCCTGACTTTTGATGTAAATTTTTTGAATAGTTTAAATATATTTGATGTATTATGTTTCACGTTACACCAAGTTATGCTTGTGAAATAACAGACACTGTCTTAGCTTGCATTACACGTGTCACTGAGTTTTAATAAAACAACCATATATCCTTAATATAGTTATTTAAGTGAGAATATCATAAACAAGCTATTAAACTTAGTAATATGAATAGTATTAACTACTTTTTAAATATTATGTATAATGATTTTATATAGAAAGTATATTGATAATAATATACATAATTTTCTGTAATGTCTTTATATGTTTTGAAATTACTATTTTCTCAAAAAATTGATTTTATATATTATTATGAACAATAATAAAATTATTTTTTGAATTTTTTTTGAAATTTAATTTGATAAAATAAAATTCGCATTTTGAATTTATAATTTCAAAATTATCATATAGTGAATTTGCATAATTTTTCTGAAATGATTCATTTTTTTGATAAAGAGTGAAAAATACTAAATGTTAATTGAAAACTACCTATTAATTTATAATATTTATAAATTAAAAATATATATTAAATTAGTTATAATTGATATTAGTTCAATTATAAATATATTAATTAAATTTATGTCATTTAAATCAATTTCAAATTGAAATTTGATATTAAAACATTGCAAAACTTTGATCATTTTGGCTTTAAATACACGCTTTCTCATCATGTCTATAATATTAATTTTAATTAAATTATTTTCACTTATGTGATTGAAATTTGAAAAAAATGAATTAAATTTTTGGAATCATAATAACGTATAATTTCTAATAAGTTCAACTCAAATTTTAACCAAAATAATTAGTGAATGCAATAAAAATTAATTTCTGTTGTTGAGGAAAAAATGGATTTATCAAGGTCAAACTAAAAATATAAAGGTCAATATACCTATAAACATGTCCAAAAAATATTTTTGGACATATTTCTACCTTATCATATCTAAGGTTATAATGTTATACATTTTTACAACTTTTTCACTTGAAAAACGTGGGATAACTCAACTCATCTAAAAATTTTCATTTGTGCCATCTCCATGAGGATTTTTTTAATATGATTTTGAGTTCTTTTAAAAAAATATAGGTTTTTTTAAATATTCATTAAAGGTAACATTGAAATTACACCTTTTACATAAAACAATTTTTTTCTTTTTTAATGATTCTTTTTTATATATTTAATATTTTAATTTTTTCTTACTTTTTTATTATAAATATACGTATATATACATATAAATAAAGAAAAATTTTTTAGTATAATTTATCTCTTATTAAATTAAATTAATTTTATAGCCTATAAAATATAATTTATAAGACAAAAATAAAGAAAAATTAAAACATGGATTAAACATATAATAAGTAATCGAAAAAAAATAAATTCTTAAAAAGTGTTGATGAAAAATAATTTATAAGCTTTCTAATCCACCAACTGAAAACCTAAATTTTTTTCATGTATGTGACGTTGAAATCCTATAAAATATAAACTATAAGACCAATACTAATGAAAATAAAAACATGTATTAAACATATAAAAATAGTCAAAAATGAAATAATCAGAAAAAATGTTGATGAAAAATAATTTCTAATCTTTCTTATCCACCAAATTGAAACTTAAAAATGTCTCAAGTATGTGAATTTTAAAGCATATAAAATATAAACTATATTACCAATATAAATTAAAATTAAAATATGGATTAAAAATATAATAAATAGTCAAAAATATAAAATTTCATAAAAAATGTTCATGAAAAAAAATTTATAAGATTTTAAAACCACCAACCAGAAACATAAAAATGTTTAAAGTATGTGACTTTGAAAACCTAAAAAATACAAACTATAAGACCAATATAAATTAAAACGAATACATGGATTAAAACTATAAGAAATAATCAAAAATAAAAAGAATTTTGTAAAAAATGTGGATGGAAAATAATTTATATGCTTTCAGAGCCACCAACTGGAAACTTTAAAATGTTCTCAGCATGAGACTTTTCTATCCTATAAAATATAAACTATAATACCAATATAAATAAAAATTAAAAAATTTATTAAACATATTTTAAATACTCAAAAATTAAACTTATTTCATAAATAATGTTGATGAAAAATAATTTATAAGATTTCTAATCTGCCAACTTGAAACATAAAAATGTTTCAAGTAAGTGAATTTTCTAGCCTATGAAATATGAACTATAAGACCAATATAAATAAAAATTAAAAAATGGATTAAATATATAAGATATTTTTGAAGAATTAATTTTAATTTATATGGGTATTATTATTTATATTTTATAGCCTTTCAAAGTCAAGTAGGTTGCTTTGGATCCTCCTCGACATTCCTTCTTTTTGCTCTAACATCTGTGTAACTTTTCTTACATTCCATTCCATTCATTTATTTTATTTATGAAACTCTTTATTTTCAAGAAATATATAGATTTTTGGAATATATTTTAAATTTTATTTACATTGTTTTCATACAGTATATTTTATAATATTTTAAATTTATCTTCTTGAAACGCAATAATTATTCTTATGTTTCAAGTAGTTGACTTTGAAAGCTATAAAATATAAACCGTTCCTAAAATATTAATGAAAATTGAAACACTATATAAACATATAGGTATGGATTATAGTAATAAAAATATCTTCATTTCAATACACATAAGAAAAATAAATGAACCTGTACAATCAATGTCTATGTCTATAGTAAGGTTATTCCATCCCACATGGTGGTCTGTTAACAAGATGTCCTCTTCAAATTTATTGTGGATTCTAATGACCTGGAAAGGGATAATACTCGGCCACTAGAACATTGATTTTTGCATCCTCCACCTGTGTTTTTGTGGTAGGAGTTGTCATCTGTATGTCCTACAATGATCCTGATCCTTCTCCCACTATGGTGGTAGAATAACATGCCATCGTCGCAATGGGGAACTAAGCCTGGGATGGAGCTACACCCCAATTCTGGTATGGATCCAGACCCCAAGGCTATGATGTATTTGGATCCCACTACTGCGATGGATATGGACCACAATATAGATAGAACTGTGGATATCCTATCAAAAAAATGGATCCAATGCTTCATAAGGAACATATTTAATCGGTTAAGGCTGGAATACTGGAGGGTCGACCTCTACCTATAGAACAACTGAGGCATTATGTGAAGCACAACTCTATCTATGTCGAAAACTTCATAGATCCTCAACACCAAAAGATGCTACATGATGTTCCTTTGGGGTAGGAACCACCTATGTCTGGGATAGATGCTCGAAGATTCTCTCAGAAAGAGTATGATACGATGACCTCAAATCTAGTGATTTATCATGGAAAGATGCCTAGATAAATACCCCCTCCTCCACTTCATCTCTTCGGGGAAAAATATGATCTATGTGACTAACCTTTTAAGAGATTAAAAATTAATTAAAAAATAGTTCAATTAACAAACTAATTGAAATTTATTAACATAAAAAATTATGAATCTCTCTGTAATGTTTGGTAAGATATAGTATAGACTTAAGTATATACCATGGATTATACTCAACCTACTTTGAAAGAAAGAATCAATTCGTAGGTACACCCTAGATTCAAAACTCTACATGTCTACACCAACATTCGGGAAAGCGGTCATGTACTCAGTGCTAATCATCATCATACCTCTATATTAGCATCACCTCATGAAGCTTCTCGGTCAGTCTCGTCAGCAATGGAATCGGCTGAGCACATCAAAATCGGTCATGACTATATCAGGATGCTCCCACTCAATGATATGGAATTGAATGAGGGTTACTTTATGCATATTACCCTGAATCCGAACAGTTTAGTATGGTGGAAACATTTCCATAATTGTCTAGTATGGGAGCCATGAAATATGAAATGACACGTGACCTATTTAAAAAAATCTCTTTACTAAAAACCAAAATTGATGCTATTATTAAATTTTTAGATAGTGATGGATTGTATATATATACCTCGTTGGGTAAGAGACAGTCCAACTGGAGCCGATATACACCCAAATTGTGTCTCAGAACAATTTGGTAATTTTTTTGCTGATACCACCTTTAAAATACGACATTGATAGTGAGAAATAATGAGAAAGTAAATTCACCATCTCCTAGTATCATCAAAACCCATTATAAATGAGTGATCATACTAGTTCCCATGAAGAGCATCATGCAACAACTTCATCTCGATCGGTGGACCAAAAATCTCGGGGCAGAATACGGGGATGCGCTCCTATGCCCATAGCTAAATAAGGGTGAAACATCCCCTGAGACCTTTGTGGTCCCTATGGGATATCTTTCATAATGATCTGTACGTGTATTCCACGTAGAATTATCCCCAACTATACATCCCAACCGAATCTAAGTCCTATAGTATGGGTATATACATCATGTGCACGTGCATCCCCATGTGATCTGTATAAATGGTCCATCTAATGAGCAGTAATATATATGCATGAGTATAACACATCATAGTCTTCTCATCAACATCATCGGGTAAATGTGGAATCTGCACCTCCAACCAAAGAATATATATCGACAGTCCATCTGATGCCCTATGGTTGGAAAAAGTGTCGACGTCTAACAATCACTGAGCGATGTCAGGCCAAGATGTATGATTGGGTCTAACAATAGATCTCCCCTAAATAGAATGATCGAGAAGCACTACCACATCCTAGAGGGTGATGGTCATCTCTCCCTCAGGATGGTGCAATGTGTGTGTCTCTAGTCTCCATATCTTCATGATGGTAGAAAATAGGTGATGGTAAACAAATGTGGAATCTGATACAAAAATTCCATAGAAGCCAACACGGCGCAAGTATGGTCTAATGGCATGTGGAGGCTTCATATGATGAAAATGGTGCACTCAATGCACCCTGATCGATCGATTCTCACCACTATCTAACACGACCTGAGAAATATTTCAATCCTATAGAGTGAGTAGTATGGTATCATCCATATACATATAAAAAATGAAATGATTCGTAAGTGTAAAATGTAAATATAACATTATGGTTAGTAGAATTTTATGACGTGTAGAATATAAGACATGCCAGGTTTATTCACACTATTTTATGAAGTTATTTTTACCAAAAGAAAGGTGCATGTCTTCATGTTTTTCAAATAATATTACTAATGTATAGTTAAGATATACTTTTACCTAGAAAAGGGTGTTTGGTAAGATATGGATTTTTATATTTATATAAATAAACAATTTGTCTTTGTTATGTTGATGTTTATTAGAAAATGGTGTGCTTTGTAATTTATTTATGACTGTCCACATGATGGAATGATTCATGATTATTTTTTCACATGTAAAGGTCATTATGTAACAATAACTGAACTTCAAGAAATAATATGTGGTAAATGAACCATGAGGAAGCATGAATGGTTACAAAGACAACGGTGACGACATAACCTCATTCCATCACTACAGTTGATATTAATATTCCTCTTGCGTCGTGGTTCATTTCCCACAAATTCTTTCTTGAATTTTTTTAGTGTTATAAAATTAGTTTTACTAACCTTTATTATTGGTTGTGTACTATAACAAGATCCTTTACCAGTTTTTATAACATCCATGTAGTAGTACACATAGGTAAAACCTGACTCTATACATCAAAAACGTCTTATGATCTTGATTCTAATAGTGTAACTAATATTTAAAAGATATTTGATCATATAATCTTTAATGTATTGAAATTTTATAACATCTTCTTGTAAAAAAATATATGATAGTATTATTTCATTATATAAACGTTTATTAGAATACAAGTCACATAATGTTTTGAAACTAGAGTTAAAGAGAAGATGTTTTTGGGTTTATAGTTCATCTTTTAGGTTTATGGATTTATATATTAGGGTTTCAAATATTGGGTTTTGCATCTAGGTTTTTGAATTTTTTGTAAAGTTTTACGGTGTAGGTCTATGATTTCAGGGATAGGGTTTAGGTTTTAAGGTTTAGGATTTAGAGTTTTGAGATTACAGTATAGGGAAGATGTTTTTGGTTTTAGTGATCTTCTTTTGGGTTTTTGGGTTTAAAAAATAGAGGTAAACAGAAGATATAATGACAAATAATTTATAATATGAGAATCTCACAATGAAGACAATTCATCATTGTGGATAAGATTGTGAACTAGACCCAATAATGTTAGGTAATCATTTCCGGTTATGACATTATTTATGAAATATAGTGCATCTCAAACTCTACCCTTGTTCTTGAGGCCAGTCTATCTCATTTTTCTTCCTGGTAGCCTTCGGTCTCCCACAGGGATGCGACATATTGATGTCAGGTATCACTATTGCCTGGCCTTTGGGAATTGGAAATAACGAAGCTCCCCAATTAGTGTCCATGGTGCAGCATAACCATTAGCAATGGTTTCCATCAGGTACACTGGATCAATATATGCTTCCCATGATATGTTCATAGAGGCACATGTAGTGATGGAGTGTGTTCATTGAAACCGTAAGTCCTAAAAGTTTCAACATTGACATTGCCTCATTTCTAGTAATACCACCATTTGTTCACCAATGCTATTTATGATTGGGTTCGAATTCTCTTGAAATTCAAATGGAAAATATTGTCATCAAAAAAGGAGGACATGATAACCATAATCTTCTTCAATATTCTTTTCAGTCTCTCATTGAAAGTGTATTCTGTAACTTATCACCTGATGTATTCTATCTGATGCTAGTTTTTGTCTATCAACAAAGTACTTCACACAAAGATGTAATGTCTCTTGAACTAGGGATGTTATAGGTAACTTGATAAGAAATTTGAAGACACCATTTATGCACTCCACAATGGTTGTGGTCATGTGTCTATACCTCTTCCCCCCTTCATATGCCAATGTGCATTTTTATTTTGGAATCGAGATTATATAATCATAAACTTATTGATTAAACTGGCGAGTTTTTTTTGAAACGTTCTTCAAACATTCATTGACTTGACACATATTCTATATAGAATATATAATATTTTTCATAAATTGATTTTATCTTTACGTTGAAATAGTAAAAAATAACAAATACAATGCGTATCAATCCTCGTGATTTCCTTCTTCATCAGTTTGTTGTGGAATTTTTTATTCACATTTCTAGAAATGTGTCTAATTCAGAACTGATGATGTGAATTAGGGAATCTCCATGTATCAGGATCTGCATTGATTTCCTCATTAATTTCCTGATTTCGATCATATATAAAACAAACACCACAAATGTTGGTGAAATGGTTCCTCATACATACCAAAAACAAACATCATGATTTATAGTTTTCTTTCTCTACAATGGAAAAGTCAAGTGGAAGAGGTGAACAATTTCAATCTTGGGTTTACACAATCAACAATACACCCTTGTATTTTCTATATAGAAATGTTCCATCAATCTGAATGAACTGTTTGCTGAAACTAAATGTATAGATATAAGGGAGGAATGCCCAAAAACAACTGATGAAATTGAATAGGATATGGATAATGTTTTTTTGTCATGAGACACATGTTCATTTGTATCAAGATGGAAGAAAAGTTGGTTATGATGCCTCAATATGGATAGAAATTTTTGTAGCACCCTATATGAGTCATCCCAATCACCATAGACCTTTACAATTGCCTTATGTTTACTCATCAATGCCTTATTATAGAAAATATTATATCCAAATTTCTATTTGTATCTTGTACAAGGGCTATCAGAACATCTTGTCATTTCCTAATCTTCACAACAATAATGAATGAAAATAGTTATGAATCTAATGAAGTATGTTCTTGTGTTAGGATTGGCTGAATGAAAGTATGAGATGACTCAATCCTCATGATTCTCCAACCTACAAATGTAATGTCTGGAGTCATCCTCAAGTGAGATATACTATCATCCCTATACTTCTCACACCATATGAAATATTTACTATCGACTGATTCTTGAACTATATATATGCAGTGCCTCTCAATGTGAAATATCTTTAGCATGCGTTTTAATGCATCTTTACTTGGAAAATTCTTTACAACATATAAGGTTCTATCTATCTCACTAAACCTATCTGGAACAACTCTAAGAAACTTTTTTTCTAGTGTGATAACATTATTTCTGAATTCAGGAACACATGTCATTTCTTATAACAAATATGAAATGTGTGGTTAATTATTTATTATAGGTAGATGTTGTTGCATAACTAATGCATTTTTTGAAACCACATCCCTAACTTCTTCCCCCCTAATCATCATTGTTGTGACCATCTGTTCTGTCATTACAAAACTCCTCATCGGAAGTCATATTGACATGTATATCCAAGAGATCATCTAGGTTGTACTCTTCTGCATTATTTGGAATTGTCTTCATTTCATGGGGTGGACTATCTTAAAATAATATTGTAAGTCTACATCTTCTCACAACTAAACGTTGTTGTTGTATAGTAGAAACATCAACATATAACTCCATCATGGTACCATCTGACTGTTGGGAAAATTAATTTATTTCTTGGACCCACTGTGCATCAGCAACCAATGGACAAGCTAGAGGCCATAGTGTTGCTGAGAATTGGAAATGCCTATATCTCAAAGCCCTGACCTCTTAATCAGATCCTAGATTGAAGGATCCATGAATTCTGTCTTGCAGGTCACTTAGGGTTACACAATCAGCTGTACTAACCATTGTTATTGGGTGTGTACTGTAAGAGGCGTTATACTCAGTTTGAATAACCTCCTCATAGTAGTACACACAAGAAAAAATGACTCTCTACGTCAAAAATGTTTCTTTAATAAAAATTATGATAGTGTAAATAATACTAACATACATGGTTGGCCATATAATATTTATTAAAATGTAATTTTAGGATGCTGTTTTATACCCTAAATTATGCTAGTAATGTCTCATTATATAAAATTTTATTTGAATATAATTTTCAGAATGTTTTAGAAACTAAGGTAAAAAAAGAGGAAATATCAAATTAGTTTATTTATCATTGATAAAATGATAGTTCTAATCATATAAAGTGAAATGAATAATAAAAACCAAATTAAATTACACAAGAATTGTTTATAACATATAATAAATTCATTTAAATTTTTCAATAAAATGTAGTCTGGATGAGATGCATCTCACTTAGGTTATAAGGTAAAATCCAACATATTTTTAATTGGTATCTTAATAACATCTTCTAATGTTATGTACTTCACTTTTTAACTTTCAGAATCATTCAACCATCTAATGATATATCTTAGATTCCATTTGAATGTGAAAATCTTTTTAAAGTTCAAAAG
The DNA here is from genome assembly GCA_963277665.1 of Viscum album. Lineage (NCBI taxonomy): Eukaryota > Viridiplantae > Streptophyta > Magnoliopsida > Santalales > Viscaceae > Viscum > Viscum album. Next base: position 1,409,369,607 of record OY728135.1, read on the forward strand.
TGAAGTGCATATCCTTTGAAGATGCTATTAAGACTCCAATTAAAAATTATCAAGATTTTACCTCATGTAAAAAGTGAGACTCATCTCATCCAAACCACATTCTATTGAAAAATTTCAATGAATTTATTTTATGTTATAAATAATTCATGTGTTATTTAATGTGTTTGTTCTTCTTCATTTCACTTTATATGATCATAAGTATCATTAGCTAATCATTATATGGATTTATTTTTTAATCCTATTTTATTCATTAATTAATCTATAATTAATCATTTTTAATAATAACTATTATTTCTAAACTATATAATCATTATGATACTAAAATTTTAAGACATTTTGGAATATCCTTAACTATGGTTTTAATGTTTCACAGTGTATTTTTTACTAGGTTAATCATTCATTAATCACAAGTTAATTGTTTCTAAGTTAGTCATTAGTAAATCATTCTTAAATCACTCTATAATAGAGAAGAACAAAATCATAAAATAACACCTGAATGTTTTACAACATACAAGAAATACCAAAAATTTTCAACAAAATATGGTTTGGATGATATGAGCCTAACTTTAGAAGTGATGTAAAACACAACTGAGTTTTATTTGATATCTTAATAAAATATTATACAAGTATGTACATAACATATTAAGTACATATATTTAGATTATTTTATTAAGAAACCAATTAAAAATAAACTAGATTTTATCTCACTTTCAAAGTCACACTCATCTCATCCAAACCATGATTAATTGAAAAATGTCAAGGTATTTCTTATTTGTTGTAAAACATTTATGTGTAATTTAATGTGTTTTTTCTTCTCCATTTAAATTTATTTAATCATAATTGTCATTTTATCAATGAAAAGTATTATTAGATAATCATGAAATGTATTCATATTTTAATCCTAACTCATTGAATAAATAATCGATAATTAATGATTATTAATAAAAACAATTATTTCTAAACAATATATTCTTTATGATACTAAAACATTAGAACATATTTTTATAACAGAAACAATTATATTATTGTTTCTTAGTATATTTTTTAAGTAATCAATCATAATTTAATCACTAGTTAATAATTATTAAGTTATTCTTTAATTATTTATTATTTAATCATTAATCATATGATATTCATTAGTTAATTATTATTAACAAATCATATGTATTCATTTTTAATCTTATGTTATCAATAAATAATTTATAATTAATCATTATTTTTAATAAGTATTATTAATAAACTATATATAACTAATTAATCTACTTAATAAATAACATATTCAAACCTGACTAAAAGGAATTCAATTACTAATAATATCATTCATTCTTTAATGCCTTTGTTCTTTCCCATTAAATTCTATGTCATCATAATTATCGTTTCATCATTGATAAATATACTGATTTTTTTTCTTTTGTTATGTATTTTAGTAATTTATAATGAAAATATGAATCATGTTAAGCATATCCCTCGTGAGTGTCAAACTAGGAGTGAAGAAATGCCCATTGTTGTGCACCCGTTCCCATTCGAGTCTAGCTCAAAGTTGTGTTTTCAGGATTTACCGCTACGAACATATTTTCCAGATCCACATCCACTTTTTTGTATCCAAATCAGGATTTGATTACTTAGATAACAACAAATTCTTTATGCTTCCAAAATTTCACAGTACATAGTCTTAATTTATTATATACCTAATCTATAATTAATTATTACTAATAATAATTATTATTCCAAACTATATATAATTAATTAAATAATATAATAAACATAATATTTAGAACTAACTAAACAACTTAAAAATGAATTATTTATAACTAAAAATAATTCAATTAAATAAATAAAAAAAATTAAATTAAATAAAAATTTACCTCTAAATGATTCTTTGAAAAACACTATTCATTCTTTTGGACCATCGACTCCACAGAAAAAATAATAATTTTTTAGAGAGATAAACAATGGATTGATGAGAGATGGGGGAAAAAGTGAGGAGAAGGGGGCATTCCTTTTATAGGGAGCTAAGGGAGTGTTGGTATCCCCCCCCTCCGACTTTTCCATGTCATCTATCTGAGCCAAAGGTGGTATGGGGGATGGAAGGATGGATTGACGATACCCATTTTAAGGAATATTTTTAAAAAAATTACATATGCTTTTATTATTACAAAAATCATAAAATATTTTAAAAAAACTCTCTCCCCAACTTATAAAATCCCCCACCCTAACCCCTCCATTCCTTTAAACATTAAACCTATTATGTTTGTAAAAGACCTAAAAAATATGTAAAATACCCTAAATTTATTCAATAACTCTTATTTTGTTCAAAAATACTTCCTATGAAGGCTATTAGTATAAACCTAAGAAGGATACCTGAATAAGAGATCGCATTCATCAACAAGCATCTTTGTTTTAATTCTTCCTCAAACCCATTTAATTATTTTTATAACATAATTATATAATAAATAAAGTATCTTCTATATAATTTTATTTTTTTTATGATAATTTCACAACCAACTATAATCTCCACTTCCATCAAACGAGTTATGAAATCATTATTCGTGTATTCGGTGGACTACCGCCTCACGAACCAATGTCATTAGATTTTCCATTACCACCTAACAAGGCTGGTCATAATGATGTTTTTATTGTTAATATATGATATATATTATTTTATTAAGATTTTTTTTTATATCACCAAAATCATCATTATTTTGATTTTTTTTGGAGATACGATAACGATATTAGTGTGTACGGAGATCTACCGCCTTACGAAGTGATCTGATTAGTCCATGATTTTCATGGAATGTATTAAATATGTTTTTAATAAAAATATGTTATATATATGACATAAAAAATATTGTTTAATGATAATACATAATATTATTTTATTTATTTTAATCCTACAATAAAATGGAAACAATATTCATGCTTACATGCGGCCTACCGTCTCTTTGATTGGGGTATTTTATTTTCTATTTCTACATTATATTTATTATTTTAAATAAATGTATACTTAATATATAACATATTTATTTCATTTTTATCATTATTTATATGAATGATTCATGATTAATATAATAGAATCAATAATGTTGCAAATCATTGTATTTAAGAAAAAAGAGAATATTACACGAAATGTAACATTAACATGGAATCTTCCATAAAAAGGAAATAAAATCTCATAAGAAAATAATATATTATATGATATATATGAATATTATTTTTTAATATATTTATAATAAGCTAATATTTTTTATATGGGAGTTTTTAATTATTAATACAGTTGTTAAGACTCAAGGTAGGAGAATTTGTCTCTCAATTTTCCTTCTTTAATACAGGCCTAATATTATGAACCTATATTCCTTTACAACATGTATATATTGACCCTTTTACATGTAATATCATGAATTTATTTTTCCTCAGGATATTTTATGTTCCATTTTATTTTATGTGTTCATGGGGATTATGATTCAAGACAAATGAAGTGGGAATGATTTTATGTTAGAATCTCATCATTTATCAGAATTGTTTATGATTAAGTCTCCAATGATGAAATCACATGTTATACCTCTCAGTAATTCACATGACTATTCTTCCAATATACCTGTTCATGATATTTTCATGTAATGTCACCATATATCCATTAATTCGTACTTATGATAATTAACAAAAATTAATGAAAATATGAATTTATTTCTATCCTTGCTCAGAACTATGTTTTATTTAATAACAATGTTCCATAAATATGTTTTGAAAATGTTTTACTAAACAAATATGATTTTTTATAAATAAAATTTTACACATTTTTTACTTGATAAAAAAAATTTGATTGAAAACTTCATGTCTGTTTCCAAAAAATCATCATTTTTATTTTTCAAAAAATGTGAAAGGAATGTTCTTTTTAATGCGTATAGAAACAATCAAATTTTATGATTCCCTAAATTATCATTTCATCAAATATTCCAAAATGATTTCTCAAGGTTCTTTTCAAATAGATATTTGTTTAAAATGTTTTATGTTTTAAAAATATTTTTTTATATGAAAAGTATATTTTCCTCAAGAAATGTTTTAAATGATATTTCAAAATTATTTTCCATCTAATATTTCATCTATTGATATTACCTATGACTTACTAGGGATATTATCTAAGTATTAAATTATTTTTATTTTTATGGATGGTTTATTCTTTCGATGAAAAGTTGTTTATGAAACTGGTTTCTCTTCCACGGATTATACCATGATAAGATTCTTATGAAACTGAATTATTTTAATGGAAATTTTATGATGAAATAATTATGAAAACTATCTATTTTATGCAGTTTATAACTCAATGAAATGGTTATGATGCCCATTTGATTTATTGGTTTATGATATGATGTATTTTTATGATATTGTTTCACACATATGTATGATTTCATTATGTAATGGGAGCGACCTATATCTCCCTCCAATGAATTGGGTAAATATTTATATCTAATGAGATACACAAACTGAGAATGGGATGTGAACCCAGTTCAGTAAGATTAGTATAGAATAGGATATGATCCCAATTTAGTAATAAAGGGATGGAATGAAGAGCATATCTAGTTCAATGAAGGAAATTGTCTATTATGATGGTCTTAGTAGTAAGCCTTTACTAATTTAGAAATAATGTTATATACTTATTTTAATGACACAAATTCCATTTCTTATGCTCTACGAGATCATTTTTTAAGAGTCCCTTTATGAATCATGTCCGATAATCTACCAATATTTATTCCATTAATCATTATTACGAGCCTTGATATGTAGGGTATGGTTTTCAAATGCTATAATAATACTCTCATACCATTATTTTCATGTTATTCTTACATATATCCCTTTTCACCCATACCGAGGATTTGAGCTCACCCTTGAATATGTTTCCCTTATCAGGATATCAATATATGAATTATTTATTATATATATAAAAGGTTAATAGTTAGGAATAATTTAGTGTGAAATGATGTAGTACACTTGTGGACGAGTGTTTATGTTTCCATGTTTCCAATGGAAATAAACGATTATGGTTCTTAGTCATGTCTATATGTAATGTAATAAATATTCATTAAAAAATGATATAATGTCAGTGTATGTTAATCATGGATGAATATAAATTCAAAATAATGTAATTTCATAATTCTATACATTCAATAGCAATACCACTCAACAAATATATCATGAATCTTATCATCAAGGCTTCTCAACCAATATATCACTCTTAATAAATTAGTATGTGTAAACCAGATACATATAAAATATGGAAGGCCTATTATTTTATTTCATAAGACCTACTGATGCATATAGGGGTTATCTATAACTGATTTCCACAAGTCACATTCAGGTATTATGAATTTATCATATATGAAATGATCAATACAATTCATTCTAAAAAATCAATAAAAATATGCAATTATCAATTTGAATTGAGAATACAACAGATCAATATTTCTTTAGAAAAATAAATAACATAAAATGTTTCCTTTAGCTATTATTATATATATAAATTTTATACATTTGAAAAATAATAAAATTAAAATAAATTGTGTTAAATTCATCTATGATATCAAAAAAATAGGGTCACGATGAAGAAAAATAATGTCCTATGAATAATATAGAGTGATAGAGAACATGATCACAAGAAAGTGAATGATATTTAAACAAGGTGTAACATCCCAGGAAAATAGAGAATAATAAATTTTCAAATTTATTAATATTTTCGAATTAAATATCAATTTTACTTTAAATGGGTTGCTATGTTCGATAGCGTACACGATACACAACAAAGAGTTTCTTTGAAATCTTATGTTGCACACTAGTAATAAAATAATATTATTTTAAATGTTAGTTAACACGTAGCCGTTGTAATGGAGGGAATTAATATAAATAAATAAAATATGATTATATATGTTTGTTAAATGTTTTTACATTTATCCAATAAAGGATAAAGGCTTAAAATACGAAAAGAATTCAATTTTAGGTATATATACTCTAATTTTCGCTAAATGTCCACTTATCAACTTTTGATGGAGAACTGTCATTAAATATAGTTTTGGTCACTATTATACATTCTATTGGACCAAATAAATTTCTTCTTTAGAATCGGGACATCAAAATTTACTTGGTGTGAATTTTCTGTATTTTTTCGATAAAGATCATTTTTTAATGAATATTGAAAAATATTGTATTTTAATTAAAACCAATTTTTAATATAATTTTTTAATATGATTAGATTATCTTTTGAATTGGTTTTAAAGTTAAATTAGAATATATTTTTACCATTTAATCCAATATTGGTAATTGGAATTAATTTCACTTTGAAATCAGACTTGAACTAGTGTCAATCTTTTGATACTTTTTGTTTCATAAAAACACGCTATTTGTTTTGACAACGGGAATTAATTATTAAATTAATTAATTCAACTTATATGTTTTGAATTTTGTAAAATAGACATCATTTTTGAATTCGGAATATCAAATATAGCATAGGGTGAAGTTTTGGTATTTTTCTGAAAAACTTCAATTTTTGATGAATAGTGAAACCACTAAGTGGTACTTAAAAAACTGATTTTTCATTTAGATGAAATTTTACCACCTCTGTGTTTTTAATTTAAAAAATCCTACATACATGGTTGTCATTAAGAAGTAAAATGTGGTTCAATGGGATTAAAATAATTTTTTGGTGAATAGGAACTTATTAAGTTTTTAATCGCGATTAGAGGTAATTAGTGTAGTTTAAGGTAAAAATAATGTTTTAATAATATGAAATGAACTTGAAACATGTCCTACCATTATTGGATGTGTCATGGACGACAAATAAAATCCATGGGTCAACTTGGGGACCCCATGGAGCCACTTTATTTGGAAAATGACATTAATATCTTTTTATTTAATGTTAAAATAAAAATGTCACAAACATGAGTTGTTTTACTAAAACAATTTTTAAATTGGGTTATACAAGTAATATTTTTCACTATAAATATTCATTGGAAAGATAAAAATATTTCCTACATCATGATATTTTTTTTATAATTTTTAGACATTAAATAAATTAAATTATTTATGACACCATGATGATGGAGTGATTACCTCATTATTTAACGATTTAAATAAAACGGAAAGATAATGTAAAATCTAAGACCTACACATGTCCAAGACCTATTGTATGGGTGGATTTAGAACCCTTATCACCTTATCCTAGAAACACATCAATGTGAGACCATTAAAATCCGAAACTCATTCTACAATAAAGTAACATTTCCTTACTTTCCAAGAGTGCCCCTCCTCTCCTCTTATAAAAGGCCCCCACCTCTACCTCCTTACCCACACATACAAAGCCTTTGGATCGGCCAACCCCTACCCATTTTGCCTCTCCAAATCCCTATATTACTCCTAGAAGCCTCAAGTTGGGTAGAAGTCTTCTCAAGGAAGCGTTTGAGCTCAAATCTAAGAGAGTTACCCGATTTTAAGGTAATGTCTTCATTTGTGTTCTTTTGTTTTATTTTGATTCTCCAACCCCCTAAAGTATTTTTATTCATTTCTTTTGTAAAAACTCCATTATATTAAATATAATAGGATGTTTTTATAATAATCATTCGAGATAAACTTACACACACCTACATCTAATGGTTAAAGAACAAACTGTTTCTGTGGATGACGAATTTCTGCCTCACGAAACGACGATTGTTCAATATTTTTCTAACACCTTCAAAGGTGGCCATTAAGATGTCACTATATTTATATATGATATATAATATGTTTATGTTTTACTTAAGATTTTGTATTTTTCATTAATTTCATATTTTTATGGTTTCCATTATGGGTATACATGATATCCTCATTTTAGGAAGTGCGGACTACCGCCCCCTCAAAGTGATGTGATTCGTTAATGCCATATGTGGGACGTATAAAGGATGGATTTAAAGTTATTATATATTATGTTATACTGGAATCATAACATACCTCTACATCATCATTATTTCTTTCTATTAATGTATGAGATAGAAATGAAAGTAGCGTTCATGCGTACGTACGGCTTACCATCTCCATGAACGGTGCATTTCATTTCTTATCCCCAAATGTAATTTACTATTATAAGTACATATATATAATGTATATATATGATGTATGTTACATCTAAATGATTAATATAATTCTGGAATTAAAATATACACACCTCTCATTTAGTTTTAATTCCATTAATATGACATAGAAATGAAAGTAGCGTTCATGCGTACGTACGACTTACCGTCTCCATGAACGGTGCATTTCATTTCTTACCTCTAAATGATTATGTGATATTATAAATACATGTATATGCTAGATATATATGATATCCAAATCAGGAATTTCATTCTGGATATAAAGAACCTTTGACCACACGAGCAATATGTAATTGTAAGAAGTCCACTTTCGACTTAATAACCAAATATCGACAAAACAAACATTATTAACTTAAATGATTACATAATGTTTATAACATTGAAATAAGTGATATAAAAGGAATAATGAACTTGAAAAAGGCTCTTAAGCAAATATAAATTAACTCAAGTTTATTATTCAGGACGTTAAAGAATGATCGAGTCAAGTCGGACCCGAGGTAAGGGACTTCGTCTCAATCTCCTTTCATTGAGGCATATTTCGCTTTATACAAAACTTTCTTTTATACAGTGTATAAACACCTTTTGAATTTTAATTTTATACAAAAGGAATCTTTTTATATGAAGTATTTTACAAAACGACAAAAAGGAATGTTTCCTTTAACGTACGCGGTGACAACGACCTTTTCTGCCGCCGCGAGTATTATTTGGTCTTTGGCTTCCTCAACAAGCCGTAATGTTTTTTTAAAATGAAATAAATACCATATACTCTTTATGTATTTTGGTATTGAAAATAGTTTTTATAATGGATTTGTTATGTCAACATATTTAAGTGATATATTGTGATTGGAATGTGGAAATGTTTTCTTTCCATTATGTTCGTTTTATGTCTTATGATTTTATAATGGTACTTAGACATTTGACGAGTGGTTACGTGATAAACCATATGACGGATGGTGCCATGAATACCAGGACGGGTGGTTACGTTATAACCTCCAATGCATTGGTTATGGAAGTTAGCCGTATGGCTATTCCATTAAGTGTGTATGGAAGTTGGTCGTATGGCTATTCCATTAAGTGATATGTGTGGAAGTCGACCATATGGTTATTCCACTTAAGTATGTTTATGTTCCATGTTAACTTTATATGGTATGTGATATTTATATGGGTTTTATGGTAATATTTGGGTTATAAAATGGTAAGTAATGATCTTTTATTCAGTGAATAGTTTTTACTAATTCATAAAGGTGAAGGTATTACTTTGATAAAGTATACATGGTTTACATGTTGTTTTAAAAACTAACAGTTTTCATTCTTTGTGTATCCCTTACTGAGCTTTTTATGCTCATCCCAAGTTGTTTGAAATGTTTTTCACAGGTCAAGGGAAAGGTACATGATATTATGATAGTGTCAAGGAAGTGTCAAGAAAGAATCCATGTTTTATTTTAAATATGTTTCCATTGATTAAATAAATGAATACTATCTTTTATGTAACCACTTTGTTGAAATGTGGAATGTAATGCAAGTTTTATGATCTAATTCTCTAAAAATCTAAACAAAAAAAGATCCCCAATGTGAATTATTCATTTAATTAAATATTAAGTAATGTTTATGGTCGGGGCCTTATAGTTGGTATCAGAGGTCGGTTTAGACAACTTTAGGAGTTAGAAAAGTGTTAAATTATAAATTAATTTATGGTATGATTGAAATGATATAGCATTTACGGATTACCATGTTGCTTATCCTAAGATATTTCTGTTTTAAGAATGGGTTTTCATAGAGGAAACAAACAGATTTTCTGGGATGGCATACAGAGGGAAATGAACATTCAAATCAGTATCCTGAGAAGGTCAGAATCAGAACTAAACAGTTTGTTGTAGTGATGGCTCAGTTGACTCAGGTGAAAAATGTTGGTTGTTTTTATTGAGGATATTTTGGTATTTTCTAAAAGTAAAGAAGAGCATGAAAGTAATTTAAGTGTTATCTTGCAAACCTTAAAAGAGAAGTAACTTTATGGAAAATTCAGCAAGTGTGAGTTTTGGTTACAACAGATTTCTTTCCTTGGTCACATTGTTTCAAAAAATGGCATAACTGTTGATCCTGCTAAAACAAAAGTTGTTGAAGAATGTCCAAGACCCAAAAATGTAACCGAGATTCGTAGTTTCCTTGGTTTGGAAAGTTACTAACGAAGGTTTTTTTGAAACTTTTTCACGGTTATCTAGTCCAATGACTAAGCTAACTCGGAAGGGTTTTAAGTTCATCTGGACAAAAGAATGTGATGATTGTTTTCAGGAGTTGAAAAGAAGATTGGTGAATGATCCGGTTTCGGCACTTCCTTCCGGGAATGGTGAGTTTGTTATATACAGTGATGCTTCGTTGAAGGGAATTGGATGTGTCCTTATGTAGAATGATCAGGTAATTACTTATGCTACACGTCAGTTGAAAAATCATGAGGTAAATTACCCTACACATGATTTGGAATTAGCTGCTATTGTTTTTTCTCTAAATATTTGGAGGCATCATTTGTATGGAGTAAAGTGTGAAATATATAATGACCACAAAAGTTTAAAGTATATATTCACTCAGAAATAATTGAAAATTAGAAAGAGGAGATGGCTGGAATTAATCAAGGATTATGATTGTACAATTCATTACCATCCGGGAAAAGAATATAAAGTGGCCGATGCTTTGAGTCAAAAAAGTAATGCTTCATTAACCATGCTACATTTGGAATGAGATCCTTTGGTTTTTTATTTTTTGAACATTGGCATAGAAGTTCTTGGTGCAGGAAGTTCTTCTGTTTTGTTTCAGGTATCAGTGAGATCATCCCTATCAGATAGAATTAAGCAAGCACAGAGGGAAGACAGTGAGTTGCAAAAAAAGGTAGAGCTGGTTCAGAAGGGTAAGTTTCCTGAATTCAACATTGATAATGATTGTGTTTTGAGGTTTTGGAAGAGATTATGTGTCCCTGGTGAGTCACATTTGAAGAATGAGTTGTTATGTGAGGCTCATATTTCCCCATTTTTAGTTCATCCTGGCATTACTAAGATGTACAAGGATCTGCGAGAGTATTACTGGTGGGATGGAATGAAAAGAGATATTGCTGATTTTACTGTGAAGTGTTTGACCTGTCAGCAGGTTAAATCAGAGTGGAAGTTACCAAAAGGGATGCTTCAGCCTTTACCAGTGCCAGAGTGGAAATGGGAAAATATATCCATAGACTTTATTGTGGGATTAACGAGGACATCTCGAGGTAATAATGCAATCTGGGTTATTGTTGATCGATTGATTAAATCTGCTCATTTTCTTCCCATACGAGATAATTTTTCCCTAGATCAACTTTCCCATTTGTATCTTAAAGATATAGTCAGTTTACATGGATTTCCTCTCTCCATTGTGTCCGATCGTGATCCCAGGTTTACTACTAACTTTTGGAAAGGCCTTCAGAATTCGTTGGGTACTGAATTAAATTTTAGTACAGATTTTCATTCGCAATCAGATGGGTAGTCAGAACGAACAATTCAGACCTTGGAGGATATGCTACGAGCTTTTTCGATGTATTATCAGGGAAGTTGCGACCAACATCTTTCTTTGGTTGAGTTTTCATACAATAACAGTTTTCATTCTAGTATACAGATGGCACCGTTTGAGGCGTTATATGGTATGCGGTGTCGAACTCTAGCTTTTTGGGATGAAGTAGGTGAAAGGAAGCTGATGGGACCAGAATTGGTAGAAGAGATGGAAAAAAAAAGTTCAGTTAATTTAGAAACACATGAGAACTATTCAAAGCATGCCGAAGAGTTATGCGGATAACCGGAGGAAGGATCTATCTTTTGAGGTAGGTGATCATGTTTTTCTCAAAGTTTCACCATGGAAGAGTGTGATGTGATTTGGTAAGAAAGGAAAGCTTAGTCCAAGGTTCATTGGACCATATGAAATTCTGGAGAAAGTTGGATCAGTTGCTTACCTAGTGGCTTTACCTCCAATTTTATCTCAGGTACACAATGTTTTTCATGTTTCGATGTTGAGAAAGTATATGCTAGATCCATCTCATGTTTTGAGCCCGGAGGTAGTTCAGTTGGAAGAGAATCTCTCTTATGAAGAACAACCAGTCCAGATTCTTAACCGAAGAGAGAAAGTGATGCGAAATAAGGTAATTCACTAGGTAAAGGTGTTGTGGAAAAACCATATGGTTGAAGAGGAAACGTGGGAATCTGAAAAATCTATGAGGGAAAATACCCCCACTTATTTTGACAAGTGAATAAATTGCGAGGATGCAATTCCCAAAGGGGGGGAAGGATGTAACATCCCAGGTAAATAAATAATAATACATCTTCAGATTTATTAATATTTTTGAATTAAATATCAATTTTACTTAAATGGGTTTCTATGTTCGACAGCGTACCCGATATGCAACAAAGAGTTTCTTTGAAATCTTACGTTGCACACTAGTAATAAAATAATATTATTTTAAATGTTAGTTAACACATAGACGTTGTATTGGTGAGAATGAATATAAATAACTAAAATATGATTATATATGTTTGTTAAATGTTTATACATTTATCCAATAAAGGATAACGGCTTAAAATACGAAAAAAATTCAATTTTAGGTATATATACTCTAATTTTCGCTAAAGGTCCACTTATCAACTTTTGATGGAGAACCATCATTAAATATAGTTTAGGTCACTCTTATACATTCTATTGGACCAAATAAAATTCTTCTTTAGAATCGTGACATCAAAATTTACTTTGTGTGAATTTTCTGTATATTTCCGATAAAGATCATTTTTTAATGAATAGTGAAAAATATTGTATTTTAATTCAAAACCACTTTTTAATATAATTGTTTAAGATGATTATATTATCTTTTTAATTGGTTTTAAAGTGAAATTAGAATATATTTTTACCATTTAATCCAATAGTGGTCATTGGAATTAATTTCACTTTGAAATCAGACTTGAACTAGTGTCAATCTTTTGATACTTTTTGTTTCATAAAAACACGCTATTTGTATTGACAGCGGGAATTAATTATTAAATTAATTAATTCAACATATATGGTTTGAATCTTGTAAAATAGACATCATTTTTGAATTCGGAATATCAAATATAGCTTAGGGTGATGTTTTGGTGTTTTTCTGAAAAACTTCAATTTTTGATGAATAGTGAAACCACTAAGTGGTACTTAAAAAACTGATTTTTCGTTTAAATGAAAATTTTCTACCTCTGTGTTTTGAATTTCAAAAATACAACATAAATGGTTGTCATTAAGAAGTAAAATTTGGTTCAATGGGATTAAAATAAATTTTTGGTGAATAGTAACTTATTAAGTTTTTAATCATGATTATAGGTAATTAGTGTAGTTTAATGTAAAAATAATGTTTTGATAATATGAAATGAACTTGAAACATGTTATACCATTATTTTATGTGTCATTTCCGACCAAGAAAATCCATGGGTCAACTTGGGGACCCCATGGAGCCACTTTAGTTGGAAAATGACATTAATATCTTTTTATTTAATGTTAAAATAAAAATGCCACAAACATGAGTTGTTTTACTAAAACAATTTTTACATTGGGTTATACAAGTAAGATGTTTGACTATAAATATTAATTGGAAAGCTAAAAAGATTTACTACATCATGATATATTTTTTTTATAATTTTTAGACATTAAATAAATTAAATTATTTATGACACCATGATGATGGAGTGATTACGTCATTATTTAACAATTTAAATAAAATGGAAAGATAATGTAAAATCTAAGACCTACACATGTCCAAGACCTATTGGATGGGTGGATTTCAAACCCCTATCACCTTATCCTAGAAACACATAAATTTGGTACCATTAAAATCCTAAACTCATTCTATAATAAAGTAACATTTCCTTACTTTCCAAGAGTGCCCCTCCTCTCCTCTTATAAAAGGCCCCCACCTCTACCTCCTTACCCACACTTCCAAAGCCTTTGGCTCGGCCAAACCCTGCCTATTTTGTCTCTCCACATCCCTCTCTTACTCATAGAAGCCGCACCTTGGGCAGAAGTTTTCCCAAGGAAGCCTTTGAGCTCAAATATAAGAGAGTTACCCGATTTTAAGGTAATGTCTTCACTTGTGTTCTTTTGTTTTATTTTGATTTTCCAACCCCCTAAATTCTTTTTATTCATTTATTTTGTAACAACTCCAGTATCTTAAATATAATAGGATGTTGTTATAAGAATCATTCGAGCTACACTTACACACACCTACATCTAATGGATAAAGAACATACTGTTTCTATGGATGGCGAATTTCTGACTCACGAAACGATGATTGTTCAATATTTTTCTAACTCCTTCAGAGGTGGCCATTAAGATATCACTATATTTATATATGATATATAATATGTTTATGTTTTACTTAAGCTTATGTATTTTTCATTTATGGCATACCTTTATGGTTTCCATTATGTGTATAAACGATATCTTCATTTTAGGAAGTGCGGACTACCACCCCCTCAAAGTGATGTGATTCATTAATGCCTTATGCGGGACGTATAAAGGATGGATTTAAAGTTATTATATATGATGTTATACTGGAATCATAATATACCTCTATATCATTATTATTTCTTTCCATTAATGTATGAGATAGAAATGAAAGTAGCGTTCATGCGTACGTACGACTTACCGTCTCCATGAACGGTGCATTTCATTTATTATCCCCAAATGTAATGTATTATTATAAGTACATATATATAATGGATATATATGATGTATGTTACATCTAAATGATTAATATAATTCTGGAATTAAAATATGCATACCTCTCATTTAGTTTTAATTCCATTAATATGACATAGAAATGAAAGTAGCGTTCATGCGTACGTACGGCTTACCGTCTCCATGAACGGTGCATTTCATTTCTTACCTCTAAATGATTATGTGATATTATAAATACATGTATATGCTAGATATATATGATATATATGATATCCAAATCAGGAATGTCATTATGGATATAAATAACTTTTGACCACACGAATAATATGTAATTGTAAGAAGTCCACTTTCGACTTAAGAACCAAATATCGACAAAACAAACATTATTAACTTAAATGATTACATAATGTTTATAACATTGAAATAAGTGATATAAAAGGAATAATGAACTTGAAAAAGGTTCTTAAGAAAATAGAAATTAACTCAAGTTTATTATTCACGATGTTAAATAACGATCGAGTCAAGTCGGACCCGAGGTAAGGGACTTCGTCTCAATCTCCTTTTATTGAGGCATATTTCGTTTTTTACACAACTTTATTTTATACGGTGTATAAAACCATTTTGACTTTTAATTTTATACAAAAGGAATCTTTTTCTACTAAGCGTTTTACAAAACGACAAAAAGGAATGTTTCTTTTAACGTACGCGGTGACAACGACCTTTTCCGCCGCCGTGAGTATTATTTGGTCTTTGGCTGCCCCAACAAGCCGTAATGTTTTTTTAAAATGAAATAAATACCATATACTCTTTATGTATTTTGGTATTGAAAATGGTTTTTATAATGTATTTTTTATGTCAACATATTTAATAGATATATTGTGATCGGAATGTGTAAATGTTTTATTTCCATTATGTTTTTTATGTCTTATGATTATATAATGGTACTTGGACATTTGACGGATGGTTACGTGATAAACCATATGATGGGTGGTGCTGTGAATACCAGGACGTGTGGTTACGTTATAACCTCCATTTCATTGGGTATGGAAGTTGGCCGTATGGCTATTCCATTAAGTATGTATAGAAGTTGGCCATATGGCTATTCCATTAAGGGATATGTGTGGAAGTCGACCGTATTGTTATTCCACTTAAGTATGTTTATGTCCCAAGTTACCTTTATAAGTTATGTGATATTTATATGGGTTTTATGGTAATATTTGGGTTATAAAATGGTAAGTAATGATCTTTTATTCAGTGAAGAGTTTTTACTACTTCATAAAGGTGAAGGTATTACTTTGATAAAGTATACATGGTTTACTTGTTGTTTTAAAAACTAACAGTTTTCATTATTTGTGTATCCATTACTGAGCTTTTTATGCTCATCCCAAGTTGTTTGAAATGTTTTTCACAGGTCAAATGAAAGGTATATGATATGATGATAGTGTCAAGGAAGTGTCAAGAAAGAATCCATGTTTTATTTTAAATATGTTTCCATTGATGGGAAAAATGAATACTATCTTTTATGTAACCACTTTGTTTAAATGTGGAATGTATTGAATGTTTTATGATCTAATTCTCTAAAACTCTAAACCTGAAAAGATCCTCAATGTGAATTATTCATTTAATTCAATATTAATTAATGTTTAAGGTCAGGGCCTTATACAAGGTATGATTAATTTTAATTAAGGATGATAGAATACCATATATTCATTATAAAAAAAGTATTTTTAGTTAAATAAAGACTATAGAAAAAAATTAGAATTAGTACATTAAAAAAATTCTTTCTAATATCCTAAAATAATACATTTATAAGTAACTTTTTAAAGTAATTTTAATTTCTTTATAAATATAATAAACTTTTTTATTGATATCCTTTTATATAAAAAAACATGAAAATGTTGTGAAAAATATTTTATTTAAAATGACTATAGAAAGTGGTAAAGGAGGTGTCAAATTGAATAGTATTCAGGATTGAGGGAAAATGCATTCTTGTGGTGTATGTTAAAACCAAGATTTCATTAAAAATATTAGAAAAAAGTACCTCTTTAAGAAAATAAAAATAATATTCCATTAAAACATTTTTATATAATGTAAAACATCAATCATTATAATTTTAAAAAATATTTGGAAAATATAAATAAAAATATTGAAAACATTAAAAGAAAATATGGACATGAAATAAAAATATTTGGCAAAAAATATCAAAACATTCTTTTAATAGGACAGTATATTATATATGATATATTAATTGATTCCAAATCTATATATATATTAAATTGAATATAAACATGTAAACACCAACATAAACATATATAAATAACAAAGTTTTGATTTAAAATATTATGATCATATAATTTTCTCAAATGAAATCTGAATATAGACAATCCCAAAATAAAATAAGATTATAAAAAAAATTCATTACTAATTTGAAATATTTTGAATCAAAAACCCTTAAATGGAAAAAATTAATAAAACAATTTTAATTCCATAAAAAATATGAATTCATTATATAAATATTTTAAAGGGAAATATATACACCCTATAGATAAAATAATGTTCATAATGTAAAACTTGACACATTTAAGTATAAATGAGATGAAATTACGCTTACCTAGTGTCTTTGCTGAGTTGTACATGTTTTTTCCTCCTGTATAATGAATTTACAATTTTAAAAAAATTTATTCAGAAAATTTTAATCTATATTACATATGTTGATTTCTTTTTATAATTATTTTAATCCCATTCATTGAATTATTATTATTTTTAAACCACTAAATGTTGTTCGGTTAGTTTTTAAAAAATTACATCAATATATTATTCATGGATAAAATAGTTATTTAATGGTTCTATAATGTATATAATGTATATAGTTTAATCATTATAATTTATATTCATTATATATGATTTTGAAATCATCCAATCATCGTGGTAATTGAATAATTAATCACATCACTTCGTGAAGGTGGTAGTCCACACATACACACAAGCAACATCATCATTTTCAAACGGATGGAATGTTATGAAGGTAGATGATATATTATATTTAAATAATAATAATTTTGACATAAATATCATATATATTTGATTAATTTCACCATTTATCCTGTCTTATAAAATAGTGATGAAAAATGTCCTTATCTCTATATGGAGATGGAAGGGTGTACGTATGTATGAGTGACGTTTTGGTTTTAGATAGGATCGAAATGAGGTGGAATTTTTTTACATAATATTAATAAAATATTATTATATTGGTGATATAGGATTCAATATTATAGGATATATATAACATATTTACATGAAGTATAATAAGAAGTAAAATTTGAAACAGTATGGTAAGATGATTACCTTTTTTTTGAAATACCTAATTTTGATTACACATTAAGCCTTATTAGGATGGTGTTATAGTAAGAAAAGAAGCTTAATAGTGAAGTAAAGTTATCTATGAACGTTTTTAAGTAGGGAATTTCTAATCTAGACATGTAAATTTTTTGAATAATGGAGGATAAGAGGTTCCCCTTTATATGTGAGGGGAGGAGAACACATGGATTTTCTTAAATGAATTTAATATTATAAAGTCAGTTTTTTTTGTGAAATTGTATAAAATTTTCATAATATAATATGATGATGGTATGTTTGAGATAAAAACATCCAATAGTTTTAAGAGTGTTTTTTGTGTTATTCTGAAGCCTTATCCCTTTATTTTTACCCCTTGTAACCCATTTTATCCTTAATTGAAGTGATAAATTAAATGTGTGGTGACTTATTTGAAATTTAAACTCAACAAAAATTTAGAGGTTCTTTATAAATACATGATAAGAAAAAGAATAAATCCTATTATATTGAAACAAAAACATTACATAGATTTCTAAAATATTTAGAATATATTCCTTATTTAAATACTATATTTTTTTTATAAATTATATTTTCAATTTGATATATATTTTATATAAAAAAGGTTTTATAAACATTAATATTATTCTTATATAATTATATTTCAACAAAAGTTATAGTTTTTTAGTATTGGTATTTTTCACTATACACCTAAAAAACTATTTCTCAAAAAATATCATAAATTCATCCTAAGTTAATTTTGAGAAAATTATTTAAAAAATTCAATTAATTTATTAAAATTAAATTTACAAAAGTTTTAAATTTTGGTCATAATCACATTCATGGATGAAACTACGTTCATTATGTTATAGTTTCATTATAACTAAAATATTACATTAATTTATTCTTAGGTGTAGACTTTATTGTCAAAACATATTATTATAAATTCATTTATTTATAAATGGTAGCTATAATCTGTATTAGATGGTATTTTAGATATTTTAAGGATTAGTTTAGGTAATCATATTTAATATCCTATGAATAAGTCTAATATATATGTTTTGGTATAGGATAACACCATCAAATTTTTGTAAAGTATATATTGTGTCTTTTTAATAAATAAAATAAAAGTATATATATATATATATTAAGTGGATGTAAGATCTAGGACAGATGTACCAACCTGTAGTATCTCTAAAATGTGTGTATTGGGTGTTAACTTAATCATCGCTCAGTGCATGACAAATAGGCATAACTCTTCACCTAGTTTCACACTACCATAAGTTATTTTTCGGTTAAATCACATTTTCATTACAAACCATTATAATGGATAGGAAAATATTTTTCTTAGATATCCTAATAAAAATTAGTCATAAAAAACAAAAACTAAATATAATAGATTCAAAAATGAGGGTATGTATATCATTTATGATTTATTTTTAATAAAATCATAGTTTTCCTTCAGAAAATTTTTAATTACTAGTCCCTAATTGTTTTTTTGATATCTGATAAACATGTAGTGGGAAATTGTATAATTTTATTATTTCATGGAAAAGAGAAGCGTGGTGGAATATCAAGATAACTATAATTAAAATACATGTAGTGGGAACAAATTTTATCCACATAATTTTAAAAAGTGTGGGACTAATCATTGAGGTAATTATATCAAATGATAGGTGAAGTGTTTTAAGTGTAATAAAGTTGACCAACAAGCCAAAAAAAATTCAATTTAAGGTTGAGAAATAGATAAATGTAATGTAGTAGAAGAATATCCCAGATAATTCTCCACACACATATAAATTTTTCATGTTAATTGAGTTTCTATGTTATGAGAATATTCCCCAACCCTCAGATCAATGAAGAAAATATTGCCAAAAACCTCCCAAACTAAGGGAAAAAGAAAGGGAATTCATAATAACTATCACAAAGGTTTATCATGAAAATTAAATTATGTGAAATACACTTGATCTCTTATATATATTTTTCAATACATAATTTGATTATGGTTTATCACATTATTTTATACCTCACATCTTTTACAAGAATATAGAGTCACCCCCTTTGACAATATATATTGAACAATATATGAATACACTTAGTGGCACATTGATCATGTAAAAGATATATAAATCATCACCAATTTTTATTTTTTAAGGATTTTTCTTTCATATTATATTATTCTTCCTTTATTTTAATATGAAATTTTTTTATTTTGTATTAGACTTCCCTTCATAAGGAACATTTAAATTTTCAAGGAACGAAGTACTCATTTCATATTCCAAATCATCCCATTTTCAATTATCAATATAGGAATAATCATAAACTCTCCTTGGAAGAAAATTATACAACAATTTATTGGATATTATGTCATATTTTATTATATTTCTATTGTATAAGAATATAATGATATATTTTTTGATGATCTTTATGGCCTTCCCTGAGAGTGTGATATTGAATTTTCAATTTAACTCATACCTAGATCCATATATTTCCCAAAATATCTATATAAATAGAACCAATTGAATTAATGTAATTAAATAATAATGTTTAATGAAATCTACATAAGGGGTTTATATTCCCATGTAATTAATCATGGGGTACACTGGTCCTCTTTGTTAAAAAAAAATAGATTGATACATCTTTTATTTATTGTCCTAATATTAAAAAAATCCAAATCAAGAACTAGTTTTATCTACCATATATAAATGATAAGTCTTATCATATCATAGGAGCTCAGTAGTTTTCACATATTTACCTTCAATCACGATATCATCATTTAGAGTTAAAAAGGGAGGATATTTCTTGGGTGGAATTCTATACGAGAGATGTACACTATGAACTTATTGTGATTCCATTTGTAATTTCAAATTCACCAAATATATTGATGGATCTTACTAATAGATACCTCAGAGTCTACCTTGATCAATTTATGGAAGTATTTAAAAATGATATTCTCATATTTTTTGAGATAAAGTAAGAACATGTAGATCATTATCGATTTGTTCCAAAACCCCTAGAAAAGAGAAATTGTATGATATATTTTGCAAATGTGAATTTTATCTTCATAAATTAGGACTATTGGAGCATGTAATCATCAATAAGGAGATTTTTGTAAATCCTTTAAATAGAAAAGTTATAGAAAAATGGACCTAACCAACCACAGTAAGGTGGATTTTCCATTTTATTGAGTTAGTTGGATACTATAGATGCATTGTGATCAATTTCTCATGGATCAAAAATCCACTATCAAAATTAACATAGAATAGAATAATGTTACTTCAGATAGAGGAATATAATGAAATTTTAATTGGCTAAATAATATGAGGATCTATAAACATGTTCTCACATTACCCAATAGTGGGGAAGGGTTTATAATATACAATGATTCATTGAAAAAGGTCTTAGGTTGTGTCACAATGAATAATGATAAGGTAGGAGATTTTTTTCATGAAAATTAAGGACACGTAAAAAAATTACATGATGTATGATTTCAAGTTAGTATTGGTGATATTTTCATTAATTATTTAGAATCGCTCTCTCTATGGTGACACATGTGATATATACACTGACCATAATATCTCAAAATAAATATTCACACACAAGGACATCAAAATGTGTGAAACCATATGGTACGAGTTGTTAAAATATTATGATTTCCTAATGAATTAACACCCAGGGAATGAAAAAATGGTTAATGATATATGAAAGAAAAGGCATTTTATCATATCCATGATGAGTATTGAAAAATTATCAATAATCATTGATTTATAATAAAAAGATCATGAAATCCTGAAAGGAAGGTGAGAAATATTATCTTTCACAAATAACTTATCAACCATCAATTCATGTGAAGAACAACGAAAACCAAAAATATGACCTGTAGCTATGGAAAAAGGAAGTATGTATTATAAATTTAAACATGGATAAAGATATACTTATAAGGTTTGGATCTGGGATAGGTGTTCCATCAAAACTGAAACTGAAGAGGAAACTTTTAGACGAATTTTATAGCTCATCATTTTCTATTAATCTAGGAATAAATGTGATATATAAAGATATAAGTCAAATAATAAGGTGTGATAACATAATTAGGGATATAATAAAATAAATATATTGATTATTGGTATACTAGTAGGTTAATGATGTATAATAAAAGTCAAAGGGTATATGGAAAGTATTACCCATATGATTATGTAAATGGGAAAAATCTACAATTGATTTTTTTTCATATGGATCCCCAAAAAGTTTAAGAGACATAATGATATTTTGGTTTTATTCAACCACCTTACTATGTTATTGAATTCCATTTACATAAAAAAATATTTATCACTTGACTAATTCTGGACGATATAAGAAACAAATTGGAAAGGATACATGGAGAACCACATTCCATTATATCTAATTTAGATCTAAGGTTTACGTTGAGGTTTCTAAGAATTATTCATATCAAATTAGAGACTAAGTTCATATTCATCACTGCTGATCACCATCAAATAGATAGTTGGTTTGAGAGTACTATTCAAGCATTGGAGGATATGTTGAGATCATGTTCAATGGAAGTACAAGGATGATAGGATTAATTCCCCCCATGAAATATTTATTATATGGCATTTTATATTATAGTATTCAAATGGAACAGTATGAGGTTCTTTATGGGAAGCTATATTGGACTCCAATAGGCTAGGATGATATTGTAGAGAGGAAGCCAATATGTTATGAGATTGTATAGGAAAGGATAAATAAGTTTCAAACTAATTATTGGAATATGAAAGAAATAATAATTTAATATAATTTTTATATATATAATCACCGATTCAGTATTGATCTTGAATTAAGTGACAAGATGTGTCTCTGCCTATATCCATGGAAGGGAGTTATGATATTTGATAAGAAAACGATGTTGATCCCTAGTTACATAGGTCTCTTTGACAACATTGATCATGGTGGGGCAGTATCCTACCACTTATCACTCCCTCTGGAGCTCTAAAAAATATATGATATTTTCTATGTATCTCTTTTGATGAAATAAATACCATACCCTTCACATATAATGAACTCAAAATATGTGAAACTGGAAAATGATCCATCATATGACAAATAATTAGGTAAGATATTACATCAAAGAGATAAATCTATTCATAATTATAACACTCATATTCTAAATGTTATATTTGGAAGTCACAAATTTGTGGAATATATATTGGATTCCAATGATTTAATGAGAAAAAAGTACCAAGTTTTTTTAAAATACATTTTCTTTAATTAAATACCCCATGAGTAGCATGTTGTGCATCCTATACTAAACAAAAAATGAAAATTGATGGACCTTAATAAAATAATTTAATATTAACATTATATTATTGTCATTTAATTGGATAGTATCAATAAAAGTAAACACTTTATAAAAAATTTATTAAATTTTATAATAAAAAAATGTATATTTCATTCTTTGAGATATAATTTTTATAATAATTATTTTTTTATATTATGTTTTCTAATATAAAAATTATATTTTTTTCAATGTTATAAATTTTAATTGGTAATATGGAATATATATTTTGAATTTGTATATCTATGTTACATAAAATATCTCAATTTATTTTTAGTCCTGAAAATAAGATTACTAAGATTAAATATAATTACACAGATAGTCGTGAAACAATAATTTTCAATGATTTTTTCTATTAATATTTTATAATTTTTATCTAATCAACTAATTAAATTTATATTAAATAATGAATCTAAAATAATGTTTAAACACATATATAATTATATCAACACACATTTATTTAGTAATCAAAATGTTAATTTTTTATTATTTATAAATTTAATTAGATTAAATGGAGAATACTTTTATGGTTAACAAACCAAAATTTGGTAAGTGGGGTTATTTTATATGATTCGTAAAATATAAGTTACGTAGGTATAAAAACAAGTTACCCCATTAAAAATAGAAAATGAAAAAGATAAAATACATGAGTAAAAGACTTCAAACATGATAAGAAATGCGTGGAGATAATTTTTTGAGGTTTTATTAACCCAAAATCACAACACACTCACTTATTTTTAACTTTTTGTGTCATTGAACCATGAATAGTGTAATTATATCTATGAAAAGTAATGTTTATCACAAAAAGTTTAATTTTCTTAACTTAAAAAAGGGGATCACTTCCACACATTCAATGATCAACTTTCTCATCAAAATATCCTTAAAACCTACCCAATTTTAAACTCTTACAAGTAAATTGAATTGAATCAATCACTAGGTCACTAAAACTTATCATAATCCCTTCCTTTATAAGGATACTCTCAAGAGAATGTTTAAGTCCACAATGTTAGTATTACTTAATCCTTATTCTTTTATTCTTAATATTTATCATCCAAACAAACCATATCCATAGTAATATAATAACAATAGTGTAATTATTATACTAAATTATAATTTTATTAATGTAACATCTTTTATTTATTCCATTCCAAAAATATAGAAAAATAAAATAACATTGATCATGCGTTTTTCGGACTATCATCTCTACAAAGGAACATCATCTGTTTTACACAACCACATCTATACACTGATTATTTGGATTGAATTGTATAAATAATGTGATATATATAATATAATTATAATTCTTATTATAAAAATTATAATAGTGCTTCACTCCCTATCATTCATTGGAAAATGAAAAATGTAACTGTGCGTTATGTGAACTACCACCTTTATGAAGTAATGTATCACATTTTTCAAAAAATACAGCCTTTATAATCATAACCATCCATTAAATAGGATACATTCATATTTGGGTCTATTTAACCACTTACTTGAACAATGATATAAAATAATATCATTTACAACTATGAGTACTTAACTATTTATAATGAATGATAAAAATAAGTTAATAAACTTTTTTTTCTAGAATAGTAACATAAATATTAAACTCATTATTTAAGTTTCCAACATATGTTTGCTAAAAATATTTCAAACACGATCATCACTAATTTCATCTTCAGGAATCATAACAAAAAATATCATAGAATGAAATTATAAAAATAAAAAAAATTTACAAAATATCAATTACAATACATCTAATATTATTAGAATGATGGAATTTGTGATAATAATTAATAGGAACACCATGATTATAAAAATAGTTAAAAATGATCAGGATTTCACACACCATATATTGAAACTGGATAAGAAATAAATTATATAAAAATTGAGAATATTTTTAAATTATGTCTATAAAATCTTATGGATATGAATAAATTTCTTCAATTGGTAACTAATATTTTTCTATCCATAATACAGGATATTAAATAACCTATGAGGAAATTGAGAATAAATGTATGGGATTTGGATACTCAAATGCCATCCTTCATGTTATACGGTACATTATTGAGACATATTGCATATATATTTACTAAATTATTCGATTTCCCATTTTTAATAATTTTCACTCATGTATATTTGGGTAAAAATGGTTTTTATTTAAAAACTAATTCCATGAAAGGTATTACATTCACCATTTATAAAACGAAGGACACCTTTTAAAAAGAGATGCATAACTATGAATTTTACATTGATGATTAAAAAATGTTTTCCAAGAAAGATCATTTGTTATTTTGTTTTCATTTTCCTCTCTATATTAAATAATATTTATCTCAAATGGAGATATGATTCAATTACACCCTCCATTTTTTATTTTATTACATGTATATTATTTTGTGATTGAGTTTTTAGGGTCAATCGGCTAAATTCGTGGTGTTATTTTTATTTCATTTGGATATTTTAAGAAAACCATATTGATTTTCATGGGATCATTATTCTGCAAAATGGAATGATATTAATTTATAAGTATTATTAAACCCCTTTTTATTTACAAGGGTTCTTTTTTCTAATAAATGTGAATTATTTTCAATTGGATGTTTTATGAAACCCATTATTATTCTCAAGGGTTATATGCATAAGTTAATGATTTTAATTTAAAAAGTTAGAAAAACCATTTTACTTCTATATTTTCTTTATAATGTGATAATATAATGATTTTCACATGGAAATCATAAATATTGGGGAATGATGCATGAACTCTTATATCATCCTCCAATTAATTGGTTAAAAATTTATGTGTCATGAGATTTAGAGTATGTTTTAATTACTCATATGAATATGAAATTATAGTCTAGCTCTTGGAAATAATGTTACCTATACTAAGGGTTGTTCTATATTTTAAATTTGTTAGGTATTCTTATATTATGATGTTAGGATTCAAAAATTACATTATAGATTTTAAATCCATGTTATAAAAAATATGAATCCATTTTGATCATTTATGGTATTATGGTTCTATGTTACATCTTTAGATGTTCACCTATGTCTTATGAAAGTTACTTATGTTTATATGATATTTTACCCCTGTTCATGTTATCACTTATTCTTATGATATCATTCTTAATGACATACTTTTATGTTTGTATTTTCCCTTTCTAATCATTTTAGGTCAGACATTATTTATGTTTTTATTATTTAGGATTTTATTATGGGTATTATAGGAAAGAAGTTTAGAAGGGGTTTAGAGTTGAGCGGTTATGATAAAATCTTGATGAGTATTGGAAAATAAGTTATTTATATAGATAATTATCCAAGGAATTAAACCTCTAGTACTCTATCTTTTGTTTATATTTTTTTGATTGAATTTTTTTATGTAAAATATTGGTATAAATGATTTTATTTAGATTAGATATTTTTGGTGATCAACATTTCACACTTGATTTTTTTATTCTTCTTATGATTTTTCATTCTATTTTATTAGTATTTTTAATAATGATAATAAATTCACCCGATTATGTTATTTCCAGAGTGATATTTTTTTCACTATCAAATGGAATACTTAAAATAAAAAACCATTCTCTTATTATACTATTATATTTTAAATATATAATGTCCACTATATATATTTTTTGGGTTATGGTGATAAATAGATAACCAAATTTATGTTTTATATTGATAAGTGTTTGTTCACCTACATTAATCTAATAGTGATAACCCATTCATCAATAGTTTCTAGTGGAAAAAGGATTTCTTGTTCACTCACACTTATTTTATTATAGTGATATCCCATTCAACATTGTTTTGTTGTGCTATTAGCTCATCCAAATATATTGTAATGTATCAGTGAAATCATGTTACCCTAAATCTAATTTTCATATCCTAACTACCAATAATTATGGAGTGGTGATTTCTTATTCAAATATACTTTTCTTAATGGTGATATATCACTCACCTTATTTTGATGGTGATAACTCATTCACCATATCATTATGGTGACATCCCATTCACTAATACTCCATGTGATGGCCATATCTAATTCACTATAATGTGAGAGTGGTATACTATTCACTTTATCATAATTGTGATATCTCGTTCACCTTAGTAAGATTGTGATAGCTCATTCACCTAATTTTAATTATATTAATAACACATTCACCTATCAATGGACTAAGGTGATATCCCATTCACTTATTTCCCTAATACGACTACTGATTACCCATTCAATCGTACTCAATATCGAGGGTGATACATTGTTCCCTTTGAATATTATGAATATATATGGTAATCCATTTATCTTTTATATTTATATAGACACAACATTAATAATCTATTATAATTTTAATTATTATAATTAATTTACACCATTTCAATGTTCATACTATACGAACATTATGTCATTCTAGAACTGGTTATGAAAATTATGATCTTTCACATAGGTGGATGATAGCAAACTAGTATTAGATATGTTATATTTTATAAAATCATGTTTATAATATTATATTGATTGTTGACACATATCTATTGGAGTTCTTAATTAGTGTCTCATTGGTTATATACTACTGAGTTAAATTCACATCCTCTATGGGAATACCAATGCAAGTGAATGTTTTATATCTATCATTTGGTTAAGGTAAGGTTCAATAGAGACGATGATTGGTCTGAGTATACATGAATTTTTTTTAGAAGAAAAAACTAGGTAGAATCTTTGATCTATATTTTTGGTTTATCTATTATTTTATATATTTTAGAGCATAATGTATATGATTTTATCATGTTTTATATTACCCATAATATATTCCTTGAAAGATATTAATGTGTGTAACATTCTATCAAATCATGGTATAATATTTATCTATGGTTATCTTAACACAATGATTCATATATTATGTTTATCATTTAGTTATTATTCATCAATACTTACACTAATATTTATGGTTAAATGATAAAGTGTATAATCACCCCAAAAACTTTCTATTGACACTCAATACTTGTTGGAAATCTCCAACATATGGGAAGGTGCATATAAGGTCTTGCTGAACCAAAGGTCCATAATTATTCTGGTAAGATTGATCAATACATTGCAAAGTATAACTAGAAATATTTTTCATTGTTTTTACATATAAGATATTGTTAAGGAAGGTATAATGTTTTAAAAAATGGGTTGTACTATATGTTTGGTTACAACTAACCCATGTACAATGAATTTCCATATTTCTAGTTATTGGATTATTCTGATTTTTTTTCACTATTATGATTGAATTGTGTTTTTTTCAAATATGATGCTATAGTTTATTTATTTGTGCTTCTTAATACTCTTGGACTATTTTGGAATTATTCACACATTAATTCAACATATTTGGCATTTAGGATTCACATGAAAGTTTTTTACATGTTTGAACTTAATAATTTAATAAAAATATGGGTTTAGTGTTTAATGTTCCAACTATAACTTATCTAATATCTTCCAATATAACTTGTTAGCTACATTATACTCAAATAAAATGTGATTATTGGGTTTTATTTGAAATATGATGATTATTTTATATCTTTTTATACTTTATATATGTATTATGTTTGGGTTGAATAGAGAATATCTGTGACCAAGATATTGGAGACCATTATTTTATAGAGACTGTGTATAGATTAATAATGAATTTTTCCTATTATTAATTTTCCAAAAATAGGTTATAAAAAACTATGATTAATATATCTTGAGTCATCAGAAGATGAAAGATAATGGTGAAAAATCATACTATCATTCTCCACACTTGGCATGCTGCCAATAATGTTGTTCATTTCCTAGCTTCTAAGGTGATTATTAGTGAGAGGATCATCATCTTCTCAGGCCTCGTTTCTTTTTCTTTCGATGGGGTTCACTTCATACAAGATGATGCCCTCCGGATTCACAACTATAGAACTCTCTGAGTCCACCATTTGGCAGTTTTATCACGTACATTGTTTACTTTATTTTAAATAAAATATTGATTGAATGAATACGGTATTGAGGGGGGAGAATATACAAGATAAAAATATAAAAAAATATCTATTAAATTAAATTAATTATTAATGATATTTATTTGTGATAATCCTTACTAGAAAATTTAAATAACATAAAGATGTTTTTTATAGTTATTCGATCCAAAGTAGGACTAATCTACTCTTATTCCACTTTACTCAGTGAGAGATATGTGTACATGAATTTTAATTTTTAAGGAAGAATTATAACCAAATTTCAAAATATTTTTTCTAATGGAGGGATAACAATTGGCCATGTGTTGATTCAACAATTTCCTTAATTTCATTGTGGGTTTGAGGCATAAAAATAAACACATTTATTTTTCTAAAAATTTTATTTTATGTGAATTTCATGAAATGATATTTGTTAGAATATTTTCTCTAGAAGAATATAAAAGTCATTAATCCAAGGAAAACTATCTTTTAAATGTATTCTGGACAATTTAAAAATTATTCTTGAAAAATTGTTCATAACCTACATTTTTAAGTGTAACATGTGGTCCGGGAACGTTATGTTTGTAATAAAAAGTATAAATCTTGTACTATATTATATTAGAAAATTATGGATCAAGAAACTTACATTTAGAATAAATCCAACATTTAAATGAATAAAGGTATAGTTCTTCAACCGTACTTTTGTAAACAACAATATGTTGTCAACCCTACTTTTTGAGTTTTTCGCTACATAAAGGAACCTTATGTTGGACTAGTCAATGACATAATTTTAAATTAATGCTATTATTTGTGTTTTTTATAATGCTCTCTTCAAAATTAAATATCTCTTAAAAGATAAATTATGACTGATTCATAGAAAAATATTCAACAGATTAAATTGTTCATATTTCTATGGGAAGTTAGGACTCCCTTTGAGTGATTTTTGATTCAAAAATTAATGAATTATTGTGAGGTAATTTTTGAATTGTTTAACCTGGAGCTATTCGACCTTCATCTGAAATAATGATATGTTCATTCTCTGAATATGATACATAGAGATTAATGAATATGAATTAAAAATCTATGTGCTTATAAATAATAGTTTCCCATATTCTTCAGAGAATTTTTTTGGATACATACATGTTTTGATATAGTTGATCTACTCATGGTTGTTGTGGTTTCTGTTTCTACATATTATTTTTAAATCTTCTTAATCATGTTTAGAAAAAAAAATTCAGAGCCATACATTGGAGACATACATTTTTATTCATCTATCTCTTGTTTTCTATATTTATGTTTAAAGAAATCATGTGAAATGTAAATGATTATTTTGTTTCTGCTATATCACAAACAAGATCATGTCTCCATCCAAACCGGCACCAAACCTGGTCCATAAAAAGAACCAAAGGGCATTCCCTATCTCCACAGGATGGTATAGGTGCCCAGGTATCATATATAAATGTTGGGAAGAGTTTACCCAAATTTTAAAACATAAAACAACTATCAATAATAAATAAACCAAATATGAATTTTTCAAACCAAACAACTGTTAAAAAAAATCAGAATTGGAAAAAGAGGTTTGTACAAAGTCCCAAAGACTACCACAAAGGAATAATTCCAAAAAAATATCCCATGAAAAACCTCTTGGAAAGGGGGCATCACCCTTAATCCAACAACATGACACCACATTAAGAAGGACTGCTAGTAACTCAAACCACTAGTTCTAAAAGCTTTACACAAAATGACAACGAACGTTACCAAGTCTACTTACACCCAAAGGTGTAACTAGGGTGTGATCCTACGACCGTTAGGATGCCACCCAAAAAGATTCCATGTCATAAACATTTTACGAAGTAAAGCTATTATGTTTTTATAAACAAGAATTCTAGTAAAAATTTTAAGGATATGAAACTTGAAAATGGAAATAGTTTTCAAGAGGGATACTTTAAAGAATGTACACCTATAAATAAAAAATAAATTCTAATGGATTTTCTAGGAAAAAATTGTATGCTGATAGTATATGCAAAAAAATATAATGAACCCAAGTCAAGGGAACACCCCTTAAGCACTAGCTAGCTGTGGGCCCTAGGTACATCATATCTCGGTGTAAAAGTAACCATAACAAATATACATCTCGCGAATGATTCACTAGGAGGGGGAACCCCAATGGCCTAGTGGTCCCCAATCATCATCATTGTTTAGTTATTGTATCCATTTTCAATCTTTCTAGGTGAAACATGGATGATACCACTCTGGATCACCAGAATACTCGACCTAGTTCACCCACCTAGAAACTCGGGTTTCCCTCTTTGTGCACAATAATGTTCCACATGTTATCAAGCATAATCTACACATTAAAATGAAATTTAAAAGTCATAAAAATACCCAAAAGACCACACATAAGTCTTATAATTCACTTTTCACCTTAAATCAATTTTAACATCATACTCACACCAAAACATCCAACAAACATATATCACACCTTTCACACAATTTGACAAATCATTTCAAAAACATACAATAAATTCTCAAAACGTTTGAAATCACTAATCATCACTTTATCTTCCAAAAAACCCATTTTAAGAACATACACCCACAAAAACATAACCTAAACATATTTTTCACACTTTGTGTAACTCAATAAACCATTTGAGATATTTATACAAAAAACTCCAAGGTTTATAACTAGGTTTTTTACAAAAAATCCAATTGAAAACACTATTTCAAGGACAAAAGAACACCAATACCAAACCAAAATAGAATTTCCTGCCCTAGTAAAATTTAATAAAAAACTTGAATATGTTATAAAGTGAGCTGAAATGATACCACATGTGTTACACAAGAAAAAAAATTAATTTTTAGGAAAAAATGAAACATTAAAATTAGATGCTTAACCAATTCCATCAAAAATTGTTTTCTCACCACAAATAACATATGAGGAATATGATAAAAAAGTAAATCAAGCAAATATAACTCATTAAAGAGTGCTTAAACATGTTATAACCAACCTTAGATGCCAAAAACCTCAAATTGTTGTTCAAAACATCAACCACACCATAGCCTCACCACAAGGGAATAAAAACAGACCTAATATAAGATGATTTCACCCAAAAGCCCAATATTAAACACTAAGGATAAAAACCTCGGTTTTGGAAACATATGAATTCAAGAAAAAGTGGGAGAAACCCTAAGGGTAATAAAAAAACTGGTGAGAAACTCACTTAAATAATTTTGAGGATTCCCCACCAAATACCCCTTCAAAAATTAGTTCCATGCGAGCTTGAGGAAACTTCGGGACCTCCCTTGGATTACAGGGTCAAATGGAGGAATAAAGTGTCACATTTAGTTTAATCTCAGAAGGGAAAAATTGGAGTAAAATTAAAAACATTAATGTACTGGAAATCGTGTGGCATGCTCTAGTCATTGAAAACTTCTCCATTTTCTTCCAAATTAAAGGGGGATATTGAGGGAACCTTGGGGAAAAGATAATCCAATAATATGAGAGGAATAAAGCCCCAAAATCTCTAACTTGTTGCACCTGGATCCCTAGAAAATGAACAAGAAATAGAATGAAGTTAAAACTAATAACTCAGGTCTGAAAATTCTCCCCACCATAAATCCCTACGCCCTAAGAAATCCCAAGAAAGGTTAGATGAAAAAACCCAATACTATTTGAAAGATCCAAATTGGTTTCCCAAATAAAATAAAACAAGTACACTACCAACAAGAAAAGAGGGATACAAGATAACTTGAGAGACCAAGACAGACTCCCCGACTAAGGGTCACCCACCCCCAAAAACCAAAACACCTCCAGTTGATCAAACAAAGGAAACGATACTCTCACCAACCAAAATTTACTCCACTTTTTGGATACAGGAAAAAATAAAAGATCCATATCCCATGAAAAAACATGTTAACCACTAACATAATAATTTCAATAAATTTACCTAAAAGAGGAAATGAAATCGAATGAGGTCACCATAACCATATTTCAACTAAACCACTGGGCATGATCTAATCCAAAAATTTTCTGAAAAGAATTTTGTTGTAAGATAGCACCAAGAAATATTACCTACCTACAATTCAAGAACTAGGAAGAAACTGAGTTACTGATATGGGGAGACCCAAATTAACTCCCCACCAAAGAAAAAAACTAACACCAGATATTGAATAATAAAACCAAAATGGGGTTTGAATAGACTCCCCACCATAATAGGTAGACTAACATTAGTCTTATTCCAAATGAACATAGATGAGACCACAATGGGTCTCCCCACTAAAATAACCATCCATTTTAACCCACTAATATCGGCCAAAAAAAATAAACCCGACATAGGATAACTTATGTTCTCCACACAAAACATATTCTCACACAACAAGATGCTCGATCAACACAACTCCAAACCAGTAGAAACACTATTGTGTTCACCAATCCCCTGAACATTACCATCCTTGGATGAGTCCATCTAAAATCGAGGACAAAAAGTCCATAAAAGGTTATTCTTACATGAAAACCCATATAGAGAGATTCACCCCCAAGTGTTTAAGCATAGGGTTTGAGAAAAAAAATCACTTTGTCTCCCTATATCCAAGGAGGGACTCTTCCACCAACTCATATCCCAACCTTGGGAAATAGGGTCCCTTGGTTGCTCTACACCACACAGAATGACTTGAAATGGAATCAACACATTGAAACCTTGAACGTTTTCCACCTCCCAAACAGAAGACAAATGTTAAACCATGAACACTTACACCCTTGTGTTTTCCTAACTACGTGTCAGCTTCTCCCCAAGACCTATGGCTAGAGCTCAAGTGATTGAATCATCTCGATTTTCACAACTAGGTGCTACAAACCCATTGGAAAGATTTCTTCCTATGGTGCAACATGAAACTACACCATGATCCAAAAATATCAACATAACACAAAACATCTCAAAACCACTTACCCTTTCATGGAACAATCACCAAGACATTGACTTAAAATATGGACATGTTTCACCTCTATCACCGCAAAAAGGGAAAAATATATGTGAAAAATACATGGAATACACCATCACTCATAACAAGAAATTCAGATATTCTTGGAAGATGGATAAACTTTCATTTAATAGGAAGCCCTTAAAAGGTTCTCCAACAAATAAATTTCCCCTTAAAAGAAAACACAACACAAAAATACATCACTGAACATAACCCTTGAAAGTGACAACGGAATTACCTAGAGTGAAACCTTGAACAAAGTTCAAACTAGCATGAGATTACCGCAAGCAACCATAACAGCCTCGAATAACAAGATTTCCCACTATAGTGGATAACATGATCCCTTTCTATGATGAGACTAATGAAATACCCATAGGACCATTAGGATGTCATCCTACACTAACAAACCCATAACATATTCACCTTCCTCACTAGAAATCCCCTTCACCATATCCATAGAAAACCTATAGACCTAGTAATGTCAAACATCACCTTTGACGATTCAATCAAATCAATAAACAAAGATTCCTTTCAAATACTTTGGTATCTAATCTTCTACTTCGAGAGAACCTATATAATCCAAAATAATAAGAGAGGTAATCTCAACCCTAGAACAAGGGAAGAGAGTTTGTATTTTGATTAACTAGAGGAACTAAAAACTGCAAACCACCTTTGGTGACACTTAAATAATGAATTATCTCTTTTCTGGGGCATAACTTATCCAACAAGAAAACCCAAGGACCTAACAAATATGGTCCTTTGATCAAAACACACCCGAAACTAGATACAAACACATTAAGGGAACCACCATAATGGATTCCCAAAACACTACTTAAAAGAAACCACTGACCAACACTTCAACCCAACAAACCAACAAAACTGTAAAAAAACATCATTCATACAATATGGATTCTCAAAATCCAAACATACCACAAAAAAATCCAAAAATAACATAAAATGCACCAACAAAACACTGATTTTCAAAACATAAAATTCTTCTTAAAATTCATTTCTTTGAAAGTAAATAGGGTTAGTGGTTCAAGAATTTACCCTTGGTACCCCATGAGCCTCAAACATGAATGTTATCATGCCACACCAGGAACCCTCCACATATACATACCACCACTCAACTAGATATGCCAATAACCATCCATCATCACATATAAACCCATGCATATGGTCACTCATAGAAATAGAATAGGTTAAAAAAAATTCCACTTTTCAAAACGAAGAAATTCAACCGGCCCTCCGTTTTTTCCTCAAAACTGCTAGCCTCATATCAAAACCCATTTGAAATCATAAAAAACTTTTTAGAAAAGCACAAACCATTAAAATAAAAAATCTCTATCATGTCATACACATTAATTTAAAAACATCTCATCCCATTTCAAAACACTTTCGATTTTATGACAATCTCAATTTCATCAACTCCCATTTAATTAAGGATCACATATTATTATTTAAAACAAGGTTACAATAATTCATTAAACTTCCCAAATTCTAACTAATTTACAAATAAAATGTTTTCTTCAAACCCCATACTTAAATTCTAAAACACTTCATTCCATTTAAAACACTTTTCAACAGCTCATAAAATTCCATTTGAAGCAGATTTTAAAAACCCATTTTAACATAAAGCATACATTCAAAAGCAGTGTAAACACACCATTTACCATTTAAAATAACTTTTAAAATCCATTTCCACCCTTTTAGAATTCAAACATCTTTTTTTACTATAAAATCATTTCACAAAATTCACATTTCTCAAAACCAATCCATTTTTACTTTAAAATCAAGTTTCCATGATTCTAAAATAAAGAGACTCAGGACAATTCTAAAGGAAATTAGTGTCAGAAGGTTGCTTGGATATATGGGTTTCAGCCATAAATTAATCACTTCACCATCATGGAGAGTGTTCTAAGACAATTACTTGGATCCACATGGCTTGTTAGGCCTTGAAAGCTCACTAAGACCATTGACCCAACTCTATTTTCATTCCCCGAGTCATCGACAAACCATGAGAACATACGAACTTAGATAAAACCAAACCTACCTTAGAAGGTTGAATCCCATAATGAGGTGTGATTACTAAGAACAATAATAATAATTATAATGTCAATTCCCAAAAATCCTAGATTCGGTATACCTTGATCCTTTACCAAAAGTACATGACCCAAAAAGAGAGAACCTCCTTCTGATACCATTTTGTAAAGAACCAGCTCTGGTCACCCTCAAAACTGGCACCCAACCAGGTCAATGGAAAGACTAGAAGGGCATTCCCATCCCCATGGACTGGAATAGGTTCCCAGGTATGATAAATAAAAAATGGTAATGGTTTACTGATGTTTATAAACATAAAATAACCATTAATAATAAATAAACCAAACCTGAATTTTTCATACCAAAAAAAATCATGAACAAAATTCAGAATAGAAAAATGAGCATTGGAAAAAATAAATAGGACTACCACAAATGAATAATGACAGAAATAACATTCTAAGAACCTCCTCATGGAAAAAGGTCATCACCCTCAAG
Organism: Viscum album; assembly: GCA_963277665.1. NCBI lineage: Eukaryota > Viridiplantae > Streptophyta > Magnoliopsida > Santalales > Viscaceae > Viscum > Viscum album. The sequence goes on from OY728135.1 coordinate 1,409,406,543, forward strand.
GCATCTCGACACCACATCAAGAAGGACCTCTAGTAACTCAACCCACCAGTTCTATAAGTTTTACCCAAAACCGCAACAAAAATTACCAAGTCTACATACACCCAAAGGTATTAGAAGGATTTTAGACTAATACAATTATGATTCCACCCAATTATATTCCATGTGTAAATATTTTAAGATAAAAATCATGCATGTTTTTATAAACAAGAATGCTAGTAATAATTTCAAATAGATGTACCATTAAAATGAAAACAGTTTTCAAGAGGGATAATTTAAGGAATGTATAGCTATAAATAAAAAACACATGATACTAGATTTTCTAGATAAACTCACCATATTATAATATTAAGTACAATAAATCCAATGAGCACTAGTCACAGGAACAACCCTTTGGCATTAACTAGAGGTGGGCCCTTTGTAAATCATATCTCTGTGTAAAAATAACCATAACAAATATCCATATCATGCACGATCCACTATAAGGAGAAACAACAATGTAATAGTGGTACACAGTCATCATAAAATTTTAGTTAGTGTTTCCCTAGTCATTCTTGCTAAGTGAAACTAGGATGATACCACTTCAGATTACTAGAAAACTAGTCCTAGTTCACCCACATAGATACATGGGTTTCCCTCTTTATTCTCAATCATGTTACACATGTTATCAAACATAATTTTCACATTAAAATTCTTTTTCCAAATAATACACACACTAAACATCCCAAACACATGTCGTATAATGATATTTTCACCTTCAAATCCATTTTAACACGATAATCACACCAAAACATTCCACAAAAATGCCTCACACATTTCACACAAGTCAATAACTCATTTAAAAAATTTAAAAAACATTATAAAAATGTTTTACATCACCAATCATAAATTAATCTTTCAAAAACCTATTTTATGAACATACAACCACCAAAACTATATCTAAACATCTTTTACACACTTTGTGTAACTCAATAAACCAATTCAGATTTTTATAAACAACTCCAAGTTCTATTGCATGTTTTTTCACATAAAATCCATTCAAAACCCCTATTTCAAGGAAAAATTCACACCAATACAAAACCAAAATATAATTATAATCCCTATAAACATTTAATAAACCATTTTTATATGTTATAAAATGACCGGAAATGATACCGTAGGAGTTACACATGAAGAACAAACATTTTCAACAAAAATGAAGATTTAAATTTAAAAGATTAACCAATTCCATAAAAAATCATTTTCACACAAAAAAAATATTAAGAACATGATAAAAAATTATATAAAGAAAATATAACACATTATATAATTCTTACACATGGAATTAGCTACCATATAATCCAAAAACCTCAAATACTATTGCAAAACATCAACCTCAACACCACTACACCACAAGGGAATGAAAAAAAAACCTAAGACAAGAATATTGAACCCAAAAACCAATGGTTAAACCCTAAGGACAAAGCCTTATGTGTTTGAAATTTATAACTTCAAGAAAAAGTTGGTGAAACCATAAAGGGAAGGAATAAACTAGGGAGAAACTCGCCTACTTACATGAATTTTGAAGTTTCCCCACTAAATCCCCCTTCATAAATGAGTTATATGCGAGATTGATAAATCTTGGAGACCTAACATGGATAATAAGGATAAATGGCAGAAGAATGGGGTGAATTGGGTTTCAAGACGAAAGGGAAAAATTGGAATAACATAAAACAATTTAACATGTTAGACACTGTGCACAGTTTGGCTGTTTGGTTTAGCAAACCGTACGGCCAAATCTTGTGGCCGGTTATAGCCACACAAAAAATTTCTATATTCATCCAAATTCATGGGGGACCTGAAGGGAACCTATAGGGGAATGATACGCCAATAATAAGAGAGAAATAATGCCATGATGTTTCAAACCTCTCAAACCCAGATCCCTGTAAAATTAACAAGAACCGGAATGAAGTGAAAACCGAAAATCCAAGTGTGACATGATGTATGTTGTTGAAGATCAGAAACATCAAACATTATTTTTCAAAAACTGGGAGTGAATCTTGTGTTTTCAACCAAATCAATATCTATTGATATATTTTGTTATTAGCTTCTCAAACTCCGTTGTGTTGGTGAAGGAGTATCAGCTTTCTCAGACTATGCTGTGGATTTTCAATTCCATATTAAAGAATTATAAAGCCTTGGAAATGACTTATTGAAAAGGAATCTAGGGGATATACTCAACTATATATCTCCCCAATAAAATTACTTAAAATTGAAAATCATCATGCTCATGGAGAGAGCATTGGTGGAGTAGATAAGGGTATAATTGTGCCCTAAAGCACTATAAAATATTGTCTTCTTTTTGTTATGTATTTTTTTTACATTATCAAATTTTAGAGATAAAGAAAGAATCACTACATAAAAAGAGAATTATTTTGAATCTTTAAAATATTTTAATGTTTTGTGATCCCCCTATCTCGTGTCTTCCTCATAGATGTTCAAAACTATCCGACCTAACAAGTGGCATCAAAGGAGGTTTCTATTAGCATATATTTTTTGGAAGTCCTAGAAAATTTTTCTTCTATACAATAATAAAAAGTTTAATATAATGATATGTTTTGGCTATCACAATCCTCAATTAATGATTCAAAAAAAAGAAGAAATATGAAAAGAGATAATTTTATCGATGGTAAGTTAATGATTCATTCCCTTTGCATTAAGGGTGATAATTATGGATTCTTGAAAGATCTCATTATTATTAATTTAAAAAATCACGAAATTGGAGTTTATTTAATGGTTTTCAAGACTTATGATTTCCTAAAAATGATATCGAAAAATGGGATGATAATCAAAAAAAGAATATGATCTTAATTTAAGAGAAAGGAATGATATTGGATATGGTTTAGGGAATGATGATTTTAATTGAGTTTCTCAATTTTCTACTACATATGAGATGTGGAAGACTATTTATGATTCCTATAAAGGAAATAAAAATATCAAAAAACTGAGATATAATACTTCATAATTAATGTATGATACTTTCAGAAAGCATGAAGATGAAAATATCACTCAGATAAATGGGAGATTAAAAAATATCAATAATATTGCTTCTTTAGAAGATCTAGTTAAGAAATCATATCAAGAGTTAAAAGTACTTATAATTTTACCCTTTCACTGGGAGGGAGTTTCTATTATTATACAAAAATGTACACTAGTTAAAGATTTGAGAATGAAGGAACTAATTGGAACCTTGATAATGTTTGTAGTTGAGATGTAGGTTAAAGCTGAAAATCTTATCAAATATGAAGAATTTAATCTCAAAACTACTTTAAATGAATCTTATGACTCAATTGGTCCTGATATAGTTAAATATTTATCAAAACTTTTTAATGGTTTTTATAAATTATATAAAAAGAGAAATAAATGGCCTAAAGAGAAAAGATTTTGTGAATAAAAAGAGAAATGTCATACAAAGGACAACTATCCATTATTTAAATCTCAAATTAAAGATGATTATAAAAGAAAATGACAGAAATTAGAAAGGGTACTTGGAGTGATTTTTCTGGTTGAAATGATGAATCCCCTCCAAATTCTTAGGCTATGTACAAGAAAAAATGGCATGTCTTATAGCTCATAATGATATGGTATAATTTCTCAATCTCAAAACTATAATTCAGAAAAAAAATTATTATGATGAAATTTATCATGATCTAAATAAAATTTGAATTAAATAATTATTAGATTAATTTTACACTTTAAAACAAGATTCTCGAATTCTTATAAAAGGATAATAATATTTGAATCAAATCATTAGTAAAAAAATCACAAGGGAAAACATTGAATAGTAATTAATAGTGGAAGACCTAATTATATTAGAATTATTTTATTTCTTGTCAAAAATTAAAAAAATATCTCAACTATTAAATGTTTTTATTATGGTAGAAATGGAAAGTATAAAAATGACTGTTTCTTTAGAAAACCTTAATTTTGTAGTGTTAATAATAGTTATTGTTTAAATTAATTATTTAATTATAATAGTATAATGTCTACACAAAATAAAAAAATTTGGTTATCTAAAACCATACATTTTAACATTACCAGACCCAAAAGAATATAGGTACGAAAAGTAACTTTTGTTTGATGTTTTTTAGGAATACACCACTAAACTGCAACATTAAATCATTAAGTGGTTGACTAAGAAGTATTCTTAAATTTCTTTCATAATAAAGGAATGTTAAAATCTGATTTATTTCATTGTATAAATATCTATATAACTATAACTAATAACCCATGAATTATTTTAATACTATTTTCATATATATGTTTTGATTGCATTAATTTTTTTATATTTGGGAATATATAGATATTTTAAAATATTTTAAAATCCTAACTTCCTATTTAAACTAAGCATTAAAAAAAGATTATATATAATTTTATAGATGAATTTATAAAATATTTAAATAGGTTTTTGGTAAACAATATTCCTTGTTCAACTTATAAAGTTATTATCGTCTTTAAACTTATTGTTCTTAAAAAAAATATGTTATTTTTTTCTTCACAAAATATTTCTTACATAATTATATATTTTCAAAAGTTAAAATTCATAATTATTATCCAATATTTTCCACTTGATAATGTAAAGCGTTTTCTACAACATATCAGAACAAAACATGTCACCTTACTTACCATCCAAATAATATTTTTATTATTAAGGGGAAAATAACAACAAGGACACAAAAAAGTCAGGGGGTTTAAAATAGTGCAATCAAAGGGAATCCCCTCTAATAAAATTAACACCCTACTACCACAAGGGGATATGATTGAGAAGATAACTATGAAGGGAGCTCTGATACGCCAAAGAAGAAAGGTAATCTGCAACATAATTTTATTTCCCCCCATGTATGGGTCACCAGGATGTTATTGTGGATGAGGGATCTATATTTCTAGAAAATGTAAGAAATGGAACAAGGGGTGGAGCCTTTACCATGCATGGAGTAATATAGAATCAAAGATTTAGTCTCTGACTAAGAAATGTCAATATTCTACTGAGTATAGAGAGTAAGCCCAATATCAAGGATTTTGCCTTGGCCAATAGAGAGCTTCCATTGTCGTAGAATAAAGATAAGGCCATGACGAAATTCCCCTCACCACCACAAACCACACCCTGACCTCTCAGTTTTCCAAGCATGTAGGAACCATTATGATTCAATTTTTAAACTATATCAGGAGGGCAATAATAAACCCTTCTCCCCATCTGTCTGACCATGGGGGTTGAGTCGAGGGGTTACTAGCCTACAAAAAGCATAGGGATGGAGCATCCCGCCACTCCCAGAGAATCTTAATCATGTCCCCCAGCTGAAGAATGGTCCTCAAGATGATAAACCTTACTGAGGGAGGTTACCCATCAAACCTTGTCTGGCTTCTACCTTTCCACAAGCACCAACACCCTGCACTAAGAATCGCCGACCTACACAATAGTTCTATGGTGGAGTCCTGAGTTCCATGGAAGAAACTCTCTAAGAAGGACACATACCTCTAACCATGATAATAAAAATAAGTAAAGTCACCAAAGGGAGACCACACAATAATATCCCATTCTCTTTCAAAGAATATGTAACAAGTACTCTCCTCCCACCTAGTAGTGCAACATCGACACCTTGAGGAAAAACTTATACCCACTCACTTAACATTCTCATACATATTTATCGATGAGTTCCTGATGCATCAGTAAAGAAAATTATATTTTGCAGGGATCCTTTTACATCGCACCACGTCGTTCCAATTTTCATGATGATCTTGAGAAAGAAACCGCTTACAGAAATCCGTGGTATTGAAAGAGCCCGAGGAAGACATATTGAACACACACCTATCTAGCTCCGATTTAATCATAATGGACTCGAGGATATCCTACTATTTATTACCTAGAACAACCTTAGTAAATGTGGTATTTCACCGAGCCTGCTTCAATGTAATAATTGGATATGGACATCTAAGGAACCTGATCACGGATCCTCCCTAGTTCCGATACCAGAAAGGGTTGTCTCCTTCACCAACAATCCAACAGGTGTTCTTCAAAAGGATTTGGAAGATCCAGAAGAACTTTAAAGAGAAGGAAGAGACATAAAAAGTCTAATGAAGAGATACAAAGTGCATCAGTTTTGAAAGTAGTCTTTTAGTCACTTCAATGATAGTATCAGAATGTAGAAGAAATTTTCATTCCCAAATAATACTTTGATGCATTTAAAGTTGAAATGTTAAGTTAGGTAGAGTTACTAAGAAGGGATGTTGTTACTATGTTGGACCTTGATATGCTGAATTTTTTTTGTTAAATGTTTTTTCTTCTTCTATATAATGACAGAGTTCAAAATATTTTCAAAGTAAAATATCAAAAAAGAAAACAAGAGTTTTATAAAATTTAAGTGAAAAACATCAAGGTTCAGAATGTTTTGATAATCTATCTAATCCTTCCTAACACCCCGAATTCTCTTTATTATTATAGTTTATTTGTTTTTAATAATTTATATATCTTATTTTTAAAATAATTTTTAGGAAAAATATGTTTTATTAATTGTCTCTTATTTTATTTTTGAATATTGTTCTTTTAATGGCTACCTTACGTATAAATTTTTTTAATGATTTATTTTTAATTAAAAAGACATTATATGGTATAAATTAGTCTATTAATATGATTAATAAACTTTTTTTAATATATGAAATAATTTTCTAAATTATGACATATGAAATTTTTATTTTTATTTCCTTGAATTATGCTATGTCTTAGGGGGAGTTATTTTAAATATTTAATAAAGTGTAATGGAATGAATTAAATGATTTAATACATTTATTAATAATAATTTTTTTGTTGAATAATATTTTATATATTCTCATAGAAACATGATTATATACGTCTTGCCTGAATTTAGGGGGAGTTTGTATTAGCACACTTTATTCTTATCTTTTTTATGCCACAAATAGTGGGAGAAATTTGAAGGGGAGAAATTTGAAGGGGAGAAATTGATGAGAAATTTATGAAGAGGATATTGTATATTAGTTTATGAAAATTTATATAATGATAATAATTTATCAAAAAAATTTCTTTATTTGTTTCATTTTTAATATATATTTTATAGGTTCTTTGATCGTAAAAAAGGGAAATATTGTTGATAATGTGTTGATTAAAAAATTTCTTTAATTTATTTTTGGTTTTGATGATCACAAACACCCAAGTTTATGTAACTAATAAATTTTCTTTTAAGTTAATTTTTGGAAAATGATATTCATTTGAATATTTATTATGTAAGCTTATATAAGTCATTGATCTATAGGAAAATATGTGTTTAAAGTATTCTATAAGTGTTTAGAAGTATTCTAGAAACACTTTTAATACCCAACATTTTTATTTGTAACATTTGAGAACCCTAAATTTGGTATAAAACATATGGATCATGAACCCCACATTGTTTGAATAGTATGGAACAATAAACCTACATTTAGAGGAAACCCTACTTTTAATGAATTAAATATATGATTCATTAACCCTACCTCTGTAAACAACCGTACATTGTCGACCCAACTTTTAGATTTTGTCTCTACATGAATAAACCTTATGTTTGACCAGTCAATGATGGAGTTTTAAATTAATGATATTATCCATGTTTTCTCCAATGGTCTCACTAGAAGTATATATCTCTTTGATGTTTTTTTGACAGATTTGATGGATCATATTCAATATATTAAATCGTTCTAATTTCTAATATAAGTTACAAATCTCCTTTAATGATTTTGAATTCAAATATTCATGATTTATAATGTGGTATTAATGGAGTTATTTGACTTGGATCTATTAAACCTACATTATAAATATATAGATGCCCATCATATGAATATATAAAATAGAGATATATGCATTGGAAAGAAAATTTTGTGTGCTTGTAAATAAAAGTGTGTCTTCACCTTCAGAGAAACATTTTGAGCACATTCAGGTTTTGATCTATTTGATTGAATCATGGTTGTGGTTGTCACTGATGCTATGTCTTTTTGTTAAATCTTCTTCGACAAGTTTGACAAATCTTATTTCAGAGTTAAACTTTAGATACATATATATTTATTAATTTTTATACTATTTTATATATTATTATAATTTAAATAAATCCTATGAAATGTTGAAGATTATTTTTTTATGTATTAAATTCTGGAATATCAAAAAAATTCATTTGTTTCTATTACATATATGAATGAAACATGTATTTTCAATAAAAATATCTACTGATTTATTAGAGAATAAGCTTCCCAGAATCAGTCATGGTGGTGAAGGATTATCAATTTCCTAGACAAAGCTTTGGTTTTACAGTTCCTTATAAATGAACCATAAGGCCATGTAAAAAACTTATTATAAAGTTATCAACTGACTGCACACATTTGTAGAAGTCCCAAGAAAAAGGACATACTAGTGAAAATCCATAAACTCATAGAGATATCATTAGTGGAGTGGACTAGGGGGTGTTTTTCCCAAAATACTATACATTTTTATGTTCTTTTATTTATTTATTTCTGAAAATTACTCATATTTAATAGATAATGAACGAATTGGTACACAACAACAGAATTGTTTGGAATTTTTCAATGATATTAAAGGGAAAAAATTCACCCACCCACCCCCACCACTTGTATCTTCATCATAATAATTCATACCAATCCTAACCAATAATGATCCAAACACACTAAATTTGGTATGGGGAGTCACAACCCAATTATAATCAAACTTTATTTACCAAGAGTTGCAACCCAAAATTCATTGAATTTATAATCTAACAGTAAAAACCTGATGATAAGAGAAGAAGATATAATAATTATTCATGAAAAATCATAAACATGAAATATAGAGTGTGTGAGAGATATAGGAAATAATGTTATAAACTCAGAAAATAGATGAAGGATAATATTAGTAATGAAGGAAAATGTACTTGTTATTAATGATTAGACTAGATCATCTTTTTGAGGATGTTATTGTCAATGTATATGTAATTCATCACTTGTGATATTTTGTAGGTGAAGAAACAGTGTATCGCATGAGACATGGTTTGTATAGTAGGTTAAAAATTACAACTATATTCTCAAGGAGAAATAGAGTATCAAAGATGTTAACCCTTTTATGACTTAAAGTTTCCAAGAACCATTAAATAGGATCTATAAAATATAACTAAGAAAACCAATCTCCGAGTAATGAAATTCAAACTCATAAATAATATAATTATTCAAGAGATAGAAAATTTTACTCTAGAATAATAGTAACATATATGGTTTCAGTTCAAAACATAAATACCAATTCAAACCATTTTGAAGAACCTATTAAATGATAATAACAATTCAAATCAATCCAACAAAAACATAATTTTTTTTAAAAATAAATAGTAAATACATTTTAATTTAATGTAATGTGTAATTAAAAAATAATTATACTACTTTAAATATGATAAAATTTCTGTGAATATACTCAATGTAATTAAATAGTAATTTAGAAAATAATTAGTTGAAACAATTATCTCAAAATATTTAAATACAAATATTCTAGAAATATGATGTGAGTATACACATGAATAAAGAGTAAATTAATACTTTTTAAAAAATTGGTTAAATAATATTTAAAACACTTCACTTGGATTAAGTATAATATATATTAATTTTGTAATGAAATAAAATATTTTAAATAATTAATATAAGTATGAAGTTCATCAAAATATAAAAAGTGATGAAAAATAAAGAATGAAGGAATTTTAATTAGTGGTATAAAAAACCTAGAGGTAGAATATTTTTAATTAGAGGTAAAATAAAATAATACCAGGTGGTATCATGATATTGTTACCATTATGTTTCCCCATTAAATACCTACTGGTGAAGATCAATCAATAGTTAAAAATAAAATCCACCATTAGTAATAAAAGTTATCCATCGGTAGTTATAAAAAATAATCCACCCTTAATTATAAAAACTATTCATCCACTGTTAGTTCACAAAAATTATCCACTATTAGTTTAAAAAGAAATATCCAACATTAGTTCAAAAAATGATACACCTTTAGTTTAAAAGATTATAGACCTTTAGCTTAAAAAATTATCCAGCGTCACTTAAAAAATGATCCATAATTGGTTTAAAAAATGATCCCCCATTGGTTCAAAAAATAATCCAACATTTGTTCAGAAAATGACCCACCATTGGTTCAAATTATGATTCAATATTATTTATAGATTCATCTACTAATAAAATAGTTCATTTAATCTACTCTTAGAAAATAAAATTTATTCTACCATTGGGTATTATTTATTCTACTATTGGGTTGGATTTTCATCCACCATTGAGTGTTATTTGATCTATCATTGGTTGTAGAACTCGTCCATCATGGGAATAAAAAGAACAAATTTTGTAATATTATCAATGGGATACCATTTTAAAATGGTAAATCTTTTAAAATTAGGTTTAAACTTTCATCTACCTTTGGATATAAAAAATCCACTTCTGAGTTATAAAGAATAAAGATCCACCATTGGTTTAAATAAATGAGCTACGGTCAGAAGAAATAAATCCACCATTGTTTTTTGGATTCATATAACATTGTTGAACAAAAGGATCCACTATTGGGGTGGAATTTTAGTAACTACCATTGAGGAGAAAAGTGAATCCACTGTTGAAGAAATAAGAATCCAATATTAGATATAATCATCAACCACTGGAGTATAAAGATGATATGAAAGATTGATAAAGCATGGATGAGATTATGATTGAAGAAAGGTGGATTCGATGCATGAATAAGATGCTGGAAGAGTTCGTCCATGGAGGAAGAAAATGATGAATAGTAATTCATCATTTTACATACAAAAAAATGACACAAAAACTTGGTTGAATTTTTAATCCATGTAAAATGCTGAATAACAAGTTATTATAGAAAACATAATTGAATATGATTTCAGGATTTTTTCAAAGAATAAAAAATTGATTAAATATGATAAGTATAGAAGGAGATACCATCAAAATATAGTGAAGAAAAGAACTGAACACTGTAAGAATCATTTCAATACTTCTACAATTTCTCAAAGAATGTAAATACAATTTTTAATATTTCATTTAGTTGAGTGAAATGAATAAAAACATCTTAGATTTATAATTGAACAATCTCTGAGAAATTACTATCTGAATTGAATTATATATCAAATAAATAATAAATATTATAAATTTTAGAAAATCAAAAATTCCAGAACTATTACAATATATTTGGACATTTAGAACACCCATTAAACTATATATTAAGACATATGGTTATTATAATGAAATGTTGATAAATGAGTTAAACAACCAAATAAACATTTTTTAGGAATATGATCAGTATAACACAAGATATAAATGAATAATAAATGAAAACTATAAAGAACTTTGTACTGAAAATATTTCTTGTAACAAAAACTATGCATTATGTTCTGATCAAAATGAAAAAATGCATGATTTAGAATTATACTTCATCATAGTTTTATAAAAGTAATATAAACTTGTTATATTTCATATGAAATAATAATTATAAAATTATGATAACTAAAAATTAAGTAATAATAAAAATAAAGAGTGGTTTTAAAAAACATTTTCTCATAAACTGAAAAAAGGTTTTTGATATTTAGAAACATAAAATAACATTTTATAAAACAGAATATAAATACATGCATTCACATGCACAAAAAATATATCCATTTTTTTGTTACAAAACATTAAAAAGTAAAACCAAATTTCACCACATTTTTAAATAAAAAAATAGAAAACAAAAACACACCTTAAACGATTGAAATGGTAAAATAATTAATCTTCCAACATCCCATGCTAAAATATAATATTTTTCAAACTGAGATGAGTCTAATGGATTAGTAAGGATTTATTCTAGAAAATTTTCAGTAGGGATAAATACGAAAATGATACCAACCATATCCACATGATCTCTAATAAAATTAAATCTATGATCTACATTCTATGTTCTAGAATGTTATATGGGATTATTATAAATATAAATCATAGAATAATTATCACAGTAAATAGAAAATTTACCAATATAAATACAAAACTAACTTAATTTATTCTTGATCCATAAGTCTTGGGCGGAACTGCTGGTGTAATATATATACTCAACTTTTGTAGTAGATAAATAAATCGTTAGTTTTATCTTAGAAGATAGATAAATTAAACTTTTATCTAAAAATGGACACATACCCTGTGAGTTTTTTTCACTAAATTCTACAACCTCCAAAATCAAAGATGTAATAAAATCTCAAATAAAAATAGTTATATCAGTTATAAAACAAATTATAATAAAAATTTCTCTTAATATATCAAATTATTCATTTTATATCTTTAATATGAATCTTTTTAGGATGATCATGAATTATATAACATAAAAAACTAAATAAGATATAAGGTCTAGATATAGTAAAATATATCAAGCTACCTATCATGAATCTATAAACATTAATATAAACATATTTACTTAGTGCATCAATATACAATTTACAATTAGTACCAATAGGATTTTTATTGGTTTAGGGAAATGTAGAAAAAATAATCCAACAAACTACTTAGTATACATAAATTGATTAATAAAAATTTCAACTTTCCTTTGATAAATTTTAATTTCAAAAAATAAAAATAATTCTCACATTAAACTCATGTCAAACTCAAAAGACATCAATGTTTAAAATTCATTACAAAGCATTTCACTAGAAGAACCATGAACTATATCATCAACATAGATCTATGTAATTAAAATATAATTTGAAATTATATTATTAAAAATTATAGGATCAACATTTCCTTTCATGGAACCATTTTTTATTAAAAATAAGTAAATACATTCATACCAAGAAAGAGATTATTGTTTGCGAAAATACAATGTTCTAGATAATTTAAAAACATGATAAAAAAAATTTCATTTTCAAACCAAGAGGGACAAGATACATAAACATATTAAGTTATAAAAAAATTAAAGGGAGAAATTTTTACATCCATTTGATTTAATTTAAAACATTGAAAATAAAAAAAATCCAACAAGATTCTAATTAACTATAACTTAGAAAAATGTACAAGTGATTCTTCAATGTCTATACTTTCTTCTTGAGATTATCCTTGAGCAACTAGTCTGGATTTGTTATTTCAAATATCTAATGATACGTTCTGATTCGTTCTAAATATCCATTTAGTTATATTTACCTCTTTACACTTGGAAATTCTACAAAAGGACAATACATTATTTCAAAAATATTAATTTAGCTCATCTTGCATTGAAATGGTCAAATTTTCAAGTTTTAAAGCATAATTAACATTATTTGGAATATAGTTAGAAATAAAATCTAAATTAGAATTAAATATGATGATATTTATGAATCTCCCATGATCTTGGATCTTGTCGAAAAAGGAGTATACTCCCCCTCCGTTGATTCATCCTTATCCAAAGGATTTTCTGTCCCTAAATTAAAATCTCTAAATTCATCATCGATATTTCCCAAAACATATTTTCATACATCACTATATTCACCAAACTTTATATGAACATATTCATAAAAAAATCCGTGGTATTATTTTTATAAAATCTATAATCTTTATAGTTAGATGAATAACGAAGAAATATTCCATCATCACTTTTAGGACAACACATATCTAAATTATTTTTTTTATTTATCTTAAAAAACACAATAACAAATGTATTTAAAATAACCAACCTTTAGTTTTCTACTATTAAACAATTCATAAGCATTTTTATTCAAAAAAGGACTTATATATACACTATTAAGAACATAGAAGGTGGTTATAACCGATTTTTCTAATAAATATTTTGGTGAATTATATTAATTAATCATAGTCAGATCCATCAATTAAATGGTTCTATTTTTTCTTCTATAACACCTTTTTTTCAATGTTCTATGAGGAGATAAATTATAAAAATAACCATTATTTTCAAAAAATATTTAAAATCTATATTTTGAAATTAACCTCCTTTATCACAATGAATAGAGACAATCATAAAACTTTTTCTATTTTTTTACTAAATTACAAAAGGTATAAAATCTAGATAAAGTATAATTTTTTTGATCAAGAAAGTATACCCTTGTAAATCTACTATAATCATCAAGAATATCTATAGTATAATTATTTCCACCAAAGATATAAATTTGACTAGGACCGAAAAGAGAAAAATGTACTAATTTTAATGACCTATTAGTACTTATCATATTGATAAGTCTCTAAGAAATTTTATTTAATTTCCTTTTCATGAATGTTTCATAACACATGATGTAAAATTATCTTCATGGAAGGAACTTTTACCACATTACTATGTTCTTAGATCTTATGTAGCATTCAAAAATTAACATGACCTAAATATAGATACTAAAGGATGAAATCACTCTGTGCAAGATTAAAACACATAACATGTTCAATAATTAGTTCATAAAAATTAATAGCATAAAATTTTTCCATTCAATTGGCATTAAATAGTAACGATTTATTACTAAAAACTAAACGTTGATCATTATTAAATTTTACTCCCATTCCACTATCACATAATTTAGATATAATTATTAAATTAAGATCCAAAATTTTAGCATATAAAACCTAAGAAATAAAGGTAGAATTAGATATAATATTTTTACTAAAAAATTTTACTTTTCCTTTGGAATTGTCTTTATATGTAACATTATCTCTATCAAATGTCTTTTAAGTGGTAAAAATTGATTTTTCTCTTGGTATTTTCTTAGATAATCCACTATCCATTTACCATATGTCAGTTTTTATACATCTGATGATTTTTTTCTAAAAAAATACATTACACGAAAATTTTGGTTCCCAAAATACATTGAGTCCAATCTGATTAATAATACAATTTTTAGGTGCCCATAAAGAATTTAAATTAATATTGTATGGAACTCTAGATGAAAAATATTTAGAAATATTAGTTTATTTAAACCTAGATATTTTTTAAATCTAAGAAAACAACTATTTTCATAGTGACCTTTTAGGAAAAATTTAAAACAAGTAACAATAAAAGTACACCAATTTTTTATTTCAATAAAATGGATTTTACATTTTAGAGGTATTCTTTTATCATAATTGAAAATTTTTTATATTTATTTAGTTTATTCAAATACATCATCTTATGATATTTTTTATTACCTTGAATAAAAGATGATAAATGTTGATTAAGACTATCGACTTCCTTTTTCAAAATTTCTATCAAATATGGATAAGATTTTAAATTATCCTAAACCATATATTGAAAAGAAATAGAAATATTATTTAATTTTTAATTTTATTATAAAATTAATTTATTTTGAAAAAACATTATCATTATTTTCCTCAGGATTATTGTATAAATCATCATATTTGATTATTTATTTTCTTAATCTTTCATTTTCCTCAAATTACTCATAAATATTGTGGTTTTTATAATCATAGACAGAATCAAAACATCCTAAAATAAAAAAAAACTGAATCTGTAACCTTATCTAGTGTTTCCATAAATCATTAGATAGAAGTTTCTTTACCATGTCTATTTTTCGTTAGAATTGGATTCTTCTATAGAGATCTAACAGATGGTTAATTAATTGTATCCTTCTTTTTTTATTTTTTATTCATTAGTGTAAGAACCCAGATCTTTGTTTTAGTTATGTCTTCCTTTTTCCTGGTGTTTTTGAGAAAAGAGGGGTATCTGGAAATTTTTGAAGTACACGTCGTGTACTTTCTGAGTACACACCGTGTACTCCATTGCCACGCTAGGCCGTGTGCTGGTCGTGTCCGAGCCATACACATGGTGTATATGGGTGATGTGGAGGCCACTTAATGTGGAGTATGGAAAAATAGTGTACACGCTATGTACCACAGAAGTGCATGCTGTGTATTTTTTTTTTCATTAAACGGACCGGGGTCGCGCTTGACGGACATAATACTCTCCTTCTTCAGGTTCTTCATCCGAGAGTGACCTGTACGACCATGATTCTTCCCTAAGATCATGAGCCTCCGTCTGATCTCCTTTTTAGCCGCCATCGATTGCATTGGGATCACCTCAGTATGCTCTCACTTCTACTTTAGCCTTGTTCCTTGATTCCTCCTCGTAACCAGGTTTTTGTTGGTTGAGCGTTTTGTGCGTTTTCTCAGATCTTCGATGTTCTAAGGGGAATCATTCATCTAGGTTCACTAATATTGATCTCTTAGCATCGAGGTAGGTGGTTTGTGCCTTTTGGTAGGAATTCTGTGAATATTTTGTGAAAATTACACCAATACCCTTGAACCGAGTATTGCGTGTTTCCTGTTTTTCCCTTATTGTGGCCTGCTATGCTTGATTGCTTGAGTAGAGGTAATTTTTTGTGAATAAGGTAATTGTGTTGTGCTATAGATGTTTTACCTTTCTTGTTTTGTTTGTTTAGCGTTTTTACATTTTCCATGCCTAGTTATAGGATAGTGGAACTGACGTACTGTATTACTGTTGTGCCTTATAATGATAGACAAGTAGTTATTGAGGTTTCCATGGACCGATATGTGTGTTATGATTGATTGTTTTACATAGGGCTGTGAGAACCTAGTGTAGTGGGCCATAGGGAGAATGGACGTAAGGGATTCTCCAGAGTGTCTTTAATTTACGATGTGAGACCACATGGGGAATTAACGTTGAGTTCTTCCTCATAGAGTCTGTAGATCCTCGACATGGGCCACATGGGGAATTGATGTTGAGTGCTTCCCCAGAGAGCCTTCAGTACGATACGAGACTATAGGGGGAATTGACGGTGAGTGCTTCCTCAGAGAGTCTATTATTTATCTAAACCAGAGGGGTGAGACTGTGTGTGCCTCCTAGAGGGTTTCTAGTACTTTTCGGTTGAACCTTAGGGGTTAGGATGTGAGAACTACCCAGAGGCTACCTTTTTTTCTACTTGCTTGAGTGGTTGTTTCTTGTTAGTAGATTATATGCAAGGGACTGTTGTTTGTTACTGCTGTGTTTATCCTGTTTACTACTTCCTATTTACTGCTTACTGTACTTTACCCGCCATATATTAACTTACTGTTAGGCACAGATCTTTGGGTGGCTGCCTATTGGGACTTTGTCTCACACCCTGTTTGGGTCATGCTTTTGGGCCCAAACAGATTATGTGGCTGCAGGTATAGATAAGGGAAAGTTCCCTTCTACTTCTGGTACTTGACATGTAATAGAGGTGGAGAGAATGGGACCAAGCTATGGATTGTGATGCTGAGGAGTTTACCTATTTTATTTTGTACTTTGATCTCTTATTTTATTAAGCATTGTGACTTGTTTGGCTGCTTTCCTAGAAATATGTATCAAACATCATTGTTATATATGGGTGCTCCAGTTTTCTTCTTTCAGTCTTCTGCTGTTTATTTATGTATGGATTAATATTACTTCCGTTGTTGTATATTGTTTACTTCCGCTGTGTACTCTACCAATGAGGGAATAGTTTCTCCACTATCACAGCCAAGGCCCTTGCTTCTAGTCGACAGACTCTGGCGTTCGGGGAAATGCTCTTGATGCCACGTGACCAACCGGGTATGGGGCCCCTCTGGGCGGCTTCCGGAATCGGGATGTTACAAAGTGGTATTAGAGGAGTAATTTTCAATTGATTTACTGTTTGGAGCCTTTATCTAGGGATAAGATGGATTTGGTACGTGTTATTAAGCTTTTCTCGGGAGTAGCTAACTCGTGTACAGGGAAAAGCCATACTTCCTCGATTATTGCAGTTTTCTGGTTTTCAAATTTTACGATTTATATGATATCACCTAGAGTGATTCACCTGATTTGTGTTATTATTATTGTTGATATTGTGGTTCTATTTCTGTTGTAACCCGATGAGACGAGGGTATTCCATCTCATGCATCATATAGGAACTTGTTATAAATCACATGCCAAGCATTCTTGTCATGCCGTCTAGGGTGCATTAGTGACTGTATGTTGTTGTGATAGTCTTTGTGTAGATTATGCATGCTATTGTGATAGGTTCTTGATAAAATATCTGCAGTTTGATATAAAGGTCATTTGTTTTGTACCTTGCTTAAATGAACGCCAAATTTTGGTTCTCGAGGTGTTATGGTCCCTCTTGAATCGAAAATTGGTGAATCATTGACCATTTTTTTCTTACATATGACTGTATTGGATGCCAAGCTTCGATTCATGGGGAGTATGGGCCCTCACGGATCAGAATCTGGTACCTCATTTCCTTGTTTTCTGTGTTTTCTGTGCCTCGATGCAGTTTTTGAGCTACTGCCCGGAAAAACCCAGAATACACTGTGTGTACATTATATATACACACTGTGTAGTTTTAAATTGTGTCACTGACTGTGTGAGTAGATAAAAGGGTTGTGAAAATATCCAGGAATACACCGTGTACGGTAGGTACATGCCATGTAGTAGTGAGCATGTACCCGACTGTCTAACTAACAACCTAGGTCGGGGAAACTCATGTCCTACACGCCTGGTTATGTATGAACACGCCGTGTATTCTTTCCCCCAAAATCCAGCCGTGTCACGAACAACATGGGACGATGTTCTATCCTCCTATACACATCGTGTCTGATTGGAACATGCCATGTAAGGGTCCGCCGTGTACATGGTTGTGTCTCTAACAACACGGGTCAGAATAGATCTTCAAGTACAAACCGTGTTTGTTCGAAACATGCCGTGTAGTCTCAACTGTGTAGACGGCCATGTAACTAAAAACATGGGTCATTGAAACCTTGTCTACTAAAAGACGTGTCTATTAGGAACAGACCATGTAGTCTCTATTTAAGAAGACAGTGTTGGTTATCCATGAAAGGAGGCATGAGCAGGGGAATAGAGTTAAGTACACGCCGTGTAGAGTTTATACATGCCATCTAGTTATGTTTTGTAAATCTTGAGTATTTTCTTCCCCTATTTCCATTTTGTACTCCTTTGTTATCTATCCTTGTTTTCCTGATCTATGGTATGATTTTGATCATTCAGAGCTATACCTCCGAGATGTCCCCCAGTAGTACGTCAGTTGTCAGGCAGTGATCAGACGCCAGATATGGCTGATCAGGAACTTCCTGTCGGTCCTCCAGTCGGGCCAACCTTGGCACTGGCTGTCGTACCACTTGCAGGCACTGATGTGCAATTCAGGGAAGGATATATGAGGATGATGTAGACCTTACAAGGATCACCTCCTCCTTCCACATCTATGGCAGACTTGACGCGGGTTTTCCAGCAGCATCATCCTCCTACTTTATTAGGGGAAGGAGGACCACAGGCTGTAGAGTCATGGCTAGAATCTATGCTGACTATTTTTGAGCATCTGGAAACACCTCCAGAGATGCGGGTCAGGCACACTACCTACATGCTATAATACTTTTCCAAGAGGTTGTGGGTTGTGATCTCACAGGCGGGTTATCATTAGGTTATAGATTGGGAGGTGTTGTAGCGCATGTTTTACGACTACTACTATCCGGAGACCCTGAGGACCAATCAGGCCCTAGATTTTATGATTCTAGAGTAGGGTACTCTTTCTGTCATGGAGTATTCCTATTGTTTCACCGATCTGCAGCATTTCACAACCCTTCAGGATGGAAGTGGGGTGTTCTTAGCAAGGAAGTTTGAGGATGGTCTCAGGCGGGAGATCTGATCGCAGGTGAATATATTCCAGTTGACTTCCATCACTTCCATCGTCAACCAGGCGCTGATTGCGGAGTGCAATCTGAGAGACACCAGAGCTACGAGCCAGGGCGGTTTTTCTTCCAGAGCTAGTGTTCCTTATTTTGACAGTATGAAGGGTCATTGGGAGTCCACGCGCAGTGATCCGAGGATGTGAGATACACCTTCAGGTAGTCAGGTGGTATGCTACCAGTGTGTAAGGGCAGGGCACACAAGGCCGCAGTGCCAGAGAGTCCCAATGAAGTGCTGATCTTGCAGAAATATGGGTCACCTTCAGCGTTTCTGCTAGGTTTTCTCACCAGTAGCTGGTGACGGGGGTTCTTCCATGACTCCTCATTCAGGAGCAGAACCACCAGTTTCTCATCAGTCGGTGAACTGGAGTTCTTTTGGCCATTTGGGACAAGGTAGAGGTCGAGGCCATGGAAGTTAGTAACTAGTCCTTCAGCGCCAGTAGGGAGGATCCGCTCGGAGTGGTCAGGCTGGGTTACAGGGCCATGGGGCCAGCCAGACTTTTGCGGTGGAGCAGACTAATCAGGAGCAGGATCCCAGACCTTCTACCATCCGAGGTACAATTTTATTAGCCTCAGTTTTATCTTTATCTCTTTTCGATACTGGTACTACGCATAGCTTTATCTCTGTTACTATTGTGGAGAGACTTGGGCTCTGTATCCTTTCTTCTACTGACTTGTTGACACTAGACACACCTTTGGGAGTGAGGACATCTAGTGTACGTCAATGCAGAGAGTGCCCTCTCGAGGCTGTATGGTATTGTTTCTTATGGGATCTCTATGTCCTAGAGATGACAGGATATAAATTCATTCTTAGGATGGACTGGTTAGTTCCCTTCCAGCCAGTCGTCAACTGTTATCGCCACAGGGTGAGTTTTATCTCACCAGAGGGTGAGTCTTTTCTTCATAGAGGTGAATGCGATGTTCGGGCGAGTCGAGCAGGACTCGAGCATCATGGGCTAGGAAGGGTGACGACCCGGATTTATATTCTTTATCTGGATGACCAACGGACTTAATATTTGGACTTTCCTCCAATGGTGGATCATTTTAGGGATGTATTTCTAGAGTAATTTTCAGGTTTTCCTCGAGAGCGTGAGGTATAATTCTCTATTGATCTCATTCTAGGAGTAGAACCAGTGTCCATTCCTCCCTATAGGATGGATACACCTGAGTTTCAGGAGCTCATGAAGCAATTGGAGGAGTTACAAGCAAAGGGTTTCATCCGACCCAGTACTTCTCCTTGGAGTTCGCCTGTCCTGTTTGCGAAGAAGACATATTGTAATCTTAGGCTCTATGTGGATTATCAGAAGTTGAACCAGTTGACGGTCATGAACCGATATCCCTTGCCTAGGATTGATGATATCTTCGATCAGCTTTGAGGAGCCCGGATGTTCTCAAAGATCTATTTGAGGTCTGGTTATCATCAGGTGTGTGTCAAACCATCAGATATACCTCTGACAGCCTTTATAAGCAGGTATGGTCTCTAAGAATATACGGTTATGCCATTTGGTCTCATGAATGTGCCAGCTATTTTCATGGAACTAATGAACCGAGTAGTCCATCCTTACTTGGATTCCTTTACTGTGGCCTTCGTGGAAGATATCTTGGTGTACTCTCACACTTGACACAACCATGCTAACCATATTGAGATCATTCTGAGTACACTGAGAGAGAGCATCAACTTTATGATAAACTCTCTAACTACCACTTTTGGATGGATCAGATTCACTTCTTGGGACATGTCATCTTAGAGGCAGGAGTATCTATGGACCTAGATAAAGTGAGAGCTATAGTTTCCTAGGAGTAGCCGAAGAACGTTTTTGAGGTGTGAAGTTTCCTAGGGCTGGCTGGATACTAAAAATGCTTCATTCAAGACTTCTCACTCCTAGAAGCACCATTGACAGGTCTGACCAAGAAGGGGTGAAGTTCTTATGGTCAGATTCTTGTGAGTCAGCCTTTCAGGAGCTGAAGGGAAGGTTGACGTCATCACCAATTCTCATCTTTCCAGAGCCAGGTACGAGTTATATAGTCTATTGTGATGCTTCAGGTATCGGGTTGTGCACTGTGCTTATGCATGGATATGGAGTTGTTGCGTACGGGTCTCGGCAGTTGAGGCCACATGAGAGGAACTACCAGACGCACGACCTTAAGTTGGCAGCTATTCTTCATTCCTTACACTGTTGGAGGCACTACCTTCTGGGAGAATACTTTGTGGTTTTATCCGACCACAAGAGTCTCAAGTATATCTTCACTCAACATGATCTGAATATGAGGTAGCACAGGTGGGTTGAGTATCTTTAGTCTTTTGATTTTGAGCTTGCCTATATTCCTGGGAAGGGAAACGCAGTGGAAGATGCGTTGAGCAGGAGAACTCAGATTTAGGCAGTTCAGGAGGCTAGCAGTGTGTGGAAGCTTATAGATCTATTCTATGAGATGCATCTGGAGGTGCACGATAGAGAGGTACATCCATTCTTATCTTCTTTAGTTGTTACCTCTATGCTTCTTGATCGGGTACGAATGAGGCAGCTATCAGACTCAGAAGGCTTAGTCCTGAGGGAGAGAGTGTCAGGAGAGGACCCTCTTCCTGGATGGACAGTGGGTGAGGATGAGATCTTGTGTTTTCAAGGATGCGTCAGGGTACCCGTAGACATACGCGAGGAGCTGATGCAGGATTTTCATTCCTCAGTTTGGGAAGTTCATCCTGGAATCACCAAGATGTATCAGGATCATAATCACCAATACTGGTGGCCAGGTATGAAGAGGGATGTTGCTTGTTTCATATTAAGGTGTTCCACTTTTCAGCAGGTGAAGGCGGGGCATCAGCGACCAGGACGCCATTTACAGCAGTTACCCATTCCAGAGTGGAAGTGGAATGATGTCGCGATGGACTTTGTGATCAGATTGTCGAGGTCACCTCGAAGGAACAATGCTATTTGGGTTATCGTCGACAAGCTTACGAAGGTTGCACACATCATACTGATTGAGGAAACCTTTAGTTTTGATGATATGCGATGGCTATACATCCGAGAAATTGTGTGTCTATATGGAGTCTCCCACTCCATTTTTTCATATAGATATGCACACTTTACTTCTCGGTTATGGAAGGGACTTCAGACGAATTTGGGTACACAGGTACATCTGAATACAACATACCATCACCAGAAAGATGTCCAGTCCGAGCGTATGATCCAGATGCTTAAGGATATGCTCCGAGCTTGCATTATATAATTTTTATGTTCTTGGGAGAAGAATATACCTCTTGTGAAGTTTGCCTACAACAACAGTTTTCAGGCAACTATTCAAATGGCACCTTATGAGGCTTTGTACGGTAGACCATGCCGATCACCCTTATGCTGGCTGGAGACAGGAGAGGCTGCTTTGCTGGAACCTCGTCATGTTCAGGAGACCTCTGAGAAGATACAGTTGATTCAGAAGAGGATGGATACAACATAGTCTCGACAGAAATCTTATGCTGATCAACGGAGATGACCTCTAGAGTTCGAGGTCAGGGATCAGGTTTTTCTATTTGTCGCACCGAGGTTGGGACACAAGAGGATTTGGAGATAGGGTAAGCTTTCACCATGGTACGTTAGGCCATTTGAGGTGTTGGATAGATTTGGGATGGTTTCCTATATATTGCAGTCAACTCAGAGGTACCGGGCCATGCACGACGTCTTACACCTCTCCCAGCTCTGACATTACTTTTCAAACCTGTCTCATGTCTTTCAGCCTGAGGAGGTTGAGCACGAAGCGGATGCATCATTTATGGAGCATCCTATCTAGATTTTTGAGCATAGTATGAAGGTTCTCTGGGGGTGGTCTGTTCCTCTAGTATGGGTACTATGGCAGCACGGGAAAGTACACGATGAGACCTGGGAGAGGGAGGCCGATGTACGATCACAGTGGATGGGGCTGTTCGAGGTTTCTTCTTCTACTCATCACTAGGGAAATTCGTGGACGAATTTCTTTAAGGGGGGAAGTTTGTAAGAACACGGATCTTCGTTTCAGGTATGCCTTCCTTTTTATTGTATTTTTTGAGAAAAGTGGGGTTTCTGGAAATTTTTGAAGTACACACCATGTACTTTCTGAGTGCACACCGTGTACTCCCTTACCGCACTAGGCCCTGTGCTGGCCGTGTCCAGACCACACACACGGTGTGTAGGGGTGATGTTGAGGCCTATTAAAGTAGATTACAAAAAAATAGAGTACATTCCAAGTACCCCAGAAGTACACGATGTGTATTTTTTCATTAAATGGACCGGGGTCGCGCCTGATGGACATAACACTCTCCTTCTTCAGGTTCTTTGTCCTAGAGCAATCCATACGACCATGATTCTTCCCTAAGCTCCTAAGCCTCCGTATGATCTCCATTTCATCTGTCGTCGATTGCATTGGGATCTCCTTGGTATGCTTTATATATTCTTCTTTATCCTTGTTCCTTGATTCTTCTTCATTTTTAGGTTATCGTGGGTTGAGCGTTTTGGACATTTTCTTAGATATTTGACGTTATTAGGGGAATCAATCACCGAGGTTCACTTATATAGATCACCTAGCATCGAGTTAGGTGGTTTGTGATTTTCTGTATGAAGTCTATGAATATTTTGTCAGAATTCCACCAATAACCTTGAACGGGGTATTGCGTGTTTCTTGTTTGTCCCTTGTTGTTGCCTGCTATGCTTGATTGCTTGAGTAGAGGTAATTTTTTGTGAATAAGGTAATTTTATTGTGCTCTATATGTTTTAACTTGCTTGTTTTGTTTGTTTTTCATTTTTCTAATTGCCATGCCTAGTTTTAGGATAGTGGAACTGATGTACTGTATTGATGTTGTGGCTTAGAATGATAGCCAAGTAGTTCTTGAGGTTTACTTGGGCCGATATGCGCACTATGCTTGATTGTTTTACACAGAGCTATGAGAACCTAGTGTAGTGGACCATAGGGTGAATGGACATAAGAGCTTCTCTAGAGTGTTTTTAATTTACGATGTGATACCACATGGGGAATTGATGTTGAGTGCTTCCTCGTAGAGTCTATAGATCCTTGATGCAGGACAGATGGGGAATTGACGTTGAGTGCTTCCCCAGAGAGACTTTAGTACGATACGAGACTATAGGGGGAATTGATGGTGATTGCTTCTTCAGAGAGTCTTTTATTTAGCTGAGCCAGAGGGGTTATACTGTGTGTACCTCCCAGAGTGTTTCTAGTACTTGTAGGTTGAACCTTAGGGGATAGGTTGTGATAACTAACCAGAGGTTAGATTTTTTCTACTTGCTCGAGTGGCCGTTTCTTGTTGGCAGATTATATGCTAGAGACTGTGGTTTTTTACTGCTTTGTTTATCCTGTTTACTACTTCCAGTTTACTGCATACTATACTTTACCTGCCATATATTCACTGAGTGTTAGGCACAGATCTTTAGGTGGTTGTATATTGGGACTTTGTCTCACACCCTTTTTGGGTCATGCTTTTGGGCCTAAACAGATTATGTGGTTGCAGGTATTGATAAGGAGAAGCGCCCTTCTACTTCAGGTACTTGACTTGCTGTGGAGCTGGAGAGCCTGGGAGAAAGCTATGGATTGCGATGATTAGGAGTTTACCTGTTTTATTTTGTACTTTGATTTAGTATTGTATTCAGCATTGTGACTTTTTTGGCTACTTTCCTAGACATATGTATCATAAATCATTGTTATATATGTGTGCTTTGGTTTTATTCTTTTAGTATTCTCCTATTTATTTTTGTATGGATTATTATTACTTCCGTTGTTGTATTTTGTTTACTTCCACTGTATACTCTACCAATGAGGGCATAGTTTCCCCATTACCACACCCAAGGCCCTCACTTCTAGTTGGCCGTCTCTGGAGTTCAGGGAAATGCGCTTGAGCCCATGTGACCAACTAGGTACGGGGCACCTCTGGGCGGCTTCTAGAACTGGGATGTTACAATTAGTTTAGGTATGTAAGGCATGATATACCCTTTCTTCCCATACACATAACAACTTACATTTAAATAATTTTAGTTATTACCACCTTTCTTATCTCCCTTCTGTTTTTATTTTTGAAGGTTTCTTCTAAATTGGTTCTTGAATCATTTTTATTTATTATTTTGTAAACCCCCTTAACAATATGAAACATATCATTTTTTCACTATCTTATAGATCAAAATTAGAAGATTTATAATAAACAACATTAATAGATTAAAAAAACACCTTTTCATTTTTCTATCTCTTTATCAGCTTTGTTTTTTAATTCTAGTTCATACTAAAGTAGGGAAGCAATCAATTTATCTAGATTATACTCTTTGAATTTCATTATTTTGAAAATATAATCCTTATTAGTATTCCATTTATTCATTAATACTTGTATTAATAGTTTAAAAAGTACTTGTTTTTACATATCTTATCCATGTGAAATAGTTGTATTCACTATTCATGCAAATCGGTAGAACATTTTGTTTTTAGTTTTTTACTTCACACATCTTTAATTCATGATCCTCTTCTTAAATCATTCCATGCTTAGTACATATTAATTTTTTAGATCCAATTTTATTAACTTATATAATCTTCCAAATTTAATGAGTTTCCGTACAAGAAAACATGTGACTGAAAATAGTTCTGTTAATAACACAGTATAAGATATTAACAAATTTGTAATTTAAAAACATATCTAGTAGAAATTTTTCTATCAATGTGTCTAGATTAGCTTCAAGTAGAGTGTGTGGATTTTCCATAATGGACTAGTGCTCAATGCTCAAATGATTTAGGTATTCCACCATTATGGATCTCGAGTATCCATAATCATTTACATCAAAGTTCATTGGCTTATTAGAAATCCATGCATCATTAATGCTAAATCCTGTAATATTAAAGATATTTTCCATAGACTATGAGGTCTATTAATAGGTTAGAATAATTTAATATAAACAATAGAGTCTATAGATGGATTGGATAATTCTAAAATTAATAATAATTGATATAGGAAATATAATGATAGAGCTAAACTACTCATAAAGAAGTTATCTTCTAAGACCAATTAGTAGGTTGAATAAGGAAATGGAATATGGTCTATAGGGGGTGGATAAACATATTAAAAATTCAAACCAATAAATTGAAAAATTAAATTAATTGTTAATTTTAATTATTAGAGTTAATTATGAGTCGAAAAAATAATACCACGAGAATTTTTTTATAGTTTTTTGGTGTAAAGTGGGCATACTCTAATATTATACTTCTCTATAAGGAAATAGATATTAATTCACTAAAATTATTTTGGGGGGTGGAATAATAATCCAATTTCATAATCCTTTTTAAGTGGAGAGATAACAAGGAAACATGAAATTTTATTTGGGTTGCTACAAACCAATTACAACCAAAATTTAGATACTTGGAGTCACAACCCGAACAATCCTAGATTTAGAATCTGGGAGTCACAAATCGAACATAAGAGAAGGATAAATTTTTCATTTTGAAGAAAAATAATAAAGAAAAAAAAGAGAGTGGGGGGATGTAAATAGTGTTATAGACACATAAACAAGACAAAGTAGATGAAAAATAATCATTTTACATGAACTAGTTATTGATATTGGATTGGATTGTCATGTAAATGATCTTTTATTATCTTGTTATAGAGAGTAAAAATATTGAGGTTATCTCTATCCACTATATTTCGATTAATTTATTATTATCTTGTTAGAGAGAGTAAAAATATGATATTATTATATATGATTAAGCATATACCATATTCATATTTTATATCACCGTGTTTTATGATTAATTATTTTTCATATTTCTATACTAGGGTATAAATTTTGCTTTATTTATCTTCCGTTGTGATTTTATATTTCTCTTCCATGGTCATTGATTATGTAATGTTGCCACATGATTAATCCTTGTTATTTTTTAAATATTTCCATTAATCATTTCATATATATATATTTCATGTTTTCTATCATGATTATGATCTAATGAGAAATATTTTTTGAATTTATATTGATTTATCCCTTAGTAATTCATTATCTCACCCTTTTATTTTTCTGTATTTTTTCTCAGGATTTCCTCTGTAGTAATGTGTCTAAGAAAGAAAAAAATTTGAATTTTTTTTTCAAAGAAATATAAAAGTATTATGAAATAAAAATGATGTGTATTTAATCTCAAAATATAATATACCTTTGTGTTTGAGGTGTGTGAATTATTCATCTTTTTTATTCTATAATCATATAAAATGATGTAAATTATATGTATGCCAAATTTGGGTTGTTTGTGTGTGTGTATGTGTTTTTATGTGTGTGTGTGTGTGTGTGTTTGTGTGTGTTTATATATATATATATAAACATGTGTATATAAATATATATATATATATTTATATTTATATTGTAATGGTTCTAGTAAGTAAAGGGGGAACTATGTTTGAGGCATAATGATAAAAAATTAAAATGGCCACATATAATTAGAAAGGAAAATAAAAATATTATACTTTAAATAAATTAAATTAAAATAGTGATACACTAAATCGCATTTGGTTAGGAAAAAGGATTGGAAACATTTGGATTTTAGGTTTAAATACTAATTTAAGAAAATTACATATGAGGCATTTAGGCCACACCAAATTTGTAAGTCCTTTGGGTTTCCACTCAAATTTAACACTTTAGGGATATCTGTTAATGTAATTCCTCTAACCCACCCCAACCAACGTAATACCATCTAACAAATAATTTCTTGATAAATATTTATTAAAAATAATAAAATAAAAATTTAAGTTTTCAAAGAATATAACACCAGTGATTTAAACACAATACATCTAGTTTATTTAAATAATTCCCTTAACACTTATTTAAAATCAATTATCCGATTTTTTCAAATAATATTAATTTATTAATATATATTCATTCTTTTTATCAAAAATTTATGTTATTAAATAGTTATAGGGATTATTATTAGTCAAAATAAATATTGTTTCCATATGTATGATATGAAAATTAAATAAGACTCTCATAAGATTGATATTAGGTCATTAATCATGGTTGAATTATTTTAGGATTAAAAAGAAATAAAAACACATGAAACATTAATGTTAAAATTAGTTGGTAACCATTGAAAAATTAATTTTAATAGAACATTTGATGTTTTTTTTTTGAAATTATTAGATTAGATTTTATATTTTTTAAAAAACTTATTTGTTTACTATTATTATTAGGTTATTATTTGAGATTAATTTGGAGTCACAAGATTTTATATATTGATATTGAGGATAATAAATAGAAGGGATATTTTTTAAGATCTTTTCTTATTCACAAATTGATTCAATAGTAAAAAAATTTGGGATTATCATGATTTGGGTTGTAGTGAGTTAGTTATTTTATTTGACCAATAATAGAGTCATTTATAATATTAATAATTTGATTTATTTACAATGATTATGCGGTATGGAATTTTTTTTAATGGAATATAGATATATACCTCCCCTATTTATTATCATATATCTATTTTATATATGTTTGTTTTTTATTATTTAATATTCATTATTTTTGTGGTTTGATGTAGTTATAGTTAAATAATTAGGATATTTTGAAGGAACTTTGTCAGTAGGGATATGATATTGTATACTAATATTGTAACGCCCCGACCCCAGCTACCCAGAGTCGGTGCATTAATACATAACGTTGGCATGATCACAAGAAAGATCAAATCCCGAAAGACCGATTGGTTTAGTAGCCTTGGAAACACTAGATATATTCATAAAGTTTTACATTACATTTCAAAGTGAAAAACTACTACAACAACAAAGTCTTCATATCCACACTATTAAACCCTCATAATATCCCTGCAAGTCATTCATAATTTACTTCTTCACTACCTGGGAAAAATAAAACATAGAAAAGGGGTGAGCTCAAATGCCCAGTAAGGATAACAATATAGCGGAACATTCAAAATAAGCATAAACATTTAAGGCAATTAATTACTAAAACAAAAGACTTTTAAAATTGAACTTCAACATAGTATGGAAAAAGTAAAATGAAATAATGCCATTTACTTGTTCACATGGATATTCTACGAATCGAATAATCACATGCAATATCAATAACCACTTTCATAATGTTGGAATGCATAATGCCAGACTATCATAACCACATAGCCAAGGCCTCGTGCCAAGACTACAAATAAGATTTTGTCAAGGCCTTGTGCCAAGACACTAGTTTGTCTCATGAGACCTACCGATGCAATTTTTTTAGAAGATACTTATGTTTAAAATTGATAAAATATACTCCAGTGTTTTTATGAAAACAATATGCAAGCTTCTGAAAACAAAATAACTAATTCTGAGACTTCCCGATTAATTACAGGCCATGATGGGTCCACTCCCAATCCCTTCCTGTCTACCAAACTCGAGAGTCAGGTTTTCTGAAAACATTTTTAAGCTTGCGTTAAATACGTATACATTTGCACTGGATTTTCATATATTTGAGAGAAATATCTCTCTTTTGAAATCATTTAAAAATCAAATAATTATAAAAGAAAACCTTTTCTTTGAAAATATTCTTATAAGCATGTAAGGGAAGCTTCCACGATTTTATAACGGCGGAAAATAGCCGCACCCGCCGTATAAGTTAAAAAAAATTCTTTACATAATTTTGTCGAAAATGTTAAAAAGCACCTTGTTTGGAAAACGACGAAAATATTCCTTTATAAACCACTTATAAAAGTCAAAAAGGGTATAAATGAATTTAACTTATATTCTAGTAAATAGTAAAAATGTTTTGAAATACATTTTTACGAAACATGGATGTGGATGATAAAGAGATCCCAGTAGATTATTACATATAAACAACCTCGGATAATGAAGAGATTGTGAAATAACCCTTACCTTGTTCTTTTCCTTGGTTGGGGTAGGTTAACCTCCTGTATAATGGTGAAATAATTGTTATTAAATTATACAAGAATCATATACATTAATATGATATCATATATGATCTTTTAATATTGATTTGATAATAATATCTTAGTATTATCGCTGTTTCGGGTGTGAACTTACTTGTTTGCTTTTGTATGTTTTGTTACGTAAGACATGTTTGTAAAGGATAAGTTGTATATTATTCAAATCCAGAATGGTATCAAGTCCTTAAACATCATTTTTAAATCATCAAATAATAATTATACTTGAATGGATACGATGGAGAATGAATCTCATCGCGTTCGTGGAGACGGTAGTCCGTACGTACGCACGAACGCTACTTCCATTTAATTTTTATTTTAAAAGAATCGAATACAAATGATACATAGGTATATTACTATTCCAGTATAATATAATATTTTATACATGTTACTTAAGTTCATTAACACCATCCTTTATACGTTCCATGTGTGGTATGAACGAGTCATATCATTTTAAGGGGGCGGTAGTCCGCACTTCCTCAAATGAAATTATCGTATGTATATACAACATGAAACGAATAATGGTTTGAAATAAAATGGAATTACAGAAGCTTATATATAAAATATATATCATTAATATCATATTTAATTACAGTGCCATCATAATGGCCACCATGAGAGGCGGTAAGATGTATTTGAACAATCATCGTTTCGTGAGGCGTTAGTTTGCCATCCACAGAAACATTATGTTCATCATCCATTAGATGGAGTTGTGTGTATGTGTAGTTTTAATCCTTATTATAACAACATCCTAGTATATTGAGGATACTGGTGTTGTTACAAAAGAAAGGAAATAAAAAGATTTTGGGGGTTGAAGAAGCAAAATAAATGAAAATAATTTAAGAGAAATCGTTACCTTTAATTTAGGTAACTCACTTTGGTTGGAACCAAAGGACTTGTTGAAATGCTTTCTGCCTAAGGGTAAGCTTCAAGGAGGAGGAGAGGGATGTGGGGAGCTTAGTTGGGCAGAGTTTGGACGAGCCAAGTGGCTTGAGAGGTGTGAGGAATGAGTAGAAGTGGTCTCCTTTTATAAGGGAGAGGAGGGGCTCTTTAGGAAAGAGTGAAAGTATTACTTTATAATATAATTATGTTCGGTTTATAATGGTCCAAAAATCATTGAGGTCGAAGATAAGATGACTCATATTCTAAATAACATCAACCAATAAAAATTGGACAGGTTTTAGATAATATTGTAATCATTATAATATTATTTATTTCAATGATTTATTAATGAGGTAAACATTGCATCATTGTTGTGTCATTAATAATTTAACTTATTTGATGTCTACAAATTATAAATAAAATATCATCATGTAGGAAATCTTTTTAGCTTTCTAATTAATATTTATAATCAAAAATCCAACATGTATAACCCTATGTAAAAATTGTTCTTCTAAAAGATGTAAGCTTATGCCATTTTTATTTTTATTTTAACTTTATTAATATAATGTGTCCCTACCACATACAAGTGGCTCCAAGGGGTCCCCAAATTGACCCAAGGATGCCCAGGGTCGGGTATGTGTCCACCAATAAGGTTAGGACACGTTTTAGGGTAATTTTGTATTATTATAATATTATTTTTTAACCCTTATTTACCGGATTTACCCTTTAACCATGGTAAATAAAATATTTACCACAGTAACTATTCAAAATGTCTAAAAATAAAAGTTACCTATTTACACAATTTGAACATCCTGATTCCAAATATGGAATCCATTTTCCTAAATTCAAAACACAGAAGTGGCAGAAATTAATTTAAAATTAATTCCCGCTGTCAAAACAAAAAGCGTGTTTTTAAGAGGTAATAACTATCGAAAGATTGACACTTGTTTATGTTCGGTTTAATTGTAAAATTATGTCCAATGACAAAAATTAAATTAAATGGTAAAAATATATTCTAAATATACTTTAAAAACACTCAAATTAATAATTTATCAATATTAATTATTTTGATTAAAAAAGTTGTTTTTAATTAAAATTTAGTAATTTTCACTATTCATCAAAATATAAAAGTTATCCGAAAAGTACCAAAATTTCACCCTAGGCTAATTTCGATATTCCGAATCCAAAAATGAAGTCCATTTTGAAATATAAAATATATATAATTTCAAAAATTAGGTATTACTATTCACAACGGCTAGTTTAATTAGTTGTGGTGTGTGTTAGAACTCGAGGTTGCGTACAACACACGCTATCGATTATTCGAAGGGAAACGTACTGTGGAAGTTTGGGGTGTTACATTCTCCCCTCCTTCAAATAATTGCGTCCTCGCAATTTCTAGGGTATTACTGCATAAAAAGACTCGGGTGGTTCTTCATCATAAGTTCCTCGGGTTCCCACGTTGCCTCTTCCATCTTATGATTTCTTCACAAAACTTTTACCAGACGCGTCGTCCGGTTTCTCAGTACTTGTTCTCTTGTATCAAGAATCCTGATGGGCTCTTCGCAATAAGACAGATCGGGTTCCAGTTCTAATTCCTCATAGGTGAGTACATGCGTTGGGTCAGGCATGTATTTTCTCAACAGAGATACGTGGAACACATCGTGAACTTTGGAGAGACTTGGCGGAATTTCCAATCGGTAAGCTACAGCCCCAATTCGTTCTAGAATTTCGAAAGGTCCGATGTACCTGGGACTCAATTTACCTTTCTTACCAAAACGTATGACTCCCTTCCACGGAGATATCTTTAGGAAAACATGATCACCGACTTGAAATTCCAAATCCTTCCTTCGATTATCGGCATAGCTCTTCTGCCTACTTTGAGCTGCTTTGATGTGATTTTGGATTACCTTCACCTTTTCCACCGTTTCCTCCACTAGTTCTGGGCCTACAAGTTTTCTTTCACCAACATCATCCCAACAGGTTGGTGTACGACATCTCTTTCCGTATAACGCTTCATATGGTGCCATCTGAATACTTGAATGGAAGCTATTGTTATAGGAAAATTCTACCAGTGGTAAATATTGATCCCACATACCCTGAAAGTCAAGGGAGCAAGATCTCAACATGTCTTCTAAGGTCTGAATAGTTCGTTCTGATTGTCCATCTATCTGAGGGTGGTAAGCAGTGCTCAAATGAAGTTCAGTATCCAGGGATTTCTGAAGACTTTTCCAAAATCTTGAAGTAAAACGGGGATCACGATCAGAAACAATCGATAGGGGTACTCCATGAAGTCTCACAACTTCATTAATGTATAGTCTTGCTAGACGTTCCAGGGGTAGATCTTCTCTTATAGCAAGAGAATGTGCTGACTTGGTAAGACGATCAACAATAACCCATATTGCATCGTTCCTTCTAGGAGTCTTTGGTAGCCCCATGACAAAGTCCATCGTAATATTGTCCCATTTCCACTCCGGTATGGGAAGAGGTTGCATGACCTCTCCAGGCTGTTGCCTTCCAGCTTTCACTTGTTGACAAACCATACATCTTGACACAAAATCAGCAATCTCCCTCTTCATGTTGTCCCACCAAAAATGTTCCTTCAAATCTCTATACATTTTGGTGCTCCCAGGGTGTATAGAGAAATTGGAACTATGAGCGTCATCCAGCAATTCCCTTTTTAGATCATGTATATTGGGAACACAAAGTCTCTTCCCGAATTTCAAAATTCCATCTTCATACACAAAGTCTCTCAATCTCCCATCATTCACAGCTTTAATCTTCTTTTGGAATTCTTCATCATCGGTCTGAGAACTCTTAATCCTTTCTAGTAAAGATGGTTTGGCAACCATTTGAAAAAGCATTGATGTTTCACCTTCCCTGGTTATTCCCATGTCCATCTTCACTAGATCCATGAAAATTGGATCCCTTTCAATTCTCATATTGTTCAAAACTCCATGGTCTTTTCTACTCAAAGCATCTGCCACCTTGTTTGCCTTCCCTGGGTGGTAGTGTATCGTAAAATCATAATCCTTATTGATTACATTCATGCTCCCTTATTCCATATAAAATGCTGGATATACTTCATCAATCCAAAAATGTTTTAAACCCCACAATGATGGAATATACAAATCATTAATCAGCTTCAAGGTAGTCAAGAATATCCAATATAATTTATCCAAATCAATCATGTATTATTCTAAAATCACTACTTCGGTATCAGAACCATATTATGGTTTATCTTTCTCTCAACCATATATTTTCCAAAAATTTAACCTTCTATTGAGTCACTTTTCTTTGTTCCACACAATCTCAAGTCCTTAATGAAATAGTACTGCAGTACAATCCTTATATACTCCATAATTATTATAACAAGTACATTGTTGATACAACACTCAATTGACATAATCAACATAAGAACTCTAATCATTCCTCTTCATCTGTGGTAGTATCATAACTTGATTATTATCCAATAGCATCATTTGCGGCATAGTCTGATGACCGGGACATAGGTTCGCGTAGTGTCCAAACTCCTTGCAAATGAAGCATTGTACATTTGAAACCATTTTCTTACCCTTACAGTCACGTACTTTGTGCCCTTTTCCTCCACACTTATAACAAACTCCCATTCCTTTCAGGCAAGCTCCAGGGTGTTTCTTTCCAAAGTTACCACATATGGGAAAATTCCTCTTTTCCCTCTTCCCTTTATCCATCGTTCTCTCTTCCATCATGTTCTTCTCTTGCTTCCCTTCAAGGACGTAGGACTCAGCAAACTCTTTACTTATCTTATCAACACATGATATTATATCTTCATATGATGATAATACATGGGAGACTATTTCTCTTATAAATTCTAGCTTAAGACCATGAAAGATATGATCCTTCCTTCTCTTTGGATCATGTGCATTTCTGGAGTTCTCATTCCTTCTACTGGGCGCCATTTCTAAACAATGGGATACACTAGATCAGTTTATGAATCAAAATACGTAATCCCATACTTATAAAACACTTAACATAAATTGAACTAATTATGGATATAATCCATAATCATAAAAATGTTTTCTTTGAGGACGTATATTCTCATAAACCCTTCATAATGATTTGTAAAGAAAATGAGAGTTATCCTAAGCATATCCCCCGGGAGTGTCGTAACCAAGAGTGCAGCAAGGCCCGTTGTCGTGCACCAGTTCCCGTTCGAGTCTAGCTCAAAGCGGTGTTTTCGGGTTTTACCCCTAGGTACATATGTTCCAGAGCCGCCTCTACCTGCTCGTATCCAGACAGGGATGTATTGCTCGGAAAACTCAAAAAATCTCTACAATACCAAAATTCTAGGAAGTTCTTCTATACTAATCCTCAAAGTTCATCTTAGGTCTACGTGCTCTAATCAGAGTTTATCTAAATCTAGCTTCCAAGGTTTGTACTAAACTTCCTCTGATACCAACTATAACGCCCCGACCCCAGCTACCCAGAGTCGGTGCATTAATACATAACATTGGCATGATCACAAGAAAGATCAAATCCCGAAAGACCGATTGGTTTAGTAGCCTTGGAAACACTAGATATATTCATAAAGTTTTACATTACATTTCAAAGTGAAAAACTACTACAACAACAAAGTCTTCATAACCACATTATTAAACCCTCATAATATCCCTGCAAGTCATTCATAATTTACTTCTTCACTACCTGGGAAAAATAAAACATAGAAAAGGGGTGAGCTCAAATGCCCAGTAAGGATAACAATATAGCGGAACATTCAAAATAAGCATAAACATTTAAGGCAATGAATTACTAAAACAAAAGCCTTTTAAAATTGAACTTCAACATAGTATGGCAAAAGTAAAATGAAATAATTCCATTTACTTGTTCACATGGATATTCTACTAATCGAATAATCACATGCAATATCAATAACCACTTTCATAATGTTGGAATGCATAATGCCAGACTATCATAACCACATAGCCAAGGCCTCGTGCCAAGACTACAAATAAGATTTTGTCAAGGCCTTGTGCCAAGACACTAGTTTGTCTCATGAGACCTACCGATGCAATTTTTTTAGAAGATACTTATGTTTAAAATTGATAAAATATACTCCAGTGTTTTTATGAAAACAATATGCAAGCTTCTGAAAACAAAATAACTAATTCTGAGACTTCCCGATTAATTACAGGCCATGATGGGTCCACTCCCAATCCCTTCCTGTCTACCAAACTCGAGAGTCAGGTTTTCTGAAAACATTTTTAATCTTGCGTTAAATACGTATACATTTGCACTGGATTTTCATATATTTGAGAGAAATATCTCTCTTTTGAAATCATTTAAAAATCAAATAATTATAAAAGAAAACCTTTTCTTTGAAAATATTCTTATAAGCATGTAACGGAAGCTTCGACGATTTTATAACGGCGGAAAATATCCGCACCCGCCGTATAAGTTAAAAAAAATTATTTACTTAATTTTGTCGAAAAGGTTAAAAAGCACCTTGTTTGGAAAACGACGGAAATATTCCTTTATAAACCACTTATAAAAGTCAAAAAGGGTATAAATGACTTTAACTCATATTCTAGTAAATAGTAAAAATGTTTTGAAATACATTTTTACGAAACATGGATGTGGATGATAAAGAGATCCCAGTAGATTATTACATATAAACAACCTCAGATAATGAAGAGATTTTGAAATAACCCTTACCTTGTTCTTTTCCTTGGTTGGGGTAGGTTAACCTCCTGTATAATGGTGAAATAATTGTTATTAAATTATACAAGAATCATATACATTAATATGATATCATATATGATCTTTTAATATTGATTTGATAACAATATCTTAGTATTATCGATGTTTCGGGTGTGAACATACTTGTTTGCTTTTGTATGTTTTGTTACGTAAGACATGTTTGTAAAGGATAAGTTGTATATTATTCAAATCCAGAATGGTATCAAGTCCTTAAACATCATTTTTAAATCATCAAATAATAATTATACTTGAATGGATATGATGGAGAATGAATCTCATCGCGTTCGTGGAGACGGTAGTCCGTACGTACGCACGAACGCTACTTCCATTTAATTTTTATTTTAAAAGAATTGAATACAAATGATACATAGGTATATTACTATTCCAGTATAATATAATATTTTATACATGTTACTTAAGTTCATTAACACCATCCTTTATACGTTCCATGTGTGGTATGAACGAGTCATATCTTTTTAAGGGGGCGGTAGTCCGCACTTCCTCAAATGAAATTATCGTATGTATATACAACATGAAAAGAATAATGGTTTGAAATAAAATGGAATTACAGAAGCTTATATATAAAATATATATCATTAATATCATATTTAATTACAGTTCCATCATAATGGCCACCATGAGAGGCGGTAAGATGTATTTGAACAATCATCGTTTCGTGAGGCGTTAGTTTGCCATCCACAGAAACATTATGTTCATCATCCATTAGATGGAGTTGTGTGTATGTGTAGTTTTAATCCTTCTTATAACAACATCCTAGTATATTGAGGATACTGGTGTTGTTACAAAAGAAAGGAAATAAAAAGATTTTTGGGGTTGAAGAAGCAAAATAAATGAAAATAATTTAAGAGAAATCGTTACCTTTAATTTAGGTAACTCACTTTGGTTAGAACCAAAGGACTTGTTGAAATGCTTTCTGCCTAAGGGTAAGCTTCAAGGAGGAGGAGAGGGATGTGGGGAGATTAGTTGGGCAGAGTTTGGACGAGCCAAGTGGCTTGAGAGGTGTGAGGAATGAGTAGAAGTGGTCTCCTTTTATAAGGGAGAGGAGGGGCTCTTTAGGAAAGAGTGAAAGTATTACTTTATAATATATTTATGTTCGGTTTATAATGGTCCAAAAATCATTGAGGACGAAGATAAGATGACTCATATTCTAAATAACATCAACCAATAAAAATTGGACAGGTTTTAGATAATATTTTAATCATTATAATATTATTTATTTCAATGATTTATTAATGAGGTAAACATTGCATCATTATTGTGTCATTAATAATTTAACTTATTTGATGTCTAAAAATTATAAATAAAATATCATCATGTAGGAAATATTTGTAGATTTCTAATGAATATTTATAATCGAAAATCCAACATGTATAACCCTATGTAAAAATTGTTCTTCTAAAAGATGTAAGCTTATGCCATTTTTATTTTTATTTTAACTTTATTAATATAATGTGTCCCTACCACATACAAGTGGCTCCAAGGGGTCCCCAAATTGACCCAAGGATGCCCATGGTCGGGTATGTGTCCACCAATAAGGTTAGGACACGTTTTAGGGTAATTTTGTATTATTATAATATTATGTTTTAACCCTTATTTACCGGATTTACCCTTTAACCATGGTAAATAAAATATTTACCACAGTAACTATTCAAAATGTCTAAAAATAAAAGTTACCTATTTACACAATTTGAACATCCTGATTCCAAATATGGAATCAATTTTCCTAAATTCAAAACACAGAAGTGACAGAAATTAATTTAAAATTAATTCCCGCTGTCAAAACAAAAAGCGTGTTTTTAAGAGGTAATAACTATCGAAAGATTGACACTTGTTTATGTTCGGTTTAATTGTAAAATTATGTCCAATGACAAAAATTAAATTAAATGGTAAAAATATATTCTAAATATACTTTAAAAACACTCAAATTAATAATTTATCAATATTAATTATTTTGATTAAAAAAGTTGTTTTTAATTAAAATTTAGTAATTTTCACTATTCATCAAAATATAAAAGTTATCCGAAAAGTACCAAAATTTCACCCTAGGCTAATTTCGATATTCCGAATCCAAAAATGAAGTCCATTTTGAAATATAAAATATATATAATTTCAAAAAGTAGGTATTACTATTCACAACGGCTAGTTTAATTAGTTGTGGTGTGTGTTAGAACTCGAGGTTGCGTACAACACACGCTATCGATTATTCGAAGGGAAACGTACCGTGGAAGTTTGGGGTGTTACAAATATAATGTAATATTTTTTATATCCATCATGTGATTTTAGAGGATCATTCTTCATGTGAGGGATGCTATAGAAATAATGTTATAAACCTAATATATGGTAAATAGTTATCATTTTATATCTATTTTATGCACAGATGAGTTAATATTCTATATTTATATCTATATATAACATTTTAAGAAAAACCGACTATATTTTTCTTACATTTTCTCACTATTTATTTAAATTTAAAAAGAATTAATAGGATCTTGTCAATGGAGGTTTAGGGAAATAGAAACATATGAATAATGATTCTTGTTCGATATTAGATTGGAGTATTTTTTAGGTATATTTATCAGAAATTTTTGTGTTTTTTAATTTTTGTCTTTTAATATGTCATATGTAATGTCTCAGGCCTATTACTCTCTCCCATAGATGATTCATGATATCAATAAACCAAAAGTGTTTCGATATATATATTACAAAGGCTATAGACTAGTAAAGGGGGTTTATGGAATATAGTGGGGGAGATTATACACTATAGAATAGAGTAAAAAACGAAATGGAAATAATATAAGTCATGATATAAAGCTCAAGAAAATGATAGTTGAAAGAAAACTAATCAAAATAATTAGAATATTCAATTTCATTAAATATTGTATGGAAAAATAAATGACATGTTTAAGGTCATATAATTAAATTAAAATAGAGTCCAAAATAAAGCCACCAAAATCCTGGGTCTTAAACACCATGCCTGGTCCCATCTACATTCTCTAATCCAATCCAAAAAAACTAAGTAATCAAGAATGGGGCCCATTTTCATTTTATTAACCTATATCTATGAATTCCTCCTGGGTACCAAATGGTGAATCGAATACAATGTGATTGTAACTCAATATGATAAATATCATAGTGTCTAAAAAATATAGCTTTAATAAATAGTTCATGAAATAGTATGATAAAATGGGACTTAATAAAAAAATAATGCATAACATCAAACAAACTCAGCAACCCTTAAGCTCGATGTTGACACCTTTTCTCAGAAAAATATACTTTGACATGATGCTAGATATCTAAATCCAATTGTGAATTATCCTACCGATTATGAATTTTTCCTATTGTTGGTGTATTATTTTTTTTAGGATTAATAACCCATAAAATATTTAGTGTTAAATAATTTATCCATTGGGCATCAATTGAGTAAGAAATACTAGGTTTTATGTGAATTCACATGCTAGATTCTCTTGAATGTCCTCAAGGTGTGAGACCATGTCAAAGTAAAAAAGTAACAATGTCATACTAGGATCTATTGAATTTCTCATTCTAGAGATGCTTATGTGTTCCCATTAAAAAAAATTATACAAAGGGAAAACATATCATAGGGCCTAGTGAAAATTCCCATGAAATAGACACTTATGTGTTTATAGGACATATGACCCTGTATAAATTCCCATATTAAGGATGATTTTACAATTTTAAAAAAATGTAACTTGTGTCAATGCATTCCAAATCATCGATATGTATGACATGTGATCATATTCGACATTTTTTAATTTACTCAAAATACTAATTATCAAAACATCCTTTAATTAAAGAGACCAATTTTCATAAATTTTTTAACAATTTATTTTCACATATCAATTTATCCCAAATTCCATTTACCAGAAAAAATGACCATATTTCACCAAATAATCATTCAAATTTTAGTTACATTCTAATTAAATGATTTTAGTCCAAGTGTTACTTTTTTAATCCTATTATCATAATTACCAAGCATGAAAATTTACAATTTAATACATTCTATTATCAATTTCACATTAATTTTTGGGATCATGTTTCATTCAATCTAATATCCATTTGAGGTTTAAAGGTGGAAACACCTCTCAAGTGGCCGTAAGATCTAATGTAAAAGATATTGGACCCAACAGGATCTAATGGAACATTAATAAAAAGAATTTTATAGTGTCAGTTTGTAACCATTTGGATTGTTTGTTCACATTAATTGTCAGTACGATCACACTTATTGTACATATTAGGGAAAAACACTTTATTTAGTTTTTCTAGCCCACCCACATCAATAATGAAGAAAAAGAGAAACCAATATTTAGAATTGGACAAACATGAAACACCATGATATTCTATGGAATGGAAAATAAACACCTCATAAAGAATGGGATAATCGGAATCAATGATAATCCAAGTGTATTTCACCAAAGAAAAGTGAGACTTATAGATTTTGGATCACCAGATTGAAGAACTAAATTAAGGTGTTGGCTTTGCATTCAGATAATTGGAGAACCATCAAAATTTATCACACCTGAATCAGATTTTAAAGAGGGTTAATAGGTTATTAAAAGGGGATTGATGTGGAAAATGATTATTCATCCCCACAATTATTCATCCCATCCTAACACCATGGGGTTTTTGATGGGCACCACCAGCTAGATTGTGGTTTCCTCAGCAATACAACATGGATGGGAACCCTAGCATGTGGTGTGGGGGTTCCCACTAGGTGTCCAGTGGGTCTTTTTTAGAAGAACCTTACAGTCAAAACCTACCATCTATATATAGACCCTTGTATTACAATAATTAACATTAAATAACATTTTAGGAATACTTATAACATTATTCAAATAGATGCCCAATGACCTTACTAGTATAGTTCCTTTGGAAAGATGGCAACATAAATATTGACACATAAGTGAGAAACAATATCTCCCACTAGGTTATTATTGACTATAACTATTCTTATACACATCAAACATAATACATATCTTCATAACCAAGGGAAGGAAATATTGAACGAGGTGGGAAAAAATGCATAGTAAGGGTAAAAAAGGAAATTATGTAAGAATAATCATGACCATAAGGTTATGAGACTATGATCAAGAAAATATAATACCATACCTATCATATCAAAGATAATATGCATGAATCATGGAGTAAATCATGTTTTTTCATATGAAATGAATCATAAGAAAATAATGAACATAAGGTAAGAAATAATGGCATAGGAAAAAACATGGAATTGTGGTAGAAACATAATCATGTAATATTATTTCCATATTAGCCAAGGAATAACTTCCAAGACCATCCTGGTAGTATTAGTTCACTCCCCACATCATATTTGTAGTTATAGTTAACTCACATGGCCATATTAGTAGCATTATTTCACTCCACATATGATCTTGGTAGTCATGGTTCACTCCCATGGCCATATTA
The DNA here is from genome assembly GCA_963277665.1 of Viscum album. NCBI lineage: Eukaryota > Viridiplantae > Streptophyta > Magnoliopsida > Santalales > Viscaceae > Viscum > Viscum album. Next base: position 1,409,449,218 of record OY728135.1, read on the forward strand.
GTAGTCAAGGTTCATTTACAAAAAAATCTTAGTCTATCTCATGATATATAAATCTTATCCCAATTCATGGGAGGGATATATTGGTCCCACCCATATTATAATAAAATAATAAATAAATGTTCCACAAGATCATAAATAATAAAATTAAAACCCATTAAATGAAATGGGAATTGTAAACATGTAATGATATCATAACCTATGGAAAAAATATAGTTTTCATAATCATTTCATCATATACATAACCCGAAAAAGAAAAGGGTTTCAAAATCATATAACCCATTAAATAGAAATGGGATTCAAAAAAATCATTCTTTCAAAACATACTCCATTCAAAGAATAAAAATGAATGTAAAAATTGAATAATTTCCCTATAAATATATGAGTAACACCAACAGATGTTACCTTTTATGGAAAATAATTTTGAATGTTCTTTTAAATACATTTCTTAACGAAAATATAATTTCTGTATTAAAAAATATTTTTAAAACATAAATCCTTTTTCATTGAATATAGATTTAAAAAATTATAAATGATGCTTTGAAAACCATAAAATTATATTAAAATCCTTTTTCCATGAAAATGGGTTTCAAATATCTTTTTAACACATTTTTTAAAACATGGGTTTTGAATACAATAGATATTCAACAGAAGAGAGAGATAATCATATTTTCCATAAAAAAAATTATATTAAGTACAAAGGAGTGGGAAAATGGTACAAATATATAACCATGTATTTAATAACTATAGGATAATAAAATTCATGAGTTTTCTTCAGAAATGGATCATAATATTTTATCAAAAAAACATAAAGATAGAAAATCTCAAAAAAAATGATGAGAATGTTTCAATGAACTCTTATAACTTGGTAACATGGGATCAAACTCTCCATGTAAGAAAATAAATTAAATTAAACATAAAATGTAATTATAAGTAGGAAATTAATTATATATCTTGTAAAATTTAATTTTATACCCCTTGAAAATGGGTTTAGGTTCATAATAAAATATGATTCTCAAATAAGGCAGATTTGGACAAAATTATTAACCAATTTGGTAACTTTTGAAACATAAACCCCATGAAAGAAATATCATAAAATGCATATGTGAATACCCAAAATTTTAAGAATAACATACATATAATAAAATCATTGGTAGTACATAAACTAAAAAAAAGAAAAGAGTAGAAAACATGGCATGTATCTCACAGAATTAAAAAGTGAAATGAAATCCCCTTGCCTTGTGTCTTGACTCTCATCATACTAATTAAAAAACATGTATAATAAATATAAATTTATTATAAATATTTTTAAGAAACATATTATTATATGTAAGAATATATATCGTTATATTATTCCATTATATTACCCGATTTTAACCATCATATGTAAATGTTTCACTTTGGTTAATATTCGGTTAGTTCTTTGCATGTGTCTTAATTTTTCAAATATTTTTTCCTTATACTATTATAATGATTCCAGAATTTAAACCATGAAAAAATATAATTTATATTCATTATAGTTTTATTACAATAATATATGTAATAAACAATTATGAAATATAATAAATTGTTCCTAGAGATGGTAAGATGTACGTACACATCAACGACTTTTCCGTTTTTATTGTCGTATTGAAAGAAAGAATAAAAATAACCTATATGTATATATGTAAATAATATCATTAAATTAACATTAAAATGTTATATATATATTAAAATTTCACTAAACCCTTCTTTAATACTTTCCTAGAAGTGTATGAAAGAATCACGTCGCTTTAAGGGCCGGTAGTCAACACTTCCTCAAACTAAATTATCATATTTACACAAAATGGAAAGTAAAAATATATGTGTTGTAAAAAGAATAAAGAGTCTTAAATAAATAATAATAATAATAATAATAATATAAAATATATAAATATATTCTTCATCATAATACCCACTATGAGAGGAATTAAAGGAAAATTAAAAATCCTTATTTATTGAGATAGAAGTTCGCCGTACACATAAATATTATGTTTGTTACCCTTTAGAAGGAGGTGTGTGTAAGTGTAGGTTGAAACCATAGAATAAAAAAAATTCCAATGTATTTATGATATGATTGTTGTTATACAATATTGGAATAAATATATTGGAGGGGTGGATAAAGAAATTAAATAAACAGATTTGAGAGAAGACAATACCTCTTAATTAGATAACTCCTTTTGGCTTGTGACAAAAGGATTACATGGATTAACTTATGCCCAAGGTAATGATTCTAGTAGGAAGGGATATACTTTGGGATCTGTATTGGGACTATATTTTCTGAACCTAAGTGGTTTCATAGGTATGAAGAAGAGGGATATTTTGTGGATTTTTATAGGGAAGGGAAAAGACTCACTTGGTATTTTTGAAAACAAGTTTGGTGTACCCACATTTTTACGTAATAAAAGTCATACAATAAAAAAATAATTGAAGGTTCATTGACTAATAATGGCCATCCGATGGGTTTTGAAAAATTGTATAAATAATTTTTTATTTAAATTTTAGGTTTCTTCCTTAGTTAAGATTGATCTTACCTTAATCGATCTAATTAATTTTAATTACTTTCACTGATATTTTTTGGTCAAATAATAAGTTTTCCATATAAAAAATTTTAAATTACTCGTATTCCAAGAATTAACTCCATTTTCTCAAATTTCAATCATATAAGTGGTAGAAAGTAATATAAATTTAACCCTGCAGTCAGGTCGATGATGCGAGTTCTTAAAGTAAAAATGATCAAAAGTTTGCGATGTTTTTATATCCAATTTTAATGTTAAATTAGTTCCAATTAACCAAATTGTATTAATTTAATAAAGTATAATATAATTAAACTTTTATACCAAATTAAAATATAATTTATTCTTATAAATTAATTATATTAAAAGGATGTTTTTATTTAATATCCGTTATTTTTCAATATTCATCCAAAAAATAATGTTTCTCATAAAAATCCCAAAATTCACCCTAAATTAATTTCAAAATTATAAAATTAAAAATTAATTTTTTTTATCAAATTCAATTTTTAATTTTTTTAAATTATTTTTATTATTTTTCACATAATGACATTAAATGAAGTTTTTCATGAAAATGGTATTTTTAAACATAAAATGACATCACCAAAAATAATTGCTTTCATTATCAATATGTTATATTTATATTAAACCATTATAAAAATTATATGAAAAGTATTTTTTAGTATTCATATAAGTATTTTTAATATCTAGGTTATAATTATCTCATTTAAATAATTATAAAGAAAATGATGCTTCGTAGAAACATCAGTGTGGCCTCTAACGTATGCCAAGTTGATGTTTCATGTAATATATACCAACTCAATGTTGCGTGAAACATAAATTGAGTTGATATTCCATGTATCTTAGGTTGATTTGGTGTCATGTAATGTACTCCAAGTTAGTATCATGTGAATTAAATGTTAGACATAGTGCATTACAGGAAATTAATGAAAATATAAATTATCAGAAAAATCACCCATAAAAACTCAGGGTGTTACATTCTAACCCTCTTAAAAGTAATTTCAACATAGAAATTTTTCACTTAGGGAAAAATGGGGATAATTCTGCTTCATAATATCCTCAATTTCTTATGTAGCATCCTCTAACTAGTGATTTCTCCAATAATATTTAACTAGGTGGGTGGTCTTGTTTCATATATCTTTCTCTAATTGATCCATGATTTCAATTGGTTGATCCTCATAATAAATATTGTACTACAATGGAATGACCTATGAGTTCAATACATGTTAAGTTCTAGGTATTTACTTCCTCAGGAGGTATTCATGGAATAGATCATGGACTTGTGAGATATTTGGAGGAAGTTCCATGTAGTAGGCTACCATCCTGATACAATCAAGAATATCAAAGAGACAAATATACCTAGGTTTTAGTTTCTATTTATTCTCTAATATCATAACCTTACTCATGGATGATATTGTTATAAACTCCTTTTCTCCAAATATAAATTCTAGATCATGTCAATGGTTATCAGTGTAACGTTTCTGGTGACTTTGAGCTGCTATGATATGGTGTTGAATTTTCCTAAACTTCTTTACCATTTCTTCATAAGTCTCTGGTCCAAATATATTTCTTTCACCAACATCATCACAACACATTGGAGCACTACATTTTTTCCATGAAAGGTCTTCGTACGGTTCTATATTAATTCATGAGTGAAAGCTATTGTTGTAAGAAAAATCTAAGAGAGTAAGGTGTTAATCCCAACAGCATTTGAAATCTAGAGAATAAGATCTCAATATATCCTCTATGTTTTGAATTTTTCTTTCAGACTGACCATTTTTTTAGGATGATATGATGTTCTGAAACTTAATTCTATATCATGTTCTTGTGAAATGCTTCACATGAAAATTGAGGTAAACTAAGGATCCCATTATGATACAGTATAATGTGGTACGACATGAAACCTTTCCAATTCCTTAATTTATATCCTATCAAGCTGATCTAGAGATATGTCTTCTCTAAGTGTGATGAAGTGTTCTAAATTAGTAAGGAAATAAACTACCACCCATATATAATTAATTCATTTAGATGTTTTGGGTAGTCCAATGACAAAATCCATAGTGGTGTTCTCCCATTTCCATTCTGGTACGGGTAATGGATGAAAGATCCCCTTAGGCATTTGTCTTTTAGCCATAACTCATTGGTATACCAAGCACCGAGACAAAAACTCTATGATATCTCTCTTCACGGCATCCCACCAGAAGTATTCATTAATGTCCCTATCAATCTTTATACTTCTATGATGAATAGATAATGAAGAACTATTAGATTACTCTAACAGATCCTTATTCAAATATGGTATGGAAGGAACACATAAATGTTTTTTGAACCTTATCATTCTATCCTGAGCAAGATTAAAATGAGGAACATATCTTACATTCTTTTTCATCTCTTCATCATCCTTCTTCACCTCCTTAATATCCACTGGGATAGAGGGTTTAACATTTATTTGAGAAATCTAATATGTTTCCCCTTCCTTCATAATTTATAGATACATATTCTACAAAAACACTCTACAAAATATCTAGAAACATGAGGCAGGAGTGGATATTCGGGAAGTGGGGATCAACCACTTCATCTTTGAGTTCTTTAACAAGAAAGACAGAGACAAAATATTGCGCGGAAGACCATGATCCTTTGATAATCAACTCCTCCTTATGGAATAATTCAAAGAGGGGGGGATGATATATAGAGAGTGATTTTAACCCATTCCCCCTTCTGGATACAAATTAAAGGTATCCCCTTCTATGCTAGAATGGATCGTACTATGAGGAGAATTGGGGAAAGTTTAGGGAAATTTCTTGAATGGGACAAGTCAGAACCAATACAATGGGACCCCGAGGATCAAGTAAAGGTGGAGATTGATGTGTCAGAGCCACTGATGAGGGGAATGTTCTTAAAGATCGAAGATACCAATGTTTGGATATCATTCGAGTTTTAGAAACTCCTAATGTTCTGCTTTTACTATGGTCGCCTTGGCCATCTAGAAACAACATGCACCACTAAATATAACAGTGATGCGGGTAACACTTTCCTCTAGTATGGCCCCTGGCTCCGTGCCGAAACTAAGAAATATTCTTTCATCCCTGAGACAGAAAAAATACCGTGACCGTCTCACATTGGCACATTCTAGCCCGAAAAACCCCATACCTGAAAATGTCTTAATTCCTGGGCCAAAGAATTTCCCAAAGGATGTTCCTCCCACCTAGGGAGAAGTTGGCACTCAGAGTGAAGTTGGAGCCACACCTAAACCCCTGAGGGAAAATTCCCCAACATCAGAAAATTTGGTGACGATGCAACAAAAATCACTGTCACATTGCTCAAAGACAATGTTGATGCACGTTGAACCACCAGATCCAGACCCTAACCCACCTTTGACCGTAGCTGGAACTCTAAAAATGAAGGTCCATGGAATGTCTCCCCCTCCACAAATGAGTCCAATCACCCACCGAAGGTGGAAAAGGAGGAAACAAGGTGAGAGTGATCAGCACATAGAAGATCCAAAACTCAGGGTGAGGAAGAGACAAAGTGATACATGTCAATCAGGAACAAACCTCACCAAAATATGGAAAACAAAAAATGGAGAAGCAAGTTCAGAGAAACCAGAGGCGGAGGCGGGAGAGACCCAGCCCCACCTAGAGCAATGATTGCCTTAAGTTGGAACTATCGTGGGCTTGGAAACCCTTGAACAGTTCCCATGCTTTAGTGAAATTGCGCTCAAAGTCACCCTGATATGGTTTTCCTATCCGAAACCATACTCGATTGTAAGGACAGCAATGGTATTGCTCTGAAGTGCGGCTTCCAAGGCTGTTTCCCGGTGCGTAGACAAGACCACTCCGGGGGACTCTATCTCCTTTGGAAGGAAAATGTCGACGTCAAAATTTTGTCCTTTTCCACGCACCATGTGGCAGAGACTATTCTTATAGACCTCCACCCACCCTAGACTTTTGTGGGATTCTAAGTCTGGTCATCCCATAATGACAAGGTGAAGTCATGGGATCTTCTTTGTACGCTACGTGTTGACATACCGAGCCATATTTTATTCAGAAGAGACTTAAATGATATTATCTTCTATAAGGAAAAGAGGGGAAAAACCATCCGAACTTCAACTTCAATGTCATAATTCAAGGATTTTGTTTCCAGGGCGGACCTGGTCGATCTGGGGTACTCAGGAAATCTGTTTACTTGGTTCTGCGGCAATTCAGAAGGAACTTGTATCGTTGAGAATCTTGATAGATTTTTGGGCTCTACTGATTGGATTAATCTGTTCAGCATGATTCATAACGACCACATGCCCCTCAACTGCTCGGACCACTGTCCAATCCTCATTGACTGTACATGTGGCGAACATACTAGAAACTTTATCAAACCCTTCAGATTTGATAGCTTCTGTTCCAAAGATCAAGAATACGAAGAGGTGATCCGATCAAGCAGGAAATGTACTCCAGAGGATATTTGCCTCAACCTCCAACATGTCTCATTTGATCTGAGGTTGTTGAGCAATATGAAATTCCGACACCCTGACCGGCACTACGACGTCCTTGAAAAGAGACTGAACATTCTCCTCAAACAACCCACATCCAATGACAACCTCTCTAAGATTGGCACCACACAAAGAGAGCTTGACACGGCTTTACGTATCAAGGAAGGCTTCTGGGCTATGTGCACACGGGACAACCATATTAAATAAGGGGACTCTAACACCCAGTATTTTAACCATAATGCCTTATCCAGGCGTTGAAATTACTCTATTACTTGCATAACACAACCCGATGGAAGCAATGTTTCTGACACCAATGGTATTCACGAGGCCTTGACTGGCTTTTTTCAGAACATCTTCTCTACAGGAACCCTTTTCATGTCTACTGAGGTGGAAGAATGTATTAGACCTATGATCATTGAAGATATCAATAGGAAGATCTCCAAAGATGTGACAGATGATGAGATATGATTGGCTCTGAAACATTTTTCATCCCACCATGGCTCCGGGATCAGATGGGTTCCACGCCCTCTTTTTTAAGAAATACTGGCACATAATCGGTCCTGACATATGCAATATGATTAAAAATATCTGGGCTGGGAACACCAGTATTGTGTCCATCAATGAAACGGTCCTCGTTCTTATCCCCAAAATCAAGAAACCTGTGGTGATCCCTGACTTTTGACCTATCAGCCTCTGTAATGTCTCTTACAAGATCTTCTCAAAGATCCTTGTCAACTGGCTATGACCTTGGCTACTAGATATTGTCTCTAAAAATCAGAGCACCTTCGTGGCCAAGAGACTGATTACTGATAATGCGATTGTGGCCCATGAAGTGTTCCAATCTATGAAATAATGCTCCACGGAAAAAAGAGGAACCATGGAATAGAAATTGGATATGTCCAAGGCCTACAATAGAGTGGAATAACACTTCCTAAGAGCCGTTATGCATAAAATGGTCTTTTGTGCTAAATGGACAGATATGGTCATGAACTGATTTTCGACTGTCTCCTTTAAAATCAAGGTCAATGGGGATCTCACTAGAAAATTCACCCCATATCGAGGCCTTCGCTAGGGAGACCCTCTCTCCCCTTTTCTCTTCATCCTGGTGGTAGACGTGTTTTATAATCTTATTTCCGAGGCTGTTTCCTCTAAGTCTATTCATGGGACAAAAGTCTACCGAGTTAGACCTCCATTGTCGCATCTCTTTTTCACTGATGACTACCTCCTTTTTTCCAAAGCAACAATTAATGAATACCGGGTGATTTTCCAGAATATTCGCCAGTATGAGAGGGAGTCTAGTCAAACAATCAATCATCGTAAATCTGAAATTTCCTTCAGTACAAGGGTGCCTCTTTCTAAGAGGGAGAAATTTGCGCATCAGCTAGAATCCCTATGGTTGTTAAACATCAGAAGTATCTTGGGCTTCCCATGGTGATTCCCGATCAAAAAAAGAAATCTTCACATCCATCATGGACAGGATTGAGGCTAAAATTTAAGGCTGGACCCCAAAAATAATTTCGAAAGCTGGCAAAGAGACCCTCATCAAAGTTCTCATCCAATCTGTCCCTAACTACTTTATGTCCCTTTTTAAGATCCCCGTGGCCATCATCGATCAGATACACACACATACTGCCAATTTCTTGCGGGAGAAGCATGATGGAAGGAATCGACCCCATTGGATGTCCTGGGAGAAACTCTGCAAAACCAAATCAGAGGGTGGGGTGGGGTTCTAGAATCTTCCTCTCTTTAACGACGTTATTTTGTCCAAGAAAGGATAGTGCCTTAGTAAACATCCATCATCTCTATGTGCGTGAGTTCTATGAGCTAAGTACTTTCCCCACACAGACTTTCATGCTTCCTCTCTTGGTCCTTGTCACGGCTTCCTCTCGAGAAGCATTTGGGGGGCTATAAAGCTCCTGGATAAAGGATTGGGCTGGAGGATTGGGACTGGATCATCTGCCAAAATTTGGTCTGATCCCGGGCTTGTTGATAAGGATGGTTCACGGGATACATCCCCCACCCAACCAGGTCTGGAAGACGCCACTGTCAGCTGCCTCCTTTCTGACCAGGGATATGGGTGGTGCTTGGATAAGATCCTTGAATGGTTTAACGAAAGAGACCAAAGAATTATCCTCAGCATACCCTGGGTACCAGACGTAGGCCTTGACCGTCGCTTCTAGATCAATGACATTTCGTGCGATGACACGGTGAGATCTGACTACAGAATTTCTCTTGGTATCCACCCAGTAGGCAAGGATGAGGGTCATTGGAAATCGATCTTGTCACTCAACGTCCACCAAAAAATTCGTCATTTTTGGTGGGAAGTTTATATGGGCACTCTCCCAACAATAATCCTTCTCATTTATCGACATATGGACACCACCGCCTTTTTCCCTTTCTATCCGAACACTCTTGAAACCCCTCTGCATGCTATCATTTTCTGCCCGGGAGCTAAGGAAATCTAGAATCAATGGGGCCCGCCATCTACTACTTCACTGGAATTAGCCTTTGACCTTCCTGATCTTCTAACGCATTGGTGATCCTCTCTCTCCCCAACTGATGTTGGTTCACTCTGCACTTTGGCCTGGATTATTTTGGTTCGGCGCAACGACGCTGTTTTTCATCATGCCCACAGACCCCCCAAATTCTGGATTGATCGAGCTACATCTTGGACTAAAGATTGGGAAGGCCACAACGGATGTTCTATGCCGGGTGTCTCCCCCTCCCCTCCTATTCCCTGGAATCCCCCAATGGAAGGGATTCTCATGATTAATGTGGACGCATAGCTTTTAAAAGTGAGGTTTGTTGCCCTCGGCCTCCTTGCCCGAAATCATTTGGGGAAAATCCTTGCTGCAAAGTATGAACCACATCAGACATTCTGGGAACTGGTAGTCACTGAAGCCACGCCCATCCTTTCTGGTATGATGCTTGCTATTGAATGTGGTTGGGGTGACATCATCATTGAGTTTGACTGTCTTTCGGTTATCGATGCTATCAATCACAATGACGGAGGACTCCAGTCGTTTGGCACCTTTGTTAGGAGAATTCTCGCACTTCTACAACACTTCTCATTGTGCACATTATAATTCACCAAAAGGGAAGGAAACAACACGGCCCATTAGCTGGCGTCCTCAGGACCATTCGGTACTAACCAACTTTGGCTGGACAATTTCCCTTCATTTCTTCATGCATGTACTTCTGCTGATCTTTTTCATTAATGTTATATGCTTTTATCAAAAAGAGCTAGAATGATACTTCTGAATTGAAGCATCAGTCCCCTTGTTCACTTTCCTAGGGTGGTAATCTATTGAACATTCATAATACTTTATAAAATCAAACAATATTATCTTCAACATGTTCAAATCCCTCTATGTGAATTTATATTTTATACATCTATGACCAATATATATATCACACTTTCCTCCATAAATATAAAGCCTCCATATCTTAAATTAAAAACATATTGCTGGTAACTCCAAATCATGAGTTGGGTAGTTTTTCTTAGGAATCTTAAACTGTTGTGAGGTAAATTCTATAACCATGTTGTTATACACAATAACACATCCCCATCCATTCTTGGATTCATCACTATAGATTACAAACCATCCTCCACAACAAAGTAATGTAAGAATAGGTGCGCCAACTAACCTTCTATTCAGTTCCATGAAATATTCCTCACATACATTTTTCTAGAGAAACTTGATAGCATTCTATGTTAACCTGGACATAGTATTATATGTTTATGACATATTATCCACAAAACATCGATAACATACAGCTAAAACAAAAAATATTCCGATCTCAGTCACCATGGTTGGTCTAGGACAACATTAAATAGGCTCCATATTTGATGGATATACCACTATACCATCTATTGAGATTATGTGACCCAAAAATAAAACATTTTTCATCCAAAATCAACACATTGTAAAAATTTTCATATATATTATCCTTCTTTAGGATCTTTTCTACAATTCTCAAGTGATATTCCATGCCTTTTATTGAATAGATAATAATATAATCTATAAAGATTACCAAAAACTGATCAAGGTAATCTCGAAAGACTCTATTTATTAAATCCATGAAGATAACATGGGTATTAATAAGACCAAAAGACATCAATATATATACATATTGTCCATACCTTGGACGAAATTTCATCTTGGGTATATCCTCTTTATTTACCCTCAGTTGATGATATCTAAAACGAATTTCAATCATAGAAAACTATTGAGCTCCACATAGTTGATCAAACAAGTCATCAATATGGGAGACATGATACTTATTCTTGATCATGATATCGTTCAACTACCGATAGTCAATACAGAGTCACACAAATACATATTTATTTTTCACCAAAATAACATATGAACCCCATGGTTACAAATTTGGCTAAATGAATCCCTTATCAAGGTTTTTTGGAGTTTCTTTTTCTACTCCTGAAACTCAATTGGATCCATTCTATATTGATTCATGGAAATTGGTGTGTAACCATGTATAAGTTCAATTATGAACTCGACATCATTTTTTGATGGAAGACTAGAAAACTCTTGAAAATACATCCACAAAATCTTGAACAATAGTCATATCATTGATGTCGATTCTCTCCCCATGAATTTGAGATAAACAACCCTTTTGAATGGGAATAAAGACACATACACTGGATTTAATATCCATAAAAATTTCACACGTATAAACATATGGATAAATGATTATAATAGTGTTTTGAAATATTAAAAGTAACTTTACTTCTTCAACAATTGATGTGGGATTTATGCATATAAATCCAATCCATGGCTAAGATGACACTAAATTCAACCAAATGAAGAATGAAATAATTTACAGGACACACATTCTAAAAAAAATCAACTGATGAAGAATCATATACTTGACCTAAAATCATCATAAAATTAAGGTATTGAAACACTAATTCCACATATAATTATGTTTGTGTTATCTTAACACCCTTAGAAAATTATTTAGATATGAAAGAGGGGGTAAATCCAGAATCAAATAGGACACTAGCAGTTCTATAGTTGATTGTAAGTGTACATTTCATCACATAATTATCACACCCTTCATCCAAAATAGTGATTGTGTGAGACTTACCCTTTTCCCTTTACTTACAAGGTTTTTACATCAATACACATTACCATCCCTTGGGTTTTGGAAGTGGATATCATAATTACCATTCACCGTGCACTTGTAGCATTGAACCATGGGTGGTACATTCTGTGATAGTTTTTCCCCATCCATAATATTATCTAACATATTCCCATCTCTTCAGAAATTAATGCCCAATAGGATTCCCTTACACTTAAAACATTTATTATACCCCTTAAGTGAGTTTCCTCCTTGATTCTTCCCACACTTTGGGCATAAAAGGGAAAATCACATTATTATATTCTTGGATTTTATATTTTAATTTAATCACAATATTCTTATTCTTTTCAAAACCATGATATTGATGAATGAATCCAACCTCCATTTCAACCTTTATTGCAGAACACATAATCTATATGTATCTACTAAAGTCTCTTAGGGTCAAAGACCTTCTGATACTTGGATTCAATGCCCTAAAGAACCTATCAACATTTTGTTTAGGTTGGATTATAATTATTAATGTGTACCCCACAAGTATTATGAAATTAGCCTCATAGGTATGAACATATTCATCATCCCTTTGTTTCAACTACAGTTATTTTTTATCTATTTTGGTATGTAGAATCTGAGGAGAGTACTTATTGAAAAATAATTTCATGAAATTTTCCCAATACATGCATTCAATCTCATTTTGTTGCCTCGTATTATATATTATACTTCCCTATTGGGATTCTTCACCTACTAACCGATAAATAGCCAGAATGACTTTCGCATTCCCCAGAAATAGAAAAATGGAGACTATATTTTTAGTATTATTGATCCATTTTTCAGTAAAAAGAAGATCAAAATACACTCTAAAAGAAAGTGGATGTTTTCTCATGAAAGATGTAATAGAATGTTTTTCCTTCCATTACTCAATTGTGAGTCTACCATGATTCATAGATTGAAAAAGTTGTGTTAGCATAACAATAAGGTTTTTCATTATAGATTCCATAGAATTCAGTTTCTTATAAAGAAAATCAATGAATTGTCTATCATAATCACCATTAATGCGGTTCCTTCGAGTTCCAACCATTGAGTAAAACTAAAATTCATAGAGTATGAACTAGTTATTTTACTGGGAAGGCACATAATCATGAAAATTCGCTTATGGTATGTCTAAATTATGAAACCTTCATTAATATATGACACTATTAGTTTTTCCATGGTTATTAATAGGAAAATTCTATTTAAATACATCATGATAATTCATGAAGAGTTCGTGAATTTACAAAGCATATCCCCTAGGAGTGTCAAACCATATGTGTAGTAAGGCCTGTTTCATATACCAGATTAACCCAACTAAGGCCCAAAACATATTTTCAGTTTTGTTACCCCTAAGTACCTATGTGCCTGAGCCCCATCCACTTTTAGTAACTAGACAGTGAAGTATTTCTATGAAACCACTCACTCTATCCTCTACCAAAATATTTTGATGTTTTCCTAAACTTTTTCTTGTCTTTAGACTTATCAATAGACATTTAATTAGGGTTCTCATTAAGGTTTTCTCATTATTTCTTCCAAAGGATAACTAAACCTTTACTATAATACCAACTATAGAGATCTCCACTTTTCATAAATTATCATTATATAAAGTTTAAATAATAAATAGAACATTATACAAACAGACACAAATATACCATAGTAGTCTAGTGCCTTTGGAAACATGGTAACATAAACATTGATACATAAGTAATCTACCTTATCTTCAATTAGGTCCTTCTTGACTAACAACCATTTTAGACACATCAAACATTATAAATATATTTATAACCTATTTAAGGATACATAGAAAGGGGTGAGATCTAATTCTCAGTAAGGGTGAAAAGGGAGATATGTAATCATAACAATGATAATAAGGGTATGGGAACATGACCATGAAAATAGAAGATCATACCCTGTATATCAAAAATCATATACCTGAATCATGATAGAACTCTTAAAAGTTCATAAGACATGAATAATAAGAAAAAAATAACATAAGACAATAAATAATATAGTAAGAATAAAACATAGAATTATGGTAGAAAAAAGTATATAATATGATTTCACAGTTGCCAAGGCATCACTTCCAAGAGCATCTTGGTAGTATTGGTTCACTCTCTACCCCATCTTGGTAGTCATCGTTCTCTCCCATGGTCATATTTGTAGCATTATTTCACTCCTTCTACCATCTTGATAGTCACGGTTCACCCCCATGTCCTTATTATTAGTCAAGGTTCATTCTCAATACCATCTTAGTCTATCTCATGAGATATAAATCCTTAACCAATGAATTGTAGGGAGGTATTGGTCCCACCCGTCTCATTATAACATCATGCAAACATGTTCCACGAGATCATAAATAATCATATCATAAACCATGAAATGAAATGGGTATTATAAAAATTCTAATCATATCATAACCTATGAAAAAATATAGGTTTAATAATCATTTCATCATGAAAAAAACCCATGAAAAGAAGTGGGTTTCAAAAGCATATAACCCGTGAATGAGAAATGGGTTTCATAAACATCATGCCATAAAAACATTATCCATTCATTGAAATAATATGATTGGAAACATTTATTATTTTCCCTATAAATACATGTGTAACATCAAATTATGTTATCTTATATGGGAAATAATTTTGAAAGATGTTTTAAAAACATTTCTTGAGAAACATATCCTTTTTCATTAAAAACACTTTTTAACACATAAAGCCTTCTTGAAAACATTTTTCTTTGAAAACTGATTTAAAAACTTATAAAGGAAGCATGGAACCCCATAAAAAGTTTTTAAAATAATTTTTCTGTGAAAATGGTCTTCAATTATGTTTTTCAAAACATTTTTGAAAACAATAATTTTGAATAAATATATTTCCTACCGAAGATAGAAACAATCTAATTTTACCTTAAAACATTATCCTAAGTAGCAATGAGTGGGAAAATGGTACTAATATATGAGGATATATTTAGGAAAATATGAGAATAAAATTTATGAGTGTTCTTGAGATATGGATCATCATATTTCATCAAAGTAAGCATGAATATAAAAAATCTCAAAAAAAATACTGCGATTTTTTTAATAAACTCTTATAACTCGGTAACCCGGGATCATACTCTCCATGTAAGAAAATGAAATTACATGTATCTTATAATATAATTAAAATATGGAAATTCATGATATAACACATAAAATTTAATTTTATACACCTCAAAAAAAGATTTTAAGAGCATAACAAAATACTAGTCTTAAAGAATGCAAGTGGAGACAAAAATATTTATTGATTTGGTAACTTGTGAAACTTAAACCCCATGGAATAAAGATCATATAATATATATATGAATACCCAAAAATTTTATTATATGATATATATAATAAAATCATGTGAATTATATAGACCACACAAAATAAAAGAGTGGCAATCATAGCATGTATCTCACGAAAATAATAAGTGAGAAGAAGTCCCCATACCTTGTGTCTTGACTATCATCATAATCATGAAAACCATCTATATAATAAATATAAATTTATAATAAATATTTTATTGAACCATTTTATTATATATAATACCATATATGGTTTTGTTATGACCTTATATTACCATCCTGTTAACCATCCAATGTTAAGTTTTCACTTCGGATAATATTCGCTTTGTTCTTCACTTGTGTATTAATTTGGTATATATTTTTTCCTTATAATTATATTATCATTCCATAATTTAAACCATGATATATATTTAATTTATATTATGTATATTTTGGTTATAATAATCTCTAGAATATATAATTAGTAAATTTAATACACCATTCTTGGAGACAGTAAGGCCTACATACACATGAAGGTTGTTTCCATTTTTATTGTTATATGAAAAAAAAGAAATAAATGACCTGTATATATATATGTATATAATATAATTAAATTATAATTATAATTTTATATATATATCATATAATTTCACTAAAACCATCCTTAATATATTCTATGAACTGTGTGAACAAATCACATAGCTTTGAGGGGGTGGTATTCCACACTTCCTCAAACGAAATAATAGTATTTACACCAAATGGAATGTAAAAAAAGATATATTTTGTAAAAGGGATAAAAAGACTAAATACCTAATAAATATATTATATGAAATATATAAATATATTTTTCATCATAATATCCACCATGATTGGTAGTATTGTAAAATGAACAATCATCTTTTAGTGAGGCAAAAGTTCCTCATACACATAAATAACATGTTTGTTACCCATTAGATGGATGTGTGTGTACGTTTAGGTTGAATATATATCATAGAAAATCCCATTATATTAAAAATAATGGTGTTTTAATATAATAATTTAATAAATATAGTTTATAGGGTGGAGACGGAAAAAAAATAAAGGACTTGAGAGAAGATGTTACCTATTAATCTGGTAACTCAGTTAGGTTTCTGCCAAAAGGCTTCCTTAGATTTCCATATACCCAAGGGAATCCTTCTATATGGATGGGAGATATGTTGTAAATTGTATTTACTAGATATTGGATGAACCTATGTAGTTTTAGAGGTGTTAAAAGGAGGGATATGTGGTGTATTTTTATAGAGAATGGAAAGGACTAAGATGGTATTTTTTTTAAACAAGTTATGTGTACCCATATTTTACCTAAGAAATTCATAAAAAACCACCCAAACTAAACAATGGAAGGTTAATGGATGAATAATATCTATAAAATAGGATTTATAGAATTTTATAAAACTTTTATGGTCTTAAATATAGGTTTTATTCTTTAGTTATACTTATATTTTCCTTAATAGATGTAACTAATTTTAATTTATTTCAATAATCTTTTTGGTAAAAACTAATTTGACCATATTGGAAAGTATAAATTATTTTAATTTAAAATATATAATCCATTTTTCTAAATTCCAACCATATATGTGGTATAAATTACTTTAATATTAATTCAATAGTTGGGTCGACAATGTGGGGTTTTAAAGTAAAACTGATCAAATGTTTAATTAGTTTTTATATCCAATTTCAATCTAAAATTGGTTCCAATTAACCAAAATAAATTAATTTTAAAAAATATAATCTAATTAAAAATTTTAAACAAAATTACAATATAATTTAAACCTATAACTAAATTACATGAAAAACTTGTTTTTAATTAAAATTAAAAACTTTTCACAATTTATCAAAAAATGAAGTTTCTCAGAAAAATACAAAACATTCCCCCTAAGATAATTTCAAAATAAAAATTCAAAAATGAATTATTTTTTGTAAAATTATATTTCTAAATGTGTCTAAAATTAAATTAATTTTTTTTCATAGAAGTACATTAAATGTAGTTCAGTCAAGAAAATGGTATTTTTAAATGTAAAAAGACTTTACCAAAAATCGTATCATTCTTTGTCAATATATTTTATACAAAACCATTATCATATCTATTTTAAAACTATTTATTACTATTAATATAAATATTTTAATTTCTACATTAAAAATATCTTGTTTAAATAATTATAACAATAAAATGATGTTTCGTAGAAACATAGGTGTTCTGTGTAGTGTACGCCAAGTCAGTGTGGTATGTAACATACACCAATTTGGTGTTTCATGTTACTTACAATGATTCAATGTTCTATGTATTTTATTATGAGGTGGTTCCATGTAACATAGGCTAAGTCGCTGTGGTGTGAAAGGAATTATTGACTTAGTGCATTGCAAGAAATTAATTAAAATTTAATTTATTTGAAAAAGGTCCATAAATGATCGAGGTGTTTCAGTCTAGCCAATGGGTCTCACTGAGTGGTCGATGTGGATCTTGTAGCCTTATTAAGATACATGGTAATCCACCAGAAAGTCAGTGGACTACATAGGCTATCTGGTGGTCTTGTGGTATCTTCAAACATGTAATTCATTGCTATTTTTGGCAATCTTGCACCATTCCGGCTTCATAAATCCACCAAGAACCTCTAATAAAACATTTTAATCCATGCACTAGACAAAAAATAAATGATTAAATTATTCAATGGGATTTAAAAAGGTTCAACCAAAAATTAAATTGGGATTAACATGGAAAAAAATTGTATCTTATAAAATCCTCGACATATTGTAATGTCCCGGTTCCGGAAGCCACCAAGAGGCACCCCATACCCGGTGGGTCACATAGTCTCAAGCGCATTTCCCCAAATGTCAGTGGCTGTAAACAACCAGCGAGGGCCTTGGGTGTGATAGTGGGAAAAATATTCCCTCATTGGAAGAGTAACATAGCAGAATAGAAACAATATACAATAGAAGAAGAAGTAAATATCCATTAGCAGTAAACAGTGGAAGACTGAAATAATAAACTGGAGAACATACATATAAATTGATGCATGAAACATATGTCTAGGAAAATAGCCAAACAAGTCATAATGCTGAATAAAAATAATACTAAACCAATGTACACAAGTAATAGACAAACAAATCCTCAGCATCACAAACCTAAGCTTGGTTTCATGCTCTCCAGCTCCATAGCAAGTCAAGTACCTAAAGTAGAAGGGCGCTTTCCCTTTTCTATACCAGCAACAATATAAATTTTTTGGGCCCAAAATCATGGCCCAAATAGGGTGTGAGACTGAATCCCCGAAAGAAATAACCCAAAGATCTGTGCCTAATTTTTAGTCAATATATGGCAAGTAAAAGTACAGAAATTAGTAAATAGGAAAGTACTCAGTAGTAAACAATACATAGATCCAATATCAAGAAACAACTAAACACAAATAGGTAACCCTCTAGGAAGTACTCATATCCATACCATGTGGTCCCACCTAACAAGTACCAGCAACCCTCTGGGTAGTACACTCAGCCTAACCCCTCTGATTTTGTCATAAGAATTCATAAAGACTCTCTAAGGAAGCACTCACAGTCAATTCTATTTATAGTCTAAGATAATCATGTACTCTCTGAGAAAGAACTCACAGTAAATTCCCCTTATATCCCCAAGGTCAAGGACTCTCTGAGGAAGTTCACTCAGTCAATTTCCCTTATAGCCCAGGTTGTTCAAATAATTCAAAGACTCTCTGAGGAAGCTCACTCGGTCAATTCCCCTTATAGTCTAAAGCAGTCAGAGACTCTCTAAGGAAGCTCACTCGGTCAATTCCCTTTATAGCCCCAAGGTCAAGGACTCTCTAAGGAATCTCACTTGGTCAATTCACCTTATATCCCAAGTCGTTAAAATAATCCAAATACGCTCTAAGGAAGCTCACTCGGCCAATTCCTCATATAGCCCCAAGTGATTCAAGGACTCTCTATGGAAGCTCACTCAGTCAATTCCCCTTATAGTCTATTACACCAGGTTATCATGGCCCGGTGTAGGTCAACGAGCATAAAAATGAAATAAGGCCAAAGTAAACCTACAGAACTACATGGATTACCAGTCTATAACATATCCAGTATGTAAGAAAACAAATATGCCATCCTACAACACTAAGCATGGAAAATAGGTAAGGCGGCCAAACTGGCTAAATGAGACCCAATATTCATAAATAGAACATGAATGGGAAATACATCCAAATCATAGAAAAAATCCTATTAAAACCAGTTAACCTCTATAAAAGCATACAAGAATGGCGGACAATCAACAGGGGTACAACGGTAAACAAACAATACCCCATTCAAGGGTATTGGTCGAAATTGCACATAATACTCAAATACATTGAACAGAAATGCACAAACAACCTACCTCAGTGTTTGGAGATCGATATATATGAACTTAGAGGACTGAATCTCCTTAGAACACTGAATATCTACAAAAATGACTAAAATGTTCAACCCACGATATCTCACGAAAGAGGAGAAATCATAAGATGGTGCTCTAGGAAAAGAGATAACTCACCGATGTGATTGCAACATGACTGATGGTGTTTGATTCGGAGGACAGATGCACGTTCGGAGGTTCATCTAAGATCCATGGGTGTACAGAGCTCTTGGTTGAACAGGACCTAAAAGAAGAGTGTTCTGGAAATTTGACGCGACCCGATGTGTTTAATAAAAAAAGAAAGTACATAGCGTGTACTTTTTTAATATATAACGTGTACTCACCTTTTCTGTAATCCGCTTTAGGTGGCCTCCAGGTCACCCCACACGACCATGTGTATGGCCGATAAATGGTCGGCACCCGGCTACCTATGGTAATCGAGCACACGACATGTACTCATAAAGAACAAGAAGTGTACTTTGAAAATTTCTATAAATTTCTATTTTTTTAAAAAAAAGACCCGAAAAAGAAAATATACCTGAAAAAAAGATTCGGGTTCTTACACATACAACATATTTTTCCCAATATATAATCCCAAGTATCACTATGGGGTAAAGGAAAAAAAGTCTTACCACTAAGGTGACATATAAAAAACATGATCCCATGACTCCTCTTGGACACATCTATGTTTCCGTTGTAAATTGTCTTGAGTAATTTCCATCCCATATATATTTATCTCACTACAATCTATAACAAAAATTGGATGCACCTCAAAATAGGAATCAATATCAATATCAATTTCATCAACATATATCATGGGGGAGGGGTTAGGGTGTTATCTATGAAGCTAAATTTTTTAAAATACACCATGCATGGAACTATAGAATTGTGGAAGGGATAATTGGTGTGATTCTACCGGAACCACTCCATTATCTCAAATGACCCAACAAAATAAGACACCGGTTTTATTTTCTCCCATATATGGAATTTCACCAGCCTAAGTGACACCCAATTGAAAACTAAATAATCTGACATGAATTCTAGAGGTCATATCTTATGGTCATCATATGATATCTCATCTATACATAGTCACCAACCACTTATTGATGATATTAACCTCTTTATACAACTCATATATGATACTAGGTTCAATAAGCACTAGCTCATCTTCCTCTAACAAGAAAATAGAAAAAAACATGAAATTACATATAAGTCCACAGAAAGTGCTATTTGGATCAATTCCTGAACTTTTTTATTATTAGATAACTCCTTGAATATAAACACTTCTCCAAATAAACACTAAAATCTAAAACATATGCTCGCCACATATCCTACAAAATGTGAATTTTCCACTAAACATGGCTATTAGGCTAAAGATGGTATGTTATACTCAGAAGAACCCATGTTCTCAAAGCCTTGTGAATGATATTCCATAATCATGACATGAAGTGATGATATCTATAAAAAATTATAATCCCCTAAACACCTTGTAATATAAATATCTCCCGCACATAGGGACTACCCAGATCATCAATGGTGAAGGTCACCCTGATAGTAAGAAACGTGATACCTTCATCTTTCTATCCAAAATCAACCATAATGTAGTATTATTTCAAGTTTTCCTAGGAAATATTATTTATCATTCAATGGTGGCATAATCCCACTACTATTTCAGAATTGGAAAAGGATGAAATATCTCATAAGGCCTATAGTTCTCAAACTTCACTAATAATAGGTGAATCTTCATGTCAACAAATAACATTATCTCCTTATTCATACCAAGACACTAGTACTAACTATGGAGAACAATATATATCTTTTTAGGGAAATATATACTTCCCATATAGAGGCAAAAAATTCAAACATTATCTACTCACAAAATTCCATTTGAACCCATACATGGACCTCGATAGGAATATAATAATTGATTCCAAGATACTAACACAGTGGGGGACCTCCAACATATATTTTCCCCTGGTGATAATCCATTAAAATTAGATAAATTATCTCTCTTATTCTTTTTTATAAGAATTGGTACAATATATTTCTATGTTAGATACAATAATCCATAAAACTCCTGAACATCTGGATGCATCTCTATGAAGAGTTCCATCATCCACCACTCATCACAATACTCCCACACTTCCTCTGTCAACATATTTCTACTCAAGTAATAAATAATGATGTCTTCCTTTCCAACAGTGTAGAAAAACTGAGGGTCTAAATAATATAGATAGTTGACCCACTTCGTATGTAAATGGTTTGAGTCATGATGCAATAATATTTAATTTAGGTACTTGTGGTATATACACAACCCAAACCTCTATTCCAAAAAATAATTCCACTAGTATCTTAGGGAATTTACCACATTATCTAACTCCAAATCATGTGTAAGACAATACCTCTCATGTAGCCTCAAATATATAGTGTAATAAGCAATCAAATGATCATCCTATACCATGGCCAATCTATGATCAAAACCTGATACATAACAGTACATGGTATAAACCTTACTTGGATCAATTAAGGCAAGGATTAATGTTGAGGACAATTTTATAGTTAATTCAAGGAGGGCCCACTCATAAGTATCTCACCAAAGAAAATTCAACCCGTTTAGGGTCAGCATGGACATTAGTGGTTCCATATGAGATAAGTCTGGGATAAAATTATTGTTATATCCAACTAGAAAAAAAATCTCCAAATCACAAAGTTATTCTTGAGTAATTCCTAAGATGCATTGGAAACCATCACTAAGTTTATTGAAACTCCAGATTCTGAGATAACTTGAGTCAAGAAGTGCACTTTCTTAGTAAAAATATTAAATTTATATATGTTGGATTATATTTTATTATGTCTCAATGTACTCAATACATTTTTAAGATATCACAAATGATAACATCTATACTAGGAGTTCACCAATATTTCATCAATGAAAACCACCAAAAATTGATCCAAAATGGATAAAAGATCCAATTAATCAAGTTTGTGTACATTGTAGGTGTTTTCTTCATACCAAATGGCATCACCACAAACTCATAAAAGCCATAAATTCTCCTATAAGTAGTTTGGATTATGTCATATGATCTCAAACTCAACTTATGGTTCCCTGAATGAATGTTGATCTTAGGGAAAATATGAGAACCTCTTATCTGATTAAAGATATTTTTTTGTGTTATTTTGGGGATACTGATTAATTAAAATCATATATTTATGTCTATTATATTATATTCATATGTGCAATTTATCAATTTTGTTTCTGGAAAATAACACTAGAGAATGCAATGGTGAGGTACTAGGTTGTATAAAATCCTTATCTTTAAGATCATCCAAATCTATATTCAACTCTCAAAGCTCCAATAGTGTTATCCTATAAGGTGGAATAAAGAATGTATTAGCTTTAATAATCAACTCAATAGTGTACCCAATCCTTTTTTAGGGTGGTAATATAGATAACACTTTAGAAAATAATTTGTGAACTTATTCCACTAGTGATGAAAAATAACTCTACTACAACTTGAAATCATATAGAACAATGATCTCTAATTAGGTCATAATACAATTCAATCTGCACTATTTTTTCATACACATCCATCATAAAAAATCCCATTCCCCTGGTAAATATAGATTCCTTCTCCTAGAGATGGAAAAGTAACTGTCATCCAATAATAGTTTATATGATCCCAGTAAAAAACTATTCAATCCATACCTATAATCAAATCAAATGATTCTAGTTCTATAAATAATATCTCCCAACAAATTATAACTACCAACATCAAGATAACATTCCTTGCAGTTTATGATACTATATGATCACACCCCTAATAGTATATCATTGCTCATAACCCCATTTTATGTCTCTATAATGAAAGACAATCCATTTAAAATTTTATAATGTAAAAAGGAATGAGATTCTTATATATCATATAAAATAAATGCTATGTAAGATGATAATATAATCATGCCTCTAACACTAAATGGGAATGCATTCAGACTGGTCGGAGTTGACTGAATAGGATGAATTTGACTCACCCACTAACTTGTTCTCTAGTATAACTCCCATATGATTATCAATTTTAAAATAATTCCACTCCTATGTTGGGCTAACATATCCCCTCCCTTTTCCTATGGGTCCTATGGAACACTACCTACATTTTTTCTGAGTGGTAGCAGAGTCCTTCCTAGACTCTAGTGACTTACGTAATCCTCTACCACCTCTTGACTATTGAGTGCTCCTACAAAACATCTATATATGGACCATTATTCTATAATATTGGTACTATAAAATAAGAAATGTAAATTTTAATAAACTATGGTTATCTAGGTAACCTAGAAAGAATTACCTCGGGTTATAATCCTTTGATTCCTGTTTGATCCCTTGGATTCTCTACCAACTGATTCTCAAGATGTAACTATTTTAGTTGTTATTTTTTTGTTTCCTGATTTAGAGCTCCTAAAATTTCCTATCAATATTTTATGCCCACCACTTAGGGCCTTATTTAGGTTCCCTAATGTTGTGAGAGCTAGATTCATAACATTAGTAAAGTTTCTCAGGTGAAAGGCATTCACCTATGACTTGATCTCATAAGGGTAACCATCATGGATTTTCTTCACTCTTCCCACCTTATATTCTATAAAGGGTAGTCCAATATGTTGAATGTTAGTAAAAATTTTGGATCTTTCCATCACAGGCATGCTCCCATGTGTTGGGTGCTTGAACTCTTGAGTGCTCTCATCCCTTGGTGTATATAGATTAAAGTTACTCAAAAACTTCACTCAAAATTACTTCCTAGTTAGATCATCTTATTTTATAGTTTTCACTATAAATTACCACTAGTTCATAACCGGTCCTCATAGCATATAATAAACAAGATTATTAATCTTTTTAGTGGGTGTCTCAAAGTGATTATAGATTATCTGGGCTGATTTAATCTAGAACTCTATTACCTGGGGTCATTTCTCCCCAGTGAGTGTGGGTAGATACTATAACTAGAGAAATTTTGTTTAGATAATACATAAAATTTATGGTATGATGATTATCCATTTAAATGTATTGCATGACCTGAAGGAAATGACTGTAATGCTGATCATCTATCCACTTCCTTATAGTTTCTAATAGTTTCAACACAAATGCATTAGTTGTGTTCTAATTACCACTCCCTTAACACTCAACAAAATGATAATAAAGATACATTTTTTCTAAAAATTTCAACACACCACATAGAACACATGAAAAATAAAATGTTCAAACTCATAATGTCAAGAAAATAACATAGAACCACTATCAAAAGGTTACTTCACAACACAACTTAAAAAGTGAATTGGAATGTCATAACAACTCCATCTATTTATTTTTATCATATGCTTCAGTGGATTTCATTTCAGATTTTATATAATAATATATGTCCCATCCAATAAAAAATTCATCAGCAAGAAACATTCGGGCCAACATATTTCCCATATAGTTCCATCCATGATGTGAAAATACTCACCTCATCTCATACTGAACCATGAGTAAAATATCATAAAATAGTAAAATCAAACAACAGGTAAATAACCCATGGTGAAACAAAATCACATCTGTAATAAAAAACCATTATGATCATCAATCCCATCCCTGGGTACTTGGGTTTTCCCCCACACATGAGTTAGCCACTCCCATGAACAAGATCATAACCAAGTATCAAAACATCATTGTCTCCTATATTCCTTTCCCAAATAATAATGTAATAAAAAAATACATCCTTTATTGCACATTGTAACATCTCTATCCTAATAATCCCCCATGTGAATGATTTGGGTTATTAATAAACCTCATGTACACTTTCCTATCTTCCAAAGTTACCGACATGTAGTGAGGGTGTAAGGAATATTGTGGGAAGTCCATAATCTCAGGAATAGAGTATTAAGTACACTTAAAATAATATAAATCAATCTTCACATACAACTCAATAAAATGTAATATGGATACAAAATAATCCAAATTATACCAATAAAATGTGTCCTGTCATACTGTATTCAAAACTAAATTATATTTTGAATGGAATACAAGTAAACAAAAAATAGACTCTAAATTAAAGACACCAAAACATGGACCTAAACCCCATGTATACTCCAATTTCTATGCTGTAATACTATCCATAAAAGAAACCAATAAATCATTGGTAACCTTCTTTATATTTCATCCTGTAGCCATGAAGTTTTGACAGGTAACAGACAATGACCCAAACAAGGAATAAGTACAACTCAGTATATCAACACCCAAGGTATCTAAAATATAGTCTAAATTATTAGTGTGTTCAATATTATGAAAAATATATGATTGAATATATAAATTAATGAATAACATAAAATCAACCCACCAACCCTAGAGATTTGGGTTGATACCTAGGTTTAGCAAAAAATTCTTTAACATGGTTCCAAATATCATTGCCCATTGGAAGATTCTCCTACCTAGGATGAATCACCCATACCACTAGTGTATTATGCTATCAAGGATGAATCACCCATAACATGTTAATTGATCAATTATCTCAACCTCATAGATCATGTAACAATTTAATATTAATATCTATGTGAATCCCCATTCTAGAGTCACTTATGTGTTCATAGGGTGCAAGACCATGCCAAGGGAAAAAGTAATTGTCTCATATAGGGATCATTGAAAATTCACATACTAGATACTCTTATGTATTACCATGGTTAAATACTACACCAAGAGAAAATGTATCACCGGGCCTAGTTTGGATTCTCATGATAGGGCCACTTACATGCGTACATAACATTATACCTTAACAAATTCCTATTATAAGGAAGAAATAACAATACATAAAAAATATAACAAGAGACAATGAATTCCAATTCATAAATAGGTCGAACATGTAATCATATTCCATATTGAATATTTTAAGAAAATTAACCATTATTAAATTTTATATTCCATTAAGCGAAGACACCAACTATCACAATATTTATAAAAAAAATTCACATATTTTTTTTTTCAAATGTAATTCACATGAAAAAATAACCAATTTTGATCATATTATCCTGTTAAAGAAAATTAAATTACAATTAAATACATTCAAGACAAGTTTTAATTCTTAAATTAAATTATTATAATTATAAACTATAAAAATTCATAATTTAATCCTTAACATTTTCGATATACAATTCATCATTGGACTTTAAGTTCATTCAATCTAAAATACAGCCTATTGTTAAGGTTTTGGACACAACTTTAGTGGCTTCATGTCCTGGTCCCAATTCCAATGTAACCAATAAGATCAATGTGATGTATATGCATAAGGAATTTTCAATTTTAGTGAGTTTACAATGAGGATGGGTTGCACTCATATTGTACTAGTGAGATCTAACTTAATAATCATTTTATAAAAAAATAGACTTTAGGTAATTTTTATATAACACCCACATCAAGAACAGAGAAGAAGAGAAACTAAGATACATAATCAAATCAATTTGAACCACCACGATTTCATATGGACATAAAATAA
Source organism: Viscum album (assembly GCA_963277665.1). Lineage (NCBI taxonomy): Eukaryota > Viridiplantae > Streptophyta > Magnoliopsida > Santalales > Viscaceae > Viscum > Viscum album. The sequence continues at coordinate 1,409,476,608 of OY728135.1, forward strand.
AGCACCTAATCAAGGATGGAAGAAGTGGATCTATGGATAAAAAAATAGTATTTCACTAAAGACAAGAGACACATATCTATTTGTATCATTATAACAATGAACCAATGGTAGGTTCTATAGGATCCATAAGAGGCTTGTAGAACCTCCAAAATTCATTAAACCCAAATTAGGGTTGAAATATGATTTAACAGGTGATTAAAAGGGGTTTTGTGGTGAAAAATATCTAAAACCCTTCACTTACGCATTCTGGACTGACACCAATGGGTAGCCTGTGGTGTCCTCCGACAGGCTTGATTGGCTGGGAACCCCATGGACTGGCCAGTGGATTCCCACAAGGGGGTCTAGGAGTCTCTTGTATAATACCCTTACTTCCCAGTTGTACCGATACAGTAATGGTTCGCATTGGTGAGATAGTGGGGCCCCTGTAGCCTTACCAAGAAACTTGGAAGCCCAATAGATGGTTGGTATCCTTCATCACCTATCCGATGGATTTATAGTTTCTATACACATTAAAACCATTTCTAGTCATTGTTATCCTCAACCATTCTAAATTCATCCATGCCCCAATACACCTCTAAAACAATTCATTTAGCAGTTAATGAGGCTCAAGATCCTAGGTTCAAATAGTTCATTAAGAATTTTAGTGTTTTGACCAAAACTTAAAAAGGAATTCACCTAGAAAATATGTTGTATCTTATAATATATATGAATTATATTTCATACTTATTATTATTAATTAAATATGTTTCCTATGAACATATTGTGGGATTTATTATTTACCATTTCTTATGGATGTGTAGATTTTTATTCAATATAAATTCCAAACTTTTTAAATGTTTATACCCATAGAGTTAGTCTAAACCACCTTCCCTATAAAAGGTGGTCATGTGGATATACTCTTAGTCACTTTATAGATCAATAAGGGTTTTCTAAGGAAAATTACTAAATAATTTTATAATTTTTTTATGAAATCACTCCTAATATATTTTTTAAAACCATTAGTTATACTTTAGATTCCAATGCATTCTTTTTGTGTAATGATTAAAGGTATATTCCTTCTCCACTTATTTTATTTAATTAAATATCTATTATATATGTCAAAAATGGTTTCACATTGGTTTTATTATAAAGGGATGAGTACTAAAGGGGATAAGTCTATATTTATGAAAATAAGAAATTGTGGGGGATTTTATTCATATGAAATTATTAATTAAGGGGGTGTTTTATGTTTCCTTTATTAATGATTAATTAATGATGTCATATAGGTATTAATTATTTATATATAAATATATTTGTTAAATATATTTTTTATCTTAATATTCATTATGTATATTATTATAATTCATATAATCACACTTGTTTTCAACTCAAATATTCACCATATTAGTTTTATTATTATTTATTTTCATTCCAGAACTATTTGAAGCTTTAATTTTTCTCTTAATATATTATAAAATATATTAATAGGGTGAATAATGAAATAACCTAATATGTAGATTTTTTAGGTCATTTTTATTTGATATCTAGTGACAAAATAAATCCATGTTGTGATGAAGAGATTAGAGGACTATTTATAACCTTATCAAAGATAACAAATGTTGTTTAAAGATGAAATGGATCATAAGTAGAAGTTAATTCATTGATTTCATTCATAAGGTATTGAAGAGGACATTAGTGTCATTAAAAGTGATCAGTTTTCTAATAGCATTAAGGTTTTCTTAAATCACATGATATTTTATTAATAATAGAATGAGTAAACTCAAAATAACCACACTATCTTGTGGTGTGATATCAGGAACCACTCTAAGGGCAGTTAGAATTATATTATCTATAATTCATATCACAATTAATTTCAAGGTTTATTTGATTTATTTAATGGTATATTATAGAAATCATTTAGTTTTTTATCGAAAAAATAAATTTTATTAACTTGTAGTATTTTATAGATGATATAATATCATTGGATAACCATCAAAGGTGAACTAGAAAACTACATCATGGAAGAGGAAACCATAACATGGTGGAATAAAAAATTCCCATTTAAGGTCATTCATTTTTTAGAGGTGAATATAACTACTATTTTTGAAATTTATTAAGTTGTATAACCTTTTCATTAAATATATTACAATTATAGGGTGTGGTTAAAGGTAGTAATTTTTGGGAATTCAAAGTTAAATAAGTGAGATACACTTTCCATATATAATGTGAATAATTAAAAGGAAAGTTCATAGAATAATAGATGGTTGCAAAGCTAATAATTATTATTTTTTTTGCTAGGATATGGAGGATATGACCACATCATTAGTGTATAAAAATTTCAATGGAATAATTATGAGAATAAAAAAACATTATGGTTGATTCCAAAAAATAAATTTTCATATTTATTTATGATTTCCATCATATTTAAATTAATGTTTTTTAAATAAAAATGTGGTGTCAGCCCAGATTTCCTGGTGATCATGGTTGAACAAGGATCATTATTGCATGGTAAGTAGTGACTCTATCATTATTATGAGATATATAATTAAAATCATATTTTAATATCACTTACATTTTTGAGAATATATAGGGACGATTTTGGGGGAGTTGATTTATATTAAATTAATGTTTTTATTGAGGAAATTAGAGGATTATAGAATGTAAAATCCAAACATATTTGTTTAGATAGATAAGTTAATGGTCATTAATTACAAGTTAAAGAAATTATTTTAATGTTTATTTTTGTATATATAACTATGTATCTGGGAAATTAACTACAGGGTTTTGAGAGTTACATAGAGTGATCCAATTGAGGAATTCAAATGCATTTTATTAGAGGATTATTGGTTAAAAACTATTTAGGAACAAGCATCTTTATTCTATGAAGACATATAATATATTTTCTAATTAATTTAAAAAACTAAATTGTTGAAATATTCTTATATTTTCATGGATGTAATAATATTAATTATTGTATGCTTTGTAAAATTATTAAGAAAATAATATATCTCTTTTTCGTTTACACTGATCATAAATGTAAATTTATGTGTAGTAGTATATCACCAAAAATAAGCCATGGACTAATCACTCACATTGGGTGATCAAACTTGTAAAAAATCTTGGTGTTTATTTATTCATCATTGTGTTCATCATACAAGAGTTAATGAGAAAAAATATCCATTTCTATAATTGATGATGAAGTGAATTTGGTTTTATCATAAAAAAATTTGCAACAATAATTCACCACCCCCCCCCCCCCACGATGGCTTCAGGAATCTATCTTCAAGTTCTAGAATCAATGGTCCAGAATGAGAAATTTTATAACATGTTTTTGTATAACGAAGGTAGTGGAAGAAGGTTTTCTTCATTAAAAGAAATATTTTCTTGATAATATTCTAGATGTTTTTATTATAAAGAAGCATATTATGATGGACTCAAAATGCATTCTAGTATTATAAGGGGGTTATAGTTTTATAGAATATGGTAAACATGATGATTCTTAAGGGTGATTAAGAGGGCCATGATCTTCATATTATGTGGGTTAAAGGTAAAACTGGTTAGTGATTCAGCGGATCAAAAGTCAATATTGTTAATATATTAATTCCTAAAAATATAATACATTGGTTCAACCAGTATAATGAATGGTACTAACTATATAATTGGATAGGACCATATGTTTTGATGTCGTGTGATCTTTGGATGTTTATAGATCTCTATATTTTTCTAGTAAAAAATGATTCCAAATAATCTAGTATTTTGATTAAGTGGAATAGTTAAATGTTTCTCAGATAATGAAGGAGTGTTGCCTCATCCAAAAAAGACTTGGAATATCCGTTGAATGGGTTCAAACAGGAGGTAATGGATAAATAAAAATAATAAATTCTAGATATATATGCATTAGCTATGGTAAGGTTTTCAATGTTCCAGAAAGTTTCCTTTATCATTTGGGAGAAGAATATAATAAAAAATTGATATATGTCTTGGAAAACATGTATGCGATTCCTAAAACACTCAACATGGTGTGATTGATGGGTATATTGTTCGATATGGGGCTATTAGAAAGAAAACATGAGAATCATCCCATTTGGTGAGGACTTATTAAGTGAATCTAGGACACCCCAGATCAAATCTAGGCATAAGCATAATTTCTGGGGTATTGTAGCAGTAATGTATCAATACTATAGCAGAAATATACCGGTAATGTAGTGGGTACTGTAGCAGGTACTTTTTGGCACTGTAGAAGCTCAGAATATTCCCCCATTTGGGCCTTCGAGCCACTAATTTTGTTCCCGAGTCCTTTAAGGCCTTCGGGCCACCCAGTTCTATGGGTCAGCAAGGCATTCGGGCCACCTTAAGGCTTTCAGGTCACATTTAGTGCAGATGAAAACCAGACAACCCACAAGGAACAAGCTCTAGAAGGATGATGAGAAAGGAGCATTCACCATAGCAGAAGCTAAACAGATTGCAAGAATGAGAGGCTATGAAATCTACCATCGGGTCATGCTTGTGAATGTATGATAAACATAACTGATCTTCCATGCGAAGGTAAAGAGCTGATTTAACGATGAAGATGCTGGGGAGGAGTAGTTTTAAGTAGTTAGTTTGGGTTGTATGTAATATTTGAAGCCTATGGGCAATGAATTCTTCTATGGCCTATAGTCTATTTAATACTTACACCTATGGGTCTTGTAAGGGTTCCACCTCACCCCTTGAAAGGTGGATTGTCAAAATCAATAAAAAATGAATGCCTTTAAGCCATTCGAGGCTATTGGAAGGACGTTCAATGAAAATTATGTTAATTAATTCATCATGATCTATAGCTGAATTGAGTTACTGAATGTGGCTTTCATATAAGATTATTAGGTCATGAATTTGATATCATTTATTTTAGAATCATGGAATTTAATGGTAACCGTTGTGTATATATCTTATGGATAAAGAAACATGATATTTGTGGATGTGTAGATCTTGATTCTAAATAAAGTTCTCTAGGGGCGATAAATTCAATAACCTCATAGAAATACTATAAATTAAGAATAAATGGGTTTTCATATCATAGAATAAATAATAAATGATCAGAAGGAAAATCAAGAGGGATGAATGGAAATAAATCAACCAAACCTAGGACTATAAGATGGAATTATAGAATAAGGGTTCATCTGAATAAATATTATCATGATCACAAAGTAAATATGAAAATTAAATTATTTAAAAGAATAGGTTCTAAAAACCAAGCACCTGGGCGTAGAACTAACCTACTATTAATTTTAAATAATTCAGTGCAATCTTATATTTCAGATTAAGGAATCTTTTTACTCCACCCGAGAAAATAGATTCATTTAAAATTTTGTTTTTAGAATATTTGGAATATTTCATATAATTCCGGATTGATCCTTTGAAATTTTTATAGATAGGGTTGTGAAATTCATGATGATGAATATTTGTTTCCTTAAGATGAATGTTATCAAATGTATCCCAGGTGCTTGAAAGTATCTAGTTTCATTTAGATAAATCATTAAATACCCTAAAACCCATATTTTAGAGTTAGTGTAAAAATAAATCAGGGATCCCTAGTCATAGAGAGATATTTAAAATATGTCATACTCTATCTATCTAAAAATATGGAATGGATAATTTTTAGAAAATTATCTTCAATAAGTAAATAATTACATAACTGCTACCTTGGACACCTTAGATAGAAGGGTATATAGGTTTTTATAGAAATATCCATATTGAATAAATAACATTCATTCTTTAGAAGGTGTGGTAATTTCATAATAAAAAATAAAAAAATGTGTCTTTTAAATAAATAAGAATAAAATAAAAAAATTTAGATTCTTGAACTTATACCTGCAGATTTTTGGGGTTATTTGAAGTTATGTTTCATAGTATTTTAGATTATTTTATGACTTTAATTGATAAATCCATGAGGAACATATGGTCATTTTACTTGGAATATATATCTAATGTGGTTTTAAATTTAATTTATTGGAAATTCATGGTGTAAAGGGAAATAGGAAATATGTTAGAAAGTATGAGGTCAGAAAATAGAGGTGATAACACCATAAGGTATTTCTGAAACTTCAACAAGAATTAGGGATTTATACATGAGAAGATATTAAAAAAATTACCTATTAAAAAATATGTGTCTTTAAGGATGAATCAAATGTTGATGGAAAATGTTTTCATTATGAGACTATATTTCATAATCCTAAAAAAGTTTTTGTAGGCTTAATAAATAGTGAAAAATAATTAAACAACTAATTTCTTATATCACCCCTAGGATATGATTTACTGATGTCATTATGGTTTGGTAAGACATCACAATTTTCTTATCACACATTATTTGAAAGTATGTAGTATGTAAATGTGGATTTCGAAATGAGTTATTATAAGTCAAAATGTTCCCTTTAATGAGAATGTCCTATGGAAGGACCAGAACGTGGATAGAAAGGAATTTGGAAGCAAATAGTAAACTTCAATCAATGTTGATATGATTGGATGTTCTAGGGTATACATTTTCTGAAGAATTTATTTTGTTGTGAATCTACTAGATTTTTCATGTTTTAGTAAAAAGTTCATATGTAAGCATAGTTTGTTAAAAAATTTGAAAAAAATATACCTAAAATCTTAAGTACTAGAGAATCAAAATTTAGATTTTTGGTTGATGAAATTTTTAAAGTTATATTTTTTAGAGATATTATAGACACATCTAGAGTTACAGAGATAAAATAGAGTAATATGGATGATATATTGGTAAGTAGATTACTTACACCTATTACTTGTAATGGACTTATGTATACTAGAGGTCCCATAAGAAGAATCTATACCCATTGATATAAAAAATTGGGAGTTTTCTATAATGGACGATTCAAATTCACTTCATATGAAGAACAACTAGGTGATAACAGGACTACCAGCTAAAAACAGGGAACCTGAAAACAATTGGGTTTGATAACAAAAAATGAAGATGATGGAATATATTTGTATAAAGTGAGGCTGGCGGTTAAATTATTTCAAATGAAGTAAATCATAAGCTTCTATAAAATAATTTATTTAGTAATAAAATATAAAATTATTCAAAATGTGAAAATATTGTTTATTTCTAGAGGATTAAAAATGTAAAAAATTAATGAGAATACTTATTTTCCTAATAGGTATTTAAAGGAAGAAATTTATATGAAATTTCATGTTTTTTTATTGATTAATGAAATAAAGACTTGGTTTAAAAAAATAATATGAATATTTTTTTTAAATAATTTCCTGGAAGGTGGAAGTAAAAATTCAAATTCATTATGAAAGTTTAATTTTTCAAAATGAAAAACTTGGACCTTACTATTTCGATATGGAGTACAACATTGGGGAGTTCAAAATTTTATTATTTTATTTGGATGATATGATCATGGTGGGTAGAAAAATAAAAAGGATTGAAGAGTTGAAGAATGACTTGTCCTAAAGGTCTAAAATGAAAGATCATTCCAAAGAATAGAAGATCATGGTCATATGAGTTTAGTGATATGTAAATATTTTATTTTTAGTTAATTATTAGAAAGATTACACCTATAATTGTTTTGAAATTTTCTTCATGATAAGATTTCATTCAGTCACAACACTACTTTTTAAACACTTAAAAAATTCATAAAATCAAGAACTATGGATGGATGATGAGTAAAACCACAAGGACAAGTTATTTTATGAAATAATAATGGAATTATTTATGTATGATATGGTGAGAAATTGAAAATCCATAACCCATGCAATGAGAGTGGTTATCCAGTGCATGGATAACCAAGGAATAGATCATTGGGAATCTATATAGTGAAATTTTTTGTATCAAAAATGGTTAGAAGAAACTAATAATTGTTTTTAAGGGGATGTCCAATTATAGGAGTTCATTGACATAGATTTTATTGGTGACTCTGATACATAGAATTTTATAACTAGATATTTTTTTCACTTCTGGAAAAACTGAAATCATGTGGATGTTATGGTTTCAACCAATGATTTCACTATCTTCAATGGAATTGGGGCTTAAATAATCAAAGAAAATATCAAAATACTATGGTTTATATGTCTGATTGATGAGCTTGGAATTATACATGGTAGTTGACTAATTTATTATGATATTTAAAGTACAAACCACTAGGCTAAAAATATGGTGTTCTATGCTAAGACATAGGACATATATCTGAAGTAATAATTTATCTTGAATATTCTAAAAGATAGAGTGTTGGAATTATAGAGTATTTTTTCAATCCAATTCTCAGATGTTATAGTCACTAAGTTATTCAACAAGGAGAGTATTGGGAAAATTTGTCCCTCAGTTGGACTTGGTTAAACAAAATGAAATGTTAGATCATTTCATGAAGTGAAAATTGAAGTTTTTAAATTACTAAAGTATAGGATAATGTCATTTAATTCTATAAAAAAGTCTTCAATTGGGTGATTATGGGAATTATTAAGCCTTATTCAAGTACTAGTGTAATTTGACCAGAAGAAACTATTGAACATGATTTATTGCAATGAATATTGTAACAAAAGATTATAATTATCTGTGATGGGTTTGTCTTGATGGTATTATGGATGTTCTAGATAGAAGAAACCATATTTTTTTGGATGAAAAATTCATGGTGGTGTCATTACCATATGATGGTTAATTTAATGATACTAAACACCATGTTATGTTGGTGTGATTTAAAGTTCCATAGTTTTCACCTTCTATAGGTTTCTAGTCACATTAGTTAGAGTTACTAGATATCGATCGTAACTATTGGGAATAGATGGACCATGAAAATGTAAGTGGGAAGTTCAATTGATTGATCAATTGGGGACAACTATATAAGTTTTTTAGACCACATGATGAGGTATAGTGTGATAATTATATTTTTAGTAATCAACATGGTTATCTAGACCTAGGTGATTCTAGACACTATAATCTTTTTAATGAAATGAATTTTTTTAATGTTTCTCCCATGAAAATATGACTAAAATTATAAACCATGTAAATATTTTTATGATTTTACAAGTATTTCATTTCATTTTATGTTTTATTAAATGATTTTTTATCAGATGAGAGTGAAATTTCTTGAGTTAGTTTATTTTTTATGTTTATAATGGTGAAAGATTTTTCTAACTTGTTCTAGTATACTAAAGTCTCGATATTTCCATACACAATAGGATTCCACATTTCTAATTCTAGTGATATGTCATTGAGTAATTGAAGCGGGTGTAGGATTCTCAACACCATCATCAATATTCCTTTATCTTAATGTGGTTTATAATTAGACACAAATCCTTTGTTCACAATAATAGATATATTAATGGCCATACCCAATATATATTTATGGTGGATCATTATAATTAAATTATTAACATAATAAGTATCATGTATCTCTTAGTATTATTATATTAAATAATATTTATTAATTTTTTTCTCTCAGAATTGCTACAGAATTATCTTAAATATATAAAATAAACATTTTGATTGATGTAAAAGTGATAAATGCACAATTTTATTCACATTTTGAGGGAGATATATAAAAACCTAATATGATGAAATTTAGAGATTGTTGGCGCCAAAATATTGGATGCAATAGGAAGAAGGAAAAGAAGCTTTCACGCTGCCTTGCGAAGCCCCGACGCAGCGTTCCCCCGAGGAACACGGCCGCCGCGATGCAGAGGAGGCAGTAATGCTCCCTGAACGCCCTAACGTTCGTGAGACCACCGCGAAGCAGAGGAGGTGGTAATGCTTTGTGAATTCCCTGATGTTCGCGAGACCGCCATGAAGCACCGGAGAAGGTAACGCTCCATGAGCCCCTTGACGTTTGCGAGCCCACCGTGAAGCACCACAGCCCCCTTGACGCCACATGAGCTCTGCTTCACGGCGCCACCTTGCCTATAAATACTGGGCTCCCCCTGACTCCAGGGGACGGACGATCCGACCTTTCGGCTTCTCAACTCCCGAATCATAAAGCACCCTTCGCCCCAGGAATCATGAGCTCCGCAAGGTATTTTTTCTTCGCGAGATGCCTTCACCTAGTCTCGTTTTGAGCCCCTCTTTTGGGAGGGATGCCCTTCACGAAGCCTAAGGGAATTCGTTAAGGAAGGGTATTCCCAAGGGAACCCGGGTAGCCACAGAGCATTTACACTTCGTGAAACACCCATCCTGTACTAGTGATCCACATGCCAAGGCAGGGTCGTTGTACAACGCGAAGCACACTGCTTCACAACACCACGCTTCACGAGGCACCTCTGCTTCGTGAGGCCATGCTCTGCGAATACTATTCCACTTCTCGAAGCACCTCCCATTCATACCCCTACCCCATGCTAAGGCCAAGGCACTCCACTTTTCAAATCACACCCCTTTTCTTGGCAATTCCTCTTCCCGTGCGACCCTCCAGGTTTGTACGATGTGATTTAAAAGTCCCATGGACAACACCACTCGTAGATTTTCTTCTCCTAGTGATTCTTCGCATAGGCACGCTAACAGCTACTGCTTCTTCGCATAGCCACGCTAACATGTAACCCTCGATGGTTCGCTCTGTGACCCCCCTTGACTACAGCTTTGCCGGTACCTTCCATCCCCCAAGGTGCAGAGGGTACCAATTTTGTAAGTCCTAGGGGTGTGGAGTAAACCCACCTCGTCCGAGCTGCATGACGTTAAACTTCCAAGCACCTCTTCCTCAACACATGATGCTAAACTATGATCTGACCATGTGCCTCGCATGCAGGGTCCCCCTGGCTCGGACATTCATTACGCCCACAGGTCTCCACAGATATGGGATCACCCCTCCACAGGGGATGATATCCGCCTTATCGGAGTAGCGTATGTCCACGTGAGAAGGGGCACCACCTTGGCGTAAGCCCCTAGCCCCTCTTGCGGAAGGTAGCACCCGTGCACCTCCATACTTCCCCACTGCCAATTATAGTGGAGGGCGTGATAGGGAACGAGTCCCCTTCCATATTTGGTCCCAGATCCCTCTCACACTTCGATTTGCTGCACTTTGGGCCTCCACCCCAGAGTAAGTCCCAACACCATGGTCCACCTAACACGTAAGCCCCTCTTCACTTCTCACGGACGCACCCTTCGCGACGTGATCGTCATGTCTCTACTGCCTCTTGTTTCTCACCCCGAGCATGAATCACGTGGGCTTAGAGTAAGCATTGGCCGTGACAATGCCCTGTCCATCATGAAGTTAATCTGTATGCCCCCATCCAGTATGACGTTAAACTCTATGATGTCCTGCATGACATTAAACTGCACATCCATTTGAACTACAAGGTCTTTGATCCATCTCAAGGCATGGTACGTAGGAAGCCTCCATGAGGTTCAAGCCCATCACCCATCATTTATTCACGTCAGGTTCCACCCTCATCCAGAATGACGTTAAACTACATTCTAGTCCGACGGTAAGACATTGTGACCAACCTGAACTATGAGGACTTTGATACATGTTAAGGCATCGTACGTAGGAAGACTCACGAGGTTCATGTCCACCACCAGTGGACCCATGGGTTCACCTTCACATCGGTTCACTGACGACACCCATCGGGTCCAGGTCCATCTCCACACCGGTTCACCGGCACCATCCCGAACTACGCGGACACTGATTCCTTGCCACGGGGATACGTAGGAGGTCTCTTCGATGCTCAAGACCAGCTTCACTGTCGCCCTTGTGATTGTTCCATTTCATCCCCCTCCACTTCATTCATCCATCTATCATCCATCCTGACTCTCACCCAGGCCGCCACATCCCAGTGAGATCATGCCACTCCACTCCACTCTACAGCATCCGGGAAGCCCCCATAGGCTGACCCCAATATCGGCATCCCTTCAAGGGGGATTCCTCAATCTGATCCAGTCCAGCTAGTGTTCTGATCAGGCCAATCCATCTCCTCTTGATGTTAAACTCACGGAATACCCTATGTTAAACATAGGAAGAATAGGAAAACCTCAGATACATGCCTATGGAATATGATTCCCCGCGCTCGATGTGGGATTCCTCGGGCTTACATGCCCTCTAGAAGCCCTATAATAAGATAAAAAAGATAGAAATTCCAATTCCACAGCATCCAGACACGTTACTGATGCCTCGACGTGACCACTCCCCCAACTGAAAGTTGCTGCCCTGACCAGACCCTTTGGAATGTCCTGATAGAAGCAGTGTAATTATCTGGTGTCCATGGAAACATGGCACTGGGAAGAGTTTCACAAACAATGTATGAAATCTATGAGGGAGACCTGGACTAGGTGATGAGTTCTGAGGAGGAATCCACGGAAGGACGAACCGACATCCCATCATCCCGGGTTCGATCAAGGAACAGACGTCCCTGAATAAGGAGCGAATGGTGCCCACCTTTGGAAAGCGGGTATGCGGGGAAACACAAAGAAAGCTGCGCCTCTCACGCCCTAGCGGACGGACGCGCTTACCCTGGCGAATGCATTGGAAACAGAAATGGTGAACCCCACGTGAAGCTCTTCTCCTCAATATAGAGATTAGTTGAATTCGAGACATCAGTAGATTGACGTGTCACTGGATCCAGATATCCGGTGTTGGGTCCTGCTAAGAAAATAGAGGGCCTGGCGTGAAACTCACCAGAAGTTGGGGTAGTAGAACGTGGGGCATTCCATTCTGTAACGGGTTGGGGTGGATTCCTCTCACCAACCACGGATGATGGAATGACGCTGGGGCACTGGTTGTCGATCCTTTTCCTCGCAGTATTGACGAGTTGATCTCCCTGCTTCCCAGGAACAAGGTTACTGCTATGAAGACACGACCACCACTCGCTCGCCTACGCAGGGGCGGGGGAAATACCAGCACAGCCGCTCCGCATGGCTCTACTGCCGTCACGACGACCTCTACATCCGTGAATACAGGACTCCCACGTCCCCTCTCCCCGTCAGAGATCATCCAATAAAGGGTGATCAACAACCTTATATGTAGGTATGAGGAGGAAGGGGTCATCCCAACTCAGGATATGGCCCGCCTGGACCTGGAGGCATCCAGGCCTCGCCGTCAACGCCGCCCTCAAAGGCTGCGCAGGGAGCCCATGCTTCCGACCCCAACGTTCAATCGTTTCGGGAGCCTGTCCCTAGAACGCCTCGATGACTCCTCACATTACGCTAATGAGGTGGGTGATTTCTAGCACGGCCTGGTCAGAGTCTCAACTCAAGGACTCCAGGAAATAGCCCCCATCCGGCCGCGTCAGTGCTGCCGTCCGGCTTCACCAGAAGAGCAGGTAGGCTATGCCCCTTCACCACCTGCACCAGATCGTCTGACCCGACATCAGCATTAGGGCTGAGCTAAGGACGCTCGTTAAGGGGCGTCGACATCAATAGCTACTGTGGCCCGAGCCATCTCCAACGTGCATCATGGAGTCCCTACACACACTGAGCAGGGGCACTCCTTCACTCGACCAGGACTGAGGCCCCAACCCCCCCATGGGCAGGATGGGTTGGCTCTCGGGGTTACAGGCCTTAGTGGTGATCGCCTCAAACCAATTCATGGTGGTTTCACCCCGTATGAAGGGCCTCCCCGTACCACCATTCCACAGATCGTGGGCCTTCCCCTTTCCGAAGCTCGTCATGGAGGTATGCCTCGTGCTAGCCCCATCACAAATGAAGACCTGCCTCGTGGCAATGACCCTCGGCACGGAAGCCTCTCTCGTGCCCACTACACGGGGAACGAAGTTCCTCCTCCTTTCCCCGACCGTCGATGTGATGGTATTACCCATCCGGTACCTCTCCAACATGGGGGTCTTCCCTACATCCTCTCTGGAACTGGAGAAGGTCCTCCTCACCCCGGCAGTCCGAGGGGTGAATGTCAGCCTCGCTCCACTTGCACCAAGCATGTAGGTCCTCCTCATGCTCCCGTCGGTTCCAACAGGGGTTTCACCCACATGGGTGCTATCCATGGAGGTCCTCCCCATGGTCCTGCCGGTTCCAACAGGGGTTCCACCCACATGGGTGCTGTCCAGGGAGGCCCTCCCCATGCTCTTGTCGGTTCCAACAGGGGTTCCTCCCACATGGGTGCTGTCTATGGATATCCTCCCCATGTACCCTTCGATATTTTCCCTAGTGCCCCTCGCACCCCGACTATCTCAAGCTGGATTCCTCTCCGCCATTACGTCAACGCCGCTCCGAGACTACATGTCAAGAATCAAACTTGTCCCGAAGATCCATCTAGGGGTAGGAGAGCGGGTTGTCGCCGCCACAAGAAGAGTCCTGGGAAGGCCCGAGTGGAAGTTGAACCAGCCCGATTCTCATATTCTGAAGCAGAGTGCAACTCAGCCATGGAAAATTCTCCCCGATCCTCTGTGTCAAGGACTGGGGTAGGAACAAGGCACGTTAGTCTCATTCTTCCAGAATGAGAAGTCCATCGGATTCCCGCCTCTCTCCATAGGTACAGCCAGGAGGAGGAAATTGTGGAATACCCACGGGTTCTGACTGTGAAATCACCACCGTAGTAACCAGAAGCACCCTCTACCTCTACCAGAGATCATAGAGATCTATTTTGGGGGACAAAGGTGGTAGAGAAATGGCGTGACCCTTTTCCGGTGACCGCAATTCCTGCGCCAGAAGCTGTGGCTATCAACCCGTCGTATTGTGACATTGTAGTCATGTTACCTCACTCTTCAGAGGACGGCCTGGAATTCGGTGGCTAGTCAGCCCGTTCTCCTTATTCTTCTCCGCCCAGTTTACTATCCTAGTTGCCCCCCTTAGTACCTCTAGCGGTCCCTCTCCAGTTGATGAGTGGGAAAATATGGGGCCATACCCTAAGTCTGAGCCCAGGAGCTTCTAGAACATTCTCACAGCGGATAACTTCCTGGAGAAGTTCTGGCCGGTGGTAGTGCCGAACATTTATGCGTCGGAGTCCCTTACCCTAGAGGAAGTAGGGTGCTTCCGCCAAACCCTATGGGTGACACACTTCCGCCTTTGTTATGAGCGGGTAGTGTACCCCAGGAGCCGAGAGCACTTTGAGGAAATCGGCGAGCAATGCCGCCTGATCGATTTTGCCGCACTCCTTGTGGCCCAGTGCCCAGAGTCACCAAGCCACCAGAGTGACCTTCAATGAAAATGCATTCAGAGTTTCAATGTACTCCACAGAATCATCAGGGAAGCTACCCCCTTGTGCATGTCAGTGGTTGGGGACAGTATTCCACCATCCTCTTCAGTCCTATCTGGCGGAAGCTCAATTCGTTAGGAAACATTGAGGAAATGCCCCTAAGGAGGGTCGCGGTCCACATGGCTGACGTAGTGGACAAAGCGGACGAGCTTGAATTTATCGATGGGGACTTACCCCCTGAGGGTGTACCACCCCTGCTGGACCCATCAGGGAGGGTTTCCAGTCAGTAGAGGAGCCTTCTAGTCCTCCTTGTACTTACCGAGTCGCTAGTACATAGTCGAAATGCCGGTAAGGGTAAGGAGAATGTCGGAACTGTCAAGCACTATGACATGTCCACCTCAATACAGAAGACGGACGAAGACCCCGAGAAGGTCGCGTTGCACCAGCAGCTTGCTGAGCAGAAGAGGCTGGTTGATGAACTCATGGCCGAGCGTGCTGCAGAGCGGCAACCCAACTATGGTAATCCCAAGCCAGGGTAGCAGGGTCAGGAACAATTTCCCCCCGGTGAGATGCCTCCGGGCAACCCCAATCACGCTACTTCCGCAGACATGAAAAAATCCAGGACTCACGGCAAGAGGGCGTGATACATCTCGCCAAACCCTCCTGAACGATGGGGAAATCTGAGGAATCCATCTCGGGTTCCCCCAGCTGCCCCACAGGCCGTTCCTCCAGTTACTCCACGAGATGCTGAAGCCATATTCTGTGTCGAAGAACCCGGAAATGCACATGTGATTAGGAATCTCTGTCAAGATAGCTACCCCCACCCGGATGATCTTATAGCAGCACCCATCACCCACCTCAAAGCATTGGAAACACAGCAGGTGGTAGTCCCACTGGATGGAAAGCCATATCCCGCGTGGGTGGATGATATGCCCGCACCCCCAGGATTTGGTAACCCCACTTTATCACCCTCCAACGGGATAGGGGACCCACCACAACACTTGGCCAACTTTTATTCCAGGTGTGGCCCCATTCTGGGTACCCTAGCCCAGCAAGAAGCCGCCAAGCTCCGATGTTTCATGCAAACATTGGAGGGCCCCAAATTCTTCTAGTACAACCAGCTCCCTATCGGATCGGTGACCGGCTGGGAGGATCTCCACCGGCAGTTCCTATACCAGTTCAGCTCCACCAAGCGAAAGACCAGCATCACATACCTCTTCAAGTGCAAACAATGTCCTAATGAGCGAGTCACTAATTTCGTCGCCCGGTTGAAAGGGCTTACATACTCTTTCGACATTCCACTGACATAGGAGCAATTACTGATGATGTGTGTAGGGAATATTAAAACGGAGTTGGTTCCTTCATTAATCACCCATAACTACCCTGGATGGTTCCAGGATTTCTCAGATAAGGATCAGCGCCATGAGGAAGTTCTGCAACAGGCTAGTCAGGCACATATGCTTCCCCTATGATCCCATACAGGAGTTTTTCCAGAGCCGAACCCGCCAAAATGGCCAAAATTGAAGCCCCTAGGCAGCTAGAATTACTGCCAGCGGCACCGTCCCCACAACCCTGTAGAGGTCCTCCACCTCAAGCCTAGGCTCCTGCCCAGCAGAGACCGCCTCAGAATCAACATGTCCCCCCGCGAAATGTGCCACCACCTCCTAAGAAAGACTATCAGGCACCACCTCCTCGGCATGCCCCTCTGGCCCCTCATCAGGGCCAGGCCCCTAGGCCCCCCTATCCCGAAAGAAGGCACCAGACTTACTCGTTCAACGAGAATCAAGTCCATGGATACTTCTGAAATGCTCTAGAGTATGGGATTGTGCACTTACAGAAGTGCAGAAGGCCGAAAGAGGTGAATCTCACCGATCACCCCAACTACTATCTCTATCATCAGATTCTGGGGCACAACCTCAAACAATGCTATGTGTTTAAAGACTAGATTCTAGACAAGGTTGAAAACAACATATTAAGGTTGGGCCCATCCCCGACACAAGTAGCGGGTGTCTTCGTAAGGTCAGAGATCGGTAGCGATAGTGAAGGTGAGTGGCAACAGGTTTCCAGCCGTGGGTCCCAATAATACGATGACTGGATGGCTCGAAAAACCATTGCTCGTGCCCATGGTATCATTCGGGCATGCCTGAATCATCCAGAGCCTTTGGAGGAAGTAGCCAGTACCTCTGCATCATCATCATGGCCGAACTCTTCCCAAAAGGTAAAGCAGCGACGACGCAAGAAGAAGCATTGCACTCCACCACTATCATCGTCATCTCGCACTATTGGGGACTTTATGCCCCCGGAAATGGGGATTCCTCCCAGAATCCGCCTAGTGGTGGACGATTTGTTGATCGACAGCCAGGGGTACGCTTCAGTTAACACTGTGGAGCTGGTAAATCCCGATATGGCTCCCGATGAGGGGGAACGCTAGGCGAACCTCCCCACCGTCCCCAGCCGACGTCAACGTCAGTGGAACCACAACCACACAGGACATAGAGGCACATCAGCGGGCGATTTCAGTCAGGCCATGCATGCTACTGAAACAAGACAGTAGGCTCAGTGCAGCGCTCAGCACGCGCAACCTCATCTGATGCCCTTAGATCAACCTCCACCGCCATTTGTGTTACTAGATCAGGCAGAGCTGCCTTGTCTGTATCGCAGTCAGTTTTTCCCGGCTACAGGCCAATCTCTGTTGAATGATTATAATACGGAGGCTACTCTCCAGGCTTCAACTAGTAG
Source organism: Viscum album (assembly GCA_963277665.1). Taxonomy (NCBI): domain Eukaryota; kingdom Viridiplantae; phylum Streptophyta; class Magnoliopsida; order Santalales; family Viscaceae; genus Viscum; species Viscum album. The sequence goes on from OY728135.1 coordinate 1,409,494,391, forward strand.
GCAGCGGGATGTACCCAGTACTAGCCAGCCTCCGGTTCAATCGGCAGGACCCGCTATGCCTCCAACTGCAGAACAACCTCGTGGAAGCAGACACTCTCTTTTGGCACGAAAGTATGATGTCCTGAAGCACCTGGCCGGGATTCCAGCAAGGCTTTCTATCCTTGAGGCCCTTCGCCTATCGTTTGAAATGCGCGAAGCACTTTCCGAGGCCCTAAAGAGCCCCCTTCAGTTTGAGATGGAGGTAGCAGTTGTGGAAGCCTTCCACGCTGAGGTAATTGAGAATGCCAAATTCTAGGCAGTTATCTCGTTCTCCAGTGAAGATAAAGACCCTCCCATACAGGGGCATATTCTCCCACTGTACGTCACTGGCCAGTTCAATGGCATGGAAGTCCGTCGCTGCCTCGTTTACATGGGTTCTAGGATCATCTTAATCCTGACTCGGACACTGTGAAAGCTGGGTCTGTCTGAAGATGATTTAACTCCCTCCATGTCACAAAACAGCCCAAGTCGACCCTGAACCGGTCACCCAGGACAGCCCACGACAAGTCCTGAGAGGCGTTCCCGGTCCTCCCGGGATGGTGACAAGCACCAAGGGCATCAATAGAGTAAAAAAGGTAATGATTTCACCCATATATAAACAATCAAAAAAACAGCTGAAATAAACGAACAACCCAAAATGAATTTATATAAAAATTGAACTAAAAATTATTTGTACAAGAAACCAAAAGTAGAACAAAACCAACAACTCAACTGAACAATCCCAATGACCAAATAACTCCATGTGACACTTCTAGTCACTCTCCAATACAATGATCAAATGCATCCCATGATGATCGAACTAAAGATGAAACCTACATAATGGCTAGAAAAAGAAGAAGACTATAGGCGTGAGTATTAAAACTCAGTAGGTTAGCCCGATATTCTCTTCCCAATGCACATTACTTTAAAATAAAAGAAACTTCAATTTATAATTTTAATTTCCATATATTTAGGTATGGTTTTCAAATGAGGTTCCATGCTATAATAATTATCAGACAAAAACATGCATGTTTAATAAACAAAAATGCAAGTAACAATTTTTTCAAAGAGGTGAAACTTCAAAATGAAAATAGTTTTCAAGAGGGTTGATTTAATGAATTTTAAATTATTAATAAATAACACATACTAATGAATTTACCAACAAAACACACCGTATTCTGACAGTGAGTACAAAATAGCCAATGAACACTAGTCATGGGAACACCCATAGGAACTAGTTTGTTGTGAGCCCCTGGTACCTCGTATCTCGGTGAAAGTAACCATAATAAATATCCATTCTCATGCATGAGCCACTAGTAGGGAACATTCCCATAACATAGTGGTCCCCAATCATCATAATCATCATAGTTTAGTTAGTGTTGTCATCGTCAAACTTGCTATGTGAAACAGAGGCCAACCCCCACAGAATCACTAGCATTCTAATACACGTTCTTCCACCTAGATACCCAGGATTCCCTTTAGTGCTCAATCAAGTTACACATATTATAAAATACACATTTCACATCCACATTACATTCCCAAACCATAAAAACATAGACAAAACATAATCTTTCTTTACATTTCTTACAAGAATCAACAAACTCCTAAATATTTTGGTAAAACAATTTCATGAAGTGTATTGAAGCTTTGCACATAAAACTCATTCAAAAACACTCTTTCAATTATAAAAAACATCAAAACCAAACCAAATAATATTTTTCAGACCTAGAAACATTTAATAAAATCATTTAATGGACCATAAAACAATCCCAATTGCACAACTTGGTATACACAAGTAAAACACTCCTTCATTTCTAGGAAATTACAAACAGACCTTTAAACATTTTCTCAAAAATAATGTTTGATGAAGGTATTCATTTTAATTTTATTAAGGATGTGTATAAGCACCATTTACAGAAACAAACCACCTTCATAAATCTCTTATAATACTAATGATACATATTCAAAACACAACCATTTTCATAAAGATGTGAAATGGTCCATTTTTGGGAAACTCAGGCCAAAATATGTTGTAAACCAAAAACCCACTTGTTTGTAAAAACAAATCCAAATTGGAAATCCATATAAGGACCCAAAAATAACATTTATCATTCTTCCCATTCCTTTATAAATCCAAACAAATAACCTTTAAATCACACATCACACATAAAAGCCAACCGGGCAATTTACTGAACACATGTCATGCCCTTTTTGAACAAAACAATTTATTTTAAGTACGTGAAAAGGAATAAAACACCAATTTAATGTCATATTTTCATTCAAGATACTGTAAAATGTTAAAAATACCATAAACCAGATTATAAACCTCAGAAAATATTTGCAAAAGATAACAGAACATTTAAACAAACACTTGTTGAGCACTTTCATGAAGAAACAACACTACCTTTCACAAAACAATGATTAAACAACCACTTTGCACACCAAGAAAATTATCCAAAGGATTAAAAACAATAAAAAACATTTATATTAGTTTAGGAGATTATTAAAATGATGAAACATTAATGATAAAGGCATGAGCAAGGGATATCCTACCTCAAATCCTTGGCGTAATTGAAACGCACACCCGAAATCACCCGCCACTGGTTTATAAACCCTAAAACTATAAATACCAGACCTAAAAAAACATAAACCCCATAAAAAACATGTTATAAAAAAACCCTAGGTCGAACAATACTAGGGGACAATATAAATCCAAACAATAATGAAAGGAGGGGGAAGATGAAGGAGAAAGGAGAAGGAATCTCACCTTTCACCCTAGAAAACTCTTCATCTTCCATTAGATTTGCAACCCTATAGAGAAGGGAATGGATTGAAACTTCTTGGAGACACTACTAAGGTCAGGAAGAACCAGGGAAGGAATATTGGTGTCCCAAAGAGTATGAATTGATTGATTTATGAATGATACAATTTACCTTTTCAATTCTGAACGATTTGAGGTATACTGAGAATTTTCACCCAAATCCTAGACCCATATGAGCTCAAAATAGGTAAAATATATTATCAGGGTTAGGATAGGGTTATTGAATTATAGGGGGAGGTGGAATCACCGAAAAATATTAAAAAATTAAAATGATATAAAAGAAATTAATTAATTTGTTTTAAAACAGTAAATGGGCCCATGGGCTGGCCCAATACCTAAAAAAGTAACCCAAATTCACCCTGGTTATGAATTTATAATGGGTCCAAAAGGATAAATAAGTTTTAATATATCAGTATAAGACAATTGGGAAGTAGAATGGGTGAAGAAGGATGAAAAAAAAGATTTATAAAAGAAACAAATTTGGTTTTTAAAACTGGGAATGGGCTCACAGTTGGCCCAAATCATTAAGTAATCACTCTTTCGTCAAAAACTACTAAACAAACAACGGGGATCCCAAATTAGGGTGGTTAGAAATATATGAAACTTCAAAACTTATGATTCAACTCACCAAATACCCATGAAACAGATCATGATTTGAAATGGACCGGATCATTACAAAGACAAAAAAAAATAGTGTGTGACAATTCTACCCACCATTAAAGCTTTCCGCCCCCGGAAAGCCATAACGCTTTCCGGCTGAAAAAAAGACAACACTTAAGGATTACCAATCAAAATTATCCAGAATCTGAATAAAAATAAATATCATCAACCATCAATGGATTTTAATCATATAGCTCAAAAAAACACACTACTCACAACCACTTCTGGAAAATCATTGGAAAAATCAAGCCACCACCTCCACAACCAAGCCAAGAACCCGATTTTTGGGCCTTCTCCAAATGAACCCAACCATCACCCAAACGAAATAGAACTCACAAAAACCAAATATTATATGGTATTATAGAATGGACTCACCTCCATTAAGAAAAAACTAGCACTAGATATGTTCATAGGATGATAATCGATGAGACCCATGGTGGGTCTCCCAACCATTAGAAACCAACTAGCAACGAACAGACAAGAATTGAACATTAGCGAGAATTGGGCCTCACCCACACAAGGACAAAAAAAATCTCATACAAAAACCTAAAATACTAAGTTAATTGGGTTACAACATGGACATCTATACAACCCACTTACGAATAGAGGGCACAAGAACTGGGCTAAGACTTTCAGCACGGATCTGGACCCCCACCACTCGGGAAGGGGAGGGAAGGGGGTCCAATAATTTGGCCACTAAAACCACAAAAGAAACAAAGAAACTACCCAAAACTATCCACATACTAATAGGTAACACCAAGACCACACCCGATTTTCACAAGAGGACTACACAAAGACATTGATCGAAAATCCACATCCATTAAGGCATACCCCTAGACATTGTGTGAGGGGTTAAGTCCACCACGCTTGTTGTGAAAAAGTGAAATTCACATAAATGAGGAACCAAAACATTGAAATAGAATCTAACTTAGAAAAAAAGATAAGGTATGATCCTAATCGAGCACTCCACACCTCTGTCGATTTCCTGACTGCGTGAAAAGCATCACTCCGAGGCCTATGGCTGGAGCCCTGATTCTGGAAGCATTTGTTGCACCGCAGTCAGGTGATAAAGGTAACACCATTAAAAAAACCTCACTTGACAACAAAAAAACCCTTCATAAAAATAGGAACTCATAGATACATATCATAATTTGACTCACTCCAAATGAGGGGTAGAATGGACATGGAATACGACGAAACAGATCAACATCACCGAACACAACTGCTCTGTCCAAAAGAATTATCACGACCTAGAAGCACTTTTAATAGATCCCAAACAGCTATCCATTCCAACAAACAGGTTTAGGAATCATCAAAATAGGTGGATTTGACATTTTAAATGAATCCTTAGGTTGATCAGTAGGAAATATTTCCAACAGAGAACTATCCATGGCCACATCACAACATCAAACACATCTTTAGAAACCCAATGAAAATCACTCCAAAACTGAGCTACCAACAAGATCTCATCTCAAGATACAACAATAGTATGAATTATAGATCAAAAGGAAGCTAACCAAATAAAAAACCCTTCTAAGACATAAAAAAATCAATCCACATAACAATTAGTTTTAAAAAAGGCCACAATTTTCCATCTCAAAACAATTTTGAAAAAACAAACAAACTTGGTGGGTTTCCACATTCACCAATGGTGTTTCATTAAGTCTCACCCACATGCACATTTCTATGCCACCCCAAGAACCCAACCACTATACCATATAGGCCATCATTCCAGATATAAATAAAACCATGCATGTGAGAACCCATGAAAACAGGAAAGGCTAAAACAAAACAACATCATTCCAAAAAAAAATACCTTCAAAAGTAACACCAACAACCATGTCAAAAAACCTTCTCATTTTTCAAAAAAAAAACACAATTAATTAAGAACCATTTTTCCTAAAAACCTACCCATTTTCATTTTTAAAAAAATTTTAAATAATCAAGCCACTCCAAACCACCCCTTCCCATTTTTTAAAAAAAAATTCAGCAAGGTATATTTTCATAATCTGAGGTCCATTGAGACCAATACCCTTTCTAGTAAAACACCAACCGATCAAAACCAATTTCCATAACTAATTAATCCGATTCAAAAAGAATTTGACATCCCAAAATACCCAATTTAAAACAAAGATCCATAATCACCTTAAAATGATTCACAATTTCAAAACATTTTATTTCAACAAACCACAAGTTTAGATTATGGATAACCCAATCCCTTTAAATCATTTCCACTTCCCTCCATTTTTTAAAAAAAAACACAACCTTCCAAAACCATTATTATATTTAATTTTTGAAACCCCCTTTTTCACTTTTCAAAATCTAATCCTTCCTTTAAAACCCATTTAAACAATTCTCACACAAGGGTTTTAAAAAAAAAATTCATAATTCAAGAAAGGTTGAAGAGCCCCAAAAAAAGGGAACTAGTGTCGGTGGGTGACTTGACCATATGGTTGGCGACCATATGCCAAACACAACACCAACACAAAGTTACTTATTAGGACCATACCCTAGCTCCACATGGCATGCCAGGCTCTGCGAGCTCACAGAGGCCATTAGTCAGACTCCCCTTGTCATATTCCAACACCAAACAATCAACAAGAAGAAAGGACACTAATAAAACCAGACTTCCCATGGAAACCTGAGTATTAGAACGATAAAGAGTTCATGACGCTCTTCTTGAACTTACCCCTAAAGTCCCAAAAATCATACTCAATCTACCCTAAAATCCCCAAAATAACAAGGGCATTCTAAAAAGAATGGTCTGCTAAGAGCCGACCTCCTTTGATACCATTTTGTCACGATCCAGCTCGAGTCGACCCTGAACCGGTCACCCAGGCCAGCCTGCGACAATTCCAGAGAGGCATTCCCGGTCCTCCCAGGATGGTGAAAAGCACCAAGGGAATCAATAGAGTACACAAGGGAACGATTTCGCCCATATATAAACAATCAAACAAACATAAGAAATAAATGGACAGCCCAAAATGAATTTATATAAAAATTGAACTAAATATTATTTGTGCAAGAAAATAAAAGTAGAACAAAACCAACAACTCAACTTAGCAATCCCAATGACCAAATAACTCCATGTGAAACTTCTGGTAACTCTCCAACACAATGATCAAATTTTGCCCATGGTGATCGAACTAAAGATGAAACCTCCACAAGGGCTAAAAAAAGAAGAAGACTATAGGCGTGAATATTAAAACTCAGTAGGTTAGTCCGATATTCTATTCCCAATGCACCTTCCTTTAAAATAAAAGAAACATAAATTTATAATTTTATATTCAAGATATGAAATTATGGTTTTCAAATGAGGTTCCATGCTATAATAATTATTAGACAAAAATATGCATGTTTAATAAACAAAAAGGCAAGTAACAATTTCTTCAATGACGCGCAACTTCAAAATGAAAATAGTTTTCAAGAGGGATGCTTTAAAGAATTTTAACATTTAAATAAATAACACATACTAATGAATTTAAAAACCAAACAAACCGTATGCTGATGGTGAGTACAAAATAGCCAATGATCACTAGTCACGGGAACACCCCTAGGCACTAGTTAGTTGTGAGAGCCCCAGGTACCTCGTATCTCGGTGAAAGTAACCATAATAAATATTCGTTCTCGTGCACGATACTCTACTAGGGAACATACCCATAACCTAGTGGTCCCAATTCATCATCATAATCATAGTTTAGTTAGTGTTGTCATCGTCAAACTTTCTACATGAAACAGAGGCCAACCCCCACTGAATCACTAGCATACTAGTACACGTCCGCCCACCTAGATACCTGGGATTTCCTTTAGTGCTCAATAAAGTTACAAAAATTATCAAATACACATTTCAAATCCACATTCCATTCAAAAACCATAAAAACACAAACATCCCATATTATTTCCTCACATTTCTTACACGAATCAACAAACTACTAAATATTTTGGTAAAACAATTTCATGAAGTGTATTGAGGCTTTGCATATAAAACTCATTCAAAAACACTCTTTAAATTATAAACACACATAAAAACCAAAACAAATAATATTTGGAAGCCCTATAACATTTAATAAAATCATTTAATGGACCATAAAACAATCCCAATTGCACATCTAGGTATATACAAGTAAAACACTCCTTCATTTCTAGGAAATGCCAAATGGGCCTTTAAACATTTTCTCAAAACTAACGTTTGACGAAGTTATGCATTTTAATTTTATTAAGGATGTGTATAAACACAATTTACATCATAAAAAAACATTCATAAATCTCATATAATACTCAGGTTACATATTCAAAACACAACATTTTTCATAAAGATTTGAAACGATCCATTTTGGGGAAACTCGGGCCAAAATATGTTGTAAACCAAAAACCAACTTGTTTGTAAAAACAAATACAAATTGTAAATCCATATAATGACCCAAAAATACCATTTATAATTCTTATAATTCCTTTATAAATCCAAACAAATAACTTTTAAACCACACATCTCACATAAAAGCCAACCAGGAAATTTACAGAACACATGTCATGCCCTTTTTAAACAAAATAATTTATTTTAAGTACGTGAAAAGGAATAAAACAACAATTGAATGTCATATTTTCATTAAAGATATTGTAACATGTTAAAAATACCATAAAATATATTATAAACCTCACAAAATATTTTCAAAAGATAACGGAACATTTAAACAAACACTTGTTGAGCACTTTCATGAAAAAACAACACTACCTTTCACAAAATAATGATTAAACAACCACTTTTCACACCAAGAAAATTATACAAAGGATTAAAAACAGTAATAAACATTTATATCAGTTTAGGATAATATTAAAAGGATGAAACTTTAATGATAAAGGCATGTGCAAGGGATATCCTACCTCAAATCCTTGGCGTAATTGAAACACACACCCGAAATAACCCACCACGGGATTATAAACTCTAAAACTATAAATACCAGACCTAAAAAAATAGAAACCCCGTTAAAAAAACATGTTATAACAAAACCATAGGTCGATCAATACTAGGGGAAAATATAAATCCAAGAAATAATGAGAGGAGGGGGAAGAGGAAGGAGAAAGGAGAAGGAATCTCACCTTTCACCATAGAAAACTCTTCATCTTCCAATAGATATGCAACCCTATAGAGAAGGGAATGGCTTGAAACTTTTTGGAGACACTAATAAGGTCTAGAAGAATTAGAAAAAGAATATTGGTGTCCCATAGAGTACTAATTGATTGATTTATTAATGATACAATTTACCTTGTCAATTCTGGATGATTTGAGGTATCCTGAGAATTTTCTCCCTAATCCGAGACCCATATGAGCTCAAAAGAGGTAAAATCGATTTTGAGGGTTAGGATAGGGTTATTGGATTTGAGGAGGAAATGTAATCACCGAAAAATATTAAAAAAATAAAAATGATATAAAAGAAACAAATTATTATTTTTAAAACAGGAAATAGGCCCATGGGTTGGCCCAATACCTAAATAAGTAACCCAAATTCACCCTGCTTATGAATTTATAATGGGTCCAAAAGGATAAATTAGTTTTAATATATCAGTATAGGACAAGTGGAAAGTTGAATGGGTGAAAAATTATGATAAAAAAAAGATTTATAAAAGAAACAAATTCGGTTTTTAAAACTGGGAATGGGCTCACGGTTGGCCCAAATCCTGAAGTAACCGCTCTTTCTTCAAAAACTACTAAACAAACAATACGGATCCCAAATTAGGGTGGTTAGACATATATGAAACTTCAAAAATCAGGATTTATATCACTAAATACCCATGAAAAGGATTGGGATTTCCAATGGACCAGATCAATACAAAGACAAAAAAACAGTGTGTGACACTCCGACCTCAGAATCCAGGGATACAACAGGACCAAGCAATCCCCAATCGGTATGATCTGCCTGAAGACCTAGTTCAGTGGCATAATTTCCAGCACTGAGTTCATGGTTGCCTCTCAGGAAACCGCCTACAACGCATTTATGGGAAGACCATGGCTCCATCTACACGCAGCGGTCCCTTTGTCGTTTCACCAATGTCTCAAATACTCCCTCCATGGTCGTGTAGGCGTGCTCCAAGGAGATGCATCCCCTTTAGCCTCTTGTGAAGCCTGCTATCTAGATGGAGACTATTATAAGAGAAAGGAGATGAAAATCCTAGCAAGTGAGGATGAACTCACCCCTATAACAAGTGATCCCTGGGCAGGCCTGTATGACGCCTACATCTTCCCAATCCATCGATTGGAGGCCACGACCCCCGACATGGGGCGGTGTTATGTTGTTTCATGTACGAAAGGAAGGCATGTTCCCATATCCAAGCGACGGCATAAAATCACCTCGTACTCCTACACCAACCAGGATCAAGTGATCCCAGAACCTCCTACCCCTGTGTGGTATCGGAATGTCAGTCTTATAACAATGGTGGTACATCATACGTGTCTCTTCCACTGGGCTGGAATCAACCAACTTAGGCCAATGTGTTACCTCTACTTTGATGTCATCAAATGTGGCCACTTAGGCCAAAGGACAGATGAGATAGGATTGACTGCGTTCATTGCTATTGTCTCAGTGGAAAATGGGTCTCCTGATATGATGACCACCACCGCCCATGTCGGCACCAGCTGCCCGTCAGGGTTTGATAGCTCAGAAGCAACTCCCCTTGCGGGAAATACCTCCATGGGTGGAGAGGAAGATCTGGAAGATTCCCCCTTTCTTTGAGGAAGGCGTCTCTACCACGGTTGATGAACTGGTATAGGTGAACCTTGGTAGTGAGGTATACCCAAGACCCACATTGATCAGTGCAACCATGTCCCCCAAGGAGCAGCAGCGGTACGTAGACTTTCTCAAACAACACCTTGATGTGTTTTCCTGGAGTTACAGTGAGATTCCAGGACTAGATCCTCACGTAGTCGTTCACTGCCTGGGCCTCCCGTCAAACCATCATGTGTTTAAGCAGTCTCCCAGAAAGATGCACCCTTCTCACAGTGCCATGGTTAAGGCCGTAGTTAACAAGCTTATCAAATCCAACTTCATCAAGGAAGTCCAGTACACCAAGTGGCTTACCAACATTATGCTAGTCAGGAAGAATAAGGACAGATCAGAGTCTGCATCGACTTCCGCGATCTCAATATCCACTGCCCAAAGGATGACTTTCCCCTCCCGGTGACCGAGTTATTGATCGATGCCATGGCTGGGTTACAAACCCTCACTTTTATTGATGGGTATTCCGGGTACAACCATATCCGGATAGCCTCCGAGGATGAGGAGTTCACTACCTTCGGGGCTCCCCAAGGTACCTTTTGTTACCAGGTTATGCCCTTCAGCCTGAAAAATGAAGGTACCACTTATCAGCAAGCCATGCATCGCATATTCAGGCCGATTCTCAGGACACTGGTGGAATGCTACATGGATGATCTAGTGCTCAAATCTCGCTTGCGTCATGACCATCTCAAAGACCATGAGAATGTATTCGGTTTTCCTCCATTCCCACCACCTGAAGATGAACCCATTGAAGTGTTCCTTCGGGGTCACCTCCTGGAAGTTTCTCGGCTTTGTTGTTAGATACCGGGGCATTGAGATCGACCTAGTAAAGATCAAGGCCATCATCCAAATGCCTCCCCTGAGTAATATTCGGGAACTTCGAGGACTCCAAGGCCACTTAGCCTATATATGCCGATTCATCACTGTAACACCCCAAGATTTCATAGTGTGTTATTCAATAACTTGCACTACACGCAACACTGAGTTCAATTACACCATGAATTACCCAAAAAAAAAGACATTAAAAGAGGTCATGAATAGTATTAACTAAATTTTAAACTTTATATAATCCTTATAATTTTAGAATCCATATTATGAGTTTCTTAGTCATAATGCAAGAACAGATTCATTTTCATCATTGCACTTTTATCAACTTTTGATAGTGAAACCTTTTTAAATACAATATTTTAAACTTTTTGACTAAATGGAGACATCAAAAAATTTAAAATGAAACATCCCAAGCTTCCATGGTACGCTTTCCTTTGAATAAAACAGTAGCGTGTGTTGTACGCAACTTCGAGTTCTAACACACCGTAACCAATCAAACTAGCTGTTATGAATAGTAATACCTAATTTTTGAAGTTATATATATTTTATATTTTAAAATGGACTTCATTTTTGGATTTGGAATATCAAATTTAGCCTAAGGTGAAATTTTGGGACTTTTCGGATAACTTTCATATTTTGATGAATAGTGAAAATTACTAAATTTTAATTAAAAACAACTTTTTTAATCAAAATAATTAATAGTGATAAATTATGAATTTGAGTGGTTTTAAAATATATTTAGAATATATTTTTACTATTTAATATAATGTTGGTCATTGGACATAATTTTACAATTAAACCGAACATAAACAAGTGTCAATCTTTTGATAGTTATTATCTCTTAAAAACACGCTTTTTGTTTTGACAGCGGGAATTAATTTTAAATTAATTTCTGCCACTTCTGTGTTTTGAATTTAGGAAAATGGATTCCATATTTGGAATCAGGATGTTCAAATTGTGTTAATAGGTAACTTTTATTTTTAGACATTTTGAATAATTACTGCGGTAAATATTTTATTTACCATGGTTAAGGGTAAATCCGGTAAATAAGGGTTAAAAAATAATATTATAATAATACTAAATTTCCCTAAAACGTGTCTTAAACCTATTGGTTGATACATGGTCGACCATGAGCATCTTTGGGTCTATTTTGGTACCCCATGGATCCACTTGTAAGTGATAATGACACTTTATTTTAATTTAGTTAAAATGAATACAAAAATGACACAAGCATATATCTTTTAGAACAACAATTGTTACATAGGGTTATATATGTTGGATTTTAGATTATAAATATTAATTAGAAATCTAAAAAGATTTACTACATAATTATATTTTATTTATAATTTTATACATTAAATAATTTATTTTATTTATGACACAATGATGATGCAGTAATTACTATAATAGTGAAAAATTAAAATAATTGATATTATAAATACCCAAAAAAATATAATATGAAACTTTTAATGAATTAAACTAATTTTCTAGGATAATATGATATATTAGGATTGATCTAATTGACTTTGTTCGAAGTAATCAATCTGTTATGAGTTTCACAAAAATCAACTATTGAATAGTGTCAAAATTGACATAAAAGAGTTCTTAAAACAAATATTATATTATTAATTGATATTAAATTCCTAAAAATCTAAGGTTCGGCCAAGAGTCTTATATCAGGATAGGTTCATCATTAATGGACCACTTGGGGGTCGCTTGGATGTATATAGTAAGTTTATTAACCATATTATATAAAAATACAAAGAGACATTGTAAAAGTGAAACTAATTAACTTAGAGTTAATACTTAAAGATAAGGTTAATATAAGTACCCAAACCTGTCTAAATTCTATTGGTTGAGTGGTTTTCGACCTATCCCCACCTTAGCCTTTGAATAGTCAACTTTGGAGCCATTGGAAACCGAATATGAATTTATTATAAATTAATATTTCTAGATTTTCCAAAGGTGCCCCTCACCCCTCTTATAAAAGGGCACTCCTCCTTCTCATTTCTTCACACCTTCAAAGCCTTTTGGTTATGCCAAACTCTGCCCAAATACTCTCCCAACATCCCTCAATACAACCTAGAGGCCTTAGTTTGATCAGAAAGCCAACCTAAGGAGCCCTTTTGATCAAATCAAAAGGAAGAACCCGAAGAAGAGGTAATGATTTCACCACCCTTTTCTAAGTTCATTTCTTCTTCCACTTCTTCTTCCTTTGTTCTTACCATTCTAAAATAACAACTCCAGTATCTCACATATACTGTGATGTTATTATAAATATGGTACAACCATATTCAGTATTCTATCCACCCTTTGAATAACATGTCACCATACGTGCGTACGTACGGACTACCGTCTCCACGTCGTGGTGTAATTGTTATTCAATATAATATTATTTGGATGGGTATAATAATGATGTGTAACTCATGTAAATAATAAATATAACATGTTAATGATTCTGTATATATGATATACCATCCATTTATATATTATTTAAATATCAAAAGAATGATATTATCGCTCGTGCGTACGTACGGACTACCGTCTCCACGAACGCGATGAGATTCATTCTCCATCGTATCCATTCAAGTATAATTATCATTTGATGATTTAAAAATGATGTTTAAGGACTAGATATCATTCTGGATATGAATAAGATACAACAACCATGGCTTATGTAACAAAACATATAAAAGAAAATGAGTAAGTTAACTCCCGAAACGACGATAATTCTAAGATATTATTAACAAATCAATGTTAAAAGATCATATATGATATCATATTATTATATATGATTCTTGTATAATTTAATAACAACTATTTCACCATTATACAGGAGGTTAACCTACCCCAACCAAGGAAAATTACAAGGTAAGGGTTATTTCACAATCTCTTCATTATCCGAGGTTGTTTATATGTAATAATCTACTGGGATCTCTTTATCATCCACATCCATGTTTTCTTAAAAATGTATTTCAAAACATTTTTTTTATTATTTACATGAATATGGGTTAAAGTCATTTATACCCTTGTTTGACTTGTTATAAGAGGTTTATGAAGGAATCTTTCCGTCATTTTCAAAACAAGGTCATTTTTAACCTTTTCGACAGAATTAAGGTAAGAATGTTTTTTTAACTTATACGGCGGGTGCGGCTATTTTCCGCCATTATAAAATCTTCAAAGCTTCCCTTACAAGATTATGAGAATATTTTCAATGAAAATGTTTTATTTTATATGGATCTTAAATTATTTCAAAATAAAAGGAGATATTTCTTTAAAAAGAATATTGATTTCATCTATGTCAACATCCTTTGATGGATTTTAAGATTATTTGAAGTTGATTTATTATGATACAAAACTTCTATATTGTATTGAAGGTTTTGTGATATGTTTGACTGTGGATGTGCTATTTTTATACCATTCATAGTTTATGGTGAAATTATTGACATTTCTTATGCTAGTTTTAATACGAATGTTTATGTTATGTTTAAACCTTTTCATATGGGAATGCATTGGACTTAGTAAGTGACGGGTGGAGCCCGCTATAGCTCCTCGATGCATCGGTAGGTCTCATGAGACAAACTAGTGTCTTGGCACAAGGCCTTGACAAAATCTTATTTGTAGTCTTGGCACGAGGCCTTGGCTATGTGGTTATGATAGTCTGGCATTATGCATTCCAACATTATGAAAGTGGTTATTGATTTTTGCATGTGATTATTCGATTAGTAGAATATCCATGTGAATAAGTAAATGGCATTATTTCATTTTATTTATGCCATACCATGTTGAAAGTTCATGTTTAAAAGGCTTTTGTTTTAGTTATACATTGCCTTAAATGTTTATTCTTATTGATGAAAGTTTCCGCTATATTGTTATCCTTACTGGGCATTTGAGCTCACCCCTTTTCTATGTTTTATTTTTCCCAGGAAGTGAAGATATAAGTTATGAATGACCTGCAGGGATATTATGAGGGGATTATAGTGTGGACTGTGGAAACATTATGTTGTTGTAGTAGTTTTTCATTTTATGATGTAATGTAAAACTTATGAATATATCTAGTGTTTCCAAGGCTACTAAACCAATCGGTCTTTCAAGATTTGATCTTTCTTGTGATCATGCCAATGTTATGTAATAATGCACCGACTCTAGGCAACTAGGGTCGGGGCGTTACAATCACGAATCTGGCCGGCAAGTTTACGCCCTTTTCCCGGATCATGATGAAAGGCACCGCCTATGAGTGGGATGAAGAGTGTTGGACCGCCTTTGAGGAAATAAAGCAGTATATGCTCCAACCTCTGGTCTTTATGCCACCCATCTCCGGAAAGCCACTGGTCCTTTACGTGACCGCCTTGGAATGGTCCCTCGGTGCACTTCTCACCTAGAAGAATAATGAGGGTATGGAGAACAGTCTCTACTATCTCAGCCGCATGCTTCTCGATACGAAGATCAGATACTCCCCTATCATAAAGAGCCACCTTGCACTCGTTTTTTCCGTACAAAATTTGTGACATTACTTGCATCACCATAAGGTACAGCTGGTCTCTCAGGTTGACCCACTGAAGTACATCCTGAACCGGCCCATGTTTTCTGGCCTACTAGCACGGTGGGCAGTGACCCTCCAGCACTTTGACATCAGGTTCGTGCCTCAGAAGGCCATAAAGGGACAGACATTGGTAGACTTTTCAACAGCCCATCCAACCTCTGCGGATCAATCCATGGACCTGGATTTTCTTGATGAGGCGATCCTCTCAGTCGATCATGTCGTCTCATGTTGGAAAATGCACTTCGACGGTGCCTCCCGGAGCCCCACCGGTAGGAGGATCAATGATCCTAAGATCAATAGAGTGGGTCTGGGTATCATCTTAATCACCCCGTCACAAACCGTCCTTCAATACTCATTCCTATTGTCAGAAGGATGCACCAAAAATGCGGTAGAGTACCAGGCTCTCATCACCTTCCTCAAGTTGGCCCTCGAGATCGATGTGCCCCATCTACATGTGAAAGGAGATTCTGAGATGGTAATCAAGTAGGTCAATGGAAACAATGTCTTTAGGAAGCCAGAACTTGTGCCATTGTTGGAGTGCACCCTCCGTCTAATGGCTTAGTTCTCTTCTCGACCAGAGGTTACCCATGTCCCCCGGTCACAAAACGGGTGAGCTGATGCTTTGTCTGGCTTAGATGCGTCGCTCGTAGAACCCGAGCAAGATGATTTGATCATACATGTGGCACACCAGAGAGTCATTTCCCCCATCACCCTAGAGGACAACGACGGCTTGCAGATAAGTCATCTTACCGACAGACCTTCTACATCAAGGGTCTCAGGTACGTCAGACACAGTGGTTGAGGCCACTCCCAAATGAAGGGCACCTTTTGTTGAGTATATCCAAAATGGTTGGCTCCCGGATGACCGGACCAAGCGCGAGTGAATCCGACACCGCGCGCTTTAATTTACCCTCCAGAGTGGTCCCAGTCTTGAGTAGATCATCTATAAGCGGAGCTTCGATGGTATTCTCCTCTGTTTCATTCAAGGAGTCAAGATTTCTCAGGTTATGCAAGAGGTTCACGCCAGTTCCTGTGGTGCCCACCAAGCTGGTCCAAAGCTGTCCCATCAAATCCAGAGGTTGTGGTACTTATGACCCTCTATGATCCATGATTGTATCGATTTTTCCAAGAGATGCCATGTGTTCCATGTTAATGCTAACTTCCTGCATTGGCCACCAGAGCCTGTCCCCTCCACCAAGTACTCTTGGAAATTTGCGGTGTAGGGACTCGATGTAGTGGGACCATATCCACCGGAGACAGCTCACCAGTGTAGGTTCATCCTAACTGCTACAAATTTCTTCTCCAAGTGGGCGGAGGTAGTTCCACTCAAAGAGGTCAAGGCACGTTCCATCGTCGACTTTGTGAGCTCCTATATCATCCACCGGTTTGGGGTCCCTCACGCTGTCCTCACCGATAACAGGACCAACTTCTGAGCGGCCGAGCTGAAGAAATTTTATGCCATGTACAATATCAGTTCAAACCATACCTATCGCTATCATGAATAGGAAAATGGAAAGATAGAGGCGTTCAACAAAACCCTCTCTAACATTTTGTAGAAGATGGTTGGTCAGAACAAGAAAAGTTGGCCGGACAAGCTCCCCAACTCCCTCTGGGCTTATTGGATGATGACTCGTAATTCCACCCAGGTGACCCCATATTCCCTGGTGTATGGGGCTGAGGCCACCCTACCCATTGAGATCCAGCTACCATTGTTACGCACTACAGTCTATGACCAGCAGGCACCAGATAAGGTGGAAAAAATCTGTCTAGCTGAATTGGAAGCGCTGGACGAGAACAGGTTTCGTACCCTGCACAATCTGGAAAGGCATCAGAATAAGATAGCCATAGCCTTTAACAAGAAGGTTTGCCTTTGCTCTTTTCTACAGGGTGACCTAGTGTTGGACCTTTGAGTGCCAATGATCCCCGGTAGGAAACCGCCCAAGCTAGATCCCAAATGGGAAGGACCTTACGTCATCCATAAGGTTTACCCCAACGGAGCATACTCTTTGGTAACCACGAATGGTGAGCGCATAACTCATCCCACCAACGCCAAGTTCCTCAAGCAGTACGTTGCCTAAACATCTTTGGTCCTGCACGACCTTAAACCGTACGGTCCCGCATGACCCTAAACTGCACGTTACAGTCCCACACGACCCTAAACTTCACGTTACGGTCCCGCATGACCCTAAACTGCACCACCATCATGCGTGACATTGAAACTGTGATATCATCCTACAAGACGATAAATTGAAAAGTGGTCCAAGCTCTATGAACATAAACTAAGATCTCCCCTGTCCTTACTGTAAGACGTTAAACTGCAAGCCAGTCAGGCCTTCCTAACCAAGGCTTAGCCTCAGGCACCTTGTCCTCTTCAGACCCCTGGCCCCCCATCCTTACTGCAAGATGTTAAACTGTGATCCAGTCAGGCCTTCCTGACCGAGGCTCAGCCTCATGCCCCTTGGCCTCTTTGGGCCCCTGTCCCCCGTTCTTACTGTAAGATGTTAAAATGAAAGCCGGTCAGGCCTCCCTGACCGAGGCTCAGCCTCAGGCCCCTTGGCCTCTGTCGACTCAGACTCTCTTATGGGATAGTACGATGTGGTGTGAGATACATCCTCATTCATGTCGGGTTACCTGCTGTACCGTGCATATCCCCAAATAAGACGCATCTCTTGTCCAACACAACATTAAACTGCGCTTCAAGAACTATGTGTGGCTTGATTCCCATCCTAATGGGATACGTAGGAATGCTCAGATGCCTCGTCTTGAGCCCAACCCTGAGCTCTTCTCTTTCACTGCCCCCTAGGTATAGTTTCCTTGGGGGATCCTTGCATGAAAAGGAGTAGGCTTTCTTATCCACGCTCATACAAGGATTATAAGGGTCACACCATGTTACCACTCCCGTTCTTCTATCCCCCACGTCTTTACCGCACGACGTTAAACTGCATGGCCCTCAAGAACTACGTATGGCCTGATTACCATCTTAATGGGATACGTAGGAACACCTGGAAATTTCATCTATTGGCCCAGCCCAAAATCCAAAAATCTTCTCCACGGGTCAACACATATGGTAGGATGCACACTTTTGCTCCAACTCACGTCGAGCAAGCCTCGACCCGGCTGTACGTCCCCCCCCAGATATGTTCGCCTCTTTTGTGGATGGATACAGCTATGATTCACCCACTCCTTGACTGGGATTCCATCACCTTCCTCACCTGGAGGGACCCCCATGAATGGCCTGGATACCACGCCCAAGAGCTCTCCTACCGATACGAGCCAACACCCCCGGGGCTTTCCAAGCAACAAACCGATAAAAGTCCCGCGTTGCGAATTTGGTCAACGGTCGACACTCATTTGTTTCTCCCATATCGGGTCACCATAAGGACACTGTGTTTCGAACAGGGTCAACAGTGTCCTCTCTCTTCGGGTCTTCCCCAAGATATCCCAAACATCGAGTGTAGTGATTCGTTATGCCCCATCCTAAAGCAAAAAACTTCCCTCCGGGTGGTGCCAGCGCTCGGGCCCACGACCCCGATTCTCTTATAAGGGATGTACAACATAGTGTAGGATTACATCCTCTTTCACATCGGGTTACTTAACATGCCGTACACATCCCCAGAGAAGATACAGTTATCTCTTTCCCCGTTCTCAATGCAAGACGTTAAACTACAAATTGGCCAGGCCTCCCTGACTGATGCCTACCCTTAGGGCCCTTGGTATTTACTGGCCCTTGGCCCAGATTCTATCCTATAGAACTGCGTGGTATGGTGTGGGATTATTTCCTCATTGCCCGCCACACCATAAAACTCCTTGTTAAGATATTATTCCCCCAGGTTATCCCTTCAGAACTACGTGTGGCTTGATTTCCATCCTTATGGGATATGTAGGACCACCCGAATGTCTAAGCTTTGGGTCCAGCCCCATATTCCAAAAACCTCCATCCCACCTTGGCCCCATGGCCTACTCTTCCTCTATGAGGGGATTATATAGTGTTGTGTGGGATTATCTCCACATTTACACCGGTCTTGTAATGACCACGCCACGTACCTCTCCCTCGCGAGCTGTTTCGTCGACCCTTTCCGATGGTTCCCCAACGTGCCTAAGGGTACTCCGATTTATTACCTGGAATATCAGACTTTACTCGGACACGTCCGCACTCACTTTCCAGGATTTGTGTATCCCTTTATTAGGGATTCCATCATCTTTCACACCTGGAGGGACCCCCAATAATGTCCTGGATACAATGCCCAAGGGCTATCCTATCGATACAGGCCAACTCCCCTGAGGGTTTCAGAAAACAGATCGATAAAAATCCCACGTTGCAAATATGGTCAGTGGTTGAAGCTTGTTTGTTGTTCCCACCTCCGGCTAACGCGATACGAAGACTCTTTTTCCTCCATGGTTAACGGTTATCCTCTATCACCATGCAAACCCCATCAAGTCCAAAATTTCAGTTACACGATTCACATCCTTCTCCATTCTCATCATGTCCAAGTGATGTTTCGAGACTCTTGGTACTATTCATCCGTGCACGTCTGCGTGTTGGGGGGAACAAAGTCGCATCAAAGGTGTCCCTAGGGGCTCTTCACCGACTCCCCCTAGTTGGATGTTTTGGGTATTGCGATAAGGATCTTCCCCCCTTGTTTCCCACACGTAGTTTAACTCACGTGGGCTTAGGGATCGGGCTGAGGTCTGCACTTACCTGGAAAGTTGTCATCCGCCCCTAGTCCGAGCTCTGAAGAACATAAAATAAGATCTCCCAAGAACTATGTCTGGCTTGATTCCCATCCTAATGGGATACGTAGGAACGCCCAAACCTCCTATCTTTGGGTCCATCTTGAGTCCAGCGTCCTGCCTTCGGGACCCTTACTACGGGACTGCGTGGTGTGATGAGGGATCATGTCCTCATTCACGTTGGTTGTATCACACAACAACATACACATTCCCCACCTATCACCGTCTCTGCTATGTCTGTGCTACATGATGTTAAAATGCACGCTTGGTCCTATCACATGACCCTAAACTGTGACATTATCATCCTGGTTGCATGACGAAAAATGGCACTACATTGTGATGACCTCGTTGTAAAGGACATCACGTTGGGTATTGCTCATGTGCCATGCCATTTTTCAATGTCTATCACAGCTTGATTCTTGTGGCGTCATAAGGGCCTGCTACCCTAGGTTTTTCGCTTCATAAAAAAACCACTCACCCTAAAGGACAAACAAGATTTATCAAATTCTGCTTCTTTTAGTGCATGGTACACGCCCACACTCCCCTTTTTCCCTGGCACTGGTACCTTACCGTGCCACCCTTGAGAAATTTGTATGGATTGATTCCCATCCTCATGTGATACGTAGGAGTGCCCAGACACTTCCCCGTGGGCCCAACCTAACTTTCATGTTCGGTCCCTCGACTCGAGCACTCCCCAGATGATCTAAATTCTACGACCCTAAACTAAGACCTCCCTATGGGAAATGACTCTACTCCCACTATCTAATATGCCTAGTTGTCTTGTTCAAATGAATTTTCACAAAGAGACCGAATAGTGGGATTTTCATAGGGACATTCCCCTCATCCCATGAACAAGCTTCGTGAGCTCTCTTTTTCGATCACCATCCTCTTCCTCATCCAAAAGGACCCTCAAAAAACATGGATACTAGGCTTAAGGGCTCTCCATGAATGCGGGACCTAAGGGTCCTCCGATCGTTTTGGGCCAACATCCCTACAGATCTCTGACAACATTTGTGACATGGTCCCATGTTTCGAACATGGTCAATGGTCGACCCTCATTTGTCTGTCCCCATTCTAGGATAATGCGATATGGATTCTGTGTTTTCGCCATGGTTAAAATTTATCCTCTATCATCATGCCACCTTCATTGTGATCCAAATCTCGAGCGTTATGATTCACACATTTCCACTTCCTCAGGTTCAAGTGGAATTCCAACATACTCGTCTCTATCTCTTCGCGCATATAGGTGCGCCACATGGTCATGTTAGTATTATGGGGCCAATATTTACCGAGAATCCAGTCACCCTAACCTTCCCCTTTCTATGTCGGGAAAGTCCCACCACTACTTATTGTTTCCCATACCGATCATGACTCACGTGGGCTTAGTAGTTTTGCCAAGATGTGTACCAACACGGTCGGGCTTCTCATCATCCCGCATGACGTTAAACTGCGCTTTCAGAACTAAGTATGGCTTGATTCCCATCCTTATAGTGTATGTAGGAATTCCCGACCACTCTGCTTCGGGCCCAGCCTAATCCTCACTCTTGGACCCTCGACCTGGAGAGTTTCCTCCGGGGGTACGTGGTGTGATTTGGACTCCAAGTCCTCATTCACATTAGTTTCATAACTACCACACCATATGCTCCCTTGACTCTTCTCTTTCACTCCACGTCCTATCATATGACGTTAAACTAAGGGAGTCCATATGTCCTCAACACAAGAAACTAAACTGTGGTTCTACCCTGAATAAATTTAGGATGCCCTGTGTTAATCAAGGGATTCACCAGAGCCTCTTCTAGAGAGAACTTCACCTACCAGTGTTGGTCTATGGCTACACTACGCTTCCAGAACTACGTGTGGCTTAATTCCCACCCTCATGGGATACATAGAGACACACTGGTATTTTAACCAGGGTCTAGCCCATAGGAATCATTAATTCTATCCTTCCCCTTTCCGGCCCCATGGCCAAACCCCTTGTAGAGGACCATGTAACTATGAATTTGCCCTGAACAAGTTCAGGATGCCCCAAGATCCCATTGGGAAGCGACGTACCCCCTTGCCAGAGAGGCCCTATCTTAAAGAAGGAAGGACCCATAATCAATCTGATGTGCCCATCTGGCGTACTCCCACCACGGTGGTGTAATTACATGAGTGTTGGATTTTGTTCGGACAAACCATCACTCCATATTCCATGATTTTCATGCCCCTTATTCGGACCCTCATCCCCTTTCATATCTGAAGGGACCCCTAATGGCCTGGTCTCATGCTGCATCGACTCACCTACCATCTTGGGCCAATGTTCCGGAAGATTGGTCATGTTTGGATGGACCCCCTAACAGTATGGATGCTCGACCTATGGTCTGCCTACTGTTCTGGGCCAATGTCCCGATGGATTGATCAACAAAATTTAGACAAGGTCCTATGTTTTGAACATGGTCAACGATCGACCCTCATTTGTTGTCCCCATTTCTGGCAAACGCAGTAAGGATGCCATTTCTCCGCCATGGTTAATGTTTGTCTTTTATTGTCATGCCATCCCCATAGTGTTCTGAATCTTGGGTATCGTGATTCACACTTCCCATTTCCATCTGTTCGGACCGATTACAGTGCCCCAGGCGTTGCACCATTCGTGCATAAGAGCACACTAAAGAAACGGTAATTCGGCTATTTTGAGAACTTCCTTCTCCGGCTAGGTCTCTCCCATTTTTCAGAAATCCGGACTGGTTATCCAAAACTCAGACGCCCGAAGCCTGGTCTCCACTCCTATATTGGGTGGGACGATGGGGAAACAATCTCCTATTTCTCACATCGGGCATGACCCATGTGATCTTGGTGAATTGTCACCGGATGTCCCACAAACATTGTATGGATGTAATGAACCGATGAAAACAGTGGAAATCGTGCATGCTATGGAATTCAAAAGAAAAACAATTGAGGCATGAAAATACCATTAAAAAGTTTGTAATTGTTACAAAACCCTGGGGTCGACTCCCCCCATGGATGGATTGACCCCATCAAAAGAGCGTTGCAGCTCCGCCACCCTTCGACTTGTGGCATCCAGGAATTACTGCCACTGACGTAGCTCCTACTCCTCCTCAGCAGCAGTGGGGAGTAGTTCATCAACCTTGGCCCTGGCCCTCTCTATGCCAGCCTGAATGGCATCCATCTTTCCAGAATCCTGCCTCATATGCTCT
Source organism: Viscum album (assembly GCA_963277665.1). Classification (NCBI taxonomy): domain Eukaryota; kingdom Viridiplantae; phylum Streptophyta; class Magnoliopsida; order Santalales; family Viscaceae; genus Viscum; species Viscum album. Next base: position 1,409,517,955 of record OY728135.1, read on the forward strand.
TCTTCCTCTTCCAGCTGGGCCTTCAACCATGAGATCATCTCAGATTGTGTATTAAGAGAGGATGAGTGCTCATCCATCTGGTCCTACCGCTGTTGGACCTCACTTTCAACCTCCTAGAGCTTCTTGATGTTTGTCGACTTCCTCTGCTGCCATCCCACGCTAAGCCCGTGATCATACTCATGAATCTTCTCAGCCATGAGATCTCAGATGAGTGCATGAGGATATTGGGCATCCAGTCCCCCAGCGCACTGTTCGCACAGCTTCAAGCGAAGTCTGTCCATTTCGTTCACCCATAGCGCTTGGGGGGTGTCCTTGATGAAGTGGGTGATTAACTTCCATGATTGGAAGTAGACTATGTTGATGTCTTCTTCATCAGAGGCCATTTCGTCCCAGTTTGTGCGATTGGCAGGCTCGTATGCAGGATACGCCCGCAGGATGTCCTCGGTAGGATCTGTATCTGGCGTTGAATCCAGTGCGACATCTGGCACCGGAGCAGGCATGACTGGACTTGGGTCGGCCAATCGATCCTCATCATCAGAATCCACATTTATAACCTCGGGCACGACCCTGCTGGTGGTCTCACCAATGATAGCGTGTGTTGCAACTCGGGGAGATGGGGGGACTATCTCCACCATCACCAGCTTGCCCCTATGAGGGATACCACCAGACATCCCGACCAGCCTTTCCGCAGTAGCCCATGCCAGTCGGAGAACTGTACGACAGAGAGGGACATAAACGTTAGTTGTCACGATCAACATATGACAGCAATGAATCCAATAGAGGAAACTTACAGAGACCAAACTACTAGTGTTTATCTTGAGTCTATGTTGACGGGACCCCAAGGTGTGGCCCTCCGTATACTGTTGGAAGGTTTGAATATTCTGAAGGAGACACCCCTGGTGCTCTGGCCCCACCAGACGTAGAACTGGACGCAGCCGTGGGTGCGGGTTCTGAAGGTCCTGCATCATCACCCGCTAAATGGCGAGAGCATGGCCTGCGTAAAAGTTTCTTCTGAATGGTTCAAACATTTGTAAGAAATCCATGACAGCCTGAGAACGACCATGAGGAAAGATGCTCAAAATGCTACCTCGAGAGCCTCTGAGAAATCATCAGAACCTGAGTCTTGATCTCCAAATTCACCCTCCTCCAACGGGCTCCCTCCGCTAGCCTCATCCCCCCGAGAGGAGTCCTCTGATTCTTCCAGCAGGGGGAAGCGCTCCTTCAGATCGGTGGCTGACAGCTATAGCGGAACCATCCGATCTAGAAGTACCCTCACCCGATCTGTTATTGGGCGTGGAACACAACTGGAGTGAACGTTGTCATCCAGCTCACCCATGTATTGCTCCGCCTCCGCTGGAGACGCCGCGAATCCAGTCCGGACTGGGCCTATGCCTTGTAACTCCATCCCGAGAAGATTCAAGTGTTACCACATCTCAGGTGGACTTAGGAATTGCTGGTTGACATCCAAAATGTCCCAGGCCTCCAAGAAAACGGCATCCTATGGCATGTCAATATGGCGCAACCGCTTCCCAGGAGCCTGAGTGGATATCTTGCGGAATCCCATCTGTGTCTGCCCCTCCGGATAGCCCTGCTATTCTAGAAGCACTGGATCTACCGCTGCTTCCACACCCTTAGCCGGTTCAGGTCTCGCCGCCATGGTAGCCCCCCCACCGCGAGAGGCCCTTGCTGCCTTCCGACCCCGACCTTGGCAAAGGGGAGGCCCGCCGTCACCAACCAAAATGGTTGGATTCCTCAGCATCTCCCCCGGATAAGCGGCCTCCCAGCTAATGGTATACTCCCTCACCAATCCAAAAGTGGTGGGGGATGGAGGCAATGCAATTTACATCTTCCCATCTTTCTGTGTGAACCTGAGCCACAACTGCCTCATCACACACAGGTTCTCCTCGAGGCACAACTCCCAGTAGACCTATGGGGTCAGCCGGTGGAGGCACCAGAACTGGCTCGCAAACCGATGCGGGGTGTACGGTTTGCAGAGAAGCTCATGATCCACTCGTGCCATAAAAAATCCTCCTCGAAAGGCTAGGAGATAAGACAGGTGCTCTTCTATTCCCTGCACGTCATCGGTAAGTACCCCTGTCGGCAATGGAAATGGGTGGAAGTTAAACTCATCCGCCCTCCACACCTGATTCAGTACTATCAGTATGGTTAGTTTGAATGGGAAGCTCTCAGACGCATTCAGAATGAAGGGGCGGAAGTTTGATCCCAGCGACGAGATAGGGTTTGGAAACTCATAAATTCCCCGGATGTTTTCCGCCATCCACCCATACAGAAGGTGGAAGGGCCTGCATATCCTTGGCGGCTTATTGACCTTGAAAACATGCCACAACATCCTGTACAGCTTGGCGATCATTGGAATCCCTAGATTGACCCGATACCGCATGGCCAGTATAGATTCCACGATGAACGAGCTGAGCCGAACGCCCATGTTGGTATCCTTCACTAGTAGGATCCAACAGCAGATAAGGGATGCGATGAATGCCACCAACCTGACTATCGGCTGCTGTTCAGTGATAACACTGAAACCCCAAGTCTTCCATTGGCTATCCTCCAAGACCCTCCAATACGAGGGCTCCTTGCCCCGTTGAGCCGCCTTTGGACAAGTTTGAGGCCACAGAGGGAACTCTCGATTCTCCAGGATGTTCAGGAACCGCTCGAACCACTTCTTAAAGTGGACATCTCTCACTGCCTCCTTGTCCTCTCTAGGGACCAGTGCCATCAGTACCGATGCCAGTCACGACATCTGCTCTATATCCTCCCACATGCTCATGACGGGGAGGAACTCATCATACATGGACCCCAAGATCGGGATCCCCGAAATCTGATGGACATCCCACAGACTGATGCCCACCTCCCCATGGTGTAGCTGAAAAGTATTGGTCCTAGACGACTATCTACTCAGCAGCTCCGGAATCAGCTGTTTCGATTGGTAAATGTGGAATTGGAAGGCCGATACTGCCTCATACAAACCCACTCTTCTCACATCGGCCCCAAACTCCTCGCATGAGGTGCCTACCCAGTAGGCCCACGCTCAGTTGTTGGTGAAGTTGCCGCCCTGGCGCAGGTCCCACTCATCCGACCACCCCTTCTTCGAATCCTTTAATGTCGCCTTCAACATGGTGCGGTACAAAGGAGGAGACATCTCCGGTTGCAGTGGCTTCTTGTCAATATTGTTCACATGGTTGTAGAGATAGTCGCAAATGATGGGTGTGAAGTCCTCCCTCACATGACCATCGGCAGCCCAGAACCACTGGCACTGGCATGGCGTGCTTTTGAACCAGCAAGCTGGTTCGTCCCTACTCACCTCAGGGATGAAGACATCATCCCTCAACCCGATGCCATACAAGGGAAGCTTCTTGCACTGCGAATAGTTATTCTGACTCTCCGATAATAGTTATTTCAAAGAATTATGGATCGAGTGGCTTCAGACCATCTCCATAAGGCCTAGACAGTTAGCCATCTCATCTCTCCGTGCGGCGTCTGCAAGAACCCCCAACACAGCTTCTCGATGGGCCATTTCAGTTTCGGAACTCAAAAAAAAAGGTTCGGGTTGCGTCGCGAAGGTTGCTCGTGAAGATTGCTCGCGAAGCTCGGGCACAAAACCAAGATGTGGAGCCTGGCCTAGGTCAGCAAACAAAAGTTTTCCTGGCGCGGTCGCAAAGTCGGAGACTCGCGGATCGCCACGAAGCTCAATTCGCAGAGAGCAGACGCGGAGTTCGCGGAGCTTCGCGAAGTTGAGAGCGCAAAAGGAAAAAAGGCACGAGAGGACAAAAGAGAGTTCATCCCCCTATTTATAGGCAGTGACCATGGAGCATTGTGGCGCATCCCGCTAGCGTAGAGCATCACAGCGCGTCCGGACCGCACGACCCTTTGCGAGTCCGCATCACGAACCGCTGATAAATTTTGGCGATTTTCCCTCAGAATTCGACCCTTGATCCCTCCACGGCTCCAAGTCTGAGGGGGGGGGGCATTTATTGGTGCAAAAATATTGGATTCAATGGGAAGAAGGAAATTAAGTCCGCACGCTGCCTCATGAAGCCCCGATGCAGAGCACCCCCGAGCATCGCGGTCGCCGCAAAGCAGAGGAGGCCGTAACGCTCCACGAACGCCCTACCACGGGGATACGTAGGAGGTCTCTTGGAGGCTCAAGACCAGCTTCACTATCACCCTTGCGATGGTTGCATTTCATCCCCCTCCACTTCATTCGTCCATCTATCATCCATCCTGACTCTCACCCGGACCGCCACATCCTGATGAGATCATGCCACTCCACTCCCCTCTACAGCATCAGGGAATCCCCCACGGGCTGACCCCAAAATCGGCATCCCTTCAAGAGGGATTCCTCAATCTGATCCACTCCAGTTAGTCTTCTGATTAGGCTGATCCATCTCTACTTGAAGTTAAACTCGTGGCATACCCTTTGTTAAACATAGGAAGCTGAGGAAAACCTCAGATACATGCCTATGGCATATGATTACCTGCGCTCTATGTGGGATGCGTCAGGCTTCCGCGCCCTCGAGAAGCTCTATAACAAGGGACAACAGACAGACATGCCAATTCCCCAGCGGCCGGACACGTTACTGATGCCTCGACGTGACTACTCCCCCAACTGAAGGTTTCTGCCCTGATCGGACCCTTTGGAATGTCCTGACAGAAGCAGTGTAATTAACCAGTGTCCAGGGAATCATGACACTGGGAAGAGTTTCACGAAGAACATATGAAATCTATGAGGGAGACCCGGACTAGGTGACGTGTTCCGAGGAGGAATCCACGGAAGGAGGAACCGACATCCCATCATCCCAGTTTCAATCAAGGAGCAAACATCCCTGAATAAGGAGCGAATGTCGCCCGCCTATAGAATACGGAAATGCGGGGAAGCACAAAGAAAGTCGTGCCTATCGTGCCCTGGCGGACGGATGCGCATGCCCCAACGAAAGTGTCAGAAATAGAGATGAATAAATATAAATTACATATAGTAGTATCTATGAGAGATATATAAATATTAGAGAATAAAATTTTAAATTATACCAATGTTAATTTTATTATCTATTAGTATAAAAAAATGAATATACCAATGTGTTTTTTATATGTGTGAACATGATCTTCAATTCAATTTATGGGGATTTTGAAAATATTGAGAACACAAAAATGTCCAAAATTTTGATAAGAAATCTTACTAAAAAGGTTTTTTGATAAAATATCATAATTAAAAAATAGGGATTTGTGTCACTTTTATCTTAATAATTTTCATGGAAAAACAATTTCTTATGAAATGATAATAGTACCCACACTAAATAATATATTCAAGAGTAATAATGAGAAAACAATAAAGGCATTTAATTTGAAAATGAATGAAAAAAAATTTCATCATAATTTTAATGGAAATATAAAGTGAATGCTTAAATGTATGAGGAATTATTTACCTTATTATGAAGGAACATTTATAGGGTAAAATAAAGTACAAAGGAAAAATTACATTGAATTCATTAAATTGATCTGAATTGTTTATTTTTTAGAAAAAATCATGATGACAAATTATGATATGGAATATGTTAGAAAATACAACAAAAATATTATTCTAGAAACATAGTTAGGGTTATGATTATAAAAAACAAGTCACTATCAAGAAAAAAATTGATATTGGATAATTTATAAAAATAAAGAACTTCTTTTTTAATAAATAAGATGTATTAAACAGTGAATACATCCAAATTTATTCAATAAATTGAAATTAATTGGTTTAACTAATTGATATATTTATGGGAAAAAAACTTCAATAAAGGAAAGGGAATATTATTTTACTGATGATTGGGTGTTTATGATTAAATGATATTAAATTGAAAAGGGGTATCTTTTGTGAATGTGGTTGAAACTTTATATCAAATATATTTCTAATTTAATAAGAGGGAATTATTTTTAATATAAAATTTTTGTCTCAAATGATCATGATAATAATAATTACAAAAATATTGAAGGTTAATTAGAGGAAATTTGAAAAAATAATATATTTCTTATCAAATAAGAAAAATAATTCATGATATTACTTCAAAATTGGAAAATATTAAAGGGTTATTTGATAACATTCACATAAAGATTCATAAATCAAAAATTGACTAGGACCAATTTAAATTTCATTATGAGAAATAAAATCTCAAATTTGATAAGAGTTCTAAATCACATGAGAATATACATATGATATTTAGGATACTAAATAAATTTCTTTGTTAGAAATTACCAAATATCATTGAATGTAATGATTTTAAATTGATTAATGGAAATTATTGTAGGCTTTGGTATATAAAGAATAATCGTTTTTTCTTCCAAACTGAGGAAAAATATATTATTTCTTTAATAAAAAATTGATGAAATTTATATAATTACTCGAATATTAAAGGAAAAAAAATTCAAAAATAACAATAATATAAAAGGATTAATGATGTATAAAATACCACAATTTTAGTATTCAAAAAAGAGAGTAGTAGAGGTGTAAAAATTTGAAAACATGGTAGTGAAAAAATTCATGATAGAACATGGATTATATAAGGGTATTTCATGGTTCTTATAATTTTCAAGGAAAATCATTTCATAAAATCTATATTTGGTAACAAAAAAAAATTCTAAGAAAAGGAAATATATTGATTAGAAGGGGAGAAAATAATAAATTTTTGGAGAGTAAATAATGATACAATGTATAGTGAATTGTTTCGAAGAATATAATTTAATGTGTCTCTATGAGTTTACATGTCATTCATAGTTCATGAAAAAATAGAATTTATATTTTCGTAGTATAACATATTGGATGGACAGAGTTATCTCTTAATGGGCCATTTTTGAATCACTCGTTATTCTTATCACTTTATTATATTTTAAATAGTTTTAATACTTTAAAAAAAATTAAAAATAGTGGTGTTTTTTATTTTAATATAAGAAAAAATAGAAATAAATTATGAAAAACATGTTCTATCGATAAAAGAGGTGAACCATCAGAGAAATATTTTGATATTCATCCATTATTTTATATTTTTTTAAAAAAATATTCATTAAAATAATCAATATCATTCTTCGACCAACATATATTATTTATATTATTCAAATATAATAGAAATAACATATATTCAAATCCATCATTACATAAAATCCTTTAATGAATTTTTTTTAATTATTCATAGTAATTGAGTACAAGTAATTATTCTAAAACTAACTCTATCATAAGTTGTTTCATTTATTAACTAATACAAATCCATTATATAAATTATTATCTAAGGGAATGGAGGGATAGAATATTTAAAAATGTAAGAGATGATCTAGAGATATTTGAGAATATGGAAATGATTTTCAATCCTAACAAAGTATCTTTACTACTCACCATAAAAAATAATTAAAAAACAAATATGAATTGTTGTTTAATAACTCAACAACATTGTAACCTCCCCCCGAGATCTAATACATGGGATATGTATCTTCTAGTTTGGGTTTAAATTGGTTAAAATTAAAAAAAAAACAAAGATATAAAGTGAGATAAATAGGAAATATAATGGAATTTTATTAAAAATAATCTGATAAATTCAAGTGAAATAGTAAACAAAACACTACTTATAAGGTTGAGGGGAATTTTATAAACTATAGAATATAAATTCCATATATATAGAGTAATACATTTTTATTAGTTGTTTTAGCTTGTTTTAATAATTATTTTCTATATATGGATGTGAATTCTAGTTGGAAATGCTATAGCAGTAGGATTATTTCATATAGTATATTTATATATTGTTTATTTATTATCCTTTGAACCATTCCCATATGATCATTTTTGATTATGAACATTTAAATGGATGTAAGTGATAAAAACATATATTTTAATATTCCATGAAGAAACTATACATGATCAATGGATTCAGTAGCGTATTATATTATTACAGTCAATTTATGATAATGGATTCCATGTTGTTACTACTAACATGATTATCCTACATTTAATTCATACGTAATGTAGGTGAGCCAAATAATTATTATGCCACTCATTTGCAGGCCGAGTGATTCATTCGAATTCTAAAGATATAAGGTGTAACTACATGTGAGTATCTTGATAGAATGTTTATTCCTATATAGAACATTCCTCATGGAGTTTATTCTAACTTAAATCTTTTCTAGTCTTAATGGTTATTATGCATCGTTGGATGCACTCAAGTTAATCATATATATCCCACTATAATGAATGTTTACCCCTTTATGTTGTCTGTTTATCCTAGTAAACTCTACTATTGTGAATTAAATCTTCATTTTCTTCTTTCACCATGTTGGGAAAATCCCTTTTAATCTAATGTGGATGCTCAAATGTCTGGTTTAATCACACATGGAATCAATTACATATAGGATTAACTCTTTTGGCTGTAAATTCACGAATAATAGAATTTAAAATTTATGGAAATGACTAATAAAATGAATAAAAATAATAAATGATTAAAATATTGAATTATAGGCCACGTTTATAATAAATTCCCAAATATAAAAAAATCCAAATATGTTGTAACTACCCTTATATTTTGAAATTCATGGGTATTAAATCATTGAATATCAAAGTAAATTATGTCAAAATATATTCATTTTCATGAGTATTGTGGAATATATCATCAAGATGAAAACATATTTTAGATATTTATTAAAATAATAAAAATAAAATTAATATAGAGCATATTTTTTTTAAAAACCTCATATCAATATGAATGAAAAAAAATTTAAATTTGTTTTTTACAAATCATTAGATGATGGGAAACTAAGAATTATCGATATTCGTAACTTAACACACATGACGGTTGATCAAAAAAACTTCAATGAAGTTATAATATATGTTATAAGAATTATTAATTATGTATAATATAGTTTTTTAAAATTTAATATAATCACAATATTCTAAATTGGGAAGAATATTTATTGAAAAAATAATTTTTATTCTTTTTATGTGCCAAAACAAAATCATTCAAGTTCTTCAAAGTTGTATGGTAGTTCAAAAATAGACATATATTATAATAATGGGTGTGTTTTTAATAGGTTGAGGGATTAAATAATATTCACTATGGTTCATAGAACTAAAATAAATTTATTTGAGGCGTGATATGAGAGGAAATAATGTAATTTGGGAATAAAAATTGATAATTCACTTTATAAAGGAATTATTTTTCACTTAGGAAAAAAAATAAGGTCTTCACTTCAAGATTAAATATTTCATAATGTATGGAATCTAAAAAATTGATAATATCAGATTATGAGAGATATGTCATTATCAGAAAATTATAATTCAAAGTCACAAGGGGGTCGAAATACAAAACCAAAGGCCAGTTGGTAAAACACATTGTAAAGATTGTATCCCAATGATTAATAATTATATGAATGAATATGATAATTTTAATAATTTTATTAATGAATTAAGATAAACTAATTCATAATTTTCATTTCATAATATCTCAATATTTTTTAATTTTAAAACAATCCACATGGTAACACCCCAGCCCCACTAGGCTGGAGCTGGTGCATTACTTGTGATTTTGGTATGGATAAAAGGAATGAAAATCACGAATAAACGATCATTTTAGTAATCTTGAAGAAACTAGATATATAGATGTAACTCAAATTACATTAGAAAAGGTTACAAAATAAAATATATAACAAAAACTAAAAACTGCATCCACATGAACTCAATAAATGATCTCCTCTTAATCACCTGTTGATAGTAGAAAATGAATGGGGTGATATCAAAATCTCCATAAGGGTTATAAATATAGGAATCTTGAATACAATAATAACTGAATTGTAAACAATTTGACAGAATCAACATGGAATTGGTGAATAAATGAAAACTCATGCGATTAATAAACTGAGAATGAAACTGCATCCATATATTTTTTCAAAGTGAAAACCTCATGTATAGTAGTAAATGATAATGAATAAAGAGAATTCTTATTAATTGGATTTCATGTATTTGTCACATGAAACCATAATACCGTTAAAATGGTTTATTTCTATGGGTTGAAACCCGTTTGATTTTTGGAAACAAACTCGAAGTGTTTGTTGCCAACAGATTTGTCTCATGAGACCTACCGATGAATTGAGGGGATATAGCAGGACCCACCCACCACTTATAGACCAAATTATTCCTTATACATTGATTTAATATAAGAAAAATATTCCTTTTAAATATCTTTATAGAGTATAGAATACAGATTCATCAATATTTATGTAGTTAAAATAACAATCCAAATATACACCATTTGTAAAATGGTATACGGTTTAGACAATAAACAAATCCATGATATGATATTACTGATATTTAATAGAAATATAACTTCTAATGGAAATTTATCTCAAATTGGAAATAGGTACACCACATAAGGATTATTAGGTTCACAATACAAAGTTAGTCACAACAAAATGATAGTTGAGACAAAGTCCCTTACCACAATGTAATCGGTCAAACCGTATGACCACAACTCAATAAAAATCGAATGAATCATTGAATAAAATTAATATAAATGTAAAAATGTTATTATATATCAAATTAAAGTACACATATACACCATATAAGAAATAATTTGCGAACAATGGAAATGTCACAGAAATGAAAGTGAGATGAGAGACCCCTTACCTTATGCTCGAGTGCATTCTTTGTTTGTTTTAATGACATGAATAATAAAATTTATCTTCATTAATTAATAACTAAAAATTATAATATACATGTAATTGGTTTATTATAACCTTATTAGGTTCATTCATTTCCCTTTCTATGGGTTTATGAGGTTCAATTTTCTTGTTTTGGAAGCATTTTCTTCCTTGGTTTTCATGGTTCCTTTACTTGTTTTCATGAATGGAAGTTCTTTTGAAATGTGGTTAAACATACAGAATTGTAAATATATTTTATTAATTACATTAAGGATATATAAATGATATTAAAATAATTTTGGGTTATATACCATGATAATGATTCATTAGTTAAAAGTTTATTTACAAATATTCGGATTAACTTGGCCGTTTTGTTCATAATGAACATGTTTTGTATTATTATTTTATATTATGAGTGTGTAAGGATTCAAGAACATTAATGATATGAAATAATTATATTATTATCGGTTTTAACCATTAAAATGGTCTCATACCATAAATGAAGATGAAAGTGAAGAGCGAAACTCCACCATCCACAATGGTTACAAATTGGAACATCACAGACGTTGATTTCATTTAAAAAAATAAAAGGGAGGGAGTAAGAATATTGTTGATGTATCTTCCATTCAAATGATATAATTCTAGTATATATATGATACTGTATTTTTTAGGGTAATTTTGAAAGATGGGGTGAGGAGATAAAAATAAAAGAGATGAACTTGAAAATAAAATAAAAGTTGAGAGATCCATGATGAAAATTCGGCAACCTAACGGTGTCACTTAAAATTTCATAAAATGAAATGATGTGAGAAAAAGGGTATCTCATAATATTGAAATCAAAAGTAATGTATGAATAATACATAAAATCTAACCCTAGCATATGATAATGGAAATTCAAATAGTTAGTCATAAAATAAGTGTCAACTAAAAGAAGAGAATGAAGGATCCCCATACCTTGTAGAGTGACTCCTATATCTTGAAGGATGGCAGCTTGGGGGATTAAGGACACCTTGGGAGGACTCTCAAGGAAGTAATACCACCAGATCATCAAGGATATTGAGTTCGGAATGAAATAAAATGAATGGGGGTGAGTTGGTATTTATAGTAATTAAGAGAGAATTTTTTATTAATTAAAAGGGACACCTCGATCGTGGTTTTCGCAAAACCATGGGTTTGCCCATGGTTTAATATACTTGGGACACCTCATGTCATAATATACCATAAACAAGTTTTCCAGACTATTATATTAATTAATACATCATTATGATGTCATTAAACTACTGAAAACTGAAATCTGTATTTTTTTACTATTCATGGAAAAAATCATGTATTTTATAAGAATCTCAAAAATTAAGCCTAACCATTTTTCGATGTGAAGAATTAAAAAATGAAATCCATTTTTTTTATATTAAATTTATAAGTATTTTTAATATAATTTTTAAATAAAATAAATGTTAATTCGAAAAATAACAATTTAAAAGTATAATTAGTTTTTTATTACATTGAAAAATTAATTAACATCTCATTATCTTATTACCTTAAGAAAATAAAATATTATCATTATTTATTATTTATACGGGTCATATTACTAATCATATTACTATTCATAAGGGTATGTTACTATTCATCAAAAAATCACGTTGGTTCTATCAGATTCAAAATGAATTTATGGTCACAACTCTATATGACTATTTTTCGAAATTCAAAACATAGAATTGGAAAATTTATGTTTAATGGAAAGCATATAAAATTCTACTATAATGTTTTATTTCACAAGAGATTCAGTTCTTCATGTAATATAGGCTTTCTAATGAATATAAAGTATTTAAGAGAAACAGACCAAGAAATGTTTGCGGTGTTATATTATTCCCTCCAGAAATTTTGTCCTTGAAATTTTATGTATAAAGCCCACCAAAAATATGTGGGTGGTTCTTATTCATGAAATCATTTGGTTCCCATGTTGCTTCTTCCATATTTTGGTTTCTCCAAAAAACCTTTACCATTTGACTTTTCTGATTTCTCAATACCTTCTCCCGTGTGTCATGAATTTTGATAAGATTTTCACAGTATGACAAATCGGGTTCTAGATCAATTTCTTCATATGTGAGTACATGCATTGGGTCTGGAATGTATTTCCTTAACAATTAAACATAGAAAACATCATGAAATTTGGAGATATTTGGTGGCATCGCTAGACAGTAAGCTACAACCATGATTCTTTCCAGAATTTCTAATTGTCCGATATAATTGTGGATTAGTTTTCATTTCTTACTGAAACTTAAGACACACTTCCATGGAGATACTTTCAAAAATACATGATCTCCCACCTAGAATTTCAAATAACCTCTCCTATTGTCAGCATAACTCTTCTTCCTACTTTGGGCTGCATTATTATGGGCTTAGATTGTCTTCACCTTTGACTTGGTCTCTTTAATATATTCTGGGCCTATAAGTTTCCTCTCACCAACTTGATCCCAATAACTTGGAGTTCGACAACTCTTTCCCTACAATACTTCAAATGGAGCCATTTCATACTAGAATGGAAACTATCATTGTATGAAAATTCCACCAAGGGAAAGTATTGATCCCACAAACCTTGGAAGTCAAGATAACATACCAACATCTTATCTTTTAGAGTTTGAATAGTCCATTCAGACTGTCCGCCAGTTTGGGGTTGATAAACATTACTCATAAGAATTTATGTATTCAAATCCTTCTAGAGACTTTTCCAGAATTTTGATGTAAATCAGGGATCTCAATCGGACACAATCGATAGAGGTGCACCATGAAGTCTTAAAACATCATTAATATATAGTATTTCTAGGTGATCAAATGGTAAATCATCTCTTATATGAAGAAAATGTTCTGATTTTGTGAGACGATCACCAATTACCCTTATTGCATCATTCGTTCTAGGTGTCCTCGGTAGTCCGGTGAAAAATCCATTATAATTTTATCCTAATTACACATAGGAATAGGTATAAGATACATCACTCATTTGGGATGTTGTCTCTCCACCTTCACTTGTTGAAAAACTAGACACCTTGATATGTAGTCAACAATTTACCACTTTATATTATCCCACCAATAATATTCATTCAGATATCTATACATCTTGGTGCTACCTGGGTGTATAGAGAAATTTGAGCTATGATCATCACTTAATAGTTCCCTTTTTATCTTAGGTACGGATGGGACACATAACCTCTTCCCAAACATCAGAACTCCTTCCTCATACATGAAGTTCTCCAATCTCCCATCCCTAACAGAAATAATTTTCTTTTGTAGATTTTCATCATCAGATTGAGGGATTTTATCTTCTCCAATAATGATGGTTTTTCAATCATTTGAAAGAGAAAATATGTTTCCCCTTCCTTAACAATTCCCATATCCATCTTTAGTAGATCCGAAAATATAGGATCTCTCCGAATCCTAATTTGTGTCAGAAATCCATGATCCTTCCTACTTAATGTATTTTCTACCTTATTCTCCTTTCCTGGGTGGTAGTGTATTGAACAATAGTAATCTTTGAGTAACTCCTTCTATCTCCTTTTCCTCATGTTGAGTTTTTTTGTGTGAAAATGTATTTATAACTCTTGTGGTTTGTATAAATATCACATCTTTCTTTGTAGAGATAATGTCTCCATAATCTCAATGAAAATATTACGGCTGCTAACTCAAGATCATGAGTTGGATAATTTTTCTCATGGGTCTTCAACTGTCTTGATTCATAAGCAATAAATTAACATTTTTCATAAGTTTGAAACCCAAACCGTTCTTTGATGCATCACTGTATATCATAAATCCATCACATCCAGATGGAAGAGTCAAAATTGGATCATTAACCAATCTTCTTTTTAATTATTTTAAGCATTACGTACACACTTTTGTCCAAACGAACTTAATTCCTTTATGTGTGATTTTGGTTAGCGGGTTAGCCAGTCGGGCAAAATTTTGAACGAAACACCAATAGTAACCTGCTAAGCCAATAAAACTGCATACCACATTTATGTTTGTTGGCATGGGCCATTCTTGGATTGCCTTTGTCTTTTTAGGATCAAATAGTATTCCATCCTTATAGAAAATATGGCCTAGAAAAGAAACTGATTGAAGCCAAAATTTGCACTTTCTAAACATCCCACATAATTTATTACTTCTAAGGGTTCTTAGAATAATTCATAAGTGAATCTCATGGTCTTAATAGCTTTTTGAGTATACAAGGATGTCACTGATGAATACCACAAAAGGTTATCAAGATATTCCTTGAAAACTCTATTCCTTAAATCCATGAAAATAGATGGTGCATTCATCAGTCACAAAGGCATCACTGTAAACTTGTAATGCCCATACCTTGTTTAAAATGTTGTCTTCGGAATATCTTACTTCCTCACACTTATTTGATGATATATGGATCGAAGTTAAATCTTTGAAATGTATTGAGCTCCATGAATTTGATCAAATAAATCATCAATCCGGGGTAGAAGATACTTATTATTTATTGTAATAGCATTGATTTCCTGGTAATCAATGCATAGCCTCATGGAATCTTCTTTCTTCTTGACAAACAAGGCTGAGGCTCCCCAAGGATAAACACTAGGTTGAATAAATCATTTTTCACTTAACTCTTCTAGTTTTTTCTTTATCTCTACTAACTCCACAGTGTTCATTCTATAGGGGTTCTTTGATATAGGTCTTGCACCAGGGATTAAGTAATCCAAAAACTCAATTTCTTCCTCTGGAGGATTTCCAGGTAAATCCTCTGAAAACACATAAATGTATTCCTTCACTATATGCACCTCTTCAATTTGAATATTTATTTCCTCACCCATAGATATTGGGTTATCTTCCTCCCCAATAATTTCATTCAATAGAGATACTAGGTGGTGGGTCTAGATAAGAATCATATGGCGAAGTCTCCACTCTAAAGATAAGCAATTCTACAGCATTTTGAAAAATTGTAACTTTTTTTTTCTTGCAATAAATCCTCGCATCATAATTTGACATCCAATCCATATCACGAATTATATCACATTCAGTCATTGGTATGATGATATAGTTGGAAACTAAAGTACATTTTGGTTTCTAGAGGGGGACTAGTCGACATGACTTTGTTGCAATGATACATCCCATGGATATTTTGTTTGAAAAATCCATTATTAAATCAAATTGGACATATATACTTTTATTGGAAAAATGATAAGATATAAATAAATGCGATGATCCAGAATCAAATAAAGTTTTCGATAAGTTTGAGGAAACAATTAAAGTACCCACCACCACGTCACTAAGAACTTTAACCTCCATAGTTGTAATCACAAAGGCTCTCCCTTATTCTCTTGGATTTTTCTGAGGCATGTTTCCTTGTCACTTAGGTCACTCTGTTTCATAGTGTCCCATATCTCTGTAATTATATCATTGAATATCATTGAATTGTTTCTTCCACTTGTATTCATCATATCAATGAACCTTTTCTCTATAGTTATAGATGACTCCCATGCCTTTCATGTATTTTCCAAGACAACTCTTTCCACAGTTCTCACATAATTTGAATAGATTTTTTCCCTTGATCTTCTTTGGTGCTTCTAATTTTCCTTTATTATTAGAGTACCACTTCTTATCTTGGTTTCCTTTGAAAAGATTTGATCTAGAAAATTATTTCTCTATTTTGATGGCACATGGTACAATTTCATCATATGATGAAGATGTTTGAGAAGACAATGCCTTTTGGAGACTTGGATGAAGACCTTCAAAGAAGTGATCAATCTTGTTTGCCGAGTCACATATGTAATCTACAAAATACCTGGCTAGCCTTGTGAAGGTGGCCTCATAATCTGTAACAATGTATTCTTCCCTTTGTTTTAAGACAAGGAATTTCTTCTTCATTTCAGTTCGTTTCTCACGAGGGAAATATTATTCGAATAATGTTTCCTTAAAAGTCCTCCATTCTATATCATCTATCTCTTCTTCCTCCATGGTATTTTGAATCAGAGACCACCATTGATCAGTGTTTCCCTTGAGCCAATATACTTCCAGTACTACATTTTCAATTTCATTGAATCTTAAATCCATGAATATCGTTTCATGGGATTTTATCCATTTCTCAGCAACCACTGGATTATTAGTCCCACTAAATGATGGAGGGCTACTACCATATGAAACAATCCAATACAGGGGTGGAATGGTTATTCGTTACAACTTGAGTAATTTTTCCCAATATAGTCATGATCTAATCTACTACAATGTTGACTGTGATACATTTCTCAGTAGGAAGATCCCAACCCTACCCACGAGTATTGATTCCCCTTCTTCCATTAGACATCATTTCTAAATAATGGGATATACTAGATTAGTTTATAAATCTCAAATATAAAAGCAATCAGCATATATTGAAATTCTATGCATATCTAATCTTATAAACATGGTTCCTCTGAGGAAAAATTTACATTAAACTCCTTTATAATGGCTTGTAATGAAAATGTGAATTATCCTAAGAATATAACCTGGGAGTTTCATAACCAAGATTACAGTAGGTCCTGTTGTCGTCTACCAGGATACCCTGGTTCAAGCCTAAAACTCCTTGTCAGAGCTCTCACTCCTTGGTACCTCTGTGCCAGATCCACCTCTAACTGCTCGTATCCATACAGGGATGTATTTTCTATAAGTAATCACATAATCTATTCCTTACAAAAATAACAGGATATTCTTGTACGTTTATCCTCAAATACTACCTTAGGGATTTTTTCCCTAATATAAATTTCATACTCTAGTTTCCAAGTTTTCTACTAAACTTCCTTTAATACCAACTGTAACACCCCAACCCCACTAGGCTAGAGCCGATGCGTTACTTGTGATATTGGAATGGTTAGAAGGAATGAAAATCCAAAAGGAATGATCAGTTTAGTAGTCTTGAAGAAACTAGATACATAGATATAACTCAAATTACATTGGAAAAGGTTAGAAAATTCAATACATAACAAAAACTAAAAACTATATCCACAGATACTCAATAAAAGATCTCCTCTTCATCACGAGTTGAGAGTAGACAATGAAAGGGGTGAGCTCAAAAGCTCAGTAAGGGTTACAAATAGCATAAGCATGAGTAAAATAATAACTGAATTTTTAAAAATTGACATAATCAATATGGCATGGTGAATAAATGAAAACTCATGCCATTAATAAACTGAGAATAAAACTGTATCCATAAATTTTGTCATAGTTAAAACCTCATGGATAGTAATAACTGATAACGAATAAAGATAATGATTATTAATTGGACGTCATTTATCTGGCACATGAATCCAAAATATCATTGATACAGTTTAGTTATATGGGTAGAAACCCATTAGATTTTTGGAAACAATCTCGAATGGTTTCTCGCCAAATGATTTGTCTCATGAGACCTACCGATGAATCGAGGGTCTGTAGCGGGCCCCACCTACCACTTCAAATCCAAATAATTCCTGATAAATTGAATCAATTCAAGATCAATATGCCTTTTCAATATCTCTATAGAGTATAGAATACATATTCATCAATATTTCCATAGTTAAATAACATTCCAAATATACACCGTATGTAAAATGGTATATAGTTTAGAAAATAAAAATATCCATGATATTATATTACAAATATTTAATACAAATATAATTTCAAATGTAAATGTATCTCAAATGGGAAGTACATAAACCACATATAGATTATTAGGTGCACAATACAAAGTTAGTCACAACAAAATTGTAGTTGAGACAAAGTCCCTTACCACAATGTAATCGGTCGAACCGTATGACCAGAACTTAATATCCATAAAATGAATCATTGAATAAAATGATTATAAATATAAAAATGTTATTATATATCAAATTTCTGTAAACATATACCAAATATAAGAAATAATTGGCGAACAATGGAAATCTCACAAAAATGAAAGTGAGATGAGAAACCCCTTACCTTATGCTCGAGTGCGTTCTTTGTTTGTTTTAATGACCTGAATAATAAAATTTAACTTAATTAATTAATAAATATATAACCTTATATACATTTATTTGGTTTATTATAAACTTATCAAGTTCATTCATGGACCTTCCTATGGGATTAAGAGGTTCAATTTAATTGTTTTGGAAGCATTTTCTTCCATGGTTTTCATGGTTCATTTACTTGTTTTCATGAATAGAAGTTCATTTGAAATGTGGTTAAACATCCAGAATTGTTAATATATCTTATTAATGAAATTAAGTAGGTATAAATGATCTTATAATGATTTTGGGTTATATAGCATGATGATTATTCATTAGTTAAAAGTTTATTTACAAATATTCAGATTTACTTGGACGTTTTCTTCATAATGAACTTGTTTTGTATTATTATTTTATATTACGAGTGTGTAAGGATTCCAGAAAATTAATGAGATTAAATACATATATTCTTATCTGTATCAACCATTAAAATGGTCTCATGACCATTAATGAAAATGATGGTGAAGAATGAAACTTCGCTTTCCACAAAGGTTATAAATTGGAACCTCATGGATGTTGATTTCTTTTATAAAAATAAAAGGGAGGGAGTAAGAATATTGATGATGGTTCTTCCATTAAAATGATATAATTCTAGTATATAGATTATAATAAAGTTTTCATGGTCATTTGGAATGATTAGGTGAGGATACAAAAATAAAAGAGATGAACTTAAAAATAAATAAAGTTGAGAGATCCCTTAGGAAAATTCGGCACCCTAACGGCGTCACATAAAAATTCATAAAATGAAATGATGAGAGAAAAGGGGTATCTCATCATATTGAAATAAAATGAAAGTAATAATAATAAATAAAATCAACCCCCAACATATGAGAATGGAAATTCAAATAGATAATCATAAAAGAAGTGTAAACTAGAAGAAGAGAATGAAGGATTCCCTTTCCATGTAGAGTAACTCCTAGATCTTGAAGGATGAGACCTTGGGGGATTAATGACACCTTGGGAGGAATCCTAGGGAGGTAATACCACTAGAGATTCTAGGATATTGAGTTTGGAATGAAATAAAATTAAGGGGGGTTGTGTGGGTATTTATAGTAATTAAGAGAGAGTTTTTTATTAATTAAAGGGACACCTCGATAGTGGTTTTCGCAAAACCATGGGCTATACCATGGTATTTGCCCATGGTTTTAGTCACATGAGACACCTCATGTCATAAGATACTGTAAAGAAGTTTACCATCCTTTTATGTTACTTATTACATCATTATTATCTCATTAAACTACTGAAATCTCAAATCTTTATTTTTTTACTATTTATGAAAAAATCATGTATTTTATAAAAAACCCAAAAAATCACCCTAACTATTTTTCGACGTTTAGAATTTAAAAATGAATTCAATTTTTTTAAAATAAATTTTTAAGTATTTTTAATTTAATTTTTAAATAAAATCAAAGTTAATTCCAAAAATAACAATTTAAAGGTATAATTAGTTTTGTATTACATTGAAAAATTAATCAACTTCTCATTATCTTATTACCTTGTGAAAATAAAATATTATAATTATTTATTATTTATAAGGGTAATATTACTATTCATATTACTATTCATAAGGGTATCTTACTATTCATAAAAAAAATCAAGTTGGTTTTATTAGACTCTAAACGACTTACTAGTCACAACTCTGGATTACTGTTTTTCAAAATTCAAAAAAAAGAAGTCGAAAATTTATGTTTAATGGATAGCATATAACTTTCTCATATATTGTTTTGTTTCCCAAAAGACATATTTCTTTATGCAATATAGGCTATCTAAATAATATAAATTATTTAAGATTAATATACCAATAAATCTTTGGGGTGTTATACACACCGTAACAAATATATAAATAATATATGAAATCAAGAGTTTTATATTTAGAAAAAGATTATAATATATAAAAGGTATTTTATTAAAATATCACCAAAAAACAGTATAAAAATATTTAAATTCTTTATATACTCCATAAAATTGTTTTTTTAAGGAATAAATTAAAGGTCGGTTGGGGGGCCAACAACATTACAAACCTAGATTGAGACTTCATGGTAATTTTGGTGGTGAGAAATATAGATAGTGGCACATATTAAAAACCATTGTATCTTAAATAAAATTATTATAATAAATCATATGAAATTTAGTAAAAATAATTTAAATTTGAAAAAATTTCAAATTTTTGGAATTCAATGTTTGATAAAACAAAAATGGAATCCATAAAATTATTTTATGAGAGTTGGAATTATTAATTTAATATAGAATATTACAAATAGAATATATTACCACTATGGTAATATAACTGTGAGCATTATTTTTTATGGTTATGAAGTCAATATTGGTGAGAATATATCATTTCCATAAAAATATATTATTGTTAATAATAAAATTGTGAAGATTCAAGTTGAAAAGTTTACTTTAAATACTGAATATAGTAATAATATGGCTGATTCAGCTTATTCAAATGAAAAATTCATAGTGTCTAATCTACAAGAAATAATTTAAGGGTTCTAATTTTCATGAGGGATGAAGATATCATTGGAAAAACCAATTACATGTTATGAACTTGAAGATAAAAAAATATATCCAAACATACATTAATGAATTAATAAATTAAAAAAATATTATTGATGAATATATTGAATTCAGTGAATGGATTAATGATATAAATAAGAAATATAATTAAATTTTGAATAATTTGTCTTTTGAAATTACTTCCAAGGATAAAAGAGAATCATATAATTATAAGGAAGTGGATTTTCATTATTAATTCATTAAAAATGGAAAAGATAATTGGAAAAATGAAATTCTTGTTTTTAAAATCTATTTCAAAGTTGAAGGAGTAAATTTTGATAATAATTTATATATTTTTACATTTATAAAAATAGTTCGAATATTCATGTAAATAATTATCTGAATTTCAAAATAGATATCTATGTAGTTTTTCTAAATTGAGATATTTAAGAGGAGGGGTACATCAAGTAACAAGAAGGGTTTTCTCTTAATAATGGTAGAAGAAATATTAGAAAACTAAATAAGGACCTCTTAGGGTTAGGTAAATATAATCATTATTGGTACTCCAAATAATACATGTTCTTAAAAAGAATGAATTTCAAAAATGGAATGGTAAATAACAATTAATATGCCTAATAAAATAACACGACATTACTCACTGTTGTTTTATATATTAATGAATATGTTTTTAATAAATATGATTCTCAAGAATGAAAGTATTTATCTAATTATTAAAATAAAATTTTTGAGATGTCAATAATTTTATAGAATAATTTTTTGGTATAAAATGTTCCCAAACTGCTGGAAAAGTTTTCATCTAACAAGAGAAATATGCACTTGAGTTGTAACTTCCTAACAATAGCCCACATCCTTGGGAAGGAAACATATTTTACTTAACATAGGCACGTCTCCCAGACTCCAATGGATAGAAATACATTCCAAGGTTATACAAAAAAATTACGGGACAATTTACCATTAGTAAAAAATCATCTAAGAATAACCAAAGAATAAGAAATAACACAAATATAATGAAAAAATTAAACCAATAGATATTGATGAAACAAGAACAAATTAGAGTTAAATTGGAAATAAATTATATATAATACATAAGAAAACAGGATAGAAAACTTCCTAAATATGTCAAAGATCTATAGGTAGTAATATTATACACTTGTTCCTACAAATTTTTCCATACATTAGGATCCACTGATAATGAACCCCACCTCAAATTGCTCCAATGTCAGATAAATATGTCTTTCATTTACCTATAGCATGATAAAAAATGTCTATAAAGATACCAATGGGTATATGTAAGGGTGAGTATACAAACCGATCAGTAATCTACAAAATACTTCCCACTCACAGCAGTAGGACACAAAAAATTTAGTTTACAACAAAAAATATATATATATATAGATACCCAATAGAAATGTCATAAAAGAATATCAGGAATACATGTATAGAAATAAATAGTAAAAATAACTATTTTATTAACCCAAAAGCCATTATTTTTAACCATTTCATGCATCCAATTCATACCCAATCAAAACAGGGTTCCTATAATATTCCGAACTTGCAATTACAACCCATGTTTCTCTAGCCCAAGTTATCACTTGGTGAGTAACCCAATGTGACTCAATTAGCATGTAATCCATGTAAGAATCAACACGGCCCATTATAATACTATATTATTGTACTATAATACCATTCCCATATATAGTTCACCCAAAAACTGATTTTCATAAAATAAAGTAATAAAAATCAATATTTTTGAGAAGATTATCTAGAATTATCATTTATAAAGTAAAATGATTAAACTAATTTACCCTAATCCTTTATGTTTTTCAAATAAAAAATGAATGGGAGGACTAGTCTGAATAAAATAATCACCTCCTAAAAATACCTAGAGTAATAAGTTTCTGATAAAGTGATTTATCCAATATCACATCTTGAATCATTTGGTTTAAGAATACTATATAAGAGATATGAATGAGAGTTTTTGTGGGATTAATAAACTAAAAATTGAGTAAATATCCCACCCCAAGTATCCCACCTATTATCCTTAATGGTTCATAACTCAAACCTAACAAATTTGAGGTAGATATATATATTCCAAATATATTGATGACCAGAACCTCGACGTGATGATTCCAACCATGGTTGTGGTGACTTCAATCACGCCCAGCCATATGGAGGTCTAAGAATGTGAGAACCATGGTTTCAGAGGAAACAAATCAATATTTTCATCCCTACACAACATGGACCATGGAATGGAGGATTACATATTTCTATTTCCAAATTGACTATATGGATCACACCACACTCCCAGACCTATCCACCATACACACTAACATGTTATAGTGGTCCCCCTATTTCCCATAAGTGAAACACTTCGAGAAGCATGCCCACCAAAATAGTGGTACCTATAGCTTGTTGATGTCTTTTAACCAGGCTAACTCCTGATCCAACAACCTAGTGTACTCAAATCCATTTTAAACAATATGGCCCCACTATGTGTACCAACATAGTCTGGTGTAGCCTAGGGAACCAGGACTCCCCTATTCTTACAGCGCACCAAATTAATCAAAAAAATAATATAGAAATGTAAAATATTAATAATTAATTAGAATATATATATATACCTCAACTTGGGGATATAAATTATCCATTCCATTATAATTTCCATCCTTATAAATTTTTAGGGTTATGGTGTGTTGGAAATTCTCATGTCATTTCTCATGTATGATGTTCTCATGTTCCCAATTTCCCCCTATGATTTTCCATTAAACCACAATACCCATACCAATAGAAAAAGTCTACCTCATAAGTTTTAATTTAATTTATATAGAATTATAATTGTGATTTTAATGAAATAAGATTCTGATTCAAGAGTCACATGATCATAACTTGTCACATGAGTTATATTTGGACGGCAATTCTTTAATAAAGATATTATTAAAATATTATAAATTTACTAAACCATAATGATAAACCCAGATAATTATAAACTTAATCATTGTGTTAATGAATTTAAAATGGTCTTATAATCCATGTATCTATTGTTCTATTCTCACCCAAAAGATAATGCCTAAAATAGGAGATTCTAGAAGGAAAACATAGTCACCAACCATAGAATATAAAGGAAATGATGATCATAATTATAAGAATTCTATCATCTCTTGGTCATTTTTATCCACTAACCATCATTTGTATTTTCTAATTTTTCTTTTTAATAATACTAGTTTTAATTTTTTATGTGTCCCAAGTCACTACCCAACAAAATGTTGACTAACACAATATGTCATTTTATGCTTCAAACTGAGGGATATATATTAAGTATTGATAACTATTGTTATAATAATAATCCACTAATGAAAAATATTATTCCCATAAACAACCAATGTTAATGATTTTTGATCATTGAATGTTATCTAGTGTTTTAAATGTATTCTTTAACTAAAAATTTTTTATAGATGAAAATCCATGCTCATAGCCAACTGGGTTCCAAGTGATTATTGTAAAAAATTCCAAAATTGTGAGTAAAATCTATGATCTTGATTAGATATAATAAAAAAATAGAATCCCATTATACTTCCCTACTTATCATATATACATATTTTATAGTTAATCAGTAGAGTTTGTTTCACTATTTATTATGAAATGTGCCAACTTATAAATTGATCAATAATCACCAAAATGGAATCATGTTTCTAAGGAATATTTGGTAATCTAGTTAAAAAGTCCACAAAATCTTATTCCAAATTCTATATCATAATGGGTAGTGCATGAATCATTCCTACTATTTGTTAGTGAATATCCTTATCAAGATAATAGGTAAAGCATTTACTAACATACTCTCCCAATTTTCACATTATTCCTAACCCCCAAAAATGGCCCTTCATCACATTATAAATTTCTAAATACTGAGGTGTAAACCCTGAATTAAGTAAAAAAATTCAAAAGGAGATTTTATAAGAAATAAATTGGAACTACCATTCAGTATCAAAATCATAACCCCACATTTGAATAATTTTTCCATCCATCAATCTCCTCCCCTATTAAGGTTAGACCTAATGGTAATGTAGTTAGAGTCTTACAATTGAGATTCATTAACTTTCTTCACTTAATCTGTAATAAGGATGATTGGAAACAATACCATGATATAATTGTATTCTATATAATCCAAATATATATCTATGATGATCCAAAAAAATATCTATTGATCATGGAATTCATTGACAACATGGTTATAAGACTTCATAGATAATGCATCGATTGATGAATTTCATTTTTCTGGTGTATATACCAATCCAATTTTAAACATCTTTAGATTTTCCATAAAATTATATTTCTTTAGGTTCAATAAACTTTTTGAAATGATGTGTTTAAATATTTTCTGATCAATGAAGATAGTGTACATCACCCCAAATTATTTCTATTTTTTTAATGCATGGATCACTATAGTTAATTCTAGGTTATTCATTGGAAAATTAGTTTCATGTGTATGAAATTTTCATGAACTATAGGCTATGAAATGGACTTCTTATATGAAAACATGACCCAATATAGATCTAGATGAATAACCATAGACTATGTAACATACACCCTATTCTCTAAAAACTAATATAGATTTTGATGTAAGCAGATCCTTTATCTCCTTGCAAGATTGTTGAAATTCATTTCTCTAATAATATGGAATATAATTTCAAGTTAATTTTATTACTAGTGATGTTTTGTATGAGAAATTATTGGGAAAGTGTTTATAATAGCTTACATACTCAACCAGTCCTCATATCTCAAAATCATTCATGGGAGGCTTCTAAGAGATAAAAAATTCTATCTTTTAAGGGCCCATTAATATTTATTTCTTAGAAATAACGTGTTTAATTAATCAAAATTCTTATATAAATAAGTCACACATAGGGAATTTTTCATACAGATGATCTTTTCAAAAAAAGCCTAACACAACATCCAAGTTCCTTTAATGATTTATTCTAAATATAGAAGCACAAATATGACTTCAAATATCTATCATTACAATATCCTCCTTCCTTGACCAAATTTAGTGATATCTGTACTATAATTCAATCATAGAGAATACATTGATCCCTTAAATTGTTCAAACAAATCATCAATTCCTAAAATCTGATATTATTTCTTTATCATAACCTGATTTAGTTTATATTAATAAACATAATGCCAAAGAGTAAAATATTCTTTTTTATGATTAAAACTGGAGTGGTGTAAAGATATTTACTTAGTCATATAAATCCCCTACTTTCTAATTCTTACATTTAGTTATTTAATTCATGTTTTCCCTTTATTCTATTCTATATGAAGGATATAAAATAGGGCTCATTCCTAGTGGGAGTTGATGGTAAAAAACACCTATATTTTAGGTTATATCCCCAACAACTTATCTAAGAATACATATAGTTAGTCAGAAATATCACTACTTCTATTTTTATAAATTGCCACCAATACCATTACATACAATTAGTACGACATATTTCCAACCACTATTAAAAAAGGTATCACTATCCATGAATTCATGTCTCATTCCACTTTAAATAGATACAACACACCTTCTAGATATATAAAGGTAACCCATCAAGTATAGTATTCAATATATTCTTTGAAGGACACCAACCAATGCATTACCAATATTATATCAAAAACTCCATATCCAAAAAATTTAAATCCCATTAAAATTGGGGTGTTTTGATGGTGATAGAACATGATATACCCATAAATACCATAAACAGTCACTTCTTAAGGTGTCACTTAAATGATTAGAATAAGAGGCAACATTTCCATTAGTAAGTTCATTTGAATCTCTGAATGACAAGCAATAAAATTGTTGGTTGTGTTAACATCAAAAAAGACATTCATTAAAGAATAATTAAGAAGTATTATATTTCACATAATTAATGGAATAAATTATTCATTAAACAGTATCTTCTTGTCTCTATAAAGCTATTGGCCAACCCCACCTTGATTATTCTTACACCCATGCTGAGAGTGGGTTGGTTGAGATACTAAGGTGTTCCTCGATTCAATCTGGCTAATATAACATTCTGGATGATATTTATTCTAACAAGGTAGTTATGGTGTTCTATTTTTTTCCATGTTTATTTTATATCCACTTCCACTATTTGAATTTGTTTGATACATATGTAAACTATTGTGGTTCTCCAAATAAACATAGTAAGGAAACTACCAAAGTGGTAAAAGAAATGTCCTCATAATGTGGTCCAAAAAACCATATTGCTGATAACGACAATGTTTATTACCTTTGGTAGGAATATAAATCAACCCATAATATTTGTTTTTAGGTGATTTATTACCCAAGGAGTAGTTTTCCATCCAATTATATTTTAAACCACTAAAGTTTCAACCTATTATCAGATGCAAAATGGTGTATCCTCCATTAAGATTTCCAAAATATACATTTTATACCATCACCCTATTTACCATGTGTGTGTAATTTTCAATATAGATGATAAAAAATCTATATAAAATGTTTGGTCTTATGCTCTACTCAAACATGAGTTCTTTAAGAGATTTTTTATCTTCCACTTCTAGTATAATGTTATCTGGGTATGTGAATCAATCTACGTACCCCATAATCATATATTCTCCCTAGTCTGGGAAAAAGAAGTTGATCATCCATGACACAGGGAAGTTATGTAAATGGAATTTTTTATTAAATAATTATTTAAATCCTCTTCATGTATGGTCTTTGTGAACCTTAACTTGAATAGTTGGTCCCCACCATTATCTTTCCAAATACTCAAGAATAAATATAGTTACCTTTACTTTTATTTCTATCTATATAACAAGGAAATTAATTATTTGGTTCATCCTTCCCATCCATAATTTTTATTCTCCATACCATAATTTACTATGATAGATCAATGGTTGTTGCCTATGAAATTATAACTAATGGTTAAAATATTTTGTTTCCTCCATCCAAAATCTTCTTTCCTCTTCAAAAAAATCTTCTACCATGATTATAGAAACGTCTTATTCTACTTGCGGTTTGGGTAGAACTACATTATCGGTAGTTCCCTCCTTCAAACTCATAATCCTCCTGATAGGTGGATTTTTTCATATATCCATTAGAAAACACATCACCCATTGGTCATCTAATTGTAGTCATAGGTTTAACTATATATAAAATAATAACAAAAAAGATCATAAAAGATCATATTAATTATGGATTTCTAGTGGGATGTCTCTTAATCATTCATATTATATTAATCCAAATGGTTAAACCCATGAAAATGAGGTGATTCAACACCTATATTATTTTAGGAATAATATTTTACCCTTACTTCCCTAGTAACATGAAGTTTTTATAAATAGGTCGGATATAATTTTTCATACTCTATATTTTATGTGCCAAAAAATCGATATCTATGCCCACCATCCCAACTAATGGAATATACCAAATTGATACCATTGGTAACATCTCAACCCCAACCCATTGTCTTGGTTAGGATAAAAAAACCACTAATTATCAGTGAATCCCTCGAACACTAAAGGTGGTAAATAATTTTCAAGGGTGTATTACAATGTTGGGGACACAATATCCCTAGTAAAAATTCTTCCTAGAACAACCATAGATCATAAAACAACATAAATATGATTAATTAATAACAAAAAACAATGTATATAGACAAAAAATTAAATTATTAGAGTTGTAAAAAATAGAAATTAAATATAAGACATAATTTAACTTGATCTAAAACAGCCAAAAGATGATGAATCATTAAATGAAGTACTACTAAAGACTCATTATCAATATAGCCTCCATGATCTAGACTCCATAAACCACAACTATATAAACCAAGGATTTTATATATAAATATCACATATTTTTATAAAAATATTCATTAAATTACCCAAACCCATGCCTGAGCATCATTAAGATATAATTCCATTGAAGACTAGAATAAAAAAAGGATGAGGTCAAATGCTCAGTAAGGATAAAAAGGAGAGATATCAATATATCATGATAATAAGGGTATAAGAAGATGAGAATAACATTTGAAAACCATAAACCTCATATCAAAAATCATAATCCTGTTTTATGGCATAAAAATTGGCAGTTCGTAAGAGATAGATCGTAATGAAATCAAATAAGATGATCCATGAGAGCATAACATTTTCATAAGAAATGGAATTTTTCATATACATAATCCTAGAAAATCATTTCCATAGTAGTTAAGGATTACTGCAAAGTCTATCATAGAAGAAGGGGTTCACTCCCAAAACCATCATAGTAGTCAAGGTTCACTCCCAATACTATATTAACAGAAAACTTATTATACTGAACCAGGGTCAATCTCCATTATAGTGATGTCTACCTCATGATATATAAATTTATACCCATTTAATTTGATGGAGTTAAAGGGCCCACTCATCACATAATGAAAATAATACATTTGTATTCCACAATATTGTAAAATATTATTCATATAATAACCCATGAAATGAAATGAGTTTTATAAAAATTTCATCATATCATAACCTATGTAAAAGTGATGAATTTCATAATCATTTCATAATTTCATCATTACATAACCCCTGAAAAGAATCTGTTTCCAAATAATTTACTTATAGTATAACCCATGGAAGAGAAATAGTTTCATAAACATCGTACCATCTTAAACAAAAACCATTTAGAGAAAGAATTAAAATGGTTTACTTGGATCATATCCCCAGTAAGGAATGGGTAACATTGAATAATGTCATCTTAGATGGAAAATGATTTTGAAAGACTATTTAAAACATTTCTTTAGGAAAACGCCTTTTCTTTGAAAATCAATTTTTAAAACAAATAATTCATAAAAAATTAAATACTTTTATTAAAAAATAAACATTAAAATTTATAAAAAATCATTCAAAATGCTTTAATATATATTTTTAAGGAAAATATACTCTCTACTTTGAGAACAACTTTATAAAAAAAAGTAAAAGTATTTTCTTTGAAAATAATCCCAATAACTTTAAAAGGACA
Organism: Viscum album; assembly: GCA_963277665.1. Classification (NCBI taxonomy): domain Eukaryota; kingdom Viridiplantae; phylum Streptophyta; class Magnoliopsida; order Santalales; family Viscaceae; genus Viscum; species Viscum album. The sequence goes on from OY728135.1 coordinate 1,409,548,162, forward strand.
ATTTCAAAAGAATTTAAAACATTTCGTGGGGAACCAATCTTTCCCACATGGAAAAAAATTCTGAAACATAAAAAAATTAAAATAATTTTATTTAAAAATAATAATAAAAATTTAAAAAAGAATATTTAATGTAAATAATGGTCATGATGGTGTAAAATTCCATTATTATCGTACACATTAAAATAAATATTCTGTTCATATTTTTTGTAAAATATAAATGGGAATATTTTTAAAAATGACATGAAGATTCCATTAAAAACATTCAATAAAAGTTAACACATGAGTACAAAATTATTTAATAAATAATTTGGATAATTTAAAAAACATTTTTGAAAAGAATATAAATCATGGTTTTCGAATAAAAATGGTTTCATGACCAAAGATAGAAATAAATATGATTTTGTTACAAAATTATTTTAAATTATTTTGTACATAAAGAGGGAAAAATAAAGGTGAAACTTGCATTCTATAGATATAAGAAGGGGATAATGAATGTAATGTGTTTCTTCATCATTATAATAAAAATCATGAACAATCCAAATAAATGATGAGAATTTATCATAAAACCCTTACCATTTTGGTAAATTTGAATCATAATTACCACAGAAGAAAAATGTTAAATAAAAAATATAATATAATGATAATAAATAAACTTATGAATTTAATTTTAAAAGGGACTATATATACACCATAGAAAATAAGATAGATTAATAATTTAACATATGTCTCAAAGAAGTCAAATTGAGATAAAAATATCTTACCGCTTGGGTATCTATTGAACTATAAACCCCTTGAAAGAGTGATTTAAAAATTGATTTGTAAATCCCCATAGTTTTCTTGAGAATAAATATAAAATACATACATGGACGTTATATACACCACATATAAGAAACAAGTAGTGAATATGGAATGTATTTCATGGATATAAACGTGAGATGAAAAATCCCTTACCTCTTTAGTAAGATTTTGAATTGTAAGACCACAAAAATAATAAAAACAAATGAAACTATAAATATCATGGAAATAATGATATTCATGATATTAAATCTCAAATGGTTAGTATTTAAACCACATAAAATCAATAAGTTGTGAGGTTTCAAATGTCTCCTCTAAATAAAATAGATAATATAAATACCTTACCTTATGTATAGACTTCCTTCATACACGTTAGAACCTCATGAATAGTAAATAAATATTTTTGATAAATTTATTATAGGACCATACATATATATATATATGTATATATATATATTTCATAACACATATGATTTTTTATGACTTTTTATTACTCATTTATTAACCCTTCCTTATTAAAATCATGTTTCGGGTAACAACTACTTTCTTTTTCGTGTATGTTTTAATTTTTTGTTTTTGGTTATCTTAAATTGATAATGGTTCCATAATATCCAAATTTTTAACCATTATATAAATTTAAATTATATTCACTATATTTATATTTATAGTAATCCATAAAAGTTAGAGATAAAAAATGAAAGACACCGTTCATGGAGATGATAGGTTGTACAAACGCATGAACATTGTTTCCATTTTCTAGAATCATAAAAATAAAGTTAAATAATATATTACTATTAAATAATATATATTTTTATATACATAATATTTCTCATTAAACCCATCCTTAATACCTTCCATGTAGATTGTGAATAAATCACATCGCTTTGAAAGGCAGTAGTCCACCGTACACACGAGTGACTTTATCTTATTCCCACAGGATAGAAATTATGAAGGTATATGTAATATAATAATTTCATAATTATTGTAATATAATATATTTAATATATAAATATTTAATTCATCATTATATTCTACCATGAAAGGTGGTAATGTACGAAAATGACATCGGTCTATATAGCGTTAGACCATTATACATAGAAATGATGATTATATTACCCATTTGATTGAATATGAGAAGGATTTGGGATATTAAATTAAAATTATAAAATATTATTATTTTTAAAATATTTATTTTATTATATAATTAGGTTTTAATAATAATTTATGTTTTTGGAGAAATAAATAAAATAAAACGCTTGATTAGAGACGTTGCCTCTTCTATGGAAAAACTCTTTTGATTTACACAAAAATGACTCTTAGATTAGATTTATAACAATAATATGGATTATATGATGATATTATAGAATTAAAGAATTTACATGGGTATGTATTGGATTAAATAATAGGATTTTTATGTTTTAAGAGGAGAAGATATGTGGTGGGCTTTTATAATTGAGGTGAGTGGCAAACTTGTAACTTTTGAATAGAAAAAGGTGTACCCACATTTTTCACATTCCACAAGGTTTAAAAATGGGTCATTATCAAATATATATGAGATATTTTCTATATATGTCCATCAAATGGGTATTTTAAATTTTTTTGTCATTTATTACCCATAACATTCTAGTTTAACACGTCCATAAACCCATTTTTATCTTAACTATGATCAATAATTTTTACTATCGTTACTATTAATTATGGTCAAAATTTAATTTCACCTTATTATAAAAGAGAAATTATTCTTATTAAAAATATTAAACACATTTTTCTAAATATAATTCACATAACGGAAAAATTTAATTTAAAATTATCCCTACAGAAGTGACGAGAAAGCGGTTTTCCAAAGAAAAAATGTTAAAAAGCTAGAAAAGTTTTTATATTAAAATTAAATATGAAATTTATCATAATTTTATAAATTGGATTAATTTTAATATAATTATACAACTTTTGACATTATAATCCTATTAAAACAATTTGGATTTTTTTAAATGCTTTAAAAGAACTGACAGTTCTTAATAAAACCAATATTTTTCACTATTCATCAAAAAAACAAATTTCTTTAAATATTATAAAAAATTAACCCTAAGATAATTTTTACCTGATATTTTCAAAAATGAATTTAATTTTATCAAATACAATTTTATAAAATAGGAAAAAATTAATTTTATAATAATTTCCCAAACTGTGACAAAACTGTTTTTTAGAAAAACACACTTTTAAACATAAAATTTTATCTTTTATACATATAACACATAAGTTGAATGTTTAGAATTTCGTTGAACATATAATATATAAATATAAATATAACAATTTAACCAAAGTTATCTGTTTAATTTATTCCGGTAAAATGTGTTTCTACGCATAAAAGTAGTTTTTTAAAAAATACTTTTCTTTAAAATGGTTTTATTTTTATTTCCAATTAATTGGTAACTAAAAAATTAATTATATATATGTTTTTAAACAATATATTTTCATAATTTATTCGATGTTATTCATACACTATATTATAATGACTATATGATATCTACCATGTTAAATAACAACATTTTAATAGTATGTCGCTTTTTTTTATGCTCAATGTTGTGTGTAACGCAAGATAAACTAAGTATTGCGTGTAATGAAAAATATAAAAAATATTAAATTTCTTTGAATTATATATGTTTAAAAAAATATCAGGGTGTTACAAAAACCCCCTCTTAAACATTCTCTACTAGTAGAGTAATTAATATTTAGTTTACCTATATGATGATAAATAATCATTATTATACACATTGAGGTTAATATAAAGGGGGTGAGTATACATCCTAGTAAAATGTCCACAAAATAATTCCCACGCATGCCAATAGGATATGAACAAGTTATCTTAAAAAAAATAGAAAACACCAAGATGAATATAATAACCAAATATCAATAAAACATGTATAGAAAAAAATAGTGAAAATAACCATAATATGTACCCAAACCCCCAAATATAGATCCATAACATTAATCCAATGAATCCCACCATTAAAAAGTTATTTCGAGAATAGACCCAACACATGAGTAGAAACCCTATTCTTCCAAACTAGACCATCACCGGTTGGAGTTTCCCAATTTTCCTCAATTTGTAATTGAAGACATGTCTAGATCAATAAGGCCCGTTATATTGCAATTTTAATGAACACAAATCTCATTCCCATGTTCATTATACACATAAAAAAATATTTATATACAAAAATAACTACAAAATAAAATTCATGATGATTGTATATAATTATACTCTATAAATAAAATTAATTTAACTTGAATACAATAAGACTTCATGTTCATTAAAAAGTTTATTGGGAGAGAAATAAAATTACTCTAATACACTCCTCTTGTGGATCCCATGAAAAAAAAATTTAGATTGAGGATAGTCATCCAAAATTAACTCTGGAATCTTCTATTTTTGAAAATACAAGTGAGTATAAGAGAATGAAATTTTTGGTAAGGAGTAATATAATAAAAATTGAATTAATATCCCTCAAAAAAATATATCACAAGGTTTTCATAATTATTTATAACCCCCCATTAAAAAATTAGTGGTAGATATGTCTTTTTTAAAAATCTCAATGATCAGCACCATGATGTGGTGATTCTCACCACATTCGTGCTGCCTATGATCATGCCTCTCCACATAGAGTTCCATTATAGTTAGTACCATATTGTTGGAGTAAATATTTCACCGTTTTAAAACAATCATTCTTTCTACTATGGTTTGGTTGTTCATCCCTCACAATTTCAGAATCTCTCACAAGCATCCAACTCCAATCTCAACACCATCTGTCACACCCACTAACCCAACATGGTGGCCTGCCTACTTCCCATAGGGGAAACACTCCCATATCCACATCCCCTAATACAGTAGGCTCATTGGTGTGGTTAACCCTTTCCACTACACCAACTCTCATGCCCATAGACAAATATGGAAAAATAGATGTCAAAAACTATAACCCCCACCAAAAAGACCCACATGATGCAGTGTATATCTATAATCAAAACATGTCTTTTCCAACCACACAACCATAACTTTTTGAAACAAATATAAAACACCTCATATATAAAAGTTCATAAAAAAAATATATACCTCAAAATAAGGGGTAGAAATGATTTTTTTAAATAAGATGACATAGAATTCTTAAAGGATGTGTAAAATCCTATATCTATTATAGTAAGTTAAAAAATATAATGGAAGTATTTTTAGTATAAATAAATGTAACAATATTATTATAATTTAATTATTCTTGAAAAAATCATGGTCTAACATCATTTTTTTGTATTATTTTCTATATAATTCAAATTAAATTTAATGTAATTTTTTATATTGGTAGCTAAGAGAATCTTTATATGTGTGAAAGTAATATTTGATTCCAGTATCTTGTATGATAAAAATAAAAAAAATAATATTTTATACTAATATCGATATATATTGAGTTATAAATGTTTGTTATTTGAAGTCCACTTTAGGTGTTTATTTATTTATTATATGAATTACTATTTAAATGAATTACATGAAACTATAATATATTATGTTTAGAATGAATAAGGATAAGTACATTTTTTCAGAAAGAGATAGTACACAAATGATGTGCATAGAATCTTTGCAAGAAGACATGAGAGTGGATGTGGAACCTTCATCGTATATTACATGTCATAATCAAAGTGTGGTCAACATATCAAACCATCCAGTAAAATTCTTAGTATCAATGAATATTCACATCAATTGGAACATCATTAAATAGAATGTTTATAAATTTGATCTAAATCCCAAATTAATTTTTATAAAATAGAAAGTGGAAAATATTTTAAATAATTCATTTTCTATGGAACAATTTCAATATTTTAAGATGATTTTGAGAGATTTCACTCTCCCAAAATTTCTATGATTATTTATAATTTTTTAAGCATCAATGTTTTGGATTTGATTTTAAAATAGGGATAAAATATTCAAATACACTGAAAACACATAAATATCTTGATATCCTTGATGTTATTATATTAAAAAAATGGGGTAAAAATTATATTGAGAAAACCATGGGAGAAGAGCTATAATTAATTGAGAAAAATTTGGAGAACAATTATTATGAAAATTCCATCATATTTATTTATTTTTAGATTGTTTCCCATAAATAAAAATGGGTAGATTGAAGAGATAGTTTTTTAGTTAGAAGAGATGATATGAGAAATTTAATTGTGGTGTTTTATAAGAATATTAATGCCTATTACCAATGGGTGGAGGTATATGATAAAAGAAAATTTATCATGTGTTATGGAATTAAGAATTAAAAATAAGATTTTTGAATGTGTAAATGATATATATTATATATTTTGTTGGTTATTGTTAGGTATTTAAATTATTTTTATGGTTTTTGATGTAAGATATTATGATTTTATTTCTAAAACCACTTTTATGATATTTTTAGTATTATAAGTATTTTTTAATACTATTTTAGAAGTTTTCTCATAAGTATAAAAATATCTTATGGTCGATATAACTACACTATAGTGGAATAAAAAATTCATTTGGAATGTTAGTAATTTTTTATAGAGATAACTATTGATTTTCTTGATGAAACACCTTTAATTCAAATAATTATTCTATAGTAGATATCACCATACTATGTTGTAGTGAGATTAAGTATTATTTTGTATTTATCATGTGTTAATTCAATACACTCTTTCCAGATAAAACACCCAAAATCCAGATACCATATCAAGGACAAATCTACATTTTTAAGGTAGATGAACATTACTATGTGTTCTATTAGAAGGATGAACAGAACAAATAATGAGTATATTTTTATTTTAATATCTTAATATAATTGAGAAAAAATAATTTGGTCACTATAATTTTACATTCTTAAGACAGATTGAAAATTTTCCAAGATAAAAAAATTTCAATATTTTAATGTTAAATTCAAAATGTCAATCATGATTTCAAATACATTATATTTAATCAGGTATCAAAAATCTTTTATAAACGACAGAGAAGTTTTAGTTTTTATATATATAATTAATATTAGAATTTAATATCATATAACATCATGAAAAGATATAAGGAATACATTATGGACTTATTTTATCTTAAATTAATTATTTTTGATCATGTAAATAATAGGAGTACATATAGAATAATCCAAAATTCTTTTTGTATATATATGAATTTTTTTCCATAGATGATAGAATAATCAGCCTAATCTGTTTTTCAATAATGAATTATATCTCCTGAAAATCAACTAAAACATTTTTAGAGAGACATAGACTAGACTAGTTGAGTGAGTTTGATGAATTGTGTTGGAGGATTAAAGAATAAATACTAAGAAATAAAATATTTATATTTTTACACATGAACTTATTCTTTATTTTTATCTTCTCTAAAAGTTTGAATAACTAGGAAAATATTGTATTTATGTTAGAGGATTAATATTTATTGTGTTATTCTTTATTAATATTTTAATTAAATATTATTGACCTATTTTATTTACGAAAACAATATAAGAAAATACAAATTAATTTTGTTAATATCTGTAATTAAAAAAATACTATCCACTCACATAGAGTGCTGTGAGCTTTAAAAATAATAGGTTTTGTATTTCAGTTGATTTTTTGCATCATATGTAAGATTTTAAGAAATAAATTTCTAATCATTATAAGGAAAAATGAGGAAAAGTTTAGTTTATTTACAAAATTTAGTAACATTGATTCAGTCTCAATCCCCACCCCCCGGTGTTCCTTTATAAAAAATGTAAATACCCTAACCATAGTATCACCGAGATGATGGTTAATTTATTATATTGGTTCTAGATATATGAGATCACATCCCAAAGTATCATAAAGTTCATTAGTCTTGGAAAACTATATACATACATGATACTCACAATACATTTAAAAACATAAAATAATACAAAAATTTTATTTGTTAATAATATAATTCCCTTTATCAAATCCCTGCATATAAATTGGAATACACTTCCTGAAATCCTATTGAAAGGAAACATAAGATAGTAGTGATCATTAATGCAGAGTAAGGGTATTCATACATTGGAATCTATCGTGAAAAATTAATTCATATTCAACATAGAAAGGTAAGTAACTTAGACACATTTCATTTAGTAAATAAATTAAACATGAAGAATAATATGGTAAGAATAAATAATGATCAAAATAATTCTATATAAATAATCTTAGGAGCTTGAAACTTATCCATGGATATTCTAACTAGTCGAATAATCACAAAGGTGTTAATAACTAATATCATAATGAGGGAATACTTAATGTCAGACATCATCACTATAATTTCAAGGCCTTATTTAAAGAAATACTGCATAAATGGGTAAATCCTAAACCAAATACCATTACTAGTTTCTCTCATGATACCTACTGTTGCATCAAGGGTTTTTGTCATGACCTTCCCAATAGTTAACAAGTCTAATACATTCCTCTTCTGAAAGGGTAGAAACATAATTGATGTAAATATTCATATTGAAAATATATCATACAAAATGATAATAATTTGTCAAATTAATAAACATAATCAACATAAACATTCATATTGGAAAACATTCATACAAATTTTAATACTTTCCCCAATCTATAAACACAATCATAAACCATTCAGACTATAATGGAGAATATTATAAAAATAATAAATCCTAGTTAAGCTGATCATAAACCATATGCAGAAATATTAAGTATGGTGTCATTACAATATATTTCCAATAGGAAAAAGGTAAAATGAGGGGTTTTATTGATGAATATAAATACCATAAACATGTCAATAAAAAATTCTTGATAAAAATATCCTTTTAAATTTGAAAATAACATTCAAAAACTAAAAATTTATTGAATATTAGGAAAATCATTTTATTTAAAAATAACCTTCTATACTTGTAAAGTTTGTTACTGAGAAACTTTCTATGCATATTTTAAATTAAATAATAATTATTTATTAATTCTTTCAATGATAAAACCCATTTATTTAATTTTTTTATAAAATTAATGGGTAATTTTAACTATAGAATGAAAATGGTCTAAATTGTGGAAAGTCCTAAATTCTGGATTTTTGATAAAATTTTTAGTCAATGGTACTTTGTCCGTTTCATTAAAAAGGTAATTTAAAATTGAGAGATTTTATTGAAATTTTTATTTAATTCCATTCAATGTTCTCTTCTAGACTGGGGGCTAATTCGAGCATGTAAAGGGCTTAAAAAGTCAATGAAGTTGAAGAATTTTCCGGGCAGATAGTGTGGACCCCACCACCATAACAGAATCTCATGTCGGACTACACACCTCCAGTGGAGGTGATTCTACCTAGAAAAGATTGATGATAGAAATCAACATTTCAAAAATTAATTTTAGAGAGTTTTGGTGCCATTAATTTCTCCATTAGATATTATAAGTTTCAAGGAGGCTTCCTAGAACCTTCATCAAGAAAAAGTAATAGTAAATTATAAATTCATAACTTCTACATCTATTTTCTATATGAGATGATGTTTTCAAAGGAGATACAAAACAAAATGGGTGAAAAATTCATGAAGGATACAATATGTGAATCGTTAGTTTAGTGGGTCACAAATGCAACATCTTATGGATGACAGATTCCGCCTATAAAAGGAGAGGATCTCCTACCTCTCAAATAATTACATTCAACTCTGTCGCATTCTAGGCACTAAGGATGATATTTCCACCAAGGTATCTTGGCTGCAAATCATAACCTTTTATTATTTTTCATTTTTTACTTTTCATTATTTTAGTTTTATTTTCAATTGTAATTTAAATCTATATATTATTAATCAATGAATTTTCCTTTCTCCATCCATCACAAAATTATTTTTTTATCAATTTTATTATTTTAATTATAAGTATTATTTGGATTATGATTAGTATTAATACTAATTATAATAATCATATTATTATTATTATTATCAAATTCTTATTTTAAAACTATATTATTTTTCTCTCTCTCTCCTTTTTCAAAAACTATTTTCTTAATTATAATAATTATAATATTAATTCATATTATTATTATTATTTTAGAAATCATTATAAATTATTTATTTTTATTCTATCTTACCTCTATATCTCACTCTCCACCCATCCATCCAACATTATGATCACTTACTCTCAGAACCAAGAGACTATCCCCAAGGCTTGGCTCGGGGTCAAGGAGTTCTTGGGTTTTATTTAATGATTATTTTAATTTTGTGGTAGATTTTAGTAGCATGATTGGGTGAGAAGAATTTCCCTAATGTGATGATGAACCCAAATTACCTAAACCTTAATATATTTCTATTCTAGAAAATAATATTGATTCAAACACGACATTTCATGTTTAGATTATCAAACTGAAATCAACACATAAAGAAGAATAATTATTGAACCTAAGACTAAACACCCAAACCAAGTTCTTTCTTTATAAACTTATTATTTCTAAATCACATGATAGTTCATATTTTTCAATAATCAGAAACCCAAAAATAATTCCATTGTTTTCATTAGATAATTAAAACAACAAAATGGAATAGTTTAGGTGATATAGAATATGTAAGTGAACCAAACTAAAAGGCTCCCCAAGAAAGATAACCATGGTCAGCCTCAGTGTCGTACTAAGAAAAATATAATTTCTTTTTTCCATGCCCCGTGATAGGTTTCTATCATTATGATTAAAAAATTATTTTTTTGGGATTTTTTGTAACTCTATACATGTCATATAAGTACAAACATTCTTTTCACACTTTTGAAAAAAATATTAAAACACCTCATTCTGAAAAAAAGATATTTCATTAAAAACGTTTTTTAAATAGTCAGACAATGGTAAAATTTTATTTGTTAAATCATTTGAATAATTTGTAAAAAAAATTAATTTTCTTAGAATACATGGATTTGGTAGAAAAATGAATTCTGATCTGAGAGAGAAATAAATTTATATTTTATTAAGCATATTTTATTGGTAATTTTTAGTACCAATAATTTGAAAAAAGAACTATTACATGTAAATTTAATTAAAAATCAGAAGGCAATAAATTATTATTTTTAAATATATAAATATCGAACTCTTCACCTAATAGAGTGTTAAACATAAACATCCCCAAATAATAATTATATTATGAAATAAACCCTTACCACTTTGATAAAATTTTAATTGTAATCCCCATGAAATAAATAACATAAAATAAAAATTTAAAATTCCTTTAAGATAAATTCAGTCATGATATAAATTATAAAATGGAAATTAAATTTACCAAATAAAATAAATATGTGGTGAATATGGAATATGTCTCACAAAAGTAAAAGAGAGACAAGAAGCCCCTACCAAGGCTCTGATTATCTTAATTTGTGTTTGAAACTCTTGTAAAATAAATATAGATTTATTGTAAATATATTATATTACCATAATAATATATATAACACCATATATTATTTAATTAAAATCATTTATCACCCATTTATTAATAAATTTTTATTAAAAACACTATTCTGGGTGATAACAACTTTATATTTCATGTGGGTTTTGGTTTGGTAGATTCAGTCGTTATACTTTGATCATTTTTCCTTCATATAAAAAGTTATAACCATGATATAAATATTATATATATTCATTATATACATATTAATAATAATCCATAAATTTTAGAGATTGAAAAATGACTTACACCATTCTTGGATAAGGTGGGCCATATATATGCATGAACATTATTTCCATTTTATTAACAAATTATGTGAAATAAATTTAAATAGTATTTAAAAATTAAAAAATTAGTACTATATCATATATGTTAATTAATTGTATCCTTATTACTATACATGAAAAAATAAAATGTAAAATGTTTCTCCTCGCTGTATGGAGGTGGTAGTCCACACATATGCACTATCGACACTATCATTTTCTAATTAATTAGAGGGTAAGAAGATAGATGTGTTATTATTATTCTAGAATTATATTAGTGTAATAAATATCATATAAATTTGTAAAATATATCATTATATCCATATGTGAGAGAGGGTGATTAAAAAATAATTACACCGGTTTGCGAGGCGGAAGTCCATAGTACCCACAACCGATTATTTCATTTCACATTTGATAGAAGATAAGATAGATGTAGGTTACTCCATTAACATAATAAAAATTTATTATATGGTTCATGTTTATGTTATTATTTTATCATATTTTCTAGCTATTTTAAATAGTTAAAGGAATAAATAAAATAGAAACACATGGTTATGAACTTTACCTCTTCCTTAGAAAACAACTTTGTGTTTATAAATAAAGCCTCCCTAGATTTGTTTTCTAGTAAAAAAATTGCTTCCATCCCATGGGGGTGTAAGGAAGATATATGGGAAGGTCCAAGACAAACCAAAAGGCATTGTAAGTCTAAACATGATAAGAAAGGGATATCCCTTTTATAAATGGGGGAGAGTACACCCTTGGAGTTTTTAAAAATAATAAATTATACCCATGTTTTTCAAATGTAATTTAACATACCATTAGCTTATTTCAAGTATTTCATGACCCTAATTTTGATCCAATGTTTGGGGATGTAATTTATTTATTTAATAGGGTCCAGGTATTAATGTGCCAGTGGTTTTAGAGGGTTCTCTTTGAGTCTAGGTAGAGTTGATGGCTTTTTATTTCTTTTTCTACATGATCTGACAATTTATTATCTGTAGGATATATTATCACCATGAATGTAATTCAAAAAATTAATACATCACTTGATAGAATTCATGAAATTGTATCATAATGTTAATAATATTCAACATGTGAATTGTTTTCAATATGTGAAATGATTGAGATCAATATTTTTAACCTGAGGTGACTCATTTTAAGTAATACATTCCACTTGGATATTCACATTATGAATCAAGGATTTGTATCATGAATTCCTTTGGTTAATCAATTATTTTTGAGATTCATCCTGAAATCATTATTTTTCTTCAAGAATCCACTCCCCTCAAGCCCTTAGGGATATTATTTGTAATAATTTGTTGATTTCTTCCCTTTTTTGGCATCTTATTCTGGTGTCTTTTCTCTCGTGAGTTTCCTTATTATTGTTTTCTTCTTCTCTCTACTACCCATCTTTGAAAGCAGTGTGATATCTTGTATATCGATTGATTAAGATTTTGTATTTTATGATTTTGATCTAGAATTTCCATCTTGATCTCCATCACCTTCGTTCCTCATTAGTGTTTCCCATTGTGAGTATTTATTTGGTCATTGATAAGTGGTAGGTGGTTCCAAAATATTTTCCCTATAATTGAATCCTTAAATTTATTCTTTGATTTGAAATAATTTTTTAATTGATTTAAAAAACTCTAAATTGAAATTATTTTAAATGTGATTTAAAATGGTATTAATTTGATAAGAAAATCTCCAACTTCAATAATATGGAAACGTTTGGATGAATTTGATAAATATTTATTAATTTGAGAATTTTACTTGAATGTTTGATTATATCAATGATATTTGAAGAATAAATATAAATGAAAATTTATTTTGAAAGACATCTAATGATGAAAATTTATTATTAGTTTTTGAACAGAAAATGGAATGTGGAAATTAAAATTGAGAATTTTAATTTTAAATAATGATATGATTGAAATGATATGATTTTCCTATGATTTATTGATTGATTTATTGATTGAATCACCTAGTAGACTGAGTATTTATTGGGAAATTAGGAAAACCATGCTTGGATATGACCCCCTAAAAAATAGATTGATGATGGAAACATTACTTACACTTATTGTAGTGTGATTTCACTAATGGGTAGTTGAGTCCCAATGGCTTGAGCCAAGGGATTTGTGCACAAATTGAGATGAGATCACTAAATGAATAGTGTGACGATCCTATTTCTAGAAACTAACATACCATAAGTATATGATCTTATTTCTATGATTTACTAATTTTATTATACATGTCACTAATTGTAGAACTATTTTATTCATTTCAATTTATTTATATGAATTATCTTTATAAAGTTTTCATTTTATAATTATTTCATTTATCATTAATATTTTTAATTAAAACCATGTTTTCTGAAAAAACATGTATTTGAATTTTCACATCTTGTTTTATTTATATTGAAATAATATTTGGTTTAATTTTTATAGAATTGATTATGGAACATATTATGAGACCCTACTGGGATTTATAGATCACACCCTACCTTTTCCTTCAGGAATTTGTAGATTTTCATATTCCAAGTCTATGAAAAGGGATAACACTACATTATAGTGGTGGATGTTCAAATCCCTGGGCACCCAGAGTGACGGAGGTGACTATTGTAGATTCCAACCACCTATTTCATGAGTTTTTTAGAGTTTTATAATAATAATTGATGTATCCTTTATAATGTTTTGTTTTTGATTTTATTCACTTATTATATTTTGGTACATTCTCCTTGATGTTTTTTGACATAATGACTTGTATTATTTTCTCATATGTTTTACTATAGAAAATATTATCCCCTTGTGATTTTTTTGATTCTATTTTCTAGTAGAAAACCTATAGTGATTAGGAATGTGCTTTAGGCCATGCCAATACTAGATCGAGTATCAGTGTGACAATGAATACAGGAGAGATCATGGAAAATATTATTAGATGATATTTTTGTGCATTATTAATTAATATAAATATGTATTCTAGGATTTCCTAGTAGTTCATAGGTAGGATTTATGTGACTTAATAAGTAGTTGCAAATGAGTTTTAGGATAACTCCCATTGTAACAAGCCTTTAGTCACAATAGTTACTCTGGATAATTGAATCTGTAGAATAATTTGATCTGACTTCTATAATTTTCCCTACATTTGATCTCACTATGTTGAAATCCCAATATATAATTCTTCTTTATAGAATTTATATTATTATGCCTCTTATTTGAGATATTTATCTTTATATCTTTGCTGATGATTTTAGTTTTTTCTGTTGCTGTTGTGTAGAATCACGCATCTAAGGAGACATTTGAATAGGCTGTAGGAGGATGTTTTTTTGTTATAGAAGGTGAATCCTCCAATGGAAAATAATATTGTTGAGATAGTGGTTTTTGTTTTCTAGTCATTCGGATAGGTACCTTCACTCATTCCCATTCAGGCTATGGTAGTGGAACCTCAAAGTGGTGAATCCAGAGATCATGATGAAAAGTTTCTTCCCTAAAAACCACCAACATTCCAAGTCTCTAATGATCCTATAGAGGCTAAGGATTAGTTGAGAAGAATTGAATGGATTTTTTAGTTCTCAGAAATTTTATAATCTATAAAGGTGAAATGTATTTCCCTTAAGATTGAGGGTCCTAACAAGATATGGTGGGATTCAATGGTGATGATGAAGAAGCATGAGGGATTATAGTGTGAAGACATTAAAAATCTTTTCACTGATCAATTATATCTAGAATATACTATTTTTATAAAGGCTATGGAGTTTCTCATCCTTTGGTAGGGGGACAGGACCACAACAATGAAAGTGAACCGATTTTTAAAGCTTGTTCTATTTTTTGTAATATTGTATCCATTTATAGGAAGAAAGCTTGATAGTATGAGATGGGTATTTGACCTAATATATGATAATAGGTTTTCTTATTGAGGACCACTTCTTATGTTGATTCACTCTATAGAGAATTGATGGTTGAGCATGAACTAGATGGTACGTCAAGGTTGATATGAGTTCCGTTTTCTCCCAATGACTTATCTATGAGTCTCTTCACATGAAAGAAAAAGCATAACGAGTTTAATGGTTTTTATAGATGGTAGGTGATTTCCAAACCAATTTTAGTTCCTGGTAGAGTCCCTTTTATTTTCTTTCAATTTTGAAAGGTTAGTCATTTGTAATAGGTTTTCACTGAGGCACCTAAGATCTATTGTTTCTGTGGTCACTCATGCCACCTATAGAAGTTCTTATATATTTTAATTCACCTAATAGTTGTATGGATTATTTAGCTCTAAAATGTAATGTTCTATAATAAAATTATTCAATAACTTAGTGGTTCCATCCAGAGGCATCTGGAAAGAATCTTATTCACACAGTGGAGGAGTCTTCAACGTAAGATGAGGCAGTTCTAGTGATTTTGAGATGTAGTGACTGATTTATTTGAAATTATTTCATATCACTCAACTATATCAATATGTTTTGTGATTTTTTAATATCCCTTTAGAGATTTTGTTTTATGTGATTGATTTCAATATTCCCCTCAAAGATAATAGTGAGAATATAATTTGGTGTCCTTCTTATGTTTTATATTTATTAGAGATTGAGGATACCAGAAATTATCAGGTTCTTGAAATTAAACCTCTTGACATCATTTTTAGGATGGAATGACCTATTTCTCATAACTATAAGATTGACTGTTATCCTCAATTAGTCTCCTATACTACGCCAGATGGGGCTTGTTATGTCCTTCTGGGAGAATGGGACATGAGTTTGGGTTCAGTTAGCCTTTATTTTCTAGATATGGGTAGGGTAATATTGATGTTTTATTTCAACATAGAGAAATAATATTTATGTGAATATCTCCCTACAGTTTTCATCGAGTTTCACAATTTTTTCCTTCTTATTTATCTAGATTTTCACAAGTAAGTGAGGTAGATATTTCTTTTTTATTTAGTATATGGTACTCATCCAATGTCTTTGCCTTCTTACCATATCAAACCAAAAGTAGTTAAAAGATTTGAAGTTAAAGCTAGATGATCTTTTAGAGAATTCTTTTATATTCCTGATTGTTTCACCATTGGTGGAACATGATCTGTTTATAAATAAATATGATGGAACACTTATCCTAAGTGTTTATTATTAGAAACTAAATTGGGTAACAGTAAATAATAAATATATGTTTCCATGTATTGATTATTTTAAAAAAGAAAAGTTGAAAAGTGGTTATTGATGATTGACCTTGGATCTGGTTATCAGTAGTTGAAAATAAATGTGTCTGCCATTCAAAAAACTGTCTTTAGGTGTAGCTACACAAATTATTAGTATCCTATTATGCCACTTGGTCTAACCAATACTCTTATAGTATTTATGTATTTTATAAACATGATAATTAATTAGTCAATTGACTTATTCATGGTGGTATTTGTAGATAAATTCTTGTTTTACTCCAAAACTGAGGTGTATCATGTGCTTCATTTGGGAGCAATTAGGAAAATTTTGAGAAATTAAAAACTTTATGAGAATATTTCAAAGTTCAGTTTCTTGATTTAAGATGTGAATTTCATGGGATATGTGATCTTAGAAAATTATTTCTCTATTGAACCTGATAAATTGAATATTTCTATGACACTATAGAAACCACATAAAGTCATCGAGATATGATGATTCTTGGTCTTTGTGGGATGTTACTAGTTGGCCTCTTTGATGACCATTCTCACTTGGAAAGGAGTGAATCATTTTTAGGATAATAAATTTATGAGTTATTAGGTTGATATGAAATGCATTTTGGCTTCGACATCGGAGTTGACTATTCCAGTGGCTGGCTAGGTCTTTGTGGTTTTCAATGAAACATAAAGTTCAAGATTGAGTTCTATCCTTACGCAGGTTAATCACATGGTAGCCGATGGTTATAGATAACTTAGGGAACATGAGAAAAATTATACTAGCCATGATATGGAACTTAGAATGGTGATGGATTTTCTTAAGAGTTGGGGGAGCTACCTTTTTTGTAGAATGGTTTACTAATTATTTCAACCACAATATATTTAGTTATATCTTGTATAGAAAAAATTTTGATCCTCCCATAGAGGTGCTGGGTAGAGTACCTAGAGTATTTTCATTTTGATATTACCTATACCACTAATAGGGAGAATTTTATCTTTGATGATTTTAATATGAAACTTCTATCAGAGGCTATGAATGAATCATTAGAATAGTGAAATATAATGGGTCTCTTTTCTCAGTTTCATTTTGAAGTCTAGAAGGATGAGTCTGAGGTTTATTTAGGTGAGTGTGATTTTGACCACATCTGTAAGAACCTGACCTTAAACATTTCGTGTTTTTTATTTTAAAGTCAAGAATTCATTCCCTTACATTTGAGGATCTTTTCAGGATTAGGGTTTTATAGAATTAGGTCATTACTCTTCTATAAAAACCCAATATATCCCAATGAACTGTATACCTATAAGAGCCAATGAACTGTATACCTATAGGAGGCAATGAATAAATCCTTTGATATCTCCCTCCTTCTTGCATCAAAATACAAGGTACATTACCCAATGAACTGTATACCTATAGGAGCCACCCAAAGTTATAATGATCTCACTTAATGCTATTTGGGCACACCGAACATATAATATGTATCTGGCTCACCCATGAGATATAATGGGGATCAAACCATTGGATAAGTTATATCAGGATCACCTGTTTCACATAAATTACTAAAGTAACATATAAAAATTTCTATGAATTGAAATTGTTATCATAAAACCGTTCAAAATGTCTTCTTAACCCACTGAAGAGAAAAATTGGATTTTGAAATACCATTTTTCAAATCACGTTTTAAAATCAAAAAAAATATGCATATAATAAAGAAACAATTTTCAATGAAAAAAACCAGAAAAAATACAAAGCAATCAATAATTAATGGAGGAATAATGATGGATAGAAATTCTTTTCATTTTGTATATGTTAAAAAATTTCGTTCCTTTTTAATTGGTTAAAAAGGGTTAAAAATTGAAACATTAAAAAAATATATTTTTAAAAAACTATCCCTTACACCGAGTCTGATTCATCATGTATTTTCATTATTTTATTGAATAATAAAATTAAGTTAATTTTATAATTTCTTACGAAACATTTTCAATTTCATTATTCCTTTATTACATTCAATACCATGTTAGATATAATTACATAATTAATTAAATTCATATGGGGTATTTGGATGATATCTATTTCATATGTCAGAAATGACTTCGGTAGTTTGACTATAGTCAATGAGATCATTATTCTATAATATTCAGGATTAAAATCAAGAAAAAAATATCATTTTAAACATCAATTATAATTTTAAATAAAACAATTAAATTTTATTATGAAAAATGATCTATAATAAAATCCTGGAAACGGTTGGTCATACATATTCATGATTAAAATTTTCCATTTTTCAATGCTAATTATGGTAAGAAGGTAACTATCATTTTATCTTTAAAAATTGGTCATAATATCATAAATATAAACTTAATGTTTTAAATATTTTTATATATATCTTCCATTTCATGAATTGATGAAAAATTAATCACATCACATTGTGGAGGTGGTAGTGTGAATAGAGTTATAATTTTTCAGTGTATGGAAAGGTAAGAAAATATGTTTTATATTATATTTTAAGAATGATAATTATTTCATGAATATATTTTATTCAACATAAATAAATCATTATAACCATACTTGATATATGGTTATGGAAAATGAATTACATTAGTTGACAAAGCGGTAGTTTGTTGGGCACACAAACGATGAATTCGTTTCTCATTTGATTAAAGGTGAGATGGATATAAGTTGTAAATTTAAAATAAAAAACATTATTATATGTAATATACTAGTATTTTTATATAATAATTGTCAAAGAAATATTTAAAGTAGGTGGAAGAATAAATAAAATAGAAATTCTGTATTAAAAACAATACACCTTACTCGATCAAACTCTTTTGCTTAACACCTTTAGACCACTATAGTTGGTGTCATTATTAAACCAAGACATATAAAATTAGGTTATGGATTGTAAAAATGGATTTTTGTTGGGATTTTATCAACTAATGTTTTTTATGTGTGAATAAATAAGAATAAGTGGTTCCATTTTATAAGAGAGGGGAGGAGCACTCTTGGGATTCCTCAAAATACTAAATTAATATAAATTATTATTAAATTATAAAAATATAAAAATATATTTAATTAGAAAATATGATGATTATGGGTATAAATCCTCTAATAGAATAATTTTTGGATAAATTTAGGTCACATTTTTACCCCTATATTTTTGTCTTATCCCCTCATTAACCCTTTTAAAACATATCACATCTGTAAGGATATTTACCCTTTGAGGGTCAATATCATTACAATAAATGGAAAAAAAACCATATAGACTGTGGTTAATATTATAAACCATATCATGGAAAACTTTATTGTTATATGATTTTTTGGACCGCATTATTTATCTCAAATTAAATTAATTCTCATATTTATAATGTCATTTATTTTATTTTTTCATTAATGGAATAACTACCCTTTCAACAATGTGTAATTATTTATGGTATTTATTTCTTCACAATAAAATGAAATAAAAATTAAATTGATAAAGATACATATTTTATATTTCAAAGTACTATTTTTAACAGAACAAATCTCTTGTTTTCTCCCACTTTAAAAAAATTATAGTCATCAAAAATATGAGTGTGATTTTTTTTTAATTTTCATTAAATATAATATTATAAATGTAATAATCACATATAAAACATAGAAAAAGGTCATATATAAAACATTTGGAAGATTATAGATGATATATAATCATAAAATGAAATTTTGGAAACTCTTATAGTAATTTTATAGTTCTTATAATATCATTTTAACCCTTAATTGCATGAATTACTGTTAGTCGGAGTAAAACAATTACTAAGCTTCCTATTCATATTGATCAAAAATAAAAGTGAAATATTAAATAAATTTTAACCCACTCATTTAAATAATGGATTCCATTTTTAAAAATCTAAAATAATAAATATAATAATTTAACTTAAATTTACACATAAAAAACACAAAGAAAAAATAATTTTCAAAAGAAATGTCCATTTTGAAAATAAAATGTTTTTATACTAATTTAAAGTATAAAAGTCATTTAAAAATGTAATTGGATAATTTTAAATAATAATTTAAGAAATAAATTAAAACTAATAAAAAATATAATTTAACTTTATAAATACTTTAAAATAAAATACATATTTTAAGAAAAATCATTACTTTCACTATTCATTGAAAGATCAAAATTTCAGAAAATTATAAAAAAAAATTAATATTTATTTAAGTATGAAACGATGAATTCAAAAATGATGTTCATTTTTTCAAATTAATTTTTTATATTTTTTAGAAACTAATTATAATATTCACTCATAAAAATAAATAAAACCCATTTTTGAGGAAAATGTATTTTAGAAGAATAAAATGACTTTACAAAAAATTATTCAATTTTTTATAATAATTTACCAATAAATTTATATTGAGTATGAATTTTATATTATCTCATAAATATTTAATTCTTATTCATACCCACTAAATTAAAATCTATGTTACAATGATCACATTCAAATAATAATATTTTGTCATTTGTTCAAGCATTGTATTTCCTATATTGTATGCTATCAAACATAGTATTTACTTTTAAAATATTAGGATATTACATTCTCCCCATTTTAAGAAAACTCATCCTTATATCTTTAATTTAGGATGGGTAACTAGGTTTTTTCTTTTCAAAATATCGTTATTGAAAACCCACATGGTAAAAAGGGTCAATAAAATTTCATCTTGAAATAAGAGAAAGGTATTACAAAAAATAGATTCTTATCAGTTTTTTAAATTGAGTATCCACCACTAAATGTTTCCATGACATATTTTAAAAAAATATACTAATGTTGGAATTGTCATCCAACCTATGTCGGTTTAGTCCATTTAGCGGTGGTTTATAGGAAGTGTCGTGAAACATTTATTTAGGGGAGGTAATTTGGTTTTTAGCGGTGGTTTTCTTCTAAATAACTTCCCATGAGTTAGTGGTGGTATCAACCACCACAAGGTATTTTATTATATAGTGTCTATTTAAACCACTACTAAAAAAATTTGACCGCATTTGGTGAGAGTTTAAACAATATCTAATATTTTTTTCCATATTTAGTGGTGGTTTAAACCATTGCAACATTATGTTGTTAAAAATATATATAGAAAATACAACCCAATAAATCTAATAAAACATAATATAAATATAAATATCAATCTTACATACCAAAAAAACATTAATACCAAGACGTTTAGTAAATCTAAACAATAATCTCATAATACTGAGAATCTAAATTGACAACTACATATATGGTTTAATATTTGAAAGAAAACCAAAAATTCTATACTAGAAATCTCCATATGAACCAAGGGAACCATCCAAAGAGATCGCTAAATGTAGATATACCAAAAAGATAAATAAAATTAATCCAATCCTTCAAAAATATAAGGAGGAAAATCACATATAAGGAAATGATAATGATTAAGTATAGTATCATTGAGGTCAAATAAAGTATATGTAATACTAAGAAACTCAAATGGTCCTAGTGGGAAAGTCCAAGATATACTCAGTTGGAACCATATTAGAACCTATCAATGAAATTCCTAGATAATAAAACCTCAGATGACTCCAAAAATCTTCACTAGTTGGAATACCACAGAGTCAGAACAAATAATATAACAGATGACCATAGTCAGAGTCTCATCATGACTTGCATAGTGACCATCTCTAAATCTCTCACTTAGATGTCAATAGTTCCCATGATACTATATCCTTTTGGTGGGGAATCATGAATCACATATTAGTACCACATCAATAAAATTCCACAAGTAAAATAATATAAATTTAACAACTCATCCCCCCTATACACCCTTCTTATTAATTACCTATATATAGTTCACATAACAAAAAACAATAATCACAATTCTCTCGTATGATCAAGAAAGTAACATAAAATAATGATCTGTTATGGTATAAACCAAGTATGTAATATATTTTGTAAAAAAATATTGTAAAAAGGTTCAAACATGACTTTTTTTAAAGATAAAAACCATACATATAAAACCTTCCTTAAAACCCAACTTATCACCCATATATTATTTTGATACATTCTTCAAGTGTATTTTTAAAACCACCATAGAAATAATGGGGAAACTTCCCACTAAAACCATTAATATAATATATCATATATCTATGAAAAACCTCGATAAATATCATAGAAAACCTCAAAAGAAAAAGTCATTAATAAGAAACATTCGAACGTATCAAAGATACTGTTGGACCACATATGTTGTTTGGAATGGAAATGGTTTTGTTGATGATTTAATCTATTGAAAATATTATTTTTGTGGAATTATTAGTTACGTAAATGGTTCATTCTTGTTTAAATTTTAGATGTGAGAAAATCGGTTACATAGAAAAAACCTAATATCCTAATAATCGTGAGTATAAGGTAAATGTCAAAGTAAAACATAGAAAATCAAACAAATATATATATATTTAATGAAATATAAGGTAAATACAGATATCCCATACCTCAAACCAAAAATGGTTTCTCAATTACCATATTAGTGTTAATTTATCTTGATTTTGGTAGCATATCACCACCACTAATTCCAATTTCAACCCAAATGATAACCCAACAAATTATGATCAATATAGTCTCTATCTCCATCTCCACTCCCTACATATTGAACTTGTATGGAAAATTTATTTAAAGTTAAATAGTGTTTTATATTTAAATTTAAACCTAATCCCAATAAATGTATGTATAATAAATGATCATGATGTTGTGTGATTTACCTTATCACTTCAAATATCCTTTGATGTAATATCATTGGGGAAACATCCCATTAACATCTTTTATAATTCAACAAATGATTTCTGTAGAGCAGCTGTAAAGTGGAATAACATATGTATAAATATATTAATTTTTGAAATATTAGAATTTAATTATATAATGGAATTCAATTGATCGATAATTTATTAAAATAACTTATCTCTTATAATTAAAGACTCTATGCTTCAATTATTGAGGCATATTCCTCAAATTAGAATATTTATTCGGAAGGGTAACTAGATCCACCACCAACTGGCCTAGAATCATGGTAGATAATCCTAAAACATCATCCTTGGGGTCCCTATAATAATCAAAGGGAAAAACTATCTTCAATTCATTCATATTAAATACATATGGATTGTTCATATTTTTCTCGGTTGTGACATTATTTTCATCATTTCTGAAAAAATATTTATTAGTATAAACATTGTACAATAACTTCATTCACCTTAAAATTTGTACCCATAACTATCTCCCTAAAATATCCTTATTATGAAATATGGAGTTGATTGGGATTAGTAAAACACTTTATCATTGGAAATCTTATCATCTAAATAAGTAAAATTAACTTTAGAGCATAAAAGTAAATTTAGAAATTATTACAGAATCACGTTACATACAATAAAAATGTATTAGGTTTTATATTTAGTGACTACACAAATAAACAAATATAACATTTTTGTTTTCAAAATTAGATAACTCAGGTATAAAATAAAATTTAAATATGATAATAGATCCACAGTATTATAATTGAATAAAATATAATATAGGTGGTTGATAAGTTTATGGGTGACTACATATACAATAATTTTATGCTTCAATAATGTCATTATACCGCTCTATCATTACTTATTCTACTCCATCACCCCTTACAAGACTATTATTATCAAAATCAGGATAGAAAAATAAGTTTGTTTCTTGTTGTTAATGGGATTCAATGTTAGAGGTCAGATCCTCCACTTCATCACCCATATCATAGAAGTCACTTTCTTTAACATGAACAACTACACTCCACCCTTCATTGACAACATCTTCCACTTAATATAAAATTTTATCTTGCGATGAGAAGATATATTTACCATATAATTAATGGTCATTGATATCCATCCTGTGAGAAATGTTCATAGCAATAAAATGAAAATATTATCTTTTAATACCCTCAGTAGTATCGACCCCTTTTTATTTGAATAAATCAACTGAAAAATGACAATAGTAAGTTAATTCAATAATAAGAGTCAACATTCCATAGTATCCCATTTTAGTAACTTTGAATATACCACTATTGTATTTTTTTCAACTCTCTTACCGGTCAAATGTATGAAATTTAAATCCATTCACATTGTAATCATTAAAAATTCTCATTATTTTTAGAGGACCTCATCCTAGAAACATTAAATCCTCAGACAATTTAACCAGAGTATTGGTATTCATGATCTAAAAGAAGTAACCTACAATATTATATTTAAAAATTATATTTTCAACCTAACAACCATATTGATTTAAATATTTATGAACTTATACGTTGTGGAAAACATTCTACAAGATCTTTATTAATATATTTTGTTATATCTTTCTCATTTTTTATTCGACTTATCATCCTAATATTTGTTTGTTTCCACAGCTCTTTAATAAATAGATCACCATCTTCACTATTTATTTGAACATATCTATGTGCCTTCATTAATTACATTTATTTATGGGTAATATTTGATATCCTTATGGAATACCACCTATTTATTACATAACGTTTAATTACATAATACAAATAGAGGATCTTTTACTGTTTATTTTCATCGAAATAAGGTACATAAAACAAGAAAACAAAACAAATTATTCAAAATACCCTTCAAATAAATCTTCACGGGGTTCAACCTAAGTTACTTTTAATACATCTCATATCTTATAGACATACATCAATGGAAAAGGGTGATCATGAATCCATGTAAGGGAATAAAGAAGAGAGGTAAAAAGTATGTGATCATGATATATTTTAGAAATTACATGAGGCATAACAATAAGGCATGAACAAGGGGAATATTTTAAAAATATGAACATGAATTATAACATGGAAATGTGGTTAAAATGTTTAAATGATACATTCATAATCATATAAATAAAGTTTATCACCAAGGTGTCGTAAATGAAAATTCCCAAGGTTATTCACCAAGGATTTGTAAAAAATGTCCTCTAAAAAGATTAAATTATTTACCCAGTGCATTGGAACACTATTAGGGGTTCTTTTCATATATATTATTTTAGTGTGATCTACATAGAACTTAATGAATCATTTCATTAATAACCTGTGGGGAATAAAGAGAGGGTTTATTATTTAAATCTTGGCATACAAAAGATCTTATAGATATGATCATTACATCATTTTCAACCCATGAATGGAAATGTGGGTTTCATATATGTAAATACCTAAATTAAAAATTATTTTTTAAATATAGTTGAATAACCATTGATAAAAAACAGGCCTGAAAATATGATAATTTTTAATTTTTAATATAAAAACACCATTTCTTTAAAAATAGTGGTTTTTGAGGCATAGTCAAATTTCAGACACTTATAAAAAACTCCGAGGACATTACAAAATTATTTTATAATTTATATTTAGGTGATATTGTTTCAAAAGAGTAATTTATTAAAACTAATACTATTTATAACACTCGCGTTTATTGTAAAATTGAATATATTTTATAGAAAAATACAATTATGGTACATTTGCATCAAAAAAATTCAATTTATCAAGTTCATCTCAATTAAATATATTTTATTAATAAAAACTATTCTTAAAGTATAAATGACTGAATAAAAATTTTATTCATATAGAGGATATTAATATTTATAAAACTAAGTCCTAAACACATAACCCCTTATTACACTCACATACGCCCCAAGGGTATGGTGTTTGATGGTGGTAGTTTCAGGGGGTGGCTTAGATAACATCAACCAAGTTGCAGTATCCACTAACTTGGAATTATTTAGTATGATATTTAATTCAAGCTCCACTTGATGAATATCAAATTTGGATTGGTCAATGGAAAAACTCATTGATGAGACATTCCTCTCAAGTTCTGACAAATGGGATTAAAACGCAACAACTCTACTAGTTGAGGCCACAGATTCTCCTTTATGTATCAATTATCCATTTGAATTTGACTTAAAAACAAATTATAATGGTAAAAAATATCAATAAAGGTTATAATTTCTAACATTCATATTTACCAATGGTCGAATCCCAATGACCACATTTCCCTTCACACCCTCTAAATACCACTTCATTCTTTCACTTGAAATTCACCAAAATATTTATCCTAAATTTATAGTCTAATTTGTTAATATTTTTATTGGTTTAATATTATTTGGTTTTATTTATATATAGTTTTTAGTGGGGATATTATTCTATTGGGGTGATCCATATTTTCCCATCTTAGCTATTCTATTTTAAATTTTATTGTCCAGTTATAATGTTTGGATTTTTAATTCATTTCATAGCTCACTTTTGTATTTATCATTGTTAATGAGATAAAATTTTATTCATTTATAATTATTTTGTATGTTTATAATATTATATAATATAAAAAACCCTTATTCAAGTAACAAATATCATTTAGAAAGTCTGGGTTGTTTCATTCTTCCCCCCTTAATAAATTTTATCCCCAAAATTTCAACTCATTTAATCTATTGAGAAAAGGTGAGGGTACTTATGTCTCATTAACTCCTCTATTTCTCATGTCACTAGTTAATATTTATGGTTACTCTACAACACTATGACAAGGTGGGTAGTCTTGTTGCATAAAACATCATCTCTACGGTCCATGGTCTCCACTGACTGCTCCTCATAAGGGAGGCAGTGTTTCAGTTGTACCACCTCTATATTTAGTACATTTGAGGGATCTTGTATAAATTCCTCAAGATAGATAAATGGAATACATCATAAACATTATCCATATTTGGTGGAAGTGATAGATAATAAGATGATTCTATTATGTCATCAAGGATCTCAAAGGGGCCAATGTACCTAAGGAGAAGTTTCCCTTTCTTTCCAAATCACATGACTCTATTCTATGCTATTTTCAAAAGAAATGTTTCTTCTCCAACATCAAACTCTGATTCCATTTTATGATTTTTAGCATATTTTTTCTATTAATTCTGAGCTGCTTTTATTTTTTATTTAATGAAATGAATATTTTCTGTCATCTCTAGCACAAGATAGGACCTAAGAAATGTCCTCTCACTAAATTCATCCCAACAAGTATTAGTTATACATCACTTCCATATGGATCTTCATATAGTGTCATTTGAATACTCTAGTTGAACCTATTATTGTATGATAACTCCAATAATGGTAGGTATTGATCCCATTAACCTTAAAATTTAATTGAGAATGTTTTCAATATGTCCTCATGTTTTTTAATAGTTCTTTAAGATTGGTCAACAGTTTGGGGGTGATATGCCATACTAAAACTCAATTCAGTGTTCATATCATATTGAAGACTTATCTAGAATTAATATGTGAACCATGGATCATGACCGAAAATGATATAAAGTGGAACACCATGAAACCCCACCAATTACTTTAGATATATATTGGAAAGATGGTTATGAAATGAATCATCCCTAATAATGATGAAATGGTAAGTCTTCATGAGTTGATCAACTATAACCCATATCGCATTATTTTATTTGTATGTTCTTTGGAGACCACTAATTATGTTCATAATGACACTATCCAACATTCATATTGTTACGTGTAGTGGATGAAATACCCCTTTAGGGTGTTTTCTCTCTATCTTCACTTATTGAGATGATAATAACATTATATTTTAGTAAGAAATATCCATTTTAATATCATCTCAGCAATAATGATAATGATGGCCCCTATGCACTTTAGTGCTTCCTGGATGTATAGAGAATATAGATTTGTTATAATTATACATCATATCCTTCTTTTTCTCCAAGATATATGGGACACATAGCCTTGTATGAAATTTTAATATACATTCTTGACCAATATTGAACTCATGAAACTTCCCCCTTTTCATAGTCTGTATCATGTTTTGAAACAAGGGATATTATCTTTTATATTTCTTGATCTTTAGTAATAACCATGGTTGAGAAATAATCTGGGATGTGGTTGATGGTGTACCTTCCCTTAAAATTACCATGTCTAATTTTATTGGGTCCTTGATCAATGGTTCCCTTTGAACCCTCATAATTACCGAAACAATAGGTTCCTTCCTACTTAATGCATCAACGACTATTTTTTTACTTATAGGGTAATAATGAATTGAATATTCAAAGTATCTAAGATGTTCCAATAATATCCATTATCGCATGTTCAATTCTATTTTCTGGGAAAATATAGTTCAATCTTTGGTGGTCTCTGTATATACAACATTTCTCCCCATAAATATAGTATATCCAAATTTTCAATGGAAAAGTTACTGCATCAAATTCCATGTCATGTGTAGAATAATTCTATTCCTGAGCCGTTAACATTAGAAATGAATAGGAAATAACCTAAACATTTTGATTGAGAATTCACCCAATCCCTTTTATAAATTCCTCACTATAAATAACAAATACTTATCTAGTAGAGGGTAGAGTTAACATAGGTGTATAAACCATTATCTTCTTCAATTCATGAATCTTTTTTAAATTTAATTTTCCCAGATGAACATATCCCCTTTTTGAGTTAACATGGTTAGTGGATCATAAAGTCGTGATTTGTTTCACAAACATCCTATAATATCCTACTAAACTACGTAAACAACGAATCTTGGTTAATATTATAGTATGAGGCCACTCTTCTGCATCCTTTGTCTTTACTATGTCAACTGATATTCCTTAATTGGTTACAATGTGCTCCAAGAATGCAACTTGTTGTAACCAAAATTCATATTTTCTAAATTTCCCAAAGAGATTATCCTTCCAAAGATTTTCTAATATAACCCTTGGATGATCCTCAGGCTCCTTGGAAATTTTTGAGTATATCAAAAACTCATCAATGAAAACAACCATGAATTTATCATGGTATTATTTATAGACACTATTCATAAAATCCATAAATATAGTAGGGTAATTATTCAAGATAACATGGAAAACAATAAACTCTTAATTCTTATATCTTATTCAAAAGGAGATCTTTGGAATATCTTCTTTCTTCACCCTCAATTGATGATACCCAGATCAGAGGTCAATCATGGAGAATAATTGAGCCCCACGAAGCTGTTAAAAAAATCATCAATCCTTGGGAGATAGTTCTCTTTCTTCAATGTGATATCATTACATTCTCTATAATCAATTCATAGCTACATTGTTCTATCCTAATTTTTTACAAAGAGAATAGGTTCTCCACAAGGAGACACACTAGTTTAGATAAATACATTCTCCAAAATATCTTGACAGTGCTTCTTTAATTCCTATATCTCTATATTTTCCATTCTCTATGGGCTATTTGATATCATCTAGGATCCATGTATGAGTTTAATGGATAACTCTACCTCTCTTTATAGATGAGGTCTGGGTAACCCTTTTGAAACTATATCAATGTATTTTTGAATGATGGGGACATTATCTATTTATATAAAATCATTTCCTTCTTCATCTTCACTAAAAATCTCCATAAATAAGGTTATGGGGTGTGCTTCTAGAAAATGATTAGGTCGAGATATCTCTCATTTGAAAATATTTGTTGGTTTTTAATTTAACACTACTAAAATTTTCTTTTATTATTTAGTTTATTTTATCATTATGCTTTGAAATCCAGCCTAACCCTAGTATAGTTCCAAATTCCACCATGGGAATGACTAATATATTTATGATGATATTATACTCACCAAAACTAATAGTTGAGTTTCTATACATGGGTGATGCTAGGATAATCCCTCCAAAAGTCTTGAATGATAACTCTACTACTATCTATTTAGGGATTGATTCCATATTCATTAAAAACTTGGGTAAAATAAAGGAATGTGTAGAACCAAAATCAAAAAAATTACTCACTATATTTGGGATCAAAATAAGGGTATTTTCAACCACATCATTCAGATCATCAACTTCAACTATTGTGATAGAAAATTTCAACTTTTATCTATTGGTCTATGTTGAGGTTGAAGGTTGTTCCCCTCCATTATCTTATGGTTTTGAAATTGGTTTCCAAACTACCTAAGTTGTCCACACATTAAGCATTGAAATTTTGGTTGGACCTCCACCATCTTTTAATTGTTGTTAGTATTGAGAAGTTGAGGATTCAACACCCCATGATAGATTGGATATATATGGTCATATCTTTCACACTTTTAACACTTTACAATCCAAGTAAACGAGTTCCCCAAATGCTTCTTTTGACAATTTTTTACATGGTATGTTGGACTTTCTTCCATCCTCTTCAATAATCAATGTTATTCCCTAAGTTTGGATCCATTATTTTCTTCCTTTCATTCAACCTATGTGACTATTTCATCTCACCAAACTCCAATTGAACCTTCATATCACTCCATACCATCTCCTCATAGCTTTCATTGCCTCTATTTACCAAATTCCTCCGAAGATAGGGTCTAGTCTAACAAAGAATCTATCAAAATTTACCTTAGGATCCATCATAAATCTAGGACTGTATCAAGAAATTATTGTAAAGATCGTCTCATATATTACCACTTATTAATTTCCCTTCTGCTTGGAATCTTGGAATTCTTTCACCATTGTTGTTCAAATTGAATGGGAAACATATTTATTGAAATATATTCCCTTGAACTCTTCCCACTACATCAATCTTACTTCTTGGATTCATGTTTTTCATTAGTTTCCACCTATGATTAGATTCTCCTTTTGAAAGGTATACAGATATGGTGAATTTCAATTACTACAGAAAATAGAGTCTATAAAAGATCTTTTCTATAGAGCTTATCCATTTTTAGCAATAAATGGGTTGATAGATCCACTAAAATAAGGTGATCGTTGATATATAAAGGAATAAACATAAAGTTGTTCCCTTTTAGGTTAACATGAACTCCCAAATTGATTAAATTTGTTGTTTATAACTCATGTTAGTTGACTAATAATCAAAATGAAGTTTTCCATTCTATCTTCCCTTAGAATGATGTTAGTGCATCATCATTTTCACTCATCATTTATGTGGTTCAACATATTTCCTGCCATTTTTCTAAAATAAGAAACCATAGTGAAAAACATCTCACTTTTATGAATATTATAGTTATAATGGTATTTTATATCTTAAAACACCATGAACGAATAATTTATTAATCTCATCTAATAAAAATTACATTTTATATATATCCTTCATAAAGGTTCATAAAAAACATGTTATTAACAAAAAATATCCCCCAGGATTGTCAAACTAGGTGTGTAGTAAGGCCAGTTATCATGTAATGGATTCTATTTGAGTCTAGATCCAAGAAATTGTTTTAGTTGTCACACCTAGTTAAGTCTGTTCCTGAGCCATATCCACATGAAGTTTACAAACATGGGTATATTTCATGGAAATCACTTACTTAATACTTACCAAAATACTAGGACGTTTCCTTATATATGTACTTATCCCTAGAGTTTTTCCTATTATTTTAAAGTCATAATTTTAACAAATAAATAACTTATCCTTTGATACCAACTATGGTATCCCACCTTTTTTACAAAGAGAGGATATTTTAAAGTTTAGTTTCTTAGAAATAAGGTGCATAAAACATGAAAACATAAAAAATTCATATAAATCCACTTGAAAGACATTTTCATGGGTTCAACCTAAGTTACTTTTACTTATCTTATAACCTAGGGAGATATGTCAAAGTAAATAAGTGAGAATGAAGCCTAGTAATTTATTAAGTAAGAGAAAAAACATTTGATCATGAGGCATATCAGTTTGAACATGAGGCATAAAAATAAAGAATAAACAGATGAAACATCTTAATAATAATAACATAAATCATAACATGGAAATGTGGCTACAACATTTACATGAGAAATTCAAAATCATATCACCAAGGTGTCATAATTTATAATTACCATGTTTATTCCCTGAGGTATCATAAAAATGTCATCTTTAAAGATTAAATTATTTAACCAAAGCATTGGATATCTGTGTAGGTGAACCATTTATATGTGTTAATTTCATGGGAGCCACATAGATTATAATAAATCATTTCATTAACAACTGCTGGAGAATAAATAATGGGTTTCTTATCAAAATCTTGGCATATACAAGTGCTTACACACATGATCATTACACCATTTTTATCCCATGAATGGAAATATGGGTTTCATATATGTAAATCCATAAATAAAAAATATGTTTTTAAATATAGTTTAATACCCATTGAAAATAAATATGTTTGGAATTTCAGATAAAAATGAAAAGAGTATTTCTCATTTAAAATAGGGAAATTTGATAAGTAAATTCAACAACATAACTGGTATAAAACATGGTTTCAGAAAAGGGAAAATGAGAGGGGAAAATGGTAACACATTAATAAAATATTAATAATACTATAATGGGGTAATAAAAATTGGTAAAAATAACATATTTAAGAAAATTTATCACATACCACATGTAAAGGAAACTTTAGTGAAAAAGAGAAGTAAAGATTTCCCTTTCCATGAAGAGTTACTACTAGATCTTGAGGAGTGAAACCTTAAGGGCATGAGGACACCTTGGGGATACCTGGGAGAAAAAACCACTAAAAATACATAGAGGATGTACTAGGAGTGAATGTTAATGGAGAAATGAGTGGGTATATAATAAAAGGGGAGTGATTGTTTAAAAATATCTAAATATAGGTCTTAGAAAACTTGGTTGTGGAAAATGGAAAACCATTGGATTACCAATGGGTTTTTCTCATGGTTTTATAAATTTGAGTCAAATTTTAATTTTTTTATCCCACAAAACCAAGAAACACTTTTTATTACTTATTTTGTCATGTAAAATTAAATTTCCACAAATTAGATGTTTTTAATGTCAAAGTTTCCATTTTGAACCTTGGAAAGTCAGTTATAGGTAATTGAAATTTATTAAAATATATTAAAATATTTAATATTAATAAAATAACATATTTTAGGTCATGTATTATTATTAATTAACTATTACATAATTATGACACAAATATAAAGTCAATAAACATATCAAAACCCAAAACTGTATTTTTCCTTTACACACAAAAATTAAAGTATTTTAGAGAATCCCCATAAATTATCCCTAAGAGAATTTAGACAAATTTATATCAAATATGATGTTTATTTTATCAGAAAAATTATCTAAATATTTTAATATTATCTTTTAAATATAAAAATCATTATTTATTTAAAAATGGTTGTTTTTAAGGCATAGTCAAATTTCACACACTTATAATATTTTTCTACGCCATTATAAAATTATTTTATCAATAATATTTAGATGATATTATTTTAATATACTATATTATTAAATCAAATATTATTCAAAATAATTTATTTTATTATAATATTGTATATATTTTCTAGATAAATATAATTATGTTCAGTGTTTTTTCTTCAGAAAATCAATTTATCATATTCATCACAATTGAAGTTATATTTTATCAAAAAAAAATTATTGAAATTGAATAGACTAAATAAAACTTTTATTTATAAAAATGAAATTACACCTTATGAAACTATGGACTATACCTGTAACCCCTTATTACAACTTCATACAACTTAATGGAAATGTGTGCAATAGTGGCAGTATCGTGGGGTGGATCAGAAAACATTGATCAAGTGGTAATATCCAAAAAATTGAACTTATACAACATTCAATTTTCTTTAAGATTAAATTTTTTAAGCTCATCACTTTCTTGGTCAAGAGAAAACCCTAGTGATGATACCTCCCTCCCTGTTATGACAAATGGGTTTCAAATAACACAATTCTACTGGTTGAGACCATCGATTCTACTTTATGTATCAATTATACATTACCATTAATACTCATAAACAATAATTATAATGGTAAAATTATCAACCAAGGTTATATATTTGAATGATCATATTAAAAAATTATCATATTGACCAACAGAAATATTTTCCAATGGTCATATAATGGTCAAATCTCAACGGTCACATTTCCCTTTATACCCAATAAATAGTAGATTATTAATTCACTATAAATTCACCAAAAATTTATTCCTATGGTTCTATTTTCATTTATTAATATTTTTATTTTTATACTAATTTTTTGTTTCATTTCTATTGCATTTTTAGTCGGGGTGATTAGTCTAATAGACCAGGGCATCCATATTTTATAGTTTTAACTATTCTATTTTATAGTTTTTTGTCTAGTTATAATATTTGGAATTTTAATTGGATTTACACAAAACTAATGTAATCATTGTTGTTAATGAGATAATTTTTTTTCAGTTTCCCTTTATTTTGTTTCTATATAATATAATATTATATATAAAATACACTTATTCAGGGAAAAATATATTTTAAAAATTATTTGTTGTTATAATCCTCCCAATTGATCATCCAATTATAAGAAAGATTTTTTATTTCTATTATAGTTATGATTGAGTCGATGTTTAATCAATATATCCTACTTGATTTAATCTTGCCTCAATATTATCCAAGTATCTAGAGAAAAATGTAATACACTTCTATGCTAAATAGCATTTAAAAATAGAGTCATTAGGTTGAGCTTTATTTCTCATGTATGATTTCAAATAACCAAAGTATCTATTAAATAAAGGAAATGAAACATAATTATGTATATAATGGTGTTCCAAGAATTTTTTACTTAATATGAAAAATATTTTAATACATTACCTCCGAATTGGATACATCCATTGATAATGCATAGGACCACCTAATTTAGTTTCATCAAATAAATTTACAGTTAAATGAATTAAGAAAATAATTAATGATGGGGGAAAGATGATCTCAATTGCACAAAGAGTCAGTACACGTCTATCCTGGAGGTTTTCAAGCTCAAATGGTTCTATATTTTTCTCACAATGTTATCTAAAGAATGTACAAAATTTGATTGTAACTATAGAAACCTTTTCAGATAACAATTTATTCTATTTAAATGGTAATAACTATTGTAAACAATTTGTGAATCATGAATTTTAAATCCATGTCACCTACAATTCTTTTAGTTAAAATGCCTTGATATGTTACATGAATACCCATAAGATACCTTTACATGTTTTAAAATATTATGGAAGGTATATTTATCCCTATTTATTAATACAAAAAATTTCAGAGTATCCTTTCTATTCTCATCTGGTCATAGATCCTTCTTTATAATCATTTTTTAAGTCCCACCATGAATTTAGATTGTCCTTTGATTTCCCATGCTCAATAAGCAATGTAAAGATCAATTTTTCACAATAATTATTCTCAATTAATATAACACCAAAATTATGATGCAAAAAATTAAATTTCCAATATAGAATTTGGAATAATATGCTTTTCTTTCTTCCATTGTTGAATTACAATTTCAATTGATGACTCAATTCAAACTCATTTCCTACAATCATCCAAATTATTAACAATCTTAAATTTTTTTTCAGTGTTTACATGTTTTTCCAATATTTTAGATTTTGAAAACAACTTTGGAGGTGGTCTATGATCCATAAAACCATTGAAATTTTACTTGTTCAAACGAAATCTATGATATGAATCAAGAAATATTTAATAACATAAGAAACATCATTTTTACTATAAGGAAGTAGTTTTGGATAAAAATGAATGTTACAAATAAGAAAAGATAGACCTACTTAACTGTTCCTACCAGAGAAGGTCCCAAGTCCATGGAAGTCACTAATGGTCCACATAAGTGAAGTGTGCATTTTAAACACCTTTCTACAAGATATATCCTATGTTTCAATATTAATCATCCATAACTCTTGTAATTATTAAATTATTGGATGAAATTATGCATCAATATAATTTCTAAGTGTTTTTTACAAGGAATAACCACCAAAATGAAACAATACATTTGTTTCATACACATCCATGGAGGTAGATTTAAAGGGATCAAAACAACTGGTCAAAGGATATAATCGTTAATCAAAGTCCCAAATTGGTTTTACCCATCGAAATCCAATCCTAATAAAAAATTCCTAGGATCAAATGAGATATATGAATGTAATGAATCAAAGTCGTTCAATGATTTTTAATATCTTGGATGTCACATTAACCCATCATCTTCATTATCTACACAATGTCACTTAATGGGATCATCGGTTTTCGATGACATGAATAATATTTGCAACCATGTATATGAAAGGAAGTAACATAAAACCATCTTAGATTCATTATTTTTCATTTTCTTCATAGTTTTATACTGATTCAGAATTTCAACATAACCAGTATATTTCCATCTAGATGATGAATATTTTTTGAAATCATGTATTATTTAATCCTCTCCCCAATAAATAATACATTCATTAGGAACAATATGAATTTTATGTATAATTAAAACAAATTTTTTAATAAAATTATTCATATAATAAAAAGAATCAGGGATATTAGCATCAAGAAAGGATTCATGCAAAAATTCTAATAAAATGGACATCTTATTTATTTAAATACACATATGCATTTGATATGGTATAACATTAGCATAAAAAAGTTTTGAATATTTAAAACATCCACTATACAGATCTTGATTTACATCATCAACTAAATCATGAAACACATTTTTCTTTCTACTTAATTTATATCTTACTTTAGTCTCTACAAAATCAAGAGGAGGATGTCATGATATGTTATGATCTTGATCTATTTTTTTATAGTCCCAAAAACATCACTTATCAATTTACTTGTTTTAGCACATTCAAGTAGTTTTCAAAATTTGTTTTGATGTTGATTGTGTTGTCTTAAAATGTTTAAATCCTCATTTATAAGGTTTTTAATTTCATTTTACATTGACAAATAATTTAGGAGCTAATTATATTGATTGAGATCAGTGATCAAACTTTTCATAACATTCGATTCTCCATAAAAAATCCAAATAAATTTTGAGCAGGGAATTTCTTCAATATCAAGTGTTAATAAACTATTTGTCTCTTTTAACATCATCTAAACTTACATTTAGGGTATTGAAATCTTATAGTCCCATTATCGGATTGATTGAAAAAAGAAATATCGAAAAAATCATCAAAACCCTTAGAATATTAAGGTGTATAACTCTGAAATGTGATCCCTATTTTATCCATTTATATTGCAATGTTCATAAACTTTTTAAAATAAAAATAAAACACATAAGTATTACTAAGTTGGAAACGAGATCAATGGAAGTGAAAAATACAACCTAAGTAGTTATAATAAAAGACTTATATGTATTAAAAATGTTAAAGTAATAAAAAGGAAAAAATCTAGTATTTTTAACATAAAATAGAAGTAGGAGAAAAAAATACAATCATTGATTTGAAATAAGCATCATAGAAGAAACACCTCAGGGTCACTGAGCCTTGGTGAGTATACTAATTCTCTATCATGCTAGAAATGGATTAATAGTCCTAAAACATCTATATCTAGAGGGGGTTCAGTATAATACTTCACTAGGATTTCTATTCATGGAGTACCTCTTCTTTTTTAGGTTATCCTATCCAAAAACCCTAGATTTCTCGTAACATTTAACAAATAATAACAATTGGTAAAATAAAATATTTCATTAATCATCTAATGAACAAGTCCCTTTCCACTCCTTAGGAAAATAATTAGTATCATAGATATCTATTAAAGGATATTAACTTTCAATATCTTATAATTTAAATAGCAGTTATTCTATTGGGAACCACAAGTATCCTAATTTGATCCCCAATAATTGATATTAGAGAAAAAAATTCTTTTTAATTTTTAAAATCCTCTTCAAATATATTTTTATCCTTGCATTATTTTTAATAGAAATGATTATTTATATTATAAATATATAATTGAATCATTTTTTTTAAAAAAATATTTCATAATTTCCCAACTATTATTATAAATTATTTGATTATTATGATGAAGATAAACAATTTTACTACTTATAAAATTTCTAGCATGAATTTTAAAATTTTATGTCTATACAATTATATCTACCAACATAAGATGTGGTGTACAAAAAAATTCATGACCTTATACCACTCATGATATATATAAATTTACTAATCCTTAATTTTTTGGAATATACCAAAAAACAACATTGTATTCAATGCTAAATAATATTTAAAATAGATAGTTATAGATTTTTATGATAAAACAATTGTCACAATAACTTTTAAATATTTTACTCTAGAAAATAAAGACCTGATAGACTCTAAGGATTTCTTCATGATGGATCTACAATTAATGGATGATGTGAACTAAAAATATATACTTCAGTATTTTTAATCAAAGAATCATTTTAAATAACTAGATAAAAGGATATGATGTTTCAATAAATTCATAAGGATTAGGTTATAGGTCATCCTTCTATAAATACAAAGAAAAAATAGATTTATAAAAGGTGTCTGAAACTAGCCACCATTAAAAATGGTGGTGTTATCCCACCACAACGATGTGTAAGACACCCTAGAGAAAAAATTAGGATCTAAGAAACATGAAATTTCTAATAAAAATCCGTCCAAAATAGAATAAATAACCAAAAAAATAACCTATAATAAATGTCATCATGATGAGGGTAAAGGGGTAGAGTAGTGGGTGATGTACCAAAGGAGATAGTGAAGCAGTGGTAGCACGAAAAGGGTTTGGGGAAAGGAGAGGTACATGAGAGGATTCTTGGAAAGAAAGAGAAGTGGGAAATGGTTTAGATTTATGGTGAGGGTTTGAGGTAGAGAGTTTACAAGGGTTGAGGGTTCTGGGGAAGTGGAGGGATGTGGTGGAACAGTTAGAATAAAGGGAAAACATT
Source organism: Viscum album (assembly GCA_963277665.1). Taxonomy (NCBI): domain Eukaryota; kingdom Viridiplantae; phylum Streptophyta; class Magnoliopsida; order Santalales; family Viscaceae; genus Viscum; species Viscum album. Next base: position 1,409,587,428 of record OY728135.1, read on the forward strand.
GAGGGATTTGGTGAGAGAGTGGTCAGTGGTGAGGGATATTATTTATTGTAGAAGGGGATAAGGGGGATAGAAATGAGGGTGGCAAGGGATCGTGGGAGCTAGAATAGGGGTGGGGTGGAAGGGGTGGGAGGTTGGGTTTGTGGGAGTATAGGAAGATGTTCACTACCTCTCTTCTACCGTGGATCTTCTTTGGATCCTCTCTTCAGTTCTCCAGCTTGAAGCTTCGTGACGGTGGTTCTTCTCCCAGGGGTGGAATCTTTTTTTGGAGGGCACAGCTGTGGTATTTCCTACCATTTATTGGCCTACTTCCTCTCTCCCCCTCTTCGCTGGGTAGGGATTTTTGGCAGTGCGGTGGCTCTTTCGGTCGTCGTTACTAATCCTCCTGGATGAAGGTCAACACAATGGTTCTATTCTAGGATGGGTGGATTTGCAGCGGTTTGAGGTGGTCTTTGGGTGCGAATGTGAAGGCGGCAACATGATGTTTTCTATTTGCAGAAAGGCCTTGCGATTTCCTTTTTATGGTTCGAGGTATGAGTTCATATTCATTCTATTGGGTGGATTTGTTTCGATTACGACAGTGGTGTGGATGAGATACAGCTGGTTTATATTTCTTTGATGGTTTTTATTCTATGTGTGATTCATGTTTTGTTTGGGGTGTATTTGATATACTGTGTCCGTGAGATGGGTTGCTGAATTCAGGATGTGTTTGAGGCTCTGGTGTGGGTTGTGTGGTTTGTTCTTCGGTAATTTTTTTCATTAAAGTGATGATTTTTGATGTATGTTATCACTGCTTTGGAAATTCAGGAAAGGGGTAAAGGTTTTGGTTTTAGTGGTCCATGGATTAAGTGATTCTGCAACCATTTTTTGATAAGAACCAGCTCCAGATGATGTTCAGGGCAATGAGTTATCGCTATTTCAGGGATTATCAGAATCGAATGTTTGAGAGGGTATGGCTTTTTTCCATCGGTACCAGGCCCATGATCTTTAGTACGGGACAACTAGTTGTTCTGCGATGAGACAATGGAAGCTGATTTTAATGGTTTTTGCTGGGAGGAGCAGATCTCTTGTAAGGAGGGTTGTTCTTGATCATGAGTTTTAGTCCGTTGGGACTTGGTTTGTTGTTTATGCCTTGATATCAAGGGTTTACCCTCTTCTTCCCTTAAAAGGGGGTTTTATCAAAATAAAAAATTAAAGGCCTTCGGGCCATTGGATGGTAATGTTTTAGTAGTAGTTTTTCCGAAACTTTCATAAAATTGATTCATTATTTTAGTAACGGTTTATGAATCCACTTAAAAATATTGAATTTGGTGCAGTTAGGGAAGTAGAAAAATCCTCTTGTATATCACATAGTAGATTTACATGTAGGATAACATAAGTGGGAATTTAAAATACGGATATAGGAGAAAACTCTAAATCAAAGTAAATTTAATAGAGTGATAGATAACATTGTCATGATAAAGTTAACTATCAGAAAATAGTAAATTTGTGATGTGTTAGATGGACATTGATTTCATAATAAAGTATTAAATAGAAAATATTTTGGTTTTCAAAATCCATTTACAAAAATTAAAGAATTATTTTGATTCCTATACTAAGAACATAAATAAATATACTTACATGACAATAATAATTTCATCATTTAATCAATTTACACCAAAAACTCGTCTTTTTTTCCCAAATGATGAGTATTTAATATGGATTTTCATGCCCGATGTACTAGAATCAAAATATAATTGATCACATAATCCACAAAATGTTAATAATTTCCAAATATCTTTTGAAATTAACCAACATCAAATTGTTAAGACAAGACAAGATGATTCCAAAAATTAATAAACTTTCATATAAAGAAAAACAAATTTAATTTCCAAAATTAAAAAGTAATAAATATTTTTTAACTATGATCATTAAATAATTAAATCTCCTTGAAATCACTCAAAAATATTATATACTAACATGGAAATACAAAAAATAATTGGTTTTGATCGCATAGTCTTCTAACATAAATTTAGTATTTATCTCTAAATAACACCAAACACTTTTAATGTTTCATATCTAAAAATTAATTTCCCTAATCACACAATATATAGGATCTGATAGCAATTTATATAAATAATCTCAATCATTATAATCCATAATAAAAACATATATGCATATCAAATATAATTGAACCATTACATCTAAAAAATATCATAGTATTCTATTTAACTTAATCCCATAATGTTTCAAAAAAATAATAGTGATATTATTCTGAAGAAAATTAATCATAGAATCACCAAATCACATTTCCATATCAGGTTTATCTATTAAATAAAACATATGTTTCCAATAATGAACTCAAAAATTTTATCATTTAATAAAATATTATTTTTTTATAAAATATATTTAATGTCAATTTTTATAAATATTCATTACATTGATTTTAATAACATCAATACGACAACTAAATTAGAAAAAAAATTATCCCGAACATGTCATGGTCATATATACAATTTCTTCATAACATTATATATCTCAAATTATATTACTTTTAATATTTTTAATGTCATTTATTTGATTTTTCCATTAATGGAATAAATATTGTGTCAAAATTTTGTAATTATTTATGGTATTTATTTTTCACAAAAAATGAAAATAAAATTATCATTATCAAGATAAATACTTTATATTCAGGATAATATTTATAACGGAACATATATCTTAATTTTCAACATTTTAAAAATTGTTCTAGTTATTAAAAACAAAAGTGTGACATTTCTTACTTTTCATTAAATATAATATTATAATGGTCAATATCACATAAAATGGTAAAAAAGGTCATATATTCAATATTTTGTTGTTTTATGGATGATATATAATCATAAAATGAAATTTAGTAAAGTGTTAAGGTAAATTTATAGTTCTTATCATATCATTTTGACCTTTAATTACCCAATTTACTTTTAATCGTTGTAACAAAAATTTCAACAGAACGTGTAAAATAAATTTGAACTGAATTATTTAAATTATAGAATCCATTTTCCAAAATTTAAAAAAAAGATATGGAATAATTTAATTTAAAATTAAACATGAAAAATACAAATAAAAAGATTTTTCAAAAAAAAATGTCATTTTTAAACATAAATTGTTTTTATACTAAATTGAAGTATAAAATTAATTTACAGAACCACAATTGGATCAATATAAATAATAAGAAACAAATAAAAATTTAAAACTAATACAAAATATAATTTCACATTATAAATAATTTAAAATATAATATATATTTCATTAAAAATCATTATTTTCACTACTCGTTGAAATACCAAACTTGTAAAAAAAAATCCAAAATTAATATTTATATATGTTTGACATGAAAAATTAAAAAATGAAGTTCATTTTTTCAAATAATTTTTCTTTAATTTTTATAAATTAATTATAATATTAACTCATAAAAATAAAGAAAACCCATTTTTGTGGAAAATATATTTTCGAAGAATAAAATGTATTTACTAAAAATTATGTGATTGTTTTGTAAGAATTTACCAATAAAATTATATTGAGTAGAAATTTTATATTTATTTAACAAATATTTTATTCTTATTCATACCCTTTAAATTAACGACTAGGTTATAACGGTCCAATTCAAATAATAATATATTATTGTTTGTTTAAGCCCAGTGATGTCTATCTTGTACGCTATCAAACATAGTATTTACATTTAAAATATACATATACTAAATTATCCCCCCCTTTAATAAATTTTGTCCTCAAAATTTAAATTCAAACTTGGTAAATAGTATTTTACTTTTCAAAATATCATTGTTGAAAACCCACATTGTAAATAGGTTTGAATTTTTTTATCTTGATATAAGAAACTGGAAGAATAAAAAATTGAGGTTTAGCGGATGCTTTTTAGTGTAGAGGTCGGTTAAACCATAGAAAAATGTTTCTGTGACATTTTTTAAAAACCAATGCTAAATTTGATGTCAGTATGTAGCCTATGTTGGTTTAGTCCATTTAGTGGAGGTTTCTAGGAGTAGTAATGATACCTTTATTGAGTGGTGGTAATTTCATTTTTAACAACTGTTTTATTCTAGAATACTACCCAGGAGTTAGTAGCAGTTTAAACTACAACTATATATTTTATTACATAGTGGTGATTTAAACCACAAATAAATTTTTTTGACCATATTTGGCTGTGGATTAAACTTCCACAAACAGGTTTTTTCCATATTTAATGGGAGTTCAAACTGCTACTACATAATAATTTCAAAAAATATAATGAAACGACATCCCTATAAAACCAATAAAACATAAAAGACAAATAAATATCCATATTACATACCAACATGACATAAATAAAAAGACGGGTAATAAATCTAAAACATAATCTCATATTACAGAAAATAAAATTTGGACAATACATATATAGAATAAGATTATAGAGAAAACCAAAAATTATAAACTCAAAATCTCCATGTGAACCAAGCGCACCATCCAAAACCATCACCAAAAGCATTTATACTAAAAAGATAAATACAATCAAACTAATCCTTAAAGAATATTAGAATTTGAATCACATATAATGAATTAATAATGATCATGTAAAGTATCAATAAAGTCACATAAATTATATTTAATCTTATAAAACACCCATGGTATTAGTGATAAAGTCATAGACATACTTGTGTGGAACCATCTTCCAACCTATTAATGATCTTCATAGATAATAACCTCTTGTCTTACTCTAAAAATCATCACTATATAGTAGTCCGCATAGTCAGAAAAAATCATATAATAGAGGAACCTAGTCAAAGACACATCATGACTTTCATATAAACCATATCTCAATCTCCCACTTAGATTCTAATAACTCCAATGATACTAGAGATGGATGGTGGGGAGAAATATATCACATATCAATAACACATCAATGACATTCCACAAGGAAAATCATATAAATGAAATAACTCCCACCCCCATATACCGTTCATATAAATTACCCATATGTAGTTCACATAACAATAAAAAATAATCAAAATTATCTTATAAGATCAAAGAAATTATATAAAACCTGGATCTATCCCATAATATATAATATACGTAACCCATTTGGTGAAAACATTATACAAAATATCTAACAGGACATTGGTTTTAAGCTAATAACAATTCATATAAATCCTTCTTCAAAAACCACATTATAAACCAGCTATTATTTAAATACATTCTTCAAGTATCTTATTGAAACCACATTAAAAATAATGGTGAAATTTGCCTTTAAACCCACTAAATTGAATATATCATAAATACATAAAAATTAAACTTCTATAAATAACATAGAAACCTAATAATAAAAATTCATTAATAAGAAACATTAGACCATATCAAAGAAACAATTGGACCAAATATGTTTTTGGAATGTAAATGGTTTTGTTGATGAGTTAATCTATTGAAAATATTAGTTTCTGGAATTATGAATTTTTTAAATGGTTTATGACTGGTTAAAATGGCTACGTGAGTAAATCAGGTTCATGGAAAAAACCTAAGAGCCTAAGAATGATGATTTTATGGTAAAAATCAAAAGAAAACATATCAAATCAAACAAGAATATATATTTCATGCAATGTAAGGGAAATACAGATATACCCTACCTGAAACCACAACATGGTTTCTCAATCACCATATTACTATTAGTATTTCATGAGTTTGTAACACATCATAACCATTGATTATAAAGTCAAACCAATTCAATAACTGAAATACTAAGATCTACATTATTTCTCTCTCTCTCTCCGTTTCTACTCCATACTACTTCCACATGTATGAAAATTTGACTGAAATTTAAACACTGGTGTATATTTAAATTTAAATTTAAAACAAATTAATTTTTTTGTACTAAATGGTCATGAAGATGTGTGATTTACCTGCTCACTCAATCCATCCATCGATACAATGTCATCGAGGATACATACCATCATCTTATTATACAATTCAACCAATGATTTATGAAAATCAATGGTAAAGCAGAATAAATCCTGTACAAATATATTCATTTTTAAAATATTATAATTTAATTATATAATGGAATTCAATTGATCCATGATGTATTGAAATTACCTTAATCTATTAATCAAATACAATATTCTTCTAAGATTAACACATATGCATGAAATCGGAATATATAATTGGAAGGTAAAATAGACACACCACCAACTATCCTAGAATCTAGATAAAAAATCTTACAACATCATCTATGGGGACCCCATAACAATCAAAGGGGACAACTATATTCAATTCGCTCAGATTACTGACATATGAATGGTTCATATTTTTCTCAGTAGTAACATTGTATGCATATTTTATGAAAACATATTTATTAGAATAAAAAATGTAAAATAACAACATTCACATTAAATTTATACCTATAACTTTCACCATCCAATATCCTCACAAACAAACAGGGAGTCAATCGGGATCAGTGAAACACTTTATCCATGGAATTCCTATTACTTAAATAAGTAAAATTAACTTCTGAACATATATTTAAAAAAAACCATGCTGGAAAATAAATTTTTAAATGATAACAAAGTCACATTTATGTTTTCCAATCGAATAATTTGACCAATAGTCATATAACAGTTGAATTTCGACGGGCCCATTTCCCTTTGTACTCAATGAATACCACTTCATTCTTTCAGTCAAAATTCACCAAAAATTTCAGCCTAAAGTTATATTTTCATTTATTAATATATTTTATGGTTTACTAATATTATTTTAATTTCTATAGAATTTTTATTGGGGGTGATGATTCTAATATATTAGGGCGGTACTTATTTTTCAGTTTTAGCTCTTTAATATTATATTTTTTTCTTATTGTATGGTTTTTGAATTTAAATTAGTTTCATAGATTACTAATTTAATCATCATTGTAAACAAGACAACATTTTGTTCGTTTATCTTTATTTTGTGTGTCTGTAATGTTATATAATATGTAACAAAACTTTATTCAGGAAACAAATATCAATTAAAAATTCGATGGAGTTAAAATCCTACAAAATTATTGTCCAACAGTATGAAAGATTTTTTGTTTCTTGTATAGTTGACATTGAGATGATATTTCATCAACATGTCCAACTTAGTTTAATCTTGTTTCAATACCATCTAAGTATCTATATAAAAATTTAAGAAACACCACTAGAAAATAACCTTCATAAATATAGCCTTTAGGTTTAGCTTTATTTTTCACTTATTAATTCAAATGAACAAAGTATCTGTGAAATAAAATAAAAGAATCATAATTACATATTTAATAAAGTTACAACAATTTTATATTTAAAAAGTATAATATATAAATAAACTACCTCTCAATAGGATACATCTATCGATAATGTATAGGACCTCCTAATCTTGATTCCTCGACTAAATGCATGGTTAAATGCATCAAGACAATAAATAATGATGGAGGGAATATCATCTCCCCTACACAAATAATCAAGAATAATATATATCCTGAAGGTTTTCAAGATTATATGGTTGTATATTTTTCTCGTATAGATTTCTGAAGAATGTGTAAAATTGTAGTGTAACTACAGTAACCTTTTTAGGTAACAATGTACACAATTTAAATGGTAGTAGCTGTTGTAAACAAATATGTGAATCATGACTTTTCAATCCATTTAACCTAAAATTATTTAAGACAACACACCTTAGGATTCTACTTAAATACCCATCAAACACCTTTACATGTTTAAAAAATCCAATGAAGGTTTATTTATAATAAATTTTCACTAAAAAATTATCAGAGCATACTTTCCATTATCATTTGACCATAGATCTCATTTTATATTAATTTTTTGTAATTCCTTCCAAGAATTTTGATGATCTTTCAATTTCCCGTACTCAGTAAGTGGTGTGAAGATCAAATTGTCAAAAAAAAATTTCTCAACATACATAACATCAAAATTATGATGCAAAAAATTAAATTCTCAATATAGAAGTTTGATGAATATACTTTTCTTTCATTCTTGTGATATGATTTTAATTGATGATGCACATCAAACTCATTTCCCAAAATCATTAAAATAATGCACCTTCCAATATTTTGTTTCACAATTTACATGTTGTTCCGATATTTCAAAACCTAGAAAAACATTGGAGGTGGTATGTGATCAATAGAACCATTGGATTTTGAGGTTTTCATCTAAAATCTATGATATTCCCCATGAAATATGTGATGACACTAGAATATCCATTTTTACTCTATGGAATTGACTCACACTAAAAATAAATGTTACAAATTGGACAGGCAAGACTCATATAAGTGTTCCAACTAGATAAGTTTCATAAGTCAAACAAAGTCACTAAGGGTCCACATTAGAGCAGTGTGTATTTTAATAATTTATCTACAATATTCATCTCATGTATCAATATTGTTTCTCTATAATTATTTTAATTTTTTAGTTAGAGGATGAAAGTATTCATCAATACCTTTTCCAGGAATTTTTTTCTAGGCATAATCATCTGAATGAAAAATTGTTTACACAAACATGGAGGTAGATTGTGAGGAATAAAAATAACCAACCAAATGTTATAACTGGTACTCAATGTCCCAAATTGGTTAAATCCTTCGATATACAATCCAAATCACACATTATTCGGATCATATGAGAAATAATAATATAATGAATAAAAGGTCTTCCCTGATTTTGAATCTCTTGGATGTCACATTAACTCATCATTTTTATTATCTATAGAATGAATATTCATTTTCATGGGGATTTTCAATGAAATGAATAATATTTTTAGTCGTGGTTTTGAAGGGAGGTAATGAAAAACCATTTCAGGTGTTTTATTTTTATTCCTCTTCATTATAGTATATTGATTCAGATTTCCAACATCAACAATTAACTATAATCTAGGAGATGAAAAATTGTTTCAATCTTCCCACCTTGAATCCCCTCCTCAATAAATAATATAATAATTGGAAGCATCATGTATTATTTTTTAATTTAGAAAAATATTGTTTACAATTTTATTCATATTATAAAAAGAATCATGGATCTTATATTTAAGAAATGTTTCATGAAAAAAAATCCAATATCATGGACATCGCATTATTTATAATTAAACATAGGCATTTTATATTCTATAACTTTAGTAGAAAAAAAGTTTTTAATATTTCAGACATCCACAAAAATAATGATGATTTCTATTATCAACTAAATCATGAAACACATTTATATATTCAGTGAATTTATCTCTTACATTAGTCTCCACAGAATTGATAGTGTATCCAATGATATGTTATGGTATTGATCTAGTTTTCTTATAATCCCAAAAACATAACTTTCCAAGTTACTATTTATAGCACACACAACTAGTTGTTTTGACATTTTTTAATTTGACATTTTTGTCTTGAAATGTTGAATGCGCCATTTATAAGGTTTTTCATTTCATTTTTCTTTTTCAATGAAGTTGGGAGCTCATTCTATTACTTGACCTAAGTGGTCAAATTTTTGTAACATTCGATTATCAATGAAACATCCAAAAAAAATTGTTGAGTAGGGAATTTATACAATATCAGGTGTTTATAAACATCATGTATCATCAACCATCATCTAAATTTATATTTAGGGCATTGACATATTATTTTCACATTAATTTATTGACTAGAGTTTGAAATATCTAAAAACTTCTCCAAACCCTTAGTATACTGAGGTGTGTTCCTACGTAATGTTTTCCATCTTTTATCCATATATATCACACTATGATTACACTTTGATAATAAAAATTAAAATAAATAAGTATTATTAAGTAGGAAAAGAGATGAATGGAAGTGAAAAAACCTAAGTAGTTATAATAAGAATCATATATGTACTAAAAAGGTCAAAGTGAAAATATGAAAAAAGATCATGGATATTATAAAGAAAAATTGAAGCAAGAGAAAAAACATACAATAGTTAATTAAAAATAGGCATCAGGGGAGAAACAGCCTATGGTCTGTATGTCGTGGTGTGCCAAGTAATTCTATGTCACACAAGTAATGGTTTTAGAGGTCTTACGTGTCTTTATCTGGAGGGGGTGTGACATAATACTTCACTTGGATTTCTAGTAGTAGAGGACCTCTTACTGACTAGGTTCACCATCCTATGAACCAAAGGTTTCTCATTATGTTTAAACAAAAAAACTACTGATAATAGAAAATATTTCATTAAGCAATAAATGAATAATTCCTTTCTCCCCCTAAGAAAATAATTAGAATCATAGATATCTCTTTAAGATATTACCTTTTATAATAAAACAATTTTGAATGTAACGATTCAATTGGAAACATGATGTATCCATATTTGATACCAAATAATCTATATTGGAGAATCCTTTTTTCCTTTCACTTCTTTAAATATTTCCCAAATGAATTTTTTCTTCTTAGGATTTTAATGGAATAGATTATATATATTAGAAATATATAATAGAATCATTTATTATACCTCAATGATTTTGTTATTTACTAACTAATCTTATAACTTATTTAATTCTTATAATGTATATAAAAACATTTTATACTATTGAAATTTTTAGTTTTAATTTGAATATTTATGTTTATAACACTTTAACTACCAATATAAACAGGTTTGTTTGAAAACATAAATCATCACTTTATACCACTCATGATATCCATAAATTCATTAATATTTTCTTTGATGGAATCTATCAAAAACAAAATTTTATTTGATTCATATGAATCTATAGAATAGATATTTATATATTCAGATGATCAAAAAAGTGTCACCAAAACTTTTGAATATAAAACACTAGAAGATGAAGACCATATTAACTCTAAAAAATTTTCATGATGGTTCTCTAATTAATGGGTGATATGAAGTGAAATCTCATTCTTCTTTAATTTTCATTACTGCCAATTTTCAAATAAAAAAAGGTTATGATGTATCAATCAGTTCGTAAGGACTAGTAAATAAAATATCCTTTATTAAATACCAGAAAATTCTAGTTTCATAAAAGGTGTCTGAAACTCACCCCCTATGAAAATTGTGGTGTTATCCCACACCAATGAGGTCGAAGAAACCCTAAAGAACATATTTGGACCGAAAAAACAATAAAAATCTAACCAAAATCAATCCAAAATTGAATAAATAATAAAAATACAACCTATAATAAATGTCATCATGATGAGGATAAAGGGGCAGAGTAGTAGACAAGGATTCATGGGAGAGAGGGTAGCAGCGATAGTGAGGTAAGACATCGAATAAAGAGGAGCATCAGGTGAGGGTTAGGGGAAAGTGGAGCAATAGGAAAGGATTTGGTGGTGTGGTGAGAGTTTGACGTAAATAGGTCACTAGTGGGTGAGGGTTCCAGGAAATGGGGGAGTAGTGGAAGAATGACGAGTGGAAAGGGGAAGAGGTGAGGGTTCGGGGGAGAGAGGGATATTAGTGAGGGTTCTGCGGGGGGAGTGGGAGAAGAAGTACCTATAAACGAGGGTGGAGAGGACTCTAGGGAGGGGGCTCAGGGGCTCAGGGGAGTGGTTGGAGGGAGTGGGAAGTGGGGTTTAGGGGAAGTAATGGGAGAATTTCATTTTAAAAAATTATAATGTTTTTATGGTAGTTATTTTGATCCCTCTACTAACTTTTTTCAATTTTTAGTGATAGTTTATGAAACTGCCACTAAGTACTAAATTTGTTTTAGTTGGGGAAATAGAAAGTTCATCGAGAATAACACATAGTTGGTTTCCAAGTAGGATAACATAAATTGGAAGTGAAAAAATGGATATAGAGGAAAAATACAAATCCCATGTATTTTTATATAGTGATAGAGAAAATGGTCATGATAAATTTAACCATCAAAGAATAGTAAATCTATAAATTTTTAGAAGGCCATTGATTTCATATAGAGAAAAATTAAACTGATGATGTTTTTTTAAAAATTATTTTTCTAAAATTGAAAATTTATTTTAATTCCTCTTCTATGAATACATATATATATCTACTTAATTAACAAGATCAATTTCATCTTTTAATAAGTTTCCAACCCAAACTCATGTTTTTGACCCAAATAATGAGTATTCATGATGATGTTTTATGTCTGAAATACAAGAATAAATATCTAGCAGATTACATAATCTACTAAAGGTTGACAATCTATTCCTATTATCTTTAGAAATTAACCAAAAAAAATAGTTAAGACAAGATAAGATAATTCCCAAAATTAATAAACCTTTTTACAAAGAAAATTTTCTTTAAATTCCAAAATTCAATAATAATATCGAATATTCAACTTAGATCATTAAATAATTAACTACCCTTAAAATTCCTCAAACATATTACAGACTAACATTGAAACCCAAAAATCAGAGGGGTTTATTCACATATTCTTCTAAGATAAATTTTATGTTTGTCTCTAAATAAAATAAATCAATTTTAAAGTTTCATATAAAAAATGTAATTTATTTATTAAATAATATCCAGGATATGATTTTAATTTCAATAAATAATCTCAATCAATATAATCCATAATAAAATAATATAAGATTCTAAAAGAAAATTAGAAAATCTTTTCTAAAATAAAATATCATAGAATTCTATTTTCCTTAATCCTATAATGCCTCCCAAAATAATAGTGATCTTCTTCATAAAAAATATTGAACACATAATCACCAAATCATTTTTTATCTCATGGTTATCTATACAATAAAAAATATGTTTTCAAATATAAACTCAAATTATATCTATTAGATAGATTAAATATAAAGAGAAAAATCATACTTTCCAAGACATTATGTAGGCCAGTGGTAGCCAATGCACCCTTTTCTATCTTCGATTGTGGGCTCAAGCCTCGTAGCCTTTCTTGAATGGATGGGTTTTCACCTAACCTTCATGTTTTCCATTTTATAAAACCATATTAGTATAATAATAATAAAATTCCCATAAATGTAATAAACACCCTAAAAATATCCATAATATATTGAATAGTAAATAAATGTTTTAACCTCAAAGGTTATCTCATAACTTTCATTTTCCATCGAAAAAATATAATAACTCCCAATTACCTTAAAATAAATTATTATATAAACCCTAAAGGTTATTGATGATTGTATTTTTCTTGTGTTTCTTAAGCCTAACTCAAATTTTATAACCTAAAAAATGCAGTATAGAAGGGACTGGGTTTGTCTCCTAGAGAGACTTCCCATTGGATTTATTTTGTTATGTTTTAATTTCTTCTCCAATTTTATATTTTGAAAAGTTTTTATAGGATTAAAACTGTTGAAAAAATACTAATGTATGTACAAGAAATTATACAGAATTGAAATGGAAATGAAACTACGAAAATCAAATAGGAATTATCAACAGAGAAAAATGATAAAATGAATCAATACTAGCATAAATAATGATTCTTATAGATCATTTTATCGATAGTTTTTAACTAAATCAACAATTATAATTATTTTGAAGAAAAGACTGAAAGATCAAATCTCGTATCTTATGGAGCAAATTAATTTGAGTTTACAATCAAGATCTCAGAAGAGGAAATTATTTATGATGTATTTTATCATTTCTCTCAATGATTTCTTAAAAAAGTCATGGACAACACACCATGTACTAACAATTCGTTGATCGAATAATGAGAAATTTAATCATCAAATGTCGTCTTAAAATTACAACTCTATTTAAATTAATAAGAATATTTCATAGTTTTCCACACACTAATTAGAAATGTGATGTACTTAGAATAGAAGAAAACTATTTAATGAAATATAGAATAATTTATCATCAAAACAACAATCACTTTTTGAGATTTGAAATTTTGGAGTGAATTACAATTTTGAAATTAATATAAATGAAATCTCAGAAATAATTCACCATATAAATTCATTGGTTTTGGATAATATAGGTATAGATAGATATCCCTGAAGTGAAGTAGTGCACTTCGATCTCCATATTAATCGTCTTTATGAGTAGTTGTTTCTTCGAAGAATATCTCTTGGTTCCTCTCTTATTTATCTACTTCCAATATTGTTACATGCTGAGATTTTGAGAATTGTTTTTCGAAGAAATTTATCTTTTCAATATTTTTCATTTCATGAGAAATTAGAAATTGTTAATTATATATATATATATATTTATTAAAACACTAATTCAAACATTCTTTTCACACACAACACCATCTTGTATTTTTCTAAATACAATACCAACATGGATTTCACTACAAGAAACACTTGGCATTCGATGCACACAACACTGAGTTTCTATGAAACATATTATTATATATATAATTAATTAAATGAGACAATTAAAACCTATCCATTTAAAATATATATATTAATTTTAATAACTACTTTCCAAATATTGTTTTTAATATTTTTATATAAATAAAATTTATTCATAATGAAAGATATGATTTTTGGTAAAGTCATTCTATGTTCAAAAACATTATTTTCTCGAATGAACCTCTTATAATAATGAAATTAATTTTAGACACATTTAGATATTTAATTTGATAAATAAACTTTATTTTATAATTTATATTGTTGAAATTATCCAAGGGTTAATTTTTTGGATTTTTCTAAGAAACTTCATTTTTTGATGAATCGTAAAAAATAATTCTTTTTAGTTAAAAAGTACCTTTTTGTATACTCAATCATTAATTATAAATGATATTATATTGACATTTAAGGTAAAATTATATAAATATTATATATATTAATACAATTTAATTCATTAGAATTAATATCACTTTGAAACTGAATATAAAATTTTAACAAACTTTTGAACTTCTTCCTACAGTAAAACCCCATTATTTCGTCGCGTCTACGGGATTAGCACTAATTTTATTTTTTTCACTTCTGTGATTTTAATTTAATAAAATACATCAATAAAACATTTTATTCAGTCTCGTATTTTCATTTTTATAATACCATGTTAAATTTTGACCAAAATGATCAGTAAAACTGATTAAAAGTAATCATAGTAGTTAAGGCCAAATTAAGCTTAATTATGGACTAAACCGTAAAAATAAGGGCTCAAATGACCTATAAATATTTTCAACACAAATTTTATATCCATATTCAGGCTATAAACCTTCCATTATTTTGTTTTTGGGTTTTATGAATTTTTTAAGGTAAGATCATGGGCACACCTAACTTATTTCTAAAATTTCCAATTGATTCCTTTTCCTTCCCTGTAAAAAGCCACAAACTCTACCCATTCCTCAAACCTATAAAACCTTCAAAGTTAATCCATAGTCTACCCAATTATCATGCCAAAAATCCACTATTTTACCATGAATCATCCATTTGTGAAAAAGGCTTCTCAAGGAAGCCTTTTGGCATAAAACAAAATGAGGTACCCGATTAAGAGGTAACGTCTTCTCTGAAGATCCTTCAATTTAATTTACTTATCCACCCCTTCCAATCAATTTATTAGCTTATTGTGTGAAAAAACCCATATCATTCATATTATAGGATTTTTATGCAAATTTTAAGACCTAAAATCTCACAATCCTCCATCTAGTTGATGTTGAACAGACTGTTTCTATGTACGAAGAACTACTGCCTCACAAAATGATGATTTTTCATTTCTAATTCACCAAAAATAATGGTGGAAATTATGATTAAAAATATATTTATATATGTCATAACTTATATTTATTATTTATTTATGATTATTTATTCTTTTTTACAACATACGTCCCATTACATTCTTTTTGGTGTTAATACAATAATCTAGTTTGAGGAGGTTTGGACTATCGCCACCTCAATGCGATGTGATTCATTCACACACCACATTGAATGTATTGAGGATGGGTTTAATGATATTATATTATATATAGGATATATTAATTTTATTTTAGTTATGATATATATATCAACACACACACACACACACACATATATATATATCATTTTCTTTCATTCTTTCAATACCACAACAAAAAATGGAAAGAGCAATCATACATACATACGATTTACCATATCCATTAATTTTTGTGTTCCATTTCAGAATAATATATTATATAGGTTATTTTAATACACATACACTGTATATACATGATATTTATATCATGTTTTACATTATGGAATCATGATATAAGTATAAAGACTAAAGATATAACAAATTAATACACATGCGGAGAACAAAGTGAATATTACCCAAAATGAAACTTTAACATAGGATCATTAATAATAGAGTAATATAAGGTCGTAATAAAAACATATATAGTGTAAGAAATAGGGTCTTCTTTTCAGGTATGTTTTTCCTTTTCTGGTCATTTTTTAGGAAAAGGGGTTTTTCTAGAAATTTTTAAAGTACACATCGTGTACTTTATGAGTACACATCGTGTTCTACCTTGCCGAATAAGGCCATGTATTGGCTGGGTAGTGGCCACACACATGGCCATGTGGGGGTGTTTTGGAGGCCTATTAATGTGGATTACAGAAATAGTGAGTACACATCATGTACTTTAAAATTACACGACGTTTTCTTTCTTTTTTTCATTAAACGCAACAGGATCACGTCTAATTGACATAATTCTCTTCTTTTAGGTCCCATTCGACATAGAGCTCCATACGGCCACATATCTTTGACAAACCCCTGAGCATGTGTCCATAATCCAAATAAAAAACCATTACTTTCATTGGAATTGGATCGGTGAGTTCTCTCTTCTCCTAAAGCACCATCTTTTGTTTTCTCCTCTATCGTGAGATATCATGGTTTGAATTTTTTAGGTAATTTTGTATATCTTCGATTTTCTAAGGCGATTCAAGCGTCGAGATCTACATATAATGATCTCCTAACACCATGGTAGGTGGTTTTTTCCTTTCCATTCAATGTCT
Source organism: Viscum album (assembly GCA_963277665.1). Lineage (NCBI taxonomy): Eukaryota > Viridiplantae > Streptophyta > Magnoliopsida > Santalales > Viscaceae > Viscum > Viscum album. Next base: position 1,409,604,253 of record OY728135.1, read on the forward strand.
TTTGAGTATTATGTTCAATTTCGACCAATACCCTTGAACAATGTATCGCATGTTTACCATTTTACCCTTGTTGATTGCCTACAATGATTATATGATTGTGTAGATGTTAAATAGATTGAATAGGGTTGTTTTCTATGCTTTGGATGTATTGGACATTCATGTTCGGTTTACCACTATTTGGTCCTCCTTAGCCTTTTGGATTCCATTCCTGTTTTCCATACCTGTTGCTGTAAGATGGAGAATTTATATCCTAACATGCTTGAGATGTTGTAAACTGGTTAACCAAGTAGTTCTGTAGGTTTACATTGGCCATATTGCATTTCAATTCTCGTTGACATACACAAGCCCATGAGAACCTGGTGTAGTAGATAATAAGGGGATTTGACCGAGTGAGCTTTCTCATAGAGTATTTAAGCACTTTATGCTATAAAGGGAATTGACCGAGTGAGCTCCCTCAGAGAGTCATTGAATTCATTAGAATATAAAAGGAATTGACCATGTGAACTTCCTCAGAGAGTCATTTTTTTACTTGAATTACCATTAATTACTCTATAATATAAGGGGAATTGACCAAGTGAGCTTCCTCAGAGAGTCTTTGAACGACATGGGATATTAGGGGAATTGACCGAGTGAACTTCCTTAGAGTGTCCTTGACCTTGGGTCTATAAGGGGAATTGACTAAGTGTGCTTCCTTAGAGAGTCCTTGAATACCTTATACTATAAGGGGAATTGACTGTGAGTGCTTACTCATAGAGTCTTTATGAATTATTATGAACTGAGTGTACTTCCCAGAGGGTTGCTGGTACTTGTTAGGTAGGGTCATAGGGGATGGCTTTGAGTACTTCCCCGAGGGTTACCTATTTGTGATTGGCTATTGCATGATATTGGAACTGTGGATTTTTTACTACTGATTACTTCCTATTTACTGATTTCTATACTTTTACCTTCTATATATTCACTAACTATTAGGCACAGATCTTCGGGTGGTTTCCCACTAGGATTTAGTCTCACACGCTTTTTGGGCCATGCTTTTGGGCCTAAACAGATTATATTGTTGCAGGTATAGATAAGGGTAAGCACCCTTATACTTCATGTACTTGACTTATTGTGGAGCTGGAGAGCATGGGACCAAGATTATGCTTATGATGTTGAGGACCTATTTGTCTTTTTCTTTTGTACTTTGGTTTAGTACTTTGTGTTCAACATTGGGACTTGTTGGCTATTTTCCTAGACATGTGTATCATGCATCATTATATATGTATGAGCTCCAATGGTTTAATATTTCAGTCTTATTCTATTTATTGCTGTTGGATATTTACTTATTCAGCTATTGTATATTTGTTTCTCTTCTGTTGTGTTACTCTGTCAATGAGGGCATAGTTTCCCCACTATCACACCCAAGGCCCTCGATGCTAGTCAGAAACCTCTGGCGTTTGGGGAAATGCGCTTAAGTCCTTGTGACCAACTGGGTAGGGGGCGCCTCTAGGTGGCTTCCGGAACTGGGAAATTACAAAGTGGTATCAGAGAAATTATTTTCTCTTGACTTACTGTTTGGAGCCTTTATCCAGGGATAGGATGGAATGGGTACTTGGTAATAAGTTGTGCTCAGGAGTAGCTAACATGTGTATTGGGAAAAGCCAATCTGCCTCATTTATTGAAATTTTTTTCTGGTTTTGCAATTTTATAGCTGATTTGATTTCACTATTGGGTGATTAAAATGTTTTGTGTTTTTACTGTTGATGTTATTAAGGTTATATTTCTGTCGCAACCCGATGAGATGATGGTATTCCATCTCATGAATCATATAGGCAGTAGATAGAAATCACATTTTCATGCATTCTTTCCACGCCATTTAGGGTGCATTAGCAATTGTATATTGTTGTGATAGATGTTTTGTAGAATAATCATGATGTTGTGATAGTTGACTTGATAAAATACCTATTGTTTGATAGGGTATTGTTTGTGTAAGGTTTTGTCAGAATGAACGCCAAACTTGTGTTCTTGTGGTGTTATGGGCCCTCATGGACCAGAATTTGGTGAATCATTGCCTTGTTTTCCTTGTTATAACATGCATAAGATTCCATGATTTGATTCACAGGGAGTATGGCCCCTCAGAGATCAGAATTTGGCACTTTCAATGTTCATTTCAGTGTTTTTCTGGGTTCCAGGGTAGTTTCTCAGGCTTACTATCCAGAAAAACCCAGAATACACGTAGTGTAGTTTTGACTAAACTCCATGTGTTCTTCTATTCGAGAAGAGACTATTTTTCTTATGTACATGTCATGTATTTATGTACACTCCATGTAGTCTTTAACCGTGTCGCAGGCCGTGTGGGTAGAGAAATGGGATAGGGAAGTTCTTATGGGAACACACCGTGTAGTTGGACCTAGGTACCCGACCGTGTCACAAACAACATGGGTCAATGTTATCATTTCTCGTACAATCCGTTTCCATCTAGAACACGTCATGTAGTGTCATATGTGTATCCGGCAGTGTAACTAACAACACGGTCAGTTGGGACTTCTCAGTACATGTCGTGTCCGAATATAACACAACGAGTAGTGTAACCTGGCTACACAGGCCATGTCACTAAACACATGGGCCAGTAAATCTTGTCTAGTAGATGTTGTGTCTATGTTGAACATGCCATATAGTCTTTTCTTAGGAGATTCGTGTGGCTTAAACATGTAGATGGACTTCATAAAGGATGGAGGATTCAATTACACACCATGTGTAAAGACAACACGATGTGTGTTTTGGGTGTTACACGACCAGTTAAGGATGGAGTACATGCCCATGTAAATAACTTAAGGGTACACATCGGGTAGTAATTGTAAATGTCTTGTAGTCATGTTTTGTAAAACATGAATTCTTACAATATCTAATTCCCTTATTACGCTTCTAGTTTTTAGTCTTGATAATATTGATCAAAGGTGTGTGCATGACCTTGCAGAGTCATTCCATCGAGACATCCTCCGGTTATGCGCCAGTTTCCAGGCTGTGATTAGACACCAGGAATGGCTGATCAGGGACTTCCAGCATATCCTCTTGTCATTCCAGGCTTGGCACCATCCATTATACCTGAACGAGGAGCTGATGCTTAGTTTAGAGAGGGCATTATAAGGATTATGCAGAGCTTTCAAGGAGCTCTGCCTCCTGCCCCGTTAATGGATGAATTAATGCGGAACTTTCCGCAGCAGCATCCCCCTACTTTCTCAGGGGATGGAGGACCCCAGGCTATAGAGCCATGTCTAGAAGCCATGTTGATGATTTTCAAGCATATGAAGATACCTCATGAGAAGAGGGTGAAGCTTACTACCTACATTCTTCGAGACTCCTTCAAGAGGTGGTGGGATGTTATCTCACAGGTGGGATTCCTGTAAAATATGACTTGGGATGAGTTTAGGCACATCTTATAGGATTACTTCTATCCAGAGCCCCTGAGAGCCGATCGAGATCGGGTGTTCATGAGTCTAGTGAAGAGTACTCTTTCTGTTATGGAGTATTCCTTTCGCATCACAGATCTACAGCGTTTCAAACCTATTCCTGGAGGTGGTGAGTTGTTCCTTCGATGGAAGTTTCAGTATGTTATGAGGCACAACATCCGATGGCAGGTGAACATCTTCAGGCTGACTTTGATATCCTCTATCATCAACCAAGCACTGATCAGAGAATGCAATTTGAGGGATTCTAGAGCTATGATCCTGGGTGGTTCAGTATCCAAATTTAGTGTTCCTCCTACTGATATTAGGAAGAACTGCAATGAGATTGCATGGGGAGATCATAGTAGGCGTGATGCATCTTTTGGTAGCCAGGTGGTGTGCTACCAGTGCAGAATGAGCGAGAATACGAGGCCACATTTCTCAAGAGACCGAGTGGATGACGATCATGCGAAAAGATGGGTCACCTATAGTGTTTTTTTCAGGTTTCCTCATCAACAGCTAGTGACATGGGTTATTCTATGACCCTTCCTTCAAGAGAATCACCGCTAGTTTTTTCACCAGTCTCGGATCTTGAGTTATTCTAGTCATTCAGGACAAGGTGGAGGTCATGGATGTTGTAGAAATTCGCTAGGTTTTTAGTGACAGCTGGCTGGATCAGCTAAGAGTAGTTAGGTAGGGTCATAGGGTCGAGGAGTATGCCAGTATTTTCTAGTGGAGGATACCCATCAGAAGTAGGATCTCAGACCCTCTACAATTCGAGGTACGATCCTAGTTGCCTTAGTTTTATCTTCATCTCTTTTTGATACAGGGGCTTTCCATAGCATTATATCTGTTTCGTTTATGGAGATCCATGGGCTCCGCATCTTTTCTTCTGTTGATATCTTGACAATAGACACTCAGTTGGGGATGAGAATATCTAGTGTACGTCAGTTCATGGAGTTCCCTCTTAAGGTTGGTGAGTAAAAATTCATATGGGACCACTTTTTTGTAGAGATGATAAGATATGATGTCATTTTCAAAATGTACTGGTTGGATACCTTTCATGAAGTTGTCTATTGCTATCATCATAGGGTGAGTTTCATATCACCCGAGGGCGGATCGTTTCTGCATAAGGGAAAGTGGGATGTCCAGGCGATCAGAGTGGGTCTAGAGCATCATGGTTTAGGAGGAGTTACAACCCATATTTCTAGTCTATATATGGATGACTAGGTTACTTCATAGTTCGGATTTCCTCCATTGGTGGATCTTTTCATGGATTTATTCCTAGAAGAATTTTCAGGTTTGCCTCTAGAGCGTGTGGTTGAATTTTCTATTGAGCTTGTTCTAAGAGCAGCACTGGTGTCCATTCCTCCTTATAGGATGTCTACACCAGAGTTTCAGGAGATCAAGAAGTAATTAGAGGAGTTGCAGGCAAAGGGTTTCATCTGACTCAGTACTTCTCCTTGGGGTTCGCTTGCCCTATTTGCGAAGAAGGCAGACGGTACCCTTAGAATTTCTATGGATTATCGGAAGATGGACCAGTTGACAGTCAAGAACTGATATCCCTTGCCAAGGATTGATGATCTCTTTGATCAGCATTGAGGAGCCTGGGTGTTATCAAATATTTACTTGAGATTCGGTTACCATCACTTGCACGTTAGACCGTCAGATATAACTCTTACAACCTTTCGGAGTAGGTATTTTCTATACGAGTATATGGTTATGTTGTTCGGTCTCGCGAATGCGCCTGCAGTTTTTATGGAACTGATGAACCGAGTGTTCCATCTATACTTGGACTCTTTTGTGTTTTTCTTCAGGGATGATATCTTGGTGTGCTCTCACACTCAACACGACCATGCCACTCATATTGAGATCGTTTTTTGTACACTGAGATAGAATCAGTTATATGATAAACTCTCAAAATTCCACTTTTGGATGGATCAGATTCACTTCATGGGTCATGTTATCCCAGAGACAGGAGTGTCAGTAGAACTAGAGAAAGTGATAGAAATAGTTTCCTAGGAGCAGTCAAAGAACATCTTTGATTTGTAGAGTTTTCTAGTGCTAGATGGATACTACAGACATTTCATTTAAGACTTTTTGCACTTAGCAGCACCATTGACAGGTCTGACTAAGAATTTTGCAAAGTTATTATGGTCAGATTCTTGTGATTCAGCCTTTGAGGAGCTGAAAGGGAGGTTGACATCAGCACTGGTACTAGTCTTTCAAGATCCGGGAAAGAGATATATTTTTTTATTTTGATGCATCAGGTGTTGGGATGGGAGCTGTGCTTATGCATGGAGATAGAGTCACTGTGTATGGGTCTTGGCAGTTGAGGCCACACGAGAAGAACTACCCAATGCATGATCTGGAGTTGGAAGCTTTTGTTCATGTCCTACACTGTTGGAGACATTATCTTCTGGGAGAGCACTTTGTGGTTTTCACAAGCCAGAAAAGTATCAAGTACATCTTCACTCAACGAGATCTGAATTTGAGAAAACGAAGGTGGGTTGAGTGCCTTCAGTCATTTGACTTTGAGCTTGCCTACATGCATGGTAAGGGAAATGCAGTGGATGATGCATTGAGTAGGAGGACTCAGATACAGGCAGTTCATGAGGCTAGTAGTGAGTGGAAGCTTATTGCTCTATTCTCTGGGATGAATTTGGAGGTGCACGACAGACATGGGCAAACTTTACTTTCTTCTATAGTTGTACCCTCTACCCTTCTTGATTGAGTACGAATGAGGCAGTTATTAGATTCTAAAGGCCTAGTCCTACGGGAAACTATGTTAGGAGAGGACCCTATTCCTGGATGGACCATAGGCGAGGATGAGATCTTGAGTTTCTTGTTGTGCCTATGAGTGCTAGCATACATAAGCAGGGAGCTGATATGAGACATTGATTCCTCAGTTTGGGCAGTTCATCCTGCTGTCACCAAGATGTATCGTGACCTGAACTGTCAATATTGGTGGCCGGTTATAAAGAAAGATGTTGTAGGTTTCCTCATAAGGTGTTCCACCTGTCAGCAGGTGAAGGCGGAGCATCATCAACCAGTAGGGATTTTACAGTAGTTACCCATTCCCGAGTGGAAGTGGAATAATGTCACGATGTATTTTCTGACCGGTTTTCCGAGGTCGCCTCAAGGGAATGATCCTGTATGGGTTGTCATTGACAGACTCACGAAGGTTGCTCATTTCTTGTTGATGAAGGAGACCTTCAGTGTTGATGAGATAGGATGGTTGTACATAGGTAATTCTGAGTATTGAATTCCATCCCCGGAATGATGGACAGTCCGAGCGTACGATTCAGGTGCTTGGGGACATGATCTGAGCATTCATTCTGGATTTTGGAGGTTATTGGAAGAAACAAATACCTCTTGTGGAGTTTTCCAATAATAATAATTTTCAGGAAACTATTCATAGGGCACTTTATGAGGGTTTGTATGGTAGGCCATGCTGATCAACCTTATGTTGGCTGGAGGTAGGAGAGGCAGCTTTGCTGGGACCTCGTCTTGTTCAGGAGACCACAGAGAAGATAGAGTTGATTCGGAAGAGGATGGCTACTGCACAGTTTCAACAGAATTCTTATAATGACCAGCAGAGATGACCTCTGATGTTTATGGCCGGGGATCATGTTTTTCTATATGTTGCACCAAGGTTCGGTCACAGTAGGATTAGGAGACAAGGTAAGCTTTCGTCGAGGTGAATCGGGCCATTTGAGGTGTTGGAGAGAGTTGGGCCAGTTTACTATCGGTTGAAGTTACCTCAGAGGTACCGGTATATGCAAGACATCTTCCACATTTCTCAACATTGACATTACTTTTCAGACATGTCTCATGTTTTCCATCCAGAGGAGGTTGAGTTGGAAGTGGACAAATGTTTTGAGGAGCATCCTATCCGGATTGTCGAGCGTAGTACAAAGGTTCTATGTGGCCGGTCTGTTAATCTAGTATGGGTGTTATGGAAACACGGGTGGGTATAGAACGAAACTTGGGAGAGGGAGTCCGATGTACGAGAACAGTGGCCGAAGCTATTCGGGGTTTCTTCTTTTACGACGCGCTAGGGTGATTCGGGGAACTTTTTTTAAGGGGGTAAGTTTGTATGAACCCGGGTCTTCTTTTCAGGTATGTTTTTCCTTTTATTCTTGTTTTGGAAGAAATGGGGTATTTCTGGAAATTTTTAAAGTACACACCATGTACTTTATGAGTAAACGTTGTGTACTGCCTTGCCGAAGGAGACCGTGTGCTAGCCGGGTAGTGGCCACACACACAGTCATGTGCGGGTGTTTTAGAGGCTACCTACACCAGAGCACGGAAACAGCGAGTACACGCCGTGTACTTCAAAAGTACACGTTGTGTACTTTTTTTCCATTAAACGTAGAGGGGTCGCATATAATCGCTAGAACGCTCTTCTTTTAGGTCTTGTTCAACCAAAAACTCTGTACCGCCGCAGATCTTCGACAAACCCCCCGAGCATGCATCCGTCCTTCAAATAAAACACCGTCAGTTGCATTGGAATCGCATCGGTGGGTTCTCTCATCTCCTAAAGCACCATCTTTTGTTTTCTCCTCTCTCCTGAGATATCTTAGTTTGAACTTTTTAGATGTTTTTGTATATCTTCGGTGTTCTAAGGTGACTCAATCCTTTTGGTGCACATATATAGATCTCCTAACACCGAGGTAGGTGGTTTGTGCCTTTTCGTCCAAAGTCTTTGAGTATTATGGGCAATTTCAACCAATACCATTGAACGGGGTATTGCATGTTTATTGTTTTACCTTTTTTGATTATTTGTCATGCTTGTATGCTTATGTAGAGTTTAAATGGTTTGAATAGGGTTGTTTTCTATGCTTTGGATGTATTGTCCTTGCATGTTCTATTTACAATAGTTTGGTCCTTCTTAGCCTTTTGGCCGCCTTTCCGGTTTTCCAAACCTATTGTTGTAGGATGGAGAGTATGTATTCTAACATGTTTGAGATGTTGTAGACTAGTTATCCAAGTAGTTCTATAGATTTAGTTGGTCCATATTATATTTCTATTCTTGTTGACCTACACAGGGCCGTGAGAACCTAGTGTAGTGGACTATAATCGGATTTTACCCAGTGATCTTCCTAAGAGAGTTGTTGAGCACTTTAGGCTATAAGGGGAATTGATCGATTGAGCTTCCATAGAGAGTCATTGACTTCATTAGACTATAATGGGAATTGATCATGAGAGATTCCTTAGAGATTCTTTTTTTTACTTGAATTCCCTTGAATTACTCTAAACAATAATGGGAATTGACCGAGTGAGGTTCTTCAGAGAGTCTTTGAATGACTTGTGCTACAAAAGAAATTGACCGAGTGAGCTTCCTCAGAGATTCCTTGACCTTGGGGATATAAGGGGAATTGACTGTGAGTGCTTTCTCAGAGAGTCCTTGACTACCTTAGACTATAAGGGGAATTGACTGTGAGTGCTTCCTCAAAGAGTCTTTATGAATTATTTTGACCAAACCAGAGGTGTTAGGATGAGTGTTCTTCCCAGAGGGTTTCTTGTACTTGTTAGGTAGGACTAGAGGGGATAGTTGTGAGAACTTCCTTAAGGGTTACCTATTTGTGATTTGCTGTTGCTTGATATTGGAACTGTGTATTGTTTACTGCTGAGTACTTCCTATTTAATGCTTTCTGAAGTTTTACCTGCCATATTTTCACTGACTATTAGGCACAGATCTTTGGGTGGTTTCTAACTAGTATTTAATCTCACACCCTATTTGGGCCATGCTTTTGGGCCCAAATAAATGTTATTGTTGTAGGTATAGATAAGGGCAACCACCCTTCTACTTCAGGTACTTGATTTGTTGTGGAGTTTGAGAGAATGGGACCATTTTTAGGCTTGCGATGCTAAGAAGATGTTTGACTGTTTCTTTTGTAATTTAGTTTAGTACTTTTTATTTAGCATTGTGACTTGTTTGGTTGTTTTCCTAGACATATTTATCATGCATCATGTTATATGTATGTGCTCCAGTTGTTTAATATTTCAGTCTTCTGTTGTTTACTACTGTTGGATATTTACTTCTTTCGCTATTGTATATTTGTTTGTCTTCCGCTGTGTTACTCTGCCAATGAGGGCATAGTTTCTCCACTATCATACCCAAGTCCCTCGCTGCTAGTCGGCAGCCTCTGGCATTTGGGGAAATGTGCCTGCGTCCATGTGACCAATCGAGTACGGGGTGCCTCTGGGTGGCTTTCAGAACCAAGATGTTACATATTGTATTATTTATAATAATTTTCTATTAAATAGATTTATAATAAACTTATATTTTTTATAAAGAAAGGTTTTACGAGTAAATAGAGAGTCCAGACACAAGGTCATGGGATTTTATCTTAATTTTAATTTCTGTGAGATTAATGTTATGTTCACCACTCTTTCCTTTTGTGTGGTGTCTATACTGAACATGATTTAATTCTATGTATAATATAATTATAATTATTGGTATTCACATATCCATATTACGATCAATATTTCATGGGGATTTAGTTTCAAAAGTTATAAAATCGGTAAAAAATATTTGTCTCAATTTACCTTCTTTGAGACTCATGTGTTGTTATGCACCTAAACTTTTTTTGAGGTTCATATATTCTAATTCTTAATGCTATATCCTGACTCCCAATATTTATATAATATTTTATGATTTATTTAATTAACATTCAATATATGGAGAGTATGAACCCAAGATACCATGTTATAAGAGTTTATTGAGAAAATCTCATTACATTTCCACATCGTTTATGTTTATGATTTTTTGATGAAATATTATGATCCATATCTCAAGAATATTCACGAGTTTCCTTATCCTCTGTTATTTCCCGTGATACTCATGTATTGGTATCATATTATACTCTATTTTACATAAGATAGTTAAGAAATTTTTTATATGGAAGACTGACTTTACCCTCTCTTCAGTCAGAAATATATTCAAAACATTTTTTTTTCTTAAAAGGGTTTCTAAGAATATAATATCATTCCCCTATAATCTTTTGAATAAATTTTTAACTTTTTTTCTTTCACTAACCTCCTCAAAAGAATATTTTTGTCTCTTTCTGAACAAGTAATATTTCTAGGCATTTAACCATGAACAAAAGAATTTTCTTTTGACTTCGTACTACATGTACGGATATACCCACCATAATTTTTTGGAAGCACCCTTTTCATCGTTAAAAAGGATCATATTTCACTACTAGAAATTGGGGCTATAGCCACGGACCTATAGCCACGGTTTTATAGGTCCGTGGATATAGCCCTTATTAGGCCACGGTTAAATTTTTGTCCGTGGATAAATGTGTTTCATCCTTTTATTCTCCCGATCTTTTATCGGGCTCCTCCTCCTCCCCGATCCACAGCCCTCCTCCCCGACGGCATCTCCTCCTCGCCGCGCCCTCCTCGCCGCGCCCTCCTCGTCGCCGCGCCCTCCTCGCCGCGCCCTCCTCGTGGTCGCGCCCTCCTCTTCGCCGCGCCCTCCTCGCCCCTCCTCCCCGACGCCTCCTCGCCGCACCTCCCCCCTCCCCGGACTCCCTCCTACAGAACCCTCCCCGACTCACTCCCCTCCCCCGACGCACTCCCCTCCCCGGACGACCGCGCCTCCCCCCTCCCCGGAAGACAGCGCCTCCCCCGACGCCGACGGACTCCCCTCCAAGTCTAAATCGCGATGGGGGTTTGAGTGAGGTATTCTTCTCCAAATTCCTTCCTCTGAGTTGTTTCTTGACTAGTAGATGTTCAACTCTCTTTGAATCTATTGATTTGGCTTAAAAATACCAGTTCATCATCGATTTAAATATCTCTATTTAACAGTTGCTATTCAATGTTCATATTTAATTGAATTATACCAGATTGTCTTTGTGTTGAATGCTGGTTTTAAGTCAAATATGATTTTTTTCAAACATCTGGTTCGGCGTTGCATCATTTTAATTTCTTTGCCACTGTTTTGTTTTATTAATTCAACATCAACCAAATTTTTCATCCTGTTTTAATGAAAAATCTAAATTCAATTATGTATGTATTTAATTACCTTCTGAATTATGTTTTATACTTGCAGGTATTGAATTCTGAATTCAATTCTAAATTTTGTATGTATTTACTTGAAGATATGACTTATGTGTTGTAATTGCAGGTATGTATTCAATTCTGAATTTTAAATTCAATTCTGAAATCTATATGTATTTACTTGCAGATATGTATTATTTGTTATAATACTTGCAGGCATGTATTCAATTTTGAATTCCGAATTCAATTCTGAATTTTGTATGTATTTACTTATAGGTATGAATTATGTGTTATAATACTTTCATGTATGAATTTAATTCTGAATTCTGTATGTATTTACTTGTAGGTATGTATTCAATTCTGTATGTATTCTGAATTCATGTATGTATTTAATTCTGTATGTATTTTTAATTAAGGGAGGAATGGAGTCTCTAATTTCAGGTATGTATTTACTTGCAGGTATGTATTCTATATGTATAGAGTCTCTAGTTGCAAGTATGTATGTATTCTTTATGTATGGAGTCTCTAGTTGTAGGTATGCATTCTGTATGTATTCTGTATGTATTCTGTATGTATTCTGTATGTATTCAATTCTATATGTATGGAGTCTCTAGTTATAGGTATGTATGGATTCTCTAGTGGCAGGTATGTATTCGGTATGTATTTTGTATGTATTTAATTCTGTATTTAATTTTGTATGTATTTACTTGCGGGTATGTATTTAATTTTGTATGTATTCATCAAAAAAACCACTCGTTGGACAATAATAAGCAACTAGATGTGGTTTTTTCTTTCTAGACTATAGTTTCTCCTATAGGGACCCTTAATCCCTCTACTGGAATGTGCTTTTTCGGTTTTAGGGGTGCTAAAATCTTTATCATTGGCTTCTTTATTTACCTGTACACACTAGTTGGCCAGAATTTGAAAGCATGGTAGTCTTCGTGACGTGCACGCGCAGGCGGCACGTCAATCGGAGATAATTAAAATGAGGTGTCAATGAAATTCAGAATGCCAAATTGACTTTCAAAAAGTGTATTCACATCTAAATATTTCTTACCAACTATCATGCTGGATCATTTGAGTTATTTGTGAAAATCAATAATTAATCACTATGAGATTAATGGTTGTGCTGTTTGAATACAGGTGAAGCTCTCAATATGTGGCAGGGACTTCAAGTTAACCCTTATTGCTAGGCGGTCACTTCATTTTACTGGCACCAGGTTTGATAGATACATGTTAGTTGTTTTATGTTTTTTATGTGTGCATTTATACATGGGTTTGGGTTCTGAATACGACTTTATATAAGATCAAACACTGTGATTCTTTTGAAGATCAATTTTTTGTTATAACCCATCTTCAAGAATGTGTAATTTTTGCTGGCAGATGTTCCCAATTATTCAGTGTTTGACATATTTTTCCTTTCTCTTGTCTGTTCTGTTTGATTTTTACACTAATCTTTCTATACATTTATTTATGTTCATCTAGATAATTAAAATGAGGTGTCAATGAAATGGTTCAAGCAGTTAATTATGTTGTGACAAAACAATTTTCTCCGGAGTATATATCTGAAGGCTTCCATTTATAAATAAGTTCTGTTGTCCAGAATCGGTGTTCAATTCAACTTTTCTAATCTTAGGAGTCATCATGAAGGAATATTGAACCTGATATTATTTTTTTGGAATTTTCCCATGAATATGCTGCTTTTTAATTTTCTGATCTGTTGCCATTTCTTATTGAAGTGTTGTTTTTTGTTTCCCAGTATTATGGAAAGACCTTCGTTATAAATCAACAAGGCTGCATTTTGAAAATCTAGACTAGAGATATGGAAATCCTATAATCATACTAAATTTTATTAAGGTATGCCACCACGTGGTCCTCTAATTTATCTGGTTCCATACTTTAATAAGCTTGTTTTTCAATTATGATATTTGTTGTTAACATTCCCAGGAAAAGAGACCCATAGAATCTATTCTCCTTGTGGAGTTTGCAAATGCTATTGACATTATCAATAATTATTTATCCTCATAGGATTGATTTATGTTCCTTCAATGGGATCTCAATTGAAAGTAGTGTTACTAGATTACAAAATTGAAAGTGGTGTTACTAGATTACAGAATTTTGAGTTAGGTTTCATTGTCAATTGAAAGTAGTGTCATTCTCAATAGTTTGTGGCCACTGTTTAGATAATCTTATTTTTAATTTTTATAATGTGATGTTATTTTTTGTTCTGGTTGTCATGGGTTGTTTTCTGTTGTTGTGGTCACTGTTTATCTTCCTGACAAGGTCATTGGTTATTTTCTTATTGTGTTTATTGTGGTCGCTGGATCGGGCCAACACGTTGCGGTCACGGCGCGGTCACGACGCGGTCACGCCGCGGTCACGACGCGGTCACGCCGCGGACACGCTGTGATGTGGCCCTGATCCAGCCACATCAAACAAGGGGGGAGGGGTGTCCAGCAGGGGGGAGGGGTGTCCGCGGTCACGCCTCAGTCACGCCGAAATATATCTATACGTTTGTAATCAATCTAAACAAAGAATAAGAATGGTGTACCTTACACCATTCGATCCAGTCTTTAGAAGCTTTTCACAAGTGTTTGATTGTGATCACTTAGAAGTCGCTGAAATACTCCTTCAGAGGTATCCACAAATCATGGGAATCACCCGACACTTAGTAGGACCTCTCTCAATACCAGTCCTTCCTGGTTGTCGAAGTTTTCACAAGCGTTTGATCGTGATCTCCGAGAAGTCACCGAAAGACTCCTTCTGAGGTATCCAAGTTTCATGGGAATCACCCGATGCTTAGGTAGGGTCTCTCTCAACACCACAGTCTGTTAGAACCTTGTTTAAAGGTGGGAGAGAAACAAGAGCTAGAGAGAATCGGCTTTGAGGGGTTCGAACGATCACATGATCTCATCCATCAAGTGAAACCACTTGCATAGGAATTGAACCAATTCATATAGGCCTTCGAGAACCTCAAAATGTTCAGCCTATTCATGGTACTTTACACAAATGTCCCAAACGTTTCAGCTCATTTGAAGCGTATGGCTCAATCCCATTAGTAATCATTTAACATTTAAATTAAACGATTATGTGAGATGTTCAAACTCCCCAAATCCATCGAAATAGAAAGAAGCTTCGAGCCGAAAGGCTCTAAATCCATTTTATTAAAAACAAAAGATGACATAAGAGAGGAGATGGGGCTAGACATTGATAAAACTGCCTTCATAATAAATCATTTCGTTTTCATAACCCCCTCCCCGACATCATCATCCCATTCCAAGTTGTAGGTAGATGAGTTATGAGACCTAGTCACCATCGTTGTTCTCCATTGAGAGCAGTCTTTCTTCTTCCATGATTTCCTTGAATAGACAATTTTAAATCCATCTTTATCAACTGATGGAAACTTTCCCTTGCTTAAAATATCTTTACAAGGATCACTTCTATGGGCATAATCATCATTTTCTATTCCGGACCAACTTCCCCCTATATTATTAAGCTCCATTTGCCGATTGATCTCTTCCTGGATCTGAGAAGGTTGAACCATTGGTTCATGCTGCTCAGACCCATACTGAGGCTGCCCCAGTGAAGCACCCAGCTTCTGACCCAGGTTACTGGCACCTAGGCCCAGGGCCTGGATCTCCTGTTCCTTCTCCTGCAGGTCCTTGCGACTGGAAGTCAACATGCCGCTGATTTTCATCCACAAACTGGACACAATCAGCCCGTGCAACTGAGAGTTTCTTCTGCCCTTGAACAGATTTAACCTCTCCAGACCCAATTCCAGGTTGCTCCAAGCCTGGATCATCAACATTTACCTGCACCTGTACACCTGATGGGATCAGACCTTGACCCCGCTGCTGAGAGGCAGCATCAAACTCTGACCTTGACTTATCTGCTCCTGGCCTCTGATTTTCATCCTCAATCCGGCCACTAACAGCCCCTGCTACTATTAGTTTTCCCTGCCCCTGAACCTCACTAGCCCCAGTCCAGGTTGCAAATCTGGATCATCAAAATTCACCTCCTCTTCAAAACCTTCACCTGAAATATCAGAATCATTCCCCTTCATATTGCTGACTCCAGTCCCAGGTTGATCACAACCTATTCCTGCAAGACCCTGCCCAAGTTCCACACTTCCATTTCCTGCAACAGCCTGACCAGAGACATTCCCACCTCCAGGACCATTCTTTCTCTTCTTACGGAAAGTCTGAAAATCATGTCCCTTCTGCGAGAAAAAAGAGAAGACAAGTTTCATTCTGCATCTCTCTTTAGATTACCCTATAGACAGACACTTGGAACAAAATGCAGGTAGTTGTTCATACTCAATTTTCAAAAACAAGTCATCTTCATTTGTGGATAAAACAACCCGATCAATGAGGGTGGAATTAAGGTCCACTTCTAGAAGAACTCTAGCAAAATGCACATTATTCTAGCAAAATACCCATAATGTGCCTCCTCAGTTGCTCTATCCATTTTTATGGGAATGCCAATTGTAGATGTAATGTCAAATAATATCCTGGGGGGGGGGGGGGCTGGGTGCAGGTGGTACTGGGGGTGCAGGGGGGTGTCAAGGGTGGGGAGTGGGTTTGGGTTTGGGGGGGGGGGTCTATCAATGGGGTGTCTAGGGGGTCCAGTGAGGGGGGGGGGGGGGCGTTTGTCCTGGGGTGTCCAGGGTCTGGGGGGTCTGTCCTGGGGGGTCTGGGTTTGGGGGGGGGGTCTGTCTTGGGGTGTCCACTTTTAGCATGAATTGATACCATTGATGCATGAAACTTCCAGCTCTAAACTAGATCTGTTTTCAGCTCTAAAATATATGCTTTACTTACCCCATGTATTGTGTCTCCACTTCTTTAGGTTTGTTCTCTTCTTCACAACCCAAAACACAACCTGTTTTTCCTTGGACAGGCGGCAGGGGGGGCTGGCAGGGGGACAAGCAGGGGGCAGGGGGGGCTGGCAGGGGGCAAGTAGGGGGCAGGGGGGGCTGGCAGGGGGACAAGAAGGGGGCAGGGGGGGGGGCTGGCAGGGGGACAAGCAGGGGGGGCTAGCAGGGGGACAAGCAGGGGGGCTGGCAGGGGGACAAGTAGGGGGAAGGGGGGGCTGGCAGGGGGACAAGTAGGGGGAAGGGGGGGGGCTGGCAGGGGGACAAGCAGGGGGAAGGGGGGCTGGAAGGGGCAGGGGGGCGGGGGCTGGCAGGGGGACAAGCAGGGGGCATGGGGCTGGCAGGGGGGCCAGTAGGGGGCAGGGGGGCTGGCAGGGGCAGGGGGGGCTGGCAGGGGGACAAGCAGGGGGGGCTGGCAGGGGGACAAGCAGGGGGGCTGGTAGGGGGACAAGCAGGGGGGCTGGCAGGGGGACAAGCAGAGGGGGATGGAAGGGGGACAAGCAGGGGGAAGGGGGGGATTGGCAGGGGGGCAAGCAGGGGGCAGGGGGGCTGGCAGGGGCAGGGGGGCGGGGGCTGGCAGGGGGACAAGCAGGGGGGGCTGGCAGGGGGACAAGCAGGGGGTGGCAGGGGGGCTGGAAGGGGGACAAGCAGGGGGAAGGGGGGGCCTGGCAGGGGGCAAGCAGGGGGCAGGGGGGCTGGCAGGGGCAGGGGGGGCTGGCAGGGGGACAAGCAGGGGGGGACTAGCAGGGGGCATGGGGGACTAGCAAGGGGTGTCAAGGGGTAGGGGGGACTGGCAGGGGGTGGCAAGGGGGAAAAGTAGGGGGAGGGGTGTCCAGGCAGGGGGGAGGGGTGTCCAGGCAGGGGGGACTGGCAGGGGGCAGGGGGGGCTGGCGGGGGGGGGGGACTAGCAGGGGGCAGGGGGGAGCTGGCAGGGGGACAAGCAGGGGGCAGGGGGGGCTGGCAGGGGGACAAGCAGGGGGCAGGGGTGGGGGGCTGGCAGGGGGACAAGCAGGGGGGGCTGGCAGGGGGACAAGCAGTGGGCAGGGGGGGGGGGGGGCTGGCAGGGGGGACTAGCAGGAGGGTGGTAGAGGGGACTGGCAGGGGGGACTGGCAGGGGGTACTGGCAGGGGGGACTGGCCGGGGGTGGCAGGGGGGTGTCCAGGGTGTGTCCAGGGGGTATTTGTTTTATGGATTTGGACACCCTATAGCCACGGTTTTAAACCGTGGCTATAGACATAATGCCACGGTTTAAAACCGTGGCTATAGATTTTGTCCGGCCTTTAGTATAGCCACGGTTGAAACTGTTGCATTAGGTATACAGCCACGGTTTAAACCGTGGCTCTAAACCTATAGCCATAGTTTGGACCGTGGCTATAGAGTTAAAGCCATGGTTCCAAACCGTGGCTATAGGTCTAGGCCTATAGCCACGCCAAACTTAGCCACGGTTCGCCAAACCGTGGCTATTACCTATAGCCACGGTTTGAGGGCCTATAGCCACGGTTTATAACCGTGGCTATAGCCCGAATTTCCAGTAGTGTTTAATAAAATTTATTTAAAATAAATGTTCAAGGATTTTTTTTTAAAAATGGTTCTAAACTTCTTTTATATGTTTTCAGATAAAACTATTTTCAGAAATTTTTCAAGTCTTATTTACAAGTTTTCAACATGCTTTTAAAGAAATGGTTTTCAAAACTTTTTCAGGATTATTTTATATGTTTTCAAAAAAAAATATCTTCAAAACGTTTTAAAACATTCTTAATAATATATCAATGTATTTTCAAAGAAATGGGTTTCGAAAATTTTTCATGGTTTCTTTAAAAAAAATCATTATTTTCGAAGAAAAATGTTTTTAAAATGTTTTGAATATTATTTTAATAAATTTCATGGAAAAAGGTTTTCAAAATGATTTCATCTCTAATTTATAAATTTTCAAGGTATTTTATATGAAAATGATTTTAAAATAGTATTATGTATTAAAAATAATTTTTCTAATAAGAAATGATATTTTTCTCAAGAAATATTTTTAGAAGATATTTCAAAAAAATTTCTATCTAAGATGAAATATATTGATGTTAATCATACCTCAAATAAATGATCTAAAGGTTCCTTTAATACCCTTTCTAGGAATTAGTTATTCTTATTGTCTTGGTTTTTAAGAAACCCATTTCTCCTTCATGGGTTATAATTATATGAAATCTGTTTCTCTTTTACGGGTTATGTTTATGATGAAATGATTAAAAAACCTTTATCTCTTTCCATAGGTTATGATATGTACACATTCTTATGATACCCATTTCATTTCATGGGATATGATATTTTTTGTGTAACATGTATGTATAATTCCATTATGTGACGGGTAGGACCTATATCTTCCTCTAATGCATTGGGTAAAGTTTTATATCTCATTAGATAGACTGGGATGGAATGAGGGTTTACTGAGTTCAGTAATATGGGGATGTAATGAGGGTTTACTCAGTTAAGAAATATAGGGATGGAAAGAGGGTTTACTCAGTTCAATAATATGCGGTTGGAATGAGGGTTTACTCGGTTCAGTAATATAGTGCTTGAAAAAGGGTTTACTTGGTTTAGTAACATAGGTCCGGAATGAGGGTTACTTAGTTCAGTAATATATTTCTAGAACAAAGGTCACCTGGTTTAGAAATACATTGATGGAATGGGGGTTACCCAGTTTAGTAAAGGAATTTTACCACTAATATGGTCTTGGCATTGATGCCTTGGCAATTATGAAAATCATTATATGGCTATTTTTTTACATGAATTTTGTGTTTTATTTCTATGTTTTACTCTCATGGATTAAGCTCCATATTTCATTATGATTCATATCTCCTAATCTAACAATCAATATTACGTGATCTCTGTTTTGATCTTTGATATTTTGGGTATGATCTTTTATTTTCATGATCAAATTCTCATACCCTTATGATCATGTATATTCTTACATGTATCCCTTGTTTACCCTTATTTTGTAGGTTCCGGGCGCAGCGGAAGCGTGTTGGTGGGTTTTCCCAACTTTAATTTTAACTTTAAACAACGTTCAATCCGAGATCCGTCACGATATAAAATGCCGAATCTTTGGAATAGAACGAAGAATGAAAAGAAAAGAAGAGTCCCGGAACCCTTGAGGAGGATCATCATATGTTGATTATAATTAATTTAATTAATGCATAAGAATTATCTTGTTGGAATTCTTTCTTCGTTGATGTGTCCGGTCACGATTCAGTGATCAGTCGTTGCGTCATAGAATCCAAGTGTGGGATTCCTCTAGCGGTGATCCACACGTGTGTCACGTATCTCTGGACATCACCGAAGAGATCTCCGGGTGCTAGCGCGGAAGAACCTTCGCTTGCGATGTCCGCCTTCGACCGCCTTGATCCGGTGGAGGATCTTGCTCTCGTAACTTGAGGGCGTTCTTGGTGGAAAGGGAATTCTCTCTTGTCTTGAGAGTATTTCCAAATCCGTTGTGCACAAAAATGTCTCTCAAACAATGTTGGGGTTTCGAGGATATTTATAATCAGGTTTGAGGTTAATAGAGTTATGACAATAAATAAACGCGTTACGCGATTTATTTATTTCATTAACTCTTATTTAAAAACCCCCATGTGGAATTATTAATTCCTTGACATGCGCCCACGCTGATTATAATAAATAGCATTTAATAAATCAATATTAAATCCTCAAAATCCCAATTGGAAAAACTACACGGCGTGTAATAATTAATACACGGCGTGTACTTGTTTTCCATAAAACTACACAGCGTGTATATTTAATATACATGGCGTGTACTTTTATTTTCCATTTTTCTCCACCACATTTATTAGACCTTGAGTAATGACTATTTATTTCTTAAATAAATGTAACTTCATTACTCGCTAATAAATACATTATTTTATCCACAGTATATTCTCTCGAATAACTAGTGTCAAAATAAATGCGTTCAGACATCCTTAAATAATTATTAAACCACAGTCGGGAATAATATTTATTTAACCCGTTAAATTAATATTTAACTGAGATACAAGGACACACTTAGTGTGTGACCCTCTAGGCCTCTTTCTCAGTGGCATTAGGCTGAGCCTGCCTAAAGTCCAAGGTTAGCGTCTAGCAACACGCCAAGGCACCCATAGAGAAAGAAGTTAACGCCGCAATGACGTGTCACCTCCTATGAACGCTTACCGTGTAATATAATCCCTTTGTCTCGATATCTCCAATCAAGCGGGTTGCATGCTAGTGCCATCAACCCATGTGCTTGATTATTCTTTCATTGACTTCATAGAATTGAACTTTCCCATACCTTACCATGGCCATGTATTTATTTAGGCTATATCAATTCCATCAAAGGGCCTGAGATATCTACTTCCGTTATGGAACGGAAGGGACAAATCCTTTCTCACATTATCTATTAATGCGGTATTACTTGTGACGCACCCAACGTATCCTACCTCGCTGCGAACAGTGTGTTGTCACATTTTTCGTCAATACATATAAGTGTGCGAGTTATAATACCCATTAATAATAATCTTAATGTCTAAGGATCAATACACACGTCCTTAGATAGGAACATCCAATGACACTATGAAATGTGGATTTCCAACTGGTGGGTCTCATTCTCATAATACCCTCCTGGATATTACCAAGGGCGCACACCATGAGAAGGTGCCTCAAAGTTTTACGAGTCCTCACCCCTAATGACCTGTATTATTTGAGTCCCTCAAATAATATCATCCGGCCATAGAACATACATTCAAGAATAGTGTTATGGCACTTTCGGGTTCTCATCATAGCAGGGATCCACTACGACCCTTTAATGCAACAGCTGTCCTTAGGACATTATCACATGACATGTCACGCAGAAGGACAATCACCATGTGATAAGGCTTTTATTTAATGAATAAAGAACAAAGTAGTTGGTTCTAGACCACCAACTCCAACAGAATCCCACTTGGACTAGAGCCAACTTCTAACAACCTTTAACCCGCTAACTCTCACATGATATTCATGCTTCTGCTGAGATAGGCCTTTAGTCATGGGGTCCTCCACGTTATCTTCCATGGATACTCTTCTCACTGCAACTTCACCCCTTTGATAGAAATCCCTCAAGAGGTGATACTTCCAGAGTACGTGCTTTGTCCGTTGATGTGACCATGGTTCTTTTACAAGAGCCACCACTGCAGTATTTTCACAATACAATGTAATGGGATCTTTACTGCTAGGCACCACATCAAGCTCCTGGACAAAGTTCCGAATCCAAAAGGCTTCTTTGGATGCATCAGAAGCTGCTATATACTCGGACTCCGCTGTAGAATAGGTGACAACTGGCTGCTTTGAACTCTTCCAGCTCACAGCTCCTCCATTGAGACAGATAACATATCCAGATTGTGACTTCAGATCATTATGATCTGTTTGAAAACCAGCATCAGCATACCCTCTGATGACAAGCTCCTCGTCTCCTCCATACACCAAGAACATATGCTTAGTTCTTCTCAGATACTTAAGCATAGTCTTAACAGCAGTCCAATGCTGTTCTCCTGGATCTGCTTGATATCTGCCTACCATGCTCAGTGCATAGGCAACATCAAGCCTGGTACATAACATGGCATACATGATGGATCCTATAGCCAAAGCGTATGGGATCTTGCTCATCCTATCTTTCTCCTGTTGTGTCTGGGGACACATTTTCTTAGAAAGATGTAAGCCATGTGACACTGGAACCAATACCCTCTTGGATTTTTCGATACTAAATCTCTTTAGTATCTGGTCAATGTATGTACCCTGACTTAGTCCAAGCAGCCTCTTGGATCTATTACGAATGATCTTGATCCCTAGAATGTAGGCTGATTCTCCTAAGTCATTCATGGAAAAACACTTGTTCAACTAGTCCTTAACTGACTGTAAGGCTGGTACATCGTTTCCAATAAGAAATATGTCATCAACATATACCACAAGGATGACGACCGCATTCCCATTAAACCGCTTATAAACACATGGCTCACATTCGTTCTTAATGAAACCAAATTCCTTTATGGCTTCATCAAATCGAATGTTCCATGACCTGGATTCTTTCTTTAATCCATAAATGGATTTCTGCAACATGAAAACCCCTTTGGCTTCACCTGGTGTCACAAACCCTTATGGTTGTGTCATACAGACATCTTCCTGAAGGTTCCTGTTAAGGAATGCTGTTTTGACATCCATCTGCCAAATCTCGTAGTCATGGTAAGCTGCTATGGAAAGTATGATTCTTATGGATTTAAACATGGCAACTGGCGAGAAGGTTTCATCATAGTCAATTCCTTGACGCTGTCTGAATCCTTTAGCCACTAGCCTTGCTTTATAGGTGGTAACTTGACCTTCCATGTCCAGATTTCTTTTGAATACCCATTTGCATCCAACATGCTTTACATCAACTGGCTCATCGACCATAACCCAAACTTGGTTCTGATACATGGAATCCATCTCAAAATTCATAGCTTCTAGCCATCTTGTAGCTTCTGAGCTTTCTACTGCTTCCTTGTAGGGGAGAGGTTCATCATTTTCCAACAATAATGATTCACTATCCTCGGTGACTAGGAAACCAAATCTCTCTGGTTCCCTTACCTCTCTTGAGCACCTACGCAGTACTTGTGTTTCTGGAACCTCTTCCACGGGGACCTGTGGAACTTGTTATTGTACCAACTCCTGTGTATCTTGAGTATCAACTTCGTTGAAGTCAGTCCTTCTCCCACTATCCTTCTTGAGGATGTGCTCCCTCTCAAGAAAGACGGATTGTCTGGCGACAATCACTTTCTTGTCTTGGGGGTTATATAGGTAATATCCTTTTGTTTCCTTGGGATATCCTATAAAGATACACTTCGTGCCCCGGGGCGCTAGTTTGTTGCCTGAGAAGGCCATAACAAACGCCTCACATCCCCATACACGTGTGTGCGACAAAGTGGTTTTCCTTCCATTCCATAACTCGGATGGAATTCCATTTTCCACCTTAGTTGGTACTCGGTTTAATGTGTATGTTGCAGTTTGTAATGCATATCCCAAAAATGATAATGGAAGATCTGCATGACTCATCATCGACCTCACCATGTTCAACAAGGTGCGGTTCCTCCTTTCACTAACACCATTCCACTGTGGTGTATAAGGAGGAGTGAGCTGAGATTGAATCCTAGACTCCTGTAGAAGATCGATGAACTCTTGGTTCAGATATTCTCCACCTCGATCCGATCGAAGCTTCTTTATCTTCTTACCAAGGTGATTCTCTACTTCATTATTGAATTCCTTAAATTTCTCTAAGGAATCTGACTTATAACTCATTAAGTAGACATAGCCATATCTACTCAAATCATCAGTAAAAGTAATAAAGTAAGAATATCCACCTCTAGATTCTACTAGAAATGGTCCACACACATCTGTGTGTACCAATCCTAGAAGCTCTGTGGCCCTTTCACCTTGTCCACCAAAAGGCGGCTTGGTCATTTTTCCTTGTAAACAAGCGTGACATCTATCAAGTGGTTTTAGCTCAGTAGAGTCTAAATTGCCATCTTGGCAGAGCTTTGTCAAGCGCTTCTAGTTCACATGACCAAGGCGGTGATTCCGTAACTGGGTGATGTATGAGTCATGTGAGATTGTTTCTTTATCTATTGACAACACTTGGTTTTCGTAATTTAATACATACAAACCATTATTCAAATGTGCCATACCATAACATACGTTGTTCTTATAAAAGATACAACCCTTATTTCCAAACTTGAAAATACATCCATCCATATCCAAACAAGATACAGAAATTATGTTCTTGGTAACACTAGGTACAAAATAACAGTTTTGTAAAACCAAAATCATGCCAGTTGGCAATGATAGGTGATAGTCTCCAATAGCCAATGCAGTCGGCCTTGCACCATTGGCAGCTCGAAGATCCACCTCTCCTCTGGTGATCTTTCTAAATCTACTTGGTTCCTACATTTGAATACAGATGTGAGCCCCACAAGCTGTATCTGATACCCAATGTGTAAAAATAGATAGATTGCACTCGATAACGAATGCACCTTTAGCGTCCCCATGCTTCTGGGTGCAGTTCCTCTTCCAGTGGCCCTACTTGCCACATGCAAAACACACTGCTTCCCATTCCTTGCCCTGCCTCTGGATCTTCCCCTTCTTGGAGGGACAGTGCTTAGGGGCTTCAGCCCGTTTATAAGTCTTTGGCCCCTTTGCCTTGTCCTTCCTTTTCTTGTTCACCATAAGGACCGTGGGTTTGTCATGCCCCATGTCCTTATCTACCTGGCGAATGAAGTTCAGAAGCTCCGATAGACTCTTCTCATTTCCGCTCATGTTATAGTTGACAATAAAGCTAGAGAAGGTCTTGGGCAATGATGATAGGATGAGATCTGTACACAACCCATCTGGGAATTTAATACCTAAGATGTACAAGCATTCAATGTAGCCAATAAGCTTGACCAAATGAGGCCCAGCTGGCGCAGACTCTCCAAGATTCCTGGTAAACAAAGCATTGGAGATCTCATACATCTCATGTCTCGCCTTCTCTTGGTAGAGATCTTTAAGGTGAGACATCATGCTATACACATCCATGTTTTCATGTTGCTTCAAGATCTCATTAGACATGGCCGATAGCATGAAACACTGGACATCTGTGGCATCATCCATGTGTTTCATGTAGAGAGATAATTCCTCATCAGTAGCCTCTTTCCCAGTCACAACTGTAATAGGCTCTTCCACCACATATAATTTCCTTTCTTGGTGAAGGACGACGCGTAAACGCCTCTGCCACTCTTGGAAATTGGTGCTGGTGAGAAGGTTTTCTTTTTCGAGTATGGTGCACAATGATATGTTTGAAGTCATTTTCTTGCCGTTTCTACAATTTAAGATGAGAAAAGGTTTAGTACTTTATTATAAAAATTGAGACAAATAAATAAATTATTACTTATTAGTCTCCCACTATTTTATCGAAATCCAATAGCCCTCACCATTGACTTTGGAATATTCTATTGCGTGAATATTCTAGTGGCAAGGATCCATATTGCCCTTTGCATTACCCCAACTAGGGTTGGTCAAGAAAGTTCAAGGGTTTTAGGTAGGCATTCCAAATGCCAACTGCATTAACTCGCAGTTCCTTGATCCACTTAGTGGACTCCCCAATCCTAAAATCCTTTTTGGATTTCCTCAACCTTTGCCTCTAGGTCCCACCAAGTCCTGCTGTGGCAGTCAACCCCTGATGCGAACCAAGTCAAGTCAACCCAAAACCTTGAATTAGAATTCCCCGATAATTGAAAGCACCCCAACTAGGGTTGGTCAAGCACTTTTAACTATGGTTCGATTCTAACCAAGATTATGGAAGGCTATGCCGACTTAACATTTATTTTGAGGGATTTTATCCTTATACGTATATTGCCATTTTATTATCTTTGATTACATGCTTGTTAATATTAAGTGGGATATACTTAAGTGATTAACCATGTCTAAGATAATATTTACGTATAATCCAATTTTATTTTAGTTCCATCTTGCAGGCTCATTTAATTCATTAATTGTGTGATCGTGACAACACACCCACAATAAATAAACCATGCAACTGACAGAAATAAAATAAATGGTATGATCATGAGCTTTTCTATTGGTTAGTTTATCTGGCGATTGATAAACTAACCCAAGACCTAGGGTAGAAACACCTTGAACCTTTCGGGTTCTTGTTTACAGCTTTCCACCTGTCCACCTTTGTATCTCCTTGGATTGGTTTCATCTTGGCTCCTGACTTGATCCGCCTCCACTAGCTTGGGAGCTCCATCAATTACATATGCATTTATCTCACACGCAGGTGAGGGGAAAAAGGGGTTTTTACATAAAAGAATCCTTGGGCGCGCAGGCCCTACATATTAATGAGGAGATGACTCGTAGGCCAACAAATTTAATTTAAATAAATTAATTAAAAGAAACCATTCACATACAAAGGTCTCGGTCTAGCTCATGATCATCCATACATGCAACGATATTTACGCATAAATAAAACTAGCATTCAATTCTTTAATCGTTCTTGTTTAAGATAAATCACGCTCTAATAAATTAATTATATTTAATTAATCAATCCTTTTATCTTAAATCCATTTTCTGAATTTCCTTGAGATTCTCATCCATCATAATTTTAAACAAATAAATTCATTTAAAATTATCCATGTACACAACTTGTGCCTTGGAGGCAACCCGGCAAATTCCCATTTATTACGCAGATGTTAAATTAACCACATATATATAAAACACCTATCACGTGTTGTGCCTCAGCTTTACGCCTGCACCATGGTACACGTCTCAAGGGTTTGTATAATATAATAATAAATTTTAATAAATCTGCATAATTTGGGTGAGTACACGGCGTGTAGTTCTGACTACACGGGACATACTTTTTATTCACCGTCCATCCGAAGTACACGCCCGTGGATAGGTCGTGTTAATGTACTTCATAAATTTTCGGAGTACACGACGTGTACAGTGGGACACACGCCGTGTAGTTTCCGTGTTACACAGTTTCCAGCCAGGCAGGCTATGTACGGATTACACGACCCAACCCTAACCCGAAGAGACTATACGCCGTGTTCATTGGACCACACGACATGTATTCTAGAAACCGTGTGCCACCTGTTTCTGGTCAACACACGATTTCTTAAATTCTTAGAAAGAATCCAATACACGGCCTGATTTGGAGGATCATTCAATGCAATGAACCTAGACTACACGGTGTGTAATTCCGAATACACGCCGTGTATTATGGTGTTAT
This sequence comes from Viscum album, assembly GCA_963277665.1. Classification (NCBI taxonomy): domain Eukaryota; kingdom Viridiplantae; phylum Streptophyta; class Magnoliopsida; order Santalales; family Viscaceae; genus Viscum; species Viscum album. The sequence goes on from OY728135.1 coordinate 1,409,631,350, forward strand.
ACGGCCAGAAACATTTGGATCCTCTGGATGAGTTCCTCTATTTTATTTTAATCAAAATTAAAAGAAAAATCCGTTTCTGTGAGGTGAACGAGAAACGAGAGAGGAGGAACAGATCTCGATATTCAGATTTCCAGAACGATTAAACATGAATTGAAATAACTAAATTATTAAATGCGTAAATCACCAACAAAAAACTAAATAATTATAACCAACGATATGACCCCTCTGATACCACTTGTAGGTTCCGGGCGTAGTAGAAGCGTGTTGGTGGGTTTGACCAACTTTAATTTTAACGTTAAACAACGTTCAATCCGAGATCCGTCACGATATAAAATGCTGAATCTTCGGAATAGAACAAAGAACGAAAAGAAAAGAAGAGTCCCGGAACCCTTGAGGAGGATCATCATATGTTGATTATAATTAATTTAATTAATGCATAAGAATTACCTTGTTAGAATTCTTTCTTCATTGATGTGTCTGGTCACGATTCGGTGATCCGTCGTTACGTCGTAGAATCCAAGTGTAGGATTACTCTAGTGGTGATCCACACATGTGTCACATATCTCCGGACATCACCGAAGAGATCTCTGGGTGCCAGCACGGAAGATCCTTAGCTTGCGATGTCCGCCTTCGACCGCCTTGATCCGGTGGAGGATCTTGCTCTCGTAACATGAGGGCGTTCTTGGTGGAAAGGGAATTCTCTCTTGGCTTGAGAGTATTTCCAAATCCGTTTTGCACAACAATGGCTCTCAAAAAATGTTGGGGTTGCGAGGATATTTATAATCAGGTTTGAGGTTAATAGAGTTATGACAATAAATAAACGCGTTACGCGTTTTATTTATTTCATTAACTCTTATTAAAAAATCCCCATGACGAATTATTAATTCCTTGACATGCACCCACACTGATTATAATAAATATCATTTAATAAAACAATATTAAATCCTCAAAATCCCAATTGGAAAAAATACACGGCGTGTACTTGTTTTCCATAAAACTACACAGCGTGTATATTTAATATACATGGCATGTACCTTTATTTTCCATTTTCTCCACCACATTTATTAGACCTTGAGTAATGACTATTTGTTTCTTAAATAAATGTAACTGCATTACACGCTAATAAATATATTATTTTATCCACAGTATATTCTCTCGAATAACTAGTGTCAAAATAAATGCGATCAGACATCCTTAAATAATTATTAAACCACAGTCGGGAATAATATTTATTTAACTTGTTAAATTAGTATTTAACTGAGATACATGGACACACTTAGTGTGTGACCCTATAGGACTCTTTCTTAGTGGCATTAGGCTGAGCCTACCTAAAGTCCAAGGTTAGCGTCTAGCAACATGCCAAGGCACCCATAGAGAAAGAAGTTAACGCCGCAATGACGTGTCACCTCCTACGAACGCTTACCGTGTAATATAATCCCTTTGTCTCGATATCTCCAATCAAGTGGGTTGCATGCTAGTTCCATCAACCCATGTTCTTGATTATTTTTTCTTTTACTTCCCACAATTGAACTTGCCCATACCTTACCATGGCCATGGATTTTTTAGGCTATATCAATTCCATCAAAGGGCCTGAGATATCTACTTCCGTTATGGAATGGAAGGGACAAATCCTTTCTCGCATTATCTATTAATGCGGTATTACTGATGACGCACCCAACGTATCCTACCTCACTACGAACAGTGTGTCGTCACAGTTTTCGTCAATACAACTAAGTGCGCGAGTTGTAATACCCATTAATAATAATCTTAAAGTCTAAGGATCAATACACACGTCCGTAGATAGGAACATCCAATGACACTATGAAATGTGGATTTCCTACTGGCGGGTCTCGTTCTCATAATATCCTACTGGATATTACCAAGGGAGCACACCATGCGAAGGTGCCTCAAAGTTTTATGAGTCCTCACCCCTAATGACCTGTATTATTTGTGTCCCTCAAATAATATCATCCAGCCATAGAACATACATTCAAGAACAGTGTTATGGAACTTTTGGGTTCTCATCATAGCAGGGATCCTCTACGACCCTTTAATGCGACAGCTGTCCTTAGGACATTATCACATGACATGTCACGCAGAAGAACAATCAAGATGTGATAAGGCTTTGATTTAATGAATAAAGTACAAAGTAGTTAGTTCTAGACCACCAACTCCAACATATTTAACATTTGAGATTATCCCTTTTATGTTTCATTTCCCTCGTGTTATGATTATATGCATTCAGTTTGATATGTCTAAGAAGGGTGCTAGTCAAGAAGAACATAATGGGAGATAATGTAGATCACATATATACCAGTGTTTATGTTTCCATGTTTCCAAAAGAATGATACCAACTATAGTCTTTGGGTGTTAGTTTATATATTGTTTATGTATTCCGAAAAAGTTATGTAATTTTAATGTTTGAAAAGAAAGGGTTTCTATATTTGGTATCATGGAAAAGGTATAGTTAACCTTTGGAAACTAGGTTGATAAAAATTTATTGAGATCCCTAGGTATATTTATAAGGATATGTCTAGGGACATCTTTAAAGATATTTATAAGGGTGAGTTAAAATTTAGGAAATTGTCCCGGAATTTTGGTAAAGGATTGAGTGAGTGGCATCCAAGAAATACATCATTGTCTAGATACTACAATTGGATGTGGATCTGGAACAGATATACCTGGGGGTAAAAAAACCAACAAGATGTTCTAGGCTTGACTTGGGGTAATATGGTACATGACAATGAGCCTTGCTGCACACCTGGTTTGACACTCCTTGGGTATATGTTTTGGGAATTCACAAACTCTTCACAAACCATCATGAGTAATTTTGATATAAGTTAGATTTAAATAAACAAGGATAAACCAAAGGTGTCATATATTACAAAATTTTCCATAATTTAGACATCCTATAATTAACTATTTTTATGACTGTGTGGTTTTCTGATATGATATGTAATTCTCACACTATACTTCTAGTTTTAGTCAGTGGTGGGAATCAGAATGAACTGTATTAATGTTGAATGAGATGGAAGATTTTATAATGAGTAGTGAGGTTGGATGATCACTAGAGTGAAAGATGTCATGATCATTCCTAATCAGTTTTCATGAAACATCATTAAAAATGTTTAACTTAACCAACTCTCAGACTCAGTAAGGAATAGAAATAAGGATTTCACTTAGTGTTTGGGAAATGGAGACCATGGAGCAAAAAATCTTCGATTTCCTTTGTGTAAATAACTTAGAATGAATCAACTAAGTGAATGTATTAGAGGAATAATAATGCATTTTGACTGTGGGAAGGAACCACACAAATATTGTGAATATATGGAAAATGAATTGTTTAGTTAATACAGTGAATTGGAATTTTGGCCTCCCTAAGTCATCATCAAAGTTTAAGTGTTTTTAGTGTGTAGAAAATACTCAATATGAAACCCAATGTCCCATGATAAATTCCCCTAAAAATATTCAGTATGGTGGCATGAGTAATGGTTACATTGCTGATGATTGGAAGGATAAAGATAAAATGTGAAAGTAAATAAATATTATTTTTAATGGATTAAGGATGATGTAATAAAAGTATAATGTATTTAGATTCAAAATTTATGAATGATGAAATATACAAGGATTGATCTAATTATTTTTTTTCTTAGTATTTAAAAGTTTATGTTGAAATTACCCTATGGGCAGGTGAAGAGATTTAATGAAAAGGTGATTTTTCTCTAAGGTAAGGTAACCCATAATATGTTATTTATGATAAGATAATGTTAAGTGGATAAAGACATATGGGATATGAATAAATAAACTGGAAAATATTGATTACCTTGGAAATAAGTAAACACTTGTTTATAGGTGTTTTATGCTACCAATAATGAATTTTACAACATTTTTGGATTGATGGAGTAAATCCAATATACATTGGAATGAGGAAGCACACATGTTTTCCAAAAGGATTTATGGTAATTCAGGTTGTTACCATGTTTCAAGAGAATATATTTTTAGATTATTCAAATGTTTGTAATCTGAAAAGAAAGAGATAATTTGCATTATACATGTGAATCAATGTTCAAATGATTTTTTACTCCCTCCCTAAAGTTTTGGATTTTTACCTTTGATAGTTGTTATAAGGTTAACCGTTCATGATATTTTTTTGTTAAGCTTCAGAGGAAGTTTTTTTGCATTGAGTTTGTGTTGAAAACTGTGGTAAAATGGATAATCAATTATTAAGATAATTTCAAGGATGTCCATCTTATATCTTAAATTATTGTGGTTCTAAAAAAGCACATCATGTATGTCGGGTGAAATCCAATCATGTCTGGCAAGGTGGCGAGTCTTAAACCCATAACCAAAGGATGATAAGGGTTTCACTCCTACCACTAACCTACACGATGTACTGGTTAAAGTGTGTTTATTTGTAATTAATAAATATTTATGATGAATTATTCGTGTAACTATTTTTATAGATTAAAGCGTGCCTTTTTTAGATACAAGTAGTTTTATTTTAATTCTTTTTATGGACCTTAAGATCTTTTATAAGCATATTTTAGTACTCTATTCATCAAAATTAATTTCTAGACATTCATTCCATGAGGTAATTGATGTATTAGAAATTTCTAAATCACATCCCATTAATGATACTTTTTTATATAAATTTATAAATAACAATTCAACATTCTGAATGTAATAAAAACATTTTTTTCCTAATACCTTAATTTTTGTGGAGTTGATGGACTTTTAAAGAATCGTAGATTTATGAATTTGAGGCCCTCAAATTTACTTTGATCATTCATCTATTTGTGATCGAAGACCTCAATCACTCCCAAAAAATATTAACAATATTCCTCTATGTCCAATATTCACTCCCAACCTATGTTATCCTATCTAGAAACGCAGTTATATGTTACTTTGGGTAACCATTATGGTTCCAAATTTTCCTTTTCCAGGGATGTTTTACTATCCATTTTTATGATGTGGGTTTCTATGAATGATACTTTAAAGTATTAAACATTTTATAAACCAGAAATATTTTGAGGGAGAAATACATTTTAAGGGCCGTAGAAGTTAACACCCTGATCAAGATTTTGAGAATTATTTTTTTTTGAATGAATTTATCTTCTCAATATTTTTCATTTAACAAGATAGTTAAAGTAGTTCACTGTATATATTTATATATTAAAACACTAATTATAAAAAAAATTCACATGAAATACAAGCTTGTATCGTGCTGAATGCAATACCGACTTGGCATTCACCACAAGAAACACTGACATGGCACACGATGCACACAACACTGAGTTTCTATGAAACATATTTTTATATATTTATAATTAATTAAATTAGATAATGATAACACAACAATTAAAAATATTTATAGTAATATTAATAAATAATTTCTAAATATTGTTTATAATTATTTTATACAAACAAAACATATTGATAATGAAAGATATGATTTTTGATAAAGTATTTCTATGTTTGAAAACATATTTTTCTCAAATAAACCAATTCTAATAAAAAAATTAATTTTAGAAAAATTTTAAAATTTAATTTTACAAAATAAAATTCATTTTTTAATTCATAACATTGATATTTTCTTAAGTGTAATTTTTTGGATTTTTCTGAGAAACATCATTTTTGGTGAATAGTAAAAAAATGCTTCTTAGTTAAAAATTACATTTTTGTCTAATTAATTATTAATGATAAATGATATTATAAATATTTTTTAGGGTAAATATGATAAATATTACATATATTAATATAATTTAGTCCATTATAATTAAATTCACTTTGAAACTGAATATAAAATTGTAACAAACTTTTAAACTTTTTTCTACTTTAAAACCCATTATTGTGTCTTGTCTTTGGGATTTGCACTAAAATTAATTTTTACAATTATTTTATTTGATTTTATAAAATATATAATAAATTATTTTATTCAGTCTGATATTTATATTCTAATAATATCATTTTCATTTTTGACCAAAATTATTAGTAAAAGTGATTAAAATTAATCAAAACATTTAAGGACAAAATAAGCTTAATTAGTGACCAAACCATAAAAGTAAGGTCCCAAATGACCTAAAAACATGTAAAAAACTCATTTATGTACTCAGTTCATCCATAAACCTTCCATTATTGAGTTTTTTTGTTTTTTTTAATGATTTTTAGGTAATAACATGTTCACACCTAACTTGTTTCTAAATATTTCATGGGAGTCATTTTCCTTCCCTATAAAAGGCCACAACCACTACCCATTCTTCACACCTCTAAAACCTTATAATATCGGCCAATATCTACCCAAGTATCCTCCAAAAAGTCCTAACTTTGACCTTGAATCATCCATTTTGGTAGAAAGATTCTCAAGGAACCATTTTTGCATAAACCAAAAGGAGATACCCGATTAAGAGGTTGCATCTTCTCTCAAGCGCCTTCTGTTTATATTAATTCTCCACCACTACACTGTTTTTATTCCATTATTGTGTGACAAAAAAACTATACTCAATATACTATAACGTTTCTATGAAAATTTTCTGACATACACTTACACAAACCTCTATCAAATGGTTGTTGAACATATTGTTTCTGCGTACAGAAAACTACTACCTCACGAAAGAATAATTGTTTATTTCTCCTATACCACCAATCATGGTGTCCAATATGATAAAAAATATATTTGTATATGTAATATATTTTATTTATTATTCATTAAATAATCTTTATTCATATTTTAAAACACACATTACTTGACTTTTTTTTTGGTTTTAATACAATAATCTTGTTTGAGGAAGTGTGGACGACTGCCCCCACAATGAGATGTGATTCGTTCACAGACCACATTGAATGTATTGTGGATGGTTTTAATGAAAATATATTATATATATGATATATAAATTATATTATAATTATAATATACAAATATATATATGTTTTTGTGTGTGTGTGTCATTTTTTTCATTCCTTCAATATGACAACAAAAAAAAGAAAATGTTTTCATGCGTACATACGACTTACTGTCTACATAAACAATGTATTATATTTTATAATCCTATATTATATAGATTATTATAATAAAAATATAATGGGTATAAATGTTATTTATATCATTTTCTACATTTTGGAATCATGATATATGTATAAGGAATAATGTTATAACAAATTAAGATATATACGAAAAACAAAGAGAATATTACCCAAAGTAATAATATAATATATGATCATTAATAAGAGGGTAATATAAGGTAAAAATAAAACCATATATGGTATTATATATATTATTATTCTTATGTAAAATCTTTATAATAAACATATATTTATTAAACAGTAATCTTGTACGAGTATGGAGAGAGACAAGACATAAGGTGTGGGGATTTCATCTCTCTTTTAATTTTTGTGAGATTAATGTTATGTTCAGCACTCTTTCCTTTCGGGTAATGTTTGTACTGACCATGATTTAATTCTATGTATATTATACATAAAATAATGGTTATTCACTTTTCCATTTTATGATTCTTCTTCCTTAGGTTTTAAGTTTCAAAATTTTCCAAATCCATAAAACAATTTTGCCTCAACTTGCCTTCTTTGAGACACATGTTTTGTCATGCACCTAAACATTTTTTTAAGGTGGGTATATCTCCATTTTTCTATTTATATCATGACTCTAAATTATTTCATGTTATTATATTTTGGATGTAATTTAATTTATTTACATGGATAGTATGAACGCAATATACCATGTTGTAAGAGTTTATTAAGATGATCTCATTGCTTTTCGAGATCATTTATATTTATTATAAATTTGATGAAATATTATGATCCATCTCTCAAGAATATTCATGAGGTTTCTTTTCCTATGTTATTTCATGATATAAATATATATTGGTACCAAATTCCACTCTTTGGTACATAAGATAGTTAAAAAAGTTTTTTATAGGAAACTATGACATTACTCTCTCTTTGGTGAGAAATATATTCAGAACCATGTTTTCCAAAAATGGTTTCCAAAAATATTCTAGAATTCCCCTATAATATTTAAAAGATATTTTTTACCCTTTATTTATTCCACCAATCTATTTAAAGGAATATTCTAGTTTCTTTTCTAAAATTAAATATTTATATCCTTCTAACTATGTAAAATATATGTTATTTTGACCTCATATGACATGTATGGATTTACACATCGTCATTTCTTCAAAACTCCATGTGCATTGTTAAAAATGTTAATCTTCATGAAAACACTTTTAAAAGTAATTTTCACAGAAAATTATTTACAAAATGGTTTCAAATTTCTTTTATATGTTTTCATGGAAATGTTTTTTCAAAATGTTTTCAAGTCTTATTTAAAAGATTTCAATGTTCATTCAAAGAAATGCTTTTTAAAAGTTTTAAAGATTATATGATATGTTTTTCAGAAAAATGATTTTCAAAACATTCTGAAACTTTATTTATAAGTTTTCAATGTATTTTCAAATAAATGTGTTTAGAAACGTTTTTATGCTTTCTTTAAATGTTTTTAAAGTGTTTTGAAAGAAAGGGGATTTTAAGATGTTTCGAAGCTCATTTTAATTGTTTTCAAGGAAAAAATTTTTCAAAATTATTTCATGTCTTATATATTATTTTTTAAGTTATTTTCAAAAAAAAAATTTAATATTGTTTTATTTATTAAAATTCCTTATTCAAACAAGAAATGCTATTTTACTCAATATAAAATTTTAGTGGGTATTTCAAAATTATATTCTATCTAAGATTACGTCTATTCATTTTACTCATACTATCTAGGAAATGATCTAAAGGTTCTATTCATATCCTTTATATGGATGAGTTATTCATAATTACATGGTATTTATGAAACCCATTTCTCTTTCATGGGTTATATGTATATGGAATCCATTTCACTTTTACAAGTTATGTTTTGATTAAATGATTAAAAAACATGTAACTCTTTCCAAAGGTTATGATATGTTTACATGTTTATGATACCCATTTCATTTTATCGGTTATGATATGTTTTGAGGTATATATATGTAAGATTTAATTATGTTATGGGTGGTACATATATCTCTCTCAAATGCATTAGGTAAAGATTTATATCTCATGAGATATAAAGAGATGCAACGAGGGTTTACTCAGTTCAGTAATTCAATGTTAGAATGATGGTTTACTTATTTTAGTAATATAGGGTTAGAATGAGGGTTTACTTGGTTCAGTAATACATGGTTGGAATGAGGGTTTACTCGATTCTGTAACACATGGTTGAACGATGGTTTACTTGGTTTAGTAATATTGGGTTGGAACAATGACTAATTTGTTCAATAATACATGGCTAGAATGAGGGTTACTCGGTTCAATAAAACTAGGCTGGAATGAGGGTCACACTATTTTGTAATATAGAGCTATAATATGAATTATCTGGTTTATTAAATAATTTTTCTACTATGATGGTCTTGGCAGTTATGCCTTAACTATAATGAAAATAATTATATGCTTATATGTTTGCGGCAATTCTATGTTTTATTATGAGGTTATGATTTCATGGATTATTCTTTATATTTAATTATGATTTATGTCTTTTGAACTGCCAATCATTATTCCATAATCTATGTTATGATCTTTGATATGAAGAGTATGATCATCTATTTTCATGATCACATTCTCATACCCTTATGATCATGTTTATGCTTACATGTCTCATTTGTTTACCATTACTAGGAATTTTAGCTCACCCCTTTTATGTTTCCCTTCCCCCAGGTTATGATGATTTTTACTAAGTTAGAAATGTATAATAAGGCTGCTAGTGAAGAAGAACCTAGATGGAGTTGATGTAGCTCACATATGTACCAATGTTTATGTTTCCATGTTTTCAAATGTATTATAACAACTATATTCATTAGGCCACTATTTGTATATATAATTATATTCCTCAATTTTTTTGTAATATTAATTTTTTAAAAGAGAGGGTAGCTATAAATATCTTCGAAAAAATATCCATGAGTATTTCTTTGTCTGTCCTCTAAAAAATATGTCTTTATATTTACCTTTTATTTTTATTTTTCCAATGTTGTTTAAAACTAGCATAATTTTCTAGGGTCACCTAAAAGTCATTGATGCAAGTATTTTTCCCCACCTTGGCCTAGTTACTTTAATATTTTATTCCAATAAAACTATTCCACCTCCATTTGCACTAGATCTCACAAGAACACAATTATCTAATTATTTAAAAACTAAATTAATTTTATGATCAACTGGAAACTTCAACCAGATTCAGCAACATGACAGAAAATTCAGATATATACAATCTGATTCATTTTTAAATTTCATCAAACTATGATGAACCCAAGATTTACTTCTAGATGAAGTGTCATAGAAAATCAAAGAAAAGAAATCTCTTTCATTGGGAATATGATGTCTCACGGTCCACATCAGCTCATATTCTCCATAATAATAATCACTGTTGTTCACATTAAACCAATTATAATAATCAAATCAAATCATCACAAAATCCCAAACACTAGAACCCAGAAACTGGTTTGGTTTCAGGTGTTCTCTGATAACAACCCACAGTAAATCACCCATTGCCAGATGCAATCAAACTTCAAAATTCATTAGCCCTATACTTTGATAAATCCTTGTATATAAAAAAATTTTGATTTTAGAAATTCATTAAAGCTTTATTATAATTTATAAGCTTAGAAAAGCTTCGGACCAGATCCAGATCTTAGGTTCGGCCTTCGGCTCTCCGTCATGATTTACATAATACATTTGATAATCCTTCTACAACGTAATTCAAGATCAGCATAGGATCATCATGGATTCTCGATGCATCATCATCTTCACACAATAATGGAACCGATAAAGTTACTTGGATGCATCACAATCTATGAACCCCAATTCATCTTCTTTATCTGAAAATGACACACTATCGATAAGGAAGCATGCGTGGATCAAGAGAACTCATATCCAAACATGGATCCTCCATTATCATGTAGCTGCGAAGGTTTTATTAACAAGATATCCTAATTTATATCAAGATAAATGATGAGGCCCTTATATTTTATTATGGTGAAAAATAAATTATATTACGTGAAAAACTATTACGCATGACACATCCACAAAAAAACTCCCACTGAGAGAATTGTCCTTATTTATCTTACACACGCACTCTTGATACAAAATATTGATTTTCAGTAAATGACATGTACTATAAAAAAATTCCATAAATTAAAATGTAATAAATAAATTATATATTTTTTTAATGAATTTAAATTGCAAGTTAAATTTTAAAAATTTGAAAAAAATATTAATAAATTAAAAATAAATTAAAATAAAATTCCTTTTGTTAAATAAATTAATAAAAATAGAGTAAAATATATAAAAATTATTTTCTTAAAAAAATAATATATAATAAAAATTATCATTAAATTGAATTTAAAAATTGATTGATTAATAATTTTTAAAAAAAAGAAAAATAAAATTTAAACTAAAACTCAAATATTATAATAAATAAATTAATTTATAAAATTAAATAATACTATTTAATAAATTAAAAAAGAAAAATTCAAATTGGACAATCAATACATAAAATTAAACAATGAAGTTAAAATAATTATTTTAAAAGAATATGTAGAATTAGATTAAGAAGTCAAAATGTGAAAAAAATCATAACTTAGGGAATTTCAGAATTCGGGATACATCTCTAAATAATTTTATTACTAACATTTCCATAAGTAAGGATCATCTCATATATATTTCTATGACTCAAAAATCAATCTAGAAATATGTTTCATAGAAAACAAGTATGTAAAAATATCAGTAGCTAAGTAATTAATGATGTTTGAAAACTATATACTTTTTTTAAAAGTAAAAGAATACAATTTCTACCTACGAAAAATATCTCTAATTGGTTCATCAAAAGATTTTTCTTAAAACAATTACAATGGTATCATACTCAAATGATCAACCACAACGTTCTCAATTACGTTCCTATCTTATATCTATACATCAAATTCCTAAAGAAAAAAAATAATCTAATTAGCCTCAGTTTTGATTCGTGATTTTTCATCAGATATCAAATAGATGAATGATTAGTGAAAAAACAACTTTTGATCTTAGAATATAACTTGTGAACTTTTCAAGGTCATAGACAAAATCTATAAATTCCTTATTAATTGTGGGTTATTTGGATTGAGTATCATTTATATTCCTAGAATAATGATCAATGAAATGTGATTTCCTCTCCACTCTTTTGCCAATAAAATCACCTAAATATAATTCTGAAGTGTCATTCATCATCTCAAATGGTAAAATCTAGTTAGGTGGTTGAATTATGGGTGGTGATATATGTTCATGTTTAAACTCATTGAAGGATTCCTTATAATTCTCAATAATGATGAAAGGTATTTCCTTCGGAAATATTATTCTCAAAGGAAAATCAGTCTGGAAAAAAGCTTTTATGAATCACCTATAAAACCCAAAATGGCTATGAAAATATATAATATATTAATATTCTTTGGAAAAGGAAATGAATTGATGACGTTAACCATATACGTTTCCACCTGAATTTCAATTTTAGACACTTCATGACCAACCTCAATTATATTTTCAACCATAATGTATCATTTCTCAAAATTTTGAACAAGGTTCATCTCAATGAAAACTCTAACAACATCACCTGAACTCCTAAATAATATCTCAAAAGATACACCATACCCCAAAAATTCATCCATAAACACTTCTATGAAATCCTTAGTAAGTTCAGAAAAAATTCTAAGCATGAATCTTTGGATGGTGATAGAGGGATTACCTAGTTTGAAAGGCATTCTCTGATAAGAAAAGGTATCAAACTAACATGTGAAATTTATTATATCTTGGTCCTCTGGAGATATGAGAATCTAATTATCAAGAAAACCCATCTAGGAATCAATAATGTGATTGACCAAGTAGCCTTTCAAGATTTTCATCATGGAAATTCAAGGGAATGTGATCGTTCCTTGTCACTAATTTTGAACTCCTATAATCGATTCATACCCCCACTTATTGGGAAACCTTGCAGAAACTATGTCTCCAAATTCACTCTTAAAAAATAGTTAACCCTCCCTTTTTAGGTACAAATTGGAATTAAATTACCCATCGACAATCAAAAAAAGTGTAAATATACCTATATCTAATAATGTTGTAACCACATTCAATACTACTTGAAGAAGGGTTGGATTCATCTTCCTTTAAAATTTTGAAATGGGTATGCAATCATCCTCAAGTATAGTCTTATTCATGCACACCAAAGAAATAATACCATGTAAGTCCTCTAAATACCAGGCTATGGCCTTCCAATTCATCCTAAGATCCAAGAAGAGTTGATTTTATTATTCATTAGATATACCAATTCTAATTATAATATGAAAATTTTGTTTGTATTATAAGCACAAATATTCGAAATTATTTGGAAAAGGTTAGGGTTTAAGTATGGGTGGGTTGTCCCATTTAGGTAAATAAAATACTTTGTCTTCTGTATAATCTTTTTCAACCACTAAAACACCCTCAATAAAATCAAAATTAAAAATTACTATACTAAAAGAGCATTCATTTTCTTACAGAATATATTTATTATCCTAAAAAAAATTTCAAATTCAATTCCTATAATATCATGGTACCATTATAACAGGTATTTCTTAATCCCTTCCAGCATTTTCCTTTTTCATTATTTTAGTTAGGGTTGAGTTTGGATTGTAAGGATACATATAATTGTAAAGTGTTTCCCTTTTTGGATTTTTCAACATTAAAAAGGGTGTTTTTGGAAACATTCAGGATATTAAATGTCGTGTTACTAGGTTACCAACCATGTAATTGCTTCCAAGTGCAAGACATGAAGCAGTGTTCATGGTATGATGGGTAAATATTGTGATTTTACTTTTCATGACATGAAGTATTTACTGGTCAGTTTTTAATGTGTAACTATAAGGGATTCATCGGTTATGAATATCATTCATTAAAAAACCTTAATAGGGGTTATATTTCATGTAATACCCTAAATTTAATGTGGAATTTCATATTCGACTTGTTTTTGCTGTTACGGAAATAAAATATTTCACAGCGTGTATCCCCCTGACAGGAGCCTATAAAAGTAGTTGTATGCTTGAAATTTCTATCATCCTTTTCTCCAGCTGCCTCTCCCTCAACCCAAATTCTTCACTAGTTAATCTTGAATCCTTCCAACTCTTTCAGATCCATTCCCCCAGTGATCAATCATCATGGATATGGAAGATGATTTATGATTAAGAATTATTCATCATTCATCATCTATCTCCATTTCTCATCTCTTGGGTTTTCAATATATCATCTTGGAATTGATGGATCTATGCCCTGTGGTGTTTGAACTTTCTTCTCGGATGGGTTTCGAGGTCTTCTCCACCTTCATTGTTATTAACGGGTTCTGTTGAGATTGTTTAGTTTCAATATGTTATAGGTGGTTCCATCTTGATTATCCAAATTGATTATTCCAAAATTTATTGACTTATTTTAATTGTTGATTTAAAAATAAATTGAAAAAACATTATTTCAATTAAATTTAGAAAAACAATATTCATGTGAATATAGATATTTGAAATGGTTTTGGTAGGGAAATTTAGAAAATACCTAATTCTATTAAATTGGGTTCTGTTTTAGGGAAATTGGAAAATTTAAATTTTGTTGAATTTAAATTGTTGATTTCATGGAAATCATTAGAGATAAATGTTGGATTTAATAGTGTAAATGAATTTCGAAAATGATGGAATTTGTTTTGAATGGATTTCAAACTTGTGAAAATAGATTTAATATGTTTTATTAAAACCTGGTGATTTTGTCTTGTGAAAAAATTCATGTCTTCTTTTAAAACCCATTTTGGTTAAAAATGGAAAGAAATTGGAATTTTTGAAATGAAAGAATGATATTTAATAGTATTTAAATAAGTCTTTAAATAAATTTCCAATAATTTAAGTGTCCATGCAAGCCTTAGGATGTTGGTTCATTATTTGGACACACTCTACGCAGTGACAATGTTCTAAAACATACATGTAGTGGGTTACAACCCTAATGGGAGGGTGACAAGTCGCCTCTATCCAGTGTCATGGGGAAGTAAGTATAATACTCTTTATTATATCACTTAGAGAGTGTGAAGTCCTATAGAATAAAATACTATCGTACCTTTTGGAAGATGACCATGTTTCTCACTTTTTTATTTATTTATGAGATATAAATGTATGTAAATATTAAAAAACTAATTTACATGCCTTTTCTATATTTAAATAAACTATTTTATGTAACTATTTTATTTAAGACATTACTTTATAAACATCCCATCTCAGGTAATGTAAATCCTGTTCATTAATTGTATTTTCCCATCATTTTGAAACTGCATATCATGTTTTGTTTTAATATGATTTTAAATTTCCAAATCTATTTATTTTAAAACTTGAAAGATTTTATTTGGATAATCTATATTTGGAATATGTTATAGAATCTTTGGTGGTATCATACCAAGCTTAGGCTCACCCCCAAATTTTTTCCTTCGATTGTTTGGAAACATTCTCCTTTCAGGTTCGACTAATGGTATTTGATATCTTAGAGGTGGATCCAACTTTTGAGCTTTGGATCTTGTGAGTTGTGTCCCTAGGGACCATGGGGATGTTTTCCTGGTTTTTGGTACTTGAGTTATATTACCTTGGGATTTTTATGACTATTTGTATTCTGGTACTTCACTCCCTGTGGAGTTTCTTTCATATGTATATTTTCATCTTTATCTTACTTCCACAATGTCTTATGGTAAAAATCATTCTGACTTTAACGTTGTATAATGCCAGGTGATATTATCTGACCATTTTGGATTGGTAATTCCCTTAGGGATATGTCATGTACGACTTAGTTATCTGGTTACCAGGATAACTGGGCTGGTTCAGGAAAAATTGGTATCAGAGGGAGGGTGTTGAGCTTTTTTCTTGAAGTCAGTATACATTTTTTACTTTTTTTCGAGACTTTGGAGGTAGTTACGATCAAGTGTCTTTCCAGATGTCACCAAAATGAACCTTAAGTCTCCAAGGGTTGTTGGGGAAGGATGTCTAATGGATTTATTCTATCCCTTTACATACTTTTATTTTGATATAGTAGAATTAATATCTAGTTGTTCCATATTTTGGGATTAATTCCCCACATTGCTTGGTTTGAGCACCACCTAATGTCTTCTAGGATGTTTGATAAGGTTTTGTAGCATCATTCCTATAATAAGATGCACAAATCATATCCAAGAGGAAGCTGCTACTGATCTATAGTGACTGAATTCTCCAGTGGACCGAAATATAGTTGAAGAGAACGTGTGCACTGTCTAAGCTCTAAGACAGGAAAAAACTCTTGTCCCCATTCATGATCCTGTTTTGGATCTTCTAAAGTAAGATATTTTAAATCATTCTCAATAGTTATTTCTATAGAAGCCACTATTTTTCAAATGATCCACTGATCATCAACATATAGAGGAATGGTTGGTAAATATAGAACATTTTTTTCACTTCATGGAGACATTAAACATGATAAAGGTGATGTGTATGACCTTCATGCTGGAGGGAACAAGCAAGAGATGGTGGGGAATGATATTAATGGCAATGAAACATGAGTTCTTAGACTGGAAAGACTTCAAGGTTCTTTTAACTAACTATTTATATCAAGATTCAATAGTGTTGTCTACGGATTTGGATTTTTTCAATCATGAAAATGTCGATAGAACTGTGAATGAGTATTCAAATCAATTTTCTGATTTAGTTTAATTAGCACCTATGTTTGTATCAAATTAAAGGATGAAGGACTGAAAAATTAATTTAGAACTTCAAAAAGATATCCATTCTAATGTTTTCTTACTGAAGCTACCCACCAATGCTACTGTTATATATAGGATGATGAGGGTTGAGATGGACATTGATGGAAATTCAAGGTTATTGGGAGTTTCTTCTTCTCCCTGTGGTAGTCTTGTTTCCTTAAAAGGAACACAAAATCATGATGATTCTCACATTAGTTTTTGATGGTATGGTCAATACATAACTCCTACAACACTAGAAGGATGTTCCTTGGTTTTCTACCAGGGTTCCAATCTAGGACATTCATAGTGGATTTTCACTGAGGCACCCAATAAATATAGCTATTAAAAACATTCAGGGAACTTACAATGATTCCACCAACATTTTTCTACTTTGTGTAGTGGGTAAGGATCATCAGATCCTCCTAAAACTATGGGGAAATTAGGTGATTCACTAACAAAAGGGTTTCAGCCATAAAAATCCAGAGAGAAGTTTATTCACATAGTATAAGAGTCTCAAAAGGAATCAGACATGGGTCTATCAACTTTGAGAGGTACCATTATTATAGAATCAACATTAGTGGCTGTTTTATTTGATACTGGTGTATCTCACTCATAAATTTCAAAATTTATTTTTAATTTCATTAATCTTTCTATAAAGTAACTATCTGCTGCAATTGATATTACTACACCCTCTGGTATGAAGAGAGAGTAGGGTCTTCATAGTCTTACTCGTGTCTTCTATCTTTTTAATATCAAGATTTCTTGGAGTTTTCTAGTTTTAAACATAAAATATCTTGACTTTATATTTAGTATGGATTGGATTATTTCCAATAATGTTCGTGTTTATTTTTATATTCGATGGGTTTATAAAAAAAAACACCCAGTGGTGTGCCTCTTTTCTTTCAAGGAGATTGGGACCCAAAGTCGAGAACAGCCAGACCCTTTATCTAGATATGGGGAATGTGCTAACAATGTTTTATTTTGATATGGAGTTGGATTCAATGAGAGTGGTATCCCTCTATTCATTATTGAGATTCACAACATTTTTCCTTCTGATTTATCTAGTTTTCCACTTGTGAGGTAGGCCGAGTTCCCATTGATTTAATCCATGGAAATCAACCTGTTTCAACTCCCTCTTACCGTATGGAACTAGTTGAACTAAAAGAGCTGATGTACCAATTAGATGATCATCTTAAAAAGGATTTATATTACCATGTGTGTCACCCTTGGTGGTTCCAGTTCTCTTCACTAAGAAGGCTGATGGTTCTCTTCTATAATGTGTTGATTACTAAAATTTCAATCAAGTAATAGTAAATAACAATTATTCTTCTATGACAATTGGTGATCAGTTTGATTAGATGAATGGTAAAAAATGGTTTTCAAACATATACATTTTATCTAGTCACCATCAGTTAAGGATAAAGTAATATAACATTTCTTAAACTACATTTTTATGTAGGAATGGCCATTAGGAGTACATTGACATGCCCTTTGGCTTGAAAAATGCTACTACATTTTTCATGGATTTGATGAATAATATTTTCCATGAGTATTTAGATACCATTGTGGTAGTCCTTATAGATGATATCCTCATTTACTCTAAATATGAGGAGGATCATGTGCAACATCTAAGATCAGTTCTTAGTATGCTGTGAAATCACTGACTTTATGTCATGCTTTAAAAGTGTGATTTCATGATTCAAGAATTGAAATTATTAGGACATGTGGTGTATGAATATGTTATATCAGTTGATCCAGAAAAGGTAAAGATTGTTATGAGTTGTGAGAAACCATGAAATATCATTGAAATTTGATACTTCTCGGGCGTTTCTAAATTATTTAAAAAGTTTTTGAAGTACTTCTCGAAGTTTGCTTCTCCAATTACTAGTCATACTCAAAAGGGATTGAAGTATTCTTTTAATGATAAATGTAAAAATTATTTTGTTGAGAAAAACTGTCTTTTGACTACTTCCACAATGTTTAATCTTCTAGAGGAGGAGAAGGTCTATGTGGTATATTATGATGAATTTGGTTAAGGTTTTTATAGTGTTCTTATGTAAGGTGATCATGTAGTTTCTTATGGATCTCTTCATCATAGGTCACACAGGAAGAATTATCCCACCCAAGATCTTGAACTGGAAGCTGTGATGCACGTGAAAAAGAGTTAGTAGAATTACATTTATAAAGAATGATTTACCATGTTTTCAGAACATAAAAAACATTAGTTATATCTTCTCTAAAAAATAATTGAACCTTCACTATAGGTTTTGGGTGGAGTATCGAAAATTTTTCAAATTTTACATCACCTATACACCAAGGAAAGGGAATTTTGCTGCATATGCATTGAGCATGAAACTTCAATCCTAGGTTGTGAATGAATCTTCATAAGAGTGAAATTTGATGGCCCTATTTTCATAGTTTCATATTGGAGTTCAAGAGAAAGGGGATGATGTTTCGTTAGACAACATTAATTTGACATCTTCTCTTTTTGAGATGATTCTTTAGGACCAAGAGATTGATGATGAATTATATACCATTAGATACACTCATTATGGTGGGGAAACAGTGGCACAATGGATGTTCTCCAAGGAGGGTTTTCTATGTTATAAGAACCGTTACATTGTTCCATTAGCAGCAAGGAATGCTGTAATGGGGGATTTCCATATTTCATAGTGGGTTGTGCTCCCAGGAACAACGAAGATGTTCTACGATATGAGGTGGCAGTTCTAGTCCCAAGGTATGAGATGGTGCTTTGCTGTGTTTGTTTCCCATTGTAATACATGACAATAGTTGGATGCTGAGAACTAGAAACCTTTGGGTTTTCTTCAACCACTTCATGTCCCCACATTGAAGTGGGATGAAATCCCTATGGAATTTGTGGTTTGGTTGCCTCATACATAGAGGATGAAAAATGCTATATGGTTTATGATCGACAAGCTTACCAAGTTGGATCACTTCATACCCATTTTTGATATAATAAAATTTGAGGAGTTGGGAAATATCTATGTGAAAGGTTTTTCTTAACATGGATTTCCATCTACTATGGTCTATAATATAGATACTATGTTTTCTCTCATTTTTTTAGAGGCCTTCTGGAGGAACTGGGATCTTAGGTTCATTCGATCACAACCTTCCATATGTAGTTAGAAGGATAGACAAATATAGCTATACATATTCATGAGGATATGCTTTGTGCTTGTGTTCTCAACTTTGGTTGTGTTTGTGATGATCACTTGGTACTTTTTGATTTCTCTTATAAAAATAGTCACTAGTCTGTGATCAGAATGAAACCATTTGAAAACTTGTATGGTTAACATTGTAAATATCCATTTTGTTGGTAAAATATTGGTCAAAGTTCCCTTCTTAGACCATGTTTGGTGCAAGAGATGACAAAAAAGATTTAGCCAATTCATCAGATAATTTTGATAGCATAGATCTGGTAAAAGTCTTTTGCTGATCGTCACCGTAGACCATTGATGTTTTAAACCTGTGACTAGGTGTTCTTGAAGGTTTCACCCTATATGGGTAATCAATGGATTGGGAGGTAAGGGAAGATTTCTCCTTGTTTTGTGGTACCTTTCGATGTTATTAATCTGGTGGGGAATGCTTCTTACCACTTATCACTACCACTATAGCTGACATTGATACATAATGTGTCTCATGTATCTCATATTTGAAAATATATATATAATCCATCTCACATTTTGAGCTGGATTGATCTAGATATTGAGTGTAATTTATCTATGAGTTAGTGACAAGTCAGGTTTTTTTATTCTAATACCAAGGTACTTTTGGTGAGGATGATACCATTGGTTCGTGTGTTGTGGTAGCACTGTTCTGATAGTCATGAGGTGTGGGAACATGAGGCACTGATGAGAGAGTAATGAACTCATATTTTTGGCATGGTAGATTCTGCATAGGCTATTTGGGGATAGAAATTTCTTTTAGTGTGGAGGTTGTAATATCCCATTAACATTCTGATAGGTAAGTCATAAACATTGTTGTGGTTTTCCTTTTTCATTTTTTGTGTAAGGGTTGAGTTTGGACTGAGAGGATACTTATAATGGTAAACTTCAATACTTGTTGGATTTTTCAACTTTTAGAAGGATGTTTTTCAAAATTCTAGGATATTACACACCGTGTAACAAGATTACAGGTCGTTTAACTATTGTAGGGTGCAAGCCTTGAAGTGTGGTTCATGGTTTGATGGGTACATACCGTGAATTCCCTTTACGTGACATGAATAATTTTTAGGTCGGTTTTTCATACGTAATGACTGAGGTTTCATCGATAAAAAATCCCAAGAATTACACGATGTGAATAAGGGTTACATGTCATGTAATACCCCAAATTTATATGGGAATTCTAATTCGATACATTTTCTCCACTATGGAAATTAAATCTTTCATGACATGTAACTGGATTATAGGATGTGTAATACCCCGAAAGAATAATATAAAAGATGAAGTGTTATTCAATTATCTCTCATATTCTTCTCTGGTTCCCTCTCCCTTAATCCAAAACCTTCCATAGATATTATTGTAGTCTTCCAACACTTTCAGATCCATTCCTTTGGTGACAAATTATCATTTCTTTGAAAGGTGATATCTGGTAAATCATTCTTCACTGTTATTCATCTATCACCCATTAACCTCCCTTGTGTTTTAAATAGACCATATTGGAGTTTATGGATCTATTCCCTTTGGTGGTAGATCTTTCTTCACGGTTGGGGTTTGAGGTCTACTCCACCTTCTTTCTCGTTGATGGGTGTCGTTGTAAGTGTTGAGTTTCAAGAAGAGCTGGGTGGTTCATTCCCGAGTAGCCAAGTTGATTATTCCTAGTTTGAATATTTTATTTCAATTATGGATTTGAATTCATTTGATAAAACATTGTTTTAAATAAATTGATAAAACCCAGTTCTAATGAATCAAGAGATTTGAAATGTTTTTGGCATTAAAATTTGAAAAACCCCCAATTCTATAGAATTAGTGTGTCTTTTGTGGAAATTGGTTATTTTAAATTTTTGAATTTAAATTTTGGATTTGATAAAAAATATTTCAATTAGATTTTTGAATATAATTTTGGAAATGAATTTTGAAAAGCATGGAATTGGTTTTTAATGGATTTCAAAATTGTGAAAATGGCTTAAAAATGTTTTGATAGAAACCCAGTTGAATTATATTATGAAAAGGCATGTTTATTTGTTAAAATAGAATTTGGTTGTAAATGGAATGAAATTTTCATTTTGAAATGGAAGAATGGGATTTAATGGTATTTCATGGAGTCTTAAAATACATTGTCCATCATGTAAGATCCCATATAATCCTTAAATTGTTGGTGAGTTATTTGGACACACTCTATGATATTTCCACATTTGAAAACATACTTGCGATAGGGCACATCCTTGATGGGAGGGGGATGAGTCACCTCTACCTAGTGTTATGGGGAAGTGAGTATGCTCATTTTTCTAAGATCACTTATAGAATGTGGAGTCTTATAGCCAGAAATATTGTCATACCATTTAGTGGATGACCAGGTTGCTGAAAGGTTTATTTATATATGTGATATAAATGTATGCTAATTTTTTAAAACTGCTTTACATTATTTTACTGGATTTAAATAAACTATTTTATGTAACTAGTTTATTTAAGCCATTTTTTAGAAACATTCCTTCTCTTGTAAATTAATGTATATGCTTTAAAATTATATTTCATCATTTTGAAACTATAAAGCATGTATTGTTTAAATATAATTTTACATTTCCAAACCTATTTATTTTCAAAATTAAAAGATTTTATTTGGATAATCTATATTTGGAATCTATTGTGGAATATTTGGTAGTATCCTACTGTCTTAGGCCCACACCCTACTTTTTTCCTTCTAGTGTTTGTAGACGTTCTCCACCTAGGTTTGACCAAAGGGAAGGGATCTCTTGGAGGTGGATCTAGCTTTTGAAATTTGGACTTGGTGATTTGTGTCCTTAGGGACCTTCGGGTTGTTTTTCCTATTTTTCATACTTGGGTTGTAGTAATTTGGAAATTTTATGCCTTGTTGTATTCTGGTACTCTACTCCCATTGGAGTTTCTTTTATATGCATATTGATTTTCTTGTCTTACTTCTGCTATGTCTTTTGGAAAAATCATTATCACTTGCATGTTGTATGATTCTAAGTGATATTTGTCGACACTTGGGGATCGGGAACACCCTTTGGGATATGTCAGGGTTGGATCAGTTATTAAGATACAAGGGTACTCGGGCTAGTTCGTGACAATTTCACATATTTGAGGTAACTTTTAAATGACATTCTGAGTATAATTGGTGTCATTTTACAAATATTATATGTCAATTTCAGACAAAAAATCAGAATTTTGAGCAGCAATGCATATTTCATAATAATCATAAATATCCTTATATTTTCAGTTTTACATTCAACAGAAAGTTCACTATTAACAGGTTCAAAAATTCCAAAATATTGTACAATTTTCGAAAAAAAACATATTTAGTTTTAGATTCATCAATACAACAGATCTCCTAATATTAATATTCCAAATATTATTCAGTAGACACGGGTTAATTTTTAAGTGAATGTATATTTTACAAAGAATCTAGATACAGTATATCTTGATTAAAATCTAGAAACAACTCTTTCGAAAACCAGTCACTCATGTTAACTTGTTGTCTAGAATGGTCTTCCATAGGGTGTTTCATTGATTAGATAAAAAAATTAACCATATTTCCTTCAAACTCTAAATACAAAGTAAACTTATTGATGTTTATTATTTCCTTAGTAATATTAAAGAATGTTATTATTAAAATTAATGTTTCCTATGAACTCAATAGACCATGTACCTTTTATATCACATAAAAATTAACAGGGAAAACTAAATAGCTTACCCTTACCAATAAATCTTTAGTAACATTATTTGGCTAGGCTAAGCTTATATTAGCTAGCTAGATGACAATTACAGATTTTTTGATCTCTCTACCTTTTAATATATAATGAGATAATAAGGAATCAAACAATGCATTGTAAAACTGTTGATTTCCAATGAAACATGGGATAGTGATCATACCTGTATTTTTACATTTAATGGGGAGGCATGTTTGATCATGGAAGAAACAATTCTACCCAAATTAAATTCCTCATATCCCTTGAACTTTCTTCTGCGAGTACACATATCTTTAAGGAATTCTGAAAATATAGGGATATGCTTTATAGAATCTAACAAAGGGATGTTAATGTAGACATTCCTAAAAGTTTCAAGGACTTCTTTGGACATTTAAATTTTAACATTATTTTTAATAGGGGGATTCTGAAAGGATAAGGTAGTGGATCCCTATACATTTTAATATCATCATAAACCTCTCATTTACCATTTTAATATCCCATTAGATTAATAAAATCCATATATGTTCTTTTTGAAGAATTTTTTTTATTTATATTTTAAATTAATTATTCAATACATTAATATACTTTAGGTGGTTTAACATTTTATTATGGTAGTTAAATAGTTTTAGCAGGTATTTTTACAACATCAGTACGTTATTTGATTTTTATTTCATAAGAAAAACCATATTTTTCATGATATTTTCTATGTTTTTTTCTTTGGGTTTTTTAATTTCAATTCTAATTCTTAAAAATATTACACCTACATTCTCTCTTCCTCTTGGATTCACTATAGATAATAATGGAAAATTACCGACTCTTTTATTCCTTAAAGGACAAATTTAGATTTCCATTTGACCCATTTGTGTAACTATATTTTGTAACAACACTAGTTGTTGTTTTGAAATTTCATAATTATTTTTAACCACTTCATCATGATGTGAATCATTTCTTTTATTTATTTATTTCTTTTTATTTTCTTAATTATGGAAACTTGAGAAATTCCAATAGGATTTCTTTCAAAATTGTTTTTGATTAAACCTAGGATATTTATCAAATGTTTGGGGCTGGGGATTACTATTTGGTGTTATATTAGGCCTAAAACTATTGTTCAGTTGGGTTTTTAGTCCTTGGTCAAAATTCTAATTTGATTTAAATTTCTTTGGTTGAAAATTATGGTCAGGAAACTAACTGTTTGGATTATTATAGAAATGTTTTCTAGGAAAATAACAGTACAATTGTCAAAAGTTTTTTCATATATAGACATTGATCATTAAAATAAATTATGGCAGAAACAATTATAGAGTGAACTTGAATAGGAAAGACTGGTTCAAGTTGTGAATGTGAAAGAGAAGAGTTAATCAACATCTTCTTAATAATGATTACAAGTTCAGTCAACTCGTTATCACTTTGGATATTTTTATATTTTGAAGTGGATTCTTCTATAGATAACTTAATATGAATTAGGGACCTAATACCAAATTATTGTGAAATTTGGTTCATGTTTGATATGATATTTCTTGCATCAATGATATTTTTATCAACTAGTGCTCATCCTGTAGCAGCATCTTTCAGGATCCAATCAATTTAAAAAAACCCTTTATAAACATATTGAATTTGTAATTCATCATAAATTTAGTGATGAGGGAATATAGAGAAAAAAAATTAAAACTCTCCAAATAATAACATAATGTATCACCATAAATATTCCAAATATCACACATGTGTTTTATAAGAGTGGTAATCCTAGAGGATAAAAAAATTTCTACGAAAATTATCTTTCGTTGATGCAAACTCCCTAAAGTGATGAACTGTGAATATTAAAACCATTATTTTTAACCCATACAAGGAAAATAAGAAATACATTATTTTTATTTGGTCCCCACATACCACTTTGAGATTCATTGTGATACACAGCATGTGAAATTCTTGGAGGTGCTTGTGATGGTCCAATCTTGGAAGACCGTGATATTTTGGTAGATGATGAATTACTAATTATCAAAGCTAGAAACTAGGAGTGATCATAGGATATAAATTTTTTTTTCTTCTCTAAATTAATATCATTGAGCTCCTTCAGATTCTTACAGTTAGTAATATTATTTATGTTTTTAAATTTTTAGTTTTAAAAGATATTGTTTTTAGAATTATTTTGTGTTGTTTCTAATTTTCTACGTTTTAAAACTCTAAAACCTATTTATTTTTACTTTGTTTTTATACTGTTATATATATAAGATGGTATGAATTTTTAATTTTATTTTTTCTATGTTTTTTAATATAAAACATAATTTTTAAACAATTTTTTTACTTTTCATTTGTTTTCTATGAAGATTAATTATTTTAAATTTTATTTTCTGTAACCCCATGGTAGAATACATGGAAATGGTTCCAATTGATTAAATAATTTTCATTATCTTTTTTAAAAATAACTGAAATTTCCTTTCCTAATAACTGTATTAAATTACAGACCCAGGTTTTATCATAGTGACACTATCCTCTAGGAATTATTTTTTCCTTACTTATTTTATTTTTCCACTTTTATGTTTTTAAAGTTATTGAAGGGATGAAAAATGATGTAAAAGATACTAATCTATGTAAAAGAAACTCTATGTAATTGAAATGGAAATTAAATAACCAAAATAAAATTGGAATAATAATTAGTGAAAAATCATAGGAAGAAGAAATAACAACCTAACTAGTGATTACTATGGATCAGTCTATATTCGTCATTTTTTATCAGAATTCATAGATGAAATTTTCTCAAAGAAACGAATGAAGACACAAATGTCACATCTCATTTAGATAATTGATTTGAGTCTACAACCAAGATTATTGAAGAATCACTCCTTTATAAAGGATTTGATCAATGAACTCAATCATCTTTGAAAACAAAGACACAAACAACACTCATTGTAATCACAGTTATTTGATCAAAGATTGTGAAATTTAAACATTGACCATTATCTTCAGCCTCAAAAATAACTAGAATTAATTTGAAGCATTCAAAATTTTTTAGGCACTAATATGAAATGTAACATACTCATAATTAAAGAAATATTTTTTATAAAAAGACAGAAAAATGGATCCGCAAAGAGCATTTACATTTCAAGTGATGAAATTCTTGA
The DNA here is from genome assembly GCA_963277665.1 of Viscum album. Lineage (NCBI taxonomy): Eukaryota > Viridiplantae > Streptophyta > Magnoliopsida > Santalales > Viscaceae > Viscum > Viscum album. The sequence goes on from OY728135.1 coordinate 1,409,658,171, forward strand.
GAGAATTACAATTATGAAATTAAAATAAATGAAAACATAGAAATAAATCACATTATAAATTATCTATATTTCTATACTATATGTTTATCCATTAATAATCTAGGTGAGGTAACTCAATTAAATCTCCATCTCCATCAGCTTCAAGAGTAGCAGCAGCTTCTTAGAATATCTCCATTTCTGCACCCATTTCCCTACATCTGACGTCTCCAAAGAAAGACTTCATGATTGTGTTATTGTTCGTCACTAAAAACTATGTCCCTATATTTACATTTTATTTTCTATTAAGATAAACATGAACATTTTTTTGTCACCTGACATTCACTAATGCCAACATTTTTTCCAAATTCGCCTCCATTCAATGCCGTATTACATTAATATTTTCTTCTGAGAAAAACTCTTCCACAAAAATGTGCACATGATTTCACAAAAACAAAATTCTCTAATTAATTATTAACTTATTTAATTTTATGTCTATCTAAAAACATCAAATAGATTCTATAACATGACTTCAAATTAAGAAATCCATAAGCTGATTGATTTTTCAAATTCCTCAAATTTTGATCAATTCAAGAATTACTTCTGGCTGGAATCAATACCGCAAAATGGGGCAGGTGAAGCACCTCGCTTTATCAATACTAAGTAGAAAGGTCTGGTAAATGGGGGCCTTTATCAGTTCTAGTTAAAATAGTTTAGAAATTCATCCATTATCACTGCTAAAAAAAGTGTTGATAAAGTGTTCACATTTATAAGCATTTTTATTAGTGCTGGTAATGGAAATATTTATCTATGCTATTTTTATCACTGAAATTTTTTTAATAATAATTTATATAAAATTAATATATTTATATTCAAACATAATTTTTACTTATAATCAATAAATAAGAAATGCATTTTTATAAAAAAATATTTTTTTAATAATTCCAAAATATACATATAATGTTTTAAAAAAGTAATTCTCAGAATATAATTAAATATATATGTGTTTCGAAGGACTTTGGCCCATAAATATATTGATAATGAATGCATATTTTTTATGTATCATCATTAATATTCATTTATACATTAGAGTCTTCTTATTATTCAGTTTGTCCATTGACAGATCATTTTTCATTATATATATTTTACTAGGTGTATATGATAAAATCATGCATGATACTCATATATATATAATATTATGTTGTCAATAAAGATTAAATCACATTAAATATATTTAAAGAATAAATTTATTTATTATATTTATAATTATTAAATTTTACTTTTATAAAAATAATTTTTAAAAATATTTATTTGTAATTATAATTATAACAATATATATTTTAAAAAATTATAAAATTACAATAAATATATACATATATTAAATATATATATAGAAAAATATTTATAAATATATTTATTTTTTGTTATAATTATAACAATAATTGAATATATATGTAAATAATTATTAAATTATAATAAATATATTTATTACAGTACTTATAAACTTATAAATATATGATTAAAAAAATAAATATAAATATTTATAAATAAATACAAATATTTATAATTAAAATTCCAAAATAAACAAAGATATATTTAAATAATTAAAAAATTATAAAAAATATATTGATTATATATATATTTATATACAAATATTTATAAATAAATAAGGATAGTTATAAATATAATTCTAAATAAATGTAGATATATTTAAATAGTTAAAAAATTATAATAAATATATTAATTTTATATTTTTATAATATTATATATTATTTTTATAATTTTCTAATTATATATAAAATTATAACTATATATAATTTATTTAATAAAAATTTTAATTACAAATAAGTATTTATTTATTTTATAGTTATGAATATAAATAATTATTTATTTATATAAATAATTATTAATTCATTAAAAAATTATTTATTATTTTCATATATAATGTCATCTATAATTAAATTAATTTATTTCAAAATATATTTACAAATATATATAAATATTGAAAAATAAATACAAATATTTATTTTTATAGTAATTAATAAATACATAAATTTTTAAATAATTATTAAATTATAATATATATATTAAATTTATATTAATAAAAATATAAATATTAGAAATATTAATTTTTTATAACTTTATAATTATTTAAATATATATATATATATATATTCATTTATAATTATAATTATATATATATATATGTTCAAATAAATAACTATAAAAATTAAAAGAAATATTGTAATATACATCTATAATCATATAAATATATATAATTACTCTATATAATATTTATTTCTAAGATGATAAATATAATAAGTATAAATATTATGATTTTATAATTATTTAAATGATAATTTTATAAATATAAATAAATATTTATCATATATATGCTTTTATAAAAATTTATAAGAATATAAATAAATTATTAACATTATATCTTTATCGACTCTTTTTTAGCGCTAATAAAGGATTATATTTATCAACGTTATATTTTTAGCACTAATAAATACATGTTTTATCTGCAATTTCCATTTTAGAAATGTTAAAACATACCATTATCTATGCTTTTTAGATAGCAATAGTAAAAGGTTCACCGGGTTTTATAAAGAAACCCTAACTTTCTCCTCCTTCCTTGCACCCAATAAGCTCTCGTGAAAGACGATCTTCCCCGATGCTGCCTCCACCTCCTCTTCTTCTCCCACCTACTCCCCCACCACAAACCCACCTTCCCCTACATGCCTCTCCTCCATCGTGATCCTCCCCTCCGTCGCACGACTCTCCTCCACCGTACAACTATCCTCCACCGCGCGCCTCTCCTCTTTTGATGGACTCCTCCACCGCATACCTCTCCTCTGCCGCCGACTCCTCTACCTTCATGATTCCCTCCACCACGAGAAAGGATTCCCCACGTGCCTCTCCTCCATCATTCACCTCTACTCTATCAGATGACTCCTCATCCGTGTGCCTCTCCTCCACCACGAACGCACCACCTCCGCACACTGAACCTAACCTCTACGGTGATTTTTCTCCTCTTTCTCATCTATTTCGCATGTTATTACTATTTGATATTGATGGTGATGTTGTGAATTTTATGGGCAAAACTCCCCGCTGAGAATCATGGCTATTGGTGGTCCTTGTTTTTGCACTAAATGAATTTCATGTTAGTTGTCCATGTTTTAACTATTACAACACTCAGATCTAATGAAATATTTTCTCCACCATATTCTTTTTATTCCATCACGACTAGTTGGTAGCATTTGATATATGATGAGGGTTTCTAGAGGTTTTTTCTCATGCTAAATCAGGTGATATATCAGTTAAACCAATTCTGATTCATGAATAAATGGTATCAATGGAAATATTTTTTATTATTTTGGGAGTTATTAGTTAAGAGGATTGAAGATGTGTCACATCATATGACATACCTCATACTAGTGTATCATGAAATTTTTTTTTGACGGGAAGTCCAAGTTACCGGGGTGATGGGATTTTTTCTCATTATTTCCATTTTTACTATTGTATGATTTCACCTTCCGTGAACCACTTGAGTTTGAATATAATTATTTAAGGGTTTTGGAACATGGATTATAGGAAATATGACCATGCCCATGCATCATTATAGGAATGAATGATTGACATGACAAATACTTTTCTATGAGTGATTTCACTAAAAATAAAGGTTTAGTTGTATAAATTATTTGAAAGAACCTTTTTTATCTCTATACATATTTTTAACCCACTTATTTATTAATTAAATTTTCTACATAAAATAATTTTCTAAGTTCAGTAGTATCCTCATGTACTTGTAATCTATATTCTCTATACAGATCTAATTTCATACCCAGATTTTTCATTTTCCGATGGATATTGAACATCACCTCTACTCCACTAACTATAAAGAATAACTCCACAACATAAAATTATATCAATTACTTATAATTTATTGGTATATTATTCATAATATTTTAAGAACCTTCTCTTTTTCCATGTCCATTGGGAATTTGAACATGTCTACCTTGAAAATGAAATTCTCAAGAAAATTAGTGGATGTCAAAATATAGTATTTTCTAGGTAAATCATAACTTGAGATGGGTCAATCTCTCTCAATCCCTAGATTTTAAATACAATGTAATAAATTACTTTAATACAGACTCATAATCCACTCAAATCCAAACCAAACTCTTTAGACCCAATATTAATTAAAATGGAAAATTTAATAAGATCACATTACATATTAAATAGGATTATTCATAAAACAATATACCAATACCCCATAAATATTATGGTTCCCAATTCCATTGTCATTATCTTTTCATAAACAGTTTCATTCATAAATTTTTTATAGGTATACATGTTCACTATATCCCCAAAAAATACTGTGTTAATTAATTATTTCTTAATCAACTCTAGAAATTTTTCTCATTTTTAATTCTACAATCACATCCCTTCACTCCCTTGAAAGGGTAGTAGTGGTTGATATTTTAGTGGTTCTTCCTCACTAACCAACCACACATCTTATATTTCATTTAAATTATTTATTAATCTTCATACCTTTCTTTCTCAAATGCATCCTTAACCTACTTTATGCTATTTTATCTTATATATTCTAATATATTTCTTTATTTTTAGAGATGTTATAGGATTTCTTAACAAACCTCAAGGTTCATGTTTTGGGGAATGTGTTCCAAACCCCCATAGGGGAGAACGGTAAATTCCTACCATGTATTATCTATCAGGTCTTATTGTGGGAGGTGGGGGGAACACTATTTTTCATGGGCAAGGACGGGTGTGACTGATCATCCAATTCATTGGGCTTTTATGGGTCTTCTATCACCAAAATATAATTATATAAAAGTAAATAATTATTGGTAGGCATTGGGATGCATTGGACTTGAGAAGTGGAGTGTTGGGAGTGCTCATGATATAGTAGTTGGGTTCATGCTTATTAATTTTATTAGTTGTATTTTTAATGGAAGGAACCAATAATACTTCATGTGAGGGACATATACATTGTTCTTAGGGTTGTAAAATAATTTATTTGGTGTGACGCAATGATCATTGGGATAATGCAGTGTTTGTAGTAAACTATAACAAGACTGTTTTGTGGTTGTGAGTGTGGTCACTGACTATAGAACACATCCACTAGGACCCCGGTTGTTGATGCTCCTTTCGTCACAGAATCTAAAAATCGGAAAAGGGGAATATATGAGCACAAAGGGATTCGTCCTTTGAAGAAAACATCAAAAATCGACAAAGGGATGAACAAGGAAAACTTTTCCCATATTCCGCGCAAGTTCCTTCATGGTCGCGCAAGTGGAATTGCGCAACACAACTTGGCGCGCAAGTGACTTGCGTGACCTAATTGATAACCACCTGGTAACCACCCAGGGTCTTCTCCTGCCTATAAATAGACCCTATGGGCCCCCATTCGAGAGGATTTTTTTTTTCAAAAACTCGAATTAAAGCTCACGACGCCCAAGTCTCTTCTCAAAGCTTATGGAACACTTCTAAGGTAATTACTTACCTAGAACGGAAGATCTAAAAAGAGGGAGGAAGGCATGAGTGTTGAAACTCATCAACACTTGTGAGCCTGAGTGGCGAGCCCTTAAGGGAAGTGGTCACACTTGCGCGCCGCCTTATTCCTTCGATAGAACTTGTGCGTACCTTTTTTGGAAGAACCTCAAGAGGATTCTAAAGGCTTTAATAAAGATTTGCTCAAGTATTTTAAATCCTGGTTGACCATCGCGCAAGTACACCATGTGTCGCGCAGGTATACCTACGCCACCAAAACTTGCGTTCCAACGCAATACTTGCGCGCCTTCCAAGACTTGCACGCCCCTTCCTTTTTGGGTGCCTTTCTTGCCCATTTTACCCCTATTAAGCCATTACACCTTTCCTTTTCAAGATTCAGTCCTCAAGAAACTCTTCAAATCCATTTATGGCATGATTTCATGATTTGACTTCCTTATCTGAAAGGAATTCTGTGGAATATCTCTCAAAACCTAGTGATTTAAATATCTTTATGTCACTAAATATGGATATTTCATTCATTCAACCTCATCCTTTAAGATGAGAGAATCCTTAACCTGGGTCTCCTTTTCAGGAATAATCCCCAATCATAAGTCCTCTAATATGGGCATCCTCTTTAGGAGTAAAGCCCAAGTCTCCTAAATGTTTGGGCATCCTTCTTAGGAGTAAGCCCCAGATCCTCTAATTTGGGCTTCCTTTTCAGGAGTAAGCCTCAGTCTCAAATATGGGCATCCTCCTCAGGAGTAATCCCCAAACCATATTCCTTAACCTGGGATTCCTTTTCAGAAATAAGTCCCAGTCATAAATCCCTTAACCTGGTCCTCCTTTTCAAGAGTAAGTCCAAATCATAATCTTGGGCTTCCTTTTCAGGAGTAAGCCCCAAGTCCCTTAAATTCTCTTTAACCAGTCCTAATTTACGTTTGGTCTGGGATTCCTTCTCAGGAGTAAAACCCAGTTATCAATCATCTCCTAATTTGGGTTTCCATTTCAGGAATAAGTCCCAAGTTAGAGTATTCAAATCTCTATGAAGCACATATACCTTTAGGGACCATGTTCCGGTATTTTCTCCCTAAAGTAAATCCTAACCTTCATTTATCTGGGCAGTCATATATACATAAGCCCCAAACCATTTCTTATGATTGCATCTTTCATGGAACAATTGTCTAATTTTTACCAATACCTCTTGTTTCTCACACTGATCATGACTCACGTGAGCTTAGAGTGTAAAAGTAATTGTGACATCCTTCTTTGAGCCATCAATCATAAACATCATACTCCTTTACTCAAACTACGTGGGTTATAATTCCTTTTCCAAAACAAAGGATATGTAGGTAGCCCATCTATGGGTTCGATCCCAACTCTGAAATAATTCATGTCCTTCTAAATGACAATAAACTTCAAGTGCCCCACTGAGTGGCATTAAAACCAGCCTAGTCATCATAATGACCAAGAGACTTTTATATAAATGTTTTGAAGGATACCATTGACCAAGAATCTCTAAATAAATATAGATTATTCTCTATTGATGAAGAACCTCGAATACATATAAAAGATTCTCTAAATTTCTTACATATTTAATCATTGATTGTCAAAACTGAAGGAAAGCTCATTTTATACTTGGTAATGTAATAAGGATTCACGAACATAACTTAAATATATAAAGAGAGTCCCGGAATAGACAATAATTCCCCTAAAAAAGGTGTGATGAGTCTGACCTCCCATCCTCTCGACCAATGAAAATTCCTAAGCCTCATCATTCCACATGCTAATGAGCGCCTACCTTTGGAAAGTAGGTCCAAATGGATGTGGAATCATTGGATGTTTCCGGTTCTACGAACAAAACCGCTAGAAACCGATCGGAACGTTTGAATCTCCCATCCAGGAGGTCATCCCTGAATTCCGAGGGAAACAAAAAATGGTGAACCCGACGTGAATCCTTAATCAAGTTAAAATGATGTTTTACCTATTTGTTAAGCCCCTATTTAAAACTCAATAAGAGGGATAACAAAAACAATCATTGACATGTGTGCTCATCCAAAAGTTGAAGTGGCTGAATTTTATCTTGATTACGTCTGTTATATCATACATGCACTCTTTTCCAAGATCTTCTATATTTCCATAATGGTTGCTCTCAAATTCACATCTGTGAATACTGCTACTGCAAATACCACTGCTGCTATTCCTACTGGATCGTCATCCGCTCTGAGGATGACATCACCTACTCAGCGTCTTCAACGCTGGGTATCAAATGCGCTGGTTAAGGAGTACCGTCAACACGGTACCATCCCAACTCTGTAGGCTGCCCGATAGGCCCTCCAAGTGAACAACTCACACAGGTCGTCCGGACAACGACGACCAGTGATCAAGAGGCAGGCGGTGCTGACTATCGTCTCCAACCGTTCTGGGTCGTTATCCTTGGAACGCAATTTCCATTCTCTCCCTTACTCTGAGGAAGAGAATGAGCAGGTCCCTCTGGGCCTTAATTCAAAAAGACAGGAGTCCTTCCCGAGGGCTCCCATCAACAATCACCGCCAGACTCATGCGGTAGTGCGCCCTCAACATGATGAGGGTACCGACTCCAGGCACTCAGCTCAGGTTCCTCGAACCTGAGTAGGCAAGATGAACCGCCAGAGACGGAATCCGGTTAACAATGGGCAGGTTTTCATCCCTGCCATCTCCGGAGAAGTCCACAAACCTAACTTGGTGGAGAACAACGAACAGGCACACACAACTGTCTGTTTTAATTCCATTGTCCAGTAGACTCATCTGGCAGCATCAAGCCAATCCTGTCTGGCAATTCCGGCAGAGTACTATAGGCAGGAACATACAACTTCTTATACATCATCAATTAGTCAGCAGGCTCGCCTGACTACATATGATGGATCTCGTCAACCGCGTTTGGCGAAGTGTAATCAGCAGGAACATACACCTGCTAGTACTAATCAAGCCTACCAACAGTCTCTCTTGGTAGTGCACAGAGAAGTCAGTCGGAAAGCTCCGATGACAGACAAGAGGCAGACTCAACTTTCTGCCTCCACACATGAGTACTGTCAGGATTCACTGACAAGAAAATGAGGACAGGAGCAGGCACATACACCTACTCCAAGCCCGGAATGGACGTATATCCCCGTTTCGGCAGCTTAAGTCACCAAACACATTTTGTCAATGGTGAAAGAGCAGAAGAAAATTCCTGCTCATATTCTGGATGCTTTCCCGGATATCATAACAGCTTCAACATCATCTTAGGGAAAGACACATAAATCTATCCCTACCAGTGGAGTGACACATCAACGATTCACTCTGGAATAGACACACACATCTATTCCAGTCCAAGAGGGTTATGGGGCATACTCCCCCATATCATACAGACAACCAAGTCAGGAACATACACCTGATTTGAGTGGAGATCATCAGCCTAACCTGATCATCCTTCCTAATCAGGCACATACACCTGCACAGAGTAACCACATTCATCAACAAGTGGTTTCCAAAGCGATTAAGAAGGCATCTAAGAAAAATATCCGCCCAGCACAGTCAGGAGATCAAAGGCCAATCTGTAACAAGGCCTTGCTCGATACTGGAGTTATTGAAGCCCTCAGACATTTATCTGTTGGAATTAAAGATTCTACTCCCTCAGTTCCCAATAACGGGAACATTAATTCTAAAGGCCTTCAACAGACACTTCCTCATGAAGGCTTTCTTCATTAAAATTCGGTCAATCTTGAAGTTTCATCTTCAGATGAGAGCCACAGGAACCCTCTGTGTGGTCAGAAGACCAAGGAGCAAGAGATCTCATCTTTTGCTGTAAACCATTATGGTGGTCCTCCCCATAATGATGAATTTCGTTGTGAAAGTCCTCTCCACAGTAGTGATTCAAATTGCCTGGAAAATACTCCAGTGGACAATGTAGTGCCAATAAAGACCTCTTATCTTGAGGCACTTGAAAATGCGAAACCAGTCATGTCTGATGCTTTATCGCTATAAAGTGAAGTACTTTCTCAATCAGAAGATAGCCCAGGGTGTAGGTCATTCTCCGAACCACCCCTAAGTCATGCATCTTCTAGTTTGATCAATGATCTCTCTACCAATATTGTTGAATCCGATTAAGCAACAAGGAAACACCAACTCTAGTCAAAATAGGTAGAAGAATCTTCATTTAATGATAAAGAGGAAATGCTGAAAATGAGGAAAAAACTGGCAAAAAGTGAGGTACCAGTCATGTTTTGGCCTTTGGCTGACTCCCAGTATGACACTCCAAAGATGTTGACAGAAGATGGAGTCCATGATATTTGTCTCAAAATATGGAAAACTCTTTTTCAATTGAAGAATAAGGTATTATCTTATGATGAATATGAAAATCATCTTAAGATAATAGAAGGGCTACAACTTTTGATTGATTTGGCTTCTCTATCAGTCTCTCGGTATCCGAAGGCTGAAAAGCAACAGAGAACCCTTCAACGTTCATGCCTTGGCGCACTAAGAAAATTGCATCAGTTAATTGCCAATGCTCCATCTGGTGTTCATATTAGAGGATGGGGTGTTCACGGAGCACTACATTTCACAGTGCTTTCCAGTCAGCAAAGCCCGCCGAAAGTGGTCTCATGCAATATTATTACCCATGGCCGGCCACAGTCAATTGGGCTTTGTTCATAATCAAAAGCCTGCTCAAGAACAGGATTCAACTAGTTCCTATAAAAATCAAGCAAATAGAGAACAAGTTGTTGAATTGTTCCTACATCAAGCAGGCGAGAATATTGCACATGCCTCTCGTATGGAGCAAACACGTCATCAAATGACAGAAGTCTCGAAAATCATCCAACGGTCTGTTGAACCAGGTGATAAAAGTGGATACAGGTTAATTCATCTAGCTAATTTCCGAACTAACATTCTCAAGATCAAGAGAGCTTTTATGAAAGTCTCAGACATAGCATGTGAAGAGCCACCCCAGCTTGTCAGACTGGGGACTCCTTTAACCCAACCCTCAAAGTCAACAAATGGGATTCGAGGAGTTGAACGGAAGCAGCAGGAACATCCCCAGTTCTCGAGACTGGGGACTCTTTCAAATCATCAATCCCCTTCTCAAAGAATATCGGTCTTTTCTCAATTGGGGAAGAATCCCCAAGAGGAACGAAGAGACAAATTATCAGGATATTACCTCCAAGTTATAGCTCATCAAGAAGTTCCTAAAAGATTAAATCAACAAAAGGTAATGTCTCATCAAAGACATGAAAGAAGAAAATATCACAGAAATGTTGACAGAAGGGATGTGATGTATGATACATCAATTAATTTCATCAATGCCGTTGCTGCTAATCCACCAAAGGAGACTCACTCAGGGGACTCAGATGAAGAGAATCCTGCTCAAGAAAATGTATGCGCCGATACAAATGAAGAAGGTGTGCGTACACGAAGTCAAAGGATTACTCAGAACCTAGGTAATCTACTTCATTCTCTCCAAAAAGTATCCAACAAAGGGAGGGGAAAGAATCAGGTTACATATCCTTCCTCTGGATAAGGTCAATCGCTCTCATTAGAGCAAAGGTTTGCACAACAGGAGGAAGAAATGAAATAATTAAGAAGGTTGAATGCAGAACTACTTCAGAGTAGTCTTCTTCTTAAGAATGCTGAAGTCCGACAGCCGAAGGAATTTGTTGTAACTACTGAGATAGATCAGGAATATCCTCCTTTATCAGTACACCCTCAGAGGTTTAATCCTACGGGTCAAACGCAACAACGGTTGGTAGTGCTACCATCAGTTGCAACACCAATCACCACGTCTGTCCAAGCTCCATTCATTGCACCTACCCAAGACCAAATTCAACTGGATGTTTCTCAAAAGTTAATAACTACTATTGAGTCATTAACAACTCGGTTAGAAACTATGGAAAGGAAATGGGCACAAGTTCAACTAGAAAAGAAAGTTTACCCTGAATGGGTAGATTCAATTTCTCCTCCATCCAGTTTTGGAAACCTTGTTTTCCCTACTTTCAATGGATCAGGAGACCCTGAACAACATTTGACGCATTACATGTCTTGTTGTGATCCTATGATGGGAACTCCAGAGCCGAAAGAAGCAGTGAAACTCAGATTCTTAGTGTGAACCTTGCAAGGACCAGCTTTTGTCTGGTATACATGCTTTCAATCCCGGTCAATCATCGGATGAGAGGATCTTCGTCAAAAATTCCTTCTTCAGTTCAACTCAACATTTCAAAAAACGACAGTTTTCAATCATACAAACTGCAAGAAAAGGGAGAATGAAAGAGTCTCTGATTTCATTGCTCGCTGGAAGGGATTAACGTATTCCCTGAGTTTAGCACTCCCTCAGGAAGAGCTATTGCCAATCTATGTGGCAAATTTGCGTGACGAATTACGCACGCCATAGATCCCTGTGAAATACACAGGAGGGTTTAGAGACCTTACTTCAATCGCTCAGCAGATTGAAGATTCCCATATACAGGCTAAGGTTAAATCTTGTGTAATTCCATCAGCTTCAGTAAGGAGAATGGGTAAAGCAGAAACTGCTACAGTTATGCCTAAACAAGCGCCTGTACCTATTTCTACTTCAAAACCTTCATCTTCTCGAAGGGCTACACCTACTGAACGCCAATAACAAAGGCCGTTTCATCCAATTGATCAAAGATATCAACGACGAAAACAATTTGAGGATTTGAAGAGTAAAACATACTTCTTCCCAAATGAGCAAGTTCCTGGTTACATCATTTCAGCTCTGGAAAATAATTTTGTTCAATTACCAGTGCCCAAGAAGCCAAACAAGGAAGGGGATGAAGACCGTCCCAATTATTGTCCCTTTCATCAAATGTTAGGGCATCCCATCCAGGAATGTTTTGTCTTCAAAGACCTCCTGCAAAAGATGGTCGACTTGGGACAAGTCAAGTTGAAAGGTTCTTCGACTCAGGTAGCATGTGTTACTGCTACAGTTCCAGAGGAAGAAGGTGAATAGCAGGAAGTCCAAAGCAGAAATGCACAGAAGTATGATGATTGGATGGTCAAAAAGACAATCAATTGGACTCATGACATTTTGAAAACACAATTAAAGAAACCAATTGTGTCTTCTACCATAAATATTGCGGTAAATCCCTCTTAGTCAGAAGGAAAGTCCTCAAAGAAAAAGTTTGATTCAATGAAGAAAAAAGAATCAGAAGAAGATGAGTATGTGTCAAAGTCGAAATTTTCTTTGACTCTGGCAGACTTTATGCCATCTACTTCAAAACAACGGGCACCACCCCATCAAACGGAATAGCCTAAACATGCTAGTCAGGCAGAGTCTTTATTAGACGAAGAGTTAATCGTCGGTTCTGTTAATATGATTCAATTAACATATCTGTATTCCAGTCGTAATTTCAATTTTGATGAGTCTGAATTCCCTGTATCAAATAAGGGAATCCTAGGAAGTTCCAGAGGTTCAGGATACAGGGGAAGACGTGGATCTTTCCGAAGCCACTACTCCAATTCTACCCCTACTAGCACTGTGTATGCAGTAGAAACTCGTGGTAGAGCCCTTCAGCGAGCTCAAAAAGAACAAGCAAGTTCTTCTGCCAATAGTCAACTCAGTCTTGGAACAGTTATTTTGGAAGACCGATTGAAAATTCCATCTTCTTTATCTCAGAAAGTAAATGGATCTAATCGGTCTAATCTTCCAAAACCAAGGATTTTGCCAACTTCTATCCCAATACAAGATGCATCAGCTTCCAAAGCATCTGCTTCCAAGGTACCTGCTAAACCACATATTCCTGTTGGGAAACGCAGAACTTTAGATCAAAAGTATGATATATTGAAACACAGCCCCAGTACCAGCCAAGTTATCAATTTTGGATGCTTTGAATCTGTCAAAAGATCTTTGGGAATCACTCATTGAATCTTTGTCAAGTCCTCAGGAATTTGAAGCTGAAATTGCTGCAGCTGAAGTCTATCGCATAGAGAATAATCCTGCAGAATGCCATGCAGTGATATCTTTTACTGATAAAGATGAAGATGATGTTGTGCATGGGCACATAAAACCTCTGTACTTATCTGGAAAAGTCAATGTTGTAGATATCCGAAGATCTTTCATTGACAATGGTTCATGAGTCAACCTCATGCCCATTCGTACACTTCGTCGATTGGGCCTCACAGAATCTGATTTATCTCCTTCTACTATTATGTTACAAGGATATGATAAAAATGAACAAGAACCATTGGGCGAAGTTACACTCAGAACTCAGTTTGGAGATCTTTCATCCAATTCGGATTTCATGATTGTTGATCAAGACTCAGCTTTCAACGTCTTTCTTGGAAGACCCTGGCTACATCAGCATGCAGCTATCCCTTCATCATACCATCAATGTCTCAAATACTGTTTCAATGGTCAAGTTGGAACATTTTATGGTGTAAGGCCCCGTTCAAGACATGTGAGTCTCAATACATTGAGGTAGAATTTTATCACATGAAGGGAAGAGAAAAATCTACAATGAAGGAAATTACCAAAGTTAATGCTCCATATGGTTTGGAGAAAATTCCAATAAATCCATTTATACATGTGAGTAAAGATTATGTGTTACCTATCAGTCAAATTGACAAAATAGGCCCAAATAAAAATACTCTTATGGAAAGATCCATAATGTCAATTACGGCAGTTGAGCCAGAAAATTTGGGAGAAATTGGTAACATACCAAACAATGATGAAAGCACAAGTAGTGACGTATTCATTTAATCTGCTAAAATCCAATAGGTCTATACTTCGCCAATCAGGACAGAAGAAGTTATAACAACATCGGAGGTGAATAATGATGTCAATTCTCAATCCACCATCTCCTCTTTATTTCCCAAAGAAGGCCCTTTATCATCAATAGGGTCGGAAATAGAAGCTTCTTCTTCAAAATGTGCAAATTTTGACATCTCTTCTGATCATGAAAATTTCGTTTTGTCATCTAATATGAAAGTAGAAATGGAAGAAATATAACATGATGAAGAGGAAGAGGAAGATCTTAGAGATGCTCCTCCAGCATTTGAAGAGGGTATCTCTACCACTGTGGATGAACTCAGAGAAATAAATCTGGGTACAGAGAAAGATCCACGCCCCACATTAATTAGTGCGGCCATGACCCTTGAAGATCAGGAGATTTATATTTATTTTCTAAAGCAAAATAAAGATATTTTCGCTTGGAATTATACAGAAATTCCTGGGCTTGATCCTGATATTGCTACTCATCATTTGGGTTTACCAAAAGAACATCGAGGATTTAAGCAAGCCGCGAGAAGAAGACACCCAACTTATGCTTCTAAAATTGAAGCTAAAGTGGATAAGCTGATGAAAGATAACTTCATCAGAGAAGTTCAATATCCCAAGTGGTTGGCTAATATTGTCCCTGTAAATAAGAAGAACAGACAAATTAGGGTTTTCATCGATTTCAAAGATCTTAATCGGTATTGTCCTAAAGATGATTTCCCAGTTCCGATTATAGAACTCTTAATTGATGCGACAGTTGGCTATGAAGTACTTTCCTTCATGGATGGATATTCCGGATATAATCAGATCCGAATGGCCCCATAAGATAAGGAATCTACATCCTTCAGAGCTCCTCAAGGTGTGTTTTGTTACCGAGTGATGCCCTTCAGTTTAAAGAATGCGGGTGCAACATATCAACGCGCCATGCATCGTATATTCAAACCTTCCTTAGGGAAGTATGTTGAATGCTATATAGATGATTTGGTGGTTAAATCCAAACAACCTTCTAATTACTTGGCTGATTTGGAAGTCATATTCCACAAGCTTCGACAACATAATTTGAAGATGAACCCCTTAAAATGTGCTTTTGGGGTAACCTCAGGAAAATTCCTCGGCTTTGTTGTACGCCATTGTGGTATTGAAGTCGATCCTGAGAAGACCAAATCAATCCTTGGTATGTCACCTCCTCAGAATTTGAAATAATTAAGAGGAATTCATGGACACACAGCCTATATTCGGCATTTCATCGCCTATTTGGCAGGCAGAAGTTTACCCTTTACCAAATTATTGAAAAAAGGAGTCACTTACCAGTGGACTGAAGAATGTCAAGAAGCGTTTGATGTTCTCAAGAAATACCTCTTGGGTCCACTAGTACTCATGCCACCTGTTGAAGGTAGACCGCTTATCCTCTACGTGACAGCACTAGAGCGATCATTGGGTGCCTTTCTCGCTCAAAAGAATGATGCTGGGAATGAAAATAGCCTCTACTATCTCAGTAGAACTATGCTTGAAGCAGAAAACCGGTATTCAAGTATTGAGAAGTGCTGCCTGGCATTAATCTTTGCAGTTTAGAAACTGAGACACTACCTACAACATCATGAGGTCCAATTGGTATCTCGCAATAATCCGCTCAAATTCATCCTTAGTCATCAAATGCTTACAGGACGTCTAGAAAAGTGGGCAGTTATTTTGCAGCAGTTCGACATTCAGTATATATCTCAAAAGGAAATAAAGGGACAAGCTCTGGCTGATTTCCTGGCTGAACATCCTTCAGTAGAAGACACGTCTTCAGATATTGAACAACCTGATGAGGAAGTTTTTTCTATTCAAGAGTGTCCTCAAACATGGGAAATGTATTTTGATGGTGCTTCCAGAAGTCCAACAGGGAAGAAATTGGAAAATCCTAAATTCAACAAAGTTGGTTTAGGAATTGTACTCATTTCTCCAGATAAGGCACTGTTACCTTATTCCTTTTTATTGTGGGAAGGTGGTACCAATAATGAAGCTGAATACCAAGATCTTATCACAGACTTGGTGTTAGCGCTTCAAGCACAAGTGAATCACTTAAAGGTAAAAGGTGATTCAGACTTGGTAATCAAACAAGTCTGTGGGGATTATGCCATCAGAAAAGAAGAGTTAATCACTTTGTATGATTACGTCAGAAAGTTAATGGCGGAATTCCCTTCAGAACCGACATTTTCTTATGTCCCAAGATCACAAAATGCTCAAGCTGATGCACTGGATAATATAGCCACAGCTCTAGCAGATCCAAATCGGGACGAGACAACCATCAGTATTGCCCATCGTCGTGCAATTTCACCTTATGTTCAAGCCAGAATAGGGGAAATTAATGAAATTAGTCCCATTCCTGAACCGTATGGTCATACTACAGGATGAATGTCACCTATCAGGGATTACCTTCAAAATGGAACACTTCCACCTGATAGAGATGAGAAAGAACAAATCCGGCGACATGTGGTCAATTTTACTCTTTATGATGGCCCAAACGACCTAGAGAAAATTCTCTACAAACGTGGTTTTGAAGGAGTTCTCTTCAGATGCATTGATGGTGAAGAGACAATGGCTGTCATGAAAGAAGTACGTGCAAGAGTATATGGTGCCCACCAGTGAGGACATAGATTGTCTGATCAAATTCGAAGGCTTGGATACTTTTGGCCATCAATGATACAAGATTGTGTTGACATCACAAAGAAATGTCATTCATGTCAAGTACATGCCAACTTCATTCATCAACCTCCAGAGTTGCTTCATACAACTAATTACTCATAGCCATTTGCCACATGGGGAATGGATGTGGTGGGACCTTACCCTTCAGCTACGGCCAAGCAGTTTAAGTACATTCTTACTACTACTGATTTCTTTTCCAAATGGGCAGAGGTAGTACCTCTCAAAGAAGTCAGTTCTAAATGCATTGTTAGCTTCATCAAGTCTAACATCATTACTAGATTTGGTGTCCCTCATACCATATTGACAGAAAAAGGAACCAACTTTTGTTCTTCTAAGGTGAAGAAATTGTATCAAGAATATAACATTAAATCCAACCATTCATCTCAGTATCATGCGGCAGCCAATGGCCAAATAGAAGCCTTTAACAAGACTCTTTCAAATATACTGCAAAAGATGGTGGATAAAGATAAGAGGTCATGGCCTGATAAAATTTTTCATGCTTTATGGGCTTATCGAACTACCACCCGCAATGCAATGCGGTCAAATCCATATTCGTTGGTAAATGGAACAAAAGCAGTCTTGCCAATTGAAGTTCAATTTCCCTCACTCAGAGTAGCCATTTGTGATCAGTTATCTATAGATGAGCAATCCCAAAAGCGATTGAATGAATTGGAACGGTTAGATGAGAGAAGATTGTGCACTTTGCACCACTTGGAAATCTATCAGAATCGAATAGCACGAGCTTTTAACAAAAAAGTTCATCTTCATTTATTCATTTAGGGAGAATTGGTATTAGTTCTCAGAACTCCAATGATACCAGGAAAGAAACCACGCAAGCTTGAGCCAAAATGGGAAGGACCTTATTCAATATATAGGGTCTACTCCAATGGAGCTTATTCATTAATCTCGATGGATGGAGAACTCATTACTACTCCAACTAATGCCAGATTTTTGAAGAAATATTTTGTATAAAATACAAAATATTCACAAGATGTCCCCGCAACATGACACTAAACTCTGCGGAACCAGTTCGTCCTTGCTATATGATGTTAAACTATACAGCATAGGTCCAGTATGACCTTAAACTTAAACTTCGTCCTACACGACGTTAAACTGTGAAAAAGTTCCCTAAATGGTCCAGTATGACCTTAAACTGCATCATCAACGGTCCATGCATATGACCCTAAACTATTTTGCAAGTCCCTTATGTCCAGCAAGACGTTAAACTGTGACGTCCTAACTACATGACGCTAAACTGTATAAAAGTCCTGTACTTATGGAAAGATGTTAAACTATATAATCATCAAAGGTCCTGTATGACCTTATACTACACCACCATCCAGCATGACATTAAACTGCACCATCCACGGTCCATGCATATGACCTTAAACTATTCGCGCTTTCGTCCAACATGACGTTAAACTGTGGAAAAAATCCCCAATGCATCCAACATGACGTTAAAATGGTGCACTCTTTTGTCCTCACTGGATGACATTAAACTACACAGTTCCCCCCTTTCGTCCAACATGACGTTAAACTCTGTTGTTCCCATCGCCCTAAATACACGACGCTAAACTATACAGAAAGTTCATAATACGTCCTACATGACATTAAACTGTATTTTGTCCCTGCTACATGACACTAAACTGCGCAGAAACAATAGTCCTAACTGCCAGACTTTAAACTGCATAGTCCCTTTATATGTCCTACAGGACATTAAACTATGCATTGTTAAGGTTGTTGTTACCTCTTGTTTCTCACACCGAGCATGACTCACGTGAGCTTAGAGAAAACCTCAACCATAACACTCTCTTTGGGCCGCTAACCATGTATACATCCCAACAACATTTTTTTATTTATTTAGATCATTGTCCCCAAGAACAACTTGATCATTAATTCATTCTTTAATTGAACTACACGGACTTTGATCCTTGCCCTCCAGGCTGGGTAAGTAGGCAACCTCCCAGGGTTCAAGCCCAAAAACAATCTCTTCACATCGGTTCACCACCATCTCATATGATGTTGATTCGTGAAACTGCCCCTAGAATCAATATCTTTATATTGATTCACTTTTGTCCTTGTTATATGACGTTACGGTACAACAATAAACTAAAAAACTCTTTGGTTTCCTCATTTGAGAGAGAACTATTATTGACTTTGATTTTTCAATCATGTTTCATTTCAAAAGACTACGTGCATACATGGTAATACCTAAACTTTTTATCTCAGGTTAAACCATCATTGCACTAAAGTCCCCTTTCACCCTTCAGATGTACGAACCAAATTTGTACAAAGGGTAGTTCTAGAACTACATGGGCTTGATTCCCATCCTTATGGGATACGTAGGAACGTTTGAGTATCCCTCGAATCCAGCCCCAAGTCTTTTGGGCCTAACCCCAAATTTCACTTTCAGTCCCTTGGCTGAAAAGTCATCATGAAAACACAAACTGTGTATTCATTATTATGGTCCGAAATCTATGACCCTAAACTAAGATCTCTAATACTTTCATCCTGCACGACGTTAAACTGCATTTCAAGAACTACGTATGGCTTGATTCCCATTCTTATGAGATACGTAGTGAAGTCCAAAATTTCACTTCAGGACCCAGCTACAACATGATTATGGTTATCATTGACCTATGTATCTCTATATACATTGGACAATACCCATCTTTATGTGTTATAATCCTAACCTTAAATATTTTCAGATCTTCATAACCCTTTTCATGACTTTTAGTCACAAAAATGTCAAACTTCTGAGAATTCTTTTTCCTAACTATGCAGTACGTTCCCATAGGTGGCCTTGCATAAACAGTCCATATAACAGACTTGTCAGCCGAAAGATACTATTTATTTGACTATGCAGCCAATTCCCTTAGGTGGCCCTTCATAATTCAACCCCCTAACGGGTTTTTTGGATAATGGTAACTTCATTCTTGGGAAGAATGCCTCTGTTGTCCTTATTTGTCTTAAATGACGGTATATAGGGATCTGAAAAAAAAATATAACCATCCTTAACATATTTGTCCCATGTCCTTTTTCGTGATCTGAAAGTATTCAAGTCTATGGTTTATACTCTCCATATTCTCTTTCCCTACGTTTGGGTCAGACCTTCGTAGGAGTGATATTTATTCAATTCTTCGATATTCTTGTTCGGAAATATCTTCTCCATATTCAAGTACCTCTTTCCATACAACAAACTCTATACTTTAGAAAATTTGAATCTTCATAAACTTTCACTGGCTTTTAGCACTAGGAAAGTAAATTTCTGAGAGTTCTTTGTGCCTAGCTATGCAGGACGTGCCCATAGGTGGCCTTGCATAAACAGTCTACATAACAGACTTGTTAGCCAAAAGATAATATTTTATTTAACTATGCAGCCAATGCCCTAAGGTGGCCCTACATAAATCAACCCCAAACGGGTTTGTTAAATAATGGTAACTTCATTCTTGGAAACTACTTCATCTAATGCCTTTTAGCTCTTTTTTATATCATTCCTCAGATTCAAAAATTCTTAAGTCATATCTTACATATTCATCCCTCATACTTGAGTATGGTAATATGTTTTCAGATAAATTGTCAAGGAATTGAATCAATTTTAATCCATTTTGGTCAAAGCTATTTCGAACTTAAACATTAGTCCCTTTATGTCCGACATGCATGACTTTAAACTGCCCACAAAAGACAAAGGAACTCTGAACAAAAGTCAAGTTCCAGCTCAATAAATATACATTTTTGTATGATTTAGGTAATACTGAGCAATTAAAAGGTTCAATGTTTGTAGGGTTATTTGTAATAATCCTAGTAAAAATCAAACTATGCTTACTAAGCCCATTGGCTTAAGAAAATTTAAAGCAGGTAGTGAGAGAATGAAGGTACAAATAAGTGAAAGTGAAAGTGCTTTTCATTGATGCATAAGAGTTAGAAGGACATCCATAGACTGGAGTCTCTTCTCTTTTTCAAAAATTACAAGAGGCTTTCAACATAACACTTCATTTGATTTACGGCATCCCGAGCTCCATCAGCAACCACCTGGAATTCATTAATTCAACTGGATACAATAAGAGATGCAGTGATACCAGCTCTTCTTGGAACAATTGTAAAAGGATGTTCTTGAGTGCGGTTTGATAAAATTTTCTGCTGATCAAACAGTGACTCTGTTTCTGTCCAAGAGGCTTGGAAGATGGATACATGGATTTGAGAATAGATCATTGGATGTAAAGAGCCATTTGGAGAGAGTAATCTTTTGAGATATTGCTCTAATACCATATTTGTCTTCTCTCCACCAACCATTAGTGGAAAACATTTCAGCCCATGGGTTTTCCATTTTCATATCTGTAAGGAAATGACATGGAGGAAGAATTTGAAAGCTCACACCATTGTTGTTGCTCTTAATGCACAGCATAACCGAAATGAAGGAGTAGTAGCGCAACTTCATTTCAGGTGTATAGTTCTTTGCATCTAGAACATTGACTCCTTGCAGGTGACCATGACCATATAGAGGAAAGTAGATGCTCTGTGGGAAATTAAGATGATATTTCTTCAAGTGCTTAGCCAAATCTGAGAGAGTGATGTTTCAGATATCATAGTAATCATGGGCAATGATGTTCATCATGTCATCAATCTGCTTGCTAGCCAGTTCATCAGATGTTTTAATTCCATTAGTAGCCATTGAATCTGCCCAAAAGTTGAATAAATTAAACCCTTAAATGGGTTTATTTTTCATAAAATTTGTGAAAGATTTCGAAAAATGGCTAAGGAATTAAGGCGCCCAAGTCTAATAAATGGCGCGCAAGTATTCGTGTGCCGCGCTAGTTTTTGACGTGCAAGTACAAACCGCGCATGTACAAATGCCTTTACAGTAGCGCGACATCAAGGAAAACACTGAAAAACAGAACAACCTGCACAGTTAAGGTGACCTGCGCGGCGAGAGCTCGAAGGTATGAAGTCCAGAAATCTGGATGCTTGTACGGAAGTGAGTCCCTCTATTTATAGCCGCGGCCGGGACCCAGCGCGCCGGATCCTGCACGGACGAGGGCCGTATCCATGCGCGATGCGCACTTGCGCGCCGCCCTCTGTGCCCTGAAGACTTGCGCACCCCCTTTTCCTTTGGATGTCTGTGATTTCCTCAGAGTCAAATCCTCATTTCTTTCAGATCCAACTCTGAGGGGGGACTTTTTTTGACGTTCCTTTCGTCACAAAATCTAAAAATCAGAAAAGGGGAATATATGAGCACAAAGTGATTAAAACTTTGAAGAAATCATCAAAAATCGACAAAGGGATGAACAAGGAAAACTTTGCCCATATGCCACGCAAGTTCCCTCATGGTCGCACAAGTGGACTTGCGCGACACATCTTGGCACACAAGTGACTTGTGTGACCTAATTGATAACCGCCTGGTAACCGCCCAGGTTCTTCTCCTGCCTATAAATAGACCCTGTGGGCCCCCCATTCGAGATGTTTTTTTTCAGAAACTCGGATTGAAGATCCCAACGCCCAAGTCTCCTCTCAAAGCTTCCGGAACAATTCTAAGGTAATTTCTTACCTAGAACGGAATATCTAAAGAGAGGGAGGAAGGCCTGAGTGTTGAAACTCATCAACACTTGCGCGCCTGAGTGGCCAGCCCTTAAGGGAAGTGGTCACACTTGCGCGCCGCCTTATTCCTTAGATAGAACTTGCGCGTCCCTTTTTTGGAAGAACCTCAAGAGGATTCTAAAGGCTTTAATAAAGAGTTGCTCAAGTATTTTAAATGGTGGTTGACCATCACGCAAGTAAATCATGTGTCGCACATGTATACCTGCGCGACCAATACTTGCGCGCCACCGCAATACTTGCGCGCCTTCCAAGACTTGCACGCCCCTTCCTTTTTGGGTGCCTTTCTTGCCCATTTCACCCCTCTTAAGCCATTACACCTTTCCTTTTCAAGATTCAGTCTTCAAGACACTCTTCAAATCCATTTATGGCATGATTTCTTGATTTTACTTCCTTATCTGAAAGGAATTATGTGGAATATCTCTCAAAACCTAGTGATTTAAATATCTTTATGTCACTAAATATGGAGATTTCATTCATTCTACCTCATCCTTTAAGATGAGAGAATCCTTAACCTGGGTCTCCTTTTCAGGAATAATCCCCAGTCATAAGTCCTCTAATATGGGCATCCTCTTTAGGAGTAATCCTCAAGTCCCTTAAATGTTTGGGCATCCTTCTTAGGAGTAAGCCCCATATCCTCTAATTTGGGCTTCATTTTCAGGAGTAAGCCCATGTCTCAAATATGGGCATCCTCTTCAGGAGTAAGCCCCAAACCTTAATCCTTAACCTGGGCTTCCTTTTCATAAATAAGTCCCAGTCATAAATCCCTTAACCTGGGCCTCATTTTCAAGAGTAAGTCCCAATCATAATCTTGGGCTTCCTTTTCAGGAGTAAGCCGCAAGTCCCTTAAATTCTCTTTAACCAGTCCTAATTTACATTTGATCTGGTATTCCTTCTCAGGAGTAAAACCCAGTTATCAATCCTCTCCTAATTTGGGTTTCCTTTTCAGGAATAAGTCCCAAGTTAGAGTATTCAAATCTCCATGAAGTACATATACCTTTATGGACCCTGGTCCTGGATTTTCTCCCTAAAGTAAATCCTAACCTTCATTTATCTGGGCAGTCATATATACATAAGCCCCAAACCATTTCTTATGATTGCATATTTCATGGCCCAATTGTCTAATTTTTACCAATACCTCTTGCTTATCACACTGAGCAAATCTCACATGAGCTTAGAGTGTAAAAGTAATTGTGACATCCTTCTTTGAGCCATCAATCATAAACATCATACTCCTTTACTCGAACTACGTGGGTTCTGATTCCTTTTCCAAAACAAAGGATACGTAGGTAGCCCATCTATGGGTTCGATCCCAACTCTGACATAATTCATGTCCTTCTGAATGACAATAAACTTCAAGTGCCCCACTGAGTGGCTTTAAAACCAGCCTAGTCATCATAATGACCAAGAGACTTTTATATAAATGATTTGAAGGATACCATTGACCATGAATCTCTAAATAAATATAGATCATTATCTATTGATGAAGAACCTCAAATACATATAAAAGAATCTTTAAATTTCTTACATATTTAATCATTGATTGTCAAAACTGAAGGAAATCTCATTTTATACTTGGTAATGTAATAAGGATTCATGAACATAACTTAAATCTATAAAGAGAGTCCCAGAATAGACAATAATTCCCCTCAAAAAGGTGTGATGAGTCTGACCTCCCATCCTCTCGACCAATGCAAATTCCTAAGCCTCATCAGTCCACAAGCTAATGAGCACCTACCTTTGGAAAGTAGGTCCAAATGGATATGGAATCATTGTATGTTTCTGATTCTACGAACAAACCCGCTAGAAACCGATCGGAACGTTTGAATCTCCCATCCAGGAGGTCATCCCCGAATTCCGAGGGAAACACCGGTGTTGTGGTCAAAGATAATTGACATAATTGTACAATGGAATCATGGGTAATGTATATCCAATAATTTAGAGGGTCACAATATAAAATGCTTATGGAAATTATTATTATTACACCAAACATTGGAATAATGTGTTGGAATCATACAAAACTAATTGATTTGTGATGAATCAATGTGTTTTTAAGTATCTTTTATATTGTGCCTCTCTTGGGATTTGTGTCTTTGTGAAAATGCCTAAGTGGATTTTTTAAAATGGTTCAAGTGTTTTGAAATGTCTCTTAGAGGGTTTAAACTCATTTTAAAGGATTAATATTGTTGGGTCATGAATTTTCCTTGAATGATTAAAAATAAAATAATTATGGAAATAAAAAAGAGTGTTTAGAACTGGTAGATTTATATTAATAGTGGTGTGTTATTTTAAATATTAATTTGTGTAAATGGATTTTTTTTAAATGTGATTTCAAGTTTAATTTTTAAATAAAATCAAAGGACATTCGAATTGTATTTTTTCCATTATATTTTATGTTTCTATTTTTATAGAATTTGGAAAACCATTACATCATATCCATATTTTGGGTATTTATTTTTTTAAATACTAATATCACTGAATAAAATAGTATTAATATGAATAAATAATGGATGGATACCAATCGTTTGATAAAAGAGTACAAAGATTGAGTGAAAGAGTTTACCAAGTTTGCCAAATATCATCTATATAACCCTTATCAAATCCTTTTTCTGTGTTTACACTATTTTTATTCACAAAATGTTAGTCGAGAGGAGTTGGAAGAACACATGATCTATCAGAAAATAGATCTATGTTATAAATGTTTGAATAAACCCAGGTAAAACCAATTGCAGATAGTGGCTAGGATGCAAGTTTTTTTTATGGGTCATATCATATGATTGCAAGTGTGGATAATGAAGAAGATTTTATTGAGGATGTGATTAAATATGTGAATGATGATGAAGATCATATTTAAAAAATGATAAGGACAGTTTAAGATAAACTTTGAGATTTTAAAAAAATGTTGGAGCAGTTAAAGAGTTGTGCAAAGAAACCTTTCTATGGTGTTTGTACCAAATATCCAGTATTTTTAGACATACTAAAGCTGTTTAATTTGAATGATGGAAAGGAATGGAGTGCTGAAAATTATACTTAATTACTTATTCTTTTTAATGACATGATCCCAAGAATTAAATGAGTTCCTGAACCAAACTTGTGATGACAAAATAATAGTATGATTTATGCATAGGATCTCTGAAATAATATACTCCTGCTTGAATGACTCTATAAAATTTCTCAATGACCAAAAATCTCTTAGAAAATACCCAAAGTGTGGTGATTCTTAAAACAAGAATAATGAATCTGGTCCTACAAATTTTGTATGGTACTTTCCAATCATTCCATGGTTTAGGCGCCTATATGGAAGTGAGGAGACTGGATGGAAATTGACATGGCATGTAGAGAGAAGAAATAAAGATGGAAAACTACAACACCTGGTATACTCTCTTCAGTGGAAGAGACTAAATCATAAGCATCCTGATTTTAGAAACAAGCTGAGAAACCTTAATCTTGCTTTATCTATAGACGGAGTTCATTCTTTTAGTTTTCAAAGTAGCACTCATAGTACATGGCCGGATTTTGTGGTAAATTATAACATTCCACCATGGTTATGCAAGAAACAAAAGCACATCATGCTATCTATTCTTGTATCAGGACCAAAACATCCTTGTAATGATATTGATTTTTATTTGTCTCCATTGATCGAGGATTTGAAATTGTTGTGTGATTAATGTGTTACATTTTATGATGATTACAGAAAAGAAGATTTCATGTTGAGAGCCTTGTTGTATGGGATAATAAATTACTTTCTTACTTATGGAAGTTTTTCATGATATATAATTAGAGGAACACATAGGTGTCCTATCTGAGAACAAGTTACAAATTAAAGTATATTTAAATATTAATCAAAAACTATATTTCAAGGACATCATAGATTTCTACCCCGATGAAATAGGTACCGATCATTTATGACATCATTTTATGGAAGTTTAGAATAATATACAACTCCATCTCCATTAATAGGTGATCAACTATTTAAGAAACTAAAATATCTAGAAACTACTTTTGGTAAACCATTTTTGAGAAACCTTACAAAAACCAGTTGGAAGAAGAGCCCTATTTCTTTAATTACCTTACTAGAATTTTCTATACATCATGAACTTTCTTGATGTTATGAATGTTGAAAAAAATGTATGTGATAGTGTCATAAGCACATTTCTAAATGCACCCATAAAAAAGGATTGAATTAAGGGTAGGTTGGACATGGTTGACTTGGGAATATAAGAAGAGTTGGTACCAATGAAGAGTAAAAAGAAACTTTTCTTCCTCCAGCTGCTCACACTCTTTCAAGGTACGAGAGATATCAGTCTTACAACTTATTGAATGACATAAATTTTTTGTATGTTTACTCATCGATTATCAATAACATCATATTAATGATCAATTTCAATTAAAAGGGTTCAAAATCATATGAATACCACGTTTTGATGTGAGATATAACTTTTATATCTTCTAGTTTCATTTTTTTTCATGAATTTCCATTATACATTAACAAATCTTTGTTTCATATTCAATGCTATATGTAGCAAAGTTATAGACCTGGTGAAAATATCGAGTATGGAAAGAGAAATTTTTGCCATATTATATCAATTGGAAATGCTCTTCCTACCGACATTCATTGATATGATGGCTCATTTGACGATTCACTTTTTCATTGAGATTTGAATTTGTGGTGTTTTTCACTATAGATAGATGTACCCCATTGAATTATATATGATTATTTTGAAAGGGTATGTCAAAAATAAAATTTGGCCAGTGGGTTGTACTGTAGAGTGATATATTGTTGAGGAAGCTATTGAATTCTATTCCAAATACATGTCCCGTGTGGAAATCATTGGTCTACCGACATCTCATCAATATGGGAGGATTGTGGGTGAAGGGAGTTTTATAATAGATGTTGTCATAATCAATATTAGAGGTCTAGAATAGAACCACATTTACATTTTGAAAAACATTTTGGAGGTTGACCCATATGTCGAAACCGACAAAGAAATTATTAGGAATTTCAATCTATCAAGGGAATAAAAGTGAATATCAAATTCACATAATTGATAGTATTTAGGATGGTTTTAGGAATATATATTTAAGGAGTCTGATGAAAATATGGACTCAATTTCATAATGACTTTGATGGCTATCTAGAGGACCAATTGTGTATGCATTATCTTATAATGCTTATATATATGACAGTTATACATTCTATACAAATGAAAAAGATAAAGAAAATACCATAAAGAATAGTGTAGTTACA
Organism: Viscum album; assembly: GCA_963277665.1. Classification (NCBI taxonomy): domain Eukaryota; kingdom Viridiplantae; phylum Streptophyta; class Magnoliopsida; order Santalales; family Viscaceae; genus Viscum; species Viscum album. The sequence continues at coordinate 1,409,685,934 of OY728135.1, forward strand.
CTTGTGGCTGAAGCGCTTCATGTTTTTGGTGCTAAGGATAAAAATCCAATTTATTGGAATATGTCATACTTGGGCATCATCAAACAAATATTGGAGTTGGATTATACTAAATTCAAAGTGTTTATTTTCTAATGAAAGTGGTTTGATGACAGGATTGTTGTTAAAATAGATGATTTGGGAATCAAGAAAGTTGATTTTTGCACATAAAGGTATAAAATTGAATCATATGAAATATATGTATTTTATGTTCTAGATCTTTCAAACTGAAATGGGTCAATTGTTCTATTATCGACCAAAACCACAGATGGTTCAGATGAAAATTCAATGAAAGATGACACTTTGATTTGGATGTTGTAATCATTTTTCAGTGGTCCTAATGTAGAAGTAATTTCTTATGTCATGGGATACCAAAATAATGGGATTTAAATAGTTTATAGAGGTGTCAAATCCCTCAATCGTTTAAAAATATGATTTCAATAATCATGTTATATTGTTTTTTTAATATACAAAGTGTTACCTTATGTTATTATTTGTTTGATTCAAAATTTTATGTAATCTAAATTTAATCATAATCCACTTCTGTAGATAATTAATTCTTCACATGATGATGCCCCCAATCACAAGGTGCAATAGTTCTCTCAACCCACTACTTCTCGCAGTTCTAAGGAACAACATGTCTCTCAACTAGCTACAACTAGCAGTGTAGAGGAATTGTGGGTATCTCAACCTGTTGTTTCTTGTAGTGTGGAAGACCAATAGGTTTATCAACAAGATGATGCTTCTCCTAGTGCAGAGGTAAAACCACCATCTTCACATCCTGATGTTAGCACTCTATAAGAACATATTGATGATGTTGAAACTGGGGAAATGGTAGGCAATGAAACACTAGAGGCATAAGCAAAATGAGAGCTTCATTGTTTGACAATGTTATAAATAATACTTAAGGTAAAATCCAACGACATCAAATATGAAATCGTATTGAATAAGTGGGTCCATCATGCTAACCCCAATAACGCCATGTTTAGTAGTTACATTAGAACCGTCAATCGACAACACATTCCAATTGATGTATTATCGTGGCACCATGTTGTCATAGGGATTAAGACACTAATATTGGGAGATATTAAGGTAAAATTATGATATCATTTCACTAATTTACTAAAAAAATAAAATAATGAAACATCGACTTACTCTTCATCATCCCTTATAGCATGTATTTATAGTAGGTGAATTACATAAGTACATTGTATTAAGGGTTTATGGAAGTATTCATAGAGGATTTAACATAATTTTAACAAGATATTATCTTAATGTTGATGAAGAGAAGATAAACCTGCACCCACCTCCCCTTTATGCACACCTGAAAACCTAAGGAGTGTGGGATGCATTTACTTTTCGTCGTGTGGAGCAGTCTTTTGAGTTACATTGTGTTTTGTAATACGATGATTAACGATACGTGTATTCATCACTTTTATTGATAGTTTTTTATTGATGAAATAACAACTAACTATAGAATATAAGTAATGAGAAGAAAAACCAGTGTACCCATACCGTAAGGCAATGATGGGGTACACATCACTTGAAAAAAATTGTACGTATTTGAAATATACCATAATAATTTGATATGAGATAAAACAACACCATAATAATGTTCCTATATTTATATGAAGATTTATGAGTCCAAATCCAATGTCACTTCTATCACACACCGTGTTCTATGGATGGAGGCACATGTAAATAATTATGGGATAATAATAGATGAAAACACACAAAAGTATGGGAATAATGTGTATGTTTGACCTAACAATTTTTTTTCCCTTTTAATAAATATTACATAATAATTATTTCTTATTTTATTATATTTTCTATTTGATATAGCACAAGAATTAGAAACATCCAAATTGGACGTAGACATACTTTTGGTGGCCTTGACCAAGCTAGAAAAGTATGGCTGCATCAGAGGTACGGGTTTTGGGGTGAAACCCCAAAAATTTTATGAGAAAAACAAACAAGAGTAGGATCAAAGTGAAGAAATAAAAATGATGACAGAAAGGGTAGAAATCCTTGAAAACAAATACCATAGAAGAGAGAGATCATATCAAATTTTATGGTGGGGGAATAGAAGATGAAACTTAAGAACAACCAATGTGTGAAGATTCCACCCACCTCCCACTATCTTTGAGACCATCCATTCCCCTCAAAAACCTACCTTAACTAAGTTAATCAAAGTTATAATAATTATTTATGTGAATTATAAATCAGATTTTCATTGATACCTTTCTTGTAATTATTTTTTATATGGTTAAATTGAATGTGATTTATATCTATCAACATCCACTCATCACCTTATAGAGAGGGATATAACGTTCAGTATCCAGAACACCATGCTACATAGTAGAGATCCTCTGACAGGTCTTGTAAAAGTTTTAATTAATGTAACACATGATCTGAGTGCTACGCTACCTATTCCAATTTATGATGAAGATATTCATAAAGTCTAAAAATCTCTCGAAACGTTCATCACATGGATTTTACAACTTTTAAAAAACCTTTCCACCAGGTGGTAGTCATTTCCAATTTATCTTTCATGATAGACATTTAATATTTAATGAAAAAGGTTTGAACTGGTGATTGTTTTTGTTGATAGACATGGGAAAGGGGTTGAAAAGAAAGAATGTATCAAACCCATCTCAAGGATCTACCAAATTACTTAAACGATCTTCCAAAATCACCTTAAACTAACCCATTCTATATCCGAATTTATTTTCATTACATGCTCATGTGATTATGATGTTGAAAGACGGTGGTACTCACAAATTTTTTTAAGAAAATATGTACAGATAGGAAGATCCATATTTCATTAGTGTTGATAATGTAAGTGAAATCCTAGAGTATTATTGGATAGGTGGCTCAGTTGTAAATTTATACATGAGGTATGTTTTCATGATTTGATTTTCCAAAAGCTTATATACTGTGATAGTTATGAAAAATTACATTTCATATTTTTCACATTAATATTTATAAGGAATTGAAGGAATTTCTACATAAACAAAAATTTGGACTCGTTATTCCTCATGTCTTCTCTACATAACTAACAAATATAGAATATAATAAGGTGATTGAAAAAGTGGTAGGGATATTCAAATCATTTACCAGTAAAATTATGGATGTTGTATTCTTATTAATACTAAATATGTAGGGGTAAAACTCTACAATTTAATCATATAAAATATATTTTAGTTTTATTGATTATTTATTTTTTTGTGTTCTTAGGCATCATTGGATGATCATTACGATAAATTTAAATACTCCAAAAAATTATATTCTAGATTCAACACATGGAAATCCACATAAAAACACAATATGATGGTGTTTTTAAATATGTAATACAATACACCAATCATTTTGAAACCAAACATCATGTTATATAATTTATATTATCTTTTAATGGGGATTCTGATATGATAGGGTGATGTGTGTATTTTGTCTACATCATGGAATGATGCTAGGGGAAAAGGAAAATAAACATAACAAATACTAAGAATGGATAAATATCATGGTATATATAATAATATTTCACTATCCAAACACATATTAATAAATTATATTTATTTTTCTCAATGTTTTTACAGTTTCTGAAACAAAAAATAGAAAATATTATGGTTATTATGTTTGTAAATTTATGAAGGAGATCATATTTCATCAGCAAACTAGACTCCCTAAAGAGGTATTTTTTATGATAATAACTCTTTGCATTAAAATATTTATTTATAGTTTATGTATTTATATTTTTTAATTACTACCATGATTGTCAAAAATAGTCATATTCAAAAGATTAAATAGATTAGTTTAGAAATGAATGGGCAACAAAACTAATGGAAGAATTTACAAAATTTGAAAGAATATGTTACTTGTATGACTCGAAGTGTCTATTTTTATTTTAAATTGATAGTATTTTTAGTAAAAAACAAGTGACATACTAAAAACTAAGAAAATTAATTAGGATTGATTTAATAATTTATAAAAATGATCCATATTTCATTTGGGATGTGTATGAATCAAACGCACCTAAATCTGATGCATGGTGGGAACACTATGACTTTAAGTGTATATTTTTATATTAAATTAATAGTATATTTAACAAAAAGAACAAGTGACATAGTAAAAACTGAGAAAATTCATTTTAATTGTTTTGATACTTTAAGACAATGATTCATTGGTCAATTGTGATGATTAGGAATTGTCCACACCTAAATCCAACAATCATTTTGACTGATATGACAAAAAGTGTCCAGTATCAGTTTAAAATTGCCTTTTTTTCTCAAAATAGGTCACTCACTGAAAACCAAGAAAACTGTCTCTAATTAAATTCCTAATTTATGAAAATTAATCATATGTTATTTCTGAAGGGTTTGAAGTAGTATCATGTCAAACTAACACACGATGAGACCTGTAAGAGTGAAAATGTTTGTTTCTTATTTGAGATGATATTTTAGTAAAAAAAACAAAATCTACATACCAAAAATTGAGTAATTCACAAAGATTATTTTGATACATTATGAAAACAATCTATAAGTCATTTTTGATGTGTAGGAATCAAAAACACCTCAATCTGATGTATGGTGAAACTGGTATGACTCATAGTGTGTCTTTTTATTTTAAATTGAAAATAAGTTTAGAAAAAAATCATAAATCACATATTGAAAACCAAGAAAACAGATTCAAAATATTTTGATAATTTAGTAAAATGATATATGAGTCATTTGTGATCTGTAAGAATCAACTCCACACCAATACAATGCACTATGTAACCAGTATGAATTTAAAAAGTGTCTTTTTATTTAAAATTGACATCAATTTAAGTAAAAACAAAAAGTGGCATAATGAAAACTGAGAAAACGCATTTGGATTGTTTTTATAATTTAGTAAAAATATCCATGAGTGATTTTTGATGTGTAAGAAATCACCCTCACATCAATTTGACACATGGTGTGACCAGTATGACTAAAAGTTTATATTATAAGTTTATAATTTACATATTAGTTCTAAATGTGTAACTCACTAAAAATAAAGTAAACTCTTAATGACTGTATTCATAATTTATGAAAGTTATTCATAAGTCCTTTTTGTGGTGTATTACGTAGTTTCACATCAAAAAAATGCATTATACAAATGGTATGACTCAAAGATAATGTTTTTAGTTTGGAATGATATTTTAGTAAAAAAACCCAACAAACATTCTAAAAACTGAGAAAAAATATTTGGATTATTTTGATACTTTAGAACAATGATCTATGAGTCATTTGTGATTAGTAGGAATCAACCACACCTCAATCCAATGAACTGAGTGACCGGAATAAGTACAAATTTTTTTTATTTAAAATTGTCATTAATTTAAGTAAAAAGAAAAAGTGACCCACTGAAAACTAAACAAATGTAATCTCCTTGATTTGATACGTTAATACAATTATCCTTGAGTCATTTTTGATGTGTAGGAATAAAATGAACCTCAATTTGAAGCATGGTGTGACTAATATGACTAATAATGTATGTTATCAGTATAAAATTGGCATTTTAGATAAAAAAACATTCCATTAACTAAAAACCAAGCAATTGCCCTACGATTATCTTCATAATTTGGGAGATTTGTCTGTAAGTCAATTGTGATGTGTGGGAAGTCATCACACCAAAACCATTGCATGTTGTGACTGTGATGACTCAAAATACGTGTTTCTGGTTTGAAATGTTTTTTTAGTAAAAAACACAACTAACGTACTGAAAACTAAGAAAATGCATTTATATTGTTTTGATAATTTCGAAAAATGATCCATATTCATTTTTAATAGGTATAAACCACAGCACAATATGACGAATGATGTGAAAAGAATAAATCATTATGTGTCATTTAAATTTTATATTAATTTTAGGAAAAGAACAAGGGACATACTCAAATCTAATAAAACTCATTCCTATTGTTTTGATATATTAGAACAATGATCCATAACTCATTTTTGACGTGTAGGAATAAACCCCGCCTTAATACAAGGCACATTGTTAACTTTATAAGTCCAAATGTGTCTTTTTTATTAAAAAAGTTACTTTTAATTAATGTATTATTTCATGTTAATGGTTAATTTTTTTCTTTATCGTATTACTAACATAATATTTGTTTTCGTATATAGTTTTAACCTTTTTCTTGAGTTGTGTGGATTTGTTCAGAAACTAATACCAAGGGAGGAAATTTTTGAGAGGGGATCACAGATGTCAAAAGAATGAAACATTTGTGTTTTTAACTATTTTTTGGATTTTTTAAATGTAATTATATAAAACATTGTTTTAATTGTATATATCATTGTTTTACAAACCCTTGTGTGCGCTGATTTGTTCTTGTGGGTGTTGTGCATGTGTTGTTTTTTTCAAGTGTTGTGTGTGTGTTGTGCATGTGCCAGTGGGTCTATTGTTACATAAATGGTGCATCAAAGGTAGATATACCTTTGTCCATGCTATTTCGAGCACTGATAAAATCCTCTTTATTAGGGATATTTTGAGCATTGATAAATTCCCCCTTTATCAGTACTATTTCGAGCACTAATAAAATCCCCCCTTTATCAGTGCTATTTTCATCGATGATAAAGTTATACTTTATCAGTTCTACAAATATCGCTGATAATTGGTATCATTTATCCATGCTAAAAAAATGCTGATAAAGGGAGGCTTTATCAACACATTTTTTAGTGTGGATAAAGGGGATCCCCCCATCTTTGCTGCAATTAACAGCGCTTGTCTAGAACTATTAAAAGTTGTTTCTAGACTTTTTAAAAGAACTATCTTTTTTTGTGAATGTCACTAAAAATCCAAGAAAAAATCATCTCCATCACTCAACATCATATGATCCAAACATCTAACCATTAAATTCCAACCACGTTTCGTGGCCAACATCATATCATATTCACCACCATTGTATTCATGACATTTCATAGAAAACAAATTCTAATAAACAAATCAAATCACCATAAAATCCTAAAATCGTGTACCCTAGCAATGGATTAGGTTCATGTGTTATTCCACCCTAATGTTGGTTCAATTCCATGACGTCATTGAAAAGAAAAATAGTTATCATTTTTTCATTCGTTCTACTTAGAAGAGAACACTCCTTATTTAGACTCGACAGATTTCATTAAGTATCATCTTCCACCAATAATATCAGTCGATACTGACCAAAATAATTTTCTATAGTAAGCACCCATACTGAATCATCGATCGTGATATTTAATTGGACTTTCTACTTGGTCGACCCTCGACTTTTATAAATACTTATAGATAAAAAAATCATTTCTAGAAATTATTCAAATCTTTGTTAATCATCTTTGGGCTCTGATGCGATTCACACTAGATATATATCTTAGGTTCGGTCTATGATGCCCAATCATGATTTTCATAACACAAATGACACTCCTCTAACAACATCATTGGGTAGTAGTATAGGATCATCTTGGATTCTAACAACATATTCCCCTTAACATGACATTGGAACCAAGAAAGTGACTCGACTTCATTACCATCAATAAAACCAAATTCATATTCTTCATCTGAAAGATCCAAACTATCAATCTCTAAGAACACATGGATTATATGAACCAAAATCCAAACTTAGATACAACAATATCTGGATCCATAACCTCAATTCATAGTTATTAGGAAACAATATTTCCATTGATTATGTGGTAGTCTTTGTTAAATGATATCAGCATCATTATCCTTAAAAAATGTTGACATACATGTCTATTTCAATGGATATGAGAAATTCCATCACGGTTAGTCTATGACTCTAATGGTTTTCTAAGATAGAGATCTCATGTTAGATCCATCTATACAACAATAGACTTGAGTGGTGGAAACATCGATCATATTTATTTCGAGGACACTAGCTCAGAGCTATGTTCATCAGAAGTGGCCCCCTTTGGCTACCGACTCCCAACTTCGGTTATGACACAAAATCATCTGTGAGACCCAAATATTGGTATTTAGGCTTATACATACCATAAGATAATTTATCATACATGATATTTATTTAATGGTGGACCAATATTTTATCTCATGATGGTTTCACTACCTCAAATTGTATTACGGGGCCTCTCTTTCACCAACAGAAAATCTATTACATAAAATAATATTTCGTGTGACACTTACATAAAAAACTCACATTGAGAAGATTGTCTTCATTTATCTTTCATGTGTTCACTGTAGATATAAAATATTTACCTTCAGCAAATAACCTAAACTACAAAAAAAGTGAAGAAATTAAAATGAAATAAAATAAGAAGTTAATCTATTAATAAATATAAATTGTATGTTAAATTTTAACAATTTGTAAACAAACCATAATAATTGAAAAATAAATAAAATTTCAATTCATTTTGTCAAAATCAAAAATCAAAAATTAAATAAATTAAAATCTAAATGAATTATTCTTCTAAAAGAATAAAAAATATTTATATTAAAATCAAATTGAATAATATAATAGATTGATTAATTAAATATCAAAATAATGAAATAATAAAAAGTTAAAAGTTAAAATAAAACTCAAATATTATAATTATTGAACTAATTAAAGAAATTAATATTTATCATTAGTTATGTAAAAAATAGAGAGATATAAATTTAATTAGAAGAACCTAAATTCATACAATGGCGTTAAAATAATTGTTTTACAAGAATCTAAAAAATTAAAATAAGTACTCAAAGATGAACAAAATTAAATTTAAAACATAAAATAAAAATCAATTCATCTTAATTTTTTTTTATTTTAACAGAAAACTAACACCGAAGTTAATTAACCAATTAAAACATTATTTTAACAACTAAATTATAATTAAATTAAAGATATTATGTAAGAAAATAATATCAATGTAAATCCACATCATTTATCTATACCTTTACAAATATTTCTACGAAATGAAAAGGTCATTATTTAATAAATGACATTTTCACATGTCAAACATAACTGTTACAAAAACCTCAAACATCTATCAAAACTTCGTAAAAGTCTCTTAATGTACTCCCATCATCAAAATAATATTAATGACATTAAACTTATAATCATCCTTAAATGTACCACTACATCATTACACTTTACTATAGACACCTTAATCATTAAACATTATTCATAATCCCTTAACTATGTGTTCCCATATTATTCTTTAATACTTCTTTCCTGTAAACAAAAATATGAATCATTTCCTATGATTCAATAATGTCAAAACATAAGCCAAGAAATAATCCATAAATTTCATATTTCATTTTAGCATCCTCATCTTCTACTATAATGGAATTATAAATATATATATATATATATATTATTGTTGACCCCACTCATGATCCTTCCCCCTAGGACATTGATTTTCATAATAAAAATTCTCCCCACATTTAAAACATTCAATTGTTAACTCAAGAATAACTTCTTTCCCCTTAATTGAGTTAACTGATGGATTTATTTATCCTTGGAATATTATTTTTATATGAAATATTTTTCCACATATAAAATATCTTCCTGCTCTTTGAAGACATTTTCATGGCTGCTTATTTACATATTCCTGGAACATGGGTTGTTAAATCTATTAACCTTGATGGTAATTATCACCTGAACTTCCACAATGCTTCATTTCGCCTATATTTTATGCATTAGAAAATATACATAGGTTCATGTTGGTAATAATTAATCCTAATAAATGGTTAAGAATATCCACATGAGTTATCACTATAGAAAACCATCACATTTTCCTTCACATCCATTGTTACTTTGGCACCTCATGGATCCATCCATTTACTAAAACCAAAATGGTTAGTGTGAAAATATCAATAAAATAATAATATATCATCTCATTAAGAGGATAAAAACTAGTATATCCTTATTCGTATTATCTAAAACTCTTTCGATTTATTAGAAATAACTATGGTTCTCCTTAATATACAAACCATTTTTGTTTTATATGACATGTCACGAACCAGTTCGGGTACCCTAGTAACCTGATAACTGATCTGGCCCTAACTTTAACAGAAGGGAATTCCCGATCCCCATGGGTTTGTGACTAGAACCTGACATCAAACAACAGACATGTGTGAACTTTTTTTCCACAAGAATGTTCAAGAAAAATAAAACAAGAACAACGTACATATCAAACAAAAACTCCACTAGAAGTAAAGTTTCATAATACCATAAGGAACAAAATCTCAAGGTTCTGAAACCAAAGTACTAAAAATGGAAGAAATAACCCCAAGGTCCCTAAGGAAAAAACGCATCAAGACCAGGGTTCACTAGCTAGATCGAACTCCAAGAGATACATTCCCTTTTCTTGAAGCTCGAAGAAGAAAGTCAGCAAACACTTGAAGGTAAAGTTAGTGTGTATACCCAAACCTAGTAGGATACCACCAAAGATTGCATAAGAGATTCCAAATATATATTATCCAAATAAAATATTTTAGTTTTAAAAATAAATAGGTTTGGAAAATCAAGAGTATTTAAACAAAACATGGTATACATTTTAAAAATTATTGAAAGATACTTTCAAAGAATAGAATATTCATTACAAAAGATGGAAAATTTCTAAAATAATATCTTAATTAAAACATTTATATAGGTTAAGAGGGCATGTAAATCATTTCAAAAAATATTGGCATATAATTATATCTCAAATATAAAAACATAAGCCTGAAAAATGGTCATCTACCAAAAGGTATTATAGTATTAACTAGATACTATATTCCACACTCTCTAATTAGACACAAAAAAATGAGTATACTAATGTCCCCCTGTAACTGGCTAGAGGTGACTTGTAAACTTTCCATCAGGGATTTGACTCACTATAGGTATGTTTTAGAATGCTTAAATAGTGTAGAGTGTATCCAAATAACTCACCAACAACCTAAGTATTTCATGTTATCTTACATTATGGGAAATTTATTTTAAGACTTCTTACAATAAAATAAATCCCATTCATCCAATTAAAAAATTCCAATTTATTTCTATTTAAAACCAAAATAGGTTTTATTTAAAAACATACCTCTTTCAAAATATAAAACTACTATACTTCTATAAAATCATTTTAATAAATTTTCATGGGTTTTAAATCCATTCAAAACAAATTCAATTATTTTCAAAATTCATTTTCATAATTAAATTAAACAATTTAATTGAAAACATTTCCATAACATCTCAAATTTAAATTCGAAAATTGAAATCATTCAATTTCTATAAACCCACACCAATTCAATGGACATGGGTGTTTTCCAAATTTCCCGACCAACCCCATTTAAAAATGCCCAATTCACTAGAATTGGGTTTTACCAAAAAAATTGAAAACATGTTTATGTAGTTGAATTTAAATTATTTTTTGAGATAAACCATGGAATAAAATGGTATTCAATTTGAAAAAATTTGGATGGAACCACCAACATCTTTATGAAAGAATGACACATACAACAACAACCGTCAACGAGAGATAAGTTGAAGGAGATCTTTAAACCCAACATTGAATCAATATCTAACACCAAAGGTCATGGATCTATCAATCCCAAGGTGATCTATCTAAACCCCAAGAGAGTAGAAAGAGAGAAACTTGAAGAATAAGGGAGAGCACTTACCTGGGAGTCACAATTCAAGAGAAACAAAAATCCAAAGATGATCGGATCAATATGGAAGGAGGGGATCCTCTAAAAATGTCTAGGGATAGTTTTGGATTAAGAGCCAAGAGTTCTAGAAAGAATAGACCAAGCAGAACTTCCAAATTCATGACTAAAAGCTAGGCACGGTCCGGGTCACGATGTGTACCCATGTTTAATGACGTGTAGTCCATGATGGATAAGTTACGCCAAAAAACACATCTCCTTAGATAAAAAAACAATATTTTCACACTAGAAGTCATGTACCCACCAATCAAAATGTGTACAAGATCACAGTGTGACCTCCCCCTTCAAGACTTGTATCGAGTAACTAGCACAATATTGTACCACAGGTACATGATGTGTACTTGTTATGCAGCCTACAGTAATCCTAGAAAAACACATCTAAAAACTTTTAACTAAAGGGTACACATAAAGAAAGGAAAAAATTACATGATCAAGGTAATTGGATGTTACAACCTCCACACCATAAAAAAAATCTTCCCTTAGAAATCATATGAAGAATCTTCCATGCCAAGAGATGTGGCCACTGCTCTCTCATCAATGCCTCATGTTACCACGTCTCATGACTATCAGCACCATGATTCCATAGTACACAAACAAAAGGTATAATCCTCCCACAATGTAACATGGCCTCATAATCAATTATCTTTACTGGTCACTTAGTCAAAGAAAAATAAGGCTCTATCTCAAGATCACTCCATCTCCAAACATGAGATAGATCAGATAGACACTATATCATATGTTCTACATGGAACATGTTTTTTATAGACTTCAGCTACAGTTGAAGATCAAAATGGTATGAAACCTTTAAACCATACTCAAGAACCTTGAAAAGTCCCACAAAGCAACAAGCAAGGTTCCCTTGTCTCCACAATCATTGATGACCCAACTGGGGTGAAACCTTCAAGAACACCTGATAACCAACTGAAAACAACAATGTTCTATTAAATAAATTAGTATAAGACTTATATCGACATTGTGATGTCAAAATCCTCTGATGAATCAACTAAATATTAGGTGTTATATCTTGCACCAAGCTTGTTCCAACCAAGGATCTTTCACTAACCTCCAACCAACAAAATACAAATTTACATGGCTGGCCATAAAAGGCCTTGAAAGGTTCCATTATGATTGTGGACTGGTTACCATTTTTTTAAAAAAACATGAAAATCCCCAGGTGATCATCCAAATCCCCACTAAGGATGATAACACAGGCATGAAACATATTCTCAATAATCTGTATTTCTCTTTCTGTCTGGACATTAGTCTGCGGATGGTAGGCCATGCATAAATGTACTTGAGATCCTAGTGCCTCTTAAAGGCCTTTACAAAAGCAAGAAGTAAAATGAGGATCCCTATCAGATACTGTAACATATTGAACTTTGGGGAAGAGACAAATCTCTTTCATGTAGAGATTCCCCAACTCTTCAACTTTGTCCATATCTTGAGTAGGTATACAGTGATCCGACTTGGTGATCATGTCAACCACAACCCATATCTCATTGTTCTTTCTTAGGGTACATGTAAATCCAACCATAATGTCTATAGATATCTCATCCCACATCTAAGTAGGAACTGTAGGTAGATGATGTACACATAAAAGTTATGGGGTGTCAACGTTTACTTAATGGCACATATGGAAAAGTGAGAAAATTCAATAGTGTTCCGCCTCATACCCGGCCACCAGAAATTCCCCATCTTGTCATAAAACATATTAGTGGTTCCTAGGTGAAAAACCCACTAGGATTTATAGAAATATACCATCCCAACCTTCCTTGCTGATAACGTCACAATGAAGCTGTTTTGATAACATAGAACACCCTCTCTAGAGAACGACCACAAGGAAACTGTCTCCCAACCATAAAAAGATTTTCTAATGTTGTGGAACTCATCATCGAGTTGTTTATATTGAAGAATCATCTCGATAAGAGAAACCCCATCCCCTTCCTCTTGAACTCCAATATGAAACTGTACATAGAGTGCCATCAAATTCCACTCTTTTGATGACTCTTTAACTACCCGTGTTGGAATTTTCCTGCTCATTGAATCTGTAATGGAATTCCCTTTCCCTGAGGTATAGGAGATCTCAAAGTTTAATGATTGACGGTACTCTACCCAATACCTCCGATAAATATTCAAATATATTTTAGAGAATATATAACTCTAGATTTTGATCTCTGAATACACTATAAACCATTTGCCAAAAATGTAGTGTCACCAACTCTTAAGAACTTGCATTACTGCTGCAAGTTCAAGTTCATGTGTATGACAATTCCTCTCATGTGGAATAAGATGATGAGATCTATATGCTACTCTGTGGTTCCACAAAAAGAGAACACAACCCAAGCCTGAACCTGATGCATCACAAAAGACCACATAGCCCTACCGAGATTCTAGAAGAGCCAACACCAAGGAAGTAGTCAAAATATATTTTAGATCAAAAAAAGAACTCTAGAATTTAACATTCCACATAAACATGACTCCCTTATATTCCAGATCATTTATTGGAGAATACAACTTCAAGATGTCTTTTATAAACCTGCGGTAATATCCAGCTAATCCTTGGAAGCTCCAAATCATGATGACATTTCCTATTTTCTACCAAGTCATTGGAGGCTTCACATTCCCAGGATCAATTGATTCACCCTATTTAGAAACCATATGTCCCATGAATTTCACTTCACAAATCTTGAAATCACACATTGAAATCTTAGCATATAGGCAGTTCTTTCTCAAAAGACTCATAACTTTTCTCAGATGTTTCATGTGATCCCCCTCAAACATAGAGTATATAATAATGTTATCCACAAATACTACCATAAAGGTATCCATATACTCTAGGAAAATATTGTTCATTAAGGCCATGAAAATTTTAGGATAATTATTTAGAACAAAGGGACTAACAAGGTAATCAAAATGGCGACACCTTCTCCAAAAGGTAGTTTCTGAACGTCAAATTATTCTATCCTCAACTGATAGAAACCCGATTGAAGGTCGATCATCGAAAACCACTTCACCTCTTTCATTTGAACAAACAGACCTTCAATCCGTGTCAAAATATATTCATTATTTATCATAAATCAATTGAATTTTTGATAATAGAAAAATAGGAAAAGAGTTCAATCAGCTTCATTTTTGAAGAGAATTAATGCTACCCACGGTGATACACTTCGGAAGATAAATCCATTCTAAAGAAGATTTCCTAGCTAGAAAGTCAACTCTTTTAGTTCCTCTATATACATTTGGTAAGAGGGGATATAGAGTGGTTGAGTTTTATGTGTTAATTCAATGGAGGAATTAACCTCTATCAATGGTGGTATACCAAATAAATACGAAGGAAACACATTAAAAACTCTACGAAAACTGGAGGAACATCAACACTAATTAAATATCACTCCAGACCAAAAGAAAAAACTAATCTCACTTTCTTAAATTCTGGATAAAAAGGTATGTCTATGTTCAACCTTAGTTCCCATTCTCCTTAAAATACAATATTATCACCACTGGTTGTAGTAAAGAAGACCCGTCAAAGATAAAAATTTATTTGGGATTTATTGGAAATGATCCAATCCATATTGAATATGACGTCAAAAGATTTGATATCAAGAACAAGAATAATTGATGATAGCCTGCCAACTGATAGGGATAACACACACGCCTGAATACGAAGACCCTCCTCTTTCATAGTAAAAAGGGGTGTAGTAATATCAATTGCACAAGGCAGTTCCTACATAAGAAGATTAATAAGATTAATGATATTTGTTGAAATAAAAGAGTGAGATGCAATAGTATCAAAAAGAGAAGCCCTTAATGATGATGCTATTGTAATGGTGCTTCTCACAATCATTGGTCCTGTGTCTGCTTCCACTAGAGACTCATCCACTACATGAAGAAGCCTCATTCCAGATGCTTCTGGCTGGAAACCTTTTGAACATGAAACCATTTATTTCCCTGGGGTTTTAGGATCTAATATTCCTATTCAACTACGTGGAGTAGAGAAGTGATGGGATAAACTATATAAGTGTCCTAAACATCTATAGGAACTACAGTCATTGGGTTCCTTAGTAAAAACCCTCCTATAATGACATGTCTTGCCACACTGATAGCAGAATAAAAAACATTCTCCTAGAGTTTTAGGAAGTCTGGAATGACTCTTCTATTGAGAACTACCACAAGAATCGACATGTTTCCATTTTTTGAAGGCAACAACACTGACACAATGAGAAGACGGAACTCCCGTCAACCTTGAATTCCCACACAAGGAAATCTCAACTATCATCACCCTATCTAGCACATCAGAATAAGTGGTACATTCAATAAGAAGACCTAAGAATAGATATCTGATCGAACTGTCAACTCGAACCATTGATCCTTCATCCTCTCATTAGATACATTCTTATAAGAAAACTACACCAGCTCATAAAATCAATTTGAATACTTGATCACCGTTTTTTCGTCCTGCTCAAGCTCAATGAATTATATAACCTTATCCAACACAATTGAATTTGGATCAAACTAGTTGGTGAAAAGAACATTGAATCCTTTATACTCTAATCCTTCATGTAACCCTAAAATCACCATTATGTCCCATTATAATCTTCTTTGTCCTTCCATCAAGAAGGTGTAACACTTTAACCTGATCACTTTTGGTGTCTACAAGAACTCAAACAGATGTTCTATCTTGCACAACCATTGCTCATTATGTTAAGGTTTAGTTGAGCCATTAAATATTGGTGGATTCTGGTGATGGAACTCTTGAGACTAATTCCAAATAACATCCACTTGAGTATCCATAGCTAGATCTGGAGTGGGAATTTCAGGTGGTGCCCTCCCCAGATCTGGGAAAGTACACACAATCACATCAACTATATTTAGATCAACAACAGGATTTTGTTGGTGAGGTTTAGTAGTTGCCTCTTCGTATATCTAATTCAAACGTCTTCTCAGAGGCATTATTCTATACAACATTAGCATAAAAAGGAAGACATTAGATTAATGATGAAACTGAGTAACCAGAGAAATTATTCTATACCTGAGAAACAAAAATATTTGGATTTATCTCTATCCTAATATCAATAGGGAAAAGAATATAACTAATACAAAAAAAATTCTTTCCCTTAGCATCCCTAGTGACTTAAGGTTCATTGTGGTGAGATCTATCCAAACACTCAATCAAAACTTCCTCCTAAGTCCTGAAAAGATTTCTAAAATTCATATTGTCATCAAGGAATGATGTTGAACAACATTTTCTGATAACAATTTGTTGTATACTGGCCCAAGTATCCAGGTAACCCAATAACTGATCCATCCCTAACATGAAATAAAATTCCTTCTTAGTCCCCACGGGTTTGTGAATAGAACTTAGAATCACACAATATACAAGTGGGAATGATTTTTATCATAAAAATGAAAAATAAAAAGAAAAGAAGAAAAATATGCATATCAAATGAAAACTCTACTGGGAATAAAGTAATAGAATACAATGAGGCACAAAATCCAAATGTAATGAAACCCAAGTCCTAAAATTCGAAGAAACATCCTAAGGTCCCTAAAGGCTCAACTCAAACAGACCATGGTTCAGCAGCTGGATCCAATGCTAAGAGATCCCGTCCCATTACTCGAACTAGGAAGACAAAGGTCTATAAACACCCAGATGAAAAAGTGGGGTGTGAGTCGAATCCTAATGGGATACCACAAAAGATTCTATAATAGATCCCAAATTTAAATTATCCAGATAAAAGATTTCAATTTTTAAGGTAAACAGGTTTGGAAAATAATAATCATATTTAAACAAAACATGCTATAAATCTTCATAATATTGGAAAGATACTTTCAAAGCATATGCTTTTTTTTACAAAAGAGGGAACATTTCTAAAACAATGTCATAAGTAAAAATATTATATAAAACAATTTATATAAATTAAGTAGGCATGTAAAGTAGTTCAAATAACAATGGAATACATTTATATCTCAAATATAAATAAAAAAACGAGAAATATTGTCATCTTACCAAAGGTATGATAGTATTAACAAGTAATAGGATTCCACACTCTATATGTGGACAGAACAAAATTATTATACTCACCTACTCATGAAACTAGCCAGAGGAGACTTGTCACCCTCCCATTGAATATGTGACCCACCGCATGTATATTTTAGAACATTTTCCTAGCGTAAAGTGTATTCAAATAACTCACCAAATACCTAAGGGTTTGTTGTCCTCTTACATGATCGAAAGTTTATTTTAAGACTGCTTAAAATACAATAAATCTTATTACCCCATTTCAAAAATTCCATTTTCATTCCATTTAAAACCAAAAAATGTTTTAATCAAAAGCATGCCTCTTTTAAAAGGTAAAACCAATGATTTTCTATCAAATAATTTTAATTCATCGTCAAGAGTTTGAAATCCATTCAAAACCAATTCCATCCTTTGTAGAATTAAAAAACAATTTAATTGAAAACATTTCCATAAAATTCATAATTTAAATTAAACAATTTAAATCATCCAATTTCCGTAAACCCACCCCAATTCAAGAGAATTGGGGGTTTTCCAAATTTATGTTCCAAAACCATTTCAAAAATCCCAATTCACAAGAATTCGGTTTTACCAACTCAATTATGAAAAAGTTTATGTAATTAATTTTAAATCAGTTGTTAAAATAAATAATGGAATAAAATGGTAATCAATTTGTCCAAATCAGGATGGAACCCTTACCTCTTTCATGTTGAAAAACACTCGCAACGACACCCATCAACAAGAATGAAGGTGAAAAGATCTTGAATCTAAACCTAGAAGAAAGACACGACAGAAAAGGGCATGAATCTATTGAACACAAGGTGATCCATCAAAAAAACTATATAGGAGAATGATAGAAACTTGAATAATGAAAGAGAACTCTTACCTAGGAATCACACCGCAAGAAAAATGATGATCCAAAGATGATCAGATCGATTTGAAAGGAAGGGTGACTCTAAAAATTCTTAGGGAAATTTTTTTCATGAGATCCATGAGTTATGGAATGAATACACCGAAAAATATTGTCAAGTGTTTTACTTAAAGCTGGGTGTAGGCCAGGTCATGGCGTGTACCCATGGGTAATGATGTGTATTCCATGATAGATATGTAACGATGAAAAACCTGTCTCCTTGGAATAAAAAATGAAATTTTCACTCTACACGATTTGTAACCACCATTCATGATGTGTAAAAGCCCACAGTGTGACCTCACCCTCCACTAATTGTATCTAGAAACTAGTAACTAATTTGTACCTCATGTACATAATGTGTACCTATTCTACAACCTACAATAAACCCATAAAATCACCTATGAAAACTTTGAAACAAAGATAAAACTTATAGAAATGGAAAAACATACCTGGTCAAGGTAATGGGATGTTACATGACTCATAAATTATCCCTAAATAACAACATAACCTTTAAAGTTATCTAAACACTTCTCTGATACCATTAATAAGGACTCAACCTTAACTATTGCATAATATTTAGTTTTATGTCAAAAATTTATTCCATTAAAGTTTAGGATATTTTCAGGTTTATAGTTTTAGAGAACTAGGTCATAATCCTTTTACAACAAACCCATATATTATAAAGTGGACACTTATAACATATATCTATTTTTTTCCTAACATAACATCATTTAAAAAGCATGAATTCTTTTCATGACAAAACCTCATGAATTTAAACATGATCTCTGATTTTTTCTTAACCATACATGAAACCTATTAAAATCATTTTAAAAATGTGATAGGAACCCAAAAAACTCAGTAAGGTACATATAAAGAAGAAATCAACTATTCTAGAAAAAACATGAAAACCTTTGAAATATTTACCATTATTTAAATATTATTCAAGAGAATGAAATAAATTAATTACAAAAGATGAAAAAACAATTTTTATTTAATAAAATCATTAAAACCCATAGTAAGAAAATGAAACCCTTCTACAAAAATAGATAATCACATTCATAACCCATTTTAATCCCCTTTCAGAAATAACTGGAGCCTAGTTAAATCCATAGTATAAACCCCTTGGGGAAAATATCATTATTTAATCATAAAAAAATTTACATAACCCAATTAATTATATTTTTATATGGGATCATCCAAACCTATAACAGACCCACCTAACACTATTTGGGTTCACTCAACTTATAATTTGATTCGGGCTTAACTGTGAGCTATAATGGGGATTAACCATTCATATAAGCTGCATCGAGGCCACCTGTTTAACATATAATGTGAAAACACTGCATAAAATATTTTATTATTGAAACTTTTCATCATAAAACCCTCTAAAAACACTACTAAACCCACATGAAAACACATTTGGATATGAAAATACCCTATTATTTTAAAAATAGCCTTTTAAAATCTAGAAACATTGAATATAATAAAGAAACTATATTATTTTAATATAACCATGTACATTTATAAAATAAACATAATCTAATTTCAGAATCATGTTTGTGGGGAATTTCATTCACATTGTATATGTTATAATATACATTTCTTTTGGATTTGGAAAAAACTGTTAAAAGGGTGAATTAAAAAAATAAAATAATGTCCCTTACCTCGTGTGTGATTAACCATGTATATTATTTATATTATTGAATATTTTTTTTTGTTAATTTTATACTTTACTAATAAAAATTTCCATATTCAATATTCCTTTATTTCATTTAGTACCATTTTATATATAATTACTTAATCAATCAAATTCATATTAGCCATTTTGTTGATATTCAATTCATGTGTCATAAATGACCTCAATATATTAATAATGGTCAAATGGGTCATTATTACATCATATTATAAATAATAATCTTGAAATAATTATAATTTTCATACATAAAATATAATTTCAAATTCAAACATTAAATATGGTTATGAAAAATGAAATATATTACAATCATAGAGACGGTAGGTCGTACATACATAGGATTCACATTTTCATTTTTTCAATGATCATTATAGAAAGGAGGTAAGTATTATTTTAAATTTTTATAATTATAATAATATCAAAAATATAACACTAATTCTCTAAATATTTTAATATATTTCATCAATTTGATGTGGTGATGAAAAATGAATCGCATCACTTCATGGAGGTTGTAGTACATATATAAACATGCATGGTATTATCATTTTCAATGTATAGAAAAATAAGAAAATATGTGTTATATTATATTGTAATAATGTTTAATATGGAATTAATATAATATAAAAAAATTAAATCCCTCATTATAACCAGTATTGATAGATAGTTATGAAAAACATATTACATCGGTTCATAAGGCTGTAGTCCATTGTATGCACGAAAGATGGTTTTTTTCATTTTATGGAATAGAAGATGGATATTGGTTTTTAAATTAACCTAAAAACTACTTAGTATATGTAATATAATTTTTATTATATAATAATTATTTAATGATATTTGAAGTAGGTGAAAGAACTAATAAAATAGAAACACTTGATTAAAAACTGTACCTCTTCTTCGATCCACCTCTTTTCCTTAAGTATTCATGAAAACTAAGATTGGTGTTATGCCTAAAAAAGCCATCTAGAATGATTTTTTTTATTCTAGGAAGGTATTTGGGAATACAATGGATGAACCAAATTTGTTTTTAAGTGCAAAAAATGAGAACTAGTGGTTCCCTTTTATAAGATAGGTGTGAGGCACTCTTGGAATTACTCAAAATCTTAAATTTATATAGATTAATATTATAATATAAATGGCTCCAAAGTTATTTATTTGTAATATATGATGATTATGGGTAACAGGAATGTCATAAAATAATTTTTCTACTATTTTAGGTCATATTTTTACCCATATAATTTTGTATTAAAACCTTATTGACCATTTTTAAACATACCATGACAACAAGAATTTTTATAGTTTGAGGGTGTATATATTTATAATAAATGAAATAAAGGCCCATGAATTAATCATGATTGATATTTTAAACTATGCCCCAGTAATTTGGTCTAATATAATACTTTTATTAATTTAATATCATTTAATAAAATATTATTTATTATAAAATATCATTAATGACAATTTTTAGAACCATTCATTGAATTGATTTAAAAAACAAAAAGTAAAAAAGTACAACTAGAATAAAAAATTATTATATCCAAATAATTTCATTGTAATATATAATTTTTTGTACTAAATAATTTATCTCAAATTACATTACATTTTTTATTTGTGTTTTCATTTATTTGATGTTTCCATTAATTGAATAATTACAACGTTAGTGTTGTGTAATTATTTAGGGTATTTATTTCATCCGCAAAAAATAAAAAATAAATATTAATAATTAACATAAATATTTTATATTTAAAAATTATATTTATATCTAAACATATCTCTTGTTAGAACACATTTTAAAAATTATTATATTAATTCAAATCAAGATTTCTTGTAACACCCCAAGTTTCCTCGGTATATTTCCTTTCGAATAATGCAATGGCGTGCATTGTACGCAACTTCCAGATTTTAACACACCATAAACAATCAAACTAGCCGTTATGAATAGTAATACCTACTTTTTGAAATTTTATAAATTCTATCTCTCAAAATGGACTTCATTTTTGGATTCGTAATATCAAAATTAGCCTAGGTTGAAATTTTGGTACTTTTTGGATAACTTTCATATTTTGATGAATAGTGAAAATTACTAAATTTTAATTAAAAACAACTTTTTTAATCAAAATAATTAATAGTGATAAATTATGAATTTGAGTGGTTTTAAAGTATATTTAGAATATATTTTTACCATGTAATACAATGTGGGTCATTGAACATAATTTCACATTTAAACCAGACATAAACAAGTGACAATCTTTTGATAGTTATTATCTCTAAAAAACACGCTTTTTGTTTTAACAACGGGAATTAATTTTAAATTAATTTCTGCCACTTCTGTGTTTTGAATTTGGAAAAATGGATTCCATATTTTGAATCAGGATGTTCAAATTGTGTAAATAGGTAACTTTTATTTTTAAACATTTTGGATAATTACTTCGGTAAATATTTTATTTACCATGGTTAAAGTGTAAATCCGGTAAACAAGGGTTAACAAAATAATATTATAACAATACTAAATTACCATAAAACGTGTCTTAATCCTATTGGTTGATACATGGTCGACCATGGGCATCTTTGGGTCTATTTGGGGACCCCATGGATCCACTTGTAAGTGATAATGACACTTTATTTTAATTAAGATAAAATAAATACAAAAATGACACAAGCATATATCTTTTAACAAAACAATTGTTACAGAGGGTTATATATGTTGGAATTTAGATTATAAATATTCCTTAGAAAGATAAAAATATTCCATACATAATGATAGTTTATTTATAATTTTTAGACATTAAATAATTTAATTTATTTATGACACAATGATGATGCAGTAATTACTATAATAGTGAAAAATCAAAATAATTGATATTATAAATACCCAAATATATATAATATGAAACTTTTAATGAATTAAAATAATTTTCTAGGATAATATGATATATTATTATTGATTTAATTGACTTTTTTCGAAGTAATCAATCTGTTATGAGTTTCACAAAAATCAACTATTGAATAGTGTCAAAATTGACATAAAAGAGTTTTTAAAACAAATATTATATTATTAATTGATATTAAATTCCTAAAAATCTAAAGTTCGGCCAAGATACTTATATCATGATAGGTGTATCATTAATGGACCACTTGGGGGTCACTTGTATGTATATGGTACGTTTATTAACCATATAATATAAACATACAAAGAGACATTGTAAAAGTGAAACTAATTAACTTAGAGTTAATACTTAAAGATAAGGTTAATATAAGTACCCAAACCTATCTAAATTATATTGGTTGAGTTGTTTTTGACCCATCCCCACCTTGACCTTTGAATAGTAAACTTTGGAGCCATTGGAAACTGAATATGAGTTTATTATAAACTAATATCTCTAGCTTTTTCAAAGGTTCCCCTCACCCCTCTTATAAAAGGGCACTCCTCCTTCTCATTTCTTCACACCTTCAAAGCCCTTTGGTTCGGCCAAACCCTGCCCAAATACTATCTCAACTTTCCTCACTACAACCTAGAGGCCTTAGTTTGATCAGAAAGCCAACCAAATGAGCCCTTTTGATCAAATCAAAAGGAAGAACCCGAAGAAGAGGTAATGTTTTCACCACCCCTTTTCAAGTTCCTTTCTCCTTGCACTTCCTCTTTCTTTGTTATTTCCATTATAAAATAATAACTCCAGTATCATATATATACTGTGATGTTATTATAAATATGGTACAACCATATTCAGTATTCTATCCATCCTTTGAATAACATGTCACCATACGTGCGTACGTACGGCTTACCGTCTCCACGTCGTGGTGTAATTGTTATTCAATATATTATTATTTGGATGGGTATAATAATGATGTGTAACTCATGTAAATAATAAATATAACATGATAATGATTCTGTATATATGATATAAAATCCAATTATATATTATTTTAATATCAAAAGAATGATATTGTCACTCGTGCGTATGTACGGACTACCGTCTCCACGAACGCGATGAGATTCATTGTCCATCATATCCATTCAAGTATAATTATAATTTGATGATTTAAAAATAGTATCTAAGGACTTGATATAATTCTGGATATGAATAATATACATCCCATTAATAACTAATATGGCTCACATAACAAAGAATATAAAGTAAAATGAACCCGTTAACACCCGAAATGACGATAATTCTAAGATATTATTAACAAATCAATGATAAAAGATCATATATGATATCATATTAAAGTAAATGATTGTTGTATTATTCAATAACAATTATTTCACCATTATACAGGAGGTAAAACTACCATTGACCAAGGAAAAAGTACAAAGTAATGGATTTTCTTATCTCACCTTCAATTCCGTGAGATTTCCATTGTTCTCCACTAAATTATTGAAAGTGGTGTATTGTGTACTGCCATTTGATACATATTATCATGATTATCTTTATATTCATGTTATTCTCTAAATCATTTGGTGGTTATTAACTTTTGGCCATACGACTCAGTTGATTAACGTGGTAAGGGTTTCTTATCTCACTTTTAGTTTCGTGAGATTTCCATTGATCACCACTTAATTATTGCATGTGGTGTATGTGTACTGCCCATGATTGTATTCATTGGGTAATATACTTTAATTTATGGGTATTTACATCATCATGGTATGATACTTCTTTCATGGGTGTGTGTTTCATAAGTTACCAAATCGATAAGGGAATTTGAAATTTCAATTTCCATTTATTCGGCTTTACGCAAACTCCATTGATTATTTTACCCCAAGATTATGTGTGGAATCACTATTCATTTTATTATGTCATAATTTCCACTCCCCTTCCTGTGGATATACTTTTGATACACATAATCACTCCATTGATAATTCTCAAGTCATTGATATGAATTTTATAAGAGTAATTTTAACTCATTCACCATTTGTTGAGTTAAACATCCAATTCATTGGTGTTGTTTTTACAAGAATATGTGTGAATATCCTTTGATTGTTTTACACTGAATATCCAATCATATTTAGTGTATTTATATTTGTCACACATAATTATGTCGTTGATTTATCCTTAACCTAAGGATACGGCCTTTATGAGAGATTTCATCTCAATTTACATTCCATTGAGACTTCTTTGTTGATATACACCAAATCACTTTTATGTGGTGTATATAATGTACTTTGACATAGTATATCATGAATCCCTTTATTCTCATGATATTACAAAGTTTTGATTACATCAATTATTTTTATTCAAGTGTCTCCTTTGGTTATAATCTCTAACTAAAATACCATTTTTAAATGTTTTAAAGACTTATTAATCTAAATCTTTCTCATTAATGTCCATGTTTTAAAAATGGTTTTAAGGATTTATTTATATGGACATTAAAGTTTAGAAATTAAAACTCATTTTAAAAAGTTTCAAAGTGGTATGGGACACTTTGATTCAAAAATCTACTTTTAAATGGCTTCTTGACAAATAGTGTGACTTTTAAATGTTTTCAAGAAAAGGGGATATTTCTCTCAAATAGTTTTGATGATTATTTTCATCTATGTCAACATCCTTCATTATTCTTGATTGAGGTTAATGTGATACAATAAAATCTTCCATATTGTATCGAATGAGTTATGTTTGACTGTGTATGTGCTATTTTTATAGCATTAATGGTTTGTGGTAGAAGTATTGACATTTCGTATGCTAGTTTTAATACGAATGTTTATGTTATGTTTAAACCTGTTCATATGAGGAATGCATTGGACTTAATAAGTGACGGGTGGAGCCCGCTATAGCTCCTCGATGCATCGGTAGGTCTCATGAGACAAACTAGTGTCTTGGAACAAGGCCTTGGCAAAATCTTATTTGTAGTCTTGGCACGAGGCCTTGGCTATGTGGTTATGATAGTCTGGCATTATGCATTCCATCATTATGAAAGTGGTTATTGATATTGCATGTGATCATTCGACTAGTAGAATATCCATGTGAGTAAGTAAATGGCATTATTTCATTTTACCTTTTCCATTTTATGCTGAAGTTCAAGTTTAAAAGGATTTTGATTTAGTTATAAATTGCCTTAAGTTTTTATGCTTATTTATGAATGTTTCTGCTATAATGTTATCCTTACTGAGCATCTGAGCTCACCCCTTTCAATGTTTTATTTTTCCCAGGATTATGAAGAAGTAATTTATGAATGACCAGCAGGGATAGTATGAGGGGATATGAAGACAAGTTGTTTTTTTATGATGTAATGTAAAAATTTATGGATGTATCTAGTTATTCCAAGGCTACTAAACTAATCGGTCTTTCGAGACTTGATCTTTCTCGTGATCATGCCAATGTCATGTAATAATGCATCGACTCTGGGTAACTAGGGTCGGGGCGTTACAGTTGGTATCAGAGGAAGTTTAGTACAAACCTTGGAAGCTAGATTTAGACAAACTCTGATTAGAGCACGTAGACCTAAGATGAACTTTGAGGATTAGTATAAAAGAACTTCCTAGAATTTTGGTATTGTAGAGATTTTGTGAGTTTTCCGAGCAATACATCCCTGTCTGGATACGAGCAGGTAGAGGCGGCGCTGGCACAGATGTACCTAGGGGTAAAACCCAAAAACACCGCTTTGATCTAGACTCGAACGGGAACTAGTGCACGACAACGGGCCTTGCTGCACTCTTGGTTACGACACTCCCGAGGGATATGCTTGGGATAATTTACATTTTATTTACAAACCGATTTAAGTAATATATACATAAGATGAGAGTAAATGACCTTGGTTAATCCTAATATGTTTCAAATTGAGAATATGGTGACATTTTAATCTCTAAATGATTTTACGACTACGATTACTCACACAATGCTTTCTGGTTTTAGTCAATGGCTGGATTCCAAGGAAGTCATAGTGACTTTGAGAATGATGTACAAGGTGGGAACGGTGGTGGCAATGAGCAAAAAAATGGAATGTTGTTAGGCGTAAAAGATATCGTCTTTATGCCAAATCAGTTTTCCAAAAATATGATCAACAACATATATATTAACCAACTCCCAGACTCAACAAGGAAGAGAAAGGTGATAAATGATAAGATCTCCAGAAATGGAGACCATGGAGAAAAGAAACCTCAATTTTCATCATGTAGGAAATGTGGAAAGAGACACCCATGAAAGTGTCTCAATGGGACAACGAAATGTTTTACGTGCGGGAAGGAAGGACATAAAGTGAATAATTGCCGAAGAAAAATGAAGAGTACTATGGAAGAAGATAAAAATGGTCCCAAGAGTCCATTTACAGTCATTTTCCGTAAATGTAGGGGACCTGGCCATTACCCGAGTGAATGTCATATTCTATAGGATATTTTCTTGGTCAAAGAAGAAGCTATGTGGAAATAAATGGTTGGAGAAAAATTTAAAAATTATTAGCACTCCTTGTTGATGGGTTTACTTTGGAATAATTTTCTCTTGTATTTGTAACCCCGCAGTTTGCCATGTGAGAATGATATTTGAGGAAGAATTGTCTCTTCTCTTGTGGATATAGGTATAAATAACCATTTGGTTTTATATGATCATTGGGGTTTGAGAAAATGATAAGTTATTATAATTTGGGATGAAAATGCAAATTATGATATAACATTTGTGGTTAAATTGTGTTATTTTGAGGAATTTATCTCATTTTGGTAATATTATAAAATATAGTTTTTTAAAAAGGACAACACGTAGACCGTGTGACAACCCGTCGCGTCGGACAAAGCTGTGGGAATCGAACCCACAACCAAAGTGCGATTGGGATTTATCGCCTACCACTGGACTACATGAAGTCCCTGGTTAATGTGACTATTTTTTTTTGTTAAAAGATTTTATTGATCAATAATAAGATGATTTGGGTTCTTATGTCTTATCAAATGAATACCCTTGGTATAGGAAAATGATTTGGTGATTAAGTGATAAATGTTATTTTGGAAGATGTTCGCTTTGTTGGGAACACTATATGCCCAAGGAAAATAGAATACAATGGGGTTTCATTTGTAGAGTAATGGTGGATTTTTATCTACGTTTTTATTGTTGATTTATAGTGATTTGGGTTATTTATGGAAATGATTAACCTATAACAGAGAATATGTGATGATGTTAATTACTTTTAAGTATGTGACTTTAAGAGTATTTGATGTCATTTGGAGATACAATGTAACATGGGAGACTACATAATCATATTCATCCATGATTTGGGTTTCAATATTAGTTTGGATTATATTAAAGGATTTTAAGGACAATTGGTTATTGAATGGTATCTATTTTACTTTGGGGTATTGTTGGTTTAATTTTAGAAATTAAGATTAGTGCATATTTATCTCAATGAATATCCTTTTGGGGGATCATTAGATCATTCACTAACCATTTTGGTTTTGATTAATCTTCAAAGACAATGTAAATATATGGTTTATCCTGCATGGATCATGTGATTCTATAGAAGTTTATTCTAGCTCTTCCAGTGTGACCAAGTCTTCTTGAATACTCATCATTTAAAAAAAATTGAGTTAGTGGTGGAAATTTATTAAAGAATGAAAATTTACTTAAAATGTAAGTATATCTCATAATTTTCTTAGTCAATATCATAAATGAATTCCTCTTACTTATTTAATGTAACTTTAAAAAAAATGTTGTCCGTTTACTTTCCTACTAGGAGACTAATGGTCGTTTGTCCCAACACAAGTTTGTGGTTTTCTCATTGTTAACTTTCTCCTGATCATTATTTCTATCCCTCTCCATAAGAACTTGACACTTAGTTTATCATCCATATCCATTTTTCTTACATGGAATCCTAGTATGGGTTATCTTGGATGACCCTTATACCTCTCTTTCTTTCTTTTAAAGTGATAGTTTTATTGACACTTTTTCCGATGTGGGACTTTCCATTATATTCCCAAGCAAAATTTAAAAAATTGTGAGGACTCAATTTATTGAAGGAGGGGAGAATGTAACACCCCAAGTTTCCCCGGTATGTTTCCTTTCGAATAATGCAATGGCGTGCATTGTACGCAACTTCGATATTTTAACACACCATAACCAATCAAACTAGCCGTTATGAATAGTAATACCTACTTTTTGAAATTTTATAAATTCTATCTCTCAAAATGGACTTCATTTTTGGATTCGTAATATTGAAATTATCCTAGGGTGAAATTTTGGTACTTTTTGGATAACTTTCATATTTTGATGAATAGTGAAAATTACTAAATTTTAATTAAAAACAACTTTTTTAATCAAAATAATTAATAGTGATAAATTATGAATTTGAGTGGTTTTAAAGTATATTTAGAATATATTTTTACCATGTAATACAATGTGGGTCATTGAACATAATTTCACATTTAAACCAGACATAAACAAGTGACAATCTTTTGATAGTTATTATCTCTAAAAAACACGCTTTTTGTTTTAACAACGGGAATTAATTTTAAATTAATTTCTGTCACTTCTGTGTTTTGAATTTGGAAAAATGGATTCCATATTTTGAATTAGGATGTTCAAATTGTGTAAATAGGTAACTTTTATTTTTAAACATTTTGGATAATTACTTCGGTAAATATTTTATTTACCATGGTTAAAGGGTAAATCCGGTAAAAAAGGGTTAAAAAAATAATATTATAATAATACTAAATTACCCTAAAACGTGTCTTAACCCTATTGGTTGATACATGGTCGACCATGGGAATCATTGGGTCTATTTTGGGACCCCATGGATCCACTTGTAAGTGATAATGACACTTTATTTTAATTAAGTTAAAATAAATACAAAAATGACACAAGCATATATCTTTTAACAAAACAATTGTTACAGAGGGTTATATATGTTTTATTTTAGATTATAAATATTACTTAGAAAGATAAAACTATTTCCTACATAATTATATTTTATTTATAATTTTTAGACATTAAATAATTTAATTTATTTATGACACAAAGATGATGCAGTAATTACTATAATAGTGAAAAATCAAAATAATTGATATTATAAATACCCAAATAAATATAATATGAAACTTTTAATGAATTAAAATAATTTTCTTGGATAATATGATATATTAGTATTGATTTAATTGACTTTGTTCGAATTAATCAATCTGTTATGAGTTTCACAAAAATCAACTATTGAATAGTGTCAAAATTGATATAAAAGAGTTTTTAAAACAAATATTATATTATTAATTGATATTAAATTACTAAAAATATAATGTTCGGCCAAGAGACTTATATCAAGATAGGTGTATCATTAATGGACCACTTGGGGGTCGCTTGTATGTATATGGTAAGTTTATTAACCATATAATATAAAAATACAAAGAGACATTGTAAAAGTGAAACTAATTAACTTAGAGTTAATACTTAAAGATAAGGTTAATATAAGTACCCAAACCTGTCTAAATTCTATTGGTTTAGTTGTTTTCGACCCATCCCCACCTTAACCTTTGAATAGTAAACTTTAGAGCCATTGTAAACCGAATATGAATTTATTATAAACTAATATCTCTAGATTTTCCAAAGCTGCCCCTCACCCCTCTTATAAAAGGGCACTCCTCCTTCTCATTTCTTCACACCTTCAAAGCCCTTTGGTTCGGCCAAACCCTGCCAAAATACCATCTCAACTTCCCTCACTACAACCTAGAGGCCTTATTTTGATCAGAAAGCCAACCTAAGGAGCCCTTTTGATCAAATCAAAAGGAAGAACCCGAAGAAGAGGTAATGTTTTCACCACCCCTTTTCAAGTTCCTTTCTCCTTCCACTTTCTCTTTCTTCGTTATTTCCATTATAAAATAATAACTCCAGTATCATATATATACTGTGATGTTGTTATAAATATGGTACAACCATATTCAGTATTCTATCCATCCTTTGAATAACATGTCACCATACGTGCGTACGTACGGCTTACCGTCTCCACGTCGTGGTGTAATTGTTATTCAATATATTATTATTTGGATGGGTATAATAATGATGTGTAACTCATGTAAATAATAAATATAACATGATAATGATTCTGTATATATGATATAAAATGCAATTATATATAATTTTAATATCAAAAGAATGATATTGTCGCTCGTGCGTATGTACGGACTACCGCCTCCACGAACGCGATGAGATTCATTGTCCATCATATCCATTCGAGTATAATTATAATTTGATGATTTAAAAATAGTATCTAAGGACTTGATATCATTCTGGATATGAATAATATACATCCCATTAATAACTAATATGGCTCACATAACAAATAATATAAAGTAAAATGAACCTGTTAACACCCGAAATGACGATAATTCTAAGATATTATTAACAAATCAATGATAAAAGATCATATATGATATCATATTAAAGTAAATGATTCTTGTATTATTCAATAACAATTATTTCACCATTATACAGGAGGTAAACCTACCATCGACCAAGGAAAAAGTACAAAGTAAGGGATTTTCTTATCTCACCTTCAATTCCGTGAGATTTCCATTGTTCTCCACTAAATTATTGAATGTGGTGTATTGTGTACTGCCATTTGATACATATTATCATGATTATCTTTATATTCATGTTATTCTCTAAATCATTTTGTGGTTATTAACTTTTGGCCATACGACTCAGTTGATTAACATGGTAAGGGTTTCTTATCTCACTTTTAATTTCGTGAGATTTCCATTGATCACCACTTAATTATTGCATGTGGTGTATGTGTACTGCCCATGATTGTATTCATTGTGTAATATACTTTAATTTATGGGTATTTACATCATCATGGTATGATACTTCTTTCATGGGTGTGTGTTTCATAAGTTACCAAATCGATAAGGGAATTTGAAATTTCAATTTCCATTTATTCGGCTTTACGCAAACTCCATTGATTATTTTACCCCAAGATTATGTGTGGAATCACTATTCATTTGATTATGTCATAATTTCCACTCCCCTTCCTGTGGATATACTTTTTATACACATAATCAGTCCATTGATAATTCTCAAGTCATTGATATGAATTTTATAAGAGTAATTTTAACTCATTCACCATTTGTTGAGTTAAACATCCAATTCATTGGTGTTGTTTTTACAAGAATATGTGTGAATATCCTTTTATTGTTTTACACTGAATATCCAATCATATTTAGTGTATTTATATTTGTCACACATAATTATGTCGTTGATTTATCCTTAACCTAAGGATACGGCCTTTATGAGAGATTTCATCTCAATTTACATTCCATTGAGACTTCTTTGTTGATATACACCAAATCACTTTTATGTGGTGTATATAATGTACTTTGAAATAGTATATCATGAATCCCTTTATTCTCATGATATTACGAAGTTTTGATTACCTCAATTATTTGTATTCAAGTGTCTCCTTTGGTTAGAATCTCTAACTAAAATACCATTTTTAAATGTTTTAAAGACTTATTCATCTAAATCTTTCTCATTAATGTCCATGTTTTAAAAATTGTTTAAAGATTTATTTATATGGACATTAAAGTTTAGAAATAAAAACGCATTTTAAAAAGTTTCAAAGTGGTATGGGACACTTTGATTCAAAAATCTACTTTTAAATGGCTTCTTGACAAATAGTGTGACTTTTAAATGTTTTCAAGAAAAGGGGGATATTTCTCTCAAATAGTTTTGATGATTATTTTCATCTATGCCAACATCCTTCATTATTCTTGATTGAGGTTAATGTGATACAATAAAATCTTCCATATTGTATCGAATGAGTTATGTTTGACTGTGGATGTGCTATTTTTATACCATTCATGGTTTGTGGTAGAAGTATTGACATTTCGTATGCTAGTTTTAATACGAATGTTTATGTTATGTTTAAACATGTTCATATGAGGAATGCATTGGACTTAATAAGTGACGGGTGGAGCCCTCTATAGCTCTTCGATGCATCGGTAGGTCTCATGAGACAAACTAGTGTCTTGGCACAAGGCCTTGACAAAATCTTATTTGTAGTCTTGGCACGAGGCCTTGGCTATGTGGTTATGATAGTCTGGCATTATGCATTCCATCATTATGAAAGTGGTTATTGATATTGCATGGGATCATTCGACTAGTAGAATATCCATGTGAGTAAGTAAATGGCATTATTTCATTTTACCTTTTCCATTTTATGCTGAAGTTCAAGTTTAAAAGGCTTTTGTTTTAGTTATAAATTGCCTTAAGTGTTTATGCTTGTTTATGAAAGTTTATACTATAATGTTATCCTTACTGAGCATCTGAGCTCACCCCTTTGAATGTTTTATTTTTCCCAAGATTATGAAGAAGTAATTTATGAATGACATGCAGGGATAGTATGAGGGGATATGAAGACAAAATGTTTTTTTTATGATGTAATGTAAAAATTTATGGATGTATCTAGTTATTCCAAGGCTACTAAACTAATCGGTCTTTCGAGACTTGATATTTCTCGTGATCATGCCAATGTCATGTAATAAGGCACTGACTCTGGGTAACTAGGGTCGGGGCGTTACATTTCTATATTTTTACTTTTCTTTAAATAAACTATTACAGAGAATATAATCCTATGAAAAGGAAAAATGATCATATTTTTGACCTTTTATGATTATAGATTATATATAGTCATAAAATAATATTTAATAAAGTGTTGGGGAAATTTTATATTCCTTATCATATCATTTTTATCCATTAATTACCTAATTTACATTTTATCATGGTAAAAAACATTACTAATATTACTATTCATGTTGGCTAAATATAAAATAGAAATATTTACTAAATATTTAACAACTTATTTCATATATTGAATCTATTTTTCAGAATTCAAAATTGTACGTTATGGAATTTAATTTAAAATTAAACGGAAAAATCAAGAAGAAAACCGTTTTTTCAAAAAAAAAATACCCTTTAAAAGATAGAATGTTTTTATATAATATTCAAGTATAAAAATCATTTCCAAAACCATAATTGGGTAATTATAATAACAATTAACTAATTTAAATTTAAAAAAAATTAAAAAATATAATATTTACTTATAAATACTTTAAACAAAAATACAATTTTCAATAAAAATTAGTATTTTCACTATTCATTGAAAAATAAAAAATTTTCATAACATTTTAAAAAAATTATCTTAAGATAATTTTGACATTTTTAATTCAAGAATTAATTTTATTTTTTCAAAAAAAATATCGGAAATTTTTAGAAACTGAGTATAATATTTACTCATAAAAATAAAAAAACCATTTTTGAGGAAAACATATTTTTTAAGAATAAAATGACTTTACTAAAAATTGTGTGATTATTTTTTGAGAATTTACCAATAAATTTATATTGAGTAAAAACTTTTTATTTATTTCATTAATATTTTGTTCCTAATCACACCTCCCAAATTAACAACTATGTTATAATGACCACATTTAAATAAAAATATTTCATCATTCATTTAAGATCGATGTGGTGTATCTTTTATACTATTGAACATAGTCATTCTCTTAATAAAATTGGGATATTAAATAAAATATTATTAGTATTATTCATTGGTAGTAGTATTAGTTTTATGATGAATTATGTGGAAATAGGGACCCTCTTTATATTGGTGAGAATATTAGTGAGTGGTCGTTCTTTTCATAGGGCATCTTATTTTTCCAAAACTAGTACGTTGTACCTTTGGAAAATAGATTTTCTATGATTGTGGATTTCCGTAATTCATAGTGGTCAATGAACCATCAAACCAAAAATATGTGCTATGATATGTGATTATGATTCTTGTGGTTAGGTATGAGATGAGACATCACGTACATTGTTTCTCATTATTATACCTACCAACAAGTCAAAGTTGAGCACCAGAGATCTTTTAGTTTACATCAGCTAGTTCGAGTACCCACGTGGATGTGGGATGATATTTATTTGTAATTTTTAGTTGGGTTTAATGGTACTCATAAATGTAATAATGCAACAATTGTTATGATTAATTGGATGACCAAATCGTCATAGTTTATACCCATTTGAGATGAAACCAAAGTTGAGTACTTGGGACGTCTTTATGTGTAGGATATTGTGAGATTTCATGGATTTCCATATCTTGTAGTGTCTGATAGGGATTCCCATTTCAATTCTCTATTAATAACATTCCTCCAAGAGTCCATAGGTTTCTATGTACATTTGAGAATAGAAAATCATGTGCAGAAGCATGGCCAGACAGTGGAAGATATACAGATTCTTAAGGACATACTAGGTTCTTGCGTTATTGTCTTTGGTGGAGCTTGGAATTTCCATTTGGGACTTGTTGAGTTCTCCTATAATAATAGTTTCTAACCCTATATCAAAATGACACCTTTTGAGGCCATGTATGGCCATCCTAATGGATCTTCATTATATTGGTTGAAGATTGGTGAATGTTGATTGGTTGGAATGAGATTAGTCCAAGAGAAAACAATAAAGATTCAGTTGAATCATCAATGAATGGTGACAGAACATAGAAGATATAAATCCTATACTAAGAATCACTAGTGACCATTGTATTTTTCTATTGGTTAATATGATTTTTTTGTGTTTCACCTCAGATGGTCCATTGACGTATCAAATAATAGGGAAAGGATGTGCTGAGGTTGGTGGGTACTTCTGAGATTTTTGAGAGAATGGGGAATGTTCCCTAAATTTTGGAACTTCCAATGTAGTTCACATCAATCCAGAATATGTTTCTTATTTTGAATCTTAAAATGTATTTTTCTAACCCTTCACATTCCCTGATCTAAGAAGATGTTGATGTTGAACCTGATTTACCCATGACATAGAATACATCCAGGATTGCTGATTCTGAGACAAAGGTTCTTTATAATAAGATGAAACCTTTTTTCTGTGTGCATTGAAATATTGGTTTTCATTATCATGAGATGTGGGATCATGAGGCACTGATGAGAGATAAGTGACCTCATCTATTTGATATGGAATCTTGTGGATAGACTTTCTTGGTATGGAAAATGTTTATAGTAGGGAGGTTATAACATAATGTTACATTAATTTCGGTATTTATGAACCCTTAATTTGATCCAGTGATTGGGGATGTATGTTTTTTTAATTTAATGGAGTCTAGGTATAAATGTTTCAGAGGTTTTAGAGGGTTTTATTTGGTTATAGGTTGAGTTGAATGCCTTTTATGAGTTTCTCTACCTGAACTGGATGTGTACAGTCTATAGGACAGTTTCACACCATTAATATAAATCATTATGTGAATTTTTCAGTCATAGGAAGCCATGATACAGTTTCATGATGTGAATAATATCCATTCCATGAACCTTTTATTAGCATACATTCCACACGAGATATTCACATTGTGAATCGATGTTTCACATCAGGAATTCCTTAGGTCTAGTGATTTTTTATGTGCTATAAACTGAAATCATTTCTTTTACCATGAATCCTCCTCTTGTGAACCCATATGGAGACACTATAAAATTTTTGGGCAATTATTTACCTTCTAGATAACTCTTTTGAGCCTTTGATCACCGGAGATTTTCCTCATTATGTTTTTCTACATCTATCTACCTCTTTTCTAAGATAATGGAGTGATATCATGTCTACTGATTGAATTGATGTTCATTTTTTTATTTCTGATCTTATATTTCCATTTTGATCTCCTTTCCTTCATTCATAATTTGTGTTTCCCATTACTGGTGTTAATTTAATCACTAATAAAATTTAGGAGGTACTATATTATTTGGTCCTACAATTGAAAACATAAATTACATGATAGATTTGAAATGTGTTGTTAATTGATTTAAATCCCTTTAATTTAAATGATTTGACATGTGATTTAAAATGGAATGAAAATTGGGAAATCCAACCAAATTCATCAATATTAAAATTCATGGATGGATTTTAGATGATTGATTTATTTGAGAAATTTATTTTATTATTTGATTGGAGGAATTATCTTTGAATAATGGATTTATGTGAAAAAAATATTTTTAAATTAATTAAATGTTGAAATCTTATGTTTAGGTTTTGAATGTAAAATAAAATGTTGAAATTGAAATTCTTCATTTGAATTTTAAATGACGATTTTATTGAAATGAGATGATTTTTCCATCGTTGATTCATTGATGGAAGCACTTGTGAGCCTATTAAGTTAGTGGAGAATTAAGATAAGCATGCTAGGATCTGACCCACCATCAACGAATTAATAAAAATAACACTAACATACACACATTGCAGCTTGATTTCATTAATGGGGAGTTAAGTCTTGAAATATCAAGCAGAGGGACACATAAACACATTGAACCAATATCACTGATTGAGTAGTACAAGGATCTTATTAACATAAATTAATGTTCCATAGGGATTGTGAACAAGGGGTTATGATTTAATGATTTTATTATAAATTTCAGTGATTATAGAATTATTTTGTTCATTACAATTTATTTATATAATTGTTTTATATAAAATTCTCATTTAAGAATGTTTTTTTATATCTTCCATAATTTTTATAAAAACAATGTTTTTTCAAAAAATTTTAAATGAATTTCCATGCCTTATATTTTTAAATTTAAATCATAGTTGGTTTAATTGTCATGTAATTTATTATGGAACACTTGGTGAGAACCTACTGGAGTTTATATCTTACACCCAACCTTGGCCTCCAAGCATTTGTAGTTTATCTTATATTAGGAACAAGAAAATGGAAAGCACCACTTGGAGGTGGTGGGTGTTCTTGATCCTTCATAGAGTGATGGTGGTGATCGGTGGAAATATGATCCACCTATTCCAGGGGTTTTTTAGAGTGTTATCTTGATAGTTTTGTTTTTTATGATGTACCATTTGGGTTTTACTAACCTGTTTGATTATGGTACTTTCTTCATAAGGAGTGTTGACATATAGACTTGTATTCCTCTTTCTTCCACATTTTTATAACAAAAAACATTCCATTTTTATTATTTTTTTATTCTAGTTTATAGTCTTTAACTTTTGGATACCGGGAATGTCATACAATCCGTGTTAGATCCAACTCGTGTATTAGTGTATGAGGTTTTTTTTGGCTAGTTTGTGACCTAAAAAAGGATCAAAAATAAATAATTATCAAAACTAAAATTATATAAGGCCAATTAATTATCATAAAATAAAAATTGAATATGTTTTTAGGTCATTTTAACCCTTATAGTCTTAGTTTAACCCCCCCCCCCCCCACGACACCTATTTTAACCATAACTATGATAATTATTTTTTACTATTTTTACTATTCACTATGACAAAAAATTAATTTTATCATATTATATAATATAAATTATTATAATTAAAAATATGGAATCCAATTTAACAAATTTATTTCCTAGAATTGGTAGAATTTAATTTAAAATTAAACCCATAGATGCGATGAAAAAATGGGTTTCCAAAAAAAGTTCTCAGATATATAACAATATTTTATATAAAAAATGAACTTATAATTGGTTATAAAGGTCTAAATCGGATTAATTATAATATAAAAGATCTAATTTGACTTCGAAAACAATTTTAAACAAAACTTAACCTTTTAAATTATTTAAAAAGAAATGAAGTATTCAATAAAAATTATTAGTTTTTCATTATTCATCAAAAAATAATCTTCTTAGAAATTCTAGAAAAATAACTCCAAAATAATTTTAATATGATGATTTCAAAAATAAAAATAGTTTTTTCTAATAAATTTTATAAAAGTGGATAATTTTATTTTATAATAAGTGTGCAAAATGTGATTGAACCACTTTGGAAAAAAATATAGTTTTTATGAATAAAACATGATTTATTCTTATCACATGATTAGATAAAATAATAGATAAATGATAAAAAAATTATTGAATATATAATATATAAATTTTATTTAAATAATTCACCAATATTGACTAATTTAATTTATTAATATAAAAACATATTATGTATATAAAAATAGTTTTTTAAAAAATATTTTTTTTAATTTCAAATGATTTTTATTTTTAGCTATAATTTATTTATAACTAATTAAATTATTTTATACATTTGTAAAACATATACTTTCCATAATTTAGTTATTCTTATTCGTACATTCTAATGTAACAGCTATGTCATAATGGTCATATTTAAATAATATATTTCATTGGTCATTTAATATCGGTGTTTCATGTGGTATACACTATTGAACACAGTTTTCTTCTTTTAAAATCCCGAGGTGTTACATTCTACCCATCTATAATAAATTTCATCCTCTCAATCTGAAATTGTTCTTCTAAATCACGGGTTTTCCATTTGAAAATAACTTCATTCAAAACCCACATCGCGGAAAGGGTTAATAACCATCATATAGATAAGAGAGAAAGGGAAGTAAAAAAGGTCATTTAGAATAATAAATAACTAGTTTTCTATGTAGGAAAGCATTAGTAGATGATGAAGGAAAAAATAAATAATTATATATAGTGATTGAGATCATTTAATCACAAGAAAATGAATAATCAAAAGAAACTTTACTAGCATTCATCATATGATTTCAAATCCATAATGAAAAACTACTACATTAAAATCATTATATGTTTCATGATTATTATAACCGTGATATCACTAATAAAATACTTAAACAACATAATTCTTTGATCCAAATAGACAAGTACTTTATTCATCTTTGGATTTAGTAACAACATAAGTTTGACCTTGATCCCTTGGATTCTTCTATGGTATATTCCCTTGACACTCGAGGAATTAGTTTGTGTAGTGACCAATATCTTTATAGTTGAAACACTAAACAATAAATGTTTGTTTCGTACCCTTGAATTCGTGTAATGACCCAATTATTCTTATTGGATTGATAATAAAATGAATAACTACTTGGCCTTAAGCAACATCATCAACATGCCAGAGGCTGGAAATAAATACTAAAGGGCCTCAAAAAACGTGGGGGATGATTTACCCATTATGAATTAAACCACTAACAAAACTACTATAACCAAACAACCACTATATGAATCATGATAACAAAAGGAAAATTAACCATTATATTTCTAAGAAACCAACCAATGTATTATATAGATGAAGCCAAAAAAATATCAAATTAAATAGTGGAAAGATAACTAATGAATCCAAGATGAAAATTATACTCCATTATCCACAAGCTATATGATCCATAATCACCAAACAACCTAAGTATCACATGTTTGTTCTAAAGACTTGTGATAGTTTACCTTCTCCCATGTACCAGAATATATCATCTGCAAAATAACTAAAGTTCCTAAGCAGGGTTGAGTATAAAAATTAATAGGATTTTCCCAATGAATTCCGTACTCACTCCACTTGGATATAAAAATTATAAACATTTATATAAAATTGTTTATATAAAACAAACTCCAAAAATAGTTTATAACAAAATATAATCAAGTTACAAAACAATTTATAACCAAAATAAGAACTAGGTGCTATTAAATTTTTTTTCCAGAAAGTCATAATTGTGGACAAAATCCACACAAGGAATTAAAACCATTTCCCAATATCATTTTTGAATAATCATTCTATTCTACTTATTCACGCGTCCAACCATGCATGCTTCATTATGGAAATTTCATACTCATGAGAGGTATCCCATTGATATACCATGTCATCAAATGATAATTACATCCCATATGACATTAAAACATTAGAACTAAGAAAAAGGTTATATTCCAACGAATACTGCAAAATGGGTTATAAAACACACCACTATTATTCCAAAACCATTTCAAATAACCATTTAAAACCATTTTTATATAATCGTTCATTTACTGAAACCCATTTGAACCATACAATTCCAATAACCCATTACATTTCAATAAAATAATTTCTTTTATTGTAAAACATTTTAGAAAATCTATTCACCATTATTCTAGACAAATCCCATTTTGAAATCCTCATTTTAAAATCAAGAATCAAACACATTAATCAAAAGAAACAATTTTCCATATTTTCAACAATTTTCCAAACCATCACTAAAGATAGTTTTAATCATTATCAAACAACCAATTTGAAATATATTTTACACATAATATCAATTTTAATGAATGAATATCAGTTTTATCAAGATTATTTTACAGTAAATCCACCTACCTTGAAGGTTCCGATGAAAACCAAAAATGGATGAAGAGCACGAACGAAAATCAAGTTGATTCTATACAAAAACTCCTCAGATCTATTCTCCTAAAAATAAATACCAAATATAATCATATTTGGCATCAACAAACTTAGATTTATGCATTAAAATCATAGATTTGAGAAACGAAGAGGAGACATGAAGTAGATCTATGTAGATCTAAGAAAACCTGGCAATAATGGTAAAGAATGACACATACCGCAAGAATCAGTCTTGAAAAATTGAAGAGAGTGATATGAATTGATTCCAATTAACATGGGAGAAGTTATTATACCTCTAATGGAGATGAATCATGATTTAGAGACACCACGAAGAAAAAAGGAGGAAGTTGGTGGAAAAACGACTGAGATCTTATTTTTTTAAGATCCAGATTTGACTTTGCGCATGGTTCGACTGCACAGTGAGGAAAACTGTGAACTAACTATGCATTACATACTACCT
This sequence comes from Viscum album, assembly GCA_963277665.1. NCBI lineage: Eukaryota > Viridiplantae > Streptophyta > Magnoliopsida > Santalales > Viscaceae > Viscum > Viscum album. Next base: position 1,409,727,763 of record OY728135.1, read on the forward strand.
TCAAGAATCCCTTTCATTTCCTCCTTTCATGGTCTCCCTAACTGCACTCACACCTTGTCGATTCTACTACCTCAAAACTACTATTTTGTACACTTTTTTCTTGGATTTCCAAACAGTTTAGACAAACCATGTGCAACCTATGCACATCCCCTTTCCCCCCAAAAAGATATAGAAAGTTCAATCAAATCTCCCATACATCACCCTTATACTTTATAAACACAAAAAATACAATTTAGGGGTTACATAATAGAAACAGATAGTACTAAATTCTCTACACTATTGGTCTTTCCATCCCTGCAAAGTAGAAAACCCCCGCTACTTTGAAAGTATTTCGTCCATTTCTCATTCATTTCCTTCTCACATTTCCATGTCTCCTACTTAATCTAACAATGTTTCCATACAACCCACACTAGACCGATGTTTTATTTCTGTAAGACTATCTCTTTCCTATCTACAATCTGCATTGACATATGTATGGATGAAGAATCTGAACCTGGGTCAACATGATCACATCTAATCACATTGTGAGGATCAGGTTGATAATTTTTCAACTGAGATACCTGAAACGCATTGTGCACTGAACTGAACCACGATGAAAATATTAACTAATATTTCACCTCTCCAACCGGTTATAGTATCTTATAAGGGAAAGTATATTGAGGTAATAACTTGAACTATTTTCTAAAATGATGATTTCTATGTGTTAGAGAGATCCTCACGAACGCATGATCACTCACCGCAAATGAAAACCATCTTTTATGATGATCTGCATATGATTTATGAAGACTCTGAGTCATCTTTATTCTCTTTCTGATAAAAAAAATCTTCTTCTTCATTTCTTGGACAAGGCTTGGCTCAACTAGTGATGTCTCATATGTTTCCACCCAACACAATGGAGAATGACATGGACACCCATAAAATGATTCAAAAACAACCATATGTATTGAGGCCTGATAATTGTTATTATATGAGAACTCCACTAAGTGTATATTCTCCTCCCATGACCCACAAAATCCATTACACATGCCCGCAATAGGTCTTCTAATATCTGTATTTTTTTCGGATTGGCCATCCATTTAAGGATGATACACCATACTCATAGTCAATTGAGTGCAAAGGTATTTTTATATTGTTTTCCAGAAAAAAGACATGAACCTCAGATATCTTTCTAAAATTATTGAAATTGGTATTCTATGTCTCTTTTCCACTTCTTAGATATATATTTTGGATAAATTCTCCATTGTCTGAGTTTGATGAATATGAATGAAATGCGCTGACTTGGTGAGCTGATGCACTATCACCCATATGAAAATGTGTTTTTGAAGCATTCTTGGGAGCCTTGTATAAAACATAAATCGATATCTACTCCCATTTCTACACTAGAATAGGTAAAGACTACAACATAACCACTGGTCACTGATGTTCTCCCATAACTTGCTGACAAGTTATGCACCTTGAAAAGAACTCAGCTAGTTTCCTTTTTATGCTACTCCACCAAAATTATGCCATCAATGCCTTATACATATTATGTATTCCAAGATATATAGGACATATCTAATGGTTGTAATAATGAAGATGTTTCTCCTGAAAAATCATATGTACAACAATCTGATCTTTGTACCACAAAACCGAAATCCAATCACATTTTTCAATCATCAATGCTCTCCCCCCCATTGAGTTTTGAACTCATAACCAAGAATTCCACATTGGATGTTTGTGCAACTTTAACTATCATTACCAAATCATGAACCATATAGACTGAAAAAAAGACTGTAACACCACCTTAGTCTTCCAATTCCACATGTATATCGTCAAGGAGTGATATTAACTGCCATTCATCTGAATCTTCCTTTTCTATATATTAATATGAATTTCTACTTAATGCATCGACCACCAAATTACCTTTTCCTAATGTATATATTATTTCAAAGACAAATAGCTAGAGATAATCCATCTATATCCTTTTCTCATATTCAAATCCCGTTGTGAGAAAATATGTATCATGATTTTGTATTCCGCGAACAGAGTAAATTTCTCACCAAAGACCTAATAATGATAAGTATTCAAGGCATGGATTTACCCAGATAACTCCAAATTGTGTGTTGGTTAATTATGATCATTAACTCTCAACATCCTTAAACCATCAGAAATCACATGGTCTACTTCAATGAGAACACATCCCAACCCAGATCCTGAGTCCTTACAATACATCAGGTAGCCCTTTCCTAATTTTAAAAAAATCAATATAGGTTCTTCTGTAAGATGATCTTTTAGCTATTATAAAGAATTATAGTATTCATTAATCCTTCAAAATGGAACATTCTTCTTTTTTAAAGATATCATCGAATAATTTAGTCAAGATAATCCACACAAAAAGTGTCATTAATAAGAAGCTAGTACAGGAAGACATCGTATCTCAAAGACATTATTTTGGGGATTCTAAGAGATAAAAACCTATATCTTATCTGGATCCACTAAAACAGATTTTTCAGAAATTATATGACCATGAAATTTTACCTCCTGTATAAAAAAAACACTTTCATAGTTTGAAAAGAATTATTAGTCTGTGAAGATTCCCAACACTATCGCCAAGTGATTCTTATTCTCAGCCTTTGTCCTTGAATACACAAATATTTCATCCTAGAACACCACAACAAAAGAATCCAGATATATCTAAAATATTTGATTACTCAATTATATAAAGACCATTGGTGCATTCGTGAGATAAAAAATCATTACTACATATTCATAGTGGCCATATATGCTTCTGAATGATGTTTTTAGAATATTCTCTTCCAAAACTCAAAGTTGATAATATACAGATAGAAAATGATTTTTTTAGAACCATTAGGCTCCCCTAAATTGATAAAAAAAATATCATAAATTTATGTAATTGGATACAAATTCTTTATCGTAACTTGGTTAAGCTTATGATAATCTACACATAGCCTTACTATTCCATCAACTTTCTTAACGTACAAGACCGGTGATGCTCCCAGAGAGGTACTTGTCCAAAATAAAAATTTTCCTTCTAGGTTCTCTAATTTAACTTTTAGTTCCCTTAAATCTACTGGTTCTATCCTTTATGATAAGAGGAAAGTATGACTAGTCCATGGAAGGAGATAAATTGTAAACTCCACTTCGCTTATAGGTGGTAACCCTGAGAAGTTCTTGTGGAATGAATCAGTGAATTGATCCATGATTTCTGGAAAACTTCTATCCTCTATCTCTTCCATCAATTCCAATGTCAAAAACACCAATTAGAAATAGATAATTTCCACAAATGGTGCCACATGTCTATTGCACATATCATTACATCATTTTATCCTCAAAAGAGATGCTTGACGACTTCCTTAGTTGTGAAACTAATCATTCTTCTATAATAATCAATGTAATCTGTGAACATTTTTAAGCAATCCATACCTAGAATTAAATCATAGACATCCATCTCCTACACATATAATTCCCATTTCATATCAACTCCGTCAATAATTATAAAACATGATCTACACAATAAGGCTCTACATTCTCTTTCCCCGAGAGGAGTTTAATGTTTTATCATAGAAGGAATCATCTCATGATTTAGAATTATAAAATAAATAGTAGGAGAAAAAAATAATGGAATGAGATTCACCTGTATCAAACATAAATTACATAAGGCTATAATTTAATAGAATCATACCTCTCACCATAGATAGTATGCATAATCATCTACATTCATCTGTTCAGATCCATTCAATTGCAACATCATTGAACTATGATTCTTATTTCCTTAATGGGATTGAGCTTGATAAGGAGTTATGGTGTTCCTAGCATCACCATTGATAGCACTTCTCTATTGACAAGACTGATGTTTCTACCCTTGTTTGGTCAAATCATATGATGCTTGTGACATTTGAGAAGTTCCTCAAGGACCTCACTTTGAAGCACTACAATAATAACGCATAAGATGTCCCATATTGTTGAAATTATAGAATGCTCTTGTTTGTGTTGTACAATCTCATTTCATGTGGTCAAAGGAACTACATTAGAAACATCCCTATTGGCTCTTTGGTCATGGAGGAAGGTTCACTAATCCAGCTGTCTGATTATGCATCCCACCCCCACCTTGAAAATATGTGTCCATGTTCTTCTTTCTCACACCAATAGAGTTCCAACTATTTCTAGTAGGTATCTTCCAACATCATCCTCCCATAGATCCTAAGATATCATGTTTAGATATTGTAACTATATTCACTATCTTTATAGAATCTGTAATACTGAGAACCACAATCATCAAGATAGTCTCTTATCTTAGCCCAGATTTAAAGATGTGTGCCTTCAATGTTCCACTAGCTGCAACTTCTAGTGCAAAGTGCACTGAATGAATTACATTAGCCGCATATTCTGTCGTAGAGATATTTTCCTACTTTAGGATGATGATGTACGTCATTCTATGGATCCTAAATGTCTGAGGATATAATTATTTGTCAAAAAATGCCTCAAAATCCCCCCATATAAAGTTGTGATCTAGTTATCCTACTCCCCCAAATCCCACCAATGGTGTGCGAGATCCTTGAGAATATAAGTCACCATCATGTGCTTCAACTTTGATGGTGTTCTAATGAAATTAAAGATACGATTCATCCCGTTCATCCAAACATCCCCCTTTTTAGGTTTAAAATCACCTCTAAAGATGGTTGGATTCTACTTCATGAACTGGGTGGATGATCCAAATGCCTTGGGTCATATTTTTGGTTCCCAGTGTCCATAGCTTGTAATTATTGGACAGTACTCCGAACAAACTATTGGTTCACCTATGGTTCTGGTGAAACCAAATTCTCCACTACTTATTTCAGTTTGTTTCTATGATTCCTACTATGTGACATTTTCTAAACAAACAACAAACTCTTTGAGTCTCAGTATCTAGTAACTGAAATTTTAGCATTTCAAATTCTATCACATCAACTATCACAACATTACTTCTTGAAAAAAAAACATTTCTCATGTTTAGACATTTTTGAAAATTGCCTAATTTCTTTTAAAAATCATACCATTTTCAAAATATATCAACCATGATATTTTCTGATTCCTTCATTTGAAAAAAAAACTTATGCATTTTTTTCCAAAATTAACACAATGCATCAAATCATATATTATTTCTTAAAATTAATCATGAAATCCTAGTGGGAATTAATTCCTCTAAAATGTATGTCATGATCTTCTAATTGGATAAACCCATGACAATGAGATTATATATCCTTTAAGTGTATAAGAAATTATTATGTACCCAACTCCTTGGTAACTTGAAGTTAAAAATAAAAAGTTTAGCTACGTCTTTTTATACTCAATATTTCATGTCCCAAAAATCCTACTCCTTTATAAGATAATAAACAAAGTAATAGATAAGAAAAACATTCAAATCCAAGAAAAAAACACATGATAACTTATTCTACAAGATACAGAACATGGTGATACAATTTATCTCAAAAAAATTCTTGGGTTGAACAAACTGATAACATTTTCAATGACCTGATTATTCTCATTGGGTTGAGAGTATAATAAATCATTACAAGTCCTTTAAATACATCTTCAAGGCACTAAAGGCTAGAAATAAATGTGGAAGGGTCTCAAAGAAATTGGGGTATGATTTACCCTTTATAAATTTAACCATTAACCAAACAACCATAACCAAACAACCACTATATGATGCATGATAAAAACAAGACAATTCAACCATTATCTTTCGAACAAACCAACAAATGAATGCTAAAATAGAATCCAAACCAATATCAAAGTAAACAACAGGAAGACAATGAAAGAATCCAAGATGACCCCAAGACTCCATGCTCCATAGGCCCCATGCTCCAACATCACCAAAAAACCCAAGTATCACGAGGTGGTGCTAAAGATGTGTGATACTCTACCTTTTCCCATGTCCCAAATGATAAAATCTACAAAAGCACCAAAGTGCCAAAGTAGGGGTGACTATTAAAATCATAAGGCTTTCCCCCAATGAATTCCCTACTCAAACCACAATGATAGAAAAGTTAGCAACATTTATAAAAAACGGTTTATATAAAAAATATTCCCAAAATATTTTCTGACTAAATATAAACAAGTTACAAAATCATTTATAAACAAAAAGTAACCATGAGTAATTAAAAACAATTTTTTCATGAAGTCATAATTCAAGAAAACATCCATCCAAGACTATAAAACCATTTCCCAATATCATTTTGGCATAATCATTCCACTCTACTTATTCACACATCCAACCAAGCATGCTTCGTTATGACAGTTACATACTCATGAGTGGTATCTCATTGATATACCGTGTTGTCACTTGATAATTACACCCCATGTTTCATTACAGATTTTTAATTGATAACAAGGTCATATTCCAACCAAGACTCATAAATGAATTATAAACAAACACCACTATTATACCAAAACCGTTTCAAATAACCATTTCAAGCATTTTAATAAAACTATTATTATATTGAATCTTATTTAAATAAACCAATTCAAATCACAAATTTCATTTAACTAAAGTTATTAATTTTATTGAAAAACTTTTTCTCAAACTCATTCACTATTACTCAAGAGAAATTCCATTTTAAAATAAATAATCCAACACTTTAATCAAAAGCACCAATTTTCCATATTTTCCACAATTTGCCAAACATTCACTAAAGTGGGCTCCCAATAATTCTCAAAAACCAATTCAAAATCAATATTAAATAATAATATAATTTTGAATTCATGATAATAAGTTTTATCATGCGGTGTTGAAAGTGGATCCACCTACCTTGATGGTTTGGATGAAAACGGAAAACGAACGAAGAATGCTCATGAAAACTGGACTGATTCTCCATGAAACCTCTTTAGATATATTCTCCTACCAAAAAAATACCAAATCTCACCATATATGGCATATAAAAACTTTGATATACCCATAATGGGTGTAGATATGAGAAAATGAGGGGATAAGAGATGTAGATCTAAGAAAACGTGACAAGAACAATTAATAACAACACTTACTGAAAGAATCATGATTAAAAACACCAAGGGAGGGCTTCAAATTGATTCCAAATCACTTGGGAGTGGTTATCATACATTCAATGGAGAGAATCCTGAGTTAGGGACCTACAGAGAAAAAAATGGAGTTAGATGAAAATGAGTGAGATCTTATTTTTTAGGATCTATATTTGAATCATCACATGGTTAGATCGCATGGTTAGACCGCATGGTTAGACAAACAATATGCTAACTGTGTTTTGGAAACTACCTTGAGGAAACCCTTTCAGAACCTCCTTCCATATTCTCTCTTACTTTTTTCACACTATGCCAATTGTATTTCCACAAACTACTACTACACATGGATTTTTCCAGGATTTCCGCATGGTTTAGACAAATCATGTCCAACCCGTGTGCATCCCTCTTTTCCCTAAAAACTCATTAAAAGTTCATCCAACACTCTCATACATCACCCTTACACTTTATAAACATTAAAAAAAATTAGGGGTTACATAACAGAAACATAGAGTATTAAAATTCAGGAACTTGAGGTCCATCTCTCCACACATGAAGAAAACTCTTATTTCATTCAAGCAATGAGGTGTTTATTTATATAATTATCACATGTGGGAAAATCATTTTATCACTTCTTCCAATTATCCTTTTTTCTCATTAATCATAACATTTTCATTATTTCCATAAAATCTCTATGGTTTTTAGAATTCCTTCTCTATCTTGATAAAACATGATACAATATCCATAAATGAAGAAAATTTTTGGGAGACTAGTTCCATTTTAAGGATTGTCTTTGTCCCATTAAAGAAACATTCAATATTAGTATTTGTATTATGTACATATTATATAACACTCCCTTATTAACATACAATGTTAAATTCATACATACCAAAATTTTATACTTCTTTTTATCTCAGTCTCAAGAATTTTATCTCCATATCGGCCTTTTGGCCATAAGAAAAATACTTTTCCAAGAAAATATCTTTAAAATATGTCAATTTTATGCTAGTAATTTAGTCATCATACTTAGTGTTTTGAAACAATGAACACCATTGATCTTAAACTCTTGAGGGGTGATAAATTTTCCTAAAAACAATCTCTATTCTATTATTATCTGAAGCAATAAATATCTTATTTAAGGGACTTATCCATCGCATGACAACAAATGGATTTTTAGTACCATTAAATAATAGAGTTATTTTAGGAATAATGAGTTCTAACATTATTACACCATATTTTAGATTAGTAGGAGTCTCCATATGATAATTTGTATTAGTTATAGCTTGGGTTACCTTCCCCAATATAGTAATAATATTTTCAACTCCATCTAAAACATCATTAACTTGTCAAGGAGGGTAATCTTAACATGGATTATGTTCATTGATATAGCTCCCATACATTTTGTAAGTAACTATTTATAAATAATGAAATTCACTAAATTAGATCATAACATTATTTAAAATTCGAAAACTGTAGATAAAATTTACAAAAACTGAAAAAAAAAATTCTTCATAGCTGGTCCCAGAATCATAAACATGGTTTCATTGGGAATATTCTCAAAACATAATTTTTTTTCAAATCCTTCATATTGTTTCATAAATAAAATTTGAATTTACCGAAAAAAATCTCATGGAAGTGTCAAACCAGGAGTTTCGTAAGGATCGTTGTCATGAACCTGGTGATGTTTAAGTTAAATACCAAAGTTCCCCTTTTAAATTTTTTACCACTAGGTACAAATGTTCTAGATCCACATCTAATTTTCATATCTATAAAAATATGTATTTCCAAGAAATATACATAATCTCTACCTTACAAAAACTTTAAGATGTTATCCTATACTTAGACTTATCCTAAAATTCAGTTACATGGTTATATTATATGATCTACATTTTTATAAATCTATTTATCAATGTTTCCACTTTACTTTCTCTAATGAAAACTGTAAATATCTCGACCCTAGTAACCTATAGTCAATGGTTACTTTATTAGATTTGTTTTAGTTATAAGTGATCACATCCTAAAGGACTGAATAGTTTAGTACATTTTAAAACTATATACACACTTGAAACTCAAATTAATTTTGAAAAAATAAAATACGACATATAATATTCTTTGAGAACAAAATTATTATCTTTAAAAAGTCTCTACATATCAATCATAAAATTATTCCTAGAATCACGGGGAAATGATTCAAAAGAAAGGGGTGAGATATAATTCTTAATAAGGGTATGTATAAAGAAGAAACTATCATGAACATATAAGGCATAATCAATATGACATGGTAAATAATTAAAAAAATTTATATTTAATAAATAAATTAAACATGAAGAATAATTTAAAAGGAATAATTTATGATCAAATTAATTCCATATAAACCATCTCATAATCATGAAGCTTATCCATTGATATATAACTAATTAAATAATAACATATACATCAATAACTAATGACATAATGATGGAACATATAATTCCATAAATCAACCCCATACCATCAAGTCCTTGTTCAAATACATATTATATAAATGGGAAAATCCTTATTCAAATTCCCAACATAATTTGTCTCTTAAGACCTATCGATACATCAATCGGTTATACTAAGCCATCCCCGCCACTTACTAAGTCTAACATATTCCATATATTAAATGGTAAAAAAATCAATGTAAACATTTGTATTTAAAAAATAGAATATGTAATGTTAATAATTTCTCTATTAAATAAACATAATAAAATTAAAAAATTGGTATTGTAAAAGTAGCATACCATTGTTAATATTGTCCCCAACCAATAAAAAAATTATAAACCATCTTGAGTAATATAGAGAATGGTATAAAAATAGTGTATACCAGTAAAATTGATCATAATCCATCCAAATAAATATAATGGATTGTATCATAAAAAACATATTCCCCAATGAGAATATGGTAAAATTAGGGTTGTTTTTATTGATGAATAGAAATACCATATAAATTTAATTAAAAATGTTATTGTGTAAAATATACATTTTACTTTTAAAATCACATTCAAAAACAAAAAGAATCCAGAATATTAGGAGAAAACTATTTATAATGAGCATTATATACTAATAAATTAATCTTCAAAATAATGAGTTATCATAATGGTGAGTAATTGTTCACATTTTTTATAAGTAAAAAAACATTATTTTAACATTAATCATAAAAATTTTAAAAGTACCTTACTAATTATACAACAATAATTTTCCTTTCAATAAATTTTATATAAATTCATTCATGGGTAAAAATTTATTTAATAAATAATTTTAAAATGATAAAAAAAATTTGTTTTTTTTATAAAATATAGTTACAGAGGAAAAAGGATTTTCAACCGAAGAGATAAATAAAGCTAGATTTTCTTAAAAACTTTTTCTCAATAATTTTAAGTAACAAAGAGAGTAAAATGGAAATATTACATTAAATTTTATGTATATAGATAAGATAATAAATTATATTAGGTTTAATATATAAATATCAAATAATTCCCTTATAGGAGACTTAAATATAAACAACCCCTAATAATTATGAATTTCTAAAATGAACTCTTACCACTTTGGTAAATTTTCAATATTTTGCTGCATGAAAGAAATAATTTCAAATTAAAATTTTTCATTCAATGAAGATAAATATATTTTTGATAAAACATATCATTGTGGAATTATATTCACTGAAAAAAATGAATTAAGGGTGAATATGGAATATGAATCATAGAAGTAAATGTGAGATGTGGAACCATTACCAGAGGCAACATTTCATTTGTATATTACTAAACCTTGAGTATAATAAATTCATATTTATAAAAAAATATTAAGGAACCATTAAAATATATAAAATACCACATATTATTTACTTACAACTTCTTGTCACCCATTTATTAACAATTATTTAACAAAAACACTATTATGGGAGATACATTCTTTAGTGTTCATGTATGTTTTTGATCAGTAATTTTAGTCCTTCTAATTTTATCATGATTCCAAAATATTAATAATTATACCCATGAAATAAATACTATATATATTCATATATATGTATTTATAATAATCCATAAATTTTTTATATTGAAAAATGAATTACACCGTTCATGGAGACGGTGGGCTATATGTACACATGAACATTATTTCTGTTCTCTTAACAAATAGAGTGAAAGAAAGTTACATAATATTTAGACTTTAGAGAATAATTATCATATTATATATATCATATATATCATTTATACTCATTAAATTTGTCCTTATTTCTATTCATGATAGAATAAAATGAAAAATGTTTCACATCACATCGTGGAGGTGCTAGTCCACATGTTCGCACAAGCGATGTTATCAATTTCCAACGGATTGGAAGTTATGGAGGTAGATGTGTTATTATAATTATAGAAGTACATCAAGTTTATAAATATCATATGCATATTTTTAATCAATCCTTATATCTAGTTGTGAGTGGTTGTGATGAAAAATGAATTATGTCAATTCGCAAGGTGGTATTCCTCCATACACATGATAGATGTTTTTATTTCTCATTTAATAGAATAAGAGATAGACATAAGTAAATTAATTAACATAATAAAATATAATGATATGGTAGATACTATAATTATTATTATATCATATTTTTTGGATATTTGAAGGATTTAATGGGAAAAAAATCCAAAATTCATGGTTATGAACTATACCACTTTTTTGGAGAAACACTTTTAATTTATACATAAATATATACTAGATAGGATTTTTGATAAAATAGAAGTCTATAGATCATATTTGGGGATGTTATAAGGGGATTTTGATATTTCGTGGATGAACTAAATGTTTTTTTATGTGTGAATAGGTGATGAGAGGGGTGACCTTTTATAAGTGGTGGAGAGAACACCTTTGTAATTTTTGAAAAGAATAAATTATACGCACATTTTTTACATGAAAAAAGAATAAAATGGGTTATTATAAAAAAATGATTATAAAAGATCAAAATATGGCTATAAAATAGAAATTGGACATTCTTTTAGGTCATTTTAAATCTTACCTACTTATTTTAACCCCTGTTAAACTCTTTTAAACCTTAACCACCTTAGTTAATTTTTACTATTATGAATACTCATTATCAAAAAAATTTAATTTAACCCTATTATATAATATTAATTATCATTATTTAAAATAGATAATTCAGTTTAAAAAATTCAATTCATAGAAGTGACATAATTTAATTTAAAAGTAAACCCACATTGGTTATGAAAAAATGGGTTTCCAAAGGAAATGTTTTCAAAATTATAAAAAGTTTTTATATAAAAACTAAACATATAATTTATTAAAATGAAATAAATTATATAAATTTTAATATAATTGAACAAATTTAAATTTTTTAAAAAAATAATAAGAATTTAACTATACAAATATTTTCAATGAAAAGGTAGTTTTCAATTAACATAATTTTTGTAATCAATTCATAAAAAACAATAGTCTCAGAAAATTCACAAAAAACACACTCTAAGATAATCTAGGAATTATGATTTTGAAAATTAATTTCAAATTTTTCAAATAAATTTTCATAATTTGGAAGAAATTAATTTCAAAGTACGTGTGAAAAATGTGACTGAACCGCTCTTTTTGAAAGTATTGTTTTTAATCATAAAATTGGATTTATTTTAATATCATAATTACAAAAAATATAAGATGAATGATTAAAAATTTGATTGAATATATAATATAAATATATTATTAAAATAATTCACTAATAGTGATTAAAATAATTTATTATTATAAAAACATATTATGCGCATAAAAACAGTTTTTCATTAAATATTTCTTTAACTTTAAAAGGATTTTTATTTTTATTTATAATAAATGTAACGCCCCAGCCTGAGTTGCCTAGAGTCGGTTCATTATTACATAAAATTGGCATGATCGCATGGAAATCATGTCCTGAAAGACCGATCAGTTGAGTATTATTGGAAACAATATTCATATATAAGTTAACCTTTATAACTTGAAAATAAATATAACCCTAATTTATTCCATTAGAAACATAATAGACTCATATATTAAGCTAGAAAGTCACTAATAATTAAATTTTTCATATCCTGGGAAAATGAAACATAAGAAAGGGGTGAGCTCAAATGCCCAGTAAGGGTAAGCAATACAACGAAAGATAACATAAATATTAAGCCTGGTGAATAATTGAAAACAAATGCCTTTACTAGTATAAACTCGAACACTTTTATGGAAGGAATATGAGTTTAATAAATGATGACATAATGAAACATAATCATGGGTATTCTACTAGTCGAATGACCCCATGAACCATCAATATTATTTTCATAATGAGGGAATATATAATTTTGGGCATTCTGAAACATTTTGTCAAGGCCTCCGCCAAGATGTCTAAAAATGATTAAGGCCTTGGCCAAAACCATATATCAAAGTGGGAAAGACCTCAGCCAATTCTACATCTATTTGTCTCATGGGACCTACTGATGCATTTTGGAGCTATAGCAGGCTCTACCCATCACTTACTAAGTCAAATAAATCCCTCATATGAAAAGGTTGAAATATAATATAAACATTCATATTAAAACTAGCATACAAAATGAAAATAATTTAACCATAAACCATGAATGGTATAAAAATAACACATCCATAGTAAAACATATCACAAAACCTTCAATACAATATGAAATATTTGTATCATAATGAATTTAATTCCAATAAGTATAAAATCAATCAAAGGATGTTGACATAGATGAAATCGAAACTATTTGAGAGAAATATCTCTTTCTTTTTTTTGAAATCAATTAAAGTTACATAATTATAACAGAAAAAATTTATTTTGAAAATATTCTTATAATATTGTAAGGGCCTCTATGATTATGTTATGATGGTGGCGAATAACCGCACTTGCCGTATAAGTTAAGAAAACGTTCTTACCTTAATTTTGTGGAAATGGTCGTAAAGTAAATTGTTTGGAAAACTACTGAAAGATTATTTTAAAAACATATAAGATCAAATAAGGGTATAAATGATTTTAACTCATTGTATAGTTAACAGTAAAAATGTTTTTAAATACATTTTTAAGAAACATGGATGTGGATGATAAAGATGTCCCAGTAGATACTTACGTAAAAACAACCTTGGGTAATAAAGAGATTGCAGAATTATCCATTACATTGTAATTTTCCTTGGTTGAGGGTAGGTTAAACTCCTGTATAATGGTTAAATAATTGTTATTAAATTATTCATGAACTATATACATTAATATGATATCATATATGATCTTATAATATTTCTTTGTTAATAATATTTTAGTATTAGTGTCGTTTCAGGCGTTGATTGATTTGATTTCATTTATATGATTTGTTACATAAGTAATGTTTGTTATGAATAGGATGTATCTTATTCATATTTAGAATAATATTAAGTCTTCAAACATTTTTTAATCATCAAATTAAAATTATTCTTGAATGGCTATGATGGGGAATGAATCTCATCGTGCTCGTGGATAAGGTAATCCGAACGTACGCATGAGCGACAATATCATTTTTTTGTTATTAAAATAATATATAATTGGAGGTATATCATATATACAGAATAATTATCATGTTATATTTATTATTAACATCAATTACACATCATTATTATACCCATCCAAATAATTATATATTGAATAAAAATTATACCATGACGTGGAGACGGTAAGCTGTACGTACGCATGTATAGTGACATGTCATTCAAAGGATGGATAGAATAATGAATATGATTTTACCATATTAATAATAACATTAATGTTTATATAATATAATGAACTTATTATTTTATAATTGAATAAACAAATAAATAGGAAGTGGAAGAAGAAAATATCATCAAAGAGGTTATGAAATATTTACTTGTTCTTCGGGTTCTTCATTTTGATTTGATCAAACAAGATCCATAGGTTGGATTTCTGACTAAATGAAGGCCTCAATGATTAAGGGAGTAATGTTTAGAGGGTATTTTGGTAGGGGTTGGATGATCTAAATGGCTTTGAATGTGTGAATTAGAGAGAATGTGGAGTGCCCTTTTATAAGTGGGGTGATGGGCACCTTAGGAAAAGATTGAAATATTATTTTATAATAAAATCATTCTTGGTTTCTAATAGATCAAAAAATAATTATTTAAATTATAATGTGGGTATGGGTATAAAACAACTCATCCAATAGGTTTTAGATAGATTTTATTCACTATAGTAACCTTATCCTCTAGATTTAACTCTTAGTTTAATAGTTTGACATTTACCATGTCTCTTTCTATTTTAATATTATATGGTTAACAAACATACTATAAACTTCCAAGAGAAACTCAAGTGGTTCATTAATGACATATATAATATTATTTAAGCTTCTTTTCCGACCCTTATACTTTTATAAATAGAATATCAATTAATAATATAATATTTGTTTTAAAAAAAACTCTTTTATGTCAATTTTGACACTATTTGCTATTTTGTTTTTTTTAATTCATAACAACATTATTACTTCAAAAAAAATTAATTTCATCAACTCTAACATGTAATATTAACTTATAAAATTAGTTTAATTCCTAAAAAGTCTCAAATTACATTTATTTAGATATTTATAATATCAATTATTTTAATATTTTATTAATTAGGTAATTACTGCGTCATCATTTTGTCATAAATAAATTACATTATTTAATGTCTAAAAAATATAAATAAAATACAATTATTTAGGAAATCCTTTATCTTTCAAATGATTTGTTATATTCTAAATGATGACTTATATAACTCTATGTAAAAATTTATTTACTAAAAGATATTTATTTATGTCATTTTTTCCTTTACTTTAAGTTAATTAAAATAAAATGTCATTATGATTCATAAGTGGGTCCATGGGGTCCCAAAATAGACCCAAGGATTCCCATGGTCGTCCATGAGTCATCCAATAAGTTTATGACAAGTGTTAATGTAATTTTGTATTATTATAATAATCTTTTTACCTTGAATTACCCTATTTACCTTTAACCGCGGTAAATAAAAGTCATAAATTAAAATTCACCAAAAATTATTTTTATCGTATTGAACCAAATTTTACCTACTTATATCAACCGTGTCCCTTGGATTTTTGAAATTCAATTCACAGAAGCGGTAAAATTATGTTGTATGCATATTTGCAAATTCTCCTAGGAGGTGGGTAAAAGACGATAAAAGTTCGAATAAATTTTTATATATCTAAAATTATTATAAACTGACTACAATTAATTAAATTGAACTTATATAGGTATTATGTATCTATTTTTACCTGAAATATATCTAAATAAAATAAATAATTATTTAAATAAAAATTTGGTTTAAAACAACAACTCAGTGTTTTTTACTATTCATCAAAAATTGAAAGCTTTCAGAAATATACCAAAACTTCACCCTAAGATAATTTTTATATTATCAATTCAAAAAAGAATTCTATTTTACCAATTTCAAAACATATAATTTGAATTAATTAATTTAAAATTAATTCCCATTATCAAAACCAAAAAGCGTATTTTTAAGAAATAATAACTATCAAAAGATTGAAACTTGTTTATATCCAATTTCAAAGTGAAATAACTTAAAATTACTATCGTTGGATTAAATGGAAAAAATATAATCTAATTATACTTCCAAACCATTATAACTTATAATTCATCACTATGAATTATTCTGATTAAAAAAGTTGTTTTCTGTTAAAATATATTATTTTTCACTATTCACCCAAATATGAAAGTTATTATAAAAACACAAAAAATTTATTGAATCTAAATTACTATGTCCCAATTCTAAAGAAGAATATTATTTTGTCAAATTGAATATATAAAAGTTTCAAATATTGTATTTAGAAGGGGTTCACCGTTAAAAGGCGGTAAAATTGCATTTTTTAAAAAATATTTCTTTTATCTGAAAAAGATGAATTTGTTTTTACATTATGTAAAAGAAACTAATAATATGGATTCTAATTTTATAAGGATTATATAATGTTCAAAATTCAGTTAATACATTTTATAACCTCTTTTTAATGGCTAGTTTGGTAAGTCGTGGTGTGCTTGAACTCAGTGTTGCGTGTTGTGCAAGTTATTGAATTACTTTGAATAAATAACATACTATGAAATCGTGGGGTGTTACATTCTTCCCTCATTCAATAAGTTGAGTTGTCACAATTTGATATTGGTTTTTGAAAATAAAAGGATGAAAATAGAAAAGAGCTTTTTGGGAAAACCCACATAAAAAATTGGGCTAATAAAATTTAATCTTAATAAGAAGAAAAGGGAAAATAAAGGGTCACCACTAAATTATGATCTCGATTAGGAGAACATTGGTGGAAATTAGAGACACATAATTAGAAAAAAAACATAAATATTTAGAGGTATTTATTGAGGTCATGAATCACAAACAAGTGTAAAATTGAGGGCCTCAAATCCTTCAATCTATGATGATTTGAAATACCATCAGTACAACAAAACATAAAGTATTGGGATAACACATTTTTTGTTTTAAGATCCCTTCCCTAAAGTTTATGAATTAATTTAACCATAGAATAAGAGGGAAAATAATTATATATATATTTATATATACTTGAGAAGTATAGCTTCATCCTTCAAATAATTTCTACCACAAAATCATCTTTCACTCCAAATGATTTCAAAAAAAATATTATATTTATCCTAATTGTATAGGGTTCAAAAAAAAATAATTTATAATTCACCTATCAGACCCTTTAAAAAAATAAACTATATTATACAATTCAGGGACTTCACACAGTTTAGTGGTATGTGATAAATCTCAATCACACTATGGTTATGGGTTCGATTCCCGTAGCTTTGTCCGACGCGACGGGTTGTCACACGGTCTGTGTTTTATCCTTTTTATAAAAATCCAAAAATAACCTTAACAACAGTATCCAATTTTAAACATAATCCATTCCAACCTATAGAAATATCTAATATAATTGTATCCAAACTCATATTTCAAAATTTATGAGGAAGTTAAACACAATAAAGATCCTTTTTTCCTCGTAATAAAATATGAACACCTTCATCATGTATTATTTTAATACATGGTAGCACCCTGAATTACCATAAAACATAACTGATTACATTCATTCTCCCTTATCGTTTATATAATACTGGATATATTCCTTATATCTAAATTTTTTGAATATTCCAACAATGATGAAATAAACAAACCATTAATCAGTTCCATGTAAGTCAAGAATATCCAATATAATATATCCAAATAAACCATCTCTTATTCCAAAATTACTACCTTAGTATCAGGACCATATAATCTCAAATTCCCAATGAAATAATACTGCAGTACAATCCTTATTTATTTCCATAATTCATATAACCAGTATATCATTGATACAAAACTCAAATGAAATAATACTTTAATAACAACATAAGAACTCTAAATCATTCCTCTTCATATTTGGTAGTATCATAACTTGATTCTTATCCAATAGTATCATTTGGGGTATACTCTGATGATTTGTACATTGACTCGCATAGTGTTCCAACTCTTTTCAGATGAAGCACTGTACATTTGAAACCTTTTTATCACCCTTGAAATCACGTACTCTGTGTCCTTTTTCTCCACACTTATAACAAACTCCCATTCCCTTTAAATATTTACCGAGGTGATTCTTTCAACAGTTATCACATATGGGAAAAATCCTACTTTCCCTTATTCCATTTACCCATCTTTTTCCCTACCATCCTTTTCGTCTCTTTCTTCCCTTCAAAGCCATATGACTCAGAGAACTATCTACTTATCTTATTAACACATGATATTATTTCTTCATATTTTGAGAATACATGGGAGACTATTTCCCTTATAAATGTAAGCATTATACCATGAAATATTTGATCCTTCTTACTCTTTGGATATTACATATTGATGGAGTTTTCATTCATTCTACTAAGTTCCATTTCTAAACAATGGCATACACTAAGTGAGTTTATGAATCACAATGAATAATTTTAAACTTGTAAAACACCTAACTAAATTGAAAATTTTAGGGACATAATCCATAATCATAAAAATGGTTTCTTTTACGGATTATTTACTCATAAATCCATCATAATGGCTTGTAATGAAAATGTGAATTATCCTAAGCATATCCCCCAGGAGTGTCATAACCAAGAGTGCAACAAGGCCCGTTGTCATGAATCAGTTCCCGTTCGAGTCTATCTGAAAGTGGCGTTTTGGGGATTTACCCCTAGGTAGATATGTTCCAGAGCCGCCTCTACCTGCATGTATCTAGACAGGGATGTATTTATTGGAAAACACACAAAATATCTACAGTACAAAAATTATATAATGTTCTTCTATACTAATACTCAATGTCTATCTTAGGATAATGTTCTCTAATCAGAGTTTATCTAAATCTAGTTTCCAAGGTTTGTAATAAAATTCCACTGATACCAACTGTAACACCACGACCCCATTTACCAATAGTCGGTTCATTATTACATAACATTGGCATGATCAAATGGAAATTATGTACCAAAAGACCGATCATTTTAGTATTATTGCAAACACGATTCATACATAAGTTCAACTTTACAACTTGAAAAGAAATGAAACACTAATTTATTCCATTAGAAACATACAAGACTCGTAGATTAATCGTACAAGTCACTCATAATTAACTTCTTCATATCATGGGAAAATGAAACATAATAAACGGGTGAGCACAAACGCTTAATATGGGTAAGAAATACAGTCGAAGATAACATAAATATTAAGCATGGTGAATAATTGAAAACACATGCCTTTACCAATAATAAACAATAAAATTTTTATAGAAGGAATATGAGTTTAGTAAATTACGCCATAATGAAACATAATCATGGGTATTATACTAGTTGAATGACCACATGAACCATCAATATTATTTTCATAATAAGGGTATGTATAATGCTGGAAATTCTGAAACATTTTGTCAAGGCCTCAGCCAAGACGTCTAAAATGATTAAGTACTCATCCAAAACCATATATCAAAGTGGAACGGCCTCATCCAATTCCACATCTGGTTGCCTAATGAAACCTACTGATGCATCGAGGAGCTATAGCGGGCTCCACACGTCACTTAATAAGTCCAATACATTCCACATATGAAAAGGCTGAAATATAACATAAACATTCGTATTAAAACCAGCATATGAAATGTCAATAATTTAACCATAAACAATGAATGGTATAAAAATTACACATCCACATTCTAACATATCAGAAAACTATCAATAAAATATGGAAGATTTTTATCATAATTAATCGACTTCAAACAGGTATAATATCCATCAAAGGATGTTGACATAGATGAAATCAAAACTATTTGAGATAAATATCCATTTATTTTTTTGTAAATCATTTAAAGTTACATAATTATAAAAGAAAACCTTTATTTTGAAAATATTCTTATAAGATTTTAAGGGAATCTTTGACAATGTTATAACGGTGGATAATAACCGCACCTGTCGTATATGTTAAAAAAACGTTCTTACCTTCATTTTATCGAAAAGGTCGTAAAGTACCTTGTCTGGAAAATGACTGAAAGATTCTTTTCAAAACATATAAGGTAAAGTAAGGGTATAAATTAATTTAACTCATTGTCTATTAACTATTAAAAATGTTTTGAAATACATTTTTATGAAACATGGATGTGGATGGTAAAGAGGTCCCAGTAGATACTTATGTAAAAACAACCTCGGATAATAAAGTGATTGTAGAATAAACCCTTACATTGTAGTTTTTTGTGGTAGAGGGGAGGTTAAAATTTTATATAATGGTAAAATATTTTTTATTAAATTATTTAGGAACTATATACATTAATATTATATCATATATGATATTCTAAAATTTCATTGTTAATAATATTTTAGTATTATCATCGTTTCATGTGTTAACTGATTCACTTTCCTTTATATGATTTGTTACGTAAGTAATGTTTATTATTGATCATGTTTCTCTTATTCATATTCATAGTGATATTAAGTCTTTAGAAATTATTTTTAATCATCAAATTATAATTATTCATGAATTGATACGATGGGAAATGAATCTCATCGTGTTCGTGGAGACGGTAATCTGTACGAACGCACGAGCGAAAAATATCATTATTTGGTTATTAAAATAATATATAATTGGATGGTATATCATATATAGATAATCATTATCATGTTATATTTATTATTTAAGTCAATAAAACATCATTATTATACCCATACAAATAATAATGTATTGAATAACAATTACACCACGACGTGGAGACGGTAAGCCGTACGTACGCACGTATGGTGACATGTCATTGAAAGGATGGATAGAATAATGAATATGGTTCTACTATATTTATAATAACATAAAAATATATATAAGATACTATAGTTATTATTTTATAATGGAAAGAAAAAATAAAGAGGAAGTGGATGAAGAAAGAATCTTGAAAGAGGTGATGAAATACTTACTTATTCTTCGGGTTCTTTCTTTTGATTAGATCAAAATATCTCCATAGGTTGGATTTATGACTAAATAAAGGCCACTAAGATTAAGGGAGGACATTTGATAGGGTATTTAGGCAGGGTTTTTTTGAGCCAAATTCCTTTGAAGGTGTGAATTAGAGAGACGGGGGAGTGCCCTTTTATAAGAGGGGTGAGGGGCACCTTAGGAAAATATTGAAATATTATTTTATAATAAAATCATGTTTAGTTTATAATGGATCCAAAAAGAATTATTTAATGTATAAGATTATTATGGGTCGAAAACCACTCAACCATTATGTTTTAAAAAGGTTTGGGTCACTATAGTAACTTTATCTTCTAGATTTAACTCTTAGTTAAATAGTTTGACATTTACCATGTCTCTTTGTATTTTTATATTATATGGTTAATAAACTTTCTATAAAATTCCAAAATAACCTCAAGTGGTTCATTAATGATATATATAATATTATTTAAGTCCTTTGACCGAACCTTGGATTTTTAAGAATATAATATCAATTAATAATATAATATCTGTTTTAAAAAAACTCTTTTATGTCAATGTAGACACTATCTTCCATTTGGTTTTTGTTAAATTCATAACAGCATTATTACTTCAAAAAAATAATTTAATCAACCATAACATGTCATATTTACCGATAAAATGGTTTAATTCATAAAAGTCTCAAATATAATTTATTTAGATATTTATAATATCAATTATTTTAATATTTTAATAATAAGGTAATTATTGCATTATCATTGTGTCATAAATAAATTAAATTATTTAATATCTAAGAAATATAAATAAAATACTATTATGTATAAAATTGTTTAATATTTCCAATTAATATTTATAGTCAAAAATCTAACTTATATGACCCCATGTAAATATTTATTTACTAAAAGATATTGGTTTGTGTCATTTTTTCCTTTACTTTAAGTTAATTATAATAAAGTGTCATTATCATTCATATGTGGCTCCATGGGGTACCAAAATAGACCAATGATTCCCATGGTCGGCCATGATTTATCCAATAAGGTTAAGACAAGTGTTAAGGTAATTTTGTATTATTATAATATTCTTTTTACATTGAATTACCCTATTTACCTTTAACTACGATAAATAAAAGTCAAAAGTTACTATTCACACAAAACTATTTTCGTCTTATTGAACCAAATTTTACTTACTGATATCAACTGTGTCTCTTGGATTTTTGAAATTCAATTCATAGAAGCGGTAAAATTATATTTAATGCAAATTTGCATATGCTCCTAAGAGGTGGGTAAAAGAAAGTAAACAGTTCGAAAAAATTTTTATATATCTAAAATTATTATAAACTAACTCCAATGAATTAAATTGAACTTATATCGTTATTATGTATCTATTTTTGAAATAAAATAAATTTAAATAAAATAAATAATTATTTAAATAAAAATTCAGTTTAAAACAATAACTCAGTGTTTTCACTATTCATAAAAAATTGAATGTTTTCAGAAAAAACCAAAAATTCACCCTAATCTAATTTTGATATTCCAAATTCAAAAATGAATTCTATTTTACCAATTTAAAAACATATAAGTTACATTATGTAATTTAAAATTAATTCCCGTTGTCAAAACCAAAAACCAAATTTTTATGAAATAATAATTATCAAAAGATTGACACTTGTTTATGTCCAATTTCAAAGTGAAATTATTTACAATGACTATCATTGGATTAAATGGTAAAAATATAATCTAATTATACATCCAAACCATTAAAATTTATAATTCATTGCTATAAATAATTTTGATTAAATAAGTTATTTTCAGGTAAAATATAGTATTTTTCACTACTCACTCCAATATGAAAGTTATCGAAAAAGAACAAAAAATTTATTGAAACTAAATTCATATGTACTTATTCTAAAGAAGATGTTTATTTTGTGAAATTAAATATTTAAAAGTTTCAAATATTGAATTTAAAAAGGGTTCTCCATTAAAAGGTGGTAAAATTTCATTTTTTTAAAAAATAATTCTTTTAACTGAAAAAAAGGAATCTATTCTTACATTATGTCCAATAAACTCATAATATGTATTCTCAAATTAAAAGGATTATATAATGTTTAAAATTTAGTTAATAATATTCATAACTACTTTTGAATGGCTAGTTTGGTAAGTCATGGTGCACTTGAACTCAGTGTTGCGTGTAGTGCAAGTTATTGAATTACTTTGAAGAAATAACGTACTATGAAATCTTGGGGTGTTACAAAAAATTGGTAACTAATGAATTAAATTTATATTGGTGTAGACCATATACTTTTCAGAATTTATTTATACCTATTTATACCCTCAAATTAAATGTCTAGTTTACAATGGTCATATTTATGTAATATATTTTACAGTCATTTTAAGCACAGTGTTGTGTGTTGTATACACTATCGAACACAATGTTCATTTAAAATGTCTAGGTGTTACACAAAAGGGGTCTTAATAAAGGTAAATAAAATTATTTCACATCATATTATTTTTTGGTTTTAAATTTTGTAGGTTTTATTGTGTATTTAAGAAAAAATGAAATATATGTGTAATCCTAAATAATCATGTTTTGGTGGTGACATTGTTAGGGTAGGGTAACCAAAATATAGTTTATTTTATTCAATGGAAGTGAAAAATATCAAAATTAAAATAATGGTAATGTTGGATGTTTATTATATATAGTATCTACTATATGAAGATAAGTACTAATAGATAAAACAACGAAATATAAAAAAATAACTTGGTAAAAGTTATATTTAGGGGGGATGATTCACTTTGATAGATGATACCTATGGATTCATAGTTATCATTTCACATTATTGAACTATATAAAGGTGAAATGGATTTTAATGGAAAAACTATGTTCAATATTACTCATAATTCATTTCAATTTATTTAAAGGACAATGAATTAGATTATGATTTTTATTTGTGTGAGATTTGTGAAATAGTTTTTATAGTGAAAAATAACAACACCATGTTAAGTAAAATCACAATATGGTGTTTTAATTATAGATTCGGGATTTTTCTTTGATTCTTCATAAAGTTTTAGATTCTGACATTAATTTTAGAGATATCATTTTATTGATATAAATCATGCATGTGGTCATTAACATGCTATGGTTATATGTTTTATTGGTTAAGAATTATTTTTAATTCCCTTAAAAATATTGAAATATTTAGTATTTTACAATACCATTACGGTAATCATAAATGGATTATTTTTAATGTATATTGTCCAAGAAATTCAATGCGACACTTGGAAACATCAAAAATGAATCTATAATGAATACATAATGACAATAAATAATTTTCTCAATATATTATATGTTACAAAATGAAATAGGTGTTTAAACCTACTAAATACTTGAGGGGAAATCACGAGAATTAAAAAAATGGCATTATTTTATATTTTTATTGAATGGAGATTTTTGTTTTGGAAAAGAAACTATCATATGTATATATTAGATCATTAGAGTAGTATTTTTTTAAGTGTGTATTTATCATTATCAATATTATTTTTTGGGATACTTTTATAATGGTTGTGGTACATCATTTTATCAGGAAGTTTACCTTTAGAGAGATTGTATACTAACTCTTCCAATCAAAGTGGTGATAATTATTCATCTATGGTGGTGCTAAATTATTTATACAATGAACAGATTTAACTCTACATTAAAGGTGAACCAAGTGAATTTTTTTGTGCATTGGTTGATTGGTTAATTTTTTTATTTTTTTCAATATCATATATTATTATGAGAGGTTGAATCTGTGAATTAAATAATAATATTCAATAAGAAATATAAGACATGTTACCTTGAGTAAACCCCTACCCTCCCCAAGAGTATATCTCTTTATCTATGGGTTTCTAATAGTTCATATTCCTCATCATATTTTCATTATTTTAATTATTTTAGATATTGATTTTTTATTATATATTTTTAATTAATATTTTAAACAGAATTTTTTTTTTAAGAAGTAATTTTTTTGAATTATTTATATTTTTCCATAATAAAATTATTTATATTTTTCTAGGTTTTGATTTTATTTTTCATGGCTCTTATTTTTATTAATTTTATAATTACCTTTTTATCTCTTTAGTTGATGAGTTGTTATTTTGATATAGTGATTTTCTATAGAAAAATATATTATTATGCTTTTTTGTTTCGGTTTCATTGAATAATTTTTCTTTTATTTATTTAAATAAATTCCACTGTATATATATATATTTCATTTCTAGAAGTTTTATATTTATTAATAATGTAAAATGTGTTATAAAATTATTATTTTGGCTATTAGTGTTCCAAGATTATAATTGGACATTAAATATGGGCTTAGAAAAAATAGTTATGTATTTTTTTTATTTTGGTAGAATTTTTCTTATTTTCATTTTTTATTAAGAACTTTATTTTTTAATGTCTATTTTTATGGTTTTAACTTGTGTTTCATACTTATAATGTTTTTTAATATTGAATTTCTATTATTTTTTTAGTTATTAAGATAATAAGCTTTTGTTTTGGTGTTATGTTTAATTAAATAAATAAATATTCTATAGGTCATTTTTCTAAATTTTAGTACCTTTTTCCTAATGTTTTTAATAATATATTAAAATATTAATCTCTATTTTATTTTTTTGTGGAATATGTTCTTTAATTATTATATTATTCAATCATGTTATTAATTATTTATCTAGTTAGAGGGGTTTTTATTTTTTTATTTTTTTTATAATGATTATATGCCCGAAAAACAGAATTTGTATTGTTTTTTTGTTATTATATATATTCTAATTATAGTTAAAAATGTTTTGTATTTTTTTATTTTAATAAAATTTATTTTCTTATTTCTATATTACATATAGATGACTACCCATTTTTTATCCAAAACACAGTTTTTAGTTAGGTGTTTAGTGTTATGTGAAGATATAAATTTATCAATTTAATTTCATTTATTTAGAATAAATTGAAAAATATAAATATTTAGAATATTTTGATATGTTTCTCACTAAATAATTAGGCAAGATATATTATTTTTAATAATTATGATTTAGATAAAATAATTTTATTTGGAAAAAATGGTGTGAGTTCGTTTTTATTTTTTATCTATCATCTCAAGTGATGTTAAGTGTACTCATGTCGAAAATATTGTTGAAATAGTGGTTTAGTTGATGTAACACCCTAATATTTTAGTATATATTCACTTTTAGATAAAAATAGCACATACATTCAAAATCAAATTAAAGTGAATAATTTTATATTAAAATATAAAATAAAATACATTAAAAGATAGTTAAAGGAAACATAATTGAAAAAATGAACAATTTTATAAAGTTAAAAGGATAATATTTCACTTTGGAAAATACACATTATTCTAGAGAAACTATTCAAATAAATTATTTATTTTCTGAAAAATAATACCAATCACTACTATAAATATGGATTTATCTAGTCCTTGGCATTATCATCACTAGCTAGAAGAGATGATAAAGTCCCCCTATATCAGTGCTAGACAATGAGATGTTAAAGGGGATGTTTATCAATATTTCTTTGCTCTAATAAAGGGGAATTTATCTACGCTTAATAAAATTATTATAAAGGGGTTCCTTATCAATGATAAAAAAATCACTAATAACAGGGGACCCTTGATCATTGCAACCATAAAAAGAGTTTATAAAGGGGGTTCCATTATCAGTGGTTGTAAATAAGCGTTGATAAAAGGGGACATTTATCATGGCTTTTTTTCTAGAACTTATAAAGGAAATATTTCATAATAAATTTTGATTCCATTAAAAATAACATATTAATACATAAACATAAATATAATGATATAAATATAATATATATATATTAAATATGTTTTAGATAAGGATAAATATGAATTTACACATAATATATAAGATATTTAGTGAAAATGGCTTATTAAGTAATAGAAACATATTATTAATTAACAATTTTCTAATTACTACCTTGTGAGAGTCATTTAATAATAATTGGATGACATAAAAATAAAATGAATTTACAAAACCAACAAGCTCGAACCTGAGTGGTAAGGTCTCATTCTTGGCATCGAAGAGTCCTAGGTTCAACACTAGGTGGAGGTGAATTTCCAGGGTACTTTAGCAGGTATAGTAGCTGGTGATGTTCAATATTGTAGCAGCCGACACTATTCACCCAATTTGGTCCATCCAGCCACCGATTTGGGCCTATGGGTGTCAGCACCATCGGGTCATTAAAGGACATCATGCCATAGGGCCTTCAGGCCACAAGAGACCATGGAGTAGCACATTTCACACAGAGCAGGCCCTAGAAGAGGATTAGAGCAACAAGAGTATCAGTCACTAGATGCAGAGCTAACTAGATTGAAAGAATGAGAGGGTGTGGAAACCACCATTGGGACCAGGCACTATGCATCTTTTTATGGGGAAATACTAGACGATTATCAATTCAAGGTGGGGAGCTAGTTGATCAATGATGCAAGGAGCTGGGGAGGGGCAGTTCTAGTGGGTTGGGCCTACAGGTCAGGTAATCGGCATTGTATGCCTTTGGGCCTTCAGGTCATGGTTTTCGAGTCATGTTGGGCCTTATTCCTTGGGCCTATAGGTCATGTACGGGTTCTCCTTCAACCCTTAAAAAGGGGGATTATACATAATATAATAAAAATGAATGCCTTCAGGCCGTTCGGGGTAATGAATTAATAAACAGTCTAAGACAAGTTGGAAACATAAATTGAACTTCAAATGCCCATAACTTATGATTTGGGAGTCTGTCTGGGATCTACCACATATCAAATAGAATACTACAAAGATATCTACTCCGTAGTGACTTAGGGTAACCCCTAGTCATATTTTTTCGAGGCCAAAGAATTCTTTGAAAGCCTTCAAAACTTATTATTTAGTCGAGGTATCCCAATTTTTTAAAAATCAATGCAATTTAAACCTCATCTAACGAGGACATATTTTCTTTTTTTAGGTATTGAATGAATTTATTCTTAGGGATTGCATTCATATTAATATTATGGTTTTTATGTTTTATCATTTTTCTTCTTTCAGTTTCATTTATAATTAAATATATGCATACGTTCTTATATTTACTTATAATAAATCAATTTTATAAATACATATTAACATAAATTGTATTTTAAATAAATAAATCATATTGAAATAAATATTTATTATTATTTTCATTTAAAATAATTAATTATCCATTTTATTTCCCTTATAAAAATGTATTAATATTTTTATATATACCTATATAAGAAAATGTTTATATATAAACATGTGTATCTCAATAAAAACATATATATTAATGTATATATTCTAATATATGTATATATATATATATATATATTTAAATATTTATGTGTGTATGTGAGAAATATAAATGTGTACTTGTGGATAAATATGTGCATATGTGTGTGTGTATCAATATTGTGTGTTAACATCATATATAATTTTTTTTATATAAATATGTCATTACCATTAAATATTATAAATAAATGAATTTATAATTAACCAATATGAATATATATACACACACACATACACACACATATATCATGTTTATATAAATATATATACATTTGAATTAATATAAAAATGTATTTATAGTTATATTCTAATATATGTAGATGAATATTAATATATAATACATTTAAATAAATTTATATGTATATTTAAATCATAAACACATGAAAACTCATATAAAAATATATTTGAAAATTTTATTTAAAAATAATTATATCTAAATATATATATAATTAATAAATATGTATCTATGTATACATATAAATAAATATAAATTATATCATAACACACAATAAAATAAGGCAAGGTAGTGTTAATGAAGTTTAATTTTCACATGGAGGTCAAATGATCAAATCAAGGTGTGCATGGGGTTGGGTGAGTAGTTGTCTAGTGCTAAGAAAGGTTGGTCAGGAGCGTTTGGGAAGAGTGTTCGTGCAAGGCGGCCAGATCGATGATAAAGGAGGTATCAATTACAGATAAACATTATAATTTATTTTTCCAATTTTTATCGTGAATAGAAAAAATAAAAGATAAAGGCCCCCTCTATCAGCTCGTTTTATTAAGTGCTGGTAATGGTCATATTTTAACCTCAATTTGATCGTAATATCTTTTTAAACATTGATAAAAGTCATTTAATATAAATTTTAAAAGTTTTTTTTGTAGTAGTGAATGAAATTTATTGATAAAAATTAAAAAAAATTATTTTTAAAATATATTAATGACATTAAAAATATGATTAACTAATTATATTGAGTATTATCAAATTGTTATCTGTTAAAAATAAATTACTTGTTTAAAAACATTACTATTATATATTTTATTTAATAGTGAAATTTTACTTATTTATAGTATTAAATTTTTAGAAAATAAATATTAATATATTTTAAAAAATTGTTAATCACTATATCTTTGATCAATTATTCACATATTAAGATGAAATCATTTTTTAGTGTAGAGAGATGGTTTCTAGAAAACAATTTTAATGTGTGCAACATATTTTTATCTTAATAAATTATATTAATCCCTATTGATAAATTATTTAAATCAAATTTATTAATAACATATTAAATAAAATAAATTAACTTTCTTATAATGGTTTTTATTATGAATGGAATGAGAATAAATTTATTTTTATGCTCAAAGATTTATTTTTTATAATAATGATTTCAATGCATTATGTGGGATACGATTAAAATTAATTATTCCTATTTTTAAAATTTATTCTTGTAAAATGGATTTCCTATTTGGAATTAGTAAATTCAATTTTTTTATAAGTTCAATTTCATGTATGGTAAAAAACATATCATGGTAAAATTTATCACCATGCTAAAGGTTAAAAGGATTTAAAGTGGGTTGAACTAAGGGATATGACTACAAATATCATAAAAACTTGTCTTAATTAAATTCTCTAAGTGGATTCTAAACATAACATATTCTATTTATTAAATTGTTTAATTTTTTTCCACATTCTTGGATTAATACATTTATTATCTATTAAGAAAACAAGTATTTACAAGAATAACACCACCCTCTCCTATGAAAGGATCTCTTCAACCCCACCTCTTCCCCTCACACCTAATGATTCCAAAATAGACCAAAATGTACCAAAAAACCCAATGAAAACATATTTCCCATGTTATATAGGTTATGTTTTCCCCAAAAGACCAATCTAAGAGGACATCAGATGTGACCTAAAAGAGGATATCTAACAAAGAGGTAATTGTATTAAACATGATCTTCAAATTTTAATTATTCTTTATCCACCTCTAAATCTATCCTAACCATAAAAAATAATTAAATAATTTTTTAATTACAATTATCTACCTCCATTCTAGTCTTTTAAATATGAATATGTCGCTCGTGTTATGTGTGGACTGCCAACTCCACGAACGATGTATTTAATTTTTCATAATTTCCTTACATGGAAGGTTCTTAAAATGAATTTAGTGAATAAATATGACATTGACAACATTTTTAGGGTTTTGAAAAAATAGTTTTCCCATTTCATTAAAAATATTAGCAATAAATTACCATCATAAAATTTAACCAACGAAGAAAATCATAACAGTACACTTTGTGACTAATAACTTATTATTATTATCTTTTATTTGTTTTCTTTATCTACAACTTCTTAAACATGATTTATCACATTAAAAAAATGTTTTCAAACCATTAATCTATATTCAATTTTATATTATAATTATATAATAACATGTTCATACTAATTCAACCAACATAAATTGTACTTTTTATAGACCTATTTTTACCTTGTAAGAGCTTGAACTATTTTAACATATATTTTTAGATCCAAAGGCAAAGACAGCGTGCGATTCCAAGACCCTGTGTTCCCAGAAATAATTTTATTGAAATATTAAATATATGTTATATTATTTGTGCACAGTTTCTTAATGAAAATATGGTAACTCTTAAATGAAATCTTGAATTAGAAATATGAGACCA
The DNA here is from genome assembly GCA_963277665.1 of Viscum album. NCBI lineage: Eukaryota > Viridiplantae > Streptophyta > Magnoliopsida > Santalales > Viscaceae > Viscum > Viscum album. The sequence continues at coordinate 1,409,759,281 of OY728135.1, forward strand.
CGGTTGAGTCTGGAACATGATTTTTACCTTAGTTGTTACCTAAAGTTAGTCGGCATGAGGAGTTCGGATAAAAAGTCTTTTGGCGGGTGCGTTTCAAATTAAAATAATTATTTAATTAATTTTTAAAATTAAAAATGATTTAAATATAATTTTCTATAAATTCATAGTTATGGAAATTCCTTAGGGTTATCTACAAAACCCAAGGATAATTGAGTTCCTCCTTTCATGGGAAAATCGAGATATGGTGATAACGAGACTCTCGATCGAAGAAGATAGAGATGCAAAGAACACAAAGACCCCTCTCAATCATTGGTGATCGCATTATTCAGTAAATAATGATCCAATATCTATGTAGGACTCATCAATTTTCTTTTTATGAACCTATTGATCAAATTGATTGAGCATGATCATACATTTCTTTGATCTTCCCCAATTCTTGAGCTTTGGACGCATCTATGTATTGAAATTAAAACAACGATTAAAGTTTTCAAAACTATGATCTTAAAATTGTTTTCATTGTTCAAGAAGGCTTCTACAATGACGGTTAAACACTGTTTATTGTCACTTTATCCCGAAAATTCTTCACGTTAGACATTGTTGGACCATTGGTTCGTGATTCATCATTGAAGGGCGATACATGGCCCTATTGGACCCTCATATTCACGATAGTTTCATGTGTGATGAATAGATCAGAAATAAAGGATGTATTATGGGATTAATTACTCTCATGGGTGTCGATATCATAGATTTTTGTGGATTTGAGGCTGAGAAGCATGAACAAAGGCACGGCGGTGCAAGGAGGTTTGAGTGATCATTGAGCGATTTAATGGAAAACCAATGTCCGAGCACTGAATGGCCTTAGAAATAAAAAAATTTCAAGATCCTTCAATTCCAAGAGAATGAAAGGAATGATTCGATGGTGGAATGACCAGAAAAAGATCATGCAATTTGAATCCTTGTTTCTGGAGAAGTCCCTACTACAAGTTGTGTGGTCCAAAGAACACACGGGGTGTAGGTCCCTAACTATGATGACTATGTTTTTGGGTGAAATAAGTGTCACACGCCTTGTGGGACCTCCACACGCCATGTGAAACATGTGTTGGTGAATCATCTTGTACTTTGATATAACACATGCACATGCATGGCAAGGCACATGTCATGTTCCAAAGTACACAAACACATGCAAAGTGCATAGACATGGTTAGGGATCACAGGCAGGACCCCGAGTGGCTCATATATGCCATCTATTCCACCTACTCTCCATGTATGGATAAATTAGAAGAAATATATGTACTTATAGGGATATATCTATGAAATGGTGTGGGACCACAGGTTATGTGGCCCCTTTGACATCGTGTACCACTTTTTAATTTTGATAAAACCTCAACCTCTCATATATCCTTCACTTGGACTAGTATTTTCTACCATGAGTTACAAATCCGTAGTTTTTTTAATGTAGAACAATATGGTCCCCACCGTAGTGGATTTTGAGATGCATTTTAGGATGTTCCTAGCATGATTCTTAATATGGTGATGATTGATGATGGTAGTGATCATACATGATCACCAGTGGATTCTAGAGTGGAACCCTAATACTCAGATATTGCATTGGTCCTCTTCCTATATATAGAGTGGAACCCTCTAGCTATGTTGGTCATGGGTCCTCTATCTACTCTTTGAGTGTCACCCAAAAATTGGGTTGGGCATGGGTCCTCGAACAAATATTATAGTAGACCCTTTGGATGGGAAGGGTATGAGTTCTCTACCTACTATATGTGTGGTACCCTCCTATTGTATTAGGGAATGGGTCCTCTACTGCTAGTGTGGAACACTCAAACTGGGCCGGGTGTTGGTTCTATACCAACTAATAGAGTGGAACCCTCTCACAGCGATACGAATGGTTCCTCAATTGACCATTATAGTGGAACCCTTTTTCCGAGACATGGTATGGGTCATCTTTCTATCTTCAGAGTAGGATCAACCTACCGGGATAGGGAATGGGTCCTTTATCCATCTTCTATGTAGCACCATCCTATTGTACTAGGTAATGTTTCCTCTATCTAGATATTTTTTCCAAGACTGTGCAGAATAGTATTGAGTAGTGGCTTCAATTTTATGTTTTCTAATGGGTATTTGTATGAGATTATACAAATAATTGACGGAATTATGGATTTGAGGACACTTATCTCAATGATGGGCTATGAGATAGAGATCTTTTTCCCACTCATTTTAGATTTTATTCCCAAATGGCCATAAGGCCTTCTTTTTATTGACTTTTTATAACCCCTGACATCTAGATTTTGAATTCAGTGTCCCACATTCGAGTTTCTTTTTCATCTTGAAATAAATATGAAGAGAAAAACATTCCTGATCCTGATGGTAATTTCCATACCCTCTCATTCATCCAAATCCAAATAGCTTTGTTCAGGTGAAGCTTCCTGCTCTGAGACCTCATTTGGAGCTAGTTCCTTTGGTTTGTCTTGTTGAATTTGTACTTCATGATCTGTATGAGGTAGCCCAATGACCTTGAGGTGTCCTTAATGACTTGAGGTGAGAAGAAAGCCTTAAATGTCTTGAAAATCTTTGAGCTAAGCTATTTACTGTCTATTCCTATCATGTCTCCTACTACTCCCCCTTCATCTGTCTGGGTGTCCTACTCGGTATGTGCATATTGAACCTTGTACGGGGTTTTCATGCACATTTTGTGTTTTATACAGATGAAGGATAGATCAGTGATGACTACAGAGGATCTTAGGGATGCCTGGTTCATTAGACCACTTACAGAGGTCTAATATTAGAGATTTACAGTTGGGCTATCTCGGAACTATTACCTTCCAGTTTTATCATGTTCTCGCATACTTCTGGTTGTGCATATATTTTTTACCTTTTAATTTTCTACTTTAAATTTTCTTAATAGTGTACACCCTATATGTTTTTCATGATTGGTTTATGCGATAGCTGTTTTGTCATTTTATTATTATTTCTATACACTTCTTCATTAAGATTGTCAGGTGTGTGTTTCTATAGGTACATTAGGAAAAGGTTGTCATGACCCAAACCAAGAACGACCTCGAGCGATAACTACCCCAAGCCCACCTCCATAGTTCATGGGGTATAAATCAACAACTAAGGAATATCAAACATGGGGAGGCCTTTTCTAATGTACATATACACAAAAACCTTTCCATCTTGAAGTAGAATCTTAGAGAGAATGAGTAAAATATACAACATAGGTAGAATGTAAACAAAAAATACATAACCACTTGGCTGTAAAAAAGTATAATTGGTAAAAATAAAAAGTAAAAGGGAAAAAATTAACTCACAACCATAAATATATCCCAACCTAATAAAAATATAAATATAAACTACCAAGATATCCCAACTCCTGAAAGCCAAGATGCGACTACCGTACACTATCCAAAATATTATGTATCCCTAATCTCCTCTGAAGTGACCTATGACCTATCTATGTGTGTATAATAAATGACATATGTGGGAAACCCCCAAGAAGGGGTGAGTATATACATACCCAGTAGGACACCTTGAAAGATTAAGAAGGAGCAGTAAGAGATACAACAAGAATATAAAGACAGAAGAAGCAGGATATATTCAGAGAGAATAGATCAACCTAAACCAAGAAAGAGTAACCTCATCCAAGTACAATGGGATTAACATGGTAAATAGATGAACAACATGTCGAGTCTTTGACACCTAGAGTAAGATATTATTCTCATCCAACCAAGAGAAGCTAAACACAAAAACACATGGTATAACATGTGTGTCTTTGCCTCCCATGGAAAGAGAGTAACCAAATCCAAGGTGTGGATACAGAATAATATATATATATATATACTCAGGAAAAAGAAGCCAAAATGTGAGTGTAGGGGAATCTACATCTCACAAATCATCCCAAGAAGAAGATTATCCAACACTTCCAAACTTCCATCAACAAAGAACAACAAATCACATGAATTCCCATAAGTAACCATCTATGTCAAGCTATACCTCATCACTATACTGCACAATCAAGGGTCCACAAACTCGAATTAGAGGAGCTTTACCATAGTATGTAAGGGGGTTCCACACTATAACAATCTGTAGAGGACCTGTGGCCATATTGATGGGGGGGGGTTCTACTCTAGTTTCATGGTGACCTATGAACTATGCTGATATGGGGTTCTACTTGGTATGTATAGGACCTGTTCCCAAGATGATGGGGGGGGGGTTCCACTCTATAGGTAAATTACTTGTTCTTTGGTGGAACAGGGGTGTTACACTCTATTCATCAATGTCCCAAACCATATATGATTAAGGATCCCACTTGGTATGAAGTTATAGAGCACCTATACCCATGCGGCGGGGGGGGTTCCACTCTAGTCATTGAGGACATCTTCCCTATCTGATATTGGGTTCCACTCGAAAGTCAATGAAACACACCCTATTATAATAGTGTGGTTACACTCTGGTCATCAGGGATCTACACCTTACCTGATAAGGGGTTAAACATGGAATGTAGTTGTAGAGGACCCACACCCATGATGATGGGGGGTTCCACTCTATAAGAATCCTATGGTGATTCTACCTGATCATTTCCATCATCAGGCATCACCTTAAAAAGAATGGTTCCTGAAAAATTTCACATCATATATCAAATTCGATAAATGTGGGAACCATCACATTCGAAATAGAAAACCCCTCAAGATAGGTTATCCTTGGGATAAAATCTGAGTCTAAATAAAGGAGATACAAAACCTTATTGTTTCCTCAAAATAGGTCAAGGGGTACAAGGTGTGTGAGAATACCCACACTGCATGTGGTATCCCTCCACCGCCTGGTCGTGTCCCTAGCTAGCGCATGACTTCAAATCCATGTATGATTATAAATCCTACACTGAGTCTACATAGTGTGCCTAGTACTTGAGGTCCCTGGCCATGAACAATGGATGTGTCTGTGTACTTCGGTACATATCCATGTTATTAGCCCCATGATTATGTACTCTATCAAAACTAATGTGTGCCTGGTCATGTACATCTACAAGGGGTCTTACCTATGTGATCCATCACATGAATCATCCACCCAGGGATGAGGTAAATGACCTATAAGAGGGACACACTTCATTCCATCCTAATGAATTCTTGAAGACCTATCCTCCATACTAAAGGTGCTACATGTTGTGTGTTCATCCTTATGCATGGCATGTAGTAATTTTTTTTCACAGAATCAAAGATCTCCTTCATATGGTTTGAATCAATGCATTCCACCATACATCCCTCCTTAATTCTACCCAAAATCATCTAATCCAGCATCATCCGATGGATTTAGGTCCTTTAGTAGTAGGACATCCAATTCCAATCACCCAAGAAGTTTACTCGAATACTTGGAATGCCTCAGATCCCACCAGTTTTGATAATATAGCCTCCAATCATTTAAATGATCATCAACAACCCATAAACATCTCAGATTTGTTCTTCATTCATTGGTTCACAACTCATATGTTATTTCACATCAATTCTGAGGGTCCAACTGTGCTTCGTACTTCTCAAAAATGTTAAACTGGGACCATGTGTTCCTTTTAATAAAGAACATATTGAAAAAAGGGGGAAGTCACAAGAACAAAAGTTTAAACATCATTGGACAAGAATTATTTTCCCATGATCAATAATGGGAATCTGGAGTTAAGAATATCTAAAAATCAATAATTCTTTTTTATATAGTCCCAAGAAAAATGGAAAAAATTGGTGTAGATAGATATAAGGGATCGATCCACCCAATCATTTTAATAAAAAATGGAATACACCAAAAATTATAGATTCCTATATGGAGATTGGATAATTTTTCATTGTATAATGTTATTTCCAATTATTGAAGGATGTCATTGCGTTTTATGTGCTCTAATATGCTCTGATCTAGAGTTTCACCACCATCTGATGTGATCTTCCAATGAGAGGAAAAAGGTATACTTTGGAATTATCCACAAGTTTATGCGGATAAACCTAGAGAATTGTTAGTGGAATTATTCTTATATAATTCCGTTTAGGATAAAACCAAATAATAAATTAATTTAATAATTAATTAATCCATAGAACATATATCCAAAATGGAAAGATGTCCGAATTCATCATGCTAACCAATTTTATGTTGTACCTAGGGTAAATACAATGTTCTAGATGTAATCATGGCCTCATATTTCTGATCTGATCTTCCTTTAATGATTTATCCATTTTTCATTAAGAAATAATGTGTGCGTGATATAAAATATATTTAATATTTTTATAAAATTAATTCCAAGAACAATGGCCCTTGGAATTTACCTACGTCTCTATTTCTAGTTTTGGAAATATATATAGAAATACATCAGAGTCTTACAAAGAAAAAATTAGTTCTCTACGTCATTCTCTCTTTTAAGAATCTTGTCCCTAGAAATAAAAACTAAGGAAATTATAACAACCATGCTCTTTATTACACACTTAAACATGATTTATTACATAAAAACCTTCACTTAATACAACAAAAAATATCGATAATTATAGTGTCTTTTGGGGCTTAGAAACATTACATAACAACTTAGACATAAAACAAAACATCTTTATAGAAAACATCCTTTAAATGGCCACTACATTCGCTTGTACTTAGAATTGCATGGGGTAACCCATGGACATTCATAAGAAAAAGGTGAGATATGAATCCCAGTAAGGGAGTAGTCAAGGCATATTATTAATATTACAATACATGTTAGGTATTGGGCATATAAAATGATCACAAGAGAAACATGAACATAAAGGCATCATATATAATGATTTTCATAAATGGAAATTTAGAAACAACACTTAACATGGTATTAGCAAGATCCAAGGCTCATTGCACAACGATAAAGAGTAAAAACTAATTTAAATTGATTTATAATGAGTAAACCCTCACTGAATGTGATGTTTCATGATACTAATTTTTTACTCAATGCATTGGAGCACTATCAGGGCGCACCCTTCTTAATCATTTCATTTCATGCATAAGTCTGCCACATGGATCATATAACATGGATTCAATAAACATAATCATTTATTACATGATAAATAAATGTATAATCTATACATTATATTCTATAATCAATAAGTAAATGTGTATAAAGGTGAATATCCCTGATAGATAAATGGGTATGGTATTCACTATACAATGTCTTTGGCTTTGCAAATCGTTGTGCAATTTCGGCAGCATAACGGTGTGACATAAGAATTCATAAAAATGTTTGATTAGAGAGAAAGAGGTTCCTCATAATATTTACATGGATTTTACAGTAATGGGGTCATATAGATACATTTCCCAATATAATTAATGGAATTTATATGCATAGTACAAAATAATTACTTGAATTTAAATGAGGTGAGAGAAATTTCTTATTGAATTTCGATTTGGTACGGGTGTAAATGAGAGGAATTAATTTGAGATAAATGGTGTATCTAATTATTCAAACATAAAGAGGGAAGTATGGGGGAGGTGATAAATCATACCCCAATATTTTTAACTGAAAATAAAAGGGCATTACAACATAATTAAATTTAGACAAAAATTAGAATGGAATAAATCCCTTACTTCGAAGTGTGATCCCAAATGCTTGGGAGATTCTTGAGAGAGACTTATTAGGTGATTGGGGAACCATGGGAGGATTATAAAGAGAATAGGGAAGAGTTTTGACAAACTCCAAAGGCTTTTAGTGAAGATGAAGTGGGATATTGGGTGGGTTTATATAGGAAAAGAGAAGTAATTTTTTACTATTTAGGATTTGGACCCTACACGTTAAACTAATCAAAAAAACCATCCATCCCATGGTTTTTGCCCATGGTTTTTGACAAAATGGGAGGTGAAAAAATATTTCATAAAGAAAAAGGCCAAACATATTGAATTAATAGGGTTTCTTATGTGGAGGTTATTTACAATCTCAAATAAATCAATTTAAAAAGCCAATGTGTTTTATAAGTCTTGGAGGGTTCACTAAGGCTTTGTAAAATAAATAAATAAAAATCTAAAATCAAATTATTTTAATGTTAAAACATTTATTGACCCAAAATAATGGTTATAGTATTTTGTTACATCACTATTGGGTCATTATGATGTCATAAAACACATTATATATTTAAACAGTATTCAAATTTTACACAAAAATTCGACTATCTCAGAAAATTATGAAAAATTCACCATTAGATAATTTCGACGTCCTGATTCCAAAAATAATATTCATTTTATTTAAGTAATTTTATAAATATGTGAATTTTCACTTTAAAAATAAAAACTAACATTTATAAAAAATTCATGGGTTTTGACAAAAACAGTTTTGAAACCTGAATAAAAATCACTATTGTATTCATAAAAAATTATACGATAATTTATATTTAAATATAATGTAATTTAATAATAATATTTTATTAAAATATTATTTAATTAAAAAATCCACAATTTCATCAAAATAAATTTCATAGTTGAATATTTACTAAAAATACTATTAGTGCGATAAAAACTATTTAAAAATAAAAATAATAAAATGAATGTATATTATTTATACAAAAATAATGTACATGGTCATAGTACTAGGGTATTTTTACATAATCCCATAAAACAAACGCACAAGACTTTAGGGTAAGGTGCGCGATGGTGACAGACTCTTGGGGTGGCTCGGATAACATCGATCGAGTGGTAATCTCTATCAACTTCCACATCTCACATAGGAAGTTCCGCTTGAGATTAACATATTAAATCTCGGTATGGGCTTGGTCAAGAGCGAATCCCAAAGACGCCACCTCCTTTTCGAGATCCAAAAAATGGGATTCATATGGGGAATGTCTACTGGATGAGGCCCATGATTCATTTATATAAGTAAATTGGATTTGTTAAATTTTTATATCTATACTAATCATGTGATCACTGTTCAATGAATATATTAGAAATGGTAAAAATTAATAATGGTATTTTAAAATCCATAAACATAAAACCAAGGATTTTCATACGTTTTATATGATCATTCTACATAATAATACATATAATTGGAGCAAGAGGCTTTTAATTAACAAAATTTTGGGTCATTACAATCATCCCCCCTTAAGAAATTTCACCCTCAAAATTTACTTTTCCCACACTAACATAGATGCTGGTAACTATGCTTCATTACTTCTTCTGATTCCCATGTCGTTTCTTCAAACTTGTGGTTTCTCCACACTACCTTGATGAGGAGCATTGTCTAATTTTGTAGAAAAATTTCTATATGATCTAAGATCTTCACTAGTTGATCCTCATAAAAAAGATCATCCTATAACTATACTACAACTAAAGATAGTACATGTGAAGGGTCTGGTATGTACATCCTAAAGAGAGATGCGTGAAAGAAATCATGTACATTGGCCATGGTGGGTGGAAGTGTTAGTCTATAGGCCACATCTGTGACATGATCAAGAATCTCGAAGGGGTCAATGTACCTATGACTTAACATCCTTTTATTTCTAAACCTCATAACCTTCTTCCATAGAGATATGTGTATAAATACTATGTCTCCAACATAGAACACAAGGTCTCACTGACGGTTATCTGTATAACACTTCTTTCGACTTTGGGCTGCTTTGATATGATGTTGAATGGTTTTCACCTTATCCACCATTTCTTCAACCATTTCAGGTCCTATCAGCTTATGCTCACTGACTTCATCTCAACACGCTAGTGTTTTGCACCTTTTCCCATAAAGGGCTTCATATGGTGTCATCCAGATGCTCGAGTGGAAACTCTTATTGTAGAATAATTCAACCAGTGGAAGATGTTGGTCCAATCCTCCTTTGAAGTCCATAGAACAAGATCTTAACATATATTCCAGTGTATGAACAATTTTCTTAGATTGTCCATCAGTTTGAGGATGATGGGCCATACTGATGTTTAGTTTAGTGCTTAGAGTAAATTGGATAATTTTCCAGAACATCAAGGTGAATCTAGGATCATAATCAGATACAATTGATAGTGGTACTCCTTGCATCCTTACCACTTCATTGATGTAAATTGGTGCAATTTTATCTAATTAAAAGTCCTCTCAAACCACGATAAAGTTAGACGTCTTTGTAATATTATCCACAATGACCCATGTAGTGTTTTTTCCTATAGATTTCCTAAGATGTCAAGTGATAAAGTCCATGGTAATGTTATCCCATTTCCATATTGGTATGGGTAGTGTTTGCATCATCCCTTAAGACGTTTTCCTCTCATTCTTCACTTAACAGAATACCAAGAAATTTTATGTATATTCTGAATTATCCCTTTTCATATTGTCCCCACAAAAGTTTTATCAAAGATCTCGATACATCTTTGTGTTCCCTAGGTGAATAGTTAAGGTTGAGCTATGTGTGTCATTCCAAAGCTAATAATTTATCTCTAGATCAGATGATACACATAATCATGACCCAAATCTAACAATTCCATCATTTTCAACCATGAACTCTGAGGATTTACCATTTCTGATAGCTTCCACCCTTTTTAGAATATCCTCATCTTTTCTTTGAGCATCCTTTATTTTCTCCATGAGGGGTGGTAGAGAAGTAATTTGAGAAATAATTTATGATGTTCCTACCTAAATGATTCCCATGTCCATCCTCTGAAAATCATAGAAGATTGGATCTTTTTCAATTCTTATCATTGATAAAGATGTAGGATCCTTTCTTCTTAGAGCATTCTACGCCATGTTTACCTAACTGGGATGGTAGTGGATTGAGAAGTCATACTATTTGATGAGTTGTATCCATCTTCATTGGTGTATATTAATATCTTTTTCTGTGAATATATATTTGTGGCTCTTGTGATCCTTATATATTTCACACTTTTACCCAAAGAGATAATGTCACCAAATTTTCAATGTAAAGATCACAACCTCCAACTCCAGATCATGTGTGGGATAGTTTTGCTCGTGATTTTTCACCTGCCTTGAGGTGTAGGATATCATGTTATCATTTTTCAGAAACACCCAACATGTTCCCTTCTTCTAAGAATCACTAAAAACCAAAAAACGTTATCCAATTGTGGGTAATGTGAGAATGGTCGTAGTGATAAGACTCATTTGTTATCTCCCTGAAGCTCTCTTCCCATTCATCACTCAAAAAAACTTTAATCCCTTCCATGTTATCTTGGTAAGAGGGTTGGACAATCGTGATAAATTTCTCACAAATCAGAGATAATATTCAGCTAACCCCAAGAAGCTATGAATATATATCACTGATATTGGCCTCAGTCATCCCTCAATTGTAGTTGTCTTAGATGGATACATAGATATACCATTTATTTTGATGATATGACCCAAGAACGAGACCTTATTCCACTATAACTCAAACTTTCTATACATTTCATAGAGCTTCTCATTTCACAAGGTCTCTATTACAGTTCCCATATGCTCCTCATAATCCTCCTTGGTTTTGGAGTATATTAGAATATCATCTATAAAGACTACAAAAATGTGTCGAGGTAATCTCTAAAGACTATTCACCAAGTCCATGAAGATTATTAGAGCAATAGTGAGTCCTAAAGACATTACTATGAATTTATAGTCCTTGTATCTTGTACAAAAAACAGTCTTGGGGATATCTTCCTTCTTCACCCTTACTTGGTAATATCTCAACCGTAAATCCACCTTGGAGAAGTATTGTGCTCCACGTAGCTGATCTAACAATTCATCAATTAATGGAAGAGGATTCATGTTCTCTTTTGTGAATTTTTTCAGCTTGCGATAATCGATGCAAAGAAGCATTGATCCATCCTTCTTCTTGACTAAGAGGACTCGTGCACCCCATGGTGAAGCACTTGGGCGTATAAACACTTTATTCAAATACTCTTGTAGTTTTTTCTTCAGATACTCAAGATCTAAAACAACCATTCTATACAATGTCTTGGATATTAGCAATGCCCCAGGTATAAGGTCAATTTAGAATTGAACATATCTTCTAGGAGGAAGGCAAGGAAATTCCTCGAGAAACACTTCAGCAAATTCCCTCACAATAGGAATGTCTTCAAGGATGGTTGCCTCCTTAGAATTAATCATCTGATCTAGATACGCATTATAATAGGGCAGTAATATCCACACTTGATATGATAGTGCTAAATAAGATTCATCTTCCTCCTTGAACTTGTATAGAATCTGGGGTCAATTCTCCCTATGGAGAGTGAATTCCCTCTCAAGGCAATTTTTGTTGGATCTTTATAAGTAAAGCCAATCCATGCCGAGAATTACATCAAATTCCACCATAAGGAGTATGATGAGGTTCTATAGGAAGTCCAATCCACAAATTATGATAGGGGATGAGTTATATTCATGGGATGCAATGATTGCCCCATTTTTTGTACTCACCAAAATTTGTACATCCATGATTTATGGTGGTGTTGGGATTATTCTACTAAACTTTTTAGGATATAAAAGAATGTGTATAACTAGAACCAAAAATTACATTTACTATTTTTGAATTAATAACTAACATACCTATAACCACTTCATTTTTGGGGTTAACTTCGGTGGTAGTGATGGAAAGAGCACACCCTTACTGCCTTGGAAGTCGTTGGTTGCCTCCCAAAACACTGGGATTAGGGAACTAATTTTCAAGGTTCCCTGGTTCTTTGAAATTGAAGTAATGAACAACCCATTGAGAGTCAAATGGAGCATTCCTCTGCTCTGTTGTAGCCACGGGTATTTCTTGTTGTCAGTTAACAGCTCGGTTCCCTTCTCTTCCACTCCTAATGAATTTCCTCATCCCTTTTAGGAGATTTCCCGGGTTCTTTTTTCCTCACCTTTGGCAAGTGGGGTGCTAGATTTTCTTAGCTTCATTGGATTTATCCATTGGACCTCCATAATTAAAGTCCAACTTATGCTTCTTCTCCCTATGATAACCCAAAGATTCTCCGGTCTCCATTTATACATGAGGGAACATTATAAATTTCTTCATAGCAATCAAAGTCTCAGATCACTAGGGCTTTCCGTTGGCTAGGTTTCAGCCCACCAAATAGGCCATCAACCTTTCATTAAGGAGTAACGACAAAGTCAGAGTCATATCATGAAAGACTTGTAAATTTTTCCTTGTACACTCTAACAAATTCTTCTTTTTTTTACTCAAGGGAAAGAAAGTCCCTATCCATCTTAAGTTCGAGGGTGCGTGGAAAATATTTGTCGATTTTTTTTTCCAGAAATCATTCCATTCCAATGCCTAGATCTCCTCGTCAGGCTTCATATTTGTGATCAATGTCCACCATTTCTCATCTTCACCCCCCATATGATATGCATCCATAAGGACCTTCTCTTGTTCAGAACATTAAAGGATGAATAAGATCTTCTCAATAGAGTTGATCCACTGTTCGATGATTGAGGGATCAGATGATCCACTAAAAGTTGAAGGGCTTTGTCTCATGAAGATCTTGATTGTGACTTGTTATTTATGGGGTGGGTGGGGGTAAAATATTCCTCTTGACCCATGTTTATATTCCGATATTGAGTTAACAGAGAGAGTATCGTGACAAAGTTTGTGATTCCCACTACAATCAGATTAGGGATCTCATTAGAACAGTCATCGCATTGATCTTCCCATCGATTGTTAGCCCGAGTCCTCATATTACTGACCATTGGCTAGAAGAAAATGAATTTTAGGGGGAACACATAAATTGAAATCCAAATAAAATAAATGTATGGCTTATAAATAACATTAATTTCATTAAATTATGAATCTATAGGATTCAATCTATGTTATCCATGATCGAATTTTTAACATATATTCTTAGGGTCCTTTTTTAATTCCATTAATAATGGTTCACACTAATCTTGTTAATTTACCAAAGCATATCCCTCAATAGTGTCATAACTAAGAGTGCAGAAAGGCCCATTTTCGTGTACCAGGATACCCCGGGTCAAGCCCGAAAATATTTTTCGGAGTTTTCACTCCTAGGTGCATCTGTTTCAGAGCAGCCTCTAACTTCTCATATCTAGACATGGATGTATTTTATTGATAAAACAATTTCTTAATACTCACCCAAACTTATAAATTTTTTTATTATACTTAGTTATATCCCTAATGATTTCACTGTGATTTTCTTATCCTTATCTCCAAATAGCTAAACCTCTCCTCTAATACAAACTATAACAACCTTGTTCTTTATTACACAATTAAACATGATTTATTACATAAAACATTCACTTAATAAAAAAATATATGATTGAGAGGTCTAGTGTATTTGGGTCATAGGAATATAACAACTTAGACATAAAACACAACATCTCTATTGAAAACATTCTTTACTTGACCACTACATTCCCTCGTACTTAGCATTACATTGGGTAACCTGGGGACATGCATAAAAAATTGTGATCTATAAATCCCATTAAGGGAGTAAGAAAGAAATATCATGAATATTACAATACATTTTAGGAAATAGGAATATCAATGGAGTGCAAGAGAAACATGATCATAAAAGCATGATATAGCATGATTATCATAACATGGAAATATGGAAACAACACTTAACATGGTGTTATCATGAGCCAAGGCTCATTGAACATGGAGCATGAGTAAACCCACATTTCACTTGATATAGAATTCATAAAACCTCATTTTAATTGACATATTAGGATACTAATCTTTACCCAATGCATTGGAGTGCTATCAGGGCACACCCTTCTTAATCATCTCATTTCATGCATAAGTGTGCCACATGGATCATATAACATGGATTCATTAAACATCCTCATTTATTCCATGATAAAAGAATGTGGAATTCATACAAGGGAATATATAATAATTAAATAATTCTCATAATGGGGAATACCCTTGATAGATAAATGAGCATGGTACTAACTACACAATGACTTTTTCTTGGAAATTTGCGGTGCAATTTTGGCAGCATAACAGCGTGACATAAGAATTCATAAAAATGGTTGAAGAAAGAGAAATATGTGTCTCATCATATTTAAATGGAGGGTAAAGTAAGAGTTCATATATATACATGTACCAACATATGTATTGAAATTTATATTCATAATAAAAAATAATTTCTTGAATGTAAATGAGGAGAGAGAAATTCCTTACGGAATTTCAGCATGGTAACGGGTGTAAATGGGAGGAATTAATGAGAGATAAATGGTGCCTCTATTCATTAAAACATAAAAGGGAATTTATTCAGGAGGTGATAAATAATAAACCAATATTTTTAATTGAAAATAAGAGGGCATTACATTATATTGAAATTTGGACCAAAATGAGAAAGGAAGAAATCCCTTACTTGGAAGTGTGATCCCTAAGTCTTGGGAGAGGCTCAAGAGATGCTTATTGGGAGATTGGGGAACATTTTTAAGATTATAGAGAGAGTAGGGAATTGGTTCAACGAACTCCAAAGTATTTGAGTGAAGAGGAAGTGAGAGCTTGGGTGGGTTTATATAGGAAAGGAGAAGGAATTTTTTATTATTTAGGATTTGGACCCTACACCTTAAACTAATCAAAACCACAAACTAGCCCATGGTTTTTGCCCATGGGTTTTTTCTAAGGGGTGTGGAAGACAATATTTTATAATTATAATGGCCTAAATTCTTAAAATAATAGGTTTGCTTTTGGGGAGATGAGTCACACTCTTAAGGAAATCAATTTAAAAAAGTTAAAATGTTTTACAAGTCATGGAGGGTCCACTAAGGCTTTTTAAAATAAATTAGAAAAATATAAAATCACATAATTTTAATTGTAAAACATGTATTTTCCTAACATAATGTTTATAGTATTTTATTACATCACTATTCGGTCATTATGATGTCATAAAACACATTACATATTTAAACACTATTTAATTTTTACCCAAAAATTTGACTATCTCAAAAATTTATGAAAAATTCATCATTGGATAATTTCTACATCCTGATTCGAAAAATAATATTCATTTTATATAAATAATTTTATAAATATTTTAATTTTTACTTTTACAATAAAAACTGACATTTATAAAAAATTCATGGATTTTGACAAAAACATTTTCCAAACCTTAATAAAAATTACAATTGTATTCATAAAAATTTATATGATCATTTATATTTTAATAAAAGGTAATTTAAATATAATATTTTTTTAAAATGGTATTTAATTCAAAAATCCATTTATTCATCAAAAAATATTTTTTTGTTGAATATTAACTAAAAATACTATTTGTGCTTTAAAAACTATGTACAAAGTAACAATAATAAAATGAATGTATATTCTTTATACAAAAATAATTTACTTGGTAATAGTACTAGGGTATTGTTAAATAACAGCTTAAAACACTCACATAAGACCTTAGGGTAAGGTGCACGATGGTGACAGACTCATGGGGTGGATCGGATAACGTCGCTCGAGTGGTAATCTCTATCAACTTACACATATATTGTAGGCAGTTCCGCTCGAGCTTAACGTATATAGGATCGGCTTGGGATTGGTCAACAGAGAATACCAAATATGACACCTCCTTTCTGATCTCCAAAAATGGTATTTTTACGGGGAAAGTATACTATATGAGGCCAACACTTCCTTTGTTTGTGTAAATTAGATTTGTTCAAGACCTATATTTTTACTAATCATGTGATCACTACTCAGCAGCTATATGAGTAAAAATCAAAATTATTAACGGTATTTTAAAATACAAAAACATAAAGCCTAGTAAGTGCATATGTTTTTATGATCATTATACATAATAATACATTTAACTGGATCAAGAGGTATTTTCATTAACAAAATTTTGGGTCGTTACAAAAATAGATTAGGTTATAAAGCTAGCATCTAGCTCTCCTACCCCTAGGAGCTATCTTTCATGTTCCTGTGCTTCTACAACACATGAACCATGGTAATGGTCCATCCATATGGGGTCATATCTTATTAATACTCCATTTCCACTAGGTTCTTCACAAATATCTCTCTATCCTCGATGTCCAACTACCCCTATTCGACGATGTCTGTGGGGTCATTCACATATATACACAGTTGTGACATGTGGAAGATGTCATGCACCCACTCTAGATGTGGGGGTATGATGAGGTAGTAGGAAACTTCACCAAACCTCTGAATGATATAGAATAACTCAATGAAACTCTTGGCTTGCATAACTCCCTGTCCATACCTCTACAAACCTTGTTGTGGGGAGACTCTTAGAAAAATTATGTCTCCCCGCTCTAAATCCAAGGGCTTAAGATGGTGATCAGTGTAGGATTTATATCTGCTCTGGGCTGTCCTCAAACACTCATGGATGACCCAAACCTTCTTCATCAGAACCTACACTATCTCAAATCCCACACGTGATGTCTTAATGATCTCTGTCCATCACAAGGGTGACCTGTATGGTCTCCCATATAGGGCCTCAAAAGGTTCCATGCCTACGGTCGAGTGGTAGATATTATTGTATGAGAACTATACAATGGTAAAGTGATACTTATAACTCATTACAAATTATAACACACATTCCCTAAGTATATCCTCCAACACCTGGACATTGTACTCATTGTTCCTATATTTGTGTGTTTGGAAGGTTGTATCATCCTCATCTGGGTCTTGAATTCCACCTATAAGCCTCTTTACAAATGTGACGTAAACCATGAATCGTGATTGGAGATAATCATTGATGGAACACCATGAAGGAAAACATTCTACCATATATAAAACTATCCCAAAATCAACTTTGAAGTCTATTACATGATAGAATGGATGTGTTTTGATTGATTGATTCAGTAAAATATCACCCAAATAGCGTTATGGCCCTTCAATATATGCGGAATCCCTATCACATAGTCTATGGATATGTTGTCCCACTTCTACTTTGAGATCTCAATGGATGCAACAATACAATTGAAACTTGTTGTAGGGACTTCACCTACTAACCAGTGAGGTACGGTGAGATGATCTCAATTATGCTTTTCCTCATGTTGGACAACCAAAAATACTATTCAAGGTATTTGTAAATCATCCCTATACTAGGATGTAAAACTATGGGAGAAGTGTGAAACTAATTCAAAACCTCCACCCGCATCATTACTGGGAGAAGTGTCTATCATGAGAGATGAATGACCTGATTCCCTCCTTCATAATATCCATCTAGTACCCCCATCGAGGATATCTGGTCATGAAAGACCTCATAGTGGATATATCTATGTTGGTACCCCCTCACATGCTCGAGAAGCGGAGGATTCAACACCATCAACTATAGAAAATTTGTTCCCTCATGCTCCACCAAGGTCGACTACAAGGAGGTCAACTACTCTGAAGCCTCCTACACTATGATATAATGAAACTTCCTAGTAAGATAATATTCCATTGCATTGTACTTACCTATATTATAAAATATCTCAAATCCATTTTCATGTAGGAGCTTCAACTGGTGCTTCTGTCATAGGTTCAAGTCTCCCTATGTGAAGACGTACCTAATACTCAAATGGTCCATGTAAACCACAAATCACTCTCCCATAAGGTTGTGCCTCCACATCCTCAGTTCAAGACTACCACTACCATTTACCGGTGATGAGTCACATAGTTCTTCTCATGGGGTATCAACTATCTCAAATCATATCTAATAACTTCATAGTATTTCAAAAAAACATATCCAAGTCTAACTTCTTAAGAATCAAAATACATTAAAAACAGCATTAATTCCTCTAGTAGTCTCAAAACTGGACCACTCGTCATCCTCTACTTCAACTCCTCAAAAGCCTCTGGCACTACTCATACTAGGTAATCGTCTGCCCTTTCTACTTCATGGTGGTTAAAGGGGATTAAATTTTTGGGATGTCTACCAAAAAAAACTTATTTTACCCCGACAAGAGAAGAGATCTCTGCACTAATGACATGCTCTTGGATGACACCCAAGAAATAACTGCATAATCTTTACTGGGTCAACCGATAAACTAGGATCAAAAGTGATATTACCCATGAAGTGAACCTCATGAATCTAGAACTAGAACTTTGAGAGTTTCCCATAAAAATATTGCTCTAAAAGAAAATTTAGGGCTATCCTCAAGTGCTCAACATGATCCTCCTCGAATGCAGAGTACAAAAGTGTGTTATCAAAGAAGACAACAACAATAAAGTCTTATTACAGCTGGAAAACCAGGTTCATCAAATCCATAAACATGGTGGGGGAATTTGTCGCACCAAATGGTATCACTAGGAACTCATAGTGTCTGTAGAAACATTAGAATATAAAATTGGGACTGTTAGCCTTATGAACCTTCAACAGGAAGCGGCCAAACCTATGATCGATTTTCAAGAACCATATTGTACAACTAAAACAATCGAAGAGGTCTTCAATCCTCATAAATCAGTACTTATTCTTTATCATTTCCGGGTTCAAGCAATGATAATCCACACATATTGATAATCTCTGATCCACCTTTTTCACAAACAACACTAGAGCTACTGAGGAGGACATACTGGGTCTGATAAGACCCTCCTCTCCTAGGTCCTCCAACTACAACCATAGCTCCCAGATCATATTAGGGGCCATATAATATATTGTAAAATATATAAAAGTGGTTTCAAGATTAAAATCAATGCAGTACTCTATATCCCACCTCATAGGTAGCCCCAAAACATCCTCAAGGAGGACGTCTATAAAATCATCCCTGAATGAATATATTCAAATGCCTGAAGATCCTTCTACCCCAAGGGTTACACATGAAAACTAATGGTTGATGGGATATAGCCTCCAACTTAAAAACACCAATTGGCCTTCCATGAGATCACTCTCTCCATAAAAGGGGAATCTTGTACCATAAGTGAGTAGGAATCTAACATGTCTATTGTGATAGTCAATCTGGGCTCAGACTATGGAAAACTAATCCATACCCAGAATGAAGTAATAGGGTTCCATTATGATGAAAAAAATGTCTCAGGTAAACCTCTCTCCACTAAGTGATATCTCTCACTACCTGTAGATAAAATATATAGAAGAAGTGTAACCTGTAAGAACCTCAAGACGAATCTGTTGGTTTAGCACCTCAACTAGGAGGTTCAGATCTCACACCAGGATTATAGAGATTAATGAATTATTGGAAAAAATTTCTACCTATACCGAAAATGGGTAAAAACACACAGATCATAACTCTAATCATTTCACGTGATATGGGGTCATTAGACTCCAGAGCCTGCAATTATCTGTTACCATGACTACCTGCTCCCAGATCCTGAATTGAAATGCCTAGTGGTGGTGGTGGAAGGTTCTCATAGAGTCTTCCACCACCCATAGACCATACCACTCCTCTACTAGATCCACCTCCTAGGGACCACCCTCCTCTCTCCTAGGAGATACCCGACCATGGCACTGACTCTGCCATGGAAAGCCTTTATCTATCTCCTTATGATTCTTAGAAAATCTAGTCGGGAAGTCTCCATCTATGTGAATTCTCCTATCATAAGAAACTCACCACCCATTTCCAAGAATCCTAGGACATTTGAATTTCCTTTGACCATGTTCCTAAGTCTGATCATGGGGAGTTCTCCTGTGTCGGGATCTTGACACCAAGTGTCCACAGTCTACCACATACGACTCAACCCTGTGATGCCCACTACTAGCTTCAGCAATCTGGCATCCCAATAACATAAATATTTCTATCACTAGTGCCAACATCAACACCCATGCATATGTGGTGATGGAAAAGGTCACAAAATTGACTCAAATCCCTCGATGGATTCCATTCTCAAACTTACTTGCCTGGAAGTATCCATCCAAGATCACGTCAAGGGAGTATAACATATATTTTGTGAACCTTCTTGCATACTCATCCCCCATCATCCCTCCCTGATGTATATATATTATATCATGGATCCAGATTAAGATCACAAATAATGGGTAGTACCCATGATGGAACAACTACTGGAAGTCATTCAACAATACTGTTGACTCATTGTGCATCTACATAACAAGGATCCACCAATTACCTTTTTCTCCATGGAAATGGATAACTGCTAGTGCAACCACTTGATCCATCATGGTCCAAATGAGCCTCAAGATATAGAACACCAACTCTAGCCAATCCTCTACCTCTAGAGTATTTGGATCACCACATAACATCAGTGGATTCTAGAATTAGAACTCGTGAAGTGTGCTTAGACTATGAGCATCCCCATAGTACTCTACTAGGATGATCTGCTTCTTGATAGGTGGAGGCACAGCTAACTTCCCACCTAGAGGAAGGGGATTATGGGATGGTCCCTGAACTAAGGTCTCATCACTCATCATATCTTCATCATGATCTAGAAATGGTATCCTGACTGGATTACATTGAATGGGTATCCTGAAATTTATCAGGATTTAGTGAAGTCCGATCTGAATATATATCTATAACAATGTTTGGGAGATGACTTAAGAAGGAAAATCAAAGGCTCAATATGATAAGATTCATATACCATTGATCCATTTGGCCAATGCATCTATATACCTTGTTGAAAAGTAGGTAGTAAAGGTCCTGATGAAAGGATATGTCGGCCACCTTCACTATCACTAAATTCCATATCCTAATACCACACTCAAGAATCTTTGACACTGCTTCTCTAACCCCTACCAAATTATTTTAAGTGGACTAGTAAAAAAACCTACCAAGGAATGTACTAGTCTGATACAAAATTGTCACAACACGACCCAAGCTGGGGATCACGACGCAACTACCCCAATCCTGCCTCTATTGGCTAGTGGGTGGAGACCAACATTAAAGGCATATCTAACATGGTATGGCCCTTGACTAAGTACCGTCACACACACACCCCTTCATCTTAGAAAATAAGTGTATAGGGAAAGCATAAAAAAAGAAAACATAACTATAATTTAAACCTATAATAAATAACCTCTATGGTATAAAAGAGTATGACAATACTAACTAAAAATAAATGGGAAAAAACACGACTAACTTGAAATATTTACCAAACTGACAAAACTGGAAAATTAAACTGTTAAGAGAGCCCAAATCCTAAAACCTAAGCTGTGACCATGGTATGCAGTCCAAAATACATAGTATCCATAAGCTCCTCTAAATTCAATTCCAACCTCTCCATTTTCTGCATATGACATAACACATGATAAAGAATCCCATGTAGGGGTGAGTATATACAAACCCAATAAGACACCCTGAATGTCAAAGGGGGTTCAGGAAGAGATACAATATGAATATAAAGGAATAATATTCAAGATACAATAAATGATAGTAGCTCAACAAAAACCAAGAGAGGGTAACCTTTTCCATGAACAATAGGATCAATATGGAGAATATATGAACTAAATGTAAAGTCTTTTCCACCTATAGTAAAAGAGTATACTCATCCAACAAAGAGAAGTTAAACATGGACAACATGTGGCATAACTCATGTGTGTTCTTCTCCCACGTAAAGAGAGTACCTAAATCCAAGGAATGGATATAGAATAATATATATATATATATATATATATATTCTCAGTCAAAATAATCCAAAATGTGAGGATAAATGGATATCCATCTCACAGCTCATCCAAATAAGTAGAGTCACCAATAGTTCCAAAATTCTATCTATAATGCCCATCATCTCACACATCTTACCATAAGTAAAAGTATCACTCACGCCATGCCTCATCACTGTGACTCATAGTCAAGGTTCCAAAAACTCAAGGTAGTGTATTTTCACCCTTTTTCATTCGGTGGGTTCAACTCTATTAGTATCCATGGAGGACCCATCCCAATTCTTATGGGGGGTTACACTCTAGTGTCATGAGGACCCACACCCTCTGATGATAGGGGGTTCCACATGGTATGTAGAGGACATGTTCTCAATTTTATGGTGGGTTGGGATCCACTATATAGGTTTAGAACCTGCACCCTGGTGAGATAGGGGGTTACACTCTATTTATCAAGGACCCATGCCCTATCTGATAGGGGTTCTACTAAGAAGTGGAGTACCCACAACTTGGTTCAATAGGGGTTTCTAATGTATTCATCAAGGAATAGCTCCCTACCTAATATGGGGTTCCATATGGAATGTATATGTAAAGGACCCATGCCCATAATTATTGTGGGTTACACTTTATAAGAATCCTCTACTGACTCTAGTTGATCATTTCCATCATTAGAAAATGCCTCAGTGATCTTCATGTCCATAAAATTTTACATTATATATCAAAATTCACAACCAAGGGAACCATAATGTTCTACACAGAAAAATACTTAGGTTTTGAAACTCATAAGACAAAATCCATGTTTAAATGAAAGAGATAAGAAGAATTGATGTTTCCTCAAAAGAGGTCATGGGGTCTATATCATATGAGGAGACCCACAAAACATGTCGTACCGCTCGACCACCTATCCATAACCCTAGAAATCACATGTATTCAAATCCAGGGATGAGTAAATGACATGTAGCGAGTTTGCATGGCATGTACTTGTACGTGATGTCCCTATCCATGCACCTTGTCCGTGTCCATGTACTTCCGGACATGACCATGTCCCTGACCCCATGTCTATGTACTCTAGTTCACGGCCAGGAAACTAGCTATGTACTTCCATATAGGGTCATGTCTATTGATCCGTCACACGACTCATCCACTCAGGGAAGAGGAACACAATGTATTGGAGTGATACACACCATTCCATCATTATTATTTCTTGAAACCAAAAATACCGCACTTAAGGGTCAATATCCCTTATGTTCATCCTTATACACGATGTGTAGTCGAGTTTTTAAAAGAATGAAAAATATGATTTTAGTGCCTCAAATCCATCCATTCCTCTATATATCCCTCTAAATTTCTGTAAAAAATCCTTGGATCTAGCATCGGTCAATGTATTACATCACTTTACTAGTCAGAAATATGACTCCAATCACCTATGAGGATTTTTCACCCACGTCGTATGATTTGGATCCCTAAAATTTCAATACACCATCCTCATATTATTTCAATGATTTCCCCTATCCCATAAACATCTTGGATCTATGCATCATTCATTGATCTTCTCCTCATAGGTGATTTTTCATGATTATAGGGGTTCGATCAGCCTTGGTAACACCCGAAAATGTCGAACCAGGACCGTGGGGTCTAATCGGTGATGAACTAGAATAAAATGGTGGGGAAATGTTTTTAATCATGGTTGGACAAGGGTTATTGGAAAACGATCAATAATGGTCATTTAGGGTTAGAAAACATTTAAAAACAATAAATTCTTGTACACACACACATGAAATTGTCCACAATTGGTATAGATTTATAGAAGAGATCAATCCACCAAATCATTTTAATTAAATAATGAATAAACCACAAATTAAATATTTCTACCTAGATATTGAATCATTCATCATTTTAGAACATTCTTTATAATTATTGAATGACTTCGTTGCATTCGATATGCTCTGATATGCTCAGATCTGGAGTTTCAACGCCATTTGATGTTATCCACCAATTGAAGGAGGAAGGGAATATCTAAAATTATCCAAGGGTTTATTCCACTAACCCTTTATAATTCACCATGGTAGTATTATTATAGATTTACATTAAGGATAAAAAAGTAGTTTATTAATTCATTAATTAATTAATCCACTAAATGTGCCTCTAACAAGAGATATGACTGAATGCCCTACGCCAACCTATTTTAGGTCGCTCCTAGTGTAAAAACCATATTTTGGACACAAACATGGTATCCAATTTCAGATCCAAGAATATGTTTATGATTCATCTGGTTTTCTTTATGAAATTTGTTTCTCATGATAAAAAATATATTTTATATTTATATAATATTAATTCTTGGCACACCAAGCTTTATAATCACATGAAATCTCAATTCATAGCTCTGTAATTATATATAGAAATATTTCAAAGTATTATAAATAAATAAACAGGTCTCCATAAATATCTCCAATTTAGTACATGCCTTTTGTCCCTTATCTACCCCATCCTATGGATGCGGTCTTGGGGTAGTTGCAGCTCGAGCACCGGTTTGATTGGATTTTGACAAATAGCTATAATATAAGTTCATTATTTGGGATGGGGTTTGGAGTAGTCCTCTTGCAAGTATTTGGTTGGGGTTTTGGGAAAAACTGTCAAATTTTCTTGAGTGCGGCTCTCATATAGGGAACCTAGTGATGGTATGTGTGGCCGACATATCTACTCACTAGGACCTGGACTACTTACTTGTAGACTCTACATAATGATACATTGTTTGATGGGATCAATGGTACATGAATCATATAGGATTGAGTCTTTGGATTTTCTTTCTTGAGTCAGCTCCCCATTATATATATATTCTGATATGGTCATGGGACATCTTTAATAAAATAACAGAATGCCTCTGAGACACCTGCTAACCAGGATACCAATTCTGGATTGTGATAATGACTCAATAAGTGATGTGACCTCAGTTCAGGGTCCATCCCATGAGATCCTCCATCCTTGTGTATAGGTTCAAGATCCCCCACGAATTGAGTACCATGTCATACTAGTAGAGAGTACTGAGGATGCATGCATGATTATCCCACATCATGAGTTCTATCGCCAAAGGGAACTAAGGTTCTACGGTGTGCTAGATCCTCAAGAATTGGAGGATTGGAAAGAGTTTTTGGTCCATATATTTAGGCTTATTTAGGAACTGAAAGATCATGTAGTTACACAAGTATCTATCCTTTTCCATTAAGCAGTTGGGTACAATGGTTTCATTTGAGTATTGATTGGTTATCTATAGTATGATCCTAGATTAAATATCACCACATATGAGTAGGATGCATTTTCACTGATTGTAAAAGATTATACATTAAGGGTTAGGTAGATCTTATGCAGGGATGTGTGGGTTTTCCAATAAAAAATCTGCAACCCATCACAAATCAATTAGAGAGTGTATCCCTTGGTGCAGTTGAAATTTTATGAATCAAGATTACTCCATTTGTGGATGATTTTATGAAAGTATTTTTCAATGATGTTCTAGTACTACTTCTGAGGTAGTTGATGGTGTTTTTTATCATATTTTATCCTGATACGTATCTTATATATTTCATGGTATGTTAGATGGCCCCTACCGAGCTCCGAGAGCTGTGGTTGCAGTTGGAGGACCTTTGAGAGAAGTGTTTCAACAGGATCAGTGTGTCCCCTAGGGAGGTTCCCGTGATCTTAATGAAAAAGGCCAATGGGAGCTTCCATCCTTGTGTAGATTATGTTAACGTGAACAAAGACATGACAAAGAAAAATTACCAATTTCTGAAGATTGATTACAACATTGACTAGTTGTAAGGTATGAGATGGTTCTTGAAAATATATCTTCGGTCTCCCTACCACTGGTTGAGAGTTCACTAGGATGATATTCTAATGCTGTCATTCTAGTGTCACTACAGACATTATGAGTTTCTAGTGAATCCCTTTGGTGTGAAGAATTCTCCAACGGTGTTTATGTATTTGATGAACAAGATCATCCAGCTATACTTGAAATAGTTTTTTGTTTTCTTTATTGAAAACATGCTCATATACATTACGATTGATGAGTATCATGCAGAGCACTAAAGGATGGTCCAAGATTTCATTTTGGATCCCCTGTTTTATGGTAAAATATTATAGTGACAATTATGGATTCGTGAGGTTCACTTTATAGGGAATGTCATTTTTGAAAATGGTTTAGCCATAAACCCCGAAAATGATTTATGTAGTGCTTACATGGGAGCCACCCATGTTCATGTCATAGGTGCATAGTTTTATTGTCTTGTAAGGGTAATACATGTGGATTTTTGTATAATATTATTGGATTTTAACCCCCTTCACCACTATGATATGGAAAGTTAAACCATTTACATGGATTGAGTAGTTCCATAGGGCCTTTGAGGAGTTGCTTTTGTGGCTAATGGGTGCTCTTGTGTTGAAACTATCGAAGGAGGGCATGGAGTACATAGTGTATTGAGATTCCAAAAGAGCTTTTCTCGATCATTTTTTATGTAGTGGTAGAAAATTATCGCATACAAGTTTTGGCAGGTGAGACTCCATGAATAGAACTATGCGACTCATGAACTAGATATAGCAATGGTATTTTTCACCCTG
Source organism: Viscum album (assembly GCA_963277665.1). Classification (NCBI taxonomy): domain Eukaryota; kingdom Viridiplantae; phylum Streptophyta; class Magnoliopsida; order Santalales; family Viscaceae; genus Viscum; species Viscum album. Next base: position 1,409,786,299 of record OY728135.1, read on the forward strand.
AGGATGTGGATACACTATTTTATAGGAGATTGATTTTGGTTAACTTAGACTATTGAAGAATCAGGTATGTATTAACATAGTTATACTTGAACCAAAGATAAAAACACTGGTTAGAGTTCATGTATCACTATGACTATGAGATAGTCTATACTATGGGGAAGGGAAATGTGGAGGAATATTCCCATAGAATGGAGTCCCATGCTCTTTTGGTGTATGAGGCCATATAGTAGTTGGATTCTATGAAGCTAACTCTTCTTGAGCATGGGGTGCATCTTTTCTCTAGTTTTTGGTGCTAACTCTTCTACTTCTCGAGCATGTGATAGTCCCATGTTTGAAATATTGACTGTGATATAACGTGTGACAATATATCCAGAAGTGTTTCACTATATGGATATTTTTAAGGATAGATTAATTTCATTATTTTAAAAGGATTGATGATGGTCCCAGTCATGATGCTGGAGGACGTGGTGTGATAGTTCCACACATCTCTCCTAGATATACATCCCAGTATGGGGAAGATGTAAAGAGACCTTCAGTGGTAGTTTTTGTGGGAAAACATGAGAAAGAGTGTGGATGAGTTCCTTTCATGGTGACTCACCATTCAGTAGGTGTAGGCTAAGAACCAGGTTCCAACATGTTTTATTGCAACCCCTTGGGATCCCAAAATAGAAGTGGGATGACATATACCTGGACTTTGTGATAGGGATTTCATGGAAAGTGAAGGGCCATAACTCCATCTGGGTGATTATTTATTGTCACTTTATGTGGGAACACATACATGATACTAGGGAGTATAGTTTGGTGGAGTATTTGGCACAAATTTATGTGTGGGAGATTGTTCTACTTCATGGTGTGATTTTGACTATTGTCTTTGACCATGATGTGAAGTTCATGTCATATATATAGAGAGGCCCATAGGAGGCATTCAGGACCCAAATGAGGTTGAGTAAAACCTTTCACTCCTAGAATGATTGGTAGATTGAACACAACATCCTAGTGTTGGATGATATGATGAGGGATCACGTATTAGACTTTTACCGCAGATGGGAGGATCACCTTCCATTGGTAGATTTGGTGTACAATAATAGATACCAGTCTACTATCAGTATGACAACTTTTGAGGACCTATATGGGAGACCCTATATGTCACCATTATGCTAGATAGAGATTAGATAGGAATCCCTTGTGAGTCTATAGATAGTTTTGGTGATGAATGGAAATGCCCAAGTCATCCATGTGCGGATGAGGAAAACCCAGAGCATGATATAATCTTATATAGGTTGACATCGTAGGCCCTTGGAGTTTGAGCAGGGAGACCACATTTTCTTGAGATTCTCCAGAAAATGATTATTGTGGAGATTCTATAAGGGAGTAAAGATATCCCAAATTATTCTTGGTCCATTCGAGATCTTAATGAAGCTTAGAAAGGTTTCTTACTACATCTCCCTAACCCCACAGTCAGAGAGAACGCACAAAGACTTCCATGTGTCACATCTGAGGAGATACATCCATATCCTTCACATGTTATTGACATTGGTGATATGTATATATAGGATGAAGCCACTTCCACGGAGTACCCAATGGTGATCAAAGATAAGAAGGATAGGACACTATGGTGAAGCACCGTCCCCTTGGTTCATGTGTTTTGGTAGTATGGGAGTTTGTATAAGAGCTCTTGGGAAAGGGAGATCCAGATGTGGGTTTTATACAAAAAATGTTTGCTTAGTTTTTCTTTTCATTGTTGAAAATATTGAAGGGGGATGATGTAGAGACACTTTTTTCACCTTTTAAGACATTGGAATAATTATATATATATATATATAGAGCCATGAATTAAGATGGCATGTGATTACAAGGCCCATCATTTCCCGATAATTTTTTTACAAATATTAAATATATTTTATATAATGCCCACATAGTTTTCCAAAAAAAGATATAACTCTTAAATTCAATATTGGATTATAAATTTGGGATAATATTTGAGTCAAGGATGTGATTTTTACATAAGTAGAGACATAAAATAGGTTTGTGCAGGATATATATATAAGAAATTCAATACCGGTATGTTTAGTGGATTAATTAATAGATCAGATTAATTAATTAATATAAACTAAACAAATTTGTTTATAAATATACCAATATAATAATTTCTCTAGGTTTAGCTACATGTGCATAGGATAATTGAGAGAATATTATTCCTCCTTCCATTAGAGAATCATGATTAGACAATGATGAATCTCTAGATCTAGGTATATCGAGACATAGTGAACACAACAACTTATCCCATTAATTGGATAACATGTTCCTCGAGAATTATTGATCTAGTATCCATTTAGGACTTGTTAATTTGTGGAATATTCCCTGATTGATTAAATTTAATGAGAAAGATCATTCAATTCATTAATCTATTAAACTTTTATGCTTTTACATGCGAACGTGTACAAATTTAATTATTTAATCAATTGTTGTCACCCTGTATCATTTTAATTGTATCAATTGTCCAAGAACACATGGAAATCGATTATTAAACCCTTTTTATTTTTCATTTCTCCCAAAAATTATTCATGTTTTTTACCATTGTGCTACATGGTCATGGCTCAATGTTGTTGGGCAGTACCAAACCCAATCAAACCCCTGAATTCATGATGGATTCATGTGTAAAGGATGGATTTCTGAATCAATGACAAATTATAGTGGATATTAGTATATGGGTGATTCCATTTATGAAAAAATTAATTGTGAATAGATGGGTGACAAATGGATTCGGGGCAGTGTGAGGTGGTTCATCCAGCCTTCATGTAGGATGATAGAAATCAAATTTCTAGTCACCAAATGGCTAGAAAATGATGAATAGAGGAATGATCTTGCCATTTTTGGTAGATTGAGGTGAGATCCATGGTTGATAAGTTGGAAAGGGAATTCTGGAGAATAGAACTACCTTTTTTGTGAAAAATATTATTGCGCGGTGTGATGTCCAAAGAACCCATGACATGTGCCAACAGGTTTGTACAAACTGCTATTTTGGGATTAGTTAAATATAATACACCATTTTGGGTCCCCAAATGTTGTTTTGTATAGTTCTAGAAACCAAGAATGTACTCTGGGAGTACATTGGTGTGGGCACATCCAGGAACATCGCCAAGGTATACAGACCCGACCCGATGGAAATGGAAAGGAGATAACAACTCGACCTTTCATAACATGGACATGCTATGTATTCCACCTTCACAACATGTAATTTTACATGGTTAGGGATTCATGTGATGGTGAGTTCACAACTAGGTGAAATAGTGGGACCACGCACCATGTAGGTCCCCTATAAGCCATGTACCCCTACGTTCCGTCTTAGGAAACATTAATAACTCATATCACTTTCATTTGGACATAGATTATGGGAGTTTAATTGAATATAATAAGTGTTTTTAATGAATTACGTGACAGTTTCCTCCATAGTAGATTTTGATATTTGATCCAAGATTTTCTGAATGTGGTGCTTCTTTAGGCGATGGTCGATGATGGCAACAATCAGGAAGGATAACCTGGGGATTTATAGTGGAACCCTCCAGTTGGGCTGGGCATGGGTCCTCTACCTATCTATAGAGTGACACCATTATGTAGGTCATATAATGAGTCCCCTCTCTATACTTTTAGTGAAACACTCCTTTTGGGATAGGGCACAAATCCTCTACCTATCCACCAAGATGAACCATTCTACGGTGTCAGGGCATGGGCCATAGACTATGAAGGTGAAAACCTCATACTGGGGAGGGAATGACTCATCTATATACTATCTGAGTGGATCCCTTTATTTGTATTAGGTTGTGGGTCCATGACTATCAGAGAGGCACCCTTCATCTGGGGTATGCATGGGTCCTCTACAAATTACTAGAGTTTCACCATCCTGCTAGGATAAGGCATGAGTCATATAGAAACTATTTAGTGGATCCCTCTTGTTTTATTAGGGAATGGATCCTAAACTTTTATATTGTGCCCCTATACTATGAATAATAGTGGAGAGGTGTGGTTTAACATGGTTATTTCTATTGGGAAGACACACAAGATGTTGGGAATCATTGATGGACTTGTACAACTGATGGAACATTTATCCAAGCTGGGTTGTTAGATGGATATACCCTTCTCTTTCATTTGGATTTATTTAGTTTTATAATATACACATATCTTTATCTACTATATTATGTTTGATCTATTTTATTAGTTTGATCTATCTACTATCTATATATTCTTTTCGTGTCTCTTACTGCTCCCCCTTCAGCTTTTGAGGAACACTACTGGGTATCTATATTGTTACCTTTCCATGGGATTTTCCTACACATTTCATGTCTTAGGAAGATGATGGGTAGTTATATGTTGAAAAAAAATGAGAATAGGGATACCTTGTTCACTTTATCATGTATGTTGATCAGATCTTATAGACTAGGAGGTAGGCTCTTTCAACACATTTACCTTCTATTTTTTTCAGCATGGGACATCTATATGGATGGGAGTGTATTTTTCCCATTTAAATTCATTTTTCACTATAGTACACTTGTAAAAACTATATATTTTTTTATAAGAATGGTTATATTCTAGATATTTCATCTTTTATTGTTATTCCTCTACACTTCTTCATAAATATGGTCAGGTGTGTGTGTACTAGAAAATTAGTGAAAGGCCACTCATAACAGTTATGAATTTAAATGCCTGTTGCTAGCCCCTGGCATATGGATGATGGCTTGGGGTAATTGCAGATCAAGCCCTATTGGTTCTGCTTAAGAATATGTACATGAAAAACCCATGAGCACGACTTACTAAATAGGACTTTCAGACCAGTACAAGTTATGGAATAGAAATGTTAACACCTAAATATTCATTTTAACAATATATTATTAATATATTGCTTATAATGAATTATAAATAAAAGGTTTAAAGTAAAATAACAATGAATAATGTTATTTTTAATTTAAATAATAATCCTAAATTTATTATATATCAAATTTATATCATGTTTTACAAAGTGGGGATCTAAGGAAAGGGTTTCTCCTCCTAAAATATATTTCATTGAGGCATGTTTTTTTATTATAGTACTAATTTATTTTATATGGATTATATACAAACTCTTTGAAATTTTATATCATGTATATTTATGTATTCATGGTATTTAATGTTGCATTTAATGTTTTTTCATGTCAAGAGGTTTTGATTGAAATTCTTAAAAAGTTATAAGGTTTCTTGGTCTCAATTTTAATTCCTCGATACATGATTTATTTTATTCACCAATTTAATTTTATATAGTGTAAATTAAACATTATTGACTTCTTATATGTTAATTAATTTTTATTTCTTGGGTTTTTAGTTTTATTTATGCTCTCCCATTTTCTTATCCTTATATTCATACATTACCAAAGTCATAAGTGTTGTTGTGAACATAACTTACTTTCAACACATTATAAACATTAGTCTTGAACTTTACCTTTATATGATTGGTTTTTTCCATAATAGTATTTATTATAGTTTTTTAACAATATATTGTTTAGTATTTACAATTATTCTTGACATTTCACATCTTGATGGATCATAATTCAACTAAACGGTTTCATGTATGTGGACTTGACCATAACATTTATTTTGGTTAGGAATATTTTTCGGCGTACTCATATTATTTATATTGTTAAATGAATTTAATTTTATATACATTAATGATTATTTAATATCACTTTGAACAATATTATAATTTCACTAAAAATGAATATTTTTTCTATTTTCCGTATGAGTTGTTTTTTTAATTTAATTATAAAGGTGGGAAAAAATTAATATTTTAAAGTTTACCACTTGATCACATTTTCCCTCCATCAAAAACATTATACATAATTAAGTTTACTTCTCACATTTCTATGTTTTTTTCAAAACAAAACACTATTTCCATTGTTCTGTAAATATTTCATTGTATTAAATTCTTTAATTTTTTAGATGAATAAATAAAGAGATTTAATTCAACTTATGTATATTTTTTATCTACCATTTCACATTTAATATGTTTAACTTCATCTATTTTCATTGTTTAAATATTTGTAATTCTATGTAAATGACGGTTTTAAATATAAGTTTTTCTACCCTTTGGAATTTATATTTGAAATGACATAGAAATATTGTTTTTAAAACCATGTAACAAAGGATGTATGAAAATCATTTCACTTCCATTTCCCCTCAAATTATAAATTATCTAACACTTTTAATGTTTTTTTTAAATTATTAGTTCTAAATTATCCTACCAATGAATATTTTATACCAGACACTGTTTTTAAGAGATATATTCTCTCTCACACTTCTACCTATTGGAATTATTTTTCTCCATCATGTTCATATTCACTAATTTCATCGATATATTCTATATCACATCCAATATTTCAATATTATGTTTTCTACTATTTATTTAAAATTATATCCATTACTCTATAATATGTTATTTGGAATGATGTTTTCCATGAATGTTATTCCATTTGTTGATGTGAAAAAATTGACATTCTATATACTTTCTATTCTAATATGAATTCATATTAATTACAAAGGCATGTTGATTATCAGTTTTATTGTATATTCTTTCCTTTAATAAAATGAATTCATTGGATTTATTTAGTGAATAGTGGTCCCTAGAATAATATATCCCTTCGTTAAATTGGTAGGTATCATGATTCAAGAATGTATCAGTATTTTTCATGTGCCTTAACTATTTCAATTTATTGTCTTATAAAAATGCCTTGATGATAAGAGTAAGATTCCCATCATTATGCATTCCATCGATATGAAATTAGTTACTATTTTCCATGTGATTATTTATGAATATATGTTATCTATGGATATATTTCATACTCATGATAATATGGAATATTTGAGTATTAATAATTATTTCCATATTCTTCATGTCTTTTTTATGTCAAAATATTTATGTCATGAACCCTGATTTATGGCCTATGTATTATTAGGTATTACATTCTTATATTATGATCTAATAACCTTTATGCGAATTGTATTCTCATATATGATCTTCAATTCATGACACCTCTATTTATGCTTGATGTGTATTTGAGTTAATGCATATTATGTTTTTTCCCAAGGCTATGAAGAATGATATCATGTAAGATATAACTAAAAGGGTATCATGGGTTGAAAATTTTGTGAGAGGTACTGAAGTCTTAAAATTGAGCAAAAAATTCAAAGTATAATAGGAAAAAATGTCTTCTGGATGTGAAAGAAGTGGGTTTTGTTAACTAAAGGGTTTTCTAAACCCTATAAAGCTATAAATATCAAGGCTTTTGAGTATATGAGTGACTCAATATTAGTTATTTAATTTATTAATTATAAATGATAAAGTTTAGTTCATCTCAGTTGGTATAAAAATGGTATGTAAAAAGTATATTTTTGGAACAAGATCCAAGAGTTTGGATCTCAGACTTTCTCAATTGAAACATGATTCATGGGATATTTATTACAAATTATCATAATACCTTAATGACTAATGGTCAGATTGACGGGAAATAAGTCATTGGAACTATTTTTTAAGTTATTGACACAAAATTTTCAATGGTTGTGGTCGTGTTTTTTTAAATGATGTTCAATTTCAAAAAAAAATGATAACTATTGGGTTCTGATGGAAGGATAAAATGATTTTACGTGAAGGATCCCTAAAAATTTTGATCTATATAATGGTAATTTTTTATCTACCTATAGAATAATGTAGATAATTATGACTATATGTTTAGGAATTATAACAGTCAATATCTTCACTATTGGAAACATAGTCTATACCCATAGTTTAAAATTATGGGTATTTCCCTTAAAACCATTAGTATAGGCTATACCCATGGTTTTATGAACTGTGGATGAGGGAGTTGTCGGTATAGATCTATAACCATAGTTTCTATAGAAACCGTTCTTATTGCCTAAGATATTTTATCATACCCATGGTTTTGTGTAAACTATGGGTATATATCTATACCCACAATTAGGAGAACTGTGGGTATAAATTTTTCTAGTAAAATACATATACCTACAATTCATTGAACTGTAGGAATAGATGCCTATCCCCATTTACCAGTAGCATAACTTCTGGCCCATCCTAAACATGTAAATAAAATTGAAACCATAGAATAAATTCAGTGAAATACATATATTGTATATTTTCAATTCAACCAACTACTGGTAATAATTTTGAAACCATTTACAATAATATAACAAACATATACATCTATACAACCAATTAATTAAATTCATTAACAACATCCACATTTTACTTTACTGCTAATTCAAAAATGTATGGGATAAATATCTCCCTTATCACCTACATCCTCATCCTCATCACCCTAAAAAATATCCACCTCACCAATTGCACGATCTGGAGAACCAACACTATCATCATCTTCACCACCACCACCACCTCCACTATAATTAGTTCAACTACCACTAGGACCCCCATTAACATCAATCAGGGCATCATATATAGAGAGAAATGATTCCATATATGAATCAAAACTATACGTAGCCTCTAATGGGATTTATTGAATTATAAATGACTTTGCTTTTGGGACGTGTTTGACAATCATTTTACTTCTTTCATGCTCCTGTAAAGCTATTTTTTATCCTCCACTTCCTTTTCATGCGTGTTTCGTAGCTCGGTGGTCTGAGATGTTTGAAAGGATCACAATGAGGACCAATATCTAGTGGGGATTATTTTGTAAATATAAACAATATATTTAATTATGAATGATGTATAAATATTTTAATTATGAATAAGAAAAGTTATAATATTTTCTTGTGTTTTTTCAATAACTACACTTCCAATCATTTTCTTTTAACTTGAGAAAAAAATTACTTGAGGGACATGGTCTTCAATGCCCAATTTCGACTGATATAAATGAAATTGATTATTATAATACTAAATTATTGAATAATATGAAGGTGATAAATTTAGAATTAATTAAAATTATAATTATTAAAAATAAATAAAATAAATAAGTATCTAAATATACATTTAATTATAAATTTAATAATAGCAGAATAATATAAAAAATACATACTTATAGGCATGATAAACATGGGTATGATATGAATTCCCCTTTCATGTTCATTTTAGTCTAATTATATTTGTGTTATGTTATTTTGTTATTTAGTCACATAGTAATTTTGATCATTGGGTTAGTGGGTTCATTTTAAGGTTATGTTATTTGGTAAATTCTCCAATCGGTCACCTGGCCATTTCGCCATTTTTCCATTGGGCCAATATGTCCATTTAGGATAATTTTTCCAATTAGTATAATTAATCCAATTAATCCAATTAATCCATTTATGCCATATAGGCCAATTAGGACATTTTGTTCATTTAGGAAAATTAGGACAATTCGGTCTATTAGGCCAATTCAGTCAATTTGACTAATTAGGACAATTGATCTGATTAGACCAATTATGCCAATAAGACCAATTGATTATTAGTCCATTAGTCCATTAGGCCAATTGACTAATTATTACATCAGGCCAATAGGCTAATTGGACAATAAACCATTAGTATATTAAGACAACTGGCCATTAGGCCATTAGACCATTATGCCATTTCACCAATTAGGCCAGTATTCCATTAGGCCAATTGACCCTTAATACATTAGGACAATTGGCCAATTTTCTATTAGTTACTCAGTCCATTAGGACATTATACCATTTTTCTCTTAGTCCAATTACCCAATTATCTATTAGTTAATTAGTTCAATTGGCCATTAGGCTATTAGGACAATTTACAAATTGAACAATAGTCTATTAGGACAATTATCCATTAGGGAATTAGTTCATTAGGAAAATTATCCAATTTTACATTATGACATTATGCGAATTATCCATTAGTCCATTAGGCCATTAGGCTTATAGGCCAATTTTCAAATTTTCCATTTGGGAAATTGGCCATTAGTCCAAATTTCCCTTATTCCATTATTCCAATTGACCAATTAGGCCATTAGACAATTTATCCCATTAGGCCAACTGGACAATAGTACATTAGAACAATTGGACACTTGGATTTTAGGCCAATTGGCCATTAGGCCAATTAGACTATTAGAAAAATTGTTCGAATTATTCCATTAGTACATTAGGTCATTTAATCCCTTAGGATATTAATTGATTTGGATAATTATGCCATTAGGCTAATTGGTCCATTTATTCAATTAGGTCACTGGTCTAGTCTTTTCATTAGGCCAATGAGACATTTTGAAAAATGGCTAATTATGCTCTTAGGACATGAGGCCAGTTAGGCCATTCGGCCAATTACACAATAGGATATTAGTCCAACTGGCCATTAGTCCATTAGTCCAATGGGTAATTTGGCCAATTGGAAAACTAGGACATTAGGTCATTAAGATAGTTAGTCTATTCAAAAAATTGTCCATTAGGCCAATTGTCCAATATGATTTTGTCTATTATTCCAATTAGCAATTAAGATATTGGGTAATTATGATAAATGGGAATTAGAACATTAATCAATTAAGCCAATTATTCATTAGGCCACTAGTCCATTAGACTAATTGTCCAATTGGCCGTAATGTCATTGGGCCATTGGGTCGTTGGGCCGTTGGGTTGTTTGGCCGTTGGATCATTGGGTTGTGGGGCCATTGGAATGTGGGGTCATGGGTCCATTGGACTGTTGGACCATTAGGTCATTGGGTCAATGGGGGGTTTGGTCTTCTGGCCGTAAGGACGTTGGACCACTGGGTTGTTTGGTTGTTCGACTATTTGTATGCTTGGACAATGGTACGTTGGGTCGTTCAGTCATTGGTTCATTAGGGTGTTCGTTTGTTGGGTCGTTTGACCATTAGGCCTTGGTCCATTAGGCTGTTAGGCCAAATTTTCATTACTCAATTAGGCCATTAGTTCTTTGGGACATTAGTCTAATTTTCCATTATTACATTAGTCCATGAGGCCAATAATACATTACACCATTTTTCCATTAGGACAATTATCCCTTCAGAAAATTGGTCAATAGAACAATTGGACATTAGTCCATTAGTCTAATTAGATAATTGGACAATTGGGCTATTATTCCACTTGTACAATTGGACAATTTTCCATAAGGTCAATTGGAAATTATTCTATTAGGCTTTTTGGCCATTAGTGCATTAGGAAATTATGTGAATTGGCCACTAGTCCATTAGGAAAATTGTAAAATTAATCCATTATGCCAATTGGCCATTAGAATATTAGGCCAACTAGATATTATTTCATTAGTCCAATTTGACAATAGGTCAATTGGACATTAGAACAATAGGCCAATTTTCCAATTAGGCAATTTGGCCATTATCCTAATTATCCAATTGACCATTAGTCCATATGGCCAATAGGTTATTAGGAAATGTTGTCATTAGGCCAATTGTACAATTGGACATTATTCCAATAGGCCAATTGTACATTAATCCAATTAACCATTTGAAAAATTGTCTATTATTCCATTAATCCAATTGTCCAATTAGGTCACTAGTCCATTAGAAAAATTGTTTATTATGTTAATTTTCCATTAGGACAATTGACCAATTAGTATATTAGGCCATTAGTCAAATTGGACAATTTTCTATTAGGTTGTTTGGCCATTTGGTCATTGTAATATTTTTCCATTAGGCCATTAGTCCATTCATACAAATGGATAATTCTTTATTAAGCCATTCATCCAAATGGTCATTAGAACAATAAGCCATTATGCCAATTTTCCAATTTCTCATTATGTCATTAGGTTAATTGTCCATTAGTCCATTTGTCAAGCTTGTCGTTATAAAATTAGGTCATTAGGAGAATTGGACATTAGGAAATTAGGGTAATTTTCCATTAGGCCATTAGTCCATTAGGATAATTGGACAATTAGTTCATTAGGCTATTAGGCCAACTGGATAATTGTCTATTAGGATGTCAGTCTAATTTTCCATTATGCCAATTCAGAAAATTGGGAAATTGGATAGTTAGATATTAGGCCATTTTTCCAATTGTCCAGTAGGCCATTAGTCCATTATGCCATTTTTCCCATTATCCAATTAGTCCATTAGGAAAATTACGCAATTTTTCATTACTCTATTAGTCCAATTAGACCTTATTCCACTAGGCCATTTGGTCAATTGCCCAATTATGTCATTAGTTCATCGGGGAAATTAGCCAATTGGGCATTAAGCCAATAGGCCAATTGGTCATTAAGAAATTACATCATTATTCCAAATTTTTAAGTAATAAGAATTAAATTTTATATGAAAACCATTAAATATCACAAATTTTTTAAACTCACCACTATTCCAAAATGAGATCATTTTTGACATTGTGTTGTTGGATAGTCGGATAATATTAATAAACCCATTAAATCAGAACCAAATATACTCTTACAACCAATATATAACTCACAATTATATGATTTCAAGAACACCCCATGATCCATCAGCCTTGGAACCATTGATACATAACCACTAGGAAAGCAAACCAGATGTTACAACGAACATCTAAATTCATTTAAATACAATAATAATATACAAATAAATTTATCAAATTTTAAAACTCAAATATCCTCCCATAATTTATCCTTGATATCATTACTGATATACCTCCATGATATTGGTTTCACCGGAATGATTTCATTGTGGTTGGATAACGTTACCTTGAAATTTATACACCACCAAATTTTTTATCTATCTTCGGAATTTCTTTATTGAAATACACCATTATTTATGTTAGGAGATTCCATGCTTCCCACACATAGGTTCACCCACATTACCTACTAGAATATTTCACTGTATAAGGTCAAAATACAGAAAAACATAAAAATGAAGTAACAGTACAATATCACAAAAATGTTGTGATATAATTTCACACACTATTAATAAAAAACCCAACGGAGGATACTCATTTGGCTCTGTTGAATCTGTGGACTATCCTAAATCAGTATACTCTAATGGATATGTCTATTCCAATTCATGATATGAGTGATCTACATGCATTGGAGTGGATGATGAAGGAACAAAATCATCAGATCCTAGATGAATAGTAGGAAATGGAGGCGGTGTAGAGATAGTGGGATATGGGTAGTAGGGTTGGGGATACATCAAAGGATATGGATGTGGTAAAGGTGTTAATATACCTAGAGGTGGTGTTTCCATGGTATGAGAAGATGAGGATAAATTAGATGATGATGGAGGCATGGGTGAGAACATCCCTCGATGATCAAGAAGAGTATTAAAAGGTATTGTAGATGGTGTGTTCACTGGTGGGGAAGGGTGGGAACGAGTATTACCATTGATCCTTATTTCTCTAGGAGTACCACCTCTTGGACCCATTCTAGTAGGTTGATAAGGAATCAACTCTAGTATAATTGAATGTCCCCAAAAAATTGATAAATAATACGAACATAACATTATATGTAATAAAGAAGAAAAATATTACAACTATTTTACCCACTAAGGGAAGTAAGGGAGGCAAACCACACTCATGAATCTATCAATTAGAAAAAAATAATCAATTCCTTCAAACATATTATGTTTTTTTTCAAAAACTTCATAGAAATCAAATATAAATTTTTTAGATTTTTTTGAAATCAGAAAAAAAAAACATAGAATTCAAAGAAGGAATAAACTATTAGACCCAAGGTTGTTCTTTGATGTAATGGTGTTTGGTTTGTGTTTTTCTGAAACCCACATTAGGTTTTTCACAAGTAATATTTTGGGATCATCAAATAAAAATATGGAAAAGGAAAAAGAGAACATAAAAGTGTAAAATGTGTGCCAAAGATGAGGTTGTATGAAAAAGAGTCACACAACCAATGCGATGTAAAAAATGGTTTTGCACTCGCAGATATAATCAATCATGCATAGAGGAAGACATGTTAGAATCATGCACGAAGGGGTTTTAAGGCTTATAAATATTCAGGTACCCCATTTCAAGAAATAGAAATTTTCCAATAAATATTGGGTGTCTCTATTATAAAAAATAGTTTCACATGGAACACTAACACACAGTAAATCTTACGTGAAAAATGATCCTTGAGTCCATAATGACCAACTGAATCTCATGGTGTAGTTTCATGTAGGATAAGGATTGAGAGAAATAAATCTTATGAAAATTCCAAAAAAATCACATAAAAGAAGGTGTTCCACACAAGAGCTATGTTGAGATTCATTAAAGTTTTATATATCTATTTTTTTTATCATGGTTTTCAATTGCACAAATTCAGGACTTTGATGCAAGTAGATTCTTTTCCAAGATAGAGAAAAATACTTAAATGAAAATATATATATGATGCATTCATTTCAATAAACTATGTAATATTTCAACAAAGGAAGAGAGCTAGGGGGAGTCAACGTTAGTTTTTTTAGGGATGCAATGTGCTATCCCTTAAATCATGTAAAGTAAGTGTTCCTAGAATAGAGTGGTTTTGTATGAAATTATGTTTTCCAAAACTACTGATGTTTGGTGGATTTAGTTATTCCCAACACACTTTCATCATTTTCTCCTTATACTTTCCCTTAGTGGTGAACTATGTAAAACTGCTATGTTGTCTTTCTACATGTGAATGTTTGAATAATACTCAAATTCATTATATTTTTTTAATTAGGTCCAACCAACATTAGAACAAGATATGTCACATTAATAGAAAAAATTTATGCCCTAATTCACCACTCCCCTCTCAAGTTCATTCGATGTCTATCAAATCGCATCAAATCCTATACGTTACAGGTGTTAAATCTGTCCTTATTTCCTGTCATGGATAATTCAATTAATGTCAGGGGAGTTACCATATTTGATGGAAGTATCTTTCAGATATTGAATAATTGGTTTTCATCTCATTTAATATCTATTGGAATGGAATTAGGTATTCCCACTACACAAGGGATTTAGGACACTGATCCAATAAGGCTTTCTATTACTAAAACAAACTGAAAAATGAATAATGCAGATGATAAAGAAAACAATTCCTATGTCATATCTCTATTTGACAAAATCTATCAAAAGGTGATGAGTTTAACTTCATCCAAGTTGATGTGGGAAAACTAGAAAATATATATGATAGTGATAACAAAGTGAAGGAGGAAAAATTCCATGTTCTACATAACATGTTAGATGATCTGAAGATGAATCCTAATGAAAATGCAGATATATTCTTTAATAGAATTATATAATATTTTAGAGAAATTTAAGGACTAGTTGATAAAATGAAAACATTGACATTGTGAAGAAAATCATGAGATGGCTTCCACATCTCTACAATCCAAAAGTGTCATCCCTTGAGGAAAGGGTTCTTTATAAACATTCAATGGATTATCTTCTAAGAAGTTTGATAGAATATGAAATGAGAGTCAAACCAGAGGATGTAACAAGTCATGTCAATAAGGAGATGGAATTCCAAGTCATGAAAAAACCTAACATATCAGGAGATTGTGTTAATAATGGTTATGAGGAATTCAAACTTTTTTCTATCATGGCAGTGAAATCAAAAGAAATGAGAAGGTAAATTTGAAGGGAAGATGCCCTTTGCATGTATTAATTTTTGTAGATTTGGGAACATTGTATATCTGTGTTCAAGGAAGTTTGTTGATTAATAAAGTAATGTTAGAAACACATAGAAGACTCAGTGAAGGTTTTATCAGAATGAAGACGTTAAATATGGAAGAAATTATAGGGAAGTAGTTTTATCTATATAGTAGAAGTTGATGGAAATTAATTTTTTGTGGAAGAAGAACCATAGTTTATATCTAGAACCCAAGTGTCTATGATGGCTACAGTTGAAAAGTTAGAACCATCAAAATATAATGCTATAGATAATCAATTGATTGGTAATATTGATCTCAAGTAAAAATTCAAGGATTCTCTTGGTAAGGTTGATTAAAAATGTAATAGAAAAATATAGGGAGAGGTTATGGAAGAGACATAATAATATATTGATCATCATGAAGCCAGAAATGATCTACTAGAAGATGTAGTGAATGAAAAATAAAAAATTATTGAAATATCAGTAGATTTATTTGAATTGAAGGTCATGATTAAATAACAAGCAAAGTTCATCAATGAACTAACATCGATACTACAGAAGAAGTACAATATAGTTGAGAGTCTTGAAGAAGAAGTTGTTACTCTAAAGAGTACACATGAAAGTGAAAAAAATTTAAAGTAAACAAAGAAGAAAATACATTTTGGATGATTCTCAAATGTTGAGCTAATATATAGAGCTAATCATGGGTTTGAAGGAGTACAGAAGGATTTGGATTATCAAAGATACACATGCATGGGAAAAAATGAAATTGGTTACGACATTAAAACTTCGATGGTAGAAAATAAGATGAAACAAAATAAAGGGAATATGAATGTTTGACAGATAACAAGGTCACCTGAAGTCCTATTAAAGAAATCCTTGAATAAAACTAAAAGGATAAATGAAAACTACCCAGAAGTATCTAGAAATGATCAATAGGAAAACTCTTTTACATAGGATGGGGACATGAGGAGGAATAGAATTCAGAATACATTTCATCTTATGAAATGTCAATTATATGGATATCTGGGCCAAAAAATGTCATATAATGAAAGGTAAGTAAGATATTTTAATTGGTAAGATCTTGGAATCTATGAAAAGAAAAAAAATTCATATGATAAATCTTATAGAATAAGTAGTTTTTGTAGATATTAGTTTTATTTTTATAACATTATCCATAAATCTATTTATTAAAGGTAGTGTAATGAAAGGAAAAATACATATAGAATTGTGAGAGATGTCAACACTCTCAAACCTAATGGTGTTGCTCTTACAAATAGGTTTTCTCCTCTAGAAGAAGAGTATGAGTATGAAGTACCTAAGCACATGAAAAAGAGATTTAAATTCCATCGTTATACTTCAATAAATATAATATTTAATGGAAGGAACAAAATAAAAATTAACCTTATATAATTATCTATCAAAGATATAAATAATTGCAGCACCTAGATTCTTGATTGAGGGTGTCCATCCCATAATACATGAATTGAAAATTTATTGAAAAATATAAAGAAATGGGTTAATGGAAGTGTTACGATTGAAAATGACAGTGCTTTATAGATTAAAGGTAGTGGGTTATAGAATTGGTGAGTGAAGAGGTTAAGAAAAATAATGTTATTAATGTGAACGGTTTACATCAAAATCTCCTTTGTGTGAGTCAACTTTGTGAATCGATAAATATAGTGTAATTAAATCCAAAGGGGTGAACTATAAAAGGAAGGATAGGGAGTTCAATCATGGAAGGTTACAGAATAGATGAAAACTTATACAAGGTTTATAGTAGATCAAATATTTTCAACTAAAATATTAACGAATAAAATAAATTGTGGAACTAGTGTGACGTCCCGGAACCAGCTACCCCACAACCCGAGCCCCAAGCCCGGTTGGCCACATGACCCCTGGCTTATCTCCCCATAGTCCAGGGGTTGTCGACTAGCAGTGGGGGTGTGATGATAAATCAGTGGGGAGATTGTACCCTCATGTCAGAGTACACAACGGTGTAGTATCAAGTAATAAAAGTATTAGAAACACAACCAATGGTAAATAGGAGAAAAACGGAAACATACAAACCAACAACAGAAGTAAGAGAACCCCTGATAGATATATAAAAGCCAAATAGGCAGTTTATAATACAAAATGGATGTATGGAATGATGATACAGTAGAAATAGATGGCAAGAAAGCTACACAGTAATACAAAAAGAGAAGAAAGAACAAAAGTAGTCCACGAGCATCTCTAGCCAAGATCGATCCTCTGCTCTGGATCTCTGGATAGAACAAACATGTATCAACAACCTAAAGCTGGGCCTTTTCCCCTACTTATACCTGCTGCAGTAAAGTCTTCACAGGTGCCAAGGAGGCCGCTCGGGTAGGTTGTGAGACAAGTCTCAGTAGGCCACCACCAATGGTGTATACGTGTAACCCAAATAGGTTTTCTCAAGGTAAACCTTGTGTAATAAACTGCAAGTATGTAAAGAAAAGTAATAAACAACCCTCCCACTCAAGTTCTAGAAGGACACCTGGAGGGTCTATGTGCTTCAGCTCAGGGCTTGAAATCTGAACAATCACCAGAGGTATAAGTACATTGATATAGGTTATCACTGGCATGAGGCAAACATGCCTCTCATCCATGCTTCTCACATATTTAATAATCATCATTGGAACAAGGTATGAATTCCTCTCGTCCACAAGAACTATAGCTGGTGTGGGGAGGAATTCCTCCCACCCATAAAGGATATATAGGCACAATGTTTGAATGCCTCCCATGCCATTACACACAGATTCAGTTGGCACGGGGTAAGAATACATCCCGCCCACACATGGAGATTCATCTTACATTAGGTAAGAATGCCTCCCATCCACACATGGTTTATCACATGCATGTCAACATAGTATAGCATAACCATTCACATCACAATATATAAGGAAATCCATCTTATATCATATCACATTAACAAATCATGACAATTTCATATTATAATATCACATAATCACATCTCAAGGCAACATAAATTTCAATTCATTCAAGGGGTTCATGCTATCTCATCCTAGCCAACCTCTAACCAAGTCATATCATTTTCCAAACATGGAAAATTCCCTTTCAAGACATATCGTTAAGGTCCAAAGGTGAGAAAGGCCAAATATTAAGGCATAACACCTCTGGTTGACCTTACCCAGTCCATATCTCATCTAAACACCCAATACAGGTTAGATTCATCAATCTCATACCACACGGGTCATTTAGATATGAAGCAGTCATTACAAATAAGGGGTTCGATGAAAGACACCCCACGACATGAACATAATAACTCAAAAAGGAGAAAACCCAAAATGGAAACCATGTGACCACCTACCTTAGAGATGTGGGCATAGGATCACCTGATATTGACCTCAGATTCACAGTAGGTTGGAGAATATATTAGTTTTAATCCAAACACCTAAAAATAGGGCTTATGTGTCTGTGGTAAAATAACATAACAGATACCAAGATTCACTAAGGAATGAAGTGTGTGTGAGGTAAGCCTTACCAAGGGTGATCCAACGCCTTCGACGGATTGAGGATCAGATTCCAGATGAAGAATCCACCAAGAAATTAGAGGAAGGATGGTTTTGGAGCTCAAAATAGGGCTCCCCCAGTTCTATCTGCTGGAATAAGGAAAAAGAAATGCTTAAGTCCGTAAAAGATATTAATGGGGAAAATAGTGATTTTCACCCAGAACAGGGTCGCAAGATTTAGGCCCAGGGTTTACCCAAACCGTGTGCACCTCACTACCTCCCCGACAAAAGTAGCATAGCTATGAATCCTGGTCTGCATGGCCATGTTCCCCTGTAGGTGCCCCTATATACAGCCACACGGTTTATACCAAACCAGGTGCAGACCGTGCACAGGCCGTTCCCCACTACCTGTAAGCCCGTATCTCAACCTCCCAGGCTCCAAACAAACCCCGGAGACTCATCGAACATTCTTTTGGTTGTTACACACTTTAAACAAGCTTAAAGGATATATTTGAAAGAAAAAATAACGACCTGTACCTTTGCCAAATAGTCGGGTCATCACAACCTCCCCTCCTTAAAGGAACTCATCCTCAAGTTGTCCTTCTGAGGGTACTGAGGTGTTATTAACCAAAATCTCTAGCCATTGAGAATGTATATCAGCCTCCCACTCCCAGGTCTCAACTTTTACTCAGATGTGCTTCCATAGCACCCATACAAGAGGAACAGACCTTCCACATATTTTCTTCATGCTCCGGTCAACAATTCCAATCGGGTACTCCTCAAAGGAAGCATCCATATCTAGTTCAACCTCATCAGGCTGAAAAACATGATTCAGATCTAAAAAGTACCGGCGTAGCAGAGATACATAAAAAACATCATTCATGGCATGATATCTCTGCGGAAATAAAAGATGGTAAGCTACTGGTCTGATCCGCTTCATCACCTCAAAGGGTCCTACGAACCTCAGTGAAATCTTACCCTGCTTTCGTATACATATTTGCCCCAACCTGGGTGAGACCTTCAAGAAGACCCGTTTCCCAACCTCAAACTCAAGAGGTCGTCGGTGCTTGTTATCATATGACTGTTGTCTAGAATGATATGTCTGCATACACTTCATAATAATCTATATCTGCTCTATAGTCTCCTTCACAAGACGTGGTCCTAGAATAGCTACCTCCCCTATTTCAATCCAATACAAAGGAGAGTGACAAGGACTACCAGATAAGGCTTCATAGGTATCCATCTCAGTGGTAGCATGGAATCTATTATTATAACTGAACTTGAAAAGAGGAATGTGTTTATCCAAGGAACCTCCAAAATTGAGAACACAGGCACGTGACATATCCTCTAGTACATTTATAGTCTGCTCGCTCTGTCCGTCAGTCTGTAGGTGATAGGCCGTGCTCAAAAGTACCGGCGTACCCAAGGCCTTCTGTAAACCCTGCCAAAACTGAGATATAAAATGGGGATCTATATCCGAGTCAACAGAATGAGGTTCTCCATGAAGGCACACTATGTCCTTGACATACAGTCTTCCCAAGTCATCAACCGTGAAGATCTCCCTCATAGGTAAGAAATTTTTGCCCTTCGTCAGACGATCGACGATAACCCATACTTCATCATTTCCAAGAGGTGAGCTGGGTAAACTGGTTACAAATTCCATAGAAACATCATCCCATTTCCACTCCGGAATAGAAAACGGCTGCAAAATCCCTATCAAATGCTGATGTTCCACCTTCACCTGCTGACAGGTGGAAGAACCTATGATAAAACCGACTATCTTCTGCTTAATGATAGGCCACCAATACTATATTCGCAAATCACAATACATTTTGGTTATGCCTGGGTGAACAGCCCATGCAGAGGTGTGGAAATCCCTCATCAGCTCTTCTCTGATGTCTTCTGGGACCCATACAGACCCACAGAACAATAAATTATCACCTTCATCCACCGTCCAATTTGTAAAGGCATCATCAGCGACACTTTCTCATTGAACAAGGCCCTCTGGATCTGATAACTGTCTTGCCCTGACCCGTTCCAAAAGAGTAGATGTCACTACTAAGGCTGAAAGAACAGCCACACCCTGTCCTGAACCTCAACATGCATCACCAAAAATAGAACCGTCAGCTTCCACTCCACATTAGATTCCCAAACCACTTTTGACTTAGTTTTCTGACTCAGCACATCGGCTACTGAATTTCCTTTACTATGAGTGTAGGCCAGTTTGAAATCAAAGGATTGCAGGTACTCGACCCACCAGCGTTGCCTAAGATTTATATCCCATTGAGTGAAGATATATTTTAGGCTTTTTTGGTCAGTGAACACCACAAAATTCTTGCCCAACAAATAGTGTCTCTAATAGAATAAGGCATGTACAACCGCGACGATCTCGAGGTCATGTGTAGGATTACTTCGCTCATGAGGCATTAACTGATAAGAACCATACGCAATGACTCACTCGTCCTGCATCAAGACAGCTCCAAGCTAGATACGTAATACATAAAAATAGACTGTATAAGCTCTTCCTGGCTCTGGATAGATCAGTATCGGTGTTGAAGTTAGTCTTCCATTCAGTTACTAAAAAGATACTTCACAAGCTTCATACCAATCGAATCTCACCCCCTTTTTGGTCAAATATGTAAGCGTTTCTTCTAGGCATAAAAATTCATGAATGAACTGTCTATAACATCCATCAAGCCCTAAGAAACTCATGATATAAAAGAAGTTCTTGGATTTCTCCAAACAAATTAAATAACTCACCTTCTAAGGGTCAACTGAAACTACAGACTCATAAATATTATGACCAAGGAAGTGAACCTTATTTATCCAAAAGTGGAATTTACTGAGCATAGCATAAAGCTAATGCTCTCTTAGTGTATTTAGCACGATATCAAGATGGTTTGCACGGTCATGTCGTGAGCTTAAATAGACTAAGACATCATCCACAAATACAGCCACAAAAGAATCAAGGTAAGGGTGAAAAATATGATTCATAAGAGCCATAATCACTACAAGTGAATTCGTAAGCCCAAACGGCATGAATAGGTACTCATAGAGACCATACCTGCTCTTGAACGCCATGTGAGGTATGTCCGAAGTCCTAACATGAAACTGGTGATAGCCCGACCTCAAATATATCTTTGAAAACACCTTCACTCCTCAGAGTTGAACAAATAGGTCATCAATTTGAGGTAAAGGATACCGATTCTTAATAGTCAGCAGATTTAACTTATGATAATACATGCAAAGATGAAGGGTATCATCTTCCTTCTTGGTAAAGAGAACTGGTGATCCCCAAGGATAAGTACTGGAATGTCTAAAGCCTTTTGCTTCTAGGTCCTCCAGCTAACTCTTTAGCTCCAGAAGTTCCTTAGGTGCCATCCTATAAGGAGGAATGGTCACTGGTGATGCTCTTGGTATAATCTCAATAGTAAATTCCACCTCTCACACTGGAGGTAGACTAGAGAAATCATCCAGAAATACATCACTAAAAATTTCCACCACAGGAGGATAAACTGAGGGTTGTAACCCATGGTCATCGAGATACAGACTTGAAACCTATGTCATGACACCACCAAAACTCTGGTGTTCTGGTCCTGCACATGTCGTAATAAGATTCCATTCTCCCTTATGCATATGTTTGTCAACCTTTGGTGACCTAAAATCCACCCTCCAATGATAGTAGTAAATTTGGGCTCTATAGAGAACTAACTAGTCCATATCAATTATTACATCAAAACATGTCATATCTAGAACATACAAGTTCCACATGAAAAGATAATCGACCACATCAAGGGGAAAATTCTTAAAATGATGAATTACCTCTAAATGGACTCCTAATTGGGTATCTAACGTGATCATTCCATGATATGACTCAACATCGAGGCCCAAAATACCAATAACCGCCTCCGATATAAAAGAGTGAGAAGCGCATGTGTCAAAAAAAATAGACACTAATGTGGAGGCCACTAGAATCGTACCTCGTACAGTAGATGTTCCATTGTACTGCTCCTATGGCATAGGCATGATTCAATAAAACTGGCCAGTACCACGGCCCTGTGTCACATCCTGGCTACCCTGTGTAGACCTTCCTTGTTGGCGCTGAGAGTCATACACCTAATTACCTCGACCTCGACAACCACCATGGACTGATCGGCTGGCGGTATTCTAGCTGCCTAACTGACATGATCCTGCTGATCTAGCACCAAATCGTGGAGTAGGTACAGATCCCTGCTCACTAGGCCCTAGGGGAAAAGTCCTGCAGAAACGGTGGAGGTGACCCAGCCTACCACAAACTCTCCACTCCACTAGATTTCACACAAACTACCTCCGCATATGTCCTGGAACCCCACATTGGTGACAGATATGAGTACCACCTGAGAAAAGGGTCTAAGCACCACTAACACCATGAGAGTCCACAAAATGCCGCTTATTCCCAGAAGAGGATCCACTAGAACCCTTAGGTGCCAACCGCCCTGGTTAACACTGTTTGATTCTCTCAAATTTCTCTCTATAATCAAAGCCTGATTAAACATATCAGGAATGGTCATCAACCTAAACACGTTAACCTGCGACCGGATGGCGTAACCCAGCCCATCCTAAAAATTCATAGCGGCTGTGAGATCATCAGCAGCTAGGGTAGGAGAAAACTTTTGTAACTTAGTGAAACAGGACGAATATTCCATGACTATCATGGCCCCCTGCAACTGATTCATAAACTCTCTATCTCTGTCAGCACTCAAAGTTTGAGGAAAAAAATACTCGTAGAAGACGGTCTGTAAATCCTTCCAGATCATATCTCTCTACTTTCTCGACTGGGTTATAACATCCCACCACCTCCTGGATGAACCACGTAGCATATAAGCTGCGAGCATGACCCTCCGCTCTGGATGCGTCTCAAGGTGCTCAAAGATGGTCAGAATAGCTTCCAATCAGGACTCTGCAGCAAGTGGTCCACCATCTACCATAAATGTAGGAGGTTGTTGTGACTGAAACTTGCCGTTCAACTCTGCCATACTCGGGGCAGGTCCCACTCCACCTTTCATACTCTACATCATACGCAAGAATCCCTCATGGAACTGGGCATCCATGCCCATCTTAGGAATAACAAGAGGAGCCACAGGTGGCTCAACAAGAAGATCAACTGGCAGCTCAGGGACCGCCACCTTTTGAATGTGATCATTGCCGCCTTCAGCGCGCGTGACTCGAGGACATCTTGGAGGCATAGTGCTAAAATGATAAACAAATGTCTCAAAAGAAGAAACCAACAAATTATAGGTTGAACTCTAGAATTTATGATAGGTACTAAGCCTTCCTACCTCTATGATCACCTTTCCACACCCATAAGAGTTCTTATTAAAACCTACAACTATTCCAATTTAACTTAATCTAGTGATATGGCATTTCCCAGCCTATAAGGGCCCATACTACTCCTGAACTAAAAGATGACACACACTTGGATGTCATTTCTCATTTACTTTCAATAATTATGTATTTGAATTTTCTATAAAGAAAATGATTGGTTTAGTTGGAATGACATTTTCTGATCCATAAGCTCCCATACACCTTATGAACCAAAGAGTGACACCCACTAAGACCACATCATTCCTCAATTCACAACCTACAAGAAGGGTTAGCCCAACTGCACACACATTAACAAGGCGAGGAAATAAACAACAGGCAATTCCCACTGAAAATTTAAACGTGACATAGCAAGATTCATGTACTAATCATATTTTCCCTATCGTGATGCATGTTTTAATGCATAAACCTCATTTCAACAGGTCAAAACATGAAATACGAATTATAACATTGCAAATCTCAATAACATCACAAAACATGTGAAGCACCCAACGGTGAAACAATATCAACAGTAAATAACAGAATCAATAACAACACAAAAATAGGAAACTTGGCCCATACCCCGCACATGGGTTCACGACGCCCAAGCACGGATCATAGAAAATTCCCTAAGAATTCCCATTCTCTAATTATATCGTCTCCAAATAGATAATCAAGAAAGAAAGAAAACATTTGATACCACTTTGTGACGTCCTGGACCCATCTGCCCTCAACCCGAGCCCCGAGCCCAGTTGGCCACATGACCCCTGGATAATCTCCCCATAGGCCAGGGGCAGCTGACTAGCAGTGGGGGTGTGATGGTAACACAGTGGGGAGACTATACCCCTATGTCAGAGTACACAGTGGTGAAGCATCAAGTAATAAAAATAGTGGAAACACAACCAATGGTAAATATGAGAAAAAGAGAAACATACAAACCAATAACAGAAGTAAGAAAACCCCCGATAGATATAAAAAAGCCACATAGGTAGTGTCTAATACAAAATGGATGTATGGCATGCAGATACATTATAAATAGCTGGAAAGAAAGCTACACAATAATACAAAATGTGAACAAAGTAAAAAAGTTGTCCACGAGAATATCTTGCCAAACTCGGTCCTCCGCTATAGATCTCCAGCTAGAATATACATGTATCAACAACCTGAAGCTGGGACTTTTCCCCTACTAGTACCTGTAGCAGTAAAGTTTACACGGGTGGCGAGGAGGCCACCCGGGTAGGGTGTGAGACAAGTATTAGTAGGACACCACCAACGGTGTCTACGTGTAATCCAAATAGGTGTTCTCAAGGTATACAGTGTGTAGTAAACTGAAAGTAAGTAAAGAAATATAATAAAAAACCCTCTCGATCAAGTTCTAGAAGGACACCTTGTGAGTCTACCTGATTCAGCACATGGCTGGAAATCTGAATAATCACTAGAGGTATATGTACATAGATATAGGTTAGCACTTGCACGAGGTAAACATGCCTCTCATCCTTTCTTCTCACATATGTAATAATCATCACTGGCACGAGGTATGAATTCATCTCATCCACAATCACTATAGCTAGTGTGGGGAAGAATAACACCCACACATAAAGGATATATATGAACAAGGTATGAAAGCCTCCCGTCCCATTACACAAATATTCAGCTAGGACGGGGAAAGAATGCCTCCCACCCACACATGGAGATTCATTTGGCACGGGGTAAGAATTCCTCCCGCCCACACACAGGTTATCATAAGCATTTCAACGGAGTATGGAAAAACCATTCACATCACAATATATAAGGCAATCCATCTTATAAAAAATCACATTAACAAAGCATGGAATTTCCATCTTATTATATCACATAATCACATCTCAAGGTAACATACATTTCAATTCATTCAAGGGGTTTAGGATATCTCATCTTAAACAACCTCTAACCAAGTCATCTCATTTGACTAACATGGAAAATTAACTTTCAAGACATTTCATTAAGGACCAAATGTGAAAAAAACCTAATCTTAAGGCATAACAACTATGGTTGACCTTACTCAGTCCATACCTCATCTAAACACCCTATCCTAGTTAGATTCATCAATCTCATACCACACGGGTAATTTAGATATGAAGTAGTAAGTACAAATAAGGGTTTTGGTGAAAGACACACCACGAGATGATGATAATAACTGAAAAAGGAGAAAACCCAAAATGGAAACCACATGACCACCTACCTTAGAGCTGTAGGCATAGGCTCTCCTGATATCAACCCCAAATTCATAGTAGGTTGGAATAGATCTGAGTTTCAGTCCAAAGCCTTGAAAATAGGGCATATGAGCCGGTGGTAAAAAAACACAACAGATTCCAAGATTCACCAAGGAAAGAAGGGTGCGTGAGTTAAGCCTTACAGAGTGTGATCTAACACCTTTGACGGATCGGGGATCAGATTATGGATGAATAATCCACCAAGAAATTATAGGGAGGAGGGTTCTGGAGATCAAAAGAGAGCTCCCCTAGTTTTTTCCACTGTAAGAAGGAAAAATAAAGTCTTAAGGCCTTAAAATACATTTAAGGTAAAATGGTAATTTTCACCCTGAATAGGGTCGCACGGTTTAGGCACATAGTTTACCCAAACCGTGCACACCTCACTTCCTCTCATACAAAAGTTGCATGTCCATGCGGCCTGGTCCGCATGCCCGTGCACCCCTGTAGGTGCCCCTATCTGTAGCTGAATGGTTTATCCCAAACCGTGCACAGATCGTGCACAGGCTATGCACCACTACCTGTAAGCCCGTTTCTCAAAGTCCCAGGCTTCGAACAAACCCCTGACACTCCCCGAACCTTCCTTAGGATGCTACACACATTAACAAGCTCAAAGGAATGATTTGTAAGAAAAAATAACGATCCATACCTTTTCCAAAGAGTCAGGTCATTACAACCATAGGATCGGGCACATTAGTAAAAAATACATGGAAATGATATATAAGATGAATATAGTCATGTATATCACCAATCTTAATAATTAATTGGAGAATACTTGTCATTACTACATATGAGGGATGTTGGCCTATAGTTCAAATTGGAAAAATAAGAAATGGTCATCAAATCTTCTTGATCTCATCCATACAAACATATGTGGTCCTATAAATATTTTTGTAATATTTGAAGGATGGTACTTTGTTATTTTTGTTTATGTTTATAGTAGAATGGCTTGTGTGATGGTTATACATATGAAATGAAAAGTTCTTTTTTATTTCATGAAAACATATCACTAAATAGATGAGAATGATACTGGATGGACAATAAAAGTTATACATTTAGATAATGGACAAGAAAACACATCCATTGAATTTGAATATTTCATATAGAAACATGGAATACAACATGAGGTTCCTATTTTGGGAAGTCCATAGAAAAATTAAGATGTTGAGCACTAGAATTGGTAGGTAAAAAATATAGCTATAACTATGTTTATTAAGAGTTGTATCTCGCTCTATTATTTGAAATAGAATGTTCATGTATTAGTGTATAATCAAAATCAAACAAGGCTCAATGTGGGATAAACTATGACACCATATGAATTGTGGTAGGGAAGGAAGACATCATTTAAAATTTTCAAGTTTTTGGAAGAAAATGTTTCATCTGAAATAAAGAAGGTAGCCAAGGTAAGTATGGTGATGCAATAGAAAATGGAATATTCCATTGATATTAATTGAATAGAAGAGACTGAAAATGTATCCATTATTATCTTGGATGAAT
This sequence comes from Viscum album, assembly GCA_963277665.1. NCBI lineage: Eukaryota > Viridiplantae > Streptophyta > Magnoliopsida > Santalales > Viscaceae > Viscum > Viscum album. The sequence continues at coordinate 1,409,814,405 of OY728135.1, forward strand.
TATGGAAATCAGTGATGTCATGATCATTGAAGATAAGACCACAAATACCTTGGGGGATCTTATGATGATATAATATATGATGAAGAAGTTAGTGGACATAGAACAAATGAAAATGAATATGTATAGAAAGGTTTGAAAAACAATCAAGGGTCAGAAAATGATGTTGATTCAAATGGAAACTCAGACGAAGAAGCTATGGATGAAGGAAATTCTTCTGAACCTCACAGGTGAAATCAAAGAGTATAAAATGTTAAATAAAACATCATTGGGTATTGGAAAACACGACACATATGAATATAATGAGGAATAATTCACAATATTCCATCTAATCAGTTGTGGAACTGTCTTCATTTGAAGAAACTACAAAGGATGAATCGTGGGTAAAATCCACGAATAAAAACGATAGATCATATTGATAAGAACTAGACTTGGGAGAGACCTAAATATAACAATGTGATTGGTACAAAGTATATTTTTATGAATAAATTCAATGAGCAAGGTAATGTGATCATAAATAAGGTTTGATTGGTGTGGAATGGATATTCATTGATTGAATTTGTTGATGTTGAAGAAACATTTTCTCTAACAACTATACTAGAGTCAATCAGACATTTTTGTTCCATGGAAATTCAAATACAAAACCAAGTGTTCAAATGGATGCCAAAGAATCTTTATTCAATGGAATTCTTGATGAAGAACTCTACATAGAACTACTAGTGGGGTTTCTACTTAGTAATGATGAAATAATGTTTTTTATATTAAATAAGGAACTCTATGGTTCGAAGAAGAAACAATGAGCATGATACACTTGGATAGATTCTTATCTAACAAAAATAGAATTTAAAATATAAGGAGTGGATCACAATCTATAAGTGAATAATTCTCAAAAAGAGCAGTTCATGGTACTATTTTACAAAGATGATATTATATTAGGTGGAATCATATAGGGATTAGTGGATGAATTTTCCAGTCACCTAAAATAAGAATTTAAAATTCCAATTATTGGTGAACTCAGATACTTATTGGGGGTTCAAGTCATTTAGAGAAATTAATACACTTTTATTTTTTAGAAAACGTATGGAAAAGTGTTTCTGAATAAATTCAATATATAGGACTACAAACCAATGTCGCCTCCAATTGTGGTTGGAAAAAAACATGGAAATCATGATGATGGGACTTTTGTGGATCCCACCATGTACAAGAGAATCATGGTCTACTGATTGTACTTAACTTCAACACAGCTAGATATTTTATTTACAACATTCTTAATGGTTTGATTTCAAAGTAATCAAAAGGTATAAAATATAGTCATAATTAAAAGAATCATGATGTATATTAAAGCTACTCATAATTAGGGATTATAATTTACTATTGGAAATTATAATGAAATATCATCATTTTCTGATACTGACTAGGCTAGAGATGTGATTGATAGAAATTCCATACGTGGTTAGGAATTCTTTATTGGAAAGAAATGTGTGGGAAGGATGAGTAAGAAATAAAAAATTACTTATTTTAGTACTATTTAAGTAGAGTATATCACTGCTATAAAGTCTTTCACTCAACTATTTTGGATGAAGAAAAAATTGAATAATATTGGTGATGTGGTAAAACAACTGATAGTGATTCACTATGACAAAAAAAGTGTAATAGATTTTTCAAAGAATCATGTTCAACATTCTAATACAAAACATATTCAAATTAGATAACATTTCTTCAAATAATTAATTGAATAAGGTATGATTAAAATGAATCGTGTTGGAATTGATGATCAAGTGGTTGATATACTAACCAAGACATTTTCAACACATGTGTTCGATAAGAATCGGTTGAACCACAATGTTCAACCACCTCACAATTTATGAGGAGCTTATGGTTGGTCACCTCTCCCAGGTTATATTATCTAATTTAATACATTTATGGAAGTGATGGAGGTTTATGGGGGAGATACTATCAAGGGGAGTGTGTTTTTTTGATCAGCAAGTAAAAATCAGGTTATTTGGTTTTATTTCAAAAGGGGGATAAACTGAGAAATTGAGAAATTCAAGAAGTTACAAAATGGGGGAATGATGAGTTACAAATGGGAGAATGAGAATGAAAAAAAGTAATTTTTTGTTATGAGGAGACGGTAAGTGATCGGCTTAAGCATCTCTAAGAATTATAGAACATGGGAATCCAATTAATGCTTCCCCTTATTTTTACACTGAACATTTCTCACATAGACTTAGAGAGTTGGATGAGTTTTTTCCTTTCTATCAGGTTTTGATCGTGGTGGGTGTTTTTTGAATTTATATACAAATTTCCATCAAACCCAAAGGGTGAGATTGATGGACCCATGGATGATCTTTGATGGTAATGGAATTTGTTTTATTTTTTTTGTGAATCCACATTGGGTTGATGACGATGTGTGGAATACAAGTGATATTATTGTATAGGACGTCAACAGTGATGAAGGTGGAATTTTCCCAAGGTTTTCAAAATTCTTAGGTTCAAAAATTGGAGACTGGTGAAAGGTGTTTTTGGAAAAGGATTTTACATGCAATATTGAATTTGGTTTTTCAATTTGTACATAAGGCATGTTTTGGGATCATCATATCAAAATATTCAAAATGAAAAAGGTGTGTGAAAGTTTTAAATGAGTGTGAAAGATGAGGTTGTGTGAAAAAGAGTCATGCTCCCAATGTTTTGTCAAAAATGGGTTTTCATGCTTGGATAGAATCTTACGTGCATATAGTAAGTCTCATTATAATATTATATGTAGGTTCATAGAGGCCTATAAATAAGTGAATTTCTCTTTAATGATTTTAAACTTCTTCTAATGAATATATGGTGTCTCTACCGCACAAAAGAGTTGTGGGAATAAGACATACACATACTAAATATTACGCACAGAATTACCATTGAGTCCATAAATACCAAGTCACTATCATGGTGTGGTTTCAGGAAGGATAATGGTTAAGAGAAAGAAATATTACGCTGCATTCCCAAAACATGCGTGCAAGAGAAGGTGTTTCGTGGAAGTTCGGAGTGGATCTTATTTCATGTTTCAGATATCTAGTTTGTTTGATAAGTATTTTCAAGGAAATTAATTTAGGACTTTGATGAAAGAAGAGTCATATGCTAGATAGGGACATATACATAAATGAAAATCGAATGAATTAACCTCAATTCAAAAAACCGAGTAAGATTTCACCCAATATAGTGAGGTAGGGGTAGTCGGCAGAAGTGTTCTATGAGACGTAATGTGTTATCCCAAAAATTATGTAAAGGACATGTGCCTATAAAATAGTGAGTGTTTTCTAACTTATGTATTCCAAAAATAATTTTTATTAGTGGATTTAGGTTTGACTAACATACAATTGGTGTATTATCCATGCATTATCCCTTAATGGTGAACCGTGTAAAAATGATGTGTTTCCTTTCTGAATGTGAATGCTTTATTATTGTTCGAATCCATCATATAGGTTTAAAGAGTTTCTACCAATGTGGGAAAATGATACATCAACATAAAATAAAAATTTGACTCTCTAATTCACCTCTCCCATCTCAGGGTGCTCTGGGGTCCTTCATAAACAATATTATAACATGTTTTAGCAGTAATAATTCAAAACCAAGTAATACGTTTTTTTTAAACTCATGATGAACGTTGTTTTCTAAATTTAAAATAAATACAATTAAATGGAAAAAACAACGATAATAAAAACTTATCATTCAGAACAAGAACTAAGTCAAAGTAATTACAATAATACCAACCTAAGAAACCCATGTCAAGGTAAACTGAATGAACTTTGAACATATTTTTTCCTTTTATTTATTACCCATGATGACATCAGGTGGAACATCAACTCTCATAGTGGGACAATTTGAGTCATCAAATGCAGTATTTTGGTCAATACCTATGGGGGTGTTAATGGTGTCAATTTAAACCCCATTATCATGAAAAATATGACTTGGGATTACTTCATTAAGGACACTATAATTTGGTTTTATATGATCTTTTACATAAAATAAGTGTTTTTACGTTTATACCAAAATGTAAGGTTCCTCGGTAGTCAGGAATCAACTCATGTCAATAAATATAAATCAAAGTTCATAAATAAATTTACCATGTTGTGTCATTTAATAAAACCATTTACATTTATCATAGAGAATTGACCATGATCCTAGTAATTCAATTACAATATTTTATCTACAAGTCCAAAATAAGACACATTTTTATATTGAGGCTAACTATCTAATACACTATTATTATAGACCATTGTAGAAGTTAACATAACACTATAATTTAGTGTTCTCATTTTCAATGCTCAATTAATTTTAATAAATCTTTACCCATTGATTATTAAATATTTTCATTCACAATCCAAAGAATTGGGACCAAAATCCAACACTATTTATTCTATAGAAAAGTGTAAACTGGTAAACTCAATACCTAAAAAATATATGCATAATACATTTAAATGAATATAAATATTTTAAGTTAATTAAAATTATGGTCATATCTTTGATTTCTACCCATAAGTAAACTCTTAGATATAAAAATTCTCTCTCCTTCTCAAAGGCAAATATCGATGAACTCTACATATAATTTTTTTATGTTCTTTATATAAAATGATAATAAAATTCTAGGGTATATTTTTAGTGACATAGTATGGGATAACATATAAATATTCAAATTACTTACTGGATATGGTCATAAAACAAACCACAGTTAAACATGACTGTGCGATGTGCTATATCCCACTATTCATGGCTTAATATGGACAATGTATATGACCTAGGAATTCCTCTAGTTTATGGAAAATATGGAAATGAGGGATTAATTTTTTCAAACTACTCATATTAATTTCTCATTGGATGGTTATCTCTTGAGCTCACATCATAGACATATATTGAACAAAAATCCATATATTTTTAAGCCAGATAACCTCTCATAATGGAACCTTCAGGATGATTCTTATTTCAGACATAAGATTTTGTTTTTCACATATGTATTTTAGTATGATATAACCACAAAAAAGAAAAGATTAACCCAATATTTTTTTATTAGGAAGATAAACTATTAAATGCAACATGAAGGTGAAAAATTACTGCAGAATTTTTCTCCCATATCCCAAAAAAGAAATAAAACATCTTCCTTCATTTTTATCAAGAAAAACATAGATAACCTTTTAGAATAAACATTTCTAAAAATGTCACAATGTAATCACTTTAAAACATACATTATTGGATATAAAATTTTGCATTTATAGTAGAATCAATTCATGAAGAATGATATGATAGTCACGAGTTTTTAGGGATATTAGTTTCAAATACCTTTTGTTTTCACTAATACACACTGGATGAAAATATGGTCAAATACCTCAATATAAAAAGTCTTTATGAGATAGGATGTTTTCTAGGTCTTACCCTTGACAATAAGAATAATCAAAATAAAATTTTCAGATATATTTTTTTCAATGTGAATTATGTCTAAAAAAAGATGTAACAAATTAGTAAACCAATATGGAAACTCAAAAAAGATACTTGTCACTTTCCAATTATAAGTGGATTCAGTGTCAAAATTATTCCTCTTTTTAGATTTTATATGTTCTTTCCCTAAAGAAAAACTGAAATATTTTAATCCATCAAGAGCATCAGTTCTGGAAATATATTGATGTAGCTATTTATTTTCTATAGTATTATAAAACCTTTGACAATTCTCCCTATATTTATTATCCATAAGAATTCATCATCTATTACCCATGAAACTGAAACTATAAAATTTTTAAGCATTATCAATTCTTTATTTTTCATTCAAATATGACATGATAGTTTTTCCTTCATGCTCAAACCAGAATTCATTACACAATAAGGGAAATCATTTATAGTGCATAGAATGGTAGCATGCATATAAAATATATTTTTTAGGAATCATCAAATGTGCGCGCACACGTATCCCAAAGTTTATTCAACTATATTATTAAATGTTTCAAGTAGAAATGTATGCAATTTCTAGGAACAAAAGTTCTAGATGTTAGAATAACCAAGAAAGTGAATGGTTTTTTTATACACATCCACAGAGGAAGATGACAAAGGTGAATAAAATAAGTCACATGTTATGGGAAGTAAGCATCTGACTAAATGGGTTAAATCCATCACAAGATATACCCGACCTAAAAATACAGACCCAAGTTTCAAAATCGAGATTTTGTGTATCAAATTCCCACTTTGATAATCCATATGTAGGATAAATGAACTCATCAATACCCTTAATTATCATAGCATCACGTTATCTCATATATGATAAAAACATTTCCGACATGAATAGATTTTGAATCTTGGGAATTAATGGAAAGTGGAAAATTACATTAGGTGGAACCCAAGATGGTCTTCTATATGTATTTTACTTCAGTATAGATGTACCACATTCTTTAAAGTCATTAAGGCTATATGTTTACTCCCAAAATAAACTACATTATTTCTGACAAGATTGAATTTTATTAGTATAAAATATAAGATACTTAATTAACTATAATTCCTAATGATGATTCGAGGTAATATCTACACCATTAGGAAGAAATAACTTCAAAAAGGTAGTAATATAATAAATGGTGTTATTATAAATTACAAACAAGGTTTTTCCATGATATAACTGCATTAACAATTCCTAATTTGTTATTTTAGTACATTATAGATATTACAGGAGTTCTTCATTATTTATTATTTTTTCACTCTATCAACATCATCATATTTAATATTTTCTTCATGTGTTTTTATATCATTATCTTCTTTAATTAGCATACTATATCTCTTACGATGATGAAAAAATGGAAATAGAACAAATATTAAATTATCCATACCACTTCTTTCTTTCCATTCATGAACAGAAGAGGATTGGCTCATCTCTCCAATGTGATCACAAAAATAATAGTTTCTTTTAAATAAATCTTTAATTATATGGTATCTTAATTATTCATAGATTGAATATGGTATTGTAACACAATTATAACATGAACATTTTAGAAAACCTCCATATGAAGCAATGTTAAATAAATTTTTTAAAAGAAATTCAAAATTATTTTAAAACTCATTTGGAATTCAATTGGTATGATACATCCATATTCAATCTATTCTACTATAGGTAATAAAGTTTTGTTCTAATAAACAATGTATACCATTATTACAAACATTAATTCTAACAATTTCAATATGAAATAAATCAATGAAGCACACATTTATAAAAAATCCAAAATTTAATAACGGAGAGGGAAGAATGATGTTGTATAAAATATGAAATGTAATAAAAAACATATTAGGAAAAATTACTCACCTATAATTGGAAAGGATTCATTTCTAATTCCTAATTCATTATAATATTAAAGATATTTCATGAAAGGAATAAATTCTATAACCATATTACTTGAATTATGAAAAGATCATGTTCAATGAAAATACTTATGTATTATTTGATGTATTTTCATACAAAAAAGATAATAAACCATTTAAATACTTTGTCTAAAGACTCATAAATGAACATTGAAAACATTATTTAAAAATAGTAAAGTGTCACAAGACAACATAATAATATGTAAGAAAAATAATGATAAAATTAAAAAAATTATTTATTTCAATAAACAATTCCATTAATTTTTTTATTTAACATATAAAAATACATAGAAAAACATCACAGTCATATTTTCAAATACAATAATGTGACTATTTATTTCATATTATAAATCAAGTTTAGTTACATCATAGGAATATTATGAAAGATTAAATTTCAGGAATACACTACCTACCAATATAATATATCGAGGATCTCCTCAAGATTCAGTAATAATAAATCAACATCTTATAATGAGTAAATAAATTTCTATAACCAATTAATAGAAAATGATTCATCTAAAAAACTAAAATTAGAAAATAAGAAAATGAAAACTGAGAAAATAAATTCTAATAGCCTCTATAAATCAAACTCAAAAAACCCCATAATCATCCTTACTAATGAAGTGCACGATTTTAACCCATATTATATAACATAGAATAATTTTGAAAATAAATTTCACCCATTTTAATGAATATACTCGTAGTCTCATCAAGAAATATAAAATGAAAATTCGAATATTCACCCACAAATATACTATAAAGGAATCCTAAAGGATCATCCAAATTACAATCAATAAACTAAAATCCCAAAAATAAAACATCACCCCAAAATAACTTTTATTCAAAAAATTTGGAAGAATCGTATCAAAAATTTATCTTGTTCAGTTTTTCATACATATATAAAAATGAAAAAAATATTCAGGAGAATATAGGAAGGATTTGGAACTCACTATAAATGAAGATAAGAATCATAAATTCACCTAATCAGAGGAAAATACAAGAGGATAAGAGGCATTAGTTGTCTCTTGGGTGCAGGAAACACGAGTCAATCAATTAGGGGGAGAGATGTGGCTCTATGAGTGAAGGGTGGAAGAGGAAAAAATGTGTTACTTTATATATTTTTTTTTAAAAACCATTGGGATAGATGAGATATACCCACGGTTTACATAAATTTTGAGTATAGACAGTTTCCAGGAAAGCTATACCAAAGGATTCTATAAATAGTGGGTATATGTTTGTGGGGATAGTCCATGTTTCCTGTATTTATTTCAACAAATATATTTGGTTATATTATTTATGATCATTATTTGATAAACTTTTTCAATTATTATAATTAATTAAAAACAAAATTATGATATATAATAAATGAAAAATTTTATCATTGAATGATTCACTAGAAAAGACAAAAAATATCAACAATTTAAGTAATAAGAAATATAAAAAAATATGATAAATCGTTCTAGTAAAAATTATTTTATGAAATTCAAAAAAAATAATATGATTGAAAATGTAATGTGAATGAGATATAAAAAATATTTCCTTGCTTTTATATTGAAACTAAAATAATATGAATAATTTTTTTTTCATCCCTTTGAAAAAAAGAATATTTTTATTAATTAAAAATGATAAAATAGATATTTAATCATAAAAAATAGTTTTATTAAATAATTTTGAAAATAAGAATGATTTAAAATACAAAAAAATATACAATGCATAACATTGTTATATTTAAAATAGATAATAAAATTTTACAACAATAATATTCAATAATTATTTTGAGTAGAAATAAAATAGAAGAGGCCAAGGAAGAAAACTCTATAAAAATAGTTTTTTCACATAAAATAAAAGTATATAAATAAAAATTCATCCAAACTAAAATAAGAACCATATCAATGGTAGAAAATATTAAAAAAAAAATTTTAAATGGAAAATGAAATAAATAAAATATAATCATTTGATTAATAATAAATAATTAAAAAAATAAAAGGATAAATAATGTAAAAATTTGATGTCTCGCAATAGAATCTTGCAAAAATATGTTTAGTTAAATTATATAATAAAATGGATATTGCATGATTTTTCTTGCAAACAATTAATTGTAAATAATTAATAATCTAGAACACACAAAATATTATAGATTTTTATAGACTTATTTATGTTATATATGTTTTTAACAATAAATTATATTATCCACAAGATGATAATGAACTAAAAAATTTCTCGGAGACATCAAAATCTCCATGACATAGAATCAATATCGTGATGAGAGATTTACCTAATCTACTAATAATATACATAATTCATAGGTTTCCTTCACATATCTAGAGAATAATTTTAAATTGGTATTAAGAATAAATCACACCCACTTGATAGATATTAATTTAGGATATAGTAGATATATTAAATCATTGAAATAAAAAAATTATCTGGAAAATATATGCAAGAAACTCGTTTTCCATGTGAGATATAAATGTAAATAATGGGAATAAAAACTTTTTACTGCTATTATAAAATTAAAACACATCATAATTAAACTAGAAAAATAATTATAAAAACAAGATAAAAATAATGGATATGTTTTATGAATATTAATATCATAATCATTACATTTTTAAATGGTATTATATCATTAAAAAATTATATTGGTTAAAGGGAAAGTTTAAATGGTCATGTAAGGAAAAAAATCACAAATTTGAGTATGAATAAGATATTGAATATTAAGTATGTACATTCTAATAAAAATGGATAGATTTTTTTTAATAAAATAATAAAAAATTTAGTTATGAAAAAAAGAACTATTATAATCATAAAACATAAAAGAAAAATATTTATAACAATTAGATATTAAAATGACACTATAGTAGAAAAATTTAACCCATTTACTTGAAAAAATATGTAAAAATTAAGAAAGAAAACAAGATTAAAAATTTTTATTTGTCTTTGAAAAGAATAATAAGAAGGAAAATATAATGATCATGTAATAATAAAAAGTTTTTATTTTAAATTATGTATCAAAAAAATAAAAATATTGAATAAAAATAGTTATATTATTAGTATACAATTATAAAAATAAACATTATTTTGATAATGTGTATTTAAGAATATAATAAAGAGTAATTTATTTAGTTGAAGTATAAATAAATTTTAATAATCAAATATGAAAATTTTCAAATAATAATGAAATATTTATTTATAAATTACATATTAAAAAGATATTTCCAATAAATAAATATCCACTAGAGTAATAATTAAAGTGATAAAATTAAATATCACCATTCAATAAAAAGTAGTTGTGACATTTTGAACATGTATAAAAGTAAAATTATAATGAAATGAAAATACCAATAATAATTGATCATTCAAGAATTTCTTTAAATGATATATGAAATAACTATAATATAATAAGATTCAACCATTTGAGTACAGATAAATAAGTAAAAAATATTAAATCAAATTTCAAAGAAAATAGATATATAACTTTCAGTAAAATCTTGTAAATAATAATTAAATGGTAATGAAATAAAGAGAATATTTATATTAAATTATTTATTTAAATAAAACAAATAAATATAATTTTAAATTAGAAAAAAGTAATTTATCATATCAGTATGATGTGAGAAGTATTAAAATTTAGTAAAAAATGTGCAATACAAAAATACAGAAAAAAATAATGGTTTTATTCAATGAAAATGGAAATCATAATATTCATTTTTAAAATGGTTAATTAATTAGAAAATGTTTTTTGTTTAAATGATATATTATATTTGTTTTTTTAAATAATTTATACATTTGAGAAAAAAGAGGGACAATTTTAAGGAAGAATGATCAAGGAAAAATAATTTTCTTACTTTTATTAAGAACTATGAGATTAAAAATAAAATCAAACTGAAATTAGAAAAATTATAATAATATAACATTCTAGGAAAGAATTTATTATATTAAATAAACAATAGATCAAGGAAACCAAAAATAAATCATAAGAGGAGTAAAAATTGGTTAATATTATGAATAATTTAATTTAGTAAAAAGTTATTTTTTAGTAAGTAATACAAAATAAAATAAAATAAAAAATGAAAAAAATTATTCTTTTAAATTATATAATTAAATTAAATTGCTTATAATAAAAAACTCTTCATTATTAGTATTAAATCAGAAACATCAAAATTAATTCAGAAATATGTGATAGAAATTTTCATTAAAAACAATTATTTTTAGTGGAATATATAAATAAAAATCATCAAAGGATTCTAAGAGGAAAAAATAATAATATTTAAAAACATATAAAATTGTTCTTGTGATAGAAACCATCTATTTGAAAAACAACATTTCATAAAATTAATGAAGAAGATAAAAATGATTTGTATTGATATACATTGAAAGATGATAATAAAACTTTAATCTGAATGAAACAAGAAGCACCAAAATTATAAATCAATAAAGAATATTTTTTATAACAAATTTGATAAAAAATTTAAATAAAATTGAAATTTTCATAGTTTAATTTGAAATTAGAAAAATAATAGGTAAAAATTATGTAAAAATATCATATCATTATATAGAAGGGTGATATTGAAAAATAAATAATGAAATCATAAATAAATTAAAGAAATTATTACAATTTAATTACATTGTTTTATAAATAAATTTAATAACATTTATTGAAAAAATGGTAACATATTCATTATTTTAGTTTTTATTCAATTTTTATTGTGATGTCATATTATGGTTCACTATGAAATTGAAAAATATCTTCTAAAATTAATATGCAATAAATATAATTATATTTTCCTAATGATATGATATAATTTTATTATCAAACAAATAATAAAAAAATATATCCTTTTAAACACTAATTTTATATTTAAATAAATATTTAAAATGTAAAATGGTTTTATAAAATAAAAATTATATTGTGACACCGTGATATTGTATATTATATGTTTCTTTGAGACATAACATGTTTGATAGTGTGTGACACATTCAACATCGAACCACAATGAACCATGAAATAGTACATAAATTTTATGATGTAGGCATAGAATTGGAATTTAAAAATAAATGTAAAAATTCTTAAATATATATAAAAATGAATATAATTTTCATTATAAATTATAACACATCAATTAAAATTCAACTACTATATCTAAATAACTAATGATAGTCATTTATACTTACTAATAAAACCCATTTAAAAATATATTTTTTGTTCTATATTTTAGAATAACAAAAAAAAATATTGATAAAATATATTTTTAATATTAATAATATTTTGAAACCAATTTTTTTAGTAATTGATAAAAAATAAGAATAAGAATAATTAATTTTTTAAAAGAATTATTTGCCTAAGAAAACCGTTTTTATTTAATTTTTATGTTTTCATTTAAAAGTTAAATTCTAAACATTTATGATTTTAGTTTTATAAAATAAAATTAATTTTTAGATTTAGTATTTCAATATTATATTTAGATAACATTTTCAATTTTTTTATAAAATAATTGGTTTTTAGGTGAATATTAAAAAATATAGTTTTTATCGAAATTGTGAATTTTTTGACTTCATAAGAAAGATATATAAGTGTATAAAACTATTTAGTTTGTAAAATATTTATTTAATATGTAAATAAATAAATTTTAAAAATACTATATTTAATTTAGATAACCTATGATTATCATTTAACGTGATTAAGTAATATTTTCCAATAAAATTTTTTTTGATATATTCCTTTAATTAAATACTATTTTAGTAATCTTTTATTTAATATAGCTTTGAAATACTAATATATTTTATAATATACTATGTTATATCACAATAATAAAATATATTTATAATTTTACCCTACCTATAAATATTACACTTGGAAATAAACTCTTTCTGAAAATGGTTTTTTAGAAATTACATGCACTAATGTTAAAATTTATTATTTTTTCTTATATAAATTTTATCTAAAAAAATTAATTCCATATTTGGACTAATTTGGTTAATATTATTTTAATATTGTCTATTTTTGTAAGAATAAAAGTGATTTACTTAGTTAAAAAAACTAGTTACCACGATAAAACCAAAAATGGTAAACGTAATAAATCTATGTGTAAAGAGTTTCAAACATATTAAAAAATGTTTCTAATTAAGTGTTTAAGGGATTATAAACCCTAAATCATTCCACACTCAATTAAGTTCCATTTTTTTAGATCCACCTTACATGTGATACTTTTTCCCTCTTTATATTAATTGCAAAATAATTATAACAATTTTGTTCTCACCACTTATAAAAGGGGCCCCACACCACTCCTTCAATACCACTAAAAAAATTATTTTCCTCTTGAAAATATCCCCTTATCACATACCCTATAATATTATTTCATTCTTATAATTTTATAGTAATAATAGAATATTCTATGTACTCTGTTTCCAAGGATTCTTCCAAGAGAAATCCCATGTCATCAAAATGAGTTCTACTTTTCTCTAATATATTTTCTTTTCCATATTTCCTTTCTAAATATATTTTTATAATTACTATATAATGACATATTTTTTATAATTAATTTAATTATTAATAGGGAATAAATATTAAACACATTTTCCCATTTCTCTAAATGTTCTAGAAAGAAACAATTGGATAAATTATTGACAATATGAGCAATAAACAATTATGGTAAATTTAACCGACCCCAAAAGAATTCTAATTGAAAAAATGAATTCTTCGTACTATGAAATTAATTAATATATGTTACCATCTTCTTATAGTTATTTTCATGTATGATTTAAAAAAATATAAAACATGAAATAATGTCATTATACTTTTGATATAAGGATATTATTACTTAATCACTTCATAATCATCCATTAATTACTGTATGTTCTTGTTTGAGATAGTTTAACCACATAATTGAAAAATTATATAAATTTATATCATGATAAAATATGTGGATTTAATTTCTAGTAATATATTATATAAATAAGTAAATAATTATTTTAACTTTTTTGGAAAGTGATAATAATATTAAACTCTTTAGTTAAGATTCCAACGTCCGTTCATGAAAAATTATTGAAACATGCTCATCATCAATTTCATATTTAAGAATTGTAATAAAAATTCCATAGAATGAAATAATAAAATTACAAATAATTAAAAAACTTTAATTCAAGTACCTTGTATTATATCTGAATGATGGACTTCAGAAGAATATAGAACAACCCTTCTATTACGAAACTAGTTCAAATCTATCATGATTACTCACACATGATATCAAAAATAGATAATAACTAAAAAATATGAATTTTGATAATATATATAAATTATATTTATAAAATTAGATATAAATAAAATAAATTCATAAATTTTTTATCAAGATAGTTATTTTTCTATAAAGGAGGTTATAGCATATTTCGACTAATCAATAATTTCAGAAAGGGTTTATGCTGACTCAATTTTCTTCTATTGAGTTAAAAACATTCTTATTGGACTACATTATTACAAATATGATTTGTTATAATGAATGAATAGTTTTTATTGTATTTACTATTATTTTATTTTGTTTTATAATTCTACCTTATAACCTTATTATCAAACAGTTCTTACCTCAAAGATTATATTACTTAAAAGGGCTTTCTTGGTCTCAATTTCAATTTCTTAGGACATGATTATTGTTATACAAAAAAATTAATTTTATATGGTGTATATATTTACTATTTTTATATTAGATCATGAATTATATTACATCGTATTTTAATTTTATTTTCAATCACTTTCAACTTCAAGGGTTTTGTTTAGACGACACTCAAAATGCTTGTGATTATTTTTCACAAATTTAATTTAATGATGTATGATTGATATTTCACATCATTATTTATTTTTTATTATGTATTCAATAACCCATTTCCTCCAACTATAATTATTGAAATTCATATCATGATATATATTAATGTTAATTTAATGTAAACTCTCTCTCATATTGTTTTAATTCTTACCTTTCCATTTCCATATGGGTTATTGCATCCCAATTTTTCTTTATTTAGACATGATTAAAATTAAATAATTATTTCCATTTTTTGGTGCATATATTATCCATGGATTAATTTCTAAATCAACTTATACTATTTTCCTATAGGGGACTAAACATTCATAAATCCATCAATGTCTTTGTATTTCCAAATAATCCTCTATTATTTAAATGATTTTTTTTCAAATTTATTTCCTCCCTGAATACCCTTCTTTTAATTACATTATAGAAGGATAATTAAACTAGATATATATACATACATTTATTGAGTAAATTAATTACTTAATCATATACCAATAATCAATATGGTGTTAGTTTTATGGATTATTATAATGAATTATATTCTATTTATTGATTGGAGAAATATGTACAATGTGTATATTAATTATTTCAATAAGGATTTTCATTGAATATTAAGTCATGTTGGTTATGTTGGTGTTGTTTTCGTAGGACCACCGGTTTCTAGCTTGATTCCATGTATATTTGATGTATTAAATATTAATTTAACATATTATTATTTATTATTCATGTTCTTCATAGATTTAATGTAATATTGTTCTAGAGTATGTGTCTCGTTAATAAGGTCATAGTAGTTCCCCACTATGATGAGAAACTTGAAGTTATACAAAATTATTCTTAACTTATTTATGTGGTTTCATAACTTACTATAATGGGACACATTGTGTTTACACCATTATGTTTGAGTACTCATAAGCGGATGAGGCTTCTTCTCAGGAAGTGTTCACTTGGTAATATCAAAGATTGGAGATTATGATAATTGAACTACTAGTAGAAATTATGTATGTTTTGGGTTCATCATATATTCCTATCCATGAGCATGTGTAATGGTCCATAGACATTAATATTATCATTGGTTCATGTCATGACTTTAACACTTATATTTATTGATAAAAATAATCATACCATATGTTAGCGGGAAGTAGGGTATGTTGGGTGCGTCATAAGTGGAATGTAATTAATAGAGAGTTTGATTAAGGATTCTTCCTTTAATATTTATATTAGTTTATATATTGGCCATTTGATAGGAATATAACTTCCACCTAAATTCCAAGAACATTGTAAAGTAATGTGTTTATTTTAGACAGTCAATGAAAGATATATGAAGAATATAGGTTAATTACAATGTCATGTAATCCGCCTGATGAGATATTGTGACAAAGGGATTATATGACATAGTGATCATTCATATGAAGTGGTCGAAATTGTGATATTAATTTATTTCTCATGTATATTCAATAATTAATAACACTTCTGTTGAATCACTTCAAATTTTTACACATTATTCCCTAAACAATGAATATGTTTATATAATCATTGACCAAGTATTCACCAATGAAGTAGTCCTTGAAATTACCATATGTTTTGTTTCGTTATTTATGAAAAAAATAGGTATCAAGATTGAATATGTCTTTGGAACTATGTATACTTGGTATAGAACAATAGAGTATTAGTTAATAAACATGACAGAGACATCTTTAATGATAAAGCCCTAGATAAATGGGATACAATCTCCAACATTACCCTTAGAAAACTAAATTCATATCACCACCTTATTTTTGTCAATCATTCTACGAATTATGGTAATCATTATTTTTCTTGTATCATGCGACTAAAATTAATAAAACAAAAAAAATGATGGTGTAAACTCAAGACAACTTGATAATGATATTGTTCCTTTGGAAGCCAGTCTTAATCAACTTCTAATTTCCACTACTAAATTTAATTTTACAATTGATATACATCTTGAAATTTACCATTCTACCAAACATAAATCACTCCTCCCTATTAAATCTAAACATCCAAAATAGATATTTAAAAATAAATGGATTAAATATGGAGATAGGAACACAATGTTCTATGACAAAACGTTACTCACCAGTGTCCCACTTGACTATGAGATCAAAGATGAAATTTTTAGTTTGAATCTAAAGAGTGTTATTGGGAATGAGGGTTTCACTAATTTATTTATCAACATTATTGGTAAAATATTCAACCTGTTGTTTGTAATTCGGTTAAATACTATTATCCAATAGCGCTCTTCCACATGTTATTAATGACTAATTCCTTTATTTTATTTTTAAAGTTTAAATGGCTATTATATCCACCTTTTCCAACCCATATCTACTATAAAAAATCTATATAAAATCATTTCTAAGCTCCTTGATAATATACTCACATAAATAGATAATAAAATTGTTTCCTGGAATTTATTTGGTTTTTCAAGGGAATAACCATTCAAGATTCATCTTCATATCCTATGAATTCACTAATATATTAATGAAATGTATTATAGGATAAAATATTTCTATGAAACTTGAAATTAGAATGGCCATTGATACTATAGATTTTATTTTTATTTATAATGTCCTTCAAATTTTTAGTTTTAATGATGTTTTTATAAATAGAATTACAACCCTTTTCAGCTCTACTCAAATTTTCATCCTTGTTAATGGTTCACCTAAGAGTTATTTTAATCTCACCAAATTAGTTAGATAGGATGAACCCTTTATGTTATCCTCTTCTCTATTGTAGAAGATTTATTATTCAGAGTTCCCACATGCTTAGTGAAGGAAGGTTAAATTAATTTTATTATTGCCTCTATAAATATAATTGTTCCTTCTCACCTCCTTTATGCAGTTGACATCATCCTTTTCTTAAAATTCGGAAAGTAAATATACAAAATACTAGGGTAGCTCTCTCTCACTATCAAGATATTTTTGGAAAATCTATAAACTATAGGAAATCTTTTATCTTCTTTGCAAAAAGGTTCATAGTCTCTAGAAAAATAAATATTATAAATGATTTTCCTCTTTAATAATAGACCTTCCTTTTCACCTATATTGTTTCCCCTTTATTTTGAGGTAGGAAAAATAGTAGGTAATTTTATAAAATATTTTTTCAAATTCAAAGTCAATTTTTTTATTGGAAGGGGAAATCTCAATCTATAGCTTGAAGAATTTTCCGTATTTAATGGAAAATTGTTTTTAAATGGTTTATTCCACAATGGTTTACAAATTCCGTAAAGGACTTATTAAAAAACTAAATTTTTACATCAATAACTTTATTTAGAGTGGGAGTACTCTTGAAAGAAATTTTGTTATTGCACCTTGGACTAATTGTTATAAACCTCTAGATAATGGTGCATCAGAATAAAAAATCACAAATTATTTAATAATGAATTTTAGTCTAGGATCACATAGAATCTTTTAAATAAAAACTCTATGAATCATAACATCCTTAGAGATAAGATTCCTGATAAATTGAATAAATATAGCTTGAATTATATTTAATACTCAATTTGGGTATCCATTAAATAATCTTTCTCTAATAATATGAGTCCCTCCATATGGATGGATAATAGAGAGTCTTCTAAGAATTATTGGTTAGATAACTGGACTGGTTCTCCCCTTATCTCTATGGTAGATCCCATACACTTACCAATTGATACTAATGCCTCAGATTAAAGACTTATTTAACAATATGTTCTTGGATTTACCTAATGATATTAATAGTATAATCAAAAGTTACCACTTTGATAATTATGATGATTTTTTAATCTAGAAACTTTCTTATAATGGCATTTTGGACTCCAAAATTTTCTAGTCATAGTTTTATTGGCTCAAATCATTATTTTTTTAGATATAAAATATTGTTTTTCCTTTTTTAGGCCTAATAAATTCACACATGATTGTATGATTGATTGCAACTTAATTTCCTTTGATGCTTGTCTTCAATTATTTGGGGTTCAACATTGTTCTAAATTTCGTCTGTGCAATCAACACATAGAAGAAACTAACCACATTTTTCTATCTTGTTCCACTACTTCTTTATTTTGAAAGTATATATATAAACTATTTGATTTTATGTGGAAGGTTATGGAATCTATTTAGCCTCATTATTAGTGTTATACTGCTACTGATACTTCTCTTCTGATTAAAAAACTCTTCATTTCAACCGTTTTTAAGATACTACACGTCATATGGTATGATAAAAATGTGGTTATTAATCATAATAATTAATTAATCTTTCATGTATCCCATTTTAATATAAATTATAAAATCAATTCAGATGGACTGATTCAATAGGGTACCTTACACAACTCGATCGGCGATTTCAGATTCCTTCACTGCCTAAGAATTGATAGAAATTTCAGCTAATCTTGATGTACCTATGAAGTCTTCTCGAAGTACCCTCTCCCTAATTGGATAATGGTAAATGTATATCGTTCCTCAAAGGTAAACCCAGATCCATCAGGAAATATAGTGGGTTTAAGGGGCCATAATGGGAAGATGCATAGATGTTATTATAAAACAGATGGTTTTGAATCTTCTATAGAAGAATAAATGTTTAGTGTTATCCTGATTGTTACTTTTATTAGTATAAAGGGTGGAACAACATATATATATATGCCTTTATTCAATGGAAATTTTGTATGTGATCTGGAATAGCATGGTGAATGTTTCCTGGCCTCTTAGAACTCGGTGGATGGATTATTTGCAATTTATTTCGGGGATCAATCATAATATCACACATGATTTTGTGTGGTGAATTTGTCATCATATGGTATTTCCAAAAAAGGATTCAAAAATGACATCACATGGTTGGATGACTTTCCTATGAACTTTATTCCTTTATATAAAAAATATTGTAAAAAATTTCCCTCTTTTAGAAATTGATGAAAAATTTCTTTTTAAATAAACGTGCCTTGGTTTTTTTACTAAGTCACCACTTGTTATAAAAAAATGAGAAATAATCTTACAGGGTCACACACTACGTGTGAGAATGATAAATTTTTTTCTAAAAAATATTTATTTGGGTGTCCAATAAATACCGAGGAGTTCGAACATAACAATAATGTATTCTGTGATGAATAATTATTTACAAGATGTTAAATAGTGTTTATCAATTTTCTTAAGATAGTGTGTACCACAAAATAATATTATTATTATTATGTGGCATGGGGTTTCATTAAATGTTATAATATTATTTAATGGTTGAAATGAAATGAAAATATTATTTTAATATAAACACTAGCTCTATAAATCAATGGTTATTTCTATTTTTTAGATCATCAATGTGAAATTAGAAAGAGAGAACTATTTCCCATAAGAAACTACCTCTTGACTCCTCCATCTCTCTTCCTATCAAGACTGAATAACTCAAGAGGGAATTAATCAGAACTGAAGAAAACATGTTATAGAAAAACCAACATAATACATTCGATTCCCTATGATTTAACCTGAAGATCAAATCCCATTACTCAGAGATCATTCGAAAACATGTGGATTACCCAAGAGGGATTCTATCCTTAGATCCCCATAGTGAAAAAAGTAAATATGAAATGGGATTTTAGACAATCAATATTTATCAATGAAGAATGTTCCTAAGATTAGGTATTCATTTAATTAGATATTAAATAAATTACATATAAATTTGATCTGAAATATGCTCACCCATGGTTTGGGGAAATTATAATTAAAATAAATTTTAGTATATTTTCACTTCCATATTCTTCTTCTCCACTTTAAATCATCAAGTGGTACTAAAGTGGTCACATGTAAATTGATAATTATTTATTTGATTCTTGATCTTTTTATAATTGTGGTTAGTTTTTCATTTCATGTTAATATATTTTTAATTCTATTTGAATTAACAAGATTATACATTTTAATCATGATTGTTTAGGGTCTCATTCACCTAACATTATAAGAATAGATGATGAACAAATAGAGATTAAAATGTGAAAATACAAATTTTTTGCCAGTAGTATAGGGATACACGACGTGTACTAGTAAGTACACATTGTGTACCCTAGTGTACTGCATATAGATTAAATGGGGGATACATGGTTCACCATTCAGTAATTAATCATTTTTCATGACATATGTTGACCATCCAACCTTGCACATAGTTGTCAGGTTACACAACCTCTATCAGTGTACATGTTGTGTAGTCGACATGTGTTAGCGGTGGTCATTTTACATGGTCAAAATTACATGAGACTAAAATCATATATAATTAATGATATAAATGATTTTTATACATTTTAAATGGAGTTAATTTCATTAAATCCCATATCTAAAGAACAAACAGAGCCACTCAATGAGAAAAAATCAACACCATACATAAAGGGATAGAGGGGGTGTAGAAGGACTGTAAATTCCTTGTAGTCCACAGATACTCACACCAAAGACCTAGACATGCATCTTAGTAACAAAGTAAGTGGATAAAATTTGTGCAATTGGAATGTAAATTTTGTGTAGTCTAACCGAGGTACACGCCGAAAAACCAAGCATGTGGCCCAGATACAAAACAACTAAGATACACAATGGTAGTAGGATGCATACGTCGTGTGGTATCCCATTAAATCATATGATTAAAATTTAAGTTAAATTTTAAATTTTTAGTATTTAAACCATATTTTATTGATTGAAACAACATTATGTGTTTGAAAATTTAATTACCATTTTAAATAATTTCAAATGATCAATTAATTTATTATAATAAATATATCATTAATGGTTCCGCCGTTTATTTTCCATGGATTCTATAATTGATGGGTATCTTATATTATGTTTAGGTAATCATTAATATGAAAGAGGATTAAATAATACATTAATTAAATAATGAAATAATTTTTATATTAATAATAAAGAATAAATAATGTAATGAATTATATATAGTTACTTTTGGTTATTCATTGCTTGAATAATCATTAATGTTCTTGACCATGCTCTATGTATTTATTGGATGTTTTAATTTAATTTATTACATTTTTTTCAATTTTTTAATATTAAATTAAATAATGTACTATGATTCATCCCTTCTGCCATTATTAAGTAGGACTTATGTTTCCATGTATATTTAAATAATCCACTTTAACCAATCATTTGGTTCCCCGTGCCTGCAAGTGATTCATACATACATGAAATTAATAGAGCATCCCAAGTCATGTAGAGAAGATTAAAGATGGAACCAATATGATTCCATCTTAAGTAATACATAGGTGGACATGTGGAATTTTGTAACTCATGCCCAGTCTAACAATATGAGTTATTTTTCCTAGGTTAAGGTTTATTTATTATCCTCTCATTAAATAGTCCATTTTATAAAGATCATAAAGGGTTCATTTAATTATTTATTTATTTCTATCTATGAAATTATTTATTTAATGGATGCAAGTCCCCAATCAAATAAATAAATCAATTAATGTGCAATTATAAAATTTAAATAAATAAATTATGTGTAAATATGTTTATACACCATGGTTAATTAATTAAGTAATATCCACATAATATTAAAAAGATGTGAAAAGGATAAAATAAGATAAAATTTATTCATAATATATTAAAATCCCATAATTAAATTTTAAGTCAGACTTAGCCTTCCAACAAACGATTATGAAAGAAACATCATAAAACTAAGTGTGTGACTGACCCGTGTTGGGAAAATTACTTTTATAATGGGAGTTACTATAAATGTTTCGGGTTTACATAACCATTTTATATTAAGCGGTGTGACCATTGATTGACTTGGTGTAATTCTAAGGCAAGTTTTGAGGAAATCCATGTTAGGATTTTAGGATATGGGAGTCCACTCAACATATCAAGGAGCTACAATCCGGTAGTTGGAAAAGACCTACCTACCTAAATACCTTAATCTAGCATGACCAACATATTTTGGGGTTATTCAAAGGGTAATTTGAATCCTTTAAAAAATAATTTCCTTAAAAATAGACATTTTGAGTTCATTGGTGTGGGATATTGGGACATGATAAAATAGTGGGAGATTTAATAATTAATAAAATCAATTAATTTATAATTTATCCCATAATCTGTAATCATGAAAAGTTATTATAATATGATCTTTTAATCATAAAATAAAATGGAAATCTCTTCATTCACATTATCCATATGATTAATATTGGATATAGATAGTCTTCAAACTAGTAGTGTCATATAGTAATGGTTTAGATACCTTCAGGTTGTTTTGTGCCATAAACAGAAATCAAACATTCTAGAATCCTCATTTCCTGATCCTCTTACTAAGGAGGAATGTGATGAAGATTTTCTAGTATATGAGAACTATATGAATGATGTGGTCGATGTTCAATGTTTTATGCCTTCATATAAGTCTAATAAACTCGTTAAGTCTCCCAAAAACTAATGGTTCTTCTAGTAATTAAAGAATGTGATGGATCATACCCAATATTTCTTTTTTATCATGATAAATGATCAATAGGATATCAGCATGATGATAAATTCTAGGATCGATGGAATTGAATCAATGAAACCAGATAATGGATAAAAATCTAGAACTATAGAGAGGATCATCACATATTATTTATAATAAATTTAATAATTTAAATAATTACCTCACATGAATTATTTCTTCATTGATGGATCTGAAAATAGATATAGGTTTTACCATCGTTGTGTTATAGTAATGAAGAGAATGTTATCTCTAGCTGTGATCTACATGTGTTGCACAAATCCCCAAACATATCTGTAGTAAGCTATTGGTTATATCATGGAAGAACCCATTGCCTATATCATTCAATTTTTATCTCCGTGAAAATTACTTCCAATGTTTTCTCCATAATCTATCTTAACTTGAGAGTGGATGTTGTAGGAGTATTTATTTCCATTATTGAGAGCCTTCTTGGAAAGAGAGATCTATAAGGATTGATAGGATTCTCTTCACTTATCATTGTGCAGAACCAAAATAAATTGGATATTTTTAAAATTAATATAATTTAGTTTAAATACATATAGGGTTAGAAACAAATAATTATACATGTTCTTATTATTATTTATTTAGCCACTACATAACCACTTGGAAATAATAATATTAATCTTATTTTTATTTCTCAAGAGGCGTTTAACTTTTGAATTAAATTTTATATTGTTAAATAAAACAGTAATGAATATATATTATTTCCCAAAATACCTAAAAACATGGTCTTTTTAACATCCCAAGCTTCCCCAGTATGCTTCTCTTTGAACAATACAATAGCATGTGTTGTACACAACTTTGAGTTCCAACACACCACAACCAATCAAACTAGCCATTATGAATAGTAATACCTACTTTTTTAAATTTTATACATTTTATATTTGAAATTGGACTTTATTTTTGGATTCAGAATATCTAAATTATCTTAGGATGAATTTTTCGTGCTTTTCTGATAACATTCATATTTTGATGATTAGTGAAAATTACTAAATTTTAATTAAAAACAACATTTTTAATCTAAATAATTAATAGTGATAAATTATGAATTTGAATGGTTTGGAAGTATAATAAGATTATATTTTTATTATTTAATACAATTTTGGTCATTATAAGTAATTTCACATTTAAATTTGACATAAACAACTGTCAATCTTTTGATAGTTATTATTTCATAAAAACATGCCTTTGGTTTTGACAACAGGAATTAAATTTAAATTAATTTCTACCAATTATGTGGTTTGGATTTAGAAAAATTTATTCCATATTTGGAATCATGAGGTAAATTTTTTTTAAATAGGTAACTTTTATTTTTAGACATTTCGAATAATTACTTCGGTAAATATTTTATTTACCATGGTTAAACGGGTAAATCTAGTAAATAAAGTTAAAAAATAATATTATAATAATATTAAAATTTCCTAAAACATGTCCCAACCCTATTGGGTGATAACGTTCCGACCAGGGGCATCCTTGGGTCGATTTTGGGACCCCATGGGGCCACTTGGAAGTGATAATGACATTATATATTTAATAATTTAAAGTAGAGACAAAAATAACAAAAGAAAATATATTTTAGTAAAACATTTTTTATATGAGGTTATATAATTGATCTATTTGACTATAAAGATAAATTAGAAATATAAAATTATTTAATACATAATGGTATTTTATTTATAATTTTTATACATTAGATAATTAAATTTATTTATGACTCAATGATGATGCAGTAATTTCTTTATTAATGAATGAATCCAATAAATTTTATTATAAATACTAAAATAAATATAAATTCAAAGTTTTAATGAAATACAAGAATTTTATAGGTTAATATGACATATTAAGGTTTCTTTAATGATTTTTTTTTGAAGTAATAATGCAGTTATGACTTCAACAAAAATAAATTATTAAATAATGTCAAAATTGACATAATTGAGTTTTTGAAACAAATACTATATTATTGGTTGATATAATATTCAGAAAAGTCTAAAGATCATAAAAAGGGACAAAATAATATTATATGTGTCATTAATGAACCTATTGGGGTTATCTTGGAATTATATAGTATGTTTATTAACCATATAGTATAGAAATACAAAGAGACATGGTAAATGTCGAACTATTTAACTACGAGTTAAATCTTAAAGATAATGTTATATGTGACCCAAACCTATATAAAAGATATTGGCTGAGTGGTTTTCAACCCACAACCACCTTATCCTTTACATAATTCACTTTGGAGTCATTAGAAACCGAAAATATTTTTATTATAAAATAATGTTTCTAGCTTTTCCTAAGGTACCCCTCACTCCTATAAAAGGGAACGCCCCCTTCTCTCTAATTCACATCTTCAAATCAATTTTTCTCTGCAAAACCCTGCATAAATATCCTCTCAACTGTCCTACCTTAATAATAGAGGTCATCCTTTAGTCATAAATCCAACCAAATGATAC
Organism: Viscum album; assembly: GCA_963277665.1. NCBI lineage: Eukaryota > Viridiplantae > Streptophyta > Magnoliopsida > Santalales > Viscaceae > Viscum > Viscum album. The sequence goes on from OY728135.1 coordinate 1,409,840,479, forward strand.
CTTATGATCAAATTAAAAAGAAGAACCCGAAGAAGAGGTAAATATTTCATCACCTATTTGAAGTTCCTTTCTTCTTCCACTTATTCTTTCTTTGTTGTTTCCATTCTAAAATGATAAATAAATTATCTTCTATATAAAATTATGTTATTATAAATATGGCACAACCATATTCCTTATTCTATCCATCCTTTGAATGACATGTCACCATACGTGCGTACGTATGGCTTACAATCTCCACGTCGTGGTGGAATTGTTATTCAATACATTATTATTTGGATGGGTTTAATAATGATGTTTAATTGATTTAAATAATAAATATAACATAATAATTATTCTGTATATATGATATACCATCCAATTATATATTATTTTAATATCAAAAGAATGATATTGTCGTTCGTGCGTACGTACGGATTACCGTCTCCACAAACGCGATGAGATTCATTCCCCATCGTATCCATTCAAGAAAATTTTCAATAGATGATTAAAAATAATGTATAAAGACTTAAAATCATTTTTAATATGAATAAGATACATCCTTTCCATAAAATACATTACTTACGTAACAAAGAATATAAAGGAAAACGAATCAATTAACACCCGAAAGGACGATAATACTATGATATTATTAACAAAGAAATGTTAAAAGATCATATATGATATCATATTAATATATATGATTCGTGTATAATTTAATAATAATTATTTTACCATTATACAGGAGTTAATCCTACCCTCGACCAAGTAAAAGTACGAGGTAAAGGTTAATTTTACAATCTCTTTATTATCTGAGGTTGTTTTTATACTAGTATCTACTGGGACCTCTTTATCATCCATGTCCATGTTACTTAAAAATGTATTCCAAAACATTTTAACTATTTACTAAACTATGGTTTAAATCCATTTATAACCTTGTTTTAATTTTTATAAAATGGTTTGAAAGGAATATTTTCATCATTTTCCAAACAGTGTACTTTTAACCTTTTCGAGAAAATTAATGTAAAAATGTCTTTTTTTAATTATATGGTGGGTGCAGCTAGTTTCCACTATTATAACATCATCAAAGCTTCCCTTACAAGATTATAAGAATATTTTCAAATATAAATGCATTCTTTTATAATTATGTGACTTTTAAATGATTTCAAAATATAAAGATATACTTCTCTAAAATGGTTTTGATTTCATCTATGTCAACATCCTCTGATGGATTTTAAGTTTGTTTTAAGTTGATTTATTATGATATAGAACTTCCATATTTTATCGAACGTTTTGTGATATGTTTGACTGTGGATGTGTTATTTCGCACCATTCATGGTTTATGGATAAATTATTGACATTCTATATGCTATTTTAATACAAATGTTTATGTTATGTTTAAACCTTTTCATATGAGGAATGCATTGGACTTAGTAAGGGACGAGTGGAGCCCAATATAGCTCTTTGACACATCAGTAGGGCTCATGAGAAAAAATAGTGTCTTGGAACAAGGCCTTGACAAAATCTTATTTATAGACTTTGCACAAGCCCTTGAATATGTGGTTATGAAAGTCTGGCATTATGTATTCCATCATTATGAAAGTGGCTATTGATATTACATGTGATAATTCGACTAGTAGAATATCTATGTGAGTAAGTAAATGACATTAATTTTATTTTATCATTGCCATATTATACTAAAGTTCAGGTTTAAAAGGATTTTGTTTTAATCATATACGTTTCCTTAAATGTTTATGCTTATTTATGAATGTTTCTACTATATTGTTGTCCTTACTGAGCATCCGAGCTCACCCCTTTCTATGTTTTATTTTTTCCCAGGATGTGAATATGTATATTATGACTGAACTATTGGGATATTCTATGGGATCTCATGGTTTTCCATATAAACAATGTTGTTGTAGTTTTCTATTTTATGATGTAATGCGAACCTTAGGAATGTATCTAGTACTTCCAAGGATACTAAACTAATCGTTCTTTCGAGACTTGATATTTTGTTGTCATGAAAATGTTTTGTAATAATGCACCAACTCTGGGTGACTAGGGTTGGGGAATTATAGTTGGTATCATAGGAAGTTTTGTACAAACCTTAGAAACAAGATTTAGATAAACTCTGATTAGAGAACATAACCCAAAGACAGACATTAAGGATTAGTAGAGAAGAACTTCCAAGAAAATTTTTATTGTAGTGATTTTGTGAGTTTTGCAAGAAATACATCCCGGTTTGGATACGAGTAGGTAAAGGCAGCTCTAGCATAGATGTATCTAGGGGTAAAACCCGAAAACACCACTTTGAGCTAGACTCGAATGGGAACTGGTGCACGACAACATGACTTGTCGCACTTTTGGTTATGACACACCCAGGGGATATGCTTAGGATAATTCTCATTTTCATTAAAACCCATTATAAAGGGTTTATGAGTATATACATCCTCAAAGAAAACAGTTTTAGGATTATGGATTTTATCCATAAATAGTTCAATTTATGTTAAGTGTTTTACAAGTTTGGAATTATGTATTTCAATTCATGAACTGATCTAGTTTATGCCATTGTTTAGAAATGGCACCTAGTGGAAGGAATGGAAACTGTATAAATGAACACACTCCATGTAGGGATTTCCCTCCTTCTCAGGATAATTATAGTTGAGCTAGTGATACAATTGGTGTTGATCAGCTTATCACCATATTGCGACAACTCACTCAGGTTATGAATTATAACCTTACCCTTATAGAGCACCCTGATCCACAGTGTGGAGGATCAGTATTAGACCACATCATGGGGAAACAACCACCAATATTCAATGGGAGTACAAATAAATTATTGGATGAGCAATGTATAGATTCCTTAGAGAAAATATTCCAAGCCATGGGGAGTAGTGAAATGGAAAAAGTTGTCATGGCAGTTTACCACCTCACTAGAGATGTTGATCAATGGTGGTCATACATTAAATATACAAAAGAAGAATATTAATTATAAAATATGTAATGGAGAGATTTTAAATGTATTTTCTTTGAAAAATAATTTTCTTATGACCATCGAGCAGATATGGAAAATAAATTTCCGAGTCTGAGGAAAAAGGAGTATGAGAATGTCGCAGAGTATGTGGCTAACCTTACAAGGTTAGTGAGGCATGCTACAGATTATATACATAACCCATGAATAAATATTGATTGTTTATTTGATGGGTTAAAACCATTTCTCTATCGAGCATTAGTCTCACTATCCTTCTCATCATATGAATATATTTTCTCATGTGCTATCAAGACAGAAAAAGAATTCTTGATGTACTAAGACTTTAAAAAAATTAATACAAGAAGAGATCTGTTGAACACTCTAGAAATGGAAATAAGAGGATGAAGGTAAAATTTGAATATCCATCCTATAGTAAATGTGGGAAGAAACACCCCGGTACTTTCATGAAGGGAATGGGAGTCTGTTACAAGTGTGGTAAAAAAAGCCACCAAACTCGTGATTGCAAGGGGAAGGAAGAGGTTATCGATGTTGAATGCTACAATTATAAAGAAAGGGGGAATTATTCAAATGAATTTTCTTAGCATTAGAGGAACTTACCTCAGAAGATGCCGAGGGATCAAGGCCAATCCTGTGATATCACTACTGCTAAGGTTGAATCTCCAAAAGACATAGTGGAAGGTAATTTAATGGTTTCCTCAAGTTTAGTCAATGCTTTATTTGATTATGGGTCATCACATTGTTTCATATCTTCCCAGTTTTCTATGAAAATTAGATATTTACAATTTAATTTAACAAGGGAGTTTTTACTCAAAACACCTAAGGGGAGTATCATTAAAACAATGTTTTGTGAATCAGTCCCCATTAAGGCATATAAAAGTTCATTATCTGCTGATCTCATCTTCATACCCATGATTGAATTTGATATAATCCATAGTATGGATTGGCTTTCTGACCATGATACAAAATTTTATTGTAAAAAGAAGTAGGTAACCATTTTTTACGACAATGATAAATAACACCTTATCTTTAGGGTAGAATCGTCACCACCTAAATCTTATCTAGATCAACCCTTAGTAGCTCAACTAAACACAATTATTGTGGAGGAAGATAATGAAATAAATTTGGGTGAGTAAAGGGATGTTAAAATAGAGGATGTTCCTATTGTGAAATAACATGTTGATGTGTTTCCAAAATATTTACCTAGACATCCTCCAGAATGGGAAAGTGAGTATTCCATTGATTTAATTCTGGGATCAAGGCCCATATCTAAGACCCTATATAGAATGGCCACTATGAAATTATTGGAACCAAAGAAACAACTAGTGTAATTGAGTAATAAGAGATTTATTTTTCCTAGTGTTTTTCTATGGGGAGCCCCTATTCTTTATGTTAAGAAGAAATATGGATCTATGAGGTTGTGCATTGACTATAGGGAGATAAATCATATAATAATAAAGAAAAAGAATCCCCTACCATGCATTGATGATTTATTCGATCAACATCTGGGAGCTTAATACTTTTCAAAGATTAACCTTTGATCTGGATATCATCAGTTGTGTGTGAAGAAGGAATACTTTCAGAAAACCGCATTTCGAACTAGGTACGAGCATTACTAGTATACAGTAATTCCTTTTGGATTGACTAATGCACCTTATGTATTCATGGTTCTAATGAATATATTCTTCAAGGAATATCTTGATGACTTTTTAGTGGTATTTATTGATCATATCATTGTATACTCCAAAATCTACGAAGATCATGAAAATCACTTGCGCATTCTTCTAAAGACTCTTAGAAGACATGTTGAGATCTTTCTCACTTGACTTGCAGGGTACGTGGGATCAATATTTAACTTTGGTAGAATTTTCCTATAACAATAGCTTCTATTCAAGTATTCAAATGGCACCATATGAAGTGTTATATGGGATGATATGTCACACACCATCTTTTTGGGATGATGTTTGTGAATGAAAACTCGCAGGCCCAGAACTTGTGGAGGAAACGAAGGAAAAGGTGAAGGTAATACAATCCCACATCAAAGCAGCTCAAAGTAGGTAGAAGACCTATGCCGATAACTGAAAGAAGGATTTGGAATTTCAGGTATGACATCATGTTTTATTGAATGTATTCCCTTGAAGGGTGATATTACTTTTGGTAAGAAGGGAAAATTGAGTCCCAGGTACATCAGAACTTTCGAAATTCTAGAATGAATTGGGGTTGTAGCCTACCGATTGGCAATGCCGCCAATTCTTTCCAATGTTCACGAATGTGTTCCACGTATCACTGTTGAGAAAATACATGCCTGGCCCAATGCATAAACTCACCTATGAAGAATTAGAACTGGATCAAAATCAATCTTATTTTGAAGAGCCTGTCAAGGTTCTTGATACAAGAGAACAAGTTCTGAGAAACTGGACAACTCATCTGGTAAAATTTCTATGGAGAAACCATAAGATGGAGGAGGCGACTTGGTAACCCGAGGAACATATCATGAAGAACCACCCGAGTCTTTTTACACATTAATACTTTTGAAATTTTGAGGAAAAATTATTTAAAGGAGGGGAGAATGTTACTCCACAAGCTTCCATGGTACACTTCACTTTGAATAATACAATAGCATGTATTGTACGCAACGTCGAGTTCTAACACACCACAACCAATCAAACTAACCATTATGAATAGTAATACCCACTTTTTGAAATTTCATACATTTTATATTTAAAAATGGGCTTCATTTTTTATTTGGAATATTGAAATTAGATTAGGGTAAATTTCTGGTACATTTCTGATAACTTTCATATTTTGATGAATAGTGAAAATTACAAAATTTTATTTAAAAACAACTTATTTAATCGAAATAATTAATAGTGATAAATTATTGTTTTTAATGGGTTGTAAGTATAATTAGATTATATTTTTATCATTTAATACAATTTATTTCATTATAAGTAATTTCACAATTAAATTTCACATAAACAATGTCAATCTTTTAAATTTATTATTTCATAAAAACACGCTTTTTGTTTTGACAAGAGGAACTAACTTTAATTTAATTTCTTCCACTTTTATGTTATGAATTTAAAAAAATGGAATCCATATTTTTAATTATGAGGTCCAAATTGTGTAAATAGGTATCTTTTATTTTAGACATTTTTAATAATTATTACGGTAAATATTTTATTTTCCATGGTTAAAAGGGTAAATCCAGTAAATAAGGTTAAACAATAATATTATAATAATATTAAATTACCCTAACACAAGTCCTAGCCCTATTTAATGATACATTTCTGACCATGGGCATCCTTGGATTGATTTTGGGACCCCATGGTGCCACTTGGAAGTGATAATGACATTATATATTTCATAATTAAATGTAGAGACAAAAATAACTAAAGCAAATATCTTTTAGAAAAACAATTTTTATATGAGGGTATATAATTAATATATTCGACTGTAAGTTTTCATTATAAATATAAAACTATTTCCTACATAATGGTATTTTATTGATAAGTTTTAAACATTAAAAAATTAAATTTATTTATGACCCAATGATGATGCAGTAATTACTTTATTAATGAAACAATAAAATAAATTGTATTATAAATACTAAAATAAATAAATTTTCAATGTTTTTATTACATACATGAATTTTATAGGTGAATATGACATTTTGAGGTTGATTTAATGAGTTTTTGAAGTAATAATTCTGTTATTACTTTATAAAAAATAAATTATTAAATAATGTCAATATTGAAATAATTTAGTTTTAAAACAAATATTATATTATTGGTTTATATAATATTTCTAAATGTCTAAGGTTCAGAAATATGGACTAAATAATATTATATGTGTCTTTAATGAACCTATTGTGGTTCTATTGGAAGTAAATAGTATGTTTATTAACCATAAAATATAAAAATAACAAGAGACTTGGTAAATGTTAAACTGTTTAACTAACAGTTAAATCTAATAGATAATGTTAATATAGTGACTCAAACCTATATAAATCTTATTGGTTGAGTGGTTTTCGACCGGAACCCTCCTTATCCTTCAAATAATCCACTTTGGATCCATTTGAAACCGAAAATTATTTTATTATAAAATAATATTTCTAGCTTTTTCCAAGGTTCTCCTCACTCTTCTTATAAAAGGGAACTCACCCTTATCTCTACTTCACACCTTTAAATCCATTTGTATCAGCAAAACCCTACCTAAATACCCTCTCAACTATCCTATATTCATCCTAGAGCCCTTCCTTTAGTCAAAAATCCAACCAAAGGATCCCTTTTGATCAAATCAAAAGGAAGAACCAAAAGAAGAGGTAAATATTCCATCACCTCTTTCAAGTTCCTTTCTTCTTCCACTTCCTCTTTCTTTATTGTTTCTTTTCTAAAATGATAACTCAAGTATATTATTTATAATGTGATGTTATTATAAATATTTCACAACCATATACATATTTCTATCCATCCATTTAATGACCTGTCACCATACGCGCGTAGGTACGACTTACCATTTCCACGTCGTGGTGTCATTGTTATTCAATACATTATTATTTGGGTGGGTATAATAATGATGTTTAATTGATGAAAATAATAAATATAACATAATAATGTTTCTGTATATATGATATACCATCCAATTATATATTATTTTAATATCAGAAGAATGATATTTTCATTCGTGCGTACGTATGGATTACTGTCTCCACGAACGCGATTAGATTCATTCCCCATCTTATCCATTCAACAATAATTTTTATTAGATGATTAAAAATAATGTTTAAATACTTAATTTCATTTTTAATGTGAATAAGATACATCTTATCCATAAAAAACATTACTTATGTAACAAGGCATATAAAGGAAAACGAATCAGTTAACTCTAGAAACGATGATAATATTAAGATATTACTAACAAAGAAATGTTAAAAGATCATATATGATATCATATTAATATATATTATTCTTGTATAATTTAATAAAAATTATTTCACCATTATACAGAAGGTTAACCTACCATTGACCATGGAAAAGTACAAGGTAAGGGTTAATTTCACAATCTCTTTATTATCTGAGGTTGTTTTTATGTATATATCTACTTGGACCTCTTTATAATTCACATCTAGGTTTCTTAAAAATCTATTCCGCAACATTTTTACTATTTACTAGACTATGAGGTAAATTCATTTATACCCTTGTTTTACTTTTTATAAAATCATTTGAAAGGAATCTTTCCATCATTTTCCAAACAAGGTACTTTTAACCTTTTCGATATAATTAAGATAAGAATGTCTTTTTATAACTTATACGGCGGGTGTGGATATTTTCCGTCATTATAACATCATCAAATCTTCCCATACAAGCTTATAAGAACATGTTATAATATAAATGTGTTTTTTTTATAATTAGGTGACTTTTAAATGATTTCAAAATGGAAAGACATATTTATTTTAAAAGGTTTTGATTTCAACTATTTCAACATCCTTTGATAGATTTTATGTTTTTTTGAAGTTAATTTATTATGATACAAAACTTCCAGATTGTATTGAAGGTTTTCTGATATGTTTGACTATGGATGTGTTATTTCATACCATTCATGGTTTATGGATAATGTATTGACATTTCATATGCTAGTTTTAATTTGAATGTTTATGTTATGTTTAAACCTTTTCATATGTGGAAAGCATTGAACATAGAAAGTGATGGGTGTAGCCCACTATAGCTCCAAGATGCATCATTAGGTCTCATGAGACAAACTAGTGTCTTGGCACAAGGCCTTGACAAAATCTTATTTGTAGTCTTGGCACAATGCCTTGACTATGTGGTTATAAAAGTATGAAATTATGCATTCCATCATTATTAAAGTGTCTATTGATATTGTATGTGATTATTCGACTAGTAGAATATCCATGTGAGTAATTAAATGGAATTACTTTGATTTTATCTTTTCCATATTATGCTAAAGTTCAGGTTTAAAAGGCTTCTGTTTTAGTATGATACATTGCCTTAAATGTTTATGCTTATTTATAAAAGTTTCTGCTATATTGTCATCCTTACTAAGCATCTGAGCTCACCCCTTTCTATGTTTTATTTTTCCCAGGATGCAAAGATGTATATTATGGCTGACCTGTAGGGATATTCTATTGTATCTCATGGTTTTACATGGAAACAATGTTGTTTTAGTTTTCCATTTTATGATGTAATGTGAACCTTATGAATGTTTCTAGTACTTCCAAGGCTATTAAACTAATCAGTCTTTCAAGACTTGATATTTTGTGATAATTCCAATGTTATGTAATAATGCACCAACTCTGGGTAACAAGGGTCATGGCGTTACAGTCTTCTATTCCTCCACAATATTTATCAGACCTTGAATAATGACTTTTTCTTTAATAAATAAATATCACTATATTTTTCTAAAATGAAAATTTAAATATTATATTCATTAAATAAAAAATTAATATTTATTAAATATTTATATCACAAAATATTATCTCAAATAACTGTTGATAGAATATATATTATCAATCATACATGAATAATTAATAAACCACAAGTGGTAAAAATATTTATTCAACTTTTTCATGATATATAGTTATATATTATTGAACTGAGATTTTACATACACTTAGTGTGTGACCCTTTAGGCCTCTTTCATAGTGCCATTAGGTGAAGTGGCCTAAATTCCAAGGATAGCATCTAGAAATACACCAAAGCTCCCATATAGAAGGAAGTTAATTCCCCAATAAAAAATACCTCATACTGCTGCTCATTGTGTAATATAATCACTTTATCATGATATCTCTATTCAAGCAAGTTACATGAAGGTCCCATCAACTTATTTCCTTGATGTCTCTTTCTTTGAAATTATAGAAATTGAACTTTCCCATAGAACACCATGGAAATGTATTTATGTAGTCTATATCATTTCTATAAAATGGGCATAGATATCAAATTTTGTTAAATAATACAAGGGAAAAATACTTTCTTGTATTATTCATTAATAAAATATTACTCATGAGGCACCCAACATATTGTACATCATCACGGACGTGTATCATCGCTATTTTAATCAATACATCAAATTATGCAAATTAAAATATTAATTTATAATAACATTAAAATCTATGAAACAACACACACATTCAGACATATGTAATATCAAATGAAACATATGAATGTGAATTTTTTAGTGGCTGGTCTCATTCGCATAATATCATACACTAGATATTACTAAGGCAATACACAATGAGAAGGTGCCTCAATGTCATATGATTCTACACACTTGAAAGGTTGTATCATTTGTTTCCCTCAAATGATATCATCTGGATATAGAACATATATTTTAGAAAAAGATCATCTCATTTTTGTGTTCTCATCATAGTGGAGTACTATAATGACCTTTTGGTAAGAAAACTACTCTTAAGACATTATTACATATTATGTTACGCCGAAGAATAGTCATGATGGGATAAGTTGTTTATTAATGTTCAAAACTATTAATACAGGTTATCATAAAGTAAAATAATATAATTTTTGAGCACCAACTCTAAAAAACACCCACATTCACTCAAGCCAACAACTAACAACCTTCAGTCCACATTCTCTCACATGATACTCATGCTTCTGTTGAGGTATGCCTTTTGTCACGGGGTCCATCATGTTCTCTTTTTTGGGAATTTTTCTTACTAAAACATCCCCACTATGAGAAAAAAATCCAAAAGATTTGGTACTTCTAGAGTATATGTTTTATCCATTTGTGTGACCTTGGCTCTTTTTCAAGAGCCACCACTTCTATTTTAGCATAATATAATGTGATAGGGTATTTACTGATAGGTACAACATTAAAATCCTAGACAAAGTTTCATATCCAAAAGGATTACTTTGATTTATCATAAGTTGATATATTTTCGAACTCCATTGTAGAATTAGTGAAAACTGTCTACTTTGAACTCTTCAGATTCAAAGATACTTTATTGAGATAGAAAACATATCTTGACTATGACTTTAGATCATTCTGATCAATATGGAAACAAGAATTAGTATACCCTTTAATGATTAGCTCCTCATCTCCTCCATGTACTAAGAACATATCTGTAGTTCTTCTCAAATACTTAAGAACATATGTAACAGTAATCCAATGTTGGTCTCTTGGATCTTCTAGATATGTACCTACCATTCTTAATTCATTGGTAACATCAACTCTAGTACATAACATGGAATAAATTATTGATCCTATCATTGAAGCATATGGGATCTTACTCATTATCCATTTCTACTATTATGTATGAGGACACATTTTCTTAGAAATATTAAAACCATGTGACACAAGAATAAATCCCCTATTCATTTTTTCAATACTAAATATCTTTAGTATCGGGTCAATGTATGTACATTGAATTAGTCCTAGTAGCCTCTTGAATCAATCATGAATGATCGTGATCCTTAAAATATAGGTTACTTTACCAAAGTCCTCCATGGATAAATTTTTTTTATCCATTCCTTAACAAACTATAAGGTTGGTATGTCATTTATAATAAGTAATATGTCATCAACCTATACTACTATGATAACTACCAAATTCCCACTAAACCACTTGTAAACACATGGATCACATTTATTCTTAATAAATCCTTATTCTATTATAGCTTCACCAAATCGAATTTTCCATGACATTGATGCTTTCATCAATCCATAAATGGATATCTACAAATTGAAAATGTATTTTGCATCACCTCGATTCATAAAACTTTATGGTTCTGTCATATAGACATCTTCCTGAAGGTTCCCATTATGGAACACATTTTTGACATTCATGTTCCAAATGTCATAGTCATGGTAGTCTTCTATAGATATTAGAATTTTTATGGATTTAAACACGGTAACTTGGGAAAAGGTTTTATTATTGTCAACCACTTGACAATTTCTAAAACCTTTAGCCATTGATATTTCTTTATAGGTATATTCATTGCCTTTTATGTCTAATTTTCTCTTGAATAGAAATTTTCATTATACGGGATTTACTTCAATTGGAGCATCAACCAAAACCTAAACATGATTCATATATATGAAATCTATTTTAGAATTCATAACATCTTTCAATCATGAATATTCTGAGATCTCTATACCTATTAATATGTAGACATTCATCATTGTCAACCAATAATGATTCATTATCTTTGGTGAATAGAAAACCATAACTCTCTAGTTCTCTTACCGATCTTCTGTTCTTACAAAGTAGTTGAATTTTAAAAATATCTTATTCCATGGGCACCAGTGGAATTTATTCCTATACCAAATCTTGTATATCATGAGTTTCAACTTCATTGAAGTCAATATTTCTCGCATTATACTTTTTAATAATGTTATCCATCTCAAGAAAGATGGATTTTATTGTGAAAATTACTTCCTTTTTTGAGGGTATGTATAGGTAGTATCCCATTGATTCCTTGGGAAAACCTATAAATATATAATTTGTGATCTGGGGTGCTATTTTTTTGTAATAAAATGCAATAAAACACTTTACAACCACATACATGTGTATGCAACAAAATTGATTTCTTTCCACTCTATAACTCGAACGGACTTCTGTTTTCCACTTTAGTTGGTACATGATTTAGTGTGTACGTTGTAGTATGAAATGAGTATACCTAGAAGGATAATAAAATATCTGAATGGATCATTATAAAACATACTATATCTAACAATTTAAGATTCCTCCTATCACTAACACCATTCTACTATGGGGTGTAAGGTAGAGTGAATTGAGAGAAAATCCCAAACTCCTGTAAAAAAGTCGATATACACATGGATAAGATATTCACAACCTCAGTCTGATCAAATATTATTTATCTTCTTTTCAAGTAGATTCTCTAATTAATTCATTAATTCTGTGAATTTCTTAAAGGACTCAGATTTATACCTCATTATCTCGACATAACCATATATACTCAAGACATCAGTAAATGTTATGAATCTTGAATACCCACCTCCATATTATACTAGAAGTGGTCTACAAAAATTAATGTTCACTAATCCTAGAACCATTGTGGCCCTTTAACCATGTCCACTAAATAGTGGTTTGGTCATTTTTTCATGTAAACAATAATGAAAACTTTCAAGTGGTTTTAGCTCAGATGAGTCTAAAAAACCATCTTGACAAATCTTTTTCAAATGCTTCTCATTTGCATCAACAAGATAGTGATACCAAAGATGGGTGTTATATGATCCATGTCAACATGATTCATTATTTATTTACAATACATTATTTTGATAATTTATTACATGAAGACCATTATTTATATGTTCCATACCATAACATATGATTTCTTTATAAAAGAAACAACTATTATCTTCAAAATTGAAAATAAACCTATCTATATCTAGACATGATACAATAATTATGTTATTGGTAATTTTTGGTACATAATGAAAATATTTTAAAACCAAAATTATTCATGTTGAAAATGAAATTTGGTAGTCACCCATGGCTAGAGAAACCAATCTCTCACTATTAGCAACTATCAAATCCTCCTCTCTATAGATATTTTGAAATATACTTGCTTCCTAAATTTTTATACATATGTGAGAACCTAAAGTTGTATCTAATACCCAATGTATAGATATTAAAATATTACAATCAATAATGAATGAAACTTTAGCTTACCCCTTCTTCTGGGTGTAGTTCCTCTTCTAGTGGTCTGGCTTTCCACATGCATAATATGATGGATCCTTTTCATTTCCCTACATCAAGATCATTATCTTATCAAAAGGATGGTGCTTAGGATATTTAGACTTTTTATGAGTCTTGGGACCTTTCCCATTATTCTTCCATTAATTATTCATCATAAGGATTATATGTTTATTATAAACCATGTCCTTATACACTTTTAAATTCAAATTAAGAACATCTGAAACACTCTTATCATTATTGTCCATGTTTTAACTAACAATAAAACTGGATAAGGTCTTAGGAAGTGATGAAATTATCAGATCTATACAAAACCCATCCAGTAATTTAATCTCTATGATTTCTAATCATTCAATATAGCCAACAAAATTGAATACATGAGGCCCATCTGGAACATAATCTCAAATATTAGTTTCAAAAAATCATTAAATATCTCGTATCTCTATTGTCTCACATTATCTTGATAGAGATCCTGAAGGTAATACATCATAAAATATTCATCCATGTCCTCTTATTGCATTAAACTCTAACTGGTCATGGATGATAGAATTAAACACTGAACATATGTTTCGTCATTAAAATTTTTCTTATAGAGAGACAACTATTCATTAATAGACGCATCTCCTCTTACCTTAGGAATTTGTTCTTCCAACACATACAATTTCATTTCACGGTGAAGGATAACGTGTAAGAACCCTTGACACTCTTGGAAATTTGATCCATTGAAAAGGTTATCCTTATCATGTTTGGATCATAATGATATGTTTGATTCAATTTTTATCACTATTTTTAAATGTAAGATGATAGGAGAGTTAGTAATTTATTAGATAAAATTTGGATAAATAAAATATTATATTTATTAATCTCGATATATTTTATTGAAACCTTATAGACCTCACCATTGGATTTCAAATTACTTATTTATTGTACATTCTATTTTCAAGGAACCATATTCATCTTCTCATTACCACATATTTGGTTAGTCAAAAAAATAGAACAATTTTTGGTAGCAATTCCAAATTTTAACCACATTAACTCATAGATCCATGATTTGTTGAGTGGACTCCCCATTCATGAAATACCTAAATTGGATTTTTTTCATCCCTTGCCTCGCAGTTACACCAAGTATTTCTTCGGAGGTTAACTCATGATGTTAACCATGTTTTCTCAACAGAAAACTTCATGTTCAAATTCCCCAATAATTGAAACCAATCCAACTTTTTTTGGATAAGTATTTTGAACTAAGGCGCAATTTTAATTGAAGTAGTATAAGAATATTCTGACTTAATATAAAATTGTTGGATTTTATCTTTTATTTTTAAATTTTCAATTATTATATTTATCAAATGATTCTTAATATTATGTAGATTTACTCAAGTGATTAACCATGTATTAGTTAATATTTATAAAGAATCCAATTTATTTTACCTCTATCTTGCATGCTTGTTAATTTATTCATTCATATGATCACTAAAAAACACCCATAATTAAATAACCACGACACAAGGAAAAAATTAAATAATAAAGTTGTATTATCATGAGATTTTAACAATGATTCTCTTATCTATCATTTGATAAACTAACCATTAATCCAGTGGAAAAACACCTTGAACCAATTATGGTTCATGTTACATCTTTCGACCTGTCCCCCAATGTAAATCTCTTGGTAAGGTTTCTCCATGAATCCAAACTCGAACCAAATCTATTATCTTGGGATCTAGGTACATTACATATGATTTTAATCACATGTTGTTGAGGTTAAAAGGGTTATAATAAAAGAAAACTCGGGCATACATTCCCTTAAATAATAATAGGACATGAGGCACTTATACAAAAAATTAAGTTAACCATAAATTAATTGAAACCAATCACTTACAAAGGTCTAATATATGATCATTATAATCCACATTTGTGAAAATGGTTAGAAATTTCATAAAATATAACATAAAATTCTTATTTGTTCTTGTTTAAGATAATTTAATCATTAATTAATTAAATAACCATTGGGGAAAAATCCATCATGGTAACATTGCATTATTTTTGGGTTGTATTTGTTTTTTGACAAAGCGGGTTTCTATGGTAAGTTTTGGATTCCAAAGATATTTTTGAAATGATATGATGAAAAAATATCCAAAACGAATGAATAGATTCACCGGAGGTCGTAATGGCATGATTTTTATGATGAGTTGATTTCAAGAAGGCTATTTCTGGAAGGTATGGATCATCATGAATGAGAATCGTGAATCATGAATGGTTTTATGGTAATCATGGAAATTATAAGAAGCTTCACGAATTGGAAGTTCCAATGGTGCATTGTGAAGATAGGGAGCGTCGCATACAAGATGGTAGATCATCACTAAATAGTGATTTCATGGATGGAAATTTTTTTAATGGGAGGCAACTCCAATAAATGAGGCTCTACCAAATTTCAAAATGTACCGAAAGCCTTAACGAAAAAATATAGGCTCTGGATTTGTGAAGTAGGTTCAAGAATGTGTTCTTGCATTAAAATTCATGAAGTAAGAAAGTTTGAGAAATCAATGAATGCCTATCAAAATTTGTGAGCATCTTGAAAGCATTTTGGTTTGTGAAGTCTATTAATGATGTACGAAAGTTGTAATCCTCAGGAAAGAAAAGTGAGCTTTATGAAATAGGTTAGGTTCATGAAACTTTTTGGGTTCACTAAGGTAGTTTATAATTGTGATGAATTGGGAAGCTTCACAAAGGCTGTGAGATTTATAAAGGTAGTGGGGATCATAAAATCATTGAAAAAGGATTTCCTAGTGAAGTTTTGGTAAAGTTGTATTCATCAAGTAGGTGATTGTATAACATCAACAAAGAATACACCTAAAATTGAGTATGTATTCATTATGTTAAATGAAGGGACCTACCTTTCCATAAACTATGGTTGAATTCTTTCGACAGTAGTGAGAAAAGGAAGAGGGAAATTTTGATTCATTCCCCTGGATGTGAGCCATTGAAAGATATATTGAGGGAGTGACCATTGGGAAGACACTGAGAAATTCATAAACATTGTAAAGGCGGTGATCTTGGGCGTGAAAGTGATCTATCACAACCCTTATTTTGGTAATAAGCCATTGTGGATTCGGTACATTAGTATCCTGCTATTGTATTCCCCTTGGACTATCCTATTGAGGAAGAACCAATTTAAATTACTTTGTCTTGTGCATGATTTCAATTTTTTCATACATTTCTCTGAGAAAGGGAGAGAAGAGTGTTTTTTTGACAAAAAAAACATGATCTGATTTGGAAATTCATTTAATCTATCATACCCTGATCACATCCACCTTATCAATATATTTAACATAGTTGGGTTAAAGGTATCATTTTTAATTAATCCATTTTTTTATCTTAATTCTCATCTTGATTTCATTGATATTCTCATAGATCATAATTTTGAATAATTTAAAAAAATTTATATAAAATTAACTGTGTACATAAATATACCATAGAGTAAAGACGATGAATAACATTCTGAATCTACCCAACATATATTATTCTCATATAATATTTACTCTTGTGACATATTGAATACATAAATTATCGCATACTTTCATGGGGTGTACTATTAACATAATGATTACACAAATTACAATATTTTTCTATAATAATTTATGCTTTAATTAACATAGAGTAATATCTATAATATAACTCATACATGATATAAAGATCTATAAATTATACAGAAATCAAAAAAACATATATATATATATATATTAAAATATATCAGATGGAATGTCCTTTAAAGTTAATGAGCACACACAAGCACATGTTGTCACGACCCGTCCTCAGGGCCCGTGCCGTGACTACCCCAAGCCCGCCTTCCATAGGCCAGGGGCTGGCGACTAGCACCAAGGCGAAAATCCCGGAAAAAGGGAAGGCATTGCCTTTGAAATGTAAACAAGCACCACAGAGTAAGCAAGCGGAAAAGTAAACACTACGTAAAAACTATAACAAGCTGTGCTGAAAGTAAAAGGGGCTGGAAATACAAGTCCAACTGTAAAGTACAACTGAAAGGGAAAAATAGAAACTGAAAAGGAAAGCCGCAGCATCGAGCCGTCCTCTGGAAGTCCCACCTGAAGGGTGGGTACAGATAGCCTCCACTGCTCCTCGGGTCCACCAGACCGCTCCGAGTGCGTCCCGCCCAGTGGTCCACCTCCAGGTACTGTCCTGCTCCGCAAGAATCCACCACGATCAGCGCTGTCTGTCGTCTGCATCCAACACAACGAAGTGCGGGCATAGGCCGTGCAGGGATGAGTATAAGCTACTCAGTAGGGATCTTGAGACCCCCGAAGGTCTCCCAGAATCCACAAAGGATAAACCACAATGGAAAGATACAATCACGAAGTAACATCAGACATGGCTTAGGTATATGCCCATACATATACCTAAGTCATCAATTCCCATTCGGCTCCAACGTCCAAGCCCAAGCACAACCCAGTCCACACAAAAAAGCAAACGTAAACCCACACAGGATAGCACAACACAATCCACAAAGGAGTGTAAATAGTAAATCTACACAGGATTGCTCAACACAATCCACAAAGGAGAGTAAATAGTAAATCCACATAGGATTGCTCAACACAATCCACAAAGGAGAGTAAACAGTAAATCCACACAGGATAGATCAACATAATCCACAAAGGAGAGTAACACAGGATTCAGCTCACACAGGTATACTTCTTCGGATGACGATAAAGATGATCACTGATCCATCTAAGTCATCGGACCCACAAAGGATCGATAGGTACTAACCCCCGCAAAGACCCACACAGGATTGGGCCCACACAGGACCTGTTGGCGCTGGCTCACACAGAACCGCTGAGCACTGACCCACACAGGATCAGACCCACACAAGATCGGGCCCACACAAGACCTGTAGCACTGATCCACGTAGGATCGCTGAGTGCTGTAGTCATCGCAGTCCACTGAGAATCTCTGCACAGTCGTCGCCGCAGTCTACTGAGGATCTCTGCACAGTCGTCCCCGTAGTCCACTGAGGATCTCTGCAGAGTAGTCGTCGTAGTCCACTGAGGATCTCTGCACGGTCATCGTTGTCGAAATAGCAGTCGCAGCCATCTCTAGGGTTCCCACACACAGCAAGCTCGTTCGGGAGGGTCCGCTCCATGAGCCGAGAGGCCGATACATCAACTGTCACAAAGTCCGAAGTTGATGTATCCAAAAGTTCCGTATCGTCAACAGGAACTCAACGTCGCAGACGGCGCGTCAATCGGACGCCCGGTCTGAGAGTTATTGGCTTTTTCGTCCCAGGGGCCCAGTTGGTTTTTAAGGCAAAACCAACCCGACCGTACTCCACCTGCGTCCAAACCTCGGGCGGAGTATTCCAAAAGATCTTTCTCACTTAGAGGAATTAAACGAAGTCGTCAGCACGTCAATCGGACGTCCGTAGCTCAAGATATGAGCATTTCCGCTTCGAGGGCCTGGTTGGTTTCGTGTACGAACCAACCCGGCCGAACACAAAGTATTCCAAAACCTTGAGTGCGATATACCGAAACGACCGTCTCGATCCAAGGATCGTGTTGCCGTTGACAGCGTGTCGTTTGGAGGCCCGTAGCTCAAGTTACGGGCATTTGACTGAAAATGGTCCGAAGACGGGGGGTCCGGCCCCGGGCCGACCCGGCCCGCCCCCCCTGGGTCGGCCGAACCGGGTCGACCTGACCCGGTCCGGTCCGGCCAGGGCGCGGCCCGGCCGGTCGGACCGGCCTGGCTCGGTTCGGCCGAACGGCCGTGCGCCACGGGGCACTGCCCCCGCGGTCTGGAGGTGTCGGGGCCCCATGCGTGGGGCCGCGCAGGATCAAAGGACGCGGCTTTGCCGCGTCCGAGTGCGCCGGACCTGCATGGTCGCGGGTCCGCGGGCGCCACTGGCGGCTTCCACGGGCCACCGGAGTCGCTTCGATGGTCCGATTATGTTCCCGTCTGCGTCGCTGCTCCTCCCGGGACTCGCTCTTCACTGCGGAACCATCAAATTTCCGTTGCGGCACGTTCTGTCATCGCCCGTCAAATCTGCACAACAACGAAGAACGGAGGAGGGTTGTCGGGCCGTGTTCGTTTGGCCCGCACCCTCCGCGTTAGATAAAACAACGGGAGAAATAATCCAACACATGAAACAACAATTTTAATTAACTAAAATTGTTCATTTGAAACTGGTTCTTAAATTTAAGGAAACGTTCACGGAAAAAGAGAATTCCAAAACATAATCCCCACCTCAACAAGTCGTCGCGCGTGAGCGTTCTTCGCGGAATTGCCCATCGCGGAAGGAGGGGTTCGTCGTGTTGCAGAAGGCGTTGCATCGTCGCGGAAGGGCGTCGCGTCGTCGCGGAATCTGGCGTTGCGTCGACAAACTCAACAGACCAAGAGACAACAGATTTAATTGTAAATAATTAAATCCATGTGTTGTTATAAACCACAAGGAAGTTTAAAAAGAAACCCGAGATCTCTTACCTCAAGCAGTTGGTGATCGGAGATCAGGGTGGGGAAGAACGTCTCGGATGAAGCATCGTCAAACTCCAAGGGTGATGGCGTTCTTCGCATTCTTCGCGTTCTTCGCATTCTTCGCGTTCTTCGCGTTCTTCGCGAAGGAGGATGAAGGCTCAAGAACACCGTCAAAACCTCTCAACGTGTAATCCTCCAAATGTCGTGTTGGTCATATTTTATTATTATGCCAACAAACGAGAAGAGGTAAGTAACGACCCATTAATTCGTAGAATTAATTCAACGAAAGAAACTTCCCATTTAATTCATGAAATAAACCGCCCAATTAAATGGTTTATTATGAATTAAAGAAAACGCGTCAGTTGACTTTCATAATGACAGTTTTCGCGGGTGCGTTACTTAGCGGAAAAGAAACGGTGGGGCTCGTGCGGGCCCCACCTCGCAAATATCCTACCAAAAGGGTATGATATTTTTGGATAGTATCCTATCTGCTTCAACTTAGTTTAAGTGGCTTTTAAGTGGCTTCAAGTGGCTTATGTGAAATAAAATAAAGTTTGTCGAACAATTTATTTTATTTCATAACATTAAGCCCAAAAATTAAAAACCACAACCGAGAAAACGCAACTCCAGAAGAGGCGTTTCTAAGAAAATACTGGTGCTGCGATTTCATCGTTGCCCTCAGAATTCGATTCCGAGCGCCGGTTCAAAAGTTAGAAAAACCCACTCGTCCGTTCACTGAACGTACCTGAGCCAATCATCGGACAATGATTTCGGGCACACCGGGCCTCGGAATCAGGTGCCGTCAGAAACTGCACTCTTGTAAAATTCTAATGAAAATTAAGAAAAATTTCCTTGAAATTTATGGGTCTTTACATTACTCCCACCTCAGGGATTTACGTCCCCGTAAAGATACATCGAAAACTAGGGAAAAAAATGTGGGTACTGAGAACGCATCTGAGCCTCCTACTCCCATGTGCTCTCCTGGAGGTTCCCGTGCTGCCATCTGATGCGCACAAGAGGAATCGATCACCCACGTAGGACCCACTCCTGTCGATCCTCTATCTCCACTAGGACCTCCACAAAAGTCTCCCCATCATCCACGTCTAGCTCCCCATAGTCAATGATGTGTGTCGGGTCGTGCACATATCTCCTCAGCTGAGATACGTGGAAGACGTCGTGCACCCGGTGCAACTAAGGTGGCAGAGCCAGGTGATAAGCCACCTCACCAATCCTGCTGAGGACCTGGAATGGTTAAATGAAGTGTGGAGACAACTTGCCGCCTCGGCCAAATCTCCGAAAACCACGTCGAGGTGAGACACGCAAGAAGACGTGGTCACCATCCTTGACCTCTAGTGGCCTCCGTCTCCTGTCAGCATATGACTTCTGCCAGCTCTGATTTGTCCTCATCCGCTCCTGGATGACCTGGACCTTCTCTGTCATGGCCCAGACCATCTCTGGTCCCACAAGTGCTGACTCCCCAGGGTCTTTCCATCACAAAGGAGATCTGCAAAGTCTGCCGTACAACGCCTCGTATGGTGCCATCCTCGAGAGTCTAAATGGTCCTCTCCGTCTGACCATCCGTCTGAGGGTGAAAGGCGGTGCTCAGACGTAGCCACGTCCCGAACGCCTCCTGCAATCCCTTCCAAATCCGAGAAGTAAAACGAGCGTCCCAATCGGAGATGATAGTTGATGGCACACCGTGAATCCGTACAATCTCTTGAACGTAGAGACGCCCCAAGCTCTCCATTGATCCCTACTCTCGGATGGGTAAGAAGTGTGCCGACTTGGTGAGTCGGTCAACAATCACCCAAATGGAGCCGTGACCTCTGGAAGTGCGTGGAAGTCCAGTCACGAAGTCCATAGATATCCCGTCCCACTTCCACTCCGAGTCCTCCAAGGGTTTTACCAAGCCTGCTGGTACCTGATGCTCTGCCTTCACCTGCTGGCAGGTGAGGCATCGTGAAACGAACTCTGCCACAGTCTTCTTCATGCCCGACCACCAGTGCTGTCGTCTAAGGTCCTGGTGCATCTTCTCCACTCCAGGATATACCGCCAGAGGAGAAGTGTGAAACTCTCTCAGCACCTTCTCTCATAAAGTGATTGGTACCAAGGTACGTCCTCTGAAAAGGACGTCATGCTCTGCTCCAAGGGAGAAACCATCAGGTGCCTGTCCCGAGGATATCTGTGCACGCCGTGTATCACAGTCAGCGTCCCCATTCTGTGCCTCACTGAACCACTATATAAGTGGAGGATAGACTGTGAGAGACTGAAGGAAGGCTGCTACGTCTCTATCCACGAAGGATATCTGCAAAGCGGCTAGCTGCTCTGTCGCCTCCTCAAGTAGCTGGATGCCAGTCCTCCTGCTGAGGGCATCGGCTACCACGTTCCCATTCCTAGGAGTATAGACTATCTCAAAGTCATCGTCCTGGAGGAACTCGAGCCATCTCCGCTGTCTCAGGTTCATGTCCTTCAAAGAGACGATGTACCTAAGACTCTGGTGGTCAGAAAATACTGTAAAGCGCTCTCCCATCAGATAGTGCCGCCATGTCTTTAGAGCGAAGACCACTGCTGCTAACTCCAGGTCATGGGTAGCGTAGTTCTGCTCATGCGGACTCAACTGATGTGATCCATAGGCAATCATGGCCCAATCCTGCATTAGTACACACCCGAGTCCGGCCCCTGATGCATCACAGTAGACTACGTATCCAACTCCCTCCTCAGGCAACCTCAAGATAGGTGCACTGGTCAATCTCTGTCTCAGCTCCTGGAAGCTCTGCTGACATCTGTCTGACCACACGAAGGGTTTCCCCTTCTTCGTCAAAGCTGAGAGTGGCACCGTAACTCTAGAGAAGTCTGGCACAAATCTCCAATAGTATCCGGCTAGACCCAAGAAACTCCGCACCTCCGTCACGCTCCAGGGTGGCTCCCAAGCTAGCACTGCCTCGATCTTCGTGGGATCGACAGCAACTCCCACCTCCGAAATGACGTGACTCAAGAATTGGACCTCACGTAACCATAACTGGCACTTCGAGAGCTTACCATAAAGCTGGTGCTCTCAGAGTGTGTCTAGTACAACCCGCAAGTGGTAGGCATGCTCCTCCTCCGTGGTCGAGTACACCAAAATGTCGTCGATGAAGACCACAACAAATCGATCGAGGTATGGCTGGAAGATCCTGGTCATGAGTCTCATGAACACTGATGGAGTGTTTGTTACGCTGAAAGGCATAACCAAGAACTCATAGTGGCCATACCGACACCTGAAGGCTGTCTTCTGCACGTCCTCGTCTCGAACTCTGAGCTGATGATAGCCTGATCTGAGGTCTATCTTCGAGAACCACCATGCTCCCTTGAGCTGATTGAAGAGGTCATCAATCCTCGGTAGCGGATACTTGTTCCTCACTGTCACCAGGTTTAGGAGAAGATAGTCGACACACAGTCGCAAGCTCCCGTCTGCCTTCTTGGCGAACAAAATCGGGGAGGCCCAGGGTGAAACACTGGGTCGGATGAATCCCTTGCCCTGCAAGTCCTCCAACTGTACCCATAGCTATCGAAGCTCAGTGGGGGCCATCCGATACGCTGGAGTGGATATCGGGGCTATCCCGGGGTACATGTCAATATAAAAGTCTACCTCTCTGTGAGGAGGTAGTCCTGGAACGTCGTCAAGGAAGACGTCCGCATACTGATCCACCACTGCAGGAAAACTAGGACTCCACACGTCAACTTCTCCTAGGATGAGGCTAGCCAACTGATGAGTGATGGGATTCCCTCTCCTCTGCGAGAGTCCCTCCTGTGCTGCAAAGGCTCCCTACTCACCGGTGAAGGTGAACCTGCTCCCATCGGTGCGCACACATCGCACCTTGCACCTAAAACAGTCAATTTGAGCATGGACTGTAGATAACCAATCCATGCCCATGATGACGTTGTAAGGCCTCGACGCCGCTACAAGAAGATCCCAGCCGAAGCTCTCACCTCCTAGAGTAAGCTCACACTGCCGGCACTAGTGTGTAATCATCGAGTCTGCTACCGTAGGGGTCTCTAGCCGTAAGGATCGAGCCAACGGCTCTGTCAGAATCTCCGAGCACCGAACAAGAGCAGCGGCTATGAAAGAGTGACTTGCTCCTGTGTCTATAAGAACTGCAGCAAGGGTGGAATGGACACACATCATACCTCGAATAATCTCTGGCGCGCTGTGGTCATAGGCCTCTGCTGCCTGGAGTTGTGCCTGTCTCTGCCCGCCAGCTCCCTGTGGTCGGGGCGGACCTCCTGGTGGGGGTGGTGGTAGAGCCTCAAAGCATCGCCCACCACCTGTTGCTCGGCCAGCTCCTCTGCCTCGTCCGCCTCCTCCCTACGGACCACCACGGTCGACCCTCTGCCTCTGCCTGGGTGGACCCTCCACCGTCTACTGCTCCTCAGTACGGCAGGTCAGGCAGTCACGAGCCATGTGGCCCTGCCCGCCACACGCATAGCACTGCCTGCCTCTCGGAAGACTGGCTCCGCGCTGTGTGCCCCGCACTGCTGAGCCAGTGTCCCGAGGCCGTCTGCCGGAAGGTCTGGGCTGCCTGGAACCCTGAGTTATCCGTCGTCTACCAGCTTCCGAAGACTCTGCTACCTGCCGCCCAGCGGTAGGTCTCGCTGTGGACTCAGCCAGAAAGCTCTCGATCAGAAGGGCTCGCTCCAGCACTCCTGCCTGGGTTGGGATGCCGAGGGAGATCAGCGATGCCCTGATCTCGTGTCTCAAACCCTGCTCAAAGGTCCTAGCCCAGAAGAAGGGGTCCCGTACCATGTCAGTCGAGTAGCAAGAAATATTGGTGAACCTCGCCGTATACTGGGTGACCGTCAAGCTTCCCTGCCGCAGCTGAAGAAGCTTCTGAATGCACACCGCACGGAGGGTGGCTGGGACGAACTCTGAGCGGAAGTGGCTCTCGAAGTCCATCCAGATGAGAGAGGCTTCATCATGAACCTGGAGCATCAGGATCCACCATCTTCCTACTGCTGCATGCAGTAGGCCTGCCGTGAGGATCACCATGAGGTCTGCTGGTGTCCTCACTAGCCTGAAAACTCATACGACCGCCTCCAGCCAGTCCTCGGCTGCCTGGGGGTCTGTCTCCCCACAAAACCTGGGTGGTCGCTGGTGATGGAACTCGTGTAGAGCTCCGAGGTGACGTGAATCGTCAGCGGTCGGTGATGGAAGCATCGGGGGCTTGGCGGGTAAAGGTACTGTCGGTGCCTCTGCTGTCAACGGACCACGTACCGAGGCCTCATCGCTCGGCGGGCTGTCGTCGCGCTCTACTCTCGGAACCCTAGCTGGCTGCCGTCGTGGGGCCATCCTGAAAAGGAAACAAGTGCGCCACGGTCAGAACAGTATACCTGGTGAGATGACACAAGTAATCACAATGAAAACGTGAAACACACATGCAAACAATGTTTTCGTGCATTAAGTAGGAAATCAGAAGTCACGGTTCTGGTGTATGGATACGTCGGCCGCCGCACCAACACTAGACTCCCTGGACTGATAACCACACCCAATACGCTTAACACTATTGCTTCACATAGAAGAAAGATCCGAGTCTACGGTAGAACCGACCACCTTTGATACCAATTTGTCACAACCCGTCCTCGGGGCCCGTGCCGTGACTACCCCAAGCCCGCCTTCCATAGGCCAGGGGCTGGCGACTAGCACCAAGGCGTAAATCCCGGAAAAAGGGAAGGCATTGACTTTGAAATGTAAACAAGCACCACAGAGTAAGCAAGTGGAAAAGTAAACACTAAGTAAAAACTGTAAAAAGCTGTGCTGAAAGTAAAAGGGGTCGGAAATACAAGCCCAACTGTAAAGTACAACTGAAAGGGAAAAACAACAACTGAAAAGGAAAGCCGCAACGTCGAGCCGTCCTCTGGATGTCCCACCTAAAGGGTGGGTACAGATAGCCTCCACTACTCCTCGGGTCCACCTGACCGCTCCGAGTGCGTCCCGCACAGTGTTCCACCTCCAGGTACCGTCCTGCTCCGCAAGCCTCCACCACGATCAGCGCTGTCTGTCGTTTGCATCCAACACAACGAAGTGCAGACATAATCCGTGCATGGGTGAGTTTAAGCTACTCAGTAGGGACCCCGAGACCCCCGAAGGTCTCCCAGAATCCACAAAGGAAAACCCAAAAAGGAAAGATACAATCACGAAGTAACATCCGACACGGCTTAGGTATATGCCCATACACATACCTAAGTCATCGATTCCAGTTCGGCTCCAACGTCCAAGCCCAAGCACAACCCAGTCCACACAAGAAAGAAAACGTAAACCCACACAGGATAGCACAACACAATCCACAAAGGAGAGTAAATAGTAAATCCACACAGGATTGCTCAACACAATCCACAAAGGAGAGTAAACTGTAAATCCACACGGGATTGCTCAACACAATCCACAAAGGAGAGTAAACAGTAAATCCACAGAGGACAGCTCAACACAATCCTCAAAGGAGAGTAACACAGGACTCAGCTCACACAGGTATAATTCTTCGGATGACGATAAAGATGATCACTGATCCATCTAAGTCGTCGGACCCACAAAGGATCGATAGGTACTAACCCCCGCAAATACCCACACAGGATCGGGCCCACAAAGGACCTGTAGGCGCTGGCTCACACAGAACCGCTGAGCGCTGACCCACACAGGATCGGACCCACACAGGATCGGGCCCACACAAGACCTGTAGCACTAATCCACGTAGGATCGCTGAGTGCTGTAGTCGTCGCAGTCCACTGAGGATCTCTGCATAGCCATCGCCGTAGTCCACTGAGGATCTCTGCACGGTCGTCACTGTCGAAGTAGCAGTCGCAGCCAGCTCTAGGGTTCCCGCACACAGCAAGCTCGTACGGGAGGGTCCGCTCCACGAGCCGAGAGGCTGATACATCAACTGTCAAAAAGTCCGAAGTTGATGTATCCAAAAGTTCCGTATCGTCAACAGGAACTCAACGTCGCAAACGGCGCGTCAATCGGACGCCCGGTCTGAGAGTTATTGGCTTTTTCGTCATAGGGGCCCGGTTGGTTTTTAAGGCAAAACCAACCGGACCATACTCCACCTACGTCCAAATCTCAGGCGGAGTATGCCAAAAGATCCGTCTCACTTAGAGGAATTCAACAAAGTCGACGACACGTCAATCAGACGTCCGTAGCTCAAGATATGAGCGTTTCCGCTCCAAGGGCCCGGTTGGTTTAGTGTACGAACCAACCCGGCCGAACTCAAAGTCTTCCGAAACTTTGAGTGCGATATACCAAACCGACCGTCTCGGTCCAAGGATCGTGTTGCCACTGACGGCGTGTCGTTTGGAGGCCCGTAGCTCAAGTTACGGGCATTTGACTGAAAATAGTCCGAAGATGGGGGATCTGGGCTCAGGCCGACCCGACCCGACCCCCCCTAGGTCGGCCGAACCGGGTCGACCCGAACCGGGTCAACCCGACCCGGTCCGGTCCGTCATGTTCAACCTCCTTTAATGATTTCCTAAATCTCATAAGGGATTCCCCCTACGTGCTTTTAATTATGTTCAAAATGGGGAGATAAAATAACAAGTGTTTACTTTATAAGATGTTTTTACCTATATTTAATTTTATGAGACTAGACCTATGGCAATCAAATAATGAGGGAGGTAACAATCAAGGTGGAGAGAAAAAGAAAAGTGAGAAAAGGTAAAAGTGTTTGGGGTTTAGCTTTATGTGGATTAAAAATTAACTTTCCACTAAAGGATGTAGATACTAAAAAAATATTAAATTATACAATAGTTTAGTGACATTACACTCTCTTTTGATAAAGGATGTGTTTTGTTGAAACTGAAAAAAATTGTGTTGTTTACAAAATTTGAGTTTTGAAAAATTTTCATGAGTTGTAAAAGTTTTTAAAAAAGTATTCAAACAAATAAAAAGTGTGAGACTGAAGATCCTTTGTGATGTTTTTTATAACAATTTTTTTTGCTTAAAAATTATATTATGTAAAAGAGTATTTTGGAAAAAATGTAAAGGTTTTTGTATATTAACACTCAAAAATAAACGTGTAGAAGGGTTTTGTTTTGGAAAAAGTTATTTTTTGGAAGAATGGGATTAGATAGAGGACAACCAAATGTAGACTATAAGACTCAGAAGAACCAGACATAAAATTGGCCGAAAATCCAATGTTGTTGATCTGACACATCATTAGTAACACTTAAATTGGCATGAATTTGAATATTCATCATACTTGATGTTTGTTATACAATCAAAAGTTACTGAGTAAGGAATTCATAATGATATTCAAAATATTGGAGAAAAATATTGAATTCAAGTGTTGTAATGTTCTTTACCTTTAAAACTAATATCAGATTATGATTTTATAATCTTGAAGTTCTCATAAATTAGGAGAACTCTCATGATATGTTTTTTGAACAAATGTAGGAATCATAATGATTTTATTGGTTCCATGAATCAAAAAAAAATCATCGGATATAGAAGTACCAGACATAGAAGTTTTTATAAGTCTAAATAAGTTATAACTAATGTGTTTTGAGGTTTTTTGAAGTTACAAAGTGGAGTATCCATCGTAATGATAATTCCATTTTTAAGAGGATTCCATCAAACTGAAGTCAATGATGTTTCATGAGACTAAATCATATGATGATAGTTAGGTTGTAATGAATATAGGAATAAATTCATATCATAATGAGTATAAGAAGTTAGTCATATTGTAATGAGCATGGGAAGAAAGGCAGATCGTAATGACAAGAGTATATTAGTCACATCGTATTAAAGCATGGGAAGTTAATTAGACTGAAGATAAGGAAGTTAATCTAACTGAAGATGAGGAAGTAACTTCAAACAGAATAAAAGTTAGTATGTTCAAGAAGATTGATTTAAAAGAAATAATGTCATGACCTGTCCTCGGGGACCGTGTTGTGACTACCCCAAGCCTTCTTTCCATAGGCCAGGGGCTGGAGATTAGAACCAAAGGTGTAAATCCTGATAAAAGGGAAGGAATTTCCATTATATAAGAAAACAAACACCACAGAGTACGGAACCTGAAGTAAACACTAAGTACACTGAGTGAAAAAGTAAGTGCTAGAAAGTAAATGGGCCATTATAAAAACCCAACTAAAAGTACAACACAACAGAGAAAAGAAATTACAACAGCTGAAAAGTAAAGCATCAACCCCCAAGTCGTCCTCTGGAAGCCCCACCTGAAGGGTGGGTACAGATGGTCTCCCCTAGTCCTCGAATCCGTCTGTCCGCTCTGTGTACGTCTCGTCTGATAGTTCACCTCCGAGTACTGTTCCACTCCACAAGCCTCCACCACGATCAGTGTTGTCTGTCGTTTGTAACCAACACAATGTAGTGTGGGCATATCCCGTGCAGGGGTGAGTATAAAATACTCAGTAAGGACCCCGAGACCCCCGAAGGCCTCCCAGAATCCACAAAGGATATACCACAAAGGAAAGATACAAACACAAATTATCAACCAACTCTACTTAGGAATATGCCCATACATATACCTAAGTCATAAATTCTAGTTCTTCTCCAACTCACGAGCCCAAGTACAACCCAGTCCACACAGGAAAGCACAACCCAATCCACACAGGAAAGCAGAACCCAATCCACACAGGAAATCAAGTCAATCATATCGATGATACTGATTGAAAGTCAAGACTCAGCTCACACAGGTATACAACTCAAGAAGAGGGGTGGAGATGATTATATGTACCCTCTGAATCATCTCCTTTTATGAACCCACGTAGGATCCAAGTATAGAAGTCGTCGCTTCCAAACCCACGTAGGATCCTAGTACATTAACCATTACTGCCGAACCCACGGAGGATCCAAGGATAGTCGTCATCGCTGCCGAACCCATGGAGGATCCAAGCATAGTCCTCCTCGCTGTCAAACCCATGTAGGATCCATGTACGGACTTCCTCGCTGCCGAACCCATGTAGGATCCAAGTACAGTCATCATGGTCGTCGCAGTTGTAGCCAGCTTTAGGGTTCCTGCACACAACACGTTCGATTCCTAGAGGCTCTGCTCCACGAGCAAAGGGTTCAATACAACAACTTTCACTAAATCCATAGTTTATGTTTCACAAAGTTTCGTCTCGTCAATAGGAACTCAACGCAACAGACGTCACGTCAATCGGACGCCCGGTCTGATAGATAATGGTTTTTCTGTTCCAGGGGCACAATTGTGTTTTTAAGCTAAAACCAATCCGGTTGTACGTCAGCTACATCCAAACCTCAAGTGTATTAATCTAGAAGAACCATCTCACTATCATTAATTCAATGTAATTGACGGCACATCATTCAGACGTCTGGTCGTTAAGTTATAAGCATTTCCGCTCCAGGGGCCTGGTTGGTTTCGGGTTCAAACCAACCCAGCCATAACCAAACTTTGCCAAAAGCTTGAGTTTAATATACCGAAGCGACCACCTAGATCCAAGGATCCCAACGCAACTGACGGTGTGTCGATCGAAGGTCTGTATCCCATGATATGGGCGTTTAAACGAACCTGGTCCGAAAATAGGGGGTTTGGGCCCGGTCCAACCCAGCCCAATACCCCTTGGGTCAGCCCGAACCGGGTCAACCCAGCCCAGGTCCGGGTCCGGCCCAGTTGGGCGCGTCCCGGCCCAGCTGGGGTGGCCCGACCCGCAGTGGGGCGCGGCCTGTTGCCCGGCTCGGAAGCCGACCGTAGCCCAGCTCGCGGCCGAGCGGGGTGCTAAAGGGGGCGCACCCCCATTTATTTCGGAAACGGTGGCCCCCGGGTGGGGTCTGCCCTAGGTAGGTCCAGGGGGTTACACCCCCATGTTTCTTCCGAAACGGTCAGCCGTAATGGCCGGCCGGTTGAGCTGCCGCGGGTCCCGTTGCGGTCCGGCCTCCTAGAATGCCGGCGGCCCACCGAGCCCGGACGCCCCTGCTGAAGACCGCCACAGCCTTAGGTCGTGGCTCCTGTCCGACCGGCGCGGCATGACGGCACCACGCCCCTCCGTCGTGGCCCGCCCCATCCATGGCCCCCTTGAAGTTTCAACGTGCTGCACCGGTGCCGCGCACCCCCGCTGCGGCCCGCTCCGGCCTCTGTCCTCTTCGTTCCTACGCGGTGCAATGGCACCGTGCCACCTTTGTCGCAAAGATCAATGAGGATCAACAAGAAAATGGGAGGATGATCGGCAATGTTTGTGCAGTCTGATCTACTCCCATTATGACGATAACAAGTGGCCAAATTAATCAATGAATAATGTTAAATTAAACTTGAATGAAGATAACCCCTACTTCGATAAACGATGTCGTTTTCCGGCAACGCAGAAGATGGCATCGCGGGGTAAGGTTTCGAAGACGGAATTGGCGTGCATCCAAGGAGGGGATGGAGTCCAACACTAGCTGTGGAGAGAAGAGGGAATGGCATGTCGTCTCTCCTTATTGTGACATCGTTCTTCGTCGAAGGGTGTCATTCTTCGCGGGAGGATGAAGTTCTTCCAACAAATCTAAGATCTCTCCCCAATTCCCAACACAACAAGCTAACCCCAAAATAAAATAAGTCTCATCTTATTTTATTAATTCAATCCCTGCATTCAAATTTCCAAAATTCAAACACATAACTCAATTAATTTAAGAGGTTCAATTAATTAAATTAATGTGTGTTGGCATTATTAAAGAGTGAGAGAGGGGAGTTACTCAAATAAAGGGGCTGAGTTAGGGAGTTAGGGAGTTAGGGAATATGAAGAGTTGGGGAATGTGTGGGCCCCACCTCACCTTTATCCTCTCAAGGGTAGTTAGTAACTAGTGGGTCCCACCCCAACTCCCACACCATGGATATAACCACTTAGAATATAGAAAAAAAATTCAACAATTTTTATTCAATTCTTATTTAAAACATAAAATTAAACTCCTTCTACCGAGAAAACACATCAACAGTAAAAGTCCTCTTAAGCAATTACTGGTGATGTGGTTCCATCGGTGCCCTAGGATTTCAAAACTGAGCACCAGTTCAAAATATAGAAAAACTAGATCATTCGTTCACTGAACGTACCCGATCTAAACTTCAAAAATTGATTCCAGGCACACTGGGCCTCGGAATCAGGTGCTATCAAAAACTGTGTACTCGCAAAATCCGAAAGAATTTAAGGAAAAATATTCCTTGAAATTTACTAGTCTTTACATTACTCCCACCATAGGGATTTACATCCCCGTAAAGAATCATCATAAACTAGGAAAACAAATGAGGATACTACGCACGCATATGAGCCTCCCACTCCCATGTTCTCTCCTGGAGGTTCCCATGCTACCACCTGATGCGCACTAAGGGAATCGACCATCCACGTAGGACCTGCTTCTGTCGATCCTAGATCTCCACCTGAACCTCCACAAACATCTCCCCATCATCGATTTCCATCTCCCCGTGATAAATGATATGATTCAGGTCGTGAACGTTTCTCCTCAGTTGAGATATGTGGAAGATGACGTGCACTTGGTACAACTAAGGTGGAAGAGCCCGGTGATAAGCCACCTCGCATATCCTGCTGAGAGCCTGTAATGGTTCGATGAAGCACGTAGATAACTTTCCACCATGGGCAAATCTCCATAGTCCACGTCAAGGAGAGACCCATAAAGAAAACGTGGTCAACATCCTTGAATTCAAGTAGTCTCTGCCTCATATCAGCATAGGACTTCTGGCGGCTCTGTGCAGTCCTCATCTGCTCCTGGATGATCCGCACCTTCTCTGACATGGCTTGGACCATCTCTGGTCCTACAAGTGATAACTCCCCAAGCTCTGTCTAGCACAAAGGTGATCTGCAAGGTCGGTCATACAATGCCTCATATAGTGCCATCCTGATGTTGGAGTGGTAGCTGTTGTTGTACAAAATCTCCACCAAATGTAGGTGATCCCCATAGCTACAACCAAGGTCGAGGACATATGCACGGAGTATGTCCTCAAGAGTATGAATGGTCCTCTACGACTGGCCATCCGTCTGGGGGAGAAAGGTGGTGCTCAGGCGTAGCTACGTCCCAAATGCCTCCTACAACCCCTTCCAAAGCCGGGAAGTAAAGTGAGCATCACGATTAGAGACGATAGACGATGACACACCATGAAGTCGTACGATCTCCTATTTGTAGAGGTGTACCAAGCTCTCCACTATGACCTGCTCTCTGATAGGTAATAAGTGGGCTGATTTGGTGAGTCGGTCGACGATCACCCAGATAGAGTCGTGTCCTCTGGAAGTATGTGGTAGTCCCGTCACGAAATCTATAGACATCCCATCCCACTTCCACTCTGGGACCTCTAAGGGTTGTACCAAGCCTGTAGGTACATGTTGATCTGCTTTCACCTGTTGGAATGTGAGGCATCGTGAAATGAACTCTGCCACATCCTTCTTCATACCCGGCCACCAGTGCTGTCGTCTAAGATCCCGGTACATCTTCGCAACTCCTGGATGTACCGATAATGGGGAAGTGTGAAACTCTCTCAGCACCTCCTCTTGTAGTGCAACCGGTACCATGGTACGTCCCTTGAAAAGGATGACGTGCTCTCCTCGTACAGAAAATTCATTAGGAGCATGTCCTGTGAATATCTGTTCATGTCGCGTCTCACATTCAACGTCCCCACGTTGTGCATCCCTGACCCACTGAAGTAGTAGAGGAGTTACTGTGAACGACTGTAGAAAGGTTTCCCCATCTCTATCCATGAAAGATATCTACAAAGTGTCTAACTACTCTTTCGACTCTCCGAGTAGCTAAATGCTCGACCTCCTAATGAGAGAATCATCTACTACGTTCCTCTTCCCAGGAGTATAGACAATCTCAAAGTCATAGTACTTTTAAAACTCAAGTCATCCTTGCTGTCTCAGGTTCAAGTCCTTCTGCGAGAAGATGTACCTGAGACTCTGGTGGTCAGAGTAGACTGTAAAGTGCTCGCCCATCAGATAGTGCTGCCACATCATCAAGGTGAAGACCACTGCTGCTAACTCCAGGTCATGGGTAGCGTAGTTTTGCTCATGCAGCCTCAACTGTCATGAACCATATGAGATCACTGCCCGCTCCTACATCAGGAAACATCCTAGTCTGGTCCCTGATGCATCGCAGTAAACTACTTACCCTACAGCCTCCTCTGGTAGCTTCAAGATGGGTGCACTGGTCAATCTCTGTCTCAGATACTGGACGCTTTGTGGACATCTATCTGACCACACGATGGGTTTCCCCTTCTTTATCAAAGCTAAAAGTGGTGTTGCATCTCTGGAGAAGTTTGGCAGGAATCCCTAATAGTACCCAGCCAGACCTAGGAAACTCCGCACCTCTGTCACGCTCCTGGGTGGCTCCCAAGCTAGCACTGCCTCGATCTTCGCATGATCCACTGTAACTCCCGCCTCAGAGATGACGTGTCCTAAGAAGTGGACCTCTCGAATCCAGAACTGACACTTTGAGAGCTTACCATAAAGTTGGTTCTCTAGGAGTGTGTCCAGTACAATCCGCAATTAGTAGGTGTGCTCCTCCTCAATGGTCGAGTAAGTCAATATATCGTCGATGAAGACTACAACAAATCGATCGAGGTATGGCTGGAAGATCTTGTTATTGAGACTCATGAACACTTGTGGAGTGTTGGTTTTGTCGAAAGGCATAACCAAGAACTCATAGTGGCCATACCGACACCTGAAGGCCGTCTTCTGCACATCCTCGTCTCGAACTCTGAGCTGATGATAGCCTGACCTATGGTCTATCTTCAAGAACCATCGTGCTCCCTTGAGCTGATCGAATAGGTCATCAATCCTCAGAAGTGGATACTTGTTCTTCACAGTCACCTGATTCAAGCGAAAGTAGTCGACACACAGTCTCAAGCTCCCATCCGCCTTCTTGGAGAACAAAATCAGGGAAGCCGAGGGTGAAACACTGGGTCGGATAAATCCATGGCCCTACAACTCCTCCAGCTATACCCACAGCTCATGAAGCTCAGTAAGAACCATCTGATATGATGGTGTAAATATCGAGGTTGTCCCGGGGTACACGTCAATATTTAAGTCTACCTCTCTACGAGGAGGTAGTCCTGGAACATCGTCAGGAAAAACGTCTGCATACTGATCCACCACTATAGGAAAACTCAGACTTCACACATCAACTGCTCCTAGGATGAGACTAGCCAACTAATGGGTGATCAGCTGTCCTCTCCTCTGTGTGAGTCCATCATGTGCTGAAAAGGCTCCCTTCTCATCGGTGAAGGTGAACCTACTCCCATCGGTGCAGGCACACCGCACCTTGCACCTAAGACAGTCGATCTGAGCATGGACCGTAGATAACAAATCCATGCCCAAGATGACATCTTAAGGCCTCGAAGATGCTACAAGAAGATCCCAGCCAAAGCACTCTCCTCCTAGAGCAATCTCACACTGCTGGGACCAGTGCATAATCGCCGAGTCTTCTCCCTTAGGAGTCTCTATCTGTAAAGATCGAGCCAACAGATCTTTCAGAATCTACGAGCTCCGAACAAGGGCAGCGGTAATGAAAGAATGACTTACTCCGGGGTCTATAAGAACTACAGAAAGGGTGGAGTAGACAAAAATAGTACCTTGAATCATCTCAGGTGCACCGTGGTCATAGTCTCCAATACCTAAAGCTGAGAATGCCTCTGCCCGCCTGCTCCCTATGGTCGGGGTGGACCTCCTAGTGGTGGTGGTGGTAGAGCCCCGAAGCATCGCCCACCACCTGCTGCTCGGCCAGCTCCTCTACCTCGTCTGCCTGCTCCCTGCGGAACACCACGGTCGAACCTCTTCCTCTGCCTGGGTGGTCCCTCAACCATCTACTGCTCCTCTGCATGGCGGGTCGAGCAGTCATGAGCCATGTGGACCTGCCCGCCACATGCATAGCACTACCTGCCTCTCGAATGATTGGCTCTGCTGTGTGTGTCACACACCTCCAAACCTGTATCCTAAGGTCGCCCGCCTGATGGTCTGGTCCGCTTGGACCACTGCGACATCTATCTACTACCGACTGTAGAAGAGTCCACTACATGCCGCCCTGCGGTAGGTCTCGCTGCTGGTGTAGGCTTAGCAAGACAACTATCCACAAGAAGGGCTCGCTCTAGTACTCCAGCCTACGTCGGAATGCTGAGGGAGATCATTAAAGCCCTGATCTCATGCCTCAGTCCCTGTTCAAAGTTCTGGGCCCGGAAGAATGGGTCTCATACCATGTCTGTGATGTAGCGCAAGAGGTCGGTAAATCTCGCTGATTACTGGGCTACTATCATGCTCCCCTACCGCAGTTGTAGTAACTCCTGGATGCGCACCACAAAGAGGGTGGCTGGAATGAACTCCGAGTTGAAGAAGCTCTCAAAGTCTGTCCAAAGAAGTGATTCTTCGTCGTGCACCTAGAGCATCAAGATCCACCATCTACCTACTACTGCATGCAGGAGACTCGCCACAAGGACCACCATAAGATCTGCTGGTGTCCCTACCAATCTGAAGACTCAGACAACATCCTTAAGACAATCCTTAACTTTCTAAGGGTCTATCTCCCCGCGGAACCTAGGTGGTCTCTGACACTGAAACTGGTGCAGTGCACTCAGGCAGTGTGCACTCTCAACTGTTGGGGCTGGTGGCATCGGTGGCTCGGTGGGTAGAGGTATCGTCGATGCCTCCACTATAATGGGGCCCTGCACCGAGCCCTCATCACTCGGTGAGCTTCCATCTCGCACAAATCTCAGAACCCTGGATGGCTACCATCGTGGGGCCATCCTGAAAAGAAACAGGTGTGCAACGGTAAATACAGTATACTAGGTGAGCTGACAAAAATTAAAAAAAACGTTAAAAAACACACATGCAATTAATGTTTTCATGCACTGAGTCAGAAATAAGAAGTCAGGGTCTTGGTGTATGGATATGTCGGCCACCACACCAACACTAGACTCCATGGACTGATAACCACACTCAATACCCTAAACACTATTGCTTCACATAGAATAAATTGTCATAGTCCTGAGTTCGGCAGTAGAACTGACTCCTTTGATACCAATTTGTCACAACCCGTCCTCAAGGCCCATGTCATGATGACCCCAAGCCCGCCTTCCATAGGTCAGGGGCTGGCGAATAGCACCAAAGGCGTAAATCCTGATAAAAGGGAAGGAATTTATATAAGAAAATAAACACCACAGAGTATGAAAGATGAAGTAAACACTAAGTAAACTGAGTACAAAAGTAAGTGCTGGAAAGTAAATGGGACATTATACATAACCAACTGAACGTATAGTACAACTGAGAAAAGAAAGTACAGCTGCTGAAAATTAAAGATGAAACCACCAAGTCGTCCTCCAGAAACCCCACCTGAAGGGTGGGTACAGATGGTCTCCTCTGCTCCTCGAATCCATCTGTCCACTCCGTGTACGTCCCGTCTGATATTCCACCTCTGGGTACTGTTCTTCTCCACAAGCCTCAACCACGATCTACGTTGTCCGTCATCTACAAGTAACACAATGTAGTGCAGGCATAGCCCATTTAGGGGTGAGTATACGATACTCAGTAGGGACCCCGAGACCCCCGAAGGCCTCCCAGAATCCAAAAAGGATATACCCTGAATGAAAGATACAAACACGAATTATCAACTAACTCTAATTAGGTATATGCCCATACATATACCTAAGTCATCAATTCCAGTTCTAATCCAACTCATGAGCCCATGTACAACCCAGTCCATACAAGAATGCACAACCAAATCCACACAGGAAAGAACAACCCAATCCACATAGGAATGCAAGTCAATCATATCGATGATACTGATTGAAAGTCAAGACTTAGCTCACATAGGTATACTACTCACAAAGAAGGGTGGAGATGATTAGATGTAGCCTCAGAATCATCTCTTCTGCTGAACCCATGTAGGATGCAAGTATACAAGTCGTCGCTGCCGAACCCACGTAGGATCCTAGTAATGTAACCATCGCATCCGAACCCACGGAGGATCCAAGTACAGTCGTCATCATTGCCGAACCCACGGAGGATCCAAGTATAGCCTTCCTCGCTGCCGAACCCACGTAGGATCCAAGTACAGACGTCCTCACTACCGATCCCACGTAGGATCCAAGTACAGTCGTCATCGTCGTCGCAGTCGCAACCAGCTCTAGGGTTCCCGCACACAGCACGCTTACTTCCGGGAGGTTCTGCTCCATGACCCTAGGGTTTGATACATCAACATCCACGAAGTCCAGATTTGATGTATCACAAAGTTTCTTCTCGTCAATAGAACTCAACGCGACAGACGACGCGTCAATCGGATGCCCGGTCTGAGCGATAATGGATTTTCCGTTCCAGGGGCTCGATTGATTTTTTAAGCTAAAACCAATCCATCCGTACTCTATATGCATCCAAACCTCAAGTGAAGTAAGCCAAAAGAACCGTCTCACTAAGAGTAAGTCAACGTAATTGACGGCACGTCATTCAGACGTCCGGTCGTTAACTTATAAGCATTTCCGCTCTAAGGGCCCGGTTGGTTACGGGTTCGAACCAACCTGGCCATACACAAACTTCGCCGAAATATTGACTGTAATATACCGAAACGACCATCTCGATCTGAGGATCCCAAATCAACTACCTATGCGTCTATCAGAGGTCTATAACCCAAGATATGGGTGTTTGAACAAACCTGGTCTGAAAATAGGGGGTTTGGGCCCGGTCCAACCCGACCCAATACCCCCTGGGTCGGCCGGTTGAACCGCAGCGAGACTCATGGGGGTCCCGCCTCCTTGAACGCTGGCAGCCATCCAAGCCCGGCCGCCCTGCTGAAGACCGCCGCGAACTTAGGCCGTGACTCCTATCTGACCGACGCGACATGACGGCTTCGTGCCCCGCCACCGCGGCCCGCCCCAGTCGGGGCCCCCATGAAGTTTCGTCACAGCATGATGGCGCCGCGCCCCTCCGCCGCGGCCCACTCCGGTCTGCGGCCGCCCTCGGCCTCACCGGCGCGGCGTACCGGCATCGCGCACCACCGTCGTGGCCCGCTCTGGACGCTTTTTTCTTTATTATCGCGTGGCACAATGGCACCACGCGACCTTCGCCACAAATATCAACGAGGATCAACAAGAAAAGTGGATGAGGATCGGTCGTGTTTGTGTAGTCCGATCTCCTCCCATTATGACGATAACAAGAAGCCAAATTTATCAACGAAGAACGTTAAATTAAACTTGAATGAAGATAACCCCTACCTCAATAAATGATGTCATTTGGCAGCGACTCAGAAGATGGTGTCGTAGGGTGAGTTTTTGGAGACGACATTGGCGTGAAACCAAGGAGGGGACGACGTCTCAAACTAGCTGCAGAGAGAACAAGGAATGGCACGTCGTCTCTTCTTATGGTGACAGCGTTCTTTGTCGAGGGGTGTCATTCTTCGCGGGAGGATGAAGTTCTTACAACAAAGCTAAAGCTCTCTCCACAATTCCCAACACAACAAGATAACCCCAAAATAAAATAATTCTCATCCTATTTTATTAATTCAATCCATGCATTCAAATTTCTAAAATTCAAACACATAACTCAATTAATTGAAGAAGTCCAATTAATTAAATTAATGTGTGTTGGCATTATTAAAGAGCGAGAGGGGGAAGTTACTAAAATAAAGGGGGGAGTTAGTGAGTTAGGGAATGTGATGATTTGGGGCTCATGTGGGCCCCACCTCACCTTTATTCTCCCAAGGGTAGTTAGTAACTACTGGGTCCCACCCCAACTCCCACTCCTTAGATATAACCACTTAGAATATAGAATAAAAATTGTTCAACAATTTTTAATCAATTCTTATTTATACCACAAAATTAAACTCCTTATCCCGATCAAACACATCAATGGTAAAAGTCCTCTTAAGAAATTATCGGCGTTGCGGTTCCATCAGTGCCCTCAAATTTCAAATCTGAGCACCAGTTCAAAAGATAGAAAAACCCACTCGTTCAATCACTGAATGTACCTGAGATAAACTTCGAAAATTTATTCCGGGCACACTGGGCCTCAAAATTAAGTGCCATCATAAACTGTGTACTCGCAAAATCACAAATAATTTATGAAAAAAATTTCCTTGAAATTTGCAGGTATTTACAGATAATGATTTGTTTGAAGTATTCAAAGTTGAATATTAAATGTGAGTGATTTTCAGAGATTTGAAATTTTAGAAAGTGGGATTATTTTTTCAGTTCATAGTATATCCGATTCTATTATACTGATAAATAAAATTATAGTATATTCTTACATTGTAAATTTTTCACCATAGTGGAAAAGGAAGAGCGGTACAAGATTTGTTTCAAAGCTAACTTTCCAGAAATAGACCTCATTATAAGAACATAAAGCTAAATTTATTATTACTAGACTGAGGAATATTGGATTCATCATTTAAGAAGAGTATTAGAAGTTTAAATAGAAAAAGGGAACATTGTATTGAGTTGATCAGACTGAGTCAATCATATTTTGTTTATCAGACTAAATTCCATAAAATTCAGGGTCATCAAACATAATAATTTTTATGTAGCTAATTAAATAGATTCTTTATAATTTTTTGTCTCAATTTTTTAATTAGACTTTTGGAACTTACTGGAGTCAGTATAATAATTCTTATCAGGTGATCGAAGGTGTATAATGGGAGCTGGAACAAGTTGTATTCATTTCCTCTTAATAGTGAATTTCCATAGACCAACGATAGTGTCTATGGAAAGGAGTTAGGTTCTCACATTGAGGTTGAATCTTGTAAATCTTATGTGCTTTAATTTCTTTCATACTTTTTCATGCATGAGTATTTAGAAAAAGATGATAAAGAAAGGAACTTTAACAGGTTTTAGGGGTTAGGTTTCTTAAATTTTCAAAACATATAAAAAGGTAACAACTAATTCCACCCCCTATTCAGTTGTTATTCAATCATATTGAAATTCAATGTTAACATTGGATCATATCTGAGAGGATAATCCATCATCGATGAATACTAACCATCGCCATAGCTACCAATCCACCATTTGTGTAGCATAATTTGAGGTCATGTTATGGAGACCTTTTATGCCACCACTCTACTGTTTAATGCTAGTTATAGTTAGGGATTATGGGTATAGATTTGGAACTAACAATTATTCTGAAAGGTTCTGTTCATCTAGGGGAATATCAGGTTTACCCAGTAATGTCATGATACTATGTGAACCAAATTAGGTAACCTTTGGATCTTTACAAGGAGAATTTTCTTCTTGAGAGATATCAAATCATCAATGATTTCATATATATGAACAAGGTTTTAGGATATCTCTATGGTTATAGGGATATTTTCATACTATTATGATGGGATAGCATAGTGGCATACAACTTAGCCCCATAACTGCAGTTCATTGGTGTGTTTGGTGTTTTCCACATATCACATATGAGGATAAATGTCACAAATCGTTCCATGATTTAAACCCAGATGAGCTATATACTAAAGAGGGATTTACCACTTTTTAGATGCCTGATGGATTTTTGAACTAGAAGAGAAGATTATCCATTGGAAAATAATTCCCTTGGGTGTTTTTTTAATAGTACGAGAACCTTCTTGAGATATTTTTGGAGTGGTATAACCAGCTAAGAGCTTAGTTTTACCCTTGAGAGTACATTTATTCCTTTCAGGATAAAAATAATTGAATATGGAGAGGGTTTAATGACTTATTTATTCCACATAAGTCATTAAAATGATCCAAGGAATATTTTTGGTGCCTAGTGCTGAGACAACACAAAATATTGTGGACCGGTGAGTCTAGTATTTATATAATAAAAATATTAAAATATATTATAAAATAAAAGTGCAGTTTTCAGGAAAAAATGTATTAAATCCTCGATAGTTTATTTGATTGCAAATTTTATACCACATTTGTTTTTTGAATGTCGGGTTTCTCATAGGCATGTTCTAAAGTTGGTTGGTGTCATATGTTTAGTTAAGGGTAACAGTTGGTCACTACATAAATTTAATTAATTAATTTAATTTATTTACTTATTTAATTAATAAATTTAATGGATAACCTAATAATATCCCCCTATTTAAGTGTCTCTATATAAAATCTAATGGTTTAGCGGCATAACATTGGGAGAGTGGAGAGAAGGAGGAGTGTAATGGTGTTAGCAGATTGGGAATGAGGATCGATAATAAACCATTCAAGGATATTCATGAGACAAATGAACAACAAAATGGTATCACCGCCATCAATGCTAGAAGACACATACTTCACCAATTATATATTCAATAATGATGAATGGAATTTATTTTTAGTTTTCTATTTACGTGTTAGTTATCTCATGATGAACATGAATAAAATCTACAAACTGATTGATTCATAGGTCGATCATTCAACAGGTATATGTTTATTTTTTGGAATTCGGGGATCTAGTGTTATTGATTTTTTTTTCTAAAGACAATTGATCATGTTCAACCTAAAAAATGGATAAGGTTTGTTCATCATTTTTATTTATGAACTTCTTCCCCTGTTCCGCATGTGTTTATCACCGACATTCAATTTGGTCTATGGTTCGATGAATATCTAGTATTTGATCATTGAATGAATGATATTTAGTGTAAGGGATTGGTTCCATACGTTTGGGTTCATTATCAAGGATGAGATCAATGTGAGATGAGGATATATTATAATTTTCAGTGGTTTTGGGCTTGGATTGGAGATCTCTAGTTTCCAAGTTGATGTACAATAACGATGTGTGGTGAGATAAGATCACTTTCAAGCGGAGGC
This sequence comes from Viscum album, assembly GCA_963277665.1. Classification (NCBI taxonomy): domain Eukaryota; kingdom Viridiplantae; phylum Streptophyta; class Magnoliopsida; order Santalales; family Viscaceae; genus Viscum; species Viscum album. The sequence continues at coordinate 1,409,883,319 of OY728135.1, forward strand.
CATGTGTAGAGTCACGTGGAGGAGGTTCCTTGGTGTATATGAAATGGTTAGGTGTTGGTACTGTTGTGGGGAATGGTTGATGATGGCTGAAGGAGTGGAAGTGTGTGGCCCGTGTGATTGGTTGTTGTAACACCCCAAGCTTTCACGATACACTTCTTTTTCAATAATGTAGTAGCTTGCATTTTACGCAAGTTCGAGATTCTACCACACCGCGACCAATCAAAGTAGTAGTTGTGAATAGTAATACCCACTTTTTAAAATTATATAAATTTTATATTTCAAAATGGACTTCATTTTTGTATTCGTAATATCAAAATTATCCTAAGTTGAATTTTTTGTAATTTTCTGCGAACTTCCAATTTTCTACGAATAGTGAAAAATACTTAAAAACATATTTTTTAATCAAAATAATTTATAGTGATAAATTATACTATTGAGTGGTTTTAAAGTATAATTAGAATATATTTTTACCATTTTATCCAATGGTGTTCATTAGAATTAATTTCACTTTGAAATTAGACATAAACAATTGTCAATTTTTGATATATATTATTTCTTAAAAACACGCTATTTGTTGTGAAAACGGGAATTAATTATAAAATAAATTAATGAAAATTATATGTTTGTAATTTCATAAGATAGAAATCATTTTTGAATTCGGAATATCAATTATAGCTTAGGGTGAAATTTTTGCATTATTCTGAAAAACTTCAATTTTTGATGAATAGTGAAACCACTAAGTGGTAGTTAAAAAACTGATTTTTCTTTTAAATGAAACATTACCACTTATGTGATTTGATTTTTAAAAAACTGACATACATGGTTGTCATTAAGAAGTAAAATGTGGTTCAATGGGATTAAAATAATTTTTTTTTGGTGAATAGTAACTTATAAGTTTAATTAATCGCAATTAAAGGTAATTAGTTAAATTTAAGGTAAAAATGATATTATAAAAATATGAAAATACCTATAGACTTGTCCTACCCCTATTGGATGAGTCATGGCCGACCAAGAAAATCCACGGGTCAATTTGGGGACCCCATGTAGCCACTTTGGTAGGAAAATGACATTAAATTTTTTTTATTTAATGTTAAAATAAAAATGTCACAAACATGAGTTGTTTTACTAAAACAATTTTTAAATAGAGTTATACAAGTCAAATATTGACTATAAATATTAATTAGAAATCTAAAAAGATTTTATACATCATGATATTTTTTTTATAATTTTTAGACATTAAATAAATTAAATTATTTATGACACCATGATGATGCAATGATTACCTCATTAATTAACGATTTAAGTAAAATGAAACGATAATGTAAAATCTAAGACTTAAACTTGTCAAAACCCTATTGGATGAGTATTTTTCGAACTTTTATCACCTTATCCTCGAAATATATATATCTTTGGGACCTTAAAAATCCGAAACTCATTATATAATAAAGTAACATTTCATTACTTTCCAAGAGTGCCCCTCCTCTCCTCTTATAAAAGGCCCCCACCACTACCACCTTATACCCACCTTCAAAGCCTTTTGGCTCGGCCAAAATCTGACCAAATACTCTCTCAACTTCACTCTCTTACTCCTAGAAGCCTCACTTTGGGCAGAATTCTTCCCAAGGAAGCCTTTGGCTCAAATCAAAAAAGAGTTACCCGTTTTAAAGGTAGTGTTTTCTCTTGTGTTCTAATGTTTTATTTTTCTTCTCCAACCCCCTAAAATCTTTTTATTCATTTATTTTGTAACAAAAACAGTATCCTAAATATAATATTATTTTTTTATAATAAGGATTCGAGCTACACTTACACAAACCTACATCTAATGGTTAATGAACATATTGTTTCTGTGGATGGAGAATTTCTGCCTCACGAAACGATGATTGTTCAACACTCATATAACACCTCTTATGGTGGCCATTATGATGACACTATTTTTATATATGATATATATTTTGTTTTTTTGTTTTCATTATGATTTTTTATTTTTCATTTATGGCATACCTTTATGATTTCCATTATGGGTAAACGCGATATTTTCATTTTAGGAAGTGCAGACTACCGCCCCCTCAAAGTGATTTGAATATTTAATGCCATATGTGGGATGTATAAAGGATGGAGTAAATGGTATTATACATTATATTATACTGGAATTATATTATACCTTTACATAATTATAATTTCTTTCCATTAAATACGAAATAGAAATGAAATTAGCGTTCATGCGTACGTACGACTTACCGTCTCCATGAACGGTGCATTTCATTTCTTACCTCTAAATGTTATGTAATATTATAAATGCATGTATATACTGGATATATATGATATATATGATATCTAAATCATGAATATAATTCTGTATATAATTGATATTTCACCACATGAACAACTTGTAATTACAAGAAGTTTATTTTTGACTCAAGTACCAAATATTGACAAAATGACCGTTATTAACGTAAGTAATTACATAATGTTAATAACATGGTAATAAGTGATATAAAAGGAATAATGAACATGGAAAAGGTTCTGAAGAAAATAGAAATAAACTCTAGTTTATTATTCAGGAGGTTAAATAAAGATCGAGTCAAGTCGGACACGAGGTAAGGGAACTTCTTAACCAAATTCCCGTTCTTTGGGTTAATCTCCTACTTTCAAAATATGCCATGATATTATTATATTCTATCTTGTATATTTACTTTCATTATGTGTACATATAGTGAATACACATAATAGATCTATTTAAATTAAAAAATGATCTTTGTAAGGGACTTCGTCTCAATCTCCATTCATTGAGGCATATTTTGTTTTATACACAAATTTCTTTTATACGTTGTATAAACCCCTTTGACTTTTACATTTATTCAAAAGGAATATTTTCATATGAAGAATTTTTAGTAAACAAAAAAAGGAATGTTTTGTCTTACATATTCGGAGATAAAGACTTCTCCACTACTGTGACCATTATTTGAGTTTCGGCTTCCTCTACAAGCCATAACCTTTTTAAAATGAAAAATAAATACCATGTTTTAATTTTCTTTTATTTTGGTATTGAAAATGGTTTTGAAAGTGTTTTTATTATATCAATGTGTTGTATTTATATATTGTGATTGAAATGTGTAAATGTTATGTTTCATTTATGCATGTTTTATGTGATACGATTATGTTATGGTTTATGATATATTTAAACCTGTTCATATGAGGAATGTATTGAACTTAATAAGTGACGGGTGGAGACCGCTATAGATCCTCGATGCATCGGCAGGTCTCATGATACAAACTAGTGTCTTGGCACGAGTCCTTGACAAAATCTTATTTGTAGTCTTGGCACGAGGCCTTGGCTACGTGGTTATGATAGTCTGGATTATGCATTCCATCATTATGAAAGTGGTTATTGATATTCCATGTGATTATTCGACCAGTAGAATATCCATGTGAATAAGTAAATGGAATTATTTCATTTTACCATTGCCATATTATATTGAATTTCATGTTTAAAAGGATTTTATTTAGTTATACATTGCCTTAAATGTTTATATTTATTTATGAAAGCTTCCACTGTATTGTTATCCTTACTCAGCATCTGAGCTCACCCCTTTCAGTGTTTTAATTTTTCCAGGATGTGAAGAAGTATATTATGAATGACCTACAGGGATAGTATGAGGGGATATGAAGACAAGATGTTGTTGTAGTTTTGTTTTACTTTATTATTTAATGTAAGACTTATGAATGTATCTAGTGTTTCCAAGGCTACTAAACTAATCGGTCTTTCAAGACTTGATCTTTTGTGATCATGCCAATGTAACATAATAATGCACCGACTCTGGGTAGCTGGGGCCGGGGAATTACAGTTGGTATTAGAGTCAGTTTAGTACTAACCTTGGAAGATAGATTTAGATAAACTCTGATTAGAGCACATAGCCCTAAGATAGACTTTGAGGATCAGTATAGAAGAACTTCCTAGAATTTTTGTATTATAGAGATTTTGTGAGTTTTTCGAGCAATACATCCCTGTCTGGATACGAGCAGGTAGTGGCAGCTCTAGCACAGATGTACCTAGGGGTAAAACCCGAAAACACCGCTTTGAGCTAGACTCGAACGACAACTGGTGCAGGACAATAGGCCTTGCAGCACTCTTGGTTACGACACTCCTGGGGGGGTATGATTAGGATAATTCTCTTTTTTTTACAAACTATTATGAAGGGTTTATGAGTATATACTTCCCCAAATAATTTTTTTTATGATTATGGATTATATCCATAAACCTTTCAATTTACATTAAGTATTTTACAAGTTTTTAATTATTCATTGCAATTCATAAACTAACCTAGTTTATGCCATTGTAAAGAAATGGCGCCCAGTAGAAGGAATGTGAACTCCATCAATACATATGATCCAATGAGTAAGAAGGATCATATCATTCATGGTATTAAGCCAATATTTAGAAGTTAAATAGTCTCCCATGTGTTCTCAACATATGATGAAATAGTATCATGTGTTAATAAGATAGGTAAATAATTCTATGAGTCTTATGGATTTGAAGGGAAGAAAGAGAAGAAAAGGATGGAAGAGATAATGATGGATAAAGGGACGAGGGAAAAGAAGAATTTTCCAATATGTGATAACTGTGGGAAGAAACACCTTAGAACTTGCCTAGATGGAATGGGAGTTTGTTACAAGTGTGGAGAAAAAGGACACCGAGTGCGTGACTGCAAGGGTAAGAAAAAAGTTTCAAATGTACAATGCTTCATCTCCAATGAGTGGGGACACTACGCAAAACAATTTACAAATCATCAGAGTATTCCCCAAATGATGTTATTGGATAATAATCAATTTATGATACTACCACAGATGAGGAGGAATGATTAGTGTTCTTATGTTGTTATTAAAGAATTTTGTCATTTGGGTGTTGTATCAATGATGTAGTGGTTATAATAATTATGGAGTATATAAGGATAGTACTGCAGTAAAATTTCATCAAGGACTTGAGATTGTGTCGAACCAAGAAAAGTTACTCCACAGCAGGTTAAATTTTTGGAAAATATATGGTTTAGAGAAAAATAAAACATAATATGGTTCTGATACCATGATAGTGATTTTGGAATAATACATGATTGATTTGGATAAATTATATTGGATATTCTTAACTTCCTTGAAACTGATTAATGATTTGTATACATTTTTGGATAGAAGGAGTATATCTAGTATTCCATAAGGAAAAAGGGATTATAAATGTAATACATAAGGATTTATGGTGATTCAGGATGTTGTAGTGTTTTAAAAGAATACATGATGAAGGTGTTCACATGTTGTTATGCGAAAAAAGGATCTTCATTATGTTTATATTCCTTATAAAATTTGGACTGTGAGTAGGACAGAAGTATTTTGGATAACTATAAAGGTTGGAATGGATTAAGTTGAACCTTGGAGAGTATTTTTTAAGGTAAAAACATTCCTGAATATTATTTTTGGAATATTATAATACTATAGTTTTAGGAAAAGGACAACCTGTAGGTCGGGGGATAACTCGTCGCGTCGGAAAAAGCTATAGGAATCGAACCCACAACCATAGTGCGACACGCCTTTATTACCTACCACTAGCCTACAAGAAGTCCCTGGTTATTAAAAATAGTTTTCCTAAACTAAATGGCATTTGGTAATATTTGGAACCTCATACAATTAGGATAAATAGAATATTATTGAGTTCTGTTACCATTTGGAGTGAAAATGGGTTCATGGTAAAAATTTATTAAAGAATGAAATCATACATGGAAAGTAAGTATATTTCTTTAGGTTCATAGAAAATATCTTAAATAAATTCCTCAACTTTATGAAATGTAACTTAAAACAAAAACATTGTCAATTAACTTTTCCAACTAGGGATTCAATGACCGCTTAACCAATCACAATTTTGTGATTTTCATGTGGCTAAATTTCTCCTAATCCTTTTTTCTACAACTCTCCATCAAACCTTGATGGTTTGTTACTCCTCCATATCCATATTTTCATATAATCGTAGTATGGGAAATCTCGGGTGACCTTTGTACTTCTCTTTCTTTCTTTTAATGTTATATTCTTATTAACACTATTTCCGATGTGGGTTTTCCACAAAGGTATTTTCTATTTTCAACCTTTTATTTTCGAAGAACATTTTCAAATTGCGACGATGCAATTTATTGAAGGAGGGGAGAATATAACACCCCAAGCTTTCATGATACACTTCTCTTTCAATAACGCAATAGCTTGCATTGTACGCAAGTTCGAGATTCTAACACACCACGACCAATCAAAGTAGTAGTTATGAATAGTAATACCCACTTTTTGAAATTATATAAATTTTATATTTAAAAATGGACTTAATTTTTGTATTCGTAATATCGAAATTATCCTAAGTTGAATTTTTTGTAATTTTATGAGAACTTCCAATTTTCTATGAATAGTGAAAAATACTTAAAAACAACTTTTTTAATGAAAATAATTTATAGTGATAAATTATAATATTGAATGGTTTTAAAGTATAATTAGAATATATTTTTACCATTTTATCCAATGGTGTTCATTATAATTAATTTCACCTTGAAATTGGACATAAACAATTGTCAATCTTTTGAAACATATTGTTTCTTAAAAACACGCTATTTGTTGTGATAGTGGGAATTAATTATAAAATTAATTAATGAAACTTATATGTTTGTAATTTCATAAAATAGACATAATTTTTGAATTCGGAATATCAATTATAGCTTAGGGTGAAATTTTGGCATTGTTCTGAAAAACTTCAATTTTTGATGAATAGTGAAACCACTAAGTGGTAGTTAAAAAACTGATTTTTCGTTCAAATGAAACATTACCACTTATGTGATTTGATTTTCAAAAATCCAACATACATGCTAGTCATTATTAATTAAAATGTGGTTTAATGGGATTAAAATAATTTTTTTGGTGAATAGTAACTTTTAAGTTTAATTAATCACGATTAAAGGTAATTAGTGAAATTTAAGGTAAAAATGATATTATAAAAATGTTAAAATACTGTTAAACTTGTCCTACCCCTATTGGATGAGTCATGGCCGACCAAGACAATCAATGGGTCAACTTGGGTACTCCATGGAGCCACTTTGGTAGGAAAATGAAATTAAAAACTTTTTATTTAATGTTGAAATAAAAATGTCACAAACATGAGTTGTTTTACTAAAACAATTTTTAAATGGAGTTATACAAGTCATATTTTTGACTAAGAATATTCATTATAAATCTAAAAATATTTTCTACATCATGATTTTTTATATAATTTTTAGACATTTAATAAATTAAATTATTTATGACACCATGATGATGCAGTGATTACCTCATTAATTAACGATTTAAATAAAATTAAAAGATAATGTAAAATCTACGACTTAAAATTGTCAAAAACCTATTGTATGAGTATATTTCGAACCCTAATCACCTTATACTCTAAATATATAACTTTGGGACCTTTAATATCCGAAACTCATTATATAATAAAGTAACATTTCATGACTTTCCAAGAGTGCCCCTCCTCTCCTCTTATAAAAGGCCCCCACCACTACCACTTTATTCACACCATCAAAGCCTTTTGGCTCGGCCAAACTCTGAACAAATACTCTATAAACTTCCCTCTCTTACTCCTAGAAGCCTCACTTTGGTCATAATTCTTCCCAAGGAATCCTTTGGCTCAAATCAAAAAAGAGTTGCCCGTTTTAAAGGTAGTGTTTTCTCTTTTGTTCTTATGTTTTTTTTTATTCTCCAACCCCATAAACTCTTTTTCTTCATTTATATTGTAAAAAAACAGTATCCTAAATATACTAGGATTTTTTTATAAGAAGGATTCGAGCTACACTTACACAGACCTACATCTAATGGTTAAAGAATATACTGTTTCTGTGGATGGTGAATTTCTGCCTCATGAAACGATGATTGTTCAACACTCATATAACACCTCTCATGGTGGCCATTATGATAACACTATTTTTATATATGATATATATTATGTTTTTGTTTTCCTTATGATTTTGTATTTTTCATTTATGGGATACCTTTATGATTTCCATTATGGGTAAACGCGATATATTCATTTTAGGAAGTGGGGACTACTGCCCCTCAAAGTGATTTGAATTGTTAATGGCATATGTGGGATGTATAAAGGATGGAGTAAATTGTATTATACATTATATTATACTGGAATTATATTTTACCTTTACATAATTATAATTTCATTCCATTAAATACGAAATAGAAATGAAAGTAGTGTTCATGCATATGTACAGCTTACCGTCTCCAAGAACGGTGCATTTCATTTCTTACCTCTAAATGTTATGTAATATTATAAATACATGTATATAATGGATATATATGATATATATGATATTCACATCATGAATATAATTCTGGATATAATGGATATTTTACCACATGAACAACTTGTAATTATAAGAAGTTTATTTTTGACTCAAGTACCAAAGATCGACAAAATGACCGTTATTAACTTAAATAATTACATAATGTTAATAACATGGTAATAAGTGATATAAAAGGAATAATGAACATGGAAAAGGTTTTTAAGAAAATATAAATTAACTCTAGATTATTATTCAGGATGTTAAAGAATGATCGAGTCAAGTCGGACACGAGGTAAGGGAACTTCTTAACCCAATTTTCGTTCTTTGGGTTAATCTCCTACATTCAAATTATGCCATGATATTATTATGTCCTATCTTGAATATTTACTTTCATTATGTGTACTTATAGTGAATAAACATAATAGATCTATTTTATTTAAAAATTGATCTTTGTAAGGGACTTCGTCTCAATCTTCATTCATTGAGGCATATTTTTTTTTATACACAAATTTCTTTTATACATTGTATAAACCCCTTTGACTTTTACATTTATTCAAAAGGAATATTTTTATATGAAGAATTTTTAGTAAATGACAAACGGAATGTTTTGTCTTACGTATGTGGCGACAACGACTTCTCCACCGTCATGACCATTATTTGAGTTTCGGCTTCCTCTACAAGCCATAACCTTTTTAAAATGAAAAATAAATACCAAGGTTTAATTTTCTTTTATTTTGGTATTGAAAATGGTTTTGAAAGTGTTTTTATTATATTAATGTGTTGTATTGATATCTTGTGATTGAAATATGGAAATGTTATGTTTCCTTTATGCATGTTTTATGTGATACGATTATGTTAAGGTTTATGATATATTTAAACCTGTTCATATGATGAATTAATTAGACTTAATAAGTGACGGGTGGAGCCCGCTATAGCTCCTCGATGCATCAGCATGTCTCATTAGACAAACTAGTGTCTTGGAACGAGTCCTTGACAAAATATTATTTGTAGTCTTGTCACGAGGCCTTGGCTACGTGGTTATGATAGTCTGGCATTATGCATTACATCATTATGAAAGTGGTTATTGATATTGCATGTGATTATTCGACCAGTAGAATATCCATGTGAATAAGTAAATGGCGTTGTTTCATTGTACCTTTTCCATATTATGTTGAAGTTCATGTTTAAAAGGATTTTGTTTAGTTATACATTGCCTTAAATGTTTATATATATTTATGAAATCTTCCATTATATTGTTATCTTTACTGAGCATCTGAGCTCACCCCTTTCAATGTTTTAATTTTTCCTGGATGTGAAGAAGTATATTATGAATGACCTACAGGGATAGTATGAGGGGATATAAAGACAAGATTTTTTTGTAGTTTTGTTTTACTTTTTGATGTAATGTAAGACTTATGAATGTATCTATTGTTTCCAAAGCTACTAAACTAATCGGTCTTTCGAGACTAGATCTTTTGTGATCATGCCAATGATATGTAATAATGCACCGAATCTGGGTAGCTGGGGTCGGGGCATTACAGTTGGTATCATAGGTAGTTTAGTACTAACCTTTGAAGCTAGATTTACATAAACTCTTATTAGAGCACATAGCCCTAAGATTGACTTTGAGGATCAGAATATAAGAACTTCCTAGAATTTTGGTATTATAGAGATTTTGTGAGTTTTTCGAGCAATACATGTAACACCCCGAGATTTTATGAAAAATATTCTTTTTGATTTCATTAATGTCTTGTGTTGTACGCTACACCAAAAGGAGTTTGCACAACACGCATCCTTGACTTGCCTTTCATTACACGCAATCGTGACCTTCCTCGATTGTGTGTGTAGTACGCAATAATGAGTTTCACTAAACAACAATATGCTATTAAAATATTATTAAAACTAGACATTATGAATAGTAATAACCACTTTTTGAAATTTTGTATATTTTATTTTTCAAAATGGACTTCATTTTTGGATTCAGAATATCGAAATTATCTTAGGGTGAAATTTTGGTACTTTTCGAATAACTTTCATATTCTGATGAATAGTGAAAATTACTAAATTTTAATTGAAAACAAATTTTTTTAATCGAAATAATTAATAGTGATAAATTATTAATTTGAGTGGTTTTAATGTATATTTAGAATATATTTTTACAATTTAATACAATGTTGTTCATTAATTGTAATTTCACATTTAAACCAGACATAAACAAGTGTCAATCTTTTGATAGTTATTATCTCTTAAGAACACGCTATTTGTTTTGACGACGGGAATTAATTTTTAAACTAATTAATCCAATTGATATGTTTTGAATTTGGTAAAATAGACATCATTTTTGAGTTCATAATATCAAATATAGCTTAGGCCTAATTTTTGGTATTTTTCTGGAATCTTTCATTTTTTGATGAATAGTGAAACAACTAAGTGGTAGTTAAAAAAATGAATTTTTCATAAAACATATTTTACCGCTTCTGTGAGTGGAATTTCAAAAATCCGAGAGACACGGTTGATGTCAGTAAGTAAAATGTGGTTCAATGAGATGAAAATAATTTTTGGTGAATAGTAACTTTTTACTTTTTTTTTACCACGGTTAAAAGTAAATAGGGTAATTAAGGGTAAAGTGTTATTATTATTACCCTAACACATTTCCTAATTCTATTGGATAAGTGTAATTAGACCAAAAACAACATTAGGAATAAAATATGACCACTTAGGCCCACAAGGATTAGATTAGGACATTTATTATCAATTTACTTAAAGAAGGGTTAAAATAGTTAAAATCAATGTTTAATAAGTAAATCATTTTTAATATGGGGTTATACATACGATAAATTCGACTATAAATATTAATTAGAAATATAAAAAGATTTCCAATATAATGGTATTTCATTTATAATTTTTAGACATTAAATTATTTAATTTATTTATGACACAACAATGATGCAGTAATTATATTATTAATGAAATATTGACATAATTGATGTTATAAATACCCAAATAAATGTAATTTGAGACTTTTTATGAAGTCCACTAATTTTCAAGGTTAATATGACATGTTATTATTGATTTAATTAACTTTTTTCGAACTAATCATTCTGTTATAAGTTTCAAAAAAATCAATTACTAAATAGTGTCAAAATTGACATAAAATAGTTTTTAAAAAAAATATTATATTATTAATTGTTATTTTATTCCTAAAAATCTATGGTTCGGCCAAATGACTTAGATAAGGTTATATATATTAATAATAAACAACTTGGGGTTAGTTTGGATTCTTATAGTAATTTTATTAACCTTATAGTGTAAGAACACAAAAAGACATGGTAAAAGTAAAATTATCTAACTTAAAGTTAAATATAAATGATATGGTTAAAATAGGAATCTAAACATGTCTAAATTCTATTTTATTAGAGGTTTTTTACTCACACCCACCTTAGCTTCCAAATAAATCAATTTGGAGCTATTTAAAACAGAATTTGGCTTTATAATAAAATAATATTTTTAGTTTTTCCAAAGGAGCCCCTCTCCTCCCTTATAAAAGGGAACCTCCTCCCTCTCTTCCTCACACCACTTTGAGCCTTCAAGTTTGGCCAACCCCTGCCAATTTCTTCTCTCCACTTCCCTAGAGACATCCTAGAGGTCCTGGTATTCTTCAAAGACCAATTTTAGTGCCCTAAAAGGAGGTCTCAAAGAAGCGCTTCAAAGAAGAGGTAATGCCCGTTACCGATTCTTTCATTTTTATTTATTCTTCCAATTCTTCTTATTTAGTTGTTTCATCATGAAGTAATAACATCAGTATCACTCATATACTGATATGTTATTATAAGTATGAAACAACCCTATTTCACCATCTATCCATCCTATGGAAAACAAAATCACTGCGCGTGCGTACGTAGGGAATACCGTCTCCACGCCGTGGTGTAATCTATTTTCCACAACCACCTTACTTGGATGGGTATAATGGTGTAAATAATAACTATATATTATTATTTTAAAGTGATATTTATTCTTAAATAGTATAAATACACTCCAAAACAATTCCATGATCATGAGAATGATATCATCGCTCGTGCGTATGTACGGATTACCATCTCCACGACGCGATGAGATTCATTCTCCACGTCAACCATTCAGGAATGATTATAAAGTATATATCATAAGTAATCATGAAATATATGAAATAATAATGATACTGTATTTATGTGTATATATATATATATATTTCATCTACTTAATTCCATTCAACTCAATAAGGAAACGAAAACAGCGTTCATGCGTACGTACGACCTACCGTCTCCATGAACGGTGTATTTTTTCCCATTTACTGATCTATTATATATTTGTATATTCTGAATATATATTTTATATAAATCATGTTTTACATTCTGGATTTAATTAATCATGATCCAACTAATCATATGAATAATTACAAGTTAAAACACGACCGACAAATGAGACGATTTTACCCAAAACGCTCTTTAACATGGAATTTACAAAATAACGGGTAATATAAAGTCATAAGTGAACCATTTATGATATCATAACAATGATTATGATTCTGGAATAAGTCAATGACATTATTTAAATCATTATACAGGAGCTTCGGGTACTTATGAAGCAAATCGGACCTAAGGTAAGGGAAATATCACAATCTCATTTTTGTCTGAGATTGTTTATACTTTGGTATTTACTGGGGTGTATTTTATCATCCACATCCATGTTTCCTCAATATGTAATATTGTTTCCATCCACCTATAATTGTTTAAATCTAATTTTACCCTTCGCTGAGTTTTTAGTAAAAGATATGAAAGGAATCTTTTGTCATTTTTCGTACGAGGTACTTTTTGACTTTTCCGACAAAATTATGAGAAGAATGTTTTTTTTAACTTATACGGCATGAATGTATTTTTAAAACATTATTTCCAAGAAGCTTCCTTTACAAGTTTTCATGTTTATTTTTAATCAACTTCTTTTAGTTTAAAATTGTATGACACGTTAAGAAAGGAAAATGTTTTTGAAGTAGAAATGGTATTTTCCTCAAGAATGGAGTTCAAGTGTTTTATCAAAATTATTTTCCATATAAGATAATAAAGGGTTATGTTTCTATCCATATTATTACAATGATTTGATTATGTTGTGATGGAATTATTTTTATGAATTTCTTTATCTTATATGAGTTGTTTTATGATGTCACAATGTTTAAGATTCCCATTTTTATTACATGGGTTATGCTATGATGTATGATTTAAGATTTTGTGGCACACATAAGAATGGTATCATTATGGGATGGGTGGGACCTATATCTCCCTCCAATGCATTGGGTAAAGATTTTATATCTCATGAGATAGACATTGCTAGAACGGCAGGTTAAACGGGTTCAATGAAGCAGGACTGAAATGAGGAATGAACTCGGTTCAGAATTGGACTTTGTCCACTAAGATAGTCTTGGAAATGAGTATTGACTAATAAGAAATGATTCTATATGATTATGTGTGTACGCCACAAAGTTTCATGTTTTAAGTTATGATTATTGGGATTAAATTTCACTACTATGATTTATCCCTTGTTATGAAATTATGATTTATTTTGCAGGTTAATATTCCCAAAAGTTATGTTCTTTTCCCCAGGATATAAAGAAAGGTTTTAGGTAAAAAAGGAAGATCTTTATGGGAGATGTTGAAGATCTTTCACCATGATTAGAAGATTATATTCCGAGTTTCCAAAGACACTAAAGTATTACGGTCCTTGTGTGTGTGTGTTTTTGTTCTGTACTATGTATTACGAAAAATTAATGTAATTTCCATGTACGTTAAGCTTTGGGTCTCTACAATATATCCCTATTTGGATACGAGCAGTTAGAGGCATCTCTGGAAAAGATGTAACTAGGGTTAAAACCCGAAAACACCGCTTTGAGCTAGACTCGAACGGGAATTGGTGCACGACAACAGGCCTTGCTGCACTCTTGGTTACGACACTCCCGGGGGATATACTTAGGATAATTCTCATTTTTTTTACAAACCATTATGAAGGGTTTATGAGTATATACTTCCTCAAAGAAATTTTTTTATGATTATGGATTATATCCATTAACTGTTCAATTTACATTAAGTATTTTACAAGTTTGAAATTATTCATTGCAATTCATAAACTAACCTAGTTTATGCCATTGTGTAGAAATGGCGCCCAATAGAAGGACTGTGAACTCCATCAATACGTATGATCCAAAGAGTAAGAAGGATCATATATTTCATGGTATTAATCCAATATTTAGAAGGTAAATAGTCTCCCATGTGTTCTCAACATATGAATAAATAGTATCATGTGTTAATAAGATAAGTAAATAATTCTCTGAGTCTTACTGATTTGAAGGGGAGAAAGAGAAGAAAAGGATGGAATAGAGAATAATGGATAAAGGGATGAGGGAAAGGAAGAATTTTCCAATATTTGATAACTGTAGGAAGAAACACCTTGGAACTTTCCTGAAGGGGATGGGAGTTTGTTTCAAGTGTTGAGAAAAAGGACACCGAGTGCGTGACTTCAAGGGTATGAAAAAAGTTTCAAATGTATAATGCTTCATTTGCAAGGAGTGGGGACACTACACAAAACAATGTACAAATCATTAGAGTATGCCCCAAATGATGTTATTGGATAATAATCAAGTTATGATACTACCACAGATGAGGAGGAATGATTAGATTTCTTATGTTGTTATTAAATAATTTTTTCATTTGAGTGTTGTATCAATGATGTACTGGTTATAATAATTATGGAGTATATAAAGATTGTACTCTAGTACAATTTCATCAAGGACTTGAGATTGTGTGGAACCAAGAAAAGTTACTCCACAGTAGGTTAAATTTTTGGAAAATATATGGTTGAGAGAAAGATAAACCATAATATGGTTCTGATACCATGATAGTGATTTTGGAATAATACATGATTGATTTGGATAAATTATATTGGATATTCTTAACTTCCTTGAAAATGATTAATGATTTGTATACATTTTTTGATAGAAGGAGAATATCTAGTATTTCATAAGGAATAAGGGATAATGAATGTAATCCATAAGGATTTATGGTGATTCAGGATGATGTAGTGTATTAAAAGAATACATGATGAAGGTTTTCACATGTTGTTATGCGAAAAAAGGATCTTCATTATGTTTAACTTCCTTATAAAATTTGGACTGTGAGTTGGACAGAAGTATTTTGGATAACTATAAAGGTTGGAATGGATTAAGTTGAACCTTGGAGAGTATTGTTTAAGGTTAAAACATTTATGAATATTATTTTTGGAATACTATAATACTATAGTTTTAGGAAAAGGAAAACCTGTAGGTCGGGGGATAACCCGTCGCGTCGGACAAAGCTGTAGGAATCGAACCCACAACCATAGTGCGACAGGCCTTTATTACCTACCACTAGCCTACAGGAAGTCCCTGGTTATTGTAAAATAGTTTTTTTAATCTAAATGGTATGTGGTAATATTTGGAACCTCATATAATTAGGATAAATAGAATATTTTTGAGTTCTGTTACCATTTGAAGTGAAAGATGGGTTCATGTTAAATATTTATTAAAGAATGAAAGCCTACATGAAAAGTAAGTATATTTCCTTACGTTCTTAGAAAATTTCTTAAATAAATTCCTCAACTTTATGAAAGGTAACTTAAAACAAAAACTTTGTCGATTAACTTTTCCAACTGGGGATTTAATGAACGTTTAACTAATCACAAGTTTGTGATTTTCTTGTGGTCAAATTTCTCATAATCCAGTTTTCTACAACTATCCATCAGACCTTGATGGTTTGTTTCTCCTGCATATCCATATTTTCATATAATCCTAGTATGGGCAATCTTGGGTGACCTTTGTACTTCTCTTTCTTTCTTTTAATGTTATATTCTTATTAACCCTATTTCCAATGTGGGGTTTCCACAAAGGTATTTTATATTTTCAACCTTTTATTTTCGAAGAACATTTTCAAATTATGAGGATGAAATTTATTGAAATAGGGGAGAATGTAACACCCCAAGATTTCACAATACACTTCTCTTTCAATAATGCAATAGCTTTCGTTGTACGCAAGTTCGAGATTCTAACACACTACGACCTATCAAAGTAGTAGTTATGAATAGTAATACCCACTTTATGAAATTATATAAATTTTATATTTCAAAATGGACTTCATTTTTGTATTCGGAATATCGAAATTATCCTAAGTTGAATTTTTTTAAATTTTTTGAGAACTTCCAATTTTCTATGAATAGTGAAAAATACTTAAAAACAACTTTTTTAATCAAAATAATTTATAGTGATAAATTATACTATTGAGTGGTTTTAAATTATAATTAGAATATATTTTTACCATTTTATCCAATGGTGTTCATTATAATTAATTTCACTTTGAAATTGGACATAAACGATTGTCAATCTTTTGATATATATTAATTCTTAAAAAAACGCTATTTGTTGTGACAGCAGGAATTAATTATAAAATTAATTAATGAAACTTATATGTTTGTAATTTCATAAAATAGACATCATTTTTGAATTCGGAATATCAATTATATCTTAGGGTAAAATTTGGCATTGTTCTGAAAAACATCAATTTTTGATGATTAGTGAAACCAGTAAGTGGTAGTTAAAAAACTGATTTTTCGTTTAAATGAAACATTACCACTTATGTGATTTGATTTTAAAAAATCCAACATACATGGTTGTCATTAGGAATTAAAATGTGGTCCAATGGGATTAAAATCATTTTTTGGGGAATAGTAACTCTTAAGTTTAATTAATCACGATTATAGGTAATTAGTGATATTTAAGGTAAAAATGATATTATAAAAATATGGAAATACCTTTACACTTGTCCTACCCCAATTGTATGAGTCATGGACAACCCAGACAATCCATGGGTCAACATGGGGACCCCATGGAGCCACTTTGGTAGGAAAATGACATTAAAAACGTTTTATTTAATGTTAAAATAAAAATGTCACAAACATGAGTTGTTTTACTAAAAAAATATTATATGGAGTTATACAAGTCATATTTTTGACTATAAATATTCACTAGAAATATAAAAATGTTTTCCACATCATGATATTTTTTTTATAATTTTTAGACATTAAATAAATTAAATTATTTATGAGACCATGATGATGTAGTGATTACCTCATTAATTAACGATTTAAATAAAATGAAAAGATAATGTAAATTATAAGACTTAAACTTGTCAAAAACCAATTTTATGAGTATATTTCGAACCCTTATCACCTTAGCCTCGAAATATATATGTTAGGGACCTTTAAAATCCGAAACTCATTATATAATTAAGTAACCTTTCATGACTTTCCAAGAGTGCCTCTCCTCTCCTATTATAAAAGGCCCCCAACACTACCACCTTATTCACACCTTCAAAGCCTTTTTGCTCAGCCAACCTCAGACCAAATACTCTCAAAACTTCCCTCTATTACTCCTAGAAGCCTCACTTTGGGCATAATTCTTCCCAAGGAAGCCTTTGTCTCAAATCAAAAAAGAGTTACCCGTTTTAAAGGTAGTGTTTTCTCTTGTGTTCTTATGTTTTATTTTGCTTCTCCAACCCCATAAACTCTTTTTATTCATTTCTTTTGTAAAAAAACAGTTTACTAAATATACTAGGATTTTTTTATAAAAATTATTTGAGCTAAACTTACACACACCTACATATAATGGTTAAAGAACATACTGTTTTTGTGGATGGAGAATTTCTGCCTCACGAAACGATGATTGTTCAACACTCATATAACACCTCTCATGGTGTCCATTATGATGACACTATTTTTAAATATGATATATATTATGTTTTTGTTTTCCTTATGAGTTTTTATTTTTTATTTATGGCATACCTTTATGATTTCCATTATGGGTAAACGCGATATTTTCATTTTAGGAAGTACAGACTACTGTCCCCTCAAAGTGATTTGAATCTTTAATGCCATATGTGGGATGTATAAAGGATGGATTAAATAGTATTATACATTATATTATACTAGAATTATATTACACCTTTACATAATTATAATTTCATTCCATTAAATATGAAATATAAATGAATGTAGCGTTCATGCGTACGTACGACTTACCGTCTCCATGAATGGTGCATTTCATTTCTTAACTCTAAATGTTATGTAATATTATAAATGCATGTATATACTGGATATATATGATATATATGATATATACATCATGAATATAATTCTGGATATAATGGATATTTCACCACATGAACAACTTGTAATTATAAGATGTTTATTTTTGACTCAAGTACCAATGATCGAAAAAATGGCCGTTATTAACTTAAATAATTACATAATGTTAATAACATGGTAATAAGTGATATAAAAGAAATAATGAACATGGAAAAGGTTCTGAATAAAATAGAAATTAACTCTAGTTTATTATTCAGGAGGTTAAAGAACGATCGAGTCAAGTCGGACACGAGGTAAGGGAACTTCTTAACCCAATTTCCGTTCTTTGGGTTAATCTCCTACTTTCAAATTATGCCATGATATTATTATGTCCTATATTATATATTTACTTTCATTATGTGTACTTATAGTGAATACACATAATAGATCTATTTTATTTAAAAAATGATCTTTGTAAGGGACTTCGTCTTAATCTCCATTCATTGAGGCATATTTTGTTTTATACACAAATTTCTTTTATACGTTGTATAAACCCCTTTGACATTTACATTTATTCAAATGAAATATTTTTATATGAATCATTTTTAGTAAACGACAAAATGAATGTTTTGTCTTACGTATGCGGCGACAACGAATTCTCCACCGCCATGACCATTATTTGAGTTTCGGATTCCTCTACAAGCCATAACCTTTTTAAAATGAAAAATAAATACCAAGATTTAATTTTCTTTTATTTTGGTATTGAAAATGGTTTTGAAAGAGTTTTTATTATATCAATGTGTTGTTTTGATATCTTGTGATTGAAATGTGAAAATGTTATATTTTCTTTATGCATGTTTTATGTGATATGATTATGTTATGGTTTATGATATATTTAAACTTGTTCATATGAGGAATGCATTGGACTTAATAAGTGACGGGTGGAGCCCGCTATATCTCGTCGATGCATCGGCAGGTCTCATGAGACAAACTATTGTCTTGGCACGAGGCCTTGACAAAATCTTATTTGTAGTCTTGGCACGAGGCCTTGGCTACATGGTTATGATAGTCTGGAATTATGCATTCTATCATTATGAAAGTGGATGTTGATATTGCATGTGATTATTCGACCAGTAGAATATCCATGTGAATAAGTAAATGGAATTATTTCATTTTACCTTTTCCATATTATTTTTAAGTTCATGTTTAAAAGGCTTCTACTTAGTTATAAATTTCCTTAAATGTTTATATTTATTTATGAAATCTTCCGCTATATTTTTATCCTTACTGAGCATCTGAGCCCACCCCTTTCAATGTTTTAATTTTTCCAGGATGTGAAGAAGTATATTATGAATGACCTACAGGGATAGAATGAGGGGATATGAAGACAAGATGTTGTTGTAGTTTTTTTTACTTTATGATGTAATGTAAGGCTTATGAATGTATCTAGTGTTTCTAAGGATACTAAACTAATTGGTCTTTCGAGACTTGATCTTTTGTGATCTTGCCAATGTTACGTAATAATGCACCAACTCTGGGTAGCTGGGGTCAGGGCTTTACAGTTTTAATCACCAGATCATGTGACATGGCTTAATTTTTGGGATGAATCACATGTCAGTGATTATAGGGAGCCACCACAGGATTGAGGAAGAATAACTAATAAATTAAAGTGATTATTAAAATAAATAATATAATGGAAAAAATAGAGGAGGAATGTAAGGAGGAGGCACATTGTACGCAACATTCTGGTGAGAATGGAGGGGCATAGACCCACTTGATAATATATTAAAATATATTATATTTATAATAATTATATTATTGCTATTATTAACATTAATACTCCTTTTTTAAATTTATAATCCCCGTAAGATGTCATAATGAGGACCATATACGGTATCAAGACCCTAAATTTGAGACGGATGACTCAACACCAATGTTGGGTACTTTTTTGGGGGATCGTCTCTCATGCCCATAAGGTACCCAATAATAATAATAATAATAATAATTTCATTATTATTATTAATGTTATAAAATATAGTATCTAATGTATCTCCTTCATATTGTTTTAGATTGATGAAACATCAATGTCATCATGACCCGGACATCAAGATAAAGGTCTCAAGAGTAGTGTTGAGTATTTTATTTCAACACCACGATTGGGCCAGTACATCTATGTACTTCTGTGTTATGATATAATACATTTGTTTCACTAGGTTTTCATTTTAGTGAAGTAAATAATATATCCTGAGTTTTTCAGTGAGGATTGAAATGATATAATCTTCTTCTCTGTTAAAGGTTTCTTGTAGCGGAATATTAGTGGAATTATCTTTTACCTCATCAGACTGATGATGAGCCTCATGTTTTTGTTAGGATTTTGGTCAGACACGTCGTGTACTATGGGAGTACACAAGAACGCCATGGGTTACATGGGAAAGACCCAATTAATTGTAAAGGCTAGGTAAATGTCCTGGTACATGGACAAGTACCTAGGCATGACATGAAATACATGGTCATCACTAGCTCTACATGAGCATGCCTCTGGTGGCTAAAACACGCCATGGAGTATAACACAGCTTCTAAGCCACATCTGGAGGATAACATAGGGAGATGATGTAGTGGGGATGAAGAAGGTAATCGCGATGTCGATAGCCTTCATGGATGATGATGGAGAAGAATACCCCTAGTATATAACTGTCACTTAGCCCCTCCATTAACAAGTTAGGAAGGCACCACTTTGGGATGTTTACTGTGAGGCCTGACAAGCTCAAACATCCTCAAGACAGTCTCCTGATGTATTTTCAATTGGTGGGGAGCACATCATCCTTTTCATAGGATGCCCCATTGTACTAGTGATGTTACAGGAGGAAGTTTTTGAGGTAGTTCCATACATCCCCTTTGGTGGTACTTCCTAGTGTGGTGAACAAGTACCAGGACCTCAGACGTCAGTACTGCTGGCCAGGGATGAATAAAGAGGTGGCAGAGTTCGTTTCACGATTCTTCACATGTCAATAAGTAAAGGCTATGCATTAGGTCACATAAAACTTGACATATCCGCTTGAGGTACCAGAGTGGAAATGGGGAGGTATCACCATGGACTTTGTGATGGGGTTACCATGCACGGAAAGGGGCCACGACTATATCTGAGTGACTGTTGACCGACTCACCAAGTCAGGTCACTTCATATACAATAAAGAGTAGAGATCTTTAGAGGGAATGGGATGCCTCTACATCTCGAAGATAGTGCGGATTCTTGGGGTGCCTTCGATGATCATCTCCGACTGTGACACACTCTTTACATCTCAGTTGTGGAAGGGGTTGTATGAGGCCTTTGAGACTCGGTTACACTTGGGCATAGATTTTCACCCATACACAGATGGTCAGACAAAGCGGACCATACCAACCATGGAATACGTGATTCGTGCTTGTGTCCTAGATTTTTTTCTCATTCGGTAGGACCACCTGCCACTGATGGAGTTTTTATACAACAATAGATATCACTCTACTATTGGAATGGTACAGTTTGAGGACCTGTACAGGTGGCCATGTAGATCACTTCTATGTTGGATAGACCTAGGTCAGTCAGCACTCATGAGTCCATAGTTGGTATGGTCTACGAGTGAGAAGGTTCAGATCATCCAAGAGAAGATAAGCACTGCAAAGATTAGAAATAAATCTTTTTATGATAAGTGGCAGAGAACCTTGGATTTTGAGGAGGGAGACCATGTTTTCCTTTAGGTCTCACCCTGAAGAGTATTGCGGATATTTTTCTTGGGTGGAATTTTATCTATGTGGTTCATTGATCCTTTTAAAATTCTCAGTAGAGTTGGTGAGGTGGTGTACTGGTTAGTTATCCCCCCATGGATGCACTGGGTTCATGGTGTTTTTCACATGTTTCAGTTGAGTAGGTACGTGCATGATCCATCGCACGTCATCGACTAAGTCGAGATGTACATTGATGTTGGGGAAACATTTACAGAGTTCCCAGTGGAGATAGAGGATCAACCAGAGTCGTTACTTCATAGATTGTCAATTACTCTGGTGTGAAATATGTGGCATCATGGGAAACTCAAAGAGAGCACATGGGAGTGGGAGGCTTAGATTCATGCTCAGTACAACCATTTGTTTGATTATCCATTTTTTGTCTTTTTGGGATGTAAATCCTTTTGTTGGTGAAAATTTAATGTCCCATAATTTTTGTGTATTTTTTTTAATTATATGGAATTATTTTAAGATTGCACACTTGGATGACACGTGATTTTGAGGCCCGGTGAGCCCAAAATTGAATTTTGAACTTATTTTAATGTACGTTCAGCAAATGTGTTATTAGGTTTTTCTAACAATAGAACTGGTTCTCGAATCAAAAATATGAGGGAACCATTTAAATTATAATGTTGGGATTCACCTTTAAAGGACTTATCTTCGACCGGAAAGGGTTGGATAGAAAAGTTAACTTTCAGACATTTCGGAAAAAATAGCTTAAGAAGTTATTTTATTTTATTTTTTAACCGTTGAGCAGTGGATGGTGGCACTGTGGTGCGGAAACGAGGTGAAAACAAGGAAAATTAAATGGGGTTCCTTAATGTCTCTTTTTTCAAGAGTAACCACTATGATATTTCATAAATGAAACTGTGTAACGACACAATGTCGGAGAGTAAGAGAAATGTTGCGACATGTTTATTATTAAATGAACGCATTAGAGAGTTACGAAGAAAATGTTAGGGATTCTCTGAACAACCTCTAGAAAGTTTCTTCTCTAATAAAGAATGATGATTGCTAGAAAAATATCATCGACTTCAACATAACTTGAAGAATGAAGTGGGAATCAATGAACGACGTTGACCTCTTGAACCCTCAATGGACGAACGCTACGACAACAAATGTCAAACAAGGTATGAGGTTTATTTTGATTTATGTTTTTCTCTGTTCATGTTCTACACAATGCACTCAGATCAACCCATGAATCGGTTGATCCTCGGATCATCTGTTCTTGTGGGAAGATAATATTTCTATGGTATTTTAATCGAGATTAATTTTCTTGTTGAGAGAATTGTAATCCCAAGAATCCCCTACTTTAAACCTCTAACGCAGAGGGAATGGGCCTACACAAACAAGGACTGACCACCCTCCTCCTTGTGTATTCATGGAGGATGAGTTTTTTTAAATGGAGGCAAGGAGAGATTAGGGTCATCGTAGGGAAGGTGGCATCCCTACATCCCCATAGGCACAGACGATTTGAGAAACGGACCACCAGAACAACTCTTGTGCCTCGCAGAAGGAACTATCGTCATTCCAGAGGTTGCTGCAGGTGGAGGGAGATGGTATTCACATTTTCGTGCCATTGTGGAATAAATTTTTGGTTGGACGGTTATGGTGGCATGGAGACGCAACTCCAACCCGTGTTGCATGGAGGACAGACCATATCTAGGCTGCTTGGGCGGGTTGGCAACACGTGCTCGAAGACCATGTGTGGAGAATCTCATCTGGCTGGATTGGTTGGATGTGTCACTACCAGGTTGTGGTTTCATGACCGCAATTGAGATATATCCCCACGGTGAACTACAAGACGAGCTGGGGAGCCGAACTTGGTATCCAGTTATATCTTGGTAAGGCAGAAGGACTATCCACCTCTGGCGGACCAGGCGGACGCACTGCCCAATGGGCTCATGACCCAATCGGCCACACCCAAGATGGGATGGGTCTATGTCAAGTCAATAGACCCCGGTCTGGTTGGTCCGACCATGTCAGACCGGACCGAGACCCAACTAGACCCTTTATAAAAATGTAAATAACTTGCAGACCGAGCGTATGATTGATGTGTCGTCTATGACATGAGGAACCTTACGATGAGGCGGTCCTTCTAAGATAATCTAAGTGATTTTTGGAAGTGTTTGTAATATAGTCATGTTATATTGGACACGAAACCAAACAGGCCCTTTTTACAAAGATGCCCATATCATACAGACCGGGCATCTGTTCGACACACCATCTATTGTGACAGAACCCTTACGATGGGACAGTCTTATAAGATATTATATGGGGGACTTTGTTGTTTTTGAGGTATTACTGATGGATTTAGTAGAAGATTCTATCAGAATTAAGTGTGCTAAGTGCAGGAATGCAGTGGAATGTTGTGATGTGAAGAATAAAAAGTGACCCTTCATGGATCAGCATAAAAGAAACCCTTCATCAATCAACATAAAAGAGAACCATCATGAATTAACAAAAGAGTGGCCCTTCATGAATCAGGATCACAAATATCATTAGTGGGTCAGTATAAGAGAGAACCTATCATGGATCCGCATGAATCGACCCATAGTGTACCAGCCATAGAGAGACCCATTATAGATCAGCAGCAGAGCAAACCCAAAAATTTTTGTTTATATATTATTCATATAAAAAATAAATTATATCTATAATATATTTGATATCCTAAAATAATGTGCATGATATAAAATGTTATAATAATTATATTTTCAAGAAAAATCCACTAAAATATTTATTTAGTTATACCAATTGAATTATTATTGATTTCATAGTATTAATGATGGAATTAATTTTAATTTTTAAATATCTTTCATAATTTAGTTACACTAAAATATTTTAATTTTTTATATATATTTCATAATTTAGTATTATGAAAGATATTTAAAAATTAAAACTAATCCATCATTAATACTATGAAATCAATAATAATTCAATTGGTATAACTAAATAAATATTTTAGTGGATTTTTCTTGAAAATATAATTATTATAAAATTTTATATCATGCACATTATTTTAGGATATCAAATATATTATAGATATAATTTATTTTTTATATGAATAATATATAAACACAAATTTGATTTGTAATTGATTAGAAATAATAATAAGAACAGTTAAGATTTTTTAAAATTTTATTTTCCTTGTTTTCCGTATATTTTTATGTATTTATTTAAAAGATAAAGTATAAAGTTTTATTATTCAAATTTTATAAAATAAACTACTTTTTTATATTCGGCATGAAAATATCATCTTAAGATTATTTTTTTTATTTTTACGAAATAATTGATTTTTATGTGAGTAGTGAAAAAAATAAATTTATACCAAAACTGGGAAAAATATGATTTTTTAAGAATGAGATATAAGTTTATAAAATATTTTGATTTTTAAATTAATTATATAATATATACAACTATAAAATTTTAAAATAATTTTCATAATTTTGAAATATAATGATTAATATTTTAAGGGCTTAAGTAATATTCTCCAATAAAATAATTTTTTCGCATTTTCCTTTAATTAATTTTAATTTTGTTATAATTTTATTTTTATTGATTTTTATGCCACATTAATATTTTAATAAACAAATTTATATCATTAAAATCAATGAAATTGTTAATTTTACACAACAAATAAATTGAAATATTAAAATACTCTTTTCCTCGAAATTGTTTTTTACACATTACATGTGCTAATATATAAAATTTATTATCATTATATATATATTTTTTAACTGATTAAATGGATTTTATATTTTAAATCATTAGTTATAAATTATGTAAAAATTTACATTTTATTTTTGGACATAAAACTGATTTAGGTAAAAACAATTACCATGGTAATCCCAAAATGATAAAAGTAATAAATCAAGTGGTCAACAGTTTGAAACATGTTAAAAACATGTTTCTCATTGAGTTTATGAGTAATTTTGAAGTTTTATTAATCCCAAATCAATTAATTTTCATTTTTGGTGCTACCTGACATGTAAAACATGAGACCTCTTTATATTATGTCAAAATATTTACAAAAATATCATTCTCAACACCAATAAAATTGGACACTCACAATCCATTCAATAACACCCAAATAATTTGTTTACCTATTGAAATGATTCCCTTATTCATTTAACTATATGCTAATTCATTCTAATAATATTATAGTCATATGATAGTATCCTATGAACTCCCTTTCTATTGAGTCTTTTAAGGAAAATCTCATGTCTTCAACAAGAGAAATAATCTTCCATAACTTGTTTTATGCTATAAATTACCGTTAAAATTTTATTTTTGTCATTAATATATAATTAAATAAATAATTTCTTTATACTTTATGATATTATACTAAGTGAATAACTATGAACCATCTTTCCCCTTTTCCCTCAAGGAAAACCGAAACAATATTTGTGTGTGTGTGCAGACTACAACTTCCACAAATCATCGTGTTTTGTATTCCTTAACTAATTTACAAGGATAGAAATAATGATGAAATTTATAAATAATTAAGATATTTAAAACTTATTTATTATTATTAAATGATAAAACATATTATATATTTCTCTCATTCTATGGAAAACAAAATCATCAACCACGTGTATGAATGGACTACTGCCTTCATAGAATGATTAATTTCTATTTTTCTTATCATTAAGGAATTACATAAATGGTCATAAGAAATGTATTATTTGATAAATATGAAGTTTATTAAATTATTAATTTTATATAAATATATATTGGAAAAATTATTTAAAATATGATTAATAAATAACCATTGTAAATTCAATAATCCAAAAGTGCATTCTATGAGAAAAAAATTATTTATTCATACTATTAAAAAACATTATATAGGTTTAATTTTTCTTATACTTCATTATAATTCTTATTTAACATAGTAATAAACATTATATAAGTCCATTGTTCTTCTAGTATAGTGATATTACTACTAAATTACTTCTCAATCATCTATTAATTATGGTATGTTCTTGTTTTGGTCGGTTACCACATACTTAAAACATACAATAACTTTATATATTGGAGGAAAATGGGAATAAATTTTCAAGTAATATAAGATAAAATTAATAAAATAATGATTGTATTTTAGTTATATGATGGTAACAATAATATTATACTCATTAGTTAAGTTACCAACGTCCATTCATGATAAATAAAAAAACATTATCATCATTGGTTTCATCATTAAGGATCCTAAAAAAACTCCCACAGAATGAATTTATAACATTATAAGTAATCATAAAACATTAATTAAAGTACCTTGTGTGATCTAGTAATGATGACCTTTGGAATAATAATGAAGAACAATGATGTTATTACAGAACTAGTTCAAAATGATCAGGATTACTCATAAGCGATGTTCAAAATTGATATAAATATAGAGAATAATTATAAATTATGTCTACAAAATTTCATATATATGAAACAGTTTCTAAAATGGTTGACTAAGATAGTTAATTTTCGTAAAAATGAGGTTAGAGTGCATTTCAACTCACCTCTAATTAAAGTTGGGGTTTTTCAAACTCAATTTTCATCCATTAGGTTAAATAATTTCACATTTAACTCTGTTGTTATAATTTTTATTTAGTATACCTAATGAATTTTTTATAATTAATTTACCATTATTTTATAGGGTTATAAAATTCTACCTTAAAACCGCATTATTAAATGGTTCTTAACTTGTATATTATGATACTTGAAAGTGGTTTCATGGTCTCAATTCCTATTTCTTGAGATATTATTCTAATTATAAAACAATTTAATTTTATATGGTGTATATATTATTATATTTTATATTTTGTCATGAATTATCTTTCATGTTCTTTGAATATTAGTTTTATGATCTTTTGGCTTTATGGGTTTTGATTTTTTTATAATAATCATTTTCGATGAAGTTATTTGCCTATAATTTAATTTCATGAGACAGGTTTGATATTTTGCACCATTTTATATTTATATATTTTATTTAATTACCCACTTAATTAATTTATAATGATTACCCTTAATCTCTTGATATTTTAATGTCCATTTAATGGTCACTATCTCTCATTTTCTTTTGATTCATACTTTAACATTACCGTAAGCGTTTTTTCATCTAAATTTTTCTTCATGGAGATATTATTCATATTCACCAGTGGTTTCCATTTTTTGGTGTATATATTGAACATGGATTGATTTTTTTATTCCCTCATAATATATTCTTCAAGGTATTAAACTTATTGAAATCTATCCCCACCTTCTTCCTTAAAAATCATCCTTTGTTATAAAAATTGGTTTTCTTTCAATGTCATTACTCTGTGATTGGGAATCTAAAATTTTTATTTAAAAGATGAATTTTATTGGTCAATTTGTGACCCTCATAAAATTAATGACAACATAGAATATTAAAATACATATTCTCTCACAGTACCATTCCATAAAGATTAAAGAAAATTGGAATCATTCACTCTATTGTTCATTATATTGTTTATAGAGAATTAACATCAATAGTCATAAATCGATGGATTGGGGAAATTATATAATTAAATATATATATATAAAT
Organism: Viscum album; assembly: GCA_963277665.1. NCBI lineage: Eukaryota > Viridiplantae > Streptophyta > Magnoliopsida > Santalales > Viscaceae > Viscum > Viscum album. Next base: position 1,409,912,164 of record OY728135.1, read on the forward strand.
ACACCACATGGTTTTATTTTGAGGGATTATTACATATAAAGTTATTCCATTTTTTTATTTGAGAAATATTTACAATTTTTATACTTTTTATTTCTGTTCAGATATTTATTGATTACAAACGCATGTTGGTTATGTATTTTATAATTATTACATTACTTAATATGATGAGTACGTCGAAATAAAATAGTTATAGGTGGGTGTAGGTATATATAACCCCTAGATTAATTGATATGTCTCGTGTTACCAAATATCTTAGGTATTTTTTTGGTATGCATCACAGAAATAAAATATTTCCTAGACGTAGGGCCTTGAGAGTAAGATCATGATGTCTTGGATTTAGAGATGGAATTAACTATCTAGAATTATGCATTTAAACTATAAGGAACTAGTTATAGTTATCCATGTGTCATTTAATTTCAACTTTTCCATTGATACATTATGAATTCAGTTTCATTCTGTTGAAGAATTTTTTTTGGTTATCTATTTATAACATATTATTGATGCTCATATTTTGATCTTTGATTGGAATACTTTATTTTTACCCTTATTATACCTTTTATCTTACCCTTATTATGTTTAAATTCCAGATTTTAATGATGAAATGTTTAACATAATAAAATTTTTGGAAGATTTTATGGTGATGTTAAATACTTATTATGAATTAATTAGTTTATAAATTTGGAAAAATGACTATAAGTTTAGAGGGTTATAGAATTTATTATTTTATAGTTTTTTCATTTATATAAATCTATAAATATAAATAAATAATTTTCTTGTATGTAATAATTTTTTTATTTCATCTAATTATGTGATAGTTATGTATGAAAATATATAAGTGGTATCAAATTCAATAAGTAACGTTTTTGTTATTCACACCGAATCTAGGTGAATGGGTCTGGGGATATCTACATGTATTTTATTAATACATTGTAATATTTTTCACATGAATAGTAATGTTTTAAATAAATATTATAACTAAGAGAAATATGTTATATAATAAATCATATCAACATCACTGCACTTAAATATTTCATTTTCAGATATTTTTATTAAACTCATACCCATATATGTATATAGCTTGGTCGAGTAGCCCATTTTCTTTAGCCTTATAATTACTCTAATAAATATTTGAAATTTATTTGCCATATTATTCATTTAAATAACATTAGATATAATTAACACTATATGTCACACATCACCTCATCCATTTCCCATTGTCCTTTAGGATTCTCTTGGGCTATTCAATTCACATGGTCAATACATTTGGGATCTATTTAAATTATAATGGATTTTTTTCATGGATAGTTTGTCTCATCATATTTTATGTAAAGATATGGTAGTAATGATATGTTATTGGTGATTTTTAATCTATTCAGAGATAATGGAGAGACTATTAAAGAAAAATAATTGAGTGTATTGATTCTTTCTATTGTCATGATTTATCTTTTGGAGCATCTGGTTCCTAAAGGTGATTGTAGATCAAGGATAGTGAATCTATGGAGGATGATGAGGCATTATCCATTAAGTAAACTATATATGGGTATAAAACGTTCATTTAAACACAACCTAAGAATATGACACCTCTCTTGGGTATGTCTTGAGATGATTGTGCCACCTCAAGCTTGTCTCCAATATGCTATGGATAGAGAATAAAACCAAGAAAAAGATATAAATAGAATTACTCAGTCAATAAGAACCTATAACAGATATGTAATACCATGTGTGGATAATAACAAACAACTATGGTCAATATAATCAAAAACATAAACTATAAAACAATTGATTAATTGACTAAAACTATATAAAAAGGAACCCCATGGGAAACCTTGAAATATGATCAATACACACGATAAAACTAAAATGTAAAATAAAAATATGTGATGGACCTTTATATAATCACTATAACAAATCATGTGAAGAGATCACTAATAGTATCCACTATTATCAAATTCCACCATATTCTACCATGCATCATCTCTATATCAATTACTCTAGCTCCCAGTCCAAAAATGAAATTTCTAATCTATCAGACGTCTACATAGACAGAAAACATGTTGTCCTAAGACTCATATAGGTGTGAGTATAAATATACATATTATTTTACCAAAAAATAAAAAAGATAATATCAGATGAAATGTCATCTCATCTCCCCATAACATGAATCTTACATGGAAAACAGAATACAAACTAAGATATTCTTTATAGGGAATAAACAAAATAAAAATGGGAAGCTTTTATACATAATACCTTTGAACTATGAAGAATAATATATTATAATCATCGAGGACACTAAATTTAGTGTAATACATGGTGTATCCAAATTCTAAAACCTACCAATAAATCATACCTTAGTAGTGATTAAGGATACAGGTAGAATCCTGAAAAAACCAAATTCTATCTCCTCATTCCTAGAGTGTTGAAGGAATACAAGTATATTATAGATTCTATACTATCAAAACTATATATTTCATCAGAAACCATGATCCCCCAAAATAGATGTATGAATTGGAACTTTTCCTCATAAAAGGAATATATATTGATTGAGTGAATGTCATCTCTTTTATAAGATAGTGCTATAACGTATTTGAAAGAGCCACCTTGGAGATGGGGAACCCTTCTCCTATCATGTAGGAGTACTAGATACCCATAAACTATATCACCAACTTATTATTCCATCACCCTCTCATTCTATAGTAGGGGGAAAATGTCTCAATTAACTTTATTTTTCAGTCAAGGGGGTTACTATACCTTATAAAGGACTTATGCCTCATCACATGGGCTGTGAATTGGACAAGGGGTTTAACTAATTTATAAGTAGAGGACCCATGACCCATATCAATAGATAATTACCTACTCAACTATGTATATATGAGACCCATTCCCTAGAACTAGTTTACCACCATGGGTTATGAACTTCATATTTGTGCAAACTTCCACACCCACATTTCGTCACCAACTACGTGAAGATAAATAGGCTTGTCTACATAAGCGCCTCAGAAATAAACTATGGGTAATGAATAAATATAAACTATCATGTTTTTCTAGAAAATTGTTCAAAATGGACTAATCATATACCCAATTTTGAAACTTAGGTGTGAAGATATGGAAAATGCTATATTTTTCCAGTACATAGTATTTCGTTCATGCATACATGGATTGTATTCCCTAATAGTAATTGAATGGAATTTTTTTCAATATAATCATTTAATAAATCACTATATAATATATCTTTTATGGTGCAAATATTAGGGTCCCAACAATACAATCCTTGTGTACTATGGGTATAAGTATTCGTTTTGACTACAAATACACAACATTTACTGAATATTGAATGGGGTGCGATATTACCTAGACTATTAAACATGAATCTTGGGTACAAATTTATTTATGGGAATCGATATACACGACATGTAAAATGGTCCACATCATCCATGTGGCCAAAAACATACTCAGCTAGTACATCTAGTACATGATCAAGTTAAGTGTATCGTGTTACATGATGTGCGACTTAGAATCACTTGGCACGTGATATAAAAAGAGTTTCAATAACCACATATCTGAAAGAGAAAAACTATATAGAGTGAGTTCCTAGGAAATCACATTCGGTTGTCATGAAAACACCAAAAATACAGATTAATTATTAACCCATAAATTGAGTTTATATTGATGAAAGTTCCTCATTAAATTTTTCTTTTTTCATAGTCCAACATGATATTTTAAACACTAGACTTTGTTGAATAGTTCTGACACCATTGATATCACTTTCACACTTTGATAGAGACTCACTTTTCGTTATGGATCTACCAAAAATCCGCTTTTGGAAATCAATAAAAATTGAATTTTCAGTCAGTCATAGAGACTCACATTAATCCATTAATTATTGAAATTATCCCCATTCCAAACCATCACATACCCACTTTCACATGGGAACCATGTTATTGATCATACATCATTATAACATGTAACCAAGAAAAAATCCAAGTAAAGAAAATGAGGGTTAATAATTAAAAAACTGTTGTTGATGAAAAAATTTACCACCCAAATTCAATTTTTTCATCAAGTTATATAAAATTAATGGATGAATAAATTTAGTTTCTTGGAAAATGATTGATGAAAAAAATATTTGTGGTCAATCATAAGAAATTCAGTTTCTAAACAACAATATCAATAAAGTTAACATTATTAATGTCAACAAATGTAAGCCATAAAAACATCATCATTAAACTAGGTAATTTCATTAATAAAAACTAATAATGAGATCCACATCCAATAAAACAATTAAAAGATGTTAATTTTTACTTGTGTTATTTATGAAATAATCAATTCTTCTGTAACAAATGAGTTTTTATAAATAATACATGTTTTAATATAGTGAAATATTTTTCATTTTTTCATTTTTTTATTACTAAATTTTTTTATACATTTTGAATAAAATAATTCATAAATTAGTATAAAATTTACAATTAAGATATTTGAATTAAAAATTCAATTATTCATATGACATATGAATTAGTCGATATAATGAATATAATTTTTTATTCAGTTATTTTTCTTTTAAATATCAATATTTATTGTTATCATTTAATTTTTATTTTTTGATCATTTGGAAAGTATTTTTGTAAGGAGTTAATTAGATCTTATAATGAACCATTTGAAAAAATATATCAAAACTGTTCTACCATATTAGAGATTTATCTATTCTTTAGTAATTCCATCTTCAAAGAAACACTAATTGGTCTCCATCATCATTTAAATAGATGACCCTAATTAAGGAACCATCACCAATAGTACCTTAAGGGAAATTAAAGATATTACTGTGAATAAATTACAATGTTGTACATTATTACATCAATTATATAACCCATTAATGTATCCCTAGATAATAATAAGTGTAACCACCCATTAAACATTCGTTTACATTACATTGTAACCACCCTTTTATTCCCCCTCCTTAAATAATCTAATATGAAATGAAAAATGTCAAAATATACAATCAACATAAACCTCTAATATGCTATATCACTTCTATTTGTTCATCCCAATGTTGCATGACCAATTCATCAAATAATAAATTTTTATTTATTGATTAATTTGATGATTTAAGTGGAAATCCAAAAATTATCATCCAGTGGGTCAACAACAGAGAACATAATTTATTACTTAACTAAGAAAAGCACCCCATATAGTACAAAATCACAATAGAAAAATTTTCATCTAATCTACTATTTAGATGATTTTAGTTTTTAATTCCTTTTGAATAAATATTTATTTACTTAATAAATATTAATTATCCTAAAAAATACTTTTTGATTGAAAAATTAGAAAAATTCAACCCAAGGGTTAAATCCTTTCCCTGATAAGAACATAAGAGTGAAATAATCTAAGGTCCTTTGTAGTGTTGAAATTACTATTTTACATTTAGCATGATAATTGAAAATAAATAATAGATAAATATAAATAATATCTCGGTCACTACCTTCTCCCCACTATTAAATATCTTCATCCTTAAAAAGAATAATTTTGGATATACTAAACTGAGAATATTTTAAAAACGATTATGTTGAAAACAACCTATCCATGCACAAACTTGATCCACCTCTCGTTGCTCAGCCTCTAACTAAACTCAAGACACCACCATTTAGGATGGGATATTATCTTTCAACAAATCTATGTGAACATTATTTATGAATATTACACCATAAAAAAGGTCCATTGACTCTAGATTGTTCCAAAAAGTAATCATAATATAATTATGTCCTCACATTATATAATTCTAATCATGAATCTACAAACAATACAACATTAACAACCAATGATCATAAAACTATATAGATTGAAACAAAACCTCATACCACTAAAATTTACATTTAAAGGGTTTATAACCAAGTAAAACCAATTACTAGTGTATTTACCTCCCATTTATTATTATGTGATCCAAATTACTATTACATGGGGACAATATAATAAAAATGAGCACCTTAATTGAACACAATATAAATATTCTACCCCGAATCTTAATGATTTGTATGGTAGAGTGGTCATTGAGAAATAATTTATCTTTTTTATTATATTATCTTCATGGATCAAGAAATAGTGTCATTAGGTTATGGTATATATAAAAAAATTTATTTCTCGATTAATTCATACCATAACCATTATTGGCACTTTCAAATTTACAACTCAATCCCAAAACAAGATTGAATTCTCTAGTGAAAACAAATTTTTTTATTGTGGTCTATCTTTATTAAATGATATGTAAAAGAACTTCTAGAAATGATACAAACATCCTAACCTTACTGAAAACACAACTCTAATCATCGATAACACATTCCACTACAATGTAAATCAAACATATTTGACTTCTTACTAGACTCTCCTCTCTCAGCTCTGGACTATAGGATAACACCTAAATAACATTGGTGAAAAAATAAAAAACCTATAGGAAAACATCATATTCCATGTATCTAGAAATGATAATAATTAGTGATGAATAAATACTCAAAAAAACCTACTTCATAACCGATCATTCTCAACAAGGGGAGACCACATCTCAAAGTATCCATCGACACATCCAATTCAAAAATGATGGAAGAATCACTATTTTCATATGGAAGTGGAAGTAGCAATCCCCATTACTAAAAGAAATACATGGTTCAGTTCCTAATGATACATATATATGAAATACCACTCAATCGTTATCCCCAATATAGGCCTCTCTCACTCAAAGGGTGTGGGATCACTATTTTCAATAAAAGTTTGGATATATATCTTTCTTCAATAAAGAATCCACCTCTTTCAAAGTAGTTATTCTATATCCAATTCAATTAACATAACATAAAATTACTTATAAAGAAGGTCATACCCTATTCTATTAATAAAGAAATCAAATTTCTCTAACCACTACAGCCTGAGTATTTATGAATGTTAACCGTGAACCTAAAAATATAAAAAGATACATATATATTGGATCCAAAAAAGTGACAAACGTGGGTCAACCCTAAAAATAACAAATGTGATATTTCACAAGAATAAATTGTAAATACTTTTAAATTATTTTAGTGAAAACAAGATATGCCCATCCTCTATTGATTTTTAGCTATTAAATCTTAATTTTTAGATCTTCATTCCACAAATGAGGGTTCTAAGTTACAACTGATGTAAAACCTCACCCAAACTACTCAATAATTTATACTTTTCAACATGAAAAATGTATAAAAAATACATTACACAGATGATAACAGTGAGTTACATAACCAAAATAAGGTTCTTTAATTCCAACGCTCACTAAAGGACTTGAGAAACAACAGGGATTTTTAAGAGTACAACCCTATCTTGAATCATCTATTTAAGAGAATTGATTGTACTATTAATCCAATTTTAACCATCTATAAGAATTTCCATAGGAATTTTATGATCCTCATAATATGCTCAGACACATTAATGTTTCCCTAAGGGGGATCTATCATTTTAGTACTTGAATTATCATAAAAATCCAAGAATGGAACTACATCCCAGTCGAAGGTATAAACACCAACATCTGTATAATAATCTCATAATGATTATTATAAAAATGAAAACCAATAACATCTCATAATTCTTCTTCTAGAACTGAAGAAAGAATTATTATTTATTAAATTGGTGTTTTAAACAGACAAAATACATGAGTCACTGACTCTAACCCACCATCTTCCACTAGCTAATTTGGGTAATTTAAGAATCTAACAATCCTCGGATATTAGAATTCCAATAAAATAAATTTTCTTTTGCAATTATCATCCAATAGTGGTAACTAACACTTACTCTAAAGAAAAGTTTACACTAAGTATAATGGTTCTCATGTGGAAGGAAAATCTCTTATTTGATTCTCTACATTAATGATTTTTAATTAACTGATCAATGGATAAAGGCTCAATCACTGACACCAGATCATTAGCACCCTTCCTTTAAACACAAGAATGAAATTTTTGGGATTTATCTTACAATAAATAGGGTATTAACACATAAATAGAAGAATATTTATCTGATTAGATATAAAAGGGGAATTAAGGATCATGATTGACCGCTACATAATAAAACTACCACCCTAACTATACCTCATAACAGATCCCTAATGGTTTCAATTTGATTACTAGTTTATCATATTTATTATTAAATTATAAATCATTTTTTCTACCAAAACTAGGTTCCCTATCTTGAAAAACAAATAAAAAACACCTTTGAAATCATTACATTAAATTCCTAAACCAATCTTCACAATAGTGTTAACTAAAGTACATCTATAACACTTACAGAGTTTTGATACCATTATATTATGACCAGAACATTGAGAAAACATCCTGAGCTGACTATGAGAATATTGTTCTACCAGAATCCTATATTCAATAGACTATGGCTAAACAATATCACAAATATATCATTGATATTTTTAGGAACCCTTAGTTTATAAAACTTTCAAAACGAATACACAATAAAATTTATTGTTAATGGACAATAATTTTCATCAACATAAATAAATAGGTGAATCATTTAATAATGAATGAATAGAACATAACTGTAAAATAAAATATCTCCTTTAAAACCATGAAATATGATTAATAAACATGATAACACTAAACTGAAAAATAAACTAATACAATGGAATGACATATCCTCACTGTAATGACTCATAGAATGATATCATTTAGAGAAACTAAAACCACTACATAGAATCACATTCTTCCATATTTCATCTCTACATCAATGAATCCACCTCCCCATTCACTGATACCAAGACTAAATTTTGTGACATTTGTACAGACCAAAAACATGCATGAGAAATTCACATATAGGGGTAAGTATAAAAATACCCAGTACAATGCCCTAAAATAAAAATTGTTATATGAAACAACTAGTAAAATAATATCCTTTAAATTTGTATATAACTAGTAAAAAGATAAGAATGGACATATTTTATTTATAGGTAACAGATATGGAAAAAATTTAAATTCATGATATTATAATGCTTAGAAATTCAAAGATTTATATTTTATATTAATTAAATGACAATAAAGTTATTATAAGACATGGAGTATCCAATGTCCATAGCCAAGTTTCAAGTTATACCTTCGTAGTGATTAGGTGTGTAAGCGGAATCCTCATTCAATCGGATTTTATCTCCTCATAGTTTGGGTTCTAAAATAATCCATTAATATCATAGAATATATATCATCTAAAAAAAATTGTTCCAAATTATCCAATCATCTTCACTTTAGAACTATGTAGTGGAACTATTCCTCATCACATGAATCTATATTGATTGAAATCATACCATCTCTTATAAGGATTGTTCCTCTAAAAATGAGAAAGATCTACTTCTAGGGATGTGAAACCCTACCCATGGCATGAGGGAGTACCAAATCCCAATAAACTATACCATGAACCTCCAATGTAATCACTCTCCCAATCCATAGTGGGAAAACAATGCTTCGTTGTACTTTTTTTCTAGTCAATGGGGTTACCTAACCCTATAGAGGGCCCATGACTTATCTTGTGAGTTGTGTATCAGTCGATGAGGTTACCTATTCTATAATTGGTAGGCATATTCCCCATCTGAGTTAAGTGGTTACCTACTCCACTAGGTATACAAAGAACCAAATTCTATGAATTCTTGGGCCATTAGGGGGTCACTGACCCCATGTCTTCTCCAAATATCTCTCCCTCTCTTTTTTAACAACTCCATGAAGTTATGGAACTCCATCATGATATAATTATATGAAATAAAACCCTCTTTATTTAAGATATACATGAAATAATGTTATATGTGGATAAACACTAAATATTTTATACTCATATTCTTAATTATGCTACTCGATCAAGAAAATATTGAAAACACCTTAAGTTGCATAGTAAGAGTGATGTCCTTCATGTGACCATGGTGTGTAGGCCATAGCATTTATTAGGTTGAAATTGTAGTATTATAATTTTTTTCAACCCACATGGTATGTATAGTATGTTATATAGTGTGCGGGACTCACTACTCCACTAAGTTTTTACTATGATTGCATGAACTCATGTCATCTAGAAGTACTTTGCTTGTACTAAACATTACATGGAATTTCATATTACAAGAGCTGGTTGGCATGTGTTTTGTGTATATGTGGTGTTAAGGGGCTTGATATATTTATATATATGTGTGTGTGAAATATATGATTGTATACATTTTTTTTTGTCTAGATAGTTATTGAACCTTTAAATATGGTAAATGATCGATCAATATAGCCATGATTACATGGTGTATGGACAAGAGTCACATAGATGGTGAAATTTACAGTGACATATTAACCCTAGATCCATTGAAGATATAATAAATGGAATATATTACTAGGATTATATATTTTATCATTTTAAAAACTCAAAAATTCATGATTTATCACCATCTTGAAAATATGACCACTATTGGTGTCATTTTTTCCTTTAATCACACTTTTCACAAAATCTTGAGAATTATCTGAACCCCTTTTCATTATCGAATATATATGACACCCATGAGATAAATTTTTCATGGTGTTTAAGCCTCATTTCTAAGCATTCAGCATTATTGTTCACCTAGAGGCAAATCATCACATACCCACTTCCACGTGTGACCCATTCCAATGATTACACAATGTGGTACCTCATAACTCAAAGCATATCAAAAAAATCAAAGAATAAGGGTGAATAAAAATAATAATTGCCATTAGAAAGTTTAAATACCCCAAATTCAAATTTATCATTATGATTTGAGGAAGAAAATTTAAATAATTTTTTTAGGTTTTCGATCCATAGTAATATTCTTGGTAATGTTAAATAAATTCTTTACTAGAGATAATAATATAGAAATTAGTAACATTATTATTATCATCCAATTTAAACAACAATAACAACAACCATTAACTATAGAAATTTCATCAAAGGATACTAATAATTAAATCCACATTAAATATATTAATAAAATGATATTAAATAATACTTTAATTATTTATAAAATAAAAAATATTTCTAAAACATATGAATTAATTGGATAAATAATCTATGTTTCTAATATTTTCAAATATTTTTCAATTATTCAATTTATTATTGTTTATTATGTTTACTATTTTTTGATAAAATTATTTATAAAATATTCTAAAATGAGAAATTTTGATGATTTAATTATGAAAATCAATTATTCATACTACATAAGAGATCATCCATATAATGAATATAATTTTATTTTTAAAGTTTCTTTCTTTAAAATATCTAAATTATTATCATAATTCATTTTTATCAAGTTATCCATTGTAAATTATTCTTTAAATAGTATATAAATTAAGCATGTGAAGAAATAGGGAAACATAGATGTCAAAAATGTCCTACCTTTATAGTGATTTTCTCATGCTTCAATAATTATATAGTCAATGAAATATTATTTCATCATCCTTTCCAAGAAAGGAATGGACTTCCCTTGAGACACATCTACCAAGGGTCCCTTGAGAGAAATTAGAGATAACCCCAAGAATAAATTTCTCTATTTTGAAAAATAAACAACCTTCTATAAATTCACAAATTCGTTAATGTCTCCCCAAAAATTCCATATTGGACCACCCATTAAATATTCATTGACTTTCCATTATAAAAATGATTTCATTTCCCCTCATTAATTCTTCCAATATGAGAAGTTAAAAATTAAAATATCTACGACATATCATCCTATAATACGTCACTTATAGGCCACTAGGATATTACATTTCCATAACACTAATCCCTTAAATAATTACCAAATTTTATTTGTATATTTAAATGGAGACTTGAAAATGATCAGTTCATTGCTTAACACTTGAGAACGTAATTTATAAACAAACTAATAAAAAACACAATTCCTATAAAAAACCCAATGTTCAAATTTCCATCTAATATGTCATTTGGTATATATTAATATTTATTCTTACCAAATAAAAAATGATTTATTTCATAAATATGAACTCTCACAAAAAATACATAAGATTATAAAATTACCAAAAAATTAACCCAAAACATAATAAACATGTCTTGAGACTAAAAAAAATTAAAATAAATTTATATGGTGGTTTAATATAGTAAAATAACAATTTTACACTTTCCCTAGAACATGGGACATGGGACTCGAAAATGTGACAAGTCTAAATCAAATTAATAATTATATCATTACACATCTTCTTCAAATATGAAATTACTGTGCATTGGTAAATAGATCATGGACTATTGTATTATTCATTTTTGTTAAAAAAAATATAAATTTTATTGTAATGTTGTTGTATCAGTAATTTAATGTGATTTCATCGAAATTAGAATCATATGTTTCATCATGGAGATTAGTTTAATCATGAGCTCATGAAGTAAAAGGATATTTATTCTTATATTTGTTTTCTAGATATTTATTTTCTTAAGTATTTAATGTTTTTTAATCATTATTTTTTTCATAGTGAAACCTTATGATACAATAACCTCATCCACGTAAATCCAATTCATAATAATGTACTTAAACCTTTGTTTTTTTCAAACTTTAGTTACTAATTTGAAAATATTCTATCAATGTATAACTTGAACTAATTCTTGTAGATTTTGTAACAATATATATTGTCGTAATATTTTTTTCTTTGAAAACTATAATATACCAAAGGGTTTTTAATATTGAATAAAACTATCCCTTTGTGACTAGGGAAATAATATGAGAATTCTATTTCTTTTATAATGGTTTAAACCAAATAAAAATTTGATTGAAATATTCTAAAATATTTAGTACTACAATTATTATGAATATAGAACTCTAATTCATTATATTATGAAACACATGTTCCTGGATTAATACTGTAATCAAATTTTTGTTTTCTTGTATTTTTTATATTTTGAAAAAGATTTTATATAAAATAAAATATTTTTATATTTTTTAATTGGATAAATAAGAACTATAATTAACATTATTCAATTTATTGAATGTTCATGGTTTAAGTAGAACATTGTTTCATCCCAAAAAATTAGTGTCATCTAAATATTGAATATAGTAATGAAATTGATAAAATTAAAAACCAAAATATTTTATGGAAAATATTATTTAATATTAGAACAAATGTCTAGACAGCCATTAGTTTCATGACATGGAACTAAATTCCATCCCATGTGGACAATAAAAATAATGATTTGACACTAATAGGTCATGTTTTTCTGTTAATTTGTGACCCCACGTGTGACACTGGGGATTTCATGTGCACTACAAATATTAAACATAAATCCTCCCACTATAAGAGGTATTTTTGACTAATGGGAATTAAGCTCCTAGGTAAGAAAAACCAATAAAGTGGATTGTCATGGTGGAAAATATATTATATAAATAAATATATGAACATGTAGTTAGTATTAGATGTTAGATATTAGGTTATAATTACATAGGTAATTCTAACGTGGATATTTTAACTAGGATCCATCCATCCGTGAGATTTAGGACATGGGATTAACCACCCTCACGTCTAACTGCCAGGAATCACGTCATGACTCTGACTGGTCATTCTGTGATTCAAAGTTTTTAATCCCACATAGTTCAGGGGTGGAGTATCATCCATTATAAATAATATATCAAAATCCATTACTTATAAGAATCCTTTTCTAATGATAGAAAATGAGTTCAATGGGAAGGAAAAATGATACGATAGTGAGCCATAGAAAACAATATCTTGTATTGAGAAATAGAAGAACCTATAACTGGTATTGAAGGTGGTTATTGTTTTTAAATTAGTTGTCTATTATAGAAAAAAATTTATGGCTAACATGATTTTTTTATTATTCCTATCAAAAATCATTTTATAAGCATAAAGATCAACTATAAATTAATTGATAAATAATAATAAGAAGGTATTCCTAGAAATTTGTAAAAATAATCTATTGGTTTTCAAATAAATGTGAAGATAGTCATGTTGAAATTCATTTTTCACACAATAGTAAACTCATGACATATTTATATACCAGACACATTATATTAAACTATTGTTTTCCAAATCTATAAAAGATATTGTCACGCTGTTATGTCATAGTACTCTCCTAAAATATTTAAATCACTGACCTTAGTTAGATTAATCAAAAAATGGAATGGAATATTTGGATTTAAGAAACATGGCATGTAATAATAAATTTCAAATCTGGAATTATATCATGCAAGAATATATAGATTTCACCATGATTTAAGAGACTTTTTCACAATGTTTAGACCATAAAGAATCGTTTTATGGATTTAAAAATTTTAGATATGGGCTATTTGGAAACAAAAATGAAAATTTTACCATGAGACATCCTGCCACACCACAATATATCTAGTAGTTAGAGAAAATTGACGGGGAAACCAACTGATTGCAGCAAAATGGAAGTTGTTGCACTATGATTTTTAAAAAACAACATGTTTTAAACATAATTGATGAATTTGAAATAAAAATTATTGTTCTTGTATTTTTTTAATACCAAAATCTATTTAAATAATGATATTTAGAGGATATTCATCTATAAACAATATAAATGATGAAATTTTCGAAAAATGAATTTATTGGAGGTATATATTTTTAAATATAAATATTACTATTAAGTTTCCCAATACCTATTGAAAGATTATATCTACTATAATTTTATAGGAATATAAAAAATTCATATCAAATCTAGAATAAGTTTATTGATGAAAATATGTTGGGAAGTGATTGATTTTAAATAATTAAATAATGATTTCTTACAGGATATAATTCTATTGAAGATCAAGTTTATAGTTGAAGAATTCATGAAGACATTTTTGAATACTATGATGTGAAGATTAGAGAATATCAGCGAATACCATTTTCTATTTAGTATCTTTCATCTATAATTGTTCTTATGAGATCGATCTATGTTTTGAAGTTATATCTTTGTGCAACCCTATCCGTAATCAGTGAGTGGAAATGAGGAGGAAGTCATGGTTCTTAGATGAGTGGTGAGCCTATCATAACTATTTTAATCAGAACTGTGAAGATTTATTATTATTTATAATATCAAAACATCATTGAAATGTTATCCTTACATATATACCATTATGGGTGAACCAAATAAACTATCTATGTTAAACATCTTTAAATTTCTAAATTTCTCTATATTTTTTTATATTTGATGTGATAGGTTCAAAGCGTCTTTCGAAATTAAGGAAAATATTATTTTCAATTTTATATAAGAATTAATATCAAATCAAAAAAATTCATCACCCCACCCCCTCTTATGGTATGTATTGTGGGACCATATATTTTAATAATACGTACCAAAGACATCAATTCTCTAGGTGAATCTTTTAGAGAATATCTTCATCATAGAACTATTTTGAATGGACATGGAGATTTCTTATTTTAATAATTTTAATTATTCTCTAAAGAATAATACAATGAGTTCACAATAATTTTCTATTTTTGTTGATTTTTACTCTAAATATGATCATAAAAGTATTGTATATAAATCGACCAAAATGTTCATAATTGATGCTAATAAGAAATTTATAAATGGGAAAACAAATGAATAGATTAACATAGCTAAAGAATCATCTAATTATATATATATATATATATAATAAAGTGATTAGTTACTTATTAACCCCGTTATTTTAAAAAAAATCTATGTTCGATAACATATGTGACACAAAACACAGAGTTTTAACGAAGCACAATATAATTTAAATAGTATTATATTTACCAGACTATTATAACATTACCATTAAATTCATATTTATGAATATTACTAAAAACATTTTTATTATTAGGTATTAATTAAAAAGGAAAATATATTAATAAGTAAATAATTCTCAATAAATTCATTATAATATTCAAAAATAATGTTTGTTGAAAAAAATTATTTTTAATGATTTTTATGAACAAACAATAAAAATAAAATATTCCACGTTTTAAAATTTTATTTGAAAAAATGAATTTTTTTTAAAGTTAATATTAGTATAGAAATAATTTTATGAATTTTTCAATAAAGTGAAATTTTTTAAAGAATAGTGAAAATACTGGTTTTTATTGAAAACTACCTTTTAGTTTAAATTTTTTACAAAGATGTATTTTGTTTTAAAAGGGTTTAAAATATAAATTAGTCTAAATATTTTATTATTAACACAATTTAAATCATTTTAATCAATTTCATGGTGAATTTTTATATTAAAACATTTAAACTTATGAAAAATTTTCCTTTAGAAAATTGTTTTTCATCGTGTTTGTGGGATTAATTTTAAATTAAATACTTCAAATTATATTAATTGAATTTTTAAAAATTTATTCCATAATTTTAATAATAATAATTATTATTATTTAATAATAATAACTTAATTTTTCATAATAATAAATAGTAAAAACAGTAAAATATAATTACTCCAGTTAATGTAAAATGAAGTTCACTGGGGGTTAAAGAAAAAAGATAGAGGTTAAAAGGACATAAATCATATATAAATCATATTAGATAGTCAATCTAATGTTTTATAATGATCCCTTTTTTAGACTTTTTGAATTTTTAAAATGTGGGTATAACTTTTTTCTTTTCAAAAATTCGAACTATGTCTTCTCCCTTCTTATAAAAGGGAACCCACTCTCCCCACCTCATTAAAAATAAAAAGAATTTATTGTTTTTCCAATAACAACCAAAATACCTTCCTTAATTATGTCCCCACATCCAAGAGTAATTTTTATAATAAAAAATCAAATCTAGGGAGGCTTCATGTATAGTTCAAAATAGGCGGTTAGAAGAAGAGCCATCTTTCTTAACAGAGAATAGTTATATCATTTATTCTTCAACCTCATTAAAATATTAATCAATCGTGATGATATAATTACATAAATATATACCCTATTATGATATTTTATTAAGTTAATTCTGTAACATAAATCCATCTCCACATATATTAAATGGGAAACATAACCATTATTTATGTATACGGCTGACAACCACCTCACAAACTGGTGTAATTAATTTTCTATCGTCACCTCTCATGGATATTCATGATGATGGATTTAATTTTTTGTATTATATTCATTAAATATTAATAATTATGGAAAATTAATATATCATATACATTATTTTATTATCATCCATTGAAGAATGAAAACGTCGTTCATGTTTATTTCGGACTACCGCCTCATGAATTGATGCAATTCATTTTTTACCGCAACAAGTGGATGGTATATGTAAGCATATTTAATTAATTAATTTTAATATAATTATTTTTATGGAAGAATAAAATAAAATTTACATTCATTCAAATATTATCATTGAATAATAAAAATTTTACACATGCTTATGTATGACCTATCGTCTCCATGAATATAATGTAGTTCATTTTCATAATCATAACTCCTGGATATTTCTAAAGAGTATAATTTAAATCTAAAAATTATAATTATATACTTATTATTATTCTATATATTATGATGTAAAAATATATTTGACCTTATCCAGCTTTAAATGATGATTTTGTACTTACGAGCCGAAAATACTCAAAACACACAAATTGAATTTAAATGATTAATTAATTGAAAATACTATGATAATGAATAAATTAAAAGGAATAATAAAATTGAAAAGGGTTCTTAAAAAATTAAATAATTATCATAAATTCATTATTTAGGAAGATAATGAATGCACATGATGAATAAGTCTCGATAGAAGCGATCTATATAAGCCACCCTTTTCATGGGGTTATGAAAAATCTATCTCTAACTTAATTTTAATATATATATTTAAAGTTATTAAATGATTATAAATTATGTATATATCTCTCACACATATAAGTAACTTATTATCCCTTCCTCTTAAGGGGTAATACCTTCCTTATGTTCATTTCTAAAATACCTTCAAAATGAAATTTACTTTGATTATGATATGAGAAAAGATTATGCAGCCCATTGTCTTTCCATTGTTAATTATTATCTTATGACTTATGATTTATTTTCTTTTGTCCCCATGGAATTATTTTTAGTGGTTCCACCCTTGATGTATAGATGATGATGAGTTCAAGAGGTCCCCGTTTCATACTTTTTCATATTCAATTTATTTCCTTTGTTCCCCCACCCCAGACCTATTGTTATTTTGATGTGTGCACCCAGATAGTACTCCAATACATTGGGTAAATCATTAGTTTTATGAGATGTCATATATGGGATTAGGGAGTAAACAAAATCTTTTATGGGACCTTTTCCACCATGTGATATGGTATAGGTAGTTATCCTTGAATCATGTATTTGTAATGATATATGTTGTTTAGACATTTCCTATTTTACAATGATCTTATGATACCAAGTTATTTCTTATATATCCATTCTTTCATGTATTCCATAGGTTATACTATTCAGTTTTAAGAGATCAAATAAATTTAGAAGATAATTATGAAAAATAAAATATGTTCAAATTTTTTTTGTTTCCTTTCTAAGTATTATCTCCATAGTATTCCTAATCAAATAGGCCTCATAATCATTATGGTAGTAATTATTGGAAACTTATGTTTAAAAATTATGTAATAATATGTGTAAAAGGATTGGGTAACTATAGTTTCTATCAGAGAAAAGTTTAGTTATTTTTTGGGATTAGGACTAGAATAATTTAGTGATAACCCTAGTATTAAGTATATGTATAAGACTAATTATAGAAAACTATATTGTAAAATAGGTGAGGTATATAGTGAGGGGGTTCCAAACAAATACATCGATGTCTAGGTACAATAATCGGATGTGTCTCTGGCATAACTGTACCTTGGGGTTATAACTATGAAAATGAAACATTGATCTAGAATTAATTTTCACCTGGTACACAACAATAGGCCTTGATGTACACCAGGTTTGACACTCCCAGGAGATATTTTTTGGAAATTCACCAACACTTTACTAACCATTATGAAAGACATGAAAAAAAATTGGGTTCAAAAAACTAATATGGAAATCACTATAGATAACAATTATTCAAACCTATAGACTCATAAGTTTAGATATAAATATCATTTATAAGTTATTCCTACAAATTGGGTATGTTTCCACTTTTAAATTTTATAATTTAATGTATTCTAATCTTATTATTATTATTTTAGTTAATAGTGGGAAATATGAGACACCTTTCCAAAACCCAATATGATAGGAAATGTGATGATTTCCTTAATTATATGCCTAATATTGTGGGATTCGGAGATGTTAACTTTATTTAATTTTTGGTTAAACTATCTCACGTTATTAAAATAACATGAATCATGAAAAAAATCTTATTCCTCCTAAGAAACATGAAGTTGCAGTAATGTATCTTGTACAATAAATGCCTACTACCTTTAGTTTATATTTTGATCCCATAGTCATGAAACAATAGATTAACTACATTTTTTATATATTATATATCCTCTATTTCTTATAGAAATATAGCATTGTGTTAGAAATTTATTAAATTAAGGGAGAAGATGATTAGTGGTGGAAACTGATCAGGAACACAAAGTAAAAAGATGATACTAATTTCATGGTTTGGGAAGAATTTAAGAAAACATTTTTCAACAACTATATTTCTTGAACTGTATATTTTAAAATGGGGAGGGATTTCCTCAATCTAAAAAAGGAAGATGATTCTACCAGGGAGTACGATGCTAACAAAACAACCCTTACATGGTATGCCTTTGGATATGTTTTCTATATAAAATTATGGTGAACTTATTATTTATTGGATCATAACCAAGTCTATGAAAATATTTGGATATTTAAGTCTTTCATAGTTATGAAGAGATTTTTTCCCCTAAAAGTTGAGATAGAGATAGGTGAATCTCAATTATCTAATGGTACTCGAAAAATAATATAAAAGTTATGTTTCTTTAGGGGTACCAATAGATAAATACCATGGAGGAATGAAAACCCTACTACTGACTTATTGAATGTGTGGTATGAAGCATCATGGAAGTATCTATTGGAACTAAGAGAGGTTTGAAATGTGGAAAAGAGGGGAATCAGAAAAATAAGTACTGGAGGTAAATGAAGAAACCCACTAAATATGGAGAAGAAAAAAAGGTTCAGATTAACCCTCATTCAGTGGTTTAATTCTTCTAATGAATTTAACATGGGCATTAAATATACCAGTTTCCTAAGTAAAGGATTTTTTATGATAATAAATGATAATAACATTCATGGCCTAGAGAGTAGGAAAGAGAATATGCTATCACTACTATTAAGGTAGATCCCAAAAATTATGTGGTTAGTGGAAATCTAGTTATTCATTTAAGAATAGTGGACATATTTTTTTATTCTGGTTGTATGTATTCTTTCATATCTTGTATATTTAGTAAAACTATTCAAGTACCACATCAATACATAGTGGTTGAGCTATTTGTGAGAATGGTAAATAGATAAATGGTTCCATCCCATGTACATAATTATTTCATATTCAATGTTAATGGACTAAATCTTCTTCTAAATACCATCTTACTTAGTTTGATGTTATTTTGGGTATTGATTGACTATCTTTATATAAATCCAACATCAATTGTAGAGAGAGGGAGATCACTATCCATATCCCTAGTCATCCTAAAATTCTATACAAGTGTAACAAGGAAGGTAAATCTACCAATGAATCAACTATTCAAGAATGGATATTATTTCCATATAAGAATGTATATTTATCCCAAATGTTGATACAAATGAGAGAATCATTCTTGAAGATATTGCCATTGTGGGGGATTATAGTGACTTATTACTCAAAGATTTTCTTAGTCATACTCTTAACCAAGAGGTTAACTACTCAAGAAATCATTTGACTAAATATCGACCCATATTGAATAATCCCCATAATATATCCACATTTGAGTTAAAAGATCTGAATAAGCAGTTACAAGAGAATCTAGAAAAGTTTTTTATATGCCTCGGTGTGTGGCAGTCCTATTCATAAAGAAGAAATATGGTTCAATGTGCCTCTATACTAATTATTTTGAACTAATAAAAATCTTGATAAATAATAAGTAATCCTTTACATGGATAGAATATGTGTTTGCTCAACTTAGTGGATCCCATTATTTCTCTAAGGTAGAACTTCAGCAGAGATATCACTAATTAAATGTGAAGAATGATGATATTCCCAAAAATGCCTTTAGAATAACACATGGACACTATGAGTTCAATGTGATGCCTTTTAGGCTTAATAATTCCCATTAATATGTATGGATTTAATGAATATAGTCTGTAGAGATTACCATGTAAAATCTTTTGTAGTCTTTACATATTAAATTAAGATTTACTCCAGAAGAAATGAGGATAATTATGAGTATTATAATAGTATTATAAAAGCTTTGAGAAATGGTAAATATTTTAAAAGTATATTAAATATGATTTTTAGATAAATGATATATCACACTGATCAAATATTATCACTAGTAAAGGGTAATATGTAGACCCTTCTAAGAAAAAGGGCATTGTGGACTGTCGTAAACTAGCAACTGTAACAATGATCCATAATTTCTATAATAGCTAGGTATAACCAATGATTTGTCAGAATCTTCTTGAAATTTTCAAATCCACTAACAAATATAAAAAGGGGGGGTAAATTATTTCTCAATCGGTGACTCCAAATATCACATTAAGGAGTTGGAAAAGAAGTTTATCACTGCACATGGGATTATGTTGATATTATGTGTGGAACATTTTAAGGAATACATTTATTCTTAAAAGAATATCTTCATCTATGTATTGATTCAGAATGGTAAAGTGATATACTATACATCAATTTATTTTAAAATTCATGAGTAGAACTATCCCACATATGATTCGGATTTGGCTACAGTGATCTTTGTGTTGAAAATATATTGAAATTATATCTCTGCAGAGAAGTGTGAAATTTATAAGGTTTATAAGAGACAAAAATATATATTCACATAGATGGAGTATAATATGTTCCATTGAAGATTATTAAATAAGATCAAGGACTATAAATTCTCAATCCATTACCATATTAGTAAATAAAAAATTGGTATGTCCTCTAAGTAGAAGGGATCCAGTGAATTTATCAGGGGTGATAATTGATATGGATCCAATCCTGTTAGAATTGAAAAGGATAGACCTAAGAATAATGAAGTATTAAACATCGTAATTCCCTTCTCAAAATATTTCTCAATCATCCATTCCGAAGAATCTACTCAATGATAAAATAGATTATGTATAAAATTATAAGAAGGTGTAATCCATAAGAAAGGAAAATCATTGAAGCTCAAAATTGATGAAGAAGGAGTTCTGATGTCTGGGTCATGGTTATGTGAAACCTAAAATCATAAGATGAAGAAGTATCAATTGAATGATTCACCTGTCTCTAAATTCTCCATCCATCCAAGGAGCAATATGATGCATCGAACTCTCTGAGATAACTATATACGGGATAATATGAAGAAGAAGATCACATAATATATATTGGTGCCTTGTATTCCTGCATGAAAATACAGAATGGAAAAATTCCAAGGGGATGATACCAACATTACCCATACCTATATGAAAATGCTAAAACACCTCCATGGACATTATAATTAGTATTCCCATGACTTAAATATTAAACAATGTCATATAGGAAGTATTGGACCATCTTACAAAGGCTTATAACATCAATATAATTCTAGAGGACTTATCACTCAATTAACTTGAAAAGATATACATCAAAGAGTTTGTGAGGAAATATGGAACACCACTATTGATTGTATCTAAACAAGATATGAGATTTACCTACTAGTTCTGTAAGAGTCTCCAACATGCTTAAAACACTGACTTGAACATCAGTATGAATTATTACACCCCAAAATGATGTCCATTCTAAGTTGACTATTCAAGCACTGGATGAAATTTTGAGGGCATGTTCGATGGAATTCAAAGAAGGATGGGTTTAATAGCATAATTTGGTTGAGTTCTCATACAATATATCTTCCACTCAAGAATCCAAATGGATCATTATAAATCCCTATATGGGAAGAGAAGAAAAAAAACCATTTTTTGGGATGAAGATGGGGAACACAATCTCTTGGGACCTGAAATGGTTGTGGAAGTGGTAAAAAAGATTATGACCATTCAACAACACATTGGGACTACTTTTATACGACATAAGAGTAGCGTTGATAGTAGTCGATAAGACATTGAGTTTGAGGTTGGGGATGAATTTTTTCTCCATATATCCCCATGGATGAGAATAATGATATTTGGGAATAAGAGAAAGATAACCCATATATCATCAACCACTTTGAGATTCATAATCACATTAAATTTGTGGCTTATCAACTAGAACTACCACCAACCCTTTATCAATATAAAGATGCATTACATGTATGCCTCTTGAGGAAGTAAATACTATATTCCTCATATGTAATGAATTAATAGGTTGTACAACCAGATCATTCTATCTCCTATGAGAAGAAACTAGTGAAGATCTTGCACCATAGAGATAGAGTTCTATACAACAAGGCAACTCACTTGGTCAAATTACTTTAGAAAAACCATAAATTTGAAGAGGGAACCTATGAACTAGAGCATATAATGAATCAGAAGTACCCTAACCTATTTTATCAATGTTTTGTAATAGTAAATTTCAAGTGTGAAATTATTTTAGGAAGGAATAATGTAACACCCCTACCGTATTCTAAAATTAAATCTATGTTTGATAGCATATGAAACACACAATACCGAATTTTAATGAACCTCAATATACTACTAATATTATTATTTAAATATGGCCATTGTAACATAGCCATTGAATTATGTGGTATGAATATGAATAAATAAATTTTTAAAATTATGTATGAATTATAAATTTCATATATTTATTAAAAAATAATTAATTCTTGTAAAATTCTTTATCAGCTTCAAAAATACCTTTTTCTCCAAAAATTGAATCTTATTAGTTTTTATGAGCTTAAAATAAAATTAATTTTTTCCAATTTTAATGTTGTTTTAAAATGAAGTTACCTAGTGGAACCCACATGTTAAAATTATCTGAGGATCACTTTTTGGGATTTTCTAAGGATTTTAATTTTTTTAATGAATAGTGAAAAATACTAGTTCTAATTGCAAACTAACTTTTAGTTTAAATAACTTCAAATGTACTATTTTGTTTTAAAATGGTTAAAAATAAAAATTATTTTAATTATAATTTTTATTAATCTAGTTTAGGCCATTCGAAGAAATTTTAGGTTGAATTTTGTTACATATGATCATATACTTGTGAAAAAAAATTCTTTTTTTGACCATTTTTTTGTCCATTTACAGGTTTAATTTTAAATTAAATTCTGAAATTTATATGAATTAAATTTTTAAAAAACTATTCCATCTAATGAATCAATGTAATTCATATTTTATAATAAGTTTAACGTAATGTTTTGTCATAATTAATAGTAAAAATATTAAACGTTAATTATCATGTTTAAAGTTAAAATGGGTTTACTGGGGAGAGGGGGTTAAATGAAAAATATACGGATTAAAATGACCTAAAAAATTATCGAAATCCAATTTCATAGTCATAATTAGACCTTGTATTATCTAATGTTCTATAATGATCAATTTTGGATCCTTTTTTCATTTATAAATTGTTGATATATCTTTTTCTTTTCAAAAATAATAAGAGTGTCCTCACACACACATATAAAAGGGTACCCACATTCCTCTATTATTTACTCATAAAAATAATAATGGATCATCCATTATCTAACCAAACACCTTAATTACATTTTACCCACATATTGGAGTCCTTGGTTTTGTTATAAATCTAGTTTATTATGTTTTATATATAATCTTAAAGAGGTGGTCTCAAGAAGTGGCATTGTTCTAAACTGAGTAGCTTTGTTCTATTTCTTCTTCCATAATTCAATTATTACTCAACCAACTGCCTTTTCAACTCATCAATCATCTTCATACATGATCCAACAATGAGCATGTCATCCACATACAGAAGTAATATAAATGTTTCATCATTGAAAGACTTTATATAGAAACAGTGATCCATACCACATCATTTGTATGAATTTTTAGTCATGAATTCATCAAATTATTTGTTTTATTTCCTCGGTGCCAGATTCAACCCATAAAAACTTTTCGAGAGTTCACATGCTAGGTCTTCCTTCCAATACACTACATATCCCTTTGGTTATTGTGTGTATATGTTATCATCTAGATCTCTATGAAGGAAAATATTCATTACATCAACAAACTTTGGATATAAGTCTTTTGATGCCAAAATATTGAGATCCACCATAATAGTGGTAAGCTTTACTATCGGTGAGAATATTTTGGTGAAATCTACTCCCTCCTTCTGTTGAAATCCCTTGACCGATAACTTTTCGTTGTACCTTTTTTTCCATCATGTTCTTCCTTCACCTAGATTACCCAAATGTTCTGCAATGGTCTCTTTCCTTACTGTATGGTTTCTAACTACCGATTTTTGTTATCATGCAATGAAGAAACCTCCTCCTTTATAACCAACTCCCACATTCTCAACTATTTCAGCTCAATTGCCTATTTAAAGTGTTCTAGTTCTCCATCGTCAATCAATAATAGATAATGCATATGTGGTGAATACCTCTTAACAAGTCTTCTCACCCTTTTTGATCAATCAAATTCCACTGGATTAGTAGTTTACATCGGTTTCGATATCTCGTGATCAGGTACACCTTCAAGATCCACTTGATCTTTAAACCCTGCTTCTTTGTTCCCATTTTCATCTTCAACTACATGTAGATCCTTATACATGACACTTTCATTGAATACCACGTTCTGGATCTTGGTGACCATCTTATTGAGATCATCTCAAAAGCAGTAACAAAACTCCTCAGCACTAGAGCCAACAAATAATAATCGCTCAAAAATAACATCAAGCTTGTTCCTTGTGTTATCAGAAATATGTACATAAGACAAACTACCAAAGTCTCATAAATTTGACTGTCATACCTCTTTATAAAACCAGATCTCCTATGGTAGAAATTTTCTAATTAGTACATATGGACTCATGTTGATGATATATTCTTCCATGTTCACTACATCATCCCAGAAAGTCTTGGGTAACCTGAAGTGTAACCTCATACTCCTAGAACTTTCATTCAACATCCTATTAATCCTCTCTAGAAAACCATTTTTATTGGTGTACCTATAATTATCTTCTCCCACCAAATTACATTATTGGAATAGAATTCTCTGAACTCATTGACGTCTTTATCTCCACTATGGTCTTACCTAAAGCATTTCATTTTTCCCCTAACTCATTCTCCACCATGACCTTCCACTTTTAAAACATATTAAAAAAATTATATTCCATTTTCATAAATAAAACCCTTACTTCCTTGTTGATTCATCAATAAATGTTACATAATATTGTGACCCTCTAAGGGAATGTACTGGTGAAGGAACCCAAACATATGTGTGTGCCAGGTCCTTCTTCCCATCATTCGGTGTTCTACTTCCTCTTTTAAATGATTCCTTTTTTTCTACTTTCCAAGTATGTAATCTTCATATAAACCAGCCTCCACAGATTTCATCTCTGGTAGCATCCATTTGGCTTCTAGCACCTTTATCCCTTTATCACTAATGTGTCTTAGCCTGTAGTTCTAGATTTCAGAATCCCTGATCGCATTTATTAATGCCAAAATTTTCATGAAAGTCTCTATAATATTTTATAGAGTGCTATTTTTTATCCCTGATTTATAACTATATCTCTCTTGGTAATATTCCCAGAACCATTGGTAAACATGGTACTAAATCTAACATCATCATGTTTCCCAATAGAAATGAGATTTCTTGTAAAACCAGGGATATACCTCACTTTTTACAAAACCATAAAACTTCCACTGTTGGTCTTGATTCATGCATCTCCTTTAACTGAAATCTAGAAGGGTTAATAATTTGTAGATTTACCTTTTTAAAATTTCTAGAAGTATAATTTTTAATGAAACCCCTCTTCGATGTCGAATTTAAAGATGCCCTAGAGTCTAAAATATAAGACTCCATTGGGAAATCCACACTCAACAGAAACACATCATCAGTTTCTTTAGCCATCATGTTTACTCCACTAGTTTTGGGAACCTTTTTTATCTTTTCACTCCTTCTTGACATGTCTTTCTTTCTGCATGTCCACCAGTTAGGACTAGCCCCCTTTTCCTTGCCTTGACTTTTCCCTCTTCACGTTGATCACCCGCTAATATTTTCTCATTGTGGGTAAATTCCTCTTCCATCAATGTTTATATTAGAACTAGAGAATCTACCTGATAATCTTCTTCACATATCTTCACTGAGCACCTTTCATGTCCAACATTGAATTCCTTAAAGAACTGCTTACAACTGTTATAGTTTCTTCCCAACTCTCAGGTAAAGAGGAAAGTAAGACCAGTGCACATACCTCATCACCAAGATTAATTTAAACCAATATCAACTAACTTATAATGGTGTTTAATTCTTTTATGTGAGCTACAAAAATTGTCCCTTCAAAAATATTCAGGTTGAAAAATCATCACATCAAGTGAAACTTGTTTTTTGAAGAAGCCTTCTCATATATATTTGTGAGAGATGTCATCTATTCAATAATTGTCTTCTAATATCAGTTGTTGAACACCATTTTCTTGGAAAATATAAGGTGAACAACCCAAATAACCTATCTATCCAAAAGCACGAAATATGACGGCTCAATTTTCCTTGGCTTCAGACCCAGAAGTGGCAAGTGTATCTTTTTTTAATAAAGATAATTCACCATATGCATTCTCCAAAAACCGAAGTCAGTTCCCCTGAATTGATTGATATTAACCTTGACTTTTTTCATAGACATCCTTTAAGAATCGTGAACACAACCTTCGATACAAGTTGATACAAAAACATCTGGGGTCACAACGACAAAAAAAAAACTATTCAAATAAGAGTAAAGGGGAAAAATAAACACTCAAGAAAAAAAATATTTATGGGGTTCAGGAAAAATCACTACATCCATGGAGAGGAATAATTTCAATATATTTTGGGAGAACAAATTAGAGGGAGATTTATTAGAGTTTATCACTTATGAAACCTACCCTAAAATGGGCAACAAAAGGAGGAATATGATCTAATGTTCCACCAACTGCATAGGAAGTACACATCACTATGGTGAAAGTCGTTCACCCAATTCAAAGGTGTTAAAATTACTGCCAACTGGAATTCTAAGGACCTATTGTGTATGTATTCTAGAATTCCATGTCATTATAGTGTTCTATCGATGACGGTCGGTCAAATATTCTAGAGTGGTCAGTATTGCTACATTTTCTCAGAATTTCATCCTGGGAACTTTATACTCCTTGAGAAAGGGTGTGTTGTCCCCTGAAAACCCCAACGTGATCACCACAAAGCTGATCTTGTGATGTTTACAACCTACTGCGCAGTATGGCCCAAAAGCATTCGCCCAACAACATCCAGAAAGAATTAGGCAACACGAATTCCAAAATTAAATTATAGGGTTTCCCTAAATAACTTACCTTTTGTTCATCCAAGTACCTATATGAGCATAATAAATACCTCCAAGGTATTATACATATCTGTTTTTTCTCCATTTACTTTCAATTGATTTAATTTGTGACTTTTTATTTAAAATTACATTGTATAATCAAATCATATATTTTAAATCACATATACTCTCACATCTGAGTAGCCAAAAAGTCAATCTTGGGTTAGAAATTTTAATATCAGTAGGTTAACTTTAGAACAGGCATAGAATTGGAAATCATGATACGTTAATAATGTGTGATAATCCAGAAATCATATGTATGTTTTTTGATTTCATTATATCTTTTATTTTTTCAACACATTTATTTACTATTGTGTTTTTTTCTTAGACTTTATATTTTCACAATATTTACTATTGAAGTGGCCAGCTTAATTGAAAGAAGTCATACATTCATGACTTTTTATATTAATTGTTCAAATATGTTTTAATTTTCAATATATTGGTTTTAACATAAAGTTCAATTTATAATTTTTTTAAAGTCTATTGTATTTCTATTTTCTTATTATTAACTATCAATGTGTTGTATTCTTCATCTAAAATATTACCTCTCAATTTCCAGTGCATGTAAATTCTAATATGAATTTTTTATGGCAATTTTTTGTTATAATATGGATTCCCTCTAGGTTATCTTTATCATTTTGTTTAAAATTTTACTCATGTTTTTTCCCTATACGTATATTTTATTTATATTCCTTTAAAAGTATTTTATTTCATTTTCCCTTTTCATATAATTATTTTCACTAAATTTATCGATATATCTAACAAGATCATATTATCATTCATATAGTTATTCTTTTTCAAATACAAATATTTTTTTATCTTATATATTCCCTTTTTTCCCTATATTTTATTTCATGTTTTTTCCTGCATTTGATTTCACCAACCTTTTTCTTTTGACTAAATCTTCCCCTACGAAGGATTGTCACATTTCAAATGTCTCGGATGCTACTACAATGTAGGATATCACATTCTAAAGGGTAAAATTTTTATATTTTCGATTTATTTATATTTCTCAAAATGGACTTTCAGCTTTCATAGATCAAAATATTTTAGGTACACAAGAATACACCGACATAAACGTTAATGGATTTTTTTGGACCTAATTATTTTTTCTCAAACATTTTATAAGCTATGAGAATGCTTTCTTCAAGATTTCATGTATCTTCAAATTATTACATAAAATTCAATATTCATAATTAGACATGTATCAGCCACTTCTTCCCTCAAATTCTATGATCCTCGTATTTCTATTGAATTCTAACTTAATGATGTGCAGAGTGGTCCCCACTACTAAGTCATAATCTTCCAAGGCATATCCATCCTCAAGAAACATGATGTTATAAATGATCCTCTACTCGTGTTTTGGCCAATTATTCCCTCAAATTATATGAACTGGTATGGCCACATTTCTATTTTACAACGAAATTTAATAGTGGTAATGAATTTTATTTTCATTATGAAAATGAAAGATACTATATTTTCATTTTATTAGAATTAGGTTTTAGTAATTTAGAAAAAATATGTTGAGGGTGTGAATAGATACCTAAAAATATATAAGAAGTATATTCCAATACTCTTAAATAGAATACTGAGTGTGTGAATATAACAGTTAAAAAACCATGAAGGCATGACCATATTATCACTATGAACCGATATGTTCTTATTTAAATTTTTTTATGAAAACAATATTGTTATTTTGAGGTAGCGGTATCTTAATTTTAATAGAAAATTATATTTTCAATGTATATGGAATAGTGTTAATTTGACCAGTTCAGAGTTGTAATAAAATATAGATTTAATTATTTCTATTTTATAATGAAATATTGCAGAAATGTTACCATACCAGTTCATAGTAACAATGTGACCATACCAAATCATCAATGTTTTGAGGGAAATTGTATTTTTTTAAAGAAATGCGTTAACAGAAACCTCAAAAACATATATTTTTTGAAACAAGATTTCATTAAAACACAAATAATGAAAACCATAAAATAGAAAATAAAATTTTAAAAAGAAATAAAATGAAAATAAAAAATGAAATTGTCAATAAAAATTGAAATGTTCACGCCATCAACTGAGTTATTAACTATTATAAAAATTCTAGAAAATATATTTTTCATCTACTAGAAAACTGAGGTAGCTGTTCTGGAATATTTAGGGCATGAAAATATATGATTTTCAGTTACCGATGTTTTGAGGTAGTTGTATTTTTAGTGCATGAGTAGATACTTAAGGAAATAAAATTATTCATTCCCTATAATATATTTTGAGGTAACTATATTTACTTCAAAAGTTACCTAAAAGTTGTATTTTTGAGTTAAATATATTTTTTAGGTAACTATATTTTCAGGAAACTATTCATGGCCTAAATATTCTAGTGAAGTAAATTACTATTCGAAAACAACTAGAAAATATTTTTTTCAAAAAATTGTTCATATCCTCAATATTCTGTTCAGGATTATTAGTTATAGACATTTTACTGACAGTTTGTTTCTAATACATGTTTTGTTAAAGAATTTAATGAAAGAAACTATATTTTCAAAATTATATATTCTCATTTTATTGATATTTTTTTTAATTTAAGGAGATATAAGAGTTGTGATCTCAAAATTTTGAAAAAACATGTATGTTTCTTATGAAAAGTTTATTGTTGCTATGAACTTTTATGTTCATATTTAATTTATCATGCCATAAAATCTCCAATACTAAAATCCCATACTATATTATTTAGTTATAAAATTTATTAATGAAGTCTTCTACCCATATTAGGTTCATTAACTACTGATAGTAAATTTTTTCTAATAAAGAGTTACCTAATATTGAGGTCACAACTCTTACGTCCTTCAATTTTATCATAAAATATATTTCAATTAAAATTCCACCAATAGAATTAAAAGATAATAGAATAATCTATGTTATTTTATGTCTTTATCTATCATTAGTTTTTTTATTTTATCCAAGAACATATGAAAAAAATTATTCTAGATATTCAATTATTGGTGTGCCACTAGATTATAATTAACCTCGATCCACGTTAACATTTCCTCGACACCCATTGGTTTCATTTATTCACTACATTTCTTTATTCCCTCTTCTCATTTTCCCACCATAGCCACCTATAGACCCTCCATATGGATTTCTAAACCAAATTATTTTGGGTTCATCTCTCTTTATCTCAATGTGTTTTCCTCCAACATTATCATTCCAGCCTTCACAAATGATCTTCCAAACACATTCTTGATTCTCAAATGTAATGAAACCAAAGCCTTTGGATCATCCAGTTTGGTTGTTGAGAATAATCTAGAGTTCAAAAATGTCAATTTATAAAGATAATTAGTCACTTAATTCATCTTCTGCCAAGATGGCAGTATACCACTAGTAAATATTTTTGTTTTAGAGACCCCTATGGTGACCTCCTCTAGCATTTCTTCCTATAGAAATGTTCTTTTCTCCCTTAGAGATCAACCATCTATATCATGGTCATCCTCAAAAACCACATCGAAAAAAAATACTAGTCTGGATGATGTAGAAATAATAAAACTGTGTGGCCTTCTATAATAATTTTTTATCATAATCATAGAATTCGTAATTTCTCCATTCTTTCAGAAATAACTGGTAAATGTTTCTTCTATAGTCCCCATGAATTGCCTCCGACAAATAGATTTTCTAAAGATTATCTACAAATATCCAAAAAGTTCTATAACTCATTATCAGCACAATCTATGTTATCAAACTGTTCCACAATGTTTGAAGAGAGTTGATGGTTTTATTCCAGGACAGACTCCATTCCATTTTAGGTGATTGTTTCATTTACTTCATAAGGATTGTACCATACATCAAAACCCATTTGTATATGACACCTTTTTTTTCTTTACATATACGAGTAGTCTTTCAATTGGAGTGCCTTCCCAACTAGGGTTTTGAGTCAAGTAAGAAACTTCAAGTGCTTTATGGTATGAAACACCAAGCACTATTCTTATCCTGTTCAAAATCATCCTCAACATAAATATCGATTTCAACTGTGAACATGCATAAAA
Source organism: Viscum album (assembly GCA_963277665.1). Taxonomy (NCBI): domain Eukaryota; kingdom Viridiplantae; phylum Streptophyta; class Magnoliopsida; order Santalales; family Viscaceae; genus Viscum; species Viscum album. The sequence goes on from OY728135.1 coordinate 1,409,944,710, forward strand.
TTATAATTGGGAATATAAATGTTTTAGAGGATTAATTTTTTAAAATTCTTTATCACCCATCAACTTTTTAGATCACTTGTCTATTTTTTATATTTGCAGACATATTCATACCTTTTAATGCTTTATGTAATTCAAATTTTAGTTTCTTTAGTTATTTCACACTGCTAAATAGAACAATATCTAAAACATATATCCATGATTCCACTTTAGTATAGTGAAACATTGTTGTGGTTTCCTTCCATACACAATAATGAAATGGGTAATTCTATCCATGTGAAATAGCTATCAAACTTCATATTACGACATAATATGGAAAGATTTACTCACTGTGCCATAAACATCAATAGGAGGATTATGTGTTCCTGATCTAAAAATCATTCATAAGATAAAAGTATTCCATTGGATATTCCCCATCACAAGAGCCTATATACCATATAGAGGGGTTCTAGAATACCCATTTCCCCCGTTTTTTGGTTTCCTCCCATGTCTTGTGCATTTTTTTGATATTTCCCATGTATTATTTACACCATGTACCTTCTGGATAACTTGTATATTTTTCTGACTACTCATTCCTGTCATGCCTCTTCTTCATTAAAAAATTTCATATAGTGTTATGGTTACAACATGCATACATTGTTTCAAATCACATAAAACTATATTCATACTTCATGTATACATATATTTAATTTATATACAAATGTGCACACAAATTCACATATATAGTTATATAAAATTCTTCCAACAACACATATCAACACCAGCCTTTACTCCATTTCCATGTGTCATAAGCATCTCACTTACTTCATTTCTTCATTCAATTTTTCCCCACTCTCCCAAAAAGTGACAGAGATTCCATAGACCATCACTATAAATATTTGACCATGTGTATGAAAAATTACAATTAAATAATCATTCCACAAAAATACATGGGTTGGGTACCAATTCCCTATAAATATAAACCAATTATCATATCCTATATTTTAATTCAATGTACTAAAACCCATAGTCACTATATGTTATCTTAATTCCCTAAATTCTAAGGAGTTTATCTAGAAGAATTTCATTGCCTTGATGTAAGTATTACTTACTACTTACATTTTATTCTTAATCATCATCATCCAAAAAGTCCCTAAGAATAGTAGTATAATGACTTCAGTATAACAAGTATACATAATTGATATTATATTAATGAAAAAAATAATTATTTATTCATTTCCATCTAGTTGTAAAATAAAATAACATGGATGATGCACTCTAAGGACTACCTCCTCCACAAAGAAAAATCATCTGTTTTTCACCACCAACATTCTCCACTAATTATAATGATATAATTAAATAATAAATATGAAATATGTAATAGTATTAAAAAATTTAAGATGCATATTATATAAAACACATCCTTTTACACATATAAATACATGATTTAAAGCATCAAATTTTAATCCAAGGATCGTAAAGTCTGGTGTCATGGAAGACAAGGTACATAAAACTGAAAACATGAGACTAAATAAAACATTTCATTATTTAATCTTAATAAATATATACTTATTTAAATTTTTCTCATACATATTCATAGTTTAACTTGTTGATAACATGAACAAATGGATGATCTATGACCCTAGAAAGCGAATAAGAATAATAACAAAGATTTTGAACATGGGTTCGATGGCATGGAATAATGATATAAAAAAGGCATGGAACATAGGAAATAATAACATATAAACATTGGATAATATAAACATTGAGTCATAATAATGTTGAAGAAACATAAAAAATTTATTTATCATGAGTCAAGGCTCGTTTCACATAAAAGAGAACAGGTAGAGGTTAACCACCAAGACCATTGCACCTAGTATCACGAGTCAAGGAGAACGGCCTAGAATGTTGCTCATATTATCTCATGAGACTCTAATTTATCCAATACATTGGAGTGATATCTAGGTGCACCCATATTATCATGTTCATGAATATTATTTCCATATAAAGTATCATACATAATCAATAATTCAAAAATGTAAGGGTACCTAAGGAATGAAATGGGTATCATAATCATGTCATAAATCATAATTAATGGGATTATCATACAAGTGTTGATGAAGGAAATGAATTAAAACATTCTTGAAAATTAATAAGATAAATTAATAATATATCATGGTTGTTGATTTCCAACATAAGTTACAACATGTAAGAAGAGTATTTAAGAAATTTTAGCATTAAAAAATTTTAGAACAATTTTAAGGAAAATACTAAAGAGCATTTAACATAGAAAAGTGAACAGTATTTTATATAAAACCAGAATTGAAAAATAAGGTTTTAATAATAAAAATATTGGTATTATGTAAAAAAAGTGTCATGAAAAATATAATATATAGCTCTTGAAATTGATTAAGAATACGGGAAGTTCCCTCAAAATGGGGTTTCTTTTTGTGAAGTATTGGGGAGGGGACCATTTAAAAACTATATATATCCCCAAAAGAGAATGATAATTGGATCATGATACATGATTTGGGAGAGTATACATATAATTTCTAATAATTTCATAAAAAATAAAATATAAATTGGGTAAAAAGAATATAGAGCAACCCACAGGAATAATCAAGCATTGGATAGAATCTGTACCTTAAGTCTGGTGGTGTCCTTCACTTGATCTTAGTGAAATTTATATCCAAATTAAATTAATTAATTAATATTTAAAAAACCTATTATTTATTTAATTTATTTATTTTAAAATTATATCATTTATTCATGGTCTTTTTGAGGGGTTAAGAAGTTCAATTTCCTTGTTTGGGAGCATTTGTTTCCATGGTTTTTAGGATTGGTTTACTTATATACATGTAAGGATAAATAATTATGACTAAAATGGTTGTACTGAATTGAATTTGTATGTTATTAGTGAACATTAATAATATTACATGGTTATAAAATTCATTTGGTTATTTGGAATGAAGATGAATCATTATACAATACTTTAATGATAACTGTTTTGGTTAACTGGTGGGTTTTTTTCACGACGAACAAATCATTCTTTATAAATTAATATCATGTTTAAAAAAGATTATAGAAAATTAAATTAGAAATAATGAATATATTATAGTCTGGTTCAAACTTCAAAATGGTTTCATGACCATAATGAATATGGTAATAGAAATTGACAACCCATCATCCTTGAATGTCAGAAATTAACACATCCGAGATAGTGTTTTCATTTCTATAATAAATGGAGGTGAAGGAAGAGAAGATGAATTATTACATTATTATAACAAAATTAAATTACATATAAGGTATTGGAATTATCATGACATTTGGATTAAAGGATGTGAGGAAAGAAAAATAATGAATGGAACATTAAAGAAAATAAAAAAGAAATGAAAAGTGGACTTTACCTCTTCAATATAACTTCCTTGAGAACCAATTTAGGAAAGAGGATTTGGTATATTGAAGAGACCAATAGCTAATAAAAGTGGGATAGAGACCTAGTAATATTTTTTTCATAATTTGGACAGGGAACAAGGCTTCATAGGAGTAAAGATAAGAAGTAATAAGGGGTGATATTTATTGTGGAGAAGAGGAGGGGTTTCGCATTATTTAAATCATTTGTTTTGAAAATTTACTCAAGAATATGAATAGTATTGATTATTGTGACAAAAAATAGTAAATATAGCATGTGATTTCAAATTTATGGACATTTACATCATCCATGACTCAATAAGGATGTATAAATTCATGTTATAACATTTATCATAAATTATCATATTTTAATATTCCTGAAAAATTTCTGTATTTCAAAAAAAATAAAAAAATTAACCACAACCAATTTTCAACATTTATAATCCAAAAAATATGTACATTTTATGAAATAAAAATTTTAAGTATGAGAAATTTAGTTCTTAATTAAAATCATAATTTACTTGAAAATTATAAATTTTAATATTAAAACTTCTTTTCTAACACATTGAACAATTACCTGGGGTATGATGACATTATTTTATAATAATAAGTCATAAAAATATTTATTTATGAATAAATTTTATAAAATTAAATTCATTTTAAATTATTAAATTAATCATAAGAGTTTAATTAAATATAAAACACTTACAAAAATACCAACACTTTATTAATAATTTTTGAAAAATTATTTACTTATACAATGATCTAATTACATCATAGTGTCACATATAATATGGATATAATTTATTTATAATTTTTTATTGGTGGTGTTACTTTTACATTGGTCAATTTACTCTTCATAAGGGTCACATTACTACTCTAAATGTCATGTTACTATTTCATCGGTATGTGTTACTTACCTTCTAGATATTCCTTTCATTTCACTCATTTTTAATTTATATGGTTTTTATTATGTTCTATATGTAATCATATATGATTATACTATAAGAAATAATTATAAGAAGGTAATTATATTGATAAAATATTGGTTCATTGCATTCTTCCACCCTTAAGAAATTCTTCCCTTGAAATTTCGCTTTTCATTCTATGTCGTAAACAGCTGCGGGTACTTTTCCTTTATTGCATCCTCTAGTTTAAATGGTTCATATTCATTGTCATGGTTCCACCATAGTACTTTGACCAGGTGAGTATTATTTTTGTGTAGAACTTTATCTCTATGATCCAAAATCTTCACTATATTCTCCTCATAAGAAAGATCACTCTCCAATTGTACCACCTCTGAAGAGAGTACATGTGAAGGATCTGATATTTACTTCCATAAGATGGATATATTGAAGACATCAGGCACTTTAGAGTTGGTAGGAGAAAGTGCTAGTCAATAGGCCACAACTCCAACACGATAAAAAATATAAAAGGGTTTGATGTACCTGGGACATAGCTTTCCTTTCTTCCCAATCCTCATGGATTTCTTCTATAGAGGTATTTGGTGGAATACCACGTCTCTAACTTTGATGTCAAGGTCTCATCGTTGATTTTTAGTGTAAATATTCTATCGAATTTGGTCCACCTTGATGTGTTATTGAATGGTTTTCACGTTCTCCACCATTTCTATGACCATTTTAGGTTCTATTAGCTTACACTTTCTAACATCATCCCAACACTATGGTGTTCTACACCTTTTCCAATAAAGGTATTCATATAGTTCCATTCTGATGTTGTAGTGGAAACTATTGTTATAGGAGAATTAAACTAGTAGAATTTGTTGATCTTCTTCTACATTGAATTCCATAGAACATCCTCTTGACATGTCTTCCAATGTCTAAATAATTTGTTCAGATTTTCCATTAGTTTGAGGATGATAGTCCGTATAGAAGTTCAAATCAGTTCTTAGAGCATGTTGGAGACTTTTATAGAACATCGAGGTGAATATTGGATCTCTATTACATAAACTTTATAGTGGTACTCTATGCATCCATACCACCTCTTTTATATATATCCATTCAAGTTGATCCAATGAGATTTCATATCGAATTGTGATAAATTTAGATGTCTTTGTAAGATGATCAACAATGACCCATATAGCATTTTATTCCTCTCGATGTCCTTCGATGTCCAATGACAAATTTCATGATGATGTTCTCCCACTTCTTTGTGGTTATGGGTAGTGGTTGCGTCATCCCCTTAGACTTTTTCCTTTCAACCTTCACCTGCTAACATACCAGTAACTTTGAGGTATATTCAGCAATATTCTTCTTCATATTCTCCCAGCAAAAGTTCTCTCAGAGATCTCGATACATCTTTATACTCTCTGGGTGAATAGAGAAGGTTGAGCTATGTACTTCATTCAAAATGTCCTTCTTTATCTATATATCTGATGGTACACATAATCATGACCCAAATATTACAACTCATTCCTTATCAATATTGAACTCAGAGGATTTCCTATTTTTAAAAGCTTTCACCCTTTTCATAATTTCCACATCATTTCTTTATGCATCCTTTATTTTCTCCATTAGGGATAGTTGACGAACCATGTGAGAAAGGATTGATGATGTTCCTCCCTTAATAATTCCCATGTCCATCCTCTGTAAATCAAATAATATTGGATCCTTATCAACACTCATCATTAGTAAATATGTAGGATTATTTCTACATAGAGAATTTATCACCTTATTTTGCTTACCGGGATGGTAGGGGATTGAGAAATCACAATTTTTTATGAGATCTAACCATCATCACTGAAACATATTATGAAATTTCTATGAGAATATATATTTGAGACTCTTGTGATCAGTATATATCTCACACATCTCCCCATAGAGATAATTCTGCCAGATTTTTAAAGCAAAGATCACAGCTTCCAACTCCAGATCATTGGTGGTATAGTTTTATCATGGATTTTAAAATCTCCTGAGGCGTATCCTATAACTTTATGATTTTCCATCAGAACACAACTTAAGCCTTTATTTTAGGCGTCATTGTACACCACATATAGTTCTCCACTTATCGGATGTGTGAGTACTGGTGTAGTGAAAAGCCTCATTTTGCACTCCTTAAAGCTTTCCTCACATTATTGAGTCCAAAAGAACATCATTCCCTTCCATTTCAACATGGTCATTGGGTTTTACAATCATGATATGTTCTTCAAAAATCATCAATAATACCCAACTAGACCCAGAAAGATGTGGATCTCTATTATAGATGTTATCATGGGCCACTCTTCTATTTCCTTTGTCTTGGAAGGGTCCACAGATATCCCTTTATCGGTGATAACATGCCCAAATAATGATACTTCATCCATCCAGAACCAACTTTTACTATACTTTGCATATAGTTTCTCCCCTCTAAATTTCTTCAGCATAGTATTCAAATACTTCTCATGTTCCTCCTTTCTCTTAGAGTATATAAGAATATCATTGATAAAGACTAACATAAATTTCTAAAGGTAATCTCTAATGAAACTATTCATTAAATCAATGAATATTTTTGTTGAAATAGTGATTTTTAAGGGCATCAATATAAACTCATAGTGTCAATACATTATTTGAAATGAATTTGTGGGGATATCTTCACCTTTAATTGGTGATATCCTAACTGAAGGTCCACCATAGAGAAATAACTGGCCCCACATAGTTGATCGAAAAAGTCACTTATCCGAGGAAGGGGATACTCGTTCTTCATCATGAATTTATTCAGCTCATAAAAATTAATATAGAGGTTCATCGATCCATCCTTCTTCTTGACAAAGAGTACTGGCACACCCCATGGTGAGGCACTAGGGCATATATAACCCTTTCACGATATTATTCTCTAAATGGTTCTTCATCTCTTCTGGCTCGACGGTGGACATTTCATAAGGCATATTTTATATAGGTAGGGATCCAAGAATATGTTCAATTAATAAATCAACATCTATATTAGGAGTAATACCATTAAATTCTTTAGGGAGTACATTATTGTAATCCCTCATGATGGGCATATCTTCAAGAAGTATCATCTTCATTGTATCAATCATTTGAGTTGGACATGCTTTCTCATAAGTCAAGAATATCCACACTTCATATTATTATTCTAAAAGAGATTCATCTTCCTTCGTACACTTGTAAGGAATGGGAGGATCCTTCGGGATGTGAAGAGTGATCTTACTTTCTCATGAGTTGATGTTGGATTTTATAGAGATATATAATCCATGAGCAAGATAACATCGAAATCCACTAAAGTAAGTATAATGATATTTTCTATGAGGATCAGTCCAGAAACCTTAACTAGGGAAGATTTATTTACTTTGGATTCAATAATTTCCCCAATATCTATTCTCAAAGATAACTCCACCTCCAAATTTTTAAGTAGTTTTTGAATAGTTCTTGAAAACTTGAAAGATATGAAAGAATGCGTAGAACCAGAATCAAATAGAACATTCACTAATTTTGAATGAATAACTTGAATACCTGTCACCACATCGATTCTGACCTCCAGCTCAGTAGTAGTGATAGAATAAGCCCTTACTTATTTCCTTGGATTTTTTTTTGAATTCCCTTTATAACACTTAGATAAGGTAAATTGTTCGTACAATTCCCACACTCCTTGTAGTTTTAACACTGCACTATAGGATGATCATTGATCTGAACCTTCCTTCCATATTCCATATTATTGGAATTATTCACATCCCTCTATAACTTCTTACCAAGATGTCCCATTCTTCCATAATTGAAGAAATTCTTGGTTCTCGTTAGATAGTTCCTAGGATGCTAATTCCCAAAATTGTGATGTGTGGGATGTTCGATCTTCTTTGCATCATGGGATTCATTTTACGAACCACCCATATTATACTCCATTTACAAAAACAATTACTAGGCCCACAAGACCACTTAGAGTCTCCAATCTCCATTCAACCTTGAGGGAATAACGAACAATCTATTCATAACTGTCAAAGTCATGAATCTTCAATGCTCTTTATAGACTCAACTTTAGACAACTAAATAAGTGATCCACCATGATTTTGTTGTTCATGAAAAATCCAAAGGAATATCTTGCAAGCCTTGTGAATTTTTATTCATACTGTAACACCCCAAGTTTCCTCGGTATGTTTCCTTTCGAATAATGCAATGGCGTGCATTGTACGCAACTTCGAGATTTTAACACACCATAACCAATCAAACTAGCCGTTATGAATAGTAATACCTACTTTTTGAAATTTTATAAATTCTATCTCTCAAAATGGACTTCATTTTTGGATTCATAATATCGAAATTATCCTAGGGTGAAATTTTGGTACTTTTTTGATAACTTTCATATTTTGATGAATAGTAAAAATTACTAAATTTTAATTAAAAACAACTATTTTAATCAGAATAATTAATAGTGATAAATTATGAATTTGAGTGGTTTTAAAGTATATTCATAATATATTTTTACCATGTAATACAATGTGGGTCATTGAACATAATTTCACATTCAAACCAGACATAAACAAGTGACAACCTTTTGATAGTTATTATCTCTAAAAAACACGCTTTTTGTTTTAACAACGGGAATTAATTTTAAATTAATTTCTTCCACTTCTGTGTTTTGAATTTAGAAAAATGGATTCCATATTTTGAATTAGGATGTTCAAATTGTTTAAATATGTAACTTTTATTTTTAAACATTTTGGATAATTACTTTGGTAAATATTTTATTTACCATGGTTAAAGGGTAAATCCGGTAAACAAGGGTTAATAAAATAATATTATAATAATACTAAATTACCCTAAAACGTGTCTTAACCCTATTGGTTGATACATGGTAGACCATGGTCATCTTTGGGTCTATTTTGGGACCCCATGGATCCACTTGTAAGTGATAATGACACTTTATTTTAATTCAGTTAAAATAAATACAAAAATGACAGAAGCATATATCTTTTAACAAAACAATTGTTACAGAGGGTTATATATGTTGGATTTTATATTATAAATATTTTTTAGAAATATACAAAGATTTCCTATATAATGATATTTTATTTATAATTTTTAGACATTAAATAATTTAATTTATTTATGACACAATGATGATGCAGTAATTACTATAATAGTGAAAAATCAAAATAATTGATATTATAAATACCCAAATAAATATAATATGAAACTTTTAATGAATTAAAATAAATTTCTAGGATACTATGATATATTAGTATTGATATAATTGACTTTGTTCGAAGTAATCAATCTGTTATGAGTTTCACAAAAATCAACTATTGAATAGTGTCAAAATTGACATAAAAGAGTTTTCAAAACAAATATTATATTATTAATTGATATTAAATTCCTAAAAATCTAAGGTTCAGCCAAGAGACTTATATCATGATATTTGTATCATTAATGGACCACTATGGGGTCTCTTGTATGTATATGGTAAGTTTATTAACCATATAATATAAAAATACAAAGAGATATTGTAAAAGTGAAACTAATTAACTTAGAGTTAATACTTAAAGATAAGGTTAATATAAGTACCCAAACCTATCTAAATTCTATTGGTTGAGTTATTTTCGACCCATACCCACCTTTAACTTTGAATAGTAAACTTTGGAGCCATTGGAAACCAAATATGAATTTATTATAAACTAATATCTCTAGCTTTTCCAAAGGTGCCCCTCACCCCTCTTATAAAAGGGCACTCCTACTTCTCATTTCTTCACACCTTCAAAGCCCTTTGGTTCGGTCAAACCCTGCCCAAATACTATCTCAACTTCCCTCACTACAACTTAGAGGCCTTATTTTGATCAGAAAGCCAACCTAAAGAGACCTTTTGGTCAAATCAAAAGGAAGAACCCGAAGAAGAGGTAATGTTTTCACCACCCCTTTTCAACTTCCTTTCTCCTTCCACTTCCTATTTCTTTGTTATTTCCACTATAAAATAATAACTCCAGTATAATATATATAATGTGATGTTATTATAAATATGGTACAACCATATTCAGTATTCTATCCATCCATTGAATAACATGTCACCATACGTGCGTACGTACGGCTTACCATCTCCACATCGTGGTGTAATTGTTATTCAATATATTATTATTTGGATGGGTATAATAATGACGTGTAACTCATGTAAATAATAAATATAACATGATAATGATTCTGTATATATATGATATAAAATCCAATTATATATTATTTTAATATCAAAAGAATGATATTGTCGCTCGTGCGTATGTACGGACTACCGTCTCCACGAACGCGATGAGATTCATTGTCCATCATATCCATTCAAGTATAATTATAATTTGATTATTTAAAAATAGTATCTAAGTACTTGATATCATTCTGGATATGAATAATATAATCCCATTAATAACGAATATGGCTCACATAACAAAGAATATAAAGTAAAATGAACCCATTAACACCCGAAATGACGATAATTCTAAGATATTATTAACAAATCAATGTTAAAAGATCATATATGATATCATATTAAAGTAAATGATTCTTGAATTATTCAATAACAATTATTTAACCATTATACTGGAGGTAAAACTACCATAGACCAAGGAAAAAGTACAAAGTAAGGGATTTTCTTATCTCACTTTCAATTCCGTGAGATTTCCATTGTTCGCCACTAAATTATTGAAAGTGGTGTATTGTGTACTGACATTTGATATATATTATCATGATTCTCTTTATATTCATTTTATTCTGTAAATCATTTGGTGGTTATTAACTTTTGGCCATACGACTCAGTTGATTAACGTGGTAAGGAGTTTCTTATCTCGCTCTTAATTTCTTAAGAATTCCATTGTTCACCACTTAAGTATTACATGTGGTGTATGTGTATTGCCCATGATTGTATTCATTGTGTAATATACTTTAATTTGTGGGTATTTACATAGTAATGGTATGATCCTTATTTCATGGTTGTTTGTTTCGTAAGTTACCAAATCGATAAGGGAATTTGAGATTTCAATTTCCACTCATTCGGCTTTACACATATTTCATTGATTATATTACTCCAAGATTATGTGTGGAATCACTATTCATTTGATTATGTCATAATTTCCACTCCCCTTCCTGTGGATATACTATTTATACACATAATCACTCTATTGATAATTCTCAAGTCATTAATATGAATTTGATAAGAGTAATTTTAACTCTTTCACCATTTGTTGAGTTAAACATCCAATTCGTTGGTGTTGTCTCTACAAGAATATGTGTGAATATCCTTTGATTGTTTTACACTGAATATTCAATCATATTTAGTGTATTTATATTTTCACAGATAATTATGTCGTTGATTTATCCTTAACCTAAGGATACGGCCTTTATGAGATATTTCATCTCAATTTACATTCAATTGGGACTTCTTTGTTGATATACACCAAATCACTTTTATGTGGTGTATATAATGTACTTTGACATAGTATATCATGAATCCCTTTATTCTCATGATATTACAAAGTTTTGATTACCTCAATTATTTGTACTCAAGTGTCTCTCTTTTGGTTAGAATCTCTAACCAAAATACCATTTCAAAATGTTTTAAAGACTTATTCTTCTAAATCTTGCTCATTAATGTCCATGTTTTAAAAAATGGTTTTAAGGATTTACTTATATGGACATTAACGTTTTAAAATCAAAACTCCTTTTAAAAGATTCAAAGTGGTATGGGACACTTTGATTCAAAAATCTGTTTTTAAATGGCTTCTTGACAAATAGTGTGACTTTTAAATGATTTCAAGAAAAGGGGGATATTTCCCTCAAATAGTTTTGAGGATTATTTTCATCTATGTCAACATCCTTCATTATTCATGATTGAAGTTAATTTGATACAATACAATCTTCCATATTGTATCAAATGAGTTATATTTGACTGTGGATGTTCTATTTTTATACCATTCATGGTTTGTGGTTAAAGTATTGATATTTCATATGCTAGTTTTAATATGAATGTTTATTTTATGTTTAAACCTATTCATATGAGGAATGCATTGGACTTAATAAGTGACGGGTGGAGCCCGCTATAGCTCCTCGATGCATCGGTAGGTCTCATGAGACAAACTAGTGTCTTGGCACAAGGCCTTGGCAAAATCTTATTTGTAGTCTTGGCACGAGGCCTTGGCTATGTGGTTATGATAGTCTGGCATTATGCATTCCATCATTATGAAAGTGGTTATTGATATTGCATGTGATCATTCGACTAGTAGAATATCCATGTGAGTAAGTAAATGGCATTATTTCATTTTACCTTTGCCATTTTATGCTGAAGTTCAAGTTTAAAAGGCTTTTGTTTTAGTTATAAATTTCCTTAAGTGTTTATGCTTATTTATGAAAGTTTCTGCTATAATGTTATCCTTACTGAGCATCTGAGCTCACCCCTTTCAATGTTTTATTTTTCCCAGGATTATGAAGAAGTAATTTATGAATGACCTGCAGGGATAGTATGAGGGGATATGAAGACAAGATGTTTTTTTTATGATGTAATGTAAAAATTTATGGATGTATCTAGTTATTCCAAGGCTAATAAACTAATCGGTCTTTCGAGACACGATCTTTCTCGTGATCATCCCAATGTCATGTAATAATGCACCGACTCTGGGTAACTAGGGTCGGGGCGTTATAGTTGATATCAGAGGAAGTTTAGTACAAACCTTGGAAGCTAGATTTAGACAAACTCTGATTAGAGCACGTAGACCTAAGATGAAATTTGAGGATTAGTATAAATGAACTTCCTAGAATTTTGGTATTATAGAGATTTTGTGAGTTTTCCGAGCAATACATCCCTGTCTGGATACGAGCAGGTAGAGGCGGATCTGGCACAGATGTACCTAGGCGTAAAACCCGAAAACACCGCTTTGAGATAGACTCGGACGAGAACTGGTGCACGACAACGGGCCTTGCTGCACTCTTGGTTACGACACTCCCGGGGGATATGATTGGGATAATTTACATTTTCTTTACAAACTGATTTAAGTAATATATACATAAGATGAGAGTAAATGACCTTGGTTAATCCTAATATGTTTCAAATTGAGAATATGGTGACATTTTAATCTCTAAATGATTTTATGACTACTATTACTCACATAATGCTTTCTGGTTTTAGACAATGGCTGGATTCCAAGGAAGTCATAGTGACTTTGAGAATGATGTACAAGGTGGGAACGGTGGTGGAAATGAGAAACAAAATGGAATGTTGATAGGTGTAAAAGATATCGTCTTTATGCCAAATCAGTTTTCCAAAAATATGATCAACAACATATATATTAACCAACTCCCATAATCAACAAGGAAGAGAAAGGTGATAAATGATAAGATCTCCAGCAATGGAGACCATGGAGAAAATAAACCTCAATTTTCATCATGCAGGAAATGTGGAAAGAGACACCCAGGAAAGTGTCTCAATGGGACAACGAAATGTTTTATGTGCGGGAAGGAAGGACATAAAGTGAATAATTGCCGAAGAAAAATGAAGAGTACTATGGAAGAAGATAAAAATGGTCTCAAGAGTCCATTTACAGTCATTTGCCGTAAATGTAGGGGACCTGGCCATTACCCGAGTGAATGTACTATTCTATAGGATATTTTCTTGGTCAAAGAAGAAGCTATGTGGAAATAAATGGTTGGAGAAAAATTTAAAAAGTATTAGCACTCCTTGTTGATGGGTTTACTTTGGAATAATTTTCTCTTGTATTTGTAACCCCGCAGTTTGCCATGTGAGAATGATATTTGAGGAAGAATTGTCTCTTCTCTTGTGGATATAGGTATAAATAACCATTTGGTTTTATATGATCATTGGGGTTTGAGAAAATGATAAGTTATTATAATTTGGGATGAAAATGCAAAGTATGATATAACATTTGTGGTTAAATTATGTTATTTTGAGGAATTTATCTCATTTTGGTAATATTATAAAATATAGTTTTTGAAAAAGGACAACTCGTAGACCGTGTGACAACCCGTCGCGTCGGACAAAGCTGTGGGAATGGAACCCACAACCAAAGTGCGATTGGGATTTATCGCCTACCACTGGACTACGTGAAGTCCATGGTTAATGTGACTATTTTTTTTGTTAAAAGATTTTATTGATCAATAATAAGATGATTTGGGTTCTTATGTCTTATCAAATGAATACCTTTGGTATAGGAAAATGATTTGGCGATTAAGTGATAAATGTTATTTTGGAAGATGTTCGCTTTGTTGGGAACACTATATGCCCAAGGAAAATAGAATACAATGGGGTTTCATTTGTAGAGTAATGGTGGATTTTTATCTACGTTTTTATTGTTGATTTATAGTGATTTGGGTTATTTATGGAAATGATTAACCTATAACAGAGAATATGTGATGATGTTAATTACTTTTAAGTATGTGACTTTAAGAGTATTTGATTTCATTTGGAGATACAATGTAACATGGGAGACTACATAATCAAATTCTTCTATGATTTGGGTTTCAATATTAGTTTGGATTATATTAAAGGATTTTAAGGACAATTGGTTATTGAATGGTATCTATTTAACTTTGGGGTATTGTTGGTTTAATTTGAGAAATTAAGATTAGTGCATATTTATCTCAATGAATATCCTTTTGGGGGATCATTAGATCATTCACTAACCATTTTGGTTTTGATTAATCTTCAAAGACAATGTAAATATATGGTTTATCCTGCATGGATCATGTGATTCTATAGAAGTTTATTCTAGCTCTTCCAGTGTGACCAAGTCTTCTTGAATACTCATCGTTTAAAAAAAATTGAGTTAGTGGTGGAAATTTATTAAAGAATGAAAATTTACTTAAAATGTAAGTATATCTCATAATGTTCTTAGTCAAAATCATAAATGAATTCCTCTTCCTTATGTAATTTAACTTTAAAAAAAATGTTGTCCGTTTACTTTCCTACTAGGAGACTAATGGTCGTTTGTCCCAACACAAGTTTGTGGTTTTCTCATTGTTACCTTTCTACTGATCATGATTTCTATCCCTCTCCATCATAACTTGACACTTAGTTTATCATCCATATCCATGTTTTCTTACATGGAATCCTAGTATGGGTTATCTTGGATGACCCTTATACCTCTCTTTCTTTCTTTTAAAGTGATAGTTTTATTGACTCTTTTTCCGATGTGGGAATTTCCATTATATTCCCAAGAAAAATTTTAAAAATTGCGAGGACGCAATTTATTGAAGGAGGGGAGAATGTAACACCCCAAGTTTCCTCGGTATGTTTCCTTTCGAATAATGCAATGGCGTGCATTGTACGCAACTTCGAGATTTTAACACACCATAACCAATCAAACTAGCCGTTATGAATAGTAATACCTAATTTTTGAAATTTTATAAATTCTATCTCTCAAAATGGACTTCATTTTTGGATTCGTAATATCAAAATTAGCCTAGGGTGAAATTTTGGTACTTTTTGGATAACTTTTATATTTTGATGAATAGTGAAAATTACTAAATTTTAATTAAAAACAACTTTTTTAATCAAAATAATTAATAGTGATAAATTATGAATTTGAGTGGTTTTAAAGTATATTTAGAATATATTTTTACCATGTAATACAATGTGGGTCATTGAACATAATTTCACATTTAAACCAGACATAAACAAGTGACAATCTTTTGATAGTTATTATCTCTAAAAAACACGCTTTTTGTTTTAACAACGGGAATTAATTTTAAATTAATTTCTGCCACTTCTGTGTTCTGAATTTGGAAAAATGGATTCCATATTTTGAATCAGGATGTTCAAATTGTGTAAATAGGTAACTTTTATTTTTAAACATTTTGGATAATTACTTCGGTAAATATTTTATTTACCATGGTTAAAGGGTAAATCCGGTAAACAAGGGTTAAAAAAATAATATTATAATAATACTAAATTACCCTAAAACGTGTCTTACACCTATTTGTTGATACATGGTTGACCATGGGCATCTTTGTGTCTATTTTGGGACCCCATGGATCCACTTGTAAGTGATAATGACACTTTATTTTAATTAAGATAAAATAAATACAAAAATGACACAAGCATATATCTTTTAACAAAACAATTGTTACAGAGGGTTATATATGTTGTATTTTAGATTATAAATATTCCTTAGAAATATAAAAAGATTTCCTACATAATGATATTTTATTTATAATTTTTAGACATTAAATAATGTAATTTATTTATGACACAATGATGATGCAGTAATTACTATAATAGTGAAAAATCAAAATAATTGATATTATAAATACCCAAATAAATATAATATGAAACTTTTAATGAATTAAAATAATTTTCTAGCATAATATGATATATTAGTATTGATTTAATTGACTTTGTTTTAAGTAATAAATCTGTTATGAGTTTCAAAAAAATCAACTATTAAATAGTGTCAAAATTGACATAAAAGAGTTTTTAAAAACAATATTATATTATTAATTGATATTAAATTCCTAAAAATCTAAGGTTCGGCCAACAGACTTATATCATGATAGGTGTATCATTAATGGACCACTTGGGGGTCTCTTGTATGTATATGGTAAGTTTATTAACCATATAATATAAAAATACAAAGAGACATTGTAAAAGTGAAACTAATTAACTTAGAGTTAATACTTAAAGATAAGGTTAATATAAGTACCCAAACCTGTCTAAATTCTATTGGTTGAGTTTTTTTCGACCCATACCCACCTTAACCTTTGAATAGTAAACTTTGGAGCCATTGGAAACCGAATATGAATTTATTATAAACTAATATCTCTAGCTTTTCCAAAGGTGCCCCTCACCCCTCTTATAAAAGGGCACTCCTCCTTCTCATTTCTTCACACCTTCAAAGCCCTTTGGTTCGGCCAAAACCTGCCCAAATACTATCTCAACTTCCCTCACTACAACCTAGAGGCCTTATTTTGATCAGAAAGCCAACATATGGAGCTCTTTTGATCAAATCAAAAGGAAGAACCCGAAGAAGAGGTAATGTTTTCACCACCCCTTTTCAAGTTCCTTTCTCCTTCCACTTCCTCTTTCTTTGTTATTTCCATTATAAAATAATAAATCCAGTATCATATATATACTGTGATGTTATTATAAATATGGTACAACCATATTCAGTATTCTATCCATCCTTTGAATAACATGTCACCATACGTGCGTACGTACGGCTTACCGTCTCCACGTCGTGGTGTAATTGTTATTCAATATATTATTATTTGGATGGGTATAATAATGATGTGTAACTCATGTAAATAATAAATATAACATGATAATGATTCTGTATATATGATATAAAATCCAATTATATATTATTTTAATATCAAAAGAATGATATTGTCGCTCGTGCGTATGTACGGATTACCGTCTCCACGAACGTGATGAGATTCATTGTCCATCATATCCATTCAAGTATAATTATAATTTGATGATTTAAAAATAGTATCTAAGGACTTGATATCATTCTGGATATTAATAATATACATCCCATTAATAATGAATATGGCTCACATAACAAAGAATATAAAGTAAAATGAACCCATTAACACCCGAAATGACGATAATTCTAAGATATTATTAACAGATCAATGTTAAAAGATCATATATGATATCATATTAAAGTAAATGGTTCTTGTATTATTCAATAACAATTATTTCACCATTATACAGGAGGTAAACCTACCATCGACCAAGGAAAAAGTACAAAGTAAGGGATTTTCTTATCTCACTTTTAATTCCGTGAGATTTCCATTGTTCGCCACTAAATTATTGAAAGTGGTGTATTGTGTACTGCCATTTGATATATATTATCATGATTCTATTTATATTCATTTTATTCTATAAATCATTTGGTGGTTATTAACTTTTGTCCATACGACTCAGTTGATTAACGTGGTTAGGAGTTTCTTATCTTGCTCTTAATTTCTTGAGAATTCCATTGTTCACCACTTAAGTATTACATGTGGTGTATGTGTACTGCCCATGATTGTATTCATTTTTTAATATACTTTAATTTATGGGTATTTACATAGTCATGGTATGATCCTTATTTCATGGTTGTTTGTTTCGTATGTTACCAAATCGATAAGGGAATTTTAGATTTCAATTTCCACTCATTCGGCTTTACGCATATTTCATTGATTATATTACTCCAAGATTATGTGGGGAATCACTATTCATTTGATTATGTCATAATTTCTACTCCCCTTCCTGTGGATATACTATTGATACACATAATCACTCTATTGATAATTCTCAAGTCATTAATATGAATTTGATAAGAGTAATTTTAACTCTTTCACCATTTGTTGAGTTAAACATCCAATTCGTTGGTGTTGTTTCTACAAGAATATGTGTGAATATCCTTTGATTCATTTACACTGAATATTCAATCATATTTAGTGTATTTATATTTTCACACATAATTATGTCGTTAATTTATCCTTAACCTAAGGATATGGCCTTTATGAGAGATTTCATATCAATTTACATTCAATTGGGACTTCTTTGTTGATATACACCAAATCACTTTTATATGGTGTATATAATGTACTTTGAAATAGTATATCATGAATCCCTTTATTTTCAGGATATTACAAAGTTTTGATTACCTAAATTATTTGTACTCAAGTGTCTCTCTTTTGGTTAGAATCTCTAACCAAAATACCATTTTAAAATGTTTTAAAGACTTATTCTTCTAAATCTTGCTCATTAATGTACATGTTTTAAAAAATGGTTTTAAGGATTTATTTATATGGACATTAAAGTTTTAAAATCAAAACTCCTTTTAAAAGTTTCAAAGTGGTATGGGACACTTTCATTCAAAAATCTGTTTTTAAATGGCTTCTTAACAAATAGTGTGACTTTTAAATGATTTCAAGAAAAGGGGGATATTTCCCTCAAATAGTTTTAATGATTATTTTAATCTATGTCAACATCCTTCATTATTCATGATTGAGGTTAATGTGATACAATACAATCTTCCATATTGTATCAAATGAGTTATATTTGACTGTAGATGTCCTATTTTTATACCATTCATGGTTTGTGGTTAAAGTATTGACATTTCATATGCTAGTTTTAATACGAATGTTTATTTTATGTTTAAACCAATTCATATGAGGAATGAATTGGACTTAATAAGTGACGGGTAGAGCCTGCTATAGCTCCTCGATGCATCGGTAGGTCTCATGAGACAAACTAGTGTCTTGGCACAAGGCCTTGGAAAAATCTTATTTGTAGTCTTGGCACGAGGCCTTGGCTATGTGGTTATGATAGTCTGGCATTATGCATTCCATCATTATGAAAGTGGTTATTGATATTGCATGTGATCATTCGACTAGTAGAATATCCATGTGAGTAAGTAAATGGCATTATTTCATTTTACCTTTGCCATTTTATGTTGAAGTTCAAGTTTAAAAGGCTTTTGTTTTAGTTATAAATTGCCTTAAGTGTTTATGCTTATTTATGAAAGTTTATGCTATAATATTATCCTTACTGAGCATCTGAGCTCACCCCTTTCAATGTTTTATTTTTCCCAGGATTATGAAGAAATAATTTATGAATGACCTGCAGGGATAGTATGAGGGGATATGAAGACATGATGTTTTTTTTATGATGTAATGTAAAAATTTATGGATGTATCTAGTTATTCCAAGGCTAATAAACTAATCGGTCTTTCGAGACTTGATCTTTCTCGTGATCATGCCAATGTCCTGTAATAATGCACCGAATCTGGGTAACTAGGGTCGGGGCGTTACACATACTCTCATATGGACTCATCTTCCTTTTACTTAAGTATGAGGAGCTTTCTTTCAATCTTGAGATGGAGCGTATGGGGAAAATATTTATTGAAAATCATTTTCTTGAATTCCTGCCAATCCATGGAATCAACTTCCTCCTAGGACTTCATAGTCTTGATCAGTGTCCACCACTGATCAACTTCCCCATCAAAATGATACACCTCTATTACAACATTCTTATATTATGAGCAATGGAGGATAGATAATATCATTTTAGTGGAGTTAATCAACTATTACATGAGGAGAGGAATGAAATATCCACTAAATATGGAAGGCCTTTTCTGCAAGAAGGATTTGAAAAAAACATTCTCTTTTTATGGGGGAGGAGGGAGTTCCACATGATTCAGGTTATTATTAATAACTTTATCGATCTAAGCAAGTACAGTCATGAAATTATGGGCACCCATTCCCATTCAATTTGGTATATCATTAGGTAAATATTCACATTCCCTATCACATTTATTATTGTCACATGTTTTTTTATTTTGATCCATTGATTATGAAAATGAACGTACAATTAGGGGTCTTGAATACTTATCTAATAACCATACAAAGAAACATTGAACATAAATGGATAAACATGTAATGGAAAATTATATCCTATATTGTGATTCCCTAGGTTTAAATATAGGTTATATTTGATCTATTTCTTAACTTATCTTCTTATGGGATCTTTTTCTTATTCCTTTAATAATTTTTTATACTAAGCTTATGAATTATCAAAGAATATCTCATGGGACTGTCAAACGAGAAGTGATGAAAGGCCCATTTTCATGCACCATTTCCGGATCGAGTCTAACTCAAAGCAGTGTTTTTAGGTTTTAATCCCAGATACATCTCTTCTATGGGCAGGTCCACTTGTTCGTATCAATATGGGGATATATTTTCTTAATAAACCACTTACTCTATAATTACTAAAATTTGGGGATGTTTTCTTATACTTAGCCTTATCCCAAATGTTTTTGATAAAGTACCATATTCCTAATCTCCAAAAATAACTAGATCATCCTCTGATACCAACTATATTAACCTATTCTTTTATGCATACCAATACATGATTTTAAGCATCATATTACATGCCCAGGATCACAAAGTCTAGTGTCTTGGAAGAATAAATACATAAAACAAAAAACATGAGATAAAATAAAGCATTTCTTCATTTAATATTCATAAAGAGATCATAAATTCCATTGTTCTAAAACATATTTATAGGATAACCTAGGGATATATAAACAAAGGGATAAGCTAAAATCCCTGTAGGGGAATAAGAATAATAACAAATCTTTAGACCATGGGTTAGAAGGCAAGGGATAATGAGATAAAAAGGCATAGAAAATATGAAATCATAATGTATAAACATGGGATAATATAAAACATTGAGTCATAATAAGGTGGCACCAACATAAAACATGACTTTAGAACGACTCAAGGCTCCTTTCCCATATAGGAGCACAAGTCAAGGTTAGCAACCAAGATTGTTCCACATGGTAGCACGAGACAAGGATAACCACTGAGATCGTTGTACATAATGTCTCATGAGGATCAAATTTACCCAATACATTTTAGAACTATCTGGGTGCACCCATATTAACATGTTCATGAATATTCTTTCCACAATGTTTATCATACATAATAAATAATACAAAAATGTAAGGGTACCCATGGAATGAAATGGGAATCATAATCAGGTCATAAAACATAATGAATGGTTGTATCATACAAGTGTCTATGAAAGAAAGGAATTAAAACATACATGGAATTTAATAAGGTAAAATAATTATATATCATGGTAACTGATGTAAAAAAAAGTTACAACATGTAAGAAGATAATTTAATAAATTTTATCATTAAAAAATTTTAACGCGGTTTTAAGGAAAATACTAAACAACCTTAAAAATAGAAAAGGGGATAATATTTTATATACAACTAAAATATAACCAAAAAGTTTTTAATGATAAAAAAGTGGTTTTATAAAAATAATTCTGTCATTAAATATAATATATAGTGCTCTTTAAATTGAGTAAGAATTTGGGAAGCTCCCTTAAAATGAGGTTTTGTTTCCATAAGTATTGAGGAGGGAACCATTTAAAAAAATTTATATACCCCGAAAAAGAATGATGATTGGATATTGATAAATTATTTTTGATAATATACATGGAATTTATAATATTAACATAAAAATATAAGATTACTTCATTTGGGTAAAAATAAACATAGAGTAACCTGAAGGAATAATGGAGGTTCGGGTAGAATCCCTTACATTGGGTCTGATGGTGTCCTCCACTAGATCTTAAGGTACAAGATAACCAAATTAAATTAATTAATATTTAAAGAACTTATTTTTCATTTATTTATTTATTATAACCTTTTTAAGTTAATTAATTATCTTTTTGATGGGTTAATAGGCTCAATTTCATTTTTTGGGAGCATTTTTTCCCCTAGTTTTCAGGATTAGTTTACTTATATACATGTTAGGATAAACATGTGAGTATAAACATGTAAGATGATAATGGTTTTGTAGAATTTAAGTTGAATTTTATTAGTGAAAATTAATGATATTACAAGGTTATAAAATTAATTTGGTTATTTGGAGTGAAGATTAATCATTATATAAAACTTTAATAATAACTATTTTGGTTAATTGGTATTTTTTTATCACATCAAACACATATTTCTTTATAAATTATTATCATATGTACAAAGTATTCTAGAACCAAAAATTAGAAATAATACATATACTATATTATGGTTCAACCATAAAAATAGTTTCATGATCATAATTGAATATTTTAATAAGAATTTACAACCTCTCGTCCTTGAATGTGAGAAATTAACACATCTCGGATGGTGTTTTCATTTCTAGAATAAAAGTATTGGAAAGGAGAGGTGATGAAATATTCCGTTATAATAAAAAAATTATTATACATGTAAGTTCAAGGATTTATAATGAATGTTTTATGAATTTATATGAGAAAATAATAACAAAAAAGGGACTTGAGTGAAAATAAAATAAATGAAAAGAATAGTTTACCACTTGAATATAACTTCCTATGGAACCTATTTAGGGCATAGGATTTGTTCTTTTGAAGAGGACAAGGGATGATAGAAATGGTAGATGGGATTAAGTAGATATTTGAGCATAATAAAGACTAGTCACAAGGCTGGATATGAGTGAATATAAGAGGTAAATATGGGGTGGTATTTATAGTGGATGAGAGTAGGGGTTTCCCAATATTTTAATAATTAGCTTAATATTTTTTCTCAATACAATAAATAGTCTTAATTTTATTGTAAAAAAATTGTAAATATGGAATTTGAGTATGAATCAATGGCTATTTAAATCATCCATGACAGAAGCATGATGTAGAAATTCTGATTTTAGCTTTAATCGTAAATTATCATATTTTACTATTCATAAAAAATTCATGAATTTCAGAAAAAAACTAAAAAATCACCCCAAAAAATTTTCAGCATGTAGAATAAAAAAATTAAGTCCATTTTATGAAAATAATTTTCAAATATGTTAAATTTATTTTTTAATTAAAATCATAATTTACTTGAAAAATATAAATTTTAAAATCAAAACTACTTTTCAAACACTTTGAAAAATTACTAAAGGTCTCATAAAACTATATTATAATCATATGTCATGAAAATACTTATTTATGAACAAATTTTATGAAATTAAATTTACTTTTAATTTATTAAATTAATCATAAATTTTTATTTTAATATACAACACTTAATAAAATACCAACATTTATTATTATTTTTTAAAACAATTATTTAATTATACTACGATATAATTATGTCATAGTGTCACGCATAAGATGAAAAAAAATTATTTATATTTTCATGGGTGGTGTTACAATTACATTGGATAGTTTACCATTCATAAGGGTCACATTACTATTCCAATGGCCAAGTTACTATTTCATCAGATTGTGTTCCTCAACTTCTAGACATACCTTTTATTTCACTCATTCTTCATTTATAAGGATTTTAATTAGTTCTATATATAATATTATATTATTATACAATATGATGTAATTAAAATAATTTAATTATATTTATAAAACATAGGGTCATTATGAGTATTATAATCCACTTAAATTTCCTCTCACTCATTGAGAAATAAAAAACTTAACCTTACATTGTGTGGAATACCGCCACCATGATGTAACGTACTTTGTTTTCAGTATTGATTTTCATTCATTATCAAAACCACATAAAATATAATTAAAAACCTTTAAAAAATAAATAATATAGTTTTACATATATTTTACTTAAATCAAGTTAAAATAAAAACTTTCATACCAAACTCACCCACCGTATTATGGCATGTGCTTGTTTGGGTTAGTCTAACCACCTATTTGAACAATGATATAAAACTCAATAATGGATGACTATGGGAACTTTTGTACTAAAATTATTATATTTTAATAACAAAATAATGATTATTTTATAGTTATATCAAGGTTATATTAATTATTTAACTTATTATTAAAATATCTACCTTCACTGGTAAATTTAAAGAAATAAACTGAAAAAAATTACATTTTCATGAAAGAAAACTAAAACCCTAATGGAATGAGATAAAATATTTATATATCATATAATTTATCTATTCTAGTAAAATTAATTATAAAAGAATTAATGAATTTAGTATAATTGTAAAGAATAACAAAAACTATTATGAAACTAGTTCAAAATGATCATGATAACTCACACCCAATATTAAAAATAGATTATAACCAAAATAATATATATATATAATAATTATAAAGGAAGTTTTTGAAATATTTTTGATATTAATAATATTATTAAATAAGTGATTAATATATATTTTATGCAGGATATTAAAGTTATTTAGTGGGTCTTGGGAATTATATTAAAGGGTTCATTATCCCAAATTTAATTTCTTGAGACATATTTCATACTGTGCACCAAAGGATCATTAATATCATGTGATTACTACATAAAAAATGTCTTTTTACATATTAATTTAAATCCTGGGGTTTGAATATCATTATCATGATATTTTTTAATGGATGTCATTTCAAAATATAGAAAATTTTAAATGTATTTTGATTGAAATGTTACTCAAACAGTAAGGGTTTCATTGGCATTATTATTTTAAAATCAATATTGCTTATAAAAGATAAAACATCTGGGTAATTTTATTTATTCATAAAACCCTTTTAATTTTCTTTGTATATTCATGGAGTTTTACATGTACCCTAAAATTCTCATTTCCCCTTGACTTTTATTTTACCTGAATATTTTCTAATAAGTGAAATTAGATCCATCTCTTAATCTCTGTTCACAACATATATTATTCGATGTCCATATTAATTGGATAATTTTGAAAATATATTTATCTATGCCTCAATAATTTATTAAGTTCATTTTATAATTTATTATCATTTTTAAATGTTTCTAATTATTTTCTAATGTATTATACAAGGGCTATTTTCATCAAGGGGTGAAAAGCATTTATTTTTATCATTTTTTTCTCAACACATATTTATTATAATTGTTTCATTTTATGTGAATCTTTATCTATATGTTTTAACTATTTCTAAAAGAAATTATTTTATCATAGATTTATAAAACATTTCTTTCAAAATAATTTCATAAGACCATGCTTATTTCTTATTTCTAAATTGATTTGATCTAAAACTCTTAAAAATTGTTTTATATATAAGTAATTGTCCATCAATATATCTTATGAATGAGAAAGGATATTCATCAAATGTTACCATCCAAATTTTTTCAATGGATTCATTATATAATTTTCTATTCAATCAAATATATAATCCATGTTCTCCATTTCTATTATTGACTAGTGTTCACTAAAATTAAATATATCAATTGATTAGGGAAATTATTTACTTTAATGTATTCCCATTTTCTTTATAGTGTAAATACCAAATGATTTATTATCTTGATATAAGGATATTTACTAGCATATTTCTTCAATATATTTGGATACCAATTTAGTTTTCATGTGTTAATTATTAAAAAATTATTTATGGATTTGTGAATTTTTTATTTATGTGATTTCCATTAAAATAGATATAAAACCAATTTTTTCATTTGGCTATTTATAAAATGATGAATCATTGATTTCAAGTGAAACATGTAAGTATGGATGATTGATAGGTGGGTTTCTATGTCACACTCCAATACATTGATTAAATGTTTAAATCCCATGAGATCTGTATATGCAGGAACAGTTTATTTTTTCACAAGCATGGGAGAAAGTATGTGACTTCTGATGGTAAAGCATACGTGGGAAAAATTATGTTGTAATTCAAGTATGGGTGAATGTGTGTAACTCATGAAGGTTGTATTTCCCTTTTCTAATGTTTTTTCCATAGTATAATGATAATTCTAATGAATTTGTTATTCTCTCATGGATCATGTTTATTGATTCATGTTTCCATACTCTCTCGATTGATTTCTTATGTTATTATATACGGTATTCTACCACTTATATTTTATGATATTATATTTTTTGTTTTTATTTTATTGCGTACCTTTCTTATACTCAAATGATCGTCTAAGGATCACGTATGATCTTTTATTGTTATCACTTATGTTTTCCCTTACTCTGCATCTGAGTCAACACCTTTCATATGTTTCCCTTTTCTAGTTTATGAAGATAAAAAAGTATGAAATATATCAAAGGGTATATTATGAAGAGAATAGCTATGAGATATTGAATATTTTTTAGATTAATTATTTTATCATATATTATAGTAAATTTCCATTAGTCTAAAAATTTATGAGATTTTTTATTTAAGGTTTCATCTTAATTATATAATACTATTGAACTAAAAAAGTCTTATTAATGTATTGAAATTCAATATTTTATTTAATTCACATAATTCAGAAGTAATAATTTATGGGGAATATTAGTTAGAATAAAAGCACGCTTTAGATAACTTTAGCGATATAGATTTTAGTTGAGGATAATTTAAACATTGATAAGTTAAGGTTTATCAAGGTATAGGTAAAAATTTAGTTCAGTTTAGGTAATATTGAATATTTTAGAGATTTGGATAAATGAATTTTATTGAAAAACCAATGGATAAATTGTATCACCCTATAAATTCTAAAAATCTAGAATTTTATTTGATAGTGTGTATGACACGCAACACCAAGCGTAGAAAGTAATATAATCTCCTAAAACTTTAAGATATATTTATTATTTTAAATATATTAAATACATTATATAGATTTTAATACTTGAAACATTGATTCTAACTAATATTACATGAATCACTAATCATAGATTTATCTACATGAAACCTTTTGTTAGCATGCATTACACGCAAAAACGTCTCTCTTCAATGGATTTTGTTACAAACTGGACTGAGTTTATTGAACAAAAATATACTTTTAAAATAGTAATATTTAATATAATTATATATAACCTAGTCCTAAAATTGGAGGATATGAATAATATTAAGTAATTATAAAATATATGGTTGAACTCATTGGTTAACAATTAAATATAAATGAATATAAAAACTAATTGAAAATATAGGAAAAGTTTTTATAAAGAAGTATCATTATTCTCACAAAAAAAATATATTTATAAATTAAATTAATTACTATAAATGAATGATATTAAGGAAATTTATATATTATATATTTCATAAAATATTTTAACTTGCATCTAATATATTTTATAGGCATAAAGATAAGATCAAATCCAATATTATGCATAAAAATTGTATTTTTTTAAAAAGAAGATTTTCCATATTTTAATGGAAGACCTATTCTAAAACTACATTTTCACACTTTTATATATTTTATATATTAAAATGAATTTAATTTTTGAATTTGGAAAATCAAAATTATCTTTGGGTGATTTTTTGGTATTTTTCTGTGAAGTTTCATTTTTTGATGAATAGGGAAAACTAATGAATTTTAATTGAAAACTGAAATTTCATCTAAATAATTTATAGTATTAAGTTTTGATTTTATATGCCTTTATAGTATTACTATATAAATTTTACATATATTAGTAAAATTTAGGTAATTAGAATCATTTTTATATTGAATTTTGATATAAAAACTTCAGGAAATTTTGAACAATTTCACTTTAGAAACCTGCTTTGTCATCCGGTCTTTTAGATTAATTGTAAATTAATTTCTACCACTTATGTGATTAGAATTTAGAAAAATGGATTATTAGTTCTAGTCATAATTATTTATAATTTCTAATAATTCAACTTATTATTTTACTAAAAATATTAGTGAAAGAAACTAAAATTAATTACAACAATTATGATGAAAACGAGTTTACTTGGTGGATAAACATTAATCTTAAGGGTCCAAATAACCTAGAAAATTTTCCAACCCCTATTTTACGGAAATATTAAGACCATGTCATTTTTTTTTATCTAATGGGGTTCATAATTGGAGTCACATGATGTAATGAATGTTGGTCAGAGCAGAATCTCAAGAGGGGGTGAATTGACTTCCTACTTAAAATTTCTATTTGAAATCATGTTTATAAAGATCCCTCAAACTTGAAGTAGCCCAATTAATTAAGGAAGTAGAGATATTTATGTTTAATTATTCAATAGGTTTCTCAAAGGGTGATTAGTCCTTAGTTGTATTAGTGTAAAACACTTCTACTTTTGAAACAGGTTTACTAAATTAAACATATACACACACTAGCCAAAACTAACTATCAAAGTGAATGAAAAATAGTTTTATGTTTTAGAAATTATAAGCCATGTAAAATAGATAAAATAGAGTATAATAAAACATAGTTCATATTAAAGTTAAACTAGAGGA
This sequence comes from Viscum album, assembly GCA_963277665.1. NCBI lineage: Eukaryota > Viridiplantae > Streptophyta > Magnoliopsida > Santalales > Viscaceae > Viscum > Viscum album. Next base: position 1,409,973,698 of record OY728135.1, read on the forward strand.
TTATTCTCAATCCAATACTTAATCATCTATACTTGGTGATAACCTGCCACCAAGCATTTTATAATAACAATAAACTTGATACACCACATGTATCGGGCTTTACAACAGATTTGAAAAACTGTCTATGGTTCACACCCTCTACCATAGTTCTTCATGGTAAAAACAAACAATATAAACCACACAAAGTCTCTTCCACAGTTATACATGGGAAACAAAATGTAGGTGAAGTTTAATGTGATTTTATTTAGTATCCTCCATTTCAAGAACCGGAGATAGTGTGTGTAATAGAAAGACACACACACTCTTCAGAAATGTAAAATGAAGGAACGTAATAAGGCTAAGAATATAAGCTTGAGTTTAGAGATCTCCATGTCTTTGATTTTCAGCTCTTGACTCCTTGAAGTGGAGAATTTGATGTTCAAGTTTTTCTCTGGAATTTGTCTCCAAAACAGAGTGTCACAACTCCAGGTTCCAGCTTTGAGTGTTCTTCCTCTGCTATTGATCAAGAGTTGATGAAGCAGAGAAGGAGAAGTGAATTTTTCCCTAAATGATCTTCGTGAGGTTGTTGGGTTCTTAGTGTAAGCATTGAATGGTTCTTGTTTGATATATCAAGTAACCTACTTCACACGTACCATCAAGCTTCTCATCACACTCGCCATTTTTATAATTGAGGCCAGACAATAAGAATGAGTATATCATGTGCGGTCTTTCTCATACCTCATATTTTCCCCTAATATGGTCTCCTGATATATCTAAAATCAGCATTAATAAATGTCAGAAGCATTATATTTTCCAAATATGATCATTAGCATAATCTTAAGAATTTGAAAAATAATGGAGTAGAAGAGTATCGGTAGACTGGAAAGAGTAGCCTTCACAATGGTAGGCTTCAACAGTAGCTACACATCAGCAACCTTCAATGGTAACCTTGCCAACTGTAACCTTCATGGGTATCCTTCCGCGGTAACCTACCCCATAATAGAATTGCATCTATGACCTTCATCATTAGCCTTGCATAGGTCAAATTTCATTGGTCACCTTTTCATCGGTGACCTTTGCAGTAGTGACCTTTGCATCGGTGACCTTTGCATCGGTGACCATGGCATCGGTGACCTTTGCATCGGTGACCTTTGCATCGGTGACCTTTTAATCGGTGATCATTGCATCGGTGTCCTTCGCATCAGTGACCTTTCCATCAATGACATTTTCATTGGAGACCTTTGCATCGGTGACATTTGCATCAGTGACCTTTGCATCAAAGACTTTTGCATCTTAGGGAAATATTTCACTGTAAGCTTAAACAAGAGAGCAGTGAGATTAAAATTAAATTGTTATTAAATAGACATGGACATAATTTTCACATAAAATATTATCTTATAAGAGAAACAAGATTTTTTATATATAAATTAAAAATGATTTGGTATTATCCAAACATGTGAGTCCAAAAATATCCCCCTTTTTGATAATCACAGATTATGTTAGTATTTTTGAAAGTAAGGTTAACCACATTTGCTAATATCTTCATATGTGTGTAGAAGAACATTTGAATAACATTTGAACAATGACTATTATGAAATATATATATATATGTCTCTCTGTGTATGTGTAAATTCAATATAAAAATGTATCCTTTTTTTAGTCAGTTGAAAACTTAAACCAAACTTGTAACATGACCAGTTTTAACCTAACTGGTTTCTCCCCCTTTGTGATTAAAAAAAATAGTGTAAGGAAAATAGAAATAGAAGATGATTTTCCATTAATGAAGCCAAATTAAAAGATACAAAAAGGTTATAAATATCCCTATCAACTAAGACAACCCACATTAAATCCACATCAGAGATGTACAAGGGAGCTTTGTCTTTGGAGGTTGAGGAGGCAGGGTCTAAAGAAGGAGGGATAGGCCAAGGAATGGCTATCAACAGGGTAGGTGGAGCTACAAAAGAGGCATCAGTAGACTGGTAGTGTGGAGATCTTTGTGGAAGCTTAGGGGTCAATCTTCTGATGGCCTGTTCCAGAGTCATTATGGGTGCAACACGGGTAGATCCTGAAGCAGTTGAGGTAGAAGGAAAGGCTGGAGGAACAATAATCGGACTGCAGTCTACATAGAGTAAAAGAAAAAGTAGATTTATGAAATCCATAATAATACTTCCTCCTATTTCCAAGGATAATATAAAATTATCCTTATTCTTCATAATTTTCTCTACGGTAGGAGTCAACTCTAGGATCCTAATAACCTGATCCTTAAAATTCTGAGTGAAAGGTGGGATTCTCAAGTTCTCCAAAAACAAATTGAAGTGATCGTCCACCTAATGCTTCTGGTATACCCTTTTGTAGTAGAAATAAACTTTTTCCTTGATTACCTTTTTATCTTGATCAGCTTCCCTTAGATAGTTTCCCACAAGGTTACAAATCTCTCTAGTTATGGAAATAACCTGATTCATATACTCTAGGTTTGAGGTACTGGTTCTAGATAACTTCTCCACTTCTTCTCAGACAACCAACCTGAATGCTTTTAGATCGACTAGAGGAGAGGCTAAAGATGAAGCATATGCACACAGAGGTGCCATAGTGAAATTCACTGTCTCCTTGAAAGATTTTCCAGCCCACTGATCAGCCTTATCAAGTCATCATCTTGGCCACTAACATGTGTCTCCATGGAATTCTTAAAGGCTTCAAACATAGTGACCATTTATTGAACCACACTTTTAATAAATCTACGATCTTTCTCCACCAGAGCCCTTGAAGCCATAAATGTATCTTAACTGGCAATAGACTGCTTCATAGATTCCATAGAAGTTTCCAATGCTCTAACCTGATTCTAAAATTTCTTGACCTCATGTAACACAGCTGAGTGAGAGGTAGAAAATAGCCTTTACACTACAGATTTCATGAGTCCTTGATTGTGAGCTGCTGTTCCCTCAATCTCAGTAGTTTTCTTATAAATATTCCTCTTCAGATCTGATTTCAAATAATCCATTTCATCTTTCTTTACATAATCTCATGTTAAAACGAACCATAGGCCCCAAAATAGTGTTTTCTGAAATAGTAGAAATAGGATGACTTCTGATAGGTTTTTCATCATCATAATCTTTATAATCTAAACCCAATACTATAAAACCAATGTCTTCTTTCTAGTATTCTATCCCATGAGCAATAGCAACTGAACCTGTGGCAATAGGTTCCTCCCACACACATGGAGAATTCTCCTGATCAGCCACATCCATCTCAACCAAACCTCCTTACTCAACTTCATCAACAGTAGGGTCCACTACTACTTCCTATAAAGAATCATCAACAACTTCCAAAACACGTACAACTTCAAATGAATCAAAAACTTATTCTTCTATACTTTAAACCAAATCTATATGTCCTATTAGAGGACTGAGACTTAGAGGTTCCTCCTCACTCTCATCAGCAGTATTCTCAAAGTCATCATCACTATATTTAGAGTCCCCATCCACATTTGAGGTATCTCTAATGTCTCTTAAGAAATTTTTTGCCCCTTCTTCTTCACTAGTTTCCTCATCACAGTCCGTTAGGATATTCTCCCTTCTAGGTAGTAACATTGATGGGATAGGCTCACCAAAGCACACAGCCTTAGCATGAGGATTGGAGGGATGGTCAGGATCACTCCTATCATCTATAAGATAATACTATCTTTCTGTCACAGCAGAATCTTCTTCTTCTTCATCTGAATATGCATTCTCTTCTTCACCAAGATTTAGACAAGGATCTCTCTAATCCTTTGGCCCAGTAGGATGAGTGACAGGATTGAATTCCTCGTAAATATTAGCCTCATCATGCACCTATTTTCTTTTCCAAGGGTTCTAATTGATCTTCATCAACTTGAAAATTACCTTTGTAATGCCGAAATTGTCCCTTACTACAATTGTTTCCTCCTTGTCTCTAGAAAATATTTTCACTTTAACATAAAAGATAACAGTCTAGCTTGAAATAAGGCATTGTATTTTGAGTTGGGCTTTGTCATATCTTCTAATTGAATCATTAGCAGCCTACACAGATTTATATTATTTCCATCCTTCAACAAATATAAGATTTAAACATCCTAAAATTTCAATGTAGCAAATCCTCCTCCCCTAGGACTCAAGACATGTTGGAAAAACTTAAACAGCAGCTTGTCTTCTCCTTCCATCTCTGCAGCAATGAATTTCCTAGGGATCCCACTCACTATCAGTTCGTCTAATTATTCTTCATAACAGAATAACTCAGTAGTGGGAGGCACCACTCTTCATTAGTAATCATAAATCCCATCATGTGGTACTATCAAACCCTCATCCCTTTCATGTAAAGAAAAAATCATACACCTTCCATTCAGCCTTGAAGATATTCTGTTCTCATCCTCAGTCTATTCAAATTTCAAAAACTCAAAAAATTAATTCACTATCTTTAGGTAATAGGGTCCATTTTTGTTTGAAAATCACTCAACCCAACCTTGAGCTTCAAGTTCCTTAAGTACTAAGGGTATTCTTGTCAGCATCCATTCAAAACTAAGATCTTTTTCAACTAAAATTTCCCTCTTCAACATATGAGGGTTGATCAGTTTTTCCACCGCTTGGCTTCCACTACTCAACTCAGTTGGAGGTCTATTTAGATTTGTCACATCCCCTTCATCACTAAAAAACAGTCTCATAACTCTTGCCATGCGATCTGGAGCGGTTTGAGGGTTTCGGAAGAGGGTTTGGTTCTTAGGATAAAGAAATTTGGGATAGAGTAGAAGTGGTTCGAAATGTGATTTTTACTCTATTTTTATCATTTAGGAATCAAATAACAAATCAGATAAAAGAAATTAGTAATGCATAAAACGTTTCAGATTCCTATAGAGAAAACTCTACGTCTTAGAAGAGTTCAACTATCTGTAAGGTGAAAATGGTGAGGTCTATCAGTGAGGTCCAACGGTGAGGTCTATCAGTGATGTCCAATGGTGAGGTCCTAATGGTGAGGTCCAACGGTAAGGTTCTAACGGTGAGGTCCAACGGTGAGGTTCTAACGGTGAGGTCCAACGGTGTGGTTCTACCTTAATAGTTTATCATACCGAACACATTTTTTATGTAACTTATCCTCTCATAATTCAAAGGCTTTTGAATATATTCGTGAATTGGTGTTCAGTACCAATGTATTAAAGAGTGATATCACCTCTTTGATAATTATATCTCAAGAAGTGATGTATCACATTAATGTGCATTGTACTAGTATGAGATAATATATTTTTAGAGATGTTAATAGCACTTGTATTGTCATTGTTTATAGAGACATGTTTGAATTGATATCCATAGTCTAGTAAAGTGTGTTTAATCCATAATAATTTGAGCACAACAACTACTAGAAGCTATATATTCAGCTTCGGCAGTTATTAGTGCAACAGAATTTTATTTCATACTACACCATGATACTAGTGACTTGCCTAAAATTTGACATGTTCTAGAGTTTCTCTTTCTATCTAACTTGAAACCAGCAAAATCAGCATCTGAATAACTTATTAAATAAAATGATTCACCTATTAGATAAAACAGTCCTAAGTTTGTAGTATACTTGAGATATTTAAAAATCATTTTAATAGTAGATAAATGAAACTCTATAGGATTGGCTTGAAAACAAGAACACATGCATACACTAAATATAATATCAGGTCTGCAAGCAGTAAGATATATGAGACTCCCAATCATACCACTATAATTGGTTTGATCCACTAGTTTTCCAATTTCATCAGCATCCAACTAACAGGTGGTACTCATAGGTCTATCACTACCTTTATTACCGTCCAAACAAAAACCTTTCAAAAGATCTTTGGTATATTTTATTTTATTTAAAACAATACCATTATTATTTTAAAAAATTTCAAATCCAAGAAAAAATTTAAATTCCACCATTAAGCTCATTTAAAATTCATCTTGCATTATTTTGAAAAAAACATTTTATAAATAATTTTTAGAGGATCCAAAAATAATGTCATCGACATAAATCTGTACTATCAAAATATTTTTGTAAATCCATTTAATAAATAGAGTAGGATCTGCTATTCCTTTAGTAAAATCTTCTGAAATAAGAAAAGAGCTAATTCTATCATACCAAGATCTTGGATCTTGTTTTAGACTATATAAATCTTTTCTCAATTTAAATACATGATTTGAAAAGTGGGGATTTATAAAATCAGGGGGTTTTCAACAAATATATCCTCAACTATGTACATATTTAAAAATATAATTTTGACATCCATTTGATAAAGTTTGAAATTATAATTAGCTGTATAAGCATGTAGTATACTAATGGATTCTAGTATAGTTACAGCTGAAAAGGATTCTTCATAGTATATTCCTTCTTCTTTATTACATCCTTGTGCAACAAGTCTAGCCTTTTTCATAACTATGTTTCCATATTCATAAACTTTATGTATAAACACTATTTTTGTTCCTATGTTCAAGGAGTATTTAGGTCTCCCTACTAATTCCCAAACATTGTTTCCTTCTAACTGATTTAATTCATCTTGCATAGCTATCACCCAAAATTCATCATTGATAGAATCATCAATATTTTTAGGTTCAAGCTGAGTAAGAAAGGCTTGATGTTAAACATGGTTTCTCATAGAAGCTCCAGTTTGTGTTCCTCTATTTAGATCACATACTAAAACATCTAAAGGATGATACTTGAGAGTTCTAATACCTCTAGAAAGGGATGAGCAAGAATCCACATGATTTCTTATAGGTTCAGATTCATCATGTATAGATTCTGGAATATTTACAGAACTGGTTTTTTTCACTAAGGTCTCAATGTATTTATCATTAATGTGCAGAATTGACATCTCTTCCACAAGATGTTCAATAGAGGTTTTGGGTTCTTGTGGATCAGTATCATCAAATTTAACATGAACTCATTCTTCCACACATTTTGTTCTATTATTTAATACTCTATATGCTTTATTAGAGACTGAATAACATAGGAAAATTCCTTCATCACTTTTGGAACCAAAATTGTCAAGATTTTCCTTAGTGTTAGGGATAAAGACTTTGTAACCATAAAATCTAAATTAATTAATCTTAGGCTTACTATTATTCTAGAGTACAAAAGGGGTCTTCTTAACAACATGTCTAGTTAAGACTATATGGATAATTTAACAAGATTTATTAAGAGCTTCAACCCAAAAATAGATAGGTAGATTATACTCATTTAGCAGAGTCCGGACAATCTCTTGAAGTGTCCTATTACTTATTTCTACAACTCCATTTTGTAGAGGTGTTCTAGGAGTAGAGAAATTTTGAGTATAGCCGTTTTGTGAGAAAAAAGATTCAAATTCCAGATTTTCAAACTCACATCCATGATCACTTCTCAATGTCATGATTCTAAGTCCACTAAGATTTTCTACTAACTTGAAATATTTAAAAAAGTAAGATAATTCTTTACTTTGTGATCTATAGAGTATACCCAAGTATATCTAAACAAATAATCTACAAGAATATAAACATAGTGCTTCCCATTTAAATTTTAAACTCTAAATGGTCCAAACAAATCCATGTGAACCAACTAAAACGATTGAGAAGTATATACTTCTTTCATTGATTTGAAAGAAACTTTTTGTTGTTTTCCCATTTGTGAAGGATTACACACTTTGTTAAGAGAAAATTTCAGTTTAGGTAAGTCTCTATCTAAACCATTCATAGTTAGTTTTATAAGTGATAATTTTTTTTCAGTATTTTCTATTAACAACTGGGTTCATTTTTGTTTCACAATATCCAAATTAGAATTGTACTTAGCATTTAAAGTATGTTGTATTTTCAGTAGTTTATATTTATCCTTGAGTTCATTAATGGTATCCTCAAGTAATCCACAATATTAAAATAGTTCATACTTATTCATATTTTCATCATTGTTTGATTCACTTTCATTCCCAGAATAATAAGCATTAGGTATAAGGGAATTGGGTTTTACCTTGGATGTTTCTGTCGTGAAACATAAATTTTCATGTTTGTTCTTGCCATCATCAGAAGAGTCAGATCCACTTGAGCTATCTTCTGAGGTACTCCATGTAAATTTCATATCCTTTTTATAACCCTTTCTCTTTTCTTCATATTTCTTCTTAAATTTAAGCATGGGTCAATCAGTCTTCACATGGCCTTTTCGTTTACACTCGTAATAGATTATTTTAGTTGTGTTATCATTTTCTTTTCTATCCTTTTTCCACTAACCTTTATTATCATACTTTACTTTGTAGTTTGAATTTTTAAATAACTTCTTTTTTTTGGTAGAATTATTTGAACCATCTAGAAAGATTATCCATCTCATCATCATTGTCAGACTTTGAATCTTCACTGGTGGAAGTGTCTACAAGATCTTTAATTTTTTCCTTGTATTTGTTCTTTGAGGTAGCAGTCTTGAAAGCTACATATTTATTTCTTGGTTCTTCATCTGCCTCTTGATTTACCTTAAGCTCATATTCGTACATCATATGTAATGCCTCGACCCCAATTACTCCAGAGTCGGTGCATTATTACATGAAATTGGCATGATACAAGGAAATCATGTCCCGAAAGACCGATTAGTTTAGTAGCCTTAGAAATACTAGAAACATTCATAAGGTCAACATTACAACTTGAAAAAGAAAAACAACACTAAATTATTCCATTTGAAACATCCAAGATTCCTAGATTATGCCTGCAAGTCACTCATAACTAAATTCTTCACATCCTAGTAAAAATAAAAAATAGAAATTGGTGAGCTCAAATGCTCATTTAGGATAAATATATAGTGGAAACTTTCATAAGTAAGCATAAACATTTAAGGCAATAATTATCTAAAACAAAAGCCTTTTGAACTTGAACTTCAGCATAATATAGCAAAAAAATGAAATGATTCCATTTACTTATTCACAATGATATTCTAATAGTTGAATAATCACATTAAATATCAATAACAACTTTAATTATGATGGAATTCATAATGACAGACTATCATAACAACATAGTCAAGGCCTTGTGCCAAGACTACAAATTAGATTTTTTTAAGGCCTTGTGCGAAGACACTAGTTTGTCTCATGAGACCTACGATGTATCGAGGAGAAATAGCGGGCTCCACCCATCACTTACTAAGTCCAATGCATTCATCATATTCAAGGTTTGAAACATAACATAAACATTTGTATTAAAACTATCATATGAAATGCCAGTACTTTATCCACAAACCATGAATGGTATAAAAATAGCACATACATATTCAAACATAACACATTCAATACAATATGAATGATTGTATTGTAACATATTAACCTCAATCAATCATAATGAAGGATATTGACATAGACGAAAATAATCATCAAAACTATTTGAGAGAAATATCCCCCTTTTTCTTGAAAACATTTAAAAGTCAAACTATTTATCAAGAAGCTGTTTAAAAATAGATTTTTGATTTAAAGTGTCTCATACCACTTTGCAACATTTAAAAATAATATTAACTTTAAAATAATAATGTTCATATAAATAAATCCTTAAAACCATTTTTAAAACATTGGCATTAATTGGAAAGATTTAGAATAATAAATCATTAAATCATTTATAATGATATTTTAGTTAGAGTTTCTAACAAAAAGAGAGACACTTGAATACAAATACTTTAGGTAATAAAAAAATTATAATATCATGATAATGAATGGATTCATGATATACTATGTCAAAGTACATTAATTAACTCGGGGAATACATTTTGGTTTCATGTAATAATCCTAAGATAATCATAATTAATAGTCATCCATAAAATTGGATTGAATCAAATGATCATATCCCATGTGAAATAAAAAAACAATATAAAGGATTTTGGAATAGAAGAAAGTACCTTTGAATGATAATTCAAACCATTCTTTGAAAACATGAGAAATATATTCCTTTTTTATAATATTTTAACTAGAAATTATAAAAATATTGAGAAAATTATTTTATTTTAAAATAAATATGGAATATTTTAATGATATATTCAATTAAAATAATGGTCATGGTGGTGGGTAAATCTTTTCATGATGTATATGTTAAAAGTTAACATTCTCTTTACCCATTTTTAAAACGTAAAAAATGAATTATTTGAAAAAAAATTATTTAAAATCTAAATTTCAAATATTTCTTAATAAAACTAAATTAAAGTTATGTAATCTTATAAAAAAATTAATGTATAGATAAAAACATGTATAAAACAATTTTTAAGGGTATTTACATAGAAAAATATTTTGACTTCTATACGGGAATATCGTCAATTCTATAAAAATATTTTATTTATAATTTTAAGTTCCAAAGAGAAGAAAATTGTACTAATACATAAAAACTAAAAGAATAAACTATGGTTAAGAAATTATATGGGGTTTAAATAATATATGTATATAATTTACCTAAAAAAATTAGTATATACAATCCCAAAAAATGACTGATTTTGTAACATAAACCCTTACGTCAAGTTCCATATTTCATTAAATGTTTTAAAACAACTTATCTAATAAATATATATTTACTATAAATATATTATAGAACAAAATAAATAAATAACTAACTATATATCATTCCTTTATAATTTTCAATTATCTTTTGGTTAACAATTTGTTTATTAAATTTAACATTCAGTTGAAAATGGGAACATTTTCTGTGCATGTTTTGATTTGGTGGTTAGAGTAAATTAACCATGTTTATGTATTGAAGATCTACATATAATTACTCAAAAAATAAGTATCTTATTTTTTCATCATATATACTTTTAAAATTATTTATATACATCGGTGATTAAAAATGAATCAAATTGCTTTGTTGAGGTGGTAGTTCACACCTAAGCACGATCAAAAAACAAATTTCAATGGATTGAAAGATAATAATATAGATAAAATATTATAATTAAATAATTACATTTATGTCATAAAAATCATATAGAATCATTACATTTCTCATAATAACAAACTATGGGTGCTTCTAATGGAAAATGAATCATATTATTGTGTACAGGAGGTAGTCCACATGTACCCACAAGTGATACTTTAATTTACTACTTGTTGTAAAGGAGGAATTAAATGTTTATCCAATACTCATAATAAAATATCAGTATATTTATTATATTAGATTAATTATTTTAGGGTGGATAAAATTAATTTAGAGGAACTATAGGTTTAATGAAACACGAGATGATCTGTATGAACATATACCTATTATTTGAGAAACTTCATTTGAATCTCTTTTTAAGGACCCTTGGGTTTATATTTTATGAAAATAAACACCACTTTTAATAGATAGAGAATTTAAGAAGTTATTTTTATATGGTTTCTTTGAACTAAAGGGCTAAAGTGGTGTAATGAAGACATGATATGGGGTTCCCTTTTTAAAAATTGAGGGTAGTTACACACTTGTAATTAATTAGAATATTAATATGCTATAAATTCACTTTCATGGGAAATTAGATATAGATTTTCTGAATTAACCAAAAAAATATTCAACCAATAATATTTAGAAATGTTTTATTTCAATTTAAACTCATGAATATTCATTTTCAACCCTCCATAATCCTTTTAAACATTAACCATATTCATAAATTTTTTACACCGGTTAAAATTTCTAATGAAAGAAAATCAAATTTTTTATATTACATAATATTAATAATGATGATTAAAGTTATGGAATAAATATTAAAATATTTGATTTATTTATGTTGAAGATAATAATTTTAAAACAGTATCCCAAAATACAAAAAAATAGTTTTTAGTAAAATTCATTTTTATTCATAAATTTCACATTACCTTAATTATATGCCTTGTAGAAAATATTAAATGAATACTAAAATATTTTATGGAATATATTTATATAAAATTTATTTAATATAATTTCTACATTTATATTAATTAAATTTATTAATATAAAAACATATTTTTCACATAAAAATATTTTTTTTATATTTCATTTTTTACCTCCAAGTGGTCTATTTTAATTTATGTTCCCTAAAAAACTACTTAATTCAATTTCTAAATATTTAAATGTAATGCCACGACCCCATAAGCTCAGATTCAGTGCATTATTACGTATCATTGGCATGATCATAAAATATCATGTCTCGAAAGACCAATTAGAATAGTACCCTTGGAAGTACTTGATACATTAATAAGGTTTACATTACATCATAAAATGGAAAACTACAACAACATTGTTTCCATAGACAACACTGAGATCCCATATACTATCCTTAGAGGTAAGTCATAATATACTTATTTGCATCCTGGGAAAAATAAAACATAGAAAGGGGTGAGCTCAGAAGCTCAGTAAGGATAACATTATAGCGGAAACTTTCAGAAATAATCATAAACATTTAAGGCAGGGTATAAGACTAAAACAAAACCCTTTTTAAACATGAACTTCAGAAAAATATGGAAAAGATAAAATCAAAAAATGCTATTTAATTATTCACATGGATATTCTAATATCCGAATAATCACATGTAATATCAATATCCACTTTTGTAATGATGTAATGCATAATGCCAGAATATCATAACCACATAGTCAAGGCCTTGTGCCAGGACTACAAATATGATTTTGTCAAGGCCTTGTGCCAAGACACTAGTTTGTCTCATGAGATCTACTGATACATCGAAGAGCTATATCGGGCTCCACCCGTCACTTACTAAGTCCAATACATTACTCATATGAACAGGTTTAAACCTAACATAAATATTCATATTAAAACTAGTATAAGAAATTTCAATACTTTATCCAATAACCATGAATGGTATAAAAATAGCACATCCACAGTCAAACATAACTCATTATATACAATATAGAAGATTGTATTGTATCAGATTAACCTCAGTCACGAATAATTAAGGATATTTACATAGATGAAAATAATCATAAAAACTATTAGAGAGAAATATCTCCCTTTTATTGAAATCATTTAAAAGTCACACTATTTTTCTAGAAGCCATTTAAAATTAGATTCTTGAATCAAAGTGTCTGATACCACTTTGAAAATTTTAAAAGGAATTTTAATTTTAAAACTTTATTGTACATATAAATAAATCTTTAAAACCATTTTTAAAACATTGACATTAATGAGATAGACTTAGAATAATAAATATTTAAAACATATAAAATGATATTTTAGTTAGAGTTCCTAACCAAAAGAGATACACGTAATTAAAAATAATTGATGCATTAAAATATTTGTAATATCATGAGAATAAAGGGATTCAGAATATACTATGTCAAAGTACTATTTATACACCATATAAAATTGATTTGGTGTATAACAACAAAGAAGTCTCAATGGAATGTAAATTGAGATGAAATATCTTATAAAGACAGTATCCTTTGGTTAAGGATAAATCAACAACATAATTATGTGTGAAAAATAAAAATACACTCAATATGATTGGATATTCAGTGTAAAACAATCAGAGGACATTTGCGCATATTCTTGTAAAAATAACACCAATGAATTAGATGTTTAACTCAATAAATAGAGATTGAGTTAAAATTACTCTTATCAAGTTCATATAGATGACATGAGAATATATAAATGGAGTGATTATGTGTATCAAAATTACATCCACATAAAGCGGAGTAGAAATTATGACATATGAAAATAAATAGTGATTCCACACATAATCTTGGAGTAAAATTATCAATGAAGTATGTGTAAAGCCGAATGAGTGGAAATTGAAATTTCAAATACCCTTATCAAGTTGGTAACATAAAAAACATACACCCATGAAATAAGGATCATAAAATTATGATTTAAATATCGATAAATTAAATTATATTACACAATGAATACAATCATGGGAAGTACACACACCACATGCAATAAATAAGTGGTGAACAATGGAAATCTCACGGAATTAAAAGTGTGATAAGAAACCCCTTACTCTGTACTTTTTACATGGTTGAGGGTAGTTTAACCTCATGTATAATGGTAAAATAATCGTTATTTAATTATAAAAGAATCATATACATTAATATGATATCATATATGATCTTTTAACATTTATTTGTTAATAATATCTAAGTATTATCGCTTTTTCAGGTGTTAGCGGATTCGCTTTCCTTTATATTATTTGTTATGTGAGAAATATTTTTTATGGATGGGATGTATCTTATTAATATACATAATGATATCATATCTCTAAAAATTATTTTTTATCATCAAATGAAATTTAGTCTTGAATGGATACGATGGGGAACAAATCTCAACACGTTCGTGGAGATGGTAATCCGTACGTAAGCACGAGCGACAATATCATTATTTTGATATAAAAATAATATATAATTGGATGGTATATCATATATACAGGATAATTATCAAGTTATATTTTATTATTTACAGTAAATACATATCATTATTATACCCATCCAAATAATAATGTATTTAATAACAATTACACCACGACGTGGAGACGGTAATCCGTACGTACGCACGTTTGGTGACATTTCATTCAAATGATGTATAGAATAATGAATATAGATGTACCATATTTATAATAACATCATAGTATACATAAGATACTATAGTTATTATTTTATAATGGAAATAACAAAGAAATATGACATGGTAGAAGAAAAGAACTTGAAAGAGGGTGGTGAAATTATCACCTCTTCTTCGGGTTCTTCCTTTTGATTTGATCAAAACCGATCCTTAAGTTGGCTTTTTGACCAAAGGAGGGCCTCTAGGACAATGTGAGGTAAGTTTAGAAGATATTTGGGCAGTTTTTGGGCGATACAGAAGGCTTTGAAGGTTTCAATTAGAGAGAAGGCTGGGTGCCCTTTTATAAGAGGGGTGAGGGGAACCTTAGGAAAACCTAGAAATATTATATTATAATAAAATAATTTTCGGTTTTTAATGGCTCCAAAATGGATTATTTAAATGATAAGGTGGTAATGGGTCAAAAACCACTCAACCATTAGGTTTTATACATGTTTTGTTCACTATATTAACTTTATCTTCTAGATTTAACTCTTAGTTAAATAATTTGACATTTACCATGTCTCTTTGTATTTTTATATTATATGGTTAATAAACATACTATATACTTTTAAGAGAAATTCAAGAGGTTCACTAATGATACACCTATCATTATATAAGTCCATTGGCTGAACCTTAGATTTTTTGGAATATAATATCAATTAATAATATAATATTTTTTTTAAAAACTCTCTTATGTCAATTTTGACACTATTTGGTATTTTGTTTTTGCTAAATTCATAAAAGCATTATTACTTTTAATAAAATTCATCTAACCAACCCTTGTATGTCATATTAACCTATAAAATTATTTTAATTCATAAAAAGGCTCAAATTATATTTATTTGGATATTTATAATATCAATTACTATAATATTTCAATAATTAGGTAATTACTGCATCATCATTGTGTCATAAATAAACTATACTATTTAATGTCTAAAAATTAAAATAAAATACCATAGTGTAGGAAATTCTTTTGTCTTTATAATGAATATATATAGTCTAATTTATCTTATGTATAACCCTATATTAAAAATTTTTTAGTTATTAAAATTTATTTTAATACTTTTAACTCTTCTTTGAATCAAATACTATTTAGTGTCCTAATCTAATATAGGTTGACCAAAAAGGTTCATATTTTATTCCTAAGGTTGTTTGTGGTCGAAATATACTTATCTAATAGAATTAGGAAATTCTTTAGGGTAATAATAATATTATTTTTACCCTTAATTACCCTATTTAATTTTAACCATGGTAAATAAAAGTAAAAAGATACCATTTACCAAAAATTATTTTTATCTTATTGAACCAAATTTTACTCCTTGATATTAACCGTGTATCTCGGATTTTTGAAATTCAATTCATAGAAGCGGTAAAATTATGTTTTATGTGAATTGGAAAATTCTCCAAGGAGGTGGGTAAAAGACGGTGAAAAGTTCAAAAAAATTATATATATATAATTATTATAAACTGACTCCAATTAATTACATTGAACTTATATAGGTATTATATATCTATTTTGACCTAAAATAAATTTAAATAAAATAAATAATTATTTAAATAAAAATTCATTTTTTAAACTATAACTCAGTTAAAGGTTGTAACGATGGCGGTGAGCAGAAAAATAAATGTGATGCAGCCAAGGCATAGATACTTTTTCCAGTAAATAGATCTCCCCAGCTTACCATAGAAAGTATTCTGAGGATATAGGAGGCCAAGTGATGCTGAATTAAGGTTTTAGAACACGGATTGATGATCTGGGGTCCTGCATCACCATCGTTTTTCACCTTCATTCATCTTCTAATACCTATTCTACTCATTCTCAACATGATTTACATTAGTGAGTAGTTATTTTGTTATTGGTGATGTTATTGTATGAAGATTTGATGCTTAGGGATTAATTTTATTTTATTATTCAGGTTTTGGATTACTATAACCCATTATATCAATTCCAATCCATTATTTTTTTATAATTCCATGACCATTGCCATCATTATGGGGAAAATTATATTAATTTAATCAATTGATTAATATATTTTTTCTATAACCAATTAAAAATTATGTTAATTATGTATAAACGTGGTTTTTGGTCGCATGTCTTTGTGATTGAACATAGTAATTGACCATTCAAACGTGAAATCATGGGATCATGTAAGGGTACCCATTCCAACGATCCCAGCGAACCTGATTCCAACACCAAACCTGAATAAATCAATAATCATTCGAATCCCTGACACAAAAACCTAAAAATTACTAAACCTAGCATGTCTATTTTCTTAATTCAAATCCAAATCATTCTTTATTATATTTCATTCTTTTTTCAACAATAAAAAAATTTCACTTTTAGTTTCTTAGTTAATTTAGAGCATACAATCCTTCCATGTGGGTTTGATAGTCATACATTATAAATACTACATTATAGTTAGGTTATTTGAGTTTTTATAAATTAATAATTTTATTTAGCCCCGTAGGAATTAATAACGGCCCATAGTTTGTTGTCCATCATATTTTTTGGAATGTCATAAGAGTCATATAAATATAGTTTATAAAAGAAAAACTCATATGCAGGGTGACAACCCATTTCATCCATTGAGTAAGATGGTCTTGAATAGAGGACCAAAGGATGATAAAGGTTTCACACCTACCACTATCCAATAGGAAGTCCTGGTTAATATTTCATTTTATTTAGTTAAACAATTTGATGAATAAATATTAATTATAAAAAAGTATTCTTAATTTTTTTGTTTAGAGATTAATGTATTAAATATTTTCTTAAAAAAAATAATTAAAGAAAAGTAAAAAATACTTGTTTTATGAATTTTAGGATCTAAAAATTTTAGTTCTTTGGGAATAAAATGTTTTTTGGATACTTTTTTATTTATGTAATGGATGATTGGAAAATTGATCGAAACACAACCAAAGGTTGAAATTGGGTTTATAAAAATATATCAACTAAATATATTTCCTTACATTCTTAGGCAATAAAATTGTCAATAAACATTACAAAAAGAATATTGAAATAAAATTCTATTATTATACCATCTTTTCTAAGGATATAAATGACCTTTTCACACCTATTAAATTTATAGCTTTGAGGCCCTCATCTTTCCATTGATCATTCATTTTTTGGAAATAAATGAATTTAATCACTATTAAGAATTATTTATTCCTTTTCTCCAAGTCCATATCTTCACCTTCCAAAATTTATCTCAAACTTAGGAACCTAGTATTATATTATTCCCTCTGAACATTGTACATCTGGTTCACTATTATGAAGAGGATATTTTATTATACCTTGTACAATTTGGCATTTCAACAAATGAATTTTCAAATATCAAATAATTTATTTTCAATATCAAGTTTAAATTGTTAGTAAAAAATTTATTTAAGGTGGGGAGAGTATAACACCACAAAAATACTAAATTAATAAAATTTTATTTGATAGAGTGTATGACATACAACCCCTTGGGTAGAAAGGAATATATCCTCTTGATACATCATGATATATTTAATATTTTAAATAAATTAAATACATTATATTGAATGAAATACATGAAAAATTAAATCTATCTTTTATTACACATAACAATAAGCTTATATTGTTCTATATAGAACCCTGAGTTAGCTTGCATTACATGCAATAACATCTTTATTCAATGTATTACATTAAATTAACAACTAAATTTTAAGGAAAATAATATATTACTAAAATACTATTATCTAATATAATAAGATATAACCTAGATATTAAATTAAATTTATGAATAGAATTAAATAAATTATAAAAATATATGTTCAAATTTATTTTCTAAAAATTAAATAGAAATGATATAAAAACTAATTGAATATATTGGAAATATTTTTATAAAGAATTATTTTTATACTCACAAAAGAAATTTATCCTAATAAGTTAAATTAATTAGCATTAGTGAACGATATTAATGTTATTTACTTATTATATATTATATATTCAAACAACAAAAAATACATACAATATATTTTATAGGCACAAATATTTGAGCAAATCATATTTTAAGCAAAAAATCTATATTTTTCTAAAATATAGTTTTGCCACCTTTTAATAGGGTTATTATTTTAAAAATTAAAATTTGACAATTTCATAAATTTTATACATCAAAAAAAATTAATTTTTTTTAAAATTCATGTAAGAAATTTCTTAGGGTGATTTTTTGTTTTTTTTTCTGGGATGTTTTTTTTTATGAATAGTGAAAATGCTGAATTTTAATTGAAAACGGACTTTTCATCTAAATTTTTTATAGTGATAAATTATATTTTAAATTTTTTTAGAGTATTAATATTTCAATTTCATACTTATTCATTCTAAATTTATATTTGAATCATTTTTATATTTAATTTATATAGAAAAACTTAGTGAACTTTTGAACATTTTCTCATTAAAAACCTACTTTCATGTCCCATCTATGGGGTTATAATTAAATTAATTTCTTAAAATTTTAGGATTGGAATTTGTAAAATTAGATTCCCTATTTTGAATAAAAATAATTTCTCATTTATATGTTTCGACATAGTTTTTTACCAAAAATATTAATGAAATAAATTAAGATTAATTACAGCGATTAAGGTAAAAATGAGATTACATAGTGATTAAATTTTAATATTAAGGGTCCAAATGACTTGGAAACATCTATAAACCCCAATTTATGGATATATATAGACCATATATTTCCTTATATATAATTATGCTCTTTATTTTAGGATTATTATATAATGGAAACCTTCCAATACTATTTACCTTTTTGTATTTACTAGAATACCAAACCTCCTCTACTATAAAAAAGAACTCAACCATCCTACTTATTTACAAATATTCTGCCCATTTTATCATCAAAATCATGCCCAAATAATTTCCAAACATACCTCCCCTCATCCTAGAATCCTAAATTTTGGTATAAATCCCACTAATGAATTATTTTTGAAGAAATAAAAAGGAGTTTCCCAAAAAAGAGGTAGCATTCTTCAGTAATAACTTTTGTTTTATTTCTTTATTCATCCATTAAAGTTTTATTATATATTTATTGTACAATTAAATAAGTATTCTAAATATTATTATATGTTTTTATCTAAATGTTATGACCTACAACTTCACACAATTTTAACAAATGGGATAGACAATTATTGTTCATGTGAATGGTGAACTTCAGCCTCACGAACTGATGTTGTTCTTTCATCCATTAATACTTTTCATAGTTATAAATAATGATTTATATGTTATTTATATATGATATATATGATATTTATTATGTATTTATACTTTTAAAATTATTCCATATCACATATCATTGTGCTATCCAAATTATGGGAATACAAAAACATCATTTGTGGACCTATGGACTACTGCCACCTCCAAGTGATGTGATTGGTTCACACATTACATGGAATATATTATGTATGGTTTTATTTAATAGATATTAGTTATATTAATTAAATATGAAAATTTAATTTTAGTATACACAAATATCATTTAAGTTTTATTTTTCAATATGACAATAAAATGGAAACAACATTCATGTGTTCATACGACCAACCATATCCATGAACAATGTATTACATTTTATAAAACTAAATATTATAGAATAGTATAAATAAATATATACTATATATATATATGTAATAAATGAAATCATTATTATTTTCATTTCATAATTACATTTTTTTTAATATAATATATATTTTTCATTATTACCCTTTTTCACCCTAAAAAAGTGATAATGTCATTCTTAGTCATGTGAACTATGATGTCCTCGAAGCATTGTGGTTTTTTTGAATCATAAAAATTCTATATAAAATAATATATTATAAAATAATATGTTATTTAAGGTATAATTATCATTCTATAAAATAAATGTTACTTGTCTTCTTTTAATAATGATCATTGAAAAATGGAAACGTTACTCATGTGTATGGACAACATATCATCTCCATGATCTTAATGTTAGTTAATTTTTCATAAAACTCTACCTTGATTGGTTTTAAAAGTATAATTGATGTATAAATATTATAATTATATCCTGATTATTATTATGTATATGTTTTCATAATGACCCCTTTGACCATAGTATACCTGTCAATGTTCTTTATAACACATAAACTGAATATGGTCAAGAAATCCAACAAAAAATTAATTGATTTAGTAATTGTTTATAAATATTTAATTGGAAAAATAAATGTGGAAAAAAACTAAAAAAAATCTCAAAAAATTAAATAATTGACATAAGTTTATTATTCTGAAAGATAGATACATAATCAAAAATCCAGACTCAAGGTAAAGGATTTTAATCTCACATATTACATATCTGAGATAAATGACATAATCACCACATAATTATTTTATGTGTTGTATCAACTATACATTTTGATATATTATTTCATGAATCTTTTTATCTTCATGGTATTTAATTTATTACTTTTAATTTTCTCATCCAAGTGATTTTAACTTGAAAATGAATAATTTGTAAAAGTTATCTTGCCATCTGACTTTATTTTGTGATTGTTAACTTTCTCTTAAAACAATCACTTTATCATAATAATTTTTCATTTAGAGTTATATTAATTTTGTATATAAATATTCTTATATGATGGATATTTTTATTTAATAAATTTATAAAATATTTAAAAAAAATTAATTCAAATTTTATTTGATTTACTAGGGAAATATTGATAAATCTATATCCAATACCTAACATATATATTGGATTAGGAATTTTTTTTATGAATTATGTTCCATTATTAAGTAAGTGATGAATTCATTGGACATGAAGTAAATAGTTTGGGGACTGGTTAATGTAATCCCCTCAATGCATCTTTAGTTATTTGGGATGAATTTAGTTGGTCAAATCATTCGTATTTTTAACCATAATGTGTTGAAATATCTTGTTAATGGTCTTGAAAGTAGATTTAAGGTTGTCCAACACAAATTACTTTATAAAAATTATGTTTTAAACCATCTGGTGAATGTTATTTATAATAAAGTTTCCCTGTACCAAAGAAATAGAGTATTAAATATTTAAGCATTTCCTTTCTTCAGTATTCAATTGTGGCCTTCTCTAACAGAGCTCTCGCTCTCAGACTCTAGGTTTCCTTCCCTATCGCCACTTTCTCCTTCAATATCTTTAGTTCTTCTATTCTTCCTTTATGATATAATCTATCATGATGTTTCAGTCCTCTCCATCTCGTATTTCACTTAGTCTCTATCTTAGGAGTGTCTTATTTCCCTAATTGTTTGTATTTCATGCTTGCGCTTGTGGATTTTCGGTTTTGTTAGTTTCTTGTCGGTTGGAATGGATCTGCACTCCCCCGGTGTGCTCAGGCTCTTGAAGCTTCTTCTTTCCCCCGTCTAGGGTTTTCTTCTTCAATTAGAATTTGATGTCACACATTATCTTTGGTTAGTATCCTTTTCTACACTCCCTTTCCGGAAGACGTCCCCTTCTATTTCATGCTTTATCCCATCACTTTTGGGTGTCTTCCCCTTTTTTGAAATCTTGGTTTCTTCTTATTTTGTGATTTTTGGTCCTTTCCTATAGGTTTTTTATCTCATTTTTTGTTTTGTTTTTGTATTTTTTTCCTTAATTGATTTGGGTTGTAACGATGGATTTCATTCTCCCTTCCATGGTTCTGTTGAGTGATTCTGAGTTATTGCATCCTCGACTGAAGGTTATTGTTCACTAATGAGGTCTTAGTCTTCTAAACTCTTCTCGGGCTTCTAGTTTCTACCTCTCCTCCTGGTCGGCTAGTGAGATGTTCTTCTATGAGGATTTGGGATGTTCTATTTGGATGGATGATGGTCTTATAGAAAATGGGAGTATTTATGTTGTTTTCCTGGATATGGATGGTCTACTGGGTTTTTGGTAGTGTGGATTTTGTGGATGTTTTCTATTTTTTTTCTCTGAGGTGACAGAAGATGTTCTCTAGGGATCGGTAGGTTTTTGGTTGATCAGGGACTTGTTTTTTCAGGTCTCCTTCTTATGATGATGTAGAGGATACAATGGTGAAAACATAGGCGTTTTTTCATGTTTTGGTTTCAACATCCGGTGGAAGATGGCTGGTGGGTGTTGAAGACATAGTGGTGTCAATGATGTTGTCTGGAGGAAAGGCTCGAGGCATATCACTACTCGATATGGTGGTTCAATGTTTGAATTTAAAATTTATATTGTGGGTTTTTGTGTGGATATTTTGAATTTTGATTTCCCATGGATTTTTGTAATCTTATGATTGGTGGGAATCTGGTGGATTTTTGTAATCTGGGTTGTTTAGTTTTTAGTTCGGTGGATGTGAGGTTACCACTTTACCATAAAGTGGGTTTTAACAATTAAACAAATGGATTTGGATGCCTTTATTCATTATTCAATTATAGTTCTTATCAACATGATTTTTACTAGGAAAAGAATATATAGATGCACTTAATTCATAATTTATTTATTAAATGGAATGTTTTCTTGTTATTTACCATTCATTTTTTTTACTCCCTTACCAATCAATTATTTATTACATGAAATTTTTTCTTAGTTATTTACCTTTCCATATTTATTTTTCTCATTGATTCAGTAATGATTATGTTTTATGTTACCCTTACTGAGCATTTGGATGCACCTTTATTTTGTTTACATTCCCTATGATTCCATGAAGTGTACTAAGAATTATATTCCAAGATATACGTGATGAAATAAATTTATTATGGGAAAAAAGTTGTGTTGAAATTTTTTATTCATTTTTAATACAATACTCATGTATTTTTCTAGTTTACTGATACTACTAAATTGTTCGGTCCTTTGAAATGTGATTTCCTTGTATCTTGTGCCAATGTAAGGGTACAATGGCACTGGATTGGGGCCGACTAGGATCATGTAGCTACATAAATCAAGGTTACATGTATAAGTATATGATAACATTATACAACATTGATAAATAGTGAATTTTGTGGTTTTATAGGAAATAAAATCCATGTTTGGATACTAAAAGTGGATATAGGATCCCAGACGGATGTACTTAGGGGTAATAACCCAAAAAAAGTGTGTTGGGTTTTAATTCAATCATCACCTAGTGCATGGTATAGATTCTTAAGTACACACTTGGTTTGATACTCTGATGGGATATTATTTGTATAATCACACTCTATTTATAAGAAATCATGAAGTATGTGTTATGTTAATAAATTGGGATATTAATTTTGAGATAAACCATCCTAAAGGAACCAAGATTAAACTAATAGTGATTTAGATTAAACTGAAAGATAATAATTTTGAAAATTAAGAAATCTTGAGGTCGAGTTTTTCATGTAATCGTGTTTAAATAATTCTATTATGATGTTAATTATTCATCACTCATGATCAACTAATTTTAGTTTTAGTGATGTCTTAATCCTAAAGTAACTAAGTTATCAGATCTCTCTAGGGAAAACGAAAAACATTTCCCAAAAAATAACCTAATGGGGTAGTATCTTGAGTTCGAAAACAGTAATTTCTCCAAAACAACTATCAATAATTATTATTAATGATGTAAATCTAGTTGAGTTTCTAAAAAAACCAAATAAGATAACGATGGAGTATAATGATATTATTTGTGATGAATATGATGAAAGAAAGAATATTCAATTTTTTCTATGTCTATAATATAGGAAGAATAACTAGAGAAAATGTCTCAAAGAAATAGGATGATGTTATATCTATGTTAAAAAGGACCATAGAAGAAATAATTACTAAGGAAAAGTGAAGATATCAAAGGACACAGTAAAAGGAAGAAATAGTTCATCCTAAAGTACCCTTGACAATTCATTGTCATAAATTTGGGTAACATAGACACTATCCAGGTCAATGCCCTAATCCAAGTTTTAACAATGTTTATTGGCACCATAAAATTTCAAGATAAGGTGATTCCAATGAAACCATAGCTATGGAAGTGAGTACAAAAGATAGTTATGAGTGGGGAACACTAACAACCCTCTCAAGAACTATGAGTGTTTTTTCATATCTTGTTCAAGATACTCTTTTTTACCAAGTATGTTCACTAAGATCATCAAATAATCACCTCTATAACTCAATATTGAATTATTAATAAAATATTTTTGTAGTAGGGTTATTGTTCCCATATTATATAACTCCTCTATAATTTATTTTTATAGGAATGTGCTTCTTATAAAATTGTATAATCCTGACTTCAACCAAATTTTATGTTATATGAGTCCTAGATTGGAACTCTTGAAATTGAGGCCATGAAAATTTCCAATATAAAAAAAATAACATCTAAAAATATAACAACAATCACCAATTAATAAAACTTTATCTATAAACTCTCAATAAAAAATTACTCCTATTATATTGGGGTATTTAAAATAAATTATTTGAAAAAAAAATCAATGTTATTTATATTCCTATAATGAGAGAAGATATTAGTTCACTAATCATAATAAATAAGTGGGTGTGAAACCTCATTACAAATGAAAATTAGAGTCCTGTCAATATAATTAAAACCATTAAATTATTTATTAGTTACGAATAATTAAAATTTTTAGGATGAAATTCATTTAAGGGGGGAGAATTTAACGACTTCAAATTTCATTATGTATTTCCTCAAATAAATATTATTTAAATATCTTATTCTACATGGAACCCTAAACTAAAAGAATTTATGAAATATTATGAAAATTATAATAATATTTATACCTATGGTATATAATAGGATACCAATAAATTATAAATTCATAAAAAATAGTATTCAGAACACTTAAAGTTTTAAAATTTAATTTTACAATAAAATAAATTTTCCAGTGTATATTTTATTTTTATTTAAGACATAAATTTATAAAATTTTAATTTTATAAAGTGACTAATTTATTTAAATTATACATTACAATATTATCATAGGATGAATTTTTGATATGTTTTAAAAATAATTGATTTTTAAATGAATTGTGAAAAATGTATTGATATTGCAAATATTATGATTTTTATGAATTAAAGGTTTTTGAAATATATAAATATATAATTTTTAATTTATAAAGTTACATATATAATTTAAAAAACTCTATTGAATTTATATAACCCATGTTAAATGTTTTGTAAACTTAAGTAATTTTTTTACACTAAAACTGTTTTTATTCAGTTATATAAAAAAACATCACTTGTAGAAATTAAAACGAGAAAATTTTATTTCATATTATTGATCATAATTTTAATATTATTTAATAAGTTCAATTTTATTTTTAGGCATAATGTTATGTTTAAGAGGATTAAATTTAATAACCATTATAATAGTAAAACTATTATTTTCAAAAAATTATTTTATTAATATTGTGTAATTTTTATCTTAAAAAATAAATTAATATATTCTAAAAAATGAATTTAATATAATTTTTAAACTTAAATTTAAATATATGATCACTAATTAAATTATTAATCAATACTAAATTTTATTTCGAAGACTAAATTGTGAAAACAACATCCTTCTACAATTTTTTTTCATATATAAACTGTTTTAATTTTGAAGTTAATTATTTATTATTTGTAAATTAAATTTGATTAAATTTTGGTAAAACACACAAAAATGTGGTAAAAAGGGTTATTTTATTTTTATTAAGACATAAGTTACTTTCATAAAAACTATTTTCCCTGAAAAAAACCCAAAATAAGAGGTAAAAGTAGAAAAATAAGAGAAAATGAATTTAAACTTGTTTAAAAATTGTGAATAAATAAATTATTGAGGATTTATAAACCCAATATCACCCAAATATCCATTATTTATCTCTTTTGGAGTCATTTAACCTTTAATAGTATAACGATGTCACAAAAAGTAAAGGGTTTTCACAAAAGGTCCATTTTCTTCACTTATACATGGGGCCCAATTCCACCATTTCAATGATCCACATTATCATTGAAATATCCTTGAAATCCTACCAAATTTTCATCTCTTATAATTTTATTTCATTTACTAAAGTCCATAGTCACAACATGTAAGCCTAACTCCATTAATTATAATGATTTCATCAAGAGAAAGTTCAAGGTCTTAACATAAGTATTACCTACTCCTTAACATTTCTTCTAAAATTTAATCTTCTAAACCTACCCTAACAATAGTAATATAATGACCTATTTATAATAATTATATGATATTATTATTACATTACTATGAAAACCATTATTTATTCCTTCTAATACACTTATAAAAATAAGAGGACATTGAATATGGGTTGTCCGGACTACTGCCTCCACAAAGAAACATATTCCATTTTCATCAAAGAATCTCTTAGATGATCATAAGGATGTTATTGAAGAATAATGTGAAATACCTAAAATAATTATTAATATTAATAGAAATATTATAATCCTCTTTTATAACTAATCAATAATAGGGAAATGAAAATGATAATTCTGCGTTCTTAAGACTACATCCTCCATGATGTAATGTCATTCATTTTCCATATTGATTTTCATTATTTATCCAAGTCACTTTAAATTATTTTCAAAAAGTTTAAAAAATATAAATAATATAATTACTATTCTTTTCTAATGATATTATGTCAAAAACAATTCTTATCCATACTCACCCATTGAATTATGGTATGTTCATATTTAGGTCGACCTTACCACCAACATGAAAATTCTATAAGAATCTACCAAGGGTGACTGGGAAATAAAAAACTAATTTATTTTATGTTAATAATAAAAACATGGTTTTTAATGGTACTATAATAGTTATATTTATTATCTAACTTGTTATTAAAATGTCATCTTTAACTACTAAAACTACTAAAATAAACCAACACTAATTCCATTTCCACGCAACACAACTAAAACACTATTAGAATAAGATAATAGACATATAATTAAATATAAGTAATCTATAAAAATAAATAAAAATATCTTCTAATTATGAACATTGGGATAAGAATAAAAACAACTTTATTATGATAAAACTAGTTAAAAACAATCAAGACTACTCACTCCTGATATTGAAAATAATTAATAACAAATATATATATATATATATATAATGAATTTTATAATTGATTATATATTAAAATACTTTTATAAAATAGGTGTTTAATATAGTCATTTTACTTATAAAATAGATTCAATTTCTTTAGTGGGATATATAAATTAAGGTATGGGATTCATATTCCAAAATTTAATTTCTTGAGATATATTTCATATTGGGAACCATGATATCAACGATATGGTGTAATTACTACCTAATGAATGTATTTTTTTCATATTAATGTAATCCAAGTGGTTTTAAGATCCATATAATATTCTATTTTAAAATTTTCATTGATTTAAAATATACCAAGGTTGAAACGGTTTTTTGTTCAAATGTTTCTCAAAGAAAAAGGGTTTTTAAGCCAATATTATTTTCAAATTATGATTGTTTCTGAAAGGTAATCTATCAAGATAATTTGTATTAATTTTAAAAATTCTTATCATTTTCTTTTAATATCCATGTGTTTCTAAATGCCCAATAAAATTTCTATTTCCCCTTGATTTATATTTCACCATAAGTACTTCTTGTAAGTAAAAAACCGTATCTCTTTATCTCAGTTGAGAACCACACTTTTTTCACATCCATTGTCATTGGATTATGTTCTTAATTTATTCACTTAATTGTCAAAAAATTAATAAGTTTGTTTAATTATAATTTACCATATTTAGATATTTTAGTGAATTCTCTAACGTTTTTCTTTATGGGTTGTTTTTATCAATGTTTGAAAGGTATCTCTATTTAATGTTTTCATGTGAAAATGTTTTTTATCACCTTTGTTGTTTTATATAAATTATTTCATCTATGTTTTCATGGTTTCTAAGATAAATTATTTTTCACCAAGATTTAAAATATATTTCAATAAAAATTATTTATAAAGATCAAGGATATTTCTTATTTCCAAACTTATTTTTTTCCAAAAAACCTAAAAAATATTTTTCATCTAATCCATTATCCTTTGAAATATCTTATTCTTAATCAAGGAAATTCCTTAAATTTTATCATCAACCTTAATTATATGTATAGATTATTTAATATCATTTTCTATTAAATATAATATCCATTACTACCTTTTTATTTCCTAACCATCCACTATGAATAGGCATAACTTTTCTTACCACATATTTTATTTTTTAAATACATTTTTATCCAATTTTATTATTGGAGGGTGTTCACCTAGATTCCATTTATCGATTAACCTAGGAAATTATTTAATTAACAATATATAATTCAAATATACTATGTAAATATTGGATGCTTAATTATCTTTATTTATGGGTTTTTACATATAATGTTACTAATTACCTTTGGAAACCCATTTTTTGTCCATTGTATTATTATTTTATGATTATTGATGGAATTATAAATGATTTATTTATGTGATTAAATTTAAAAGGGATATGAAACCCAATTTCAATCCATGGCTCATTTATGATATTTTTAATAATTTATTTCAAGTGGAATGCTTAAGTAAGGATTAATGATGGGTGTGGTTATATATATATCACTCCAATTTTGGTTAAAAGTTTAAATCTCATGAGATATGTAAATGTGGGCACAATTTAATTATTTTCAAGAATGAGTTCAAGTGTGTGACACATGAAGGTGATTTATATATGGATAACATTAAGCTATCTTGCAAACATGCGTGTAACTGTGTATCTTATAAACTTAATAGTCTCTTATGCTAATATATATACCAAATATTTTACTTAATTAAAAAACTATGTTACTCCCCAATAGCACATGTTTATTGACTATAGTTTCCACACTCTCTTGATTCATTTATTATATTATTCCATGTCATATTCCATGATATTAGATTTTATGATCTATTGTTTTTTGTTAATAATTTTTATATTTGTATTGACTATACCCACATTATCATCTTCTGGTCATTTATGATCTTTGATTATATTCGCTTATGTGTACCCATACTGATAATCTGAGCTCACTCATTTCTTATAATTCCATTTCCCTGGGTCATGAATATAAAAAAAGGATAAAATTTATATAAGATAGTATTTTGTGGATAATTAAACAGTGTTACTAAATACTTTTAATAGATTAAGTAGTCTCTTTTATTTTGGAAAAAATGTCCATTAGTTATTAATACATGTGTTTTATTAGTTAATCTCTCATCCTAATTCTCTAAAACTCAAAATCTAAAAGGTCTTTTGAATGTATTATAATGAAATATTTTCTTTAATTCTTTTAATTAAGATGGTCATGTCCATGGGGTGTCATAATGATTGTTTAAAAACTACTGGTTTCAAGGATAATTAAGAACTTGTAACAATCAAGGATTGTTGGGGGTTTTTTCTATGACCGCTAAATTTATAAATAGTAATAAATGATTGTGACTCACTTAGAAAGAATCTGGTAAATTATTTATTTAGGTAGAGAAATTTATTATATGTTGGTATTTTTGAATTTTAATTTAAAACTAAAATTTCTCTTTATAGAAAAGAAAAATATGTCTATAAGAATGAAATATGAATGGAAAATAAATATAGAGAATATCATAAATTATGGTAAAGAATAGAATTGGTTAGTATGTCATTAATTATTTGTAACTTAATATTGATTCATAGTAGGATTAAATTCCATTGAATATTAGGTATTTAAGTAAAGAGTTATAGAACATATTTAGGAAGATGAGGTAACAATTATTAGAACATCATGTAGAACACCCTTATTTGGTTGCTTTTATTTCTTTAATCATTGTTCTTGGTAGATCAAATAGGGTATCAAAACTATCTATTTATCTAACCATAAAAAAATATGAGTGAAAAGGAGGAATATTTCATCGACCTTAGATATTAGGTGAATGTTTTCTTAATATTTTGAAAAAAAACATTGGATTAGTGATTTTTTATCATACTAAATCATCATTTATATGTTATCCATTGATAAATCCTTGTGTGGGTTCACAAAGAACAACATTGGTATTCATGACCATTATTTTTCTATATTATTCTATGTTTTTTTATGATCATTATAATGGATTAAAAGTTAATTTACAAATTAAAAAACAATATCCATTTAAGTTTGAGATATGAATAAATTTTTAATCACCCTAATCCACCCCCCTGTATTAGGTTGTGTATTATGGGACCTCAATTTACATACTTTTAATCTTTTTCATTTTAAGAGGCATACTTTTTTAGATCAGTAAATTCATCTAAATTACCTAGGTGGTTATGATGATAATTTATGGGTAGAATATTATATCTCACATAAATCTCCCCTAAGATGCTATGGAAAAATATCATAGTATGGAGACTCGTATTTTTAGGTTTTTAAGTTTGAAAATTTTCAGTGAATGATGAATGTTTTTAGAAATTATCATTTTTAATGTAACATGTAAACTAGTTATCTTATACAGAAAATATAATATGGTTTTTTAAAAGTTAAATTTATAATTAGTTAAAGAATTTGAATGTTTTATAGATGGAAGTTATATTGGTTATTTAGTAAGGAGGTTGTGGTATTCATGGTGAAGGAAGAAATTATTCCTATAAAAGGTTCCACTGGATATTGTTTTCCCCATTCCTCATATTTCCACACTACTCTCCCTCAAAATAGAATTATTAGGTTCTTTGAGTTCTTGTGTTCTTCTTTTCATGGTGTATCAAAAAAAATTAAGGATAACGATGATCAAATAAATAACATAGCCTCCTAAAGATCTAAGGATAGTGAAAAATATAGGATGCTAAATGGATTGGGTGGGTGAATTTAAACCTTCAATCCATTATTTCCTTGGTATAAAGAATTAATTTATTATTGTGAATAGTATAGCATAATAAATAATAAGGATAAATATATATATATATATATATATTTCAGAATTAATAATTTACCAATTTTCAAGGATCTGAATATTATTAATAAAATGAGTCCTTATAAATCACTCTGAATTTTTTTAGTTTAGTAGATATGAATTAAATAATATAATGGTGATGTACTTTTAATTTTAGTCTAGAGGGTTCATTTGGAGGGTATTATATTTTGATATTTTTAATGAAAATATAATAGTACATGTATGGAAATTCAATAGGATATTATATGTTGAATTATAATAGGAATAAAAATAATTCCTTTTCTTATATACCCATTATATTAATCATTAGTGGGGGGAGGAATGATTTCATGTGTCATGTGTCTCAACTGTTGGTAATGGAGGGTGTTATATGAATTCGATTCTAGATTTTTATAATGAGTTGCGCAATCCGACTAATGGTTTCAGGGAGTGATGAAACCTGGAAACTACTTCCATAGGGTGATGTGACCCAATTTTTTTTTTAAATAATGTATTTTGTCTAGTGGAATTATTCTAGACAGTGTAATATAAAGGTGGTTTTCTATATAATAGGGTATGAATAATGAATTTGAAATTATTTCTAGGTAATAATCAATGGTTCTTTGGGTTATTATTTATAGGGATTAGTGGGTAATGATTAGGTAGACACACATGTATCCTATGTTTAATTTTCATGGAAACTTGGTTGTGAAATTTCAGGTAGATAAAATAGTTACTACAGGTAAATATCAATGGTTCAAACTCCTAGTGGAAATTATTAATAAAGGTTCTTGAGGATGAAAATTATATACTTATTGTTGGGAAATATTATTTGAATATGAATTGTTTGTAAACGTATAAATTTTTATTATTTGAGTGATAAAAACATGTTTCATATGTGTTTTTGGCCTCTTATGCCACAATTTTGAACATGTGTTGCACCAAAAAATTACCAAGTACAGTGAAAATATACCTTTATTATGGTTATCAAGTTAAAGGGATCCTCGATCAGGATAGCCCACTAACTCAACATCCAAATGTGAAATCACACTCGTACAGAACTAGTTAACCAAGGCACTATAATAGGACTTGGTCATCATGTTAGGGAATGAAAATATTAATAATTAAAAATATACCCCTAAAACAACCACAGTGGGGACACGTGAGCATCATTACCCACTAATGATCATCTATAAAATAAATCTAATAATAAAAAAAACATATAAAATATGAAATCATGAAGTCTTGGATTCAATACTAGATTCATCCCCTAAGATATTCACCGAGTTATTTACTCCCCATCATGAGTGTGTGAGGTAATAGTGAAGTTAAAATATAAAAATAAAAATAGATAGAAATATATAGAGAGATATGAAGATAGGTAATTGGGAAAAATAGAACACTTTATTAAAAACATATCAAGCAACTACAACATAAAAAAATAAAATGAAAACCCAAAACTAATTGAACTAGACAAAGCTACAGGGAAGCCATTAGAACTTACACAATAGTGGTGTCATTTTCATTTTTATAGTTTCTCACGTTTATCTGGTCAGGTCCTTTTGAGATCCTTTTTGAAATATGTTAATATTTCCCTTCTTTTGGACTTCCTTCTTGGTCATGATATAATCATCCTTTAAAATTCAGATCTTTATACTATGATTCTTGAACTAAATGTCATTCAAATCACAATACAAATGGATGGATTTGATTGGTTACATGAATCATGTTTTGAAATAACACATATTTCGTGAAAATTATTTTTGATATATTCTCAAAGTTATATTCAAGCCATCAAACTCATACAACCATCCAAATCCATTCAATAACCATAGATAAATTCAAACATGGAACCCTAAAACACATTCACTTAGACCCATGGTCACACATTGGTGTGGCCCTTATTGGGTTTTTTAATAATATAATTTACCCTTATATAGGATCAAAAACCCTTACAAATCCACTGATTCAAGTAAAATAACCTTTACAAAGACTCTTTATTAATCTCTATAAGGGTATAGGATGAATTTATATAATCTTGGTTGACTCTTAAATAGAGTATGAATTACTATTATACTATTTCAGATTCATGACTATGCAACATGAATGATGTATATGAAAAATTCATTCATCCTTATAAATAAGAAAATTATGGTCACACAACTTGAAAATCATGCTTATGGGGGTAGGAGAATCATTCTTATGGTTATATTTAAGAAGAATATCCATTTATCATTATGAATAACTCATCCGAAGTCCCAAATTCTATTCATAGAATCTCTAAATGATTTATTAATCTAAAAAATAAATATATTGAAAAATTAACGTATTTATTTTCCAGAAAATATCATAATTGAATAAAAACAATTAATAATAAAATATTAATCCATTTTCACAATTAAATCCAAATTATTCTTAGATTATATATATGTGACAATGACCTTATAAATTATAATTGTTTTGTTTTAAAATCATTAAAATAGAGGGTAAAATATAAGAAAACTTTGGCTGTATTAATTCCCCCAGACATAAACATTACACTCTTATAAACTACACTAATACCAAGGTTTGTGTTTCTAAATATAACACTTATAATTAAAAAAACAAAAGAAATATCATGCTTCCTTCATGGATATAAATTCTCTCCATCCTATCTAATTCAAATAAAATCATTTAGCCTTGTATTAACTTTCATGTTATTTTTATTATTTCTATCCTAGAAATGTATCTCTGTTCACTCAAGTGTTTATATGGAGGTTTTCTCAATATTATGTACAATGAATATTTCCATATTCTTGATATATTTCTTGATATTTCCCATCACAAAGTTAAAATTTGTATCAATTATATAGACTTTATCAAGGTAGTTCTATAGAGAAAGGGTTTATTATTTGTAATTATAAAAACTATTGAGGTAGAATGAGAAGGGTTATCTCTTTAAAGTGAAGAAAAATGCATGAAAATAGTTTATATTGAAGAATATATCTCCACCCACAAACCATTTGAAAAAATATGACCTCCAAACAACTATTTATTATTTTTTGTATTCAATGATTTGAAATTTAACAGAAAAACATATTCTCCCATATTTCCCTCTTTTGCAGCCTCATTTTTTTAGATTTTCAAGTCTTGAATTTTATAAATAATTATATTTTTTGGGGAAATATATGTATCTATTGGTCTCTAAAAGGTGGTGAACTATTGGTATAAATATGTATGATAATTTTTTTATCACCACATCTTCCCAATATTAATTTTCTTCCCACATAGAATTCATAATAGGGTACAACTCCATGAAATGGCTTCAATATATTCTTTTCAAAATATTGTACAACTCATCTTCTCCATCCCCCATACATGATTTAAACATTATTCGTGAAATTACTTCTTAAAGAAGTTATAAGGAAAAAATGTCTTGTAATGTAGCTACCTAAAAAGGTATTTTATAGCTACTGGGGGTTTAATAAAATGGTTTAATGTAAGGGTAATATTTAAAATAAAGTTCAATATCTATATAGATTTTGAAATAGTACCGCAATCAAATTTATCCCAGTTAATGAACTCTAACAACTTCTAATAAGAGAATAATACAAGTTCTAGATTTCTCAACAAGCCTCAAGACTATCAAGAAAAATAGAAATGTAAAGAATGATTCAAAAAGAATTAGAAACTAGTGAGGTTTGGAAAATTATTCATTAGACATGGCTACTTCACATGAGTTTAACTTTTAATAAAACATAATTAAATTGGCATATTTGAAAATAAGGAAACAAAATTTCATTTCTAAAATCATTTAAAACTCTATAAATTCCAACCATATATTTTTTTTTAAAACATAAACGTTGTCCCAATTATCAAAAAGTATTCAATAAAGCTTAATGTTCATAAAAATAAACCAAAAATCAAAATAATAAAAAAAACATATAATTCCAAAAATTATTAGTAACAATCACCCCCACACACACATACACATGAATTTTGAGGTTTTCTACCACATTGTTTATAAACAAAATAACCACATGAACTTTGAATGTCAGATTTTATTATAATTAAAACAAAGTATAGTAAAAGGGGTAATACAACCTAGTATATTAGTAGTGGAAACATAGAGTTAATCTCCAAGATATTTCTCACTAAAGACGTAAAATTATGAGAAATTTTATGAAAATTAATACATAGTGGAAGAAAATTGGATAAGTTATGGTACATCCCCAAATCAAATTAGGGTATTTAGGAAACCCTGGAATAGAATTTAATGTTATCTAAAATTATATAGTGTATAAGGTTTCTTTCAAATAAAAACCCACATATATTTCATTATAATTTGATTTTTCCTATAGTGCTTGTAGAAAATACTATATAATGAGTATTATATATCAACGCCCATTGAAATTATATATATCTTTGTGGTGGAGGAATGAGAAAATATGTTTCCTATTAATTTTATTTTTTCATAGCTTCTTTGGACACTTATTCATAATCAAGTCCTTTCTCATAATATTATAAATCAAAAATTTCAACAAGGGAACAATTTGAGAATAATTCTATTTAAATAAAATTGAACAATTAAAATAAACATTAAAACTTTCACCCCCAAAGTAGATAGCTTATGGCTTAGTTTCTTTAAAAAAACGACACTACGATTACTTAATTCACTCCCTAAAGAATATGTTAAATAGGTTTAGAGAGGTGAACTATTCCTCATCATGTGAAATATCATCTTTTTCAATACTCTCTATGGTATTATTTATTTGGGGTAAATCTAAAAAACTTAAACATTGAGAGATAATAATAAATTTAGATTCAATTAAATTAAATGAAAACTAGATCAATGAAATATTATTAACTTAATATGGTTAAGCTTCAATATATTCTTCATCTCTCAATGCAACTTGGGGTTTTTTCATGGATGGAGTAGAATATTCAATCTGTTTTAATCTAACTTCAAAATTCACCACTTCAGTTGTGAATTATTGTAAATCCAATGAATTATTGAGAGTGATGAAAATTATTCATCTAACATGGGGGAAACATGTTTCATGTTACCTTCTAAAAATTTATTATAGGATGAGTCCAAACTCTATTGATATCCTACATATATATATCAACATGCAGGTTTTATTCATTAATATCATATATAAATGGTTGAATGTGGTATGGTTTTAGATTTTTATAAAATTATCTCTCAACAAATATAAGTAATTATAATGAAAATATAGGTGTATAAATGTCTTCCTCCAAAAGTTCTGATTCTAGTTTCTCTAGGTGATTCTCATCGGATGCAAAGATGTTGTCAGTTAGAAATTTCAAGTAGTTACTCACCACATTCATGAATTTTCTAATTTATTACAACTAGGTTATATTTTCAACAAAATCTTCTCATTATTTTTATATTGACTAAGTGTAATTAGTCAATGCATGTGAATATAAATTGGAATACATCATGAAAATTATTTTTTAATTTTTTTTATTTTTATTTTGAATTAATAGAATATTTAAAAAATGAAATGAAAATAATGAATGAAATATTAGATTGGATCCTTGAAAACTATGATAATTTTTTGATAAAACTTTCCATATGTTGTGAAAAATATTATTACCATTTGTCCTAGTGTAAAACATTGGCCAAACCGGGTCACCTCTATTGATGATATTTTATATTCAATTGCTCATTATTCATAATTTAATTACTTTATTTTGGGGTTTATGTATTTATATAAAAGATATGGGGGTTTTAGAATTATAATAAGAGAAAAAAGTAAACATGCACTAATTATAGAATAAATAAAGTTAGAAGAAAAGTAAATTTCTATATAGGAATCCTCTAGGGTGAACCATCATTATCTCATATCCATACTAACACGTATATAATGACCACAATAAATCACATGTGTGGTCATCTTCCCACACCTCGATTGTGAATATGTAGTGTACCAAGCAATCTCCAAGTACACTAAACAACCACCACCTCTGTGGTTAGAAATTTAATGCTCTCCTCAATCAATATCACCCTATAACTCACCATGCTAGTGAGAAATCACACCAATTCAGTAATAGAACACCAAGGATCCATTTTATGCCTTAATTATCACAGTGGGGATGGAAAATAGTTCCTAAATTAGAAAATATATACATATCCTAGTCACAAGATATTAATCATTAAAAGAAGGTAAGACTTTATATATTTAATATGATACATAGTACAGTGGAATAGAAAAATATTAATGATTTTAAGAAGATCACAATGGTATTGATGAATATTCTAATTAATGTAGAGGATGTGGACCTATATATTTATTTATTGGAAAATTTATATAGTTTTTACTATAATCATAAATATATGATGATTTATGTAGTGGAATTATTAACTCTAGAGGAAGTCAGGTTCAAAATGTTTCCATAATATTTTTAAACTATGAGTGAGAAAAGTGGAGGTTGAATGAGACACTCATGAGACCTATTGGGAAACACTCATAAGGGTGGGGGAATTTGTAGCACTCCATGATATTAGTATGTATAAGATAAATATTATGTGTCAAAGAGTTTTTGATACGAAACTAAATTGAACAATTCCTTATTTTATTATTGTATAATATTACAAGAAAAAATGAAATAAATTACAAGATAAAAAATGAAATATAATTATAAAAATTACTAAATGAAAGAAACCATAAACAAATATCAATACAAAAACATTGAAATTATCATCATCATAACCTACTATAGAGATCAAGAAACCAATAATAAATATATAAAGAATGAAACAGGTTAAAATATGATAAACATCTTGACAAAGAAATTATGAAATATTTTGAATGATTTCATGGATGTATTTAAGGATATACATAGGAATGTAATATGACTATTATATATATAGTCATTTGTTATATAGTCATTCAACATATATTTATCAAAAATATATCCTTCAAATATATAGTCTATCGATATAAATATATGAAATAGGAAAAATGAAGTTTGGAAATTTATAGTAATAAATTTTAAAAATATAATTTTTGTATAGTAAATAATTAATGAATGAAATAAAATGATAGTAATTAAATAAAATATGTTATTGTAATAAATATGTATTTTTCATTATTACATGTTATTATTATTTTGTGATTATATAATGACTCTAATAAAATTTAATTTTAAAATATATAAAAAAACATTAATACTCATGTAATTTTTAATTTATATGAATTAAGATTAAGAAAACTTAATGTTTAAAAAGTTATCTGTATATAAAAACATTTTTTTATTTAATATTTTACATTCCCATTTAAAAGTTAAATTTCATATATTTAGAAATTTAATTAAGTTAAACAGAGTCCATATTTGAACTCATAACATTTGAATAATATAATATTATCACTTTTATTTTTTGGCAAAAAAATAAGGCAAGGTAAAAATCGAATTACAAAAGTAAATTTAAAATAAGATAAAAAGGTAAAATTAAAGTGTAATGATCTAAAATATCATTAAAATTTATCTATAAACTTATTTTTTTTTATTGCCTTATATACCTTCCCACACATATTTTCCATTATTGTTCTACTTTATAACCATTTTCCTTTTTAAAATTCATTGCATATACATTAGGGAAGGGGAATTTGTGAAAATGTCACTCAATATCACAGATAAAAGGACCCCTCATATCCTAGGATAAATACAAAAATTTCATTTAGTTTTATATTTATTATAAAAATATCCCCCTAAAAATCATATCCAAGGATTTAGAACATCTCACCACAACATAGAGTCCCAAATTTCTCATTTCTAAGAGGCTCTCTATGAGAAGATTTAAGACTTCAACATTATTTTTACCCTCTCCATAATAATTTTTTTCTATATTCATCATCAAAATATAATGAAATATAAATTATGACATTAATAAAATGTCATTTAAACATTAAAAATCAATAAAAGTGTTTTTATAAAGATAAAATAACATGTTCCTACACATTCAGTTCTGATAACATATTCTTATTTGTGCTTGTTATACCATCTACAAGGATGAAATTATAAAATTTTCATCATTAATGAATAATAAAACATAAATAATAGTAATATATTTTTAATAATTATTAATTAAATATTTTTTAATAATTATTTAATTCTAATATTCCAATGTACATTCACTAAAAAATTAATTTCATTTTTTAATTAAATAATCACCTATATAAAGATTTCAAAGCGTTCCATGTGAACCATCATCATAGGTTCAATGAAATAACCATGTATACAAAAAAACATATCATAACCTATAATAAATATTTAGGAACATTTTATAGTTAATAAAATCATGATCAAGGTTTAAGGAGAACAACCACCAAAAAGAAACGTGTATGGAAAAATAAAATTGTTTCCACCCAAGTATCAATTTTGATATTAAGAAATAAATAGGTGGTTAAAAAAATTATAAATTAATTTTATTAAATAAAATAAATATTAGTAATCTGATTATATGTATGAATAATAAACTTAAATTTATTATACTATGAGTTAGAGCATATCTGACCAAGTGAAAGTCCAAGGTAAGGGCTTATTTTCTAATATAAATTTAAAATAGAGGATATTTATGTTTAACTTCCCATTATTAAAAATTATATTTTATTTATGTATAAAACCCAATATATTTTTTATAGTATAGTTAATTTTTTTTCATGTATTCTTACCATTTCCACACTCGTTGGATTATAATTCACCCGAAATGATTATTATAAGTGAAACCAACCTTATCTCTTCTTTCCGATCAAAATAATTCTACTATATGTCTATGACTTTCATATTATTTTATGGATATCCTGATTCTTAATTTTATATCTAAAAAGGTCATTTTATATTAATTTTGAATTTATTTTAATAAAAAAATTTAGGAATATTTTTTAATGATTTATGCACGATTTATTCATCCTTTTCTTTTCTTTTCTTTTCTTTTCTTTTCTTTATGAATCATCAGTTATAAGTTTTAAACGTTTTAAAAAATAATTCTCAACACAATATAATATTTGTTTCAAAAAAAATCCCAAAAAATATTAGTTATTAAAATTAAAGTATAATTCTTATTATTTTTAAAAGATGTTATTGAATTCTCTTAT
The DNA here is from genome assembly GCA_963277665.1 of Viscum album. Taxonomy (NCBI): domain Eukaryota; kingdom Viridiplantae; phylum Streptophyta; class Magnoliopsida; order Santalales; family Viscaceae; genus Viscum; species Viscum album. The sequence goes on from OY728135.1 coordinate 1,410,014,092, forward strand.
TAGTTATTTTTACTTTATGTAAATATTATTTAATGTTTATTATACTTCACTAGGTATAAGTTCTAATGAATCTGTACCTTCTATCTCTTGATGGGTTATGATCATGTCTTGTGGAGATAATCATGAAACCAATTTCTCTCACGTTTTAATAAAGAAATGATAGAATTATGAATTTTTTTCATATAGTTATGGAATATAAATATATAGTTTTTTATTATGTGATGGATGGACCTAAGATAACATGTGAGTTACTTGGGAGTGAAACTAATCCATTATAGGACTCCATCCAAAGTATTTATTGTAATGGGGTGTGAACTCAGTCCATTATGGGACTATATACACTATGTGAGTATGGTCCTATTTGTGAGCCTTAGTATATTAAATGATTTTATATGCTTATGCATGTTCTATATTCGTATATCATAACCCTTTTTTATTCAATATTTCTATGATATTTTTTTCTTGAGTCATGATTATTGACTGATGTTTCCATACTTCTATGACATGTGTTTTATGTTATGCCTAACACCTTATTCCGTGATTCAGGATTCATGATCTATGTTTTATTACGTACAATTTTATTATGTTATATTCATGTTCCTTGAATATATTTTTAACACCATCTGTTTATCTTATACTCACTTAGGTTCTTTTATTTTTATTTATTATGATTTCCCTTAGTAAGCATTTGTTGTAATGACCTAGTATTTAATCAATATAAATCCTTTATTATAATTATTTCTTATAGTATAATCACATTAGTAATCACAATGACATATCTTCATACTAAATACAATGTCATCACTAAACATAATTTTTCCACTTTTTTATTTTGAATTTTGAAAAGCGGCCATCTACTTTTGTGTGCAGTAATTTATTTGGAGTCTGATGACACCAACTTGTTTTTTTTGTGAATAATAACATACCCTTATAAATAGTATTATGAATAGTAATATGACCCTAGTGAATATTAAATTTTATTATTATTTTATTTTCTTAAGGCTTTAAGATAATGACATCTTGGTTAATTTTTTCAATGTGATATAGAAGTAGTTATATAATTCAAATTGTTAATTTTTGAATTAAGTATGATGTTATTTAAAATTAAATTAATAGTATTTAGAAAATTATTTTCGAAAAAATGGGTTAATTTTTTATTTCTAAACATCAAAAAATGTTTAGGGTGAAGTTTTGGGATTTTTCTGAAATTCATGAATTATTGATGAATAGTGAAATACGGTAAAATACCATATATTCAAATTATCAGATAAATACACTATTTATGACATCATAACTGATTAAAGACCACTATTGTTTATCTAAAATTAAATTATTACTATTTGGGGTCACATGAATTAATATAATTCATAGTCTTGAGAAAAAATATTATAATAATGATTTAAATAATGTAGAATACCTCCTCTCCTCCACTATAAATACCACCCTCAATATTCTCTTCCTCTCACACCACTCAAGCCTTGATCCATACCTATGGTCTTCCCAATACACCTCCCAAGTATCTTACCCACGTCCTAGACTTACTGGTCTCACAGACAGGCCAAAATCAAAGTCTATAAGGAGGATCTCTAAGAGAAGAGATCAAGAGCTAAGAAATCTTCTTTCTTTTTCTTGTGTTTTCCTTTCCTTTCCTTTTATATTATTATAGTATATTCCCATAACATTATCAAATAGGAATTAAAGATACAAAAATCTTTAATATTCTAGATGTTATCATTTTCATAGAAAATCCTTCTTCATTCTTCTTCTTCTTTCCCACTTATTCATGGAATAAGAACATTGTTGGTGATGTGTCGAATTGCTGACATCATAGACGATGTGATTTTAATTTACATTAATTCCTTAATATCAGGTAATGAAAGAATTTTTATGTTTTAAACTAGATTATATTATATGTATTGTATCCTATTTAATGTTCTTGGACTAACTGATGTACATATTACTAAAAGATTAAACAGAACAAGTTCGTTGTGGTCGAACAAATCGTCTGAATTAACCCAAACGATCATCATTAAATCTTAACTAATGATTCATCCACATGGTATAAAAATAATTCAATATAAGGTCACTTAAAATCCTATAATATAATTAATAACATGTACGATCAGTTCTGTATGTTTACCCACTTTCTACAAGAACTTCCATTTATGAATACAAGTGAACCATTCAAGAAAACCATAAAAACGAGCATTCCCAAACAATGGATTTGAACCCTATAACTCATCCAAATGCCCATAAAATAACCAAATGAAACCATAATGAACCGTTTTCATGCACACAAGGTTTTTTATTTGTTAATTAATGAATATAATGTAGTTATACAAGACTATAAAGTGAAGAAAGAATTCGGATACAATGTAAGGGGAAATTCTCGAACCCAACATTCTTTCTTCGGGTTCTCCCTCTTTCACTCCATGTTTGGTATGGGTTCTCCTTAAAAATAATTTATTCATCGTTATCTACCCTTTTATGGGATATAAATTTTCTATACATGATTTTTTGAAAACCCTAGTGTTTTCTAAAAGAACTCTTCCTTCAAATTAACCCACCCTTTTTACTTCTTGAATATTGTTTCACTCTTCACTCATTGTTAATGGTTCTATTTCATTAATGATATTCCATATTTATTTTGGGGACAAAATTTTATGAATTTAGGATTTATTATGTGATTCCCATTTATTTCCATGAGTTATTTTAAGTTCAAGTTTTATATATTTTTAATGCATCATGCATGATAATGTAAATATTATGATGTGAGCGGTGCACCCATAATTATATAGCGCAAGATAAATGTTTGAATGTGATGGGTGTGCTCAGAATTATATAGTGCTCCAATGATTTGGTTAAGTGATGAATATCATGAGTTAAAGTTAAATGATGTGTGAAAAAGATTCAATATTTGGTCACAAGTATGTGTGGTAGTTAACCACTAAGACATGATGTTTCAATTTTTATACACTTCCACATTTCAAGTCATTAATTAATGTTACCTCTCATGATTTTGATGATTATGTTATGGTTATGCTTACCACATTATATATTTTTCTTATATATCCACTTACTGGTCTTTTTTCTCACCCCTTTTTTATGTATATCCGCAGGTGACTACATGTACTAAGGAGAGGTTGAGTGCCAATAAGAAGATAGAGAGGAAGGAATTAAATAAATTTTTATGCTTAATGTTGTAATTGTTTTGTATGGTCCTAGTTTTCCCATGACACTAAACCATTGGATCCCCTTTTTGTAATATTATTATGTTGTTTATCATTAAAATGATGTAATAGTAATGTAAAAAAAGGCAGGGTCACTATATTTGAGATCACCTTTTTTTATTCTTTCATTTCTAGAGATATGAGGAGGAGTATTATGTGTATTATGTGTAAAAGGATGTCATATGTGATGATTTTATAGGGGATGTTAAATACTAATTATAAAATAAAAAATTTCATGCATCTAATCTCAGAAGACACTAAACTCATGGGTTATAGGATGTGGATTCTTATGATATATAACAAATATTGATGTAAAAGGTTTTAATATGTATGTAGGTTATGTTTGAGTAATCTCAGTTGTTATTATAGTAGGGTTTAGTAAATTTAGTGGACTAGGTTATGAATAATAGTATTATAGAACTTAAAACAACCTATGTTGAAGCAATAGTGATGTAGCATGAACCTAAAATTTCATAGTTTTAAATTAATATACCAACATCTTGGACATCTTATGATTATTTTTCCTTATCATTTGATTTATTATTCTAATTATTATTACCTAAAACTCACAATAACCATTTTAGTTTTAGAAAATGGACAGAAATAGGAGGAATTGAGTTCATAATAAGATTAAGGGAAAATCTAATGATTTTACCAATGTGTAACCAAATGTGTAATAGAATGGAGTAAGAACCCCATTATGATGCTCACCCAACTCATTAGATTAATAAAAAAGAACATGAACTAGGTTGATCTCCCAAACATGCTATGTTGGAAATAATGATCATTTCAGTCCTTTATTTGAAAATTTTCACACTCCATTAGGGGGATCTTAGGATACAATAATTTTTGAGAAATTAAAAAATATAATTGAAAAGATATTTTATTTTCACCATTTCTCATTATGAGAAAATGGTTTCTTGGTTTTTTATTATTCAAAATTTGAATGAAATTATTGGTGAAACAAAATTAATAGTGTGTGTAAAGAGTAAGAAATCAATGAAATTGATTGGGAGGTGTTTAAAAATATCTTTTACAAGAAATTTATTCTAAAAACTCTTTATATTGAAATAGATATCTAATTCCTTGTGCTAAAGAAGAAGTTATATAAGTACTTGGGTACTTTTAAGGAAAACATCATATGACTTGTAAGTGTAACATCCTAGGTAAATAAAGAATATGACATTTTCATATTTATTAATATTTTTTAATTAAATATTAACTTTACTTTAAAGGGGATTCTATGTTCGATATTGTACCCAACATGAAACAATGATGTTCACTGAAATCTTACGTTGCACACCACATTGAGTTGTACCAAAAAATAATATAATATAATTATTATTTTAAATGGTATTTAACGTCTATACATTATATTATAAAGAGTGAATATAACTAAATAAAACAAGATTAAAAAAATTTATGTTTTAACATTTATAGAAAAAAATTTATAGGCTAAAAAGAAGAATGAAACCAATTTTTATCATGAAAAACTCTAATATTTTTAAAAAGTCGTTATACCATCTAATGATTGAGAACCTTATATAAATCTAGTTTTTGGCACTTTTATATGCTAAATTTGACAAAATAAACTTATTATTTATAATTGGGACATCCAAATTTACTTTGGGTAAAATTTTGGTATTTTTCTGATAAAGTTCATTTTTAATTGAATATTGAAAAATACTGCATTTTAATTCAAAAATGCCTTTTAATATAATTTATTTATATAGTTATATTGTAACTTTAATTGGTTTTAAAGTTTAACTGGATTATATTATTAAAGTTTAATACAATATTTGTCATTTTATGTAATTTCACTTTGAAATTGGACATAAACACATGTCAATCTTTTGTTAGTTTTTACTTCTCAAAAACACACATTTTGGTTTTCACAACGAAAATTAATTTTAAATTAATTTCTGAAACTTCTATGTTTTGAATTTGGAAAAATGGGTTAAATATTTGGAATTAGGTGTTAAAAATTGTGTAAATACTAAACATTTATTTTTAGAAATTATGACTTGTAACTTCAGTAAATACTTTATTTACCATGGTTAAAGGGGTAAATCAGGTAAATAAGGGTAAAAAATAATTTTATAATAATATTAAATTACCCTAACACCGGTCCTAAAAATATTTTATGATACATTTCCAACCATGGTAATCCTTGGGTTGATTTTTGGACTCCATGGATCCATTGGTGTGTGAAAATGACATTTAATTACTTTTAATTTAAAGTTAACGAAAATATAACATAAACATATATATTTTACTAAAACAATTGTTATATGGGGTTATATACGTTTTCTATTTGGATATAAATATTCATTTCAAATCAAAAAATATTTTCTACATCATGTTATTTTTTCTATAATTGTAATACATAATATAAATCAATTTATTTTTGACATAATGATAATGAAGTGATTTCCTTATTAATGAATGTTTTAAATAAAATAGATTATAAAAATTAAAATCAATTTATTTTGTAAATTTTTATGCCATCCAATAATTTTAGAGACAATTATTAGTTATTATATTTGAATTAATAAATTTTTTTCTAAAGAATCACGTTATTATGGATTTTTTAAAAAGTCATGATATGAATAGTATACAAATTTACCTAAATGAGTTTTTAAAACAAATACTATTTTATTAAATGATATAATATTCCTAAAAATATAATATTCAGAAAAATTACTTAGATAATGTTTTAAATTACATTAATGAAAAACATGTGGTTCTATTGGAATTCTATGGTAACTATATTAACCATATAGTATGAATACACAAAAATAAATGGTAAGGGTTAAATTAGTTAACTAAGGGTTAAAGCTAAATTGTAAGGTTAAATTTCAAATCAAAACTTTCATAAATCATATTGTTTGAGAGGATTTATAATAATAACCATCTTATATTTTAATTAAATGAGTTGTGGACCTTTTTAAATCTAAATTCAGTTAACAGTAAAATAATATATCAAGAAATTCCTAAAGTACCCCTCCTCCCTCATATAAAAGGGCATCACCACTAACCCTTACTCACACCCCTCAATCCCCCCTTGGATTGTAAAAAATATGATCGAATAATGTCCCACATTCCTCTATTACTCCTATAATCCTTCCCTTATATAGAAGTAAATTTAAGAAATCCCTTTGTCTCAAATCAAAAGAAGTTACTCAGTTTGAGGTGATGTCTTCTCTTAATTTCCTTTCCATTATTTTTCCTTCTCCACTCCCAATGATATTATTATTATTTGTTTAAATAAAAAAACAGTATCTTCAATATATTAGGTCGTTTTTATGAGATGTATTACAACTATACTTACACACACCTCCGTCTAATGGGTATAGAACATACTGTTTCTGTGGACGAAAAAATACTGCCTCACGAAATAATAATTGTTCAATCTTCTTCTACCACCTCTCATGGTGGTAATTATGATAGAACTGTAATTATTTATTATATATATGATATTTAATTTATCTCTATGCTTTTTTATTTCTCATTTATAACATACCTTTATGATTTTCATGTTGTGTAAATATGATACTTTTATTTGAGGAAGTGCAGACTACTGCCCCCTCAAAGTGATATGAATCATTCGTGATATACATATAATGTATAAAGAATGGAATTAATTAATTTATATAACTTATATAACATAGATAATATAATTTAATTTTAATATACATGTTTATCATTTATATTTCATTCCTTTAAATATGAAAAAGAAATTAAAGTAGTGTTCATACGTACATACGGCTTACCGTCTCTATGAATGGTGCATTTCATTTCTTAAATCCAAATTCTATGGACTAATATAAATACATATATACTAGATATATATAATGTAAATGATATATAAATCATGAATATCATTCTGTATATAATTTACTTTTGACCACATGGACAATTTTTAATTATAACAAGTTCATTTTTCACTCAAGAACCGAATATCGACAAAACTACCGTTATGAACTTGAATAATTATATGATTTTTAGAGCATGGTAATAAGTGATATAAAAGGAATAATAAATTTTAAAAAGGTTCTCTATAAAGTAGAAATTAACTTAAGTAGAATATTCAAGAATTACAAGTAACTTACGTGATTATTCGGACTCAAGGTAAGGGGCTTCATCTCAATATCATTTCATTGAGGCATATTTTGATAATATACACCTCCTTATTTTTACGTTGTATAATAAACCCCTTTGATGTTTACTTTAAATTAAAGGGAATATTTTTTCTACGAATAATTTTACTAAATAAAAAATGGATGTTTTTAACGTTTTCAGCAAAAATAAACTCTCTTCCACTGTAATCGCCTTGTGTCTTCCCCAATAATATTTAATTCTCTTAACTGTAAAAGAAATCCACTATTCCCTTTTTGGGTGTTTTGGTATTGAAAATGGTTTTTGGAATAGATAGATTATTTCAATATCTTGAAAGGATTTATTTTGATTGAAAATGAAATTTTATTAGTGATATATTGATATTTTATATTTTTTATGTGTTATGATTTAATAATGGTACTTGGACATTTGATGGTTGCTTATGTGATAAACCAAATTAGGGGTGGTTCCATGATAAACCAAGGAGAGTTTATTACATTATATTGGTCAATGAATTGGATATGAAAGTTGGTTGTATGGCTATTCCATTTAGTGATATGTGTGGGAGTTGACCATATGGTTATTCCATTTAAGTATGTTTATGGGCCAAGTTACCTTTATATGAAATATGTTTCTTTCTATGGGTTTTATAGTAATATTTTACTTACAAAACAAGGGTAATAAAAGAGCTTATATTTAGTGATGTGTTTTTTTAGTTATTTAAGGTGAAATGTATTAATTTATGATAAATTATTCATGGTTTAAATTTTGTTTTGAGAACTAACAGTTATCCTTATTTTTGTATCCTTTACTGAGCTTTTTATACTCATCACAAGTTTTTGAATTTTTTATCAGATGAATTAAAGTTGAATAGGGTCAAGGATGGGATCATGGAAAATTCATGTTGTTTAAAACATGTAACTAAACATGTTCAATTTTTTGAGTTTTTTATTTTATGAATGAAATGGACACTGAGTAGAAGTGTCTAAATATAATATTCAAGTTGTTTTGTATAAGTTATGGCCAGATTCTCTAAATCTATAAACCTAAAAACATCCTTAATGTGAATTGTTAACATAATTCGAGATTATGTAATGTTTAAGGCTAAGGTCATATAGTAAGTTATTCTTATGGATTTATAAGGCACCTCAAAAGAAACTTTGATCATTTATTTAATTAATTAAAAAAGTATATAAATATTTTTAGCTATAAGGGACTTTGATTGTAACACCCTGAGCTTCCACGGTACACTTCACTTTCAATAATGCAATAGCTTGCATTGTACGCAAGTTCGAGATTCTAACACACCGCGACCAATCAAAATAGCCATTATGAATATTAATACCTACTTTTTGAAATTATATATATTTTATATTTCAAAATGGACTTCATTTTTTGATTCGTAATATCAAAATTGGCCTATGTTGAATTTTTGGTATTTTTCTGAGAACTTCCATTTTTTATGAATAGTAAAAATACTTAAAACAACTTTTTTAATCAAAATAATTTATAGTGATAAATTATACAATTGAGTGGTTTTAAAGTACAATTAGAATATATTTTTACCATTTTATCCAATGGTGTTCATTATAATTAATTTCACTTTTAAATTCGACATAAACAATTGTCAATCTTTTGATATATATTGTTTCTTAAAAACACGCTATTTGTTGTGACAGTGGGAATTAGTTATAAAATTAATTAATGCAACTTATATGATTGGAATTTTTTTAAATAGACATAATTTTTGAATTCGTAATATCAATTATAGCTTAGGGTGAAATTTTGGCATTGTTCTGAAAAACTTCAATTTTTGCTGAATAGTGAAACCACTAAGTGGTAGTTAAAAAACTGATTTTTCATCTAAATAAAACATTACCACTTTTGTGATTTGATTTTAAAAAATCTGACATACATGGTTGTCATTAGGAAGTAAAATTTGGTTCAATAGGATTAAAATAATTTTTTGGTGAATAGTAACTTTTAAGTTTAATTAATCGCGATTAAAGGTAATTTGTGAAATTTAAGGTAAAAATGATATTATAAAAATATGAAAATACCTTTACACTTGTCATACCCCTATTGGATGAGTCATGGCCGACCAAGAAAATCCATGGGTCAACTTGGGGACCCCATGGAGCAACTTTGGTAGGAAAATGACATTAAAAACTTTTTATTTAATGTTAAAATAAAAATGTGACAAACATGAGTTGTTTTACTAAAACAATTTTTATATGGGATTATAAAAGTCATATTTTTTACTATAAATATTAATTAGAAATATAAAAAGATTTACTACATCATGATATTTTTTTTATAATTTTTAGACATTAAATAAATTAAATTTTTAATGACACCAAGATGATGCAGCAATTACCTCATTAATTAACGATTTTAACAAAATGGAAGGATATTGTGAAATCTAAGAATTACACGTGTACAAAGCCTATTGGATGATTATATTTAGAACCCTTATCACCTTATACTTGAAATATATCATTGTGGGACCTTTAGAATCTGAAAAGCATTTCCTAATAAGGTAAAATTTCAATCTTTCCAAGAGTGCCCTTTCTCTCCTCTTATAAAAGGCCCCCAACTCTACCACCTTATTCACACCTTCAAGCCATTTTTCTCGGTCAAAATCTGCCAAAATACACTCCCAACTTCCCTCTATTACTCATAGAAGCCTCACTTTGGGCAGAACTCTTCCCAAGGAAGCCTTTGGCTCAAATCAAAAAGAGTTACCCGATTTTAAGGTAATGTCTTCTCTTATGTTATTTTGTTTTATTTTGATGTCCAACCCCCTAAACTCTTTTTATTAATTTCTTTTGTAACAAAACCAGTATCCTCAATATACTAGGATGTTTTTATAATAAGGATTCGAGCTAAACTTACACACACCTACATCTAATGGTTAAAGAACATACTGTTTCTGTGGATGGTGAATTTCTGCCTCACGAAACGATGATTGTTCAACACTCATAAAACACCTTCAAAGGTAGACATTAATATGTCACTATATTTATATATGATATATAATATGTTTATGTTTTACTTAATCTTCTGTATTTTTAATTTATTGCATACCTTTATGGTTTCCATTATAGGTAAACTCGATATTTTCATTTTAGGAAGTGCGGACTACCGCCCCCTCAAAGTGATTTGAATCGTTAATGACATATGTGGGATGTATAAAGGATGGAGTAAATGGTATTATACATTATATTATACTGGAATTATAGTATAACTTTATATAATTATAATTTCATTCCATTAAATATGAAATAGAAATGAATGTGGCGTTCATGCGTACGTACGGCTTACCATCTCCATGAATGGTGCATTTCATTTCTTACCTCTAAATGTTATGTAAAATTATAAATGAATGAATATACTAGATATATATGATATATATGATATCTACATAATTAATATAATTCTGTAGATAATGGATATTCTACCACATAAACAACTTGTTATTATAAGATGTTTATTGTTTACTCAAGTACCAAAGATCGACAAAACCACCGTTATTAAATTAAATGACTACATAATTTTCGTAACATTGTAATAAGTGATATAAAAGGGATAATTAACTTGAAAAAGGTTCTTATGCAAGTAGATATTAACTCTAGTTTATTATTCAGGAGATTAAATAATGGTCGAGTCAAGTCTGACACAAGGTAAGGGAATTTCTTAACCCGATTTCCATTCTTTGGGTTAATCTCCTACTTTCAAATTATGTCATGATATTATTATGTCATATATTGTGTTTGTACTTTCTTTATGTGTACTTATAGTAAATTCACATAATAGATCTATTTTATTTTAAAAATGATCTTTGTAAGGTAACTACTTAACCCAATTTCCATTCTTTGGGTTAATCTCCTACTTTCAAATCATGTTATGATATTATTATGTCCAATCTTGTATTTGTACTTTATTTATGTGTACTTATATTGAATAAACATAATAGATCTATTTTATTTAAAAAAAAAATATTGGTAAGGACTTTGTCTAAATCTCCTTTCATTGAGACATATTTTATTTTATACACAAATTTCTTTTATACGGTGTATAAACCCCTTTGACTTTTACTTTTATTCAAAAGGAATATTTTTACAAAGCGTTTTACTAAACAACAAAAGGAATGTTTTTGTCTTACGTATGTGGCGACAACAACTTCTCCCCCACTATGACCATTATTTGTGTTTCAGCTTCCTCGATAAGCCATAATTTTTTTTAAAGAAAAATAAATACCATGGTTTACTTTTCTTTAATTTTGGTATTGAAAATGGTTTTGATAATGTTTTTATTATATCAATGCGTTGTGTTGATATCTTGTGATTGAAGTGTATAAATATTATGTTTCCTTTATGCATGTTTTATGTGATATAATTATGTTATGGTTTATGATATGTTTAAACCTGTTCATATGAGGAATGCATTGGACTTAATAAGTGACGGGTGGAGCCCGCTATAGCTCCTCAATGCATTGGCAGGTCTCATGAGACAAACTAGTGTATTGGCACGAGGCCTTGACAAAATCTTATTTGTATTCTTGGAACGAGGCCTTGGCTACGTGGTTATGATAGTCTGACATTATTCATTCCATCATTATGAAAGTGGTTATTGATATTGCATATGATTATTCGACCAGTAGAATATCCATGTGAATAATTAAATGGCATTATCTCATTTTACTTTTGCTATATTATGTTGAAGTTCAAGTTTAAAAGGATTTTGTTTTAGTCATACATTGCCTTAAATGTTTATGTTTATTTATGAAAGCTTCTGATATATTTTTATCCTTACTGAACATCTGAGCTCACCCCTCTCAATGTTTTATTTTTCCCAGGATGTGAAGAAATATTTTATGACTGACCTACAGGGATAGTCTGAAGGGGATAGAAGTGTGGACTATGGAGACTATGTTATTGTGATTTTTCACTTTATGATGTAATGTAACATTTATGAATGTATCTAGTGTTTCCAAGGCTACTAAACTAATTGGTCTTTCGAGACATGATCTTTTTTTATCATGACAATGTTACGCAATAATGCATTGACTCTAGGTAACTGGGGTCAGGGCATTATAATTGGTATCAGAGGAAGTTTAGTACTAACCTTTGAAGCTAGATTTAGATAAACTCTGATTAGAGCGCATAGCCATAAGATAGACATTGAGGATTAGTATAGAAGAACTTCCTAGAATTTTTTTGTTGTAGAGATTTTGTGGGTTGTTCGATAAATACATCCCTGTATGGATACGAGCAGGTAGAGGCGGCTCTGGAACATATCTGCCTAGGGGTAAAAGCCGAGAACACCGCTTTGAGCTAGACTCGAACGGGAACTGGTGCACGAAAAGAGGCCTTACTGCACTCTTGGTTACGACACTCCTGGGTGATATGCTTAGAATAATTCTCATTTTCATTACAAACCATTATAAAGGGTTTATGAGTATATACTTCCTCAAAGAAAACATTTCTTTTTACGATTGTGGATTATATCTATAAATAGTTAAATTTATGTTAAGTGTTTTACAAGTTTGGAATTATGTATTTTGATTCATAAACTAATCTAGTTTATGACATTGTTTAGAAATGGCGTCTAGTGGAAGGAATGGAAACCGTATCAATGCACGCACTCTGTGTAGGGATTTCCCTCCTACTCAAGATAATTATTGTGGAGCTGGAAATACAACTGGTGCTGATCAACTTATTACCATACTGGGACAACTCACTCAGGTTATGAATAATAACCTTACTCATATGGAGCACCCTGATCCACAACGTGGAGGATCAATGTTAGACCGCTTCATGAGGCAACAACCACCAAAATTTAATGGGGGTGAAAATCCATTAGTATCTGAGCAATGGATAAACTCCTTAGAGAAAATATTCCACACCTTGGCAGGTAGCGAAAGGGAGAAGGTTATCATGGCAGTTTACCGCCTCACTGGAGATGCCGATTAATGGTGGTCATTGATTCAAAATACAAAGGTAGATAAAGAAGTATCAAGTATGGAATGGAGAGAGTTCAAAGATATTTTCTTAGAATAATACTTTCCTCATGACCATCGAGCAGATTTAGAAAGGCAATTTCTGAGTCTGAGACAAAAGGAGGATGAGAATGTCGCAAAGTATGAGGCCAACATTACAAGGTTATTGAGGTATGCTGCAGATTATATACCTAACCCAATAAGTAAGATTGGCCATTTCTTTAATGCGATAAAACCATTTCTCGATCGAGCTTTAGTATCACAATCCTTCTCATCGTACGAAGATATTGTCTCATATGCTATCAAGACAGAAAAGGAATTCTCTAATTCTTATGACAATAAAGTAAAGAAAGAGAAGAAGAGAACGGTGGAACAAGAGACGGATAAAGGGGAAAAGGGAAAGAAGGATTTTTCATTATGTGATAATTGTGGGAAGAATCACCCCGGTGCTTGCCTAAAAGTAATGGGAGTTTGTTATAAATGTAGAGAAAAAGGTCACCAGGCTCATGATTGCAAGGAAAAGAAAGAGGCTATCAATGTTGAATGCTACAATTGTAGGGAAATGGGGAATTATGCAAATGAATGTCCTAAGGGTGAGGGAAACTTACCTCAGAAAAGGCCAAGGGATCAAGGACAATCTTATGATGTTACTACAGTTGAAGTGGAATAATTAATGTATTGGTGCTTTGGACTCAAGGATTATATTCTAGTTATAATAATAATGTTATATATATAAGGATTGTACTGTAGTACTTGTTTTTTTTCATTAAGGTTTTAATATGATGAAGGTAATCATATTTTTAGTATGTGACAATAAGAGAAACTTTACTTTGTTTGGGGAATCTGATTTTACAATTGATTTTGGAATTTAGAGACCTTTTAGAGAATGTCTGGACAGAGGTATTTTGGATAACTATATAGGTTGGAATGGATTAAGTTGAACCTTGGATAGTATTGTTTAAGGTTAAAAAATTTCTGAAGATTATTTTTGAAATATTATAATACAATAGTTTTAGGAAAAGGACAACCGGCAGGTTGGGGTATAACTCGTCGCGTCGGACAAAGCTGCAGGAATCGAACCCACAACCATAGTGGGACATGCCTTTATTACCTACCACTAGCCTACAGGAAGTCCCTGGTCATTACAAAATATTTTTCCTAATCTAAAAGGTATGTGGTAATATTTGGAACCTTATACAATTAGGATAAATCGAATATTTTTGAGTTCTGTTACCATTTGGAGTGAAAGTTAGGTTTGTGGTAAATATTTATTAAAGAATGAAAGTCTACATGACAAGTAAGTATATTTCCTTACGTTCTTAGTAAATCTCTTAAATAAATTCGTCAACATTATGAAAGATAACTTAAAACAAAAACATTTTCGGTTAACTTTTCCAACTAGGGATTCAATGACCATTAAACCAATCACAAGTTTGTCATTTTCTTGTGGTTAACTTTATCATAATCCTGTTTTCTACAACTCTCCATCAGACCATGATGGTTTTTTTCCTCCATATCCATATTTTCATATAATCTTAGTATGGGCTAGCTCGGGTGACCTTTGTACTTCTCTTTATTTCTTTTAATGATATATTTTTATTAACTTCATTTCCGATGTGGGTTTACCACAAAGGTATTTTCTATTTTCAACCTTTTATTTTCAAAGAAAATTTTCAAATTGCGAGGACACAATTTATTTAAGGATAGGAGAATGTAACACCTCAAGCTTCCACGATATGCTTCACTTTCAATAATGCAATAGCTTGCATTTTACGCTAGTTCGAGATTCTAACACACCGCGACCAATCAAAATAGCCATTATGAATAGTAATAACCACTTTTTGAAATTATATATATATATATATTATATTTCAAAATGGACTTCATTTTTGGATTTGTAATATCAAAATTAGACTATGTTGAATTTTTGGTATTTTTCTGAGAACTTCCAATTTTTATGAATAGTGAAAAATACTTAAAACAACTTTTTTAATAAAAATAATTTATAGTGATAAATTATACTATTGAGTGGTTTTAAAGTATAACTAAAATATATTTTTACCATTTTATCCAATTGTGTTCATTATAATTAATTTCACTTTGAAATTGGACACAAACAATTGTCAATCTTTTGATATATATTGTTTCTTAAAAACATGTTATTTGTTGTGACAGCGGGAATTAGTTATAAAATTAATTAATGCAACTTATATTTTTGGAATTTTGAAAAAATAGACATAATTTTTGAATTCATAATATCAATTATATCTTAGCGTGAAAGTTTGGCATTGTTCTGAAAAACATCAATTTTTTATGAATAGTGAAACAACTAAGTGGTAGTTAAAAAAACTGATTTTCCGTTTAAATTAAACATTACCACTTCTGTGATTTGATTTTCAAAAATCCAACAATAATGGTTGTCATTAGGAAGTAAAATTTTGTTCAATGGGATTAAAATAATTTTTTGGTGAATAGTAACTTATAAGTTTAATTAATCGGGATTAAAGGTAATTAGTGAAATTTAAGGTAAAAATGATATTATAAAAATATAAAAATACATTTACACTTGTCATACCCCTATTTTATGAGTCATTTCCAACCAATAAAATCCATGGGTCGAATTGGGGACCCCATGGAGCCACTTTGGTAGGAAAATGACATTAAAAACTTTTTATTTAATGTTAAAATAAAAATGTCACAAGCATGAGTTGTTTTACGAAAACAATTTTTAAATGGGGTAATACAAGTCATATTTTTTACTATAAATATTAATTATAAATAGAAAAAGATTTCCTACATCATGATATTTGTTTTATAATTTTTATACATTAAATAAATTAAATTATTAATGACACCATGATGATGCAGCAATTACCTCATTCATTAACGATTTTAACAAAATGGAAGGATAATGTAAAATCTAAGAATTACACTTGTCCAAAGCCTGTTGTACGAGTAGATTTAGAACCCTTATCACCTTATCCTTCAGATATATCATTGTGGGACCTTTAGAATCTGAAAATAATTTCATAATAAAGTAAAATTTCAATCTTTCCAAGAGTGCCCATTCTCCCCTCTTATAAAAGGCCCCCACCTCTGCCACCTTATTCACACCTTCAAGACATTTGACTTGTCCAAACTCTGCCCAAATACTCTCCCAACTTCCCTCTATTACTCCTAGAAGCCTCCCTTTTTTCATAATGCTTCCCAAGGAAGCCTTTGGCACAAATCAAAAAGAGTTACCCGATTTTAAGGTAATGTCTTCTCTTATGTTATTTTGTTTTATTTTGTTTCTCCAACCCCATAAACTATTTTTATTAATTTATTGTATAACAACACCAGTATCCTCAATATACTAGGATATTGTTATAAGAAGTATTCGAGCTACACTTACACACACCTAAATCTAATGGTTAAAGAAAAAACTGTTTCTGTGGATGGCGAATTTCTGCCTCACGAAACGATGATTTTTCAACACTCATAAAACACCTTCAAAGGAGGCCATTAAGATGCCAATATATTTATATATGATATATAATATGTTTATGTTTTACTTAAGCTCTTTTATTTTTCATTTATTGTATACCTTTATGGTTTCCATTATGGGTAAACGAGATATTTTCATTTTAGGAAGTGCGGACTACCGCCCCCTCAAAGTGATTCGAATCATTAATTCCATATGTGGAATGTATAAAGGATGGAGTAAATGGTATTATACATTATATTATACTGGAATTATAGTATACCTTTATATAATTATAATTTCATTCCATTAAATATGAAATAGAAATT
Organism: Viscum album; assembly: GCA_963277665.1. NCBI lineage: Eukaryota > Viridiplantae > Streptophyta > Magnoliopsida > Santalales > Viscaceae > Viscum > Viscum album. The sequence continues at coordinate 1,410,031,234 of OY728135.1, forward strand.
AAAGTAGCGTTCATGCGTACGTACGGCTTACCGTCTCCATGAACGGTGACTTTCATTTCTTACCTCTAAATGTTATGTAATATTATAAATGAATGTATATACTGGATATATATGTTTATATATGATATATAAATCATGAATATAATTTTGGAGATAATCGATATTCTACCACATAAACAACTTGTAATTATAAGAAGTTTATTGTTGACTCAAGTACCAAAGATCGACAAAATGACCGTTATTAACTTAAATGACAACATAATTTTCGTAACATTGTAATAAGTGATATAAAAGGTATAATGAACTTGAAAAAGTTTCTTATGCAAGTAGATATTAACTCTATTTTATTATTCAGTAGATTAAAGAACGGTCGAGTCAGGTCAGACACAAGGTAAGGGAATTTCTTAACCCAATTTCCATTCTTTGGGATAATCTCATACTTTCAAATTATGTAATGATATTATTATGTCCTATATTATGTTTGTACTTTATTTATGTGTACTTATAGTAAATTCACATAATAGATCTATTTTATTTTAAAAATGATCTTTGTAAGGGAACTTCTTAACCCAGTTTCCATTCTTTGGGTTAATCTCTTACTTTCAAATTATGTTATGATATTATTATGTCCTATATTGTATTTGTACTTTATTTATGTGTACTTATAATGAATACACATAATATATCAATTTTATTTAAAAAATGATATTGGTAAGGACTTCGTCTCAATCTCCTTTCATTGAGACATATTCTATTTTATAAACAACTTTCTTTTATACGGTGTATAAACCCCTTTGACTTTTTCTTTTATTCAAAAGGAATCTTTTTACAAAGCATTTTACTAAACGAAAAAATGAATGTTTTTGTCTTACGTATGAGGTGACAACGACTTCTCCGCCGCCGTGACCATTATTTGTGTTTCGGCTTCCTCTATAAGCCATAACGTTTTTTAAAGAAAAATAAATACCATGTTTTACTTTTCTTTTATTATGGTATTGAAAATGGTTTTGATAATGTTTTTATTATATCAATGTGTTGTGTTGATATCTTGTGATTGAAGTGTGGAAATATTATGTTTCCTTTATGCATGTTTTATGTGATATAATTATGTTATGGTTTATGATATGTTTAAACCTGTTCATATGAGGAATGCATTGGACTTAATTAGTGACGGGTGGAGCCCGCTATAGCTCCTCGATTCATCGGCAGGTCTCATGAGACAAACTAGTGTCTTGGCACGAGGCCTTGACAAAATCTTTTTTTTAGTCTTGGCACGAGGCCTTTTCTACGTAGTTATGATAGTCTGGTGTTATGCATTCAATCATTATGAAAGTGGTTATTGATATTGCATATGATTATTCGACCAGTAGAATATCCATGTGAATAAGTAAATGGAATTATCTCATTTTACTTTTGCCATATTATGTTGAAGTTCAAGTTTAAAAGGCTTTTGTTTTGGTCATACATTGCCTTCAATGTTTATGTTTATTTATGAAAGCTTACGCTATATTTTTATCCTTACTGAGCATTTGAGCTCACCCCTTTCAATGTTTATTTTTTCCAGGATGTAAAGAAATATTTTATGACTGACCTACAGGGATAGTATGAAGGGGATAGAAGTGTGGACTATGGAGACTATGTTATTGTCATTTTTCACTTTATGATGTAATGCAACATTTATGAATGTATCTAGTGTTTCCAAGGATACTAAACTAATCGGTCTTTCGAGACTTGATCTTTTTTTATCATGCCAATGTTACGCAATAATGCACTGACTCTAGGTAACTGGGGTCGGGATGTTACATTGATAGCTATGAAAAAAATTCAGATGTTCTCACAGGGTGGAAATGGAAATTAGAGACTCACATTATTCTCATGATTTTGGGAACAGTAAGAGAAAAAATATATTTTTATTGAAAAAAATCATTAAACCCATAGACGAAAGAATTTTCATCTTCTTATATTCCAAAAATGTGGGAAGAAACATAGGGGAATTACCTAAAAGGAATTGGTAAATGATTTTAGAGTGGAATAGAAGGTTATCATGTACATGGATATCAAATTGATTTGAAGTTCCCAAATAATTAAACCACTGGAATAAAGGTTTTTAATAATTCACCACCCATGATCTAATGAATTTATGGTAAGAATTATGGATTTTATGGAAACTAGTTCACCAATACAATAGTTAATCATGTTAATTGAAGTTAGTAACCATTAAATACAAGGGAGTAAAGTAAGGCCTATGAAATAAAAATGGTTGAAATGGGCCCCAAAAATGAAGTGGTGAAATGAACACACATTATCAACTCAAAAAGTATAATTTCTATTTTATTATATTTATACTAACAATATTATATCTATAAATTTTCCTAAGATCATAAAGTCAACACCTTACTAGATACATATTTAATTATTGATGAAAATCTCAATTGGTGTGATGATTGAATCCCAAGTATATAACTAACCTATGATAAAAGTTTTATCGAATTTGATTCCAAATTTGTTTTTATTCTCCTCTTATTGAAAATTGATGTTTTTTTGTGAATGAATTCTCTCTCTTTATAAATATACTATATGTTTGTTTAGGATAATGAAGTCACATTTCATATCCCAAATCAATCAATGATCATATATCATTATAATAAGGATTGTGAACTCCCTATGAAATTAAATTCCCTTATATGGTTTTTGGTAGATAATAATGAGTGACATTTTTCTCAAATATTTAAGTAAAAACTCTAAATTTGTAACATTCCAAGATTCAACAGTATGCTTCTCTTTGAATAATACAGTAGCGTGTGTTGTACGCAACTTAGAGTTCTAAAAAACCACAACCAATCAAACAAGTCGTTATGAATAGTAATACCCGCGTTTTTTAATTTTAATAAATTTTATCATTCAAAATGGACTTCATATTGGGATTTAGAATATCGAAATTATCTTAGGGTAAGCTTTTGGTATTTTTCTGAAAACATTCAATTTTTGATGAATAGTGAAAAACACTGAGTTATAGTTTAAAACCAATTTTTTATTTAAAAAATTATTTTTTTATTTAAATTTATTTTATGTCAAAATAGATACATAATACTTATATAAGTTCAATGTAATTAATTGGAGTCAGTTTATAATAATTTTAGATATATAAAAATTTTATTGAGCTTTTTACCATCTTTTACCCACCTCCTAGGAGCATTTGCAGATTTACCTAAAACATAATTTTATCGCTTCTGTGAGTTGTATTTCAAAACTCCAAGAGACATGGTTGATATCATTAAGTAAAATGTGGATCAATAAGATGAAAATAAGTTTTGATTAATAGTAACATTTTACTTTTATTTACCACGATTAAAAGTAAATAGGGTAATTAAAGGCAAAAATGATATTAATATTACCCTAAAACATGTCTTAATTATATTTTATAAGTATAATTTGACCAAAAACAACCTTAAGAATAAAATATGATCCTTTAGGTCCACTTGGATTAGATGAGGAAATTTATTATTATTTTATTTAAAGAAGAGTTAAAAGAGTTAAAATCAAAGTTTAATAACTAAAACATTTTTAATAAAGGGTTATAAAAAAGATAAATTATCTTATAAATATTCATTAGAAATATAAAAACATTTCCTACATAATTTTATTTAATTTATATTTTTTAGACATTAAATAATTTAATTTATTTATGACACAATGGTGATGCAGTAAATACCATATTAATGAAATATTAAAATAATTTATATTTTAAATACCCAAATAAATGTAATTTGAGACTTTTAATGAGTTAAACTAATTTTATAGGCTACTATGACATGTTAGTGTTGATTAAATGAATTTTTTTCAAAGTAAAAATGCTGTTATGAATTTAACAAAAACAAAATACCAAATACTGTCAAAATTGACATAAAAGAGTTTTTAAAACAAATATTATATTATTAATTGATATTCTATTCGTAAGAATATATGGTTCAGGAAAATAACTTATATAAGGTCATATATATTAATAATGAACAACTTGGGGTTATCGTGTCTTTTTATTGTATGTTTATTAACCATATAATATAAAAATACAAAGAGACGTGGTAAATGTCAAAATATTTAACTAAGAGTTAAATATTAACGATAAGGTTAATATGGTGACCTAAACCTGTCTAAAATATATGGGTTGAAATTATTTAGACTCATACCCACCCAAAACTATAAATAAGTCACTTTTGAGCTATTATAAACCAAATATTAATTTATTATAAAATAATATTTTATGTTTTTTCTAAGGTTCCCCTCACCCCTCTAATAAAATGGAACTTCCCCTTATCTCAAATTAACACCTTAAAAGCCTTTTGGCTCAGACAACCCATACCCAAATATCCTTTCAACTATCCTCCCTTCATCCTATAGGCCTTCCTTTATTCAGAAATCCAACTTAAGGATCCCTTTTTATCAAATCAGACGGAACAACCTGGAGAAGAGGTCAACATTTCATCACCTCTTTCAAGTTCATTTATTCTTCCTCTTCTTTTTTCCTTATTATTTCCATTATAAAATAATAACTACATTATCTTCTATATACTATGATGTTATTATAAATATGGTACAACCATATTCATTATTCTATCCATCCTTTGAATGACATGTCACCATACGTGCGTATGTACGGCTTACCGTCTCCACGTTATGGTGTAGTTGTTATTCAATACATTATTATTTTGATGGGTATAATAATTATGTATAATTGATTTAAATAATTAATGTAACATGATAATGATTCTGTATATATGATATAATATCCAATTATATAAGATTTTAATATCAAAAGAATGATATTTTCGCTCATGCGTACGTACGAATTACTGTCTCCCTGAAAGCGATGAGATTCATTCCCCATCGTATCCATTCAAGAAAATTTTCATTTTATTATTTAAAATGATGATTAAGGACTTGATATCATTTTGGATATGAATAATATACTACCTATCCATAAAAAGCACGGTTTATTTAGAAAAACATATAAAAGAAAACGAGTAAGTGAACACCCGAAACGATGATAATACTAAAATATTATTAACAAAGCAATATTAGAAGATCATATATGACATAATATTTTTGTATATGATTCTTGTATTTGTTAATAACAATTATTTAACTATTATACAGGAGGTTAACCTACCCTCAATGAAGGAAAATTACAAGGTAAGGGTTTATTTCACAATCTCTTCATTTTCTGAGGTTGTTTATACGTAATAATCTAGTTGAACCTCTTTATCATCCACATCCTTGTTTATGAAAAATGTATTTCAAAATATTATTAATATTTTATAGACTATAGGTTAAAGTCATTTATACCCTTGTTTTTATTTTTATAAGATGTTTATAAAGGAATCTTTACGTCATTTTCCAAACAAGATCCTTTTAACATTTTCAACCAAATTAAGGTAAGAATGTATTTCTTTTAACATATACGGTGGGTGAGGCTAATTTTCGCGTTATAAAATCGTCGAAGCTTACCTTATAATATTATAATAATATTTTGAAATTAAATGTTTTCTTTTATTATTATGTGACTTTTAAATTATTTCAAAAATAGATATTTCTCTCAAATAGTTTTGATTTCATCTATGTCAACATCCTTTGATGGATTTTAAGATTATTTGAAGTTGATTTATTATGATACAAAACATCCATATTGTATTGAAGTATTTGTGATAAGTCTGACTATGGATGTGTTATTTTTATACCATTCATGGTTTATGGAGAAAGTATAGACATTTTGTATGCTAGTTTTAATAGAAATGTTTATGTTATGTTTAAACATGGTCATATGAGGAATGCATTGGACTTAGTAAATGATGGGTGGAGCCCGCTATAGCTCCTCAATGAATCGGTAGGTCTCATGAGACAAACTAGTGTCTTGGAACAAGGCCTTGAAAAAATCTTATTTGCAGTCTTGGAACAAGGCCTTGACTATGTGGTTATGAAAATATGGAATTACGCATTCCATCATTTTGAAAGTGGTTATTGATATTTCATGTGATTATTTGACAAGTAGAATATCCATGTTAATAAGTAAATGGAATTATTTCTTTTTTTTTCCCATATTATTCTGAATTTCATGTTTAGAAGGCTTTTTTTAGTTATACATTGCCTTAAATGTTTATGTTATTTATGAAATTTTCCGCTATATTGTTATCCTTACTGACCATCTGAGCTCACACCTTTCTCTATTTTATTTTTCCTAGGATGCGAAGAAGTATATTATGAATAACCCACAGGGATATTCTATGGGATCTCAATTTTGTCTTTGGATATAATGTTGTTGTAGTTTTCCATTTTATGATGTAATGAAAACCTTATGAATGTATCTAGTATTTCCAAGGCAACTAAACTAATCGGTCTTTCAAGACTTGATCTTTTGTGATAATTACAATTTTATGTAATAATGCACCGACTCTGGGTAACATGGTTCAGGTCTTTATAGTTGGTATCATATGAATTTTAGTACAAACCTTAGAAACAAGATTTATATAAACATTGATTAGAGCACATATCCCTAATATTTACTTTGAGGATTAGTATAGAAGAACTTCCTAGAATTTTGGCATTGTAGATATTTTGTGAGTTTTCTAAAAAATCCATCCCTGAATGGATACTAGCAGGTAGAGGTTGCTCTGGCACAGACGTACCTAGGGGTAAAACCCAAAAAACACTACTTTGAGCTAGACTCGAACGGGAACTGGTGCATTACAATGGGCATTGCTTCACTCTTGGTTACAACACTCTCGGGTGATATGCTTAGGATAATTATCATTTTCTTTACAAACCATTATGAAGGGTTTATTAGTATATACTTCCTCAAATAAAACAATTTTATGATTATGGATTATATCCATAAACTGTTCAGTTTATGTTAAGTGTTTTACAAGTTTGAAATTATGTATTTTAATTCATAAACTAATCTACTTTATGCCATTGTTTAGAAATTGTGCCTAGTGCAAGGAATGGAAACTGTATCAATGTATGCACTCCATGCAGAGACTTCCCTCCATCTCAAGATAATTATATTAGAGCTAGTGATACAACTGGTGCTGATCAACTTATCACTATATTGGGACAACTCACTCAGGTTATGAATAATAACCTTACCCATATGAAGCACCCTTATCCACAACATGGAGGATCAATGTTAGATCGATTCATGAGGCAACAACCACCCACATGCAATGGGAGTAAAAATCCATTAGTAGCAGAGCAATGGATAAATCCCTTAGAGAAAAATATTCCATGCCTTGGGGAGTAGTGAAAGGGAAAAAAATTTCATGGTAGTTTACCGCCTAACTTGAGATGCTGATCGGTGGTAGTCATTGATTCAAAACATAAAAAAAGATGATGAAGTATAAAATATGGAATGGAGGGAGTTTAAAGAGATTTTCTTAGAAAAATGCTTTCCTCATGACCATCGAGTGGATGTGGAAAGGCAATTTCTGAGTCTGAGGCAAAAGGAGGATGAGAATGTTGCAAAGTATGAAGCTAACTTAACAAGGTTAATAAGGCATGCTATAGATTATATATGTAACCCAAGAAGTAAGATTAATCGTTTCTTTTATGGGTTAAAACCATTTCTTCGCCGATCATTAGTCTCATAATCCTTCTCCTCGTACAAAGATATTGTCTCATGTGTTATGAAGACAGAAAAATAATTCTCTATGTCTTACGACTTTAAAGCGAAGAAAGAGAAAAATAGATCTGACTAACACTTTAGAAATGGAAAAAAGGGGAAGAAGGGAAAAGTTGAATATCTATCTAGCAGTAAATGTGGGAAGAAACACCTTGGTACTAGCCTAAATTGAATGGGAGTCTGTTACAAGTGTGGTGAAAAAGGCCACCAAGCTCGTTATTATAAGGGAAATAAAGAGGATGTCGATGTTGACTGCTAAAATTGTAGAGAAAGGGTCCATTATACAAATGAATGTCCTAAGAGTCAGGGGAAATTACCTCAGAAAAGGCCAAGAGATCAAGTCCAAGCATATGGTATCACTAATATTGAGGTTGATGCTTCGAAAGACGTAGTGGCAGGTAATTTAATGGTTTCATCAAGTTTAGTGAATGCTTTATTTGATTCCGGATCATCGCATTGTTTCATATCTTCCCAGTTTTCTAAGAAAATTAGATATTTATAATTGGATTTAACAAGGGAGTTTTCAATCAAAACTCTTAAGGGAAGTATCATTGCAATAATTTTTTTTAATTAGTCCCCATTAGGTCATATAAATGTTCTTTATCTGCTGATCTCATCGTCATGCCCATGATTTAATTGGATATAATCCTCGGTATGGATTGGTGATCGGACCACGATGAAAAAAATTATTGTAAGAAGAAGGAGGTTACTATTTTTGATGACGATGATAAAGAACACCTTATATTTAGAGTAAAATCGTCACCACATAATTCTTATCTAGATCCACCCCCATTAGCTCAACTAAATTCAATTATTGGGGAGGAAGAGAATCAAATAATAGTGGGTGAGGAAAAGAATGTTCAAATAGAGGATGTACTTATTGTGAAAGAATATTTTGATGTATTTCCAGAGGAATTACCTGGACATCCTCCAGAATGAGAAATTGAGTTTTCTATTGATTTAATTCTTGGTTCAAGGCCCATATCAAAGACCCCTTATATAATGTCCCCTGTGGAATTATTTGAATTAAAGAAACAACTAGAGGAATTGAGTAATAAGGGATTTATTCAACCTATTTTTTATCCATGGGGAGCCCCTTTCCTTTTTATTAAGAAGAGAGATGGATCTATGAGGTTGTGCATTGACTATAGAGAGATCTATGTTATAACAATAAAGAACAAGTATCACCTACCTCGCATTGATAATTTATTTGACCAACAACATGGAGGTTAATACTTTTCAAAGATTGACCTTCGATCTGAATATCATCAGTTGTGTGTGAAGAAGGAATACATTCCGAAAACAGCATTTCGAACCAGGTACGGTCATTATGAATTTACTGTAATGCCTTTTGGATTGACTAATGCACCATATGTCTTCATGGAATTAATGAATAGAGTTTTGAAGGAATATCTTGATGACTTTCTAGTGGTATTTATTGATGATATCTTGGTATTCTTAAAAATCAACTAAGATCATGAAAATCACTTGCGCATTATCATGAAGACTCTTAGAATACATGTAATATATAAGAAGTTTAGCAAGTGTGAATTCTGGATTTAGAAGATTTTATTTCTTGGACATATCATCTCTAAGGATGGAATCTCCATTGATCCTTCTAAGACCAAGGATATCCAATAATGGCAAGCACCGACAAGTATAAGTAAGGTATGCGGTTTTATTGGTTTAATTGGTTATTATCGATGTTTCGTCTAGAATTTTTCTGGTTGGCTAACCCATTAACAAGCTCACACGTAAGGGGGTTAATTTTTTTTGGAAAAAAGAGTGTGAATAATGTTTTGAAGAACTGAAGAAAATATTAGTCAATGCTTCTATATTGACTCTACTATCGTGGAATAATGGGTTTGTTATTTATAGTGATGCATCAAAGAAAGGACTGGGTTGTGTACTTATATAGAAGGATAGGGTTATTGCCTACGCATCACGACAGCTAAAAATTCATGATCAAAACTATCCTACTCATGATCTTGAGTTATAAGTGGTAATATTTCCTATGAAGATATGGAGACATTATCCCTATGGTAAAAAATGTGAGATATATACCAACCACAAGATTTTGAAGTATATTTTCTCGCAGAAATAAATCCACATGAGGTAAAAACGATGACTTTAACTACTCAAAGATTATGATTTCACTATACACTACCACCTGGGGAAGGAAAATAAGGTGGCAGATGCTTTGAGTAGAAAGAATCATGGAGTTTTGAACAAGATGAGAGTTGAAAAGGATCCTATATACATTGATCTAGTAAAGATGGAAATGGGAATCACCATGGAATGTGAAACATCAATACTTTTTAAAATTATTTCCAAATCATCTTTACTAGAAACGATAAAGAGTTCTCAGACTAGTGATGGAGAGTTTCAAAAGAAGATTAAAGCTATGAATGATGGGAGATTGAGTCACTTTGTGTATGAAGATGGAATTTTGAAATTTGGGAAAAGACTTTGTGTTCCCGATATACATAATCTAAAAAAGGAATTGTTAGAGGATGCTCATAGTTCCAATTTATCTATACACCCTAGTAACACTAATATGTATAGAGATTTGAAGGAAAATTTTTGGTGGGACAACATGAAGAGGGAGATTGTTGATTTTGTGTCAAGATGTATGGTTTGTCAACAAGTGAAAGTTGGAAGGAAATAGCTTGGAGGAGACTTGAAACCTCTTCCCATACCTGAGTGGAAATGGGATAATATCACAATGGACTTTGTCATAGGACTACCAAAGACTCCTAGAAGTAATTATGCAATATGGTCATTTTTTGTCGTATTACCAAGTTAGAAAATTTTCTTTCTATAATAGAAGATTTACCACTTGAACGTATATAAAGACTCTATATTAATGAAGTAGTGAGACTTCATGGACTACCCCTATCTATTTTTTCTGATCATGATACCCATTTTACATCGAGATTATGGAAAAGTCATCAGAAAGCCCTAGATACCAAACTTCGTTTGAGTACGGCCTACCACCCTCAAATAGATGGACAATCAGAATGAACTATTCAAACCTTAGAAGACATGTTGATATCCTACTCACATGACTTTTGGGGTATGTGGGATCAATATTTACCTTTGGTAGAATTTTCCTATAACAATAGGTTCCATTCAAGTATTCAGATGGAATCATATGAAGCATTATATGGAAATCGATGTCGCACACCAACATGTTTGGATGATGTTGGTGAAAGAAAACTTATAGGCCCCGAACTTCTTGAGGAAATGATGGAAAAGGTGAAGTTAATCCAAACCCACATCAAAGCATCTCAAAGTAGGCAGAAGATCTATGCTGATAATCAAATGAAGGATTTGGAATTTCATTAAGGAGATCATGTTTTCTGGAATTTGTATCTATGGAAGGGTGTTATACATTTCAGTAATAAGGGTAAATTGATTCCCATGTACATTGGACCTTTTGAAATTCTAGAATGATTTGGGGTTGTATCTTACCATTTGGAAATGCCGCTAAGTCTCTCCAAAGTTCACGATGTGTTCCACGTATCATTGTTGATAAAATACATGCATGACCCAACGCATGTACAAACATATGAGAAATTAGAACTGGAACCCGATCTGTCTTATTGCGAAGAGCCTATCCGGATTCTGGATACCAGAGAACAAGGGTTGAGAAACTGGACGACTCACCTGGTAAAAGTTCTATGGAGAAACCATAAGATGGAAGAGGCAATGTGGGAACCCAAGGAACATATGATGGAGAACCACCCGAGTATTTTTATGCAGTAATATTTTAGAAATTTTGAGGATGAAATTATTTGAAGGAGAGGATAATGTAACACCCCAAGCTTCCACGGTATGCTTCTCTTTGAATAATACAGTAGCGTGTGTTGTACGCAACTTCGAGTTCTAACACACCACAACCAATCAAACTAAACATTATGAATAGTAATACCCACTTTCAGAAATATTATAAATTTTATCTTTCAAAATGTAATTCATTTTTGGATTTGGAATATCGAAATTAACTTAGGGTGAATTTTTTTTATTTTTCTGAAAACTTTCAATTTTTGATGAATAGTGAAAAACACTGAGTTATAGTTTAAAACCGAATTTTTGTTTAAATAATTATTTATTTTAGTTAAATTTATTTTAGATCAAAATAGACACATAATACCTATATAAGTTAAATGTAATTTATTGGAATCAATTTATAATAATTTTAGATATATAAAAATTTTATTGAACTTTTTACCTTCTTTTACCCACCTCCTAGGAGCATTTGTAAATTTACGTAAAACTTAATTTTACCGCTTCTTATGAGTTGAATTTCAAAAATCTGAGAGACATGATTGATATCAATAAGTAAAATATTGTTCAATAAGATGAAAATATTTTTTGGTGAATAGTAACATTTTACTTATATTTACCACGGTTAAAATTAAATAGGGTAATTAAAGGTAAAAATGATATTAATATTACCCTAACACATGTCATAATTCTATTAGATAAGTATAATTTGACCAAAAACAAACTTAGAAATAAAATATTATATTTTAGGTCCACTTTGATTAGATTAGGACATTTATTATTATTTTATTTAAAGAAGAGTTAAAAGAGTTAAAATCAATTTTTAATAACAAAAAAAAATTAATATAGGTTTATACATAAGATAAATTCGATTATAAATATTAATTATAAAGATAAAAAATATTAATACATAATTTTATTTTATTTATAATTTTTAGACATTAAATAATTTAATTTATTTACGACACAAGGGTGATGCAGTAAATACCTAATTAATGAAATATTAAAATAATTGATATTTTAAATACCCAAATAAATGTAATTTGAGAATTTTAATGAATTACACTATTTTTATAGGTTACTATGAAATGTTAGAGTTGATTAAATGAATTTTTTTTGAAGTAAAAATGTTATTTTGAATTTAACAAAAACAAAATACCAAATAGTGTCAAATTTGACATAAAAGAGTTCTTAAAACAAATATCATATTATTAATTGATATTCTATTCCTAAGAATCTAAGGTTATGAAAAATGATATATATAAGGTTATTTATATTAATAAGTAACCACTAGGGTTTCTCTTGTCTTGTTATAGTATGTTCATTAACCATGTAATATAAAAATACAAAGAGATGTGGTAAATGTCAAAATATTTAACTAAGAGTTAAATAGAAATGATAAGGTTAATATGGTGACATAAACCTATTAAAAATATACTGGTTGAAATTATTTAGACCCAACCCCACCCTTGACTCAAAAGAAGCCAGTTTATAGCCATTATAAACCGAATATGAATTTATTATAAAATAATAGTTTATGTTTTTATTAAGGTTCCCCTCACCCCTCTTATAAAAGGGAACTTACCCTTCTCTCGAATTCACACCTTAAAAGCCTTTTGGCTCAGCCAAACCCTACCCAAATATCCTATCAAATGTCCTCCCTTAATCATAAAGGCCTTCCTTTAGTCATAAATCCAACTTAATGATCCCTTTTAATCAAATCAAAAGTAAGAACCCAAAGAATAGGTAAGTATTTCATCACCACTTTCACTTTATTTTCTTCTTCCACTTCTTCTTTCCTTATTATTTACATTATAAAATAATAACACTAGTATCTTCTATATAATGTGATGTTATTATAAATATGGTACAACCATATTCATTATTCTTCCCATCCTTTGAATGACATGTCACCATACGTGCGTGCGTACGACTTACCGTTTTCATGTTGTGGTGTAGTTGTTATTCAATACATTATTATTTGTATGGGTATAATAATGATGTATAATTGATGTAAATAATAAATATAACAAGATAATTATTTTGTATATATGATATACTATCCAATTATATAAGACTTTAATATCAAAATAACGATATTTTCGCTCGTACGTACGTACGGATTACCGTCTCCACAAACGCGATGAGATTCATTCCCCATTGTATCCATTCAAGACTAATTTTCATTTGATGATTAAAAATAATGTTTAAGGACTTGATATCATTTTGGATATGAATAATATACAACCTATCCATAACAAACACATCTTATGTAACAAAACATATAAAAAACGAGTAAGTGAACACCCCAAAGGACGATAATACTAAAATATTATTAACAAAGAAATATTAGAAGATCATATATGATATCATATTTATGTATATGATTATTGTATAATTTAATAACAATGATTTAACTATTATAAAGGAGGTTGACCTACCCTCTATCAAGTAAAATTACAAGTTAAGGGTTTATTTCACAACTTATTCATTATCCGAGGTTGTTTAGACGTAATTATCTACTGGGACTTCTTTATCATCCACATCCATGTTTCAATAAATGTATTTCAAATCATTCTTACTATTTTATAGACTATGGTTTAAATTCATTTATACCCTTGTTTGACTTTTCATAATATTTTTATAAAGGAATCTTTACGTCGTTTTCCGAACAAGGTTCTTTTAACCTTTTTGAAAAAATTAAGGTAAGAATGTCTTTTTTAATTTATATGGTGGGTGCGGCTATTTTCTGAAATTATAAATTCGTCGAAGCTTCCCTTACAAGATTATAAGAATATTTTCAAATTAAATGTTTTATTTTATAATAATGTGAGTTTTAAATCATTTAAAAAATGATATATTTCTATCAAATAGTTTTGATTTCATCTATGTCAATATCCTATGATGGATTTTGAACTAATTTGAAGTTGATTTATTATGATACAAAATATCCATATTTTATTGAAGGATTTGTGATATGTTTGATTTTTGATGTGGTATTTTTATACCATTCATGGTTTATGGAGAATGTATTGACATTTAGTATACTAGTTTTAAAACGAATGATTTTGTTATATTTAAACCTGTTCATGTGAGGAATGCATTGGACTTAGTAAGTGACGGGTGGAGCCCGCTATATCTCCTCGATGCATCAGTAGGTCTCGTGAGACAAAATAGTGTCTCATAACAAGTCCTAGAAAAAAATCTTATTTGTTTTCATGGAACAAGTCCTTGACTATGTGGTTATGAAAGTCTAGCATTATGAATTCCATCACTAAGAAAGTGGTTATTGATATTGCATATTATTATTAGACTAGTAGAATATCCATTTGAATAATTAAATGGAATTATTTCATTTTATTTTTGTCATATTATACTGAAGTTCATGTTTAAAAGTCTTTGGTTTAGTTATACGTTGCCTTAAATGTTTATTCTTATTTATGAAAGATTCCGCTATATTGTTATTCATACTGAACATCTGAGCTCACCCCATTCTATGTTTAATTTTTCCCCGGATACAAAGAAGTATATTATGACTGACCTACAGAGATACTCTATAGGATCTCAGTGTTGTCTTTGGAAACAATATTTTTGTATTTTTCCATTTTATGATGTAATGAAATCCTTATGAAATTATTTAGTATTTCCAAGGCTACTATACTAATCGGTCTTTCGAGACTTGATCTTTTGTGATCATGCCAATGTTATGTAATAATGCACCGACTCTGGGTAACTGGGGTCAGGGCATTACAATATTAAATATATTTCAATTTTGTGGGGATATATTAATATATTCCTACAATCCTTTGATGTTTATCCACAAAATATTTAGGTTGATTGTAATATAGATTTCATAAATAGTATTATTCCTTCCTCAAAATTAATTTTATAATAGCCACTATTAAAATAAGGAATTAAAAAAATTCTCCTATAAAATATATATAACAGTATTATAAAACCAAGGGATTCACCATGGGATGAACCAATGCTCTTCTTTATGAAGAATAAATAATTAATGCATCCATATAATTATTATTGTGAACATTACAAGATCACATTCAAGAATAGGCATCATGTAACTCGTATTGATGATTGAGTCGATCAAATGTGATGGGATTAATACTTATTAATGATTAAAAATTCTTCTAGATATCATCAATTATAGTTTATTATAGATGATATATCCTAAACATACTTCCGTATAAGATATGGATACTTTGATTTTATACTAATTCCATTCCAACATACAAATTCCCATTTTATCTTCTTGGATATAATGAATAAATTCATTATAAATTATCTTGAAAATTTTTTGGTAGTATTTATAAATAATATTCTTATATATTATAAGATAATAGTATCATGTGAATATCATTTGAGTAATGTGTTGAAAACTTCGAGAAAATATAAATTGTATTCCAAATTTAGAAAGTGTAAATTATGTCTACATAAATAATCATTATTAGGTCATTAAATCACAAGTGAGGTTATAACTATGAATTATTAAAAGATGTTGGAAATTAAGGAATTGGCCAAATATACCACTATAAAAATTATCAATAGTTTTTTGGGATTAATTGGATATAATAATTTTTTGTAAAAACATTATCACGACAATCAAATCCACTAACCCAGTTAACTCGTAAGGAAGTAAACTCCATCTATATAGATGAATGTGAATAAAAAAATGGGTTAATAAAAGGTTGTCCATTTTACATTTAATAACATAAACCTATGGTTTATATATGATTGTGATATAAATTAAGGCATCAATGGTTTTTAAAAATGATTGTTCAGCAATACATCCATGTAAAGATCAAGGAAGCATAAAAGGAGGATATAAAGTTATAGAAGAAGGTAATAAATATTATAGATTTCAACTTTGATATTGATAGAATTATAAAATTTTAAAAAGGATTATGTATCCCATTAATAATATAATTTAAGTATTTATTTGATAATTCTAATAGACAATAGAAAAAATCGCTCGACAGTATATGAACCAGAGTGGAGAATGACCTTAAGTATGACTCCCCATATGCTAGAGGTTTTTGAATAGCACGGATGTCCTAAATCATATGTTAGGAATACTAAGACCACAATATCACAACCATAATTAATAAATAAATAACCTAAAAAATCCAAAATTTTTAATTATATTATGCATAATCAACAACAACAAAATGCAACAAAAATGAAATATAGTAATATTGTCAAAAACCCAAACTAATTACCCATTTTTCAGTCAGATGTATATATATATATATAATAAATAAAAGTAAATATAGGTCCCACTAAAACCATGATACTCTCTTTAACCCAATAAAAAATCTATATCATGTTTCATTAACCCAGTCTGCCACACATCCTATACTTATATGTTCATAACAACATAATATCTTCATGTGCACCAGGGCTCCTATAGAGGACATGAGAAATAAATTTAAATAGGGTCATTCTATTTTTCACTAATATATTACATTGTATATATGTGTATGTATAAATAATGTAAATAGAATAAATAACTGCACACAAGCATGTGTGTAAGGTCATAATATGCTAACCAGGCCACCATGATACCTGATCATACTTTAACTATTATTGTTAGAAGATGAAGTCTCCTCATGCCAAAAATACCAACCCATTACTAAAGCCCCGAGAAAAATTCAATACCAAGTATAGAGGACCTATCATTTTACACATAGAATTACATGATTTTAAGCATAATTTACCATCAAATTATAATCCAAGGGTCATAAATTCAACTGTATTTGGATGATTAGGTACATAAAACTAAAACCATGGAAATAAAAAAAATCATCTTTATTTTAATCATCCATAAAGATATTCTCAATTCCATTGAGATCATATATCTATATAGGATAACATGGTTAATACATGAACAAAAGGGTGGATCTATAAATCCTAGTAAGGGAATAAGCACACGAATAAAACATGTCACATGGGTAAGAAGGAATAACATGATGGAATAAAATGTATTGGACATGAATATACATAAGGAAGAATAAAATGTAAAACATTGGATTAAATAATCATACCATTATAGGAATGTGGAAAAAACATACAACATGAGTCAAGTATAACCATCAAGACTATATAACATGGTGTATGAAGTCCCATAAAGGATTCAGGTTCACCCTCTATCCCAACATGACATCTCAGGAGACAAAACATTGCCCAATGCATTAGAGTGATATCTTGGAACACAAATCATAATACGTTCATGATTATGTGTTCCACATGAAGAATAATTCATAATAAATCACACATAACATAAGGGTTACCCGTGGAAGGAAATGGGTATATTAATCAGGTCATAAAGAATTATAAATGGGCGTATCATAAAAGTGTCTTGAAAAAAAATTATTTATAACATACATGGACATTAATAAAAGAAAATCAACATAGATAATGATAAATGGTGTCCAACTAAAGTGAAATCATTTTAAAAGTGTGTTTAGGAAACTTTAGAAATTAGCCACATTAGTGTGGTTTTAAAAGGAAATATTAAAGAGTCATTAAAATATAAAAAGAATAATTGGTTTCACAAACCTGTAATCAAAAATAATATTTTTTCATTATAAAAATATTATTTTATAAAAATAATTGTGGATTAAAATAGATTGTAGATAACACATGAAAATGGGTAAGAAATCTGGAAATTCCCTTTACTCGAGCTTGTTAATTGGGAAGATTTAAGATGGGAACCTTTTTAAAACATGTATTTCCCCTTAAAAAGGGTTGATCTTGTCATGATATATGAGTTTGGAACATATAAATAGAATTTGGAATAAGTAAAAAAAATAAAGAAGGATTAAATTAGAGAAAAGAGAGATACAAAATAACCCAAAGGAACAAATTGGGGTTCTAGTAGAATCTCTTACCATCAAAATATATAAATAAAATCAGAATCCCATTTTGAAATATAGAAGGACCTATTTTTGTGTTCATAAAATATTTCAATAAATTATTCATAATTATAATTATAAAAAAGATCATAAAATACTAATATATTTTAGAAGATAAATTTCTTACTTGTAAGAATAAAATAAAATTATATACTATAATAAAAATAAGTAAATAAAAAAACTAATCCCTTACTATATTTTCAGACATAAGCATTAGAAATTCTTATACATCTATAGTTGTGCACACACTCTCACTCTCACTGGAAAAACAAATGGTTTGAAAGCTATATTTTCAAAATGATACAGGGGTTTTATACCCATATTAATGTATATTTTATACTCATTATTTTATTGTTTTACATGTATTTATAAATGTAACAAGATAAAGAAGAAGAAAGAGTCTCAATAAATTTGGCTAACATATATTGATTACTGAAAAATCATAGATTCCTAGAAGTTCAGGAATATAAATACATTTTCAATGTAGTAATTCAAAATTAAAAAATTGGTTTGAAATCTTCTGATGGAAGAACCAAATAAATATTTTAGTTAAGATAGAGATCAAAAGTCAGAAAATTTGACTCAAAAATAAATGTAAATGGATCCTTTGAATTTAAAATATATAATTGGATAAAATATTCTCTGTGAAGTTCAAAAAAAATGAAAAACAACACATCAAATAGGATCATGACGAAAAATAAAAATAAAAGAGACTGAAAACATAAAATGAATAAGAAAAATTAAGATAATTGAAAAAATATCATTATAATATTAAGAAATAGGTCTATAGAAAAAGTAAATTTTTGAAAGAAAAAAACCTAACTTACAAAGATCAAAGCCTAAGAATATATAACCTCAATCAAAACCCTCATATTGTGATTTCTATGTTTGATTTAAAATCTTTAATTGGGAATGTGCCACTATGATGGTGCTCAGACCACTGTCACGGATGGCTTGCACTTCCCTCTATTTTGTGCTTTTCCAAACCCCTAGGTCCAGCTCATCTCTCAAATATATTTATACTCAAAATCCCTAGTGGTCCAACCTCTATTTGAATATGAACCCCCATTCTGAGGTCTAAGTCTCCAATGAGACCCTCGAATCCCATCTTCTCAACTTGGCCTCCCCCATGAAACAGGAAGCCCCAACCCCAAATCGAAACCCTTATAATAAATTTATCTTTTTTATCTCTTTATTATTTGTTCATTTTTTATTTTTCATAACATCTTTCTTATTTTATAAAAAAAACATTATCACCATAATGTTATAATATATTCATAATTCATAATTTTAATATTTTCATAAACTATAATAAATTATATGCCTTTCTTCTAGAATTTAAAATTTTATTTCTTTAAAATTTTATCAACATCTATTTAATAAAATTATATTAATATAAAATATTAAAGCTAATTCATATATACTTATATTTTTGTTTTATTTTTAAATATATTTCCTTTAAATCATAATTTTAAAAGTTGATATATGTAAATTTAAGTATCATAAACCATTTATCATAATGAAATATATTGACTTTATCATTTAAAAATTATATTTTATTTATAATAATAAAACATTTTATATTATCTTAAAGTTTCAAATCAACTTCATTACAAAATATGAAATTATATTATTTATATAAAAATAAATTCTCATTTTCAGAATATAATTTTATTTTATTTTATTTTTTATTTTCATAATTTCATTTCACATATATATATATATTATTATTATTATTATGTTTAATTTTCTATTTTCATTATTATTCTTAAATTTTATAATTATTACATGTTATTCAAAAAAGTTATTTTATAATCCTTAAAAATAAAATTTAAATTTTTGAAAAAAAAAATCAAATAATTATATTTATAATAAAATATTATTTTAAATAAAATAAAACAACATTTTGAAAAAAAATATTTATAATTAAAAATATTAATTTAAAAAAAATAAATTTCATAAAAGCATAGTTTATGAGATTATTTAAAGTTACATATTTCTAAATATTTAACTTATAAAATAATTTAATGTTTGTTTAAATTATTCAATTTTATATAATATTTATAAAAATAAGCTTATAATTTCTAGGATGTTACACCAAGACTTGAGTAATACTCTAAGATTCATAGTAGGGTGTCTTTATAGAGTCATAACCACTACCCCTTAATCAGGGAAGGGTCTATACGGAACCACTACCTAATTATTCAATGTCTCAAACTCCACCCACTCACACAAAGTAGTGTCCTGCAACTATAATCTAGCCACTACCTTCTCTATCAATCTACTGTCCCTTTCAATGACTTCTCACTCAATGTGAGACCACACTTCAAGTCGCATACTACACCACATTCTCAGCCAATAGTTTCTTCCTCGAGACATTCCATACCAATTCCTTCTCACTAAATGAAATGATATACATCCATATCCTGACTACCACCTTCTCACTCAAGGTAGGTAATATATCACATCTTGACCACTAACTACTAACTCAATGTAGGTTCCTATATCACATCCTTACTAGTACCTTCTCACTAAAGGTAGGGACTTATTTCAAAACCTGACCGCTACCTTCTTACTCATGGTGGGGTCCTATATCACATTCTGGAATCTACCTTCTCACTCAAACAAATCAATATAACCAATTATTTATAACTCATGGGGTCCTTAAAATACTTTTCCACTCAATTTGAAGTTGTTAATCTGGTCATACTATCAAATGCATCTCACAGGCAGGCACAACACATAGAAGAAACACAACATCACAACCTGTCTTACATTTTCAACAACTCCAAAGTCAGGTGCTAGTTACTTGAGACATATTCTTATGTCAATAAGTGTATATTATCATACATCTAGCCTCATGTTATACTATCCTAAAAATCATATAGGAAATGCATGCATAGTATTATGAATGAATCGTCATTGTAATCTTTCAAAAAATTGTTTCTACTTAGTTCCATATACCCAACTCGGTCCCTGATCTTCAATACCAACACAGTCCCATTACCCAAAAAAGATTTTATGAACTGTAGGCCCTTCTTGATACTTGTCTCTAGAGCATGGTTTAATCTTCTTCCATCTTTCAAATAAAAACCTATCTTATCTAAATAGGGAATATCTCTATATAACTCCCACCAATGCCCTTGAAAATGCAAGGACAAGTCATCCAAAAAATTCTCACATCCCTTGCTTATATTCCATATCATGTGTCCCATAGTATCTCTCAATTCCATCATCTATAGGAAACCTTCTAATACACCAAACATCTACTGCTGGAGAACTTAACCCACTCATATAATATGAAAAGTCTCTACCGCACCCTAAAAAATGTGTTCACCACCATTCATGAGTTGTAGAGCTTTATCACATGTCACCCCAAGGCCTAAGTCTCTTGTGCTTGTCAAACCAAACCCAAGAAACCAACCTATCCATTTTAAAATTTATCCCAAATCTAAGACCTTCACTATGTTATTCAAAACCTCAATTGGAATCCTGACCCCCTTAATGAATTATTCACCAAGAAATACTAATTTACCCAACATTCAATGGATCCCTCACTCCATCGATGCGAGAATCTGTAGAACCCATTTTCATAACCTAGGGTGTTCTCACTCCTAATACCTTTTATCCAAACACTTATATTCATGTAGGAATGCATAATCATGTATTCAAAAGAATATAGTTTTGTAATATGGGGAAAAATTACCACAAAATGGGTTTACCATACTTAAGCTAGATCAACCATGTCTTAACCAAGATATAACAAACTCCCACTATACTTATCTTTATAAAAAATCATTCAAATTATTTATAAACCATTTATAATTAATTTATATATTAATTTAATGTTAGTTTCATAATAAATATCATGGTCAGTGCATTACCTCAATGAATCCACAAAACACAAATTGTGGTAATCCACCTAATATCCCCTTTAACCGAATCCCCATAAATTAAGTTCATTTCTAACATGTTTTAGTGGAATCATCATCAAACCTAATACCAAACCATCACAAGTGGGAGGGAAATGAATGGTAATAAAAAAAAATTTATCATAGGGAATGACTTTCCTTGAATAACTATGGAAACTCATCTTACACACTCCTCAAAATAGGGAGTCAATGTGAGGAAAAAATAGAGACAGATTTTACCAAATAGAACTTCCCATTATTCCATTTTCATTTTTAAATGTCATAGAATCAGATCAATAAATCAAAAGTATTCCCATGTTTCAAAAACTAGAAATGGGTAACACCACAATGTGTCCAAAACCATCATGATGTGGAACCCATTTACCAGACTACGCTCACAATACAACCTTTTGCCTCATGGGGTTCCTCTCCCATTTAGGGGACTCAACATTACCTAACACTAAAGTTATAGCATGGTACATATCTCTTAACTAGAACAAAAATATATGGCTACATCCTTCATAATGTATACCCATCCCTTCACAGTGTAGCCTCCTCCCTCCAAATTGTGACGTTCACCGCACACAATATGACTCTCACAATCCACACCATGACACCCACCTATTTGAAATCCATCATGATGTGTTCCATGGCTCATCAAATAGATGTATTTATTTTAGAATTTCACACAATGTATATATGAGTCTTTCTAGATAATATGTCATAATTTACTCTTTGATTGTCTGATGCTCTTTACCAATGTGTGACCCCCCATATGGTAGTATTTTTACATTATGAAATCTCACTCAAAAAATGAACCATCTCATGATAACCACTAGACAAAGCATATTCTGCTTCCCTTGTAATATTCACACCATGGTTCCCCTCCTATGCTATGGTGTGACCTTGATAGAACCCTTATAATGGTGTAACCCTAACCATCCAAAACATGGAAATCTACCTTGTTTAAAAAAATTGTAATAGGACACCTTGACCCAGATTCAAAACCTAAAAATCAAGTTTACTCTAGTGAAAATGACTTATAAATTTACAAGTCAATATAAACACCCCACCATAAGGCTTGTAATCCCTCAGAATCATTCTGAAATGTCTCCTCAATTCAAATACATTAATAAAAATATGATACCACTACCATTTTGAATTATGAACCAAATCGGGTACAACTCAATATCCCACACATCAAACCCATTTACATCATCCTATACCTGAAAAATCAGTTTTGTAAATGAAACATGTCTTTTTTACAAAAGATAATGGACTCAATGAAATGTCTCCTCACTACATCCAATCATATGTAATAAAAACATTTGGTACTCTTTTGTGTAACTTTTCAAAAAATACCTAAACTCACTCAATGATGCATCATCACATCTATTTATCATGATTCCTTAATTCTCCTAGGCATCATGATATCATACACTTTCCAAAACTAATGTTTAAAAAACACTCAAGAAAGTTCTATGGATGGAAAATTGAACAACCAAATCCATCATCGTAATCCTCCCAAAAGCACTAATGCATCGAAATTGGACTCACTCGTGTGCTACCCAAATTACATCCTAATTCTACTTCAGTCACGTAGAATTCATTTGACACATCTACTGAATAAAAAAATTAGTATTGTATATGGAACCCCATAAAATCATATCTACCGATTCACCAGTATCCTAGATCAATCTCATATATCCTCTAAATAGTTTCAACACATACATGAATCATCCAACATGTGGATCAAACATCAATGACTAGTTTTATAAACCCCACCATAGGAGTATTTTCATCAACTCTCTATTGAACTAGTACACTAAATTTTCATCACCAATGTCTTATACATTATTTAATGTAATTATTAAACATGACCACCCAACTTATACCAAAGCACCAACAAGAAACACTAATCACTACTCGTTCTTGGATTACTTGGAATTTCATCCGTAACATTTTTTAAAATATGAATACAATGTGGGTCACACCATCCAATATCCAATGTTGATATTCCCACCATATGTATTTCCATACACTACTGAATGATCCCAATGCTTAATAGGTTCCAACAACATATGTGTTTTTATTTTCCTAATCAATGCTTATACCATTCCTGAGAACCTATGCTTGGACTAACCATACAGTGGTACTTTGATCCATTTATAATGTCTCCTCTCAACATAGAGGGACACCACACAATCCCATCAAAAACATAGGCTTTCTTGCTCATAAGTGTCACATAAAATCAGTCATTACTCAACCTGATCATGTATCGTCATCAATCCGTAAACCAAATGGACACCATACATAACTAGGGAACATGTTCCCTCATGTCAAAAGGATTTTCCTAAATATAATTACCGACCCTTACTCTCCTCATCCCTAGAAAAGTAAAGCTATAGATAACCTTTTCACTAATTATAATTCCATCATCTATCACAATAACATCCATCACAATATGTGTATGCAAAAATATAACTGAATTTCACAACCAAAATCATTAACTAATTAGTCCCAAAAAATAAAACCTAATCTAATACACTTAATAAGTCAACCATTCTTCCTTCACATGTCAACAACATATATCCAAAATCATTGTTTGTACTTATTTTCAAAAAACTCTAAGGAATATCACACATTCCAATACTAACCACAAGATCAACTTCCACACAAAAAAAGTTACAAAACCATAAGCATCTACCCATGATCTACCCTTTCTAAATATAACCATATAGTATCACTATCCTTGGCCCCATAGAAAACTACACTTGAAATAGAAATAAATAAGCATCCAATCAAGCCTAACATATAAACCCAACCTTGGTAACAAAAGCACTCAAGGTTCTCTACATTTAAAAAGAACATGGTATTCCAAATTCCTTTCCTTTAATCCCTTATATGGGTATCCATGTCCTCAATGAATCCCACCCTTATATCAAATCACATCCATCTAAAATAAATCATCGGCACCAAGTAATCACCAAGTCATATAATGCTTATACCAACCCACCAAGTGTTACAACACATCAACCTACGCATATTATTCATTTTATCATAGTATAACAATAAAATATTTTATCATTCACATAACATGTCATAAGAAAACATGAATCATAAGTCAAAATAGTTGTCCATATGAGTATTACTTCAAAACAAAGATATAAAATAAATGTATGTTGTTTTTGAAATTTTAAAAAACTGAACCCATTGTCTTTAGCCAACACAAATCACACACTAGTAGATGTATCTCATTTGAATATTACATGCCAAATATGAAGCATGTACTAATTACTATTTCCACCACTGCCTAAGATCCCAAATTAAAAATGAAGGTCTTAAATAATCACATCAAACTTTAAAAAACTTCTCAACTATTATAGAAAAAACCAATAACTTCAATATCATAACTCTGGAAACATTGACTTCCCATTTGAAATAAATATTTGACTCACCAGTATGAGTTCCATCAAAAGATCTGGCATTTTATTATCTATTATCTAACTACTCCCAAGTAGTTAGACAAAATAAAATATGATCTGATACAATTTTATAATGAAATAGATAAAATTACTTGACATTATCTGATTTGGAATGATACATTACCTAAATCATGCCTCCCATATGTTAGAGTATACCAACTTGTGGTGAGGGACAAAATAATCTATTGTTGAGACTATTCCATTAGTATCATAGACTTAAATAATAAGAAAATAAGTTGACAACATTCACAGCAGATTATAATAATATACATAATCAATAAAACTACCATTATATCAAAAATGAAATTTTATTAATCAATCAAAAACCTCAATTGATCACCCATTGAGTTAATAACATGAATTAATTTATTAATTAATTAATTAAGGAGTCTTTAAAATAACCATAATCCTCACTTTAATTGAGTCATCACTCTATGTTGAGCTACTCCAGCTCAATCCACAACAAAACATACTCTCATACCTACACAACAACATAAGGTTATCACATTCACCAGAAATCCCAGGAAAGGGGTCATAATTACATCACAAACGAATCTCATCAAGTACCCCTAATATACAACATTTTATAAATGGACATTCATGAGGAAAGTAAATAATATAAATAATTTCACACATGATTGTGCATTAAATCTCCATATGTAAACCAAGACACTATAATTCTCAACCATACCCGCTCATCCATCGTTGAAATAGGATGTCTCATTATACAAAAAAATCTTAACCCATACCTAGATAATGTTGGTATACTGAATAATCAATCCTTGACCTATTCCAAATGATGTCAGGTAGGGTGTCTTACTGAGTCTAGAACACTACCCCCTATACAGATTATGGATCATAATAAACATCCACCACATTATAAAAAGTCTCAACCCCTTCCCACTCGCCTAGGGTAAGGTCCCATGAACATAACCTAACTAGTACCTTCTCCCTCAAGGTCGGTTCCATAGTATTACGTTCTCGATCAAGGTGAGTTAAAAAATTGAGTCATGTACTGTATCTCAATCTGGATTGGTTCCATCTAACATAAAGTGGTCTATGAAGCACCTACTACTCATGGTGTGGTCATACGTCAACATCCTTACCACTTTTTTATGACTCAAGGTAGGGTTATATATCAAATATTGAAAAATATATTCTCACTCAAGGTAGGTTTTTATATCATTTCTTACCCACAAATTTATTAATAAAATTAGGATCATATATCACATCCAAACCAGGACCTTTTCAATTATATTAGTGTTTTATATCAAACCTCAACCACTTCCATTTTCTGGGTTTTATGGGATCATCCTATAAAGACCAGAACCCACACTCCAAGGTGTAATTTGGAAAACACTCTATTTAAAATTCATCTTTTCTAAAAATTGATATGAACCTATATTTATATTAAAACCTTACAAAAGTTAAAAAAATACATCTTCTAAATAATCACATAATCACGTGAATGAAAGTTTTTGTGTATTTTTTTATCAGCTACATAAGAAAATTATTTTAGGATACCTATAAATGTATCTCCATAATCATTCCATGCTAGAACAATTTCAAAAAAAAATTCTAGGTTATACCCATATTTATAACCTAAGGAAAGGAAATATAATATAGTTTTGGATAAAACACTCCCTGATGGAAACATATTCAAGAATTATTTCAAGGGTTATATCTTAATAATATGAGAAAACATTATCAAGGGAGTAATATCATATTAAAAAATTATATAAAATTGAGATATTTTAATAATTCCTCATTAAAGTACATGAAAACTCAAATGAACCAACATATAGAATATAAAAATGGAATAGAATCATGATATTAAAAAATTAATGATCGATGGAGTGTAAAATAGGCATTAGATTATGACAAAGAGTGTGGCTGAAACATAAGTATAGAAATTATATGTCAAGGTTACCCACCACGACAATCATTGCATAACACACTTAGGCTTATCACCAATATACCCTCTTGGGCTTGGTCTTACCACCCTCTTACCTTTCATCTTAGGAATACCATCCATGTACCCTTCTTAGGCTTGGGATAATCCTCCAGTGTACCTATAGACTTGGAATAATCCTATTTTGTACCTTTAGTCTTTAGATAATCCATATGTTTTCCCTTTGGCTCAAAATAATCCTCCCATGTTCCCTTTTAAGCTAATGAGATATGTAAATAACCAATTCATTGAAGGGATATATTCGAACCTAACCATTAACCATCCATACATATCTAATACATTTGAAAACAATAATTTTCAACCACATTAAGAACCCATTAATAAAAAAATGTGTTTTATAATATTTCTTGATAGTATCAACAAAAATAACCTAAAGAATGTAAATGGATTATGCCAAAAATTAAATCATCCCAAAAGATTATTTTATATGAATATTTAGAGATTGATTCATGAGAAATAATTTTCAAGGAAATAAATCGCTTATAGATAAATAAAAAATGGAATTGAAATTGTAAAATACTTTTTAGAAAATTCGTTTATCTTTGGTGTAAAATATAAAGTTACGGTCACATTATAAATTCACTTTCAAAAAGGTGAAGTGAATTTATTTTTGGAAATATTATTTTTAAAAATAATATTCATCAATATATCCTTGAAAATATTTAAATGATTTTTACATAGAATTTATAATAGAATATAAAATGTTTGATTTTGAATAGATGGAAAACCTTTTTAATTTCTTAAAATACCATTGTTGAAAACCCACATCATAAAAAGAGTAACTGAAAATTCCTTTTGAAAAAAAAATAGAATTAAATTATAAAGGTCGTATGAGTAAAAACATATATCGATTTCAAAATAATAAAGGAAAATATTATTGGGGAATAATGAATAGTTAAGTGGAGGTAAAATGTATTTATATGAGATATTATCTTTTTCTAAACAAAAAGTTTCACTTTTAAAAGAATAAAATACATCAAGAATGTATCTTTATTTTAAAAACATCATTTCACCTAAATAAAAAAGATCAACTTTCTTATAAAATAGTAAATATAGTAATTAATAAAACATAAAAGAATAATTCTAAAGGAATAAAATTTTAACTTAAATAAATGACATTAGGGTTGGAAACATCTCTTAGGGGTTCTATAATTAAAAAATAAAGAGACATTTATAATCTTTTTTATGTATAAGAATTGAAAATATAAGTAAAAAACTAAAAAATAACACAAAATAAAATAATATATCAAAATATTACCCACATATATGAAATAATTTCAAGAAAAAAATCATAACTCAATATATGATAATTGAGTTTCCAAAAACCATTAAAAATTATAATCTTTCAAATTAAAATTACAAAGAAGGTAGAACATCATATAGATATTTAAATCATATAAATTTCATGAAAAATTAGGATATAAGAAACCCATGGACAATATAAACACCATATAATGGTTTAATAACATTATATCTCAATGAATTATAATTTATATTAAAAATACCTTACTATAATGGTAACGTTATAATCAAAATAGCATTACAGGGACACTAGTAAATGGATATTCAAATTTCATAAAATGAAATATATTATTATACATTATGGAAATGTGTTATTTAATACACCATATAAAATAAATTATCTTGTCTAATATCAAACATGTCTCGTGGAGTTGAAAATAGAGATAAATAACACTTACCCAAGGACCTGATTAGTTTTACGTGTCTGACTAACATCATAAATAATAAAATTAATTATATTAAAAAAATTATTTAGAATTTTTTTCAATGGTATTCTATTTTATAATTTATATTTATTTTTATATTAAATTTATTAAAAAATATTATGGTTGTTACTTTAGGTTGTTCGGAGGATTTCTATTGAATATTCATAGTATATTGAATGTAGACAATTTTATTGTAAAATAGATTCTTAGTATAAAAAATATATAATTTTAACTATTTTGTTATTCCTTAGGATAATATTCACCGAGTTTGTTAAGGTTTCTAAAAATATGCTCAAGTTAATAATTATTACATAGTATATTTATTTATGGAAGTTAAGTATACTATGGTTGTTTCGTATTGAAATATCATACAATATGTCAACAGTTATAATTACATAATATTAAAAGGTTAAAAAATAAAATTCCTATATATTAAACAAATTTCAAACATCACTAATTTTATACAGTTTGGGAAACAAAACCATAAGTTTAATAACATAATAGGCTCTTATAGTAGAATCAAGTTACCCATTCAAAATAGTGAGAACAAAAAAAATCTTGTCTTTACTTCTATAGTGTAATTTTCATGTCATGAGGTAACAACTAAAATTTTATCACATTTCATAATCAAATCATGATGTAATAAAATTTATTTTGGTGTGATCTATTTTCCATTCTAGAAGATTGAATCTTACAAAGCCACATCTTGTTATGATGAATAATGTTTTCATGATATATTCATCCTTCACCAAAACTCCTCTTAAAATCCACTAAAAACAGCAGTATTATTTGAGGACCTTCCATGATTCCAAATGGTCTTCACATCATTTGAATGAACAAAAATCATCAAATTTGGAATATTATTCCTTTTTTAATGTTTTTTGTGTTCTGATATGAAAATACAACCCCAACATCACAAACATTTCAATTAACTTCAACAATAACCCTTTTAATATCAATCATCTCCTGGGTTAACCTTCACCCATAAAAAAATTTCTATTCAAAAAAAATTATGTATTTTATTTTAATGGAAGATGTGAATAAAATTTAATTTTGATATTTTATATAATTTATTGATGGAATTTTAAAATATTTTTAATTATATTTATTAAATGTTAGATTATATATGGGCTTAGTCTATTTCTCTAAACCAAGTTGTTGTTTACTATTACTTTTCTGGGTTGTTTAGTTATCATTGGGTATTATTACATGTGACCCATGGTTTACTCAATGTGTTATCTTGTTTTTATTCAAATGATATTGTGTTGAGTGGATGACCTATTATTATTTTTTATTAGTCATTGATTAACCTTCTTCTAGTTATTGTGGTTATTTCATCTTGTTTTTCCTTGAATATTTCTTCATCAAGGGTTTTCCTAGAACTAGGTTTAAAATTATTGACCAATTTAGGTCTTTTTCATGGAAAGGTTGAGTTTCCATCCTTCTTTGTGAATGTTCCAACAAATCATGGTCATTTATTCATCTTGTGATTCAAGCACATCACACTTGAAATAACAATCCATGCACCCCATCCACCTACACTATCATTTTCCCCACATCCTTTGGGATTATCATAGTATCTTTAGTTCTTGCACCCAATTTATTCAGTATATCATAATTTTTTAGAGGGATTAATTCTCTAAATAGTTTATTGATTCTAGTTCTATGAAGAGAGTGGGGTTGAGTGGAGATGCTCTTAGATATTTTGAATCTTCTAAGAGAGAATTGGGAAATTGTTGAAAGAGGGAAAAATGGTTTTTCAGACCATGTTTCTACTATGATTGATCTTGGAGAATATTTAGATCCTACAGGACATTATGATTCATCATCATTGAATTTTTGTAGGATGATGAGGCATTTTACACAATGTTAACTGAATTTGATAATTTAGGATTCATCATCTTATAATACGATATTATGTATCCTTGATAATGTGGCATTTGTTTAGTATATTATTCATTTTTTATGAATATACTTATACATTATGTTTTAATGTTGTTTATTATGGTGTGTTATATGAGTATGTCTTGATTAGAAGCTTCTATTATATCCTCAATCTAGCATTGATCATGAGTACCTAGAGTAACATGATATTTATTCTTAGATCTACTTTATGGTTTTCTTTTCTCAATACATTCATATTTTTTAGTAATCTTACTTTCCATTTACATAGTAAAACCTCTTAATGATCTTACCCCACACAATTTGGATCAAAGGACACAAATATTTGGTGTTTTTTCTTCCTTATTTAATATTTTGATCACTTCATGTATTGAATGGAGATTATATTTTGATCTTTTTGTCCATCCTAAACTACTTCTGGTAGAATTTATATTTAGAATGTCAAAAATTATTATGTATAATTTATAGTAAATATTTAATTGAGGCATGATAGATTTCTTTGTCAAAGCATATTATTATATTTTTTTTATTGAAACCATTTTTTGAAATTCTCATGTCATTTTATATAGTATCACAATCTATTTTATCTTGATTATTTTAATATACCATTGGATTTTGTATATTTAATCAAATTATCCCTCTTTGATTATTGGCATGAATTATGAATTGTGTTTGTTTAAAAAAAAATTGGAACATTTTTTATATTTAGTACTATTAATATTATAAATCTATAATTTTAATCCACTATTTTATCATTTTCATGTTCTTCAATAAGTAATTTTATCAAACAATTTTGTGGTTTATTGGTTTTATTTTTTGAAAATGATTTAGATACATATTATATTTTTTGAATTAGTATCACTACAACTATAATAAATCATAACTGGGTCATTAAATGTGGATGTCCTATTATGAATAACAATTTCAGCCATTAAAGTCGACATATCTATGTAGAAGGTAGAGAAAATAAATTTTTCATTGTGTTATTATCCTTAAAAAAAGATGAGATTGAAAATTGTGATATTAACTAAATATGGAAACAATTATGACATTATTTTTAGTTTAATGCAATATAATTTTTCATTTATAATAATAAATATATATAGAATATAAAAATTTAAATAGGGTCGTCTAAGGACCCAAAGACCAAGTCACCAAGTCCAACACAGACACAGTCCAAGCATATAACATATAACAAAGAATCCATGTAGTGAATGTCATCTTAGATACTAAAAAAACAAATATATCAATTGGAAATAATCATTCCTACAACATCCAGAATAATAAATAACCATCAACTAGCACATATCTCAAAAGGAATAAATCCAAATGTAGAAACAATATACACTTTAGCTCAAATCCTAGCATTAGTGAACAACAACCAAATATGTTGTTCGATATACCCTTACTCTATAGAATAAATATAAACAATTGGATAACATGCTAATAAAAATAATGATAGGATCTCCTAAGTATATTTATCCCAAAAATAGAAGCACAAAACCTCATAGAACTAAGAAAAAACACTCGAAACAAAACATTTAAAATACCATCAAAAAAATAGACAAAAAACACTAGAGAAAAAATAAATGAAACAAACCAAAAAATCCAAAAAATGAAAAAAAAAATAAAAAAATTGAATTGAAGACTCCTGACATTAAATAAAAAAAATACTTCCTTAAGATTTAAACATTGAAATCACTACCATTATTCTACCCACCAACTCTAAAAGGAAAACTCTTAGAAGAGATTAGAATACCTATCCAAATAGTTCATATTCACACACAAATCATCATACGAGTATCATTTCTTACCATGGTTAGATAAATATACACTACTAAAAATAAATCATTTAATGTTCCTTGAAATCCCATTTATGAGTTCTAAAAAATAAATGAAGTTTTGAGTGTTAATAAAATCCAGAAACATTTATTAGCATTAAAAAAAATAAGTATAAATGGATTCTTTGTCATCACATCCTGTAGTTCTTATAAATTATAAAATTATCAATGTTAAATTTAGTACTGCTAAAATCCAATTTTATCAGGGTTAATGGTATTATTAATAAAATGGAATTAATTAGAGCTACACATAACACTTATAAAGGCCCATTTTATCTGTGTTAAAATTAGTGCTAATAAAATGTCATTTTTCATAGCTATAGTTAGAACCAATAAATTATATTTGTAGTCATTTTATATCCATGGTAAATATATAAATAGTACTTTAGATGGTCTATTAAAAAATATATAAAAAATTAAATTATAGAAATTTAATACTATTATATAATAGATAATATATTTACATTTCTCTATTATTTCAGAAAAAATAAAAAAAATAATGAATATTAGAACAATGCTTTTTATTGATGCTAAATTCACTTATAATTAAAAATAACTACAACCAATCAAATAAAACCACCAAGATTTTCCTTCTTCGATGATTATCCCATCCTTGTACACTATTAGTGAGTGCTTGTAATAAAAACAATACTTGTACAAGTAATAGTTCATAGAAATAAAAAATAAATTATAGATGGCGTGTAATATAATCCATGATAAATTTAATTTAGAATGATATGGTGTTAGTTTTTAAAAGTCAAAAATTAATAATCTATTATTTTTATAAAGTATCCTGCAAATATGATATTTTTTGTGTGGTTTTGAATATGTGACATTCATTTTGAACTAAAATTACACTTTTAAATGAAAACATGAACTTTCATTCTTAATGGAAACATCGTTTGTCGTATTGAAATTCATTTAATTTTTATATGCCACAAATGAATTATCATTATTTATTCTAAACTATCAGTATAATATGTTTTTTTCTCAGTTTTATGTTTTTGGAATCAGTTGTGAAATAAAATTTCACTTTAAAATGAAAATTTTCACTTTCAATCATACCATACACACAATGTGTGGGATTAAAATGTGGTTAATTCCAATACAAAAAAATAAATTATCAATTTTTTCTTAAAGTATCAATAAAATACTAATTTGTTTCCTTCTTTTAAGCATGTGATGAGTGTTTTGAACTAAAAAGTCACTTTTAAATGAAAATATTAGCATTCAGTAATACCCATCGTACCATGTTCTAGATTAATTTGAGGTTACTTACTATAATTTATAATTGAATAGTCAATCATTGTTCTAAATTGTTATAACAATAAGGATTTAATTTATCAGTTTTAAGTAAGTAACATTCTTTTTGAAATAAAATGTCACCTTTAAATTAAAATACATGCATTCATTTATACCAAGAACATTGTGTGTTATTTTGATATGTGGTTTATTCTTACATATCAAAAATGAATTATCTATCCTTTTACAAAAATAGCAGAATAATATGTGTATTGATTCTCTATTTTGAATATATGAAATATGTTTTGAACTAAAATGTAACTTTTAAATTCAAAACAAGCACATTCTGTCATACTGAACACATTTTGTAACCAATTTATGTGTTATTGATTTTACATATTACAAATGAAATATATATAATTGTTATATATTATATTGACAATATTAGTTCATTTTCTATATTCTGAGTATGCAGCATGTGTATTAAACTAAAATTTCACTTTTAAAAGAAAATGCGAACATTTAGTAATAAAGTGACTCACCTTGTATAAAATTATACTAAGGTTCTTTAGAATAATTCATGAATGAATAAATAATACTTTACCTGAACAATCATGTAAATATGAGTTTTTCTTTAATTTGGAGTATGTGATACACATTTTGAACTAAAATGTTACTTTTAAATGAAAACATGCATTCTCAATCATACCATCATACCTTGTGTCAGGTTGATGTGAATATAATTCCAACATAACACAAAATAATTATTGAACTTTTTTGAAAATATATTGACAATGTGAGTATTTTTCTTGATTTTGAGTATGTGACAAATGTCCTAAACTAAAACATCACTTTCCTATGAAACCATATACATTAAGTTTTATGAACCACATTGTGTGCCATATTGGAATGAGGTTGTTGACATAAATTCCGAAAAAGGTTTTCATTTGTTGTGTTTGTTGAAAATTTAATTTGGGTGTTGAAGTTAAAGAAGGTTGTTTAGAATATATGATTCTTATATGATTATTGTGGATTATTGTGGACTCAATAAATCTATATGTTTTATAACTGGACGAGAAATGTAATTTAGATAATGATTTTATGATATAGATAAATGGGCTTTGTTGTAACAGAAGTTCATATAATGGTTTTTTTCCATAGATAATAATATACTTTTTAAGAGGTGAATAACTAAATTTCAATGTCACATAAGTATCAATGGTTCTGATGTAATTGAGGGAATTCTACACTATGAGGAGCTGTTTAGGGATAACCAAATGATTTATAATACCACAAGAGTTTCAAAGAGGAATAT
This sequence comes from Viscum album, assembly GCA_963277665.1. Lineage (NCBI taxonomy): Eukaryota > Viridiplantae > Streptophyta > Magnoliopsida > Santalales > Viscaceae > Viscum > Viscum album. The sequence continues at coordinate 1,410,067,019 of OY728135.1, forward strand.
AGCATAGATGAAATCATAATCAATAGTTAGTTTAATAAGAAATACCCATTCTGTAGAAACTATTTTTGATATTGACGATTTGAATTTCACTATACCTTTGATTTGATTTATTCTAATGTTATACGATCCAAGGACACCCGTGGAACCTACATCATGGTGGATGTGTTTATAAGAGAAATAATATATTTGGTGGTCCTAAATATTATATTATTTCACACCAAAACAAAATGAGATTAAGTTTTTTGGTTGTTAGGTGTCCAAAGGATGTTAATGAGATCATGAGACAATTGTGGTTAATTAATGGAGGTTATGTATTCAAAGGAAAAAATTAAACCCAGTCACTTTAATCCATGTCTTAAATTAGAATACCCTAGATGCATAATTTGATTGAATACATCTTTTATGTTTTTTATAGAAGACCACTCCATGGTTAAGCGTTCGAAGAAGTTTTCTATATTGTAATATGTTGGACCATGTCATGGTTGAGTAAATATAGATTTCTCAAAGAATATTTTATTGGTATTTGAGTAATTTAATTTAAAATAAATAGTCCTTAACCACTAAATTCAATTGAGTATGACACATTATATGATCCTAAGAAGATAATGAGATATAATTACTTGGTCTTAACCCTAGGATCAAATCAAAATGAATACATTCACTACAAATAAACAAAAAAGTTGATATAGTTGTGTATAGAGATGTAATTATAATATTGAATCGACAGAGCCTCATTGAGAATGAATGGGGTGGAGATTTTTATGATTTAAAAAAATGAATGTTATAAATAAAGAGAGTTTTCCATGAGATTCATCTCACTAAAATATCAATAGGTTACATAGAAGAGACACACAATTTCAAGTGTATTTAATCATTCTTATCTCATGAAGAATGTTATTATGGAGGATGTAGTTATTTCCTAGTTGTGTTGGAAGGAGTGGTATTTTATTAATAATTTTAATAGTGAGTTCAGAGTGAAGAAGTGTCATCTATATTTTGTAAACCAAATAAAATATTTGAGACCTGGTGTTTTTGGTTCATGGTAACATATCCTTTTCAGGCTAATTATACCTTCTGATTTACTGTGTACTAAGTAACGTTTTTTTGTGATTTGTTTCCATCATCAATATTAGAGATAAATTTAGGTATAAAAATTGATATTCCTCACCATGAGTGAACAATATCAGTTTCATGGGGTTAAATATTTAATCATTAATTCCATGATTACCCCTCCCCCCTCCCACCTATCAAGGTAATCTCCTTGATAAGGTATCAATAATTGGTATCAAAGGGACGTTATGTGGAGATGTATTCTCTCCCTCAAAAGCATGGAAATAGTATAAGTTGTAAATCTCAATGTAATACCAATTTTCAAAGGAATACATTTATAGTTATGGAACAATGGGATGTATTAATATTTATGGTTATGGGGGAAGAAAGTTTACATGGAAACCATTCATGGGATATTAATGAACAATGAAATCGGGTCTTTATCAAAAAGAGATTAGATGGAATTGCATATGGATGTAAAGGAAATAAATTCATTTTGGGGAGAATTGTAAAACCCTTTCTACACCAAGGTAATATCTAAAAAAACATTAATTTTATGTGGGATGAACTCATGAATAGTTTCAAGTGTTAGCTGTGTGGAATAAGTATGAAAATTTTAGGATGAGGACAACCAAAATAGAATATGGAATTTTAATCATCTAAATGAACTTGTGGAAGAAATGTGTAGAATTGGAGATAATATTGATGATTCGAGGGTCACTAAAAGAATATTTGGGTGACTACCAATGTGATTAAAGGTGAGGCAAAAAGTTATTGAGTAAAAAATCCAAAATAAAAAACTTTGGATATTCTTCAAAATAAAATTACCAAGTAAGATATGATAAAATATTAAAATAAATCTTGGCTGATAGAGAACACACAGGAGGTTGTATTCAAATAAATGAAAAAAAAAATAATTTAATTAAAATGTAGATGAAGATGAGGTTGATGGACTAATTTATTTAAATTCTTATAATCTTAATAGGTGTAAAAATATTCAAAGGAAATCTTGCACTTGATAAATTCCAATACAATAAGGCAGGAATGTTCCCTATTAAGTGGTTTAAAAATATTAATATGATAAAGATGAATATTTTTTGAATAAAAAAATCAAGGGAAAAATATTAATTAAAAACTATAGTAGAAATTCTTGAAAGTAAAAAACTAGTTATATAATGAAGATGAAAGCCCTTATGGGTTTGAAGTGGAGGTTGAGGATTACATGGACCTCATTGAAGAGTTCTTACTAGTTACTACTGAAAAACTAGGGGATGATGACTATAATATCGAAAATGATAATGTGGAGGGTAGAGTTGATCATTGAGTAGAACTTGAGGTATCCCTTTAATAACATGAGAAACAGAGTTCGAAAAAAAGATTTCCAATGTAGGTATTCATGACTCAAATCATTATATGTAACAATAGGAGGAATATAAGTTAGAACTAAAAGAATAGATTGACCAACTGAAGTCTAGAATTTCTGGTAACTTAAAAAAGGAAGTAGATCTCATGATGGATGTACAAAAACAGAAATTAATCATTGGAGGATTGAGAAATAGAATTAAAAGGGTTTATAATAATCAGATAATTCAAAGAATTAGATATTTTTCAAAATAAAAATGTTGTGATCAAGAAATAATACTTACACCCGGCAAGGTATCAGGTTGATCCAAGGTACTATCCCTATTTAAATAAATATAATAACTTACAGTGACTAATTAAGAGAGTATTACCATCATAAAAAGTGTAAATTTATTGTGGGAAATGTTCAATAAGAGGATCTAGTCATGGATCATGCTAGATCACTAGCATAAACTAACCTGAGCAAAGTATATTTCGGGGAAGATAGAAAAGTTATTGGTAAACTGGAAAAGATTTGAAACGTGACACTAGAAATTTGGTGTTACTATTATGGAAATATGGGACACATTACATATATTTTCTCTACTAGAAATAGGTTTTCTAGAGATAAAAAATACCAAAAATAAACAAGTAGGTTTCTATCATTTTTTTATGATTTTAATGGTTTTTGGATTTATTATAAATGATTTAGGAACAAAGAAACTTTTTGTTACTAAAGGGTTCAATATGAAGCTTCAAAAGAGATTAAAAATAATAAAATAAGTAGTTTCAAACCATGATGAATTAAGAGAAAACTAAAAATATTTTCCCAGTTTTGTAATATGTAGAGGTAATTATTAAACCAATGAAATATTAGACATGTCAATCATCAATAGAATTTAATTAATAGTAATGGATGAATAAATGAAGATATGAGAAGGAATAAAATTTATATTACATTGAGACAAATAGATATGTCTGGTTTCTGAATTCTATATAGCGAATGCACCTCTCACCTGACTAGAAATAAAAATAGTATCACTAGCTTCAAATACAATAAATATGGAGTGGTTTTATTTGGAAATGACAAAGGACTAAAAATTATTAACTTTGGAAATGATAAGGTTGGGGGAAAGGATCTCAAAAAAATTGATTTGAACTTTCTGGAAGGACATACCCTTATCTACTAGGTTTGATTCAGTTATGTGATTTAGGTAGTGTTAGGGAATTTGGAAATAAGGGGTGCACTATAAAATCAAGAGATGGTCCAAATATTCTCTAAGTAATAAAGAACCAGGGAAATAGTATCTCATTGGTTAAATTTCTTTTCATGTTTCCCAAGGAATATAAAAATGGTTTATGGCATACGTGAATAAATAACTTGAGAATATAATCTTTGGAAAATATAGTGAAGAATGATAAAGCACATGATTTTTTCAGGATCACATATGAAAATGATTATACATAAGATTATATTCAAAAGAGAAATATTATTTGAAATATTTATAATTAAAGAGGGTAAAGTCATCAAGAGTGTTAGATCTTATCTAGGTGGTTGTTTTCAAAAAAATCAATACTAAGTATTTTTATGGAAATATATTGTGTTTTGTTTATTGGGAATTTTAATAGGATAGATTGGTTGAAGGTGATTTCTCATAAAACAAAGGTACTCAATCATATCATCTGATACCATAAAGATGATGAAAATATGATTAGTGTAAAAATTCAAAATATTCATACCAAAAAATTTCTAGAGTTTACAGACACCCAAGACGAATAGTATCTCTAAAAATATTGGATTCAATATCAAGTGTTAGTAGTGAAAACTCCTTAAAATAATGGGCTTATTGAGAGGATAAATAGGATTATCAACCACATTTCTTGGGATATGCATATTGAAAAGTCACTATTATTGAATTATTGGAAATAATAACTAAGAGCAATAATTTATATATATATATATAAGGTTCCATCATTATGGATAAATAAATACAATACTCTATAAAAAAATATGAAATGGAAAGAATATTACACTTAAATATTTTCATTTTTTTGGAAGCAAGTGTTTTATTCTTAACAAAGAACATAATAGAATGTTTGAAGAACATGGAGATGAAGGGTTATTTTCTGAATGTCCACCAAAATCAAGGAATATATATTGTATAATAATTTATTGGGTAAAAATATTGAAATTCATGGTTTTTTCATTACTAAAAGTGATAAAACCTTGAATATAAGAGTGTTGATTTCAAAGATACATGAGTATAATTTATAAATAATCCACCCATTTTTTGAAGAGTAATGCAGTTAATATCTATATGGATCATGGGGAGATAAAATTGTTGAAATTATATCTAATGATAAGTCCAATGATATGGAAATCACAATAAAGAAATCATTAACAAACAGATGATTGAGCAGACCTAAAATCATTGATAGAAATACTGTTTTTGGATAGATAGAACCCGTTCAAACATGATGAATGAATAAATAAAATAATAATTTATTATTATCATAGGTGAAACCAAAATCATTTGATGTAAAATAAAAAAATTAAAGTTGATTCAAAGTGATGTTAGGTGATATTGACCAAATTAAGGGAAATAATACATAATAATTGGTCTAAAATGATTTAAAGTGTGCCAAATGGATGTCAAATAAGAATTATTGAATTGTGTTCTTGAAGATAAATTATACATTGAGCAATATGATAGATTTATTATACACGATGATGAGAAAAATGTGTTCCAGTTGAAGAAAGTTTTATATGGACTGAAGTAAGCACCATGATCCTGGTACTCATGAATATTTTAGTATCTAAATCCATTCAATTATCCTAGAGGAGGTTTTGATCACAACCTCTATGTTAAGGAGTAAGGACTATGGATGTTAGTGCTTATATATATTGATGGAATCATATTTAGAGGCTCGAACGACACCCAACAAATGTAGTTTCTATAAATTATGAAGTCTGATTTTGAGATTTCTTTAATTGGTGAATTATCCTTTTTCCTTTGTCTAATAGTGATTCAAAGGGAGGATAGGACATTTACCTCCCAAAAAAATATATCATGTTGGTTCTAAAGTGGTTTTTAATGAATGATTCTAAACTTATGGATAATTTGATGAAGACCTAGATGAAACTATAAAATGATGGTGATAGTGAAAAAAATGATGTGACTCTTTATAGGTATATTAGTAGTAGTTTTATTTACATGATATCCAACTTAACATTAATTATGTTCTCACCTTTTCAATATACACTCTATAAAATTTGTCTAAAAGAATGTTTCATGAAATTTTTAAATGAATACTTTGACACATTAACTAAATAGTAGACTTTGGTTTGTTTTATTATTATAATTAATATAAATAGCTATTAGGATTTACTGATGTGGATTGTAATGGTTCAGTTGATGAGTGAAAATACACTTGTTGAGGAATTTTTTGTCTTCAAAGCTATGTCATTTCTTAGAAAAGTAAAAAAAGAACATTTTATTATCAAAAGAACTATATATAAAGAGTATATAATAGTGAATCAAGCTTATAATCAATTGATATGGATGAAACAATAGTATGAAGACCTTCACATTGATGTGGTATCTCATTTTTGAATTATGTATGACCACTCATGTGTTATCAATATTAGAAAAAATCACTTGCAATGCATAAGGAAAAAAGAACAGTGATATGATATTCCATTTCTAAATGTATAAAATTGAGTAGTATGTTATGAAGTTGGATTATTCTCCCACTATAAAACAAGTTACTGGTATTATAACCATCGCACTACATAAGGTGGATTTTGAATGGAATCGGTTAGCTATATCAGTCCAACCAAACCCTTTCATCTTTATGATTCAAGTGAAAAAGATCCATACTTCCCCATCAAAATTTTTTATGAAGTAAGGTGTGATCGTGTTTCTCAATTAATTTCTTTTATTTGTAACTCTCTTTTTAGAACCTTCAAGGAAGTGGTCTTTGGGTTCATTGAAAAAGGGTAAGAAAGTATTCATTTAGGGAGAAGTTGAGTAGTGATACTTATTGAATTGTAAACAAAACCATATGGGGATAAAGTTAACATAAATCCCATTATTTTTTCATTTCTCTTGTTTGTTGAAAATTTTATTTGAGTACAAAGGTTGAATAAAGTTATGGATAAAAGGTTATTCTTATAGGATTATGATGGATTTATTAAATCTATAAGGTTTTTTACTAAAGGAAAAATCTTCTTGAGTGAAAGATTAAATGTTATATAGAAATGGGAAACAACGTATTTTAAGAATATGAATGGTTCTACTCCATAGATCATACTCTACATTGTATGATGTGAACAGATGGATTTAAATGTTAAAAGATTTTCAAGGGTGCCTACCCCATGGAGGGAGGCCTATTCCATGGGGAGTTGTGCAGGGATAACTAGATCATTTAACTTGTCACTATATTTTTTTGTATCCTTCTTTCATGGAGGTTAGGATACACTATAGTTTGTTGAATAATAAACATACATTCTTTAGAAACTCTGTGACATGGAGGGTTTGAATTTGGTGATGTGGTTACATTGATTTATACCAATCTTATGAGAACCCATACTACAGCTAGAACTTATGTCATGGAGGGTGTGTTTTTAATATAAATGAATGATTTATTAATATAAAATACTATTAGAGTCCATGTCTTATCCAAAAGATATTACATCATTGGTTGTATGGTGTTTAAATGAAGTTAAAAAGATCATGGCTTGATTTTGGGTAGTTTGTGGTGGTACAATATGCATCAGAAAAAAATTCTTACCACAAGAACCCATACCATAAATAAGAGGACCATGTATATATAATTTAATCAAATAACTCTTCTAAATTTTTTTAAATAGTACTACACTATGGTGAATGTGACGCCCCAAAACTAATTTCTCATGTAATAATAATATTATGGTTTCATTTTGTGCTACCTAAACAAAACATATGAAATAAACACAAGGAATTTTCTTTAATTAAAAACCGAAGTGTTTACATTACAACAAGATCAAAGGAAAACCACTCTACAAAACAAATACCTATTAAAAGAAATATTATAATTATAGGGAGAGCACTCAATACAAAAAAAACCCAAGAAGATAGTAAGGGTCCTTCGGGTCTGTCACAATAAACATCAGTATGGCCAGAGCAAGTGCAATCACACAAAGCATCAATGGAATGATGTGAACCATTTTTTCACCAAGTTCTATTGAATATAGAACACCCAAATATATGTATATATAAGGGCATCAATCTGACCGTTTCTCCTTAGGTGATGGTTGAGTTTCTAAAGGTTATAATTATAGTCATTTCTTATTTTTGTGGTTTAATTTAAAATACCTAGGAATAATTTGTTTTATAAAATAATTATAGAATGTATTTAAATTATAATTTTATACTTGTAATATATTTTTATAAATTTTAAAAAATGATAATGATTTAATAATTAAAGCTACACTTATTATGAATTCAAAATTAGTTTTGGATTTCAAATAATTTTTAGATATTCCAAATGTGTTGAAAATATTTTATAAATAATTTAGTTCTTAATGTGTAAACAAAGGTTTCAATTAAAACTATGTCTTTGATTTTTATAATACTTTCTTAATGAAGTATTAAACATTAATTAATTACTTAGTGTTTTTAAAACATTAGCATTTATAAAACTAAGTAAATTATTTAGGTTATAATAGAGAAATAATATATTGAAGATACCTATATACATATATTTGTAAACCTATTTTTATAACAAAAAAATAAATGTTTGCTTTGTTAAAAGTTAGGGGACTAACCACCTAGCTGAGGGCCACCTTGTGGTAGGCCCTCAAAGTTGTGATGGGATTCTCACCCTCTACCCCCTCGCAATGGCCTAGGGTCAGTGTGCACACATGGTACATGATAATTCTAGCTTGCATGGGGAATATCTACCCATAAGGGAGTACAGGTGTGTGTGCTAGGACCAGAGTGTGCCACAGTGTGGGGCGGTACGGAGGCATGGGTGGGTGCAGAAGCACACCCGGATAAGACCCAGTATAGGGTGGTACCGGGGAGGGGGAGGGGGATTTCTAGATTATTTCAAGGATGCACTGACTTATAAGGGAGGTGAGGAACTCCCTCCATTATAATGTGGGACAAAGAAAATCGACCAGGATCGAATCCAGACAATTGGATCACACCGCATGCGATCTGGTCCGTTGGATCAGATCTGCTTTCGAACTCCCGCGGCCGCAGATATCTCTGCATTTTTTGTACTCCATCTGATCCATCGTGGATCTAATCATGACTGTTCTTTCTTTTCAAGTCACTATATCATCCTGATCTGTCATATCACACACAATCTAATCTGATATGTTCTTCTATTTTTAAATCTTCATGTTTCACCACAGTCATCCGATCATCCCCTCCTCAGATCTAGAATATCTATCCCTTTTAAATCTTCACATCACTAGTTGTCATCCAATATACTACCCCATTGATCCCAGTCATCCATTATTTTTCCAATTTTCCTCCCCCACAGCTCCTTCTTCTTCCTCCCACGTGCACTGGACCAGTAGCCTCCTACTACTCTCTTTTCATATCTCTACTACACATGTGACCCCAATGGCCCCTCATTTCATGTGTTTTCCACAAGACTAACACCTCTATCTTATTTTAAACCAAATAGGTCTCATATTATATGATGTGACATTAAAATAATCTTTATAATTTATGTATAATATACTTTATATAAATAATCTTTTTCACCCTAACCTCTTGGTTGTTCTTCCTCTTCTCAAGCCTCCAGTAAGCTTCCCTAAGCCTCTCCTCCTCCCTCGAATCAGGTAAGGGAATATTTTGTCTTGTTTTTTTGTTATTGAATTTATATACATATATATATATAATCATATAAATATATATATAACCTTACCATTTAGATAAAATTTTCTTTTATGACTGATTCTAAGTCTTCTGGATTTTGTGTTTAAGCAGTATGATGAACATGAGAAATTATATTACCCATGAAAAACTTATTTATTTACTTTGTATATATATGGTTATTTGTATATATGTATATACAGTTAAGAGTGTGACCTACCCATTTCCTTATAATAAAGATACCTTTACCCTACATGATGATCTTAACCCCTTAACATGCAAGGGTTTGTGTGATATCGAGGTTCAATATGTGTTTAAGTATATATAATTATATATAAGAAAAAATGTATATACGATTTTATAAAAAATGTATAAATGTATTTCAAAAACAAACTTTTATAATTAATGGTATGATTTTGATTTTAAATACCTTTGATTAACTAATATTCCTAATGGGATAAATTCATTCAAGTGTCATTAAACGTTGATTTAGGAATGATTTATATATACATACACGGTCATATATAATTTTATTTTTTATTGAACATACATATTAGACCCGTTTTAATATTTGCAACATTGAACGTCAATGATTAATAAATGTTTTTGATAAACATGCAAGTGTAAATTAATTTTGGTGTAAGAACCTTATGTATACTCAGTTATACATGTATTTTATATATGTTTACATAAGAATATATATATATATATATATATAAGTTTGTTTAATAAATAAGCCTATTAAAAATCACATTATGATTTAAAATTTAGCGACTCTTGTTAATTGATGTGTCCAATATATTTAATTCATATGGGTGTCATTATATTTTTGGTTTAAACCCTTTAATACATAATGTATTTTTGTTTTTTTGAATATATGTGTATACATGTGAAATTTTATCCTCATTTTTACTAAGAATTTTCCAAGAATTTTTAAGAAATAATAAAACATGTGGTTTTCAAAGTATGAGGGGTTTTTACATAAAACTATTTATATACACCCTTGTGTATAAACATATTTACACAATACTAAACCATAATTTTAGATACTCTAAATATTATACTTTTTATGCATTTAGTATTTATGGATAATTCATGAGTATAATATTTGGGGTTTGCTACTCTTACATACATATGTATGAATCACTTATTTTCATATATATTAAATGGTATTAGTTATGGTTGAGTTTCATGCTTTATATTTATAACATTATGTATATCCTTGTGATGTGTTTTAAAAAAGCATATCAGTAATAAAAGTTTGATCATCTATGAGTTTAACACACCAAATGAAATATTTGGTTTATCTTTTAATTAATTATACATCCAGATGAAATTCCAATATGTATTTGATTAATAAGGTTTTTGAATTTAAGGTTATCATTATAAGTGAAAAAACTTGTATTTCTTTTCGTACATTAGTTTTCATCACATATGCCATAATCTGCTTAGCATACTTACCATTCAATGACATAGTCATGTAGTTCATAGTTTTGTAATTAACACTTATATGCCTGATTCAATAAATATAAGTAAATTCTAAAGAATGTAATTAAAAATATTATGATCTTTTATGGAAATAGGAATTAGATTATCCAAGGTGGTATGGGACACATCGAGTTATATGAAATGAGAAATTAAATTATTCAAGGTGGTATGGGATGATTTAATTAATATTAAATGAGAAATTAAATGTTCAAAGTGGTATGGGACACATTTAACATACGAAGCTACTTTGCAAATGAGGAATGTATTGGACTTATTATGTGATGGGTGGGGCCCGCTCTAGCCACTCGATGCATCAGTGGGTCTCATGAAACAATGAGATGTGGAATTGGATGAGGTCATTCCCAATTATGATTTGTGGATTTTGGCTGAGGCCTTGATCATTATAAGTCTAGGTTGAGGCCTTGAAAGAGTCCCTAATTATACATTACCTTCATTATATTTATGATAATTAATTAACCAAGTAGATATTTGACTAGTAGAATATCTAGGGTTAATATCATGTACGTATGACTATCAAAAGAAGTAAATGCTTATGGAATGACGTTTATTTAGTACTCAATGATTAATTATCCAATGAATGTTTCATGGTATTAAAGGATGAAATTGAATTTATTACCTTTATGTGCCACTCTAATTATGTATTACTCTTAGTTATTAACTTTGTACTTGCATATTCACATATCATACTTATTTAGAATACTTTTACTTATTAACCTGAATGGTAATGCCTATAATTGAATCATGTTTCCTTGTAACTCTGTTAGTATTCTCTAAATTGTGCTCTTTTGATTCATAGACTAATGCTTTGTTATGATACATGTGTTTCAACATTCGTTAAGAAAATGTTTTATTGAAAATTTTAAAGGAATGTTTTCAAAAGGATATAAATTTTATATTATGTTATTGTTAAAACCCCTTATTGTGATTTCATATGCTCACCCTGCATTTTTATATAAAATTTTTCAGATATCAGTTTTCAGCTGAAGAAGCATGTCAGAATTAGCTGGTTTCCCAAAACCTGAACCATAATGATACTCAATATGGGGCATGATGTGTAAAATATCAATGCAGTTTTTTTTGTAAACATTACACATTATGTTTTAAGGCATCGGCTCCAGGTATTTTAGAGTCGGGTCATTACAGTGAATCTTTGGAAGAAGGTATTCACATCGTAGTATGTGTTACCATACCATAACTGAGATGTTAAAGATTTTTGTCAAAGAAGTTAATATAAGTATTTAAGGCACTTAATGTGAATTAAATGGTCTTTAATCACTATATTCAAGTGAGGTTGACACATGGAATGATCCTGAGAAGAGAGAGGAAAATTGATTTTATCCTAACCCTTGGATCAAAAAAAACTGTTTAATTTCCGTAAAAATGCAGATAGGAGTTGATAGATATTTTCACAATAAAAAATAGTGACATTGGAGGGATGGTGTAACTTCTCTATTGTGTAAACTAAACAATAATATTGGGCCCATAAGTTTGAGTTATATTAGTGAATCCCCTTTATATTCACCTTGGAATAGCATAGTTAGGTTGAACCAAGTAAAAATATGTGTGTATATTTTTGGTTTCATCACTCCAAGAAAGAAATTATGAAATATAATTATTTTTTCATCACATTGAGAGAACAATATCATTTTTAAGGTTATATAGATTTAATCAGTGATAACCTCATTCTCCCCCTCCGACTCAAGGTAATCTCTCTCATAAAGGACCAATACAGGCTACTTATTATAAGTTGCCAATGAATATCTGGTCATTGTGATAAATTATGAGGACAATATGAGTGTAATTTCAGGGTTTTTAGTTAAAAATGTAAATTTTGAAATAAATATCACTTTAAAAAGAGAACACACAATTTTAGTCATACAAGCCACACTATGTCTCATATTGACATGTGGTTAATTCTAACATAAGAAAAATGAATTAACGATCTTTTTCATAAAATTTCACTCAAAACAAAGTTTGTTTTCACATTTTTTTGTATATAATGTGCATTATGAACTAAAATATATCTTTTATACATAAAACAAAATATTATACTATTTTGGACACTCTACATGTCAAATTGATGTGAGATTAATTCCAACTCATCATAAATGAACTGAAAATTATTGTTTTAAATTATCAATATAATTTGAGATCATTTACTCAATTTTTAGCCAGTGAGAAATGTTTTGAACTAAATAATAACTTTTAAATGAAAATTCACTTTCATACATGAATGCACTCAACATGTATTGGATTCATATTATGTTAATTACTATATGTCATAAACGAATAAATAGTCATTTTATTAATTATTCATAAATATTTCAGTGTTTTTTCACAATTTTGAGTTTGGGACATGTTCGTTGAACAAAAATGTCACTTTTAAATAAAAACACACATTTTCAGTCAAACCAGAAACCCTATTACGAATTAATGTGTTTTTAATTCCTACATTTCACAAATAACATATCGAAATGTTTTACTAAAATTTCAAAACCACCTGATTAAGTTATCTTATTTCTGAGTATATGAAATAAGTTTTGATTTAATATTTCACTTTTAGACTAAAAACCTACACTTTCAATCATACCATCCACATCATGTGTTAGAAATACATGATATTAATTACCAAAAATCAAAAATAAATTACATATAGTTTTTATAATTTATCATAACATTATGTGCATGTTTACTTTATTTTGAGTATGTGATATCCATTTTTAAAAAAAATTGTCACTTTTAAATGAAATCAAGAACCTTAGTTATAATGGAATCCACTGTGTTTCTAACTCACAAGAGGTTAATTCCAACAAATCATTAATGAATAACCAATATTTTTCCAAAATAATCATGAAAATCCAATCATGTTTTCTTGGTTCAGATTATTGAAATTCAATTTTAGAAAAAAATGTAGCCTTTAAATTAAAAACATTTAATTATTAAACCCTATAAGAGAACTTCACAATAATTGATAGTTGTATAAGATTAAATTGATGGGAGATTAATTTATGCAAGAATTGTAGTAATTTGTTGATCATTGTAATCAGTGCATTACTTAACACATAATGTAAGAGTTAATAAATGTATAGTCAAGGAGAATCCAAGATGGACTCACTAGGATCTTGATTCCATGTGATGGGGCGAGTGATTTATCATTAATATGTGGTCGAAACTCAATCACCTTAAATCAAACTTTTTTATTACGCCTTTTAACTATAAGGTGTCAGAACACCATGGTGAGAAGAGGAAACCTCCCAAACATAAAGTAATTCCATAGCCTATAAATACCTCTAATGGATGTAATTTAAATGGATTCCTTTTTTTGATCTTCATTTAACCCATATAATGATAGCTAAGGATAGTGAAATTGTATAATAAGTGAAAGGTTTACATTCACAGCTCCTTCATTTCCATTTTATGAATAACTTAATTTATACCACATATTGATCCCGGATTTTGAATTCCTTAATCACTGCCTTTATGTTCAAAACGAGTTGATAAATCTTTTTAAGCCCAGTATAAAAATGATCCTAAATATCAAAAAGATCAGATTTTGAAATAGCATAGGCTCTAAATCTCACATCTATAACATTGCTATACAATCCTTTGACAAAAATAAAATTTTTATATTCTTCTTTATTTCTACAATGCTTAAAACCTTTTTATTTAAATTATATATATTGAAAATTAACTTAATGATCTATATGAAATAAAAAAATTACAACTATGATAAAAAATCACCTCTTCATGATGTTTGTAAAACATTTTGACACCATGTTATCTTCCCACTCATTTCTATACAAATATATTCCCTAATCTAAATATATGGATTTTTGAAAGTCCTGGGAGAACTGGAAAAATAAGGATAAAAAATTATTAATAAGTATTTTAAATAATATTTTAATTACATTTAGAATTACCACTTTATGTATTCTAGTTTGTTGGTAGAATCTAATATCTTTCAAAAATTTACAAATTTAATAACCATAATCTTTGTAATTAAATTGTTTAGAACACTTCATAAACATTGAGAAAAATAAGTAATTTGTTTATATATATGTTTTATTAGTGAAATGTTATTATTTATACCCTTATACTTATCTATTTAAAGTTTTACAAAGGATTCTTGTGCAAATTATCATCCCTTATACCAAGGTTTTGATGATAAATTAACATCACATTATCATAACAAAATGATTTTAAAGCATAATATATGACATATAATTTTAAGTTTATTTGTAAAACACTGAATATAGGATATTAAAAATTCATAAGGTACATTATGTGTGGTATATATTTTGGATGTCCATTTCGTCGATCCAAAAAATAAATCTTTAAAATATCCAAATTTATCATAACAGGAATATAGTAAACATCAAAAGAAAAAAATGAATAAGTTATGTAAAAAATTAAAAATATATTTTATATCATTATAATATAGAGTTTTACATCTAAATTGTAGGTAAATACACGTCATGTATTATTTTCTTTGTAAATGTTATGGTGGGTTAGTGTGCTCTTACTAAAGTTTCATCGCCTTTTATTGACGTTTTTTTGTGTATAAGTAAATAGAGGACTAGTAAATAAAAAATATTCATCACCGGGTATTCCTTTTAAATTTTTGTGATATATACAACAATACAAAATATTACCAAAATAGATCAATTATTGGAGAAAACAATTATGAAAATGTTCCTCCAGTATACATTCACAACTAAGGCTACCAACCATTCATGCTTGAGAATTTCATTTACATTTTCAAGACTAATATTGTTAGTAATAGCCTCTATATATATTTTTTATTCAAAATCAATAGAGGCCATATTTTTATCTTCGAATGTTATATCCACATGAACTTGAAATTTTAATTAATATAGTAGTGTAATTAGTGGGGTAAAGGTACTCTCGAAAGGTCCTTTCGATCTACTAGTTGATCCTCTAAATTTTCTTGGATTAGAATTTTATTTCTCCTTTAGTTTCTCTATTTACAATAAAAAACCTCAGTTCAAATAGATTTACATTAATTATAAAATATTTTCATATAAAATAAATTGGAAATAACATACCTCAAAATCTTCATGTATATTTATGAGAATCAATGAACATGGTATAAAAGATCAAATAGAAATTATGTCCTTATAAACTTCAAGACCATCATGGGGAATGGGTAGCTCAGTAATAAGATCACGAGATATGTGAATACCTACAATAACATTATTTTTAAGAATGTTTTTATTGTATATAATATAACCTTGGATATATTAAATTGTACTTATCACAAAAATCCAACCATTTTGTGCCAAAAGATATAGATTTTAGGAAATTACAACCTATATAATTTTTTTACAAGAAAAGAACAAACAGTTTTTTGATTTACATTTATAAAAAAAATTATGAAAAAAATAGATTACTTAGACTTAGATAGGCCTTTGAGAAAAATGGGTATCCTCAAATCAAGTAGGGTGTCTCTTCATTTTATGGTTAATGATGTCTTGATTTTTCTCATTGAATCCTTTCAATAAATTGGTTGATAATAAAATCCTACTTACTGAGACTTTTCCATTAGAGAATCTATCTATACCTATGTGCTTTTTATTTTCTCAAATGTATCAACCCTTACATTTTCTTACTCAAAGTATTATTTGGGTGGAACACCAAAACATACACCTCTAACATGTCTATACTATAATATCTATTTAAAATCCATTGAAATAAATTTTCAAAAATTAAGGTAGATAACGATTCTTAGGTAAAAACAAAATAAAAAATATAATAAAAAAATTATTAATTAACATATATTTCAATTTTAAATAATAAAAAAACTTGTTATGTAATACATACATATGATTCTGATACTTTCTATGTTTTTTCATCTACTATTTATTGCTTTTTATTTAAATGATCCTCCTTTCATATAATACGATGTGAAATGGAAGTGTATTGAGATTTGTATTCATTAATATGAATATAAATAGATAAACATAATTTTTTTCTGTTTATATCATATAAAAGTTTCACGGTATATTTAAAATACATACTATTTTTTTCAAGTAAATAACTCCTCATAATTGATTCATGGTAAGGGTATATGGGCTTTGATGCTCATTTTTTATTTTATACACTTCTTTATTATTTTTTAAACAAAAAAAATTTGAATCAAAGTGATAAATAAATGTAATGAAAAACAAAAAAAATATCATTTAAATGTATACCTTAAAGAATTATTTCTCACTGTGGATAATGAAATCATACCATGTTTCTTTGTTTATTATGTGTGCATATATAGCCAGTGGTTGGGATTTTAATTTACCATCAACATCCTTAAGATGATGTTTCCTAAGAAGTGACTCATATTCTATATGATCTTTTCCAGTGAATTTTAGTATAAATTTATTTTAAAAGTATTTTAATATAAATATACTCGATAAATAATAATGGACAGTTAGTCAATGTTTCTATTGGTCTGATTAGAACATTCAATAGCGGTGGCTTAATTTTTCAATAAAATTTCTATTAGAAAAATTTAAAAACATAAATCCCCCAATTTGTTAAAATCACCCAATTGACTAAAAGTGTGCAATTATATAATCTTCTCTATTAAAAATTTTTTCAATAGTTTGATCAAAAGCTAATTAAAATGATTTTATAAAAACTATTTTAACTTATGGAGCTATTATACAAGAAACAAAATGGTTGTATAAAATACAAGATAAATCCCACAACTAAATCATAGTTTATTATTTATTTTTAAAAATAAACTATTTTTTTATTTTAAAAAAGATAGAAAACCATAAATCACATAAAGGATATTAAATAAGGGCTTCAGTCTTAAGATCAGGCCTAATCCCCACCACTTGTAAAACAACACCTGTTAATAATTTTATTACTAAATAAACTGATCTACAACCTCGATCAAGTTATTAATCAATATCTCACAAGGATGTCCATGAATAGATCCTATTACAATGTTATATGTGTATTAAAAAGATTATAAGTCATGCATGGACTCTTCCTTAGTTATACATGGGAATACAATTAAAAAAATTAAGAACTCTCTAGTTTAGCTCAAGAGACTGTGTTTTACAGAAAAACACAGCAATACAAAACACATCTAAAATGTTAAGCATAAATAGAAAGATAAAGGGATTAGAGTTGAGAATATTTGATGGTTCTCAATCTGAATATCTTTAGTTGTCTAATAGTCGTTGAATTTTTCTTTTGAACGATCTTGAATAAGTTTCATAGTAGGTTCAAGAAAACAGAGAGTCATAAAAAAATTATGAACCAGTGATGCATAGGTTGATGAGAATGTTCCTCAGTTGTTCTATATATATCAACTCATCACATACATCTTCACATTATTAATTTTTCTTCTTTAAAAGTAACCCCATACAAAAGTATCTATTTTAGAATAATCAATGCAACCTTAACTACTCTAATACTGAAACTGATGCTTCCAAAACAATTCATTTTAGACATGAAAAATGATTCACTACTAAATTAGAAACGGTAATGTATCACTATATAAAACATGGTTACATGATCTCATGGTCAATTCACATGGTTAGTTGTCATGGAAACTATCTATAGTCACTTCATTTATTCATCTGGTTGGTTCTTTACTTCTCATGGTAACATTATTATTTCACATAGTCGCTTATTTTATACTCATGGATGTTACATATCTTCATTTGGTAAGTTATTTGTTCTTGTGGTTAATACCGATACAGATACACACGGCCAGTACATGACTTAGAAAAAAAATTCTTACCTATTTCACTATAGGTTTTTGGTTCATGCAGTCAAGTGTTCTTCAATACATGGTATATTGCTCAATGCATGGTATATTTGAAACAACCTGAACTTTCACAAGGGTATAGATAGTTTGTTTTTCAATTCAAACCCTTTTTTACATTTTTAACATGAACTGTGGCCTAAGGAAGGTTTATAAATAATTTGTGGCCTTTTTAAAACCAGGAAAATATTAAAATTGTATGGATAGTTTCTTTTTCTATCTTACTTAAAATCCAGAAAAATATTAATCTAAATAAATCACTAAATAAAATGATTTTCCTTTAGAAAAAAAATATTCCATAGTTGGTTTCACTGTTAGGTATTTGAAAATTATTTTCATATCATGTATATACATTTATTTTCAATTTCATTGAAACTTGGAACACATACACACACTAAATATAATATATTACTAGCTATTAGTTAACTATAGTAAGATTCCAATCATACTTTTTTTAGAGGTTTGATCAACTAGATTCCCAATTTCATCAAAATCCATTTTATATCTTGTAGTCATGGAAGTATCACAATATTCAGTATTATAAAAACCAAAATATTTTAAAAAATATTTAGTTTTATTTAATTTATTTAAAATAATTACTTCATTAATTTCGAAGATATGAATTCCAAGAAAAATTTTAATTTCACCCATAAAACTCATTCCAAATTCATTTTTCTTTATTTTGGAAAACTCAGTACATTAATAATTCCTTGAAGATTCAAAGATAATATTATCAACATAAAATTTGTAATACTAAAACATCCTTTGAAAATATTTTAATAAATCATGAAGGATGGACTATTCATTTTTTAAAATCTCAATAAATTAGAAAATATTAGAGCTTATCATACCAAGTTCTATGATCTTGTTTTAAACCCTATAAATATTTTTTTAATTTAAATAAATTATTTGGAAAACAAGGGTTCTTAAATCCAGTGGGTTGTTCCAAAAAAAATCCTCAATTTTATTACCATTTAATAATTCAATCTTAACATCTATTTGATATAATATGACATCCAAATGTTCTGTATAAACAACCAACATTCTAAAATCTTTAACTTTAGATAGTGGTTCAAAATTTTACTCATAGTTAACACTTTCTTATTTACTATACCCATATGAAACCAATATATCATTGTTTCTAATTATATTCCCTAAATTATCTATATTGTTTCTAAATACCCATTTAGTGCCAATATTCAAGTAGTTTGTAGGTCTTTCAACTAGTTATCAAACTCTTTGTATTTCAAACTGATTTAGATTTTCTTACATTGTTATTACCCAGAACTCATCACCAATTTCTTCTTTGATTTTATTAAGTTCAATATATGATAAAAAGGATTAATTTTTAACAAATTTTCTTATATAATCTCTTGTTAGACTCCCTCTATTTAGGTATCCTAGAAAAACATCTAAGGAATGGTCTCTATGAGTCCTAATATCTCAAGGAATTTAAGTTTTTGTCAACTAATTTTAATCTGCATGTCCGGTTTCAAACATTTTGTCATAACCGGCTGATTTTTCAATAGTTTTTATAGAATTATCATTATAGTTAGAATTAATATTTAGAATACAAAGTTCATCTGAAATATTTTGTAAAGGTGTCTTTGGTTTAGTTGGATTTGTCACATCGAATTTGACATGTTCAAATTCATCCAGTATCATGTTCCATTTATTAAATACCACATACGACTTAGTAGATGTAGAATATCCATGAAACATTACATCATAATTTTAGGATACAAATTCTTCTAATTTCTATTTTATATTGAGTATAAATACTTTACAATAAAAAACTCTAAAGTAGTTAACATTAAGTTTTACACCATTCCATAACTCATATATATTTTTCATTAAAATTGGACTAATATAAACTCTATTAATAATATAACAAGTTTTACAGACATCTTATTTCAAAAAATAAATAGATAAATCATACTAATTGTGCATTATTTAAACAATTTATTAAAGGGTTTTATTTCTCCTCTCTATTAAGGAATTATGTATTAAATTATTAGGAGAAAAAAATTTGTGACTATATCTATGTCCTAAGAATAATCATTCAAAATAGTTATTTCAAACTCATGTGCATGATAACATCTTAATGATTTAATTCTAATTACTTTTTAATTATAGATATATTTTTCATATTTGAAAAATTAGAACAATAATCAATTTGGTGAGCTAAAACAATACCATGGTGTATCTAAAAAAGTAATCTAGAATAACATAGACATGGGGCTTCGCATTTAATATAGAAACTCTAAAAGGTAAAAAAATCAATGTGAACCAACTCAAGTGGTTGAGAAGTTAAAACATTTTTCTTTGGTTTGAAATAGATTGTATGTTTTTTTCCCTTTTGATAGGGATTAAAGACATTGTCTATTAGAAATTATGGTTTAGGAAAATCCTTGAATAATACTTTACAAGTTATCATTATAAGAGAGTGTAGATTTCAATGTCTTGGTACCCTATTCAAAATCCAATATTCTTTTCGAAAAGCAGATAAACAATAAATTGTTTGATAAAAAATGAATTCAAATCTAAAAAATATATATTATCTTAATGAAGTGTGGTAAACATTAAAACATGAGTATAATAAAAAAATATTTCTAGTATTGTTCATAAATGTTACATGATAGCCTTTATCACATAACTGTGAGAAGTGAAGGAACTTGTACTAAAATCCATCTTCAAATAATAATTTATAATTTAAAGAAATAATTAGAGTTTCTAATTTGATGACTCAAAATATTTTTACTTTGGCATTATCAACAAAAGTTACATATACACCGTCTACTTTTATAATATTCTTATGGATTAAGTATTTTCTTGATCATCTATTTGGAAAATCCATTATCTAGATACCATTGGTTCTTATTGGTACTTTTCAAGAGAATATCTTACAAAATAGTTTAGATAAGAAATTATTTTTGTACCCATATTTTCTTACGTCTAGAAATGTTAGTAATAAATTTTTTAATAATCCATAACTATTTAACTGGTTTCCTATAAGCATACCTAATACAGTCATAAATAAAATCATTATTAATTATATAAGAGTAAGAGGTATAGTGATCCCAAATTTTCTTACACGACTATTACATTATTTTAAAGGAAAAATCATAATTGTTCTACACTAAAGGGTCAAAAGCTTTAGTTTCTAAAGGAAATTATGACTATGCCTCACTTATTCATAATAAAAAATGATAATTTATTTAAATCCTTTTTCATTATAATTCTAAATTCTCACATTATCCTTAGTACACATAGTCAACTGAGGATATACATCAAAGAAAAGGGTGAGCTAAAAGCACAGTAAGAGGATGAATAATGGACATGAATCATTATAAAATGGGTAAAAATAATCATTATAATAATATCATAAGCATAGGATCATCATCAACATCATGAGGGAATATTTGAAAAATTAATCGAATTCAAAAATTCATAATAAGGAAACATCATGTTATAGTGTTCAAATACCACACATTGTTATGAAAAAAGAAAGCATCATGTTCTCACAGAACATATGTTCATAATCATAAAATCATCATTGTGAACAAATATAGCATAATGTTCTAGAATATTACACATAATATCATCTGATATATCACCTTACCCAATGAATTTGGTGGCTATATAATTTCAATACTAGCTGCTACATCATAATATTCACATTATCATTCATGCCACATAGAATTTATAACAATCATAGTCCTGAAATAACCCATGAAAAAAAGGGGTATCATAAGGATTTCATAAGGAATAATTTCAGGAATAAACATTGGGTTCCCAAATGAATAATGGGAAATAAATTTTCCATAACCATCATTATTCCTAAGTGAAGAAGTAACAAATAAAGAGGGGTAAAATATGTGTTTTAAAAAAAGTATTTTCAGAAACACATTATATTTGGATTATAAATTCAAGTGGTAACTTGTATATCCCCAAATGAAAATGGAAAAATGGAAAAAAAAAGTTATATTTAGGAAAAATTAGAGGAAAATAAATATTGTAATTGAATTGAAAGAGGTATTATCCAAAGAAAATTAGTTTGGTTCGAGAATCCACTTACCTTAAATAACACTTTATTTCATCGCTTTCTCACCTCCTAAATAATAAACATAGGATTATAAAACATAGCTCCAAAATAGAATTATTATTATTTATTCCACTATATATCCATTATAATTAATTGATTCTATTTTATAACACTTTTTATTAAACATTAATTGTTTTGATGTCATGTTTTCATTAAATTTTTCTGTTTTTTTTTTCAATTTCACTAATTTTTTTCAAAGTCTTTTTACATGAGTAAAATTAATTATAAAATCTTATAATAAATGTAAATAAATTTTTATACATTATATACAATTAATAATATATATCCATTATTATTATTATAAGTGTTCACATGGCAATGTATATGTTGGTGGTTAACCAACCTTTGATGGGATATTGTAGGTGGTAGGGAAGGAATGTTTAAAAAAATATCATAAATATGATACTTATAAGAGGATAAAATCATTAATATAATAATAAAATACTTCTAATTTAAATTATTGGTTTGGTTTATAAATTGGGGGAAAAATATAATATGGAAAAAAAGAAGAAAAGTTGATCAAAACATACTTAATCCTCAGTTTATCTTCTCTATATGACATTAAAACTTCATTAATGTTTGGAGTAGGTTTACTCTTGAAAATTCATAGGGATTATAAGGGAATTGAGAGGATGGATTTTGGTAGAGTATTAGCACTGGTAATATAATGATGAATGGTTTTCAAAAGGAGGGATATGGGTTATTTATATGAGAGGAGAAGGGTATTTTAAGAATAAAATATTAAATAAAATAATATATCAAAGGTAAAACTTGTAATATTGAATTTTTTACAATATAAATCATATATTAATATAATAAAATGGTAATTATGACTTAAAACCACTTTATAATTCTAATTAATTAGTTTATTAAAAATTAAAGTGGAAAAAAATAAAAAATGTTATTTTAATGGATCATTTTTGAATTTAGGTTTTGGAAAATGATTTTTAGGTTTGGAAATAAATATTATTTTATTTTAATGACTCATTTAAGAAATTGAATATTCCTTGGCTAAAACTCAAGTTATAAATACTCTTAAGTCATTATTATATCATTAATGATGTAATTTAATTTACATTGGTTATGTTAAAATAATGTATTTTTATTATTCACCATAAAAATGAAGAATTTTGAAAAATTATACAAAAATCACCCTTGGAAAATTTCGACACAATGATTTCAAAAATAATCTTAATTTTATCAAAATAAATTTTTGAAATGCTTAATTTTAATTTTAAATATAAAATTTATGATTTTTATAAAATAATTTAAAATACAGTTTATTAAAAATTTGCTTATATTTTGTCCTACTTTTTTAATCAGGGTATTTTTTTTTGCATTATAATAATTATATTTACTAAAATTAATCGTGATAAATATTATTGATATCACAATTTATTATTATCAAGTTCAATTACTATTCTAACAGTCATATTACTATTCTGAATGGTCAAGTTACTATTCCCAAGGGTTACATTATTATTCCAATGGTCACATTACTATTCCAATGATCACATTACCTCTTATAAATAATACTTCATTCTTTCACTCAACATTCAAATCAATTTCTCTCAAGGTTCTATATTTCCATTCTCTTTAATGTTGATTGGTTTACAAATATTTTGTGTCTTTTCTATAGTTTTGTTTATGGGAGGGATGATTCTAGAAAATTAGGGCGATCAATATTTTCTCATTGTAGTTTTTCTATTTTCTATTTATTTTTACATTGTAAATATTGTGATTCTAATGTGTTACTTAATTTACTAATGTAATGATATTCATTAATTAATTAATGTGTTATTTATTTCTTTATGGTTTTTAATATAATAGTGTATAATATAAAATAATACACATTAATTTTAAGAAAAAATACCATTTATAAAATTTAGGTTGTTACATTCTTCTCACCTTTTGAAATTTCAACCCCAAAATTTCAACTCATATTCTTGGTTGACAATAGGTAAGGGTAATTCTATTTCCCTGTTTCCTCTTGTTACCATGTCACATCTTCATACTTATGGTTCCTCCACAACACTTTAACAAGGTTAGTAGTAATTTTGTGTAGAAATTTTCCTCTACAGTCCAAGATCTTTACCAGCTGCTCCTCATATAAATGTTAATTCTACAATTGTACAACCTCTAGATTCAGTACATTTGTGGGTTTAGGTATGTACTTCCTCGTGATATATACCTGGAAAATGTCATAAACATCATCTATATTTAGTGAATGTGTGAGTCTATGTCACACTAATCATATAGTTTCAAGGTTATCCAAGAGTAAAATGTACCTAGGTCTATGATTCCCTTTCATTACAAACCGTATGACTCTCTTCTATGGTGATAACTGAATGAAAAATCATTCTCCAAATTTAAACTCTAAGACCCTTCAACAGTTGTCATAATAACTGTTTTTTGACTCTAGGAAGATTTTATATGTTGATGGATGACTTGAACCATATCTATCAAATGTTTCACAAAATAAATTCCATGTAGATTTTTTTCACCAACTCCATCCAAACAAGTTGGAATTATATATCGCTTCCCATATAGAGCTTCATATGAATCAATTTTAATACTTGAGTGGAAGATATTTTAATAAGGAGAAATCAACCAATGGGATATGTTAATCCCATTCTCCTTTAAATTCCATTGATCATTCTCTTAGAATATCCTCGAGTGTCTAAATAGTCCATTAAAATTGGACATTAGTTTGTGGGTGATAGGTCATACTGAAATTCATTTTAGTATTCAGATCTTGTTGAATTTCTCTCTAGAATTTGGAAGTGAAACTTGTATCATGATCATCGACCATTGAAAGTGGAACCCTGTGAAGCCTCTCCACTTCCTTAACATATATCATGGAATTTTATTCAAGAAAGAAATATTTCTTAATAGTGATGAAATGTCCAGTCTCGGTGAGTCAATCCACCACAACCCATATCACACTATTTCCTTTCGATACCTTTGGGAGACTATTGAAAAAGTACTTAGTGATATTCTCCCATTTTCATATGGGTATAGGTAATGGTTTCATCATCCCTTTGGAATTCAGACACACTGATTTAACTTTCTAGCATACCAAACATGATGATTAATACTTTATAATCTCATTTTTCATGGTGTCCCACTAGAAGTGATCTCTAAGATTAGAATACTTATGGTACTTGAAATATGAATGTAGATTGATTATTTATAGTCATTAGCCAATATATATTTTTTATATCAGGTTATTCAGGAACACAAAGTCTAGTATCAACCTGAATCACACTGTCCTCGTTGATTTGGAACTTGTATAGCTTCCTTTTATTTGATACTTTCACCCTCCTTTGTAGATCCACATCACCCCTTTGTTCCTCCTTGGTCTCCTCTTGGATAGATGGTTGGTAAATAATTTGGGAAGTGTATGGTTTATTCTCTACCATAATTATTTCCAAATCTATACTTTGTATATCCATGAATATAAGGTCTTTTTCAATCTGCTTCATGGATCATGTAGTAGGTTCTTTTTTTCTAAGTGCAACAGCTACCTTGTTCTCTTTTCCAAGATCGTAGTGAAGAGATAAATTGTATCCCCTAATAATATCTAACCATATTTTTTATTCAAGTTGATCTCCTTCTATGTGAATATAAAATTTTGTCTCTTTTTATTCAAATAAATTTCATACTTTTCTCCATAGATTTAGCACTGCCAAATCTTTAAGGAAAAGATCACAGGTTCTAACTCAATATCCTTTTTCAAGTAATTCTTTCCCTGGAACTTCAACTGTCATGAGGCATTTTAATCACTTTATCATTCTTCAGGTGTATTAAACCCTACACATTCCTTGAAGAATCACTATATATCACAAAACCTTCGCCACTTGATGATATTGTGATTTTAATCATAGTGATTAGCCTCCTATTGAGCTTCATAAATCATTCATCGCATTCTTATTTTTGGAAATACATTACCCCTTTCTATATTAACTTAGTTAGAAGGATATATAATCAAAATAAATTTTCATAAAAACTTCAGTAGTACCCTTCTATGCTAGAATGATATATATAACACTTGTGGGTCTATTCTATTCTTAAATTGCCTCAATATTTGAGCAGTCTGGAGAAATTCTCCCACATGTGATCATGTTCCCCAAGAATGTGACTTATTTCATCCAAAGTCACACTTTATAAACATAACATACTTTTTCTATTTCCTTAATGTTTCTAGAAAAATCTCTATAATCTCTTCATGCTCCTCCATTCTCTGGAAAAAAATGAGAATATATTCAATAAAAACTACCAAAAAAATCAAGGTAGTCTCTAAAGACTCTACTCATAAAATCCAGGAAGATTTATAGGGAATTAGTAAGTCCAAAAGCCATCCATATGAACTCATAGCCATACCTTATACTGATATTTGTCTTATGAATATCTTACTTCTTCACCATTAGCTGATGATATCTAGAACAAAGATACGGCTTTTAGATGTATTGATCTCTTTTTAGTTAATCAAAAAATTCATCAATCCTTACCAAGGGAAACTTTTTATTTATGATGATCATGTTCAGACCTAGGTAATCAATAAACAATAACATTGATACATCCTTATTATTGAAAAAGACCACTAATATACCCTAAGGTGATGCATTACGGTGTATGAACCCTCTTTCCAAATTCTCTTTCATCTACATTATTAACTCTTATAGTTAGATCAGGGCTATCCTATATAGGAATTTTGAGATAGGAGTGGATCTAGGTGTAATCTCTATTGAGAACTCTTCCCCATGATCTGGGTTAAATACAGGTAACTCTTTAGGAAATATATCAGTGTATTCCCCCCCCAAAATAAATTTCTTCTAGGTTCCTACCTTCCTTTGAAGCAACCATTTTTGAAAGGTATGATTTTTAATATAGTATGAAAACCCACTCCATTGAGGGATTTTCCAAAGGAGAATCAGGATCTTCATTGCTTTTGTAGAGTTTTATGGGTTGTTTTAGAATATGATAAGAGATTTTGTTTTCCTATCAGTTGATGTCTTCTCTATATAATGAGATCCAATACATTCCCAATATAGAGTTTAATTCCACCAAGGGAGGGATTAAAATATTTTTTGGAAGAATATTCCCAAATACACTAACAGGAGATAAGTCCAACCCTTGGGTTACAATGATCATACATCTAGATTTTTTTCAGATATTTAAAACTTCAGGGTATCAGGGATTTAATTCAAAAGTCTTAACAAATTTTCAGGATATAAAAGAATTAGTATACCTAGAATGAAAAAAATCTTTCTTCATTACTGAGTGAATAGGAAGTGTACCATGAATTATGTTATTTTCATGCTTCTATTTATTAGTTATGATGACATAATATTTACTTTTATCCTTTTGATTTGGTGAATGTTGTGGCTGATTACCCTCAATGACCCATGGTTTAGTACACTAGAATTTATAGTGCCCTTTATCCTTACATTTGAAGCATTGAAACAAGTGTGGTGAATTTGGAGGTTCCTTCTTTTCCTCCATCATATTGGTCATCTTGTTCATGTATCTTCGATACTCATGAGCCTGGTGGTCTTCTTTCCGACACCTAAAGTATTTCCCTTTACCTTTTAGGAAATTCTAATGATGTTTCTTCCCAAATTATTGATATATTTGTAGTTAGATCCTCTATACTACTTTATCATATGACCCACCATATTGAAACCCAATTATTTTATACTTATCTCCATAACTATGGGACCATTATATAAACCCCAAACCTACTTTAAGATCACATAAAAATACTTTTTCTAAACTCCCAAAGTATTATACATATAGAGACTTTCACAGGTGTGGTTTTAAACAGATAAAGAATATATATATTTCAATACCATTGTTCATAAAAAAATCCAAGGTGTATCTTGAAAGCCTTGTAAAGTTTTCCTTATAATCTGTGACACATTCACCTTCCTTTTTCTTCAGCTCAATGAATTCTCTCTCTATCTTTGATTAAAGAGTTAAAGGAAAAAATGTGTTAAGAAATATTTTTATTAAAGTCCTCCCACTTGATTTATTGCACTTCATCCTTCATCTTGGTATTCATTATTAATTCAAACCATTGATTCGATCCTCCATATAAATTATAGATAGTTAGATACACTTTCTCCTTCTCAGAATAGTGGAGCATTAAAAAATATTCTCCATTGAGGTAACCCTCGGTTCGATGACAAATGGATAAGAAAATCCACTAAATGTCAGTGGTCGTTGCTACATAAAGAACATAATATCTAGTTTCTACTTCTTTAATAACGGAGTCTTTTATTATTAGATCATATTATTTTTCATATCCATATATATTTTTGTAAACATTTCCATAAAATTTTGAACTCACCTCCAATGGAATTAGGGAGGTCATTCAAAAAATCATTTCATTGTCCCTCACACAGGTTATTGGCCTGGTTTCTCCTGGTTCCCACTATTTTCTAAAATATAACTAGTTTGAAAAACAATTAAGTAAAAAATTATGAATAAATAATTTATTCTTTTCATGATTAACTTTCAGGTAAAATCTTATGGTATACCTATGTTTAGACTTCATCTAAAATAATTCTTCTTGAATTTTTACCTATAATTAAAATTATCTTAAGGTCTTTCACTAATGTTCACTAATATTAATTAACAAATTAAATAAACCATTCCCTTAATACCAACTATACCAACCACACTTTTTCTTGCATGATTATTACATCATTTTAAAGAAAAAAACATAACAGTTATACATTCAAGGATTGAAAGGTTTAGTATTTTTGGAAAATTAATTCCATGAATCAATTATACATAATAAAACCTAGACATTTATTTAAATTCTTCCTATCTATGATTATAAATTCTCACATCATCTTTAGTATAGGTATTTTCCTGAGGATATCTATCAAATAAAGGGGAGAGCTAAAGGCCGAGTAAGAGAATGAATAAGGGACACGAATTAGTATAAAATAGGTAAGAATAATTATCGTTATCATATCATAATCATATAATAATGATTAACATAATGAGTAAATATTTGATAATGTAATGAAAGGTGGTAATGCATAAAAATTAAAAATCATATCATTGGGGTTAAATACCACACATAGTTGTGAACAAAGCTAGTATCATGTTTACGCATAACATATGTGATTAATACTAACATCATAGTTGTGAACAAAGATTGCATAATGTTCTTTAATATATCACATAATCTCATGAGATAAATCAAATTACAAAATGCATTCAAGGGATATATAATTTTGGGCCCACCCATCACATCTTAGTATTAAAATTATCATGCATGCCACATAGAATGTATAACAATCATAGTCATGAAATAACCCTTGGAAAGGAATGGGTTTCATAAGGATTTAATAAATAATAATTTCATGAATAAACTTGGGGTTCTCAATTTAATAAGTTCAACCATATTCTTCATTAACATCATCATTCTTGTGTTAAGAAGAAACATCTCAATAAGGGAAAAAATGTGTTTCAGAAGGAAAAGTATTTTTAGAAAATCATTATATTTTTTCAATAAATCAAGGTGGTAAAATGTATATCAATGAATGAAAAGTTAAGAATGGTGAAAGGATATTTAGTAATCATATGAAACATTATATTAATATCCATACTGAAATTGATGTGAAATAGGGATAACCCAAATAAAAGCAGTTGGGCTCTAAAATCCCCTAACCTTAAATCTCTATTTATCTCATCTCTTTTCCGCCTCCGGAATAGAAAAATTTGGATTACTAAAAAAGATACATAATTGAATTATGATCATTTTTTCCGATATTTATCCATTATAATTATTTAATTCTATTTTATAACACACTTTGTTAAACGTTAATTGTTTTGATATCACGTTTTATTTAAATTTTCCCTTTTTTAGATTTTTCTAATTTAGTTAAAAGTCATTATAAATGACTAGAATTAATTAAAAAGCATAAAATACATGTAATTAAATGTTTATATAATATATATAATTCATAATATCTATCCATGGTGATGGTCATAAATGTTGACATTGAAATGTCTCTGTTGGTGGTTAATTGACCTTTGATGAGACATCATTGGGAGAGCAAGAAAGATATGTTTGAGATTTATATATATCATAAAATGATAATTACAGTAATATAACATCATAAATATAATTTGAACTTACTGCGTAAATAATATTATAAGTTTTGGTTTTGAAAGGGGTGGTGAAAAAATATATAGAATAATAAATGAAGATGATTTGATCAAAACATACTTAATCCTTAGTGTGGCTTTGCTCATACGACACTAAAAATACTTTTATGTTTAGATTTTGGTTACTCTAAAATGTCCCAATTTTTTCTAAAATGTTTTATAGGGGGATGTGGGTGTATAATTGGATTTCGTAAGATAAGGATGAGTTTTTTCCAAGGGGAGGGAGTTGGATTAATTATACATGAAGAGAGGGGTATTTTTAGAATAAAATATTAACTAAAATAATATACCAAAGGTAAAACTTTTAATAGTGAATTTTTTAAAATATAAATCATATATAAACATATTATAATTATTTTTAAGACTTTAAATATCTTTAAATTTGGGATTACGTAGTTTTTTTTAAAAAGACAATAGAAAAAAAATATATATGGATCGATTTTGGCATTTGGTTTTGGAAAATTCTTTTAAGTTTTGGTGTTTAGGTTAATTTTATATTAATAAATCATTTTAGAAATTAATTTTTTTTAACTAATATTTTATAAATTCTCAGATCATTAACACACCATGAATTATGTAATTTAAGATACACCAGTTATGTGAAAAACTATATTTTTACTATTCACCTGAAAATTAAATTATTTTAGAAAATTACCAAAACAATGGCCCTTTGAAAATTCTGAAATTTAGAATTCAAAAATAAAATTAATTTTATAAAAAAATTATAAAATGGTAAATTTTTAATTTTTAATATAAAAATTATGATTTTTAAAAATTAATTCAAAATATAGTTTATCAAAAATGTGATTATATTTTATATGATATGTTTAATCATGATATTTATTTTTTGAATTATAATATTTATATTTTCTTTAATTAATCAAGATAAATATTATTTCTATCTCAATTTATTATTTTATGGTTAAATTACTACACCAATAGTCATGTTACTATTCCTAACTGTCAGATTATTATTTCCAACGGTCACATTACTATTTCATTGGTCACATTACTATTTAAGCAGTCACGTTACAATTATAATGGTCACACTACCTATTATAGATTCCACTTGATTATTTCATATCCTTTTTATATATTCAAATTTTTCCCACATGATTCTTTTTTTATTTCAACTTTGGACAGTCGAATTAAAGGTGTACTTTTCATTTGGACACAGAAAAGGTCACCACATTATTGGAATCATCTTTTTCTATTATCATTTTAATTTAAAATATTATTATACTAACCTCTTTAATATGATTTATTTAGTACATTCTTCTTCCTATATAAGTTCTTGAACCTTTTGGCTTGTTGATCCATTTCTTTATCACTGCCTGATGGTGATTCATCATCACTTGAACTATCAGGTTTGTTCTTATCCATTTTCTTTAAGTAAAATGTTTTAAAGGATACTAACATTATATTTTGTTATAAATATTCTTCCTTTATTAATTTAAGTTTCTCCACATACATCATTAGTTTTAAAATGATTTCTTTCACTAGTAGTGTACTATTATCATAAGATTCTCTAGTGGTGACTAAAATTCATCTCCACTTATCAGGTAAATATCTTATAAGTAACATTACTTGATCATTATCAACAAAATTTTTTCAAGTATATGAATGTTGTTGGCTATTTCATTAAACCTGATATACATATCAGAAATGGATTCATTGAGATTCGTTTTGAAAGTATCATATTTAAAAGTATAATAATTTAAATGAATTTCATTAACTTTTGAGTCTCCCTCGTGAGATACATCTAAAGTATCCCATATTTCAAATGCAGTAGTTCAAGAATATATTCTATTTAATTAATATTCACCAAAAACATAGTATAAAGAATTAATTACTTTAAAATTTGAAAAATATTAATATTTTATAGTATATTCCAATGTGTTACTTTATGTTTTAAGTATTTTGTATTTATCTAAAATTGTAGTCCAAATATCAAATCACATGCTCTAAATATCAATTTTCATCTTTATTTTCCATCAAGAATACTTTTTAAAATTAAAATAAGGAGGCCAGTTAGTAGAAGCTTCCTCTATCTTAGTATTATATATAAAGATATAAATTTTGAACTAATAGAAATGTATGGCCATTAAATACATCTCGATAAAATTAGAAAAGATATTTTGAAAATTTTTGATACCAAAATTTGGTTGAAGTGGAACAATAAACATGGGGGTGAATTGAGCTTCCAATAAAATTTCTTTTAAAAATATTTGAATACTTGAATCCACCAATTTATTAAAAACACCCATTTGACTAATAATATAGAATTATATGATATGTTTTTTAAAATTGGTTCTCTAAATATAGATCAAAACTTAGTTAAAACTATTTTACAAAAACAATTTTAAATTCTGAAACTAGTTTACTAGAAGCATACAAAAAATATAAAACACAATTCTAATCCAACTATAAAAGTATATTTTCATTATTTAGTTTTAAAAAAATCTTTTTTTATTAATTTAAAATAGATAAAAACAAAATAATAAATCATATAGTAGAAATTTAGAAATGGGTTCAGTCTTAAACCAAGACCTAATCCACTCCCCATTTAAATCACCTAATTCTAAATAGATTATTAATAAATAAATTTATCCACTACCTAGATTGTGCTTTTTCACAACATATCACAAGTTTATATAGGAAATTAGCCTCTTATACAGTTCTAAATGATAAAAAAGGATTCTAGCCACAAATGACCTCTTCTACATTTATATATGGTCTTACTGATGAAAATAATTTATATATATGTTAAGAACTCTCCAATTTAATGATGGAGACTATGTTTTGTTGATAAATAGATTAATACAAAATATATCCCATATTTTAAGAATAAATAGAAAGAGAAAGATAAGAGAGTTTAAACGATGTGATGTTTCCCAATCTGAATTGATTCAGTTGTCCAAGATTCCTTAGATTTTTTTATGAAGGAGAATGAAAAAGTTTTCCATAAAGTTCAAGAAAATAGAGAGTCATGAAAAATTATGAATGAGTCTTGTATATGTGAACTTGAATGTTCCGCTATTATTCTCAGTATATCCACTCCTCACAACCATGTTCACACAATCGGTTATCCATATTTAAAAATAAATTCATCCAAAATTAGTCATTAGAGAACAATCAATGTAGTCTTAATGGAAATGATGCTGCAATTAATGATTCCAAAACAAGTTGTAGGGGATTTGAAAAATTTTCCACTGCTAACTTATTAATGGTAGGGTGGCTTCTCTTAAAACATAGTTATATGATCTCACCATTGGTTTTTATGGTAATTTCACATAGAATAAAGCCACAGTCACTTAATTTATTTATGTGGTAGGTTTATGACTTCTCATAGTAAATTTATTACTTCACACAACCACGTCTTTTATACTCATGGTAGGTACAAAACTTCAGGTGGTAATGTATTTTTTACATGTGATTACTGTAAATATAGATATACATGGTTAGTACATGACATAGAAAAAAAATTGTACATATTTATTTGTTGGTCTTTCTTCATTCAATCATATGTTCTTCAACAAATGATAGGTTTTTTAACACATATTAGGTTCATCATCAATTCAAGGTTAGTTCATGACTTAGAAAGAATTTATTTATTTGAAAAATGGTATGTATTTTGGTCTTCCATTCAAGTGAATTAAAATGTTTGGTTGGTTCCACAAGGTAACTTAGCCTTCATGGTTAGCTCAAAATCAATACATGGTAAGGTGCCACTGCATGTTCCAAATATAGCTAATTTTACTAGTTTCTCTAGAAAACCATTTATTAATAGAAAACATTAAATTCATTAAAAACATTATAAAAATGATTTTTGATCATTAAAAATCAGTTTTTAGTATAAGACAATATTTACAATATTTTATTTTTCAATAAAATATATATATTATATTATAATTTTACACTAATTCCAACCAAATTATTTTTTTCAATGCAGGAACTACATTATGCCACATATATATATCAAATGACACATGAATTTGATTATTGTACTTATTGTAACTAATAAAAATAGACTCATTGGATACAATTGTTTGACCTTGTTCATTCCACATAACCTTGATTTTATTCCTTCACTTCCCACATTAATAATTTTTTATAACACTATCATGTTACCCCACCATGATCATTTTTCAAACATATGTTCACAAACTTCTAAACTTTTCTCAATTTCAACATCATGTTGTAATTAAACATTGGTACCATCTGGAACTACATAATCCATTATCTACATAATAAGTTTGTAATTTAATATAGGTTATGTAAATACCATAATTAACACATAATATTATAAGGAAACACATTTTATAAAAAATAAATCAATGATAATTGACTTGTTCATTTAACACTTTTTAATTCAATGTATGAATAAATTTGGCCCCTGTATCGAGTATCCAAATATCCAACTTATAGTCCCCGATGATTTATAATTTGTTTTTTATATTGGGACCTTCTAAAAATTATTGTGGATTCCCAATGAAAGAGTTATCCTCAATGGAATTTTCATTTGATAATATAGTTTTTTTTATTCGATGGTAAAAAAATTAACCAATTTGTGTTTTTGATATCTATGGCATAAAATACATGAACTTCATATGATGCCATAATGGATAGTTAATCCTAGTACCCTTCCTTACTAAGATTCACATTCATAAATCACAATTTATTGATTTTAGCTACACTCTTATTATCAAACTATTTTCATTGAAAAATAAAAACTTGGAATCTCGTATAATCCAACTGGAATATATCTTCAATGATCTGAGAGTATGTCTAATTCCCCATGGATTTATGGGACATTTTATATTGGTGAAAGTTTAAATTTTCAACTGATTAGGAGTTGAACCCCCCCTAGTTTTTGGTCGACCAAACACTTATAGGGAGGGGCTTACGGCTAGCACCTCCCCCTCACCTCATCACTTTAATCCCCTTGATTTGGGGTGGTTTTGAGTGATATTATATGATATATATGAGGTAAAATATTCATTATTTCTTTCTAATTCTTTGTCTTCATTTTCAACTGATTTTCTTCAATTTTGTTCAGAGTTTCGGTTCTGATTCCCCCAAATCACAGTAGAGTGGGGAGATTTTAATGGATCTTTTTTCTCAAATTACATACATGAGGACCTGGGATGATATATTCATAGTAATTCAAGTCATTTTATTAAAGGTATTTCATTATACGGTTTTTATCTCCTGGTTTTCCCCTAAATTAGACCAAAATTACTATTGGAATGGGTGTATAATTTGGGGATTTTTCTTGTCTTAGTTTTTGGTGCATGTTGATTGTAGACTACACCCCATTGTTAGAGGTTTCCAAAATAAAATTACACTATCTTACTTTTTGAGTATTTTTTCTCTATTTAAATAAAATATAATAACTAATTATAATGTGTTAAAATTAATTATATGTGAGACTGTATGTGAGATAGGTTTCTAAGAGAATAGATAAGGCGTAGTGGGCTTGTACAAGGCTCGGTGGAGCTCAATGAGGGGTTAACAACAATTTCTAGGATTTTTTCCCCTATAATATAAATTTATTTGTTTTTTTTTATGCATGGGTTGTCATGTAGACATAATTGCATGGGTTTGCGAACGATGATTAAGGACCATAGGTTCCCGAGATATATGATATAGGATTGTAACATCCCAGGTAAATAAAGAATATGAAACTTTTATAATTATTAATATTTCTAAATTAAATATTAATTTTAATTTAATTTGGATTCTATGTTTGATGTCTTACCCGACACACAACAATGTGTTCCTCTTAAGTCTTATGTTTCACACAATGCTGATTCATACAGAAAAAATATATAATATTATTATTTAAAATGGTAGTTAATGCCTAGTCATATTATTGGCAAAATGAATAGAACTGACTAAAATATGATTATACATGTTAGTTAAATTTCATTACATTTATCCAATAAATTTTAGAGGTTTAAAACAAGAATGAATCTAATTTTAAGCATGAAATACTCAAATATTCTTTAAAAGGTCGATTTACTTCCTTTTGATGGTGAACCCTTTTTAAATCAAGTTTTTGTCACTTTTGTATGTTCTATTTGACAAAATTAAAATTTTCTTTAGAATCAGGACATCAAAATTTACTTTTGCTAAAATTTTGGTATTTTTTCTGATAAAATTCATTTTAAAATGAATAGTGAAAAATGATATATTTTAATTCACAACTGTCTTTTAATTTAATTTATTTATATGGTTACATTAACCTTTTAATTGGTTTTAAAGTGTAATTGGATTATATTTTTACCATTAAATCCAATTATAGTCATTGGAAGTAATTTTACTTTTAAATTAGACATAAACAAGTGTCAATCTTTTGATAATTATTATTTATTAAAAACACGCTTTTTGTTTTGACAACAGGAATTAATTTTAAATTAATTTCTGGAACTTATATATTTTGAATTTGGAAAAATGGATTCCATATTTGAAATCAGGAGGTCCAAATTTTGTAAATATTTATCTTTTATTTTTAGAAATTATGAATAGTAACTTCGGTAAATATTTTATTTATCGAGATTAATGGGTAAATCTAGTAAATAATGGTAAAGAATAATATTATAATAATATAAATTTTCCCTAACACATTGTATGAGGAATCGGACCTCTTTGGCCTCCCCCTGGTTGCTCGTTTCGGTCGGAGACTCCCCCCGCTTGACAGCTTCGACAGATTCATTAATGACGCCTGGTCTCTAAAGGAACCAGTCACCGTCGGGCTGCTGGATCCTCGACAGTTCCTTATTCATTTTTCTAATGAGGATAACCTCGTCGAGGCTTGGTCTAAGGGAATGTGGGCTTGTGAGGGATCTCACATCTACATGTTCATATGGGGCTACGAATCTCACTGGAATTAGGATCCTCCAACCATGGTGCTTTGGGTAAGTTTTGCGATATTACCCCTCCCCTTTAAAAACCCTTCTATCCTTCGAATGTTAGGAAATCTCATCGGACGTTTTATAGATTTTTATAACCTTTTACGTTCTTTGTGAAACCCCATTGCTCATCGCATCTATGTGGAAATTGATGTTTCTAAGCCTCCAGTGGATTCAGTCTGGATTGAGGTGGACGAAGAACTCAGATTTCATCAGGAAGTGGTGTTCGAGGCCTGTTGCAACTACTGATTGTCATGTTTTCATTTGGGACACTCACTGAACGATTCCCATTCCAGGAAAAAGGAGTTGGCTCATTCTGAATCTGAGGAAAAAAGGCATCGGGTATTTCTTCTGATGTTTATGGCAAGAGCATGGATATGAACGGTGATAAGTCGGTTGATGGTAGTTAGAGATTTGTTCTAGATCCTTTAATAATGATGGTATTGTATGTTTGGGTGAAGTGGGGAAGCAAAATCAAGTTAAGTTATTACCTCCTGAGTTGAGTGTAGCTGGGATTTTTAGCAGGTAGAGAAAAGACCTAGAAAGTCCTCCGGGCATCAACATGATTGCAGGGGAAGCTCAACCTAGTGCAGTGGAAGATGTAAATCTAGATAGCCTCAAGGCTAAAGTACCAAATCAAGTGGATTCAGTTGGAGCTAAGGATTTAACTTCTAATGGATATGTGTTCTAAAGTTCTTACACTTATGCTATGGTTGTGTGTGCAGGAAGTTGTAACAACCCTGGAAAGGTGATCAATCTGTCTAGAAGTGGAAACTCTATGTATGTTCAGTAGTTGGATGTGCCTTTTCTAGGAGTAAGTAGGAATTTTATCCCCAAACAGGGACCCAATCTGAGGAAGACTCTTTCCTGTATCAATTTGAACAACCACTTTGTGTATTTGGGGTCCAATTGAGGGGTTGATTACAACTCCTCTTGTCCCCCAGAAGTTGAGTCTGATGGAGAAGGAAAAACCTCGGTTGACTTGTATCCATGAAGAAGAAACCAAAGGGTCGCAAAGAAAACCCCCATCTACCTAGGCCAATAGAGACACGATCATCCAAGAAAGGTGGAAAATCCAAAGAACATGAGGTTCAGACAGTTGAAGGTGAGGAGGTCCAGCATGTAGAATCCGGGTCTCCATATCATGGAAAGTAGGTTTCAAAGACAGAGGACAGTGGGGACATTTTGGAGAACACTTTGGGGGATGTGGATGAGAGGTTGGAGGCTCGGTTTGGGGAGACACCTTTTCATTTAGAGGATGTGGAGATGGTGAAGGAGGTCGCATACCCTCTTGAAAAGTAGCATGAAGAGAAGCTATGGGAACTTATTCTCCATTCTGAGGAAGAAATTATGGAGAAATTGGTTCCATTCAACACCTCAAAAAAGGATGGTTATAAGATGTTTGAGAGATCACTTCATATGGCCACTACCCAGGTGCATTTAGAGTGGATCAACAAGCAATATAATATCATGGAAAGAGGATTTAATGCAAGGAATTTAAACTTGGAAGAATTCATACAGATGTGGGAAAAGTTTGCATTTTGGTTTGAGTACCTTATCAAATACGATCTGGATTTCGAGGTAAACGAACTTTTCTGGAAGCTTTCTAGGAATAATGTGTCTAATAGAATTAAACTTTATTTCAATGTTTTTTCTATCTGTTTTGTTGTTTAATGCTCTATATTTTTTACTGAATTGGGTTCTCACTTCTCTTTAAAAGTGTTTTATAATAAAAAAATTAATTTTTAGGTTCAGGAATATACAAGTAGACATGGTAAAAGTTGAATAATTTAACAAAGGGTTAAATTAAAAATATAAGGATTAAAAAATATCCAAAACCTATCAGATTATTATTGGATAGTTTTATTTAGACTTATATTCATCTTATCATTTCATTTAATTATTTTTGGACCTTTTGAAACATAAAATCATTTTATAATAAAATAATACCTTCAAAATTTCCTAAAGATCCCCTCCTCCCTCTTATAAAAGGAAACCAACTCTAAAAAATTACTCACACTTCTCAAGCCCCTTTTCTCATCAAACCTCTACCCATATAATTTCCAAACATCCCTCTCTTCCTTCTAGAATCCTTACCTTAGGCATAAGGCACTTTAATAAATCCTTTTGGTTCAAACAAAAGGGAGTTACCCGATTTAAAGGTAATGGATTCCCTCAAGTTATCTTCTTTTATTTTACTTATTCACTCCCTATGATCTTATGATTATTATTTTACATAAAAAACTAGTATAATCAATATAATATGTTGTTTTTACGAGTATTATTCAAACTACACATCCACGCAACTACATCTAATGGATACGAATATGATGTTACTGTAGACAATGAAATACTGCATCATGAAACGATGAGTGTTCAATTATCTCCTACCGCATCTCATGGTGGCCATTATGATAGAACTTTATTTATATATGATATTTATTTCATCTCTGTGATTCTTTAATTCTCATTTATAACATACCTTTAGGCTTTTAATGTTGTATAAATACAATAATTTCATTTGAGAAAGTGCAGACTACCGCCCCCTCAAAGTGATATGACTCGTTCATTATATACATGTAACATATAAAGGATGTAATTTATGAACTTATGTAACATATATAACATATATATTGTACTATAAATAAAATATTACTATGTATAATTTATTTTTCATTCCTTTAA
Source organism: Viscum album (assembly GCA_963277665.1). Taxonomy (NCBI): domain Eukaryota; kingdom Viridiplantae; phylum Streptophyta; class Magnoliopsida; order Santalales; family Viscaceae; genus Viscum; species Viscum album. The sequence goes on from OY728135.1 coordinate 1,410,107,477, forward strand.
AAATGAAAAAAAATGAAAGTAGCATTCATGCATACGTATGGATTACCGTCTCCATGAACGGTACATTTAATTTCTTATGTTGAAATGTTATGTACTATTATAGATACATATATAATGGATATATATGATATATATGATATCTAAATCATTAATATAATTCTGTACATAATGTAATTTTGACCACATGGACAATTTTTAATTATAACAAGTTCATTTTTTACTCAAGTTCCAAACATCGACAAAATATCTGATATGAACTCAAATAATTAACTAGTTTTTATTTAAAGGTAATAAGTGATATAAAAGGAATAATAAACATTAAAAAGTTTCTTGATAAATTATAATTTAACTTTAGTTTATTATTCCGAAAGAACAAGGAACATAAAAGATAAGTTGGACTTGTGGTAAGGGGTTTTCATCTCAATTTTTATTCTCGTGAGATTCATGGTATAATTTCCACTATTTTCTTTTGTGTGGTGTATATACTTCCCATGATTTTATTAATATTTTAATATAATTTAATTTATTGGAATTAAAATTTTCATTGTATGATCCTTCTTTCACGTGGTGTATGTTTCGTGAGTTACCAAATCAGTCAGGGAACCTTTCACTCTCCTCTTCTAATCAAAGACTTCTTTTATGTTATGTATTTTAAATTTCCATTTTCTTATGTTGGGATATCTAATTATATATCCTTATTGGTATAAATTGTATGTCCATGTGATGAGATACCCTTTTCTATCTCATCATCTCATTTTCTGAATTTTAAAGTGACGTCATTAGGCTGTCAAATTTTTGTAAGAGAACTTCTTAACCCAATTCCAATTTTTTGGGTTAAACATTTAATTCATGATAATGTCAAGCTATTAATATGTTTTAATGAACTCTGATTATTATAAACATAATATCCACTTATATTGGGTGTATTCTTAATTTTCACACATAATTATGTCATTGATTTGTCCTTAATCTAAGGATATGGTCTTTGCAAGGGGATTTGTGTCAATTTACATTCTATTAAGGCTTATTTGTTGTTTTATGCCAATTCAATTTTATATGGTGTATATACTTCCATTTGACATATTATATCATGAATATATTTATTCTCATGATATTATAAGATATGATTAATTTTATTCCTCAATTATTTGTATTCAAGTGTCTCTCATTTGGTTAGGAACTGTTTAACTAAAATATCATTTTAAGTGTTTTAAAGATTTATTCTTATAAATATTTCTAATTAATGTACATGTTTTAAAAAATTAAGGATTTATTTATATGGACATGAATGTTTTGAAATTAAAATTTCTTTCAAAAGCTTCAAATTGGTATGGGACACTTTGATTCAAAATATATCTTTACTAAATGGTTTTCAAAATGGTTTCATAAATAATTGATTATGTCAATATATTGAACTCATATCGTTTGAATGTAATGTGGAAATGTTATCTACCCTTTATTATTTTTTTATGTGTTATGAATATGTTATGTTTCTTGGAAATTGTTTTGGTATACGGGTTGTTAGGTGATAAACATAGGGTGGGTGTTCTAAATATATCTCTCTAATTCATTGGTTAATGTGACATAGGTAAACATTAATGTTTCTCCTAAGAGATTTAGAAAATATATTGTGATGGCTATTCCAAACGTAATTCCCTACATAGTTGTGAAAGCTACAATGTAGGTATCTTATGTATTCCACAAGTTAACTTTATCATTTATTTTTTCTGTGTGTTTTATAAGGTATGTTATGATTGAAAATTATGGTTTCATTGATTTATATTTATTGATTGGCTAATGTTTTCCTTAATTATTTTATAACCCTTACTGAGATTTTTATGCTCATCCCATGTTTTTGAAATGTTTTCCATAGGACATAAAGAAGAATAGGGTCAAGGATGGGATCATGAAAAAGTAGTGTTGTCTTAAACATGGAACTAGATATGTTTCTTTTTTTAAGAATATTTATTTTATGAAGAAAATGGATACTGAGTAGAAGTGTCTATATGTAATATTCATGTTTTTATGTATAATTTATTGCATAATTCTCTAAAACTCTAAACCAGAAAATATCCACAGTGTGAATTATTAACTTAATTCAAGATTATGTAATGTTTAAATTCGGGTCCTTATAGTTGGTATCAGAGGAATATTTATATAAATTTTTAGGTTATGGTGTTATTTAATCATAAGTGACATAACCATATTGGTTATCATATGATAAAGAGTTATAGTTATTTTAGATAAATTGAATGGGTTTAAGATAACATGAATAAGTATATTTTAGTGTTTTATATGATGATTTTATTTATATACTCACACTGATTTTTTGGTTTTAGAAAATGGATTGATCTAGAAAGAACCCAAGTATCAATGGATGTGAATAATATTGTGATGGTTTTCTAACTAAGAAACTGAATGAAATCAGAGCTACATTGAAAAATCTTGTGGTTAAAATATTTTATGGTTATTTTTTGAGGAATTTATCTCATTTTTTAGAATGTTATAAAATTATATAGTTTTTGAAAAAGGACAACACGCAGACCGTGTGACAACTTGTCGCGTCAGGAAAAGCTATGAAAATCGAACCCCCAACCAAAGTGCGATTAGGATTTATCTACTACCACCGGACTACGTGAAGTACCTAGTTAGTATGACTAATTAATTTTAGTTAAATGATTTTATAGATGAATAATAAGTGGGTTTGTGATATGATGCTCAATCAAATGGATATCCTTAGTATAGGAAAATTATTTGATGATTAAGTAATAAAGGTTATTTTGGAAGACATTCTTTCTTTTGGGAACAATATATGCTTAAGGAAAATAGAATAATATGGGATCTAATTTATGGAGTAATGGTTGAAATTTTATTTTGGATGAATATCTTTTTTATTTAGGACTTATGTCTATTTGGGTTATTTATGGAAATCATTAACCTATCATAGAGAATATTGTATTAGGTTAATTCCACATTAGTCTGAAACTTTAAGAGTAAGCGATGTTATTTGGAGATAAATGTTATGATTTTTTTCAGGCTATGTGATTAAATCCGTCTATGTTTTGGGTTTCAATCTTAGTTGGATAATTTTGAAAAATATTTTAAGGACAATTTCGTATTGAATGGTCTTTATTGAACATTGGTTATTTTTTATTTCAATTTTGGAGATTAAGAGTAGTATTTCATTTTTATAAAATATTATCCTTTTGGGTATTATCTGATCTTGTACTAACCATTTTGGTTTTGGTTAATGTTTAAAGAAATGGGAAATATATAGTTCGTCTTTTGTAGATTATTTGATTCTCTATAAGTTTATTCTAGCACTTTAAGTGTGACCAAGTCATCTTGAATACTAATCATTTGGAGAGAAGATTATTTTGTGGTAGAGATTGGATTTAAAGGATGAAACACTACTTTTCAAGTAAGAATATTTCATTATGATCTTAGTCTGTGTAATAATAAAATTCTTCAACTCTGTGAAAAGGATCTTGAAGAAAAAATGTTATACGCATTCTTTTATCATCAGACTTTTACCTAACCATAAATTTATGGTATTGTGGTGGTTACATTTTTGTGATCAAGTTCTCTATCACTCTCTATTAGTCTATGAGAGTTTGTTTCTTTTCTAAATCAATGTTTTTTATAAGGAATCCTAGTATGTGTTATCTTAGGTGACCTCTTTACTTCTCTTTACCTCTTTTAAAGTGATGTATTTATTGACTGTTTTTTCAATGTGGGACTTTTAATGAAGTTTATGAGCCTAATTTTAAAATTGCGAGGACGCAATTCCCAAAAGGGGGAAAAGATGTAACATCCCTTGTAAATAAAGAATATGACATTTTTATAATTATTAATTTTTGTGAATTAAATATTAATTTTACTTTAAAGGGGATTTTATGTTCGATGGCGTACTTGACACACAACAATGGGTTTCTACAAAGTCTTAGGTTGCACACAATGCTGAGCCATACTGAAAAAATAATATAATAATATCATTTTAAATGGTAGTTAACGCCTAGTCGTTTTATTGGCTGAAATGAACAAAACTAACTAAAATATGATTATACATGTTTTTTAAATGTCATTAAATTTTTCTGATAAATTTTAGAGTCATAAATAAGAATGAATCCAATTTTAAGCATTAAATACTCTAATATTCTTTAAAAGGTTGACTTTTCGCCTTTTGATGGTGAACCCTTTTTAAATCTAGTTTTTATCACTTTTGTATGTTATATTTGACAAAATAAAATTCTTATTTATAATAGGGACATCAAAATTTACTTTGGGTAAAACTTTTGGTATTTTTCTGATAAAGTTCATTTTTTTAATGAATAGTGAAAAATATTGCATTTTAATCCAAAACTGCCTTTTAATATAATTTATTTATATAGTTACATTAAACTTTTAATTGGTTTTAAATTTTAATTAGATTATATTTTTACCATTTAATCCAATTATGGTCATTGGAAATAATTTAACTTTTAAATTGCATATAAACAAGTGTCAATCTTTTTCTAGTTATTATTTCTTAAAAACACGCTTTTTTTTGACAATGGAAATTAATTTTAAATTAATTTATGCAACTTCTATGATTTTTATTTAGAAAAATGGATTCCATAATTTAAATCAGAAGGTCCAAATTGTGTAAATAGGTAACTTTTATTTTTAGACATCATGAATAGTAACTTCAGTAAATATTTTATTTACCATGGTTTAATTGGTAAATCTGTTAAATAAGGGTAAAAAATAATATTATAATAATATTAATTTACTCTAGCACATGTCATAATTCAATTGGTTGATAAATTTCTGACCATGGTCATCCTTGGGTTAATTTTGGGACCCCATGGAGACACTTGGGAATGATAATGACATTTTATATTAATTAATTTAAAGAAAAGGACATGAGTAACATAAACATATATATTTTAGTAAAATAATTGTATATGGGGTTATATAAATGACTTATTCATAAATAAATATTAATTAAAAATATAAAAATATTTTCAACATCATGGTATTTTATTTATAATTTTTAGACATCAAATAAACAAATTTATTTATGACACAATGATGATGTAACGATTACCTCATTAATAAATGTTTCAAATAAATGAGATTATAAATATTAAAATAAATTTATTTTGAAACTTTTTATGTCATACATTAATTTTAGAGATTAGTATGACTTGTTATATTTGAATTAATGTAGGTTTTTTGAAATAATCAAGTTGTATTGGATTTTTTTAAAACAATCATGATATGAATAGTATAAATATTGATATGAATGAGTTTTTAAATCAGTCAATATTTTATTAAATGATGAAAATGTCCTAAAAACCTAATACTTGGCTAAATGATATATATGATGTTAAACATTTCATTAAGGATCCATTTTGGGTCTCTTGTAATTTTATGGTAAATATATTAACCATATAGTATGAATATACAAGAAGACATGGTAAAAGCTGAATAAGTTAACAAAGGGTTAAAAAAAGATAAGGATTAAAAAATATACAAAACTTGTCCAATTCCTGTTAGATGATTTTATTTTTACTTATATTCATCTTATCTTCTAATTTAATGAGTTTCGGACATTTTGAAACTGAAAAAAAATTATATTAAAATAATAATTTCAAACATTACTAAAGAGCCCCTCCTCCCTCTTATAAACAAAAACCACCTCTAACCCATTACTCACACCTCTCAATCCCTTTGTATCATCCCACCTCTACCCAAATAATATAACCTCCTAACCCAATTTCAATTCTTTTGGTTAAACTTCTATTTATTTATTATTTCATGCGATGAATATATGTGAATGAACTCTGATTGTTTTACACGTATTATCCACTTATTTTGGGTGTAATATTATTCTTCACACATAATTATATCATTTATTTTTCCTTAATCTAATAATGTGATATTTTTAAGGGGCTTTGTGTCAATTTACATTCCATTGATACTTATTTTTTATTATACACTAATTCACTTTTATATTGTGTATATACTATCCTTTGACATATTATATCATGAATCTTTTTATTCTAATGATATTATAAGATTTTATTACTGTTATTCCTCAATTATTTTTATTCAAGAATCTCTCATTTGGTTAGGAACTCTTTAACAAAAATATTGTTTTAAGTGTTTTAAATATTTATTCTTTTAAATCTTTCTCATTAATGTCCATGTTTTAAAAATGGTTTTAAGGATGTCTTTATATGGACATGAATGCTTTGAAATTAAAATTTCTTTCAAAAGCTTCAAAGTGGTATGGGAAACTTTGATTCAAAAAAATTCTTTATTAAATGTTTTTCAAAATGTTTTGAGAAAGAATTGATTGTGTCAATATCTTGAACTGATATCTTTTGAATTCAATATGGAAATGTTATCTTTCCTTTATGCTTGTTTTATACGTTATGAATATGTTATAGTTAATGCGAATTTTTTACATATATGGGTGGTCCCGTGATAAACCTAGGGAGAGTGAGCCTGAGATAGCTCTACAATGAATTTGGTAACATGACTGAGGTAAACATTAATGTCTCTCCTAACAGATTTAGGGAATATACTGTGATGGGTATTCCAAATGTAACTCCATTTGTAGATGTGAAAGCTAAAATGTAAGTATGTTAGGTATTCCACAAGTTAAATTTATGATTTATTATTTCTATGTGTTATTCATAAATCATATGGTTTCATAAGGTATGTTACGATTGAAGAGTATGGTTTCATTTATTGGTATTTATTGATGGGCTAATGTTTTCCTTCCTTATTTTATAACCCTTAATGAGCTTTTTATGCTCATCCCAAGTTTTTAAAATATTTTCCATGGGGCATAAAGATGAATAGGGTCAAGGATGGGATCAAGAAAAATTCATGTTGTCTAAAACATGGAACTAGATATGTTTCTCTTTTTAAATGATTTTTTATTTTTTGAAAAAAATGGTTACAGAGTAGAAGATTCTACATGTAATATTCAAGTTTTTATGTATAAGTTATGGGCTAATTCTCTAAATCTCTAAACCTGTAAAGATCCTAAATGTGAATTATTAACTTAATTCAAGATTATGTGATTTTTAAGGTTGGGGCCATATAAGGATGGAATTGGGACTCTTATATTTGGAATAATTTCTCTATAGAACATTGGTAAATTGGGACTTTGTGGTGACTATGTATCCATGGGGAGGGGAATTTAATCAAGTTTAATAAATCCCTATAGAAGTTTATGTAAAGTGAGATGAGGTCCAGAGTGGCCTAGGATCGGTTCCTAATGTTAGTGGAAAGGCATTATAGGCTTAGGTTTGAGTAATAAATGGTTATACAATTGCGTATCTTACGAGTTATGAGAAACTCCCTCTTGGGTATGCAGGTAAATTTTGATGTGTTCTCGGAGTGTGACTAGTCCATTAGGAATATATATAGAATGATAGGGAGGTGTTTCATTTAGGTGAAATATGTAGGATAGTATCAATGAGAAGAGACCATTATAGGGCTCTAGAGGACCCAGTAGATTCCCTTATGGGCAAGAAGTGACATGTTCAAGGTGAGGAGCTAGTTCTATGTGTTCATTATTTTTAAATGATATATATTCATCATGATAGGTGATGGTTCTTGAGGCCTAGACTCGCTATGAGTGATATGGAATTGGTAGAATTTTTATTTTTGAAATGGAATTTATGTTTTACATGAATTTAGACCATGAATTGAGTGATATGGTTGTGGTTAGATAAGAATTATTGTCCTTGAGTAATAATGCATAGTCAACCACACATTTATTAAGAAGGTTTGGTTTGATTTATGGCTAGAGGATAGTCTGGGTAGATAGTTCTTGTGATTTATTGACCTTTATATAGTAATATTGGGTTGAGAACCGCTAGTAAGAGGGTTGGTTGATGTGATATGAGGAACATTCCTTAGTTTTATGGTGTTGATGAACACCCAAGAGAGGGAATGGTTATGTTATTATGTGAGATAAGACTAATGGACCATTTCTTAGTTAACAAGGTTGTCATTCAAGAAGTGGGTGTATGATTCTACCCAGTCTCTTCGGGTAGTGGGTTGAGGTTTAAACAGAAACCTACACTAATTATTTAGGTAAATTTTGATGATAGGATATATTAGTGTGAGGATACATGTCGATTTTGGTCGGTATCAAACTAGGTACAGTCTGGTGTCAAAGCGTACTACTTAGCACCTAACAACCTGATGACTATATATATCTCATTGGGTACCATGACATCCTGGTTATAAAATGAGAAATAGGAAGGAATGTTTATTTATGTACTTATTTTTCTCATTCATATAAACATATATGAAAATATGTTTTAGGGGTGCATGGTGAGACCCTATAAATTCTTATACTCACACATAGTCCTGAATCTCGGTGCACGTGTAGACCTTGTGTCTTATTTCAGTTTAGAGTATCGGATGTGAAGTGTATTATATTGAAATAGCTCAATGGTTATGTTCGATAAAGGATTTGTAAGGGCTAGGGATGGTGGTAGTTCCAACATGTATGTGTTTTATTTTTGTTTTTTTATTTGGGATCAGCACAGTGGGTGAACAGTTGTGTGTTTTGTATAATAGAATCATTTATTATTATATTTAATTATGTGGTTTGTTATATGTACTTAGATTTTAATGGATGTGTATGCTACTTTATTAATTTACATTGTTTCTTCTGACTCTGATTCTGGCACGTAGTTTGCTAATTGTATAGATTAGGCCCTCTCTTCTAGTCAGAAACATATATCCTACATGGAGTCATTCTTGTGTCTTTGGTCGGGGAACTACTGAGTGTACAGGGTATAAGGTGTTATAGTATGAAATATTCATTTAAATTGTATTTATGTAATTGGTACTAAATACAAGCATCACTTCTTCCATAGGAGTTACTCATGTATTTTTCATCATGTAATGTTCATATGGTTCTTTTATATATAATATATAAAATTAATTACATAAACATTATAAGATGGTATATGTACAGTTGGTCCTCTGGCTAGCAACATACGTTTTCCTAAAATGGAATTAAAATTTTCAGATAACACCTTAAAAATATGTTCTTGAAACCATTATTTAAATTTTTTATTATGAGTATTTGATATCCAGCCTTCAACCCTTGAAGGATTTAAATACCAAATAAGTACATTATGCTTTTCAATATATAGTGTAACATATATACTTTTATATAAAACATAAGTGTGAGCCTTTCCACACTCTCTAATGGAAATTATGATAATATATTTTCTAAAAATCTATTCATCTATAAGTCACCCACTATGAAAAGACTTTTAGAAACCAATTTATTCACATCTGATTGGTTGTTGGTACATAATTTAATGACTTCCTTTACAATAAATTTATTTGAAATAAATCCTTCAGATGAATTTTATTTTTTATGTACCCTTTAAAAATATCTATATACCTTTCAATGGATTATATCCATTTATAATATATAAGGCTACATAATTATATCTCTCTAACGAAGTAAAACATTATATTAAATAATGATGGTGGTATTAATATATCAAATTCACTTAATATAAGATTAATATCATTTTTTATAGTAGGAATCGTCATAAGGATTATATGTTAACTACATATAGATTTTAATAAGAAGAAAATATTGTTCAATGTGTGTCAAATAAATTTAGGTGGAATAGAACATAAAGCCACATACATTAAATATTATTCCAAAACTTGAAAAAAATTGAATTTTTACCCCTTTAACTTTAAATCATTCATCAATTCAGTATTTTTGATACTTGATAAATACCCCTATAGATCCATTACATTAATAAAGAAGTTGAAAATTTTAAATATATTTTTCATGGAAAGAGTGTAAACCACCTGAGGATGAAAATTTTGTATTTCACCCTTCACTGGTGCCAAATCTTCCCCTATCCTCACATCAATAATGTCCAACTTATCCTTAATTCCATATTTATTTCTAGGTTTATTTAGTAAAGCTTCAATGACATTATCACTATATTTCTTTCTATGTGTATGGAATTAAAATATTGTTAGAATTGAAAACAATTCCAATAAGGAAATTCAGAAAAACCAACCTATTGGTCCAACATGATTTTATATGGTTTTTTAAAAATGGTATATGAAATATATGAAAATATCCATTACCACCTCAAAATTTTCATAACATGTTAATAGAGATGGTGTTTTACCATATTATATATTCTCCTACAATGATATTTCCCAAGATTTTTATTTATATATTTACGAAAAAAATCGTATGTCCTTGAAACACTATCTTTAAGGAATGTTTCAACTTAACAGAGTGTGTACCTTCTTCGTAAATGGGATACCCGAACATTCCTTTAATGATGTATCATAACAAATTTACATTATCAGGAAATTTATTTATCATACTAAACAATATTGCGCTAAATGTGAACTATTTAAATCTATGAGCATCATACAAAATTACAAATGAGTCCTACATCAATTTCATGTCATCGATCAATAGATCCAGAAAAACATTATTAGGATTAAGAAGTTATCTTGGTCCTAATATAAATAGAGATAGCATAATGTACTTATGATTCATTCATAAAAAAGATGGTAAGTTATAATTTTCTAGTATAATTTTCCTTTTAATATGATTTCTATATTGTTTCTTAGCCTGTTTACAAATTCAATAAACACATAATCAATTTTCTTACACTAAAGAGGGTATATTGGGTGGTGAAGCTTCCTATCATAAATTACTATATCTTTCTCTCGCATAAATTTAATTGAGGTCTCATTATTTACAAAAAATAATTTTATCATTTTAATTATTGTAAAGTCATATACAAGTTTGGAAGGACTTGGTTAATCTTTTTTTCATCGAGATGAACCAAAATTATAGAATTTTTTAACTAATTCAGGGTCCTTGTGAAACAATATATAGTAATTTTGATAGAAATTTATTCTTTAATATATCATACCCATTGAAAATAACATTCATTTAGAATCATATATTCTAAATGGAAGCTCATTAACTTCTACTATCATATCATTCAATAAATAAAGTTGTCTTGTAAGCTGATTTCACACTATCCATCACAAAAATTTCAAATTATTTTTCTACAATACAATTGGAAATGTTATATATTTAGTACAACTAGCATATAAGTGATTCATTCATTATATATTTCACTTCTCAAATAACTTTTGAAAATCATAAGTGTAGTCTTTAATTTTCAGTTTTATTCCCTCAATTAGATCTTCATCACCATTAACAGTTAAACTCCTATCAAACAATCTATAAATTGTAGTGTTATACCAGTTAAAAGCTTTTTTTCAATGTTTAATCTAGAATTTTTATATTTGATATATACCATTAAAGATAAATTGTTTTTTCCAACTCTTTTGGATAAAACCACCTTGAATAATAATAATGTAAATATAGATAAATGGTTTGAGAAGGGTCATTTCTATGCTTTGTAAAAAAGATTAACTACTAGAAAATGGGATTTTCTCACATACCAAAACCCTATAAGTGATCCCTATGACCATGGTCATATCCTAGGACCATGGTCAAGTGTATAGTGTTTTACACTACCATTGGTGCAGCCTATGGCCATGGTCCAGACCATCGTATTAAGGGGATAATGTCCATGGTCTATGACCATTTTCATAGCCCTTAAAATTTTTTAAAAAATTTACATCCTGGGGGGATTGATCATGTGACCTAAAATATATTTCTATAACCCTTTACCACAAATATATGTTACATAATATGTGTTTATATACATATATATAATTTATTATAAATATTTATTTAAAAATAATATAATTTTAAAAAAATAATATGAAATGGGTCTTTGTTCACCTATGGCCATGATCCACATGGACTGTGACCATAGGTAATTAAATATCAATGGTCAACATCGACTATGGCCTTAGGTCAAACCTCTAACAATAGACCTAGTGTAACATGTCCATTCAATCACCTATAAACATGGTTCAGGTTGATCCTGGACACACTTCAGAAATGAGGCTATGACCCACATGGATCATGGCCATATGTGGTTTTATGTTAACTTATATCCACACATTAGTTGGACATTGGCCTCGGGCCACCTAAATCCATTTTCATGTCAACCGTGGCTATATAATTATTCTTGTAAGCCAATTTTCTAGTTGTATCGACGAACTCATTAACCCCTTCCTCATACAGGTTTTCCATAAGATTTTCATCCATCTGTTTCTTGATTTATATTCATTTTATTTGGTTCAAAAATATTCATACTAAACAATAAATAAATAAGCACATGGACACATATTTAATAAAATTATTTTTAGTTTTTTAGGTTAAAATGCATTTTATTATCAAGTTACAAAACAACTTTTCTTTCTTTTATAAATAAAGTATACATCAAGGGAGATAATGGAATTTGTTTTTATAATAAAAAAATTATCACTGTCACAATAATCAATAATTTGTATTAATTTATTTATTTCAAAATTATTCAAATTTAAAATTATTTATTAATGGTTCTATATATTTTTTATGAAAAAAATTAAAAAGTTTAATTTATGGCTCATATAAGCCATAATCTTAATAGATCTAGTTTGAATAAACATCCCATTGTATGGAATATAAACTTTAAAGTATATTCCCAATTATTTATACTATAAAAATGGTCGATTGTTAGTTTTATCCAACAGTTGAAAACCAAAAAGAACTAAAATCAACAAAATGTATCACTATAGAATTTACATAAATCTTTTTACTGTTTATTTTATATGTTATAAAGATTTACTTCTATAGTAGAGTATAAATTTCATAATCATGACAACTCCTTATTTGAAAATAACTCATTCATACATAAATAAGTGGTTTTAATATAAAATGTTAACATATATTGTGAAAATTAAATAAAAGATTCATGAGGTCGTCTGGTATTCCTCCCAATAATATAAAGAAAAATCCTTATAACAAAGAATTCGTTGTCTTATTGCAAAGTGAAAATGAAGAAAGGAATGATATTTAGTCGATGAAAATGGTAAAGGAAATTTTATTTGTGATGATTATGTAGAGGTTTTCAGTAATATAGAATATATGGGTTATATTTTTGTAAAACATACACTAGGGGGCTACATGAAACACTTTCTTTGGGAAGAACAATTAAAAGACATGAAAAATTCCATAAATATTGGGTAAAATACTAGAAAAAAGGTTATGAAAGACAAATATTAAATTTTAAGGGTCCATTAATCAAAGAAATTGAAGTAGGATGTTATAAAGTTCTATTTCTATGAGAGCATGAACGATATGGATGAGTAATGTGACTATTAGGGTTATTTAAAAAATAAGGAACGGGATTTATCAACACGTTCTTCTGGAAAAACAATAAAAAAAACATGAACAACTCCCGAAAGATTTGGAGAAATCCTTGAAAATAAGTTATGAGAAACATATCTTTGGTTTTAAGGGTTGATTCATAAAAATAGTTTAAAATTGGCTTCTATAAAGTTCTAGTTCTATGAGAGCTTGAATGACGAGGATGAGTAATGCGACTGTTAGGGTTATTTTAAAAATAAGGAATGGGTTTTATCTGCACCAACAAAAAAACCTGGATAAAAGTAACATTTATCATCACTAAAACAATAAGATATGAAAAAATAAAGCTTTTATCAATACTAATTTTAAAATAAAAATAAAATAATGGTTTTATCATTGCTAAAGGGGAGTTGATAAAAGTATCTTTACAATCACTAAAGTTATCACTAACAAACACCTAATGCATAATAAATTTAATCAATGCATAAGGTTTTCCCATGATACATATGGGTTTTTCCTTTAATAAAAATCAATGCATACTAAATACTAAAAATGATTAAATTTTAAAAATGAATGAATAATATTAAATAGAAAAATATTAAAAATTAAGAAATAATTTTAATCACAAAAATTAAAAAAAAATATTACAAATAGATTGTTAATTTTGATTATATAAATTAAAAAAATATTAAAACAAGATAAATATTAAAATAAAAATTCATAAATATTAAAAATTACTCTTAATTCAAAAAAAGATTTATAATAAATGACTAGCTAAAAATGAATAAATAAAAGATTTAAAAATAACTGAATTCAAAATATTAAAATCAAAATTAACAAATATTAATTATATAAATTAAAAATGTATTAAAAATACTAAAAATTAATGGAAAAAATTTTATAATAAATATTAAAATTGAACAAATTACAGCAACATTGATTGAATAAATATTAAAAATGAATAATTTTAAAAAATGAATATATTAAAAAAAATATTTAAAATGAAAAAAAATTAGAAATGAATAAATTTTACTAAATAATAAATGATATTAAATGAATAAATATTTTTAAAAAATAAAATACATATATATATAAATGAATAAATATAAAAAAATATTTAAAAAGGACTAAATAATATTAACTATATAAATTTAAAAAAAATTAAAAATGAACAAATATTAAAATAAAAATATATAAATTGTAAAAATTGTATTTAAATATAAAATATTTAAAACAAATTACTAAATATATTAATATATTTTATTAATCTTACATATAAGTAATTAGTAATTATAATTAAAAATGGTATTATTTATATAAATAAATAATTTTTTTAAAAAAATATATCATTATTATTATAAATATATAATTATATTTAAAAATATTTATATGTATACGTACAAAAAATAAAATATTTAGATTACTTAAATATAAATACAAATTTATAATTTTATTATTATAAATATAAATCCTTTTAAATTTTATAGTTACTAAAAATTTAATTATCTATTCGTTTTATAAATTTATTAAAATATTTGAAGTTGAGTTTTTTCAATTACTGATTTACATGTATGACCATCTATATCAACATATAAATATGTGGTGGTGGTCAACCTAGCTCACAGTCCTTGGATATTTTTATTTATTTTTTGGATTGTCCCCCTTTAATGGATTGATAGGGAACCCTTATATGACCCATAGTCTGAGAGGTACAATGTCTAATACATGACCCTAATGCCAAAGGCACATTCTTTAATACATGAGAAAAAGGACCAAGACCTGACAACACAATAACTCCCCATCCCCAGCATATACATTATTGACGTCTTCTAGCTCCCCACCTCACATTACCGGTCGACTAGCATTGCCTTGTGAAGAGCTCCATAGTGCATGGTACTAATGGTAATTTCCATACCCTCTGATCCTTCCAATCTGGTTAGCTCTGCTCTGTTGGATGATAACTGCTCGAAATCCTCACCTAATTCCTTCTCATGTGTGATATGCCCAAGATACTTCTTGGACATTTATAGCATGGAGGCCCGGTGGTCCAACGGCCTATCATGGCCCGAAGGCCCTGTGGTTCAAAGTCCATTAATGACCCAAAGGCACGGAGACCCGTTGGCCTAAAATGATGTCCCGAAGGCCCAAACTGGATGAATAGTTACAGGTGCTATAATACTTCATAGTACTTTCTATAGTACTACAATAGTGAACCATAAATTCACACACACCCAGATTTAATCCTAGGTATTTTGGATCCCAAGTTGGAGTCCCCACCCCTCAAGTACTGGCTCGTTGGTAATAAATATGTGTTTTTGTTCTTGTTCATGTGTGTGATGAACCCAAGAACATTTGTGTATAGGTTTACCATACACATATGTGTGTATATCCAAATATATACAATGTATATAATATTAATTTTATTATAATTTTTATATAAAATATATGAAAATTAATTTCTATATATAAAAACATTTATTTTAATTAGTATTATTATTAATATTAATATATTTGGTAGTGAGACCTCGTACCTCCCCACTAAGAATGTAAAGCACCGAGTGGATTATTTTTAATTACAATAAATTACCCAAGGGGAAAGTAGCCCAAGGGAGGTCTATCTTTGGAGTTTCTACTCGTCACCACATTGATGTTGGATTCTAGAAACACACTGCCTAAAGCCACCCACTCATTGATTTGTGGTTGTCCCTCCAATGTCATAGTGCCAGAGTCTCCCATGTAGTTGCATCATGAATCTCCCTATAGATAACCCTTCATCTTGGCAAACATCATATGCATTATGGCACCCAGAAAAACTGCCTTCTACATTGTGGCTAATGTCTTAGACCTGCATGTTTCACATTTCTACTCCATGGCCTAGCTTTCTGTGTTATTGCACCCTGCACTGCGTTGTAGTAACGAGCATGGCCAATTTAGAAACTAGGAAAATTTCTCCCAATTGGGGTAGTTAGGGTTTAAACCACCAACCTTGGGGATTTAGTACCACAGTTGAGTACCACTCAACTCCAGCCCTGGCCAAAAATTAATATGGTTTTATAAATATTAATAATCACTGATTATTTAAATTTTTATAATATTAGTATTTAACAAAATAGAAAATATTAATATTTATAAAATTTATTTAAATATTTTTAGTTATATTTTTAAAAAAATTAATTTATTATGGTTCTTGGGGTTATAAGAAAAGGAAACAACACACACACCTATGGGCTAGCAAGGGCAGGGCACAACCCCATCCAAGGACTGACCCATTACACACACACACACACACACACACACATATATATATATATATATATATAATTTCATTAATTAAACTTCAATAACATTAGTTATTTATATTGTAAATGATGATATATATATATATAATCACAATAATATTTACAATATATTTAAATATGAAAATTTTCTATATAATTAATTTTTTATACTTGAAGTTCAATTTTATAATTCATTTAGGGAAATTAAAGATATTATTTTCATTGAAGTATAAATCTATGGTGATTATTATATATATTTTAACAATATATATAATATACATATATTATTATCTAGTCCCAAATGTGGTTGATTGTGTGTGTGTGTGTGTGTCTACTACAATGAGAAATATGTGAAATTCAAAAATCAAATGAATTTTCTAATAATATAATGATATATTTATATACATACACATGCATATATATAAACATACACACACATACATGCACATACACACATACATTCATGAATATATACATACACGTTCAGACACATGCATACACATACACATACATAGACACACACACACACACACACACACATATATATATATATATATATATATGTATACACATACACATGCATAAAGATACATACACTAACATAAACATACATACATACACATATATACATACATAAGGATAAACATACTTACACACACACATATATACATAGACAGACATACACACACACATACACACAAAAAACTACACAGACACACACATACACATCCATACATAGACATAAATGTATACACAAACACACACATACACATATATACACACACACATACCTATACATATATACACATATACACACATACACATACATACATACACATAGACATAAAAATACATACACGTAAAAATACATACACACATACATACATACACATACACATGTATACATACACATACACATTCACATGCATACACATACATATACATACATACAGACATAGGCATATACATACAGATACACACACACTTACACACATACACATTCACACATATACACATACATACATACATATATACACACATGCATTTATGCATACAAAAAAACACTAGAACATATATACACAAGCATACACATATTGAAAGCACCTATTGGGTCTTTGAAGAATACTGATAAATGTTTTTTGAAGAATACTGACAACTAAATTTTTTTGAAGAATACAGACAAATGTTTTTTCAAAAACCAAGAAAAAATATTTCATATTAAGTTATAATTAATCTAAAATAAAATAATAAATATTGTCTCGCTCCTGGGTTCTTTCTTCTGTAATGGTGTTGATCGTTCGAACCCTATCGATGTATTATTGTTATGTCATGTGGGCCCAAAGTAGAGCCCCTAATGTGATTATTCAATATCTGAAAAATTTTAACTAAATATTGTGTTCGATGACTACTAATTGATAATCTTGCATTGTTCATATTAATTTCTTCACATTCCATTATTCTTTAATGAATCTATCTTCCTTTTCATGATTTTGAGAGGAAGACATGAAGACGAGAAAATTCAATGGAATGTCATGAAGAATGATTAACATCTTTACAAATGAAATAGAAGTATATTTATAGCCTTAGGGTTAGGGTTTAATATTTAATAGACTGCACATATTTTATTAATAATATATTAAACCCTAAATGAACCTCATTAAATGTAAAATAAATATTTATCATCAGACCCAAAACTGAGTCTAATCCTCCTCCTCATCATTTATTGAATTCATGGATAAATAAATATTACTCATTCAATAAATTAATAAATATTCTACTCAAATATTAGTGAATAAATATTTATTTAATATTTTATAACTAAAAAAATTATTTATTTAATAAATTTTTATTTATTACCATATGAATAAAAAGATATAAATAAATATAATATATCAGTGTAATGAAATAATTACCTTTTGTATTGGTATTTATTTAACACTTACAGTCATTTAAAAAATATTTAATAAATTTTACTTCTCTATCCATAGATTAATATTGTATTCCAGTTTTTCAATAAATAATATTTAACTAAGATCAATGTAAACAGTATGTGTGTAAACCTCTAGGCCTCTCCCTCGATGGCATTAGTTATACTTTCCTAAATTCAAAGATTATAATATAGTAGCGAATCAAGGAACCCATAGAGGAAAAATATATTTTCCAAGAAAATCTATAATAGTCCATAACCTACACTCTCATATTCAGCACTGAAATCGTAAAATTTACATTCTCGGTTTTGAAGAGGATAATTGTGACCCAATTTTTTCCACCCATCCTTACAATATCAAAAGTAAAATTTGGATCACATACGTCCTCTAGGGCCTTTTAGGTTTAGAGTTTTATACAATCAGGAAAAACTTCTATATAAACAATTCAAAAGACATTAAATAATAATTTATTCCACTTAAACTTGCTTTTATTTTTCACATTAAAACATAAACCCCATCCATATTAAATCCCTTCTAGATATATCTCATTCAACCTAATTATTTATAACCTAGGTAAAATGAAACATAATAAGGGTGAGCTCAAATATTAGTAAGGGAAAACATAATAATTAAAAAAAGAATATCATTAGTGAGAATAAGAAGAGAATAAAGGTATGATGACATAATTACAGTGCATGAGCATAACATAATAATATTCATACCCATAAATACCTAAATCATAAAACATCAAAACAGTACATAAAGTTTTAAATAAGGGAATAGTCATAATATTCAGTAATCATGAGCCATTTGGCATCAATCTTGATCAAATGAAACATCTTAAACCCATATAAATCATGGATTAAACATATTGGTATCTTGGAACATTATCTTATAGAACCCTTATAGAACCCCTAAAAATTGTAATTACAATATCAAAAACTTCCAATATAATTCTCCGGAGAACATAATTATTACCTAATATATTTGGATCACAATCTGTACACACCCATAATTTAAGCTATAATGGGATCACATTGCACTATTTGGGTGTTCGCATCATATGTAATGTCTAAGAATAGAATAATGGATAAATAACATTGGGAATTAATTTTATCAAAACTTAATGAAACAACCTTAATTATTTTCATTAACTAGTTATACAATAGAAAAAAAACTGGTTACTTAACAATCTATTTTAAATATGATTAACCTATGGATAAGAAATGAGTTCCATTACAATCCCCTTAATACATGATTAACTCGTGGAAAAGAAATGGGTAGTATAACAATCTTTTTGAAACATGATTAATATGTGGGAAATAAAATGGTTGAATAAAAATATCTTTGAAATAATAATAATCCATCCAGATAAAGAATATTGATGTAGTCATTAAACAATACCCCCAATGGATCATATGTATCAACAAGGGTGGTTTACATTGATGAATGGAAAAACCATTAAAATATCATTAAAAATGTATTCAGAAAAATATCCTTTCTATTTTGGAAAACGTCTTTTAAAAAATTTTCTAAATATTTTTTTTAAAATACCCTATATAAATAAAAATTAGTCATTTAAAACATTTATTCCAGAAAACATCATTTTATATTTCGAAAACACTTTTTAAACACTTTTTAAAATTGATTTATGACTGAACACAAAAATTAAGTTGGATTTTATTAAAAACACTTTGTCAAATATTATAAGAACCAAAGAGTGTAAAATGGTACACTTAATTTAAAATATCATTAATATCCCTTATATAAGATAATTAATTCTAATTATAATATTTCTACATTAGAGACTTTGTCATACACAATCCTGATATACTATGAGATTTTAATAAAAGACTCTTATAAATTTTGTAACTTTGAATCATAATCTCCATGAAATAATAGAATTAAATGAAACATAAAATGTCATAAAAATAATTATATTCAAAATATACATTTTAAAAGTGGTATTATATACACATCATAAAAAATATATAGGTGTATAATATAACAGACGTCTCAAAAAAGAAAATGTGAGAGAAAAAACTCTTACCACTTTGGTAACTTTGAAAATGAAAACCCCATGAATGAGATATCATCAAATGTATATTTAATTAATCATAAATTTAATTATAAGAATCATAAAATACACACATTTTAATTATATACACCAAACAACAAAAATAAGTCGTGAATATGGAATATATCTCCCAAAAATAAAAGTGAGACGACAAAACCCTTACCTTGAGTCCGACTTGTCACATGTAACTTTATATTCCTGAATAATAAAATTATTTTAATTATTTACTTGATTTATAACCTTTTTAAAGTTTTTTATTTCTTTTATTTCAATAATTATCATGATATTTTAAATTACATAATCTATTAAGTATATGTTTGGTGTTTTGACCATATTCATCTTATATGTCAAAATTGAATTTTAGAGGTTGACTATGGTCAAAGTGGTCATTACATAAACATACCCAAAATAATAATCATGAAATAATAATAATATTTATAAATTAATTATACTATTAAAACCAATCACGTAATATTTTTATGAAAAATGAACGAACATAATGATTAGGGAGACGGTTGGTCATACGTACACAGTAGTAACATTTCCATTTTTTCAATGATCATATTGGAAAGAAGGAAGGAAATATTTTTTCTTTATAGAATGATTATAATATCATAAATAAAAAAATTATATATGCTTATATATATAATTCTCAAGATACAGTGGTGAAAAATATAATAATATTTTTTTGAGGAGGTGATAGTCCATACGTCAAGGAACGACGTTGTTGTTTTTTTCAGTGAGTGAAATGGTAAAAGTAAAATAACAAATTATATTTAAATAACAATAAATATGTGATTAATATCATAAATATTTAATTTATGTCACATATATTTATTATATTTACCCTTATTACCTTTCATGTGATGTCTTTGTGAAAAACAAATCGCATTGCTTTGTGAGGCGGAAGTCTGTCGTACACATGAGCGATGTTATTATATCCCATATATATTAGATAGTAAACGGTTATATAATATATAATTAATACATATGTATAATTATATTATAAATTTCACATGTAATATTTATATATATTATTGTACCCAATTGTGAGAGGTGGTAATGGAAAAATGAATGAAATCGGTTTGTTAGGTGGTGGTGTGATGTGCACATGAATGATGATTTTGTAACCCATTTGATGGAAGTGTGTGTGGATTTAGGTAATACCCTTAACATAATAAAATATTATTATATGGAATAAAATAATATTATTATATCATCATCGTATAATAATAACTGAGTGAGTTTGAGAAAGAAGTAAAATAAAAAGACTTGATGAACAACATTACCTCTTCTTCGGGTATCCTCCTTATGTTTTCACTAAATCCTTAACAGGTTCACTTTATGAAGAAAATAAGCATTATTAGGTGAGGTTATAAAGGTTTTGAATTTATTTTTTTAGGGTTTTTATGATCAAAAAGGCTATATAGTTTTGAATAATTATGGAGAGGGGTCATCCATTTATAAGTGAGGTGAGTGGCACACTAGTAATTTTTTGAAAGAGTGAATTTCACCCACATTATTTCCATTTAAACAAGCCCCAATAATTGTTAATTCTATAACCTATGTGGTTAAATGTTAAAATATTTCCATTCAATGGGTCTTTGAAAAATTTGGGATCATTTTTAAACCTTATATTCTATGATTAAGCATTATGTAAACTCATTTTTACCTAAATTGTTGTGATTAATTTTAATTTTTTTCACAAATAAATTGCTAATAAATTATGTTAGAAATGTTATAAATTATAAATTATTATTATTCTAAATATGTAATCCATTATTCCGAATTCAATTAACTTAAGTGGAAATTTTTAATTCAAAATCAATCTCCCAAATATGTTGAGTCAATGGATTTTTAATAAGAGTATTTTTTAGAAGAAGATGAATCTATATTAACTCAATGACTAATAATAATCATAATATGAAAATAAATTAATATTTAATCATATAAAATATATAAATTTAATTTAAACATTTCACATTATGGATTATTTTAATAAATTAAAACGGAGAAACATTATTCATTTTAAAATAATTTTTTGACAAAACCCATTTTTAAACAAAAAGACATTTACTAAAGACAATATATTGTTTATTAAAAGTAATTAAGTGTATTAAATATAACTTATTTTACATTAAATAATATTTGAAACATATTTTGACTTTAAAATTACCTAATTTATTGAATGAAAAATACTTTCTACAAAGAGCGGTATTTTTCACTATCCACTGAAGAGTCAAAAAAATTTGAAAAATACCAAAATTTAACTCTAATTAAATTTGTATATTATTAATAAAAAATTAATTTAATTTAATAAAATAAATTTTATAAATGTTTCAAAAATTATATTTCAAAAAAGTGTGCCCGAAATAGGCGACAAATGCTTTCTGAAAAAAAAATTGGTTTTAAACGTAAAATGGGATTTATTTTTTATCTCATGTCTAGAAAACACATAGAATGAATGGTAAAAAATTGATTGTATATATAATATATAAATTCAATTAATATAATTCAATAAGAGTTAATTTTTTAATTTATTGTTATAAAACACACTTATACGGTGTATAAACCCCTTTGACTTTTATGTTTATCCAAAAGGAATCTTTTTTATACGAATCGTTTTACTAAACGACAAAAGGGAATTTTTTGTCGTACGTATACGGCGACAACGAATTCTTTGTCGCCGTGACCATTATTTGAGTTTCGGTTTCCTCTACAAGCCATACCTTTTTTTCAAAGAAAAATAAATACCATGTTTTACTTTTCTTTTATTTTGGTATTGAAAATGGTTTTCATAATGTTTTTATATCAATGTTTTGTATTTATATCTTGTGATTGAAAGGTGGAAATGTTATGTTTACTTTATGCAGGTTTTATGTGATACATTTATGTTGAGGTTCTTGGGCATTATTATGAAGACGGGTGGTTTCGTGATAAACTAAGGGCGGGTGAGCCCGATATAGCTCTCCAATGCATTGGGTAACGTGAAGGAGTGAAACGTTAAGGTTTCTCCGAAGAGATTTAGGGAATATACTGTGATGGGTATTCCAAACGTAACCAAGAGGGTTACTCCATACGTAAGAATGTTATGAATGCCTCAAGTTACCTTTATGTCTTATGATTTCTATGATTTATTCATGATTTGATGAGGTATATTAAAGTGATTATGTTTTATGGGTAAAGTATGATTTCATTCTTATGTATATATGAACTTATGTTTCCTTTCCATATTTTTATAACCCATACTGAGCTTTTTATGCTCATCCCAAGTTTTTTTGAAATGTTTTTCACAGTTCAAGGGAAAGGTACATGATGTGATGATAGTGTCAAGGAAGTTTCAATAATGAATCCATTTCCTATTTTAAATATGTTTCCATTGATGGGAAAAATGAATACTATCTTTATGTAACCACTTTTTTTATATGTGGAATGTAATGAAATTTTTATGTTTTAATTCTCTAAAACTCTAAACCTGAAAAGATCCTCAATGTGTAATCTTATAATAACTCAAGATTAAGTAAGGTTTAAGGCTGGGGCCTTATAGTTGGTATCAGAGGTCAGTTTAGATAACATTAGGAGTTATAATTCTATTAAATGATTATCCAAAAATATTTTTTTATGGTCAAACTGAAATGATATAGCATTTGAATATTACCACGTTGCTTCATCTAAGACATGTTTGTTCAGAATGGTTTTCCGTAGAGGAAACAGGGAAGCAGTGCTAGGAAGGAATACAGAAGGAAATAACCTTCCGAATCAGCATCCTGAGATGGTCGGAATTGGAACTGAACAGTTTGTTGCAGTATTGGTGTAGTTGAATCAAGCGATAAATGGTGGTGGTATCCATGCACGAGATCAGCCAGATCAACCGCAGAGGAACATGTTAGTGGTGGAACACTTCATGAGGCAACATCCCCCATCATTCATAGGATCATTTTACCCTGTGTTAACTTAAGGGTGGATTAAAGCACTAGAGAATATTTTCGATGTCATGGGGTGTTCAAACAATCAAAAGGTTAGTCTTGCTATTTACCGTTTGGAGGGTGAAGCAGATCAGTGGTGGTCGATGGTTAAAAATATCTGGGATGCCGATGAGATTGATGCTCTTGACTGGGATGAATTTAAATGTATGTTTCTTGAAAAGTATTTTACTAAGGCTGTTCGACTTAGGATGGAAAAACAATTCTTGGAATTGAGGCAAGAGGAAGACTCTGTGGCTACCTATGAAGAAAGGTTCACTCGATTGGCAAGGTATGCTCCAAATTTTATCCGAGACCTTGATAGTAAAATCAATCATTTTTACTCAGGATTAAATCCAAAATATCGAAGGCCATTAGCTTCTCGTGAGTTTAAAAGTTATGAAAAGCTTTTTCGATGTGCTGAGAAGGTGGAAATGGATTTTTCCAATGATCAATTGTTCTATAACAACCAGCAAATGAAGAGACCAAGGTGGCAGGAGAAAGGGAAGAATTCTTAAAAAAAGTCTGATGGTAAGAAATCTAAGTTTCTAGTTTGTGATAAATGTGGCAAAAGGCATGCTGGGGAATGTCTTCTGAATTATGGAAAGTGATACCGATGGGGTAAGATGGGACATAAGGCTCGTGATTGCGCTGAAAAAGATCAGGGTGATGGTAAGTTCAAATTTGATTTACAGTTAGTGAAATGTTTTAAGTGCAATGAAATGGGTCACTATGCAAACGAGTGTCCGACAAAGAGCTCGAGTGATGGGAAGCAGTTAGACTACAAGCAGAAAGGGGTGGTTAAATCCTTTGCAACTACTTCAGCAGATATCAGGCCATCAAATGAAGTTGTATCAGGTACTTTGTTTGTTTTTTCAGATTATTCCAGTGTGTTTTTTGATTCGAGGTCTACACATTCTTTCATCTCTGAAACCTATTCTAGTAAAATGGGAATACCATCTCAAGAAATGACTCCTGAACTTGTGGTAAAAACACCTGGGGGAAATGTTGAGGCAAAAAGAATTTATAAGAATCTTCCTATCCTTATCCGTGGAAAGAACCTACTTGTGAACCTTATTTTTTTTACTTCTAGTAGAGTTTGATGTTATCCTGGGTATGGATTGGATCTCTATTTACCAAGCAAAGATTGACTGTAGAGATAAAGAAGTTTATTTTCAAAAAGAATTTCAGTTTGTGTACAAGAATGAACCCTTAATTTTGATAACTTATCAAGAGGCCGAGAAACTTGTAAAAGATGGAAATGAATGTTACCTTGCACATATTGTTGAAAATAAGGGAACTGTTCAGATTAATGATGTGCCAGAGGTAAATGAGTATCCTGATTTTTTTCTGATGAGTTTCCTGGAATAATACCAGATCGAGAAGTTGAATTTACTGTTGACTTAGTTCCTGATGCAAAGCCAATTTCAAAACCCCCTTATCGAATGGCTCAAATTGAACTTTTAGAGTTGAAGGATCAATTGAAAGATTTATTAGAGAAAGGTTTAATTTGACCTAGCATGTGACCATGGGGTGCTCCTGTTTTATTTGTTAAAAAGAAAGATGGTTCTATGAGACTTTGCATTGATTATAGATCCTAGAATAACATCATTGTTAAGAACAAATATCCTTTGCCTCATATCGATGATTTGTTTGATCTGCTCCAGGGAGCTCAGTATTTTTCAAAGATTAACCTGAGATTGGGGTACCATCAGCTGAAGGTAAAGGAAGCAGATGTTCTGAAGACTGCGTTTCATACAAGATATGGCCATTATAAATTTGTATTAATGCATTTTGGGCTAACCAATGCACCTGCTGTATTCATGGACTTAATTAATAGAATTTTCCATGAGTTCTTGGATAAGTTTTTGGTAGTTTTCATTGATGATATTTTGGTGTTTTCTAAAAGTAAAGAGGAGCATGAAAGACATTTAAGGATTATTTGGAAAACCTTAAAAGAAAAGAAATTGTATGGTAAATTCATTAAGTGTGAGTTTTGGTTGCAACAAATTTCTTTCCTTGGTCACATTGTTTCTAAAGATGGGATAATCGTTGATCCTGCAAAAAAAAGGTTGTTGAAGAATGGCCAAGTCCCACAAATGTAACAGAGATTCGTAGTTTCCTTGGTTTGGCAGGCTATTACTGAAGGTTTGTTAGAAATTTTTCACAGTAATCGAGTCCAATGACTAAGCTAACTCGGAAGGGTGTTAAGTTTATCTGGACAAAAGAATGTGATGATTGTTTTCAAGAACTGAAAAGAAGATAGGTGAATGCTCCAGTTTTGGCACTTCCTTCCAAGAATGGTGAGTTTGTTATATACAGTGATGCTTCATTGAAAGGACTTGGTTGTGTCCTAATGCATAATGATCATGTAATTGCTTATGCTTCACGACAGTTGAAAACTCATGAGGTAAATTACCCTACACATGATTTGGAATTAGCTGCTGTTGTTTACGCTTTAAAATTTTGGAGGCATCATTTGTATGGAGTAAAGTGTGAAATATATACTGATCACAAAACTTTAAAGTATATATTCACTCAGAAGGAATTGAACATGAGACAAAGGAGATGGCTAGAATTAATCAAGGATTATGATTGTACAATTCATTACCATCCAGGAAAAGCAAATAAAGTGGATGATGCTTTGAGTCAAAAAAGTAATACTTCATTAGAAATGCTGCAGTTGGAACGTGATCCTTTGGTTAAGGATTTGATGAACTTTGGCATAGAAGTTTTTGGTGTAGGATGTTCTTCTGTTTTGTTTCAGGTATTAGTGAAATCTTATCTATCAGACAGAATCAAGCAAGCACAGAAGCAAGACAGTGAGTTGCAGAAAAATGAAGAGCTGGTTCAGAAAGGTAAGTTTCCTGAATTAAACACTGATAATGATTCTGTTTTTAGATTTGGGAAGAGATTGTGTGGGCCTTTTGATTCACAGTTGAAGAGAGAGTTGTTATGTGAAGCTCATAGTTCTCCGTTTTTAGTTCATCCTGGCAGTACTAAGATGTAGAGAGATCTGCGAGAGTATTACTGGTGGGATTGAATGAAAAGAGATATTGCTGATTTTACTGTGAAGTGTTTGAATTTTCAATCGGTTAAAGAAGAGCGGAAGATACCGAAAGGGATGCTTCAGCCTTTACCAGTGCCAGAGTGTAAATGGGAGAATATATCCATGGACTTCGTTGTGGGATTGCCGAAGACCCCTCGAGGTAATAATGCAATCTTGGTTATTGTTGATCACTTGACTAAATCTGCTCATTTCCTTTCTATACTAGATACTTTTTCCATAGATCAACTTTCCCGTTTGTATCTTAAAGAGATAGTCAGGTTACGTGGAGTTCCTCTCTCCATTGTATCTGACCGTGATCCCAGGTTCACTTCTAACTTTTGGAAAGGCCTTCAGAAGTCGTTGGGTACTGAATTAAATTTTAGTACAGCTTTTCATCCTCAATCAGATGGGCAGTCAAAACGAACAATTCAGACCTTGTAGGATATGATATGATCTTGTTCGATGGATTATTAGGGAAGTTGGGACCAACATCTTTCTTTGGTTGAATTTTCATATAATAACAATTTTCATTACAGTATATAGATGGCACCATTTCAGGAATTATATGGGAAGCGGTGTCGAACTCCAGCTTTCTGGGATAAAGTGGGTGAAAGGAAGTTGATAGGAATAGAATTGGTAGAAGAGTTGGCATAAAAAGTTCATCTGATACCAAAACATGTGAGAATAGCTCAGAGCAGGCAGAAGAGTTATGCGGATAACCGGAGGAAGGAGTTATCTTTTGAGGTAGGTGATCATGTGTTTCTCAACGTCTCACCATGGAAAAGTGTGATGCGATTTGGTAAGAAAGGAAAGCTGAGTCCAAGTTTCATTAGACCATATGAAATTCTGGAGAGATTTGGATCAGTTGCTTACCGAGTGGCTTTACCTCCGATTTTATCTCAGGTACACAATGTTTTTCATGTTTCGATGCTGAGAAAGTACATGCCGGATCCATCTCAGGTTTTGAGTCCAGAGGTAGTTCAGCTGGAAGAGAACCTATCATATGAGGAACAACCGGTCCAGATTATTGACCACAGGGAGCAAGTGTTACGGAATAAGGTGATTAATCATGTAAAGGTTTTGTGGAAAAACAACATGATGGAAGAGGCAACATGGTAATCTAAAAATGCAATGGGGGATAAGTACCCCCATTTATTCGATAAGTAAATAAATTGTGGGGACACAATTTTCTAAAGGGGGGAAGGATGTAACATCCCAAGTAAGTAATGAATAATATATATTTTTATCTATTCCTATTAATGAATTATATAGTGTTTTAGAGGCTTAAAATGAAAATAAATCCAATCTTAACCATGGAATACACTAATATTTTTAAAAGATTGTTTTACTGCCTTTTAATGGAAAACCATTTTCAAATTAATCTTTTGACAATTTTATAAGCTATTTTTTTCAAAATAAACTTATTCTTTATGATTGGGACATCAAAATTTACTTTGTGTGAATTTTTTGGTATTTTTCCGATAAAGTTCATTTTTTAATGAATAGTGAAAATGTTGTATTTTAATTCAAAACCTCTTTTTAATCTAATTTATTTATATGATTAGATTATTTTTTGAATTGGTTTTAAAGTGAAATTAGAGTATATTTTTACCATTTAATCCAATGGTGGTCATTGGAATCAATTTCACTTTGAAATTGGACTTAAACTAGTGTCAATCTTTTGATTCTTATTGTTTCATAAAAACACGCTATTTGTCATGACAGCAGTAATTAATTATAAAATTAACTAATGAATCTAATATGTTTTGAATTTTGTAAAATAGACATAATTTTTGAATTCAGAATATCAAATATAGCTTAGGGTGAAGTTTTGGAATTTATCTGAAAAACTTCAATTTTTGATGAATAGTGAAACCACTAAGTGGTAGTTAAAGAAACTGATTTTTCGTTTAAATGAATCTTTTCCACTTATGTGATTTTATTTTCCAAAATATTACATACATGGTTTTCATTAAGAATTAAAATGTGGTTCAATGAGATTAAAATAATTTTTTGGTTAATAGTAACTTTTATGTTCTTAATCGCGATTAGAGGTAATTAGTGTAGTTTAAGGTAAAAAAATGTTTTAATAATATGAGATGAGCTTGAAACATGTCCTACCCTCATTTGATGTGTCATGGACGACCAATAAAATCCATGGGTCAACTTGGGGACCCCATGGAGCCACTTTGGTAGGGAAATGACATAAATAACTTTTTATTTAATGTAAAAGTAAAAAATAACACAAACATGAGATGTTTTACTAAAACAATTTTTACATGGGGTTATACAAGTCATATTTTTTATTATAAATATTAATTGGAAAGCTAAAAAGATTTCCTAAATCATAGTATTTTTTTATAATTTGTAGACTTTAAATAAATTAAATTATTTATGACATCATGATGATGCAGCGATTACCTCGTTAATAAAGGATTTAAATAAAATGAAATTATAATGTAAAATATATGACCTACACATGTCCAAAACCTATTGGATGGGTGTATTTCGAACCCTTATCACCTTACCCTTAATTATATCAATGTGGGACCTTTTTAATCCGAAAAACATTTTAAAATAAAGTAACATTTCTTTACTTTCCAAGAGTGCCCCTCCTCTCCTCTTATAAAAGGTCCCCACCTCTACCTCCTTACCCACACTTCCAAAGCCTTTGGCTCGGCCAACCCCTGCCCATTTTGTCTCTCCACTTCCCTCTCTTACTCCTTGAATCCTCACATTGGGCAGAAGGCTTCCCAAGAAAGCCTTTGAGCTCAAACCAAAGGGAGTTACCTGATTTTAAGGTAATGTCTTCACTTGAGTCCTTTTGTATTATTTTGCTTCTCCAACCCCCTAAACTCTTTTTTTTCATTTCTTTTTTAACAAATACAGTATATTAAATATACTAGTATTTTTTTATAAGAAGGATTCGAGATACACTTACACACACCTACATCTAATGGTTAAAGAAAATATTGTTTCTGTGGATGGCGAATTTCGGCCTCCGGAAACGATGATTGTTCAACATTATTTTAACACCTTCAAAGGTGGCCATTAAGATGACACTATATTTATATATGATATATAATATGTTTATGTTTTCCTTAAGCTTCTGTATTTTTTATTTTGGGCATACCTTTACGGTTTCCATTATGGGTAAACGCGATATCTTCATTTAAGGAAGTGCGGACTACCGCCCCCTCAAAGTGATTTGATTCGTTAATACCATATGTGGGACGTATAAAGGATGAAGTTATGATATTATATATTATATTACACTAGAATTATAATATAACTTTATATCATTATGATTCCATTCTATAAAATACGAAATAGAAATGAAAGTAGCGTTCATGCGTACGTACGTCTTACCGTCTCCATGAACGGTGAATTTCATTTCTTACCTCTAAATGATTATGTAATATTATAAACGCATGTATATACTGGATATATATTATATATATGATATATACATCATGATTATAATTCTTGATATAATGGATACATGAACAACTTGTAATTATAAAGGGATTATTTTTTACTCGAGTACCAATGATCGTTAAAACGGCCGTTATTAACTTAAATAATTACATAGTGTTCATGACATGGCAATAAGTGATATAAAAGGGATAATGAACTTTAAAAAGGTTCTTAAACAAGTATAAATTAACTCAAGTTTGTTATTCAGGAGATTAAAGAACGACCGAGTCAAGTCGGACCCGAGGTATGGGACTTCGTCTCAATCTCCTTTCATTGAGGCATATTTTGTTTTATAGACAACCTCCTTTTATACGGTGTATAAACCCCTTTGACTTTTACGTTTATCCAAAAGGAATATTTTTTATATGAAGCATTTTACTAAATGACAAAAGGGAATGTTTTTGTCATACGTATGCGGCGACAACGACTTCTCCGCTGCCGTGACCATTATTTGTGTTTCGGCTTCCTCTACAAGCCATACCTTTTTTTAAAGAAAAATAAATACCATGTTTTACTTTTCTTTTATTTTGGTATTGAAAATGGTTTTCATAATGTTTTTATATCAATTTTTTTGTATTGATATCTTGTGATTTCATTCTTATGTATATATGAACTTATGTTTCCTTCCCATATTTTTATAACCCATTCTGAGCTTTTTATGCTCATCCCAAGTTTTTTTAAAATGTTTTTCACAGTTCAAGGGAAAGGTACATGATATGATGATAGTGTCAAGGAAGTGTCAATAATGAATCCATGTCTTATTTTAAATATGTTTCCATTGATGGGGAAAATGAATACTATATTTATGTAACCACTTTGTTTATATGTGGAATGTAATGAAAGTTTTATGTTCTAATTCTCTAAAACTCTAAACCTGTAAAGATCCTCAATGTGTAATCTTGTAATAACTCAAGATTAAGTAAGGTTTAAGGTTGGGGCCTTATAAATGGGTTTTCAAATAGGATAACATAGGTGGGAATGGAAGAAAAGCATAAATAATTATAGATAGTGATTGTGGGCATTGATAACAAGAAAACAAATTATAAATGGAAAGTTCAGGGCCACAAAAAATAAATATGAAATGATTGAAAATACCATCAGTTTATAATATTTGAGGGTACTATGATAATAATTTTTTTTCAAGATCCTTCTTCAAGAGTTAAGTAATTCTTTCACCATCTAGATTAAAAATATAGTGATATATACTAAATTATCATGTAGAATTTTATCCTTTATAAAATTTTCACTATACTTGTGTATTTTTCTATAAATAATGAGTATTCAAGATGGATTTTTACACCTAAATTACTAAATTTTTAAAGACCAGATAATCGTAAAAGAGATAAAAATATATTCATACTTTCTTTATACATTAGCCAAAACCAAAATGGTTATCACGTCATAAGATAATTCCCAAAATGAACAGACTAATATATTTTACATTAATATTAAAAATTTAATGGTAATAAACAAATTTGAGACTAAATAATTCCATAAATAACTATATTTAAAATTATTCAATCATTTCTTAACTAACTTGGGAACCCAATGATTAGAAGGATTTGATCATATATATTCCTCTCAAGTAAATCAACCATTATTCCTCAAATAAAATCTCATATGTTTCTAAAATGAAATTAATTTTTATATATAAAAATTTCATACTAAATATTAAATAATGAATGCTAGTGGTAGGTGTGAAACCCTTATCATCCTTCAGTCATGGTTTTAAGCACCACTGCCTTGTCAGATGTGATGGGTTTTTACCCAGCATATGGGTTATCTGTTTATTCTTTAAACATTAAAAATAATTCCTCCCTAAATAAATCTTCATTTTGATAATAGGTGTTACAAATACATCAAACCATTAAAAAATATTTAAAAAAATTTGATTAATAACCTCGAAAATTTTACTACATAAAACCCAAAAATGTTGTCTTAAAGACTTTTAGCATATGATCCATCTCAATCATATAAAAATTTTATGGTATCAATAAATCTTAAGATAACCTCACATGAGAAAATCCTAATATAAAAAGTTATCTAAAACTTTCCCTTAATTCAAACTATAATATCCTAGAACCGGAACTCCCAAATTCAGCATTAAATTTATAAACATTACATTTATGGATTTGATCTTTAAAATTTTAACCTAGGTTTTTCTATCCAACCTTATATCATCAAAATTTAAAATTTGGTCACTTACATCCTATAGTACCTTTTAGGTTTAGATTTTTAGTGAATATTGAAAAACTCATACTTTAAAACATCACATGACTTTAAATGATAATTTCTCCCTCTTAAACCAACTTTTCTTTTTCTTGTTAAGATAGTATCATCATTCATATGAAATTACTTCTAGAAATAAATCATTCAACATCACTCTTTATAACCTACTAAAAATAAAATATTAGAAGTGTGAGATTAGATTATTAGTAAGGATAAATGTAAGAATTAATAAATTAATGTCATTAGTGAGAATAATAAAAGCATAAGGGTATGATAACATAATCAAAGAGCATGAATATAACCGAATAATGTTCATACCCATCAATAATTTGATCATAAAATATGAGAACATTGAATTAGGATTTAATAAATGAAATAGTCATAATAATCAATAATCAGGAGCCATGTGATATCATTATTTATCAAATGAAATATCATAAACCCACAATAATCATAGATAAAAACATTTTGGTATCTTGGAACATCATCCCATCAAACCCTTAAAAATTATAATAAGCATATACAAAAATTAAAATATAATTCTCTGGGTAACATAACCATTACCCAATGCATTGGAGTGTTATCATGTTGAACCCATCATTTAAGCAATAATGAGCTCACCCAGTATTATTTGGGTGTACCTATCGTATATAATGTCCAAAAACAAAAAAACATTGAAACAACCAGCATTATTTTAAAAAAATGATAACTCATGTAAATGAAAATGTTTTTATAGGAATCTAATTGAAACATGAATAACAAAAGGAAAAGAAATGGGTCCCATGATAATCTCTTTAAATCATGATTAAACTGTGGAAAAGAAATGGGTTCTATAGCAAAATATTTGAAACATGTTTAACCTGTGAAAAAAATGGGTTCCACAAAAATCTCTTTTGAACAATAATAATCCAACCAAAGAGATAATAAGTTTGGAATAATTATAAAATAACCCCAATGGAGTATAAGTAACAATAAGGTTTGTTGATATTAATGAATGAAAATACCCTTAAAAGATCATTAAAAAAATCTATTGAGGAAAATATATTTTTCTTTTTGAAAAAAAAACTATTAAAACATTTTTAAAATAACCTTTAAATATTACAAAGTATTTATTTAAAAATAATTTTAAAAACTTATTAGGGAAAATATCCTTTTGAATTTAAAGAAAACTTTTTAAAACATTTTGAAAATCCTTTTCATTTAAAATAACATTTAAAAAATAAAAAGAAAAATTTTAAAAATAATTTAATATATTTATTTAGGGAAAATGGATTTGATAAAAAAAAAAAACTTTTTTTAAAATATATTTTCTTGTAAGAAAATAGATTTCCAACCAAAGAGAGAAATGAAGTTATATTTTCCTAACAACACTTTCTAAAAAATATATGTGCTAAAGGGTGAAAAATGGTACAACTATGTGAAAATATCAGTAATAACCATAATATAATATAATTCATGATAATTATTGGATTCCAATATCATAGACTTAATCATATACAATATCGACAAACAATGAGATTGAAACAAAAGACTCTTACAACATTGGTAACTCTGAATTATAATCACCAGGAAAGAATAACATTAAATGAAACATATAATATCATTAAAATAATTATTTTAATAATATAACATATAAATGTGGAATTATATACATTCTATAAAAATATATAGGTGTATAACGTAACAAACTTATCAAAAAGTCATATTGAAACAAAAATATCTTACCACTTTGGTATCTTTTAAACCATAAACCCTGTGAAAGAGATATCCTAAAATGGATATATAAATCCCCATAAATTTAATTATAATAATCATACAATATATTAATGGAAAATATATACAAAAATCAAATACAATAAGTGTTTTATATGGAATATATCTCATAGAAATAAAAGTGAGATGAGAAAACTCTTATCTCGAGCCCAATTTGTTACATGTGTCTTAATATTCCTGAATAACAAAATTATTTTAATTATATACATTATTTATAAAAATTTTCAAATTTATTATTACTTTTATTTCACTTTCTATCATGTAATATATAATTACATGATCTATTAAGTTTATGTCGGATGTTTTGACCATATCAGCTTATGTGTCAAAATGACTTTAGTACGATGACAATGGTCAAATAGTTCATTACCTAAATATATCCAGAATAATAATCATGAAATAATTATCACATTTTTACATGACTTATAATTCTAAAAAAACATGAAATACAGTTATGAAAATTTAACTAACATTACAATCATGGAGACAACAGGTCGTAAGTACGCATAAGTAACATTTCCATTTTTTCAATGATCATTATGGAAAGAGGGTAAGTAATATATTATATTTTCATAATGATCATAATATCATAAATAAAATATTATTTAATTATATATATTTATATATATAATTATCATGATGTGGGGGGGAGCGAATCACATCTCTTTAAGGAGGCGTAGTCTACACGTCCATGAATGAAGCTATCAATTTTTTCTGTGAGTGATAAGGTAAAAGAAAAATGGTACATTATATTTATATAATTTTTAATGTATCATTAATATTATTAATATATAATTTATATCACACATAGTTATTATCTTTATCCTTATTACCTTTCATGTAACATGTTAGTGAAATAAATTATATTGCCTCACGAGGTGGTAGTCCGACGTACATAGGAGCGACGATATCGTATCCCTTATTGAAAAGAGGATAAAATGTTATATATTATATAATAACTCAATATATATAATATTTCTTATAAATATAACATATAAAACTTAGATACATCATCGTACCCAACCGCAAGAGGTGGTAATGGAAAAACTAATGACATCATTCTTATTAACAATAGTCTGTAGTACACACTAATTATGATTTCGTAACCCATTCGATGAAAGTGTGTGTGGTATTTGGTCATAAACTTGACATAAAAAACTCAGTATATGTAATATAATTATTTTATTATATCATAATGTCATAATAATGATTTAGGTATTGGATAATAAGTAAAATAAATAAGCTCATTGAAGAACATTAACTCTCCTTCTAGAATCCTACTTAGGTGAGTGGCACACTTGTAATTATTTTAAAGAGTGAATTCTGTCAATTTTTATTCTTTTAACCGTGACCCAATAATGGTCATTTACAAATCCAAGAAATTATAAGGTATAAATAAGTCCATAAAAGGGGATTTGGACAAGTTTTGGGTCATTTTTATACCTTATATTCAAAGTCTAGCCACTAAGTAAACTCATTATTACCTTAATTTTTGAAATTCATTTTAATTGTTTTCACTAATCACTTGGGGAAAAATTATTTTTTTCCTTATTATAAGTTATATATTATGTTAACTAAATATTTGGAATCAATTTTTCTATATTAAATTCACTTAAGTTTCAAATTTTAATTTAATATTTACACTGTAGACATGATGATACATGGGGTTTTTAAGAAAAGTATTTTTATAGAAAATGTTGATTATATATTAACTCAATGACTAATAATATTAATTAAATGAAAATAAATTAGTTTTAATTATTAATAATCTTTAACTTATAATTAAAATATTTCTAACTAAGGATTATTTTAATCAATTGAAATGGAAAAACATTACACATTTTAAAATAGTTTTTAGAAAAAACCAATTTTTAAACCAAAAAAAACATACCCCAAAAACCAATATAAAGTTGATTAAAAGTAATTAATTGAATTAATTATAAATTAGGTTACTTTATACCATATTCAAATCATATTGATTATTTTAAATTAGTTAATTTTTTTAAAAAGAAAATACTTTTAAAAAAGAATCAATATTTTCATTATTCCTCAGAAAATAAATATTTTCCAAAGATCCCAAAATTTCATTAAAATTGAATTTGGAAATTTAGATTCCAAAATTTAATTTTATTTAATAAAAAAATAAACAAATTTCAAAATTTATTTTTAATGTAAGTGCGCGATAAAAAGTTAACAAAACTACTTTTTGAAAAAAAAATATAGTTTTAAGAGTAAAATTGGATTTATTTATTTTCTCATGTCTATAAAATAAATAGGATGAAATTTAATACTTAGATTGAATTTATAATATATAAATTTTATTTATATAATCCAAAAAGTGTGATATTTTTAATTTATTTCTATGAAACACACTTGTGCATATTAATATAGTTTTCATAAAAATATTTCATTTTATATTCAAAAAGGTTTTTATTTTCAATTCTAAATAATTGGTCACCAAAGCATATATGTAAACCATATTTTCATAATTCAATTAATTCTATTCATAACCACAATATTTAATTCTAGTTTATAATGTTAATATATATCATGGTTTATTTAAGTATGGTGTTGCCTGTTAAATTCCTTATTGAACATAAAAATGTTAGGGTTGTTTGTAATGAAAACTAAAATAAGTGATACATGTAAAACAGGATGAATATACTTTTGTGTGTCATTTATGATATTGAAGATAATTTTATTCTTTTAAATTATTGGTGTGTTACAAAAACAATCACATATGAATTCTCACTATGTGAAATAATCCATTTTTTCATGATATCTCATAAAGAAGGTTGCACACTCAATTCATCTACTTATATGTATGATACCTCTTTATTTAACTCTCTGAAATGAAATATTTTATACACCATGGAAATTTAATTTAATTTTTTGATTCTATTTCAATCAAATGTCTGAGATATCAACAACTATAAAGATGGAAAAGACAAATGCTTTCTCGTCTTATTCATTAATAACATATCAATTATGACACACCAAATATACACAACTTTTCCCCTGACATTTGTAATCAAGTTTTATAGAAATATGTCTAATTGTATGAGTTATGGCATGAATTAATAATAATTTCAAATTCTAATGATCATTACACATGCATTAGAAAATGAATATCCAATTACATGCAAACTTTTCATATTCTCACTAGTGGGTATATTCTCATAACCTCCTATCATGGAGACTACCAAGTTAGAACTTCATGATATGAATACTCATCCATATATAAGCACTCAAACATATAATTAAACATACTATGTGTCCCATCATATAATTTCATTTGACCATATAAATTTTTTTAAGAATATCACCATAGTATTTAAAGGTTCTCATCACAGTGGTGAACTATTATACCCTTTTCAATGTGATAGATACTCTGGAAAATTATCACATTTAAGTCATATAAAATAATGATTAATATTTAATAATATTTTGATATTAAATTCCTTCAATATAAAAAAAGTATAATGTATAAAAAATTGGTTTTAGAACACAAACTCCAACAGAATCCCACTTAGAATAGCGTCAACCACTACTGAATTTTATTCCGCTAGATCTCATATGATGATCATGTTTTTAATAAATTAAGTCCTTCATCACTTTTAAATCACATATTAGAGAAAAATACCATAAGATATGATATTATTAAATTTTTCATACCATCCACTGATGCAACCTTGGATCATTTATAAGAGCGTCCATTGCAGTGTTATCATAACACAGTGTGATGAGTTACTTATAGATCATCATCACATCAAGATTTAGGAAGAATTTCTATATACATGTCACTTAATTATCTTATAGGTCTATATGTACTCATACTCTAGTGTATAATTATAAAACATGTATTTATTTAAGCCTTCCATCTCACACCACCTCTATTGGGCTTGAAGATGTATCCTAACTATGACTCCCAATAGTCTTGATCTATTTGGAAACTAGAATCTTCATACCCCATGATTTCTATCTCCTTATATCCGCTATATTCTATAAACATGTCTTAAATATGCCATATATACTTTTGGATTGTCCAAAGTTCCATCCAATGGTAGTCACCTTGGTCAACTTGGTATCTCCTTACCATTGATACATATGTAATATTTATTTTCCTCTATATCTACTCATGTGACTAAGGACATATTTTATATTAAATATGAATTCCATGTGAGACAAGAAACTTTCCCTCTTAATCTATTCTTATTGAATCTCTTCAGTGTCTTATCAATGGGCAGAGTTTTATGTAGATCAATCATCCTCTTGGATATATCATGATAGATCTTGATCCTAAGTATATATAATGTTTTTCCTAATTCCTTCATAGATAATCAAGTGTCTAACCAAACATTAATGAGTTATAATACTAGTATTTCATTTCTAAAAATTATTATATCATTGACATAAAGTATTGGGAAAATAAATTCACTCCCGCTAAACTATTTATATACATACGCTCACATTCATTCTTTATAAAACCAGATTTTGTAATGGATTTATCAAATCAAATGTTCTATGACATAGATGCTTTATAAAATCAATAAATGGATATCTATAAATTAGAAACCTTATTATCTTCATTTGGTGTCATAAACCCTTTAAATTTTATCACATATAAATCTTCCAAAATGGTCTTGTTAAGGAAATTTGTTTTGACATAAATCAACCAAAACTAACAGTTGGGGAAGGTCACTATAGAAAGTAGAGTTTTAATGAATTTTATCAAGGAAATGGTGAAAAGGTTTCATCATAGTCTATGGATTGATGCAGTTTAAACCCCTTTTAAACCAATCACACTTTATAGGTACTAAATTTTCCATTATTGTCTATTTTCTTATTGAATATCCACTTTTAACCAATGGGATTTACATCCACTAGGGGATATACCAAAATATATAATTAGTTTTGGTACATAGAATCCATTTCATAATTCATGGATAATTTTCATTTAGTATATCTTGTATTACATACAACTTTATTATAGGTTTTTAGATCATTATTATCCACTAATAATGAGTCACCATCCATAATGACTAGAAAACTGTATAGTTTTAGTTCTCTAACCTCTCTTATACTTCTATATAGTACCTATGTCTCTATAAATTCCACTTATATGCAGATTTGTAGAATCTATTTTTATGCCAACTCTTATGTATATTAATCCAATAATTCATTGAAATTTATCCTACTCCCATTATCTTCTTTAGATATGGGATCCCTTTTAAGAAATAAGGGACATCTGTTAGATAATACTTTCTTTTATGAAGGGTCATATAGGTAATATTATCTAATTTTCTTAAGGTAACCTATAAATATACACTTAGTGCCTTTATGTGTAATTAAATTAACATAATAGCCTTAATAAACCCTCCATAACCCCACACTCATAAATTTGACAATGTGGATTTTATTCCACACTAATGTTTAAGTGGAATATCATTTATCTATTGAGTTGGTACTTGGTTTAGTATGTGTGTTATTTTCTGTAGTGTGTATCCCCAAAAGGTTAGTAGAAGACCTTCATGATTCATCATTTATCTCACCAATACTAATATATTATAGTTCCTCCTTTCACATACACCATTCCATTATGGTGTATTAGAATAAGTGATTTGAGATAAACTCCCAAACTCTCATAAGTATTCAATAATGTCTTGATTTATATATTTTATAGAATGGTCTGATTACAGTTTATTAATCATCTTTCCAATCTGGTTCTCAACTTCATTTTTATATTCCTTAAACATATAAAAGGAATATTACTTATACCACTTTAAGTAAACATATCCATATATAATAAATTCATTAGAAAAAGTTATAAAGTATGG
Source organism: Viscum album (assembly GCA_963277665.1). Classification (NCBI taxonomy): domain Eukaryota; kingdom Viridiplantae; phylum Streptophyta; class Magnoliopsida; order Santalales; family Viscaceae; genus Viscum; species Viscum album. The sequence goes on from OY728135.1 coordinate 1,410,148,384, forward strand.
GTACTCGCACATAGATTCAACTGGAAATTTCTCTAACACGTCATTATGAAACAATTTCATAATCTCTAGGGTTGTTTAACCTTTTACAATAAATAGGGATTTAATTATTTTTCCTTGAAAACATGTGTGGAATATACCATGTTGTTTTAGTTCAAATGAATAAAAATATCAGTGTTGTTTGAATCTAGTCAAACACTTCTCATTTTCATGACCAAGTTTGTGATGTTATATTTGGGTGTGGTATGAGTCATGTAAACTATTTTTATTTTCTATTATCATTATTTTTTTAGTGTGATTTAATACATAAATATCATTATTTAAATATTTATTACCATAAATAATGGTTTATTTATAAATGAAACTACACTAATTTACAAATTTTAAAATTAATCAATCTATATCAATATTGGATAATAATTATTTTTCAACTGGAGGAAAAAAATTACAATCTTTCAGAACCATGATCATTCCAGTTGGAAATAAGAGGTGGTAGTCTCTAATAACCATAGTATAAAGTATTTATCCATTCGTCATGCATAAATCCACCTTAACATATTTAATACTCAAGAATCTATTTAGTTTAAATATTTTAATAGATATGTGATAATCACATATTGTATCTAACACACAACTTGTAAAAATATATAGATTTCACATGATAAAAAGTGCACAAGATGCTTACCATTTCTTCTTTTTCTAGGTGTATTATTTCTTCCAGTGGTACTTCTTTCCCCATGAAAAAGATATAGTGTCATGTTAAATTTCTTACAACATGATCATCATATTATTGGAATGGTATTTAACAGAAGTCTTAGACTTGGAGTTAGTCTTATATCACTTCACCCAACCTTTACTCTTATTCACTATAATGGTTGGAGGATTTTCAATTTTCGTATCCTTTTGAATTTTGAATAGTATAGTGAGGAGATCTATGAGAGACTTATTTTTGTTGTTCATATAAAAATTTATAACAAAAATGGGGAAGCTTTGAGGGTGGGATGAAATAATAATAACATTGGGCAATTTATCAGTTATTTTTAAACCCTAGAACATCTGAGTGATCAAAGTTACTAATAATTTTGACTATGTGAGGCTCAGAAGGCACACCATCTCCATGTTATATCCTGAATACCACCTCAAAGATCTTATAGAGTTCCTTTATATCTCTCTCCTAAAAAATATAATAGTGATAATGGATCATGTTATAATCATCCATGTTCTCATGAAACTTCAGGATTTCATAAGACATAGATGAAATCATTCAACACTGAACATTGATCATATCATTCGGGTGATTTTCATAAATGAAAAACGTATCATCTCTCAACTATTTAGAAATAGGATCAGGTATTGAGGATTCTAGTATATAAGACTTCCATTCATGGATTAATTCAATTCATAAGCATATGAATAATTCCATAAAGTTACTTCTAGTTAGGAAATGGTATTTATACACAATCAATTATAAGGAAAACATAATTTATGAACTTTACATTATTATATGTCAAAATAAAAGAAAATTATTATTACATTACTTAATTAAAAATTATTCAAAATAAAATAATTTTTTTAAGTCTCCCAATATTTTATTAAATCTTAACATACCTATCCATTGAACTAGAAATATACCATCATGTGGAAATTCTAGTAGAAAAGAATCATATATACCTTCTTATAATTCAGAAAAAAAATACATAAAAATTATAAAAATATTTTTATGGTTGGTGGTATTTCCAATCATGGGTTTACATATACTTGTTCAATTAAGTGGATTTCCCAATCCTAAAATCCAAACATATATTTCCTCCACACTTGCCTTAAAATTTACATTGAATTGAAAATGGATTTTAAATCCAATATAGTTTTTGTTAATTCAACCCATCATCTTTTTTTAGATTTACTTATAATTAAAATTTCTCTCGATAAATTCATGTATCGACACTTTAACAACGAGTCTGTCCTAATTCAAATAATTAAAGGAATAAAGAAAATAATACTAACTTGAGTTATTTTTTTATTATGTGTAAAATTTTCTTATTTTATCTTTTACATTTATTTTAAATATTAAGTGGATTTTAATTAACCGATTAACCATGTGTAGATAAAATATTTATGCATAACCCTTTTATTTTAATTCTGTATTTTCATATTAAACCATTTATTTAGGTGATCATGGTGTTGTATCCATAAAATAAATCATGTATTAGAAAAAAAAATATAATAAAAAAATGTGGCATTGATCATGACATTTAACAAGGAGTTTATTTATTGAGCTGAAAATAAATAATTTTTTTACCGTATAGAAAAAACTCCTTGAGATGGTCTGGGCTCAAGTTGCATTATTCCACCACTGTCAGGTGTATCTCCTAGGATTGGTTTCACTTTGGATCTATCTAGAACTAGCTACATGTGTCTGGGAGATCCATCCTAACAACACATTTAATTCACTCACTGATAAAGGGAATCAGAAGGTGGGTTTACATAAAAGAAACAATGGGTATGTGCTATAAATAATAATGAGGGAAGGATAACTCAGAGTCTATAAATTTAATTTAATAATAATAATTACAAAAAATCATTAATTAAATTAAAAGAAACCAAACACATAAACATGTGGTTTAAGATCATGATCATCCATTCATGAAATGAATATATATTTATAATAATTATATAGAATTCATTTGAATTATATATTTTATTAAGATAAAACACGTATGAATTAATCCAATTAGTTATCTAATTAATTAAATTAATTCTATTTATATTAATCTTCATCCATGTTTTCCGATAGATACCCATCTACTGTGATTTTAAATAAATTAATATAATTTATAATTAATAAAATAAACACAAATCTTGTACTTGGAAGTAATATAGTGATTAACTCTTCGAACTACTCGGATTATATTAAGATATTTATGTTCAACTCATCAAAAATATAGCATAAGTGTTTTGTGATTTAAATGCATGGCTTGTATGATCCAATAAATGAAAATATAAAACATGTTAATTAACATAGTGTATACTACTTTTAATTCATGTGGAGTATTCAACGTCTGATGGCTATACATGGCATGTAGTTCATAATTTTATGCATAAATTAATTAGAAATTTAATATCTCATAAAACCAATCATATAGAATGTACTAGTCAATAAATGACACAGAGAACACATAATGATGAGATTTATAGAGTAATAAATTAATTTTAATTTTTTACACAAACAGGTTGAGTAAACGAAATATATATACAAAAACATGTCATGAATTTTACTCATCATAGGTTTGTGGTAAACATCAAGGTACTAGGTGTGTAATTATATAGGTACATTTTTATGGTACGTGGTGATTACAACTAGTAGATATTGTGTAAACACCTTATTAAACGGTTGCTAGTCCTTATGAAACATGTAATTAATACCTGATTTCGATTTGAACATACACTTTCCACCATGAAAACACTTAGACTATGTACTGACCCAATATTTTAAAATATAATGTTCCTTTAAATAAACACTTTATTTGATAGATTTTTCCATATGGTTGGGGTTTCTCTTAATGTAAAGAACCTTGTAAGCCTATATGAAAGACTAGGTTTCAAATAGGGACAAGGTAAGATTTATCAGTGACTATAGAAGTATTTTATAAAAGACTATATTGGTTACAATAGTAATTTTCTAGTAATGGAACTATACACCAAAATTCATTCATTGGGCCACTAAAATGGGCTTATGGGCCATGGGCCTTCAGGCCACCAATACCCTTAATCCACACGTCCTTAATCCATTCAAAGGGAAATCAAGCCACCGAGCCTTCAGAATACACAAGAATAGATACCCACTAGTGGACTGCAAGTTGGTGCAGTGGGTTACCACCAATAGATTAGCTAGAAGCAAGGTGACTGTAGACCAAGAGGCATCTACGGACGAACCATCATGTGTGAAATCTAATTCTAGAAGAAGGTAAGAAAGTTGGAAAAGAAAAATTACAATTAGGGATATTGGGATTTTAGTCTATATAATATGAAATGGGATTCTATTCCATGTATTCTGGGATCTGAGACCAAGTAAGGGTTATCCCTCAATATAGTTAAAAAGAGGATTATCTAATATAAAATATTTTATTTGAAGGAATTGTATCTTGATTCATACATGACACAAAACTAAAATAACCCAATACATATTAGTTAATAAAATTTTATCAATATTAAAACCAATGGTATGTAAAAAACTATAATCAGTTATAAATTTATACAAAACAGGATTAAGAATACTTAATGTTTAAAAGGTCATTTTATTAAGAAAATAATTTTTATTTTAAATATTTTATTTTTTAAAATATAAATTTTATAATTTTATAATTTCAATTTAGAAAAATTAAAATTGTTTTTGGACTTATAGTAAAATTGTTATGTTATCATAATTTTTTTTATTTTCAGAAATAATTGAATTTTTAGGTGAATATGGAAAAATATAGATTTTACAAAAAACTAAAAATTTATAAATTATTAAGGGCAACCTAGAAGTGTATAAAACCTTTAAATTGGTCAATTATGTATTTAATAAGTAAAAAGTATATATTTTTTAAAATAATATGTTTAATTTATAAAACTTATGATCAACATTTTAAGAACATAAGCAATATTTTCAATTAAAAAACTATTTTCAGTCTTTTTTAAATAAAATATTTTTTTTGGAAAACTTATGTTTTGTATTTATTTGATAGATGTGGAAATTTTATTTTTTTGAAAAAAAACAATTCATATTATTAAAACAACATACATTTATAATTTTAATCTATATATAAATTTTAATCTTAAAAATACACTTTTTCTAAAACTAGGTTTTTACATGTTACATATGCTAATGTTAAACTTTATTTTTATTACACATAGAAATTTTATATGATTAAAATTATTTCATATTTGGAATCATTATTTAAAAAATATTTAATATGGATAACATCATTTTTATCCACAAAGGATAAATTACATAAGAAAAAACTATTTATCGTGGTAAAATTATAATTGGTAAATGTAATTTATCATGGGGGGATGTTTTGAAAAATATTAGAAAAATATTTTTATTTGAATGGTTGAGAGATTATATAAATTAACTAATTATTAACCCTATTATATTCTATTTTTTTTATTCACATGACACGTTTAACATGTTTTCCCTGTATATTAAGTGGTTATAATTACAAAAATGTCATTCTCACCACTTATAAAGGGGTCTCTCACCTCCTCTTAAATACCACTCTAAAAATTTGGTTTTATTTTGAAAATAATCCATATTTAATTCCCCTATCATCCAATTTCATTATATTAATCTTTGTTTCATAATATATTGGCTAAATTCCTCCATTTCCATGAACTACTTCATGAGAAAGTTCAACATCTCAAAGTAAGTACTTCTCACTGTCCAATATTCTTCATTCTCTATATTTTACTTTAAAATTATTTTAACCATTATGAAATAATAACATAATAATTAACTATATAATTAAATGTTTTTTGTATATGGGGAATACAATATCCATATTTTTCCTCTTCCATAAGAAAATCAAAAAAATCAACTGTGTGTATGTGTGGACTACCGCCTGTAAAAAGAAATGTATTTACTTTTACATTACTGACTTAAAAGGATAGTCCTAAAGGTTAATTTAATATATAATTATGTTATTTTTAAAATTATTTATATTCTAAAATAATAAACCATATTGAACATTTTTATCACTCTATAGAAAATGAAATCATCGTCTATGTCTACAGGCAGACTACCACCTCCATAGAAAAGTGTACTCCATATTTCATTATTACCTTTAATGGACGGATATAAGATTGTTTTCAAGGGATAAATATTATTTTAATGACATTTTTAATGTGATGGTAATTCAAATTGGACAACCGGTTAACAATAGGATCAATAAACAATAGTTGTAAATTCAATTTTCTAAAAAGAGCGTACTAAGAGGGAAGAAACTATTTCTTTATATAATGTAATAACTTAATATAGGTTATATTATCCTCATAATTCATTATACTTTTGATTTACCACAATAATAAAAACTAAATAATATCATTATGCTTTTGGTATAATTATATTACAACAGAACCACTTCATAATCAATAATTAATTATGGTTTGTTACTTTTTCGGTTTGTTTAAATACCTACATTAACAATGATATGAATTTATATCATAGATGACAAAGGGAATATAATTTCTGGTAATATATTATATAAACAAGTAAATAATGGTATTATTTTAGATCTATAATGGTAACATTAATATTATTCTCATCGAATAATATACCAACATATGTTCATTAAAAATCACTAAAACACGATCACCACCAAATTCATCTTTAAGGATCATAACCAAATATCCAATAAAATTAAATTATAACATTATAAATATTTATAAATCCTTATTTAAAATAAATTTTATGATCTTATAAAGTTGAAATTTTTTAGAATAAGAAATAACAACATCTCTATTATGAAACTAGCTTAAAATGATCAAGATCACCCCCACCTAATATTAAAAATAAGTAATAACTAACTAATATAAATTTTGAATATAAATATAAATAATGTTAAAATGGTTATATTTATGTTAAAGTCTTTTAACTAAGTTATTAAGATAGATATTCACTTTATATAATAGGTTACAGTACATTCGACTAACTAGGAATACATGGTAAAGATATTCTTTGTCTCAAATTTTAATTTCTTGAGACATAATTTTTATTATGCAATAAGAAATCCATGATATAGTTTGTTTAATACTTAATGAATTTATTTTCCCATATTCTTTTAATTCATGTGTTTTGGAGATATTTATTGTGTTCTTTTTTTAAATGGCCTTCAATTCAAAATATACTAAAGTTTTAAAGGTTTATTGTTAACTCAAATCCATTTATTGAGTTAAAATGATTCTTTATAAAATTATCTCTTAAAATATTTGGTTACTAAATCATATAATTTTATTTCGTGGAAAATTATATTTTTTATGGGAAAATTAATATTTTTATTAAAATATTCCTCCTTGTTTAATTTCTTCCCCAAAAAATTAATGATTATTTAGAATACTTGTTATCCTTTTAACGATGGTTTCCCCTCCTTGGACATGTTTTCCTTTTATGACAATTTTATCCATTATATTAAGAAATCTAATTATTTGTTATCTCATGTTTCCTTAAAATTTCCATTATTATCTTTTAAAAATTAATTTTTATTACTCTTTTTATGATGTGTTTTTTCAACAAAGGTATTTCAAATCATTTTCTCATACATTCAAAATCAAATGTTTTATCTTCCACAAAATATTTATTTTGATAACCTTTATGAAATTTAAAATAAAAATTACTGAAATTAGTTTTCAAAAGTATGTTTTTAAAAAACATTTCAGATCACCTTTTTTAACATTTTATTCTTTTTCAAGGCTCTATTTTTTGAAGATTGTTTTTAAAAGTAAAAGTTTTCAAAAATATTTTCATTTTACTCTTTTGAAACCATTATGTATTTTAAAGGATTCATCACCAAGATTTATTTCTAAATATTATTTATTATAATTCATTATTTACAATTCCATAAAATTTTACAGTTAAAAAATAATTTAAAAGTGACTCTAACTTTATTATTACAGAAAATAAAAACAAATTTATAAATACTCTTTTATGATTTCACTGTCATGTTACCTTTATCCATAAAATATTTATTCTATTGGAAATTAATTTAAATGAAACACTCTTTTAATGTTCTTATGAAATAATATTTTAGGTTGGTTAAGTTACAGTTATCAACAATTTATATTATTCGGGTAAATTTTGGTGATACCATATAGAAATATTATGATACCCATTTTTCTTTCCATGCGTTCATTATATTACCAAAAAGTGAATAATTTTCATTTTTAAAGTTTTATAAAACCCATTTTATTCACATGGATTATTTATAATGTGATAACTGAATTATTTTTCAATTATAACGCATAAGTACAAATTAATGATGGGTGGAGTCCTATATCAACTGTTATTGTATTGGTTGAGGATTTATATCTCATGAGAAAATTATTTTTGAGTACATTTTAGTTATTTATAAGTGTGGGAAATAATAGTGTGGATTATCAAATTAATAATTCTATATATTAATTTTATACAATTTTTGAAAGATTTCATTGTTTTATAATTATTCTCATGGATATGTTTTTCCCTCATTATCATGTTTATTGACTCACTATTTGGATTCAAGACTTATTTTATACAAAGTTTTATTCCATGATTTATGATATATGATTTGTTGGATATAAAATTTCTTACTTATCTTGATTATACCCATATTCTCATCTTATATTCACTTACGATATTCAATTTTTTGGTCCCATAGGATATCTCAAGAAGATTTTAATTGAGGTTTTAGTTTAAAATTTCTATTAAAACTAGTTTTGAAACCCCTTGATTAAAAAATCTTTATTAACAAACAAAATAGGTATAAATAGTATTATGATTTAAAACAGCTTCTCAACGATCTAATAAAACAAAATTAAAACTATTTTTAAAGTTATTTAACTATTTTAAATATTTTACTCACACAAAATAGATTATATCATGTATAATTGATAACTATCAGATATTTTCTTTGAAATCCAAGTTTAGAAAATAATTAGTGAAGAATAAATAAAATGGTATATCCATTGAAAATAGGTTGAAAAAATTACATAACACCATGATATTTCAAGACTTTTTTTTAAAATTAATTTTATCCTTTTGATAATTTTTTTACATGTAATATCAAGTTTAGATTTTGTTACACGCAACATGAAATTTAACTCAAGCGTTTCATATTATTAATATATTATTAGGAGGGTTACCACCTAGATATTTGAATTAAGGGTATAAATATTATTAACTATGTAATGAAAATATTTTTTGAATATGTATATATAATTAACTAATTTGAGACCAATTAATTAGAAATGAAAATAAAAACTATTTGAAAAAAAAGGAAATCTTTTTCTGAAAAAAAACTATTTTTTATGAAGAAAAAAATTGTTCCACCCCAATAAAATAAAAAAACCATTTTAATTGAAAGGTTTTAAAGGAATTTATATATTATTTATTTAATTAACTATTTAAAATTCATCCTATTTATTTTATAGGTAAGATATATTAATAAATACAATTTTAAGCTTAAAAACAATATTTTTCTAAAAAGCAGTTTTTTTGGCTTTTTGTGTCGCATATATCTTAAAAATAATTTTTAACACATTTATAAAATTTATTTAATAAAATAAATTTATATTTTAGAAACATAATATAATTATTATCTAATTTTAATGTTTTTGGATTTTTTTGAAAATTTTCATTTTTTGAGCAATAGAAAAATACTGAATTTTAATTGAAAACTGTTTTTTTAATTTATTTATAAAGATAAATTTTATTTAAAATTTTATTAAATGAAATATTAGGTCAATAATACATCCATTAATATAATTTTGGTCATTGAAAACAATTTCATATTGTATTTCGATATAAAAACTTTCAAAACTTTTGAACATTTTCTCTTTAAAAACCTATTTTCTAATTGTGCCAGCAGGATTAATTTTAAAAAAAAATTAAATTATGTGAATTAAATTTTATAAAATGGATTTAATATTTTGAATCAGAATAATTTATATTATCTAATCATTCCAACTTAATTTTTTACCTTAATGAATAGTTATAATAGTAAACAATTTAATTGCCACAGTTAAGGTTAGATGAGTTTACCATAGGGTTAAACTAAAATGATTAGAGTGAAAATGGATGAAACCATTATCATAAATTTATTTTATGGGTCTATATAGACCTTTTCCACTAAATTCTCTAAAATATGTAAACTTATTTCTACTTTCCTTTTAATATGACCCATATAGTGAGTTAAATAAAGAAAAAGATAAAAAACAAACCTTCGTTACTTTTAATATCTATAAATATTTTTGATAGGTAAAAAAAATAATATAATTGTTTAAAATTTTTATTTTGAAAGGTAAATGATTATTATTATCATGAGAATTTATTTTAATTTTTTTGAGATGAAAAGATAACTTTAAATGTTTAAGAAACGCAAACACTGTAATTATTTATTTAATAATAAAAGAATGTAAATGATACTAAAAATATTAAAAGTGAAGTAAATTGAATGAATTATTGTATTTAATTAATTTTTTATATTAATATATCATGTTACACTGGTGTGAGAATAATATATTTTAATTCCATCATTTTATTGGTTTTTTTAATTCAAATTAAATATGTAATGTCAAAACTGACATTAATGATTTTTATAATAAATGATATATTATTAAATGAATTAAATTATTGTGAAAATCATATATTATGAAAATTGACTTTTTAATTTTATAAAATATTAACAATTATCCATTTATGTACCAATTATTCTTTTATAATGACTATATTAAACACTAGATTGTAAAAACTATGTTTGTGCAATTAAAGATAAAGTGGTAATTTTTCATATTACATGCACTTGTTTTAAAAATAATTTCCACAAAAATAGGATTTATATTTAAGATATAATATATATATATATATAATATGTTGGTAAAAATTATTTAATAAGGTCCACTTTAATTTAGACTTAAAGGATAAATTACCTAGGTTAAAAAACTAGTTGTCGTAGTGAAAACCCAAAATGATAAAAGTAAGAAAACCTAGAAGTTAAGGAACATAATATTTAAAAAAATGTTTTTAATTATGTGTTGGATGCGTGTATCAGACATATAATCCCTCCACACATTTAATTAACATTTTTGGATCCACTTAGGTTAATATTGACCACCCAATATTCAATACTTTTGGGTATTTAAAAACATTTCACTCCTTCTCAACTATAAAAGGGAACTCATTTCCCCCAATTATTCACACCATTAAAACCCTTTGGATTTATATAAAACATCCCAAATCACTTCCAAAATTCCCTGATCTCAAATTATAAGAATTATTTTTGGCATAAAACAAACCTAGGAAGGATTTAGTGCAAACTTAAGGAAGAGGTAACATTCATCAACGTGCCTTATTTTATTTCTTACTCCACCCCCTTTAATTATTATTATACCATGAATATATAATAAAAAAATTATCTTACAAATATTGGGATTTTTTTATATTAATCCATGACCTATAACCATCTCCACTTCCATCAAATGGGTTATCAATTCATCATTCCTATGTACAGAATACTACCGCCTCGTAGATTGATGTAATTCATTTCTACATTGACACCTCTCTAGGATGCACATAATTATGTATTTATTATTTATATACTATATTTTTGGATATTATTATGATTATAAAATTATTATACTACATTTACCTTCTTACTCTCTATTTTTTTCAATATGATAACGTCGCTCGTCTGTATAGTGGACTACTGCCACGCGAAGTGATTTGATTCGTCCAAGCTTTAATTAGAAGGTATTAAAGATGTTTTTAATGAAAATTTGTGATATATTTTACATAAAAATGATTTTATAATTATAATATATCATTTAACTTTCTTTTATTCAATCCAAAAAAATGGAAAATGCGTTCATGCGTACGTACGTCCTACGGTCTCCATGAATGGTTTATTTTATTTCTCATCACTAAATTTTCTAGATTACTATAAATAAATATACACTTAATATATATGATATTTATATCATGGTTAAAAAAATATTTTATTTAACCATGATCAAAGTAAGAGGACTAAAAATATCTAATTAAAATATATACAAAAAAGAAAGTGTTAATTACCCAAAACATGACTTCAACGTGGAATTGTTAATAAACAGCTAGAAAAAAGAGAATAAGTAAATAATATATGGTATGATAAATATAATTATAGTTTTTTAATAAATTTATAACAAACTAATATTAATTACACAATAAGTTCTAAGGAATATGAAGGAAGTCGAGACTTACGGTAAGGGACTTCTGTATCACTTTTTCCTTCTGTGAGAAACATGTCATAGTCACCATCTATTTATTTTGTATGATGTATATACTTACATGAATTAATTTTATTAATCTTATCCTTACTATTATGTTGATTTATATATCCATTTCAGGATCACCCTTTAAGGGGTTTTATGGTTTAAAATTTAACAAATCAGTAACAGATTTTTGCCTCAATTTTCCTTCTTTGGGACATAACTTATGTTATGAACCTATGTTATTATATGAGGTGTATATAGTACCCCTTTTACATTTAATATCATTAATATACTAATTTTAATTATATTTTAAGTTTAATTTAATTTTATTCCTTTATGGGCCTTATGATTCAATTTTATCAAAGTGATAGGATATTTATGTTACAATCTCATATTATATCGAAATTTTTCATGATTATGCTTTTGATAATGAAATATTATGATAAATCTCTCAATAAAAATTTAATTTTACTCTAATATGGTTATGTCATGATAATACATGTTTTCCCTTTATTTTACTCTCTTTATGTACTCAATAGTTCAAAATAATGTTTTTAATAAAAATCATCTTTTTTATCAAAATCCCATTTTTATTCAATAAAAAAAATTAAACAAAAAATCAAAAAAGTTTTTAGAATTTATTTTAAATTATTTTTTAATAAAACATTTAATCATGTTTTACCTTTTACAAAATATTTTTAAATAAATCAAGTGTTTTTTTCAAAAAACAATGCTTGTTTTTCTTTTCTAAAAATGCAGAATGAATATCTATTTTAATATCTGTAGGGTGAAAAAAAACTCCCATTGTCCTGGCCATTATTTTATCAGAAAATTATTTTATAAGTTTTCAGTGTTATTTTCAAATAAAAGAAATTTCAAAAAATATTATGATTTAAAAATTGTTTTCAAAATAGGAACCCATATTTTCCTTAATAAATGTTTTAAAAAAATTCAACTATTTATTTATAAATTTAAATGTTATTTTTAAATAAATTGATTTAAAAAAAATTATGCTTTAAAAAGTTATTTTAAAAGAAAGGTTATTTTCCTTAAGAAATGTTCCAAGTGATCTTAAAAAATATTCTCAATCTAGGATGACATTCTTTAATGTAATTTATTATTTATTGGGGATATGAACCAAGGATATCATTTTTATTATTTCTATGAATGGTTTATGTTTATAATGACAATATATCTTTGAAGCTCATTTCTCTTCCACGGGTTATACCAGGACGAAATTCTTATGAAACCAGTATCTTTTCATAGGTTATGCTATGATGAAATAATTATGAAACTACTTCCTTTTCTTCATGTAATAAGTTGAATAAATGTTTATGATACCCATTTCATTTCATGGTTTACAATATGATGAATTTTTTATGATCTTACGGCATATATATGTGTGATTTTCATTATGTGATAGTAGTTATATTATAACCAAATATGGTAGTTATGTTATAACTAAGGATGTTGTCTACATTATAAAAAATAAGGGTGGGACCTATATCACACTCCAATTTATTGGGTTAAGATTTATATCTCATGGTATAGATTGACAGGAATAGGGAGTGAACCCATTTCAGTAATACAAGGTTGGAACGGAAGGTGAACCCAGTTTAGTAAGGGACTCTGTCCACCAAGATGGTATTGGGTGTGAACCGTGACTACTATAATGATTTGTGAATTGAACCCATTCTACTATGAAGAAAGGGATTCCAATAGGGATTGAGGTGAGTCCCTCCTAGGAGTTGTAACTACACGTAGAGTTCCCTTATTGTTTTGGAAATTAGGATAGACCACTAATTAAATGATTTTCAGTGCTTATGTGAATATCACAAATTCCATGTCTTATGCCAAAGATATGATCTCATGGATCATGTTATTTGATTTTCTTGTGATTAATTTCATATGAACTTCCAATATTTATTTCATGATTTAATATTATGATCTATGACATGTGGGTGTGTTTTTCAAATGTTATTCTCATGTCCCCATACTCGTGTTCTCATGTTATGCTTATATATCTCCCTTGTTTACCCTTACTGAGCATATGATCTCACCCTTTCTTATGTTTCATTTCCTTAGGTTATGAATAAAGTTTTAAGTAGGGTATTTTTTTTGAAGAGAACTAAAGGCTAAGATATTTATGGAAGATATTGAAGATCTTTCATGAATTAAGTAGATTGTGTTCTAAGTTTCTAAATACAATAAACTATTACATTCCTCAAGTGTTTCTTTTTATAATGTATTAAATATTTATCTAAAAGGATTTGATATCTATACATGATAAGACTAGGTCACTATAGAGCAAGAAAATAAATAATAACATTCATTTAAAATTAATTCACGTGGTTTCTTTCTAAGATTCAACTTAATTGTCGCTACTTGATAGTAACCCACTATCAATCACATTTATAAAATCCTAAAAAACATTATCCATAACCTGGATCTGGTTTCATAAATACAACAACAAATAGGGCATACCAGGATGAAACCATCCTCTTCTAATATTATTTTTGGGATATCATATATATACAATAATAAATAAATAGTATCTAGTACTCTCTAATACAAAGTTGGAGGATGTGTTAATAGATATAAAAAATAACATGAACACAACTAAAAAAGTAGAGTAAAAGAGAGAGAAAATAAGGAGTTTAGAGAATGATTTGATTTATCTCAATCTATAATCCTATTAGGTTAATCAATTACCTTTAAATTTATCCTTGAAAATAGATGAAAACAAATGAATCTTATTCTTGAGTTTGGCATTGAAGATCAGAAAAACAGAGATTCTGGTATAAGATGGTGTCCTCATGTGTTTATTATTCTCAATACTTCAATTTATATTACCACATGAATGTGTTATTCTCTCTATTTATTTATATAAACCCCTAGACTAAAGTATTTATTTAATAATAAACATTATTAAATCCTTGTATTGAGAAATTTTATCTCCAATAATTATATTCTGTGACCGGAATTAAATTCAGAAAAATACATTCATTGAAATATAATAATATATTCTAATATTGGTATTATTAATGACATTATATCACTTAAATAAGTATACATATATCATGGTTTCACAACTTCCTCTTGGTCCCAAGATCGAACACATGGTTGCACATTCCTTTTAATAGATTCACTTTCAATGCACGGTTCTAGTAAGAACTATGAAAATTATCAGATTATCATAAGGTATGCACAAACATGGAATTAGAAGTCTTATCATGGTATCATATATGCCACATGGTAGCACATTACTTTTTAGGGTTGTGTTTTCATTCATGATAGAATCAGAAGTCATATATCCATAAAAATTCAGACACACAACTCTACTCCCTCCTTCATTGTGGAAAGTACTTTGTGTGGTCTTAGTTTCCTTATTTTTATGGTAGTCGATGAATCTCAAGTTCAAAAACCATACGTAGAGAATTTCATAAAAATTATAAAAATATATTATTCTATAATAGAATTCGTAAACTGTTTGTAATAAAGTAAGAATTATTTATATTCATCAAAATAAGTAATTACTATAATAAGGGAACAATCTATGCCTTTTTAATGACCAAAAATCATGGTGAAAACTAAATTCAATTTAAATTATTCAAATAATTATGAGAGCATAAAATAATACAATTTTTTTATATTCCCATAACACTTTTTTATACTCCCCCTTTTTAGATTATCAAAACGATATAGAGGTGTTATGGAGAAATGTTAATGTAGAAATCAAAAAAAATGGATAATTTCATGAAGAAACAATAAAAATAGACTATGAAAAAATAAAAAATGAAAAAACTAATAGATTTCACTAGTTTTAAAAATAATAACATTGTGGGATATAAGTAAAAAAATTATATCATAAACTCTAATCAGAATCCATGTTATAATCTCAATCAACTGGAGATTTATTTATATAAGTTAAAGGTGTAAGAGTAGAGCTAGATTCAGGTATAGATGCAGAAGGCTTGTAGACAATAAATGAATACTCTAGTCTATATTTTCACACTACCATGACTTGAGTAATTATAAATGGGTTGGATTATATGGAAATGGTGAAGAGAAGAGTTGAAGTAAAATTATTTACAACTAAAGCATTCATGAGGTCAACAATATGATAAATCAAAGAAGTTTTGGTAGTGTATAGATAAGGATATATAAATTCAGTAAATTGTGGTATGATATCACCACAATGATCCAAAATTTGAAAGAATTGTCTCTTCTCTACTAGGAAGCGTTTCAAGAGAGGATATATAACCTTCAATTGATCTATCTATTCTTTGAAGTGTCTAGTTATAGGAGGTATATTAATATTATCAACCAAATACATAAAATGGGAGGTGAGATCAGGTTTGGTGAATATATTGGTGAGAAATATTTTATAGGCTTGGATATCACTTATCTATCCTATCTAGCTTCCCAAATACAATATAGAACAATATTATAAATATAAACTCCATGAAACTTTATTCTCTATAAATCTTACTCATGAGAAATTGAATATTTTATCATAATATTTATTAACTTCTCCCTCAATATCATTAAAACCATATTTCATCAATACGAGAAAAATATATTAGAGGAGGAGGAGATTGAGAGAATAAATAAAAATTGGAGCCAAGAGAATCAAGTTGAAAAAATATAGTGATATCCCTTTGAGTTAAATCCACCCTCTTATCCTCAAAGAGTGTGTGAATATATCTATTGAGTGAACAAGCCTCTTATTTTATTATTCCAAATTCCAAATCCTTAAGAATAGCTTGGTTTGAATGATTTCCATAAAAAGTGACATAATTAAGGATATTACTTCATGGTTGGAAACCTTAGATTGGAAAAAAATATCTAATGTAAATTAGTAAGAACAGATATAATATCATCCTTAAAAGAATTTAGATCATCTCTGTTAATATAGATAAAATGAGGGGAAGGGGAGGACGTGAGGACCTTTCCATACAACAGGGATACATATTCACACTAGAAGGAGATCCTCTTCTAGTATCCAGAATCCAATGATTCAAATATAGTAGAATCATGAAAAGAAAAATGTTCAAGAATATCTCCTTTATTAGTTTGGTCAACAAGAGATCCCTAAGTATCTATAAGAGAATATAAGATGGAAGGTCGACCATGCCATAAGGGATTTCCTCCACTATCATCATCATTATACTTAAGGTTTGAGTAAACTAATTTGTGCATGAAATATCCAAGGCATATCTACCCCTTAGGTGGTTCTTTTTATTTCATTATATTATAATGGATTTTAAGATCCTCAAAACCAAAATCAACATCATTATATTCCTCTTCATCATCAGATGAAATATCTTCAAACTCATAGTTTGATACCTCAGTTCCCTCAAGATCATCATACCATAATTACCATTCAAGAAAAGGTTAAGAAAGAAAATAATCAGAATATCCAAAATAAACATTCATAAATCTCAAAAATTTAGAAACTAAATCGCTTTTAAATATATTAGATAAAACCAACAGATCAATATCAATAACCATTTTTTCCTTTTCATTACTTGCGTAAGTAGCTCCAGCCTCTTTAATGGAGTTCACTAGCTCATCCTCTTATTACTCTACTAAGGAATATTTATTAATATCATCATATTAAATTCTAGTTTTAGGTGGATCATGAGTTATGAAAGGATTCTTCACTGTGTTGGAAATCTTATACCTATTTCTATTATCCACAATCCATATTTTTATAAATGGATTCCAATTCAATTTCATTGAACTTTTGGTATACTAGATTAAGAAGAATACACCTAATATGGTAAAAGTTTCTAATCTTTTGGAACAAGATATTTGGATTCTAATAGGGTTGAAATTAAATTTGGATAACCTAAAGATTTTGTCTATGAAATAGGATTTTACAAATCTCTCGTGTTTCTCAAAATTTATCTGGTCAATATTACTTTAACTCTATTATTAAGAAGATATAGAAATAAGACATCCTGATGACTAAAAATATTGATATCTCTTTTAGGAATATCATATACTAGATAAATTTTAATAGAAACATACAATAAACATTAATCTTCAATACATTTTGTCTCTTTGGATGTGTATCTCTAGTATGTTCTATGAGAGAATTATCAATCTCAAAGATTGAATGGAAAATATGGTAATTAACCTAGAAATCCTCAAACTCACCCTCATAAAGAACCTTAAGACATTTTTCCAAATATTTTTAATACAATATAAGATATTAAACATTTACTGGAGTCCTTATGAAATACTTCTCATCCCTAAATTCATATTCTTCATACAAGTAGATTTCTGGAACTAACCTAGAGTAAAAGGATTGATCATTTCATTTAAACCACAATGCCTAATAATTTTCTTGATTCACTATATATACTATTTATCGATTGGTATTCAACAAAGATTCATCACACTCCTTCCCCTAAACTACTCTATGTGTTGATAAAAGAATTTTTCAAGGCCTGATGGGACCACTTAGTCTTGGTCTTGGTCTTTTACTAGATCAAAACTCATTAAGTAAATAAAAAATAAGGGTTCATATTAATCTAGCCATGAAAATAGGGATCATATGGGTTTAAGGATAATTTCTGGTTCAAGTGAAAGATATAAAAGGTTTGAAAAATGTGTGTGAGAATTTAGTGTTCAATTCAAATTTTATATAGGAGATACTGTCATTTTGGGATAAAAAAATAATGATAAAAAAATTGAAATTTCTATAATAAAATAATCAAATTAGTCCTAGGAAAAAAATTAAAATATACCCACGAAATAATATTTCACTGTATCAAGATTATGGTAGTATATTCATAGAATCATACCACATTATCACACCACAGTAGCATAACCACAGATGTACAACCACGGTTGTGCACCATGTTAGTACGCCCTGGTAACACATTATGGAAGCACAACCCTTATAACATAATTTCACCAGATTTGATCATAAAACAAATGTAAATTATAGATAATATAATATTTATATTTATATTAAATATCAAAAAATTTAATTTTAAATAAAGAGCTCAAAAATTGAAGAAAAGTAAAATAATCCATAAGTTGAAAAATATTAAGAAAAATTAATCATTCCAATTTCAAGTATGATATATTTTAATATCTTAAAATTCAAGGTCTTTGTAAATATGTTAGAAAAATGGTTTTTAGTTTCAATTAACTCAAGAGTTATATCACCCTTTTTGAAAATTATCTCTCAAAAATTGATATCTTTTGTCAATGTTCTTTGTCTAGAATGGGAAATTAGATTGTTAGAAATATTTAGTGAACTTTTATTTTCATAATATATTGGTATATGTCAAAATTTATTACCATAGTCTATAAATGTAAGTTTCTTCAAAAAAACTTATGTACAATAACTATGTGAAGCAATTTACTTAGCTTCAATAGTGGATAACGTAACACAATTATGTTTTTACTACACCAAGAAACTAGAGACATTCCCAAAACGTTATATGTTCCAGAGGTTTTTTTATATAACTTAGAGCCACTAAAATCAGTATTTGAATAAATAATTATTTCAATGTTATATTTCCTAGGTTATAATAGCCAAAATTTGGTTGTACTTTTGAGGAATTTAAAAATTATTTCAACAAATTTAAATGAGTCTCTCTGTGGTTTGATTGAAAAATTACACACATACATACACTAAATATGATATCAGGTCGACTAGAAGTCAATAAAAGTAAACTTCTAATTATAACCCAATAAATGGTTTGGTCCTCTCTTTTCTCAGCTTCATCAATATCTAATTTAGAGGTGGTGCTCATTGGATTTTCCCTTCCCTTTGTGATATCCATTCCAAAATATTGGAAATGATCTTTAGTGTAGTTATTTAGGTTAAAACAATTCTATATTTATTTTTAAAGATTTGAAAACAGAGAAAGAACTTTAGCTCATTGACTTATATTTGTGCAAATAAAGCACATTTCAAAATTATATTGAAAAAAAGGTATGATCAGTAATAACTTTTTAAAAACTATTTCAAATAAGAAAAGTGTTGAGCCTATTATACCAAGATCTAGGTTTATTTAAACCATAAGATATTATTTCAATTTAAATATTTAGTAATTCACACTTTACATCCATTCATTATAGTTTGAAATTTAGATGTGATGTATGAGTAATCAATATATCCTAATGGATTCAATTCTGGAAAATGGTAAAAAGGTTTCCTCATATTCAATTCCTTATTCTTGACTACAAGCTTTTGAAACCAATCTAGTATTATATCTAAAAATATTTCCAAAATAATCAATCTTTTTATCATATACCCATTTAGTTCTAATAGTCAAGTAGTCCTTAGGAATCTCAACTAGTTCCCATAATCTTTTCATTTTAAAATAATTTAATTATTATTGAATTTCCATTACCCAATATTCAACATTGATTTCATCATTTTTGTTTCAAGGCTCAAGTGGAGATAAAAAGGCTTTATGTTCATCCTGGTTTCTTAGGGAGGCATGAGTT
The DNA here is from genome assembly GCA_963277665.1 of Viscum album. NCBI lineage: Eukaryota > Viridiplantae > Streptophyta > Magnoliopsida > Santalales > Viscaceae > Viscum > Viscum album. The sequence goes on from OY728135.1 coordinate 1,410,168,841, forward strand.
TGGGTACCTTTATCCAGGCCTCCTATAACAGCATTGGGGGGATGGTTTTGAGTGTCATAATGGTTTTAAAAAGTGAATTATCTGGTTATTCCAATTATTCTTATATTCTATGGAGGTATTGATGGTATCTTATGTGACATATATCAAGTAAATTTTCCATAACTTGAAATGTTATGGAGGTATTATTTTTCGAGTCAAAGAGGATTTGTACTGTTGATTGAGTTGGATAAGTTGGTAAAAAGAAAATGGTTTTGGATATAATGTTTTCTATTTTTCAAAACCTATGAAGTTTTAGTAAGGTGTTACAATTAGGTTATTGTATGGATTTACTACTATTAAGGTTTTACCATCGGGTCTTCTACCATTGTGGTTGAGGTGTTACTGTTGAGGTTGAGGTGCAACTTCCAGGTACTACCATCAGGTTTCACCTCAGGTTCTACCGCAAGGTGTCAACTCCAAGTGTTACCTCCATGGTGATATTATTTTGGTATTACTACTAAGGTGATATCATATGGTTTCTTTTATTGGGGTGATACAGTTTAGGTCCTACTATTGGTATGATATCGCATGATGAAAAACAAATAAATTGTGAGTTTCACAGTATTTATTCCAACCATGAATTGATTATGAAGATGTAAAGTAATTTGTTATTGAAAGGATTAAATATAATGTCATAGACTATCATGATTCTTGAAAATATTATCTTGAATAATGAAAAATAATGAATAAGTTAGACCCATTGCAACTATGTTGATTCACTGAAGAAATAATAAAAAGAAGAAAGATATGATATGTAATTTTGTTCTTATATGAATAAATTTTGTTGACCAAGTTAATTTTGGGTTATATATTAAATGAAAGGTTTAAAAATATTTTCAAAATAAATATTTAACAATACATCATGTAAAGATTAATAATTTTCCTTAAATGAAACTTTTTCAGATTACATGCATGCTAAAATGCATGATTATTGCATTTAATAGATTGTGCTTTTATCATTGAAACAATGTAGTTTGGATTAAAGATTAAGAATTAAAATATTGAATCTAGTGTGTCCATATCTCTATTCTATATATGAATAGATATATACATATGTTTTTTATTTTGAATAAATTATATTTTAAAGAAGAGTGAAGATGTTTTGTTGTTTTAGCATGACCAGGTGTAATTACTTACAATTATGGAAGCATTTTCAAATAGATGTAATTGTAATTAATGGATCCATTGTTTCTATGAGTTTTAATTTAAATATATTTATTTTTTATCATAAATATTTTAATTAATAAGAAAGTTAAAAGATTAACCATCAAGGATAGATAAATTTTTATCTAAGGTTTTCGGTTTTCAAAGTTGAGAATGTGAGTTTGACAATTGAGAGAGACATGTTGGTGAAGGAGAGGTTGTTACATGTAGTTTTGTGTATAGAAATTAAATTTAAGAATGTAAAATGTAATAAGATAAGGAGAAGAATAATATATCAACATATTAGACAACTATATTATTATTTATAGGAGGAATACATATCTATTGTTTAGTTTTCATTTAATTTTCATATTAGTATTAGATTCACTTGATGTGAGGGATATAAAAAATATTGTAGAGATTTTTAAGTGGGTTATAAGTATTTTCCCTACTATATTTAGTTAAATAGTTTTTAGTGGATTGAATGATCTTGGGTTTTATCGAATCATGCTAAGTACTAGCTACTCACATTGAGAAATGGGCCTTATAAATTACATGTTCCCTCTCTGTGTGTGCTTTTGTTTCTCTTAATATCAAAATTTTCTCTAACTAGTAGAAAGTTTTGTTACTAAAAATAAAAACATAACTTTATTTAATCACTAATTCACCCCTAGTGATTTCATTATCCCACATTCCCATAATAGGTATAAAAGAGAGGTTTTATTCATTGGTATATTTTTATTGAATAGCTTCTTTTTGAATTATTCACTATTTTTCTATTATCCTTAATAGATAATTTAAATATAATGACCCATCCTAAAATCATTACATAATATTAATTTTTTATAAAAAAATTATTTTCATACATTTCATAGGATATTTATGTATTGTAATTCTATATAATTAGGCCATAACTCTTACATAACAAATCCATATATTACAAAGTGTACACCTCTAATCGGCATCCAATTTTATTATTATATAAATCTTTTAAAATAAAACATGTTTTCTTCTCATGAAAAATCTCCATGAATTTTATCTTGGTTTCTTCTTTGTTTTTTCCCATCCTTATACCCTATGAAAAACATTTTAAAATGAGGGATGAGCACAAAAACCTCAGTAAGGGACATAAAAATAATAAATTCCATTAGTCTAGTGAAAAACATGAAAATCCATAAAATTTTTATATTTATCACTATATTATTTTAGTGTATGAAATAAATAATATTCAAATTAAAAAAAATCCCTAAAACATTTAAAACCCATAACAAGTAAATAGAAATAGTTTTATGATACTTAGAGTATTATTACCACAACCTGTGTGAGAAATAACTAGAGCCTAGTTAAATTCATAGGACAAATCCACATGGATAACTCTATATTTATTGCCTATTAGAAAAAGGAAAATTACCTAATGAATTAAATATCTATATTAGGATCACCCATTTCTATAAGATGCATCATTATCACTTTCTCATATAATCTATATCAGTCTCACATGCTTGTATAACGTTTATCGGGATCACCAATTCATATAAGTTGTATCCAGCTCACATGTTCTTCATCTCTAATTATCAAGTACCATATCCTGAATAAAAATACCTAGAGTAAAAGGAAAGTGAATTTTTCTTTAAAGAAAACATTAAATATTATAAGGGAATCCAAACATAAAATAATTATTCTGGTATCAATAAAATCTATTTATGCTTTATATATTAAAATGAAACTTTCATTTTTCCTTTTGTAAATAAATTCAAGACATTCGATATCAAATATGAAAAAATATTCCTTTTTAAAACCTTTGAATGAAAGTAAAAAAAACATAAAATGTCCTTTATAATTCATTTATGTACATATAAATACATTCATACAATAATTCTAAGAATAATTACATGTAAGAAAAGTATTTTTAAAATAAATGTTTAAAATATTTAAAATGAGTATTTAAGTTAAAGTGTCCCTAATCATGAGTCTGACCTTTCTTGTAGTTCATTATCTTCCTTCTCCTTAGACACCTCTTTGGATTACACATTAAGCCTTCTAGGATTGTAATTTTACTAAGACCGGGACCTCTAGGATATGTGTGTGAATTTGGGGAGTAACATGGGTAGGTATTGGATGAACTAGAGTTCTCAAAAGCTGTGTAGAAGAGAGGAGAGGAGGTTTTTTTTATAAGTAAGGGGAGAAGCAGTCATGAAATTACTTAAAGTATTAAATTAATATAAATTAATTTTCATTTTCAAGTGGATATAGAATGAAATAATTCAAATATAGGATGATTATGGGACTAAAACTATTATATAATAAAATTTGGACAGGTTTAGTTTATGTTACCACCCCTATCTCTTTGTTTTAATCCCTTTTTAACCTTTTTGAAAAACGTGGTGATATCAATGTATTGTATCTTTATGGGAAAATAAATTTATTATAAAAGTAAAGATGACCAAAAATGGATCATGGATGATATTTTAAACTATATCGCATTAAATTAAATAAAGAATTCATTTTTAGTAATTTTAAATCAATTAATAAAATATTTTTTATTATGAAATATTATTATTGTAATTTTTGGAACTATTATTTTAATTTGGCTCTATTAATACCAATAAAATAATATAATTATAATATAAACAATTCTCACATCTATTTCTTATTATATTTATCTATAAAATTGTTTATTCACTATAAATCAACTAAAAATATTACATTATTAGTTGTTAAAATTATTTACTTTATTTTTCAACTCCTTGCACAAACACTGTGTCAGTTTTGCATATGTATTTAAGGTATATTTTATCACTAAAGATTAAAAATAAATAAAAATGATAAAAAAAATATTAAATATTTAATAAAAATATTTATAACCAAATATATCGTCTTTTATTCCTTAGGTAAAAATTTTAGAGATATTAAAGTCAAGAGAGTGACATTTTTTAGGTTTCTTTAATTAAAAAAATATAAATGTTATTATCAAGGGAAAATAGAATAAAAAATCCATATATTAGCATTTGGGGTGTACATGGACAAATGTATCCCATCCAAAGGAATAAAAGTATTTTTTGGTTGATTTTGAGACCATATATATTGGTTCTAACTCGGTTTTATTGATTTTACCCTTACCAAGGTGACAAATACTTATTATGGTTACTATTAATATTGACCAAAAATAAAAGGGTCTTATTTACCAAATATGGACCTATTAATTAAAATTTTTGAATCCATGTTCCAAGATTCAATTTCTATAAGTTTAATTAATTCACTTAAGATTAAAATGTAAAATGCAACAAAAAAAATTAGAAAAATTTCTTTTTAAGCCCAAAAAGAACTTATACCAAAATATGGTATAATGATGATTCCTCTATAATTAATTGTATTATTTTTAATTAAAAGAGTCTTATTTTAACCTAATATTAAATAATGAAACTTCTAAATTATTTTATTTAACTAAAATAAATAATATTTTTACAAAAATTAGTAATTTTCACTATTCCCTGAAAAATAAATATTTTTAGAAAAATACCAAAATTTCACCCTAACATAAATTTAATATTATGATTTAAAAAATTTAGTTATTTTATTAAAATTAAAACTCTAAAATTTATAAATTAAACATTTATATAAAACCTTATAACATAACAAAAATACTTTAATAAGAATAAAAATACTATATTAAATATAATTCATTAATATTAATAAGGAATTAAATTGATTAAGTATTAACTTTACTTGGGTTGTTACATTCTTTCCCCTTTTTTGAAATTGAAACCTCATAATTTTATTCATTAATTAAGCACGTCGGGATATTTTTCCATCATATAATTCTCTACTTCCAAATTCCCTTCTTCAACCATATGGTTTTTTAACAAAACCTTAACTTGGTGAGTTTATGTATTCTACATCACTTTCTCTATATGGTCATGATTCTGTGTGGGTTGTTCCTTATAAGAAATTGTTTCTCCCAATTGAACTAATTTAGGTATCAAAATATGATATTCATTTTTCATATATTTTCATAATAACAAAACATGAAATATGTTATGTGAATGAGATAATATTTGAAGAAAGTCCACTCGGTAGGCATTAGATCCAAATTTCTCATGTATTTCATATGGTCCAAAAAACTACAGTCTTAGGGTACCCTATTTATAAAAATTCAAAACACTTTTCTATAGATATACTTTAAAGAAAACATGATCACATACCTTGAATAAAATATCTTTCTTTTGGCTATCTGGATAACTTTTCTACCTACTTTGAGGAGTCTTCAGATTTTGCTAAATTATCTTCATATTATCCACCATTTCTTCAACAAAATTTCATCCCATAAACTCTCTTTCACATACATTATCCCAATATGCTATATTTGGACACTATATTCTATAAAATTCTTCAAAATTTTACATCTGTATACTGGAATGAAAACTATAATTATAATAAAGTTGGTATAACGAATGATGTTAACCACAACTTCCCTAGTAATCCATCGTACAAACTTGATGCATATTATCAAAGGTCTAAATCACTCACTTATACGGTCTATTATTTTGAGGATGAAATGTTTTACTGAAATATAATTACACACCCCAATGACTTATGAAGGCCTATATAAAAATTAGAAGAAAACTTGGGATCACACTTATATACAATGGAGAGAGTAACTCCATATAACCTGACTATATCCTTGATGTACATTCAATAAATCTAATCTAAATACATGGTATCTCAAATAGTAATAAAGTGCACATATTTAGTTAATCGATCAATAATAACCTGAATCATAATATTACCATGATATGTATTTGGAAATCCCTTCATGAAACCCGTGGATATATTTTCCAATTTTCACTTTGGAACTAGAAAAGGATAAACCATCCCCTTTAGTTATTATCATTATACTTTAACCAACAGCAATATTTCTTTTCATTCCATACCATAATTAGTACTCCTGAAGGTCTCTCTATATCTTAGTAATTTGAGGATGAATATATAATGGGGAACTATGAGACTCACTCAATAATTATCTCTTCAACAAGGGATCACAAGACACACATAATGTCTTTCCAAATCTTATAATGCATCCTTAAGAATTTTTAAACACTTTAAACTTACCCTTCTTGACTTATTCTACCTATTCCTATAAAGTTTTATCCTACTTCTTATCGTGCTTAATTATTTCTGATAGATACGATTGTATTGACACCTAAAATAGAACAGATCAAGTTCTTGCATATATAATTTCTAGGAAAACATTCATCAAACCTTTAAACAAAGGGTTATGTTCCAAATGAAACATGGTTAATATAGAATTATATTTCTAAACCCATTCAACAACTACTTCATTTCATTTTCCAGAATGGTGATGAATCATGTATTTATAATCCTTAATCGTTTCCAGTTATCTTCTCTACCTCATGTTCAACTCTTTCAGAGTGAATATATACTCAAAAAAAATTATGATCAATATATATTCCACACTTTACAACATATAAATTATACCTATTAATATTAAAATCAAAAAACCATATAATATAATTCATCATATAAAGGATAATTTAATTGATGAGGTTTGTGTTGATGTGAAGCATAAACAATTACCTGATCATTCTTCATCAGAACACCACTAAGTCCCTCCAATGAAGCATATTTATGTATGAAAATATCACCATCAATATAGGGAAGGTATAAAACTGGAGCATTCACTGCTCTTCTTTTTAGTTCATGGAAATAATCATCACACTCTCTCATCCAGATAAATTTAACTCCTTTTTAAGGTAACTTAGTCATTAAGCTAGGTAACTGGGCAAATATTTCAACAAACCATTAGTAGATACCCTCTAATCCAAGAAAACTATTAATATCTATGACATTTGTTTGTATTATCCATTCTTCAATAAAGTAAACTTTTAGTTGGGTCAATAGTTATTCCATCATTTTGAATAATATTCCTGAGGATAGAAATTTATTACACCCAAAATTCACACATACAAAATTTTCCTTATAACTAAATTTATTTTAATGTTTGAAAAATAATCCTTAGGGGCCTTTCATTATCCTAATGAATTTTATAATATATCTATATACCATCAATAAACATAACCAAAAACATATCTAAATAGTCGTGGAAAGCTATATTCATAAGATCCATGAATACAACCAGTACACTAGACAACCCAAAGGATATAACTACAATCTCATAAATCCTATATCAAGTATAAAATGTTATCTTCAGAATAAATTCTTACTTCACCTTTAACTGATGGTACCCTATCCTAAGATCAATCTTTGAAAAATACTTCACTCCCCAAACATAATCAAACAAATCATCAATATGAGGAAAAGGATACTTATTCTTAACATTGAAGTTATTTCAGTCTTTATAATCAATAAAAATTATCATTGAACCATATTTATATTTAAAAACTAAAATAGGTTAACCCTAAGATGAAGTGATTAGACTAATGAAAATAATATCGATCAATTACATCAGTTCATTTTTTAATTCCAAATTTTTTATTTGATTTATTCAATAAGGTGGTTTTAAAATAGGCTTATCGTCAGGAACTAAGTCAATAGTATACTCAACTTCCCAACCATGAATAACACTAGGAAAATAATCAGAAAATACAACCATATATTCACTCACTATGGCAATATCATTAATCTAAACAATTTCTTTCTTTTCAATAACATGAGCTAGGTAACTTTCATTTCCATTTCTAATCAATTTATCAGCTTCATGATATGTTATCAAATGTATTAAATCGTTCATTTTAACTTTCTTATCTCTAAAATATATCACAGCATGATAAAATAAAAGTCAATCTATAATCAAAATAACATTAAAATCTACTATGTAAAGTTCAATAATATTTTAATAAAAACCCATCCCACGAATAACAATAGTAAGATTCATATAAATATTTTTTTTATTAAATATTTCTACCGAGTGTTCTCACCAAATATATAAATTCTTTTCATGTGGTGATATTACCATTATACTTGAATGTTTATTAAAAATGAATGAATGAGAAGATCCTTGGTCAAAAATGGAATTGGAATGATTTTAACAAAAAAGTAGCATACATCTCACCGCTTCATTAGATGGAATAATATCAACTTTATTATTAGAAAATGACTTTTTCACACATTTTTAATTTTGATCTTTATGATATCTACCTTGAGTAACTAAATTTGGACACATGTTGTCATAATTCCCCAACTCATTTCAATTAAATCATCTCATTTTTTGTGGGATATCTATTATTCCTTTTTTAGATTATTCAGGACACTTTTCTTTTTAGTCATGAGCCTAATGACCAAAATTTATATGATATTAATACCTTCTAAATCCACTAAAAAATTCACCAAAATAGTTTTTACCACACTTAGAACATGTGGGAATCTTACCTCTCTATTAGTTGAATGCATCTCCTTTGCTTTCCATATTGACTGTTTCATACTTCTATTATCTCAAGGAAAATATGTATTCGAAAAATGCTTCTCGAATTTCATATCAAAATGAAAAAGAATATCATAAATTTTAAATTATCATGACACCAAATCTCTATGAAAACATGTTTTCAATCCAAAATAAAAGCTATTAATTTTATTATCAAGGTCCATAATAAAATTCAATATTTACCTGGTGATATTTTAAAATTTTCTTTATACTTGGCTACTGAATCATCAACTATTTTCCTTAATTACATGATTTTTTTCTCCATATTTAGTCCAATAACGTTAGGAAAATATTTCTCATGGAAAATATTTTAAATGTGTGCCATTCTAAGTAATCACTCTCATATCTCTCTAGTATTATTAACAAATGCCACCCCTAATCAACTTCACCTTAAAAAGGTAACTATTGAGATTTATATTTTGACATTCTGATTATATTTTGATTCTTAATATCTTTTATAGAGCATTGATCCATACTTTGCAAATTATTGGATATGAGGTTCCACTTAAATATGAATAGTTATATTTCATGAAATTATCTACTATCACCATTTTCCTCTATGGTAAATCTGGCTTTCCTCTAACATAGATGTCACCTCAATTTATATTCATTTTCAACTGATCCATATCTATAAAAAATTACTTAGTTATAATTCCTACCATTTTAGTAAAATGATTTGGAAGTATATTTTCCTCTCGATAACTTCCTACTTCATCTTCTCTATTTCCTCAACAGAAAACCATTCAGAATGGGGATATATAAGATGAATCAACATAGTAATCTTCAAATACTGTATCCTTTTAACATAACTGTAAAGTAAAATATTTCAAGGGTATTCTATTAAAAATTATCAAAACCTCTAAATTTATCTAATTCTTTTCCTATGATACTGACGGTAAGGACCCGCCCTTAAAACATTGCATAACCATGGGTTTTTAGTCAATAATTCATTTTATTATATTCTCAAGGATATATATTTTTTATATTTTTCGATAATTAGTTCATAAGTCCTATATGAAAAACCCATATATTACAAAGTGGATAATTCTACTCAGAATTAATTTTTTCCACAATATAAATTTTTTAAATTGAAACATGTATTCTTTTCATGAAAAATATTTATGTCTTTAATCTGATATTTTTATATATTATTACTCATCCTTAAACCCAATAAAAAAATTAAAATATGGTATGAGAAACTGATATCATTATGAGAAATAGCATTAAGAAAATATTTTTGTTCAAAAAAAAACATAAAAACCAATAAAAAATTTACCTTTATCAAATATTTTTTAATAAAATAAAATAAATCATATTAACATGAAAAATACACACTTTTTATCAAATAAAAAATTAAAACCCCATAAAAACTTCTAGGTAACTTAGAATGTTATTTTAATAATTCACATCTAAAATAACTGGAGCCCAGTTAAATCTAAAGGAAAAACCTCCTTGGTTAACTTTATAAGACCCCAACGTTGAGATATGGTACATACCGGTTTGAATTATTGGTTTATGGAAGGATTCTAGGGAGTTGAAAAAGTCATGGGGTGTTTTGAGGGATCTAGAATCTAGAGGGTCGAAAAAAGAATCAATCTGTACTAAAAGAAAGATTGGATCATGGTTATAAGTAACTATAATCAATAATTGTGAGGCTTATAGAAGGGTGTGCACAGTTGGGGAAATCCTTGTAGGGTGTCCCAAGAAGATGTGTGCCTCATGGTCCACTTTGGTTGTGTAAAATGTATGACCTCCATATAGTTTGTTAAATCATGTTGGTGGCAAAGAAAATTGGGTCACTAAGCTTCCTCTTTGATAGAGGGAACCGCATATTAGCGCATGATTTTGAAAAATGTGTGTAAAAATAGCACACCTCATTAAAAATTGGTTTTTACCATTTTTATAACCCATTCCAATTTCTTTCTCCCCTAAATTTCTCCCCCATTCAACCCACTCCACCATAGGTGATAAACCAATAACCTTTTTCCTCTTTGGGTGTTTCTACTCAATTTGTGGGAATTTGGAGTTCCAATTAGTGAGAATTAAATAAATATGTAATTCTTTGACTTTTTTTCCTTCCATTTTTTAGAAGACTCTTGGTGTGTGGTTTACAATTATTCTTAATCCCTAAAACAATCTTTTTCCATCAAATTATTATATGGATATCTGACTGTTTTTTGAGTTCAAATCAAGGGATATGTTTAAGGAAGTCGTTGTTTATGAGCATGAGGTAGGTGGTCTTAAATCTTTTTACCATAGTATCATTGTTATATATGTGTATACTATTATGCCACTATAATTAATTTTTGTTTTTTAATGTATCTGACTATATAATTTGATATGGGGCTTAGATTCAGGAGCCAGGACCTTCACGGACCTCGTTGGGTCTAATAATGATGTGATACCAAACCTCAGGGTACCCTTAGGGTATGAAAAACCCTTGGAAAGGGTGAAATTAGTTGGTAAATGTTGACATAGGGTAAATACATAAATAAAAGTGTTGAAAAATGTATTTTGGTGTGCAGGATTGGTTAATAGGATAATCTGTATGTTTACTTGCTAGTTTTGTAAGTGCTAAGTGGTTGTTGGAAAGGGTTTAAATGGTGAGTTTTGGGTTTTGACCTGACCACAGTTTTTACTGAAGTAATTAATGTTTAAAGTGGTTTATGTTTTTAAATTAGGTGTTGACCTAAAATTTTTTTAAAAAGGGTTTCTTATCAATAGATTTCAAATGATGTTGAAAATGCATAATGATTTTACCTTTATTTTGAAAATTCTTAATGATTGTTTGAATGATTGGGAATGGAAATGAAAGCCTTGGGGAATGTTTATTTTTTAAAAGAAGAAGACTCGTATTTTAAATTGGTGTCTTCCAGATGATTTCAAATGAATATTTTAAATTTTTTATGGCATTGTTTTGTTTAGAGGTCCTTTGGGACCATAGTAAGTAAAATGATATCTAGTTTAGTGAGATAGAACCCATGACAGTTATGTTGGAAACATAACATGGTTATCAAATGAATTAAATTATGAATGTGCTTAGTTGATGAAATACCTTAAATGGATGTTATAAAAAATGGTATTTTTGTAAATGGTTCATACATTGTAAGTGGGGTATGTGTAGTGAGTCATAATTGTAAATGATATATGTGTTTAATGGTTATGGTTTTTGTCTAGTAAAGTTGTATGGTTAAAGAAGCAAGTGATATATGGTTGGGATATTGGACTGAGGATATGTTCTTCCCAAACACATGGATATGGATTGATTACTAGACTGAGGCTTCGGGGTATATTGATAAATTTTCATTAGTGAATTCTCCTTTTGATTAATGTTATGGTTTAGGATTATTGTGTGATCAGATCTAGCTTTACTAATTTCTTTCCCATAAATAAATAAATGATAAAAATGGTTATCTGATAATTGTTGAACTGTGACATGATTAGATGTCTACTTTTATTTTTTTCCATTTTATATTTATTACAATGGGATTATCTCCATACATTGTTGTATAGACTAGTTATTTCATATACATCATTAGTGGTGGACTATTGAGTTGTACTGACACCATGCTTGGGATGGCCTTACACCTGGGTACCCAAACAAATGTCATTTGTTTTTAGGTGTAGGTTCAGGATAGGGACCAATTGTTCGGTTCATGCATGGTTTGTTTGGTTAGACCAAGGGATTTCAGGAATTTTTTGGGACTTAGGTCCATTCTTGGGATCTATTAGTAGTTTTGGTTTTGGGATTTTATTTGTATAACTGCCTGACATGTAGTGTATTCATCATATTGTTATAGCATGTGATACTTTGTTAATTGTCATCATTTGTCAATTATTGTCTGTTTTTTTTCTTTGATGATTTTTATATATATCAATATTATTTTATGTAGTGGATTTACTTTTAAAAGTGTGTATAGTCTCCTCATGTTCACCTTTAGACTCGCACTGCTATTCGATAGCCTCTAGCATACGGTGAGGTGCGCCTGAGTTCATGTAACAACCCAAATCGGGGCACTAAATAGAGTGTCTACCTAGTAGGGGACATTAAACATTAGTATCACTGAATTTATTTATTTTCACAATTCACACATACTATATAGGAGAAGTAAAATCCCGAAAACTCTAAAAGAGTATCTTGTGTTCGAGAGCGTGTATGACATGCAGCACCAAGCGCGTAAGAAAATATAATATCCTGAGATGTTTAAATATAATTATTAACTTTAGATTAAATATATTTAATATATTTTAATTAATTAAACACTAAGTTAGAATTCATTACATGAAATAGGATCTTTCTTTGAAAGTTAGAATTACACACAAAACTGATTTTTACCAACCAACAATATATTATGAAATATTATTATTTAATATAATAAGATATGACATAGAAATTAAATAAGTACTTATGAAAAGAGATAACTAACTTATGAAAATTCATGGTTTATACAAATATAAAATTAATTCATTGGTTACAAATTAATTATAAATGAAAATGAAAACTGATTGAATATAAAGGAAAATATTATTATTATTATGCTCACAAAGTTATTTAACCCTAATAAATTAAATTAATTTGAATTAGTGATTGATATTATTATCATATATATATTATAAATTAAATGAAATATTTTTTATATTCATCCAATGTATTTGATAGTCTTAAGATAAAAACAAACCCAATTTAATGCATAAAATACTATACTTTTATTAAGGGATTTTTACCATCTTTTAATATATAACCTATTTTAAATAAAAAATTACAAACTTTTATAGATTATATAAGTCAAAATAAACTTATAAATTTTAATTCAACCATAAAAATTAGGTTAGGGTAAATTTTTGGTTTTTTTCTAGGAATTTCCATTTTTTAATGAATTGTAAAAAATAAAAAAATTTAGTTCAAAACTGCTTTTTCAGTTAATTTATTTATAAGGATAATTTATAAATTTAATTGGTTTAAAAGTTAGTTAGAAAATATTTTTATCAATTAATCCAATTTATTTCATTTGAATCAATTTTACTTTGAAATTGACTATAAAAACATTGCAAACCTTTGGATGTTTTTACTTTAAAAACCAGCATTGTCGTCCCATCTATAGGATTAGATTTAAATTAATTTCCTCCACTTATAATATTTTAATTTAAAAAATGGATTAAATATTTTTCATTAGAATAATTTATATTTTATAGTAAGGTAAATTAGTTTTTTACCAAAAATATTGGTGAAAGTAATTAAAATTAATTATAATTATTAAGGTAAAATTAAGCTTAATAAGGGACTAAACCTCGATATTAAGGGTCCAATTGACTTATAAACGTCTCAAAAATACGTTTTATATACATATTTATTTCCTATAATACCTTTTATAAAATTGGATCCATTATCGGAGCAACTTTCATTGACAAAAATGTGTATGAAATTCCTTTGTCAAAATATTACATGAGTGCCACTCCTCCTCCACTATAAAAAGATCTCCGCTCCTCTCACATCCTCACTTATATCGATCCAATTTATCTCAACCCCGATCTACCCAAATATATCTTCATCATACCTCCCCTCAACCTATAAGCCTCAAATTTTGTAGGAAGTAATACAAGTAATCCCTTTGGTGAAAACCAAAAGGAGTTACCCGATTAAGAGGTCACATCTCTCCTCAAGATCTTTAGTTTCATTTCTATTATCCACCACATCAAATATAATTATTATATTATTATATAAAAAAACTAGTATCCTCAATATACTAATAGTTTTTTTATTCTTAGGTTCATACATACACCTACACACACTTTCATCTAATGTGTAATTAACATACAATTTACTTATATGATGAACAATAGCCTCACGAAATGATGATTGTTCATTTTTCCTTTACCACCACTCATGGTGGAAATTATGAAAAACACTATTTTAATATATGACATATATATATGATATTTATTATGTATTTATGATTCTGTAATTATTTTATAACACATACCTCTATACATTCCATTTTCTGTAAATACAATAACATTGTTTGTGGAAGTGTGGACTACTGCATCCTCAAAGCGATGTGATTCATTCATGATATAAATGGAATGTATTAAGGATAAATTTAATAAAAATATGTAAAATGTATTAAATATATATGATATTGTACTTATAATATACATATATATCATTTAATCTTCATTATTTTAATATGACAAAGAAATGAAAGTAGTGTTCATGTGTACGTACGGCATACCGTCTCCATGAACGGTGCATTTAATTTATTATCTTAAAACTTTAAAGATCATTATAAATACATATTTACTGAATAAATATTATAATTACAACATGTATTACATTTTTTAGATGGTTAAATCAATATCTATGTAATAGTAACAATAGATAACAAGTGAAAACATACTTGAGAAAACTAGGAAATTAACACCCAAAATAGTGAAAGAAATAAAAGATTGTTAACAAGTGGATAATAATATATTATAAAAAGATGATATAAGATATTATAAACATTGTTATGGTTATTTTATAATTTAGAAACATATCTTAAACCACTATAAAAGAGTATAAATACCACACAACAAAAAGGAAGGTTATGGTAAGGGCTTTTGTCTCAATTTACATTCCATTGAGACTTATTTGTTATTATGCACCAATAAACATTTATACGGTGTTTATAATTCCATTTGAAATATTATACCATGAATATAATTAATCTCATTATACTATAATTTTTATTTTATTACTTCAAGGGGATTATTAATTTAAATGTTTGAAAGTGTTATGGGAAACTTTTGAATGGTTAAAGATTATTCTCCTCAAGAATGTTCTTTAATGATTGTATTTTCAATATCACTTCCTTTTGTAATTGTAAAATTTCTCTTGAAAAAATAACTTTATGGTAATAATTTTTCATTATAAATTTCCTTGAGTATTTATATTTTCATATGTTATATATTATTATTTCCTAAACAGTATATCATCATACATACGATGTTTACTTTGAAAGTTATTTGATTAAATGAGGAATAATTGATAAATATATGTCTTTAATAAAATATTAATATTTAATAAGTAATATTATTTATTATTTTAATATATTATTAGATATGGTAAATTATTTGGGCAGGTATAACAAAGGTCACTACTACAAAAATGGCATATATCAATGCTCAAAATGGGCTTTAACAGCGCTAAAAAGTGCTGTAAAGCTCAGAAGTAATATTGGGGGGTCCCTTTTATCAGCGCTCTGAAAAGTGCTGATAAAGGCCCCTTTTATCAGTGCTAAAAAAGTGCTGATAAAAGACCCCTTTATCAGCACTTTTTTTAGCGATGATAAAGGTCAAAAACAATAAACTATTTCAGGGAGAGCTTTTAACAGTGCTTGACCCCCCCCCCCTTTATAGGAACTAGGAGGTCTCCCACGTGCTGCCTTTCCCGTGCATCCTCACATGTGTGCACCACTTTGCTTCCACCTAAACTCGAACTCGATACCTCCCCACTTTCACGGCTACACCTTTACCACTAAGCCATTTCGTTTTGTTCTCTATTTAATGATATATCTATTTATATATATATATATATAGTTATATTTATTCGTATATTGATATAGATTCATATTAATATAAATATATTTATTCATATATTAGTATATATAGATATATTCATTCGTATATTAATATTTATTTATATTTATTTATATATATATTTTTAGTTATAATTCATTATTCGTTTTTTTATTTGTATATTAATATATACTTATAAGATTAGTTTTAAATAAATTTCTGAAAAAATATTTTTTTTATTTGTGTTTATAAATAAATACATACATACATACATATATATATATACAACACACATACACACACACACACAAACAGACACATATATATTTACGAATAAATACATATATGTGTGTATTTGAAAGCCATAGAATGTTAAAATGATCATAACTTATAATCTAGAATCCTATTTTAACACCACAACTAGTCAAATCGAGAAAAAGTAAACAATATTTGATATGATATGTGGTACAGGGCTAATGGACATCCAGATTTCAAGTTATACCTGTTTTAATGTTAACAAACCGGGGTATCCCGATTAAAAACTCAGTTTTTGAGGCCTTCAGAGCCATTTTTGGCCTCAAAAAATGTGAGAGAGGATTTTCCTCAGTCACCCACACGTAGATCTCTTTGTAGGCTTTAATTTGATATGTTGTAGAGACCAAACGGACAACCGAATCAAAATTTATGGTCGTTTAAATTTTGAGTTACATTTTCAACTTATTTTAGAACTTTTATTAATTTTTTTGATTTTTTGTGTCTTCAATTTGTTATTAAATGATTTTTAATCGATAATAATTTAAAAATGGTTAATTAAAAATATTTTTTTAAATATTTTAATGCATTTTCACTAAATTTATTATATATTAAATGTAATGGTCTATTTATACGAATCTAAAACATATTTAAAATATATATATTATATTTATATATGAATAAATTTACTTATATAACAATAATTTATTTTTCATCAATTTTATTTGAAATATAAATTTTATCAATGCTGATAAATCCCCCTTTATCATTGCTACTAAAAGAATGGCTGATAAAGGGGTCTCCTTTATCAGTGCTTTTTTAGCGCTGATAAAGGCCACCCATTATCAGTGCTTTTTTTAGCACTGATAAAGTCCCCCTTTATCAGTGCTTTTTTTAGCACTGATAAAGGCCCCCTTTATCAGTGCTTTTTTAGCAATGATAAAGGGGTATCTCTTCCCTTGACCATTTTTGTAGTAGTGGGTGGGCTCAGTTATAGATATCCCCTCGATGCATTGATAGTCTCATGAGATGAAATAGTTGGCCAAAATAGATGGGTTTTTTACCAATGGAAAAACCGTCGTGTGAAAGGTATTGATGGTGATGTTTCTATGTAACTAGGAAACATTTCATAAAATAATTAATCATTTCCCTCTTTTAGTTTCATTTATTTTTCATCCATGATATTTTGAATCGACTAATCTATAGATACATTTAATTTTTAGTTCATTGATTAAATGAAAAATGTTTCAGTTTCTTACCTTTCCGAACTAAACATTCCTTATATAGTTATTTGAATGGTTTTCCTTATTAGTTATTTACCTTTACATGTTATTTTATTTTCATTTATTCGTTATTTATTCCACTTTACTTACCCTTAATGAGCATTTGGGATCACACTTATTATATTTCCTTTCCCCATGTTATGATGAAGAAATATTTGAATAAGATTTCAAGGATGCATATTTTTAATTTTTATTATGTTTTAGGTTTGTATTAACTATTTCCTAATGTATTATGGGTATTAGGTATGTAATCTACATTTCTAATACTACTAAATTGATTGGTCCTTTGGGATTTTATTCCTTGTAATCATGCCATTGAAATAAAATAATGCACTGGTACCAGGCTTCTGGGGTTGGGGTATTACAAGAGACTAGGGACTTGATAAGGAATGATAATAATCTCATGAATTGGTTCCTATAACCCCATTTAAGAGGGAAAATACATATTTCTGGGGTTGGTAACAGATATTTTGTTTTGTCCTTTTATGATTGATTGATACTTTCACATTGGGTGGTGCACTTGGATGTGACGTAATTGATTTATGATGTTTTATCTCTTAGATCGGTATAGACAGATAGGGTTTATCAGTTCATGTATCATTCTAGGAACATGGTATTGATAGGTTATTTTTATGGTTCTCTATGATTCACAATTCTTTGGGACTCACATGTTAGTAGCGTACTTTCTGCCTATGATTTTAGTTTTTTATATTTTATTGAAATGGTAATTATTGAAAATGTTTTGAAATATGAATTTGAATAAATAATTGATTTTTGAAATTTTGGGTAACAAAAAGCTTATTAATAGTTTAAATTATTTCTTCTTGAAATATTTTGAAAATTGAAACCTTGGGATTTAAATGGTAAGCTTTATATTTGGATGGGAAATAGTAAAATGATGGAACTTTTAAAAGACACTGGTGGTGGGTATCCCTTGTACTCGTTGTTAGCCCTATGTGTGGGTGGTTTGGGATGTGAGAGTGCCTTTGTTTCGAAACCAGGTTTTATGGGATATGAGACCTTTATGGTTTGGATTTTCTAGTTAATGAAATATTTCTTATCATCACCTTGGTTAGGTTGTAACATTGGGGTTGTGAAATGATTTCTATTAATATGGTTTTGTAGAATATTGTGGGTTGATACCATGAAAGATGTAATTGGAATCTACAATGGATGTTCATATTATGGTGTTGATGTGCGTGTGTGAGTATCTTTGCTGTGAACCCTATAGTAAACGGTTGTTTGGTGCATTATAAGAACGGTGTTTGTAATGGGGGTAGGATTGATACCCAAGAGTAGTGATTTGTTTGAGGCTTGATGTTTATGGATTAAAGTTTGAGCCAATGATATATGTTAGGTATGACTCCAGATTAGGGATTTGGTATCATTTTACCTATACGGTGACCCGAGAGAGGGGTCGATCGGTATTTCTGGTGCTTTTAGTGCTTATGGAAAAAGTGGATGTTTTGGAATTTGGAATAGGAACACGAATAGAGTTTCCTAGTGTGGTTTTGGAAAATAGGGCTAAGTGGGAAGTTATATGGTCTTAGATATTTGACTCAAGTTGTGAATGTGAGTTTAAGGTTTTGGGAAATCGAGGATGGCCACAGGGGATGTTAGCCCAGTGTTGTAAATGCCTTGTAAAATGAAGTACAGGTGGGTGCTCTAAAGGTGGAATCGATGCATGGTTGGTGACATAAAATTTCGTAAAAATACATGGTAATTCCTTGGTTTCTTTTTCAAGAATATGTTTCAGTAATTTTGGTTGGTTGTAAGGTTAGTATTGGAAGATTCATGGTCATTATGAGCCTTTTTTATGTGGCTTTATTGTGTTTTTTGTAGAAATTAGTGCTGTTTTTTTGGTGAAAAAGACAATGGTGACCAAATCATGGATGGATTCTTTTGGTATAGAGGTGACACCATAGGAGGTGGTGGTCACACATTTGGTATTTATTACATGATTGGTTGGTTTGTTGTATGAGAATGTTAAGAATTCCTTGAGTCCAATGAGGCTAAAGGACTAGGAGGAATAGTTGGCAGTGTAAGGTGCACTTGCACCTAGCTTTATTGATGTAAAAATTGTGTGATATAGAGTCAGGTTCAGGGTTATTAGCATGAAAGTGTGAGACCTCAAGGAATATCATGAGTTCCATATGCGGGAATGTTCTTGGGAGGGTAGAATGCCATTTGGGATGGGTGGATAGGAGGATAAAAATAAGTGCATGTAATTTTCTATGAAACCAAGTGGGAAGCGCTGGTTGTGGGAGAGACTAATTGGTTTTGGATTGGTATAATGGGTCATTTTGTTTCTATTATGAGCCACCAGGTTCATGTTATAAGAAATCGATAGGTGTGGAAGCAGTAGTTCCATAGCAAGTGTTAGTTCATGAAATCTTGGTAAAGGGGTCATAAAGTGGTGGTGAGTTTGGTTGGAAATCCCAATTGAGTTTTGGTAGAATTTATTGAAGACTTCTCAGTGTACTCTTATCTAGGTATAATCATGTCCAATATTTTTACATCATCCCGAGTACACTAATAGATATATGGATTTACTCCTAGATACCTAAATGTGATTTGGATGAAAATCGATCCACTTAGAGTATATTCTCATGGAGTGATGTGTGGGGAGATGGATGGTGGAAAGTGAACCATCGACCACATGAGGGAGAGTTCCTTAGTAAGGACTTGATATCAAATAATTCCATAAGTACCATTCTAAAAATTCATGAATGAGTAATGGGTAATATTTATTATGTTGTTATGGGGGAATCTATATGGTCATGTCCCCATTTTTGGGTTTGGTTTTCGATAAAAGTGTGAGATGTGGTGGCTGTAATTTCTTGATTAATGTAGTGATAATGACACTCCTAAGGTGGGAGCAATATTTTAGTCCTGGATGTGTGGATAAAACTGTAGAGATGAGGTGGTGGAATTGAGGTTCCAAAGAGAGGCCTATAATGGACATTTTTGGGGTCCTTAGAGAAGTCTATAAGGGCCTTGGATGTCGGGGTATATTTAACTGAGCGATGTATTTGGGATCAAGCTGGTTTTAGAGCTAGTTCGAGTGTTTCAATCAGAGATGCATTGGTGGGAATTGTAGAGCCGAAAATAGTTTACAAAGAAAGGTATTATAAGAAGATTAATTATCACTGAAGGTTAAGAATGGACTCTGTTAGGTGTGTGAAAGTGATGTAGGTATTCTTTAAGTGAGGAGGTGTCATGTTAGGGTTGAGGGGTGACATACCAAAAGTGGAAGTTGGGAACCCATAGAGTGAGTTAGCTGGAATGGCCCAACTCAGTTGGAAAGTAATGGAATGGATGTGGTGGGATGTGATCCACCTCCAGTTAATTTTATAATGATAAATGTATCCAAGTAATTGGAATGGTTTTTTAGGAAGAACCAAGTAGTCCTTAGATGAGATATATATAGAGAATGTATGACCAATCATGGTATTTTTGACGGCAAGGTTGAGTGCTAAAGTTGGGTGGAGTTTTCATTGATGTTTGGGTGTGGTGAGTTAGAAAAAATGTTATGCAATTTGTGAAGGTTGAGTTGAGGTTTTTTTTTCTCTCTTTGATGAGGGAAGTTTATAACACGGAATATTATGGTCATGAACTAAGTAATGTGGTGGGGAGCACCATATCAGGAATGCAGTTCTCTAATGACATGACCAGTGTTTCGAGTTAGATGAACTTCGGAAGGAGCCATCCTGGTGTACTGATTTTAGTAGTGTGCATTGGATTGGG
Organism: Viscum album; assembly: GCA_963277665.1. Lineage (NCBI taxonomy): Eukaryota > Viridiplantae > Streptophyta > Magnoliopsida > Santalales > Viscaceae > Viscum > Viscum album. The sequence continues at coordinate 1,410,190,318 of OY728135.1, forward strand.
TTTGACTGATTGAGTACATTGAGGTGAAGGTTATTCTTGGGTTGTGATTTGGATGTTCGAAAATAGAGTGAGGTTGATGGGCCTTGGGTTGGAGAGCGATGTAGTTTGGGAAATGTGGTAGGAATTTTCATGTTCTATTGATGATAATTAATAATTTTCACCATTAGAATTTTGAAAACTAATTGAGATGCTTCCAAGAAATTTGGGCCATAATTTGTGAGGAGGATTTTAATGAAGGTTTTTCAATTGTATCTTCCAGGGATAGTATAGTGCTTTGTCAGTGTCCTCTTTTTTGGTGGTTCAGAAACGTTACTCGGACATTTCTCTTGTGTTTGATGTTGAAAATGATGATTTGATGTGGATGTGTCCTCAAGGAGAATCAGGTTTTTTATTTTGGATCACGGTGGGGGGAAATGATTTTTGTTTGAGTTTAGAGAGAATCTTGGAAGATTGAATTTGATAGGTGGGCACATGGCCTGGCCATTGGCATTGGGGTCGTAGTGATACTTGGGAAGTGCGACTCGAGGATGATACATTATAATTTGAGGAGGTTGTAAGAACCTGACTACAAGATAAGGTATCTCATATTTTTAATTTTTTGTTTTATGGAAGGATTATGGGGAGTAGAGTAGGTCTCGGGAGTGTTCTGGGGGCTCGGGCCTTGAGAAGATCAGAAAAGGGTCCAATATGTGTTGATAGTAGGATTGGTGCATGGTTTATAGTAACTGTGTACCATTACCATGTGTCCAATATAAGGGTGTTCATGGTTGGGGAAAAATATATAGGGTGTCTAGTAAAAACAAACAGATCAGTATATTCTTGGACAAAAGGAACCGCACGGTTTGTCAAATCGTGTACCCAAATTGTTTGCCTCATTAAAAGTGATATTTTACCATTTTTTACTTCTGGTCCTTTATCTTTATCCCCAAAACTTATCCCACAATCTACCCCTCTATCCTAGGTGACGAACCATCAATCCTATTTTCTTCTATGGGAGTTTCTCCTTCAATTCTTGGGTGTTTGGAGTGCCTCTCAGTGCGAATCAAAGCTCCAGGTAAGTATTCGACTTTTTTTCCTTCCATTTTTTAGAAGAGTGTTAGTGTGTGTTTTTCTATACTTATTAATCCATAAAACCTTCATTTTTCATAAGATTCTTGGATGGATATTTTATGGTTGTTTAAGTTTGAATAAATTTCTAGGTTTAAGCAAGTGGTTTTCTAGGAGAAATAGGTAGGTGGTGTTAAATCTTTTTCCCATAGTCTCATTGTAATATATGTGTATGTGGTATAAAAAATGTAATTCCATGTTATCTTTTAATTTATTTGAATATAGAAAGTGATTTTTTCCTTATATTAAGATGCCAGACCCCTCACAGACCTCTTTGGGTCCTTTGATGATGTGAGACCGAACCTTGGGATACCCTTGGTGTATGCCAAGCCCATGGGAAGTGTGAAATGAGTTGGTAAATGTTGTGTTAGGGTAAATATGGAAATGAAAGGGTTGAAAATTGTATTTGGGTATGTGTTCCTGGTTAAGAGGATAACCAGGATATTTACTTGCTAGATTTTTAAGTTCCAAGGGGTTTTGAAAAGTTTTAAAATGGTGTGTTTTGGGTTTCGACCCAACCATGGTTTTCAATGAAGGAATTGATGTTGAGAATGAGTGATGTTTTGAAAGAATGTGTTTACATCCAATGTTTTGAGAATGGGGTTCTTATCAATGGATTTAAAATGATTTTGAAAATGTGGTTTGGTTCATTTCTTATGAAAATGCTTAATGATTGTTTGAATGGTATGGAATGGAAATAAAATCATTGGGACATGTATAGTTTTTCAAAAGAGGAAGATACATTTTTTAAATGGATGGATTAAAGATGATTTAAAATGAATATTTTAAATTGTTTTTTATGACATGTTTTGGTGTTGAGGTATGTTGGGAACATAGTTAGTGAAATGATATACATGTCAGTGAGATAGAACCCATAACAGTTATGTTGGCATGTTAACATGGTTATGAAATGAACTAAATTATGAATGTGCTTAGGTGATGAAATACCTTAAAGGGGTGTTTGGTAAATGGTATTTGTGTTAATGGGATTTGTCTTTTATGTGGGGTATGCGTAGTGATTCATGATTTTAAATTATATATGTGTTTAATGATTATGGTTTGTGTTTGGTAAAGGTGTTACGGTTAAAGAAGCATGTGCACATGGCTCAGTGGTATGTGGGGTGTTGGACTGATGCTCCTACCATGGGTAAGCTTAGACTAAGGCTCTAAACCCACCCCCAGAATTCATGGGTTAGGGAGTCGGACTGATGCTCTATGCACCTAAGGTTGCATTGGATGAGACTACATGGACTGAGGTTCTAAGTTATATATTATGTGATCTATGGATGGGATGTCGGACTGAGGTTATATGTTTTCCAAACACATGGATATGTATTGATTACAATACTGAGGCTATAGGGTACATTGATAATTTATTATTAGTAAATTCCCCTTGTGATTAAAATTATATAACCCCTTATGATATGGTTTTGGATTCCAGTGTGACAGAAGCTAGTTTTTCTGTTTGTTTTAACCTAGAGAACTAAATGATAAAAATAGTTACTGGATAATTTTTAAAATGTGACATGATTATATATATAATTTTATTTTGTTTTCTTTTTTATTTATTTCACTGGGATTATCTGCATACACTGTTTTATAGACTAGTTATTTCTTATACTCTATTAGTTGTGGCCAATTGAGTTGTACTCACACCCAGCTCGAGCCACCATGGCACTTGGGTACCCAAGCATATGCTATTCGTTTTCAAGTATAGGTTCAGGATATAAACCTAGTGTTTGGTTCATCCATGTTCTATTTGGTTGGATCATGGGATGTTATGATGGAGTAGGGACTTAGGTCGGTGCTTGGGATCTTTTGGTAGTTTTTGTTTTGGGATTTTATTTGTATAACTTCCTGACATTTAGTGTATTCATCATATTGTTATAATATGTTCTACGTAGTTAATTATCAGAATTTTTCACATGTTGTATATTTATTTTTTTATGGTTATTTTATATTTTTAATTTTATCTTATATTGTGAATTTACTTTAATAAGAGGATATAGCCTCTAAATTTTTTCCATAAAACTCACACTACTAGTTGGCAGCCTCTGGCATATGGGGAGGTGTGCCTGAGGTCATGTAACGACCCAGATTAGGGCACTGGATAGAGTGGATACCAGGTCAGTGATGTTACAAATTAGTATCAAATAATTTCTTTTGTATTACTATTTTGGTATAGTAGACAGGAGATGTAACATTTCAAAAATTCTAAAAAAGTAACTTATGTTTGATATCATGTTTGACACGCAACACTAAGAGTGTAAGGAAATATAATAACCCAAGATATTATAATATATTTACTATTTTTAGTTTAAATATATTCTTTGTATTTCACTTCATGAAACACTGAGTTAGTATGCATTAAATACAAGAGCATGTTTCCTGATATCTTTCATTACACACAAGATAGAGTTTTATCAAACAACAATATGTTATTAAATATTATTATTAAACATATTAAGATATAAAAAATTAATTAATTTAGTATTTATTAAAGGATTAACTAAATTATAAAAATATATGGTTTATACAAATATAAAATTAATTCATTGGTTACAAATTAATTATAATTGAATATGAAAACAGATTGAATATAAAGGAAAATATTATTATTTTTCTGCTCACAAAATTATTTTACGCTAATAAATTAAATTAATTACAATTAAGTAGTAATATAAATGTGCTATATATATAATATATTCAATGAAATATTTTTTATATTCATCCAATAGATTTTATTTTCTTAAGATAAAAAAACCTAATTTTATGCATAAAATACTATATTATTATTAAAACCTTTTTACCACCTTTTAATGGTGATCCTATTTTAAAAATAATTTTTAGAGATTTCATTGATCATATATGTCAAAAAAAACTTTTTTAATTGAAATTCAAACAATAAAATTGGGTAAGGGTAAATTTTTCATATTTTTTTGGCAATCCTCATTTTTTAATGAATAGTGAAATATACTAATTCTTTGTTCAAAACTGCTTTTTCATATAATTTATTTATAAAAATAAGTTATTTTTAATGGGTTTTAAAGTTAAATTAGATTATATTCTTATCAATTAAACCAATTTAGTTCACTGGAATCAAACTCCCATTGAAATTTACTATAAAAATATAGAAACCCATTGGTTGTTTTTACATTAAAAACAAGCATTATCGTCCCTTCTGCAGGATTAAATTTAAATTAATTTTTTCCAATTATGTGATTTTAATTTGGAATTAGAATAATTTATAATTAATAATAAGTTAAAATTAGTTTTAGATCAAAAATATTGGTAAAAGTAATTAAAATTAACTAAAATTATTAAGGTAAAATTAAGCTTAATAAAGGACTAAACCTCAATCTTAAGGGTCCAAATGACTTAAAAAATTGTCGAAAATCCATTTTATGACCATATTTCAACCCTATAATTAATTTTATATAATTGAATCCATTATTTTAGAATACTTAAACATAAAAAACATTTATGGAATTTCTTTTTCATAATATTACTACAGTGTCACTCCTTCTCCACTATAAAAAGACCTCCTCTACTCCCACTTCCACACACCTCTCAATCCACTTTGGATAAACCAAGATCAACCCAAATATCTCCTCAACATAACTCTCAGAGGTCTATAATTATCACTTTTTTCAGGAATAAATCCATGTAATCCATTTGGTGCAAACCAAAAGGAGTTTTCTGATTAAGAGGTAACATCTTTCCTAAAGATCTTTAGTTTCATTTCCATTATCCACCCCCTCAAACTTAATTATTATATTATTATATAATATAATTAGTATAAAAAATATAATAATATGTTTTTATTCTTATTTTTATACCAACACTTACACACGCTTAAATATAATGTGTAAAGAACATACTATTTACTTGTATTGTGAACTACAACAACACGAAATGATGATTTTTTATTTTTCCTTTACCACCAATCATGGTGGAAATTATGATATAAAATATGTTTATATATGATATTTTTTATTTTTTTATTATTATTTAATTATTTTATAACAAATACCTCCATAATTTCCATTTTTTGTAAATATGATAACATCGTTTGGGGAAGTGTGGACTATAGCATCCTTAAAGCGATATGATTCGTTCATAATATACATGGAACGTATTAAGGATAATTTTAATAAAACTATGTAACATATATGATATAGATATTATACAGGAATTATAATATAAAAATTTATCATTTAATCTTCATTATTTTAATACGATAAAGAAATGAAAGTGCCATTCATGCGTACATACGGTCTATCGTCTCCATGAACGGTGGTGCATTTCATTTATTATCTCCAAATTTTATAGTTTATTTTAAAAACATATTTACATAATATATATGTTAATTAAATCATGTTTTAAATTCTGGAGATGAAGAATTCATGATCTACGTAATAGGAACAACAAATAACAATTCAAATCATACTTGAGAAAACTAGGCAATTAACACATGAAATAGTGAAAATAATGAAATAATATTAACAAATGGGTAATAAGATATTATAAGAAGATGATATATGATATAATAAACACTATTATTGTTTTGGTATAAGTTGGTAACATATTTTTAACCACTATATAGGAGGATAAATACTTCACAACAAAGAGGAAGTTCAAGGTAAGATATTTCATCTCAATTTACATTCCATTGGGTCTTATTTGTTGTTATGCACCAACTCACATTTATTTTGTGTTTATACTTAAATTTAATGTATTATATCATGAATCTCCCTAATCTCATGATACTATATGTTTTACGATATTCCTTCATGTGTATTATTATTTAAATTTTTCAAAGTGGTATGGTACACTTTGGAATGTTTAAAGATTACTTTCCGTAAGAATGTTATTAATGATTATCTTTTAAACATCACTTCTATTTTGGATTGTTAAATTTATATTTAAATAATAAATTTATGATAAAATTTTTCCTTATAAATTTATTCAAATATCCATATTTTCTTTTGATTGATATTATTATAGCCTAAACTTTATATCATTTTACATAGGGTGTTTACTTTGACAGTTATTTAATTAAATGGGAAATAATTGATAAATATGTAACCTTTATTCAATACGAATATTTTATAAGGAATATTTTTTATCATTTAAATTGGTTACTAGATATAATTAATTCTTTTCATAGGTATGAAAAGGGTGGGTCCTAGTTATATATAGCCTCTCAATGCATTTGTAGTCTCGTGAAATGAAATAGTTGGCCAAAATATATGGTTTTTTGCTGAATAGCTAAATATTTTGGTGAAAATACTTTATGATAATGGTTCCACATACATAGGAAACATAGAATACAATAATTAATAATTTTCCTCATTTAGTTTTAGTTATTATTCATTTGTGAGATTTTTTTTCAACATATCTATAGATACATTTAATTTTCACTTCATTGATTAGAAGGAAAGTGTTTCAGTTTCTTACATTTACATATTGAATCTTCCTTATATAGTTATTAGAATAGTATTCATTATCAGTTATTTACCTTTCCATGTTGGTTTATTTACATTGATTCATTATTTATTCCACTCAACATACCCTTACTAAGAATTTGAGCTCACCCTTATTATGTTTTCTTTCCCTAGGTTATGAAGATGAAATATTTGAATAAGATTTCAATTACACAGTTTATTTATTTTTATGATGTATCATGTTTTTATTACCTATTTCTCAATTTATTATGGGTATCATGTGTGTAATATGGATTTCTAAGACAGCTAAACTGATCAGTCCTTTGAGATTTGATTCCTTGTAATCATGCCAAGGTAATAAAATAATGCAACAGCACCAAGATTTTGGGGTTGGGATATTATAGGAGACTAGGATATTATCGGTGCTTGGTAATGATCAAATTCAATGGTGCTTGTAGACCTATGTAAGTGGTAAAATCCTTGTTTCTGGGGGTGGAAACATATGTTGTGTTTTTTTATTTTAGAGTCGATTGATACTTCCACCTTAAGTGGTTCACTTGAATGTGATGTTATTTATTTATAAGGTTTTATCTATTGGCCCATTATAGAAAGGTAGGATGTGTGATTTCATTAATCATTTTAGGAATAATGGATTTATAGTTTATTAGTATGTTTCCAATAATTTATAGTTCTTTGATACACACATTTCAGTAGAGTACTTTCTACCTGTGGTTTTAGCTTGTTGATCTTTCCTTGAAATGGTCATTAATGAAAATGTTTTGAAATATGAATTTGAATAAATCTTGGATTTTTTAAATATTGGGTAAAAAAGGTTTTTTAAAGTGTATATTCTTGGGTTTTAAAATGAATGATTTGAAATGTTTTTAAAATTGAAACCTTGTGTTTTAAATAGTAAGGTTTAAATTAATAAGGGAGTGGTAAAATGGTGGAACTTTTAATGAAAACCAGTGGTGGGTATCCCTTATACTGGTTATTGACCCTATGTATGGGTGGTTTAGTCTGTGAAAGTGCATTTGTTATGAAACCTTGGGTAATAGGTTGTGAGGCTTTTTTGTTTTGCATATGTGAGTTAAGGAAATGTTTTTTGTCATGTCCTTTGTTATGTTGAAACCTTGGAGTTGTGAAATGAAATATATTAATGTAAATATAGAGACTCATGTGGGTTAAGACCATGTGGGTTGTGTTTGGACCCTAGAGTGGGTGTTCAGCTCATGGTTCCATTATGTATGTAAAATTATCTTTGGTGTGAATCCAAGATTAAGTGGTTTTTTGGTGCGTTGGATGCTAGGTGTTTGGAACAGGGGTGGGATTATCGCCCGTGATAAGTGGATTATTTGAGGATTGATGGGTACGGATTAAAGGAAGAGTCAATGATCTTTTTTAGGTATGAATCTAGTTTAGGGATTTTGTATCATTTGACCTATGTGGTTACCTGGGATAGGGGTTGATTAGGATTGCTAGTTATTTTGGGTGTGTGTGGCACAGGTGGAAGTTTTGGACTTTGCAAGCGGAACATGAAGACAGTTTCCTTGTTCATGTTTTGACTAAAGGGATAATTGGGATGGTATATGGTCATAGTGATGTAACTTGAGTTGTGGATGTGAGTTGATAGTCTTGGTTAAATGAGAATGGCCAAAGGGGAGGTTATCCTAGCACTACAGGTGCCTTGGAAGATTAATTATGGGTGGGTGCTCCTAAGCTGGAATTGATGCATGATTGGTGAAATCAAATTTGGTAAAATTGCATGGTTATTCCATGGATTATTTCTCAAGGAGATGTTTTAGTAATTATGGTTGGTTGTAAGGTCGGTTTTGGAATAGGCAAGGTCATTAGGAGCCTTATTTTGTGGCTTTATCATGTTTGATGTAGAAATTAGTGTTTTTTTGGGTGAACATGTAAAAGGTGACCAAATAATGGATGGAAGATTTTGGAATATAGGTAACACTCGGGGAGGTGGTGGTCACACAGTTGGTATTTCTTGTATGAGTGGTTTGTTTTTTGAATGAGATTGTTAAGAATTCCAAAGAATCCAATCAGGATGATGGACCAAGAGGCATGGTTAGTATTGTAAGTAGGAGTTGGTTCTGGATCTAGAGATGATGACCCATGTGATCTATAGATAGGTTCAGTGTGTACACAGATGAAATTTTTATGCATCAAGGACTATGAGGAAGCCCATATGTGGGAATTTTTTAGGGAGGGAAGAATGTCGTTTGGGACAGGTGGGACAGGAGTCTCGGAATAATCGCATATCATTTTCTATGTAACCAAGTGAGAATCATGGGTTTTCTAAGAGAACGATTGGTTTTGGATTGGTATAATGGATTAGTGTATTTCTGTAGAGAGACACTAGGGTCATTTTGGAATAAATTGAGAGGTGTGATAGTGGTAGTTACACATGTAGTGTCTATTTATAGAATCTTGGTAAAGGGATTTCGAAGTGGTGGTGAGATCGGTTGGAAATACCACTTGAGTTGTGGTCACGTTCATTGACGAATTATTAGTGTACTCTTAACTAGTGAAGATCGTGTTCAATATCTTGAAATCTTCCCAGGTATGATGATATATCTTCGGCTTTACACATAGCTACCTCAAAGTGATTTGGATGAAAATGGAGCCTCTTGGAGGATATGATCATGGAGTGATGTGTGTGAAGATGGATGGTGGAAAGTACACCATAGAAGACCTAAGGGAGAGTTCCTCATTAAGGACTTTATTACTACTAATTCCATGAGTAAAATTCTCTGAATCCAGAATTGATTAATGTGAAATATTTGTTTTATTATTCTGCAGGAAGTTAGATGGTTGTGTCCTTGATTTAGGGTTCATTTTTTGATCAAATCGTTAGCTGTGGTGGTTGGAATTTATTGATTAAATTATTGATGATGACACTCCTTATGTGGGTAATGTTATTTTATTCATGGATGTGTAGAGAAAATTGTGGAGTGGATTTGGTGGAATCAGGGTTTCAAAGATAATCCTATAATGGACATGTTTCAGGTCCTTAGGGAAGGCCATATGGGCCTTAAATTTTGTAGTAGATTGAACTGAGTGATGGATCTAGGATCGAGATCATTTTAGAGGTGTTGTGATTGTTTTCATCGGAGACGTGTTAGTGAGTTTTGTAGAGCCAACAGTAGTTTATGAAGCAGCAGATGATAAGAAGATAAAGTCTTGCCAAAGGTTGGTAATGGACTATAGTAGGTGTACGTAGGTGATGGAGGTATCCCTTAAGTGGGTAGGGTTGGTTCTAGGTTTAGAGGTGAAATTCCAATAGTGGAATTTGGGTACCAATAGAGTGAGTTGGACGAAATTTCCTAACTCAATTGGGTAGGAAGGGAACTGATGTGGTGGGATGTGATATGACTTAAGTTAATTTCAGAATGATAAACATTCCCTAGTAATGGGAATGGGTTTTGAGGAAGAACCAAGTAGTCCTTAGTTTACATATGGATGGAGAAATTGTGTCCAATCTTGGTAGTTTCAATAGTAAGGTTGAATTCTAATAGAGGGTAAAGTTTTCTTGGATGTTTGGGTGCAGTGAGTTTGAAAACATGTTGAGTAAGTATTGAAGGTTGAGTTGAGGTTTTGTTGGTATCTCTTCAACAAGGGAAGTTCCTAACCTAGAAAATTGTGGTGATATTCTAAGGAATGTGGTGTGTAGAACCATAGTGGGAAATAAGTCAGCTAATGACGTGACTAGTGTTTTGTGAACTCAGGTAGGATCCATCCTGGTGTATCAGTTTTGGTAGTGGGTGTTGGATCATTTTTTATCTTTTGAGTACCTTGAGGTGAAGGTTAGTCTTGGGTTGTTCTTCGGATGTTCAGAAATGGAGTGAGGCCATTGGGCCTTAGGTTGAGGACCAATTTAGGTTGGGAAATGTGGTTGGAATTTTCATTTTCATTAAATTACACCGATATTAGGTCCCCATTAAAATTTTGAAAACTAATTGAGATGGAACCAAGTGATTCGGGCCATGATTTGTGGTGTGGATTAGACTGAAGGTATTCCGATTGTCTCTTCTCAAGGTAGTATAATAATTTTTCGGTGTTCTCTTGTGTAGTGCTTTAGTAACATTACCCAGATATTTTTCTTTTGTTGGATGTTGATAATGATAAGTTTATGTGGATGTGACCCCGAGGAGAATTGTGTTTTTGATTTTGGATCACAGTAGGGGAAATAGTTTTCCGGTGAGTTTAGGGAGAATCATGGAAAATGGATGTTGATAGGTGGACCCATTTACTAACCTTTGGACTTGGGGACATAGTGATACTTGGGTAGTGTGGCTCGGGGATGATTCATTATAAGGGGGAGGTTGTAAGACACTTACCTCGATATAAGGTACATCCTGGTTTTAATTTTTGGTTTATAAAAGGATTTTGTGGAGAACAGTAGGTCTCAGGGCTTGTTCGGGGGGCTCCAGGATTTAGAAGGTCAGAAAAGGGTACAATCTATGCTGAGAGCAGAGTTGGTGCATAGTTAGTAGTAACTATGCACCATAACCATGCAGCTAGTAGAGGGGTCTACAAGGTTGGGGGAAACCATACAGGGTGGCCTAGGAAAACATGTGTCTCATGGTTCACTTTGGAATTTGAGAACACACAACCTTTGCATGGTTTCCCAAACTATGTGAGTGGCTAGGAAAATCATGAGGATCAATTCACTCTTGGACAAAGGGAATCATATGGTTGGCCCATGGTTTTTCAAATCATGCAGCCAAAACATGTGCCTCATTAAAATTTTACTTTTTCCATTTTTCCCTACCAGTGATTTTTCTGTCCCCCCAATCGACCCCCACCATCCTGTTTTATGAACCAGTAGCCCTCTTTTCTTCAATGGGTGTTTCTCCATCAATTATTGGGAGTTTAGAGTGTCGTTAATGCAAATCAAAGCTATGTGTAAGTACTTTACTCCATTTCCTTCCATTTTTTTGGAAGTGTCTTGGTGGGTAGTCTTATATCCTTCTAAATCCCTAACCCCATATTTTTCCAGTAGATTCTTAGATGGATCTTTGATGGTTTTTTGAGTTTGAATTAATGTCTAGGTTTAACTAAGTGATAATCTATGAGCATGAGGAAGGTGGTGTTAAAACTTTTTCCCATGGTATCATTTTTATATATGTGTATGTGGTTTCAAAAATGTAATTCCTTATTTTGTTTTAATGTCTTTAACTATGGAAGGTTATTTGGGATTTAGATTCATGGTCCAGACCCTTCACGGACCCCGTTAGATCTGTTGATGATGTGAGACTGGACCTAGGGTTACCCTTGGGGTATGAAAAACCTATGGGAAGGGTTAAATGAGTTGGTAAACAATGAGATAAGAGAAATATGGAAATAAAAGTGTTACAAAATGTATTTGGATTTGTGGCCATCATTAATAGGATAACCTATATGTTTACTTGTTAGATATTTAGGTGCCAAGGGTTTCTTGAAAGGGTTAAAATGGTGTGTTTTGTGTCTCGAACCAATCATGGTTTTCACTGAAGGAATTGATGTTGAAAGTGAGTGATGATTTAAAAGGAGGTGTTGAACACAAATGATTTGAAAAATGGGTTCTTATCAATGGATTTCAAATAATTAGAAATGGTGTTTTGGTTCCTTTCTTATGAAAATACTTAATGATTGTTTGAATGGTTGGGAATAGAAATGAACGCCTTAGGGAATGTTTATATTTTCAAATATAAAGACCCATTTTTAAATGGGTGGATTCAAGTTGATTTTAAATAAATATTTTAAATTGTTTTTTATGGAATTTTTTGGATTAGAGGTCTATTAGGACCATAGTTAGTGAAATGATATGTGGGTTAGTGAGATAGAACCCATGATGGATATGTTCGCATGTTAACATGGTTATGAAATGAACTAAATGATGAATGTACTTAGTTGATAACATACTTAAAGGGGAATTTGGAAAAATGGTATCTATTTAATGGTTTATACCTTGTAAGTGGGGTATGTGTAGTGATTCAATATTTTAAATGATATAGGTGTTTAATGGTTATTGTTTGTGTCTGGTAAAGGCGTTATGGTTAAAGAAGCACGTGAACATGGTTGGGTGGTATGTGGGGTATTAGAATGATGCTCCTACCATAGTTCGGGTTAGAATGAGGCTTTAAACCCACCCCTAGAATGCTTAGTTTAGGGTGTCAGAATGATGTTCTAGGCTCTTAATGGTTACATTGGATGAGACTACCTAGACTGAGGTTCTAAGATGTGTTTTATGTGATCTATGGCTCGGATGTTGGACTAAGGCTCTATGTTTCCCAAACATATATACATAGCTTGATTACCAGACTTAGGCTCTTGGGTGTGTTGATAAATTTTGATTGGTGAATTCCCCTTATGATTAAAATTATGTAACCCATTGTCCTATGTTTTAGGATTTTGGTGTGATGGGAGCTAGTTTTGTTTTTTGGTTTATACTGGAGAAATAAATGATAAAAATGGTTACTTGATAATTTCTAAAATGTGAAATGATTATATATCTAGTTTTATTTTGTTTTCTTGTTTATTTATTTCACTAGGATTATATTCATATAATGTTGTGTAGACTCGTTATTTATTTGGCACTATTGGTGGTGGCCTATTGTGTTGTACTCACACCCTACTTGGGTTATCATGGCACTTGGGTACCCCAGCAGATGTTATCCCTTTTCAAGTATAGGATCAGGATAGGGACCTGGTGTTTGGTTCATGTTTGGGTTGTTGGGTTGGATCATGGGATGTTAGGACTAGGAAGGTACTTGGGTCTGAACATGGGATGTTTTGGTAGTTTTGGTTTTGGGATTTTATATTTATGACTGCCTGACATGTAGTGTATTCATCACTTTGTTATAGCATGTACTACTTGGTTACTTGTCGTCATTTTTTACATGATGTATGTTTTTTTTTATTATGGTTATTATATCTGATGATATTATATTATGTCATGGATTTACTCTAATAAGTGGGTATACTCTCCCCATGTTTTCCTTTCTTCTAGCACTACTAGTTGGAAGTCTCTGGCATATGGGGAGGCACACCTAAGGTCATGTAATGACCCATCTTGGGGCACTGGATAGGGTATCTATCGGGTCAAGGATGTTATAAAATCTCTCATTGCTTCCTATTAAAAAAATAAAACATAACAAAATGAATTTGAGAGCTATATCGGGAACACCCATTCATATAAGTTGTATCAAGTTCACCCAATTCTATAAGTTTTATTGAGCTCAGCTGCCCATATAAGCTGTATCGGGCCCACCTCTTCATATAATTTATATCAGGGTCACTAGAAAATCATCTATGATGTAAAAGTACCTTATTATGAATAAAAAACATAATTTTTCAACATTTCGTTATTAAAATCTTTAAAAACCCTTTTGATCCCATTTGAAAAAAACTTTTAGATATTTAAATACCCTTTCCCATTTTCAAAACTACAAAGCCCACAGTAAAAGGGAATGATTATTTTCCTTCGAAGAAAACATGAAATATTGAAAATGAATCAAAAAATAAAATAACAGTTATGGACGAAGTAAATATTTTGAAATTGTATATGTTAAAATAGAACATTATTTTCTCCTTTTGTATAAGGATTCAAAACATTCCATATAAAATATATAAAAAAATATTTCTTTTGAGAACCTTTGAAAGAAAGTAACAATAAACATATAATATCTTGTATAATCCATGTATATCTATATGAATACATTAAAAATATAATTTTAATAATATAGGTATAAGAAAAAATATTTAGAAAATAAATTTTTATAATATTTAAAATGATAATTTAAGTTAAAGTGTCTCTTACATAAAGTCTGACTCGTCATGTATATTCCCTATATTCCTTATCCTTAGAAAACATATTTGGATTACACCTTAAGCTTCCTAAGTTTGGTCTTTTTGTGAGACCAGGACATCTAGGATATTGTAACACCCTGGGATTTTATGAGAAATATTTTGTTTTTATGTATTATGTAATACCCAACACCAAAAGAATCTTTCACTACACACAACACTGTCTTGGATTGTGTTACACGCAAGAGAAACCTTCCTTTCAAGATTGCGTTGTATTCAATACCGAGTTTCACTAAACAACGATATGGTATAAAAATATTATATAAACTAGCTGTTATGAATAGTAAAACCCACTTTCTAAAATTTTATAAATTTTATATTTCAAAATGGACTTCATTTTTGGATTTGGAATATCGAAATTATCCTAGGGTGAATTTTTGGTATTTTTCTGAAAACTTTCAATTTTTGAGGAATAGTGAAAACACTAAGTTATTTTTTAAAACCGTCATTTTATTTAAATAATAATTTATTTTATTTAAATTTATTTATAGATACATAATACCTATATAAGTTCAATGTAATTAATTGGAGTTATTTAATAATAATTTTATATACATAAAATTTTTATTGAACTTTTGACCGTCTTTTACCCACCTCCTAGGAGAATTTGAAAATTTACATAAAACATAATTTTACCACTTCTGTTAGTGGAATTTTAAAAATCTGAGAGAAATAGGTGATATCAGTATGTATAATGTGGTTCAATAAGATGAAAATAATTCTTGGTGAATAGTATCTTTTTACTTTTATTTACCATTGTTAAAAGTAAGTAGGGTAATTAAGGGTAAAAATGATATTATTATTACCCTAACTCATGTCCTAATTCTATTGGATAAGTGTAATTCGACCAAAAACAACCTTAGGAAAAAAATATTAACCTTTAGGTCCACTTCTATTAGATTAAGACATTTATTATTATTTAATTCAAAGAAGAGTTAAAAGAGTTAAAATCAATGTTTAATAAGTAAAAAAAATTTAATATAGGGTTATAAATAAGATAAATTTGACTATAAATATTAATTAGAAATATAAAAATATTTCCTACATAATGGTATTTTATTTATAATTTTTAGACAATAAATAATTTAATTTATTTATGACACAATGATGATGCATTAATTACCCTATTAATGAAATATTAACATAATTGATATTATATATACCAAAATAAATGTAATTTGACACTTTTTATGAATTACAATAATTTTCTAGGTTAATATAACATATTAGGGTTGGTTAGATGAATTTTTTCTGAAGTAATAATGCTATTATGAATTTAGAAAAAACAAAATACCAAATAGTGTCAAAATTGACATAAAAGTGTTTTTAAAACAAATATTAAATTACTAATTGATATTATATTCCTAAAAATATAAGGTTAAGAAAAAAGACTTATATAATAATATATGTGACATTAATGGAACAATAGGGGTTTTTGTTGGTAGTTTATAGTAAGTTTATTAACCATATAGTGTAAGAATACCAGAAGACATGGTAAAAGTTAAATTATTTAACTTAGAGTTAAATCTAAATCATAAGGTTAAAATGGTAACATGAACTTGTCTAAAACCTATTTCTTGAGATTTTTTCAACCAATACCCACCCTATCCTCGAAATAAGTCACTTTGGAGCCATTATAAACTGAATATGAATTTATTATAAATTAATATTTTTATCTTTCCAAAGGTGCCCCTCTCCTCCCTTATAAAAGAGAACCTCCTCCCTCTCCTCTTAACAAAATTTTGAGCCTTCTAGATTGGATAACCCCTGAACATTTCTCTTCTCAACAACTCTAGTTATATCATAGATGTTCTGGTATTCTCAAAAGACCAACTCTAGTTCCCTAAGAGGAAGTTTAAAAGAGACGCGTCAAGAAAGAGGTAATCTCTTCTACTGATTCTTTCAAGTTTCTTTCTTCTTATAATACCTCTAATTTATTTTTTTTTTCATTATAAAGTAATAACATCAGTATCACTCATATACTGATATGTATTATAAAAATGAAACAACCATATTTCACCTTCTATCCATCCTATGGAAAACAAAATCACCGCACGTGCGTACGTATGGAATATCGTCTCCACGTCGTGGTGTAATCTGTTATCCACCACCACCATACTTGGATGGGTATAATGGTGTAAAAAATAACTATATATGATTATTATAACATGATACTAATTCTTAAATATTATATCATCAACTCCAATTCCATTCATATAATTATCGGAACGATATCATCGCTCGTGCGTACGTACGGTCTACCGTCTCCACAATGTGATGTGACTCGTTCTACATGATCTTCATTCAATAAGGATTATATAAATGAATTGAATGACTAAATATGATATATATTACACTAATAAAATACTTTAAAAGAGGTATCTATAACCTAAAAATACGAATAAGAATCTATTTGAAGAAACACGCATAAGAACATAAACCAATGAACACCTGAATAATAAGTAATAATGAAATATTACTAATAAGAAGATAAGAATATCACCATATATGACATAATAACAATGAATATGATTCTATAATAAGTCAATTCCATTATTTAAATCATAATATAGGATGTTTGTATATGTACGAAGCATATCGGGCCTAAGGTAATGGAAAATCTCACAATCTCATTTTTATCTAAGATTGTTTATACTTCAAAATTTACTAGGGAATATTTATCATCCACATCCATGTTTCCTCAATATGTATTATTATTTCTATCCTTCTACAATTTTTTAAATCCAATTTTACCTATTGTTGAATTTATTAAAAGATATGAAAGGAATCTTTTGTCGTTTTTAGTACGAGATACTTTTTGACTTATCCAGCCAAAGTACGAGAAGAATGTTTTTTTAACTTATACGACATGAATGGTTTTTTATGATTTCATAGAAAATTATTTCCATGAAGATTCCTTTACAAGTTTTCAAGTTTATTTTCAGTTAACTTCTTTTATTTTAAAGTTGTATGACATGTTAAGAAAGGAAAAATGTTTTTGACTTAGAAAAGATATTTTCCTCAAGAAGGGAGTTCAAGTGTTTTATTAAAATTATTTTCCATCTAAGATAATATAGGGGTCTGTTTCTATCCCTATTTTTACATTTATTTTATTATGTTATGATGGAATTATTTTTATGAAGTCTTTTTATCTTATATGTATTATGTTATGATGGCATGATGTTTTAGAATCCCATTTTTATTACATGGGTTATGCTATGATATATGATTTATGATTTTCTGGAACACATAAGAATGGTTTCATTATGAGATGGGTGGGACCTATATATCCCTCCAATTCATTGGGTAATGATTTATATCTCATGACATAGACATGTATGGAACAGCAATTTAATCTGGTTCCGTGATACAGGACTAGAACGAGGAGTGAACTCGGTTCAAAAATGGACTTTTTCTAGTATGATAGTCTTGGCAATGAGTCTTGACTAATATGAAATTATTTTATATGATTATATGTGTATTCCACAAAGTTTCATTTTTATGTTATGATTATTGGGATTAAATTTCACTCTTATGATTTATCCCACGTTATGATATTATGATATCTTTTGCAGGTTAAGATTTTCAAAAAGTTATGTTCTTATGAATATGATATGATTGATATTTCCTTTGTTTACCCTTACTGAGAATTTTATCTCACCAATTTGTATGTTTTCTTTTCCCCATGTTAGGAATAATGGTATTAAGTCAGATATGCCAAAATGGACTCTAGATATGATGAAATAAACGGGAGATAATGTAGTTGTTTTATGAACCATTTGTTTATGTTTCCCAATTTCTAAAGACACTATACCTATATGGTCATTTCATGGTTTTGTTATATGTTGTAATAAGTATTATTCAATTATAAAGTAATAACAATGTATGTAAAGTATGGTTCGTTATAGTTGGTATCAGAGGAAAGGTATAGTCAACCTTTGGAAACTAGGATGTGAAAGCCTTAGTAAGAACCTTAAGGATATGTCTAGGAATATAACACAATATTAGTGTTTTAGAAATGGCCATGAATAACCTACGATAAGTCCTAAAGTGTGAAATTTTATTCTTGATTATGTGGTTTTCCTATTATGATTATTGTTTCTCACACTATGCTTATTGGTTTTAGTCAATGGCTGGAACCCGAACAAACTGTGTTAATGCTGAATGTGACGGGCAATGAAATGATTGTCCCCCTGAGCAACCAAACATTATGGGAGATGGAATGCAAAATCTTATAGCCATTCTCACACAACTTTCTCAATCGATGAATCATGCAGGACTTCCAAACGAGTAAAGGAAGGAGAAACATTCTGTTGAATCCTTCATGAGGAAACGTCCACCCTCATTCAGCGGGTCTACCAATTCATTAGTGGATGAACAATGGATCAGTACCACTGAAAATATATTTTCAGTTCTTCAATGTTTTGAACATGATAAATTCATCTTAGTAGTATATCGTTTGGAAGGTGAAGCTGATCAATGGTGGAATATTATCAAGAATATGAGGAAAAGAGACAAAATTGAGTCCATGGAATGGGACGAGTTCAAGAACTTATTTTTCAATAAGTACTTCCCTCGTATTCTTCAAACAAAGATGGAGAATTAGTTTCTTTAACTAAAGCAAAAGGATGATGAATCTGTTTGTACCTACAGAGAAAATTTTACAAGACTTTCAATGTGTGCTTCCAAAATTATTATCCAACCTGAGAGAAAGATCGATCGATTCTTTAGTGGATTAAAACAAGGTCTTCAAAGGGCGTTAGCCATAAGGGACTTAAAAAGCTACGAGGAGATTGTTCGATGTGCTCTCATGGTTGATATGGATATTGGAGTAACCCATCAGTCATATGGGTTTGATAAGAAGAGTAAAATGGAATTCAGAGGGAAATCTAAAGACCACACTGAAAAGAAGATGATTTTTCCATTATGCTCAAAATGTGGAAAGAAACATGGAAAGAATTTTCTTAAAGGGACAGGAAAATGTTTCAAATATGGAAAATAAGTTCATTGGGCATTTGAATGACGCAATGATGGGAAAAATATTTCTAGTGATGCGAATAAAGAAAAGGATACATAGAATGCACCTCCTACACTTCAATGTTAAAAGTGTAAGGAAATGGGGAATTATACTAATCAATGCCCTAATCCAAGGGTTGTTGATGATGATTGACATCAAAAAACTCTTAAGGCCAAAGACAAAGGAAATTCACATGCAATTTCTATCGGAGATGTGGAGTATGATAACGAAGTGGTGAAAGGTACACTTACCATCCACTCTAAAGTAGAAAATGTTTTATTTGATTCTGTATCCACCCAATCTTTTATTTATGAATAATTTTATAAGGGTATTGCAATATTTCCTCAACAATTAGATGTTGAGTTATCTGTGACAGCCCCTAATGGAACAACAGTTGCATCAAAAGTTTAAAATTCTTCTCAGATTGAAGTTTGTGGGAAAGTGCTCCCTGAAGATCTTGTGATCCTTCCTATAGTGGAATTTGATGTGATTCTTGGCATGGATTGGCTTTCTTTTTATATATCTCATATCAATTTCCAAAGAAGGGAAGTCACATTTCATATTCCAGATCAATCAACGATCATCTATCGATGCAAGGATGAATATAACCTTCCAGTGGAAATTTCATCCATCTTATGGGTCTTGATTCCAATAAATGAAGGTTATTTATCTCAAATGGTTGGATAGAAACTCAGGATTAAGAATACACCCATTTTATGGGAGTTTGATGATGTCTTTATAGAGTAATTTCTAGGTCTTCCACAAAATCATGAAGTTTAGTTTTCAATAGAACTCAAACCGGGTGCTATACCTATTTCAAAGGAACCTTATAGAATGGCCCCAATTGAGTTGTAGGAATTGAAGAAGAAACTCCAACAGAATCTTGATAAGGGATTCATATGCCCTAGTGCATCACCTTGGGGAGAACATGTTCTGTTTGTTAAGAAGAAATATGGATCAACGAGACTCTACATTGATTATTGAGAACTTAATAAGATCACTATCAAGAACAAATATCCTCTCCCACGCGTTGATGACTTATTTGACGAACTACGCAGAGCTTAATACTTTTCCAAGATTGATCTTCATTCAGGGTATCATCAATTAAGTGTCAAAAGGGAGGATATACCAAAGATGGATTTATGTACAAGGTATGGACACTATGAATTTATAGTGATGCCATTTGGTCTTACTAATTCCCCTGCTATCTTCATAGATCTAATAAATAGTGTCTTGAGAGACTATCTTGATCAGATTGTGGTAGTCTTTATAGACGATTTTCTTGTCAATTCAAATATCGAGGAAGAATAGGAAGATCCCTTGAGAATTTTATTAAAGACCCTAAGAAAGAAGAAGATTTATGAAAAAATTACCTAGTGTGAATTTTGGCTTCAAAAAGTTTCATTTTTGGGTCACATAATCTCAAAAGAGTGGATATTTGTGGATCCAGCAAAAATAGAGTTTATCAAAAAATGGTCGAGAACAACAACAGTAACTGAGATCTGAAGTTTTCTTGGTTTGGCTGGATATTATCAACGTTTTTTGAAATATTTTTCACGATTATCAAATCCACTCACCAGGTTGACTCGAAAAGGAGTTAAGTTTGTTTTTACGGAGGAGTGTGAAGAGAATTTCAAGGAGTTAAAAAGAATGTTATCTAGTGCACCAGTGCTCACACTGCCTTATAGTGGAAAAAGGTTTGTGATCTACAGTGATGCAGCCAAGAAGGGATTGGGGTGTGTTCTCATGAAAAATGATATGGTGATAGCTTATGCCTCGCGATAGTTGAAAATCCATGAGAAAAATTACCTAACTCATGATTTGTAATTAGATGAGGTAATCTTTGAATTAAAGATTTGGAGGAATTATCTTTATGGTGAAAGGTGTGATATTTATACTGGTCATAAAAGTTTAAAGTATATTTTTACATAAAAGGAGATGAATATGTACCAAAGAAGGTGGTTGGAGATGATTAAGGATTACGACTACTCAATTCATTACCACCCTGAGAAAACAAACAAGGGAGTAGACGCATTAATTCGATAAGACCATGCTAGCTTATCCATGATGAGGATCACAAAAGATCCAATATTTATGAATTTACAAAGGATGGATCTTGGAATTATAATGGGAGGGGAAATATCTTACCTTTCTCAAATGAATGTTCAACCATCTATACATGTAAATATTAAAGAGGAACAGAAAGAAGATATAGAGTTACAAAAGATGGTGAGAAATGTTCCTGAATTCCACAATGATTATGATGAAATAATAAGGTTTAGGAATTGGGTTTGTGTTCCTCCCATCCCAGAATTAAAGAAGGAAATATTGGATGAAGCTAAAAGTTTTTCATTCTCTATTCACCCTGGAAGCACGAAGATGTATAGGGACCTGAAGAAGTACATCAGGTGGGATGGAATGAAAAGAGATGTTGCTGAATATGCCTCTCGATACTTGGATTATCAGCAAGTTAAAGCTAAGAGACATAATTATAAGGGGATGTTACAACAATTACCTATACAAGAATGGAAATGGGAAAACATCATTATGGACTTCGTCATCGGACTTCCCAAAACATCTGAATTCAATAATGCAATCAAGGTTATAGTTGATCGCCTTATGAATTCGGCACACTTCATTGCTATTAGAGAAGATTTCTCTCTTGATCAGATTTCCAGGATATATGTGAAGGAAGTGGTAAGATTTCATGGAGTTCCACTTTCCATTATATCTGATCGGGATCCGAGGTTTACCTCTAAGTTTTAGCGAAGTCTTCAGCATATTCTCGATACAGAGTTGAGTTTCAGCACTACTTATCATCCTCAGACAGAAAGTCAGTCTGAGAGGACAATTCAAAATCTAGAAGTCATGTTCAGATCTTGCTCTATGGATTTAAAAGGTGGTTGGGATCAACACCCACCTTTGGTGGAATTTTCTTATAATAATAGCTTTCACTCCAGTATTCAGATGGATCTTTATAAAGCTCTCTATGGAAAGAAATGCAGAACTCCAACTTGCTGGAATGAAGTTGGGGAAAGAAAGATATTAGGACCTGATCTTGTTGATGAGATGGAAGAAAATGTAAGATCTATTTAGCAACACAAAAGAGCAGCTCAGAGTCGACAAAAATGTTATGCCAACAACTGAAGAAAAGACCTAGAGTCTGAAGTGGGTGATAAAGTGTTTTTAAAAATATCTCCTTGGAAGAGAGTAATGAGATTTGGAAAGAAGGGAAAGCTGAGCCCTAGGTATATTGGTCCTTTCGAAACACTAGATTGTGTTGTGAAGGTAGCTTACCGATTGGAACTTCCACCGAATCTTTCTAAAGTTCATGATGTGTTCCATGTATATTTCCTGAGAAAGTACATACCCAATCCTTCACATGTACTACGCTCAGAAGTTGTCCCGTTGGAGGAAGATCTTTCTTATGAAGAACACCCAATAGAGATTTTGGATCATAGAAAAAAAGTTCTACGAAACAAGACTACTCGCTTGGTTAAAGTTTTATAGAGGAACCACCAATTAGAAGAAGCTACATGAGAACTTGAGGATATGATGAGGGAGACTAATCCTCATCTGTTTGTTACGAAGTCACGAATTTCGACAGTGAAATTCTTTTTAAGGGGGTAGAATGTAACACCCTGAGATTTTATGAGAAATATTTCATTTTTATGTATTATTTTATACGAAACACCAAAGGTATCTTTCACTACACATAACACTATCTTGGCTTGAATTACATGCAAGGGAAACCTTCCTTGACAGCTTGTGTTGTATGCAATACCGAGTTTCACTAAACAACGATATGGTATTAAAATATTATATAAACTAAGCGTTATGAATAATAAAACCCACTTTTTGAAATTTTATAAATTGTATCTTTCAAAATTCACTTTATTTTTGGATTCTGAATATCTAAATTATCCTCGGGTGAATTTCTGGTATTTTTCTAAAAACTTTCAGTTTTTGATGAATAGTGAAAATACTAAGTTATTGGTTAAAACTGAACTTTTAATTTAAATACTAATTTATTTTATTTAAATTTATTTATAGATACATAATAACTATATAAGTTAAATGTAATTCATTGGAGTCATTTTATAATAATTTTATATATATAGAAATTTTAGTGAACTTTTGACCGTCTTTTACCCACCTCCTAGGAGAATTTGCAAATTTACATAAAACTTAATTTTACCGCTTCTGTGAGTGGAATTTCAAAAATCCTATAGACATGATTGATATCAGTAAGTAAAATTTGGTTTAATAAGATAAAAATAATGTTTGGTGAATAGTAACTTTTTACTTTTATTTACCATGGTTAAAAGTAAATAGGGTAATTAAGGATAAAAATGATATTATTATTACCCTAACACATGTCCTAATTCTATTGGATAAATTTAATTCAACTAAAAACAACCTTAAGAATAAAATATTACCCTTTAGGTCCACTTATATTAGATTAGAACATTTATTATTATTTAATTCAAAGAAGAGTTAAAAAGTTAAAATCAATGTTTAATAAGTAAAACATTTTTAATATGGGGTTATAAATAAGATAAATTAGACTATAAATATTAATTAGAGAGAGAAAAATATTTACAACATAATGGTATTTTATTTATAATTTTTAGAAAATAAATAATTTAATTTATTTGTGACACAATGATGATGCAGTAATTACCTTATTAATAAAATATTAACATAATTCATATTATAAATACCCAAATAAATGTAATTTGATACTTTTTATCAATTAGAATAATTTTCTAGGTTAATTTAACATATTATATTTGGTTAGATTAATTTCGTTCGAAGTAATAATGTTTTTATGAATTTAGCAAAAACAAAATACCAAATAGTGTCAAAATTGACATAAAAGAGTTTTTAGAACAAATATTAAATTATTAATTGTTATTCTATTCCTAAAACTCTAAGGTCTAGGAATAAAACTTATATAAAAATATATAAGACATTAATGAACAAATTGGGGTTCTATTGGTAGTTTATAATAAGTTTATTAACCATATAGTGTAAGAAGACAAGAAGACAGGGTAAAAGTTAAATTATTTAACTTAGAGTTAAATCTAAATGATAAGGTTAAAATGGTAACCTAAACTTGTCTAAAACCTATTTTTTGAGATTATTTCAACTCATCCCCACCCTATCCTCGAAATAAGTCACTTTGGAGCCATTATAAACTGAATATGAATTTATTATAAATTAATATTTTTAGGTTTCCAAAGATTCCCCTCTCCTCCCTTATAAAAGAGAACCTCCTCCCTCTCTTCTTCACACCATTCTGAGCCTTTAAGCTCGGCCAAACCTTGAACATTTATCTTCTCAACATATTTAGTTATATCATAGAGGTTATTGACTTTTCAAAATACCAACTCTAGTGACCTAATAGGAAGTTTAAAAGAGACACGTCAAGGAAGAGGTAATCTGTTCTACCAATTCTTTCAAGTTTCTTTCTTCTTCTACTTTCTCTTCTTTATTTGTTTAATTATAAAGTAATAACATCCGTATTACTCATATACTGATATTTAATTATAAATATGAAACAACCCTATTTCACCTTCTATCCATCCTATGGAAAATGAAATTACCGCGCGTGCGTACGTACGGAATATCGTCTCCACGCCGTGGTGTAATCTGTTTTCCACCACCACCTTACTTGGATGGGTATAATGGTGTAAAAAATAACTATATATGATTATTATAACATGATATTGATTCTGAAATATTATATCATCAACTCCAATTCCATTCATATAATTATGGGAAAGATATCATCGCTCGTGCGTACGTACGGCCTTCCGTCTCCACGATATGATGTGACTCGTTCTACATGATTTTCATTGAATAATGATTATATAAATGAATTGAATGAATAAATATGATATATATTTCACTAATACCATTCTGTAAATGAGTTATCTATAACCTAAAAAGATTAATAAGAATCTATTCGAGAAAACACGCATAAGAACATAAAGCAATGAACACCTGAATAACAAATAGTAATGAAATATTACTAATAAGAAGATAAGAATATGAACATATATGATATCATAACAATGAATATAATTCTATTATAAGTCAATTACATTATTTAAATCATTATATAGGAGTTTCGGATATGTACGAAGCATATCGGACCTAAGGTAAGGGAAAATCTCACAATCTCATTTTTATCTAAGATTGTTTATACTTCAAACTTTACAGGGGTGTTTTTATCATCCACATCCACATTTACTAAATATGTAATATTATTTCTATCCTCCTACAATTTTTTAAATCCAATTTTACCTATTGGTGAATTTCATTAAATATATGAAAGGAATCTTTTGTCATTTTCAGTACGAGATACTTTTTGACTTTTCCAGAAAAAGTATGAGAAGAATGTTTTTTTAACTAATATGGCATGAATGGATTTTTATTATTTCATAGAACATTATTTCCATAAATATTATTTTACAAGTTTTCAAGTTTATTTTTAATTAACTTCCTTTTGTTTAAAATTTTATGACATGTTAATAAAGGAAAAATGTTTTTGACATAGAAAGGATATTTTCCTCAAGAATGGAGTTCAAGTGTTTTATCAAAATTATTTTCCATATAAGATAATATAGGGGACTATTTCAATCCATATTTTTACATTTATTTGATTATTTTATGATCGAATTATTTTTATGAATTCCTTTTATATTATATGGATTATGTTATAATGGCTTGAAGTTTAAGAATCCCATTTTTATTACATAGGTTATGCTATGATATATGATTTATGATATTGTGTCACACATAATAATGGTTTAATTATGAGATGGGTGGGACATATATCTCCCTCCAATGCATTGGGTAAATATTTATATCTCATGAGATAGAAATGGCTAGAACGGAAAGTTAATCCAGTTCAGTGATACAGGACTAGAACGAGGAGTGAACTCGATTCAGAAATGAACTTTTTCCGCTATGATAGTCTTGGCAATGAGCCTTGACTAATATGAAATGATTTTCTATGATTATGTGTGTATGCCTAAAATTTTCATGTTTTATGTTATGATTATTTGGATTACATTTTACTACTATGATTTATCCCACGTTATGATATTATGATCTCTTTTGCAGGTTAAGATTTTCAAAATGTTA
This sequence comes from Viscum album, assembly GCA_963277665.1. Classification (NCBI taxonomy): domain Eukaryota; kingdom Viridiplantae; phylum Streptophyta; class Magnoliopsida; order Santalales; family Viscaceae; genus Viscum; species Viscum album. The sequence continues at coordinate 1,410,216,907 of OY728135.1, forward strand.
TGTTCTTAGTAATATGATATGATTGATATTTCCTTTGTTTACGCTTACTGAGCATTTGAGATCACCCTTTTGTATGTTTTATTTTCCCCAGGTCTGGAAGAAGGGTATTAGGTAGGATATGCCAAAAGTGACTCTAGATATGATGAAATAAACAGGAGAAAATATAGATGCTTTATGAACCAGTTGTTTATGTTTCCCAGTTTCTAAAGACACTATACCTATACGGTCCTATCATGGTTTTGTTATATGTTGTAATTATTATGCTTCAATTCTGAAGTAATAACAATGAATGTAAAGTATAGGTCATTATAGATATAGTTAGTGAAGTTGGGGAGAGACTTGGGTAGGTCTTGGCCGAAATAAAGTGCTCAAAAGGTGGGAGTAAGTGAGTAGAGCAGGTTCCATTTTATAAGTGAGTGGATATTCACTCTTAGAATTTATTAAAGTATTAAATTAATATAAATTAATTTTCATGTTAAAGTGGATATGAATTGAAATAATTAAAATATAGGATATGAATGTGTAAAAATAATCACATCCAATAAAATTTATATAACTTTATGTGATGCTTTCAATATTATCTCATTTTTTAAACCATTGTTACTACATTTTACAAATATAGTGATATCAAAATTATTTAAACTTTAGAAGTAAATAAAGTTATTATAAAAGGAAAAAATGACCATAAATTTACTATGGTTGATATTTTCAAACATATAACATTCCCTTTACTAAAGATGAAAATTTTAGGAATTTTAAATCATTTAATAAAATATTTTTTGTTATAAAATATCATTCATGTAATTTTTTGTACTATTCATTTAATTTAACTCAAATAAAATAAATGTCATAATTAAATTTTAATATAAACCTTTTACACATCCCTAATATTTTACATTTATCTATAAAATGTTTGGGACACTATAAATATTCTAAAAAAATATTAATTTTAGAGTTTATAAATTTATTTACATGATTTTTCTATAGACTTCAAAAACACTATGTCAATACTGTGTATGAATTTAATTTGATTATTTCAAAACTAAAAATTAAAACAAATGTTGAAAAAATAATTAATTCATATTTCATATAAAAATTTAGAACCTGATTTATCCTATTTTTACCCTTATGTAAACAATTTTGAGATATTAAAGTCAAAATAGTGACATTTTGGAGTTTCCTTTACTTAAAATTGTATAAATGTTATTATGAAGAACAAATATCACCAAAATTACATATATTAGAATCTGTTATTTCCATGGTCGAAATTTTCTCATCTAATAGAATAAATTTAAGTTTTGGGATTATTTTGAGACCTTATCTAGTATTTTTTACCCTCTTTTACAAATTTTATTATTACCGAGGTGAGAGATATTTACTATGGTTACTATTCATAATGACCAACAACAAAAGAGTCCTATTTAAAAAATACGGTCCTCCTAATAATAAATATAGAATCCATTTTTTAATTTTCAATTTCTATAAGTTGTAGGAATTAATTTAAGATTGAAATTTAAAATGCAATGAAAAATAGTTTTTAGAAAAATACATTTTAAAGAAAAAAATTGAACTTATACCAAAATAAGGTATAACTATGATTACTATGTATTTAATTATATTATTTATAAATATATTATACTTATTATACATTATGATAAAATAATGGGACTTTTTTATTTTGTTATTTATTGAAAATGAATAATAGTTTTAAAAAAATGGTATTTTTTACTATTCTATAAAAAATAAATATTTTCAGAAAAATACCATAAGTTAAATTTAATATAATTATTTCAATAATAAAGTTCCTTTTTTCAGATTAACATTATAAAATTTAAAATGTAACTTTTAAATAAAACCTTATAATATAACTAAAAAGTTTAATAAGAATAAAAATGCTTCTTTTTTATTGAAAAAATACTATATAAAATATAATTCAGGAATAATAATAAGGTATGAAATTTATTTACAATTAACTTTACCTATTTTTTTACAGTAAAAATTTATAAAGGTATTCCCAATTTTTATAGTAAGGGTTTTCATATATATATATATCATGACAATATTCTTCCTTATCTCATGTCCATCAGCTATGATATTCTGGATGTGACAACTGATAGATTTTTTCAACATACTGAAGTTTTTTCCATTACTATAATAGATAAGAGAAATATAGAAAATGATTTTTCTAAAAATAATTTAACTTAATCCACTCTTTCAAAAGGTTGATTTCTAAATGTGGAAGGTCTCAAAACAGAAAAAAAAATATTTGGGTTAATCTCTATAATATCTATAAAGGAAATATTAACGTGCAACAGGATAAGATTAAGTTCTTAAGACTTAAATATGAAAATATTCAAATAAATGGTGATGAAACTATGTATAGTTTCTTTATGAGGTTCAATGAATTTGTGAGTACCATCTGAGGCTATGGTGATAAGTTAGAAGATTATGTTATTTCTAAAAGTATTTTATGTATCTTACCAAATAAATTTGATGCTAAAGCCATGAATTTTGATGAAACATATCAAGGTTATATTCATTTTTATTATCTACATAGTATTCTAATTTCATATGAAATTAGTAAATGAGATGATGTTAAAAAAAGGTAAAGGCTAAAAAAGACATTACTTTCGAAACCTCCAAATTTGAGAAAGTAAAGGAGATTGTTGGTGAGGATGATGAAGTTAGATCTTTAACCACAAACTCTTATATTGATGTGAATTTCTATAAGATGATACCCCTTATCATAATAAATGTTATAATAAACAAGGTGAATTTTATGGGTAAGATACAACTTAAATTATTTAATTGTGGACTTACTGGACATTGTGTAAAAAAATTATGCTAAACTAAAAGAATATGAGTTGAGTGGACAAGAAGATAAATGTTCCAAAATATATTTAAAAAGTAATTCATCCAAGAAAAAAATCTATTCTAAAAAAAGAATAAGAATTTATCAATGAACCTAAGGATAATTTTTTTATATTATTATGAGGAAATTAAAAGTAGTAATGATAATAAAGTCGTTGATATTGAAATTAATGCTGGTGAAAAGCTTATTATTATGAAACTTAATTATGAATACTTCACTAGTGATGAAGGTAGTAAATATTTAATTGAATATAAGGAAACTAAAATAAATAACATGCTTAATAGAGAATCTATATAATGTATTTCGAAAATTTAAAAACATGTAAATGAAAATAAGAAGTCGAAGAGAGATTATCAGACTACTAATAGTATGGGAACAGACCATGAAGAAAACAAATATAATATATTAATGTATATTGATAATTTATAAAAATTTCTTGATATTAATATGACCTTGGGTATTAATATTAAAAAATATATTAAATATTCAAAAAATTGGTACGATCTTATTCAACTTAAACTTTTAATAATAGAGGAAGAACTATACCATTATACAATTATATTTCAAAATTCTATTCAAGAAGTTAGAGAATGTTCAAAGAAAAAATAATTGAGATAAATTCAACAAAAAAAATCGTATCCTTAAGATATTTATACTAAAAATATTGGTATGTGGTTTTAGAAGAAGAATAAAAAGAATAAATTTAAAAGAACCTTGTTTTTGGTAAAATCTATTGAGTCCCAAAAATTTAGAAATTTGTGAATTGTTAACATTTATTTAAAAACTACGACTTCTCATAAATCAAAAAATGTTGAAAATAAGTCTATTATGAATAGAATTATTTAAATATTTTACAAAAACCTAGTTTAAAAAAAAGTTAATAATATGTTTTATCAAAGTAAATGAGAAAGTAAGAGACATTGTTTGTATATCATGTCCTTTTCAAAGTTAAATATGCCTTTAAAGAAGTTTTTGATATTGTGGAGTCTTCAAGAATACATCAGGGATGTTTTGATTTAATTACCATCATCATGATGGTTCTAGAAGACCTAGGAGACAAAATTTTAGGGGTATTCAAGCCACTTTAAGAAGAAAAAATTAGAAACAACCTCGAAAATCTATTTTAAAGACTAAAAATGGATTTCAATTATTAGAAGAATTGAGTGAAAATGTGATCTATTTTAAATAATAAAAAATGGATTTCCACAGATACTAGAAATTTGGTTCTCTTTTCATATTATAGGGAGCTTAAAATTATTTAATAATGTTTTTAAAATAAAATAAGGGTCAACGGACCATGGAAATAATGGGTTTCAAAAGATTAAAGTGTTTTCTTCTTGTGATATTGGAAAAGAAAAATTGTAAATATAATAAAATTATTTGTTTATGGGATGAATCAAAACTTTTTAAGTGAATGTAAGATTTTTATAAAGGGAATAAGTTAATTCTCAACATAAATATATTTTGGATAAAAAGTCTTGAAGATATAAAGGTTGTAACAAAAGGGGAGTATACAAATATAATTTTATTACAAATTATTGATGCTTATAATTCATTATATTTAAACATGAAAGTGAAAAATGAACTCTATCATGTAATTCTCGGTCATGTTGGATGAAGGAATATGGGTAATATTTCTTAAAGAGAAAGTGTTCATGAATTTCCTAAAATTAAGAGGCCCATTGACTGGATTTTCTTGATATGTTTTAAGGGGAAGATCTTGTATTCCTCACACAAAAAGGATGAGATTCATACATCACATCCTTTAGAACTAGTACATTCCAATATTTATGGGACGTTGAGAAAGAAGAAAACAAAGTTTTATAAGTATTTTGTTTAATTTATTTATTAATTTACTCACATTACATGTATTATGTTTATAAAACATAAACTAGAGGCTCTAAATATGTATAAGAATTTCTAAAGAAGTACTAAAAAAGATTTTGGTTTCTCTCTAAAGATATTTCAAACAAATAATAGTGATGAGTATACTAATAAAAAATTGGAATATTTTCTTGAAGAAAATATTATTCATTATGAAAATATTTCACCATACACACCAAGGAAAAATAGATTAGTTGAACAGACGAATATAATTTAAGTAGAGATGGCTAAAAAAAATTGATAGAAAATGATATTTCTATGATTTTTTTATGAAAACTATTGGAGAATCAGTACATATTAAAAATAACTACTTGTTTATACCAAATTAAAATTTTAATCTATATGAGATGTATTATAATAATACTATAATATTTAAACATATTAGAGTCTCTTTTAGTCTTTGTATCATTAATATTAAAAGTAAAAATCTCGGTAAGTTTGATCTAAGAGGTGATATTGAAAAATTTCTTGGTTATCCTCCAAATGGAAGAGGATTTCACAGATATGTCAAGTATGCTAGTAGAATTATTTATACAAGTTATGTGAAGATCCTAGGATTCTCAAAGAATGAAGATTTTTATAATGAATCTTGTTTTGGTAGTGATTTTTCAAATAATTAATTTAAACATCTTGAATAAATAGTAGAAATAGGTGAAAATATTGAAGATGTATAGATTTAATGAGAAGATTACTCCTTATCATGTTATTAAAATAAGTTACATTTGCCTCATACTAGGATTAGAAAACATGTTCAAGTTCCAAACATCATTTGAAACTAAGAAAAATGTGTTTGAACTAGAAGAACACTATATAAATTGTCTCATACATGTCTCTTATCTAAAGTTAAACCTACATATTTTTTAGAAACTATACAGAATAAAGAGTTGGTTGTTACTATAAATATTTAATTAGATAAAATTGAGAAGAATGGGAATAAAAAACATATTCCTAAACATAAAGATAATAATTTCATCAGGACAATTTGGGTGTTCCAAAATTAATTGAATGAAGAAGGTGAAGTGGTGGGGAAAAATCAAGATTGGTGTGTAAATTTACTTACATATTGATAGAGTTGACTTTTATGGGACATTTTCATCGATTGTAAGTGTTGAAACCATTCTAATGTTAATTGATATTGCTACAAAAAGTCTTTAGAAGATCATCCCAATTGATTTCAAGTCATCATTTCTCAATGGAAAATTATAAGAAGAGGTGTGTATTAACCAAGCATGTGATTTTTTTCTTGGAAAAGATAAAAATTCTATTTTCAGGTTAAAGAATGAATTATATGGGCTCAAACAAGACCCAAGAGCATGGTATTATAAGATTTACACCTCCTTAAATTGGTTTAATTTTATAAAGTGGGGAGTGGGAAAAAATCTCTACATCAAAGAATATAAAGAGGTATTTATACTGGTTATTTTTTATGTAGATAAAATCATATTTTTTTGAAATGATAAATAAATATGTGATATGTTTTATAATAAAATAAAGGATTTATTTAAAAAAATTATGTTTGGATATATGATCCACTTTCTTGGTCTACAAATATATCAAGATAAATATCACATTTTTCTTTCTCAAGATAAGTATGTAAAGGAACTCTTGAAAATATTCGTTATAGAGTATTAAAAATATTTTTCCATACTAATTTTTGTGGGAACAAAGTTTCCAAAATACAAACAGGGGGAAGAAAATAATTGAAGAGAGTTAAGAAATTTGATATTTAGTCTATTATACCATACTACATCAAGACTATGTATTTTATATCATATCACTCTTTATAGTAGATATAAAAGTGCTCCAAAATAATCCCATTTTATTGAAAATAAAAAAGGATTCTCATGTATATAAAGGGTATAACAGATTCTGGATTGAAATATGACCTTAAATAAAATTTATATTGATTTTGTTATACTGATATGGATTGGGAGGTTTATACTAATGATATAAAATCTACATCTAGTGGAATTGTATTTCTTGGTAATATGTGTGTGTGTTGGAACACAAAGAATAAAACTTTTTTAACTTTGATCACTACTAAGGCAGAATATGCAGTTATAACTCATGATAAAACTCAATTAATGTGGATGAAAACTAAATTGGAATATATAAAGGTGGGTGTGAAAATGTCAATTCTTCTTAGATGTGATAATTAGAGTGTTATAAATCTTTCAAAAACCCAATTCAATATTCTAAAACTAAGCACATTGATATTAAATATCACTTCATCAAGTATATTATAGAAATAAATGAAATGATGTTGGAGCTTTTTCTAATAAAAGAGATAATTTTTTATATATTCACCATTCCATTCTTTAGATATTAATTCAATAATATGAGGTTGAATTTTATTGTTCATCATCACCTTGTACATGGCTAAGGTATGTTTGTTCAGTGGCGTCTCTTTTTACCTTTGGATGTTGTGGTCAAATGGGAGGAAAATATGACAACATAATCTATCCATTAATATGTTTTTTCCAATAGGGAGAGTATATATTTAGGGGAAGTATTTATAAAATGGGTAATCTATGATTTCATCATGTGTGAAATATTTAAATAGTTTGTTGAAGTGGTTGTAGGATGTTTTTCTAATGAGGTCTATTTAGGTTTTCTTTTTGTTAGGAAGATTGAATACTAGAAAGAATAATATGAGAGTCTCTTAAATAACTTCATATATCCAGCATTTCATTATTATTATATGGTTCATGTTTCTTACATTGAGTATGCTCGCATTGTATTAGAATTTCTAGAAATTTATCCATTTATTGAGTTTTAGAGCTCTAGTGATTTATGTTCCTTGTTTGATAAAAAAATCGAAAGTGGGGATTGTTGAGACGAATAGGTTGTATATTGTTGGTTGAGGTAAAGAAACTGGTAAGAATGAAATGGTTATGGTTATTATGTTTTCTTTCGTTTTCAACGTTTGGGGATTTTTTTTAAATGTGTTACCACTAGGAGATATAGTGGGTGTGTTACCTATATGGTACTACAATTGATTGTGATTTCATTGGGTGTCCTACCATTGAGGTTGAGTTTCTACCTTTGAGGTCGAGACACTACAACCAGGTGCTACTGCCAGGTTTCACCACTAGGTGCTACTATCTTATGATAACCCATGTGTGCTATTGTTGGGGTGATATCTACAGGGTGATTCTATAAGGGTTTTATCATTGGGGTGCTACCGCTGAGGTGCTACCATTGGTTAGTGAAATCTTAATGAAATATATAGCAACTATGAGTTACATGCTATTTGGTGATACCAAAAATTAATTCTAATAATATAAAGTAATGTGTTCTTCTAAGGATTAAATATCATAATATATATTATAATTATGATTTCAAATAATATTTTGAATAAAGATATAAGGAAAAAGAAGTGATATCTAGTGCAACTATTTTCATGTATGAATAAAAGATATAAAGTAGAAAAATATGTTGGCAGTTCTGTTTGCACATGAAATAGTAAAGTTGATCAAGTTGGTCATGAATTTTATATTAATGTAATATTGTTCAAATATAGTTTCAATGAATATTTAATAAGACATTACGGAAAGCTTTATACTCTATTTTAAAGTAAATTTTGGTAGATTCCATGCATACTTAAATGCAAGATTATCACATGCAATGGATTATGCTTTTATCATGGAAATAAGGTTGTTCAATTTTAAGAGGAATAATTATAATATTTAATCTGATGTTGTAACACCACTGTATCATGCATGAATATATACATACACATGGATTTTATATTGAAGAATCATTAGTTTAAATAAGAGTTAAGAGGTTGTGTTATTTCTACATGACCTGATGTAGTAACAAATAGTTATAGAAGTTTTTTCCTATAAAAGTGTGTTTTATGATAATATCAAATGTTTTTGGTAGTTTAAATTAAAATATATTTTTGATGTGTTACAAATATTTGAATTTATAAGAAATATAGAAGTTTAACCTTTAAGGGTTGATAAATTTTTATATTATTTTTTCTGTTTTCATAGTTGAATATGTGATTGTGATGATTGAGAGAGATGTGTCAGTGAATGATTTGTGGTTACATGTAGTGTTGGGCATGTAAATTAAAGTGAATCCTTACTTTTACAAGAAGATAATAAGAATAATAAGAATATCTTGTCACACTAGATAACTATACTATTCTCTACAAAAATAAGATGTATATATTATATCTTTAACGTTTTATTTTTGTATTAGTGTGGGATGTACTTTACATGTGTGATATAAAAAAATATTCAGGAGACTTGTAATTTAGTTATAGATATAATACCTACTCACTGTGGTTCACAAAGATTTTAACAGATCTTATAATCACAAAATTCATTGGATCATGCCAATTACTTGTTACTCACATTGAGTAGTGAAACTTGTAAATAATTTACACTCTCTCTCTCTATCTCTGTTTGTGCTTATCATAACATCAAAATTCACTCTAAACAGTGGATATTAAGGTATTTCTCTTTGAATTAAGGACAAAATAATTTTTGTACAGCTTTCCTTTCAGTTTAGATCCATAGAAAATTCCATATTCAGATTTAGTATGTTTTTTTACCCAATATAATATTAAAAAAATATGCAATTGGAAAACTATACCAAATATTTTCTAAGATATTAAATTTCCATTTTCATATCATAATTTTATTTTAATAGATTGGAATAACTTTCCTTTTCAAAACAAATATCAGATTTACCAACAGCACATAAAACATGCATCTTTTTGAGATTTTTTGAATTTATATTTTAATTTATTCATGGTGACTTCTAGTATAACACAATATTATTCTAATTATTCATTTGAAATTTCAAATTCATTGTATACATGATAAAAAGATATTTATTTTACCTTTTAAGTATTAGTTATAAAGCATAGATTTTTTTTCATTTTCTTCCTGTTGGTCAGAGTTTGAGTCACCAGAGCTATCCTCAAATGCACTCCAAGTCGCCTTCATTGATTTCTTCATTATTTTTTCTTTATATTCATTATTTTCCTCAAACTTAAGCATCATATATTTAGCTTTTATAATTCCTTTCCATTTTCATTCATTTCAAGTAATATCTCTAAAGGAGTCATCTCTTTTACAGTCTTTTCACCAGTTTTCTCTTTTATCATACATTCCCTTGTAATTTTATTATTGGAAAAACTTATTATTTTTATAAAAATTCTTGAATATTCTAGAAAACTAAACTATTCTCTCATCAATGCTTATATTAACCTCAGTTCCAATTTTTTTGTAGACATTTAAAACATCCTTGGATTTTTATTTTGATGCTTTGAAAACAATAGATTTTATTTTTGGTTCAAATTCCTCATGGTTCCCTTTTATCACTTTTTAATTCATAATTATATTTCTAATTAACTCTTTTATAGGTAGTTTACTAATTTCTAAAAGATCTCAAAGAGAAATATTAGTACCTATCCAATGATCTGGTATGTATCTCAAGGTCCCTGGAACTTGAGTTGTTTCATCTACCATTTGTCCAAGTGAAATCATAGTTTTTATGATTTCATTAAACCATATAAACATGTTAGACATTGATTTATCATTCATAATTTTTAATTTATCATACTTAATAGTATTTTTATTTAATATCATTTATTTTATTTTCTATGAAACTTCTTAAGACACAAAAAGACTATCTTAATTTTGGTAAGGAGTTCCACAAGAACATATTCTATTAAATTCAATCTCCCCTAAGGGACAAAATAAAACATTCATGGCTTTACAGTTAGAATTGTAATCATCTTTAGTTGGTGTATCCCATTATTTTCCATAATTATTAGGTTTTCCATATTTATCTTTAATAAATCTCTAAATTTCAAAACCTCTAATCTCAAGATGAATTTTTATTTTCATTTTCCACTTACCATAGATCTAAAATTTAAAATAAAGAGGTCTTTTTGCAGCATTACCTTAAGACTTAACATCCATGATCACATAATATATAGTAAATGTAAATTGAAAAGATGTTGTTGAGAACTTGATTAAGGACAAAGGTAAAAAAAATAAAGGAAAATATGGATCTAATAAAAAATGTTTGTTCCAGTGGGAATCTTAAGAGGGGGAGAATTGAAATTTCATTTTAAAATTTATATTAAACCCAACATAGAAAACCCTTCATTAAAATAGACCAATTAAAAAATAAAATATGTATAAAAAGTTAATTGATTTAAAACTGTTTCTCAATATTCTGATCAAAACCTAGTTAAAACTATTCTGAAACAAATTTATCTATTGAAAATATTTTACTCACAAAAAATAGAATATATCACATAAAAATTTTAACTATCATAGATTTTATTTTTAAATCATATTTTAGAAAATAATCATTGAAGAATAAATAAATAAAATATAACAAGTGAAAAAATGTGGAAAAATAGAGTAACCAAAAAATAAGAACAGTAGACAAAAATTAAAATAAGAGGTTTAGTACCAAGATAGAACTTAATCCTCTCCACTTGGAAGTAACCTAAAACCAATGATGTTTATTAAATCCAAATAACCTTGATCCAAAACATGGATCTAGTTATATAGATAAAACTATATACATGGTAGTCAAGGATATAGGCAGCCACGTCTAAAGTAATTTTTTGTATATAAGATGTAAAATGAACATAGAAACAGTATCCATCACCCTTAAATGAAAAGTAGAATCATGTTATAATATTCATACAAAATAATATGAACAATCTAAAAAGAAATGTAATACGGAGTGAACACTGGTAGTTAAGAGAGTGTTTCAATGAAATTCAATCTCTAATTAGATTTGGTTAATCAGTTTTCTTTCAATCCATCCTTGAAAATAGATAAAACCTACGGAAATTTAATTTCAATTTTGGTGATGATTCTTAAAAAATAGAGTCGTGTAGCATAGGGAATCCTAGAATATTTAGTATTATCAATACTTCAATTGTTGATACCATACACACATGTTAGTCTCCCTATTAATTTATATAAACCATAAATAAAATTTAGTTTTTTAAGAATAATAATTCTTAAATACTCAGACTGTGTAATTAGATATATAATAATTCAATGCTTTGACTGCTCTTAAATTCCTCAAAATATAGCCATTAGAATATAATAATATATTATTGGATTGTTATTTGGCATGGAAGGATATAAACAATATAATAAGACATATATAATAGTTTCACCGCTTCCTCATAGTCACAAGATGAAATTCACGGTCACATATTCCTTTTCACAGATTCACTTCCCATGCACAGTCATAGGTAGGACTTTGTGAATTTTCAGATTTTTTGAATAGATGCATAGAAACAAACTCATGAGTCTTCTCATAGTCGTAGAAATTTGAAATTATCTCATGTTCATTTTTTATATTCATTTTTTCTTTCATGGTAGCATCATAAAGCACATATCCATAAACATTTAGATGCACAGTCATTCTTCCTCCTTCACGTCTGCAAGTACTTTTCATGGTATTAGTCCCCTAATTATTATGATATCATAGGAATCTCATGGTCACGAACCATACTTAGATAATTTCATGAAAATAAGAGAAATATATGGTTCTATTATACAACACATAAACCATTAGTAATAATTTAATAATTATTTTTGAGTATTAAAATAAGGAATTATTGGACTAAGAGAACACAATTATTTTCACTTATGTTTACCCTTACAAAGCATATGATCTCAAATAAATCTTATGTTTCCATTTAACTAGGTCATAAAAGTGGTATTATGTATAATTTATATAGAATATAATTCTATTTAGAGAATTTATTATAGATATGAAAGACACATTATCGATTAAGTAGTTTTATATATATGGGAAAACTATCCTTTTGATGCAAAAATAATGGTTTTTACAAGTTAAATATTTTTCCTGAGTATCTAAAACTCTAAAACTAAAATGGTATGTGGAAATTAATTTCTATATTATGTGAGAAAGGTATTTTAATTATATATGTGCATAAAATATAGTGTGTAAAGTATGTTTTTTTATAACTAGATATGTGAGTGCGGGTCTAGGGATTTATAGATGGTGATAGAGGAGGGTTTAAATTACTTTAGAGGTTAGGATATTATTGTTTCAAGATAAATTAGGAGTTATAAAGTACATTAAGGGATTATAGGTCAATGTTGAACATAGTTTCAAATGTATATATAAACCTTTAATTTGATTATACAGAGTATTTTATGTTTTTCGGAGATTAGTATGAGAGAACTATAGTGAAAAGACTAAAAATAAATTTAAGTCTAATAAAACAACATAATGTTTTGGTAAATTTGATATTGTGTGGTTCTATTAGAAATTACATCCCTATATAGATACTAGAAGGTGGATACGAGTGTGGTACAACTTCACTTAGGGGTAATCACCCAAAAATGGTTGGTTGATCACTGACTCAATATTCACTCTAGTGAAAGATGAGTAACCCAAATACTAAACACCTGGAAAGAAACACTTATAGTATATTCTATGGTTAATTCATATTCTCTCTAATGAACCATTACAAAGTATTTGAGTATGATTTTAACAAATTAATTTAGAGAACCTAAAAGAAAAATGACCATTGATAACCAAGGATTGAATAAAAAGAGTCATAGGTTGAACCAAATATCATATATTAAAAAAAGGTTTCATAGGGTAATAAATCATTGTATTAATTTTTTCATATTCATATTTTGGATATTTTCATAATCATTTTGGTTTTAATTTTTGGTTAAAACAAGATGATAAAAATAAATCTGAGAAATGTATATATCCACAAACCACTATGTCTTCTCACTGAATAAGGGAACATTGTTAAATGTTTTAGAATATTAGTAAATTCATATTAAGGTATAAAATGTGAGATTATTAGTTATACCTAAGTTATTGAGGTTGATATCTTAATAAAATTAAAACATGAAATTCTTACCTATTTCCATTAGTGAGAGATATATATCGATGATATTCTAGTATACTCCAAAAATTATAAGGATTATATTAAAAATATATGGAATGTTATTTAGTAGTTTTTCTTAAAAAGGTTAGAAACATAAATTAAATGGTATCAATAGTGTTGAAAATTGTTTTACAAAACGGTTATATTTTTACTTACAACTATTGAAGAATGCGTGATTGAGGACTGGAAAACCCCTATGTTTAAAAGGATAGTTGATTTTGAAAAAAGTGAGTTAGATAATATTGATAACCTTATAATAGATTATCTATTTAATAAAAAATTTATCCACGATATTTTGGTGAAGTTTTTCTAATTTTAAAGATTATTGACTAGTGTTTGACCTTATGAGATAGTGGTTAATTCCATTTGAGGGTAAGAGATATAGATAAATTTTTTTTATGGTTTAATGTGTTTGAGATTTAAATGGTTTTGGAAAATTTATATTTTAGAGAATGTATAATTAGGGTATATACATAGTCAAGTATATGATTATAAAAAATATTAATGTTGTTTGGGGAAATATAAGTTACTAAATATATCATAAGAGAGTAATGTGGATGTCATATTAGGAGTTCTATCATGAATGATAAATTTGTTAACAATAACTATCACAACCAGACCCAATGGGGCCCATTTGAAAACTCCCCAAACCTGCCTCTAATAGGCCATAGGATGGAGAATAGCTCTGAGTAGGCATAACACATAGATGGGATTCCTTTTCCTGAAGTACAAGTATGCACACACCCACAAACACCACCATGAAATTGTGTAGAGATATAAAAATATAGAAACTAAAATTCATGTATACATCTATCCCAAGATAGAGTATAATAGATGTATTGAAATAATAAATGGGAAATACACACAACCACCAAAAACTATAAATCCATCCAACCTTCTCAGAAGTAGGAGATCTCTATCAAAAGAAACTACTGAAAATCTTCTTATCCCACCTCTGATAAACACCTCGGTCAGTCTATCTCACTAATATATACCTTCCTTGGGTCCCTAGGGGACTCTGTTGAAATTCATGCGGTCTACACAAGAAAACAATGTGTGGGAAAATTTGGTATGGGGGTTAGTATAACAATTCTTAGTAGGGACCCTAAAACCCAAAATAAAATGGAGCAACTAAAAGGAAACATTCCACTAAACCTAGCCAGAGGGAACCCAATCGAGATAGAAAGTCTATCTCTAACCATCCTAGATTATACATGACTAGATAGCTCTTTCCATAATGGGTTTCAAACCAAACATGTTACAATACCATAAGGAGTCTCAGAAATCACCCAGCTATGCTCATATTAGACTCCAAGTCTCATGAGGTTTCTACCTCATAGCCAGTTGTAGGTTTCTATTGAGTCTCTAAAGAAATCCCCAACCAGGATAATACACTCTAAGATCTACATCATCCAGGATGACACTTGTCTAAGAGATACACTCCATCAGAAATTAAACTTCCACCCCTGATGGAACCTCCAAGAGATGCCACTAAATCGGGTAACTCAAAGGTGATGGTATAACATCGCCATCCCAAGGGGTGTGCATCTAAGATAACACACTCTCCAAATCACACCACTAAGAAAGCCACACTAGAACCTAGCAAATCTAAATACTCAAATAGGGGATTTAACCCATCCTAAATGGGGGTGCTACAACCCCTATGGGAATCACCTAAGCCTCATTAATCAGAAACGGGATCTCCCACTGAACTACAAGGGGAAAAATGAACCCAATATGAGATATTGTAAACTAAATCTCCTCAGAAAGGGGATAAATCCTAGAATATTCTAGGGGACACCAAAAACCCAATTTTATAACTCAAAGATCTCTCTGAAAGGGGATCACACCCAATATATACTAGGGGGTACAAAAAACCCAATCAGACATCCTAGTGATCATATCACTTAGATTGAGGATCTCCAACCATGTAGTGTTTCTCATGAAGATTTTACAAACCCCATTAGTATAACACATGAAGTAGGGTATTGTATAATATATTATGCCACAAAACCTACCGAAATTGTCTGTTGAGTAGGGTATCATATATCCAATGATGCCAAAACTCTATTGGAACTTCTCGCAACTTAGGGGACCATACCATAGACGATTCCACAAACCCCACTTGGTTATCCTTTTTGATAGGAGATCACCTACCATGCAGTTTTGGTCATTGAAATTATGAGAACCTAATCTATGTAAAATGATGTCCTAGAGGATCCCACCCCAGCCTCTAAATAAGTATGAAACAACTCTAAAAAAGATCATCCTATTGAGGGGATCAAAATCCTATACCAAGGATGTAATTCCACACTACACCCTCAAAGAAACGGACCAAGGGAACTCAATCCACCAATATTATTCCAAACCTCTCTAACCCAAGTGACCCAAAACATCACCTAGCCTCACATATTCTAGGTCCAAACTATAGCCAACATCAAGTTCTACATGGAAAGATGCTTAGGATAGGATACTCACAAGCCTAAATCTGAGACCCGAAAGAGGAGATACGCTGGGTGGAAACTCCTCCATGAGGAGACTAAATGGCATGTAAGAGGTTATACATAGTGTGTGACCCCACCTGAACACCCAGATGTGTCCTCTCAATTCACATTTTGGCTAGTCATGTGGTCTTACACGGTGTGTACTGACGGTAAACGGCATGTTTTGCCTCATCTGAGCCCCGGTTGTGTCTTCCCTTCATGCGGCTCGGCCAGACATGTCTCACACACAGCTTGTACCCCTTCGTATAAGGTGTGTCCCATCTAAATGGACCCTTTTCCAAGGCTCTTGGTCATGACCATTTCCTGCACTCCGTGCCCATGTACTCTGGCTGTGTACTTTTATATGGTTGTGTACGTTCACACAGCTTCCCTAGCCATGTTTCTATACCACATGAGATGGGGTAACTACATGAGGTGCAACCCCAGTATACAGTGTGTAGTCCCCAAAAAATCATATTCCCCAAAAAGAAATAAAACACATCATGCACCAATGTATTACATGCTATGTAGATGTGAAAACCAACAAGAATTTCCCTTTGAGCAGCCTGACTCAACCTTGTTTCTCCTGAAACAAACAGATCAACCCTCATTTGGTCCCTATCAAGAATATAAGGGCTTTACAACCTTAAAAATTCATAAAAAGTGGATTGTTACTAAAACTCAAAACCACCCACTTGGTGGATAAATGTCAAAGCTTTGAGGTTGAATCGGCTCTTGGTAGCTGTTGTTACACAATCTGGGAGTGACCACCATCAAGATAAGATATTAATGGTGTTGGGATCCCTCAATTTTCTTCTTGAGTCATCCTTTACTCAAAAGGGGGGTGGTTCATTCACATCTCTTATGTTGTGTGCACCAAGGGTTGTGGGATGGATACTGATTTAATTTTTCTTAAATCAATATCCTTCATTTAAAACCCTAGGCACAAATCGCCTCTAATCCAGTGCCCAGCGCTAACAAATATTATGTCACGCTAAGGGTAAAAACAATGTTTTGAATTCCACCATGGTCTCTGAATTATAATCCCAGAAACCACTCGAGATTTATTCCATTTTTTCAAATAAAATACTTGTGTGTGATAAAATATATTTAATATTCTTAATATCACCATGTAGAGACTCTCTGGGCCTCAAAATCCCACACTGAATCAGCCCCTAGCTTCAAAAATATTCAAAATTCTAATAGGTCAAAACCCAACTTTCTACAACATCCCCACCTTATGGTTTTTCTTCCCGGAAAATCGAAATCCAAGACACCAGTGAAAGGAACTGAGCGCTCAACTAGGACTCCCTCGCCAGTGATCTCACCAAGACCACCACAAATGCTACCAAGGATTATCATGATTCCTATGGTAATGCACTTAGGGGAACCTCAATGATATTACATACCTAAATTCCATCCCAATATAGGCCTACATTGTGGAAAAAATCAGGTACATGACTCCTCATCTAAGACAGGTAGAAAACACCAAGCACCCTTTCCATCTACAGTCATATGGTATAGGGTACACCACAATAATAACTTCATGCAGAGACCAATGAAACCCAACTCTAAAAAAACAAGTCAAAGTAACTCATCCATCACACCTCGATACTATCCACTTTGGGCAGCATTATCTCACCTTCATGGTTTTTCATCATGTCCCAAGAATGCGTCTTAGTGAGGAAGCATCCCTAATTTTTGTGAGTCGGAATCCTTGTCAAACCATGCCACATCCTCCTCAAGAAACTTGTGTTTAAAACTAATTCCAAACATGAGAGGGTATCAATGAACAGAATAGGGATACTAAGTATACAAACTGGTTCTTACTAGGACCTCCATATGTAAACCACCAATATGTCACCCCATCCCGAACACACAAGTAAGAGGGAATCATCCACTACACCTTGACCCTATCTACTTTGGGCGGAACTAACTCACCCATATGGTTTTACTCACATCACAAAAATGTGTCTTGGTAAGGGAAGGATCCCTATTATACATTCATACAAAGAAACATCGAACAACCCCAACACAGGGTTACACTAACGCCCCACATCACCCTAAAAAACCTCGAGAAAAAGTGGCAAGAAAATATTACCTCACAACAGTGTTTCTCAATACTACTATAGAAAGTAGAAAGGACACATAGTGTACTTATACCTCTTAGAGCCTCTAGGTTAAAGGCCTATACAGCCTATAATTGTCCTCACCCCCATCCTCCAGCTCCCTGAGTCTTGCATAGCTGGTGGTAGAAACTCATACCTTCAAGCACCTCATGCTTCTCTACCCACTCCTCCAGCACATTTTCCACGCTACAGACCTCCATGGTTAAAGAAAAACCTCTTTCAAGGTGGTATTTCAATTGGATCCCTCTCAATAGCATGGTAGTTCGGATAATCTTTATAAAGATATCCCAGTTAATTGAAAACATAACAATGCTTCTCCTGCGACTAACCAAAATAGGCATCGCAACCCTGAACCTTAGACCCTCAGTCCAAGGATCACATCACGAAACATCTCATATGCCCAGATCCTTGATCCTACCATCGACTACCATCTTTCAAGGTCTATGATACTACATTCCCAGTACTAATGGTCGGAGTCAAATCAGCTAGAAATCTATCCACCACCAAAGCTTACTCAAGCACACTAGCATAGGTAGAAATGAACAGAGGCACCATTGATGCTCTAATATCTTGGATAAATCCCTGATAAAATGTTTGTGCTCTAAAAAATGAATCTAGAACCATATATATAGAGTAATGATACAAGTCTATGAACCTTTTAAAAAAATATTCCAAGGTCATGCTATCCTACCAAACCTGTAGAAGCTCCTAGATACCCACAGATCTCAATGTGTCTAGACAGAACTTATCCCTAAAGATCCACTCAAACTCTGCCCAATTGAGCATCAACTCATCATGGGTATATGTCACAAGACTTTACTATCTCTCTGCTAAACCCTCTAGAAGGATTACCTCTAGGACCACCATCTGATTGGGAGGTTTTCTTATAAGGTGGAAACCATGCATGACTACCTCAATCCAGTCATCATCTACCTGGGGGTCTTAATCAACCAGATACCTTAGAAGTAACTACCTATAGAACTTGTACATAACACTCAGACTATGATCATCCTTGGCCTACACTTTCGGCACAACCTCCTATTTGATAGGTGGTAGCTCAACTAGCGGACCACCCGGAGGTCCAACCCTAGAACCAATGCCCTGTAATATATCCTCATATCAGTATGGATCGTTACAATAATCCCACCACGAAACCCTCTCTATTTTTCATCAAGGAGGTATACAGAAAAAGTACCATGATTCACCATGGTCAAAGAGTATATCTGGGGAGATTACTTAAGGAAAAAAACCCAAAACCAAATCATATATGATGCATGTACAATTATTTCTTTGTGACGAGTTTCCTAATATACAATGTTTAAAATCAGGTTATTAGAGTTCTGGTGAATGGATAAATTAGTTTTTGCATCAACATTGGAACCTCTGGCATGAGATCCAAACTCAAAACACTATAACATTATCTCCATGAATCCCAAACCAATCTCATGAAACAGTAGTCTCATAGTGGAACCTGCTATGTTACCACTCTGTCGTGACCTAGCCTAGTGGATCCAAGGCTATACCTCCCCAAGACCACCTCTAATAGGATAGGGATAGTGAATAGAATTGAGTAAGAATGTCACCTATATGGGAGATATTTTCTGAAATTACTTGTATGTATGCACCCAGAAACACCTCCATGAAATATTGTAGAGATATAAAAATACAAAAACTAAAATTCATGCCTACATCTATACCAAACTAGAGTACAACCGAAGTGCTAAAAATGTAAAAGGGAAAAACATAAAGCCACCACAAATATCAAGTGTCTAACCTGCTCAAAATTAGGGGATCAGTGTCAAAAGAAACTTCTGAAAAGCTCCTCGGTCTAGTTCTGGTAAACACCACGGTCGATCTAGCTCACTAAACTCTGCCTACCATGGGTCCTCTAGGGACTTTGTCAAAATGCCTATGGTCTACACAAGACACAACACAGGAAATAAAATCCCATGTAGGGGTGAGTATAACAGTACTCAGTAGGTACCCCAAAAACCCAAAAGAAAAGGGAGAAACTAAAAGGTAGGATTTTGCTCGATCTAGCTAGAGGGAACCCAGTTGAGAGAGTAACTCCATATCAAACCATACTTGACTATAAATGACTAGTCAACTAATTACACAAGGGTTTTCAAATTAGAGATGTAAAGAACCACATGTACTCCTAAAAATCATGCAAATATACTCATCTTAGACGCCTAGTCTCGTGAGGTTCTGATCTCATAGACAATGACAGGTTTCAATTCAAGGCTCAAAAGTAATGCTCAACCAGGATAACATGCTCCATCAGCTTCATCATCCCAGATGAAACTCTTCCAAGAGATACAATCCATCAATAACTAAACTACCATCCCTAATGGAAAATCCGAGAGATACCACCTAATCAGGTAACTCAAATCCAATTAAACAACATTTCCATCCCAAGGGGCATGAATACGCAAGAACATTATCAATGAATCTCACCACTAATAAATTCACATTGGAACCCAGTGGATCTCAATACTCAGATAGGGTATCTCACCCATCCTTGATGGGAAATGCTAAAAATCTCATAGGAACCACAAAATTCCTCATTTTTTGGAAAGGGGGTCACTCCCATAATGGTAGGGGGATACAATGAAACCAATATGGAAAACTATAAACCACATCTCTTAGGAAAATAGATCACTCCCAGGATCCACTGGGTAACAACGTAAACCCAATCTGGTAAACCAAATATCTCTGAAAAATGGGGTCACACCTAGGATCTTTTGGGTGACACCAAAAACCCAATCTGATAACCTAAAGATCATATCACTCAGATAAAGGATTGTCGCATGTGTATTATTGGTCATAATAATTCCAAGAACCCCATCTAGTGTAACTCATGAAGTAGGTGATCATATAACCGATGATTTTACAAACCCTGCCAAAAAATTTTGTTGATTAGGGGATCATATTCCCAAAAATTCCACAACCCTACTGGAACTACCTGCAATATAGTGTATTTTCCTACTGATGATTCCACAAACCCCATTGGGTTATCCTGCTAGATAGAAGATCTCCCCCATTTAGTGTTGGTCATGGAGATTATGAAAACCTGATCTAGAGAAAATGATGTGTTGGAGGATACCTCCTCATCCTATCTAGAGATATGAAAAAAAATATAACAAATCTTAGATGGTACCATAATAATGTACTAAGGACATAATTCCATGTTTTACCCTCATAGTAATAGACCAAGGGAACTCACTCCACCACTACAAGTCTAAACATCTCTAACCTAATAAACCCACAACATCACCTCACCTCACATATCCTAGTTCCAAAACATGTCCACCATCGCATTTTATGTGTAAAACGTCTTGGTATAGGCTACATATAGGCCTGAATCCTAGTCCATAAATAGGAGATATGCGGGGTGGAAACTCTTCCAAGAGGAGACTACATAGAATGTAAGGGGGTATACATGGCATGTAACCATGATTCAACACTTGATATTGTCCTCTAAATGTCTGGATTGGCTGATAATGTGGCCTTACATAGTGTGTACTAGTGGTATATGGCATGCCTCACCTCACCTGGGTCCCAGGAGTATCTTCCTTTCATATGCCTTATCCAACAATGTCTCACACTTGGCGTGTACCCCTTGGTACAAAATGTTTACTAGATAAACATCCCCTTGCACATGTCTATTGGTTTTTCTCGTGTCCAACACCCCATAACCATGTACTCTAGCCATGTACTTTCACATAACCATGTACATTCACAAGGCTTCCCTGGCCATGTCCAGTGGCAACACGACATGGGGTAACTACACTGTGTGTAACCCCGGTACACGGAGTGTAGTCCTTAAAAAATCATCTACCCCAAATAGAAAGAACATGTGGAATGAACCATTGTATTACATGCCATGTAGATGGGAAATATACCAGTAATTTCCCTACGAGTAGCCCGAATCATCCTAGTTTTCCCCGAAACACATATATTTCCCCTCATGGGGTCCCTAGCAAGCGTATAAGGGATCTGCAACCTTAAAATGATGCTTAAAAAGGAGATCAAGGCTAAAAAACGATTAACTATTAAAGAAAATTTTAATCTTCAAGGCCGAATCGTTTCTTGGGATTTTCTACTACGTGATCTTGGAGAAACCTTTGTCAAGATCGAAGATTGATGGTGCCTTGTTTCCTCGATTTTATCCTCGGGTTGTCTATCACTCTAAAGGGGGAGGCGTGAATTGCCTCGCCTCTATCATGGTAAGAAAGGGGGTGAGTGAGGGATATTGTTAACATTTTTATTAAATCAATATCCTCCATCTATTACCTTGTCCACAACTCACCTCCAACCCAGCACCCGGCAGTGAAAAATTTTATGTCACGCCTAGGGTGAACACATCATTTTGAACTCAACAACAGTCTTGGATATCCGACCTGAGACTCTACTAGGGATTTATTTGACATTTCCAAAGAACTATGCATGTGTGATAAAATATAATTTTTAATATTTAATATTATTACATTAAGGCTCTCCAGGACAAAAAAATCCCATGTCGAATCAGTGCCCAGCTTAAGAAATATTCTTAAAAATTTCCAAATTCTTACTGGTCAAAACCCAAATTACTAAAATACCCATATAAAAATTCATGGGTGATTAATAACTAAAATTTTAAAGATGAAATTTTTTTAATTGGGAGAATGTAACGACTTAAGATTATTCTTTCCTTTAAATAAACATTATCTTTGATATTTTGTTCAACATCCAATACCAAACTAAAAAACTACAAGACATATTGTATAAGAAAATATGGGAAATATTAAAACCTATGGTATATAAAAATATTTCAATCATTTATAAATATATACAAAATAGTATTAAGAATACATAATGTCTTAAAAAGGTATTTTTTCAATAAAAGTTATTGTTCCTTTATATATGGTATTTTTATTTAAAAGAAAAACTTGTAAATTTTATTATTTATATTTAAAATAAATAAATAATTTTTAGGCATATAATATATATATCATATTAGGATAAATTTTTGGGATTTTCTTAAATAACTTAATTTTTAGGTGACTGGTAAAAAATAATAGTTTTTTTCCAAAATTGTAAATTCTTTAAATTTATATGAAAGACCTAGAAATGCATAAAACCTTTTAATTAGTCAAAAATATATTTCAAAATTAAAACAAAAAATTTAAAAATTAATACATTTTAATTATAAAACCTATTATTAACATTTTAGGAACTTAAGTAATGTTTACCATAATTGTTTTTTAATATTTTACCTTAATTAAATATTATTATATGCAAAATTCGGATATGGATTTTTTTTAAGTCACATAAGTTTTATTTGTTTTATAATAAACAAAATTATTACATTAAAATCAAATATATTGGTAATTTTACCTAAAACATATGTTTTAATATTAAAAATACACTTCTTCTACAAATGGGTTTTTACTCATTAAATGTGTTAATGTTAAAATTGATTTTTATTACACATATAAATTTTATACGATAAAATGGAATGCACATTTTCATTAATTATTTCCATATTATGTAATAATAAATACTTTATTTTTATTCACAAAGGATAAATTTCTTAAGTGAAAACTAGTTACCTTGGTAAAATCTAAAATGGTAAAAGTAATAAATCTAAGGGTAAAGGGATTCAAAAATATTTAAAAATGATTGTTTAATATATTATTATTATATAATCCTAAACTCCATTTTTTCTATTTTTTCTACAATTTACATTTTTAACTTTTTCTCCCTTTGTATTAAGTGATTATATTTACAAGTGTCATTCTCCCCACTTAAAAATGGGGAATATAATCTCCCTATAAATACCACTCTAAGAAAAGATTTAATCTTGAAAATATTACCTATTTCCTTAACCTATAAACCAATTTCACTCCCTTAATCTTTTGGTCACAGTACATTGTCCAAAGTTCTTCATTTCCAATAAGTGCTTCAAGAGAATGTTTAGGATCTGAAAGTAAGTACTTCTCACTCTTTGATATTTTTCCATCTATATATTTGTCCTTCCAAATTAATTCACCCATTATTAAATTATAAATTTATTATTACATATATATTTAAATGTTTTTATTTTTATGGGATATAAATTATCAATGATTTCCCTCTCCCCCTATGAAAAAGTAAAAACCTCAATCATTTGTATGTGTGGACTACCACCTCCATGATGCTAGGAGATTTTTTTTCTTGATCACCTTATAAGGTTGTTCCTAATGTTTAATTTAATATATAAATATTATATATATTACATGTTTTAGGTTTTTAAATAACAAACTATATTATACATTTGACTTACTCTATAGAAAATGAAATCACCAGACATGCATACGTGAGGACTACTGCCTTCATTGAACAGTATATTTTACTTTTCATTAAAACCTTTAATTTCTGGTTATATGATTATTTTCTAAAGATAAATATTATTTTTATATAATTATTATGTTTCTTGTAATTAAAATTAGATAACCTATTAACAATATGATCAATAAACAACCATTGTAAATTTAACCATCCAAAAAGATCGTACTATGTGGAAGAAATAATTTCATCATATTATGTAATAACTCTATATATGTTATATTATTATTATAATTATATATAATTATAATATATCATATTAATAAACACTAAATAATATAATTATGCTTCTGTTATAATTATATTAAAAATAAAAAACTTCATAATCATCTATTAATTAAAGTATATGTTTCTATTTGGGTTGGCTTAACAACCTACTTGAACAATGCTATGAATTTATATCATAGATGACTATGGGATTATAATTTATTGTAATAAATTATATAAATATTTAAATAATTATTTTATTTTGGTTTTTTAATGGTAAAATTAATGTTAATCTCATTAATTAATATGCCAATTTATGTTCATTAAAAAACACAGAAACAGGCTCATTGTTGAATTCAACTTAGAGGATCATAACCAAAACTCCAATAGAATGAAATTATAAAATTATAAGTAATTGTAAAGAATAAATTATAGTAAATTTTAGGATCTTGGAATAATTAAATTCATGATAATAATAAATAATAATGTTATTATTATGAAACAATTTCAAAATGATCAAGATTAGGGACACCTAATATTGAAAATAAATAATAACTAAACAATATAAATACAGAGAATAATTATAAAATAAGGTTAAAAAGTTATATTTTTGAATAATTTTCTTAAATAAGTTATTAATATAATTATATTTTTCATATAGGAGTTTATTTCCCATTTGACTAAGTGGGAATATAAGGTAAGGGGGTTCTTTGTCTAAAATTTTACTTTATTAACTTATATTTCTTAAGGTAGACCATGAAATCCTTCATATGTTATGTATAATTATTAATGAATATTTTTACCAAATTCATATAATTATTTTGATTTGATTATCCATATCACGTTTATTCTTTAAATGTCCTTCAATTCAAAAGATACCAAAGTTGTAAGTGTTTTTGTTAACTGAACATTCTTTGTTGAGTTATAGTGATTCTTATTAAACTTATTTCTTACAAGGTTGGTTTCCTCAAACCCAAGATTTTATTTCATTTTAATTTCTATTTCTCTATATGTAAAATTAATCCTTCAACTCAAATATTCTTCCATGATGAATTTCTCCCCCATAAAAATTATATCATTACTAAGAATAAATCACATATTATTTATTGATAGTTTCCCCTCCTTGTCCTTAATTTATTTTCCAACCAATTTTATCCTTTATATTTGGAAATATAATTATTTATTACCAAATTTTACGTTCAAATTTTCCTTATCCAATTTTCAAAATAATTTTTATTACTCTTTTTATGGTGTCAATTTTCAATAAAGTTATTTCAAAACATTTTTCCACACTTTCAAAATAAAATGTTTTATCTTCCACTCCAAATTTATTTTAATAAATTTTATATAATATCAAGTATATATTATTGAATTATTTTATTCAAAATAAATTGTTTTACAAATATTTCACTTCATCATTGTGAAACAATTTTATTTTTTTAGGCTCTATTATTGAAGAATTCTTAGAAAAGTAAAAGTTTTCAAAATATTTTCACTTCACAATTTTAAAATAATTATGTATTTTCAAGGAATAATTATTTAGATTCAATTCCAATTATTGAATTTTGAAATGAATTATTTTAAATTTCTAAAAATTTAACTTTTTGAATATAACTTTTAAATTTACTATAATTTCATTTTTTATATCAAAGATAAAAAATGATTTCGAAAACTATTTTACAACTTCATTAGCATTTCCTATTTAACTATAAAGTATTTATTTTCATTGAAATTATTTTTCATGGAAAACCCTTTAATTTTTTTTACATAATAATTTTTGGGGTGATTGAGTTGGGGGTATCAACTATTTACATTCTTGAGGTCAATTTTTGTGATACCATATAGAAATATTATAAAACCCCATTTTTCTTTCCAATGTTTATTTATGATATAAAATTGAATTATTTTAATTTAAAAGTTTTATAAAACCCATTTTATTTCCATGTATTATTTATAATTTGATAAGTTAATGATATTTTAAGGGGCCCTCGTAAGTTTAGATGAATGATGGGTGGGGTCCTATATCACCCTCCAATACATTCGTTAAGGATTTATATATCATGACAAAATGTATTCACGAGTACATTTTATTTTCTCATAAGTGGGGTAATTGATGGTGTGACTCATAAAAGTAATTCTTTCTAATGATAATATTTGTGACACAATTTAAAGATGTCATAGTTTTTTTTATCCTAACTATTTTATGCTCACATGGATTAAGTATATTGACTCACTTTTTGATTCTTGTATTATTTTATGCCAATACTTATTCCATGATTTATGATCTATTATTTTGTGGGTATGAATTTTCATATATATCATGGTTATACACATTTTCTCACCAAATATCCACTTATGATATTTGACTATTATCGCTTATGTTCACCCTTAATAAGAATATGATCTCACCCCTATCTTATGTTTCCATTTCACTATGTTATAAAAGGCGGTATTATATATGATTTACCAATAATATCATTATATGTGTAGAATTTATGGTATATGTTTAAGACTCATTTTATATTACGTATTTTTTATATAATAGGAAAAATTTCTATTTGATACAAAGAACATGGGTTCTACTAGTTAAATAATTGTCCTGAATCTCTAAAAATATGAACCAAAAAACAAAACATGGAATGCAATTGTAACAATATGTGAGAAATTTATCATAATTATATATTTTTATCAAATCCTTTGTGTAATGTATGTTTTTTTACCATGTGATCTAGGAGTATAGTTCTGGGGCTCAAAAAGCTACATGAAGTATAGTCTAATATGCCATGAACCAACCTATTTTGGTTATTATATGGGGTTTATTTAATACATCCATGTGTCATTATGCATGATGAACTACGAAAACTATCGACCTTCTAAGTGTAAAATAATAGGATACATGGTGTGTACCTTTGGGGTACAAATTGTGTAATCTTATACTATCCATCCATAATTTCAAGCACCTCTGGATGGATTCTTCAGATGTTATTCATTATATATTAACATGATCTAGATTATATAGTAAAGAAACAAGGAGGAGAATATAATATATTGATAATTTGATTATAAGAATGAATTTATTGAATTAAAAATTATCTTTTAAATACATAAATTGATCAAAAATCAATAAATAATTATAAACTTAATGTGAAAACCTAATTCCGCTTGATGTTTTTGGATGTAGTGCTAGTTATTATAGGGCTTAAGGAAAACTCAAATTTTTTTGGATTCAATAGATCATCTCTAATGTACATTATGAAAAACATGATGACCAAAGAAATTTTTTCAAAGAATGTTGAAAAATGTTTTCAATGAAAAAAATGGTATCTTTTTATATTAATTTATAATTTTTTTAAATCATAAGGTTAACGATTACCTCTCTCTTGAGTTCTTACTTAATTGATGGTGTTGATCATTCGAAACCGATCTATTTATCATCATTTCATCATGAGGACCCAAAGTAGAGCCCCCTATCTGTGATCCACATGTGGTTCTCCGATCTCCAAACAATATTGATGAAACTTTTGCTCCTAACAAAGCAGATTAATCATATTTCATTGTTTCTATTAATCATTTCATGTTCCTTCACTCTTAGAGAAATCTATATTTTTATTCTCAGTTTTGAGAGGAAGAGACGAAAGAAGGAAATTGAAAGTAATGTTGTGAATAATGATTAACCTATTCTAAAAGGACATAGAAGTATATTTATAGGCATGGTATTAGGGTTTTATATATAATTAATTGAAAAAGTTCCATTAAAAATGTATTAAACCCAAAATGAGCATCATTATATGTAAAATAATAGTATTGCTATTTTATATCATGGTGTTTGCAAACCTACGTAATCATAAATATTATTTTTATAATCTGGTAAATAAATATTTATCATCAGACTCAAAAATCAGTTCATTCATCCTTTTTTACATTTATTGAATATAAAAATAGATAAATATTTTTCATTAAATAAATCAATAAACTGTATAATCACAAACTCATGGACAAATTTTTATTTAGTATTGACATAATTAAATAAATTTTTTATATAATAAATAATTATTTATTTCCTTATAAATAATAAGAGATAAATAAATATTATATATTCATGTAATTAAATAATTACCCTATGAATTAATATTTATTTAATATTTGAAATCATTGAATAAATACTGAATATATATTATTTATTTTTTAGATAAAAATATTTATTCAAATTATTAAAAATAAATATTATTTACTTTAGATCAATGGTAATACTTTGTGTGTGGCCCTATAGGCCTCTTCCCCACTGGCATTAGGTGGGATTACCTAAAGTCCAAGATTGTTGTCTATTAATGGTTTAGGACACCCGTAAATTAAGAAGATATATTCCAATGATAGAAACCACATAAAAATGATCATAGTGTAATATAATCTCTTTTCAAGATATCTCGTCAAATATATTTCACACCCATTTCATCAACCTGTATGCTTGATTATGTCTCTATTTTAATATTTGTGATGAACTCATCAATACACCATGGCCGTGGAATTTAATTTTATTTTTAGATTTTAATTAAAGGTATTTGAAAAATAATTACTTGACAAATTCATTAATAAAATATCATTCATAATAAACCCAACATACCCAACTTTAATGTGAACATATGCCATCATGTTTTAGGATAATAGATATAAGTGCATGAGTCAAGGAATAAATTAATAAAAATATTAAATTCATTGTATAATTACACACACTCTCACAAAAGAACATCCAATGACATGAGAACATACACAATTCCTACTGACGAGTATGATCTCACAACCTCCTTTATTCGAGATTACCAAGTGATAACTTCATGAGATTAAGTGTCATTGTCTTATTAGTACTCACACCAAAAAATTAAAATAATATGTTTCCAATCATACAATGTTATTTTATCATATAACAATATTTAAGAATATCATTATAGATATTCAAGGTTCTCATCACAGTGGGGAACTCTTATTCACTTTTCAATGGGATAGATACTTTAGGACACTAATAAATTTAATTCACAAAGAATAATAAAAAATATGAAATAATATATTTATATTCACATCTTCTAATATCCATGAAATCTAAAGTACAAATAGTTGTTCTCAAAAAGTAACTCCATCAAATACAAAAACACATACATACACATACACATAAATACACATACACATCCAAATATCATACATGTGTGTGTGTGTGTGTTTGTAATTATAATTATATATATAATTACACAGGGGGAAAGATATGGTCCAGCAGAGCTATCTATGGTGATCTTGAAGGCTATACTAATTTCAAGAATTCTTGTATCCCGATGGAATTTCTTAGATACATAAAAGTTGATCTATTTGTTGGGGGTATCTCATTGGTCCTCTAGTGGAGACTCAGTTTCCAAAATATTTGAAGGTGGTTGCTTCATCCTCCCTTGAATTTGGTTTGGTTGGAGTGAATCTTTGTAATTTTTCATCATCCAAGTATGGGTTTTCTGAGTGCATAATCACTAGGGGTGGTACTTCTCATATTCCTTCCAATCCAAAGATAATTATGGATAAATATAATCCCTTTGAGACCTTAATTATTGGGAGAACAATTTTTCTCTGAGGGAATAAACATTGTAGGTTTTAGTATTTATAGCATCTATTTTCCAAATTCTGGGTCATCAAGGATTTGAAGTGAATCCTTATAAGGTGTGGGTGCTTCCATGTCTTTTCCCTATGATGAGTTGAAGAGGATAAAATGGAGGCTCGGGTCAATTTTCCTCAATTGAAGTACATTTTGTATTTTGGACTAGGATCCCCATTTTAATTACTTTACAATTATTAACCCCAGAACTCAAGTAACACTTTGTGTTTTTGGAATGAATTGGATCATGTGGAATATATAGATCCTCTTTGAAATTTCCTTAGTTATTGGTATTCCCATAAAAATGGATTGATCTATATAAGAGGCTTGTTTTGCTTATTTTTCTCTGATTTTGGTGGAGATGAATCTCAAATCCACCCACATTGATAAATAATCCATCTCTGCTTCAAATATAGATTTGAATTTGAATATAAATTATGAAAAATTACCTTCCATCAACATTACATGTTATTAAATGGGGCATCTCAAGGAGGATCACTTCAAGGATATTTATTACCCTCATTGTAATTAGAAATGGAATGATGCTACTAAATGAAAAAAGAGGAAGTATTCTTATAGGTATGGGACTAGTACTCGCTTAGAGAAAGTTATTGTCGATTCACATGGGGTAGTGGGAAAATTATATGGATTTGTAGGGAATTATGGGGTAAATGTTTATCAATTTTCCTCTAATGAGTAAGGGAAAGATTCACTTGAAACTATTGAGAGAAGGTAATTGGTAATATAGTGACTTCTCAAGTTGATGCTATTGTACAGGAGAAGGGTCAAAAGACATGGACTGAAATTGTGGATGTGTGGATGGTTTCTCATACAATTGTGACATTCAAGGAAATTTTTAAGAGAACAAGTGAAAGACAGAATGAATGTTGTGTTTTTTTCAGTATATTATAAAGTAAATATATGGATAATTCCTAAATAAGGAGCTAATGATGCTAAGGTATTTGATTTCAGGATTGATAAAGCATCCATGTAATTCTATAGGTTGATTGAGGTGTTTCCATGGTCTATGGAAATTCTAAAAGGAAATTGAGGTTACTAGATTCATGAAATCATTCTAAGAAGTTCAAGACAAAGTGGACATTTAATTATAATTATTGTTGAAATACTCTTAAATTCTAATGACTTGTACCAATTTTATTAGGAGGGTTCATGTTGTTTACGACATCTAAAAAAGGTGAAGATAGTAAAAAAAATATTTTCATGAAGAATTTATGAATAGGTGAATAATTGAGAAAATGGGTTGGAATATTTATTTTTGTGTTCATACTTAGTTTTTAATAAGTATTTATTTGATTGGGCCTTATAAAAAAATAGGCTAGCCCTTGGAAAATCAAGGACCCACCTCAACCACATGAAGGACCTAGGTTTAACCATGTGGGGGTTGGTCAAACTTGAAAAGATATAGTAGTATGGGTGAGTGTCTATAGTTAGGCAGGTAGGTATAGCATGTGCATAGTGTGCACAGGAGTAGTGGAACCACTATATGGGGTGGCACAGTAATGTAGGGGTTCCAACATGAGTCGGTGCCAAAAGGAATCGGGAGCGAACCTTGTTACACACATCTTATGGTCATTAGATACACAATATATTAATAATAAGTGATACAATGAGTGAGGGATCAATATGGGAAGGAAGATGAAAGAACATTATTCCTCAACTTAAAAAATAGACATATATATGTAGATATGTTCGATTGAGTGAATCTATATCGTCCGATTGAGACTTGGGTTGTCTTCAAACTTCGACCTTCGACGGTATCTATGCATGAGCATGAGACAACTGGTGATCGATAGCCATGCATTAAATATTCATCTTTTATGAATGTGATTATTCAAATCCTATGATAATATAGAATGAAAAAAATAGTTGATGTAAGTATTCTACTAATCCATTTGATGAAAAGAATCAATCACAAGAATCCATCGTGTTAAAAATAGAAATCACAAGAATCTCCTATCATGGATAGATTTCATAACATAAATCTTTCAATGTTTGGTGATTTTCTATCCAATTTGTCATCAAATGAAGTTTCTTGGAGTAAAAATACACGTACACTGCATGTACATGAGTGATCCACCATAAAGCTGAGCAAGTAAACTTTAGATGAAAGGTACAAATACTTCATTTACATATTCATTAATAACATATCATGTATGATGCACCCAACATACCCAACTTCACTATGAACATATATCATCATGGTTTATGAAAATATGTATAATTGAAAGAGTCATGTTATGCATTAATAATAATATTAAATTCTAAGGATCATTACACATGCTCACATACAGGGATATCCAATGACATGGAAACATGTGTAATTCCTAACAGAGAGTATGATCTCATAATCTCCCATATTAGTGATTACCAAATTCCAACATCATGATATGAAGTATCATATTCTTATTAGAACCCACACCTAACAATTAATATACTATGTGTCTCATCATAGAATGTTATTTGATCATATAACAATATTTAAGAATATCGTTATAGATTTTCAGGGTTATCATCACCATGGGAAACTCTTATTCCCTTTTCAATGGGATAGATACTCTAGGTAATTATTACATTAAATTCATATAGAATAATAAAAAATATGAAATAAGATATTTATATTCACTTCTTTGAATTTTCATGAAATATAAATTACAAATAGTTGTTCTCAAAAACTAACCCCAACAAATAAATAAACACATACATACACATACACATAAATAAACATGCACATACAGACATCATACATATATATTTGTGTGTGTGTAATAATAATTATTTATATAATTACATCGGTTGAAAGATATGGTTCAAGAGAAATATTTATAGTTATATCGAAGGCTATACTGATTTCAAGGGTTCTTGTATCCTAATGAAATTTCCCAGGTATATCAAAGTTGATTTTTTGGTTGATGGTATCTCATCCGTCCTTCAATGAAGACTAGATTTCCAAAATATTTGAAGGTGGTTACTTAATCATCTCTTGAATATGGTTTGAATGGAGTGAATCTTTGAAATTTTTCCTCATCCAAGGATGGGTTTTCTAAGCACATAATCTTAAGGGGTGTTACTTCTTATATTTTTTCCAACCCAAAGATGATTGTGGATAATTATAAGCTTTGTGGGTCCCCAATTATTTGGATAATGCTTTTTTCATCAGGGAACAAACCATGGAGGGTTGATCATTTATAGAAATGATTATCCAAATTTTAGGTCTTCAAGGATTAAAAGTGAATCCTTATGAGGCATGAGTGCATCCACATATTTTCCCTCTAATAAGTTGAACTGGTTATTATGGAGGCTCAAATCAATTTCACTCAATCGAAGTACATTCTGTATTTTTGGGCTAGGAGCCCCGTCTTAATTCCTTTATAATTATTAAAACCAGAACTCAAGTCTAACTTCATGTTTTGGGAACGAATTGGATCATGTGAAATCCAAGGATCCTCTTTGACATCACATCAGTGACTGTGATTCCCATAAAAATGGATCAATTAATATAAGAGGCTTATTTTGGTTATTTTTCTCATATTCTGGTGGAGATGAATCGGAACTCCACCCAAATCAACAAATCATCATTCTCCACTTCAAATATGTATTTGGATTTGAATATAAATTATCATAAATTACCATACATCAACATTATATGTTATTTGATAGGAAATCTCAAGGAGGGGCATTATAGGGATATTTATTACCCTCTTTGTAATTTTATTGGGAATGACACCTCTAAATGAAAAAAAAACATG
This sequence comes from Viscum album, assembly GCA_963277665.1. Lineage (NCBI taxonomy): Eukaryota > Viridiplantae > Streptophyta > Magnoliopsida > Santalales > Viscaceae > Viscum > Viscum album. Next base: position 1,410,251,179 of record OY728135.1, read on the forward strand.
AAGGTTTATTTCAAGGATTGGGATAGTAATGGCTCAAGGGATGTTTTTATTACTTAACATGGGGTATTTTGGACTTTAGATAGATATGTAGGTAATTACGGTGTCAAAGTTTCTCAATTAGACTTTCATGAGCAAGGTAAGGGTGCACTTGAAACTATTGAGAGAAGGTAATTGGTACTAGAGGACCGTATAAGTTTCTCCTAGTGTGCAGAAGAAGGGTCACAAGACATGGAATTACATTATGGATGTGGGGATGGTTTCTCATAAAGTGGTTACATTCAAGGACATTTTAAAGATCACAAGTAAAATATAGAATTAATGTTATGTTTTTTGTGAGTATATTATAAAGTAAATATATAAAGAATTATTAAAAATGAGTTGATAATGTTGAGGCATTGGATTTCAATCTTGATATAGCATACATGTAATTTTATAGGTTAGTTTAGGTACTTCAATGGTATAAAGAAAATGGAAAATGAAATTGACGAAACTAGATTCAAGAAATCATTCAAATAAGTTCAATAAAAAGTGGCAATGTAATTATAATTATTATTGAACTACTCTCAAAGTCTAATGACATGGTCTAGTTTCACTAGGAGATTTATAATTGTTTACAACATCTAAGAAAGTTGAAGATCATGAAAAATATATTTTTCATGAGGAATTGAAGAAGAAGTGAAGAATTGATAAAATCGGTTGGAATATTTATTTTGGTGTTCATACTTAGTTTTTTCTATGTATTTATTTTAGTGGTCATTATAAAAAATATATATTATCCTTTGGTTAAACAAGGACCCACCTCAACCATACATATCACCAAGGGTTAACCAAATAGGGGCATGAAAAACTCGAAAATCTATAGTGGCATGGGTGAGGTCCTATAGTTAGGAAGGTAGGTATAGTATGTGCACAGTGTTCATAATAGTAGTGTAAATACAATGCAGGGTGGCACAGTAGTGGAGGGGTACCAACATGGGTCTGTTCCAATAGGAATTAAGTGCAGACCCTGGTACTCACATCTTACAATCATTGGATTCAAAATATATTATCAAGCAGTGCTAGAATGAGTGAATGATCTATGTGGGAAGAAGATACATGAACATTATTCCTCCACATAAAAACAGACATATATAGTTAGATATGTCCATTTGTTTGAATCTGTGTCCTTAGATCGAGACCTGGATTGTCTTTAACCATTAACCTTTTAAGGGATATGTGCATGACCTTGAGACAACTAGTGATTAACATTAATGCATGAAATATTTATCTTGCATGCATATGATTATTTAAAGCATTTGATACAACTGAATTAAAAAAATGTTACTAATTCGTTACATGAAAAGCATCAATAGCATGAAGTCATCATGAAAAAAATTTAATACATAAGAATCTCTCATCATTAAAATATTCCATAACAATAATCCTTTAAAATTTGGAAATTTTATATACACTTTGGCATCACATGAAGTTTTTGGGAGTAAGAAAACGCATAAATTGAATGTTCATGAGTGATCCACTATGAAGACGAGTAAGTAAAGTTGATACACCCCAGTTTTATAGCCACACTTAAGTATAAGATATACCAAGATATTTAGAAATTTAAAAAAGTATTGACTCACCATAAAAATAATAATAAAGGTAGTGATAACCTCACCTATACAAATTGAGGTAGGGGTGACATGCTATAATTTTTTTCAATCACGTCTTGAGAATATATCTTGAAACAGGGCATCTTCAGGCAACCCTAGTGTTGCGAAGAAGGAACCCACACGATCCCTTCATACAGAGAATAAGAACCCACAATCCCACTAGTACACGAATAAGATTGATACATTGTTGTTCCTTGTTAATGAGAAGGAGATACCATGATCTTTATTCGATTTTCAAAGCTTGATTTTCCCATATAAATCACTCATGTGGAGAATATTGGTGAATAAGGACCTCACAAATCTGACAAGGTCACACAAGATTCCTTACATGAATATGTTTGATCCACTATGTACCTAGTATATATGTATCACTCTTGAGATCCTATATAGAACCTCTTTCTATTATAATGTTAGTGAGTAACATATAATTGCATACATAAAATCTACATGCATACATAGAGAAAAATAAAACAAATTATGTAAATATTTACTAAGACTTATACCAAAATAATTTTTGAATATAACCACGAACAAGAATTGACCAAAAAATAACATACACACATAAAATAATGACAATAATAATTAGTTGTATGCAATCTATATTCACTATGCACAATTGCATGCATGCATTAAGTGAGTTGATAATTCAAAGACAAATTATTTCTATGTTTTGAAAGTTATTCCTTATATAAAATAATATTTAAGAAAGATTACTTGAGTTACGAAACTTCATTAACATAAGAACAATATCTTATTAATCATTTGAAAACATAGAAGTGACTAAATCCATATGATAATTACAGGAGAAGAATTTTATATATGATTATTCAATAAATTAAGAAGAATAAAATCATTTAATATTAGGTGTGAATGAGTTTTAATACCAATATGATTATTCCAATAATCCATTGAAGATATTGAAGTTGTAAACAAGTGGAGTAGATCTAGTAAGCTTGTGGAGGAAGGATGCTCTAAATAAGAAATAGGCCTTTCTACTATATAATCAATGTTAAGAAGAAAAAAGATCTTGTGACTGGTGAATCTAACCAACTAATGAAGAGGCTCGAGGTTGGATTTTATAATAGTTAAATAGAAGATAATATGGTTGTGGGGTCAAACCAACTGAGGAAAAATATTTTTTTATTAGGGTGTATAATAAATATTTGCTGAAGGATTTACTATTAGGGTATATAACCAGTTTTTTCCTTATCCATTGTAACCATTGAAAAAAATTGTAGTGAATAATTCATATTTGGGTGTCTAACCAACATAGAAAAGAGTAAATATTTTTACTTTACCTTCAAATTTTTTTTGATTTAATTTCTATTATTATTTCTAAAAACAAGGTGAGATTATGGGATATGATTGAGTGGATTGAGAACCTTAAAAAGTTCAAGAGGTTGAATTAAAAGTAAATAATTTGTAAAATTAAAACATTGATTCACCTCCCATCTCATTGGTCAATCCTATCTGGGGAACTCCAAGTGGTATTAAAGGTAAGGTTTCCTCAAAAGATACAATCCATATATTATGAAGTCTAGAATTCAAAAAAAATTTGTTAGATGACTAAAATAGAGAAAAAGGAAGTTACTCCCAAGTATTAAAATCTATATATTTCTACCAAGACTCAGATGAATAGGAATAAAACATAGGCTATAAAGCAAAATAAGAATCTTATATTAATGGTAGGTACACCACTAACAGAAACTAGTCAGAGTGGTATGTGTTTCAACAATTATTTTGATTATGATTCTTCTAATGAAGCATGTTCAAGTTGTGAAGATGATGTATCACTTAGTGATCCTCATTATGAATTCATATAAAATTTCAAGAAATATCTCAAAGAATTGGTAAATTATATTGTTATAACTATCAAGGCTCTTTGGGATGAAAAATTATAGCTTGAATAAGAGGCTAATAAAATGGATGAGGCATTGGATAAAGGGTTTTTCATATGCATCACTATCAAAAAACAATTTAGAGCAAAGGATGAAGCAATATCTCTTAAAATGAATGATATATTGAAGATATTAAATAATTGAAAACTAATTTTTTTGATAAATATTTCTTAGTGATTATTTGTTTATTGTAACACCCCAAGCTTCTACGGTACGTTTCCCTTCAAATAATGCGATAGCGTGTGTTGTACGCAACCTCGAGTTCTAACACACACCACAACTAATTAAACTAGCCGTTGTGAATAGTAATACCTACTTTTTGAAATTATATATATTTTATATTTGAAAATGGACTTCATTTTTGGACTCGGAATATCGAATTTAGCCTAAGGTGAAATTTTGGTACTTTTCGGATAACTTTCATATTTTGATGAATAGTGAAAATTACTAAATTTTAATTAAAAACAACTTTTTTAATAAAAATAATTAATAGTGATAAATTATGAATTTTAGTAGTTTTAAGGTATATTTAGAATATATTTTTACATTTTAATATAATGTTGGTCATTGGACATAATTTTACAATTAAACCGAACATAAACAAGTGTCAATCTTTTGATAGTTATTATCTCTTAAAAACACGCTTTTTGTTTTGACAGCGGGAATTAATTTTAAATTAATTTCTGCCACTTCTGTGTTTTGAATTTAGGAAAATGGATTCCATATTTGGAATCAGGATGTTCAAATTGTGTAAATAGGTAACTTTTATTTTTACACATTTTGAATAATTACTGCGGTAAATATTTTATTTACCATGGTTAAAGGGTAAATCCGGTAAATAAGGGTTAAAAAATAATATTATAATAATAAAAAATTACCCTAAAACGTGTCCTAACCTTATTGGTGGACACATACCCGACCATGGGCATCCTTGGGTCAATTTGGGGACCCCTTGGAGCTACTTGTATGTGGTAGGGACACATTATATTAATAAAGTTAAAATAAAAATAAAAATGGCATAAGCTTACATCTTTTAGAAGAACAATTTTTACATAGGGTTATACATGTTGGATTTTCGATTATAAATATTCATTATAAAGCTAAAAAGATTTCCTACATAATGATATTTTATTTATAATTTTTAGACATCAAATAATTTAAATTATTAATGACACAATAATGATGCAATGTTTACCTCATTAATAAATCATTTAAATAAATAAGATTATAATGATTAAAATATTATCTAAAACCTGTCCAATTCTTATTGGTTGATGTTATTTAGAATATTAGTCATCTTATCTTCGACCTCAATGATTTTTGGACTATTATAAACCGAATATAATTATATTATAAAGTAATACTTTCACACTTTCCTAAAGAGCCCCTCCTCTCCCTTATAAAAGGAGACCACTTCTACTCATTCCTCACACCTCTCAAGCCACTTGGCTCGTCCAAACTCTGCCCAACTAAGCTCCCCACATCCCTCTCCTCCTCCTTGAAGCTTCCCCTTAGGCAGAAAGCATTTCAAGAAGTCCTTTGGTTCCAACCAAAGTGAGTTACCTAAATTAAAGGAGGTTAACCTACCCCAACCAAGGAAAAGTACAAGGTAAGGGTTTATTTCACAATCTCTTCATTATCCGAGGTTGTTTATACGTAATAATCTACTGGGATATCTTTATCATCCACATCCATGTTTCTTAAAAATGTATTTCAAAACATTTTTACTATTTACAAGAATATGGGTTAAAGTCATTTATACCCTTGTTTGACTTTTTATAAGAGGTTTATAAAGGAATCTTTCCGTCGTTTTCAAAACAAGGTCCTTTTTAACCTTTTCGACAGAATTGAGGTAAGAATGTTTTTTTTAACTTATACGGCGGGTGCGGTTATTTTACGCCGTTATAAAATCTTCAAAGCTTTCCTTACAAGCTTATAAGAATATTTTCAAAGAAAATGTTTTATTTTATATAGATCTTAAATGATTTCAAAATAAAAGGAGATATTTCTTTAAAAAGAATTTTGATTTCATCTATGTCAACATCCTTTGATGGATTTTAAGATTATTTGAAGTTGATTTATTATGATACAAAACTTCTATATTGTATTGAAGGTTTTGTGATATGTTTGACTATGGATGTGCTATTTTTATACCATTCATAGTTTATGGTGAAATTATTGACATTTCGTATGCTAGTTTTAATACCAATGTTTATGTTATGTTTAAACCTTTTCATATGGGAATGAATTGGACTTAATAAGTGACGGGTGGAGCCCTCTATAGCTCCTCGATGCATCGGTAGGTCTCATGATACAAACTAGTGTCTTGGCACAAGGCCTTGGCAAAATCTTATTTGTAGTCTTGGCACGAGGCCTTGGATATGTGGTTATGATAGTCTGGCATTATGCATTCTAACATTATGAAAGTGGTTATTGATTTTTGCATTTGATTATTTGATTAGTAGAATATCCATGTGAATAAGTAAATGGCATTATTTCATTTTATTTATGCCATACCATGTTGAAAGTTCATGTTTAAAAGGCTTTTGTTTTAGTTATACATTGCCTTAAATGTTTATTCTTATTTATGAAAGTTTCCGCTATATTGTTATCCTTACTGGGCATTTGAGCTCACCCCTTTTCTATGTTTTATTTTTCCCAGGAAGTGAAGATGTAAGTTATGAATGACCTGTAGGGATATTATGAGAGGATTATAGTGTGGACTGTGGAAACATTATGTTGTTGTATTAGTTTTGCATTTTATGATGTAATGTAAAACTTATGAATATATCTAGTGTTTCCAAGGCTACTAAACCAATCGGTCTTTCTAGAGTTGATCTTTCTTGTGATCATGCCAATGTTATGTAATAATGCACCGACTCTGGGTAACTAGGGTCGGGGCGTTACAGTTGGTATCAGAGGAAGTTTAGTACAAACCTTGGAAGCTAGATTTAGATAAACTCTGATTAGAGCACGTAGACCTAAGATGAACTTTGAGGATTAGTATAGAAGAACTTCCTAGAATTTTGGTATTGTAGAGATTTTGTGAGTTTTCCGAGCAATACATCCCTGTCTGGATACGAGCAGGTAGAGGCGGCTCTGGCACAGATGTACCTAGGGGTAAAACCCGAAAACACCGCTTTGAGCTAGACTCGAACGGGAACTGGTGCACGACAACGGGCCTTGCTGCACTCTTGGTTACGACACTCCCGGGGGATATGCTTAGGATAACTCTCATTTTCTTTACAAATCATTATGAAGGGTTTATGAGTATATACTTCCTCAAAGAAAACATTTTTATGATTATGGATTATATCCATAAATAGTTCAATTTATGTTAAGTGTTTTATAAGTATGGGATTATGTATTTTGATTCATAAACTGATCTAGTTTATGCCATTGTTTAGAAATGGCGCCTAGTGGAAGAAATGGAAACCGTATCAATGCACGCACTCCATGTAGGGATTGCCCTCCTACTCAAGATAATTATAGTGGGGCTGGTGATGCAACTGGTGCCGATCAGCTAATCACTATACTGGGACAACTTACTCAGGTTATGAATAATAACCTTACCCGTATGGAGCACCCTGATCCGCAGCGTGGAGGATCAATGTTAGATCGATTCATGAGGCAACAACCACCAACGTTCAATGGGAGTACAAATCCCTTAGTAGCTGAGCAATGGATAAATTCCCTAGAGAAAATATTTCAGGCTTTGGGGAGCAGTGAAAGGGAAAAAGTTATCATGGCAGTTTACCGCCTCACTGGAGATGCTGATCAATGGTGGTCATTGATTCAAAACATGAAGGAAGATGATGAAGTATCAAATATGGAATGGAGGGAATTCAAAGATATGTTTTTAGAAAAATACTTCCCTCGCGACCATCGAGCGGATATGGAAAGGCAATTTCTGAGTCTGAGACAAAAGGAGGATGAGAATGTCACAAAGTATGAGGCTAACTTTACAAGGTTAGCGAGGTATGCTGGAGATTATATTCGCAACCCAAGAAGTAAGATTGATCGTTTCTTTGATGGGTTAAAACCATTTCTCCGTCGAGCATTAGTCTCAGAATCCTTTTCATCGTACGAAGACATTGTCTCATGTGCTATCAAGACCGAAAAGGAATTCTCTAAGTCTTATGACTTTAAAGCAAAGCAAGAGAAGAAGAGACCTTCTGATCAATCTGGGAATGGAAATAAGGGGAATAAAGGAAATTTTGAATATCCATCTTGTGGTAAATGCGGGAAGAAACACCCTGGTACTTTCTTGAAGGGAATGGGAGTCTGTTACAAGTGTGGTGAAAAAGGCCACCAAGCTCATAATTGCAAGGGGAAGAAGGAAGCTACCAACGTTCAGTGCTACAATTGCAGGGATATGGGTCATTATGCAAATGCATGTCCTAAGCGTCAGGAGAACTTACCTCAGAAAAGGCCAAGGGATCAAGGCCAGGCTTATGCTATCACTACTGCTGAGGTAGAAGCTCTGAAAGACGTGGTGGCAGGTAATTTAATGGTTTCCTCAAGTTTAGCAAATGCATTATTTGATTCTGGATCATCGCATTGTTTCATATCTTCCCATTTTGCTAAGAAAATTAGATATTTCCAATTTGATTTAATAAGGGAGTTGTCAGTCAAAACTCCTAAGGGAAGTATCGTTGCAACAAAGTTTTGTGAATCAGTCCCCATTAGAGCACATAAATTTTCTTTATCTGCTGATCTCATCGTCATACCTATGATTGAGTTTGATATAATCCTCGGTATGGACTGGCTTTCGGACTATGATGTGAAGATTTATTGTAAGAAGAAAGAGGTTACGATTCTTGATGATAATGATAAGGAACACCTTATTTTTAGAGCAGAATCGTCACCACCTAATTCTTATTTAGATCCACCCCCAGTAGCTCAACTTAATTCAATTATTGGGGAGGAAGAGAATGAAATAACTGTCGGTGAGGAAAGGAATGTTCAAATAGAGTATGTACCTGTTGTGAAAGAATTTGTAGATGTATTTCCGGAAGATTTACCTGGACATCCTCCAGAACGAGAAGTTGAGTTTTCCATTGATTTGATTCCTGGATCAAGGCCTATATCGAAGACCCCTTATAGAATGGCCACTGTAGAATTAGTCGAACTAATGAAACAACTAGAGGAATTGAGTAATAAGGGATTTATTCGCCCTAGTGTTTCTCCATGGGGAGCCCCTGTTCTTTTTGTTAAAAAGAAAGATGGATCTATGAGGTTATGCATCGACTACAGGGAGATCAATGCTATAACGATAAAGAACAAGTATCCCCTACCTCGTATTGATGATTTATTTGACCAACTGCATGGAGCTCAATACTTTTCAAAGATTGACCTTCGATCTGGATACCATCAGTTGTGTGTGAAGAAGGAAGACATTCCGAAGACAGCATTTCGAACCAGGTACGGGCATTACGAGTTTACTGTAATGCCGTTTGGATTGACTAATGCACCCTCTGTATTCATGGATCTGATGAATAGAGTTTTCAAGGAGTATCTCGATGAATTTGTGGTGGTATTTATTGATGATATCTTGGTATACTCCAAAACCTACGAAGATCATGAAAATCACTTGCGCATTATCTTGAAGACTCTGAGGAGGCATGAATTATATGGGAAGTTTAGCAAGTGTGAATTCTGGATTCAGGAGATTTCTTTTCTTGGACATATTGTCTCTAAAGATGGAATCTCTGTTGATCCTTCTAAGACCAAGGCAATCCAAGAATGGCCAGCACCTATGAGTATAACTGAGGTACGCAGTTTTATTGGTTTGGCAGGTTATTATCGACGTTTCGTCCAGAATTTTGCCCGATTGGCTAACCCATTAACGAAGCTCACGCGTAAAGGGGTTAAATTTGTTTGGACAAAAGAGTGTGAAGAATGTTTCGAAGAACTTAAGAGAATATTAGTCAATGCTCCTATATTGACTCTACCATCAGGGAATGATGGGTTTGTTATTTATAGTGATGCATCAAATAAAGGACTTGGTTGTGTCCTTATGCAGAATGATAGAGTTATTGCCTATGCATCACGACAGTTGAAAATTCATGAACAAAACTATCCTACTCATGATCTTGAGTTAGCATCTGTGATCTTTGCTTTGAAGATATGGAGGCACTACCTCTATGGTGAAAAATGTGAGATTTATACTGATCACAAGAGTTTGAAGTATATTTTCTCACAAAAAGAACTCAACATGAGGCAAAGGAGATGGCTTGAATTACTCAAGGATTATGATTGTACGATACACTACCACCCGGGGAAAGCAAACAAGGTGGCAGATGCTTTGAGTAGAAAAGACCATGGAGTTTTGAACAATATGAGAATTGAAAGGGATCCAATTTTCATGGATCTAGTGAAGATGGACATGGGAATAACCAGGGAAGGTGAAACCTCAATGCTTTTTCAAATGGTTGCCAAACCATCTTTACTAGAAAAGATTAAGAGTTCTCAGACCGATGATGAAGAATTTCAGAAGAAGATTAAAGCTGTGAATGATGGGAGATTGAGAGACTTTGTGTATGAAGATGGAATTTTGAAATTCGGGAAGAGACTTTGTGTTCCCAATATACCTGATCTAAAAAGGGAATTGCTGGATGATGCTCATAGTTCCAATTTCTCTATACACCCTGGGAGCACCAAAATGTATAGAGATTTGAAGGAACATTTTTGGTGGGACAACATGAAGAGGGAGATTGCTGATTTTGTGTCAAGATGTATGGTTTGTCAACAAGTGAAAGCTGGAAGGCAACAGCCTGGAGGAGTCATGCAACCTCTTCCCATACCGGAGTGGAAATGGGACAATATTACGATGGACTTTGTCATGGGGCTACCAAAGACTCCTAGAAGGAACGATGCAATATGGGTTATTGTTGATCTTCTTACCAAGTCAGCACATTTTCTTGCTATAAGAGAAGATCTACCCCTGGAACGTCTAGCAAGACTATATATTAATGAAGTTGTGAGACTTCATGGAGTACCCTTATCAATTGTTTCTGATCGTGATCCCCGTTTTACATCAAGATTTTGGAAAAGTCTTCAAAAATATCTAGATACTGAACTTCATTTGAGCACTGCTTACCACCCTCAGACAGACGGACAATCAGAACGGACTATTCGGACCTTAGAAGACATGTTGAGATCTTGCTCACTTGATTTTCAGGGTATGTGGGATCAATATTTACCTCTGGTAGAATTTTCATATAACAATAGCTTCCATTCAAGTATACAGATGGCACCATATGAGGCGTTATACGGAAAGAGATGTCGTACACCAACCTGTTGGGATGACGTTGGTGAAAGAAAACTTGTGGGCCCAGAACTGGTGGAGGAAACGGTGGAAAAGGTGAAGGTAATCCAAAATCACATCAAAGCAGCTCAAAGTAGGCAGAAGAGCTATGCTGATATTCGAAAGAAGGATTTGGAATTTCAAGTCGGTGATCAAGTTTTCCTGAAGGTATCTCCATGGAAGGGAGTCATACGTTTTGGTAAGAAAGGTAAATTGAGTCCCAGGTACATCGGACCTTTCGAAATTCTAGAACGAATTGGGGTTGTAGCTTACCGATTGGCAATGCCGCCAAGTCTCTCCAAAGTTCACGATGTGTTCCACGTATCTCTGTTGAGGAAATACATGCCTGACCCAACGCATGTACTCACCTATGAGGAATTAGAACTGGAACCTGATCTTTCCTATTGTGAAGAGCCCGTCAGGATTCTTGATACAAGAGAACAAGTACTGAGAAACCGGACGACGCGTCTGGTAAAAGTTTTGTGGAGAAATCATAAGATGGAAGAGGCAACGTGGGAACCCGAGGAACTTATGATGAAGAACCACCCGAGTCTTTTTATGCAGTAATACCCTAGAAATTACGAGGACGCAATTATTTGAAGGAGGGGAGAATGTAACACCCCAAGCTTCAACGGTACGTTTCCCTTCAAATAATGCGATAGCGTGTGTTGTACGCAACCTCGAGTTCTAACACACACCACAACTAATTAAACTAGCCGTTGTGAATAGTAATACCTACTTTTTGAAATTATATATATTTTATATTTGAAAATGGACTTCATTTTTGGACTCGGAATATCGAATTTAGCCTAAGGTGAAATTTTGGTACTTTTCGAATAACTTTCATATTTTGATGAATAGTGAAAATTACTAAATTTTAATTAAAAACAACTTTTTTAATCAAAATAATTAATAGTGATAAATTATGAATTTTAGTAGTTTTAAGGTATATTTAGAATATATTTTTACATTTTAATATAATGTTGGTCATTGGACATAATTTTACAATTAAACCGAACATAAACAAGTGTCAATCTTTTGATAGTTATTATCTCTTAAAAACACGCTTTTTGTTTTGACAGCGGGAATTAATTTTAAATTAATTTCTGCCACTTCTGTGTTTTGAATTTAGGAAAATGGATTCCATATTTGGAATCAGGATGTTCAAATTGTGTAAATAGGTAACTTTTATTTTTACACATTTTGAATAATTACTGCGGTAAATATTTTATTTACCATGGTTAAAGGGTAAATCCGGTAAATAAGGGTTAAAAAATAATATTATAATAATAAAAAATTACCCTAAAACGTGTCCTAACCTTATTGGTGGACACATACCCGACCATGGGCATCCTTGGGTCAATTTGGGGACCCCTTGGAGCCACTTGTATGTGGTAGGGACACATTATATTAATAAAGTTAAAATAAAAATAAAAATGGCATAAGCTTACATCTTTTAGAAGAACAATTTTTACATAGGGTTATACATGTTGGATTTTCGATTATAAATATTCATTATAAATCTAAAAAGATTTCCTACATAATGATATTTTATTTATAATTTTTAGACATCAAATAATTTAAATTATGAATGACACAATAATGATGCAATGTTTACCTCATTAATAAATCATTTAAATAAATAAGATTATAATGATTAAAATATTATCTAAAACCTGTCCAATTCTTATTGGTTGATGTCATTTAGAATATTAGTCATCTTATCTTCGACCTCAATGATTTTTGGACTATTATAAACCGAATATAATTATATTATAAATTAATACTTTCACACTTTCCTAAAGAGCTCCTCCTCTCCCTTATAAAAGGAGACCACTTCTACTCATTCCTCACACCTCTCAAGCCACTTGGCTCGTCCAAACTCTGCCCAACTAAGCTCCCCACATCCCTCTCCTCCTCCTTGAAGCTTCCCCTTAGGCAGAAAGCTTTTCAAGAAGTCCTTTGGTTCCAACCAAAGTGAGTTACCTAAATTAAAGGAGGTTAACCTACCCCAACCAAGGAAAAGTACAAGGTAAGGGTTTATTTCACAATCTCTTCATTATCCGAGGTTGTTTATACGTAATAATCTACTGGGATATCTTTATCATCCACATCCATGTTTCTTAAAAATGTATTTCAAAACATTTTTACTATTTACAAGAATATGGGTTAAAGTCATTTATACCCTTGTTTGACTTTTTATAAGAGGTTTATAAAGGAATCTTTCCGTCGTTTTCAAAACAAGGTCCTTTTTAACCTTTTCGACAGAATTGAGGTAAGAATGTTTTTTTTAACTTATACGGCGGGTGAGGTTATTTTACGCCGTTATAAAATCTTCAAAGCTTTCCTTACAAGCTTATAAGAATATTTTCAAAGAAAATGTTTTATTTTATATAGATCTTAAATGATTTCAAAATAAAAGGAGATATTTCTTTAAAAAGAATTTTGATTTCATCTATGTCAACATCCTTTGATGGATTTTAAGATTATTTGAAGTTGATTTATTATGATACAAAACTTCTATATTGTATTGAAGGTTTTGTGATATGTTTGACTATGGATGTGCTATTTTTATACCATTCATAGTTTATGGTGAAATTATTGACATTTCGTATGCTAGTTTTAATACGAATGTTTATGTTATGTTTAAACCTTTTCATATGGGAATGCATTGGACTTAATAAGTGATGGGTGGAGCCCGCTATAGCTCCTCGATGCATCGGTAGGTCTCATGAGACAAACTAGTGTCTTGGCACAAGGCCTTGGCAAAATCTTATTTGTAGTCTTGGCACGAGGCCTTGGCTATGTGGTTATGATAGTCTGGCATTATGCATTCCAACATTATGAAAGTGGTTATTGATTTTTTCATTTGATTATTTGATTAGTAGAATATCCATGTGAATAAGTAAATGGCATTATTTCATTTTATTTATTCCATACCATGTTGAAAGTTCATGTTTAAAAGGCTTTTGTTTTAGTTATACATTGCCTTAAATGTTTATTCTTATTTATGAAAGTTTCCGCTATATTGTTATCCTTACTGGGAATTTGAGCTCACCCCTTTTCTATGTTTTATTTTTCCCAGGAAGTGAAGATGTAAGTTATGAATGACCTGCAGGGATATTATGAGAGGATTATAGTGTGGACTGTGGAAACATTATGTTGTTGTATTAGTTTTTCATTTTATGATGTAATGTAAAACTTATGAATATATCTAGTGTTTCCAAGGCTACTAAACCAATCGGTCTTTCTAGAGTTGATCTTTCTTGTGATCATGCCAATGTTATGTAATAATGCACCGACTCTGGGTAACTAGGGTCGGGGCGTTACATTTATAATATTTCCATGCACATGAAAATTTATATAAAGTTTCTATAGATTTCAAATATTCTCAATTAGTTATTAAAAAAAGTTCAATGATCTTGATAATTCTTTACATGAATCAAGATATATTCATGAAGAACAAAAAAATAAGATGAAGGAGGATTGTGAAGACATTTTGTGATCAATTTAATATTATAATAGATCCCTCAATATAAAATATTTTGAGTTGAATGTGATAATGAATAATTAAGAATTGACGCAAGATGGACCTTCGCAAGTCATTAAAAAGAAAGGTGTTTCAATTTAGGATTACATATATATCAATGGCTCTCTGAGGACTCATATGAGTATAAATAAGATCATGAGATCTTCCCATCATAAAGTGCAAAAAACCTCCAAGAAGAAGGTATCCCATAACCTGAAAACTTTCTTTTCTACTAATTTTTTTTCAATTGTTGGAACATGTCTTTAAAGACATTCTAGGAAATTATGGATGATGAAAAATACTCATATATCCACTACATCAAGGGTGGATGAGAAAAAATTTATTAATATAAATTCCCCAATAATTTTCCTAAATAGTGGTGGTTCCACTCAAAAACAGCAAGGTTCACAAGATGTGAAATCTAGAAAGACTACACCAAAAAAAAAGAAGAGAATTGGATTCATAGGCTTTTATTTGAGTTATGGTAATTTTGGGTAAAAGGAAAAGGAATATTTTTATAACATTAAAATTCATAAAAATAAAATAATTCCACAATCAAGGGGATAAATGTTAAAGAAAATATAAAATATAATATAAGTAAAAAAATATTTCACCAAGCCAATTAGGGTTAAATGTGAATCTTCCTATACTGGTGAGATAAAGGTTCTAAAAGGTAAATATAAATATGAACCTGATATTTCCCAAAGAAAAACTATTTTTTCTAACAATAAAGGATACAAAAATAAATATGAACCTTCTTGGACCAAAAGGTTAAGTGAGAGATCCTCTCCTATATCAAAGGTGAGAGAAATTTTTCTAGAAAAACACTTTACCCTTAGGAAAAGAATGTTCTATTTGAAGAAGTACAACAAAAAAAAGTTTCTAGACTAAAATATATATTAAGGTGTAATATCTAATATTATAGGAGTTTGTGAGTTCTTTTATAGGTGGCACAAATCTTACTCTTTTCAGTGCAACATTTCATTTCCAGAAAGTGTACATGGATCAAGGGGTAGTCATAGTGAACATATGGGAATTGATTATCAAATAAAAAAAGTATTGACCAAAAATACATATTACTTCCAAATAAAAAATAGTTATGAATTACTAGAATAATTGTTTGGTAGGTGTGGTTCAAAAGTTCATAGATCTGGTCTATGCATGATTTAATTACTTAGAGAGGTACCCTAGGATATGTTAGGGAATAAAAATCAAAATACTGGAGAGAGGAAGTTGTGTACAACAAAAAAGGAGTGTGAGAATCCCAAATAATATAATAAGGTCAAGAAATAGTGTCTAGTCATTTAGCCAAATGAATTAAAATAGGATAAATAATTGGAAGAATAAAAAATTCTAAAGATAAAGGAAAGAAAGTGGTTTCAGAAAGTGATGAGAAGTTATCCATAACTAGAAACTTGAATATTCAAAAGACTGAGGTGGAAAATGGTATTCCACGCAAATAATAATTTCAGAGGAATAAAGAAGATAAACAAACAATTGAGACTCAAAATAGAAAGAAAATTCCAAATAAATCTTCCCATTCTGAAATTTGAAGAAAAGAACAACCCAGGTTGAGAAGAAGTTATCAGCCTAAATGTTATTTCTGAGGAAAAAATAAGAATCCCCTCCTTATTCCCTTTTCTATATGATTTTATACTAATATTCAGGGAATTTGAGGATATGTATGAATCCCTTGAGTGGGATCATTGATGAGTTAAATTAGTTAAAAATTCACTACATAGTGAATGTGGAAACTTATTTGTAATATTGGAATATGATGTTTGATAATCACTCTCATATCCCTACTCTAAATGTATTGATAGTTATTATTAAGGGGAGTTCATATTGAGCTAATAAGGGGGACAAATGTCTTTTTTTAGTTGAATTTTTTGATGTTTTTGTTGTGATATGTGCAGGATACAATATATTTCATGATTTGATTGATTGATCCCCCCAAAGCATCATGAAGTGAGTTATATGAGTTTGATAATAGATGTTGTGTAATTTATGGATATCATTGATCACCTTGGTCATATACTATTGTTTTATTTAAAGGGTTTACCCATGTATAATTAGAGTTTCCTAGTTAAAGTCTATTTGTTAAAGAAAATAATGTGACATCATCCTTCTCTCGCAAGTACCTTAGGATGAGTCCATAAATGAATGGTGGAGAATAGGATAATATTATGAGATAAAATTTCCCCAAGTGTACATTTGTATTTATTTTCAATATGGGGGAGAAAAATATTGAATTTATAAATTTAATAATAATATAAAAAATAAAAAGGGGAATATTGAATACCATAATTGAAAGATATAATGAATATTGTGTTTATTTTAAGTATCTTATAAATTCAATATATGAAGAAGTATTAAATGAGTATTTAATGGTGTTGAGGCATTGGATTTTATTTGTGATAAATCATCCATTTAAGTTCATTGGTTTATTGAGGTACTTCCATGTTCTATGTCAAAATTAAAAAGTAAATAGAGTCTACTAACTTGAATAAGACATTTTGGGAATCTTAAGACAAAGTGGTATTGTAATTATGATGATTTTTGAATTACTCTTAATGTCTAATGACATGTACCAATTAGACTAGAAGATTTTACATTATTTACAACATCTAAAAAGTTTAATACCATGAAAAATATATTTTACATGAGAAATTGATGAAGAGGTGAAGAATTAATAAAATGGGTTAGAATATTTATTTTGGTGTTCATACTTGGTTTTTACTAAGTATTTATTTTAGTGGAGATTATAAAAAATATATTCCATCCCTGATCTAACCAAGGACCCACCACAACCACATGAGGGGCCTAGTGTCAACCATGTGGGAGAGAGGTCAAATTCAGTAAGCCATGACGACATGGGTGAGGTCATGTGGGAAAGAAGGCATGCATGGTGTGCGCATAGAATACATTGGAGAAAGGGTATGATTGTTTGGGGAGACACAGTGGTAGAGAGGTTTCGGCATTGGTCAGTGCCAGTAGGAATCAGGAGTGGAAGCTAGTACTCACATCTAGTGGTCATTATGTTTTTGATTTATTATTAAGTGACACCAGACCAAGGGAAGAAACAATTTGGGATGATTGATACATAAAAACTATTCCTATGCTTAAAAATCATACATATATAAGAGGATTCATCAAATCATGTGAATCTGTATCATCCATTCAACACTTCGATCATATTCAACCTTTTTCCTTCAAAGGGATCTATGCACAAGCTTGATACAATCAGTTATTGACACAATCTTGATCGACCAGAGGCCATGTATGAAAACTTCATATTGCATTCATGCTATTGTTTAAATCCTGTGATACTGATGAAAGAAAATTGAAGCTATAGTAATCATTCCACCAATATGTTACATGATAATCATTGATTGCATGAATCAATCACATGATAAATATTATATGCACAAAGCTTCCATCAAGGAAAAATTCCATAGCATGAATCCTTTAACATTTTTTGATCATCTATACACTTTGGTGTCACAAGAAGTTTCTTGGAGTAAGAAGACATATACATCACATGTAAGTGAGTGATCCACTGTGAATTTGATCAACTAAATCCAAAACACTATTCTTTTTTGGTGACACATAAGACTGAGATGTGTTGAGATCTTCATATCATTGAAAATGTTTGACTCTCTAAAAATCATAGGAGAGGTGGTGATAACCTTGCCTATATATATTGATGCAAGGAGAAGAGTATGGAGTTATTTTCATTCAATTATTGAGAATTTATCTCAAAATAGAGCATATACAGGCTACGCTAGTCTCATGATGAAGAAACCAAAGTGATCCCTTCATAAAAATAAGAATAACCCATGATCCCATTGGTATGTGAAGAAGAGTGAGATATCTGCATGCCTTGTTCAAGTGGATGAGATCTCGTGAGCCTCCTAGGATTTTCAAAGCTTGAGTTGTCTACATGAACCACTCATGTGAAGAAGATACATGAATAAGGATCTCATAAACCCTAACTAGTCATGATATATTCATTTCATTAATAGGTTTTATCCACCATGTACCTATTATACATGAAGCATTATTGAGGTCTTGTGGAGCACCTCTTATTGTACAAAGGTAGTGAGTAACACGGGATTGCATGCATACAATATACATGCAGTTATAGAGTCAAATCAAATATATTTTTTGAATATTTAATAATACATATATAAAGATAATTTGGAAGATATTTGTGAACATGAATTTAGTAACACATAACATATGGACATAAAATAATGAAAATAATAAATATTTGTATGCAAAGTACATGTAGTATGAACTATTGCATACATTCCTGAAGTGAGTTGATAATTTAAATATAGATTATTTTTGAGTTTTGAAATTTATACCTTGCATAAAATAATATTTAAGAAATATTAATTGAGGCTGAGAACTTCATTAAAAAAGGATAACATCTGCTCAAGCGTTGGGTAAATTATAAGAGACTAAATCTGAAATATAATTATAGGAGAAGACTTTTATGTCCAAGTATTCAGTAAGCTAAGAATAAAAAGATCATTAAAGATACGATTTGAATGAGTTTCAAGATCAATGGTCTTATTCCACGAAGTCACTGAAGATCATGGAGTTGTACATGAGTAGAGCAAATCCAGTACGCTTGTGGAGAAATATCACTCTAAAGAATAAATATGACTTTATAATAAAGGATAAACCCTGAAAAGAAGAAGTTTATGACTAGGGAGTCTAACCAGATACTGAAGAGGCTTAAGGGGAGGGTTTCTAACCAGTTGAATAGAATATAATATGGTTGGGGGTATAACTAACTGAGTCATAAGGGTTAGTTTTTGGGGTGTAGAGCCAAGATTAGTTGGAGGATAAACTATAAGGGTATATAAATAATTACTACCTTATACATTATAATCATAGATCAAATTATAGTGTATAATCCATGTTGGGGTGTCTAACCAACATGGAAAGGAGTATGACTTTGTATAAAACCTTCTAAATGTTCTGTGTTGTGCTTTCTCTTATTATTTATACTTATGAGGCGTGACTCTGAGATTTCATTTAGCAGATCGATAACCTTAACAAGTTCGAGATGTTTAATTAAAAGGAAATAATTTGTAAAATTAAACCATTAATTCCCCCCCCCCTCAAGTTTTCAATCTAGCCTGGGGATCTAAACATTCTTACCAAGGATGTGGTTAAAGACTATAGGGTTGAACATGTTGATGATCAATCTACTGGTGATATTTTTACACAAGATCTTATTAACCAACTATTAAGGCAAGAGAAAATTATGGATTCAATATTTTTCAAATAGATATAGAATATATATGTTGATGATCCAATGAGACTTAAGTCCAATAAATAATATCAACCTACTATAAATGACAAGAATATTATGCTTATCACTATCTCAGAGAAGGGTAAAGTGACTTAGTCTATAGTTTCAAAGAATTCTGGAAAAGGAATGGATAGGCTAAAACCAAAGCTGTTAATCATCCTATTGGATTGATGGAAAAAAATATGGTAGAAGGTTCTACTCCACCTACCATTTCAATAACACCATTGAGTGTATCTCCCGTGATTGATGTCAAAAAGGTATCTCAGGAAAAGGCAACAAGTGATGATTCTTCTACACTCGCTACTACTTAGGGGGTTCTTCTAGAGCAGTTTGAAATGCATATGTTATTGGAAAAGACAATAACAAGTTGATGTATACTTATTATAGAAGTGACATTGATGTTGGTTCATTTAAGTTAACTAATTAGGGAACAAAATTGAGAACAAAGGAAAATATTCAGGCTTCAACATCTAACTTCTTTTAGTTGTTTTCCTCTCTTGATGTTCCCATTGATTAAGATCCCTTGTTAGATTTTGAAAATTTGGATTATGTGGGTGATAGTGCATCCTCTATAGATTCCAATGATCTCAAGGAAAATTTGTTTGAGGTTGTGGCCTTCAATGAGGTAGATTTTGAGGATAAAGTAAATTCTTGGAAAAGAATCTAAAACTTAGAGGTGAGGATGATATTCGTGTGAATAAGGGGTTGGGGATTATCATAATATGAGCCTTTGATCCCAGGATGCATGGCCAACCTTTTCTCTAGGAAAGTCTTTGTGATGTGTTTTTGCTAGTTTTCATTGCTTACTTTTTAAGATGTATTGATTAAGGGAATATTTTCTTTGTCTAACCCCTTTCTTTACCTTTTCTATTTTTTACTATATAAAGGGGTTTGACCTCGGCATGTTTCTAAAAAAATAAGTATAAAATAATAAACTAAAGTATAAATTATTAAAAAATATTTTTTTACTTATATAAAAATATATTTTTTATTATATAAATAATATTTAAAAAATATATAAATTGGAATATATAAAATATATTATGCAAGGTTCCCTTTATAATTACTATTTTAGTACCGATAAATGATATACTTTTATCAATTCTAACTTTGTAAATATAATTAATATTATTTATTCATTTTTTAAATATTTTTAGAAACTTATTCATTTTTTTAAAATAAAATATTTATTTTTATTATTTTTTCATTTAAAATTTTTTCATTTTTTTCATTTTTTATTTTTATACATTTTTATTTGTTATTTTTTAATATTTCTATAATTTTTATAATTTATATAATTAATATTGTTATATTTTTAATTAGTAAATTATTGTAATTATTTTTTATTTAAATGAGGTTTTTAATATTTATTCATTTTTCATATTTTTGTTATTTATATAATTAACATTATCTATTCATTTATTTTAATGTTTTTTAATTTATCTATTTTTAATATTTATTCATATAATATTATTTATTAATTTTTCATATTTTACTTATTCATTTTTAATATATTTTATATATTGATTTTTGTTAAAGGGAAAAAGATTATGTATCTTGAAAAAACCTTGCATATTCATTTTTTATATTTTTTATATTTATTTTTAAAAAATATATACGTACTAATTTCTTAAGTGAAGTTGATGATGTTGAGCATCTTTTAGACA
The DNA here is from genome assembly GCA_963277665.1 of Viscum album. Lineage (NCBI taxonomy): Eukaryota > Viridiplantae > Streptophyta > Magnoliopsida > Santalales > Viscaceae > Viscum > Viscum album. The sequence goes on from OY728135.1 coordinate 1,410,272,560, forward strand.
CATAGAGCTGTTAACGTGCCAAGTCGGGCAAGTTCATGGGGTAGTCTATACAGGCTACAAATTTAATATAACGGACTAGTCTAGTCCTCATAGAATGAAAAATCAAAAATAAATACCCTAACCCTACCCAAATGGGACCCACGAACTTGCAGATCAACCCGCTGATATGAAAATTATATATATATAAATTTGATAAAAACTTAAAAAATTAAAAATTAAAATTACATCTAAACATAAAATGGACTAAAACTTTTCACCATAAAAAGACAAAAGTAAAAAAATAATAAGCCATAAAACTATCCACTCATGCAACACCATTAAAGAATTTTTCAATATAGGTAAGATAATATTCCAAGTCATTTACATCTGACACTAATATTCATGTCACTGTAAAGAAGCATCAAACAAAACCTTACCAAAGTGCAGTGCCCAACATCTTCCATCTTCCAATCCATTTCCATCTAACACCTCCATGTTAAACAAAATAATTAAACAAGCTCAAAAACCAGTTTTTATCCAAATAAGCAATGGTGTGGTGATTGGGAACCTGGAAGTCATAAAATCAAACCCTGAGTGAAACCTTTTGACAATAATCAAATAAACCATTTATTTTAGAACTTCATGATGGATTAAAATGAATTCACTTCTTTAATTAGAAAAATTATTAGCATTGAATGAAATTTAACCTCCAAATTCACATCACGTATAGAAAGAGAAAAAACCTGGAATCTTAGTTATGTACCTTCCTACCATAAATTGGAATTTAATGGTAGAAAAGAAGAATAATATTTAGTGCCAAAACAAACATGAAGTCAAAATAGGCATCATTCATCCTTATGATCATCTATGATTTTGAGTTACAAAAAATATATAATTCAAATATTTTGTATAAACTCATCAATTCACTTATGTTTTCATTTTAAAATCCATGTAAGGTTGTTAATACTGAATTTTTAAATAATTTTCATAATAAATTAAAGTCATTGGATGAAAGGTGTTATTTTATATTTTAATAAAACCTATTATCCTTGATATTTTTTATTAATATTTTTTTCTATATAATTATTGGTAATATTAATAACTTCTAATGCTTATTGGTAAATTTATTCTACTTATGTAAAGATTAAGATATTAAAAAAATTCAACTAGTACAGAACATCATTCAGATAATTGTATTTTTCACTACAGGTCAAGTTACAACGAAAGTTAGAAACATTTCAATATTTTAAAATACATCATAATAGCCTTTATTTTTCATCGAAAAAAAAATATAAGCTTATTGAGGGTGGAACCCTGATGTTTTTACCATTGATTGATACTTATGTGTATGTATTCCATCATAATTCAAAATTTTAAAGTACACTATTTTGTCTTCAAATATTCTAATGTTTTCTTATTGGTATTAATTTTTATAATGTCTAGAATTAAAAATATATTTAATATAAAAAATTATAAACTAGCAATTCTCAAAATAAAAAAGAAAATATATTAAAATCAAGAATCTATAAAACAAAAAAAAATGTAACTTACAAATAATATATTTCATATCATCATATCCTCCACGGATATCAATATAATTAAAATATTATTTTATAATTCCATTATACTTTATATCATTATAGTAATCTTTATCTCTAATAAAAAAAAGGTTTATTAACAACAATAAAAATGAAAGAACAAAATAATTAATATATAAAAATTCAAATAATTGTGGTATATTTATACCATTTTCAAACGAATAAAATCTATTTAAATAATTTCTGGTATATACTAGATCTTATATAGGATTATCAAGCATTGAAGACTAATACTTGTTAAAAATAAAACCTCCAATTCAAAAACAATATTCAGAAGCAATTGTTTTAATTAGAATGCTTAAAATATAACATGTTAGTTTTACAACACTTTCAAAGTGATGCTTGTGATATTTCCAATATTTAACCATGTCTAGACCTCAAAAAAGGTTCGAAAATAAATTTCTAATAACATAATTTAAATAAAACTTGCATTAAATAAATTCATTTCGGTAAAAAATCATCTCATGTCATGTTTTATAGAATATGGAGATGCTTGAACTTGAAAACTACCCCTTAATTCAATATCAGAATCCTTTTTTCATAATTTTCGTACAACTTATACAACCACTTGTTTATATTTGAAACATTTTCATCACAAGTAAAGGGATTAAATCTTGAATAACAAAACTTTAGAAAATCAAGATTCATTCTTGGATCGAGAACTTCTCTAAGTGAAAGAAAAACACTACACTCATTCCAATACTTATCAAATTTATTTTTCATTCGAGAATCCGGGTGTTTAATAAGATCATATTCAATTGCTATTTTTTATCTCATTATATATTCAATTCTACACACTTGTATGAATTAAATATTTTATTTTCTATAAGATTATCAGGATACCAAATTATTCTTCTTGTAAAATGGATATAAAAACTCACATACAGTTGATTCCCTTCTCCACTTATCTTCTAATGGTAATATCGATATTTTACATCACTCAAATCAAAATCATAAAAAACTTATTTATGCATGATAACACTTTCAAACTTAATAAAAGTTCAATTATATCTAGTTGACATGTTAAGACACGATCCATCATTAGTTTCAACACCACAAAAAAGTTTAATAAACACTTCGAATGATTTTATCCTAACCTCATAGGATTTCATATATTTTACACTTTCTATAATTTTAAACAGTGCATCACTTGATATTGTTAAACCTTCTTGAACAATAAGGTTTAATATAATATAAAAAATATTATATAAAAAACATTCCATCACATAAAAGTTTATTTTTATTATGAAAATGTTGTTTCAAAAAATTTTATATCTAATCATTTGTTGATGCATTATCTAAGGTTAGAGAGAGAAAATTTGGGATTTCCCCAATCATTCAAAGAAATAAAAAATTTCATTCAAAATTTAATTCTTTTATTTGGAACATCCCTTTCATAAAAACATAATAATATTCCATTAAACTTCCAATTATTATCAATAAATGAGTAGTCAAACACTTGTATCCTTCAGTGTTACAAGTAGTCCAACAATCAAATGTTAAGCATATTCTTCAAGGACTAGAATCCATTATTTTTTTCTAATTTTCTTCATGAGTGGAATAATATTTCATAACATGATATGTTGTAGTGCATCTACTATATTTCTTAACATAAAATTTAAGAAACTTCATAAGTTCACTGATTATATTATATTTAACTAATTAAAATGGGAGATTATTCTCTATCATGAATATAGAGATTCATTCTCAAACTATTTTTTCATCAAGTTTTCTAAATTTAAACCTCCCTTCATGATCAATAATCTTTTTAGACACATCATCATAATGTTTTTTCTTCTTATAATTGATAAAATGATAATATAATATTGAATTAATATATTTGTTTCCCCCACAAAAAATATTTCCACATAAATTCCATTTGGTATGACTTTTATCAGTTTTTATGCACCAATTATAGAAATATAATGTGTTTTTTCTAGTATAATTAGTCTCTAAGTCAACACTAACTTTTGTTCCACCAATTCCAGAAATTTGATTCTGTTGTTCGACCTTACTTTCCCTGTAAATTGGTTGTGATAAAGTAACTTCATAATTCCCAATAATTTCATAAAAATATCATAATTCATAACATAAAAATAAAAGAAATAAACTATTATATTATAATGTGTTATATGTTCAATATAAATTCTTAAATTAAATTAATTTTCATGTTTAAAAAATTAAAAAAAAACAATTAATGAAACATTTTTATTAAATTTGAATTGTCACTACTGCATATTGTGAAATATCAAGCACTACCCTTTATCAGTGCTTAAAAAACACTGATAAAGTGGTACTTCTATCAGTGAAAACATAAATAATTGATAAATGGTTTCTTTATCAATGCTGAAAAATAGATGATAAAAGGGCCCATTTATAATGATTTTTTCTAGCACTAATAAAAGGGACCCTTTATCGAGGATTTTTTATGGTGTTGATAAAGGGTACATTTATCAACATTTGAAAAAAAATGCTAATAAGGGGTCTATTTTATCTGCACTAAAAAAAACTTATAAAGGGTACTTTTATCAGTTATTTTGTTTAAGAACTGATAAAATTCACCCTTTATAAGAAATGTTTTGTAGCACTGATAAAAGGTATATTTCATAAAAAATATATATATCATTAAAAATAATATATTGATATATAAATATATTTATATTGATATAAATATAATATATTTTATTAAATGTTATTAATAAAATACTAAATATGTATTTATGATTTTTTAAGAGTAAAGATATATTTAATTAAAGGATCGAAAATTAGGCAATACAAGAGAGTTCATCCAAATAGGAAACTCTTACAACTAAACCTATAAACTATCAGAAAGCAAACAGGTCATCATCAACCATGCAACCCTATTCCATTACCTTTTATAAAAATAAAAACTGCAAGTAGAAAAACAAAGGAAAATAGAACTAATCTTCATGACAGGAAAACCAAATGATTGGAGACCAAACTCTAACGAAGAGATGGCATTGAAAATGTTAAGGTATTCTGACTCCCAAATGATTGTGATCCCACCTTTATAAATAGAAAACTCCATCACAACAAGAATTTACTAAGCCTATACTATAAGTGGAACCCAATTTGTGGTAAAAGGTTTATGGCATGTCGTAAGAACCAATCCATGAGAATCTCAGGCGACCACACTAGAACTAATACATACAGTATAAGAGATATATGTGTATAATTTAATCATAAAAACTCACATAGGATGAGGTATCCAGAAACCTGTATCAATCTTTACATTTTTACTATCGTGTTATACATCGCTACGGCTCTAAGTGTCCAACCAAAGAGTGGCCCAATCAACCTTGAAAGAACATGGTTTTTCCAACTGATTGAAAACAATATCATTTCATCTAACCCAAAGTATCCATGCCATTGTTCACAAGGTACTCACGGCCTCTATAAAGAGGGATGAGGCCTAATTAAATAGAATTTTTTCTAAACTGAATTTCACATACAAGAGAATATCCACACCTATATTCAAAATATGCCACATGACCTTAGATTTTGGAAAATTGATGATATATTGTATGGGGGATTCATTCCCATACATACAATGAGGAAAAACCAAATCATCAGTCGCATAGAGAAAAATAAGAAACTCCTTAGTATGGAGGATCTAAAAATAATATTACCACTATAAAAATTGAGTCTTGGGTGAGATTACGAGGCACTAGAGAATTTTGTAAATCTCATCCACCCACAAGGCTGGAGATTGAAGTGATAACTTATAACCAAACCAAGATGCGTAAGCACCAGAATACTGATTTCTCTAATAAGGTTAGTCTAGTCCCAAGGCCCTCACACAAGGGAGACTTAGAATGACATTATTATCCTGATAATTGAACTAGTACTCCACTTTATCATTTCACCGATCATTACCCACATTATTAAATAATGAGTTTATCATAGCATCCTCCAAACTAGAAACCACAAGGAAATTCACCTTAAACCTTCCCATGTTGACTAGGCATAGGTCCTTAAAAATCTTAACCATATCCCTATATCTAACCCATTAATAAATTCCAACAAAAACTAGCTCGTGCAAACCCCAAATACATCTCTAGAAAAATCGTGGATGAATGCCTAAAAAGATCCATATAAATCTGAATGTAAGAATTATTTAGCATGAAGGACATTTTCACACAAAGAATTTGGGTATTGAATAATCCAACAACCCTACTTGGAAAAATCAGAATCGTTGAAGTGGTACATATCCTAAAATAACATTCCATAACATGGTTTAAAGAGGAAAAGTTATCCTATGAAATCTAGTGAATTTTATCCTCCCATTATTAATGCCCCGCTAGAAATTAACCATATCGGAATAAATTTGGTCGATAACAAAACTAGGAAGTTTAAATAAGAAAATAACATATTTATGAATTTATTGGAATAGGGCCTTAATGAATAATTCCTTTCCATATTTAGAGAGTCTTTTAAAAGTTCATCCATGAATTGTTTTCAACCCTATCTAAAATTCTTGAGAATACCTCTCTTTAGAATTGCAAAAAATAGTGGGGGCCTGAGATATTTTTGATGCTTATCAACCACCCAGATAGTAATTTAATAACAATTGGATGACATAAAAATTTAATAAATTAATGAATTATCAATGATAGGTTGAAAACATGACTTGAACTTAATACATCCATAAATTTTGATCCGGGTGTCTATTTGGGCTCTAACACATAAACAATCAAAGCCTGTGAGGATATTTATTCCGTATTGACCTAGGGGGAACTCAGACGCTATTTTTTTAGTTCAAAAGGCCCAAAAGGTCTCCAAAACTAAGTTTTTGTTGGAATACCCAAATTTTTTAATATGTTATTGGATTTTACCTTTATTTAAGAGGGTATTATTGTTATTTTCATTGGAGAATAAATTTATTCCCAAAGCTTACATTCATATAGATATTATGGTTTTAAAATTTCATCATTTCTTTTATTTTAGTTTTATTTATAATTAAATTTATACATATTTTCTTATATTTACTTATAATCAATCAATTGTAAAAATAAATATTTAAACATATTTGCATTGGAACATGTTTTTAAATATATGAACCATATAGAAATAAATATTTATTATTTACTTATTTAAAATATAAAATTATCTATTTATTTACCTTATAAAAATGTGTTGATATATATATATATATGTCAATGGAAAATAATAATTAAATAAATTATTGATGATCAGGAAATACAAGAGATTTCATACAAATAAGAAATTAATCCAACCAGGTCTATAAATTTCCTGAAAGACCTTGGGTTTCCAAAAATTGTATAACCCTATTTCCATCTCTTTTGAAGAATGAGAAAGAGAAAGATTAAAAGAGGTGTCATAAATAATGAATATTCGCCATTAACAAACCAAACAATTGAAGGAAATTCTAGGAAGATGTGACAGATTTGAAAATAATAAGGCAACCTGATTCCCAAATGATTAAACTCTATCCTCTTCCAATAGTGAACTCTATTTATATACACAAGTAATGTTTATATAAAAATATTTATGTGTCAATAAAAAACTATATATTTATGTGTATATTCTAATATATGTAAATAAATATATATATGTAAATATTTTTGTGTGAATGTGAAAAGTATAAATGTATGTGTGTGTGTGTGTGTTGTTGTGTGTGTATGTCAATATTTTTTAAATACAACATATATAAATGTATTTTTATAAATATGACATTATCATTAAATATATTATTATTTTTAAGGTAAATGTATATTTAATTAAAAGATCAAAATTTTGGTAATACGAGAGAGAATAGCCAACTAGAGAGATCCTCCAACCAGCATGGGAAATTCTAGAGAGATCCTAGGTTTCCAACAAATGTATTGTTTTTATCCCATCCCTTATAACAAAATATAAAGAACATATAGAGAAGTGTAGGTGAAGTGAGTGAATCTTTGTGACAAGAAAACCAAATGGTTTGAGACCAATATCCAAAGAAGTTATAGCATTGATAATGGAAAGTAAATATGACTTCATAATGATAGAATTCCAACTTATATCAATAGAAAACTCTAGGACAACAAGAATGGATTGAACCTCGACCAACGATGGAACCCAATTTATAGAAAAATACTTATAGTGGGTCACGAAAACCAAACTAAGAAATTCACAAATAAAAATACCAACACCAAAAATAATACCACTTGAGATACACATCCTAATTAATTTTCAAAATACTTGGAGGAGGAGGGTTCCTAACATAAGGAACACATTTCACTCATGGGATATCATGTTTCATTTCATATAAATTCTAGGTATCAAACCTAAGGGTGGCCTCATCATCCCATAAATAACAAGGTTTTTTCGATTTATTAAAGATAAGATCATTTATTTATCCCCAAATCATCTAGGCCAATGTATAAATGGAACTCATATGCTCTGTGGTGAGGGATGATGACCACTTCAAGAGAAGCACCATAAGGCTAGGTACAAAATCCAAGAAGTTACCCAAATCTGCATTCCAAGATTTCCGAATGACCCTATCCCAAAAACAATTAATGGTGGAATGTGAAGGAGACTCTAATGTAAAAAACAAATTGGGAAAGCTAGTTCATCATTCGAATAGAGGAAAATCAGAAAATACTTTGTAGGGAGGATCCTTGAACAAACCTACCATCAAAAATATCAAGCCTCAGGTGGGATCGGGTGGAGAAAATGGGTTTTCAATAAATAATCCACCCTTAGGTTTAGAGAATCAAAGTTCACCTTATAATGATACTTGACTGAATACACTACATAGACTTATTTATACTAGGAAAGTCAAGCTTTTCCTATATCCCTCACACAAGGGATACTCTGAATGATCCTCCCGCCTCTTTTATTGAACTATGACTCTAGTTTTTCAGTGAACCACCCATTACCAGCATTTCTAAACAATGATTTCACTATTTAATTATCCAAACCAGCGACCATAGTGGACATTTCCTTAGAGCCACCGTTTTTTACCAGCCCTCAGTCCTTTCCAATTTTAACTATAGACCCATCTAAAATCATCTAATTGAAACCCTAAAAATCAGTTTGTGTGATCCCCAAAGGATTATTCATAAGAAACAAGTGAAAAAACCTAAAAACATTATAAAAGTCTAAAGGGGTAATGTATTTAGCCTGATGGAACTTAGCACACAAACGGTCTAGATCCAAGATAAGTCGACAACCCTACTTGGGAAAAAGAGCATCACTGAAGTGATTCATATCCCAGAAACCCATTCCATCACATTATTTAGGGAGTAAAATCATGTTCTATGAAATCTAGTGGGTTTTGCTCCTTTCTTTATTAATGCCCCACCAAAACATTTCCAGAAAAGAATGAATTTGGTCAACAATAAAAAAAAAGTTGTTTAAAGAGGGGTATAAAATAAGTTTTAATTGACTGGGACACAAACTTGATAAGAGCTTCCTTTCCCGATTTAGAGGTCCTTTTAAGGGTCCACCCTAGAATTTTTGTTCCCACTCTATAAAAAATACATGAGAACATCACTTTTTTAGATTAACCAAAAAATATAGGGAGACTAAGATATTTTTTATTCTTATATACTACCAAGATACTGGAGGATAGGTGAAGTTTATCTTTTCTACTTATAGAAACACCTGATCTAAAAGAAATTTTAGATTTCAAGATACAGATAGATTACCCAAAATCCATCTCAAAATTTGTGAATAATGTGGAAAATATGATCATGTTCTACCATCATGGTCCTCAGAAAGAGTAAGACATCATCAATAAAGAAAAATGAGAAATAATAAGGCTTTTTCAATATACATTTTCACCATAGAAAATTTTATCATTATCTTCTAAAAAAATAGGATTTGAGAAAATTTCAGTAACCATGATAAAAAGAAAGTGAGAGAGAGGATCTCCCTAATAGAGACACCTATAGGGGGTAAAGATCTTCATAAGTCTTCCATTTATCTTAATATTTAAGGAAACTCAATGAGTAACGACCTTAATCAATTTGGGATAGAAACCCATCTTTCTCATTAAAAATTGGAGGAAAGACCATTCCACTCTATCATGGGATTTTTCATATCAAATTTCCATGTTATTACACTTCTTTTAGATGTAGAATGCATTTTCAAGGAGTGAAAATTTTTATAAGAAACAAAAAAATTATCAGAGATAATTCTCTTGGATATAAAAACACTCTCATTCAAAAAAATAATATAGGGTATCCAAATATAGAGGCGGATGACTAGTATTTTAGAAAATATTTTATAAATAACATTACATAAGATAATGGGTCTAAAATATGAAACCAAAGAAGGTTTTTTAATCTTAGTATTGAGGTTAATAAGAGTATCATTAATAGAATGAAAGTTAGTATTACCCACCCAAATATCTTTCATGATACCCGATATATCAGGCCTGAAAATGTGCTGAATTTTTTTGAAAAACAAGGTATGGGAGTCATATGGGCCCGATGCCTTGGTTGAGTGGATCTTTTTATGGGATAGGAGGATTTTATCATCTGTAATATTAATAAAAATATCTAATTTCATTTTATTTGTGACCATAGGGTTTATTCAAGACACGATATCCAAGGAGATGACTGACCCCCCCCATAGAATAAATATCCTGGTAAAAATGCCAAATAAGATCATAGATCCCCTTCTCATTTGAAACAAACATTCCATCACAATCAGTGAGGAAAGATATAAGGTTCTTATGATGTCTCATAGATTCCTTTTGGTAAAATTAAATAGTATTAGATTCACTTATTTTAATATTGGAATCATGCCCAAACATAGACCAGAATCTTTCCTTGATTCTGATAGCTACATCCAACTTAGCTTCCAGATTCGAGATTCTTTAAATCAATGCATTTGGGGGTGAGAATAAAGTTCATTTAGTCTCATTTTTATAACTTCACCTTGGATATCATGTTGACATAATATTTTATGACTATAATGCTTTAAATTTGAGGCCACCTAGTAAATATTTTTCTCAATATCATAATCCCCTGAAGGTTTTGGGAAGAGTGAAAGTGTGTGATGCGTCATGCTAGACATTTATATTTATTGTATTTAATGATAAATCTAATATTTACACAATGATAAACGACATGATCTATGGAATTGAATCAAAGAATATATAAAATGGATAAAACACTGAAACCAGAGCACACGATCATCACATATTTTTTATCATTAATTTAAGAAATTAAAGAATTACCTTGTGGGAATTATTTCTTCACTGATGGATCTGACAATATATATACAATGTACTATCATTTAATTGTTGGAATAAAGGTAAAATTGCATCTAACGGTAATCCACACATGTTCTAAAAAACTCTAAACATCGTCGTAGGAATCTGTGGGTACTTGCGCAGAAGATCATGTCACTTGCGTCGTTCACCTTTGATCACCCCAAGAATCGCTTACAAAGAATTCTCTTTGATATCTCTTGAATCGAGAGTGGAAGGTTGGGGAAGATTGATCTATGTTCTTACACTACTATAAAAATAGTCTTTTAACAGAATTTTACTTTATCAACACTAGCTAAAAGTGCTGATAAAGGCCCCCTTTATCAGTGAAAAAAAGCATTGATAAAGGGGTGTCATTATCAGCACTAAAAATCACTAATAAAGGGTATCCTTTATTAACTATAGTAAAAAATTGTTGATAAAGGGGGGCCTTTATCAGCGCTACTAAAAAACGCAGATAAAGGGGGGTCTTTATCCACTCTTTTTTACTAGCGCTGATAAAGGGTAAATTTCATAAAAATATCCTTAAAAATAATATATTAACATAAAAATATATTTTCATTGATTTATATATAATACATTTTATTATATATGATTTGTATAATCCTAAATACTTATTTTCACTTAATATATAAGATATTTAGTGAAAAATGGATTATAAAATAATTAAAAAATAATATTAATTAATTATTTTCTAATTATTATTGAGTAATAGTCATTTAATAATAATTTTAAGAGATAAAAAATAAAAAAAATTAATAAATGCTCTAAAATAAGTTAAAAATGTGACACAGACTTCAAATGACCATAACTTCTAACTCATAGGTCTATTTGATCTCTACCATATATCAAGTATAATCATGCAATGAGATCTATGCGCTAGTGACTCGGGGGAACCCCATTCTCATTTTTTTAGGCCAAAAAAGGCCCAAAAGGCCTTCAAAACTGGGTTTTTAGTCGGGGTATCTCAATTTTTTAACAATCAATTGAATTTCAGGCTTATTTAAGGGGGTCTTATTGTCTTTTTTTATTAAGATTTAATGTATTCTTATGAATTGCATTTATGTTGACATTATGATTTTGAAGTTTTATCGTTTTTCATATTATATTGTTGTTTATAATCAAATATATAAATATATTTATACATTTTTTATATATATTCACACATAAAAATTTAATATTATAAATAAATATGTAAGCATATTTACATATAAAATATATTTATAAATATATAAAACTTATCTAAAGAAAAAAAAAATATCCATTCTGTTTAAAATAAAAATGGATGAATATTTATATACCTATATAATTAATTTATATATAATGTTTATATAATTTTTATATGTATATATATATATATATATTGTGTGTTTATTAATATATATATATATATATATATATATATATTACAATATATGTATATAAATATTAATATATAATATATGTATAATTATATTTATATATGCACACCTATATATAAATATATATGTGTATATATATATATATGCATGTATGTATGTATGTATTTATTTGTAAACACACACATACACACACATAAATAAACAAATTTTACATAAGTATTTATATATATATATATGTGTGTGTGTGTGTGTGGATAAAAATGTAACGGAATATATATAAATATCGTAAAATGGAAAAAAAACAATATAGGGGAGTGGAAAAGGCAGGGTCATATGGGCTGGAGGTCTCAATTTCGAAACTCGCTAGAGGTTGGGGTGCATGCACGAAGCAGAAATTATGTTAATCACTGATAAAGGGGAGAGAGAGTTCCTGGGTGAGTTGGTAACAAGTGCTGATAAAGGGGGTAGGAAGCACTGATAAAAGGTTGGGTGGGAAGAGGTCTGAAAAAAAATAATTTTTTCCCCCTTTATCAGTGGGGCCTTTATCATCATTTTTTAGTGCTATTAATGGGGCCTTTATTAGTGCTTTTTTCAACAGTTATTAAATTTAAATTTTTAACATTTCTAGAATTATTAGATATTCTATAACGCTGATAAATCCCTTTTACTAACGTTGTTAAAGGATATATTTGTACTAGTTTTGGGATTGTTATTGGAGAAGGGGACTCTCTAGGGATCTGACATGATTCTCAGGATTCATTGTGTGCAACAAAATGAATTGGGTCCCTTGAAAAATAATATAATCGAGTTTATATACCACTATGGTTATAAATAAATAATTTCACAAGTTCCCTTTATTATTTTTTTAATCCCTCCAAAACTTCATGTCTATAATATCATTATTATTGTTATAATTTCTCGGCATGCGCTAAAATTGTGAATTAAAATTTAAATAATATTTATTCAAATAATATTCAATATATATTATTTCTCACCAGACCTATAAAATATGCCTGCCATTATTACTAATTATTTATTAGGCCCTGAATAATGACTATTTATTTATTAAAAAAATATCACTACATTATATTCCAATAAATAAATAAATATTATATTCACTAAATGGTAATTTAATATTTATTAAATATTCCACTCACATAATATTCTCTCAAAAAACTGGTGACAGAATGTATGTGGTTAAGTAAACATGAATAATTATTAAACCAAGTGAGGTAATAATATTTATTCAACTTGTTAAATAGTAAATAATACTATATTATTTAACTAATATTTTGCATACACTTATTGTGTGACCCTTAAAGCCTATTTATCAGTGGAATTAGGGGAAGTGGCCTAAAGTACATGGTTAACATCTCACAACATGTCAAGGCACCCATAGAGAAATAAGTTAATGCCACAATGACATAATACCTCATACAGATTCTTACTGTGTAATATAATCCCTTTATCAAGATATCTCTAATAATGGAGGTTGCATGCTGGTTCCATCAACCTATGTGCTCGATGTATCATTCTTTGACTTTATGGAAATTGAACTTGCCTATAGATTACCATGAACATGGATTTATTTAGGCTATATAATTTCCATAAAAGGTCCTGAGATATCAACTTTTTTAAAATAACAAAAGGGAAAAATCCTTTCTAACATTATTCATTAATGGAATATTACTCGTGACGTGCTCAACGTATCTTACCTCGCTGCAAACAAATGTATTCCTGGACTTCATCAATACATCAAAGTAAATAACTTGTAATACTCATTAATAATAATATTAAAGTCTAAGTATCAATACACACATACATAGGTAGGATCATACAATAACATATATAAATGTGGATTGCCTACTAGCATGTATTGTTCTCATAATATCATATTCTAGATATTACCAAGGGAGTACACCATGAAATGGTGCCTCAAATTACTTTGATTCTCCATCACAAAAATTATGAATCATTTTTCTCCTTAAAATGAATTCATCAAAATATAGAACATATATTTAAGAATATTGTCATGGAACTTATGAGTTCTCATCATAGTGGGGAACTGCTCCGGCCTTTTAGTGTGACAACTACTCTAAGAACATTATCACATACTATGTTATGCAGAATAAAAATCATGATGTGATAAAAAATTTATTAATATTAAAAACAATGAATATATATTATCATAGTTTACACAAAATTGGGTTCTAAGTAACTAACTTCAATAGAATCCCACTTGCACTAGATCCAACTGCTAACAACCTTTGGTCTTCTATCTCTCACATGATACTCATGCTCCTATTAAGATATGAATTTATTCAAAGGTTCTTCCATGTTTTATTTTGTGGGAACTCTGCTTACTGAAACTTCACCCCTCTAAGAAAAATCCCTTAATAGGTGATACTTTTAGAGTATGTGTTTTTTCTGTTGGGGTGACCTTTTCTCCTTTTCAAAAATGACCATTGCAGTATTATCACAATACAATATGATAGGGTCTTTATTTCTTGGTACCACATCAAGATCCTGGAAAACATTTCATATCCAAATGGATTATGTGGCTATATTAGAAGCTATTATATACTGGGAATCTATTTTAGAATTAGTTACAACTCACTTCATTGAACTTTTCTAGCTCACAGCTCCTCTATCGAGATAGAAAACATATCCTAATTGTGACTTCCGGTCATTTTGGTCTGTTTGGAAACTAAAATCAGCATAACCTCTGATTACTAGCTCCCTGTCTCATCCATGCACTAGAAACATATCCTTATTTCTTCTCAGACATGTAAGGATATCATTAAAAGTAGACCAATTTTGTTCTCCTGGATCTTCTTGATATCTTAATACCATGTTCAATACATAGGCAACATCAATTATAGTACATAACATAGTGTGCATGATTGATCCTATTACTGAAGCATTGGGACCGTACTCATTCTCTCTTTCTCTGGTTGTGTCTGAGGAAACATTTTCTTAGAAAGATATATACCATGTGACACTGGAACCAATTCCCTATTTGATTGTTTCATACTAAATCTCTTTTATAAATGGTCAATGTTTTTACTTTTAATTATTCCATGTAGCATCTTATATATATCACTAATGATCTTGATCCCCAGAATATAGGTTGCTTCACCAAATTCTTTCATAGAGAAACACTTCTTCAAACTGTCCTTAAAAACTGTAAGACTGGTATGTCAATTCCAATAAGTAATATTTCATCAACATATACTACTAGGATAATAACTACAATTCCATTAAACCTCTTTTAAACACATGTATTGTATTAATTATTATTGAAACCAAATTATTTTATAGCTTCATCAAATCGAATGTTCCATGAACTAGATGCTTTATTCAATCCATAAATGGTTCTTTCTAACATGAAAATATTTTTAGCATCACTTGGTGTCATAAACCCATCGGGTTATGTCATATAGAAATCTTCCTAAAGGTCCCCATTAAGTAAATCATTTTTTACATCCTTCTACAAAATTTCATAGTCATGGTAGGATACTATAAAAAATTAGAATTCTGGTGGATTTTAACATGGAAACTAGAGAAAAGGTTTCATCATAGTCAATTCCTTAACATTGTTTAAACATTTATCCATTAGCCTTTATTTATTGGTATTTAATTTACATTTCATATCAATTTTTCTTTTGAATACCCATTCTCACCCTACACGCTTTACATCAACTGGCGCATCAAATAGAACATAAATTTGGTTTTGATTCATGGAATCCATTTTAGAATTCTTGGATTTTTCCATCTTATAGTGAGCTTTCTGCATCATATTTTTAGGGTAGAGGTTCATCATTGTCAAAAAAAATGAGTCACCATTTTCGGTTAGTAGAAAACTATATCTCTCTAGTTCTTTTACCAATCTAGTGCCCCTACACAGCATTAGTGTTCCAGGAACTACTACTTCCATAAGGACCTATGGAATCTATTTATATACCAAATATTGTATATCTTGAGCATCAAATTCATCAAATTCAATCTTTTTCTCATTATCCTATGTAAGGATATTCCCCCTCTCAAGAAGGACAAATTATTAGTAGAAATTCACTTTCTTGTCTAAGGGTTTGTATAGGTATTATCCCTTTATTTCCTTAGGATTCCCTATAAAGATACAATTTGTGCCCCAGGGTGCTAGTTTGTTAATTGGGATGGCCTTAACAAATTCATTTCAAACTCATACACATGTATGTGATAAAACAAGTTTCTTCCACTCCATAACTCTAAGGAAATTCCATTCTCTTCTTTTATTGGTACTTGATTTAATGTATATACTTCACTTTGTAATTCATATCCCCAAAAGGACAATATAAGATCTGCACGACTCATCATCAACCTTACCATGTCTAACAAGGTTTGGTTCCCCCTTTCACTAACACCATTCCACTGTAGTGTGTAAGGTAGAGTGAGTTGAGATATAATCCCAAACTCTTGTAGAAAGTAAGTAAACTATTGGTTAATATATTCACCACCTCCAATTGATTGAAGATTATTTATCTTCTTTTCAAGTTGTTTCTCTACTTTATTTATTAATTATTTGAATTTCTAAAAGGACACAAACTTATACCTCATCAAGTGGACACACAAATCAGTGTGTACCAATCCTATAAGATCTGTATCCCTTTCACCCTATCCACTAAATGGTGGTTTTTTCATTTTTTATTGTAAACAATCAGGATATATTTCAAGTGGTTTTATCTTAGAAGATCCTAAATAACCATCTTGATATATCTTTTTCAAACATATCTCGTTTACATGAAAAATATGGTGAATCCATAGTTGGGTGTTACATGATTCGTGTGAACATGATTCATTTTCTATTTCCAATATATAGTTTTCATAATTAAATACATAAAGAATATTATTTAAATGTTCCATACCATAACATATGTTGTCTTTATAAAAGAAACAACTTTTATTTCTAAACTTGAAAATAAAACCATCTATATCTAGTCATGGAATAGAAATTATGTTATTGGTGAAAGTTGGTATATAATAAAATTCCCTTAAAACCAAAATCATTATCATTGGTAATGAAAGTTTCTAGTGACCAATGACTAGAGAAGATAACCTTTCACCATTGTTAGCCTACAATTCCACCTCTCATCTAGAAATCATTCAAAATATACTTGATTTCTGCATTTGGATACAGATGTGAGAACCATAATCTGTATCTAATAACTAATGTGTAGATATTTAAGGATTACACTCGATAAAGAAACACAACTTTAGATTCCACTTACTTATTGGTACAGTTCTTCTTACAGTGTCCTTTCTTTCCACATGAAAAACATATTGTCTTCTTTTTTCTTATCCTACCTCTGGATATTCCTCTTCTTAGAAAGACAGTGCTCGGGATCTTTAGACATGTTATGAGTCTTGGGAAACTTCTACTTTTTCTTCTTTTTCTTAATCACCATAAGGACTACAGGGTTTTCAGACCCCATATGCTTATCCACTTGTAAAAGAAAAGTAATAAATTCTGAAAGGCTTTTAACGTTATTCCTTAGGTTAAAATTAACAATAAAAATGGAGAAGGATTTGGGTAGTGAGTAAATCATGAAACATTGAACATATGTAGTATCATTAAAATTTCTCTCGTAAATAGACAACTCTTCCTCACTAGTATTATTATCAGGCACTTCAATAATAGGTTCTTCTAGTATATACAATTTTTTTCATGGCGTAGGATAATGTGTAAGCATCTTTTTCATTTTTGGAAATTTGTGATGGGGAGAAGGTTATCCTTATAAAGTATGGATCATAGTTATATGCTAAAAGTCATTTTTATTGTTTCTTATACAAGTAATATGAAAATATATTTAGTACATTATCTGATAAAATTTATACAAATAAATAAATATTATATTTATTAATCTCCCACTATTTTATCGAAACCTAATGGATCTCACCATTGGCTTCAGAATATCCAATTTCTTGGAAATTATAGTTTCAAGGATCCATATTACACTTCTAATTTCCCCAACATTGGTTGGTCATGAAACTTTATGGGTTTTAGGTAGGCATTAAAAATTCCAACTACATTAACTCATAGTTCCTTGATCTTTTAAGTGGAATCCACAATCCAAAAATTCTTAAATTGGATTTCCTCAACTCTTTCCTCTTAGTTACACCAAGCCCTATATTTTTAGTCAACCAATGGTGTGAAATAAATTAATTAAACCAAAAACTTCAGGTTATCATTCCCTAATAATTGAAATCACCCCAACTTTGGTTGGTCAATCACTTTGAACATTGGTTCAATTTTAACTGAAGTAGTTGAAGTTTATACAGACTTAATATATAGTTTAGGGATTTTATCTTTTATGTGTAAATTTCCCATTATTATCTTTATTAAATTATTGTTAATATTAATTGTATTTACTTTAATTGGTTAACCATGTCTTAGATAATATTTATGCATCAACCAATTTATTTTAGTTCTATCTTACGTGCTTGTAAATTTCAATAATTCAAGTGACCACGACAAAAACATCCACAATGAAATAACCATACAACTTGATAGAAATAAAATAATAATGTGACATGATCATGAGATTTTATAATAGTTATTTTATCTAGATGAAGATAAACTATTTCTCGACTAAGGGGGAAAACACCTCGACCCAATTATGGTTTATGTTACAACTTTCCACCTATCCACCTATGTATCTCTCTTGGATTCTTTTTACCTCAGATCCTAACTTGAACCACCTATACTAACTTGGGATCTTCATCCATTACATATGCTTTTATTCACATGTAGGTGAGGGTAAGGGGTTTACAAAAAAGAAACCATGGGTATGCAGGCCCTTACATAACAAGAGGAGAGATGGCACATAGGACAACAATTTAATTTAATAAGAAATTAAATAAAACC
The DNA here is from genome assembly GCA_963277665.1 of Viscum album. NCBI lineage: Eukaryota > Viridiplantae > Streptophyta > Magnoliopsida > Santalales > Viscaceae > Viscum > Viscum album. The sequence goes on from OY728135.1 coordinate 1,410,291,649, forward strand.
AATCACATACAAAGGTCTAGTCTAAGCTCCTGATCATCCACATGCATGTAATAAATTACGCATTTAATAAAAATAGCATTAAATTATAATCATTCTTATTTAATATAAATTATACTTGAATCAATTAATTATCTTATTTAATTAATCAATAATTTTATCTTAATTATCACCTAAATTTTCTTTGAGATTCTCAACCACTATAATTTTAAAAAAATTATTTAAAATTATTTAAAATTATCTATGTATAATAAAAAATGTACTTTGGAGCCAACATGGTGAGTACCCATCTGAACTACCAAATATGTATTATACTCATATATTTTTTACTCTTGTGACATGTGGAATACACAACTTATCACGTAATTTCGTGATGTGTACAATAAAATTAATGATTACATGAATTACCTAATTTTTCTATCATGTGTTATGATTTAATGTACGTAGAGTAATAACTTTAATATGACTCATATATGATATGAAGATCCAAACATTTTACAAAAATTAATTAAAAATTTATAAATATTAAAACTCATCACATGGTGTGTCCTATCAAATTATTACACGATGTCTACCATTATCACCATATATCTAAGGCACACGCCTAGGGACTCAACATGTAAACTGTACCATGGAAAATATTAGACTACACGTCATGTGCATGGGATACATGATGTGTGTTCTTTGATTTACATATTCACCAATCAGGTAGGTTTTGTAAGAGGATTCATGGTTCGTTTGTGACTAAAGGAATACTAGTCGTGTACAGTAGTTACACAGAATATTCTCTGGCTCACCATGCACTAGGATAGCCTAGTCAACACACTGTGTGTAATTAAATACACCATGTGTAATAAATGCACATGCCTTGAATTAATTCAAAATCAATTCTTAGTGCATTGAACATTATTACACAACATATACCTCTAGATTACATGGTGTGTACTCTTGTGTTATCTGGAAAGATTCCTCAACACCTCTAGATGATATCTTCAAATCTATTTCATTCATAAAATCAATCAATACGATTATTTTTATGAGAGAAGAATAGTAATAAGTAGATATCATAATTAAGATTAAATAAGGATTAATCTGGAATTGAAAACTAATTAATTATTCCTAAATAGATCAATGATATTTAAATAATTATAAATAATTATGTGACCACTCTGATACCACATAAAGGTTTCAAGTGCAGCAGAATCATGTGATTTTTTCTTACCAACATTTATTTTTTTCATAATTGATGATAAATCTAAGATTTACAAAACAATAAATGTTGTGATCTATGGAATGGAATCAAATAATATAGACAACGGATAAAATGTCGAAACTAGAGCATAGGATCATCGCATATTATTTATAATTAATTTAAGAAATTAAACAATTACTTTGTGAACATTATTTCTTCATTGATGGATTTGAAAAAATATCTATGTCTTATCATCGTTGCATTGTTGGAATCAAGAAAACATTCCCTCTAGTGTTGATCCAAAAAATTTCCACAAATCTCCAAAAGTCTCCCTAGGAATCTTTGGCTGCTAGTGCGGAAGATCCTATCACTTGCATCATTTTCTTTTTATCACCTCGATAATCACTTCCAAATAACTATCTTTGATCTCTCTTGAATTAAGAGTAGAAGGTAGAGGAATACCACTCTTAAATCTTGGGATAATTCTAGGAGAAGGGATCTCTCTAGGTATTTGAGAGGACTCTTTAGATTTGTTGTGTTCAACAAAATGAATTGGCTCTCGTGAAAAATAATATAATTGGGATGATATACCTCAAGGGCTAGAAATGAATAATTTGACAAGTTTCCTTTATTATTTATTTAATACCTATAGAACCCCATGTCTATAATAATATTATTGTTATTATTTTATCTCGACATGCACTAAACTCATGAATTAAAAATTAAATATTATTTATTCAAATAATATTCAACATATACTATTTCTCATCGGACCTATAAACATGATCTTCCATTCCTACACAATATTTATCAGGCCTTAAGTACAGGATATTTATTTAATAAATAAATATCACTATATTATTCTCTAATAAATAAATAAATATTAAATTCACTAAATATAAAATAAATATTTATTAAATATTTCATTCACAAAATATTCTCTCGACTAACTGGTGGATAAATATATGAGATCAAGAAAACATGGGGAATTATTAAACTAGATGTAGGAATAATATTTATTTAGCTTGTTAAATAATAGATCCAACGGCCCGAAGGCCTTCAAATTTTTTATTTTAAACAAAACCCCTTTTAAGGGATGAATGGGGAACCTGAACAGACTTCAAGGACATAGGAAAAATCATGACCTAAAGGTCTATAGATACAACCCAACCTGAAAACATGGAGTTACCCCTACCAAATATTTCATTGTGAAAATCCCTCCACCATTGCATGGTTGTATAGCAAGCCAGTGTCCTATGTCAAAGTACAGTCCCGATCCGATGGATGACGTTGTCCCCTCTTAACTTCCAAATCCATAAAGCACTGTAAGGATGAATGAAAAGCTCTGGAACCTCCTATAGGTCCTGCTTCATGATATCAGGCTCGGGTGCATCTCTAATCCAATCGACCACGCACAGAACTAAACAGAAAAAAGTTCATCAAAAGAGAATATGAGAAACACAATGTTGGAATCAAAGGCACAAAATCCCATTGATCCACAAGGCACCTCTGAAACCACACGCAACAACCTAAAGAGGAATAAAAACCAAAAATGTGAAGTCGAGTCTTCATCACCCAGGACTGGAAGACCTAAAAGCACATTAATGGAATCAGATGAAATCATTTGAATGAAACAAACGATACACAGAAGAACCCTCACTATATTCCAAAATAGACAAACCACAAGAAGCGAAAGCACCAGCAAGGAGGGGTTGCTCTGGTAACGAAGATACCACAATAACACCATCCACACAACCAAAATTCACAAACTTCCAAAGACAAAGTCGATCAGGGACCAATTCCTCCCCCCTATGAGCCGTGTCGAAGGAGACACTGAACCACTCATCCAAATCTGCAGACAAACCAAGAACCACCAGAACTGTTGCTAGACCATGCCAAAGACAAATCCATTACCAGAGCTGACGCCTGAACTTAGAAGAAAACAAGATTCAAACTGAACTATAAAATGTCGACACCAAGCTGAGAACACGCCTCATCAAAGGCATACACTATGAGAAGGTGCCTCAAAGTCCTATGAGTATCCACCCTTGATAGCATGTATCATTTGTTTCATTCAAATGATTTCATCTGACTATAAAACATATATTTAAGAATACTTATCATGACATTTATGGTTTATCATCATAGAGTGTAATTTCAAAGATATTTTTGTAAAATAGCTACTCTTACGACATTATTATTGGGATTCAACAAATTTATTATAGAGATAGAAATTAATTAGTGGAGAGATTTTCTCAACATTAATATAGGAGTTTCTCTCAACATTAAGGGATATTTAATTATCAATATTAATGGATAGAAAATGGATATCAACCGCATTAATTAGAGAAATAGAATTGGTTTCTAAATATAGGAGTATGTGGTGGTATATTTTTGGGATGATAATGATGATGAAATTAACTTATAATTGTGGATAGGTTATTGTAAATATGTTCAAGATATATTCCACAAAGAGCAGTAAAGGGGATACTGCATCGGTGGTAGCATATTCATAACATCAAAATTGAATAGGTGCGGAGAAGCAGTAATGAGATCAATGATTGGGGCCATGTATCAAAAGTCTTTCTAGAAGAATTGATCAGGTGGTATGTATTGGTTCATGATTGGTGGTGGATCATAATAGAGAGATCATGAGACAGAAAAATCTTTTGGGTGTTAGAAGATAGTTAGAGGCTTATGTGTGTTTGAACAAAGATCCATGAGGTAGTGGAATTTCATCGACCAAAGGGTGACCTATTATCACATATTTATCATTTGAGCATTGAATTTAGATCGAGATGATTTTCAGAGAGAAAATTGAGGTTTATTGAGATTTATTTTTTATATAGTTTTTTATACACCATAATTGACATTCATATTTTGGAATTACTTGGATTTTGTAGACTCTATGATTATTAGTTTATTTTTGGTAATTACCATGTGGTTTTTTAAACCTCTGCATCAGAGGGTTTTTCATGTTAAAAATAATATGTGATGATTTATTTATTCCACTCCATTTCGCTTCTGTATTTTTTCATATTTCTCACTAATATTTTTTCAATAAATTTTCTACTCAAAATTGGGATTCTCTCTAATGGTGGTATAAAAAATAAGGTTCATGATTTCAATTTAACAATAGAATTATGGAAGTTTCTAAGTGGATTAATGATTCATGTGCAAATCATGAAAAGTTTTGGAAATAAAAGGAGGTTGAGAGAGGTGATGTGCTTGTCTGCTCACGGGATGTTGAGTAGAGGAAATTTATTTCTTTGGGTGATACAGATTGGGTGGAAATAAATATTATGGGGGATCCATATATTTCTAATTCAAGTCTTATTTAATTGGATATTGTAGATGCAGATGTGATGAATACTTTGGTTTTTGGATTTTTTTTTGCAGGTGAAGGTGGTAGTTTTTCTGTCAGAAGTGCAAAATAGCTTGTCGTATTTTCTGCAGAATGTGATGGTTGGTACAATACCAAACATTTTTATCTACAACTAAGATTTTTTTATTTTTTCATTATTTTATATCATGAGGGTGATTTTTGGTATTTAACACATTTATTAAAAAGATAGAAATTAATTAATGGAGATATTTTTCTCAACATCAATAGGGTAGTTTCTCTCAAAGTTAAGGGAGACTTAATTCCCAATATTAATGGATGAAAATGGATATCGACCACATTAATTAGAGATATATAATTAGTGTCTATATATAAGAGTATTTAGTGGAATATTTTTGGGATGATGACAATGCAATAAACTTGTACTTATAGAGAGGTTCTTAGAAAGATGTTCAAGATGTAGTCCATCAAGAGAAGGAAGGGGCTACCAAATCGGTGGTAGAATTTGTGGTGTATCAACATGGAAAAAATGAAGAATAATAGAAATTAGATCAATGATCAGGGCCATATATTTAAATTCTTCCTGATAAAGGTTATTAGGTTGGATGCCCCAGTTGAGGATTGATAGTACATTATTATGGAGATATCATTGGAGAGAAAAATCCTTTGGGTACCACAATATTGTGTGAGGATTATGCATGTTTTGATAAATATCACTAAGGTAGTTTCATTCTATTTACCTAAAGATGAAATTTTGTTATAGATTTATCTTTTTAGAATTGTATTTAAATTGAGATGATTTTTAAAGAGAATATGAAGTCATATCAGGATGTGGTTTTCACATTGGTTTTTTATGCCATAATTGACATACAAGTTTGGAAATTACTTGGATTTTGTAGACTTTATTTTTATTAGTGTATTTGTTTGGAATTTCCCCATGGTTTTTTAATCCTCTGCATCATAAGGTTTTTCCACATTAAAAATTATGCATACTAATTTATTTATTCGACTTATTTTTTCTTCCATATTTTTTTGATTCCTCACAAATATTTTTGCAAGTAATTTGCTATTGAAAATAAAAATTATCTCCAACAATTATCATATACTATGTTACACATAAGAAAAATCATGATGTGATAAGGATTTTATTAATATTAAAAAAATATGAATAAATGTTTTCATAATGTATATAGAAGTTGGTTCTATGGAACAAACTCCAACATCCCCCCTCATCCAACCCAAACGGATTACCGCATCACATTTCACCTCCCTGGCCCAAAATATTTTGAACCTGAAGGGTCACTCTTGTATATGTATTTTCTCACCATGAGAAACATTGATGAGGATATGGGAGTGGTTAAACATTACAGAAGAAAGGTGGGATTATTGGAAATTGTTAAAGAGGTTAACCCATTCATTCACACCTAGGAACCTATCTAGATGCTCTGTAATGTGGGAATATTCAAATTTCTTATGAAACCACATGAAACTATTTCTTGAGTATCCTAGTTCGAACAAATATTCATTTAGAACTACCTTTAGGAAATATGACATCAAATTATAAGGTCTTCTAGAACCCCCTCTCTTCTCATAATGAAAGAAATTTTCATTAAAGTCTCCCATATATGCCTGTTATTTTTAAGGGTTAGTCATCCCTATATCAAATAGATCATCACCTACCTGAGATTAGTGCACCGGAGGGTCAACACCTAGGGATACATTTAGGTTAGGAGGGTCAAAATAGGTCTTTTATAGGCTAGAGGGAAGTTTAGAAATATCCTCAAAAGTTATATGTGGCATACGGGATGTATTATCATCACTATATAATATTTAACCATATCAAAAAATCATTTCCCCAAGTCACCAAATAAATCTTGTGAAACTAGATTCTCTAACTCCTTTTGTCAAACATAAACACTATGATTTGTAGAAAAATGTGGTGGCCCCACCATGATGATCTTGTTTTTATCGGTGGAAAATTGCTCACGTGGGGCCATAGCCAGTTTATCCCTACCCCTTCCCCTTTCTAACATCAGTACAAAGAACACTCTTGGGCATTTGGCATGAATCAATGGTCCATATTGCATGATAATATTACCATCACCATTTGCTGCCTTCTAGACACAGTCCTTCCCCGTATGCCCAATGCATCCACAAAAGAATCAAAATATGGGAATTTTTCATATTCGAACATGGTCTAGACACTTGAGTATTATAGAGAAAGAAATTTACCCCTTATAAGTGTAAGATATACATAAAATAAGACCTTGATTTGCACAAATGGCCTCCAAATAATAAGATCTGAGTAATTTTGATCAACAAATTCTTTGATGTATCCTCCAATCACTTTCAAAATTCACTCTGATCTACTCCAGAAAAAGATTCTTATAAGCTGAACCCAAAAAGTGTCTTGGAGAATGTGATTTTTAGAATATATCCATCGTTTCTTAGATCCTCCAATAGAATGAGATGGTTTTCAAAAGACCAAGGTCTACCAAGAATCACATTATGTTTATCCTTACATTTAAAAAAATTCAAAGATCAGATGCCTAGATCTAATTTCTCTTTTTCCCACTCTATCCTTCAATCACAATATAGATTGCAGTATATTCTTCAAGTAAATCATATTGAAGGTCTGATTGGTGATGAATTTTTTCACAGTTAGGAGAGCCATTCAATGTGCCAGGAAGACATATTCATCCTTTATCACAACAAGAGGTGATTTTCACTTATTCATAAGCAAGAAATTAATCTATTGATTCAACATATCATTTTCTATCGCACCAATCATCTAGATGAGAACCATCCAGCACCATCAGGAAAGAAACATGATTGACACTCACGCTTGTAATTTCACCCCCATAGAACTTCCAAACCTAGGAAAACCCTAGGAAACACCAAATAGGAGGAAACCTAGAAACATTATCTCACTATCAGAGAGAATATTTTCTATTTTCATTCAATATAGTATATAAACTTATTTACAATAAATATTTATATATAAATTATAAAAAAAATTATATCTAAATATACAATTGTATCTAAATATGTGTATATATATATAAATATATAGATATATAAACATATATGTGGTGTATAAAATTTATATCAAAATATACAATAGATAGACGAATTTTTAAAATGTATTTAAAAATAATTATATAAATTATATGGAAATAATTATTATTCATTTTATTTAGAATAATATCTAACCATATTTTTACATTATAAAAATATATGTTTATATATATACTTATACAAATGTATATATAATGTATATATATACATATGTGTATTAATTAATGGATATATATTTATATTTATATTCTAATATTTATAAATGAATATTAATATTTAATATATTTAAATAAATATAATTATGTATATATATATCATACATTCACATAATCATATATCTTTTAAATGTATTTAAAAAATAATTATATATATATAATATGTATGTAAATGTATATAAATAAATAGAAATATCATAAATTATAGGTCAAAACAGAATTGGGGCATTATTAAAGGTGTTTGAAATACACATGAGATTTCACAAGATTGAGTCCAGGTGCATGCATAGGTTAATAGGTAGTTGGATAGTACAAAACTGTTGATAATTGGGCATTGTGAGAACTAAAAAAGGGCAGTTCGTTTGAGTATAAGCGGGTTCGGGGGAGTGCTCTAAAAAATTATGAGTGCTCTAACATATTTTTTTAAACTAGGTCTAGGTGCTCTAAAATATTTTTTTCAAATTTTATGAGCATCAAAAAAAACTAATAAAGGTTGTTTTTATCAACGCTAAAACAAAATTAGTAATTAAAATGCCATTTATCAATGTTTTTTTAGCACTTATAAAAGTGACTTTTTATCAGTGCTTTTTGAGAGGGCTGATAAAAGAGGACTTTATCAACATTTTTAGCAATAATAAAGGGTGTCTTTATTAGTGATTTTTTAAGTGTTGATAAAGACAGAGGATTTTAATGACACTTAGTATAACATTGATTTTTTAGTGATGATAAAGTTCATTCCTAGTGATTTTAAAAGCATGATCTGTCGTAGTGTGTGATAAATAAAAAAATAGTATACCATAATTACCTTATAGATGGATGAATAAAATATGAGGTCAGGAATTCCTAAGATGTTAGAAATAAAGATATCATACAATGAGATAAATGTTGTCACGACATCCTTGACACCAATACTAAAGTGTCTCACACATAGCGAGAGGGGAATAAGGCAGCGGACTATCTGGCCTCACTAAACACCCTTGGATAGGAGAGATTATTTTTTCACAACCTAAAAATCCTATAAACAATTAGGGTTAATATCATTAGATGGTATTCCCTCATACTTCACAACTTTAGACCCATGTAGACTTATTTTCCCTGACCTTACTTGATAGGCCTAGTGTATGTATTGTTTCCTCCTTTTGAATAAAAATTTACATGATGATGATGATGCTTGGTGATACAAATATGAAAAAACCCAATATGGGGAGGGTAATAATTGAAGACTTACCTTGTTTGGGAAGGGTTTGTGTCAATGAAATCATGTGATTTGGAGGGGAGTGTTGGGATCAATTTCTTCCAAACTTGGGTCTTCTAGGCCCAGCACATAGACCCTTCTATGCTTCCATCCTAAAACCCATGTGTGATAAGAGGAATTTCACATCCAAGCATATATGTGATCCACCATCCTTGGTGGAATCCGATGTGGGGATTTTTCTTGTACTCAATAATCCTTCTCTCAAACCAAATACCACACAATGGGGCCTCCACTCACTACTACAAATATTCCCTTTAACAACACGCAAAAAGGATTTTAAAAATGCTAAAAATGTGTTGTTAACCTCAATTCTGATAAAGGGGGTGCCTTTATATTCTCTCAAGAAATACTTATAAATGTGGTTCATTATCAATGCTATTTCTATCACTAAAAAAAGCCCCACCAGCTGCATTGGGCGATTTCTATAACACCACACTATAGCAACCTGTAACCTATAAAAAAATATATAATTTAATTGAAATAAACTCTAAATTGAGAATAAAAAAAATAAATACTATATACATTTCAAAAAAAATGTGTAATTACATTTAGGATTACTATCCACAAACATTTAATAACATTAATGTTTCATCCTCTTTGAAACACGTGATCCCATCTCAAAAAGTTCCACCCATGATATATCTTGTCGAAAAAATCACTATAGCCTAAGAAAAATAATCCAACTATATAAGAAAACAAATATTATGTTAGTAATATTATAAAGAAATAAATTAAACATTAATATGAAAGAATACATAAAAATGTCAAATTTAACAAAAAAGAAAAACATGGAATTATACTAGTCACAACATCTGTTTTATTGAGGTGTGATTGATTCTAACACGTCACAATGGAGTTATGGATCATTTTCCAAAAGTATCAAAATAATTAGAATGCATTTTATTGGTTCTGAGTATGTCAATTGTTCTTTTTAGAGATTAATTTCAATTTTAAATGAAGACACATTTGGATTTATATTGGTCACACCATGCTTGGGATTGAGGTGAGGATTATTCCTATACATAAAAAATTACATATGGATAGTTTTCCTAAAATATAAAAGCAATATAAATGTGTTTTCTCAATTTTCAGTATGTCACTTATGTTTCTTACTAAAATTTCATTTCAAATTAGAAACACAAACTTTGAGACATACTGGTTACATCGTGTGTCGGTTGTATATGAGACTACTTCCTACACGTCACAAATGACTTATAAATTGTTTTCATAAATTATTAAGTAAATCAGATGTTATTTTCTTTGTTTTCAATGAGTGACATGAATTTTGAACTAAAATTTAAATTTTAAACTGATAATGAGCACTTTGAGTCATATCGGTCACATTGTGTGCTGGATTGAGTTTTGGGTGACTCCAACATGTCACAAATGACTCATGGGTCATTTTCCTAAAGTATGAAAACAATATGAATGTGTTTTATTTGTTTTTAGTATGTAACGTTTTATTTTTAATAAAATTAATATGAATTTAAAATAAAAAGACACACTTGGAGTCATACCAGTCACACTGTGCATCGGATTGAGGTTTGGTTGATTCATACACATCAAAAATGACATATGGATTGTTTTCCTAATGTATCAAAACAATCCAAATTCATTTTCTTAGTTTTTAGAATTTCAGTTTTCCTTTTTACTAAAATTTGTTTCAATTTTAAATAAAAAGATACAATTTGATTCATACAGGTCACATCGTGCATCGGATTGATGTTCGGATGATTCCTACATGTCTCAAATAACTTATGGATCATTTCCATAAAGTATCAAAACAATATGAATGATTTTTCTTGGTTTTCAAAATGTCACTTGTTCATTTTGAAAAAAATAATGTTAATTTAAAATAAAAAGACACACTTGGTGTCATATCGATCACACCATGTGTTGTATTGAGTTTAGGTTGATTCCTACACATTAAAAATGACCTATGAATCATTTTCCTAAAGTTGTAAAATAGTCTAAATGAATTTTTCCTAAAATATCAAAGCAATATAAATGTGTTTTCTCAATTTTCAGTATGTCACTTATGTTTTTTACTAAAATTTCATTAAAAATTAGATACACAAACTTTGAGACATAATCGCCATATCGTGTGTTGGTTGTACATGAGACTACTTCCTATATGTCACAAATGACTTATAAATTGTTTTCATAAATTATTAAGTAAATCAGATGTTATTTTATTGGTTTTCAATGAGTGACATGAATTTTGAACTAAAATGTCAATTTTAGACTGATAATGAGCACTTTGAGTCATACCGGTCACATTGTGTGTTGGATTGAGTTTTGGGTGACTCCAACATGTCATAAATGACTCATGGGTCATTTTTATAAAGTATGAAAACAATATGAATGTGTTTTATTTGTTTTTAGTATGTAACTTTTTCTTTTTAATAAAATTAATATGAATTTAAAATAAAAATACACACTTGGAGTCATATAATTCACACTGTGCATCGGATTGAGGTTTCGTTGATCCCTACACATCAAAAATGACATATGGATTGTTTTCCTAATGTATCAAAACAATCCAAATTCATTTTCTCAGTTTTTAGAAGGTCAGTTGTCCTTTTTACTAAAATTGGTGTCAATTTTAAATAAAAAGATTCAATTTGATTCATACATGTCACATCGTGCATCGGATTAAGGTTCGGATGATTCCTACATGTCTCAAATAACTTATGGATCATTTCCCTAAATTATCAAAACAATATGAATAATTTTTCTTGGTTTTCAGAATGTCACTTGTTCATTTTGCAAAAAATAATGTTAATTTAAAATAAAAAGACACACTTGGTGTCATATTGATCACACCATGTGTTGTACTGATTTTAGGTTGATTACTACACATTAAAAATGACTTATGAATCATTTTCATAAAGTGTTAAAATAGTCTAAATGAATTTTCTTGGTTTTGATTGGGTCAGTTGTCTTTTTTATGAAAATTGATGTCAAATTTAAATAAAAAGATGCACTTAGAGTTATATCAGTCACATCATGTGTTTTATTGAGGTGTAATTGATTCCTAAATGTCTAAAATGATTTATTGATCATTTACATAAGGTATCAAAACTATCTGAATTCATTTTATTGGTTTCCAGTATGTCACATGTTCTTTTGACTAAAATTAATGTTAATTTAAAATAAAAAGACACACTTTGAGTCATATCAGAAATACCATGAGTCGGATTGAGATGCGGTTGATTCGTACACATAAAAAATGAATTATAGATCTTTTTAATAAAGTATCAAAATAGTTTGAATTCATTTTATTAGTTTTGAGTAGGTGAGTTGTCTTTTTACTAAAATTGGTGTTAATTTTAAATAAAAAGATGAACTTGGAGTCATACTGGTCATACCATGCCTTGGATTTATGTGAGGTAAATTCCTAAACATCTAATATGATTGAATGATATTTTCCCTAAAGTATAAAATCAATCAGAATGTGTTTTATTATTTTTCAATATTTCACTTGTTCATTTTACTAAAGTTGATGTCAATTTAAAATAAAAAGACACACTTGAAGTCATATCGGTCACACTGTGTGATGGATTGAGTTGAGGTTGATTCCTACACATCTAAAATTACACATGGATAATTTTAATAAAGTATCAAAACAATAATAATGTTTTTTTTAATACGACACTTGTATTTTTTACTAAAATGTCATTTTAAACTAGAAACACGTACTTTGAACTATACCGGTCACATAGTGTAGCGGTTTGACATGAGACCAATTCTTACATGTCAAAAATAATTTAAGAATTGATTTTATGAAGTATCAAGACAATATGAGCGTGTTTGTTTTGTTTTCATTGAGTGGCACATTTTTAACTAAAATGTTGGTTTTAAACTCATAACAAAAACTTTGAGTCATACCGGTTACATCATGCATCATATTGAGGTTTATCTAATTCCTAAACATCATAAACGAATTATTGATCATTTTTCTAAAGTATCAAAACAATATGGATGTTTTTTTCATTTTAGAGTATGTCAATTTTCTTTTTTAATAAAATTAATGTCAATTTTAAATAAAAAGACACACCTAGAGTCATATCGGTCACACCGTGTATCGGATCATGGTGATGTTAATTCCTACATATCACAAAGTCTCAAAAAATCCTAAATTCCAATGTTACCAAGAATAAAATTATATTTATTTGATGAACTTCCAACACTACATATTGATTTGATGTTCTTAGATGAAAAACATTTCTCATTATTGAAAACCACAAGAGTAGAGGAATCTATTTTCCCTATATATCACAAAAAGTCACCATAATGGGAAAAAGAGCTTCCTCGACTCTTCTATTTTACAATAATGAGAATCTTTTTTTAGCTAAGAACATCAACTCAATATTCATTATTGGAAGTTTGACAAATAAAATCAAAGTAAATCACAGTAACATTAGAAAAAAGGAACATGTTATCTCTTTTTTGGCTTGATTCAGACAGTTGAAAGAAAAATATGTCTTCCCAAAAGATCTCTGAAAACAACTAAATAAGTATTAGATAAACATGATAGGGAAAATAACTTACAAATAAGAGATAAAAATATGACAAAATTAATTAAATAAGTAGTTGTAATTCACTTTTTCATGATGGTTGTATACATTCTTGACCTATTTCTTTGTTTTCATTATCTTAATTGCAGACTCTAAGTCCAATATCTCAAGAGAATGAGAATATTTGAACAAACCACACCAACTCAAACAAAGGAAACCATCTATATAAGAAAACAATTATTATGTGATTAATACTAAAAATAAATAAATAAAACATAAATATGAAAAAAAATCATTAATTATATGGAACTCACATATTTATGTTATTTGTGTACATTATGCCATCATATATGATGCCAATTTATTTCTAAAAAATATATTTCATCTTATGAATATGAGTATTTTAGACAATCATAGTAGTAATGGAAAATTTTTAATACACAAAGGATTAATAAGTATGTTAAATGAAATGGTAATTATCTTTGAATATACCTCTTTGGAGAAACTAGTTTGTTGATGGAATATGATCTCTCTCATAAATTTACAAACATACTAACCAAAATTTTCCTTTTGTTTGTTTTTGAAACTGTATAAATATCGATAAAAATATGTAATTTGTTTTGATATGTCTTTGGATAGTGAAATATTATTATATATACCCTTATACTTGTCCAGTTGTAGTACGTGTTAGGGTCCTTATGCGAAATGCCTATCCTCGTGCCTTTTTTTCAAAATATTTATACACTGCTCTATCATAAAATAATTATCATTAAAATTTAATATAAAATATACAAATTGAATTTTAGTTCTAAAATTTTGGATGTGGTGTATTAAAAATTAACAAAATTCATCATGTGTTCTTGGTTTGTTGGGTATCCATGCATTGAATCCAAGAAATAAATATTTGAAGTATCCAAATTGACCACAATGAGCTTCCAATGTTTCCTAAAAAATGGAATTAGTAATGAAATAAATTAAAATATATTTTATATGATTAAATTGTAGAGTTTTTCCCCTACATTTTTGGTTTTAAGAAGAGTCTTTCATCCGTAAGTATTCTTTCAAATGATTTAGACAGGCCTACCACTATTTCATTCATTTTTTTAGATTCTGTTTTTTTTCTCTTATATATGTGATATGGGGAATAATGAGTCCAAATAGAAATCATGGAGAAATATCTTTAATTTGTGTAGATATATACTCCTAAAAACAAATATGAAATGTATTTAGTCATAATTAACATAGTATATCAACATTTGAAAAATAAAATAATGAAAACATACCTCATGAATATATTTACAACTGAGGATCCTATCCATTCATAGTTTAGGATTTAATTTACATTCTCAAGAGTAATGTAGTTTATACCTTCCTCTCCATAAATATTTTCTTCAAAATAAACTATGTGACTACTACTATATTTTAACTCTGTATCTTCATGAACACTCAATGTTAGTAACTATAGATATTCAATGGGTGAGGTAAATGTGATTTAGGAAGATATTTTTGATTAGTTGATTGATCCTATGTGTGGTTTTTAGTAGTTCTTTTATTTCACCCCTTACATTTGTCTACCTATAATAAAATTCTTCGGTTCATACCTTTTTTTCATTAATTGTTAAAGGTTTAGCATGAAAAATAAATTGAAAATGAAAAGCTCATTTTCAACATGTGTTTTTATAAGATCTCACAACCATGTGATTAACGTTTTAATATCTTGTTCAACCTTATTAATATCTTCATCATCAAGTGGAAAAGGTATCTCACTGCTCAAATCATGATCTATAGTAATCGCCACTCTCATGTGACCTGTTGGAAGTTCTCTATTATGTAGCATGTCATCTTAGATATTGAACACTGTATCCCTTGCTACAAGGTGATGGGTGGGTGTTGATATATATAAATCATATTGAATTTTACACTGTATAATATCAGTATATGAAAGGTATTAGTGCCTGTCTAATTCACATTTCACAGAAACAATTATTAGAATATTGATTACCTCGACTAAGATAGTTCTTTGAGGGGAATGGATCCCCTAAAAACTATTGAGGGTGGGGGTATAATTATGCAATAGTTTTTCTTGAGTTGTTTCTTCTCTTCCACCCCCCCCCCCCCACCTCCCCCTATAACATTTTCTAACAACACATTATGCCAATGAATTTTTTCTTCAAGGGAAGCTAATATTTCTTTAATCCCTTCCATTTCTTTGTCTTTATCCTCCTATTGTTTTTTTTTAAAATATATCTGGGGTGTCATCCCCAAACTCACACCTTTAATGCGACCATACTATTATATACATTTAAAATCCACCGATAGTATTTATTAATCTAGTACAGGTGTTGGTGATTTCTGTTACTAAGACAGTTAGAAAATATAGAAAAATAAGTAATTGTTTTTATCTAATAGTGACTTAAAGGACAAAATATTATGTCATACTTACACTTCTTTTCAATTATTTTTTTTGTTTTTTCATCTATTAGTGTTCCATATTTATTTACACATGCCTCCTTCCATAGCACATGGATTGGGATAGAAGTAGCTTTGGATTTGGATCCATTAATCTACATATAAATAGAGGAACATAATTCTATTGTTGTTTCATGTCACATTAGATTATTACAGTATATTTAAAATATGTACAAATTTTTTATCAAGTGAAGCATACCCCATCCATGCTTTATGGTAGGGTTATATTGGTTTTTTTTCCTATTCCTTATTTTTAGCACTCAGATGTTGTTTCATAAATAAAAAATTGTCAATCAAAGTTATGAATAGATGTATTGTCAAACAATTTATTATTAACCACAATGTATCTAAAAATATATCTCCACACAATGGCAAGTAAATACATCCCACACTTCTTGGGTTATTAGGTGTTCATATATAAGCAGTAGGTGTGGGTTTATTTTCCCTTGAACATCATTAAGATGAAATCACATTTAAATTTTGTGAAAACCTATGTGAATCCTTTCAGAAAGAATTAATACATATTCCTTATGGAAGTCATCTTCTATAAATTCACTCAGTAAGGGATGATGAAGAGTAATTCAATATTTTGTTATTTTATTTTTTAGTAAAATAAATAAATGATATCACAATGTTATGTAATATATTCCCACATCAGTGTCTTAATCATAGGCATAACATGGTTCCATGAATCTATATCAATCAATACACATTTTTTAGTGTTTATTCTAATGTAACTATTGAACATGACCTTGTTGTGGTTAACATATTTTTCATGCACATTATATATGACCTCGTGTTTGATGACTTTACTTTTCACCCTAATCATTTTTTCTAACATCATCGAACTACGAAACTCCTATTTTTCTGCATCATCGGTCCTTCATCACCAACTATTTCCTCAGATTCAACATCATAAATATGATGTTACTATGGATCGGTATCATCATCATGTGTAAATGGTCATTATACCTATACACTGGGAGCAGAATAAGGTTGAGAAACATGTTGTTCTTATGTATTGGGAGCACCAATACATGCAGAAGGTCATTGTTCCTCTGCACTACGAGCAGTAATAGGTTGAAAGACTTATTCTTCCTCGGGATTGAGAGCACCATCACGTACAGAAGTCATTATCTATAGAAGTTATATAAAATTTAATTTAGATTACATAAATATAGTAGGGAACAGATAATAACATGAGGTAACATAAGGTATATTACAAAAAATATATAACCTAATTATTGAACTCTCTTTTTTTAAAGGCTGAAGGGATTTTACCCCTCTATAGAGTATCCAAATTCCTTCATTGTGGTTTCTTTTGAAATACAAAACCCTATATACATTGGGAGTGTTGCGAAATTATTGTGATATCCCAATGAAAGTTCCATCCTCAGTTGAATTTTCATCTAACCCTTTAGTGGTTGTGGTTGATAACAGAATAATTGAAAAATTTTGGTTTGCAGCATCTGGAATATAAAATACTTATACTGCCTGTGATTCCATTATAAATGGTTCATCTTGGTACCCTTCCTTATTGAAATCCACTTTCCAAAATCTCAATTCATCTATTTTAACATAACTTTTGTTATCAAAATGCGTTCAAAGAAAAATTGGAACTAGGAATGTTGTATAATCCAACTCTCATATTTTTTTGATGATGTCAAAGTATGACATATTCGCATAAATTGGATTTTTATCCTTAGTACCAGAAATATGAATCACTTCAACCACAAGTGTAACTCCGCTATTTTTCATGGTACTTCCTTCATCTTGTTTATTTGTATAGAACATATAACTATTAATTACATAATAATTTTAAGATAATACATATACACTTGGTCCTCTTGATAGTCATTAAAGTCAATATGAAATTGGATCTGGATTTTTATCTGACTCCTTAAAAATATGGTCTTGAAACCATCTAATAAACTATTTATTATGTGTATTTGATATCCATATTTTAACTCTTGAGGGATTCAAATACCTAATAATTTTTTTATGGGTTTCAACATATATGGAAACCTCCAAACGGTTATGCAAAATGTAAAGGTGGTCCTACTCCTAATCTATAATATTGATTATGACAACATATATTCCATAAATTCCTCTACCCACAAGCATTCTAGTGTGAAAATATTTTGGTATACCAATGATTTCTACACCGAACAGGTAGTCAGTAAATAATTCAATAGCTTCCTCAATAATATATCACTCCACAACACAACCCTCTTACAGACTTCTATTTTTGACATACCCTTTCAAAATCTTCATGTATCGTTCAATGGGGTATATCTATATATAGTGTATAGGACCACATAGTAAAATCTCCCTCACCAAATGAACCATCAAATCAAAGAATTTCGGTAGGAATAATATTCCAATTTACATAATATAACAGAAATTTCCCTTTCAATAGTCGGCAATTTTGTCGAGTCTATAACTTTACTATATATATCTTTGAAAAAAATAGACCTTGGTTAATGTATGATGTAAATTCTTGGGAAAAATATAGCGTAAAGCTATAATAATTAGATATTATATAAAAACATGGAATTCATGTGATTTCAAACCTATTAAATTTAAATCAGTCATTGACATGATATTATTTATATTCGATAAACACCCCTCTAGATCTTTTACATCATTCAAGAAGTTCCAAAACTGATATATTTCCTGCCTTGAAAGAGTGTAAGCATCTTGAGGAAGAAAAGTCCATTTTTCACCCTTCCCATATTCCAACGTCAACCATATCCAAGATTACCATAATTCCATCCTTAGTTTTTTTGGGTGCATTTAGTAATGTGCTAATTACATTATCACATACATTTTTTCAACATGCATAACGTCAATAAAATTTATGATATGAAAAAAATTCCAATATGGTAATTTACAAAAAACAAATCTCTTTTTCCAACCAATTTTCTTAATGGTTTTCGAAAATGGTTTACCAAAAACAGCATCCAAATCCTTTAATTTCTCAAGCAGTTTATCACCTGTTAGTGGATATGGTGCTTTATATTCTTCTGCACTTCAATTGAATGATTTCGTCCAAGATTGGTACTTATACTGTCAAGGTAAAAATCTATGATGTCCTAGAAACACTATGTTTGATGAATGGTTCAACCTAATTAACAGAATACCTTGTTCACAAATGGAAAACCCTTGAGTTCCTTTAATGTTATATCCTAAAAAATTTCCATAAGCAGGAAAGTTGTTAATAATCCCATAATACATCACTCTTAACATGAAAGCTTCATTCCTGAAAGAGTCATACAATGTAACACATAAATCCCACAATAATTTCAAATCTCCAACCAATAGAGCCAAATAAATATCAATATCATTACTCGGTTTTTTTCCTGATATAAGAAAGGATAAAATGATGTATTTTCATTCCATGCATCACCATGGTGGAAAATTATAATTTACAAACAGCCATGTACTATGACTGATTCTTTGAAAACTAAAAGGATTCACTCTATCTCTAGATGATGAAGGTTTCTCAGATCATTTCCAAATTTGGGATACTCATGGTCAATTTTCTTCCATTGAAGAGAGTCTGTTGGGTGATGAAGTTTCCCATATTTATTTCTTATATCTGTGTACCACGTCAATTGTCCTATAGTCTCATCACTTCTATATAGGCGGCTAAATCTTAGAATGATTGGAAAGTGCCATAAAAATTTCATAGGACCTAATTCATTTTTCTTGTATCGAGAATAACCACACTTTGGGTATTCTTTAAGTGTTTTTTGGTTCTTGAAAAATAGTATACAATCATTTGGTCATGCATGTATTGTTTTATAGATCATACCCATTGAATGTAGCATTTGTTTGGAGTCATATGTTCAGCTAGGGAGCTCATTATCTTCTGGGAACATATCATTCAAGAGTGAAAGTAGTTCAATAAAACTGGTGTCACTCCATCTATCGCATGTTTTTAAAATATATAGCTTGATTATAGATGACAATACTATATATTTATTTCAACTCGCATACAATGGAATCTTTATACAACTCTTCAAATTCTCAAACAATTTTCGACAATCACGAAGTTCATCTTCAACTATCCTTGACATTTACTCAATACAATTGTCATCATCATTCACATTTGTAATCACATACTCGATATGGTATTATTTATTTTCTACACTTATAATAATATCATATAATCCATTAAATGAAGTGGTAACCCAGTCACTAGATACATTACCTTTTTCCCCATGATTATTCCAATATTTATAACTTCGATCAATTCTGTGACAGATCAAGTGCCTTCCAACTCATCTATACTAATTAGTCTTGAATAACAACAGTGTAAACATGGAAAAAGGATTTGAGATAGGTCATATTCATGATCTTTTTCAAATTTGATGAAATCTTTCACTCCATCTTAATATTATTTTGTCGTACAATTGGCTTCCATCCATTATTTATTCATATTCATTCTATTTGATTCGGTAATATTAATATTTAACAAAATAAATACACAAAAAAAATTCAATTGAAGATGGATATCATGAATTTCTTGATAGAAAATGGAAATACTGAAAAATGGTTTATCATCCCACATGATCAAAAAAAACTTATTGAAGGAAATTTATAAATACAGCTATTTAATGTGATAGTTAAAATATAAAAAAAATAAAAGATATACTATTTGAAAACCCATTTGATAATATAAAATACAGATATTGAATATAATAATGTATTCACAAATAAAAAAATAAATTATTATATTTTTCAAAAAAACAATCTGTACCTTTGAGAAAATCAGGGTCATTACATGTGACCCTTGGTATTTAATACAGCAATGTGATTAAATGTTTTTCTAATGGAAAAATGACTAGATTTAAAATGTTGTGTGTGAAATATAATTTGAAATTTAAGAAGGGGTTTTAAAGTAGAATTTTAAATAGATATAAATACTTCTCTAACTCTTTTAAGAAGTTAAATTTGAGTTTGATGGTTTTGAAAAAATCAAGGGAAATATTTTATTTTTGAAATTTTGGGATATAAACTGAGAATTTTAAATGGGTGTACTTTATTAAAAAAACAGTAGGAATATCATTTTTTTGAAAAACCTTTGGATTTAAAGGTATTTTTTTAAGAAACTCTAGAACTTTCCCATCTTAAAATATAAATATTCAATTCAAGAGGTTGGGAATTTCCCAATAAAATCATTCATAGTAAAATAAATATCCTCTAAAATATAAAATATATAAGATATTTTGTTTCCAATTTTTGTTTTTCAGCACCCGTGTCATACATTTTTGCAAAGGACCATAATCAGTAGATATTACCCAATATCCTAAAACAAGAGTACGTTATATTTTATGTTCCTGTTTCTTTACTTTTTTAATACATAGTGGTCAATTGAGCATTAGGAAAATAATTCATCCTTTATATTCATAAAGTTTGAGTCATTGTATGAAACATGAATTCTCTATTCATTTGATCATCCATGATAATATAATTTTCACTACCTATAAAATGATTCACCAATGAGTTGTCCTCAACTCTTCCTATAAATTCCCCACAAACTTCCTTGGACTCTATAGATACAAGAGTATTCGAACACCCCAATGCAAATTAAATCATCCAGAGTCTTACATGGTCCACACACATTCATCAATTCATAATGACCTCTCCATTGATTGATTTAATTATTTTTAAACCTTTATTAACATAATTTTTTAGGAAATATAAAATTTGGTTTACTTCATTAGTTTTGATATTAATCTGGACTTCTCCCTCTCAGCTACTATAATTTCTATATCTTTATTTTTTAATATATTCGTTTTTTTATTATTTATGGTCTTTATATTGTTGCATGTACATATTACAGTAATATAAAACAATATTTACCAATTTAACATTATCAAAATATACCTTTATTTAATCACATTCTACTTTACATTTTTCATAGATACAAATTATTACCTTGATTCCAAATTCATCTCCATATTTATCCTCAATATATGTATTATCCCCAAAAGCCACTATTAATTATTCAATGAGGTATATTTAGTCAAAAATCACCTTTAATTATATCACTTATGATATTTAACCTTCATAAGATAGTAAGTTTTTCTAATTAAATAATTTCCATTGTGGTTTTCACCTTCCTTTTTCTTTTTTGAATGCTTTGTTAAAAGGTTCTTCCTCTTCATCATCAATATCATATTTTATAAAACACTATGATGTATGATTTTATATTTTAGTTCATAGGAAGTAACCAAGTGGAACATTTCTTATGAATTTTTCCTTCCCCTTTTATGATTAGAGGAATGAAGGTAAATACATGATAAAATTAATCATCAATTTTATATTCTTCCACTGATTGTTTTTAATTTTATAGAATGAAACCTCATGTGATATCTAATTTGATTAGGATTCATTTTCTTAATTCAAAACCCCATATACAGCTTTTTATGTTAAATCCTTTCTAAAAATTCCAAAACCATTATTTAATTTTTTATAATTAAATCAACCACATCTCAAAATTTTCAAATTAAATAAATTCTTTTTTACAAGGAAATCTTCACACATGGTTTCAAAGATTAATGCAATTCTCAAAACCACCTTTTAATTTCAATACCAAAAATTCCATGTGAAAATGAAAAGAGAAGAGAAACCATATTTAAAACACTTTACATCCATTAAAATACTTTCCATTCCCTCACAAATTTGGTTTTAAAATCAACTCACTAAATAAAATCTTCTTTTCCATTCACAAATATTCTTTTCCAAACAAAAAACAATATTTTAAGTCCTGAAGAAAAATACAATGCATATAGAACCATGAAATTCAAGATCACTCATATGAAAGTGATTAGAAATCAATTCATTTAAATAAAAAAATCATTATACCATACATGAATTAATATAATAATTAAAAATAATTGACTAACATTTCAAGAAGAAAACATTTATTAAAAATAGAAGAACAACGATCATAATCATTCAGGAATGATTGGATTCTTATTATAGAACAAATATAATTAATTAGAATTAAAATAAAAATAATTTTTAGAATAAATTTGAACTTTATTATTTTAATTGGATACCAAGGTTAGTGTTTCATATCCTAGTTAATATATTCATCTTTCCTTATATACTTCTAACCTAATTCCATTGAACTAGTTTGGGGTTTCAGGAAATTAATCCTTCAACTGTATCCTCAATCAAATTTTTTAGAAAACATAGAATCTATTTGGAACTCACTTTAACTACCATTATTTATACTTCATCAAATAGTTTTTTTCACTCCACATTTCATGAAAAAAATGGATAAAATGGAATCTGAATGAATTAATATCGACCAATTCCACTGGATCTGAATCTTGTGCTGGAGTCAGTTCCCTAGAACCAAATTATTTGTACTTTATGATAAACTGTATTCATAGTTTTTTAATATTAATAAACTTCTTATCAAATCATGATTATTATTCTTTTTAACATATTATGTGATAATTTCTTAAGAGTAGATATCGTAATAAAAGGTCATAGCAGTTCCTCGCTATGATGAGAACCCGGAAGTACTATGACACTATTCTTAAATATATGTTCTATAGTCAGATGATAGAATTTGAGGGACATAAATAATACAGGAAATTATGGGTTCCGACTCGTAGGACTTTTATATTCCTTCTCATGGTGTACACTCTTGGTAATATCTAGTAGGATATTATGAGAACAAGACCCAACAGTAGGAAATCCACATTTATATGTGTCATTGGATGTTCTTATATTTGAATGTGTGTATTTGTCATTAGACTTTAATATTGTTATCAATGAGTATTATGATTTGTGTGCTTTGGTGTATTGATGAAAACAGTGGTGATAGATGTTTGCGGTGAGGTATGATATGTTGAGTGTGTCACTATTAATATTGTATTAATAAATAATGTGATAAATTATTTTTCCCTTCTGTTCTTTAATGAAATTTGATATCTCATGTCCTTTTATGGAAATGATATAGCCTAAATGATAATTGTATCTTATGCATATAATTTTGAGTGTTTTTATGTATTGATTTTGTATTTAAATGAATAATATTTCCAAATTTGGAACATTTTGATTTGTTTTTTGTTTTTATGGAAAGAACAAAAAAATATGAAAAAGGAAAAAAAAAAGTTAATAAATTATGAGCTAAAATAAACATCACAATGTGAGTGAAGAAAAGTTGCATGACACCAAATTTTTAAGGAATAATGAAGATGGAAAAACTGAAGTAGAATGATCACACATCGTGTAAGGAAATTACACGTCTTGACTTTTTCAAAATGGATTTTCCATGCAGTACAAGTCATAACTTCTATACATGTTTTGAAACACAATTACACATTATGTAACTAAGTTATATGATGTGACATTTTTTGAGAGAAGATTTTAGAAAATACTTCTCCAAGATTCATGACACCTAGAGATCAGGTGATTACAAATCATGTAACCCAGTAACATATCATGATGACAGTGATGTGTTGAAAAATAAATACATTGTGTCCAAGGTGTTGATGAGATTTTCCTATAACTTGAACCCTCATATGCCCTTACAAAACACTATTGACTAGGAGGAGCAGGTGTGACATCGAAAGAGCACCAAAAAATAGAGTGATGATCTAGATCCTGGCTTCACCATAGTTCTTCACTTTCTTTTTTCTTCAGGTACCCAAGCTGCTCATTTTCACCATACCTAGAATGAGCGAGTAGTTTTCTTTGGGTCAGGTGATGTGATTGTAGGTGGAGTGCTGCATGGGGATTATTTCTTTCTATTATTTATCTTTTGGATTACTGCAACATTATTTATCAAAACCAAATCTCTTTCTTTTCATATTGCATGACCATTGTTCTATCCTAAAGGTTATCTTTTTATTTCATCAATTTATCACCTTAGTTTCTATATGAACATTATGAAATATAGGAAGGTTATGTTTAAAAAAGGTTTTGGGTTGCCTAATTTTTTTTATTTCATTTATTATATGACCATTCCACGGTGCAATCATAGTATTAGTATAGGATACCAAGACCAAGGATCCTCACCTACCAAATTCCAACACCAAAACTAAATAAATATTTTATCAATTAAATCCCTAGCACAAGACCCTGAACCTCACATACCTCTCATCTTGATTTCAAAGATAATATTTGTTGATTCTATTTCTCTTTTCTCCAAACCAATTAAACAATTGCATTTCAATTTACTTAATTAATTTAAAACATATGGATCATCCCTATGGGTTCGACACTCAAAATTTACAGGTAGTATATTTTTAGTAGGTTGTTAGAGTATTAATAAATAATTAAATTTTTTTAGACCTTTAGGAGTTAATTATGCCCTGTGGGCAATCAAATTTTTTGCATTGTTTCTAGGTACGATTTCCACTATGTTAAAGTTAATTAAGAATGTTGATAATTTTTTATTTAAATTCGTTATTTTATACTTGGTCTTGTTGTGTATAGTTTTAAGAACTAATCTGTTGCATGACTACTCCACTTGACAGAAGGAAAAAATTGAATATCTTGCATATGAACTAGATTTGGAGAAGACACTATTCTAGAAGTGAAAGGAAGAGACCGAGCAACAAAAGGAAACCATGGATGTTAAGGCCCAATTTGAAGTAGATGACCATGATCTGGGCTAACCCGTATGACCACAAGTCCAAGGAAGGAATCAAGGGGGTAAAGAATTGATAAAAAATAGAAGACCCTCAAACATGGGAGTCAATTTGAGCATTTTGATACCTCCATTTCTACTCAACACTTTGAGATAAATTTGGTGGTCATTCAAATGATCACGCATTCACTGCAGTTTGTCGGGCTACCCCATGAAGAACCCCAACTCCCACATCGGAAGTTTCTTGGAGATATGTGACACATTCCAATTTCAGAACGTCACAATTGATGTTGTGAGGTTGTTCTTTTTTAGATTCTCATTGAAGGAAAAATCACGAGAGTGTATTCAAAGTCTTCCTCTACACTCAATTACCACATGGGAGGATCTGGTAAGGAAGTTTTTAACAAGGTTTTTCCTGCACTCAAAGTCAATGGATATGTGGGTAAGTATTTTAAATTTTGATTAATTAAATTAAATGTTGTTATATAGTTCATGGGAAAGGTTTAAAGGTTTAATAATAAGATATCCTCATCATGGAATCAAAATGTGGTTATTAATTAAAACATTTTATAAAGGATTATCATAAGGAAACCGCTCGATAGTTGATGCTACTACAAGAAGTTCACTTATGAGAAATTCACCAGAAGAGATATATTATTTGTTGGATGATATGTCCAGAAATATTTTTCAATGGTATCCAGAAGAAGTGAGAACCCAACGAGTTCACATGGTGTACAATATCTGGATGTATACTCAAATGGATTCTATGACAAGAAAGAAGGGAGTGATGATGTCCAATCAAAATCTAAAAGGTATATACTGTGAAAATGAAAATTATTTAGGTTATAATAAAAAAACTTATGTGAAGTAATGGCGGCCACAATATCAACAACAACAACCATAGCAGAATCAAAATCAAGTCCAAGGATTTAGCCAAGGAAACAAGAATTTCAACCTCAACACCAAGGGCCCACACTGAAAAGTAAATTCCATTAACTAGAGCAGACCCTTACACATTTCATGACCAAAACTAGAGCTGCACATAAATATATGATAGTTTATTTAAGATATCAATGAATTTCAATCAAATAATTGATAAATGATTCAAAAAACCAACAATCTGTAATGAGGAAATTAGAAGGTCAAGTCAACCAGATTTTCAAGAAACATAGTGAAAGAAAAAAATGATGGCTTCTAGGATGACCAAAACAACATCCTCATGCATATGTGAATGCTATATTTCTAATAATTTGAAACAAAACACGAGGGAGTGGAATTAAATCTTTAGGAAATAATTTACAAAAACCATTGGGATCAAGTCAAGAGAATAATAGAGAAGCTAAGAAAAATAATGAAGAGGAAGAACCACTACAGTACCAACCACCACTACCATTTTCATATCAAATGATTCAGGTGAAGATGGATGAGAAAAAACAAAAGTTTTTAGAGATGTTCAAGAATATACACATCACTATCCCAATTGCTGTGGCAATTTCAAACATTCATGTCTATGAAAATTTCATGAAGGACTTGGTGATGAAAAAAAATAATATTGAATAATTATCCACCATTCCACTGGTTGGAGAAAGTCTAGTAGTTTTTTAAATCATACTACCAAATAAGAAAAGATATCCAAGTAGTTTTTCTATTCTAATTACTATTGGTACTAATGATTTTGGTAGTGATTTATGTGATTTAGCTACCAGTATAACCATAATGTCGTATGAACATTAAAGAGCCTAAGATTTAAGGAGATGTAAACAAATTGGGTTATAATTCAAGTAGTTTATACAACAATGAGACGTCCTCAAGGACTACTTGAATATTTAATCATTAAATTATATGAGTTATATTTTCTGAAAGATTTTCTGGTGGTGGACATGGATGAAGAGAAGCTCCCCATAATCTTGTTAAGACCATTCCAAGCTACATGAAGGGAATAGATTGATATTCATAATTGAGAGATTAGTTTAAGAGTTGGATAATTATAAGTGAAATTTAATTTCCATTGGTAAATGAAAAAGTTAACTAAAATAGTTGATGACTTTTCAAAGGATAATCTTATAAAATCATAGGACATTGTTTTCCATGGAAAAATAGTTGAACTAGCTATTGTGGAAGGTAAGGAAGAAAATAATAACAAGATAAAGAAACATAATAAAGTGATGGAAAATCATAATATAGGGGAGGAACATTAATTCAAGAGTAATTAAAATAATAAGAATAAGTTTGGGTAGTTAGTGAACTGTCATTTTATTTTTCAACAAGGGCCAAGAACTGCTGGAATAGGCCCATGGAGATTGAGAGATTTTTCAACAATGGAAGAGTGAAATTAGTTTCAAATAAAGGGAGAGGACATTTCTACATTGAGGAATAAAGTCTTATAAATTTTATAGATCAAGATCAGGTAACCTTTTTCCTACCATTAATCACCTAAGATAAAAGAGGTAAGGTCGATCCAATGATGGTAAACAAAACCACTTTTGGGAGGAAAGCTAAGTTTTTAATATTTTTCTTTATTTATTTTTTATTTTTATAAGAATTAAATCAACTCTGAATATTTATAATTTCATTGTTGTGACCTATTATTTCACTTGTATATTTTTATTTTTTTCAAGACCATCAAGGCAGGCAGTGGGAAGAAGGAAGAAGCATGAGAAGAAGATGTAGAGGAATAACACATGAAAAAGGGAATTCCCACATCATGAAAAGTTTTATGCAGAACCTGTACAACCCATTTTTGAAGAATCAATTTCAAGGGTATTAAGAGTTTCAATTGTATAATTTTTTACATTATTCCACATATTTTAAATGATTGGAGCTTTAATTTCCAATTACATGTCCGTACTTGATAAATTTTTTAATCAACCGAACTAGGATACTTAAAACTTCTTAGGATATTTATCATACGAGGTGTTTAAAATTATTTTTCAATAAATTTTAATGTGAAAAATGGGAAAAATAATTAATAGAGATAATCATGTGGATTTGGATATGAAAATTCATGAATTAGGGGATCATTTTGATCATAGTAAATAAAATTTTTCTGATATTTGGCCTTGTTTTTAATATTTGATATTTTTATTAATTGATTTAATTATTCATATGAATTTTCATGAGTTTTTGTCCCAACCATTCCTCTCATTACAAATACATCCACTGAGCCAGTATTTCCCATTCTTTCTATAATATATTTCTGGAGAAACTCAGTAAAGTTTTCTTCTAGAACTTTCTTTGCATCTTATCAAAGCTATGAACGAACAGAATCAATTTTAATATGATTGAGGAAATATTTTGTTTAATTTGTATTAATCCTTTTTAAGCCTATATAATCCATGAATATCCTTGTTAGGAAATCATCCAAGTTACAATATTATTTTATCTATTCCTACATTCCTCAAAAAATTTCCCATGATATTTAAATGAATAAGTGTGGGGGAGGAACTTTATTAGGTATATCAGGATATACGTTACTAGGGATATTTTTCTTTGGGATTTTATATAGTGATATGGGGAAGTATAGGTATCATTCATTATATCTCCCAAGATAAAAAAACAAAATAAACTTTTGAAAAAAAGGTAAAAATTGGGTTGTGTTCTGGAAGGATCAAAAATCACCATTTTCCAGACTTATGATCATTTGATCATATGTGGTTAGGTGATGGATGTGATATGTTTTCCAATAAATACTTTCAAAAAATAACATATATATATATATAAAGAAAAAAAATAAAGAGAGGTTGATTCTGTCATTCCACTTACATGTATCATGAGCCCACTTTGAAATTTTTTGGGAAGTGAGAGATGAAATTTTTAAAGGAAGACATTCATTAAGCTTATCTTTTGATATCATGAAAAAAAATTAGAATTAAACCTCATTTTTTTAGATTTACTTTTTATATCATTTACCTACCTACTTTGAAGTCTTAGTGTCATTTGATCCTTAACAGTAAATCCCTCATGATTAATTTTTATTTTTATCTTTATGTGGTGGAGATGTTAGATAAATTACAACTCTATGGTAAGTGAAATATTTTTGAGGTATGTGTATCACCCTATTAATTTTCACCCTGATGATAAGTGAAATAATTCATGTGAGGAAGATTGAAAATGAAATATATATAGATAATGAATTGGAAAATGATAATGGATGATTGAAAAGGCTTGGCTATTTCAAAAAGAGGAAAAGTAAGATACTTGAATGACTTGTTCCATTGAAAAATGATACATTGATAAAAAATCTATGTAATGCTCGAAGATTTTAATTTCCATTTAATCAAATATTTTTGTAGAATTTTAATTTGAATCGTGGTAAGGGGATGGTCCTTTTTTGTATGTTGAGATTCCATCCTTGAGGAAAAGTCTAAATTCAAGTGTGGGGACTTTTTATAAGTGTATTTTATGCTTATATTTTTCGGTGTTTTTATGTATTGATTCTATATTTAAATGAATAATATTTCCAAATTGGAACATTTTAATTTTTTTTATGTTTTTATGGATGGAATAAAAAAATTATGAAAAAGTAACAAAAATAGGAGAAATTATGCATTAAAAGACACTTTACACCATGAGCGAAGCAAAGCGACACGACACTAGATTTTTATGGAAGAATGAAGATGGAAAAACTAAAGAATAATTGTTACATTTCATGTAAGAACATTACAAGTCATGAATTTTTCAAAAGGTATTTTTCATGCAGTACAAGTCATGACTTTCAATTATGGTATGAAACACAATTACACATCGTGTAACTACATTACACAACGTGACATTTTTCGAGAGGATATTTTTGAAAATATTTCTCTATGATTTTCTACACTTTAAGGTCAGGAGATTACACATCCTTTAACCTAGTTACACATCATAACAATAGTGATGTGTTGATAAATAAAGACTTTGCGATCGAGGTGTTGATGGGATTTTCCAATAAATTAAACCCCTGTATGCACTTCCAAAGCACTCTGGGACCAGTAGGAGAAAGTGAAGCATCTAAGGAGCACCAGACAATGGAGTGACAATATAGAGCCCAGTTTCTATATTGTTCTTTTCCGCCTCTATTATTCGGGTACACATGCTTCTCATTCTAATCAGTCCCAGAATGAGTGAGTAGTTTTCTTTGTGTTGGGTGATGTGATTGCAGGGGGAGTGCTGTATAGGGATTATTTATTTTTATTATTCATTTTTTGGATTGTTGCAACATTATTTATCATATCTAAATCTATTTATTTTTGTATTTCATGAACATTATTGCACCCTGAAGTTTTTATTTTCGTTGCATTAATTTATCATCATAGTTTTCAAATGACCATTACGCAATCTAGGATAGTTATGTTTAAATAAGGTTTTGGGTTGCCTAATTTTTTGATTTCATTTAGTATATGACCATTCCAACAATAAAATCATATGATTAGGGTAGGATACCAAGACCAAGGATCCTCACCAACCCAATTCCAACACCAAAACTAAATAAATATTTTATCAATTAAATCGCTACCACATGACCCTAAAATCACTAAACATGGCATGCCTCTCATCTTGATTTCAAACCCAATATTTTCTATTACTGTTTATTTTTTCTTCAAAACAATTAAACAATTTCAATTTCAACTTACTTAATTATTTTATAATGTACATATCAATCTTATGGGTTCAACACTTGGACATCCCAAGTACTATATTATTAGTAGGTAGTCATATTATTAATAAAAAAATAAATTTTTTAGCCTCATAGGATTTAATGATGCCCTGCAGGCTGTCACTAAGAAAATCCATGGGCATGGTGTTTTATAAGTAAGTTTTATTTTTGAAAATTCGATGAAAGAGAAATCAAGCTCATAGGTTGATGGAACCAGTATGCAACCTGTTAGATTTGAGAAGTTGGGATAAAGTGATTATATTACACATTAAGTGTTTGTATGCGGTAACATTTCATTGTGTCATTAAATTTTTTCTCTATGGGTTCCTTTGAATATTTATGGACTCTAACCTTGTATTTTAGGCTGCTTCGCCTAATGCCACTGAGAAAGAGGCCTAGAGGGTCACACACTAAGTGTATCTAGAATCTCAGTTAAATAATATATTATTATTTATTATTTAACAAGTTGAATAAATATTATTCCTACATGTGGTTTAATAATTAGTCGTGTTTTCTTGATCAAAAATATCTCATCATCAGTTAATCGAGATAATATAATGTGAGTGGAATATTTGATAAATATTTATTTGATATATAAGTGAATATAATATTTATTTATTTATTATTGAATAATGCAGGGATATTTATTTAATAAATAAATAATCATTATTCAAGGACAGCTAAATATGGAGGAATGGTGGACTGAATCTTAGGTCTGGTGAGAAATAATAATATTGAATATTATTTAATAAATAATATTTAAAATAATTTTCAAATTAGGCATATGCCGAGAAATATTAAAATTATTATTATTATTTGACATGTGGTTCCATGAGTATTAAATAAATAATCAAGGGAATGTGTGCTATTATTTTATTTTAACCCTATAAATATATAAACTCATTAATATTATTTTTATCAATGAGCCAATTCATTTTTTTTGGTTGGGCATAATGGATTTGGAGAATCCTATCAAGCCTTGGAGAGCTCTCCTCTCCAAGAAAACTCCCAAGAATGGAGAGAAATCTTCCTCCATTGAATCCTCTCAAGTCAAAATAGATCAAGGAGAATGTTTTGGAAGCGGTTCTCATGGTGATCATAAGGAGACGATGCAAGCATAAGGATATTTTGTGATAGCACCCAGATATTCTTTCACCAATGTCTGGAGATTTACGAAACATGTGTGGATCACCGCTAGAGGGAATATTCACTTGATTACTACAACACAAAAATGGTACACCGAAGATCTATTACCAGATCCATCAATGAAGAAATAATTCCATCGAGGTAATTATTATTTGATTAAATTAATTATAAATAATATGTAATGATTCTCACTCTCTTAGGTTCTGGTGTGATTACCCTTATTTTATTTCATTGATCAAATTCTGTAGATCATGGAATTTATTATCATGTAGATCTCAGATTGGTTATCAATCATGACAACAAAGCAATTTTGGGCACCTACCATTGCATGATTCCACTGCACCTGGAACCTACAAGTGGTATCAGAGGCGTCACATAATTATTTATAATTATTTAAATATCATTGGTGATTTAGGAATTTTTATTTTAGTTTTTAAATTCTTTTTTAATATTTCTTTTAATCCGAATTGTGAGATATGTGTATTCCTCCTTCATTTCTCATAGATTTAATCGAAATGATTAATTTTATGATTAAAATAAAATTTAAGATCTCATCCATAGGTGCCAAGGATTCTACTTGGGTAACACGGGAGTACATGTCGTGTAATTGAAATTACACGTCATGTAATCATGGTCAATGCACTAGAAGTTAGATATGAAATTACTCAAACCATGTGCATTGATGACACGTAGTGTAGTTAAATCTTACATTGTGTATTGACTGTGATAGGGTGGCACACGGTCAATCAGAGTACATGTCGTGTAGCCCATGAACATGGCTTCTATTCCCTTTGAGTCAAAGACAGTCTGTGTATTACCATACATGGCCTACCAGACTGGTGACCAAATAATTCATAGATCGCACAGTGTGTAGCCCATTGGACACATCATATACTCCAGTTTATGAAGTATGATTCACACACCGAGTCCCTAGGCGTGTACCTTGGATAGACGATGAGAGATGTACATTCCATTTAGCTACACTAAAACAATACTAATATTAGAAGAGGTTATTTTTTATATTAAAAGGGGTTGTAACCCCTTATAAACGTATTAGCGAGGGTTATTCAAATATCCACTAATATGGCTGCCTACTTTTCATTAGCAGTGAATTATGGAAAGTGTTGGTAATATAAAATTAGTGGTGGTTCTATTTTAGGGGGTTAAAACCCCTTCTAATATAAAAAATTTAAATGTGAAAAAAATCAAATGGGGTTAAAACTGCTTGTAATCATAAAATTTAAAATTCAAGATGTAATTTAGAGGCAGTTCTATCCCATTCTAATAAGGGGGAAATATTAGATGGGTTTATAACAGATTCTAATCAAAAAAATTAAAATTATAGGGAGAATTTAGAGGTGGTTTTAATCCCCACTAATCGGGAGAAAAATATTTGAGGGGGTTATAACTACCACTAATCAAAAATTCTAAAATTATAGGACGAATTTAGAGGTGGTTTTTAACGCCTTTAATCAGCGTAAAAAACATTATAGGGGGTTATAACCACCTCTAATATTAAATTTTCTAAAAAATAGAGTTGGTTGTAACCCCTTCTATTTTAAAAAGTTAATTTTTTTAAAACATTAAAGGGGGTTAAAACCGCCACTAATATAATAATAAATTTTAAAAAAAAATCAATAATTCAAATTTTGTTTATATTTTTTGAAAAAAAAAACCCAAACTACCCCATAAACTCCACCCACCACAAATCCAAAAAATATAATATAAATAAATATATATTTTTATAATATTTAATGATAAAAATTTATTATTATTGATAAAACTAAATTAAATCAATCATGAAAATATAAATAATAAGTAATATAAAGAGATTTTACTAAAAAAATAGATCTCATCTTTATTCAAGCCATTCAAAACCAACCAGAAAATTAGGAGATTTTAAAAAAATAAAACTTCTTCCTAAAAAAACATCAAAACTTTCACCAAAAAATAAAAAAAATTCATCAGATAAAAAGAACCACCCTTTACACTAGATGAAAAGCACCACCCTCGCCACCAGATGAAAACCTCCAACCTCATCGCCAAACACAGAGCAGTATCAGCAAGAAATATCAACCTAGTGCAACAAAAAAAATAATTAAAGGAAAAGAAAACAAAATGAATCAATCAAGAAAAAAAATAAGCATGAAAACAAATTTCCTTGCATAAAAATTCAAAATATATCATTTTCAAAACAAGGCACAACACCTGTATATATAATACATTGGAAACATGAATATAAATGTTCCATATCAACAAAAAGCCTTAAAAAATTTAGTCATGATAAAATTATAACATAAAGCATGAGAATATTAGGATCAAACTGGAATTAAAACAATCCTTATATAAGGGATCACATTAAATAAATAACATTCCTTTTATAACATTTACTGTCATGTAGGAACACTACATTTGACATCAAATTAGGTAAGACTTAGACATGTTATCTTAGAAATGAATTTTCACTTTAAAGTCCATAATCATGTCTATATTATGCCAAGTGTATACTTCATCCCTTAACTATTGTCCATTCATGCTCCATGTAACCCAATATCATAAGGTGATGTGATTTAATCACTTGGGGTTGTCTCCTTAGTGTGATCCAATTTTGTTCTCTAAGAAGGGGGAAAGTTCATTATGCAAGTGATTTAATCACTTGGGGTTGTCTCCTTAATTATGCAAGAATGTCCAATATAAAAATATTTTTATTCCATTAGTTAAATGTGAGGGATTCTAATATTAATATTACTATGTTTTCCTAGTAAGTATGACCACTAAATTAACATCAGTGGAATGCATATAAATTGATGCTAGAAAATTTGAGGTCATGTTTTCATTTGAGTGTGTTAGGAGGTGGGTATTGGATATTGAGAAGGCTGGAAGGGAGAAATGACACTGGGAATATCACATGAAGTATTTGATGCTCTTGCATGAGCAAACACAGTAGTTCATAGAGACATATCATCCATGAAATTATGAGAACACTATATTGAGATTTATTTTGGATATACATAGTTGATATATATTTAGAAATTAATATTCAGTTAAATTTCTATTTGAATTAGTAAATTCTAGTGTAATATTATTCATAGATCCTAAATCTTTATAAAACTCATGATAATTACTCAATATGAGATAAAATGGGGTGAATTGTCCAAGGGATAATGTGGCAATGCCAAAATGAGATCTCCACACTACAAAACATGGTTCCATG
Organism: Viscum album; assembly: GCA_963277665.1. Taxonomy (NCBI): domain Eukaryota; kingdom Viridiplantae; phylum Streptophyta; class Magnoliopsida; order Santalales; family Viscaceae; genus Viscum; species Viscum album. The sequence goes on from OY728135.1 coordinate 1,410,327,335, forward strand.
TCATAGGTTCATGGAATCATGTTCATGGAATCAGGTTCATGGACCTATTGTAGTTTTCTACATATATTTTTCTTTTCTCAAGGGGGTAATGACTTCATGGGTTCATGGGATTAGGTTCATGGACCTATTGAAGTTTTTTGCAAATATTTTTCTAGATGAGTCCAGAGTGCAGCATCTTGATGAGGATTTGTGGTCAATGAATAGGTATATGATCACAAAATTTATACTCTCTATTTATCTACATTATTAATAAAGTCTGATGTTATATAGAAGACTCGTTAATTTTTATTTTATCCACAAGAGGTTGGAATACATGTCACCTTAAGTAGCAATGTTTCAGGAAGTGGACTATAGGTATTCAGGAAGTCAAGGTTCTGAATAGTTGGGAGGTGACCACCAAAAATCTTTTCATATCCATCTAGGAAAGGGGGTATCTAAGAACCTTCCATTGGATTAACATATTAATTATATATTTTTAGTGGAAGCGGTCATAACTAGTATTAGTTTCCTACTATATAGGAAGGCCATTTTCATATGGGTGTTTGAACTCTTTTTCAGTAGTAGCAATAGTTTACTCAGAGGAATTTTTCCATGGTAGGGATCATCAGTGATTTTTTAGTAGCTGAGGGAAGATGTATTTGGTAGGTATGGCGTTTTCATAGTCCCTATTCACAAGTACCTATTTTATATCATGTCCGTTGAGGTAAAAAAATAGACTGGAAGGGGAGTCAGGTGTGGTGACATTCACATGTTGGAGGTGGTAGTGCTAGTAGAACTATGAGTTGTATGAGGTATAATTAATTATTCATCCACACATTTTTTATAATTGTTTTATTTAAAATTTTGGACTCTTTTTCCCCTACTTGTTTCAATATTTTGGGATTTAATGTGGAGGTATTTCAAGTTCCATTGGTGTTATCTATGCCGGTTGAAGGTTAGGATGTTTTTTATTTTGTGTACCAGTGATATAGGATTATGGTGGGGAATCACAAGTCAATGGAAGACCATTTTGTATTAAATATGAAACCATATAATTTTACACTCAGCATGTATTGGCTATATTCCATATATGATGTCATATAATACATCTAGAGGAGAGTTGTTTTCTGATGTGGAGTATCATCGAGTGGCAATCATTGGCGAACGAGGTAATAAGATGGGTGGTAGTCTATTTAAGCTTATTTTATCATAGTTGGAGGATATATTAGTGGGATATTATAAAAATTATGTTCCTATAGTTGTGTATGAGTTTCATAATGTTTTTATAGAGTATTATATGACCCAACACCCTCGGTGTGATGTTGAGTGTGGGATATGGCTACAACCGAGTGCATCTAAAATTTAAAAGGCTCTATATCGAATAGCACATATAGAATTATGTGATTCAAGGTTATATGTGGATGATATTATGTAGAGGTTTTTTATTTAACCTATCACGTTTTCTTGTGGTGCTCTATTTTTATTCTTTAAGAAGGTTGACGGTGGTATGAGGTTATGCGTTGACTATTGATGTTTAAATATGATGATGTTCAAGAACCATTACCCCCTTATATGGATCAATGAATTATTCAACCAGTTAAGGGGATTGATTTCTTTTTTTATTATTGATATGTATTCTAGATATCACTATATGATGGTTAAATATTAGTATATCTCTAATATTTCCTTTAGATGTTGGTATGGGAACTTAAGTTCATGGTCATGTGGTTCGATGTTAGGAAAAAACAGTTGTTTTTATGAGGATCATAAACTCTATGTTCTTTGAATTCCTAGAAAAGTTCACTGTTATATTCATTAATGATATCTTGATCTACACTATGTAAAAGGAGGATCATGTCTGTAATCTCAGAGTTATATTCAAGTCTATTGGACACCACCATATTTATGAGAAATTACCCAAACTTATTTTCTAGATTTGAGAGGTGTGTTTTCATGGGAATGTGGTGTCTCAACTAGATGTCATTCTATAACAATCCATGGTTGAGATAGTTTTTTCATAGGAAACAACCAAGAATGTGGAAGGGGTTCATATTTTTCTTCACCTAACAGGTTATTATAGGAGTTTTTTGTCCAATTTCTCTTTAGATACAACCCTACTAACATCTCTCACTAATAAGAACCTGGATATCATGTAGAATGATTTGTGTCAGGAATCATTCTATTACATGAAATAAATGTTGGTGACTACTCCAATTCATTAGTTTCATGAGGAGGGAGTGTTTTAAGTTCTTTTGTGATACTTCCAATCAGATTATGGGATGTGGGTTGATGTAGTAGATGACATTGATATATCATGGGTATAGGTAGGTAATTCCTCCGAGTGTAACTATAATACATATGATACAGATTTGGGGGTGGTTTCATTTGTGAAAAAATTGTGGTGAAATTTTCTAATCAACAAGTTATTTATGGATTTTTTGGACCACATGAGCAGGAAACATTTTTTCTATATATGGGTACTAACTATATTCAAGTGGAGGTGGAAATATTTTCTCAAGGATTATAATTTCTATATATATTTTTTTCAAATAACGAGGATTTTAGTTGAAGATGAGTTAATTCAGAATTCCAAAGGATATCTGGATCAGGAATCTACTAATGTGTGTAATAGATTGGAGGATCTTGTAGAAATTCATCTTAACATTAGATAAATAATTGCACATGTATTTATTTATTATATTGCAATGAATTAATCCTTGATTTGATAGGTCGAGGATCCTTAGTGGGGATACTCGGAGACAAAGGTGATGAGTGATCATAATTTCGATAGTGATACCCATGAGGGGTGGTAGGAGGATGGTAATGGACTTTGAATACTAACCAAAGGAACAAAAATAAAATAAAAACCTCAAATTAGAACACTATTGGATCAAATACCTCAATAGAAGCGTGGACATGTGTAGCTTTATAATTAACATCACTTCCTCCAGATGATATTTTATGATGAAGTGAAGCTTGATATCCAGTTTTTCCCCATCTTCTTCATTGATGACATCCTAAATAATATTTAAAAACATAATGTTTTAACAAGTAAAAATAATAAAAGTCACCAAACATATATTAAAAATATGTGTTTAAAGTTACCAATAAAAATCATAAACTATATAAATAGATAACTAATACATACTTGAATTTCTTAATGCTTTGTGATCTAAACATTCTCAAACATTAAAATAGTACACTTGTATTCATAACCAAAAAAACACCATAAATGATCAATTGGCTACCTATAATAAAAAAAATAAGGCTTCAGTGTATGGTTTTGGGTTTGGTGAACTGTCCAATTGAAAGTTCACAAATGGTATTGGTTTGCATCTCATATAGGTGAAATATTGTGGCATCATTGATAGTTATGATGTTTACAAAAATGGTGAACACATGGTTCTTTGGTATTTTTTTGGAGAACATAGAGATTGTTCATCCTGGATCCAAATAATGCCACCCTAGTTGTACGGACTTTGATACTGTAATTGACAATATGAAAAAATAAAGTCATTATGATTTTTGGAAAATGAACATGAACACATATATATATCCTAAATATACTATTAGTTTCAAGGCCCCTTATAACATTTGCTGGTAGTAGAATTTTTTGTGTCCAAACATTCCTAGAAGAACTACATTTGTGCAGGAAAGTTAAACACACTACAAATAATCTAATGAAAAAAATACCATTCTAGCATCATTGGTTATGTTGAAATTCATTAAAGGAATATTAGCCCCCATTCATTTAATAACATCAATGATCGTAAGTGTTTTTACTTTTTTTTATAACTTTTCTTCATTCCTTGGTAATTTTAATACAGCTTTACTCAACTTTGATTTCAAATTAGCAACCTATTTTTGACATGTAGGATGAAAATCAGATATAGTGTAATTTATGCCTTCAAATTGTTGAGAGAATGATCAAAATACACTTGTAGGACATACTTCTAACCCAAGAGAATGTACATGACCTGGATTCTCTTTACTAAATACTTTTCCAAAAGAATCATCTTGAGAAATCATTGAATATTGTGACAGTTCCTCTTGACTAAAAACCACACTCAATTTTTTCTACATGAGGATGGCATAATTTTGGTTACATAAAAAAGTAACACAACTTTATTATGAATTCTAACTCTGATTGTTTTTGCATCATCATTTACGTATGATCCATAACTTTTTTGATAGACCATATCCCATAGATTGGATCTACTAATCAGATGTCCAGAGTTCTCCTCCTACAATAAAAAATATTATAAAAATAAATAATATTCAACTAATTTCTAAAAATTTAAATGATATACTACCATCTCATCTTTCTTATGGGTAAATATTTTAGTTCCAGATGTATGTGGAATGGTTTGACTACTAAGATTTAGTTCATTTTTCTTAAACATGTCATGCACATATAAATATGAACATTTTAGTTACATATAATGAATATAAAAAAAATTAAATGTTAAAATATGATGGAAATCAAAAAAATATGAAAGTACCTTGTATTTCTTCTTATCACACATGAGAATATAACAGTTCCATTTCTCCTTTGTTATACCATTTGGATAGTTCTTCTTAACATTTTTTTCTTTAATTAAGCTAGAATCAAAATGTTTATAAAACAAAATCCCTCTATTATCACTCCATATTTTTTCTATTGCAATCTTAGAAAACCACTTTGCCAACTTGTCATGTGGAAACTAAAATTAGGGATTTTCCAACAAAATAAAAACATTAGTTGTGAAATTATAAAATAAAACTTAAAAATTCATTAAATTAATAAAAAATAATTACCATAATCAATTTTCATAGCACATATTCTTTTAGAGAATTTGGTATGCTTCTCAAAGATTCATAATCTATAGGAAATTTGGTCCTAGCTACATATCCTATTTCATGTAAAAACAAACCTCCTTATTCCCCAATTGGATGGCCCTGATCATCGAATTTCACTATAAATTTTTCATTCACCAATGACCAAATTTTCTCAATTCGCAACTTTTTCACTTTTTTCACACCCTTCAAATATAATCAAATAATTAAATAAATTTAAAAATGTATTAATTAAAATTAATAATGCATGAATAAAATTAGATGTACCTATAACATTGCATATCCAACCAGGTCATTTTTTTCCCTCCTTACCCCAATTGATGTCAGAGCAACATCCACATCCATCTCAACTTCAAAACTAAAAACACTTTCAAGATAAGATAATTGAGTATTTTCATTTTCATTGGAATCTGCTAATGTGAATTGTGTTGATTGAATAAAATCTTAATGTGTTTCATGGGAGAAAACATCTTGGGTGATATGCACTCATGTTGAGCTTGATGGAACATCTTCAGTCGAGGATGGATGAACATTCACATTGATCTCTGATTGTGTTGTGTGTTGTTCATTTATATTCTAAACTCTATGTCATTTTGAATTAGGCATATCTATATGGAGATTAAAAGCATAAAACGTTTTTGAAGAAACAATTATAATGTGCAGTCTATAACATCAGTATGACTATAGTGGATCCTAACTCCAAAATTATGGTTGGTTTCTTTAACAGTGTTAGAAGACAAGGGGACATGGAAATTTCACTAACCATACTTATATACTTCTTATCCAGTGTTATGAAGTTATCACAAATTTGAGTTAAATATACAATTCTGAAGACACATTAATTGTTTTTTATGTGAAACATGGTGAAAAACATTAGAAAAAATAAAACATTAAAACATTAATTAGAGTTAAAATGCATATATTGTTCCTTGATATATAGTAAAAAACAAAACAAGCAGTAGAATTCATTGTAAAACAAATGATTTATTAAAAAAATAACATTTTTTCTTCTAACTATTTTAAGAAAAAAAAAGACAACACAATGGTTTCCCATGACATGAAAAAAAAATTAATACTCACAACATAAATGTGCTTCTAGTAAAAATGAACAAAAAATAAATATTTTTTCTCCAGTTAGTCAAAACAATTCCAAAAATTCAGAAAACAAATGTAAGTATTTATTCCAAATTATTTCACCTTCCACAAAATTTGAAAATAAAACATCATTGTATTCCTATTTTATTTCCAGTTTAATATTTCCACTTTCATGGTTGAAATATGTACTCAACTCTTGTTCTTCAAAAGGTGTGTGGTCACATCTATCCTTATCATCTTCACCCATTTCATACAAATCTCTAGGTTTAAGATGCACCATAACACTCCATTCAGGAGACGCCTCAACATAATAAACTATTTGATCTTGAGATGTGTAAATGAAAGGTTCATTCTCTTCACATTCTCCATTATAAATCAATTTACTAAAATTGAAAACATTAAAACCCCAATCATCCTGTCTAAAACCTATATCAGTTGTTGTATCAACCCATATACATTTAAAAAGAGTCATGGATTTTCTATATTAATTGAGCTCAATAATATCTTTAAACTTAACATAATATAAAAGATCAGCATCAATTCCATTTTCATCATGGCTACTTGAAACACATTTGGTTATAAAAGTCATGAACACTCTATAATTTTGTGTTTTTAATTATTTTTCATGATCCATTGTACGAAACCTGAATCCACTAATATTGACTGCAGAAAACCTTTAATCATTCTAAAGAGGACCTTGTGCTAGATGTTTCAAATAATATGATAGAGTACTAACCACATCTTCCAAAAATACCAAAAAAACAATAATATTTAAGAAAATAATTATCAATCCATATTGAATTATTAGTAATTACTTTAACTTACATGTCTAGAAAACCAATCAGCAAATTCTTTACTTACAATATTCTGCACTACATAAGAGGAGCGTGTCTGACTCCTCATTTTTCTCTTCTCATGTAATGTGTATTCTCTACAAGTAATGATTATTAACATAATAAGTCATAACACTTAAATTACTAAATACAAAAACATAAATTGATACCTACTCTATAAATGGATACACCTCTTCACAATTGAATAACACATGTTGGTGCACTTGTTTCATCTTAATGGAATTTAAGAAAAAATTAGTACAACCCCCAACTGGTCTTCCGATCTTTGAAAATATAGTATACACTTCATTATTGCCAGCATCCATTACTTAATCATTAATGTAACACCCCAAACATTTTATGGTATTCTTATCTTAATTACATTATATTCATAGCCTATGTTTCATAAAGAACCGTGTTCCTTTGAAACAACACTTGGTTATTTAGGAGATGGTCATAACCTAGCCATTAAACATAAATTTTAAACATTTATGTTTTGAATTTTAAAATACAGTCATCTAGAGTTGTGACCAGTAAGTCATTTGGAGTCCGATAGAACCAAATTGATTTTTATATGAATAGTGAAATATCCTTATGAATGGTAATATGAATAGTAATATGACCCTTATGAATAGTAAATAATGATAATATTTTATTTTCTTAAGGTAATAAGATAATTATATCTTAATTAATTTTTCAATGTGATATAAAACTAATTATACCTTTAAATACCACCCTCATTCCCCTCTTCCTCCCACACCTCTCAAGCCTTGAGACTTACTTAATTTATACCTAATACTCTTCCCAAGACTCTTCCTCAAGTCCTAGATCTTCGGGTATCACCAAAAGTCCAAAACTAAAGACCTTAAGAAGGATCTCAAGGAGAAGAGATCAAGAGGTAAACATTCTCTTTAGTTTTCTTTCTTTTCTTTCATTTTATGTTATTATTTTTAAATTTACTTTGGATTATGTTGAGATATGTCATTCCATATCCCCATTACTTCCCATATTATGTAATAGTTATGAGATTACCCCTTTCTATCATCAAACTATTTTATGAAACTTTAAGTGATGTCGTTAGGCTGCCGAATTTTTGTGAGAGATTTCTCAATTTTCTTCTATTTTGAGTTCCTTTCTATTATAATTCTTTCCTCATATCCCCTAAGAAAAATGATATTATAATTAAATTACCTTACATGGAATTTAATTTTATTATTCTAATGGAATATTTCATCACCATTTCTCTTTCCCCCACCTCTTATACTAAAAATGAAAACACCGTCCGAGATGTGTTAATTTATCACATTCAAGGACAATGGGTTCTCAATTTCTATTAATATCTTCAAGACTGGTCATGAAATATTTTTAATGGTTGAACCAGATCATAATATATGCATTTTACCTTATTAAATGTTATATAATCCTTATACACTCATAATATAAAATAATAATACAAAACAAGTTCATTATGAACAAAACCGCCAAGTTAATCCAAATGTTCGTAATTAACTTTTAACTAATGAATCATCATCATGGTATATAACACAAAATCATTATAATATAATTTATATCATTTTAATTTCAATAATAAGATAAATTAACAATTCTAGATGTTTAAACACACATCAAATGAACTTCCATTCATGAATACAAATAAATGGATCATGAAAACCAAGGGAGAAAATACTTCCAAAACAATAAAATTGAACCTATTAAACCCATAAAAAGGAACATTAAGGAACCTAATAAGGTTATACTAAATTAAATATATATGAGGTTATGGAATTATTAATTAATGAATCTAAATTTTATTATTCAGGTCATTAAAAAAAATGAAGAACACACTCAAGCATAAGGTAAGGGGTTTTTCCTCTCACTTTCATTCCTGTGATATTTCCATTGTTCACCCCTTATTTCTTGTATGTGGTATATGTGTATTGTAATTTGATATATAATAAAAAGATTTAATTTATATTCATGTTATTCTATGATTAATTTGGTGATTATTGACTTTTGGTCATATGATTCAATTGATTACAATATGGTAAGGGACTTTATCTCAATTTCCATTTCATCGAGACCTTCTTTGTATTGTGCACCCAATATTTCTTATATGGTGTATCTAATAACCATTTGAGATCATTTTTCATTTGAAATTATAAATATATTATATATCCATATTTTGGTTTCATGGATATGATTATTTTCTTAAGTCGTATACCCTTTTACATACGATGTTTATTTAGAAAGTTATTTTAACTATAGAATTATTGATGAATCCATATTACATACTCTATATGAATGCTGAGAAGGCATATTGTACTTGTATTAAAACTATGTATAAATAATTATTTGTACTTTTAGTGGTGTTTGGGGCTTGTTATATCCCCTCGATGCATCAACAGGTCTCATGAGACGAATCAGTTGGTGACAAACCCTTTGATTTTGTTTCCAAAAAAAAAGACGGGTTTCTACCCATAGAACTAAACCATTTTGATGGTATTATGGTATCATGTTCTAGATACATTATGTAAAATTAATAATAATATCTCTTTATTCATTTTTATTATTATTATCCATGAGGTTTTCACTATGAAAAAATTTATGGATGCAGTTTCATACTCAGTTTATTAATGGCGTGTGTTTTCCATTTATTTACCATGCCATATTGATTATGTAAAATTTTTTATGATTCACTTATTATTTAATTAATGCTTACACTATTTTTAAACTTTACTGAGAATTTGATCTCACCCCTTTCATTTTCTTTCCTTCAACAAGTTATGAAGAGGATATCGTTTATTGAGTTTCTATGGATTCAGTTTTCAGTTTTTGTTATATATTTTATTTTGTAACTATTCCCAATGTAATTTGAGTTACATATATGTATCTAGTTTCTTAAATACTACTAAACTGATCATTTATTTAGGATTTCATTCCTTATAACCATTCCAATGTAACAAGTAATGCACCAGCTCCGGTCTAGAGGGGTCTGGGTGTTACAGTTGGTATCAGAGGAAGTTTAGTTGAAAACTTGAAAACTAGATTGGAAAATGTAGATTAGGTAACAAATACCTATGGTATTATTTTAAGACAAACATATAATAATGTCCTATAATTTTTGTAAGGAATAGATTATGTGGATATTTCTAGAAAATTCATCCCTTTCTGGATACAAATAGGTAGAGGTGGCTCTGGCACAAATGTACCTAGGAGTGAAAACTTTAACAAGGAGTTTTGGGCTTGACCAGAGGTATCCTGGTACATGACAAAAGGTCTTGCTTCACTCTTGGTATTGACACGCCTGAGGGATATTCTTAGGACAATTCACATTTTCTGTAGAAGCTATTATGAAGGATTTTAATGTAAATATTTCCTCAGAGAATCCATGTTTATAAGATTAGTTATGCATATAATTTAAATCTATGTTAAGTTCTTTTCTATTTGAGATTAATAACCTAAGCTAGTATATTTCATTATTTAGAAATAGCACCTAATTGAAGAAGGGGAATCAATACTCATGGGAAATGTAGAGATCTCCACACTGAGCAAGTCAACTCAGTTAATGTTGGAGAAGATCAAATCATGACCATATTGGGAAAACTTCCCCAATTCATGACGAATAACCATGCCACAACTTTTTTGGATCGTTTCATATGGTAGAAGCCCCCATATTTTAGTGGGACTACTAATATAATGGTTTCTAATAAGTGGAACAAGTCCCTTGAAAATTTATTCATGGCATTAAGATGCAATGAAAGTGAAAAGGCAGTGATTGCAGTATATTTTCTCAAGTGTGATGTTGATCAATGGTGGTCCTTGATCTATAATACCACTGAGGAAGAAGAAATAGAAGATATTGAATGGAGGAATTATAATGAAATATTATTTGAAAAATATTTCCCTCGTGAGTAACGAACCAAAATGAAGAGGAAATTCTTTAGCTTAAAGCAAAGGGAAGAAGACAGTGTTGCAGAGTATGAGGCTACCTTCACAAGACTAGCTAGGTATGCCATAGATTATGTACAAGTCTCGAAAGACAAGATTGATCATTTATTTGAAGGTATTAATCCAAGTATTTGAAGGTAAATGGCTTCTCAAACATTTTCATCATATGATGAAATTGTATCAATTGACATCAAAACAGAGAAGGAATTTGGTAGAACAAGTTTTTTAAAAGGAAACCAAGATAAGAAACGGTACTCTGATAACCATGGAAAAGGTGAAGCATAAAATAAGAACAAGGGAATGAAGAAATTCTCATTATGCGATAAATTTGGAAAGAATCATATAAAGAAATGCGTGAAAGGAATGGGAGTATACTATAAGTGTGGAGAAAAGGGTCATAGATCTAATGAATTTGAGGGGAAGAAACAATTTTATGATGTTCAATGCTACAATTCTAGAGAGATGGGACACTATAAAAATGAGTATCCTAAGCGCCACAGAAACATGCCTTAGAAAAGGCCACAAGAGCAAGGAAAGCTTATGAAATTACAACCGTAGAGGTTGAAGTTCCTAATGATGTGGTGAAAGGTACTATAATTATTTTATCAATCGTAGACAATGCATTATTTGATTTGGGATCATCGTATTCATTTATATATTCCCAGTTTTCCAAGAAAATTAGACATGTACAATTTGATTTAATAAAGGAGTTATCAGTCGAAACTCCTAGTGGATGTATCATTGCAACAAATGAATGTCAATCAGTCCCCCTCATGACACATAAACCATATTTAGTTTCTAACCTAATCATCATACCAATTATTGACTTTGATGTAATTCTCGGTCTGAATTGGATATCAAATTATGATGCGAAGATCTATTTTAAGAATAAGGAAGTTAAAATTTTTGAAAATGGTGTAGAATATCTTATATTTAGAGCAGAAAACTTTCCATCTAATTCTTATCTAGATCCACCCCCAGTATCTCTACTGAATGCAATTATTATAGAGGAAGAGAACCCAATATCTATGGGTGAGGAAAGAAATCTAAAAATTGAAGATATGCATATAGTGCAAGAATAAATTGATGTATTTTCAGAGGATTTACCTGGACATCCTTCACAGTGGGAATTTGAGTTCTCTATTGATTTAATTCCTAGTGTAAGACCTATATCAAAGAATTCCTAAAAAACGGACACTGTGGAATTAGTGTATCTAAATAAACAACTAGAGTAATTGAGTGACAAAGGATTTATTCGACCTAGTGTTTCTCCATGGGGATCCCCTGTACTATTTGTTAAGAAGAAATATGGATCCATGAGTCTATGCATTCATTACAGGGAAATAAATGCTATTACAATAAAGAATAAGTATCCTCTGCCATGAATTGATGATTTATTTGATCAACTTTAGGGAGCCTAATATTTTTCAAATATTGACCTTCGATCTGGATATCATCAACTATGTGTGAGGAAGGAATATATTTCTAAGACATCATTTTGAACCACGTATGGGAATTATGAGTTTACATTTATGCCTTTTGGGATGACTAATGCACCCTATATTTTCATGGATTTAATGAATAGAGTTTTCAAGGAATATCTTGATAAATTTTTTGTGGTATTTATCAATGATATATTGGTATACTCCAAAATCTATGAAGACCATGAGAATCACTTGTGGATTATTCTTAAAACTCTTAAAATAAATGAATTATATGGGGAGTTTAGAAAGTGTGAATTTTGGATTCAATCAGTTTATTTTCTTATACATATTGTCTCTAATGATGGAATCTTATTTGATCCTTCTAATACAAAGGCAATCCAAGAATGGCCCATGCCAACAAACATAACCAAGGTACGCAGTTTTATTGTCATAGTAGGTTACTATCAGTGTTTCGTAAAGAATTTTTCCCAACTTGCTAACCCGCTAACCAAGATCACACGTAAAGAGGTTAAGTTTGTATGGACAAAAGAATGTATAGAATTATTTTAAGAATTGAAAATAAGACTGTTCTATGCTCCAATTTTGACTCTTCTATCAAGAAATTATGGATTTATGATATACAGTGATACATCCAAGAGTGGAATGGGTTGGGTCCTTATGAAAAATGATAAAGTTATTTCTTATGCATCATGGAAGTTTAAGACTCAAGAGAAAATTTATCCGACTCATGATCTTGAGTTAGAATCCATAATATTTTCTCTGAAAATATAGATACATTATCTTTTCTATGATAACCCAGTTTTTATTACACACTTAAACATGATTTATTACATAAACCTCACTAGATAAAACATTGAAGATTAAGAGTTCTAGTGTCTTTGGGCTTAGTATAATTACATAAAAACTTAGAACATAAATCATGAAACATATTTATTTAAAACTTCTTTTACATGACCACTATATTACCTCGTACTTAGCATTGCATGGGATAACCTGAGGACTTGTATAAGAAAAGGGTGAGATATAAAGCCCAGTAAGGGAATAAACATGGAATAACATGAGAAATGAAATACATGTTAAACAATAGGCATATCAATAGAGAACAAGAGAATCATAAACATAAATCCATTATAAAGCATGATAATCATAACATAGAAATGTCGAAACAACACTTAACATGGAATTAGCATGAGCCAAGTCTCATTGCACATGGAGCATGAGTAAAACCTCATTGCACATGAATCACGAGTAAACCCTAGTTGAAATTGAATTAGAATGAGTAAACACCCATTTCACATGACGTATCATGATACTATACTTTACCCAATGCATTGGAGCTCTATAAGGGCGCACCCTTCTTAAACATTTCATTTCATGCATAAGTGTGCCACATGGATCATATAACATGTATTCATAAAACATCATCATTTATTCCACGATAAAGTAATTTTGAATTCATACATGAAACCTTATAATCAATACTTAAATGTGTATAAATTTTAATACCCCTGATAGAGAAATGGGCATGGTATTCACTACATAATGACATTGGCTTGGAAAATTGGTGCAATTTCGGCAGCGTAATGGTGTGACGTAAGAATTCATAAAAATGGTTGATTAGAGAGATAAAGGGGTGTCTTATAATATTTACATGAAATATAAAGTAAGGGGGGAATATAGATACATGTACCAATAATTTTAATGGAATTTAGATTCATGATATAAAAGAATTTCTTGAATGTAAGTGAGGAGAGATAAATTCCTTTCGGAATTTTGGCATAGTAACAGGTGTACATGGAAGGAATTTATTGAGAGAGAAAGGGGTCTCCCATAATTCAAACATAAATAGGGAAGTATGGGGGAGGTGATAAAACATACCCCAACATTTATAATTTAAATTAAAATGTCATGACAACTTAAAGAATATTAGACAAAAATGAGAAAGGAAGAAAAAACCCTTACTTGGAAGTGTGCTTCCAAAGGCTTGAGAGATGCTTCTTGGGAGCTTGGGTTGCCTTGGGAGGATAATAAAGAGAGGAGGATAGAGTTTTGATGAACTCCAATGGCTTTGAGTAAGTAGGAAGTGGGATCATGGGTGGGTTTATATGGGAAATGTGGGGGAATTCTTTATTATTTAGGTTTGGGACACCTCACATTAAACTAATCTAAACCAAAAACCAGCTCATGGTTTTTTCCCATGGTTTTTTCAAAAGGGAAGTGAAAAACAATATTTTATAATGATAAAGTTCAAACTTCTTAAAATAATTGGGTTTCATATGTGGAGGTGTTGACACTCCCAAGGAAAACAACTTAAAAAGACAAGATGTTTAATAAGTCTTGAAGGGTCCATTAATGCTTTGTAAAATAAGTCAAACAAACCCAAAATCACATTATTTTAATGGTAAAACATATATTGGACAAACATAAAGCTTATAATATTTTATTACCTCACTATTTGGTCATTATGATGTTATAAAACAAATTATATATTTAAACGGTATTTAATTTTTACCAAAAAATTTGACTCTCTCAGAAAATTATGAAAAAATCACTGTTGGATAATTTCGACATCCTGATTCTAGAAATAATATTTATTTTATCTAAATAATTTTTTAAATATGTTAATTTTCAATTTTAAAATAAAAACTGACGTTTATCGAAAATTCATGGGTTTTGACAAAAATGGCTTTCAAACCTTAATAAAAATTACAATTGCATTCATAAAATTATACGATAATTTATATTTAATAAAAATTAATTACATAATAATAATAATATTTTATTAAAATATTATTTAATTCAAAAATAATCCATTAATTCGTGAAAATATATTTCTTAGTTGAATATTAACTAAAAATACTATTTGTGCTTTAAAAACAATTTACAAAATAACAATAATAAAATGAAAGTACATTATTTATTATATAAAAAATATTGTACATAATCATAGTGCTAGGGATTTGTTATGTAACCCCTTAAAACAGACGCATAATACCTAAGGGTAAGGTGTATGATGGTGATAGACTCTTGGGGTGGCTCGGATAACATTTCTCGTGTGGTGATCCCTATCAACTTCCACTTCTCCCGTAGACGGTTCTGTTCGAGATTAACCTATTGAAGCTCGGCTTGGGCTTGTTCATGAGCGAAGCCCAATGATGCCACATCTTTTATGAGCTCTGAAAAATGGGATTCATATAGAGAAATTCTACTGGATGAGGCCATCGCTTCCTTTGTCTTTGTAAATTGGATTGTTAAATCCTTATATTTATACTAATAATGTGATCATTGTACAACAACCATATTAGAAATGGTCACAATTAAAAAACATAAAACCAAGGAAGAGCATATATTTTACATAACCATTTTACATAATAAGGCATTTAAAAAGACCGAGAGGAATTTCCAATAATGAATGTTTGGTTCGTTACAATCTTCCCCCCCTAAGAAATTTCGCCTGTGAAATTTCCTTTTCCCACACTAAAACAGATGTGGGTAACTCTGCTTCATCATTTCCTCTGATTCCCACATCACTTCTTCAAACTTATGGTTTCACCACAACACCTTGACGAGGGGCATTGTCTTATTTTGTAGAACTTTTTCTCTACAATCTAATATCTTCACTGGTTTCTCCTCATAAGAAAGGTCATCCTCTAACTGTACCACCTCTGAAGAGAGTACATGTGAAGGGTCCGGTATTACTTCCTTAAGAGGGTTACATGAAAGACATCATGTACCTTGGCCATGGAAGGTATAAGTGATAGTCGATAGTTCATAGCCCCAACACGATCAAGAATCTTGAAGGGGACAATGTACCTTAGACTTAACTTCCCTTTCTTTACAAACCTCATGATCTTCTTCCATGGAGATATGCATAGAAATACCATGTCTCTAACTTTAAACTCAAGGTCTCGTCGATGGTTGTCTTCATAACTCTTCTATCGACTATGGGATTCCTTGACATGTTGCTGAATGGTTTTCACCTTCTCCACCATTTATTCGACCATTTTTGGTCCAAGAAACTTATGCTCACCAACCTCATCCCAACACTCCAGTGTTCTGCACCTTTTCCCAAAAAGGGCTTTGTATGGTGTCATTTGGATGCTCGAGTGGAATCTGTTATTGAATGAGAACTCTACCAGAGGAATATTTTGATCTCATCCTCCTTTAAAGTCCATTGATAATTATCTCAACATGTTCTCAAGTGTTTGGATAGTCTGCTCAGATTGGCCCTTAGTTTGAGGATGATAGGTCGTGCTGAAGTTCAGTTCAGTATTCAGAGCATGTTGAAGACTCTTCCAAAACTTAGAGGTGAATCTTGGATCTCGATTGGACATAATAGATAGTGGTACTCCATGAAGACTTACCACTTCCCTAATATATATCTATGCCAATTGATCCAATGAGAAATCCTCCTGAATAGCAATGAAGTGTGCAGACTTTGTAGGGCGATCGACAACAACCTAGATTGCATTGTTTCCTTTGGATTTCTTCAGAAGTCCGGGGACAAATTCTATGGTAATGTTCTCCCATTTCCATTCTGGTATGGGAAATGGTTTCATCATCCCCTTATACTTTTGTCTCTCATCCTTCACTTTCTGACACACCAGGAACTTTGATGTATACTCAGCGATCTCCTTCTTCATATTATCCCACCAATAATGCTCTTGGAGATCTCGATACATCTTTATGTTCCCTAGGTGTATAGAGGAGGTAGAGCTATGTGCATCATTCAATAGCTCCTTCTTTATCTCTGGATTGGATGGTACACATAATCACATCTCAAATCTTACAAATACTTCCTCATCAACTTTGAAATAAGAGGATTTTCCATTTCTAACAGCTTCTACCCTTTTCTGAATTTCCACATCTTTTCTTTGGGCATCCTTTAATCTTTCCAAAAGTGACAGTTGAGAAATAATTTGTGAAAGTATTGATTATGTTCCCTTATTTCTGATTCCCATGTCCGTATTCATCAAATCTAAGAAGATTGGATCCTTCTCAATTCTCATCAATGATAGAATCGTTGGGTCCTTTCTACTTAGGGCATCTGCCACCTTGTTCGCCTTCCTAGGGTGGTAATGGATTGAGAAATCATAGTCCTTGATGATCTCTATCCATATTTGCCGGCGCATATTAATCTCTTTCTATGTGAATATATATTTGAGACTCTTTTGGTCAATATATATCTCACATTTCCCCCCATAGAGATAATGCCACCAGATTTTCAAGGCAAAGATTATAGCTGCCAACTCCAAATCATGTGTTGGATAGTTTTGCTCAGGGATTTTAAAATGCCTTGAGGCATAGGCTATCACTTTATCATTTTTAATTAGAACACACCCTAATCCCTTCTTAGAAGCATTACTATACACCACAAAGAGTTCTCCACTTATAGGTAAAGTGGGCATGGGAGCATTGATAAGCCTATTTTTCAACTCCTTGAAGCTTTCTTTGCATTCATCACTCCAAGAAAACTTTACTCCCTTTCGATTTAGCTTGGTAAGAGGGTTGGAAAATCATGATAAATTTCTTAAAAATCATCGATAATATTCGACTAACCCCAAGAATCTACAGATATCTATTACTGATGCTGGCCTCAGCTAACCCTCTATTGCAGCTGTCTTTGAGGAATCCATAGATATCCCACTTCTTGTGATGATATGGACCAAGAATGATACCTACTTTAACCAGAACTCACAATTGATATATTTTTCATAGATCTTCTCCTTTCTCAAAGTCTCTAGTATAGTTATTAGATGCTCCTCATGATCCTCCTTGGTTTTGGATTATATCAGAATATCATCTATAAATACTACCACAAATTTGTCAAGGTAATCTCTCAAGACTCTATTCATCAAGTCCATGAATATTTCTGGAGCATTAGTGAGTCCTAAAGGCATTACTATGAATTCATAGTTCCTGTATCTTGTACTAAAAGAAGTCTTTGGGATATCTTACTTCTTCACCCTTACTTGATAATATCCAAATCACAAATCTTCCTTGGAGAAGTATTGTGCTCCATGCAGCTGATCGAACAAGTCATCAATTCATGGGAGAGGATACTTATTCTTTATCGTGATTTTGTTGAGCTCACTATAATCGATGAAAAGGCACATTGACCCATCCTTCTTCTTGATGAAGAGGACTGGTGCACCCCATGGTGAAGCACTTGGGTGTATAAACCCTTTATCCAGATTATCCTGTAGTTGTTTCTTTAACTCCTCAATCTCCACAACAGCCATTCTATATAGAGTCTTGGATATTGGAAACGCCACAGGTATAAGATCAATTGAGAATTAAACATCTCTTCTAGGAGGAAGACTACGCAATTCCTTAGGAAACACTTCAGTGAATTCCCTCACAATAGGCATGTATTCTAGGTTGGTTTCCTCCTTAGACTCAATCATCTGAGCCAGATACACGTGCTCATATGGTAGTAATATCCACGCTTGAGATGATGGATCTAAATAATATTCATCTTCTTCCTTGGTCTTTTAAAGAATCTGGGGTCGATTCTCCATATGGAGAGTGATTTCCCTCTCATGGCAATTTATGTTGGCTCTATATAAGGAAAGCCAATACATGCCAAGAATTGCATCAAATTCCACCAAAGGGAGTATGACGGTGTTTTCTAAGAAGTTTAATCCACATATTATGACAGGGTAGGAGTTATATTCATGGGATGAAATGATTTCCCCATTTTTCATACTCACCAACATCTTCATTTCCATGATTTATGGTGGTACTGGGATTGTTCTACTAAACTTTAGAGATATAAAAGAATGCGTAGAATCTGAATCAAAAAGTAGTTTCTCTATTCTTGAATGAATAATTAGCATACCTATCACCACTTAATTTTCGGGGTTCACTTCATTAGTAGTGATGTAAAAAGCTTTCCCTTGCTTCTTTGGAGGTTTTTGGTTGCCTCCGAAAACCCTTGGCTTAGGGCACTGATTTGAAAGATTCCCTAGTTCTTTGAAGTTGTAGCAATGAACCATGTGTTGAGGTTCAAACAGAGCATTCCTATCATATGTCACATCCATGGGTCTTTCTTGCCGATAGTTAACAGCTTGGTGCCCTTCTCATCCACACCTACATCATTTCCTCATCCCCTTCAGGCAATTTTCAGGGTGCTTATTTCTGCACCTTTGGCAAGTGGGGTGCTGGATCTTTTAACCACCATTGGATTTATCCATCGGAACACCAGAATTGAAATCCACATTATGCTTCTTATCCCCAAGATACCTCTAAGATTATACGATCTCTATTTTGACCTTGAGGGAACATCAGACAATTTCCTCATAGCTGTCGAAGTCACGGATTTCCAGTGCTTTCCGCAGGCTAGGTTTCAGCCCACAAATAAAGCGGTCAACCTTGCATTCGGGGGTAACGACAAAGCCAGAAGAGTATCATTCAAGCCTTATGAAGTTTTCCTCATACGCTCCAACATATTTGTCTTATTTTTTCTTGAGGTAAAGGAATTACCATTCCATCTTAAGCCGGAGGGTGCGTAAAAATATTTATTGAAAAACATCTTCTGGAAATCCTTCTATTCTAATGCCTCGATCTCCTCCTCAGGCTTCGTATTTTTTATCAACATCCACCATTGATCAGATTCACCCTCCATACAATAAGAAGCTATAAGAACCTTATTTTATTCATAACATTGAAGTATGGGGAAGATATTTTCAATTGAGTTGATCCATTGTTCAGTGATTGAGAGATCGTATGATCTATTAAAAGTAGGAGGCCTTTGTCTTATGAAGCTCTCGATAGTGACTTATTATTTCTTAGGGGGGGTTGAATGTTCCTCTTGACCCATGTTTCTATTCAAAGCATGAGTTAGCTAATAGAGAAGTGTGACAAAGTCCGCGATTCCTGCTCCCATTGGATTGGGCATCTCATTAGTACAGTCATCACATTGATCTTCACATCACTTGTTAGCCCGAGTCCTCCTATTACCGGCCATTGGCTATAATAAAAGGAAAGTTAGGGGTAACAAATAAAGGCTAATACAAGGAAAAAAATGATGACTTATAAATAAGTTTTATTTCCTTAACATATGAATCTATTGGCTACAGTCTATGTTATATATGATCTACTTTCTAACATATATTCTAAGGGAATTTCTTTTGTCCCTTAATAATGGTTCATACTAAGCTTGTGAATTTACCAAAGCATATCCCCCAGGAGTGTCGTAACCAAGAGTTCAGTAAGGCCTGTTTTCGTGCACCAGTTCTCATTCGAGTCTATCTCAAATTGGTTTTTTCGGGTTTTACCCCTAGGATACATCTATGCCAGAGTTGCCTCTACCTACTCGTATCCAAACAGGGATGTATTTACGTGATAAAACACTTACTCAATACTCACCAAACCTTAGGGATATTTTTATTATACTTAGTCTTATATATAAGGCTTTACTATGTTTTTCTAATCCTAATCCCAAAAATAACTAAACCTATCCTCTGATACCAACTATGACAACCCTGTTTTTTATTACACACTAAAACATGATTTATTACATAAACCTCACTAGATACAACATTGAAGATTGATAGTTCTAGTGTCTTGGGGGCTTAGAATCATTACATAACAACTTAGAACATAAAACATGCAATATCTTTATTGAAAAATTCCTTTAAATGACCACTACATTCCCTCGTACTTAGCATTACATGGGATAACCTGAGGACATGCATAAGAAAAGGGTGAGCAATAAAGCCTAGTAAGGGAATAAACATGGAATAACATGAGGAATTAAATACATGTTAAACAATAGGAATATCAATACATAATAAGAGAATCATAAACATAAATTCATGATAAATCAGGAAAATCATAACATGGAAATGTGGCAACAACACTTAACATAGAATTAGCATGAGCCAAGGATCATTTCACATGGAGCATGAGTAAAACCTCATTGCACATGAATCATGAGTAAACCCTAATTTAACTTTAATTAGCATTATTAAACACCCATTGCACATTAAGTATCATGATGCTGTACTTTACCCAATGAATTGGATAACTATAAGGGTGCACTCTTCTTAAACATTTCAATTCATGCATAAGTGTGCCACATGGATCATATAACTTGGATTCATAAAACATCGTCATTTATTCCAAGATAAATGAATGTGTAATTCATACAAGAAAATTTATAATCAATACATAAATATTCATAATGTTTAATACCCTTGATAGAGAAATGGGCATGGTATTCACTACACAATGACATTGGCTTGGAAAATTGGTGCAATTTTGGCAGCGTAGCGACGTGGCGTAAGAATTAATAAAAATGGTTGATGAGAGAGAAAGGGGTGTCTCATAATATTTACACGAAATGGAAAATAATGGGGTCATATAGATACATTTCATAAAAATTCTAATGGAATTAAGATTCCTGATACAAAATAATTGCTTGAATGTAAGTGAGGAGAGATAAATTCCTTTCAGAATTTCAGCATAGTAACGGGTGTACATGGGAGACATTTATTGATAGAGAAAGGGGTCTCCCATTATTAAAAAATAAATACTTAAGTATGGAGGATGTGATAAACCATACCCTAACATTTATAATTGAAACTAAAAGGGCATAACAACTTAAAGAATTTTGGACAAAAATGAGAAAAGAAGAAAAAACCCTTACTCGGAAGTGTGCTTCCAAAGGCTTGAGAGAGGCTTGAGAGAGGCTTCTTGGGAGCCTGGGGCACCTTGGTAGGATTCTATAGAGAAGAGGTAAGAGTTTTGATGAACTCAAATGGCTTTGAGAGAGGATTAAGTGGGATATTGGGTTGGTTTATATAGGAAAGGTGAGGGAATTCTTTATTATTTAGGTTTGTGATACCTCACATTAAACTAATCCAAAACACAAACCATCCCATGGTTATTTCCCATGGTTTTTTACAAAGGGAAGTGGAAAAAAATATTTTCTAACTCCAAATTCATAACTTCTTAAAATAATTGGGTTTCCAATTTGGAGGTGAGTCACACTCCCAAGGAAAACAATTTAAAAAAACAAGATGTTTAATAAGTCTTGAAGGGTCCATTAATGCTTTGTAAAATAATTCAAAAAAACCCAAAATCACATTTTTTTTAATGGTAAAACGTATATTGTCTGAACATAAAGCTTATAGTATTTTATTACATCACTATTTTTTCATAATGATGTCATAAAACACATTATATATTTAAATGGTATTTAAATTTTACCCAAAAATTTGATTGAATCAAAATATTATGAAAAATTCACCATTGGATAATTTTGAAATCATGATTCCATAAATAATATTTATTTTAACTAAATAATTTTCTAAATATGTTAATTTTCACTTTTAAAATAAAAACTAACATTTATCAAAAATTCACGGGTTTTGACAAAAATGGCATTCAAACCTTAATAAAAATTACAACTGCATTCATAAAATTATAAGATCATTTATACTTAATAAAAATTAATTTAATAATAATAATAATAATTTGTTAATATATTATTTAATTCAAAAAAAAATCCATTAATTCATGAAAATAGATTTCTTAGTTGAATATTAACTAAAAATACTATTTGTGCTTTAAAAACAATTTACAAAGTAACAATAATAAAATGAAAGTACATTCTTTGTTATATAAAAAATAATGTACATAATAATAGTGCTAGGTATTTGTGACATAACCCCTTAAGACAGCCGCATAAGACCTAAGGCTAAGGTGTGCAATGGTGACAGACTCTTGGGGTGGCTCGGATAACATTTCTTGTATAGTGATCTCTATCAACTTCCACTTCTCCTGTAGACGGTGATGTTCGAGCTT
This sequence comes from Viscum album, assembly GCA_963277665.1. Taxonomy (NCBI): domain Eukaryota; kingdom Viridiplantae; phylum Streptophyta; class Magnoliopsida; order Santalales; family Viscaceae; genus Viscum; species Viscum album. The sequence continues at coordinate 1,410,350,283 of OY728135.1, forward strand.
AACCTGTTGAAGATCAGCTTGTGCTTGTTCAAGAGAGAAGCCCAATGATGCCACCTATTTTCTGAGCTCTGACAAATGGGCTTCGTATAGAGAAATTCTACTGGATGAGGTCATCGCTTCCTTTGTATGAGTAAATTGGATTGTTAAAGCCCTATATTTATACTAATCATGTGATCACTCTACAACGTACATATTAGCAATGTTCAAAATTAAAAAAATAAAACCAAGGAAGAGTATACGTTTTACATAACCATTTTACATAATAATACATTTAAAAATACTGAGAGGAATTTCCAATAATGAATGTTTGGTTCATTACATTTACGGTGAAAAATGTGATATATACACGGATCATAAGAGTCTGAAATACATTTTTACACAAAATGAACTCAACATTAGGAAAAGGATATGGATCTAGTTACTCAAAGATTATGATATTTCAATACACTACCACCCCATAAAGTCAAATAAGGTGGCAGATTCTTTGAGTAGAAAATGTCATGGAATTATGAACAAGATGAGAGTTGAAAGAGATCCTATGTTCATGGATATAGTAAATATGGATATGGGAATTATCATGGAAGGTAAAACATCCCTATATTTTCAAATTTTTTCCAAACATTCTTCACTAGAAAGGATAAAAATTTCTCAGACTAATAATGAGTAATTTCAAAAGAAAATTAAATTTGTAAATGATGGTAAATTGTTTAACTTCGTATATGAAGGTGGAATTTTGAAATTTGGAAAGAGGCTTTGTGTTCCCACTATTCCAGAGATAAAGAGGTAACTATTGGATGATTCTCATAGCTTTAATTTCTCTGTACACCCTGGTATCATAAAGATGTATAGAGATCTAAAAGAACATTTTTGGTGGGACAACATGAAGAGGGAGATTTATGATTATGTGTCGAGATGTTTGGTTTATCAACAGGTGAAGACTGGAAGAAAATATCCTAGAGGAGTCATTAAACCCCTTCCTATACCTATTTGAAAATGGGATTATATTACGATGGAATTTTTCATGGGTCTACCAAAGACTCCATGAAGTAATGATATGATATGGATCATTGTTTATCATCTTACAAAATCAGCACATTTTATTGTTATAAGAGAAGATTTACCACTTGAACGTTTAGCAAGACTATATATTAATGAATTTTTAAGACTTCATGGTATAAACTTATCAATTATATCTTATTGTGATCCCCATTTTAAATCAAAGTTATGGAAAAGTCCTCAGAAGACCCTAGATACTGATCTTCGTTTGAGCACTGCCTACCACCCACAAACTGATGGACAATCAGAACAGACTATTCAAAATTTGGAAGAAATGTTGAGGTATTATTCTATAACACCCTTAGATTTTATGAGAAATATTTTTTTTAATGTCTTATGTTATACGTAACACCAAGTTAATCTTTCACTACACACAACACTGGTGTTGGTCGGAGTGGATACTCAAGAGGGGGGTGAATTGAGTTCCAATTAAAATTTCAGTTAAAATATTGTCTCTTTAAAATCCCACAATTTATAAAACAAGTTAAACTGTAGTGAATTTATACAGATTGTAAATTTTCACTTAGCTTATCGAAGATTGATTAGGTCTCAGTTAATTTAACCATAAGATCAAACTAACTTTTGAAACTAACCTACTGATTTACAATGAGTGTAAACACTTGATAATTTAAATATCAAAGTAGCTTTAAAAATAGTTTTGTATTTCAAAGTAATAGCAGCGGAGTATAAAAGATATATGTAGTATAATTTAAACTTAAACTAAATATGCACAGCCGATGTAACAAGAGGTTCAGTCTCAAGCAGAGACTTAGTCCTCTCAAATTTATATAAATTTGATCCACACCCTGGATCAGGGTTAACAACAGTTTACACAATTTTCCAGGCCAAGCAGGGACCTCTACCACTATTCTTCATAGGAAAAAAAACAAGATCAGGACACACAAGGACCTCTTCCATAGCTGATGTGGGTAAACAAGAGTTAAGAGTTTTAGAGTGAGGATTTTGATATCCTCCAGTTTAGTGTAGGAGACAGTGTGTGAGAGAGATATACAGAGTACACCACACTGCTCGAAAGTAAATAAACAAATCACTTAGATAGAATAGGTAAGAGTTTAAAAATCTCTAGTGATTATCAATGCAGCTCTGGACTCGTTGGATTCAGCAGAATTGCTTCTTAGTCCTTCTCTGGTTTTTCTATTGAAAAACAGAGTGTCGTAGTTTAGCTTGTGTTCTATAGGAGTGAAAATAATATCTTGATTTGTCATGTGTTCTTTAGTGGTGTTGGATTGCACTCATGAGATTTCTTGGAAAGTCTTGCAATCTTCTTCTTGATCAGGATTGTTCTTTTTGTTCAGCACAGTGCTCTTGGGCATATGTAAGTTCTTCTTGTTGTATCGTCACACTTGTGCACCACTGCTTACACTTGATACGTGTACTGCATCTCAATCTTCCTTATATTCCACTCGTTCTGGCAGTAGGAATAATTCACTTTTCATAGGTACGAGATACGGTTTCCTAACATTCCAACAACTATCATTAAATAACATTAATTTGGTTAAAAACATCAAATATGACCATTAGAATTATTTAAATAATATTGACAAAAAGTTAAGAAATGGTGTCACAGTGATTATGTAAACGGTGTATTCTTCACGGTATAGTCTTCACGGAATGTGGTTCACAGTGTCTCCATGTCACAGTGTGTAGCTCATGGTGTCTGGGTCACGGTGTGTCCTTCACGGTGTCTAGGTCACGGTGTGTCCTTCACGGAGTCTGGATCATGGTGTGTCCTTCACGGTGTCTAGGTCACAGTGTGTCCTTCACGGTGTCTGGGTCACAGTGTGTCCTTCACGGTGTTTGGGTCACAGTGTGTCCTTCACGGTGTCTAGGTCACGGTGTGTCCATACTTAGACAAATATCTGAATTTATACTTAAATAGTAATATGCAGAATATGGATTAAGCTTAATCATTAGAGAGTAAGAGAAGTTGAAACATAAATATAAAGCCTTGATAATATAAGTGAGATTTGTGATCATGCACAAGACTTGTAAATAATAAAGAGAGTAATTTACATCAATAAGATTTGTTATCATTAAAACATGATTTTTAGTTATTATTGAGACTGAAGATCTTAGCAAGATGTGCAATTAAGATTAAGATTAATTAGCAGGAATAGGATTTATGATCATTAAAACATGATTAATACATGAGGAGTCCAACAATCTGCCCCTTTTTGATGATCACAAATCATGTATAGTCAAAATATAAATGAAATGCAACATTAAAGAAACTAGCATATTAGAATAGCAAAAATAGAGAATAATAGATTCGATAATAACATATCTCATTATAGTACTGATACTTGTAGTGTTTCTCCCCCTTTTGGGATTATCAAAAAGTAGATAGAAATGAGGGAAACACTGCATTTTTCATTGACAAGGTTCAGAATAAAACATACAGGAGAAACAAAAACATTAAACAACAAGAGACATCCCATCAAAAAAAGTCCATGGAGTCTTCAGGGATCGACCTTTTACTTGCCTTTATCAGCAGCAGGAGCTGGTGTTGAAGTAGAAGAAGGAATAGATATGGTAGACAAAGAGGGTAAGGGTAGACCTTCAAAAACAGATAGAGCCAAAGTAGGAGCAGTAGAAGATCTAGGTTGTGGTTGGTCAAGAATGACTGGCCGGATCTAAGAAAGAGCTTGTCTGACTGACATGGAAATTGAGGCTAAGGCAGGTAGACTAGGTATAAGGGGTGCAGCAGCTGGAGCAACTATAGAAGTACTCTGCACATGAAGATATGGATTCATAAGATTGATGAAATCAGTAATTATTTCACCACCATATTGAATAGCCTTTTCAAAATCATCCTTATTCTCCCTGAATTTGTCCAACAATCTGGTGAACTCTGTAAGTTTCTGAACTTGATCTTTAAAAGCTTGATTTATTGGAGGAATTTTCAGGTTTTCCACAAGATATCTAAAGTGATATGTCATATCACTTTTGGAGAAAATCTGAGTGAGATAAAAATATATTTTCTTAGTGATCTCCTGTTGAGAATTATTGGCTATCATAGAATGAATTCGAACCAAGTCCAATGCTCGATCATTGTTCTTAACCACTTCTGACAAAGAAGACAGATCCAAGCCACTTAAGGCATTCTGAAGTTCTTCATTGATTATGGATCTTAGCAGAGAATCATCCAAACGAGGAACAGAAGGTTGACCTAAAGCAGGAGAAGATTTTATAGCTTCGGATAGAACTTTGAGTTGTTTGAGAACTTTTTGCAGGCATCCAGTGTACTCATCTGTGAGTTTATTCAGATTTTCTACAAGCTCCCTCATACGTTCCAGCATCTTCGTGTGTCTTTTTCCAATCTTTTCATCAAAAGATAGTAGATATGGATTCACTTGAGACACAATTTCCCTATCAAGGGTGGAATCATATGGCTCAGGATAAGCATCAACAGGTGCAGGAGCAAAAGCAGGAGTAGGCACATGCTCTGATCTTGAAGACAGTTCTGATTGCAGGTTTTCCACCAAACCTTTCAAATTTGCAACATCAGTACTAAGCAACCGATTTTCAACCCTGACTTCTTGAATTTCATGGATTATCCTTGGTTGAATATGCAATATAATATTTTCCAGTAGAATTGAGGCATCTTCGTGACTTAAATGAGTCACAGGATGAGGTTGAGTGGATAAAATCTTCTCAACACCAACCAAGATAGTCTCTCCAAAGACTTTCAAATCATCCTTAGTTACAAAAGAGTGATTCTTGGGTAAGGGTGTAGGTAAATGTAGAGGTTCTGGTTCTGGTTGCGGTTCAGAGTCATCTTCAAACACAGATTCTAATTCAGATTGAGGATCTAGTTCTGGTACTGGTTTTGGATGATCTAAAGACTTCAGTTGAAACAGGGAAGAAAGATCCATTCCAGTTGTAGTCACTTTTTGTGACTCATTCACATCATAAAATCTTGGGAACTCATACCGAGTGTACACAGAATATGTGACAGTAGGTTGAGAAGCTTCAGAAGATCTAGCTTCCATAATCTCAAGGTTTTGAGGTTCCTCCCCCTCACTATAAGTAGGAGCTTCCTCTTCTCTCAAACCAACAGCAACTTCCTCTTCTTGAGGTATTTCAGCAGGGATAACAGTAGGGACAACAACCCTTTCTTTTTCAACCGGAATTGTTTCCATTAGAGGTCTTCCAGGTTCTTCTCTAGGTGATACTTTAGCTGTTACTTCCTCTTCTTCTTCTTCTTCTTCTGAATACTCAACCACTTAATCTGGTTCCAAACCAGGATCAGATAGATTCTTAGGTCTCCTTGGATAATCAACAGGATTAATCTTTTTATAGAGTTGATCATTATCTTCAAACCACTGCTTCTTCTAGGGGTTCCAGCTTATTTTCATCCTTCTGATGATAGGCATGGATAAGCTGAAATCAAAGTCCTCTAACTTTTCTTCATTCGGTCCAACCATCCCTTTGGAAACTAACATGGCTGAAATCATCCTTGAATAAAACAGGGAGGTGGATTTGGAAGTGACTTTGAACAGCTCACAGATTTGGTTAATAACAAACTTGCATAGGTTGATCTTATGGCCATTCTTCAACAAGTGAATCAGGAACACATCCTGATACTTCATTTTAGAAAAATCCCATTTTCTCAGACTAATCAAATTCTGAACAAATTTGAAAAGAAGTCTTGTCTCCCCATATAATTCAGAAGCTATGGCCCTTCGCTTGGTGCCATTTCCAGACAGGATTTCCAAATCATTCTCCAAATTGAATATATCAGAAGATGGAGGATGGTCTCTCTTGTAGTCTTCACAAACTCCTTCATTTGGAATTCTTAGGCATGCAGCCCACAGCCTTGAAGAGAAGGAACACTTCTGACCATTGATCCAGCTGGTCACCATAACCCTTTCTCCAAAATCAAAGGAAAACTTCACATATTGGTAGAATTGAGATACCAGCCTCGGGTAAATTGGTCTATTTTGTCCAGAGAACCATTCAATCTATCCTTGTTCTCTTAAAACTTTCAAAACTAACGACTTTCTAGACAATATCCACTCAGGGAAAACTTCTTTTTCAGGTACAATAGTACGAATTACCAAGTTTGGGTTTAGAGGTCCTTCGGGAGCTATCCTCAGTGTCCTTTTCTATTTCTTAGAGCGGCGCTTCTCAGATGAGGGTGAAGATGGACGCTTCATCCTTGGCATCCACTGAAGGTCCGGGCGAGAGGGAAGAGAAGGTTTTCAAGAATGATAAGGTTCAGGAGAGAGTTCGGGTAAGGAATCGAATGAAACCCTTAAATTTTATCATTTGGGAATGTCAAACGTCATAAAAACAAAAATGCGGGAAATCAAATAGCGGTGAAATAAAAATTACCGTGATACGAGTTAAAATAAGAGTATAAATAATCTTCACGGTGAGACCGTGAGTAGGCATTACGGTGTGATGAAAAACAGTCATCATGGTGAGACAGTTGGTGGTCGTCACGGTGAGACAGTGACCATTATGTGCAGTCACGGTGAGACATTTAAGTGACATACCGTGAGTACAAGGTGTTAAACTGTGAGACCGTAAGCATGAAACAGTAACTGTAAAACAGTGAGTCATGAAATCGTAAAGTAAAATAAAGTAAAGTATTGAGAATTAAGATCAGTAAGATATCTATTTATGATTAATCGTACCAAGATCATGTATGATGTAGTCTAATCTTTCATAATTTAATGTTTTAGTGAATATATCAGCAAGTTGATATTCAGTACCAATGAATTCCAAAGTGATATCACCTTTTTGATAACGATCCCTCAAAAATTGATGTCTTACATCAATATGTTTTGTCCTAGAATGAGAAATAGGATTCTTAGAAATATTAATAGCACTTGTGTTGTCACAATTTATTGGGACATGTCTGAATTGATATCCATAGTCTAGTAATGTGTGTTTCATCCACAAAATTTTTGCAAAACAACTTCCAGTAGCTATGTATTCAGCTTCTGCAGTAGATAACGCAACAGAATTTTGTTTCTTACTACACCATGATACTAGTGACTTGCCTAAAATATGACATGTTCTAGAGGTGCTTTTTCTATCTAACTTACATCCAGCAAAATCAGCATCAGAATAACTAACTAGTTCAAATGATTGTCCTTTGGGATAGAACAGTCCTAAATTAGGAGTATGCTTGAGGTATTTGAAAATTCTCTTTACAGCATTTAAATGTGACTCTTTAGGGTTTTCTTGAAAATGAGCACACATACACACACTAAACATAATATCAGGATGACTAGCAGTCAGGTAGAGTAGACTTCCAATCATTCCTCTATAAGTGGTTTGATCAACAGATTTTCCATCCTCATCAAGATCCAACTTACAGGTGGTACTCATGGGAGTGTCACTACTTTTTGTGTTATCCAATCCAAAACATTTTAAAAGATATCTAGTATATTTACTTTGAGTTAAAATAATTCCATCATCAATTTGAAAGATTTGAAATCCAAGAAAGAATTTGAGTTCACCCATTAAACTCATTTCAAATTCATTTTGCATCATTTTAGAAAAATTAGTACATAGGGAATTTCTTGAAGATCCAAAAATAATATCATCTACATAAATTTTTACAACTAAAAAATCTTTAGAAATTTATTTTATAAAAAGATTAGGGTCAGCTATACCTTTTTTAAAACCTTTAGAAATTAGATAAGTACTTAATCTATCATACCAAGCTCTTGGAGCTTTCTTTAAACCATATAAAGCTTTTGATAATTTGAAAATATGATTTGGAAAGTGAGGGTTTGAGAATCCAGGTATTTGTTCAATAAAAACATCCTTAGCAATATATCCATTTAATAATGCACTCTTGACATCCATTTGATATAGTTTGAAATTTAGATGTGCAGCATAAGCAAGTAAAATCCTAATAGCTTCTAATCTGGCTACAGGAGAAAAAGTCTCCTCATAGTCAATTCCTTCCTCTTGACTATAGCCTTGTGCAACTAGCCTAGCTTTGTTTCTAACTATGTTTCCAGATTCATCTACTTTAGTTCTAAACACCCATTTAGTGCCTATGGTGAAAGTGTCCTTAGGTCTTTCAACAAGATTCCACAATTTATTTCTTTCAAACTGATTGAGTTCTTCTTGCATAGCAATTACCCAAAATTCATCATTAATAGCATCATCAATGTTTTTAGGTTCAAGATGTGACAAGAAGGCTTGATGTTCAACCTGATTTCTAAGAGAATCTCTAGTCTGAGTCCCTCTATCAAGATTTCCTACAACAGCATCCAAAGGATGATTCTTTAGAATTCTAGTTGATCTAGTAAAGGTAGGACTAGAAATTTCAGGTTCATCTATAGGTTCGGGTTCCATAGCAGTAGATTCTGGAATATGTCCAGAACTGGATGTTTTTATAGCAGGTTCTTTAGATTTATCATTAAGGTTCAGAATACTCAAATCTTCCTCAAGATTTTCAAGTAAGGTTTTAGGCTCATGTGGATCAGTTTCATCAAACTTGATGTGAATAGATTCTTCCACACATTTGGTTATTTTATTAAAGACTCTATAGGCTTTTCTAGTTAAATAATATCCTAACAATATTCCTTCATCACTCTTAGAAGCAAACTTATCAAGATTATCTTTTGTATTGAGAAGAAAAACTTTGCAGCCAAAGACTCTAAAGTAACTAACTTTAGGTTTTCTATTATTTCACAACTCATATGGGGTCTTCTTAAGAATAGGTCTAATTAAGACTCTATTAATAATATAACAAGATGTGTTCACAACTTCAACCCAAAAGTAAATAGGCAGGTCATATTCATAAATCATGGTTCTAGCAATTTCTTGCAGGGTTCTATTTCTTCTTTCTACAACACCATTCTGCTGAGGTGTCCTAGGTGCATAAAAGTTATGATTATAGCTATTGTGTGAGCAATAGGATTCAAATTCATGATTTTCAAACTCACGGCCATGATCACTTCTTAGAGTTTTAATCTTAAGTCCACTAAGGTTTTATAAAGACTTGGAGTATTTAACAAAATAAGAACAATCTTCACTTTTGTGAGCTAAGAAGCATACCCAAGTATATCTAGAAAAGTCATCTACTAGGAAATAGACATAGTGCTTCCCATTTAAGCTAGAAACTCTATATGGTCCAAATAGATCCATGTGAACCAAATCGAGAGGTTGAGAAGTTGAGACTTCTTTCTTTGGTTTGAAAGAGATTTTGTGTTTATTTCCCTTTTGACAGGGATTACACACTTTTCCATTTGGAAACTCAAGTTTGGGTAAGTCTCTAAATAAGTTCTTCCTAGTTAGTTTCCTAAGTGAGTGTATATTGCAGTGTCCTAATCTCCTATGCCACAACCATGACTCTTTATGAAAGGAATTTAAACAGGTAATATTTTGTTTAGCTAAGGAATTTAGATTAACAGCATAAATATTTTCATTTCTTAAAGTAGAAAATACTAAAAAAAATAGAATTAAAAACATTACAAGACTCATTTTTGAACTTGACATTAAAACAATCATCACATAATTGAGAAATACTTAACAGATTATATTTAAGTCCATCAACATATAAAACTTTAGAAATTAAAACTGAATTAGTGTTACCAATTTGGCCTAGGCCGATGATCTTTCCTTTAGAATTATCACCAAAGGTGACATAGCCTCCATCAACCATTATTAAACTCTTGAAACATGAGTAATCCCCAGGCATATGTCTTGAACATCCATTGTCCAAATACCATGTCTTCTTGTGGGAACTCTTCAATCAGGTTTCCTATAAAACAGTTTTAGATAGAGTATGATTTTGGTACCTAGATCTTCTTGGTCCAGACAGGTTAGAAATCAATGATTTTGGCACCCAAATTTGTCTTATGGGTCTCATATAATTTACAGAATCAATAGATTTTGAAAGATAAATCTATTTTATTTATAACTATGTGAATAACTAGTTGAAGCATATGGATTTCCAGAACTAGAACTAGCAGTATTCTGTCCAGATTTAGGAATAAAGTTATTCTTAGTAAACTGTCTTTATCCAGGTTTGTAGCCTATTCCAGTAGTGTATTTTGGTGCCACTTTCTTCCCTATCATTTGAGTTAGTGTATCCTTTCCATTTGTGAACTTCTCCAAGTCCTTTCTAAGTTTCTCATTTGACATTTTCAGTTCATTATTTTCCTTTAACAATTGAGCATTATTCTCTTTTTCAATAGTAAGTTTAGTTTTAACAATAGTAGTGAGAGAATGTTGTTTATTTAATGATTTGTATTTATCCTTTAGTTCATTGCATGTCTCCTCCAACATATTACAATATTCAAATAATTCCTCACTAGTCATTTTTTCAGAATCCGAATCAGATTCTACATCATCTCCAGAATAATAAGAATTTAAAAAGTATATAAGGTTAACTCAGATGTGTTTGTCATGAAACACATGTTTCCATGATTCTTTTCAGAATCATACATTTCAGATTCACTTGTGCTATCTTCAGAAGCACTCCAGGTAGCCTTCATAGCTTTCTTGTACTTACTATCCTTGTAATCATATTTCTTCTTGAATTTTAGCTTGGGCAGTCTGCTTTAATGTGTCCTTTTCCTTTGCACTCGTAGCAAACAACTTCATCACTTTTATCTGACTTTTTCCAGTTCTTCTTCCAATGTCCCTTATTGTCATACTTTCCTTTTTAATTTGATTTTCTGAAAAATATCTTCTTCCTATAAAATTTCTTAAACCTTCTGGCTATCTGAGCCATTTCAGCATCACTATCATAGTCTGAGCTTTCACTTGTTGAACTGTCAGTTTGTATTTGAGCTTTTTCTTTGTCTTTGTTCTTTGAAGCAGTAGTCTTGAAAGCCACTGATTTCCTTTTTGGTTCATCCTCTTCCTCTTTATTCACCTTTATTTCTTCCTCATACATCATAAGCTTACCAATGAGTTCTTTAACAGTTAGAGTAGCAATGTAACATGATTCTCTGATTGAAACAGATGTGCCTCTCCATCGGTCTGGTAAACATCTCAGTATCCTCATAATTTGTTCCTTCACTGGAATAGCTTTACCGAGTGAATTCATTGTATTGACTATCTCATTGAACCTGAGATACATATCAGAAATAGGTTCATTAGTTTTCATTTTAAAATTATCATATTTAATAGTATATGTATTCAATATCATTTCTTTAACATTGGTTGTTCCTCCATGAGAAACACTTAAAGTATCCCAAATTTCAAAAGCAGATTTACAAGAAGAAATTATGTTAAAATATTCATCTCCTAAAGAACAGTACAGGGAATTCATAGCTTTACAATTATTATTGTAGGCAGTCTTTGTAGGTTCATCCCAAGTTGTTCTTTCGGATTCTGGAATTTTATATTGAGATTCTATAGCAGTCCAAATATCAAAACCCATAATTTCTAAATGAATATCCATTTTAAGCTTCCACTGAGCATATTTTTTACCATTTAAGAAAGGTGGACTATTAGTAGCAGTACCCTCTAGTCTATTGTCCATATCTAGATTTTAGAAAGTATAATTAAAGAGATAAAATTTAGAACTAATAAAAATTTAAGATCATTAAAGATGCAACTAAAATCACATTTTAAAAATAGAGTATTTCAAAAATCCTTAAACAAAAACACCCTTTGATACCAAATGTTGATCGGAGTGGATACTCAAGAGGGGGGTGAATTGAGTTCCAATTAAAATTTCTGTTAGAATATTGTCTCTTTAAAATCCCCCAATTTATAAAACAAGTTAAACAGTAGTGAATTTATACAGATTGTAAATGTTCACTTAGCTTCTCAAAGATTGATTAGGTCTCAGTTAATTTAACCATAAGATCAAAATAACTTTTGAAAGTAACCTACTGATTTACAATGAGTGTAAACACTTGCTAATTTAACTATCAAAGTAGCTTTAAAAATAGTTTTTTATTTCAAAGTAATAGCAGCGGAGTATAAAAGATATACATAGTATAATTTAAACTTTTACTAAAGATGAACAGCAGATGTAACAAGAGGTTCAGTCTCAAGCCGAGACTTATTCCTATCAAATTTATATAAATTTGATCCAAACCTTGGATCAGGGTTAACAACATTTTACACAACTATCCAAGCCACGCAGGGACCTCTACCACTGTTCTTCGTGGGAAACAAAACAAGATCAGGCCACACAAGGACCTCTTCCATAGTTGACGTGGGTAAATAAGAGTTAAGAGTTTTAGAGTGAGGATTTTGATATCCTCCAGTTCAGTGCAGGAGACAGTGTGTGTGAGATATACAGAGTACACCACACTGCTCGAAAGTAAATAAAAAATCACTTAGGGAGAATATATAAGAGTTTAGAAAGCTCTAGTGATTAGTAATGAAACTCTGGACTCGTTGGATTCAGCAGAATTGCTACTTAGTCTTTCTCTATTTTTTCTGTTAAAAAACAGAGTGTCGTAGTTTAGATTGTGTTCTATAGGATTGAAAATAATCTCTTGATTCGTCGTGTGTTCTTTAGTGGTGTTGGATTGCACTCATGAGAGTTCTTGAAAAGTCTTGCAATCTCCTTCTTGATCAGGATTGTTCTTTTTGTTCAGCACAGTTCTCTTGGGAATATGTAAGTTATTCTTGTTGTATCGTCACACTTGTGCACCACTTCTTACACTTGATACGTGTACTGCATCTCAATCTTCCTTATATTCCACTCGTTCTGGCAGTAGGAATAATTCACTTTTCATAGGTATGAGATACGGTTTCCTGACATGCCAACAACTATCATTAAATAACATTAATTGCATTAAAAACATCAAATATGACCGTTAGCATTATTTAAATAATATTGACAAAACGTTAAGAAACGGTGTCACAGTGATTATGTAAACGGTGTCTACTTCATGGTATAGTCTTCACGGTATGTGGTTCACAGTGTCTTCTTCATGGTATAGTCTTCACGGTATGTGGTTCATGGTGTCTCCATGTCACGGTGTGTAGCTCATGATGTCTGGGTCACGGTCTGTCCTTCATGGTGTCTGGTTCACGGTGTGTCCTTTATGGTGTCTGGGTCACGGTGTGTCCTTCACGGTGTCTGGGTCACGGTGTGTCCTTTACGGTGTTTGGGTCACGGTGTGTCCTTCATAGTGTGTCCATACTTAGAAAAATATCTGTATTTATACTTAAACAGTAATATGCAGAATATGTATTAAGCTTAATCATTAGAGAGTAAGAGAAGTTGAAACGTAAATATAAAGGCTTGATAATATAAGTGAGATTTGTGATCATGCATAAGACTTGTAAATAATAAAGAGAGTAATTAACATCAATAAGATTTGTTATCATTAAAACATGATGTGTAGTTATTATTGAGACTAAAGAGCATTAGCAAGATGTGCAATTAAGATTGAGATTAATTAGCAGGAATAGGATTTTTGATCATTAAAACATGATTAATACATGAGGAGTCCAACAACTGGCATGTCTTGCATTACACGCAAGAGACACCTTCCTCGATAGCTTGCGTTGTACGCAATACCGATTTTCACTAAACAATGATATATTATTATAATATTATGAACTATCCATTATGAATAGTATTAACTGAATTTTGAATTTTATTACATTATAATTAATCTTACACATTTTCTAGAATGAGATATGAAAACAAAATCAATTTTTCAGATAAAAGAAGTATTTTTCAAAAAATGTAGTTTCACCGCCTTTTGATAGCGCACCCATTTTAAATATAATTTTTGACAAGTTTATAAGTTAAATTTTAAAAAATTAAATTCTTCTTTTTAATTAGGATATAAAAATTTACATTGGATAAATTTTTGATACTTTTCTGATAAGTTTCATATTTTGATGAATATTAAAAATACGCTAAATTTTCTTAAAAACAACTTTTTTCATCAAGATAATTTATATAGTTAAATGATAAAATTTAATGGTTTTAAAGTATAAATAAAATATATTTTTACCATTTAATATAATTTACTTTATTACCAATAATTTTACATTGAATTCATAGGTAAGAACATTTCAATCTTTGACAATGTTTTAACTTTTAAAACCCTTTTTCTTAACAACGGGATTAATTTTAAAATAATAACTATGACTTATGTGTTTTTAATTTTGAAAAATGGATTCCATATTTGGATTCAGTGGGTCAAAATTATGTTAATAGGTTACTTTTAGTTTTTTGACATTATAAATAGTAACTACGGTAATTTTTATTTACTATAGTTAAAGGTAAATCGGGTAATTAAGGATAAAAATAAGATTATAAAATTATCTTAACACCTGGAAAAATTATATTGGATGAATAAAAGTTGACCCATATCACCTAAGGGTCGGAATAGATTCATTTCATGGACTTTTGACCATGAAAATTATATAATTATTAATAAAACCAAAGAAAGTGACAACATGTCACTCTCTTATATCTTATAAGTGTAATAATTTTAATTTTGTGATAAACTTCATAAAAATTAGAACATGAATGGTCTCCAGAAATATAATAAAATTATATACATTATTTAAATTTATTTATAATTTTTAGGGATTAAATAATTATCATTAATTATGACACAATGGTGATGTTGAAATTATTTTATTGATTGAAATATCAAATAAATGGTTTTAAAAATATTAAAATAAATATTATATGAACTATTTAATGTGCTAAATTAATTTTATAGATAAATATTACATGTTATTAATCCTATTAAATCTTTTATTTCTAACATATCTTCTCTGTGGATTTTATTTAAATTCAAATAAATGAATAGTTTCAAAATCGACACTATTGTTACTTTATAAAAATAACATATTATAAAATTGTTTAGAAATCATAAAAATATTTAAAAATTATAAATTGAAATTTATATGGTCTAAAATTTCATAAAGTATCCAATTATATACAATTCCCAACACATAAGTAATTATTTATAACAATTTAAAATTTATAATATTATTACCACAAATAAAATTGAATAGATTAAATTAGGATAAATCAATTTGATGAGGTTTAAAATAAATTCCCAACATATCTAAATTTTATTTTTTGATGATATTACAACCATATATCATCTCATATTTTAATTGAGTCATTTTTGGAGGTTTTTAAGTGGGGTTTGAATTTATTATAAATTAATATTTCTTATGTTTCAAAAGGTGCCCCTCTCCTCCCTTATAAAAGGGCACCTCCTACCTCTCCTCATCACACCATTTTGAGCCTTCAAGCTCAGAAAACCCCTACCAATTTCTCTTCTCCACTTCCCTAGATACATTCTAGAGGTCCTGGTCTTCTTCAACGACCAACTTTAGTGCCCTAAGAGGAGGTTTAGAAGAGGCGCGTCGAAGAAGAGGTAATATCCTTTACCGATCCTTTAAAATTTATTTCTTCTTATACTTACTCTTGTTTATTGGTTTCATTATAAGGTAATAAAATTAGTATCACTCATATACTGATATGTTATTGTAAATATGAAAAAAACCTATTTCACCTTCTATCCATACTACGGAAAATGAAATCACTATGCGTGCGTACGTACGGAATATCGTCTCCACGCCGTGGTATAATATGTTTTCCACCACCACCTTACTTGGACGGGTATAATGGTGTAAATAATAAATATATATGATTATTATAACATTATACTAATTTTGAGATATTCTATCATCCACTCCAATACCATTAAATAATTATGGGAACGATATTGTCGCTCGTGCGTACGTACAGCTTACCATCTCCACGATGCGATGTGATTTGTTCTACATGATCTTCATTAAACCATGATTATATAAACGAATTGAATGAATAAATCTGATATATATTATATTACTAACATTAATTAAATTATTTAGCTATAACCTAAAAAGAGAAATAATAATTTATTCAAAACACTCATAAGAACATAAAGCAATGAACATTTGAATAACAAGTAGCAATGAAATATTACTAATAAGAAGCTAAGAATATGACCATATATGATATCATAACAATAATTATGATTTTGGAATAAGTCAATGACATTATTTAAATCATTATACAAGATGTTTGGATATGTACAAATCATATCGGACCTAAGGTAAGGGAAAATCTCGCAATCTCATTTTTATTCGAGATTGTTTATACTTCAGAATTTACTAGGGCATATTTATCATCCACATCAATGTTTCCTCAATATGTAATATTATTTCTATCCTCATAAAAAAATTTAAATCCAATTTTACCTATTGGTTAATTTTTAGTAAAATTTATGAAAGGAATCTTTTCTCGTTTTCATTACGAGATAATTTTTGACTTTTCCAGCCAAAGTACGGGAAAAAAGTTTTTTTTAACTTATACGACATGAATGGATTTTTATGAACATTATTTCCATGAAGCTTCCTTTACATGTTTTCAAGTTTATTTTCAATTAACTTCTTTTAGTTTAAAATTGTATGACATGATAAGAAAGGAAAAAAAATTGAAGTAGAAAGGATATTTTCCTCAAGAATGGAGTTCAAGTGTTTTATAAAAATTACTTTCCATATAAGATAATATAGGGTTCTGTTTATATTTATATTATTACATTGATTGGATTATGTTATGATGGAATTATTTTTATGAAGTCCTTTTATCTTATATGTATTATGTTATGATGGCATGATGTTTAAGAATCTCTTTTTTTATTACATGGGTTATGCTATAATGTATGATTTATGATTTTGTGGAACACATAAGAATGGTTTCATTATTAGATGGGTGGGACCTATATCTCCCTATAATTAATTGGGTAAAGATTTATATATCATGAGATAGACATGGCTGGAATGGAAATTTAATCTGTTTTAGTGATACAGGAGTGGAACAAGGAGTTAACTCGGTTCATAAATGGACTTTGTCCGCTATGATAGTCTTGGGAATGAGTCTTAAATAATATGAAATGATTTTTATATGATTATATGTGTATTCCACAAAGTTTTATGTTTTATGTTATGATTATTGGGATTACATTTCACTACTATGATTTATCCCATGTTATGATATTATGATCTCTTTTTCAGGTTATGATTTTCAAAATGTTATATTCTTATGAATATGATATGATTGATATTTCCTTTGTTTACCCTTACTGATCATTTGAGCTCACCCTTTTGTATGTATTATTTTCCCCAGGTCAGGAAGAAGGGTATTAAGTAGGATATGCCAAAAGGGACTCTAGATACAATGAAATAAACGGGAGACAATGTAGATGCTTTATGAACCAGTTGTTTATGTTTTCCATTTTCTAAAGACAATATACCTATACGGTCATATCATGGTTTTGTTATATGTTGTAATAAGTATTCTTCAATTCTGAAGTAATAACAATGTATGTAAAGTATGGGTCGTTGTATGTTCACTTGACTTTAAAGGTATGCGGGATCAGTATTTACCTCTCATAGAATTTTCATATAATAATAGCTTTCATTCAAGTATTCAGATGGCACCATATGAAGAGTTATATGGAAAGAGATGTCGTACACCAACTTGTTGGGATGATGTTGGTGAAAGAAAGATCATAGTCCCAGAACTTGTTGAGGAAACAATAGAAAAGGTGAAGATTATCCAAACCCATATCAAAACAGATCAAAGTAGGCAAAATATATATGCTTATAACTGAAGGAAAGATTTGTAATTTCAAGAAGTAGATCATGTTTTCTTAAAGGTATCTCCATGGAAGGATATTATACAATTCGGTAAGAAGGGTAAATTAAGTCTCAGTTACATCGGACCTTTTGAAATTATAGATCGGATTGGAGCCGTAGCTTACTATTTGGAAATGCCTCCAAGTCTCTCCAAATCCCACAATATGTTCCACATATCAATGTTAATGAAATACATGTCAGACCCAATACATGTACTCACCTATGAAGAATTGAACTCGGTCCTGATCTGTCTTATTGGGAAGAGCCTATCAAGATTCTTGATACAAGAGAACAAGTATTGAGAAATTGGATGACTTGTCTGGTAAAGTTTCTTTGGAGGAACCATAATATAAAGGAAGAAACGTAGGAACCTGAGGATGTTAGGAAGAATAACCACCCACATATTTTTAGAGGGCTTTATTCATGAAAAACTTTGAGGACGAAATTTCCGGAGGGAATAATGTAACACCCCAAACATTTTATGGTATGATTCGCTTAAATGAATTCTATTCATAGCCTATATTTCATAAAGCACTATTTTTTTTTGAAACAACACTTGGTTATTTAGGATATATTCATAAACTATCCATTAAACATAAATTTTCCACTTCTATGTTTTGAATTTCTAAATACGGTCATCTATAGTTGTGACCAGTAAGTCATTTGAAGTCTGATAGAACGAACTTGATTTTTTGAGGAATAATAACATACCCTTATAAATAGTAATATGAACAGTTATATGACCCTTATGAATATTAAATAATGATAATATTTTATTTTCTTAAGGTAATAAGATAATGAGATCTTAATTAATTTTTCAATGAGATATAAAACTAATTATACGTTTAAAATTGTTATTTTTCAAATTAACAATGATTTTATTTAAAATTTAAATTAATAATATTTAGAAAAATATTTTTGAAAAATTAAGTTCATTTTTTAATTCTACATGTCTAAAAATGGTTTGGGTGAATTTTTGTGATTTTTCTGAAATTCTAGAATTCTCGATGAATAGTGAAATACGGTAAAATACCGTATGTTCAAATTATCAGTAAAATACACTATTTATGACGTCATAAGTGATGTAAGACCACTTGGTTAGAACTCAAATTCCATTATTACTATTTGGGGTCACATTAATTAAGATTATTTATAGTCTTGAGCAAAAATATTATAATAATAATTAAAATAATGAAAAATACCTCCTCTCCTCCATTATAAATACCACCCTCATAATCCTCTTCCTCCCACACCTCTCAAGCCTTGATCCTTACCTAAGTTCTGCCCAATAATCCTCCAAAGACTCTTCCCCACTTCCTAGAGCCTCTGGTCTCACCAAAATTCCAAAACTAAAGGCCTTAAGAAGGATCTCAAGGAGAAGAGATCAAGAGGTAAACATCCTCTATAGTTTTCTTTCTTTTCTTTCAATTTATGTTATTATTTTTAAATTTCCTTTGGATTATGTTAGGATATGTCATTCCATATCCCACTTAAAACCCATATTATTTAATAGTTATGAGATACCTCCTTTCTCTCATCAAACTATTTTATGAAATTTTAAGTGACGTCGTTATGATACCGAATTTTTGTGAGAAATTTCTCAATTTTCTTCTATTTTGTGTTCCTTTATATTATAATTCTTTCCTCATATCCCCTAATCCAAATTCTATTATGATTCCAATACCTTACATGGAATGGAATTTTATTATTCTAATGGAATATTTCTTCATCGTCTCTCTTTCCCCCTCCTCTTATACTAAAACTGAAAACACCATCCAAGATGTGTTAATTTATCACATTCAAGGATGACGGGCTCTCAATTTCTATTAGTATCTTCAAGACTGATAATGAAACATTTTTAATGGTTGAAATAGATCATAATATATTTATTTTACCTTATTTAGTGTTCTATAATCCTTACACACTCATAATATAAAATAATAATACAAAACAAGTTCATTATGAACAAAACCGCCAAGTTAATTCAAATGTTTGTAATTAACTTTTAACTAATGAATCATCATCATGTTATATAACCCAAAATAATTATAAGATCATTTATATCTCTGAAATTTCATTAATAAGATATAATAACAATTATGTATGTTTAACCACGCATCAAATTAACTTCCATTCATGAATACAAATAAATGGATCATGAAAATCAAGGGAGAAAATGCTTCCAAAACAATAAATTTGAACCTCTTAAACCCACAAAAAGGTCCATTAATGAATGTAATAAGGTTATACTAAATTAAATGTATAGTATTTTCTATAATTATTAATTAATGAAGCTAATTTTTATTATTCAGGTCATTAAAACAAACAAATAACACACTCAAGCATAAGGTAAGGGGTTTCTCCTCTCACTTGCATTTCTGTGAGATTTTAATTGTTTACCACTTATTTCTTGTATGTGGTATATATATATATTAATTTTATATATAAAAACATTGTTCACTTTATATTCATGGTATTCTGTGATTAATTTGATAATTATTTACTTTTGGTCATACGATTCAATTTATTACAATATGGTAAGGGACTTTGCCTCAATTTCCATTTCATCAAGACCTTCCTGGTATTGTGCACTAAATATTTCTTATGTGGTGTATCTAATTTTAATTTGAGATCATTTTTCATTTTAAATTGTAAATATATTATATATTCATAATATAGTTTCATGGATATGAGTATTTCCTTAAGTCGTATACCCTTTTACATACGGTGTTTATTTGGAAAGTTATTTTAACTATGAAAATATTGATGAATCCTTATTCTCTACTCTATAAGGATGTTGAGAAGGCATATTTTAATTGTATTAAATATATTTATAAAGAATTATTTGGACTTTCGGAGGAGGGTGGGGCCCGCTACAGCCCCTCGATGCATCGACAGGTCTCATGAGATGAATCAGTTGGCGAAAAACCCTTCGAGTTTATTTCCAAAACATCAGACGGGTTTCTACCCACAGAACTAAATCATTTTAGATGTATTCTGGAATCGTGTTCCAGATACATGAATTCAAATTAATAATAATATATCTTTATTCATTTTCAGTTATTACTATCCATGAGGTTTTCACTGTGACAAAATCTATGGATGCAGTTTCATAGTTAGTTTATTAATTGCATGTGTTTTCAATTTATTCACCATTCCATATTGATTGCGTAAAATTGTTTATGATTCACTTATTATTGAATTCATGCTTCTGATATTTTTAAACCTTACTGAGCATTTGAGCTCACCCCTTTCATTTGTTTACCTTTAACTTTTTATAAAGAGAAGATAATTTATTGAGTTTCACTGGATGCAATTTTTAGTTTTTGATATGTATTGTATTTGGTAACCTTTCCCAATGTAATTTGAGTTACATCTATATATCTAGTTTCTTCAAAACTACTAAACTGATCGTTCCTTTGGGATTTCATTCCTTCTAACCATTCCAATATAACAAGTTATTCACCAGCTTTGGTCTATAGGGGGTAGGGTATTACAGTTAACATGACTTGAATTATTGAATTTGGTCTCAATCCCATCTAAATATCTTGAAAAAAATGTCAAAAATTATTCTTATATATACCTATCAGCAATAGAACCTTCAGGATGAGCCTTATTACTAACATAAGACTTTAAATTCCCAAAATATCTATATAAAATAAAAAAAATAAGAAGAAGAAAAAACAAAATATTATGATGTGAAATAATATATGGATAAAATTTTAAATTACCTTTCAATGGGATACATCCATTGATATTGTGTCGGCCCACCCAATTGTAGTAAATCAACTAGATGCACGCATAAGTGAATCATGATAGTAAAAAATTATAGGGGAAATAACATCTACAAATGAAAAAGTGTGATAAAAAATTGATGTTTTACATTCTCAAGATCAATGGTATTGATAACCTTGCCACATATTTGTTGAAAAAATACATATAAATCTATCAATATTGAAGACACATTGTTTGGAAACACATTATGTATTACAATTTGAAGTAATTGATCCATAATGACATGACAATCATGAATTTGCAAACCATATATTTTACAATATTTTATATTGATACATCTAGAAAGGTCTCTCAATAACCATCAGGCAACTTCATATTCACTAGACATTTCAAAATGGCATCTTTAATTTGATTTTTCATTGTAAAAAGACATGGTTGATATTTCCCCTTATCATTAGGCTACAAATCCCTTATTATACCCATTGTTTGGATATCTTTTGAGGCCTTAAGATGATCTTTTGTCCTTCCACTTTCATTCAACAGAGTATAAATTACATTATCACATATATTTTTTTCGATATGAATGACATCAAGATTGTGACGTAACATGTTAGTCTCCCAATACATAAATTCAAAAACTATAGACTTTTTTTCATTTTTTGGATTCATCCTCATTGTTATTCCCTTGAGCTTGATTTCCTTTACCATCCTGTGTTATTGTCCTTCCAAATGAGAAATTTATATTTTCTACCTATTTGAAAATCTCCATGCTAGAAAACACACTTGGAGGTTTTCAAAAATCCCTATATCCATCAAATGTAATCTCATTAATCGAAATTTATGACTATCACCAAGAAATCAACGATACCCCAAAAAACACCACTTTATACTATGAGGAAAACATAATGGATTTGTGTCAAAGTTACAAGTCGGACAAGCTAATCTGGTATAAGTATTCCATCCAGATAAGGTACTGAGTCTAGGAAAGTAGCTGATTGTCCATAGTAATGTTTCTCTCATTTTAAACTTTTCACACATGGAGACATCATAGGTTTCAACTCCATCCACCCACAACACTTTCAACTCCTTCAAAATAGGTCTCAAATAGAAATCTATATCATTTACCGGCATTCATTTCCCATGAATGGTCATTGAAATAATCATAGATGTTTGGTTCATACACATCCACGGGGGAAGATTATATGGTATCAATATTATAGTCTAAATACTATAACTTGAACTCGTGCTACCAAAAGGATTAAAACCATCAGCTACAATACCAAAGTGAACATTTTGAGGATCTAAAGAAAATTTAGGATGTGTGACATTAAATTTCTTCCATGATTCAAAATCCCTAGGATGCCTCACCAATTCATAATTACATTTTCCACTTTCATGCCAACACATATGCTTGGTAGTTTTACTAGATATAAATAGTTGTTGCAACCATTTTTTAAGTGAGAAATAACAAAAACTTTTTCTAGTTGTTTCCTTTTTTTACAATAAATTTTTCCTTCTACCTATATTTTTTACATTTATTACATATTTCTTTCTCCTCACCATCCCCCCAATATAACATGCAGTCATTAGGACAAGCATGTATCTTAATATAATTAAGCCCAAGTTTATTGATGATTTTCTTAGCCTCATAAAAAGAGTAGGGGATTTTGGAACATTAAAAATAATCTCTTAGAAAATAAAAAATCATTATCATTGCCTTATTAGTCATTCTATATAAACACTTGATGTGGTACAGTTTTATTATAAAATACAATTTGGAGTACTTTTTAAAACCTTAATATAATTCTTGATTACCATCATTCAATAACTTGGAAAAATATATAGAAGTTTCAACCACGCTTACACCAAGAGATGAGTTTGATTCATTTTCACCAAGAATACTATCAATCCCAAATGAATCATTTACCATTTCTTCTACATGATTGAGAGGATCTATATTATGGTGAGAAGTATCATTCTCTTGTGCTCTACTAGATGTTAATTCAACTTTATTAAATTATCCATGCCATACCCACTTGGTGTATTCAATCGTAAATTGTTTTTGACTCAAATGGGAATATACTTCAACTCTGGTCAACCATTTCTTAAATTTTCAATTATGAAAAGGACATATTATTCTTCCCTCAACAGATTTATGCTCATATGAAAAATTGATAAATTTATTTAATCTTTCCTTATACTCATATGTTTTTCTTGACCAGGAAATCCATGATTTATCCAAATCAACTAAATTAATTGAAATATAATATATCAATTAAATATGTTCAAATATACATAAGAAAAAATAATAAAGATCTAAATAAATTTTTTACAATAGAAAACATCTGAAGAAAATTTCTTCATAAAACACTATCATTAAAAAATATAAAATTTAAATATAATTTCTATTTAAGAA
Organism: Viscum album; assembly: GCA_963277665.1. Classification (NCBI taxonomy): domain Eukaryota; kingdom Viridiplantae; phylum Streptophyta; class Magnoliopsida; order Santalales; family Viscaceae; genus Viscum; species Viscum album. The sequence continues at coordinate 1,410,374,122 of OY728135.1, forward strand.
AATTAAAAAATAATTTTTTTAAAGTTTAGTTTTTTCATTAAAAAACATAAAAAAATGTTTTTTTCTTTTAACAATTATAGAAAAAACATGAGAATTGTGTTCAACAAAAAAACTCATACTTCAAAATAATTTAAAATTTCTTATTAAAAACTTCTCATAGACATTGTCAGTTATGAAAAATGGTTGGAAAAATAAACAATGTTTGTTCAGTTTTTAAAAAAACAATGCACTTTAATTTCAAAATAAAATCTCTTAAATAAGTGAAACATATTATAACTAATATGTCTTATAGGTAGTTAACCATAACAGAATCCAAATACCAGATAATTCAGATACAAATAAAATTTATGGTGATTATGTATGCGTATTAGAGTGAATGGTTTTATTTTTATAAATAATAAGTGGTTCCAAAAAAATTCATTGGTTATAAAGATTGAAATTAATATAATAAAATCAATGATGAAATTATAGTGAACAAAATTTATCATGAATTTTCTAAATCAATCTAAATAAATCAAGATTAAAATTGAGAATTCCAACTACCTCGATAATATTGACTGTAGATTAGGTCTAGAATTAGTGTCCTTGAGATCCAGAATAGCTTTGTGACCCTTAGAAAAGAAAAAAGTATATTAAAGTAACTAGTTCACTGAGGGTTTCGTTGAGGGTTTAGAAGAAATAGGAAATGGGTGAATAATCCCTAAAACCCAACTGGTCGGGTGAGGTTCCCCATTGGGAAATGGTTTTAGAAGGGAGACTGCAAGGGATCAGCTTCTGAAAGGGGGTTTATATGATGAATTAGTGAGGAGAATTACCTGATGTTGTTAGATTGTTGTGGATAATTGCACACAAGGAGTAGAAGACTCGATCTGAGGGGTGTCGCAATCTAAGAGAGAGGGGTGACCTCATGAGTAGGAGGAGGGGGCGTCATCATGCTTGCTAGGGGGATGCAACATCGACATTTGATAGAGGGTGTGATATTGCTACGGGATTCAAGGACATCTGAGAGGGGGTGCATAAGGGAGGGGAGCATTGGGAGGTAGGGGAAGCCGCTGAAAGGGGTAGGGAATGAGGTGATACTAGCTGATTCGGGAGATGGGAGCACTAGAAGGGGTGATGGTAGAGGGTAAATAGGGTTATTGAGGGTGGGGTGGGGCGATACAACTTAGAGGGTTCGGGGAAGAGTTTTTATCATGGGTAGGGTTATTGCGGGTGGGGTCGGGGTGATACAGGGAAGAGGGGAGTGAAGGAGTGAGGGGTTATCACGGCAGAGGGGTGAGGAGTTATCATGGGTAGGGGCGGGCGATACAGGGAAGAAGGGAGAAGAGGGGTGAGGTATTATCATAGAGAAGGGGTGAGGGAAGATGGGAGAAGAGGGGTTATCATGGCGGGTGGGGGAGAGGAAATACAAGGAAGAGGAGAGCGAAGGGGTGAGGGGTTATCACGGGTGGGGGCGAGGCAATAGTAGGAAAAAGGGGAGAGGGTGAAGGTCTAAAGAAAATAGGGTCGGGAGTTAATATTTTTTGGTAGATTTTTTCATCAAAACAACCTTTAATTAGAATGGGTTATTATTAACCCCTTCTAATTTTTATTTAGAGGTTGTTTAGAATAACCCCTTCTAATTTTATGCAGCTAAATATCACCTTTTTTAGTGCTCAGATGCACTCACCATGTACTTACAACAAATTACATGTATTTAAAATTTATTTATTTTACTGTAAAACCCTTGGGACATGTACTTGCATGTTTTCATAAATATAGGACATTCCATGTGATTGGTTTAAATATACATAAATATATAAAGGTTTAATAAATATATGTGTAATGTTTAGATCTTCATATCATGTATGAGTCGTCTTACATGTTGTTACCCTACATAAATTTAAGCATAACACATGACCAAAATATCATGTAATTTTTGTAATCATCTATGAATTACATGTTGTGAAAGTATATGATAAGTCAGGTGTGCCATATATCATAATAGTAAAACAGTATATGAGTATAATACATGTTGGGTAGAATTGGATGGGTATTCACTATATTTACTCCAAGGTAAATTTATATACATAATTAATTTTAAATTAATTTGTTTAATTTGTTTAAAATTATAATGGAAGATAATATCAAGGAAATTTGGATGAGGATTAAGATAAAATAATTGATTAATTAAATACAAAAATAAATTGATTTGAGCAAAATTTATCTTAAATAAGAACGATTAATAATTGAATGCTAGTTTTATTAAATGTATAATTTCTTGCATGCATGAGGATGATCATGAGATAAAACAGACATTTTTATGTGATTGGTTCAATTTAATTTATTTTTAAATTAAATTGTTGGCATGTGTGCCTTCTCTTCTCTTATTATATAGGGCCTATGTGCCCATGGTTTCTTTTATGTAAACCCTTTTCCCTCACTCACGTGTGAGTAAAATAATATTTAATGTATGGATATCCCAAGATAGTGGAGGTGGTTCAAGTTTAGAGCCAAGTAAAACCCAATCCAACAGAGATACATTGATGCACAGGTGGAAATTTGTAACACGAACTTTAATTGGTTCAAGGTTTTTTTCCCTAGGTCAGCGATTAGTTTATCAACTTCTAGATAAACTAACTATTAGTAAAATCTCATGATAATACCACTTTATTATTTAATTTATGCCAAGTTTTATGGTTATTTTATTATGGATGTTTTTTCGCAATCACATAATGAATGAAATTAACGAGAATACAAGATAGAACTAAAATAAATTGTCCTATGCATAAATATTATATAAGACGTGGTTAATCACTTAAGTAAATTCACTTAATATTAACAAGCATGAGATAAAGATAATAATTATCAATTTCTGCATAAAGTTTAAAATCCTTCAATTATATATATTAAGTCTGTATATCCTTCCATTACTTTGGTTAAAATCAAACCACAATTCAAAGTGATTGACCATCCAAAGTTGGGGTGCTTTCAATTATCGGGTAATTCAAACTTGAAGCTTTAGGTTGAATTAACTTATTTCACATCAAGTGTTGACTGCCAAAGCAAAACTTGGTGTAACTAAGAGGTAAAGATTGAAGAAATCCAATTAAGGATTTAAGGATTGGGGAGTCCACTCAGCAGATCAAGGAACTGTGAGTTAATGCAGTTGGCATTTGGAATGTCTACCTAAAACCATTCAAGTTGCTTGACCAACCAAATTTAGGGTAATGAGAAGTGGAATATGGATCCTTACCACTATAATATCTAAGAAACAGTATATTTTTATAGCCAAAGGTGAGGGCTACTGGGTTTTGATAAAAAAAAGTGGGAGAATGATAAATATAATATTTATTTATTTGTCTAAATTTTATCAGATAAAGTACTAAAATTATGCTTATATTATTTGTATAAATAGTAATAAAAATGGCATAAAACATATCATTGTGATCCATACTTTATAAGGAAAACATTTTCACTGGCACAAATTTCAAAGAATAGTGAAGTCACCTACATGTCATCCTTCACCATGAAAGGAAATTATATGTGCTTAAAGAACCTTTTCCAATTGTGTCGAGTAATGAGGAAAGTGGTGAATTGCTATATCTCTATGAGAAACACCTTAATAATGCTCCATATATTTAGTGATTCGTTATATCATCCATGTCTAATGAGATTTTGAACCAACATGAGGACATGTATGCATATAGCATAATGTTTAACTTTCAGGATCTCTATCAAGAGAAGGTGAGACAAGTGAGGTAAGAGATCTCCAATGCTTTGTTTACAACTAAACATAGAGAGTCTATACCAGCTGGGCCTCATATAGTCAAGCTTATTAGATACATTGAATACTTATATTCCTTAGGGATTAAATTCTTGGATGATCTTCGTAAAGATCTCATACTTTCATCACTGTCCAAGATCTTCTCTAGTTTTGTTGTAAATTACAATATGAGTAATAATGAAAGAGTCTCTCGAAACTTCTTACTTTGATTATCCAAGTGTATAAGTACATGGTTCATGATAAATCCGTAGTCCTTATGATTAATAAGAAAAGTAAGAATAAGGAAAAGGGTCCCAAGACTTATAAATAGTATAAATCTCTTGAGCACTATCCTTCTAAGAAGAAGAAGTAGATCCATAAGAAAGGTAAGGAAAAGGAGGTAGTATGTTTTTCATGTGGCATGTTAGGCCACTGGAATAGGAAATACACCCAGAAGCTATGGGAAGCTAAAGGTGTATTCATTATTGAGAGTAATATTTCTATATCTACACATTGGGTATTAAATATAGCTTTTGGTGCTCACATCTATATCCAAATGTAGGAACCAAGTATATTTTCAAATATTTCCAAAGGAGAGGTGGATATGAGAGATACCAATAGTGAAAGGCTGGGGGCTCTAACCATTGGTGACTACCACCTTTCATTTCCAACGGGGATGATTTTGGTTTCAAAAGATCATTATTATGTACCTACATTAACCAAGAACATAACTTTTGTATCATGCCTAGATACAAATGGGTTTATTTTCAAATTTGGAAATAAAAGGTTTTTCTTTTATAAAGAAAACATATGTTATGGTATGTCACATTTAAATAATGGTCTTTGTGTATTAAATTATGAAAACCAAGTTTTGGGAATTGATTACGAATCATGTTCACATGAATCATATAACTCCAAGTAATGGCATTATCTTCTTGGTCATATAAATTAGAATATTTTGACAAATGTCTATCAAGATGGTTATTGAGAATCTTCTGATCTAAAACCACTTGATATATATCATTCTTGTTTACAAAAAAAATGACCAAACTACCCTTTGGTGGATAGGGTGAAAGGGTCATAAAGCTTCTTGTATTGGTACGCACTGATGTGTGTGGACCATTTCTAGTAGAATCTAGAGGTGGATATTATTACTTAAAAACTTTTACTGGTGACTTGATTAGATATTTCTATGTCTAATTGATGAGGTATAAGTCTGAATCCTTTGACAAATTCAAGGAATTCAATAATGAGGTAGAGAATTATCTTGGTAAGATGATAAAGAAGCTTCGATCGGATCGAGGTGGTGAATATCTTAACCAAGAGTTCAATGAATTTCTACAGAAGTTTGGGATTCTATCTCAACTCACTCCACCTTACACACCATAGTGGAATAGTGTTAGTGAAAGGAGGAACCATACCTTATTATACATGACAAGTTCGATGATGATTCATGCAAATCTTCCATTATATTTTTGGGGATATTAATTACAAACTATAACATACACATTAAATCGGGTACCAACTAAAGAAAAGAATGGAGTTTCCTTAGAATTATAGAGTGTTAAAAAAATCATTTTTCTAAATACATGTGTATGGGGTTGTGAGGCATTTGTTAAGGCCTCCTCAGGCAACAAACTAGAACCCCTAGAACAAAGTGTATCTTTATACGGTATCCTAAGGAAACAATGAGATACTACCTATACAACCCCTAAAACAAGAAATTGATTGTATCCATACAAGCTGTCTTTATTGAGAGGGAGCACATACTCAAAAGGATAGTGTGATAAAGATTGAATTTGATGAATTTGATTCTCAATATACACAATAGTTGGAGCAGGAATAGGTTACAAAGGTCCTTGTGGAAGAAGTAGATCATGAAACACAAGTACTGCATAGGAGCATAAGAGAGGTAAGAGAACCAAAGAGATATGGTTTTCTAGTCACCAAAGATGGTGACTCGTTATTAGTTGAAAATGATGAACCTATCTTCTAAAAGGAGGTAGTAGAGAACTTATAAGCTATGAGATTGCAAGAAGCCATGAATTTTGAAATGGATCCCATGTATGAGAACCAAGTTTGGATTCAGGTCGATGTTCTAGTTGATGTGAATCTTGTTGGGTGAAAATGAGTATTCAAGAGAAAAATGGACATGGAAGGTAAAGTAAATACCTATAAAGTAAGGCTAGTGGATAAAGGGTTTAAACAGGGACAAGTAATTAACAACGATGAAACCTTTTCACATGTATCCTTATTTAAATCCATCAGAATTCTACTTTCCATAACAGCTTACCATGACTATGATATTTGGCAGATGGATGTCAAAATTTCATTCCTTAATGGAAAATTTCATGAAAATATCTATATGACACAACCAGAATGGTTTTGTGGCTTGAGTTGATGCCAAAAGGATTTGAAAGTTACAGAGGTCCATTTATGGATTAAGGAAAGCATCTGAGTTATGGAACATTCGATTCGATGAATCCATAAAATAATTTGGTTTCTTTAAGAAAGAATGTGATCCGTGTGTTTACAATAGGTTTAGTGGGAATACATTCATTACCCTAGTAGTATATTTTTATGACAAATTACTTATTGTAAATGATATACTAGTCTTATAGTTAGTTAATGACTAGTAAAACAAATGTTTCTCCATAAAGGACTTAGGTGAATCGGCCTATATTTTAGGGATCAAGATCATTTTTGATGGATCCAAGAGGCTAATTTGTCTAAGTCAAAGTACATATATTGAACAGATACTAAAGATACACTACTGGAAAACAGGGCTATCCCCACGGTTCAAAACCGTGGGTATAGCCCCCAAAACCGTGGGTATAGGCTATACCCACGGTTTTGGGAACCGTGGGCTGGAATGGCGTCGGGATAGGGGGTTCGGGCTATACCCACGGTTTGTAGAAACCGTGGGAATAGAATAGCCACAGCGTGGCAAGTGCGTGGCCACGCTGGCACCGCTTTGACCCCACGGTTTGAAAACCGTGGGGATATATAATCTTCAAAAACAAGAAGCCAGGGGGTTTTGAACCCCGGTCTCGCGCGCTGTGGGGCGAACGCACCTTTTATTCTGGCCAACCGAGCTATTAATTTTATGTTATATCATTATATATATCAGCGCATATATACTAATATTAAATATTTTAATTTTAAAAAAAGATGCGGCGATACTGCTGCGCCCGCTGGGAATCGAACCCGCATCACTGCAAACCCGCTGCCGCGCCCCATCAAATAACCAACCGAGCTATAATTTTAATCTGTTATATTTATATACATCCTTTTATATATATTAATACGTAGTGTATAAATTCAAAAAAAATGACCCCGCCGAGACTCGAAGACAGAACCGATAACCGCGACTCGCGCCGGTAACCCGGCCACGGACCAACTCAGCTCTAAGGACATTGGAAATTTATATTTTTATTTATATAAATATATTATTTTAACCGTGAAAAAATATCTCCCGCCAAATTTGTTTGGGTGTCCCGCCTAATTTTCTTTTCCCGCCTTATGGCGGGAAATCTATGCCCACTGTTCTTTAAAACCGTGGGTATAGGTCTTCAAAAAAGAATACCCTAATGCCCACGGTTTTGAAGAACCGTGGGTATAGGTCATATGAAAAAATTCTATACCCACGGTTTGGCCAAAACCGTGGGTATAGGTCATAAAAAAAGAATACCCCAATGCCCACGGTTTGTAAAACCGTGGGTATTGGTCTTTAAAAATAACCTATACCCACGGTTTTGACAAAACCGTGGGTATAGGTGACCTATACCCACAGTTTTCTGAAACCGTGGGTATAGGTCCCCATATTAGTCTTATACCCACGGTTTTCAAAAACCGTGGGTATAGGTGTACCCTATACCCACGGTTTTTTGCAAAACCGTGGGTATAGCCCTGTTTTCCAGTAGTGATATTTAGTATGGAATAATCCAAGAGGGGATTGGTTCCAATGTCACATGGTTTACATGTTTCTAATAAAATGTGTCCACACACACAACAGGAGAAATAATGAATGAGTAAGATCACATACACTTTTATGATAGGATCAATCCTATATGACATGTTATATACTAGACTTGATTTTACCTCTCTACTGATCATGGTAGGTAGATATCAAATAGATCCAGGAGAACAACATTGGTATTCTGTTAAGGTTATCCTTAAGTATCTGAGAAGAACTAAGTATATGTTCCTGGTGTATAAAGAAGATGAGGATCTGGTCATCAGGGGTTATACTAATTCTAGTTTTCAAATAGATCATAATGATTTTAAGTTGCATACAAGATATGTTTTATGTCTTAATGGAGGAGTTGTGATCTAGAAGAGTTCAAAGAAGCCAGTTGTCACTGATTCAATAAACGAGTCCGGGTATATAGAAACTTCTAATGCATCCAAGTAATCCTTTTAGATTCAGAAATTTGTACATGAGATTTATGTGGTGCCTAGCAATAAAGACCATATCACATTGTTTTATGATAATACTATATTTTTGGCACTTGAAAAAAATCCAAGGTCACACCAATGGAAAAATAACGGACTCCAAAAGTATCACCTCTTGAGGGATTTTTATCAAAGGTGTAAAGTTTCAATAAAAAAAGTACCCACAAAATATAATGTGGTGGACCCCTTTAATAAAGAAATATCTTATTAGAAGCATGAGTATCATGTGAGATCTAGCAGACAGAAGGTTTTTAGAAGTTGTCTCTAGTTCAAGTGGTGCCTTTTGGAGTTGGTACCCTAGAACCAACTTATTTTCACTTTATGATAAACTGTATTCATAGATTTATAATATTAATAAACTTATTATCACATCATGATTGTTCTTCTGTGTAACATAGTATGTGATAATGTCTTAAAAATAGCTTTCACGCTAAAAGGTCATAGCAGTTCCCCGCTATGATGAGAACCTAGAAGTTCTATGGAACTATTATTAAATATATGTTCTATAGTCATATGATATCATTTGAGGGACACAAATTATATGGGCTATCATGGGTGGAGATTCATAGGACTTTGAGGCACCTTATCATGGTGTATGCCCTTGGTAATATCTAGTAGGATATTATGAGAACGAGACCTGCCGATAGGAAATCCACATTTATAAATGTCATTAGATGTTCCTATCTATGGATGTGTGTATTGGTTCTTAAAATTTAAGATTATTATTAATTATTATTATGATTTGGGTATTTTGATGTCTTGAAAAATACTGTGACGACAGATGTTCATGGTGAGGTAGGATATGTTGGGTGAGTCACGAATAATATTACATTAATGAATAATACAAGAAATGATTTGTACCTTCTGTCCTTTAATAGAAGTTGATATCTCAGTCCCTTTGATGGAAATGATATAGCCTAAATAAATCCATGGCCATGCTCTTCTATAGAAAATTTGTATTTTCAAAATTCCAAATAAAGAGGAATAGAGCACAGAGGTTGATGGAACTGGCATGCAACCTATTAGATTTGAGATATCGTGATAAAGGGATTATATTACATAGTAAACATATTTATGAGGAAACATATCATTGTAGGGTTAACTTCTTTCTCTATGGGTGTCTTGGTGTGTTTCTAGATGATAGCCTTGGACTTTAGGTTGTTTTTTCTAATACCACTGAGAAAGAGGTTTAGAGGGTCACACAATAAGTGTATCTAGAATCTCAGTTAAATAATATATTATTATTTATTATTTAACAAGTTTAATAAATATTATTCTGACATGTGGTTTAACAATTATTCATATTTTCTTGATCACATATATCCCATCACCATTTATTCGAGAGAATATAATATGAGTGGAATATTTAATAAATATTTATTTTCTACTTAAGTGAATGTAATTTTTTTTATTTATTGGAAAATAATGTAGTGATATTTATTTAAAAAATAAATAATCATTATTCAAGGTCGGATAAATATGGAGGAATTGAGGACCGAGTCTTATGTCCAATGAGAAATAATAATATTGAATATTATTTAATTAAATAATATTTAATATAATTTGAACGTTAAACACATGTCAAGAAAAAATATTATTATTGTTATCATTTGACATGGGGTTCTGAAGGGAATAAATAAATAATGCAGGGCATGTTTGGTATTATTTTATTTTAACCCTAATAATATATACACCCATTTATATAATTTTTATCAATGAGTCAATTCATTTGTTTTGGTTGTACCCAATGGATTTGGAGAATCCTATCAAGCCCTCGAGAGCTCTCCTCTCCAAGAATGCTCACAATAACAGAGATCAATATTCCTTGACTGAATCCTCTCAAGTCAAGAGAGATCAAGGATAACACTTTGGAAGCGGTTCTTGTGGCGACCATAAGGGGATGACACAAGTGAAAGGATCTATCGTGCTAGCACTTGGAGATTCTTTTAGCAACGTCTGGAGATTCATGAAACATGTGTGGATCATCACTAGAGGGAATCTACACTTGATTCCCACAACGCAATGATATTGCACTACAGATTTTTTGTTAGGTCCATCATCGAAAAAAGAATTCCATTAAGGTAATTCTTATTTATCTAAATTAATTATAAATAATATGTGATGATCCACTTTCTCTAGTTCTGGCGTGATTACCCATGTCTAATTTCATTGATCTAATTCTATAGATCACGATGTTTATTGTCATGTAGATCTTGTATTGGTTATCAATCAGGATAAAAAACAATGTTAGGCATTGCCCATCGTATGCTTCCATTGTGCCCAGAACCTACAGTTAGGGCACCGAGAAAATGAAGACAAGAGAAAGAGGAGTATGACATGAGAAAAGAAAGGGAGTTTGGTTCGTCAAGAGAAATTAAAATGCGATCAAGGGCGATGAATGAAAAAAATAGGCACAAACAAGGTAATACCATGGATTTAGAGGTCCGACGGCAGTGGTAGGGTCCGGCAGTAGGGGCGACAGAGGCAGAGGTGGCGGCGAGGGCAGCGGAGGCAACGGTGGGGGAAGCATAGTTGGCAGCAAATCTCTGGTTACATGAAAGCTTGAGGCGTGAACGGCAGCAGGGTTCTGATAGGGTTTCATTTATAAAAACACAAAAATCTTTTATGAGCGCTTTTTAGAAAGCGCTAATAAATGAGGTTTTTATGCAAGATAAAATATAAAGCGCTGATAAAACTAACCTTTATCAGCACTTTTTTAGCACGGATAAAGACCTAATGTTAATAAATTATTTATAATTATAAAATTATAATAAATATATTCATTATATTTATAATTATAATTATAAATATATTTATTTATAGTTATAATTATTTAAATAAATATTTATTTATTTATAGTTATAAGTACAAATAAATATATATTTATTTAAATAATTATAAAATTATAATAAATATATATAATTAAATTTATAATTTTATAATTATTTATAGAAATATATACTAATTTATAGTTATAAGTATAAATAAATATTTATGTATTTAAATAATTATAAAATTATAATAAATATATATAATTAAATTTATAATTTTATAATTATATATGATTAATATATTAATTATATATAATTATAAAATTTTAAATATAATCAATATATTTATTATAATTTTATAATTATTTAAATAAATATATATATTTATATATATATATATATATATTATATACTTGGGGGTACAATTAAATTTAAACACACACACACACCATACACACTAGCTAGAAAGACAAAACATATCCTCCAAAGGGGATAACCCACCCATCAAACTTTATTTACTCAGTACATGGCCCATAGGTCCAGTGGGCATGAATCCCATTACATAGCCCATAGGCCTAGTGGGAATGAAAGCCTATTATATGGCCCTAAAGGCCCAAATTTTTTACCCCAAAGCCCTCCATTGAATATTGATTCTACAGTACCCTTGCTGCTATACTACTTGCTACATTGTTGTCGTCACTATAGTTGTTGCTACAGTGCCCATCATTGCTATGATTTTGCAGTTGCTACAGTCTTGTCGCTGATACAATCCTGCTATTGTAATGTTACAATGCTACTACAGTAACTTTCACCCCATGCGTTTTGAACCTCCAACCTCGATGTAGTATTACAGAGTGTTTTATCACTAAGCCAAACCCCAACTACAATATATATTTATTTACAATTATAACTATAAATAAATATTTATTTATTTATAACTACATATATAATAAATATATTTATAACTATTTGTATATATTTATATAATTATATATATTTATTGAAATATATATAATTATAAAATTATAAATATAATAAATATATTTATTATGATTTTATAATTATAAATAAATATTTATTTATGTATAGTTGAAATTATAAATAAATATTTATTTATTTCAATAATTATAAGATTATAATAAATATATTAATTATATTTATAATATTTATTTATAATTATAAAATCATAATAAATATATTTATTTTCGTACAAATGATAAAATCTCTATACTGCCTAAAGGTGATTTGGGAGAAGGTTTTGTAGGGAATGATGTTGTACTTGTCTCTTCTAATAATTTAACTCCCCTTTTGGGATAGGCTTTTAAAAAGGATGTTGTCTCTTCTCAAGGTTGGGGAGGAATTGATATAGACTTTACTATCTAGAAAAAGGGGAAGTAGAGAAACTAATACTTCCAGGACTGTTATTTCTCCTGGGGGTGTTTCCCAGCTTACTTATGCTACTCAGCTTATTCAAATTCAACCTAGCAGTTCTTGGGCTGACATGGAGGATGAGAACAATATGGTAGACACAATATTCTATTTTAAGGATATTTTAACTAAGGATATTGTTAATGATCAGGTTGAAGAGGAGTCGGATGATATCCAAGTTGACTTAGAAAGCTATGCTCAGGAGGATGTTGGCCTTAGTTTACGGGAGCAGTAAAAAATGATTCATGCTAGGAATTTCAAGGGGAAAGCTAAGTGGGTTGCAGCCACTTCACTAAAAATTAAATACAAGGAAGGTAATTCAGTGCACTCTAATTTAGTCATTGTACAGGGAGATGAAAAAAATTAGCACCCTTTAAAATTCCTCCCATTTTAAGCTCTTCTGTAGTTGATTCTATTGTTGCGACACATAGTGGCTTTGTCCAAACCGATGTTTTAAATAATGCTACCACCCCTTGCAGCTATTCTGTAACATTAAAGGATTGTATTGCCTTGGATCCTACTATGCACAGTGACATGCATGAAGGTATTGATGAATCGTAAGACAGAATACCTTCTGTATGCTCCCCTTCCACCCCTTTATCTTTAATGAAGGCTTAGGTTGACAATAAAATCCTACTGGATCTTGGTCAACCCCCTACCGCTGCCACTGTCAGGAGGATGGAAGATACTACTAAGCCTCTTTAGGTTTTTGTTGTTAGCATTAAACCTATGGTTTTAGTTCAATTCACTGAAAGTGAAGGTATAGAAGCCTCAAAAAGATGTGTTCCTAGTCAACCTATTATGAAAAGAGTAAAAACAAATGTACTCGTAATGCTTTTGAACTACTGGATTCCGAAAGCAACGTGGAAGATGAACATCAAAGTGTTGGATCTCTTACAGTTGATGTGGTGATGGAAGATATAGATTTTTTATCTGTAGATGATGAGGATAGACCATGGGTAAAGGCTAAGACCTGGAGAAGGGGTCGTCATCCTTGTGGCAGGGGTGGTCAATACTCTTGTCATAGCATGTGTACCACATCTCCAGTCATTTCAATTGCATTTTTTTTATTTTTTGGGTCTTGAAACTTGTTACCCATTATTCCTCCTTCCTTTTTGTACTTATTTTTTCTATTAATAAAAGGAGTCTTTGCACCTAAAAAATGAATACATAACATATGCATGTGCAACATCATAATATAGGTAATATTAAGGATTTTTTTAAAATTTGTTTTTTTTTAATCTATAAAACAGCTTAGGTTAAAAAAAATTTAAATATACACTACAAAGGCAGCATCTCGGATGTCGCCTTTGTGTTGGTGAACAAAGGCGGCATCGGTGATGCCGGATTTCGTGTTAAGTGGAAAGGTAGCAACCCAGTTGCCGCCTTTCTACTAAAACCAAAAAAAAGAAAAAAAATTACTATTATTTTTTGTTTTAAAATTTTTTATTTTTTGTTTTTGTTTTGTTTATATATATATATATATATATATATATAAACAAAACAAAACAAAAATAAAAATAAAAAAAATTCAGTATAATTTATCCGCTATTTAAAATCCAGCAATACTGCCATTACAGCAGTCTAAATTCTGACAGAAGCTCTCACCCAGGGCTCCCTTTTATAAGAGTGCTTACCCTGGAAATCATTCTGTATTTTCGATGTGGGATTCTGGTACTCCATTTCCTGCGCAGAACATTCTGTATTTCCGATGTGAGATTCTCTTTCAAGTACGTGACTTTAAAATACTATAAAATATAAACTATAAGACCAATATAAATGAAACTTAAAACATGGATTAAACATATAAAAACTAGTTGAAAACAAAAATAATTTCATAAAAAATGATGCTGAAAAATAATTTATAAGCTTTCATAACCACATACTTGAAACATAAAAAGTTTCAAGTACGTGACTTTAGAAGCCTATAAAATATAAACTACAAGACCAATATAAATGAAACTTAATACATGGATTAAACATATAAAAAATAGTTTAAAATAAAAATAATTTAGTAAAAAGTGTTGATGGAAAATAATTTATAAGTTTTCAAAGACACCTACATGAAACTTAAAAATGTTTCAAGCACGTGACTTTGAAAGCCTATAAAATATAAACTTAAAACATGGATTAAACATATAACAAATAGTTGAAAATAAAAAGAATTTTGTAAAAAATGTTAATGAAAAATAATTTATAATCTTTCAGAACCACCTACTTGAAACTTAAAAATGATTCAAGTATGTGGCTTCGAAATAATATAAAATATAAACTATAAGACTAATATAATTTAATGTTTAAACATGGATTAAAAATATAATAAATTATTAAATTAATAAATTAATATTATTAATAATTAATTATATAATAATTAACCAATTAATTAGTAATATAATTATTCAGTATATAATAGTTAATTAGTTAATTAGTAATATAATTATAAATTATATTTATTCATTATACTTAATAATTATTAATTATTAAAAATTATTATATGATAATTAATTAGTTAATTGGTAATATAATTATTAATTATATAATAGTTAATTAGTTAATTAGTAATATAATTATAAATTATCATTATTCATTATAATTATTAACTCTAATTATTCATTATAATTACTAATTATAATTATTCATTATAATTAATAATTATAATTATTAATTATTAATTATTAATTATTAATTATTAATTGATAATATAATTATTAATTATATAACTATTATTTGTATAATAATTAGTTACTTAATTATTAATTATTAATAATTAATTATATACTAATTAATTAGTTAAATAGTAATATAATTAGTTAATTAGTAATATAATTATTAACAATTTAATAATTAATTAGTTACTTAGTAATATAATTATTAATTATATAATAATTAATTAGTTAATTAGTAATAGAATTATTAATTATATAATTTGTAATTAGGTAATTAGTAATTATTAATGATTAATTATATAGTAACTAATTAGTTAATTAGTAGTATAATTATTAATTATATAATAGTTAATTAGTTAATTTTTTTAGAAAGATAGAGCCGAAACCCTTTTTATAATTAGTTAATTAGTAATATAATTATAAATTATAATTATTAATTAGTAATTATTAAAAATTATTATATAATAATTAATTAGTTAATTAGTAATATAATTATTCTTTATAATTATTCATTATAATTATTAATTATTAATTATTAGTTATATAACTATTAATTATATAATAATTAGTTATTTAATTAGTAATTATAAATAATTAATTACATAAGAATTAATTAGTTAATTAGTAATATAATTAGTTAATTAGTAATATAATTAGTTAATTAGTAATATAATTATTAATTATTTAATAATTAATTATTTTTTAGAAATATAATTATTAATTATATAATAATTAATTAGTTAATTAGGAATATAATTATTAATAATATAACTTGTAATTAGTTGATTAGTAATAATTAATCATTAAATATATAATAACTAATTAGTTAATTAGTAATATAATTATTAAATATATAATATTTAATTAGTTAATTTTTTGAGAATTATAGAGGTGGGGCCCTTTTTATAATTAGTTAATTTGTAATATAATTATAAATTATAATTATTCATTATAATTATTAATTAGTATTTATTAAAAGTTATTATATAATAATTAATTAGGTAACTGGTAATATAATTATTAATTATATAATAGTTAAGTAGGTAATTAGAAATATAATTATTCATTGTAATTATTAATTATTAATTATTAAAAATTATTATATAATAATTAATTAGTTAATTAGTAATATAGTTATTCTTCATAATTATTCATTATAATTATTCATTATAATTCTTCATTATAACTATTAATTATTATTTATTATTTATTATTTAGTTAATTAATAATATAATTATCTATTATATAACTATTAATTGTATAATAATTAGTTAGTTAATTAGTAATAATTAATAATTAATTACATTATAATTAATTAGTTAATTGGTAATATAATTAGTTAAGTAGTTATATAATTATTTATTATATAATAATTAATTAGTTACTTAGTAATATAATTATTAATTATATAAAAATTAATTAGTTAATTAGTAATATAATTATTAATTATATGATTTGTAGTCTGTTAATCATTAATTTTTAATCATTAATTATATAATAATTAATTATTTAATTAGTAATATAATTATTAAATATATAATAGTTAATTAGTTAATTTTTTGAGAAAGATAGATTCGAGGCTCTTTTTATAATTAGTTAATTAGTAATATAATTATAAATTGTAATTATTCATTGTAATTATTAATTAGTATTTACTAAAAATTATTATATAATAATTAATTAGATAATTGGTAATATAATTTTTAATTATATAATATTTAATTAGTTAATTAGAAATATAGTTATAAATTATAATTTTTCATTATAATTATTAAATTGTAATTATTAAAAGTCATTATATTAATAATTAATTAGTTAATTATTATATAATTAATTATTAATAATTACTTATTAAATAATTAATTATTATATAATTAATTATTAATAATTACTAATTAAATAATTAATTATTATATAATTAATTTTTAATAATATTAATTTAATGATTTAATAATTTATTATATGTTTAATCCATGTTTAAACTTTAAATTATATCGGTCTTATAGTTTATATTTTATAGTATTTCAAAGCCACATACTTGAATCATTTTATGTTTCAAGTAGGTGGTTTTGAAAGCTTATAAATTATTTTTCATTAACATTTTTTATGAAATTCTTTTTATTTTCAACTATTTTTTATATTTTTAATCCATGTTTTAAGTTTCATTTGTATTGGTCATATAGTTTGTATTTTATAGTCTTTCAAAGTCACGTACTTGAAATAAAATCCCACATCAGAAATGCAGAATGTTCTGCACAGGAAATGGAGAACCAAAATCCCGTATCAGAAATGCAGAATGATTTCCAGGGTAAGCTCTCTTAATAAAGGGAGCTTTGGTTGAGAGCTTCTGTCAGAATCCAGACTGTTGTAATGGCAGTACTGCTGGATTTTAAATAGCGGATAAATTCTGTTGAAAATTTTAATTTTATTTTTATTTTTTGTCTTGTTTATATATATAAAAAAACAAAATAAAAAAATTGGTTATAGGGGAAATGAGGCATCAGCGATGCCTCCTTTCACCCGAGACCTAAAGGCGGCATCGCAGATGCAGCCTTTGTGGCGTATTTTTAAAAAAACTTTTAACCTAGTCTGTTTTTAAAAAATATTTTAAAAAAAATTGTAATATTAACATTTGGAACATAACTCACAATCACATCCACAAATAAAAATTATGATCATATAGCATCAATTATACTCACGCGTCAATATATAAACATAAATAACGAAAATCATATTTTTAAGTGGATAGAGAGTTTATCTCTCTACAATGGTGAGATCCTCTCTCTTGGAGATCACTATGTGCATCGCAACCAAGTGAAAAATGTCTCATATAGAGAAATCTTTGGCTATATCTCAGAATCAGAAATCATTGGTCATTTTGAGATGTTTGTTTCATGCACCAAACATCCTCAGGGGAAATCTGAAGATGCAGATGTGATTTTTCCTGGTCCTGGTCGGGATATCTATCTCTCCAGTTAAGAAGGATCTAATCTCAAATCTTCATCATGACTTCATGTGGTGGAACTCGTAGCCTAGGGTTTTCAAAGCATGAAAGATCTCTCCTCAATATCATATGGTAGCTGGCGGTTGGTGGGAAGACTCGTGGGTGTCGGTGATGACCTCAGCATGGTGTCAGTGACGACATGCGGTGCATTTCAGCATTGACCTTGGGTGTTGGATCTATCGGCATCGAGATGCATTTTCTTCCCATGATGTTGGGGTTAGGCCAGGGAGTTTGGGACCTCATCAGGTGGCGATGGTTTGTTGGGGCACAGCGGAGGTGTGTGGTATAAAAACACACAAAACGGAAACAGAACAGAGCAACACAAAATGTAACATGGTTCGGCAAGTTGCCTACATCCACGAGAGAAATAGGGGCTCTTCTCTATTGTCACTCTCTCTTGATAATCACGGAGGATCACACAAATACACACCACTCACAATACAATATAATTCTCCCTTAAAAACAATGGGATTTTCATCCCATTTAAATAGAGAAAGAAAACCATCTTTCTTCGGTTGTTGGAGGGTAGCACATCTACCCTTGAGATCAGTGATTTTCCTACATCCACGGAAGAAACATGGACTCTTCTCTATTATCACTCTCTCCAGATATTCATGGAGGATCACACAAATACACACCACTCAAAATACAACATAATTCTCCCATACAAACAATGGTATTTTCATCCCGTTTAAATAGATAAAGAAAACCATATTTCTTCGGTTGTTGGAGGGTAGCTCATCTACCCTTGAGAAGTCCTCCCTATTGGCTGCCCACTAAAGGAGACCTCTCCTATAGCCATCAGGTTTGTTTACCTCCTTCAAAGACTTCTACTGCTGAAATATTTCACCCCATATTGGGAGTGGCCCCTATAAATCTCCCCCTCAGGACCAATTTGGGGTAGAAATTTGACATGCAGTCTCCTTGCAGGTGTCGAAAAATTCATCAGCAAATTGAACAAGCTTCTTCACGCCAGATGTCATGACACTTCCACCATATTCACTCAATCTCAGGCTGACTACGGTCTCCATCAAATGATACAACCCTTAGGACTCTTTCCCAGTAAACATCACTGCATCCCCATGTGAGACTTCCAAAACTCCACCTGCTACGGAAATCTTGAACCCTTTCTCATCGAGTCTACTTAATGATACCAGGTTCTATCTCATCCTCGGAACGAATTTCACGTCATCCAGTTTACGAACTGCTCCATCAGGTGTCTTTAATTTCACAGTCCCGACTCCTCGAACCTCACATGTTGACCCATTACCAAGTCTCACCGAGTCTCGCACCTAGTGAACAGTATCAAATGTACCTCTCATCATACATATGTGTGCCAAGCTCCCCAAATCCAAAACCCATCCATCTTTCTTTGGATTTTGAGCCCGCTCGTTCTTCCTCTTTAGAAATCGGCATTCCCGCTTCATGTGCCCATATCTTTTGCAGAAATGATATTGCACTTCTCCCCGTTCAACTCGCTTATCTGAGTGCATGCTTCCCATTTTCACGCAAATTTCATCATCTTCTGATAATCCTATGATGTTTTCATCCTCCTCTTCAACTTTCTTCTTCTCGGCAATGTACCGTTTTCTCTCTCCACAATCACTTTTATAGTGACCCTTCTTCTTGCACCAAAAACATTTGATTTCATTCGGATCACATCCTCTTGATTTTGGTCGTCATTCATTATCTCCTGACTGTCGATGTCGGATCCTCCCATGTTGATCATCTCGCATCACCATGATTTTCTCATCTGAATGCATCATGGGTCTTCGAAATGCTTCCAAATCTTGAAGTGACGCCATCACCTCATCTAGATTCAATGTATCCTTCCCCATGAGCAATTCAGTCACAATCCCATCAAATTAGCTTGGTAGAGACGACAAAAGCAAAAGTGTTTTTTCTTCCTCTCCAACCTTCACACCAAGCCTCAATAACTGTGTTAGGATTTTTTTTGAATTCATTGGTGTGATATAACAAATTCATTCCCTCATCCATGCACAATTGGTACAATTTCTTCTTTAGGAATAATTTGTTGGTGAGAAACTTTGTCATATACCACTGCTCCAACTTCTTCTAGATCTACTTCAATGATGTCTGGTCCAACACTGAGTACTTTACCTCATTCTCCAGACATAGTCAAATTGTGCTAACGACCCGCATCTCGAGCTCTTCCCAATCATCGGCACTAGTTGTCTCAGGTTTTTCTCTGATCAATGGTTTGATCATTCCCTACTGCACCAAAAGATCTTTCACTATGATTTTCCACAAGATGAAATTATTTCAACCATCGAACTTCTCGATATCAAATCTTGGTAGTGTTCTACCACCGGCCATTGTCGATATCGAAAAACACGATCACCACCGTCGATGTCGCACCTCTTAGTCACCACCTGATGAAGTATGAATTTTGAAAAACTAACCGTACGCATGTGTCTGGAATAGTCAAAAATAGTCGGAATCGACTCCTTGATCACCAAAATCGGACACCAATTGATCGTGATATGGTCAAAACACGTTCAATGGTCCAGATCGCCCACTGAGGTAGCGCTGACGTGTCATTGATGTGGCACGCCGGAGTTCCTGCCGGAATCTCACCGGAATTTTTGCCGTCAGCATGAATAGTGGTGTCTTCTCCGGCACTGGGGTACTATTCACCCGTAAGTTTGACCAAACTTTGACTGAGCCTATCGGGCTCGTTTCAACTCCGTTTTCAATGCCGTTTACACCGTTGGAATTGCCTCATCGTCCTCTTCACGCATCTGGCCTCAGAAAAATTTTCCGACCACCTTCAATTTTCCGGTCATAGGAAAAATTGTATGTTGCCTCGTCGGTTCAATTCCGCTCGCTCCGACTCACCATTGATACCACTTGTTTGGTTGTAGTGGAGATGTGTGGTATAAAAACACACAAAATGTAAGCAGAA
This sequence comes from Viscum album, assembly GCA_963277665.1. NCBI lineage: Eukaryota > Viridiplantae > Streptophyta > Magnoliopsida > Santalales > Viscaceae > Viscum > Viscum album. Next base: position 1,410,395,117 of record OY728135.1, read on the forward strand.
CAGATCAACACAAAATGTAACACGGTTCGGTGAGTTGCCTACATCCACAGGAGAAACAGGGGCTCTTCTCTATTATCACTCTCTCCGGATAATCACGGAGGATCACACAAATACACACCACTCACAATAAAACAGAATTATCCCTTAAAAACAATGGTATTTTCATCCCATATAAATAGAGAAAGAAAACCATCTTTCTTCGGTTGTTGGAGGGTAGCTCATCTACCCTTGAGAAGTCCTCCTTGTCGGATTCCAACTAAAGGAAACCTCTTCTACAGCCTCCAGGATTTTTTTCCGCCTTCAAATACTTCTACTTCTGACCCTACACGGTTGTGGGTGGTGAAGGTGGACCCCGGCGGTGGTGTGGTGTCAAGTTCCAACTTTACTGGTTCCAGGTAGAGCAGCAGTTTCTGAAAACTGCATGTGATGTGTGGTACAACACTTAGCGAAAAAGCTCGATGTTGGGGTGAAGGTCATGGGATGACCTTAGGACGCGAGGAGAGAAGACATTGGGTGGGTGGATGTAAGCATCAACCTCAGGACTCGTTTTTAGGGATAGGTGGAATAGGCTGGCCATGTGATAGCATTTTCTTTCTTGGAAAGCCTTTGGGTTATCAGGAAGACCACTGCTGATGATGGTGGTCCTACTGCACAATAACTGATAGGAACAAATGATGTGTGTGTGAGGTTGGTGAGGAATCTCCTTTGCAGATGACGGGTAGGGCATGTGATGACCGATCTTTGATGGAGATTTTATGGCGAATGTGTGGAAATGGGTGTTGTCGGTGATGTGCACATATCATGATACATGGGACCAAAGGTGGTGACCTAGGAATCTGGAAGACATCGGGATGTGGTTTTTTTGGAGATAGGTTGGCTGCTTTGGTAGACCTAGGGACGCAAGGTGGTTGCAGGTGCAGATTGTTTCAATGCTTACCGAAGTGTTGTTGGGATTTTTTTTCCAGATGGAGCTTTGGACTTCATATATGGATCGATGGATCATGTTTTTGTGGGGGTCTTTCAACCTTTTATTGTTTTTTTTTTGGGCCTTGGGTTGATTTTTTCATGCATGGTGGCACATAGTGTGCCACATGTTTAATGATGTTGTGTTTCGCTGCTTTTCTCTTTTATTAAATAAATTTTTAGGTCCGTGCATGCTCGAGTCATGAACACTCTTGATAAATAATGGTAGTCATGTCCATAAAAATCATCATTATCTCATGATATATATATATATATTTATTTATTTATTTACTAAATTCATTTGACATATTTTTATTTAAATTTATTTATTTATTTATATATAATTATAATTATAAATAAATATATTTAAAAACTATTTATATATATTTATAAATATATTAAATATATTTATCAATTAAAAAATTATAATTTTATAATTATTTAAATATATATCTATTTCTTTACAAACTTATAAATACTTTTATTAAAACATTATATATATATTTGAATTACTAAAAAAATATTATAATATATCATATTTATATTAATTATAAACATGTATTTTTTAATTAATGTATATAAATAAACATTATTTTTTAATATAATATAATAATTTTATGTATACTAATAATTTTTTTATTAAAATATTTTATCACTACTAAAAATAGTGATGATAAAGCTATCCTTTATCAATTCTAAAAAAAAGAGTTGATAAAGAATACACCTTAATCAGTGATTTTAGCTAGTGCTGATAAAGGTGAGGCTTTTATCAACGCTATCTACTTAGCGCTGATAAAAGTTGGCACATCCTTTTCCTGAATCTATGGTAGTGCCTTCAACAATAATGCATCAAATCCAACCATCTTGCACATCGATGTTTTCTCATCACCAAGACTCATCGTGTTGGGGGGATGTGCTATGAAAGGTATCCACCATTCGAATAACCAAGATCTATTGGGTATAAATTAGGTTTGAAGATTCAAAATTACGAAATCATAAAGGTATATTTATTATTCTGGTCTTATTAACTTAAGACAATAAACAATAAAATAATTCATATACAAATTCAATAACAAGAATTATAAAATAATTTAACAGTGAAAAAAATTCACATGTGGTAGGGAAAAAATGACACACTGATAATGGAAATTACAACATCAAGTAAGAATAACAAGATAGGAGGAAGAGACAAATCCAAGCAAGACACCACTTAAACAACTTCAATATTATCAAATGAATTAAAACTAGAATTGAATTAATTTAAGAAGTAGCGTTCAACATTAACTAAGTCGATACGGAAAGTAGTAAAAGGGACAACAACATTTACATGCTTCAGCCAATTGGCCTACATGAACGGGGAAGAGTCGTCTGGGGTTTTTACAATATAAGAAAGAATTACAAGAGAACAGTACATGACAAAAATGCAACATAACTCAAGGACCAAAAACCATAATGTACAAGGAACATAAATAAATCATCAAATAAACAAGACATTTTTGATACCACCCCTTACCAGGGGCTCAACATCACCTTTGTTGAAACCTCCATGTTGTTGGTGTTGGAGTTGGTGCCCTATAACCAACTTATTTTATACTTTATGATACACGTGTATTAATCATATGGATATTAATAAAGTTCTTATCACATAATGATTGTTATTTTTCATGACATTGTATGTGATAATGTCCTAAGAATGGATGTCACACTAAAAGTTCATAGTGGATCTCTGCCATGATGAGAACCTGAAAGTGTCATGACACTATTCTTGAAAATATTTTCTATAGCCGGATGATATCATTTGAAGGGACAAAAATGATATAGGCTATCAAGGGTGGACACTCGTAGGATTTTAAGCCACCTTATCATGGTGTACACCCTTAGTAATTTCCAAAATGATATTTTGAGAACGAGACCCACCAGTAGGAAATCCATATTCATAAGTGTCATTGGATATTCCTATTTGTGGACATGTGTATTATTCCTTAGACTTTAAGATTATTATTAATGGGTATTACGACTCGGGATCTTAGATGTATTGGAAAAAACTCTGACGACATATGTTTGTAGAGAGGTAGGATATTTTGGGTGTGTCACGGGTAATACTGCATTAATGAATAATGCAAGAAAGGACTTTTCTATTCTGCTCCATAACAGAAGTTGATATCTCAGGCCCTTTTATAGAAATGATATAGCCTAAATAAATCCATGGTCATGGTGTTCTATAGGCAAGTTCAATTTCTGGGAAGTCAAAGAATAAGAAATCGAGCACATGGTTTGATAGAAATTGCATACAACCCGCTTGATTGGAGATATCATGACAAAGGGATTATATTAAATGGTAAGTGTTCGTATGAGGTGACATGTATTTGTGGCATTAATCTCTTTCTATATGGGTGTCTTGACATGTTGCTAGATTCTAACCTTGGACTTTAAACTGCTTCGCCTAATTCCACTGAGAAAGAGGCATAAAGGGTCACACACTAAGTGTATCGAGTATCTAATTTAAATAATATATTATTTATTATTTAAAAAGTTGAATAAATATTATTCTCATATGTGGTTTAATAATTATTCATGGATTTCTAGTCGCATTTATTTCAATACTAGCTATTGGAGACAATATATTGTGGGCGGGATAATTAATAAATATTTATTTTTATTTAGTGAATATAATATTTATATATTTATTGGAGAATAATAAATTAATATTTATTTAATAAATAAATAGTCATTATTCAAGGTTCAATAAATATGGTGGAGGATTGGCGGACCGATTTAAGGGTTTGGTGAGAAATAATAATATTAAATATTATTTGATTCAATAATATTTAATTATAACTTTCAAGTTAGGTTCATGTCAGGAAATAATAATGTTGTCATTATTTGACATGGGGGTTTCACTAGGATTAATAAAACAATTAAGGAACTTGCACAAATTATTTATTATTACCCTAGTAAATTAAATGCCCGGTTATATTATTCTCTTATTATCCAAGCTCTATCCAAGGGATGCTAGATGGTTGTGCACAACAAATTGGAGAAAATATCTCAAGTCTAGAGAGTTCTTTCTTCTCTAAGAACACTCTCAATAATGAGAGTGATCCTCCTCCACCAGATCAAGGAGAATGCTTTAGAAGTTGTTCTCAAGGCGATCGAAGGCGTACATCGCAAGTGTAAGGATATTCCATGCTAGCAATCAGAGACTCATTTAGCGACATTCGAAGATACGTGGAACATGTGGGGATCACTTCTAGAGGATATCTACTCTTGATCTCTACAACGCAATGATGGTACACATGAAGATCTATGGTCGAACGCATCAATTAAGAAAGAATCAACTTAGAGGTAATTATTTAGTTTAATTAAATTAATTATAAAAAAAATATGTTGATCCTCTCTCTTGGTTTAGGGTTTTCTATTCCTTTGTCTAAATCATTGATTCAATTTCGTGGATACTGGCGTTCATCATCGTATTAATCCCAGATTATTCATTGAATATGGAAAAAATTAAAGTTGGACACCAACCCTACCACACTTCTACTGTGCCCGGAACCTACAAGTGGTATCATAGGGGGAATATTATTTTTTATAATTATTTAAAGAATTCATTTATGATTTACACTTTAATAATTTAGTTTTTCAATTCAATTTTAATAGTTCTTTTTTAATATAAAATACAAGATCTATTCTTCTATTATCATTTCTCGCAGATCTAATAGAAACGGCTAATTTTTTGATTAAAATTAAATCTAGGAACTCATCCAGAGGTTCCAAGGGTTATTTCCAAGTAACGCATCAGTATGATCTATGTAGTCAGATCTACATTCCATGTAGTTGTGTTCAATGCATCATGAGTAGTTTGAAAATTACTCAACCTATGTGCATTAATGATATGTGGTGTAGTTAATTCTTACACCGCGTGTTGACTAGGACAAACCGGTGCATGGTTAACCAGACTACATGTCATGTGGCCCACTAGACATATCATGTATTCCCTTTTAGTTCAGGTTTGGTCCATGTATCCCATACACGGCTTAACCGACCGGTGACCGTGTGACACGGAGTCAACACAGCATGTTCCCACTGGACACGCCGTTTACTCTAAATATTTCTCAAGTACACCTCACATGTCATTCCCCTAGGTTTTTACTTCGGATGGATGGTGAGGAGGGTACACACCGTGAATTCGGCTCTATATGCCATATACTTTTTCAAGATTACGCATATTTAAAATTTATTATTATGTGACCCTTGAGACAGGTACCTTCATGTGGGCATAAATCTGGGACACAACATGTGATTGGTGTTTGATATATATATACATATATATATATATATAATTGTTTAATTAATTTCTGCATAATATTCAAAATCTACCCATCATGTATGAGTTGTATTACAATTATTATTCTGTGTGCATGCTACATGTCACAAAGAATAAAGTGTATACAAGTATAATACATATTGGGTAGTTTTGGATGGGTATTCACCAGGTTACCTCCAAGTTACAAGTTATGTACATAGTTAATTTTAAATGAATTTATTAATTTGTTTAAAATTATAAAGGATGATAATCTCAAGGAAATTCATAAAAGGGTTTAAGATAAAAGGATTGATTAATTAAAGAGAATAATTAATCAATTAAATAATGATTTATCTTAAATAATAATTATTAAGTAATTGAATTCTAGTTTTATTAAATGTGTAATTCATTGCATGTATGTGGATGATCATGAGATAGACCAAACCTTTGTATGTGATTGTTTTAACTTTTAATTTATTATTAAATTAAATTGTTGGCATGCGCACCTTCTCTCCTCATTAATATGTTGGACCTTCATGCCCATGGTTTCTTTTATGTAAACCCCCATTTACCCCTCACCTACATGTGATTAAAAGATATGTAATGGATGGAGATCCCAAGATAGTGGAGGTGGTTCAAGTTAGGAGATGAGGTAAAACCAATTCATGAAGATACAAATGTGGACAGGTGGAAATCTGTAAACATGAATCTAATCAGTTTAAGGTGTTTCTCTCATAGGTCAGTGGTTAGTTTATCAACCTCCAGATAAACTAACCATTAGAACAAGCACATGATCATACCCTTTATTTTATTTCTGTCAATTGTATGGTTATTCATTATGAATGTTTTTTTGAGACCACATAATTAATAAATTAACAAGCATGAAATATGAAACTAAAATAAAATGGATTATGCATAAATATTATCTAATACATGGTTAATCACTTAAGCTTATCCCACTTAATATTAACAAGTATATGAGAAGATAATAAATGGAAATTTACATATAAAGGATAAAATCCCTCAATAAAATATTAAGTCAATATAGCCTTCCATTATTTCGGTTAGAATCGAACCATAGTTCAAAGTTCTTGACCAGCCAAAGTTGGGGTGATTTCAATTATCAAGGAATTCTAATTTGAGGTTTTGGGTTGACTTGAATTACTTTACATAAAGGGTTGACTGTCAAATCAGGATTTGGTGTAACTAAGATGCGAAGGTTGAGGAAATTAAAAATTAAGTATCTCAGGACTGGGGAGTCCAATCAACGGATCAAGGAGATATGAGTTAATGTTGTTGGAAATTGTAATGCCTACCTAAAACCTTTCAAATTGCTTGACCAGCCAAATTTGGGGTAATGCGAAGGGAAATATGGATCCTTTCCGCTAGAATGTCCAAGAAATAGGATATTCTGAAGCTAATGGTAAGGGATATTTGGTTTCAATAAAATAGTGGTAGAATGATGAATATTTATTTATTTATTTGTCTTAATTTTATCAGATAAAGTACTAAAAATATGTTCGTCTTATTTGTAGAAATGATATTAAAAACGACATCAAGCATACCATTGTAATACATACTCAAGAAGTAAAATCTTCTCACTAGAACTAATTTCTAGGAGTGGAAAAGGCATCTTCGAGTCATCCTTCCCCATGAAAGGAAACTATATGTGATGGAAGAACCTTTACCAGTTGCACCTTGAAATGAGATGAGTGATGAGGAGCTCTCTGTGTACGAGAAACATCTGAATGATGCTATGAATGTTCAGTGCCCCTTGTTATCATCCAGGACCAATGATCTCATGAAGCAACATGATGAAATGGATTAATATAGCATGATGTATCACCTTCAGGATATCTATCAAGAGAAGGAGAGAAAATAGAGGTATGACATCTTCAATGATTTTTTCACCACTATGCTTGGAGATTCTGTGCCAGGTGGGTCACATATAGTCAAGATTATTGGCTACATTGAGAGTTTGGAAATATTAAGGATTAAATTCCTAGGTGAGTTGCATACAGATCTCATACTATCATCACTTCCCAAGACCTTCTCTAGTTTTATTGTGAATTATAATATGAGAAATAATTAGAAGAGTATATCAAAACTTCTTACTTTAATTCACCAAGTGGATAAGGACATGGGGTGTGAAAAACCATCAGTACTTATAGTGAATAGGAAGATGAAGGAAAAGAAAAAGGGTACTAATACTTATAAATATTCTAAATCACCCAAGCACTATCCAAACAAGAAGAAGAGGATCCAAAAACAGGGCAAGAAAAAGGAGGCATTATGCTTTACATGTGGCAAGTCATGTCACTGGAAGATAAACTGCACCTCGGTGTAAGGGGAATCCAAAGGTACATTTTTTATTGAGTGCAATCTTTCCATTTCTACACATTGGGTATTAGATATAGTTTTTGGTGATCATATTTATTTTTAAATACAATAACCAAGTATATTCTAGAAAACTGTTAGAGGAGAGGTGGATCTGAGAGCTACCAATGGTGTAAGGATGACTACTCTTTACATTGGTGACTACCACCACACATTACCAATGGGAATGATCTTAGTTTTACATGGCTGTTATTATGTACCTAGTGTTACCAAAAACATAATTTATGTATCATGTTTGGATACATATGGGTTTATTTTCAAGTTTGGAAATAAAAGTTTTTCCTTTTATAAGGAAAACATATGTTATGGTATGGCGCATTTAAATAACAGTTTTTATGTATTAAATTATGAAAACCAATTGTTGAAAATTGATAAAAAATCAAGTTCACATGACTCATATAACACCTAGTTGTGGCATCACCATCTCGGTCATGTAAATGACAATCATTTTACAAAGCTCTGTCAAGATGGTTATCTAGACTCTTTTGAGCTAAAACCACTTGATAGATATCATGCTTGTCTACAATTGAAAATGACCAAACTGCCATTTAGTGGATAGGTTGAAAGGGATACAGAGCTTCTAGGATTGGTACACACTGATGTGTGTGGACCATTTCTAGTATAATTTAGAGGTGGATATTCTTACTTCATAACTTTTACTAATGGCTTGAGTAGATATGGATATATTTACTTGATGAGGTATTAGTCTGAGTCCTTTGAGAAATTCAAGGAATTCAAGAATGAAGTTGATAATCATCTTGTTAAGAAAATAATGAATCTTTGATCAGATCGAGGTGTAGAATATATTAAACAATATTTCATCCACTTTTTTACAGGAGTTTGGGATTCTATCTCAACTCACTCCATTGTATACACCACAGTGGAATGGTGTTAGTGAAAGGAGGAACCGTATCTTATTAGACATGGTAAGGTCAATGATGAGTCATGTAGATCTTCCAATATCCTTTTGGGAATATTCATTATAAAATACAACATACACATTAAACTGAGTACCAACTAAGGTGGAAAATGGAATTATCTACGAGTTTTGGAGTGGAAAGAAAACCATTTTGTCGCATACACGTGTATGGGGATGCGAGGTGTTTGTTAATGCTTTCTCAGTTAACAAACTAGAACCTTGGGGAATGAGGTGTATCTTTATAGGGTATCCTAAGGAAACAAATGGATACTACCTATACAACCCCTCGTACAAGAAATTAATTGTCACCAAACAAGTTTTTTTCTTGAGAGGGATAACATCCTCAAAAAGTATAGTGGGAGAAAGATTGACTTCAATGAAGTTGTGCTCAAGATACACAGGATTTGGTACAGGAACAAGTTTCACAGGTCCCCATGGAAGAATTAGTTCCTAAAACACAAGTACTGTGCAAGATCTCAAGATAGGTAAGGGAACAAGATAGATATGGTTTTCTTATCACTATGGGTGGTGAATCATTATTATTGGAAATGATAAACTTCTCTCTTAAAAGGATAAATAAGAGATCTCATAATCTAAAATATGGATAGAAGATATGAATTTTGAGATGCATTCCATATATTATAACCAATTTCGGGTTCTGGTCGATGCGCTAGTTGATGTAAAGCCTGTTGTGTGTAAATGGGTATTCAAGAAGAAACTGGACATGGAAGGTAAAGTAAGTACCTATAAAGAAAGGCTAGTGGGTAAAGGTTTTAAACAGCATCAAGGAATTGACTATTATGAAACCTTTTCACCAGTTTACATGTTTAAATCCATATGAATCATACTTTCCATAGTATCTTACCATGACAATGATATTTGGAAGATGGATGTCAAAACTGCATTCCTTAACAGGAACCTTCAGGAAGATGTCTATATGACACAACCCGAAGGTTTTTTGACACCAGGTGACGCCAAAAGGATTTTCAAGTTTCACAGATCCATTTATGGATTGAAGAAAACATCTAGGTCATGAAACATTCGATTTGATGAATCCATAAAAGAATTTAGTTTCATTAAAAAAAATTGATTTGTGTGTTATAAAAGGTTTAGTGGGAATGAGGTCATTATCCTAGTAGTATATGTTGATGAAATATTACTTATTGGAAATTACATAATAGTACTACAGTCTGTTAAGGATTGGTTGTACAAGTTCTTATCCATTAAGGACTTAGGTGAAGCAACCTATATTCTAGGGATCAAGATTATTCGTGATAGATCCAAGAGGCTGCTTAGACTAAGAAAAAGTAAAAATATTGACCAGATACTAAAGATATTCAGTATTGAAGAATCCAAGAGTGGATTGGTTCTAGTGTCACAAGGTTTACATCTTTCTAAGAAAATGTGTCCCTAGACACAACAGGAGAAAGATGGAATGAGTAAGATCTCATACGCTTCAGCGATAGGATCAATTGTGTATGCTATGTTATGTACTAAAATTGATGTTGCCTATGAATTGAGCATGGTTGGTAGATATCAAGCAGATCTAGGAGAACAACATTGGACTATTGTCAAGACTGTCATTAAGTATCTAAGAAGAACTAAGGATATGTTCCTGGTGTATGGAGGAGATAAGGAGCTTGTTATCAGAGGGTATATTGATGCTGGTTTTCAGATAGATCAGAATGATATGAAGTCACAATCAGGATATGTTTTCTATCTCAACGGAGGAGCTGTGAGCTGGAAGAGTTCGAAGAAGATAGTTGTAACTAATTCTACAATGGAGTCTGAGTACATAACGGCTTCTGATGCAGCCAAGAAAGTCGTCTGTATTTGGAAATTTTTCCAAGAACTTGGTGTGTTACCTAGTAGTAAAGACCCAATCACATTATATTATAATAATACTACAGTGGTGGCTCTTGAAAAGGAGATAAGGTCACATTAGCGGAAAAAGCACATACTCTGAAAGTATCACCTCCTGAGGGATTTTTATCAAAGGGGTGAAGTTGTAGTGACCAGAGTATTCGTGGAAGATAATTTGACAAAACCCTTGACTAAAGTATTATCTCAGTAGAATCGTGAGTATCATGTGAGATTTAGCTGACTAAAGGTCATTAGCAGTTGGCTCTGGTGTAAGTGGGAGTATGTTGGAGTTGGTACCCTAGAACCAACTTCTTATGTAATTTATTATAAACATGTATTCATTGTAAGGATATTAATAAAATTCTTATCAAATCATGAATTGTTCTTATGCATGACATTGTATGTGATAATTTCCTAAGAATATCTATTACACTAAATGGTCATAGTAGATCCCTACTATGATGAGAACCCAGAAGTTTCATGACACTATTCATGGATATATGTTCTATAGTCGTATAATATCATTTGAAGGGACACAAATGATATAGGCTATCAAGGGTGGAGACTCATAGGATGTTGAGGCACCTTATCATGGTGTATTCACTTGGTAATGTCCAAGAGGGTATTATGAGAATGAGACATGCTAGTAGGAAATCCATATTCATAAGTGTCATTGGATGTTCCTATCTACAGACATGTGTATTGGTCCTTAGACTTTAAGATTATTATTAATGGGTATTATTACTTGCGCACATAGATGTATTGGAAAAAACCATGACAACATATGTTCGCGGCGAGATATGATATGTTGGGTGTGTCACGAGTAATTCTGCATTAATGATTCATGTGAGAAAGGATTTTTCCATTCTGTTCCATAATGGAAGTTGATATCTCAGGCCCTTTGATGGAAATGATATATCCTAAATAAATCCATATCCATGGTGTTTTATAGGCAAGTTCAATTTCTAGGAAGTAAAATAATGATAAATCGAGCACATGGGTTGATGGCACTTGCATGCAACCCACTTGATTGGAGATATTGTGTAACACCCCAACCCCAGAATCCTGGAGCCAGAGCATTATTTTAATGCATTGTCATGATTATAAAGAATAAAATCCCGAAGGAACGATTAGTTTATCAGTCTTGGAAGACCATATTATAGTCATGATACCCATAATATATTGGAAAAAGGAAATAAAACATGATACAATATGAAAGAAACTATATCCTTGAAATTTTATTCAATGTTTTCTTCTTCAAAACCTGAGGAAAGGAAACACAAGAAATGGGTGTTCTCAAATGCTCAGTGAGGGTAAGTGATACGGTAGAAGATATCATAAACAATAAAGAAAAGTTAATAACTCATTCCACTAAAACATAATCTTGAGCATAATATGGTAGGAATAAAAACTGAATGAATAATTTCATATAAATAATCACATGAAACTTCACCATGGATATTATACTAGTCAAATAATCACATTATTTATATATTACTAATATCATAATGTGAGAATTCATATTCTAGACATCACAAACCTTTCGTCGAGGCCTTGACCAAGACTGTTGAAAATACTAGGGTATGGCCTCGGCCAAAACCCAATTCTATTTTGTCTCATGAGACCTGTCGATGCATCAAGGGGCTATAGAAAATCTCACCCGTCACTTGATAATTTCAATACATTCCTCATATATCTAATAAAATATATATTTAGATCAAAGTGTCTCATACCACTTTTAAATATTTGAATCATAATCATAGATGAAAATACTCTAATTAAATCATTGATAAACTCTTAAGGAAAATGATCATTAAACATTCTAAAGTGTCCCATAACACCTTGAAAAATTTAATTCATAATTACATATAAAATCAAAAGAATAATAAGACTTGTGATTTTATATATATAAGATAATTACATACACCATATGCAAGGAATAATTGGTGAACAAGTTTATAGAATTAAAAGTGAGACGAGAAAATCCCTTTTATTTTGGAAAGAAGAGTTCTTTTGGAAAACCATTTTTATTTGTTGTAAAATCATATTGTAAACATTTCTATCCTAGAAATGAAAAGTGAAAGAAATTTAAATTATATTTGAGGCATAAATTTTTTCCCACTGATGTGAAATCATGTAAAAATAGTTTCTAATGAGGTGTTATAAATAAAACATTTTAGTGCGGTTTAAGGAAAATATTAAAGATACTTTAATGTGGAATGACATGATTGTTTTCATAAAACCAGAAATGAACCATGATAGTTTTTTGTTGATAAATTTTTTGATTTTACAAAAATAATGATGGATTAAAATAGATTATATAGTGAACTTTAAAATTGGTAAGAATTTGAGAAGTTACCTTGTATCGGGCCTGTTTCTCGGGAAGAATTAAGAAGGGAACTATTTTAAAACATATAATCCCCATAAATGAACATTGAAATGATCTAAATATAAGGTTTTTGAAAATAAAAACAAAATATAGAATATTTAAATAAAAATAAATAATCATTACATTTGTTTAAGGATAGTGAAGGAATAATCCAAAGGAAAAAATGAAGGTTCGGGTGGAACCCCTTACCACTTTGTAATCAATCGAATCATATGCCCAAAAATTAATAATCATCAAATGATAAATTGAATACCATGAAAATTAATATATTCATGATATTATACATAAATGGGTAGTATACATGCACCATACATAAAAAATAGTGGTGAATAAATAATATCTCACAAAAATGGAAGTGAGATGAGAAAACCCTTACCTAATGTCTGAATGTGTTCTGCACTTGACCTTAAGGTCCTGGAATATAAAATTATACCCATAGATAATTTAATTAAGAACCTATTAGACATTTATATAATTTATTATAATTTTATTAAGTTCATTTATGGCCGTTTTCATAAGTTATAAAATTGAATTCCATCCTTTTGGAGTATTCGTTTCTTGATATTCATGATCGGTTCGCTTGATTATAATTATGGAAGTTTATGTGGAATGAATATAATTATCCAAGATTGAATTTATATATTATTAATAAACATAAATAAGTGTAAATTTTTATATATATCATTTGGTTACATGGTATGAGGATGAATCATTAGATAAGTCATTTATTGGTAATCGTTTAGATTTTTACGGTGGTTTTTCGAACACAATGAACTAGTTTTGTTATATTATTTATTATCATGTAAAAATGATGGTTCCAGAATCATTAAATAAGATATAATAAATATTTTATAATATTTTCCTACCTTAAAAATTCTTTCATGACCATCCTTTAAGGATAAAATGAAGAACAAAGGTTTGTCGTCCACGAAGGTTGTAAATTGGCACCTCTCGAACGATGATTTCATTTTTAAAATAAAAGAGAGAGAGTAAAGAGATTGATGATGTATCTTTAATTAAAATGATATAATTACAGTATATATATTATAATAGATTTATCATGATAATTTGGACAGAGGAGGTTATGAGAATATAATAATATAAAACAAATTGAAAATGGAATTAAAAGAAAAAGGGAGAGGGTTTACCTCTTGAAATATCCTCCTTGAGAACCTCCTTAAGAGAATGGTTTTTGATCTTTCGGAAAGAAAAAGGGCTCCTAGATGTGGGTAGGTACTAGGGTAGAGTAATTGGACAGAACTTTTAGAAGCTTAAAGTATTATAGGAGTGAAGAGAAGAAGGATTGAGGGGTGGTTTTTATAGTGGAGGAGAGGATGGTTTTTCCAATATTTTAATAATTATTTTATTATTTTGCCTCAAGACTATGAATAGTATTTATTATTGTAAAAAAATAATATTAAGTTCATGTGAGTTTGAAAAAATGGCCATTTACATCATCCAAGACTCAAGAATGATGTAGAAATTCATTTATTTAGCATATTTCATAAATTATCGAATTTTACTATTCACAAAAAATTCAAGTATTTCAAAAAAATCCCAAAAATTCACCCCAAACATTTTTTAACATGTAGAATTAAAAAATGGACTCCATTTTACCAAAATAATTTTCTAAATATGTGAAATTTAATTTTTAAATAAAATCATTATTTACTTGAAAAATACAGATTTTAATTTTAAAACTGATTTTATAATACTTTCAAAAATTAATTGAGGTATCATAAAATTATCCTAAAATCATAAGATAAAAAAATATTTATTTAGGAATACATTTTATGAAAATGAATTTTATTTTAAATAAATTTATTTATTTTAAATTGAAAATAAATATTTATTACTCATAAAAATACCAACACTTAATTATTTATTTTTAAAACATTCTCTCTCATTTATAAGGTGCATAAATTTTATTTATACTTTCATGAGTGAGTTTAATATTCATAAGGGTCAAGTTAATATTCATAAGTGTAACATTATTATTCATAAGGGTACATTACTATTCATAAGGGTTAAGTTACTATTCACCAAAAATTAAGTTGATCCTATTAGACTCTAAAAAAACTTACTCATTGTAACGGTGTATGTTCATTTTTTAAAATTCAAATTACAGAAGTGGAAAATTTATGTTTCATGGCTAGGTTATAACTATAAAAAAGTTTTTTTCCATAGAGTCTCAGTGTTGTGTCCATATAAGCTATCTAATGAATTGAAATTATTTATAAAGAAATATACCATAAAATATTGGGGTGTCATATTAATAGTGAATATATTTGTAACATAATTTAGTATTTATCAAAATAATTATAATAGTAAATATATTATATTTAATTAAATAATCTATTGATAAAAACAAACTTTGTAAAAATAATCAAATATATATATTCATATTAAAATACACAAAAATAATACTGTAAAATAGTTTTTTTATAACATTAATTAATTTGAAAGCTATAAATTATAATTTTTTATAAGCATTATTATTAATTAAAACACTTAATTTTAAATTATTTAAAATTATTAAACAAATTACTAGGGTGTTATATTATTTCCTTCTCAACAGAATTGCATCCTCGCAATTCGAAACTGCACTTCAAAAGTTAAAGGTCGATGCTTGAAAATTCCCTAGTGGGAAACCCACATCCGAAATAGGGTTAAAAAAATAGCCTCTTAAAAAGAGGTTAAGAGAAATGAAGTGTTCACCAAAAAAAATATTCTTTCAAAATGGGTGGCATTAGTTGGAAGTAAAAACTTGGACATGGAAAAAATCAAACTATGAAGTTCTGATGGAAAGTGATAGAGAGCATGTTCATATGAAAGTTGATTACTACAAAACTATAAACTACAATAAAAATTTCATTGGTATTATCAAAGATTATGATAATAGGACAAAATTTTATTTAAGACTCTTTTCCTTGAGTTGAGGAATTATTCCACTTTATAAGACTATAAATATACATTTCTATTTCATAAACAAAGTTTTATCCTTTGATTGTGGCTTGAACTATCTATACTTCATCTCTTAGCGCGGGTTGTTTCATGTGGTGAAGTAATACATTAACCTATAAAACCTCATACAATAATCAACTTAAACCATTCATAAATGGTTAAAATTTCCAAAAATATAATGATTCAACCCTTTATAAAGAAGGTCACTAAATTTCCAAGATGAACTTATCCATAAAGCAGCTCTAAATTTTCACATTCCAAACATGTGAATAACTTCATCATGTATCCTCTTGAAATATGGTAATAACTCGAATTACCATAAAACCTTATTGGAAACATACATTATTCTATATTCCTTAAGTAAGATGCATGTTGTTGCATATATTCCTTAAATCAAAAAGTGTTGTAAACTTCATCGATGATAGTATATACCACTTATCGACAAGTCAATAATCAGTTCCAACGTAGTCAATACTTATAAAAATAAATCATTTATTCATCATTATCTCAACATAAAAAATATATTAAGGGTTTTCTTTCCCTAAATCATGTGTTTTCCAAAAAGTTTAGCTTTATACTGAATATATTTTCTTGGTACCATTCAACATATGGTCTCAAATCCTTAATGAAAACGTACTACAATACAATCCTCATATATTCTATAATTCTTATAACCAGTACATTGCTGATAAAGTATTCAAATGAAATAATTACTGAATATACATATTAATTATTTATCTTCATCTATGGTAGTATAATAACTTGATCATTATCTAGTAGCATCATTTGGGATATATTTCTCTGATGCTTGGGATATTGATTCGGATAGTGTCTCATCTCCTCGTAGTTGAATCATTGTACATTGGAAACATTTTTCTTACCCTTGAAATCATGAACTTGGTGTCCTTTTTCTCCACACTTATAAAAAACTCTCATTCCCTTCAAACATTTTCCAGGGTGATTCTTTTCACAATTATCACATGTGGGAAAAACCTTCATTCCCTTCTTCCCTTTATCCATATTTTCCTCTTCCATAATTTTCTTCTATTACTTCCCTTCAAATCCATAAGACTTGTAGATTTATTTAATTATCTTGTTAACACATGATATTATTTCCTCATATGATGAGGATACCTTGGAGACTATTTCCCTTATAAATTTAGGCTTAAGACCATGAAAGATATGATCTTTCTTTCACTTTTCATCACATGCATTGGTGGAGTTCTCATTCCTTCTGCTAGGTATCATTTCTAAATAATTCCATATACTATATTAGCACATAAAATTATTTTTGGTCGAAGTAGAGTACTCAAGAGGGGGGTGAATTTAGTATATATAAAAAAAATTTGTTTGAAATGTATTATTCAAGGGTTCCCCAATAAAAATAAATACAGCCTAGTTAATCAAAGTAATATGGTTATGAAAGTTTGACTATTTAAATAACTTCTCAGAAGATTTATTAATTCTCAGTAATCCTAATCTCAGTAATTAATATTACTTTTTAAGTTATTCTAATAAGGAAAAACAATTATAACTTCTTTCCAATATTAACTATGAAAGTAAATTTAATGATTTCAGAATTATACAGTAAACAGATAAAACTAAATTGAACAACACAATGGGTATAAACTAACAGGTCACATAGGGACCTCTTCCACACTTATTCATGGGAATAAAAAAAGTGTAAAAATATATGAGAGGAAGGATATCTTGTATCATTCAATTTAGTACAGGAGACAGTGTGTATTTTTATACAGATACACACACACTGCTCGAAATCTAAAAACAATACACAATAGATAAAAGATGATGATATAATGTTATAAGTGCTCTGAGTGTTATTATATTGAAACTCTGGACTTATAGGATAAACCAGATGTCAGAATCGAGTCCTCTTGTGAGAAACAGAGTATCGCAAGTCTGGTGCTCTGGTTTCCAGTTAGATCTAACCCGTGTTCTTCATGGAGTTGGTATTACGAAGATGTTCTTGACTCTGATCTATGGTATCCCAGCTTTTTGGATTCAAGAATGATTTGTGTGTGCTTCATATGTATTGAGTTGCATGTTTCGGTTCTTTTCTCAAGAATGCTCGTGCTTCTTCGTTATCGCACGCCCATTTGTTTCTAGGCCACACTTATCTTTTTATTCTTGGAGTGCAAGTGTTGGAGCTAACAAGATGCGTGTATTCTTTACCTCATACCTCATACTATCAGGTGACATGTCTACAAAGAAATATTAATTATGTTAGTGCATTTAAAAGACTCAAATATGACCGTTAGAAATTAAATTGAAAACAAAAAAATAGATTAAAGAACGGTATCACAGTATGTCTGTAAATGGTTTCAATTGGAAATGGTGTCTCCATGAAATGGTGTAATATTCTTTTTCTTTGAGTGGTGATACAATAATGATAGCATAGTTGTATAGAGATTAGGAACTGGCAACATAGATGCAGTGTATGGTCACAGTGTCTAGTTCTCGGTGTATGGTCATGATGTCTGGTCATGGTGTCTGGGTCATGGTGTCTGGGTCATGGTGTCTGGTCACGGTGTCTGATCACGGTGTCTGGGTCACGGTTTCTAGGTCATGGTTTCTAGGTCATGGTGTCTGGTCACGGTGTCTGGTCACGGTGTCTGGTCACAGTGTATGGGTCATGGTGTCTGGGTACTTTGCCAGAAAACGAGAACCAGTGGCAGACTCACAGTTTCTCAGACTTAGCCAAATATTTGTATACAGACATAAATAGTGATATTAATAGAATAGATTAGACTTAATTATTTATCAATGAAATCCATTATAACACAAATTAAAAATAGGTTACAATAATCAAACATAGCACTTAAGATCTTGTATAGGTTTATTTAAATCATAAAGAAACCAACCATATGTACACATGATTTGAGATATATTAAACAGGATTAAAAAGTTTTATAGAATTTATAGAATTTGTGATAATTAAAACATGATTAACACATGAGGAGTCCAACAATGTTCCCCTTTTTGATGATCATAAATCATGTGAGTGAGATATTTGTTTTGAGTGAATGTGTCTTTCCCTTAGTGTTCATTTAGAGTGCATGTATCTCCCCCTTTTGGGATTATAAAAAAGAGTATAAAATTAAATAATAGAGGAGACAAGAAAATGTCACAGTGAATTAGATGGATAAAAATGTTATTACAAGCAGTAGGAAACAAAAATAAAACAATATCCTTATCAAAATATAGTGTTCACTTGTCTTCAGCACTAGTTGTCTTCTCTTTTCTCTTGGCAGAAGCATCACTAGAAGCCACAGGAGCAGATGGAGAATTGGAAGAAGGAAGTGAACCAACTGAAAGAGAAGGTAGAGGGAGACCTTCAAAAATAGAGGGGGCCAAGGTAGGTGTATTGGAAGACTGTGGAAATTTTTGTTCAAGGATAACAGGTCTGATCTGACTCATATCCTGAGAGACGAACAGAGAAGTAAAGGAAAGGGAAGAGGATGATAAGGTAGGAAAACTAGGTCTCAAGGGTGTAACTGCAGGAACCAAAATATCAGTGCTCTTCACATGAAGATAAGGCCTCAAAATCTGGATGAAGTAGTCTATAATCTCACCACCATACTACATCTCTTTATCAAATTCATCCTTATTCTCCATGAACTTTTCCAATAAGGGAGTGAAATACTTCAGATTTTGAACTTGAGTTTTGAAATCTTCAGTAACAGGAGGGATTTTTAGATTCTCTATAAGTTACTTGAAATGTTTTGTCATATCATTCTTAGAGAAAATATTATTGAAGTAGAAGTCCACCTTCTTAGTAATTTCTTCCTATACATCATTTTCAATCTTAGAATGAATTCTTACCATATGAAGAACTCTTTCACTGTTCTTGATAAACACAGAGAGAGACTTTTTATCAAATCCACTGAGTAATGACTGAAATTATTCTTTAACAATTGTTCTGAATAGATCATTATCCAAGGAGGGTTGAGATGATTTTCCAGAGGCACTAGAAGCAGTAATAGCTGAAGTAAGGGACTTCAGTTTATTTAGAACTTTCTAAAGATATCCCTTATACTCATCAGTCAACTTGTTAATACCAATAACAAGCTCACACATCTCTTCCACTATTTTTTTTATTCATCCACCTTCCCAACTGAGGAAGTTAGATTAGGTTGAATCAGAGAAGCTACTTCCTATGGAATCTGACTACAAACATCCTCAACAGTATGAGAAACATGTTCTTGTCTTGAGTTCAGCACTATTTTCATATATTCAACCATACCTCTGAGAGACTTCACTTCATCAGTGAGTTGTTTGTTCTCAACTCTAACTTCTTGAATTTCATGAATTATTTTTGGCTGAACCTGCCAAATAATCTTCTCTAACAATAGGGCAACATCTCTTTCACTCAAGTTTATCACAGGATAAGGTTGATTGTTCATGATATTTTCAACTCTATCCAATAGGGTATCTCCAAATTCTTTTAAATCATCCTTACTTACCAAGGTGTAAGGTTCTTGTGAAGGTTCAGGAATAGGAGTTGTGACAGGGTCGGGTTTCTTTGTAGAGACAAAATCAGAGACTGATTTCAATTGAAATACAGTAGAAAGTTCTATACCTTTAATGGATACTTCCTATGAATCATTCACATCAAAATATCTAGGTAATTTTTACCATGTATCCACAGAGCTTGGATCAACCGGATTAGGCACTTCAACACTTTATAGATTCAGGTGTTGCTCCCCCTTAACAAGTGCATCTCTTGCAGGACTAAGAGATTTTGTTCATTGATCTATTTCCATATTTTCAACCCCAATATCATCATCCATTTCTTTTCTAGCTAATTGAAAGGATTTATCCCTTCTCTCAAGAGAATATTATTTCTCAAGAGAAATATATTCTTCTAAATTCTCTTCCAGAACATCATTTTCCTTATCAACAACAACAGATTCTTATTTAGAGGTAGGTTCTTCTTCCAGATCAACAATCTCTTCAAGGAAAGGTACTTATTTATCAATTAATAATTGAGAAGAAGGTTCACTACCATCCTTATCTAGGATAGTTTACCCTATAGGTACAATATCCTCTTCTTCTTCTTCCTCAGGGGGATAGTCATCAATCTCATCTGGTTCTAGACCAGGATCAGAAGTGTCCTTAGGTCTTGAAGAATGTTCAACTGAGTTGAAGTTTTCATATACCCTGTCATTATCTTCCACCCATAATTTTCTCCATGGATTCTAACTGATTTTCATTCTCTTGACTGTAACTTTTGAAATACAAAATTCATAGTACTTAATGACTTATTCATCTGTTCTAACCAACCCTTTTGCATGAATCATAGTTGAGATTAATCTTGAGAAGAACAGGGAGGTTAACTTAGAGGTTGTATTTATCAACTCACACATATGGAGTATAACATACTTTCATAGGTTGATCTTGTGTCCATTCTTTATAATATGTATCAAAAATACATCCTGGTACTTGAGTGTAGTAAAATCACCTTTTCTGGGGATAATTAGGTTCTGAACAAACTTAAAAAAAAGTCTGTTTTCCCCATCTAACTCAGCAGCAATAGATCTTCTCTTTATTTCATTTCCATTTAAGATTCCTAAGGATTCTTCCAAAATAAATAACTCACTTGGAGGAGTAGTGCCTCTCTGGTAGTCCTCAAAAATACCCTCATGAGGTATACTTAGGAATGCAGACCATAACCTCGAAGAAAGGTAAATATTTTCCCATTAATTTAGCTTCTCACAACAAAACCATCTTCTTTATCAAAAGATAATTGAACAAACTGATAAAACTGTGCAACTAGATTTGGGTATATCAGACTATCCTCCTTTATGAACCAATCCATCCACCCTTTCTCTTTCATCACTTTCAATACTAGTGACTTACTTAACAGAAGCTACTTAGACAGATTTTCTTTTCAAGTAACACTATTTTTTCCACTAGGTTCGGATTCAGAGGACCTTCGGGTGCTATCTTCAGTGATATTTTTATCTTCTTCTTTAATATATGATTCTCAAGAGTTTATGGGGATGGAATTTTCATTCTAGGAATTCAATTAAGGTTCTAGAGAGAGATGGAAAGGTTGAAGGAAGGGTTATAGTTTGAGAGAAGAGGGCTCGAATGAAGAAGAGAGTGAAACTTCTCTTGTTTTTATCATTTAGGGATATCAAGCACCGCAAAATAAAAAGTGTGGGAAAGTAAAATAATAAAATAATTAATTACCATGATATGGGTTATAATATTTAAGTAAAAAAAGTTCCTTTACGGTGATACTGTAATAGACTTTTACGGTGAGACCGGAACTGGATTTCGCAGTGAGACCATAACAGTGTGACTTCAAAACTGTGCAACTGTATTGTTTGAAACAGTATATACCAGACAGTAACTAAGATATAGTAACTGTGAGACCATAAACATGAAACAACAACTTTTAAGATAGTAAAACTATAGAACTGTAAGAGTTATACAGTAATCTTAAGACAGTGACTTGTGAAATCATAAACTATAAAATAGTAATATATGAAATAGTATACTTACTACTTAAGATTTATCATTACAAATTCATGTATGATGTAACCTATTATTTCAGAATTTAATGGTTTGGTGAATATATCAGCGAGCTGATATTTAGTTCCAATGAATTCTAAAGTGATGTCACCTTTTTTATAATGGTATCTCAAAAATTGATGTCTTACTTCAATATGTTTTATCCTGGAGTGTGAAATATGATTTTTTGAGATTTTAATAGCACTTGTATTATCACAATTTATAAGTAGATGCCTGAATTGATATCCATAATCTATTAATGTGTGTTTCATCCACAAATTTTGTTCACAATAGCTACCAGCAGCAATGTATTCAGCTTCAGAAGTAGATAATGCAACAGAGTTTTGTTTCTTACTACATCATGATACTAGAGACTTTCCTAAAAGGTGACATGTTCTAGAGGTTCTTTTTCTATCTAACTTACAACCACCAAATTCATCATTAGAAAAACTAACTAACTCAAATGATTATCCTCTGGGATAGAACAGTCCTAGATTGGGTGTATGCTTGAGGCATTTGAAAATTATCTTAACATCATTTAAATGAGATTCCTTAGGATTTTCTTGAAAATAAGCACACATACATACACTAAACATAATATCAAGATGACTAGCAGCTAAATAGAGTAAGCTTCCAATCATTCCTCTATAAATGGTTTGATCAATAGATTTTCCATCTTCATCAAGGTCCAACTGACAAGTAGTACTCATTAGAGTGTCACTACTTTTAGTGTTATCCAATCCAAAATGTTTTAGATGATCTTTAGTATATTTTATTTGATTTAAAATAATACCATCATTATTTTGAAATATTTGAAATCCAAGAAAGAACTTTAGTTCACCCATTAAACTCATTTAGAATTCTTTTTACATCATTTTATAAAATTTGATACATAAAGAATTTCTTGAAGATCTAAAGATAATATCATCTACATAAATTTGAACTACTAAAACATCATTAGAAATTTGTTTTATAAAAACGGTAGGATCTGTTATTACTTTTGTAAAACCTTTGGAAATAAGAAAAGTACTTAATCTATCATACTAAGCTCTTGGAGATTGTTTTAAACCATATAAAGTTTTTGATAATTTAAAAACATGATTTTGAAAATGAGGATTTGTAAAACTGGGGGGTTTCTCAACAAAGACATCCTCAGCTATATACCCATTTAGGAATGCACTCTTAACATCCATTTGATATATTTTAAAATTCAGATGTGCAGCATAAGCAAGCATAATTCTGATGGCTTCAATTCTAGCTACTGGTGAAAAGGTTTCCTCGTAATCAATTCATTACTCTTGACTATAGCCTTGTCAAACTAATCTAGCCTTGTTTCTAACTATGTTACCATCTTCATCTACATTGTTTCTAAACACCCACTTAGTTCCTATGGTAAATGTGTCTTTAGGTCTGTCAACTAGTTTCCAAACTTTGTGCCTTTCAAACTGATTAAGTTCTTCCTGCATAGCCATCACACAAAATTCATTATTGATATCATCATTAATGTTTTTAGGTTCAAGTTGTGACAAGAAGACTTGATGTTCAACCTGATTTCTAAGATAATCTCTAGTTTGAGTTCCTTTATCTAAATATCCTACAACAGCATCTAAAGGATGGTTTGTAAGGGTTCTAGCAGCTCTAGAAAAAGAGATACTGGTGATTTTAGGTTCATCAGTAGGTTCAGGTTCATTATAACTTGAATCTAAAGAATTTCCAGAACTGGAAGTTTTCACAGATTCCTTTATAGGATGGTTAGAGGATTTTTAATTTATGTCCATATTTGATACATCATCCTCCAGGTTCTCTAGAGTGGTCTTAGGCTCATATGGATCTGTTTCATCAAATTTGACATGGATGGATTCTTCCACACATTTAGTTCTTTTTTTAAACACTCTATAGGATTTACTAGATATTGAATATCCAAGAAATATTCCTTCATCACTTTTGGATGCAAATTTTTCAATATTGTCCTTAGTTTTAAGGATATAGACCTTGGAACCAAAAACTTTGAAGTAAATTACTTTGGGTTTTCTATTTTTCCATAACTCATATGGTTTTCTTTTAAGAATAGGTCTAATCAACACTATATTAATAATATATCATGTTGTACTTAAAGCTTTAGCCCAAAAATAAATAGGTAAGTAATATTCACTAAGCATAGTTCTAGAAATCTCTTGCAAGGTTCCATTTCTTCTTTCTATAACTCCATTTTTTTGAGGTGTTATAAGGGCAGAGAAATTATGATTATATCCATTTTTTGAGAAAAAGGATTCAAAATCTTGATTTTTAAACTCACAACCATGATCACTTCTTAAGGATTTAATTTTAATTCGACTAAGATTTTCTACAGTTTTAGATTATTTGATAAAGTGAGAGCAGGCTTCACTTTTGTGAGACAAAAATAAATTCCAAGTATATCTAGAAAAGTCATCTACAAGAACATAAACATAGTGATTCCCATTTACACTAGAAACTCTATATGGTCCAAAAAAATCAATGTGAACCAGTTCAAGAGGTTGATAAGTTGACACTTTTTTTGAAGGAAATTGTGTGTCGCTTTCCCTTTTGATAAGTATTACACACTTTATCATTTGGAAACTCAAGTTTGGGTAGGTATTTGACTAATCTTTTTCTAGTTATCTTTCTAAGGGAGTGAATGTTACAGTGTCTTAGTCTCCTATTCCAGATCCAAGACTCTTTGTGAAATGCACTTAAACAAGAATCATTTTGAGAAACTAAAGACTCTAAGTTAACATAGTATACATTTTCATTTTTTAATGCAGAAAATACTAATTCATTTTTAGAATTAAAAACATTGCAAGAATCATTTTCAAATTTAACATGAAATCCATCATCACATAGTTGTGAAATACTAAGAATATTATATTTCAATCCATCAAAAAAAGTACTTTGGAAATTAAAACTGAGTTAGAGTTGCCGATTTGGCCACAACCAATGATATTTTCATTAACATTGTCACCAAAGGTGACATGTCCACCATCAATTTTTATTAATTTCTTGAAACATGAATAGTCTCTTGTCATGTGTCTTGAACACCCACTCTCCAATTACCATAATCTTTTACAAGATCTCTTTAAGCAACTTTCCTACAAAATAGTCAAATAAAAACAGATTTTGGTACCCATATTTGTTTGGGTCTAGTAATATTAGTGACCAGTACTTTAGGAACCCACATCTGCCTCATAGGTTTCCTATAAGCATTATGTAAAGTTCTTGAAAAATAAACTCTATTTGGTCCAGAAAGGCTTGAAACAGTAGAGAGTGTATCATGATTTGAACTAGATGAATGTTTTCTAGAACTAGGAATAAAGCTGTATGTCCTAGATTTAGAAACAAAATTGGTTCTTCCAAAATTTATTTTACCAGGTTGATAGCAAATGCCAGTAGTATATTTAGGATAAATATGTTTACCTAGAATTTATACCAAAGTATCTTTACCATTATAAAATCTTTCGAGGTCCTTTTTCAATTTCTCAATAGATAGCTTTAGTTCATTGTTTTCCTTGAGTAATTGAGCATTTTTTCTCTCTTTCTATAGTAATTTCAGTTTTAATAGTTGAGGTAAGAGCATGTTGTTTCTTTAAATATTTGTATTTATATTTTAATTCATTACATGTCTCTTCAAGCATATTGAAGTACTCAAACATTTCTTCATTAGATATATTTTCAGAGTCACTCCCATCTCCAGAATAATAGGAATTGTGTACAGGAGATTCTAGTGTTACCTCAAGTGTGTTTGTCATAAAACATATATCGACTTTGTTAGATTGTTCATCATGTGAAGATTATGAGTCACTTAAACAGTCCTCATAAGCACTCCAAGTTGCTTTCATTTTCTTTTTGTACTTTATATTTTTGTCCTCATATTTCTTTTTTCACTTGGTATTGGGACAGTCAGCCTTTACATGTCCCTTTCACTTATATTCATAGCATACAGTCTCATCAGACTTGTCACTTATTTTCCAATATTTCTTCCAGCTTCCTTGTTGATCATATCTTCCTTTGAAGTTAGGCTTTCTGATAAATTTCATCTTCTTGTAAAATCTCTTAAATCTTTTGGCTATTTGATCCATCTCCTCATCACTATCAGGTGATGATTTTTCACTGCTGTAACTTTCTACAGAGACTTCCACTTTCCCTTTCTCTTTGTGTTTAGAAGCGGTGGTTTTAAATGTAACATATTTTCTTTTGGGTTCATCCTCCTCTTCCTTGTTTACTTCTATCTCCTCTTCATACATCATTAGTTTTCCGATGAGTTATTTTAGAAGTAACTTTCTGATGTCGTATGACTCTCTAATAGAGACATAGGTTTCTCTCCATCTATCAGGTAGGCATATGATAATACTCATAATTTTTTCTTTGGAAGTAACATATCTTCCAAGATAAATCATTGTGTTGATAATTTTGTTGAACCTAAGATACATTTCAGAAATAGTCTCATCAGGTTTCATTTTAAAGTTATCATATTTAATAGTATAAGTATTAATTCTCATCTCTTTCACACTAGAAGTTACTTCATGTGAAACATACAAAGTATCCCAAATTTCATGGGCAGTTTTACATATAGAAATTCTGTTAAATTCCTCATCTCCTAAAGAGAAATATAAAAGCATTCATGGATTTTCAATTGTTATTGTATGCAGTCTTGGTTGGTTCATCCCAAGTGATTCTATCAGTAGCAGTGATCTTATAGTAATCTATAATTGAAGACCAAATTTCAAAACCTATACTTTCTAAATGAATTTTCATTTTAATTTTCCATTGGGAATAATTAGTTCCATTAAAGAATGGTGGTATGTTTGTTGCATCACCTTCTAGTCTGTTATCCATAATAAATAAATACTTTTAAAGAGATATAAATTTAGAATTGATAAAAATTTATAGATCTTTAAAATACAACTAAAATCACAGTTGAATAGGGTCAAAAAAACGAGTTTTAACAGGAACAACAACAATCCTATGACACCAAATTTTGGTCGGAGTAGAGTAATCAAGAGGGAGGTGAATTGAGTATCTATAAAAATTTCTGTTTGAAAATTATTCTTCAAGGGTTCCCCAATAAAAATAAATACATCCCAGTTAATCAATGTAATACGATTATGAAAGTTTGACTGTTTAAATAACTTCTTAGAAGATTGATTAATTCTCAGTAATCTTAATATCAGTTATTAATATTACTTTTGAAGATATTATAATAAGGAAAAACAATTATAAATTATTTCCAAGATTAACTATCAAATTAAATTTAATTATTTCTAAATTATACAGTAAAATAGAGAAAACTAAATTAAACAATATAGTGGATATAAAACAAGTTTTTCATTCTCAAGATGATACCTAATGAACTCCACTTGGTGATCACCTACCACCAAGAAGTTTATATTAATAAACTTGATCCACACACTAGATCAGGGTAAAAAATAGTACATAGGATTGTCCAGGTCACACAACCTCTTCCATTGTTCTTCGTGGGTATAAACTAACATTTCACACAGGGATGTATTCCACACTTATTCGTTGGAATAAACAAGTGTAAAAAGTATGAGAGGAAGGATATCTTGTATCCTTCAATTTAGTGTAGGAGACAGTGTGTGTTTTTATACAGATACACACACACTGCTCAAAATATAAAAACAATACACAATAGAGCAAAGATGATGAGATAAGGTTATAAGTGCTTTGATTGTTATTCTATTTCATCTTTGGACTTCTAGGATGAATCATATGTCAGAACTGAGTCCTCTTGTGAGAAATAGAGTATCGCAAGTCTGGAGCTCTAGTTTCCAGTTAGATCTAGCCTGTATTCTTCATGGAGTTTGTATTGTGAAGATGTTCTTGAATCTGATCTATGGTATCCTAGATTTTTGTATTTTAGAATTCTTCAGGTGTTCTTCATATGTATTGAGTTGCATATGTCGGTTCTTTTCTCAATAATTCTCGTGTTTCTTCGTTATCGCACGCCCCTTTGTTTTTGAGCCACACTTCTCTTTTTATTCTTAGAGTGCATGTGTTGGAGCTGATAGGATGCATGTATTCTACACCTCGTACCTCGTACTATCATGTGACATGTCTAAAAAGAAATATTAATTGTGTCAGTGTATTTAAAAGACTCAAATATGACCATTAGAAATTAAATTGAAAATCACAAAATAGATTAAAGAATAGTGTCACGTTCTTTATGGAAATGGTGTCACTTGGAAATGGTGTCTCCATGAAACGGTGTCTTCTTATTTGTCTTTGAGTGGTGAGAAAATCATGATGTAATAGTTTTATAGAGATCAGTAACTGGTAGCACAGATGTGGTGTCTGGTCACGGTGTCTGGTTCTCGGTGTCTGGTCACGGTGTCTAGTCACGGTGTCTAGGTCACAGTGTCTGGGTCACGGTGTCTGGTCACAGTGTCTGGTCAAGGTGTATGGGTCACAGTGTCTGGGTCATGGTGTATGGATCACAGTGTCTAGTTACGGTGTCTGGTCACAGTATCTGGTCAAGGTGTATGGGTCACGGTGTCTGGGTACTTTTCCAAAAAACCAGAATCGGTGGCAGACTCACGGTTTCTCAGACTTAGCCAAATATCGGTATAAAGAATTAAATAGTGGTATTAATATAATGGATTATACTTAATCATTTATCAAGTAAATCCATTATAACACAAATTAAAAATATTTTAAATTAATCAAACATCGCACTTAAGATATTGGATAGGTTTA
The DNA here is from genome assembly GCA_963277665.1 of Viscum album. Taxonomy (NCBI): domain Eukaryota; kingdom Viridiplantae; phylum Streptophyta; class Magnoliopsida; order Santalales; family Viscaceae; genus Viscum; species Viscum album. The sequence goes on from OY728135.1 coordinate 1,410,424,184, forward strand.
TTTAAATCATAATGAAACCCAACATCTGTACACATGATTTGAGACAGATTAAATAGGATTAACAAGTTTTATAGAATGTATAGAATTTGTGATCATTAAAACATGATTAACACATGAGGATTCCAACAATTATGAACTTTCTATAATTCTAATCATGGTGTAGCTCATAACATAAATTTATGCATCGTAAATCATAGAATTGTATACTCTCGTTACTTTGGAATCATAAATCCTTCATAATGGTATATAAGAAAAATGTGAATTATCTTAATAATATCCCCTTGGAGTTTCATGTAAATACCCAGAAATTATATGGAATTTTTTTTTAATACATGGGATTTTTACGAATCCGCAGTTTCTGGCGATGCTTGATTCTGAGGCCCAGTGTGCCCAGAATCAATTTCTGAAGTTTTTTTCCATACATTCAGTAAACGTATGTGTGGGATTTTATATCATTTTAAGCGGTGCTTAGAATTAAAATCTGAGGGCACCGTTGAACTTGCAGCGCCAATATTCTATTAATGAGACATTTACCGTAGTTGCGTTTTATCGAGTTTGGGAGTTAATTTCTTGGGGTTTCTAATTAAAATGAAATAAAAATGTGTGTCACACATTTTTATTTGAATGGAGGTTAAAACCACCAGTTAGAGGTTAGTAGTGGAGCCCACCACACCCTAACCACCCTTAGGAGGATATTTTAGGGTGGGTCCCACCCGAACCCTTTAACTCCTCAAAACCCCCTTTAAACCCCTTGAGTTCCCCATTAATAGGGGAAACTCTTGGACTTCCCCTTAATGGTGCCAACACCAATTAATTAATGACTTAATTAATTAATTTGAGTGTTTTGAATTCTTTAGAATTCATTATTCCAACATTAAAATAAGATATCATATTCTTTTATTTTGGTTTGGTATAATCCTTGGAGAGTTTTGTAGAACTCTTGAAAGAACATCAACCTCTCGATGAAGAACGCTCCTCATCTCCGAAGAACGACGATACTGTCTTTGATCTTTGTCCAAGCCACAAGGGAAGGAGCCGCCATGAGGAACATCAACGACGCTTCATCCTTAGACGTTTCTCGACGACAACGAATCTACGTCCGCCCTCTTTCCGCAACATCGACAACGTACTTCGAATCGAGGTAGGGGGAATTTGTATTATTTTTATGTATGAGTTATACTATCCCTTCCTCCTCGTGTGTTGTGCTCTTGATGTCGAATGTTAACAATGTAACGAGGAGGGCTCGGACCGCATGAACATGGTCCGACCCCCCCCCCTTGTTGTTGTTCTCTTTGTGTTGACGACAGAGGCGGATCACAAAAGAGGTCGGCGGTGCAAGGGTCATCGTCGCACAACGCAGAGAAAATCCACGGCCAAGTGGGCCGCGGCAGAGCTGGAAGGGTGGGGTGTCGTCGCACCGCGCCGGAGAAGGGTCGCGGCCAGGGTGGGTCGTGGCGGAGGAAGCACGGCACCGTCACGCCGTGCAGGCGATGTGGAACCGCGGCCTGGCTAGGCCGCGACGGTGGGCACGGCATCGTCGCGCCGCGCCGGTGATGGGGAGAGGCTGGCTCGAGCGGCCATCCGGGAGGTGCAGGACCCCGTCAGGTCCCGTGTGGGTTGGACCGGCGCCACCGGGCACCGGTTCAGTTCTACCCAAATGGCTAAGCCATTCGGGTGCCAGGGGGTGCGTGCCTCCCCCTGGCGCGGCCAGGCTGGGCCGCCCAAGGCCCGGCCGCCCCGGCCCGGCCCCCTTCGGTCGGACTGCCCCTCAGTCGGGCCGCCCTCGGCCGGGCCCCCATCGGTCGGGCCGCCCGTCGGGTCGGGCCGTCTCTTCGGGTCGGGCCGTTCCCTCGGCATGGGATGCTTTCTCAGACCGGGTCGGACCTATAGCCTGAGACAAACCCCAATTCTGACCGGGTCGAGCCGGGTCAGTCTGACTGGGTCGGACCGGACTCGGATCCGCTTTGACCGTTTACACCTTTTAGCCCATATCTAGGGCTACGGGTTTCCGATTGACATACCGCCTATGGAAATGTAATTCTTGGAGCGAGACGATACTTTTGGCATACCCTAATTGAGGTTTGGAGGCAGTTGGGGTACGTCCAAGTTGGTTTAAGCCTAAAAACTAACTGGGCCCCTCGAACGGAAATACCAATAACTCTCAGACTGAGTGTCTGATTGACGCGTTCTCTGTCGCGTTGGGTTCCTTATGATGAAACGGAACTATGGGATACATCAACTCAAGACTTCATGACATTTTATGTATCGACACTTGGATCGAGGAGCGGACCCTCCCGGAATCAAGCATGTTGTGTGCGGGAACCCTAGGGCAGGCTGTGACTGAGATGACAGAATTTTCTATGGGTTCGACAGCGATGATACTATACCAGAATCCTACATGGGTTCAACAAAGATGGACATTGTACCAGGATCCTCCATGGGTCCAATAGTTCTGACTTCTGTTCATGTATCCTGTGTGGGTCCGACAGAATAGATGGTCATGTATCCTGTGTGGGTCCGACAGCTTAGTTGATCCTGTATCCTGTGTGGGTCTGACAGCTTAGATGAATCAGTGACTACATCTGATCATCTCTATCACTCTATGAAAGATGTATACCTTTGTGAGATGGTTCATGTCTTTCAACCATTATCATCGGGGTGATTGACTTTACTTACTTTGTGTAATGGTTTGTGCTTGGGCTCGAGAGTTGGAGTCAGACTGTGATTAATAACTTAGGTATATGTATGGGCATATACCTAAGTAGGGTTGGTTGATACTTCGTGATTGTATATTTCTATTGTGTTTTATCCTTTATTGATTCTGGGAAACCTTCGGGGGTCTCGAGGTCCCCTACTGAGTATTGTTATACTCACCCATGCACGGGCTTCGCCAGCACCTTATTGTGTTATGTGCAGATGACGGACAACAGTGAACGAGGCCGAGGGTGATGGAGGAGAGGCTTCTCGGAGCTGGACTAGAGGGAACATACCTTACGGACAAGTTGTTTGAGTTCTTTACCTACCCTTTAGGTAGGATTCCCTGGTAGACGATCCAGGAACTCTTTTCCCTTTTTACTTTTACTTCTTGTTCAGTTGGGTTTGTATACTGGCCCACTTACTTTCAGCACACTTTTCTTTTCTATTTTAGTACTTTTTGATTCTACAGATTATGTTCAGTTAGTGTGTGTTACAATTTTAAAGGAAACGCCTTCCCTTTTATCAGGATTATGCCTTTGGTGCTAGTCTCCATCCCCTGGCCTATGGAAGGCGAGCTTGGGGTAGTCACGGCACGGGCCCCAAGGATGGGTCGTGACAAATTGGTATCAAATAAGTTAGTTCTACCATATAACTTGGCCTCTGATTCTTTTAACAGTAATAGTGTTAAGTGTTTTGGGTGTGGTTATCAGTTTAGGGAAACTGGTGTTGGTGTGGCGGCCGACGTATCCATACACTAGGACTCTGACTTCTGACTTCTGAATCAGTTAACAAAAACACTAATTGCGTGTGTGTTTCTTTTGAAAAAGTTTTCTTTATGATTACTTTGTTTCAGCTCACCAAGTATACTGTTTTAACTGTGGCGTACCTGTTTCTTTTCAGGATGGCCCCATGAAGGCAGGCAGCTGGGTTTCTGAGTTGCGTACGAGATGGTAGCCCACTGAGCGACGAGGCCTCGGTACAGGGCCCCATCACAACAGAGGTACCAGCAGTACCTCTACCCATTGGGCCACCGATACCACCAGATCCAGCATCAGAGAGTGCACGCCATCTGAGTGTGTTGTATGAATTCTAGCTCCAGAGGCTGCCCAGGTTCTGGAGAGAGACGGACCCACAAGCAGCTGAGGATTGGATGGAGGATTTCGTGAGAGTTATCAGATTTGTAGGGACACCAGTCGACCTCATGGTGATCCTTTCCGCGAGTCTCCTGCATGTAGCAGCAGGAAGATGGTGGAGCCTAATGCTCCAGGTGCATGACAAGGAATCATTACTCTGGACAGACTTCAAGAGTCTCTTCTGCTCAGAGTTTGTTCCAGCCACCCTTCATGCGGTGCGGATTCAGTAGTTACTTCATCTGCAGCAGGGCAGCATGACAGTAGCTCAGTACTCTGTGAGGTTCACCGACCTCTCGCGCTACTCCACGGATATGGTATGGGACATGTTCTTCAAGTCCTGGACCTTCGATCATGGACTCAGGCATGATATTAGGGCTTCTATGATCCCCCTCAGTATCCCGGCGTAGGTGGGGGTGCTGGAGAGAGCCCTTGTAGTAGAGATTTTTCTCACTGAGCAGTCACCAGTAGTGAGAACCACCATAGGGTGACATGTAGCGGAGTCTTCTGCAGCTGGAAATAGACAGATGTCGCAGAGGCCCAAGTGAACCAAAACATCAGGTGGGCGACCCCAGGATACAGGTTCGGTTGTGCGGGGCACACGAGATAGAGCCCGCTATATGAGGATAAGGCAGTGTTATGCATGCGGTGGGCAGGGCCACATGGCTCGTGACTGCCTGACCCGCCATGCAGATGAGCAGCAGACAGTAGAGGGACCTCCCAGGCAGAGGTAGAGGTTCTACCGTGGTGGTCCATCGGGAGCAGGCAGATGTGGCAGAGGATTTGTCCGAGCAGCAGGTGGTGGACGACGTTTTGAGGCTCTACCACCACCACCACCAGGAGGTCCACCCCGACCATAGTAATCTGGAGGATAGAGGCGGGCTTAGCTTCAGGTAGTCAAGGCCTATGACTGCAGTGCACCTGAGATAATTTGAGGTACTATCTGTGTCTACTCCACCCTTTCTAAAATACTTATAAACACAGGTGTGAGTAATTATTTTATTTCCACTTCCCTCGTTCGAAGATCAGAGATTCTGACAGAGTCGTTGCCTCGATCCTTACGGCTAGAGACTTCTATGGGAGCAGACTCGATGATTACACACTGGTTCCAGCAGTGTGAGCTTACTCTAGGAGGTGAGAGCTTTAGCTGGGATATTCTGGTAGCGGCGTCGAGGCCTTACGACGTCATCTTGGGTATGGACTGGTTATCCACAGTTCATGCCCAGATTGACTGTATCAGGCACAAAGTGTAGTGTATCCGTACGATTGGGACCAGTTTCACCTTCACCGGTGGGAAGGGAGCCTTTGTAGCGCAGGATGGACTTACATAGAGGAGGGGATAGTCGATCACACATCAGTTGTCTAGTCTCATCCTCGGAGCGGTTGATGTGTGGAGTCCGAGTTTTCCTGTTATGGTGGATCAGTATGTGGATTTTTTCCCTAACGACTTTCTAGGACTACCTCCTCATAGAGAGGTAGACTTCTACATTGACCAGTACCTCAGGATAGCACCGATATCTACTCCATCATATCGGATGGCTCCCGCCGAGCTTTGTGAGCTGCAGGTACAGCTAGAGTATTTTCAGGGGAAGGGATTCATCTGACCCAGTGTTTCACCTTGGGCATCCCCAATTTTGTTCACCAAGAAGGCGGATGGGAGCTTGCAACTGTGTGTTGACTACCGTCGCCTGAACCAGGTGATTGTGAAGAACAAGTACCCACTCCCGAGGATTAACAACCTCTTCGATCATCTCAAGGGATCATGATGGTTGTCGAAGATAGACCTTAGGTCAGGATATCACCAGCTCAGAGTTCGAGATGAGGATGTGTAGAAGACATCCTTCAGGATTCATTATCGCCACTACGAGTTTTTGGTTATGCCCTTTGGCGTAACCAACACTCCAGCAGTGTTCATGAGTCTTGTGAATAGGATCTTCTAGCCTTACCTCGATTGCTTTGTCGTAGTCTTCATCGACGACATACTGATCTACTCGACTACTGAGGAGGAGCATGCCTACCATTTGCGGGTAGTACTAGACACACTCCGAGAGAACCATATTTATGGTAAGCTCTTGAAGTGCCAGTTTTGGATTTGAGAGATTCACTTCTTGGGACACATCATCTTAGATGCTGGAGTTGCAGTAGATCCAGCGAAGATCGAGGAAGTAATTTCTTGGGAGCCACCCAGGAGTGTGACAGAGGTAAGGAGTTTTCTGGGACCGGCTGGGTACTATCGAAGATTTGTGCTAGATTTCTCCAGAGTTTCAACACCACTTTCATCATTGATGAAGAAGGGTAAACCCTTCATGTGGTCAGAAAGATGCCAACAGATATTTAAAGAGCTGAGGAAGAGGTTGACTAGTGCATCCATCTTGAGGCTATTGAAGGAGGGAGTTGGGTACGTAGTTTGTTGTGACGCATCAGGGACTGGACTCGGGTGTGTCTTGATGCAGGAACGAGCATTGATAGCTTATAGTTCTTATCAGCTGAGACAACACGAGAAGAACTATGCTACCCAAGACCTGGAGTTAGAAGCAGTGGTCTTCGCATTGAAGATGTGGTGGCACTATCTGATGGGTGAGTGTTTTATAGTCTACACTGACCACCAGAGTCTCAGGTACATCTTCTCGTAGAAGGACCTAAACCTGAGATAGCGTTGATAGATCGAGTTCCTCCAGGACTATGACTTTGAGATAGTCTATACTCCATGGAAGGGGAACATTATAGTAGATTCTCTCAGCAGGAGATCAGGAATTCAACTGCTAGGAGAGGCGATGGAGTAGCTGGCCGTGATGCAGATATTCTTTGTGGATAGAGATGGATCAGCCTTTCTACAGTCTCTCATAGTCACTCCTTCACTTCTTCAGTGAGTCAGGGAGGCACAGTGTGAGGACATTGATTGTGAGATGTGACGTGCTTAGATATCCTCGGGGCAGGCACCTGATGGATTTTATGAAGGTGGGGAGCACATCATTCTCTTCAAAGGACGGACCATGGTACCAGTTGCACTTTAGGAGGAAGTGTTGCTAGATTTTCACACATCTACTTTAGCGGTACATCCAGGAGTAGCGAAGATGTATCAGGACCTTCGACGACAGCACTGGTGACCAGGCATGAAAAATATAGTATCAGAGTTTTTCTCACGATGCCTCACTTGTCAGCAAGTGAAGGCGGAGCACCAAGTTCCAGCAGGCTTAGTTCAGCCCTTAGAAGTCCTGGAGTGGAAGTGGGACGGGATATCCATAGATTTCATGATGGAACTTCCACGTACATCCAGAGGACACGACTCTATCTGGGTGATTGTCGACCGACTCACCAAGTCGACCCACTTCCTACCGATCAGAGAGAAGGGTTCAGTAGAGAGCCTAGGATGTCTCTATGTACGGGAGATTTTACGGCTTCACGGTATGCCATCTATGATCGTCTCCGATCAAGATGCTCATTTCACTTCCCGGCTATGGAAGGGGTTGTAGGAGTCTTTCAGGATGCAACTTTGCTTGAGCACTGCCTTCCATCCTCAGATAGATGGTCAGACTGAGAGGACCATTCAGACTCTCAAGGACATGCTCTGTGCATGTGTCCTCAACTTCGGTCATAGCTGGTAGGATCACTTACCCTTGTTAGAGTTTGTGTATAACAATAGCTACCACTCCACCATCGGGATGACACCTTACGAGGCACTTTATGGCTGACCTTACAGATCACCTCTTTGCTGGACTAACCTAGGGGAGTCAGCACTTGTGGGACCAGAGATGGTGTAGGCTATGAAAGAAAAGGTTTAGATCATCCAGGAGCAGATGAATACTACACAGAGCAGGCAGAAGTCTTATGTGGATAAGAGACGGAGACCACTGGAGTTTGAGGATGGCGACCACGTCTTTCTACGGGTCTCACCTCGACGAGGTCTACGAATATTTGGCCTAGGTGGAAAGTTATCTCTATGATTCATCATACCTTTCCAGTTCCATAGTAGAGTAGGTGAGGTGGATTACCGCCTAGCTCTTCCACCTCAGTTGCACCAGGTGCATGACGTCTTCCATGTATCTCAGCTGAGGAGATATGTGCACGACCCGTCCCACATCATCGACCATGGGGAGCTGGACATCGATGATGGGGAAACATTCATGGAGGTTCTAGTGGAGATTGAGGATCGACAGGATCGGGTCCTGCGTGGACGGTCGATTCCTCTAGTGTGCGTTCACTGGCAGCACAGGAACCTCCAGGAGAGCACATGGGAGCGGGAGGCTCAGATGCATCCTCAGTACCCCCATTTGTTCCCTTAGTTTGTGTTGTTGCTTATGGGGGCATAAATCCTTGAGGTGGGGAGAATTTAAAGACCCAGAAATTCCATGGAATTTTTTTTTTAATACATGGGATTTTTATGAATCCGCAATTTCTGACGGCGCTTGATTCCGAGGCCCGGTGTGACCGGAATCAATTTCTGAATTTTTGTTCGGTACGTTCAGTAAACGTATATGTGGGATTTTATATATCTTGATGTGGTTCTCGAAATTTAAATCTGAGGGCACCGTTGAACTCGCAGTGTCGGTATTCGCTTAAGGAGACCTTTACCGCAGTTGCGTTTTATCGAGTTTGGGAGTTAATTTCTTGGGTTTTCTAATTAAAATTAAATAAAAATGTGTGTAACACATTTTTATTTGAATGGTGGTCAAAATCACCAAGTGGAGGTTAGGTGTGGGTCCCACCACAACCTAACTACCCTTGGGAGGATATTTTAGGGTGGGGCCCCCCCGAACCCTTTAACTCCTCTAAACCCCCCTTTAAACCCCTTGAGCTCCCCATTAATAGGGGAAACTCTTGGACTTCTCCTTAATGGTGGCAAAAACAATTAATTAATGACTTAATTAATTAATTTGAGTTTTTTTAATTCTTTTGAATTCATTATGACAACCTTAAAATAAGAGATCATATTCTTTTATTTTGGGTTGGCATAATCCTTGGAGAGTTTTGTAGAACTCTTGAAAGAACATCAACCTCTCGACAAAGAACGCTCCTCATCTCCGAAGAACGATGATACCGTCTTCGATCTTCTTCCAAGCCACAAGGGAAGGAGACACTGTGAGGAATGTCAACGACGCTTCATCCTCGGATGTTTTCTCATGTCAACGAATCGACGTTTTCCCCCTTTCCGTGACTTCGACAATGTACTTTTAATCGAGTTAGGGGTAATTTGGATTATTTTTATGTATGAGTTATACTCTCTTTTCCTCATCGCGTGTTGTCCTCTTCATGCCGAATGTTAAGAATGTAATGAGGAGGGCTCGGACTTCACAAACACGGTCTGACCCTCCCCCCCTTGTTGTTTTTATCTTTGTGTTGACGATGGAGGAAGTTCACAGAAGAGGTCGGCGGTGCAAGGGCCATCTTCGCACCACGCAAAGAAAAGTCACGGCCAAGCGGGCCGTGGTGGAGCCAGAAGGGCACAGTGCCATCACACCACGCCAGAGAAGGGTCGCGTCCAGGGTGGGCCGCGACAGAGGAAGAACAGCGCCATTGTGTCGTGCTGGCGATGCGGAACTGCAGTCGGGCCGGGCCGCGGCGGTGGGTGCGGCGCCGTCGCGTCGCGCCAGTGAAGTAGAGTGGCTGGACTGAGCGGCCAGTCGGGAGGTACGGGACCCCGTCGAGTCCTGAGTGGGCTGGACTGGCACCACCAAGCACCAGTTTGGGTGCCAGGGGGCACACGCCTCCCTCCCTGGTGTGTCCAGGCTAGGCCGCCACGGCCGGGCCGCCCCTCGGTCGGGCCGCCGTTGTCCGGGCTGCCCTCGGTCGGGCCCCCATCGGCTGGGCCGCCCTCGGCCGGGCTGGGCCATTCCCTCGGCATAGGACGCTTCCTCAGAGCAGGTCAGACCCGCGGTCCGGGTCAGACCCTGGTTCTGACCGGGTCGGGCCGGGTCAGTCTGATTGGGTTGGACCGGACCCGAACCCGCTTTGGCTATTTACACCTTTTAGCTCGTATCTAGGGATATGGGTGTCCGATTGACGAACCGCCTACGGATATGGAATTCTTAGAGTGATAAGATACTTTTGGCATACCCTGCTTGAGGTTTGGATGCAGTTGGGGTATATCCAGATTGGTTTAAGACTAAAAACAAACTGGGCCCTTGGAACGGAAATGCCAATAACTCTCAGACCCGGAGTCCGATTGACGCGTTGTCTGTCGCATTGGGTTTATTATGATGAAATGGAACTACGGGATACATCAACTCATTAATTCATGATATTTTATGTATCTAAACTTGGATTGAGGAGAATACCCTCCCAGAATCGAGCGTGCTGTGCGCAGGAACCCTAGGGCTGGCTGTGACTGAGATGACAGAATCCTCCGTGGGTTTGACAGTGACAATACTATACCATAATCTTCCGTGGTTTCGACAGCAATGGATACTATATCGAGATCCTCCATGGGTCTGACAGTTCTGACTTCTGTTCTTCTATCCTGTGTGGGTCTGACAGAATAGTTGGTCCTGTATCCTATGTGGGTCTGACAGCTTAGCTTGTCTTATACCTGTGTGGGCCCGACAACTTAGATGAATCAGTGACTACATCTGATCATCTCTATCACTCTACGAAATATGTATACCTTTGTTAGTTGAGTCATGTATTTCAACCATTATCATCATGGTGATTTACTTTACTTTCTTTTTCGAATGGTTTGTGCTTGGGCTCGAGAGTTGGAGTTGGACTGTGATTAATAACTTAGGTATATGTATGGGCATATACCTAAGTAGGGTTGGTTGATTCTTCATGATTGTATCTTTCTACTGTGGTTTATCCTTTGTGGATTCTGGGAGACCTTCGGGGGTCTCGGGGTCACCTACTGAGTATTTTTATACTCACCCCTGCACGGGCTTCGCCCGCACCTTGTTATGTTTTGTGCAGACGACAGACAACAGTGAACAAGGCTGAGGGTGATGGACGGGAGGCTTCTCGGATCTGGACTATATGGAACATACCGCAGGGACGAGTTGTTCAAGTTCTATACCTACCCTTCAGGTAGGATTCCCCCGTGGACAATCCAGGAGCTATTTTCCCTTTTTACTTGTACTTGTTGTTCAATTGGGTTTTTATACTGGCCCACTTGCTTTCAGCACAGATTTCTTTTCTATTTTAGTACTTGTTACTTCTACAGCTTGTGTTCAGTCAGTGTGTGTTACAGGTTTAAAGGAAATGCCTTCCCTTTTATCAGGATTACGCCTTTGGTGTTAGTCGTCAGCCCCTGGCCTATGGAAGGTGGGATTGGGGTAGTCACGGCACGGGCCCCGGGGACGGGTCATGACATGTCAAACTAGGTGTGTAGTAATACCTGTTGTCATGTACCAAGTTACCCCGATTCAAGCTCAGAACTCCTTGTCTAAGTTATTACCCCTAGGTACATATGTTCCAGAACCACGTCCACTTATATTATACAGAAAGGGATGTATTTACTAGGAAGATCCACATAATCTATACCTTACCAAAATTTTAGGATGTTCTTCTATTCTTATCCTCAAATTTTATCTTAAGGTTATGTTCCCTAAACTATTTTTTCTAAATCTAGATTCCAAGGTTTCTACTAAACTTCCTCTGATATCAACTGTAACACCTCGACCCTAGAATCCCGGAGCCGGTGCATTATTTTAATACATTGGTGTGATTACAAGGAATAAAATCACGAAGGAATGATTAGTTTAAAAGTCTTGGAAGACCATATTATAGTCATGATACCCATGAAACATTGTAAAAAGTAAATAAAACATGATATAATATGAAAGAAATTGCATCCTTGAAATCTTATTCAATGTTTTCTTCTTCATAACCAAGGGAAAGGAAACATAATAAAGGGCTGAGCTCAGATACTCAGTAAGGGTACGTGATACAGCATAAGATATCATAAACAATAAGGCAAAGTGAATAACTCATGCCACTAAAACATAATCTTGAGCATAATATGGCAGTAATAAAAACTAAATGAATAATTCCATACAAATAATCACATGAAACCTTAAAATGGATATTCTAATAGTCGAATAATCACATGATTTATCTATTATTAATATCATAATGAGGTAATGCATATTCCATACATCACAAACCTTTCATCAAGGCCTCGGCCAAAACCCAATTCTATTTTGTCTCATGAGACCTACTGATGCATCAAGGGGCTATAGAATGCCCCACCCATAACTTGCTAATTCCAATGAATTCCTCATATTTCTAATAAAATATATATTTATATCAAAGTTTCCCACACCACTTTGAAATATTTTAATCATAATTATAGATTAAAATACTCTAATTAAATCATTGATAAACTCTTGAGGAAAATGATCATTAAACATTCCAAAGTGTCTCATACCACCTTGAAACATTTAATTCTTAATTAAATATAATGTAAAAAAGAATAATAAGACTCATGATTTGATATATCAAATATAATTACATACACCACATGCAAGGAATAAGTGGTGAACAAGTCGTAAATCATATAGAATAAAAAGTGATATGAGAAAAACCCTTTTATTTTGGATAGAAGAGTTATTTTCATAAAATCTGATTGTAAACATGTTTATACTATAAAATAAAATTTAAATATGTTTAAATTATATTTTAGGCATAAATTTTGTCTCACTAAAGTGAAATCATGTAAAAATAGTTTTTAATGAAACTTTAAAAATAAAACATTTTAATCTGGTTTAAGGAAAATATTAAATAGATTTTAAAGTGGAACGATGTGATTATTTTCATAAAACTTTAAATGAAACATGATTTTTTTTCATGATAAAATGTTTTATTTTAAAAAAATAATGATGGCTTAAAACAGATTATATAGTGAACTTGAAAGTGGGTAAGAATTTGAGAAGTTCCCTTGAATTGGACCTGTTTTTTGGGAAAAATTAAGAAGAGAACTTTTTTAAAACATATAATCTCCATAAAAAAGATGGAATGATATGAATATATTATTTTTGAACAAAAAAATAATATATAATATGTAAAAAAATAATCATTACATTTGGATAAGGATTGTAAAGGAATAACCTGAATGAAAAAATAAAGGTTTGGGTGGAACCCCTTACCACTTTGTAATCAATTGAATCATATGCCCAAAAATTAATAATAATAAAATGACACATTTAATACCATGAAAATAAATATATTTATGATATGATACATTAATTTTAAGTATACATACACCATACATAAGAAATAGTGGTGAATAAGGAATATCTCACAAAAATGGAAGTGAGATGAGAAAACCCTTACCAAATGTATGAATGTGTTCTGAACTTAACCTTAAGGTCCTGGAATATGAAATTATACCCATTAATAATTTAATTAAGAACCTATTATACATTTATATAATTTATTATAATTTTATTAAGTTCTTTTATGGCCTTTTCATAAGTTATAAAATTGAATTATGTCGTTCCAAAGCATTTGTTTCTTCATATTCATGATCGGTTCACTTGATTATAATTATGGAAGTTCATGTGGAATGGATATAATTATCCAGGATTGAATTTATATATTATTAATGAACATAAATAATTTTAAATGGTTATATATATCATTTGGTTACATATTATGAGGATGAATCATTAGATAAGTCATTTAGTGATAATCATTTAGATTTTTACGGTGGTTTTTCAATCACAACAAAATAGTTTTGTTATATTATTTAGTATCATGTAAAAATAATGGTAACAAGATCATTAAAAAAGATATAATAAAAATTTTAGAATATTTATCAACCATAAAAATGGTTTCATGACCATCCTTGAAGGATAAAATGAAGAATAAAGTTTTGTCATCCATGAAGGTTGTAAATTGGCACCTCTCGGACGATGATTTCGTTTTTTTTAAGAGTAAGGATATTGATGATGTATCTTAAATTAACATGATATAATTCTAGTATATAGATTATATTGGAGTTATAATGATCATTTGGACATAGTATGTGAGTAGAATATAATAATTTAAAACAAATTGAAAATGAAATTAAAAGAAAAAGGGGGAGGATTTACCTCTTGACATATCCCCATTGAGAACCTCCTTAAGAGAATGGGTTTTGGTCTTTTGGTAAGAAAAAAGACTCCTAAAGGTGTGTAGGGACTAGGGAAGATTATTTGAGCAGAAATTTGAGAATATTCATTGCTTAGATGAGTGATTATAAGAGGAAGTGATGGGTGGTTTTTATAGTGTAGGAGAGGAGGGTTTTTCCATTATTTTAATAATTATTTTATTATATTGGACCAAGACTATGAATATTCAGGATTATTATGACTAAAAATATTAATAAGTTCATGTTAGTTCAAACCAATGGTCATTTACACCATCAATGACTCAAGCATTATGTATAAATTCATTTATTTAGCATATTTCGTAAATTTTCGAATTTTACTATTCACCAAAAATTCAAGTATTTCAGAAAAATCCCAAAAATTCTTCCAAACCATTTTTTGACATGTAGAATTAAAAAATGGACTCCATTTTACCAAATTAATTTTCTAAATATGTGAAATTTAATTTTTAAATAAAATCATTATTTACTTGAAAAATGTAGATTTTAATTTTAAAACTGATTTTATAATACTTTAAAAAATTAACTAAGGTCTCATAAAATTTTCCTAAAATTATAGGACAAAAAAATATTTATTTAGGAATAAATTTTATTAAAATGAATTTTATTTTAAATAAATTTATTAATTTAATATTGTAAATAAATATTTATTACTCATAAAAATACCAACACTTAATTATTTATTTTTAAAACATTCACTCTCATTTATAAGGTTCCTAAATATTATTTATACTTTCATGGGTGAGGTTACTATTTATAAGGATCAAGTTACAAATCATAAGGGTAACATTACTATTAATAAGGGTACATTACTATTCATAAGGGTCAAGTTACTATTCACTAAAAAAATTATGTTTTTAACACCCCAAGATTTCATAGTACGATATCTCTTCAAAGTAATTCAATAACTTGTGTTACACGCAACACAGAGTTCGAGCGCACCCCGACTTACCAGACTAGCCATTCAAAAAGTGGTTACGAATAGTATTAACTTAATTTTGAATTTTATATACTCCTTATAATTTTAGAATCCATATTATGTGTTTCTTAGACATAATATAAGAACAAATTCATTTTTTTCAGATAAAAGAAGTATTTTTCAAAAAATGAAATTTTACCGCCTTTTAATGGAGAACCCTTTTTAAAACTAATATTTGACAATTTTATATATTAAATTTAATGAAATTAAATTCTTCTTTAGAAGTGGGACATAAAAATTTAGTTTGGATAAATTCTTGGTACTTTTTTGATCACTTTCATATTTTGATGAATAGTAAAAAATACTAAATTTTAATTGAAAACAACTTTTTAATCGAAATAATTTATAGTGTTAAATTATGAATTTGAATGGTTTGGAAGTATAACTAGATTATATTTTTATCATTTAATACAATTTAGTTCATTATAAGTAATTTCACATTTAAATTTGACATAAACACGTGTCAATCTTTTGATAATTTTTACTTTTTAAAAACTCACTTTTTGGTTTTGACAATGATAATTAATTTTAAATTAATTAATTCAACTAGTATGTTTTTAATTTGGTAAAATAAAAATAATTTTTGAATTAGTAATATCAAAATTATCTTAGGGTCAATTTTTGGTATTTTTCTGGAAACTTTTAATTTTTGATGAATAGTGAAAAACATTGCGTTATTGTTAAAAACCAACTTTTTATTTAAATAACTATTTATTTTATTTAAATTTATTTTAAGTCAAAATATATATATATAACCTATATAAGTTCAATGTAATTCATTGGAGTCATTTGATAATATAATTAGATGTATAAAATTTTATTGAACTTTTTAACATCTTTTACCCACCTTCTAGGCACATTTGCAAATTTGCATAAAACGTAATTTTACCGCTTCTGTGAATTGAATTTCAAAAATCTGAGAAACACAGTTGACATCAGTAATTAAAATTTTGTTCAATAAGATGAAAATAATTTTTGGTGAATAGTAACTTTTGACTTTTATTTACCACGGTTAAAAGTAAATAGGGTAATTAAAGGTAAAAATGATATTATAATTACCCTAAAACATATCCTAATTCTATTGGATAAGTGTATTTCAAACATAAAAAACCTTAGGAATAAAATATGATCCTTTTTACCCATTTGGATTAGATTAGGACATTTATTATTATTTTATTTAAAGAAAGTTAAAAGTGTAAAATTCAAATTTTAATAACTAAAAAATCTGCAATATTGGGTTATATATAATATAAATATGACAATAAATATTCATTATAAAGATAAAAATATTTCCTACATAGTTTTATTTTATTTATAATTTTTAGAAATTAAATAATTAAATTTATTTATGACACAATGATGATGTAGTAATTACCTTATTAATGAATGAATCAAATAAATGGTATTATAAATATTAAAATAAATATAATTTCAAATTTTTGATGATATCCAAGAATTTTATAGGTGAATATGACATATTATGGTGGATTCAATTTATTTTTATTGAATTAATCAAGTTGTGATGACTTTCACAAAAACCAAATACTAAATAGTGTCAAAATTGACATAAATGAGTTTTTAAAACAAATACTATATTATTAAATGATATAATATTCTTAAAAACATAATGTTCGGCCAAAAAACTCATATAATGATATATATGTCATTAATGAATCACTTGGGGTTCTCTTGTCATTTTATATTAAGTTTATTAACCATCTATTATAATAATACAAGAAGACATGGTAAAAGTGAAACTATTTAACTAAGGGTTAAATATAAAAGATAAGGTTAATATGGTGAGGTAAACTTGTCTAAAAGAAATTGGTTGAGATTATTTCAACCCAACCCCACATTATCCTTGAAATAAATCTATTTGGAACTATTAGAAACCAATAATTATTTTATAAGAAAATAATATTTCAATCTTTTCCAAAAGTGACCCTAACCTCTCTTATAAAAGGGTACTTCCCCTTCTCTCAAAATCACACCTCCAAAGCCTTTTGGCTTGGCCAAACCCTACCCAAATATCCTCTAAATTATCCTCAATTCTACCTAGAGTCCTTAATTTTATCAGAAAGACAACCTAAGGATCCCTTTTGATCAACTCAAAAGGAAACACCTGAAGAAGAGGTAATAATTTCACCATCTTTTTTCAAAGTTATTTTCTTCTTCCACTTCCTCTTTCTTTGTTATTTCCATACCAAAATAATAACTCTATTACCTTATACAAAATGTAATTTTATTATAAATATGGTACAACCATATTCATTATTTTATCTATCCTATGAATGACAAGTCACCATACGTGGGTACGTACGGCTTACCGTCTCCACGTCGTGGTGTAGTTTGTTATTCAAACACTTCATTATTTGGATGGGTATAACAATGAGTATAAATGATTTAAATAATAAATATAACATGTTAAAGATTCTATATATATGATATACCATCCAATTACATACTATTACACCATTAATAGAATGGTATTATCGCTCGTGCGTACGTACAGATTACCGTCTCCAAAAACGTGATGAGATTCATTCCCCATCGTAACCATTCAAGAATAAATTTCATTTTATGATTAAAAATAATGTTTAAGAACATAATATAATTTTGTATATGAATCAAATACATCCTATCCATATCAAACAAGACTTACGTAACCAAGCATATAAAGGAAAACGAATCAGTTAACACCTGAAACGATGATACTACTGAAATATTATTAACAAAGAAATATTAGAATATCATATATGATATCATATTTATTTATGTGGTTATTGTATAATTAAATAACAATGATTTAACTATTATACAGGAGGTTAACGTACCCTCGATCAAGGAAAAGTACAAGGTAATGGTTAATTCCTCAATCTCATTATTATCCGAGATTGTTTATGTGTATGTTTTTACTGGAACATATTTATTATCCATGTCCATGTTTTATAAAATATTTTTTAAAAGTATTATTTTTAAGTTACTCTTTAACTAAAACATCATTTTAAATGTTCTAAATATTTATTCTTCTATATCTTTCTCATTAATTTCCATGTTTTCAAAATGGTTTTAAGAATTTATTTATATAGACATGAATGTTTTAAAATGTTAATTCCTTTAAAAAGTTTCAAAGTGGTATGAGAAACTTTGATTAAAAAATATCTTTTAAATGTCTTCCTTTATAAATTGTGTGACTTTTAAATGATTTCACAAAAAAGGGGTATTTGAATCAAAGAGTTTTACTGATCATTTTCAACTATATCAACATCCTTTACTAGATATTATTCTTGATTGAGGTTGATTTATTATAATACAATATTCCATATTGAATTTAATGAGTTATGATATGTTTTAATATGGATGTCATATTTTTATACCATTCATGGTTTATGGATAAAGTATTGACATTTCGTATGCTAGTTTTAATACGAATGTTTATGTTATGTTTCAACATTTTCATATGAGGAATGAAATGTACTTAGTATGTGACGGGTGGAGCCCGCTATATCTCCTTGATGCATCACTAGGTCTCATGATACAATTAGACATGGAATTGGCTGAGGCCTTTCCCAATTTGATATATGGTTTTGGCCGAGGCCTTAATAATTTTTAGACATCTTGGCCGAGGCCTTGACAAAATGTTTCAGAATGTCATGCATTATACATTCCCTCGTTATGAAAATAATATTGATGGTTCATGTGGTTATTCGACTAGTAGAATACCCATGAATATGTTTTATTGTGGCATTATTTACTCAGATCATATTCCAGCAATAAAGTGTTCATGTTTATTATTTGTAAAGGCATGTGTTTTCAATTATTCACCATGCCTAATGTTTATGCTATCTTCCACTATATTGCTTACTCTTACTGAGCATTTGATCTCACCTCATTCTTATGTTTCATTTTCTTAGGATTCTAAGAAGTGTATTATGATTGATATGCAGGGTTAAGCTAAAGGGAATAATAGTGTTCTCAAAGAACTATCTATGTTGTATTTTATGTTTGAAATTGTAATGTAAAGTTAATGTATGTAATCTATTTTCCAAGACTGCTAAACTGATCGGTCCATCTGAACTTGATTTATTTTAATCATGCCAATGTTTTAAAATAATGCATCGGCTCCAGGCTTCTCGGGTCGGGGTGTTACAGTTGGTATCAGAGGAATTTTATCAACAACCTTGGAAATAGATTTAGATAAACTCTGATTAGAGAACATTACCCTAAGATAAACTTTGAGGATTAGTATAGAAGAAATTCCCAGAATATTAGTAATGTAGAGATTTTGTGTATTTTCCAAGAAATACATCCCTTTCAGGATACAAGTAGGTAGAGGCGGCTCTGGCACAGATGTACCTAGGAGTGAAAACTCCGACAAGGAGTTTTGAGCTTGACCCAGGGTATCCTAGTACACGACAACGGGTCTTATTGCACTCTTGGTTAGGACACTCCCAGTGGATATGCTTAGGATAATTCACATTTTCTTTACAATCCATTATAAAGAATTTATGAGTAAATACTTCCTCAAAGAAAACATTTTTATGATTATGCGTTATATGCATAAACTTTTCAATTTATGTTAGGTATTGTACAAGTTTAAAATTTTGCATTGAGATTCATAAATTAACCTAGTGTATTACATTGTTTAGAAATGGTGCCCAGTAGAAGGAATGATAACTCCAGCAATACACATGATCCAAAGAGTAAGAAGGATCCTATCTTTCATGATATTAAGACATATTTTTTAAGGGAAATTGTCTCCCGTGTATTCTAATCATATAAAGAAATAGTATCATGTGTTAATAAGATGAGTAAAGAATTCTCTGAGTCCTATGGCTTTGAAGGGAAGTTAGAGAATAAAATTATGGTAGAGAGAAATATGGATAAAGGGAATAAGGGAAAGAATAACTTTCCCATATGTGATAACTGTAAAAAGAATCACCTTGGTAAATGCTTGAAGGGAATGGGAGTTTTTTATAAGTGTAGAGAAAAAGGATACCAAGTATGTGATTGAAAGGGTAAGAAAAAGGTTTCAAATGTACAATGCTTCATCTTCAAGGAGTTAGGACATTATGCAAATCAATGCCCTGATCATCATAGTATTCCCAAATGATGTTATTGGATAATAATCAAGTTATGAGACTAATGCATATGAAGATGAATGACTAGTGTTCTTATGTTGTTATTAAAGAATTATGTCATTTGAGTGTTGTATCGATGATGTACCGGTTATATGAATTATGGAAATAAAATAAGTATTGTATTATGGTACTATTTCATTGAGGATTTGAGATTGTATGGTACTAAGAAAAGTGACTCAATAGCAAGTTAATATTTTTGAAAAATACATGGATAAGGAAAGATAAACCTTAATATAGTTCTGATACTGAGGTAGTGATTTTGTAATAAGATATGATTTATTTGGATAAATTATATTGGATATTCTTGACTACCTTGAAACTGATTAATGATTTGTATATTCCATTATTGTTGGAGTTTAAAACATTTTTGGATATAAGGATTATATCCAGTATTATATATGGAATAAGGGAGAGTGAATGTAATCAATAAGGTTTTATGGTAATTCAGGGTGTTTCCATGTTTTAAGAGAATACATGATGAATGTATTCACATGTTATTATGTGGCAAAAAGAGATCTTCATTATGTTTACCTTCCTTATAAATTTTGGACTGTGAGTTTGGACAGAAGTATTTTGGATAAGTTTAAAGGTTGGAATGGATTAAGTTGGAAATTGGATACAATTGTTTAAGGTTAAAAAAATTCTTAAGATTATTTTTTTATTATTATAAATAGGATAACCCGGAGGTCGGGCAACAACTTGTCACGTCCAGCAAGGTCACGAGACTTAAACCCACAACTGAAGGGTGACAAGGTTGCATCACCTACCACTGGCCCAAGTGATGTCCTAGTTTGTATAATGTAGTTTTTTTGGGATGACATATGAAATATAAATTCATTTTTTTGGAACCCTATACTATTAGGATAAATAGAATATTTTTGAGTTCTATTATCTTTTGGAGTGAAAGATGAGTTTGTGGTAGAAATTAGTTAACGGATGGAATCTACTTGTCAAATATTCTTTTTTCTAATTATTCTATGAAAAATTAATTCTTAACCTTTAGGGAAGGGATATTATAACCAAAAATGTGTTATCCTAATACCTTATATTTTATTGAACCGATGATATTTTAAATCATCATAGATTGATGGATTTGAGGCCCTCAATTTTACACTTGTTTGTGATTGATGACCTCAATCACTCCCTATAAATAGTTACATTTTTTCTCCAATTATGTGTCTATAATTCCCACCAATTTTCTCCTAATAGAGATCATAATTTTGTGGTGAGTTTTTCATTTCCCTTTCCCTCTTATTAAGACTAAATTTTATTAACCCAATTTCTGATGTGGGTTTTCCACAAAGGAATTTTTCTATTTTAACCTTTTATTTTCAAAGAAAATTTTCAAATTGAGAGGATGAAATTTATTTAAGTAGGGGAGAATGTAACACCCCAAGATTTCATTGTATGTTATCTCTTCAAAGTAATTCAATAACTTGTGCTACACATAACACCGAGTTCGAGCGCACCACGACTTACCAAACTAGCCGTTCAAAAAGAAGTTATGAATAGTATTAACTGAATTTTGAATTTTATATACTAATTATAATTTTAGAATCCATTTTATGTGTTTCTTAGACATAATATAAGAACAAATTCATTTTTTTCAGATAAAAGAAGTATTTTTCTAAAAATGCAATTTTACCGCCTTTTAATGGAGAACCCTTTTTAAAACTTATATTTGACACTTTTATATATTCAATTTAATGAAAATTAAATTCTACTTTATAAGTGGGACATAAAAATTTAGTTTTGATAAATTTTTTGTACTTTTTCGATAACTTTCATATTTTGATGAATAGTGAAAAATACTAAATTTTAATTGAAAACAACTTTTTTAATCGAAATAATTTATAGTGTTAAATTATGCATTTGAATGGTTTTTAAGTATAATTAGATTATATTTTTTATTATTTAATACAAATTAGGTCATTATAAGTAATTTCACATTTTAATTTGACATAAACACATGTTAATCTTTTGATAGTTTTTACTTTTTAAAAACCCGCTTTTTGGTTTTGACAACGGGAATTGATATTAAATTCATTAATGCAACTTGTATGTTTTAAATTTGGTAAAATAGACTTCATTTTTGAATTAGGAATATCAAAATTAGCTGAGGTTGAATTTTTGGTATTTTTCTAAAAAAAATAATTTTTGATGAATAGTGAAAAATACTGCGTTATTATTAAAAACCAACTTTTTATTTAAATAATTGTTTATTTTATTTAAATTTATTTTAAGTCAAAATAGATATATAATACCTATATAAGTGCAATATAATTCATTAGATTCATTTGATAATAGAATTATATGTATAAAATTTTATTAAACTTTTTAACGTCTTTTACTCACCTCCTAGGCACATTTGCAAATTTGCATAAAAAGTAATTTTACTGCTTTTGTGAATTGAATTTAAAAAATCTAAGAAAAACAGTTTACATCTTTAAGTAAAATATGGATCAATAAGATGTAAATAATTTTTGGTGAATAGTAACTTTTGACTTTTATTTACCACTGTTAAAAGTAAATAGGGTAATTAAAGGTAAAAATGTTATTATAATTACCCTAACACATGTACTAATTCTATTTTATAAGTGTATTTAGACCATAAAAAACCTTAGGAATAAAATATGATCCTTTTTGAACCATTTATATTAGATTAGGACATTTATTATTATTTTATTTAAAGAAGAGTTAAAAGTGTAAAATTCAAATTTTAATAACTAAAAAAATTTAATATTAGGTTATACATAATATAAATTTGACTATAAATATTCATTAGAAATATAAAAATATTTCCTACATCATGGTATTTTATTTATAATTTTTATGCCTTAAATAATTAAATTTATGTATGACACAATGATGATGCAATAATTACCTTATTAATGAATGAATCAAATAAATGGTATTATAAATATTAAAATAAATATAATTTCAAATTTTTTATGATATCCAAGAATTTTATAGGTTAATATGACATTTTAGGGTTGATTCAATGTATTTTTTTCAAAGTAATCAATTTTTTATAACTTTCACAAAAACCAAATACTAAATAGTGTCAAAATTGACATTAATGGGTTTTTAAAACAAATAATATATTATTAAATGATATAATATTCCTAAAAACATAAGTTTTGACCAAAGGACTCATATAATGATATATATGTCATTAATAAACCACTTGGGGTTCTATTGTCATTTTATAGTAAGTTTATTAACCATTTATTATAATAATACAAGAAGACATGGTAAAAGAAAAACTATTTAACTAATGGTTAAATCTAAAATATAAGGTTAATATGGTGACTTAACTTGTCTAAAAACTATTAATTGAGAGTATTTCGACCCATAACCACCTTATCCTCAATATAAATCCATTTGTAACTATTACAAATCGATAATGATTTTATAATAAAATAGTATTTCAATCTTTTCCAAAAGTGACCCTAACCTCTCTTGTAAAAGGGTACTTCCCCTTATCTCAAAATCACACCTCCAAAGCCTTTTGGCTCAGCCAACCCCTACCCAAATATCCTCTCAACTATCCTCACTTCTACCTAGAGGCCTTACTTTGATAAGAAAACCAACCTAAGGAGCCCTTTTGATCAACTCAAAAGGAAACACCCGAAGAAGAGGTAATAATATCACCACCTTTTTTCAAAGTTCTTTTCTTCTTACACTTCCTCTTTCTTTTTTATTCCCAGACCAAAATAATAACTCCAATACCTTATACATACTATTATGTTATTATAAATATGGTACATCCATATTCATTATTTTATCCATTCTATGAATGACAAGTCACCATGTGTGGGTACGTACGGCTTATCGTCTTCACGTCGTGGTGTAGTTTATTATTCAAAAACTTAATTATTTGGATGGGTATAATAATGAGTATAACTGATGTAAATAATAAATATAAAAGGTTAAAGATTCTGTATATATGATATACCATCCAATTACATATTATTCCACCATCAATAGATTGGTATTATCGCTTGTGCATACGTACGGATTACCGTCTCCACAAACACGATGAGATTCATTCATCATCGTAACCATTCAAGAATAATTTTCATTTTATGATTAAAAATAATGTTTAAGAGCATAATATAATTCTGTATATGAATCAAATATATCCTATCCATATCAAACATGACTTACGTAACCAATTATATAAAGGAAAACGAATCAGTTAACACCAGAAACGATGATACTACTGAAATATTATTAACAAATAAATAATAGAAGATCATATATGATATCATATTTATGTATGTGGTTCTTTTATAATTTAATAAAAATGATTTAACTATTATACAGGAGGTTAACTTACCCTGTATCAAGGAAAAGTACAAGGTAAGGGTTAATTCCTCAATCTCATTATTATCCGAGATTGTTTATGTGTATGATTTTACTGGGACATATTTATTATCCATGTCCATGTTTCATAAAATATTTTTCAAAAGGATTATTTTTAAGGTAATATTTAACTAAAAAATCATTTTAAATGTTTTAAATATTTATTCTTCTAAATATTTCTCATTAATGTCCATGTTTTCAAAATGGTTTTAAGGATTTATTTATATAAACATGAATGTTTTAAAATGTTAATTCCTTTAAAAAGTTTCAAAGTGGTATGAGACACTTTGATTCAAAAATATCTTTTAAATGTATTCCTTTATAAATTGTGTGAATTTTAAATGATTTCATGAAAAGGGGGGTATTTCACTCAAAGATTTTTACTGATCATTTTCAACTATATCAACATCCTTTATTGGATATTATTATTGATTGAGGTTGATTTATTATAATACAATATTCCATATTGTAATGAATGAGTTATGATATGTTTGACTGTGGATGTGATATTTTTATACCATTCATGGTTTATGGATAAAGTATTGACATTTCGTATGCTAGTTTTAATATGAATGTTTAATGTTATGTATCAACATTTTCATATGAGGAATGCAATGGACTTAGTATGTGACGAGTGGAGCCCACTATAACTCCTCGATACATCGGTAGGTCTCATGAGATAATTAGACGTGGAATTGGCCGAGGCCTTTCCCAATTTGATATATGGTTTTGGGTGAGGCCTTAATCATTTTTAGACATCTTGGATGAGGCCTTGAAAAAATGTTTCAGAATGTCCTGTATTATACATTCCCACATTATGAAAATAATATTGATGGTTCATGTAGTTATTCGACTAGTAGAATACCCATGACAATGTTTTATTTTGGAATTTTTTACTCATCTCATATTCCTGCCATAAAGTGTTCGTGTTTATTATTTGTAAAGGCATGTGTTTTCAATTATTCCCCATGCCTAATGTTTATGTTATCTTCTATTTTATTTCTTACTCTTACTGAGCATTTGAGCTCACCCCTTTCTTATGTTTCATTTCCCAAAGATTCCAAGAAGTGTATTATGATTGATATTCAGGGTTAAGCTAAAGGGAATAATGACATTCTCAAAGAACTATCTATGCTATATTTTATGTTTGAAATTTTAATGTAATGTTAATTTATGTAATCTATTTTCCAAGACTGCTAAACTGGTCGGTCCTTCAGGACTTGATTTCTTGTAATCTGGCCAATGTGTTAAAATAATGCACCAGCTCCGGGCTTCTGGGGTTGGGGCGTTACAAGATTGATCCTATTAGACTCTAAAAAACTTGCTGATCGTAATGATGTATATTCGTTTTTCGAAATTAAAATCACAAAAGTGGAAAAATTATGTTTCATAGCTAGGTTATAACTATAAAAAGAGTATTGTTTTGTAGAGACTGAGTGTTGTGTTCATATAGGCTATCTAATGAATTGAAATTATTAATTAATAAATATACCATAAAATATTGGGGTGTTATATTAATAGTGAATATACTTGTAACATAATTTAGTATTTATAAAAATAATTATAATTGTCAATATATTATATTTTATTAAATAATCTATTGATAAAAATGAATTTTTTAAAAATAATCAAATATATATATTTATATTAAAATACAAAAAATAGTACTGTAAAATAGTATTTGTTTTTTTAGAACATTAATTAATTTGAAATCTATAAATTATAATTATTTATAAGTATTATTATTAATAAAAACAATTAATTTAAATTATTTAAAATTATTAAAATAATTATTGGGGTGTTACATATCAAGACAAAGGGATTATATTAGACGGTAAGTGTTCGTATGAGATGACATGTCATTACGGCATTAACTTCTTTCTCTATGGATTCCTTGGCGTGTTGCTAGATGATAACCTTGGACTTTAGGCTGCTCTGCTTAATGCCACTGAGAAAGAGGCCTAGAGGGTCACACACTAAGTGCATCCAGTATCTTAGTTAAATAATATATTATTTAATATTTAACAAGTTGAATAAATATTATTCTCAGTTGTGATTTAATAATTATTCATGGATGCCTGATCGCATTTATTTCGACACTAGTTATTCGAGAGAATATATTGTGGGTGGAATAATTAATAAATATTTATTTTCTATTTAATTAATATAATATTTATATATTCATTGGTGAATAATGTAGTGATATCTATTTAGTAAATAAATAGTCATTATTCAAGGTTCAATAGATATGATGGAGGATTGGTGGACTGAGTTAAGGGTCCGGTGAGAAATAATAATATTGAATATTATTTTATTCAATAATATTTAATTATAAATTTAAAGTTAATCACATGTTCAGAAATAATAATTTTTTTTTTATTATTTGACATGGGGGTTTCTCTATTGTTAATAACATAATTAAGGCACTTGGGAAAATTATTTATTATTACCCTAGTAAATTAAATTCCTAGTTATATTATTCTCTTATTAGCCAAGTGATATCCAAGGGATGTCGGATGGTTGTTCACAATGAATTAGAGAAAAGCTCTCAACCCTAGAGAGTTATTTCTTCTCCAAGAATGTTCTAAAAAACGAGAGTGATCCTCCCCCACCGGATCAAGGAGAACGGTTTGGAAGCGGTTCTAGGTGATCGAAGGCGGACATCACAAGCATAAGGATCTTCCATGCTAGCACACGGAGACTCCATCAGCAACATCCAGAGATACGTGGAACGTGTTTGGATCACTGCTAGAGGAGATCTACTCTTGATCTCTACATTGCAATGATGGTACACCTGTAAATCTGTGGTTGAACGCATCAACATAGAAAAAACCACCTTAAAGGTAATTATTTAATTAAATTAAATTAATTATAAATAAAATTTGTTGATCTTTTCTCTTGGTTTTGATTTTTCTATTCCTTTTTCTAAATCCTTGAATCAATTCCATGGATACTGGCGTTCATTGTCATATTGATCCCAGATTTTTCATCGAATATGGAAAAAACTAAATTTGTGCACTGACCCTCCCGCACTTCTGCTACACCTGGGACCTATAGTTGGTAGACACTAACACCCAAATCTGAGTCCATCATGTCCATAAAGATATACTATTGCAATCCAAGAAGCAACACCTATCTAGAATCATGGTTTCCATTTATATCTTTATAAACCAGAGCTTCTGACCTCGAGGTTCAAGATTGGAAATCGTTGCTTCTTCACGGCCAATCTCACCATCACTAGATCGAGCCGCTAATATTTGTTCCTCATACATATATGGGTGTAGAGGTCCTCATCGGTCTTCCCTGTGATCGTACACCACCGCTCATCCCACATGTGGTCGCCTCTTTTGCCTACTGTTGAAGGGTTTTGATGGAATCGAGGCCGCTTAGGTCGCGTTCTCCCTCTCCTTATGTCGGTGAGGATCCCTCTATCAAGATGTCAGAACATCAGGCTCTGTACCTCTGCAAGACCCTAGATTTTCTTCCCCTTCTTGGTTCTACCACACCGATGACCCACACACAGCCGGAACCCTAGCCTTATGCAAAATGGGACACCCTTATTATAAGAACTCGACCTTAAACCTTATATAATATTGAACTAAATGAATAATTCACATTGAGGATCTTTTCAGGTTTAGAGTTTTAGAGAATTAGGATATAACTATGACATTTCATTTCAAATACAAAGTAGACACTTTTACACAATTTCCATTTTTTCTTAAAATATAAACTCTTGAAAAAAAAGAGTCATGTCTAGTTCCATGTTTAAGACAGCATGACTTTTCCTTGATCCCATCCTTGACCCTATTCTACATTATGTCATGTGAAAAACATTTCAAAAACTTGGGATGAGCATAAAAAGATCAGTAAGGGATACACAAAGAAGGAAAACTGTTGGTTTTTCAATACAACAGGTAAACCATGAATACTTTATCATAAGTAATACTTTTCACCTTTATGAATTAGTAAATACTCTTCACTAAATAAAAGATCATTACTTACCCTCTTTTAACCAAAAGATTACCATAAAACCCATATAAATAACACATAACATATAGAGGTAAATTGGGACATAAACATACTTAAATGGAATAACCATACGGTCAACTTCCACACATATCACTAAATGGAATAGCCATACGGCTGACTTCCATACCCAATGCATTGGAGGTTATAACATAACCACCCGTCCTGGTATTCGCGACACCACCCGTCATTTGGTTTATCACATAACCATGCATCAAATGTCAAAGTACCATTATAAAATCATAAGACATAAAACAAATATAAAGTAAAGAAAACATTTCCACATTTCAATCACAATATATCACATAAATATATTGACATAACAAATCCATTATCAAAACCATTTTCAATACCAAAATACATAAAAGAGTATATTGTATTTATTTTCTTTTAAAAACATTACGGATTGTTGAGGAAGCCAAAGATCAAATAATACTCGCGGCGGCAGAAAAGGTCATTGTCACCGCTTACGTTAAAAAGAACATTCAGTTTTTCATTTAGTAAAACGCTTCATAGAAAAATATTCCTTTTGAATAAAAGTAAAATTCAAAGGGGTTTATACACCATATAAAATAAATTTGTGTATAAATGAAAATATGCCTCAATGAAAGGAGATTGAGACGAAGTCCCTTACCTCATGTCCGACTTAACTCGGCCATTCTTTAATATCCTGAATAATAAACTAAAGTTAATTTTTACTTTCTTAAGAACTTTTTTCAAGTTTATAATTAATTTTATATCACTTATTACCATGTTATAAACATTATGTAATCATTTGAGTTAATAACGTTCATTTTTTCGATATTTGGTACTTGAGTCAAAAATGAACACCTTATATTTACAAGTTGTCCATGTGGTCAATAGTCCATTATATTCAGAATTATATTAATGATTTAGATATCA
The DNA here is from genome assembly GCA_963277665.1 of Viscum album. Taxonomy (NCBI): domain Eukaryota; kingdom Viridiplantae; phylum Streptophyta; class Magnoliopsida; order Santalales; family Viscaceae; genus Viscum; species Viscum album. The sequence goes on from OY728135.1 coordinate 1,410,453,506, forward strand.
TATATATCATATTTATCCAGTATATACATGTATTTATAATAGTACATAACATTTAGAGGTAAGAAATGAAATGCACCGTTCATGGAGACGGTAAGTCGTACGTACGCATGAACGCTACTTCCATTTCTATTTCATATTTAATGGAATTAAAACATAATGATACATAGTAGTATTATAATTACAGTATAATATCATATATAATATAATTAACTCTATCCTTTATACATCCCACATAAGGCATTAAGGAGTCACATCACTTTGAGGGGGCGGTAGTCCGCACTTCCTCAAATGAGATTATTGTATTTACCCACTATGGAAACCATAAAGGCGTGTTATAAATGGAAAATAAAGAAGCATAAATAAAACATAAATATAATATATATCATATATAAATATATTTCCATCATAATGGCCACCATGAAAGGCGGTAATAGGTAATTTAACAATCATCGTTTCGTGAGGCGTTAGTTTGCCATCCACAGAAACATTATGTTCTTCACCCATTAGATGGAGGTGTGTGTAAGTGTAGTTTGAATCCTTCTCATAAAAACATCCTAGTATATTGAGGATACTGTTTTTGTTACAAAAGATAGGAATAAAAAGATTTTAGGGGTTGGAGAAGTGAAATAAAAGAAAAAAATTTAAGAGAAATCGTTACCTTTAATTTGGGTAACTTCCTTTGGTTTGAACCAAAAGGACTTCTTAAAGTTCCTTCTGCCTATGGTAAGGCTTATAGGATGAGGAGAGGGATGTAGGGAGATTAATTGGGAAGAGGTTGGATGAGCCAAATGTATTGAGATGTGTGAGGAATTGGTTATAAGTGGTCTCCTTTTATAAGGGAGAGGAGGGGCTCTTTAAGAAAGTGTGAAAATATTATTTTATTATATAATGATATTCGGTTTCAAAAGGTACAAAAATAATTAAGGTCTAAGATAAGGTGAATAATATTGAAATAAAATCATCCAATCAGAATTGGACATGTTTTGGATAATATTTTAATCATTCTAATCTTATTTATTTAAATCATTTATTAATGAGGTAAATACTGCATCATTATTGTGTCATAAATAATTTAATTTATTTGATGTCTAAAAATTATAGAAAAAATACCATGATGTAGGAAATATTTTCAGATTTCCAATTAATATTTATAGTCAAAAATATTACTTATATAACACCATATAAAAATTAATTACTAAAATATTTTTGTTTATGTCATTTTGGCCTTTACTTTAAATTAATTAATTTAAATCGTCATTATCACTCCCAAGTGGATCAAAGGGGTCCCAAAACCAACCCAAAGATGCGCATGGTCGTAAATGACTCAACCAATATGGTTTGGACAAGTGTTAAGGTAATTTTTAATTATTATAATACTTTTTTTACCTTGAATTATCCTATTTACCTTTAACCGCGGTAAATAAAAGTCAAAAGTTCCTATTCACCAAAAAATATTTTCATCTTATTAAACCAAATTTTACTTCTTAATAACAACCATATATGTTGGATTTTTTAAATTCAATTCACAGAAGCGGTAAAATTTCATTTTAATCAAAAAAGTCGGTTTTTTAACTACTACTAAGTGGTTTCATTATTCATCAAAAATTGAAGTTTTTTAGAAAAACACCAAAAATTCAGCCTAAGATTTATTTAATATTATGAATTCAAAAATGATGTCTATTTTACCAAATTCAAAATATAGAATTTTAATTAATTAATTTAAAATTAATTCCCGTTGTCAAAACAAATAGTGTGTTTTTAAGAAACAATAACTATCCAAAGATTGACACTTGTTTATGTCCAATTTCAAAGTGAAATTAATTTAAATGACCAACATTGGATTAAATGGTAAAAATATATTTTAATTACACTTTAAAACCAATTAAAAAGATAATATAACCATAAAAATAAATTAGATTAAATGGAACTTTTGAATTAAAATAAAATATTTTCAACTATTCATAAAAAAATGAACTTTATCCAAAAAATACCAAAAAATAACCCAAAGTAAAATTTGATGTCCCAAATCAAAAGAAGAATTTTATTTGGTCAAATATGACATATAAAAATGACCAAAACTAGATTTAATGAGGGTTCGCCATTAAAAGGTGGTAAATCGACCTTTTAATGTAAATTATGCTTAAAATTAGATTCATTCGCATTTTAAGCCTCTAACTTTTATTGGATAAAAGTAAATACATCTAAAAAACATGTATAATCACATTTTAGTTATTTCTATTCATTCCTGCCAATACAACGACTAGGATTTAACTACCATTTAAAATAATAATATTATATTATTAGTGTGCAACGTAAGATTTCAAAGAAACCCGTTGTTGCGTATCGGGTACGCTATCGAACATAGCAACCCATTTAAAGTAAAATTAATATTTAATTCAAAAATATTAATAAAAAGATAATGTATTATTTTTTTATTTTCCCAGGATGTTACATCCTTCCCCCCTTTTGGAAATTGCGTCCTCGCAATTTTTATTCACTTATCAAAATAAGTGGGGGTATTTATCCCTCATAGTATTTTCAGATTCCCATGTTGTCTCTTCAACCATGTGGTTTTTCCACAAAACCTTTACCTGGTGAATTACCTTATTCCGCAATACTTTCTCCCTATGGTTAAGAATATGGACTGGTTGTTCTTCATAAGAGAGATTTTCTTCCAAATGAACTACCTCTGGGCTCAAAACATGAGATGGATCTGACAAATACTTTCTCAATATCAAAACATGAAAAACATTTTGTACCTGGGATAAACTTGGAGGTAAAGCCACTTTGTACACCACTGATCCAACTTTCTCCAGAATTTCATAAGGTCTAATGAACCTCGGACTCAAATTTCCCTTCTTACCAAAACGCTTCACACTTTTCCATGGAGAAACTTTGAGAAAGACATGATCACTTACCTCAAAAGAAAGATCCTTCCTCCAGTTATCTGCATAACTTTTCTGTCTGCTCTGAGCTTTTCTCATGTGATTCTAAATTAACTGAACTTTCTCTGCCATCTCTTCTACCAATTCTGGTCCCATCAGCTTCCTTTCACCTACTTCATCCCAAAAAGATGGAGTTCGACAACGCTTTCCATATAATGCCTCAAATGGAGCTATGTGTATACTGGAATGAAAACTATTATTATATGAAAATTCAACCAAAGAAAGATGTTGGTCTCAACTTCCCTGATAATCTAGTGAACAAGCACGTAGCATATCCTCCAAGGTCTAAATTGTTCATTCTGATTTCCCATCTGATTGAGGATGAAAAGCTATACTAAAATTTAATTCAGTACCCAATGACTTCTGAAGGCCTTTCCAAAAGTTAGAAGTAAACCTGGGATCACGATCAGATACAATGGAGAGGGGAACTCCATGAAACCTAACTATCTCTTTAACATACAAACGAAAAAGTTTATCTAGAGAAAATGTATCTCGAATAGGAAGAAAATGAGCATATTTAGTCAATCCATCAACAATAACCCAGATTTCATTATTACCTCGAGATGTATTTGGTAATCCCACAATGAAGTCCATGGATATATTTTCTCATTTCCACTATGTAACTGGTAGAGGTTGAAGCATACCTTTCGGTAACTACCGCTCTTCATTAACCTACTGACAAGTCAAACACTTAACAGTAAAATCAGCAATATCTCTTTTCATTCCATCCCACCAGTAATACTCCCAAAGATCTTTATACATCTTAGTACTATCAGGATGAACTGAAAACAGAGAACTATGAGCTTCACATAACAACTCATTATTCAACTGTGAATCACAAGGTACACATAACCTCTTTACAAATCTCAAAACACAATCATTATCAATGTTAAATTCAAGCAACTTACCCTTATGAACCAACTCTACCTTTTTCTGCAACTCACTGTCTTCTTTCTATGCTTACTTTATTCTGTCTGATAGAGATGATCTCACTGATGCCTGAAACAAAAGAGAATAATTTCCTACACCAAAAACTTCTATGCCAAAGTTTATCAAATCCAAAACCAAAGGATCTCGTTCCAAACATAGCATAGTTAATGAAGCATTACTTTTTCGACTCAAAGCATCAGCCACTTTATTTTCTTTTCCCGAATGGTAATGGATCGTGCAATCATAATCCTTGATTAATTCCAACCATCTCCTCTATCTCATGTTCAATTCTTTCTGAGTGAATATATACTTTAAACTTTTGTGATTAGTATATATTTCACACTTCACTCCATACAAATGATGCCTCCAAATTTTTAAAGCAAAAACAACAACAGCTAATTCCAAATCATGTGTAGAGTAATTTAACTCATGGGGTTTTAACTGACGTGAAGCATAAGCAATTACTTGATCATTCTGCATAAGGACACATCCAAGTCCTTTCAACAAAGCATAGCTATAGATAACAAACTCACCATTTCTGGATGGTAGTGCCAAAACTGGTGGATTCACCAATCTTCTTTTCAATTCCTGAAAACAATCATCACATTATTTTTTCCAGATGAACTTAAAACCTCTTCGAGTTAACTTAGTCATTGGACTAGATAACCGTGCAAAATTTTCAATAATCCTCTGGTAATAACCTTCCAAACCAAGAAAACTAGGAATCGCAGTTATATTTTTGGGTCTTGGCCATTCTTCAACAACTTTTTTTTTAGCATGATCAACAGTTATTCCATTTTTTGAAACAATGTGACCAGGGAAAGAAATTTGTTGTAACCAAAACTCACACTTGCTGAATTTCCCATAAAGTTTATTTTCTTTTAAGGTTTGCAAGATGACCCTTAAATGACTTTCATGCTCCTCTTTACTTTTATAATAAACCAAAATATCATCAATGAACACAACCACAAAATTATCCAAGAACTCATGGAAAATTATATTCATAACATCCATGAATACAGCAGGTGCATTGGTTAACCCAAAAGGCATAACTACAAATTCATAATGGTCATATCTAGTACGAAACGAGGTCTTCGGAACGTCTGCTTCCATTACTTTCAACTGATGGTACCCCGACCTCAAATCAATCTTCAAAAAATACTGAGCTCCCTAGAGCTGATCAAACAAATCATCAATATGAGGCAAAGGATACTTATTCTTAACAGTGATGTTATTCAATGCTCTATAATCAATGCAAAGTCTCATTGAACCATATTTCTTTTTAAAAAACAATATAGGAGCACCCCATGGTGATGTGCTGGGTCAAATGAAACCTTTATCTAATAACTCTTTCAATTGCTTCTTTAACTCTAAAAGTTCAATTTTAGTCATTCGGAAAGGGGGTTTTGAAATTGGCTTAGCATTAGGAACTAAGTCAACAGTAAATTCAACTTCCCAATCAGGTATAATACCAGGAAACTCATCAGGAAAAACATCAAGATACTCATTTACCACTGGCACATCATTAATCTGAATAGTTCCTTTATTTTCAATAATATGTGTAAGGTAACATTCATTTCTATCTTTTACTAGTTTCTCAGCTTCCTGGTAAGTTATCAAAATAAAGGGTTCATTCTTGTACACAAACTGAAAATCTTTATGAAATGAAACCTATTTAGCTCTGCAATCAATATTAGCATGATAAACAGAAAGTCAATCCATGCCCAAAATAACATCAAACTCTACTAGAGGCAAAACAATAAGGTTTGCAGGTAGATTTTTTCCGCACACAAGGACAGGAATGTTCTTATGTTTTCTTTTTGTCTCCAAATTTCCTCCAGGTGTTTTTACCGTAAGTTCTATATTCATATATTGAGATGGAATTCCCAATTTACTAGAAAACTTCTCAGAAATGAAAGAGTGTGTAGACCCTAAATCAAACAACACATTGGCATAATCTGAACAAAAAAAATAGTGTACCTAATACAACTTCATTTGATGGCCCAACATCTGCTGAAGTAGTTGCAAAGGATTTCACCACCCCTTTTTTCTTTTAGTCTTACTGCTTTCCCTCAGTTGAGTTCTTCGATGGACACTCATTTTCATAATGACCCATTTCATTACACTTAAAACATCTTACCGATGGATTTTCATTGCCATCTTGATCATCCTCCTTACAGTTATGAGCAATATGACCAGACTTACCACACCGGAAGCACTTTCCAAACTTTGATAAACATTCTCTTGGATGCTTTTTACCACACTTCTCACAATTTGGATATTTAATTTTCTTACCTCCAGGATTCTTTGATGAATTCTTCCCCTTTGCCTGCCAACTGGACCTCTTATTCTATTGTTTTTCATAGAACATTTGATCATCAGAAAACTCCATTTCCACCTTCTCTGCACAACGAACAAGTTTTTCATAACTTTTGAACTCATGAGAAGCTAAAGCCCTTTGATACTTTGGCTTTAATCCTAAGTAAAAACGGTTGATTTTACTATCAAGATCTCATATGAAATTTGGAGTATACCTTGCCAGTTGAGTGAACTTTGCCTCATAAGTAGCCACTGAATCATCCTCCTGCCTCAATTATAGGAATTCTTTTTCCATCCTAAGACGAACCACCTTAGGAAAATATTTCTCAAGGAAAATACCTTTAAATTCATCCCAATCGAGAGCATCAATCTCCTCACTATACCTGATATTTTTCACCATCGACCACCACTGATCATCTTCACCTTCAAAATGGTAGACAGCGAGACTAACCTTTTGATGTCCTGAACAACCCATGACATCAAAAATCTTTTCCAGTGGTTTAATCCACCCTTTTGCTAGCACAGGGTCAGATAGTCCTCTGAATGATGGGGGATGTTGCCTCATTAAAGGCACCACTACTGACATGTTCCTCTACGGTTGATCTGGCTGATCTCGTGCATGGATACCACCACCATTTATAGCCTGAGTCAACTGTGACATTACTACAACAAACTATTCAGTTCTGATTCCGACTATCTCAGGCTGCTGATTTGGAAGGTTGTCTTCCTCCTGATGTCACCCCAATATAGCTACCTTGTTTCCTCTACAGAAAACCATTCTGAACACAGAAATATCTTAGGTGAAGCAATATGGTAATCTATAAATGCTATATCATTTCAATATTAACATAAATTACTTTATGGATATTAATTTAACAATACCCTAACTCCTAAAGTTATCTAAACTGACCTTTGATACCAACTATAAGGACGCAGAATTAAACCTTACATAATATTGAATTAAATGATTAATTCACATTGAGGATATTTTCAGGTTTATAGTTTTAGAGAATTAGGATGTAACTATTACATTTCATTTCAAATACAATGTAGACACTTCAACACAATTTCTATTTTTTCATAAAATATAAACTCTTGAAAAAAAAGAGTCATGTCTAGTTCCATGTTTAAGACATCAAGACTTTTCCTTGATCCCATCCTTGACCCTATTCCACATTATGTCCTATGAAAAACATTTCAAAAACTTGGGATGAGTATAAAAAGCTCAGTAAGGGATACACAAAGAAGAAAAACAGTTAGTTTTTTTAAAAAAATAGGTAAACCATGAATACTTTATCATAAGTAATACTCTTCACCTTTATGACATAGTAAATACTCTTCACTGAATAAAAGATCATTACTTTCCATTTTTTAACCAAAATATTACCATAAAACCCATATAAATAACACATAACATATAAAGGTAACTTGGGACATAAACATACTTAAATGGAATAACCATACAGTCGACTTCCACACATATCACTAAATGGAATAGCCATACGGCTGACTCCCATACCCAATGCATTGGAGGTTATAACGTAACCACCTGTCATGGTATTCACGGCACCACTCGTCATTTGGTTTATCACGTAACCACGCATCAAATGTCCAAGTACCATTATAAAATCATAAGACATAAAACAAATATAAAGGAAAGAAAACATTTCCACATTTCAATCACAATATATCACTTAAATATATTGACAAAACAAATCCATTATCAAAACCAATTTCAATACCAAAATACATAAAAGAGTATATGGTATTTATTTTCTTTTAAAAACATTAAGGCTTGTTGAGGAAGCTAAAGATCAAATAATACTCATGGTGGTGAAAAAGGTTGTTGTCACCACTTACATTAAAAAGAACATTCATTTTTTCATTTAGTAAAACGCTTCATAGAAAAAGATTCATTTTGAATAAAAGTAAAAGTCAAAGGGTTTTATACACTGTATAAAATAAAGTTGTGTATAAATGAAAATATGCCTCAATGAAAGGAGATTGAGACGAAGTCCCTTACCTCGTGTCCGAATTGACTCGATCGTTCTTTAATATCCTAAATAATAAACTAAAGTTAATTTCTACTTGATTAAGAACCTTTTTCAAGTTTATAATTTCTTTTATATCACTTATTACAATGTTATAAACATTACGTAATCATTTAAGTTAATAACGTTCATTTTGCCGATATTTGGTACTTGAGTAAAAAATGAACACCTTATATTTACAAGTTGTCCATGTGGTCAATAGTCCATTATATCCAGAATGATATTCATGATTTAGATATCATTTATATCATATATATCCAGTATATACATGTATTTATAATAGTACATAACATTTAGAGGTAAGAAATGAAATGCACCGTTCATGGAGACAGTAAGCTGTACGTACGCATGAATGCTACTTCCATTTCTATTTCATATTTAATTGAATTAAAACATAATGATACATAGTAGTATTATAATTACACTATAATATCATATATAATATCATTAACTCTATCCTTTATACATCCCACATAAGGCATTAACTAGTCACATCACTTTGAGGGGGCGGTAGTCCGCACTTCCTCAAATGAGATTATCGTATTTACCCACTATGGAAACCATAAAGGCGTGCTATAAATGGAAAATACATAAGCATAAAGAAAAAATAAACATAATATATATCATATATAAATACAGTGTCATCATAATGGCCACCATGAGAGGCAGTAAGAGGTAATTGAACAATCATCGTTTCGTGAGGCGTTAGTTTGTCATCCACGGAAACATTATGTTCTTCACCCATTAGATAGAGGTGTGTGTAAGTGTAGTTTGAATCCTTCTCATAAAAACATCCTAGTATATTAAGGATACTGGTGTTTTTACAAAATAAAGGAATAAAAAGAGTTTAGGGGTTGGAGAATTGAAATAAAAGAAAACAATTTAAGAGAAATCGTTACCTTTAATTTGGGTAACTTTCTTTGGTTTGAACCAAAAGGACTTCTTGAAGCGCCTTCTGCCTAAGGTAAGGATTCTAGAATAAGAAGAGGTATGTAGGGATCTTAATTGGACAGAGGTTGGATGCGCCAAATGACTTGAGATGTGTAAGGAATTGGTTAGAAGTGGTCTCCTTTTATAAGGGAGAGGAGGGGCACTTTAAGAAAGTGTGAAAATATTATTTTATTATATAGTGATATTCGGTTTCAAAAAGTCCAAAAATCATTAGGGTCAAAGATAAGGTGACTCATATTCTAAATAAAATCATCCAATCATAATTGGACATGTTTTGGATAATATTTTAATAATTGTAATCTTATTTATTTAAATCATTTATTAATGAGGTAAATACTGCATCATTATTGTGTCATAAATAATTTAATTTATTTGATGTCTAAAAATTATAGAAAAAAATACCATGATGTAGGAAATATTTTTATATTTTCAATTAATATTTATAGTCAAAAAGATTACTTATATAACACCATATAAAAATTAGTTACTAAAAGATTTTTGTTTATGTCATTTTGGCCTTTACTTTAAATTAATTAATTTAAATTGTCATTATCACTCCCAAGTGGCTCAAAGGGGTCCCAAAATCTACCCAAAGATGCCCATGGTCATAAATGACTCAACCAATATGGTTTGGACAAGTGTTAAGGTAATTTTGAATTATTATAATACTCTTTTTACCTTGAATTACCCTATTTACCTTTAACCGCGGTAAATAAAAGTCAAAAGTTACTATTCACCAAAAATTATATTCATCTTACTGAACCACATTTTACTTCTTGATAACAACAATGTATATCAGATTTTTGAAATTCAATTCACAGAAGCGGTAAAATTTCATTTTAATCAAAAAGTCGGTTTTTTTAACTACTACTAAGTGGTTTCACTATTCATCAAAAATTGAAGTTTTTCAGAAAAACACCAAAAATTCAGACTAAGCTTTATTTGATATTCCGAATTCAAAAATGATATCTATTTTACCAAATTCAAAACATAAAAGTTGAATTAATTAATTTAAAATTAATTCCCGTTGTCAAAACAAATAGCGTGTTTTTAAGAAACAATAACTATCAAAAGATTGACACTTGTTTATGTCCAATTTCAAAGTGAAATAAATTTCAATAACCAACATTGGATTAAATGGTAAAAATATATTTTAATTACACTTTAAAACCAATTAAAAATATAATCTAACCATATAAATAAATTAGATTAAAATACACTTTTGAATTAAAATACAATATTTTCCACTATTCATAAAAAAATGAACTTTATCCGAAAAATACCAAAAAATTACCCAAAGTAAAATTTGATGTCCCAAATCAAAATAAGAATTTTATTTGGTCAAATAGAACATATAAAAATGACCAAAACTAGATTTAAAGAGAGTTCGCCATTAAAAGGCGGTAAATTGACCTTTTAATGTAAATTATGCTTAAAATTAGATTCATTCACATTTTAAGCCTCTAACTTTTATTGGATAAAAGTAAATACATCTAAAAAACATGTATAATAACATTTTAGTTATTTCTATTCATTCCTGCCAATACAATGGCTAGGAGTTAACTACCATTTAAAATAATAATATTATATTATTAGTATGCAACGTAAGATTTCAAAGAAACTCGTTGTTGCATATCGGGTACGCTATCGAACATAGAAACCCATTTAAAGTAAAATTAATATTTAATTCACAAATATTAATAAAAATAGAATGTATTATTTCTTTATTTCCCCAGGATGTTACACTTATAAAGTTGCACCGATAAGCCAAGAAGTTCTCCCTTCTTGAAATCGTGTAGTGTCGTTGCTCTTAGGATGCACTATCGATGTCAAAGCCCTTATCTCCCATATCTAGCCACATCATGGACACTAGAGGAGAAGAGTTGCGAGATTGAAGATCATCACACTGACTATTGAAGAACCCACACCGCCACACATGTTGATCTGGAGAAGAAGAACCCATCGGCGCTGCCCTAAAAGAACCTCCACACACTGTTGTGAGGAAACCGAACTCCCATGCCTGTAGAGATCCAATAAGCCACCTTTGGGACTCTCCCTCTATTTTATCTCTTGTGGAAAAGGAGAAAATGTACATCTTCAAAATCAGGAGCCTACACACTAAGAAGAAGACCATAGGAAGTTGAGAAGCTTGTAGGTGTAGTTGGCAGGGGACACGCGGACAACTGATATGGGATGGGCGGTTCCCACTAGAAAGATATGAAATGGACTTAAAATGGAATATTAAATAATAAATAATTTAATTAACAACAAAATGAATATCTAAAATTCACAAATATACACCTTGGAAATTAAATTCATGAATAGATTCGGTATGCAATAATGCAACAAAACTCCTAACCACGTGATGATTATGCACTGCCTGTCATCATTAATTTGGGTATCACATCCTAAACAAGAAAGAACTATAGGGTATGACTTAAATAGTACCCCATCATGAATCAATATGACACATGCCTCTCAAATTAAATGGCATTATAAAGCTGCTAAACATGATTAAAATTAAATAACTCCTAACATAAACAGAGCACATACATACACTTACCTGAGCCAACCTCTGAGATCATGCCATCAAGGAAGTCCTGTGCTGCTAACCATTACCTAAAACCCAAGATAGAACACAACATTACCCATCCTCTAAAAAATAACATAGAAAATCAAACTCAAACAATTCAGAAAGAATACAACTCAGAAAAATAGTGAAGTAATGCAAACAACGGTAATAAAATAAACACCAAGAAATAAAGCATAAGAAAAAACAAAACCAATCTCCACCTGAACCCATCATGGAATAAAAAAACTATCCACCTAAAGGGAGACACTACCTTTGACCATACCAATTGGATAAGTTCCTCAACAACCAAGTACCACTGCAAATCTCATACAGACCCGAGATTCCTAAGGAAAAACTCTAAACCCAAGAGAATACTGGTGATCCAAGGGTATCCCACTACCAACATAAGGAAAAACCCATTAAATCTATCCAAACAGTGACATCAAGCACCTAATTCTCAGGTACCCATCCAAAGTTGTCAAAGATATACCAGCAGCACCATCATGAAGTTTTGTGATCAGTCAAACATCTACCCATGAACCTGCTTCTCTAACCACTGCCCATGCCCAATCACTACTCGCAATAGGTTAACACATATAGACATCAACCCAAAACCATGACACAAACCAGAGGAACAAACCCAAGCTAATTACCAGCTCACACTCATAAGGCAAAAACCAAAATCGGGAGACCAAAACAACCAGACAGACTCTGCCACACACTTCACTTCTAACCAGGACACTCTCACCCAGGCCAACCTCATAGGAACCCCTTCCTAACCCCAGAACAAGAGAAACACATAGGTAGAAACTACCAAGAGGCATCAATAGGGATTAAAATGAAAAGAGAGTAAGTAAATGGCAAGGAAACAGTAGTCAATAACATATTTCAAAAAAATAGCCAAAGAGAGTATTGCGGGGAGCGCCCCTACGCGAGAGGCAGTCCCCACATAATTGTCAGGATCTATTGGGTGTTTTGTTGCGTCAAAATCCAAAATGCGAAAATGATGTTTATTAACAGTTTATAACATGAAAACTGATAAAGATAAACCATAAAGTTTACATTGCAATTGGAACATTAAATGAAATATTCAAATGAATTCAACGTCAGTGAACAACACACTGATAGGCAGTGGCATTTACAATAGCATTCAAGCATTGCAGTTAAAATTAGAAGGCAACAACAGCAATGACAAACCGAGCCAAAACAAGGCTCAAAACAGCTTCAATTAAACCATTTAAATTCAAGACATCCTTGAACAAATACTAGAAGCAAGTGTTTAGTGGTATACAGGTCAAATAAAATGTGGAAATGGAAAGAAGTAAAAGGGACACATAAGATTTATGTGCTTCGGCCAATGGCCTATGTGCACGGGGTAGGATCATCATGGTTTTTCACTATGAAATAAAAAAGTTACAAGATGAAACAAAGGACACAACTCACAAGCTAAACTGTACATGAAACAGAAAAAGACATGACGGAAAAACAAACAACACGCACATGCTTATAAAAAATCGACAAAGAAAAACTATAACAGGACTGAGACCCCCTTATTGGGGTTCGGCCAAACCTTTTTCGATGCAGAAGCTTGTAAATGGGTGTTGAGAACGTCTTCACGAAGTCCAGCAGGTCTGATCCTACATGATCAACGTTGTTGTCCAGATTTTTCACCATGTGACAGTTGTTGTCCATAATCTCTACATCCATATCGATGCACTCTTGGTGTCCAAGACCTCTGCATCCATCTTGATGCACTATTATTGTCCAAGATGCCCAGAAATCCACGCTCATCCAGCCGCTGTTGTCCAGGATCAAGGACAAGCAACCCCTCACGATCTGGCTTCAAGCACAGATCAAGACAATGCTGAGGAGTAGCTTCCAATGTTAATCATGCAAAGGGAAACACTGCTGCATCCTCCTCCAGGCGACCATCAAGTCGTTGGTAAACTTCAACGCAGGAAAATTAAGTACCCTAGATAGATAGCACACGTATAATAGGGGCTAAATCCCGGAAAAAAATGTGCAAACAGGATCCTTCATTCTGGATCTGGCGTGGATGAATCGATGCCTAACACCACCATGAATCAACGATCCACTGCCGAGGATGTCGTCTGGATCTATGAGTCTAAGCACCGATTCGCCGCCTCCTTGCACTGGTTGAAGACGAGCATGAGGCCGATCCCATACCTCTCTGTAAGCTCTCTAGTAAACCCCCTGTTGGCGAGGTTGGACTCTCTCTCTCAGCAAAGAAAATGAGTCAAGGTGGGAAAACGAAATTCCTCTTTTGGTCGTGCCTCAAGATCGCGAAAGCCCCTACCAGAGATTAGCCGAGAATCTGGGAAGGGGGAATATGTGCTATGATGCAAGTAGAAATCTAGAGGGGCACGTGTACGGTGGGGAATTGCCTGTTCATAATCGTGCAATAGAACCCCAACAAAATAGAGAATGCCAGCAAATAAATGCAAGTGAAAACAGCACATTAAATTAAATGATTTTAATTAACAAAAGATTAAAGTGAATTAAATTTCAAAAATCTCCACCTTGGAAATTAAATGCATGAACAAATTTAATATGCAACAACACCACTCTCCAACTTGCAAATTAAACCTAAACCACATGATGATTCTGCACCACCTAACATCATCAACTTGAGCATATCCTAAAAGGAAAAAAACCTATGGGGTATGACCCAAACAGTCCCCCAAACATGTATCAATTGTGACACATGTCACCCAAAGTTGAATGATATTATAAACATCTACTAAACATGCTCATAAAAATGGCTCTAAACATAAACAGAGCACATACCTATACTTACCTGAGTCTCACTCTGAGATGATGCCAACAAGGAAGACGGGACCAGCAAATCACATGCCAACGGGTCCCTGAATCAGCTCACCTATGCCTGCAGAACACAAATAAAGAGAGAATTACCATCCTCACACAAAACATGGAAAGAAACAAAACATCTCAGAATTTTACAAAGAATGAAACTAGGAAATAAAACAGGTCAGAACAAACAAGCAGCAAAAGACACAAAGCTCAAAAGCAAGTAAATCGCTCACTCAGCCTGAATCTAAAATAGACCCATGAAACTCTCCACCTGAGGAGAAGACATTGCCTAGAATTGAGCCAATAAGAGAGGTTCCTCAAAACCGGGTACCACTATAAATCCCATGCAGTTCCAAGAGTCCTAAGGGAAAACTCTAGACCCACGAGAACACCAGAAATCCAAGGGCATCACGCTACCGACCAAGAAAACACATCTTAGTCTAGCATCCTAACGATATCTAGGAATCGCCTAATATCGCAATAGAGATCCCGACAGAACCGCCATGAATTCCGATCGTCAATGAACCTATTCACATGACACTGTCACTATAAACACTACACAGGCCCAATCACCACTCGTAACGGGTCATGACCTAGAGAAATCAGCCCAAAACCAGGACACACTAGAGGAACAAACCTAGAGAAAATTACCGGCTCACTCTCCTAAGGCTATAGGCAGCAACAGGAGCAATGCGGAGAGGATAAGCATGAATAGTAAATGAAACAACCCAAAGAGGTCTCCACCTGAACCCACAAAGACATATAGGACCAAAGAACCAAACACCGTTGGATTTAAAACCAAGACACGCCGCCTGAAAACTCTAACAGGAAGACTCTCGACACAAGGCACCAGAAGATCCTCAACAGATGGATTCAGAATCTCCACCATAGGAGACGAATGCCTAAACAAGAGCCAAAAGGAGACATCCTCACACAAAAGGGAAACTGTAAGGACACATGCAAGCAGTCCCAACATCCTAAGACAGCTCAAAAACGCAAGAACAAAGGTTGGGAGCCAGCTAGAAACTAGGGGAAAACAAGACACTAAAGGGCCACACATCCTAGTCTAGACTTACTAACGGCACATGGTTCCTAAGAAACCAAGTAAAGCCGCTAAACAGGGTCGAACAATAAACAAAGAAGCTTGGTGATCAGCCAAGCGACACTGCACCCACAAGCTACCCAAACCTAAACATCGAACTCACAATGGGACCATACCCGGAGCAAACAGTCCTAAAGGATGCGGAGGAACACAACGGAGCTAATATAAGATCATCTCCTAGGAAAAAGGAGAACCCTAGAGACACAAGATCCTACCAAGACCTTACTGCTAACCAGCTCTCAAACATAGGCAAACCTCACATAGAACTGATTCCTACCCTAAAAACATAGACACACATAGGTAGCAACTACCAAGAGGCATCTTTGAGGTTCAGACAGGCAAAGAAAACAGTGAAACAATGAGGAAACAAACTACCAACAGCATAATGAAATTACAGCCCTAGAGAGATAATGACCTAGCTGAACAAGACAATCAAATCATGTTGCAATAGGTAAAAGCCACTAACAAAACATTTGAAAGCAATAAAAAATCTATTTCAAATTTTAACAAAGCAATACTTAATCCCAATTATCCTCTGATGCCACTTTGTTGTGGGGAGCACCCCTACGAGAGAGGCAGTCCCCACATAATTGTCAGGATCAATTGGGTGTTTTGTTGCGTCAAAATCCAAAACGTGAAAATGATGTTTATTAACAGTTTATAACATGCAAGCTGATAAATATAAACCATAAAGTTCGCATTGAAATCAGAACATCAAATGAAATATTCAAATGAATTCAACGTCAGTGAATAACACATTGATAGGCAGTGGCATTTACAACAGCATTCAAGCATTGTAGTTAAAATTACAAGGCAACAGTAGCAACGAAAAACCGAGTCAAAACAAGGCTCAAAACAGCTTCAATTAAACCATTTAAATTCAAGACATCCTTGAAAAAATACTAGAATAAAGTGTTCAGCGGTATACAGGTCGAATAAAATGCGAAAATGGAAAGCAGTAAAAGGGACACGAAAGATTTCCGTGCTTCGGCCAATGGCCTACGTGCACAGGGCAGGATCATCATGGTTTTTCACTATGCAAGAAAATAGTTACAAGATTGAACAAAGGACACAACTCACAAGCTAAGATGGACATGAAACACAAAAAGATGCGATGGAAAAACAAACACGCACAGGCTTATAAAAAATCGACAAAGAAAAATTATAGCAGGACTAAGACCCCCTTACCAGGGTTTGGCCAAACCTTTGTCGAGGCAGAAGCTTGTAAATGGGTGCTGAGAATGTCATCGCAGAGTCCAGCAGGTCTGGTCCTGCATGATCAATGCTACTCTCCAGATTCGTCACCATGTGTCAGTTGCTGTCCATAATCTCTACATCCATCTCGATTCACTCTTGGTGTCCAAGACCTCTGCATCCATCTTGATGCACTCTTGTTGTCCAAGATGCCCAGAAATCCACGCTCGTCCATCCGCTGTTGTCCAGGATCAAGAACAAGCAACCCCTCACGATCCGGCTTCAAGCGCAGATCAAGACAATGCTAAGGAGTAGCTTCCAACGTCAATCGCGCAAAGGAAAACACTGATGCATCCTCCTCCAGGCGACCATCAAGTCGCTGGTAAACTTCAACGCAGGCAAATTAAGAACCCTAGAAAGATAGCGCATGTAGAATAGGGGCTGGATCCCAAAAAAAAATTTGTGAACAGGATCCTGCATTCTGGATCTGGCGTGGATGAATCGACGCCTAACACCACCGTGAATCAACGATCCACCGCTGAGGATGTTGTCTGGATCTACGAGTCTAAGCATCGATTCACCGCCTCCTTGCACCGGTTGAAGATGAGCATGAGGCCGATCTCATCACTCTCTGCAAGCTCTCTAGTAGACCCCATTTTGGTGAGGTTGGACTCTCTCTCTCGGCAAAGAAAATGAGTAAA
The DNA here is from genome assembly GCA_963277665.1 of Viscum album. Classification (NCBI taxonomy): domain Eukaryota; kingdom Viridiplantae; phylum Streptophyta; class Magnoliopsida; order Santalales; family Viscaceae; genus Viscum; species Viscum album. Next base: position 1,410,471,103 of record OY728135.1, read on the forward strand.
GGTGGGAAAACAAAATTCCCCTTTTGGTCACGCCTCAAGATCACGAAAGCCCCTACCATAGATTAGCTGAGAAGCCAGGAAGGGGGCATATGTTCTATAATGCAAGTAGGAATATGGAGGGGCACGTGTATGGTGGAGAATTTCCTGGTCATAACCATGCAACAAAACCCCAACAAAATAGAGAATGCCTCCAAATAAATGCAAGTGAAAACAGCACATTAAATTAAATGCATTTAATTAACAAAATATTAAAGTGAATTAAATTGCACAAAGAGTAAGAGACCTAGCTGAACAAAACATCAAAGCATGATGCACAGTAAAATACACTAACAAAATCATTTAAAAAAACAAATAATCGATTCCTAATTTTGACAACACAAAATTATACCTAATTTGGCTCTGATACCACTTGTTGGGGGGTTGTGCTGCGTAAGGCAATCCCCATTCGAATAACCAGGATCCATTGGGAATAAATTAGGTTCACAGACTCAAAATTATGAAATCACAAAGCTATGTTTATTATTTCAATCTTATTAACATAATCCAATAAACAATAATATCATTCGTATTAAAATTAAATAAAAAGAATTATAAGATTATTTAACAGTGAAAAAAATCACATGTGGCAGTGATAAAATTGATACACTGATAATGGAAATCATAACATCAAGTAAGAATAACAAGGCAGTAGGCAGAGAAAATTCCAATTAAGACACCGCTTAAAAAAATTCAATATTATCAAATGAATTCAAACTAGAATTGAATTAATTTAAGAAGAAGTGTTCAACATTAACTAGGTTGATGCGGAAAGTAGGAAAAGGGACAACGATATCTACGTGCTTCGGCCAATTGGCCTACGTACACGGGCTAAAGTTGTCAGGGGTTTTTACTATGCAAGAAAGAATTACGAGAGAAGGGTACAAGATAGAAACGCAACATAACTCAAGGACCACCAACCAGCATGTAAAAAGAACATAATGAAATCAAAAAATAAACAAGATACTGTCACGACCCCCCTTACTATGGGCTTGAAATCACCTTTGTCAAAACCTCCATGTTGTTGCTAGACACCAATGCCCAAATAAGGGTCCTTTATGTATGTATAGATCTATTACTGCAATTCAAGAAGCAACACCCATCCAGAAGCATGGCTACCATTCAGATTTGTATGAACTAGAGCTGCTGACCTCCAGGTTCAAGAATGAAAATCGTCGCCTCTTCACGATCAATCTCGCCTCTGCCATATTGGGACACTACTATTTATTACTCAGCCAGATCTGGGTGTATAGGTCCTCGTTGGTCCTCCCCACGATCATACACCACCGCTCAACCCACCTACAGTCACCACCTTTGCCTATCGTCAAAGGGTTTCGATGGAATCACGGCTACTCGGGTCGCATCTGCCCTCTCCTTATGATGGTGAGGATCCCTCTGTCGAGCCTCCAAACGTTGCGGGCTCCGCACCACCGAAAGACCATGGGTTCACCACCCCTTTCTGGTTCTGCCTCACCGACAACCCGCACATATCCAGAACCCTAGCCTTGCACAAAATGGGACACCCTTCTGAAGCTGCACCAACAAACTAAGAAGTTCTCGCTTCTTGAAACCGAGTCATGCCACTGCTCTGAGGATGCGTTGTTGATGTTGAAGCACACATCTCTTAGATCTAGCTGCATCATGGCCACCGGAGGAGAAGAGTTTCAAGATTGAAAATCTTTGCACTACCGCTTAAAGAACCCACACTACCACGCCTGTTGATCTGGAGAAGAACCTGATTGTGCTGCCCTAAATGTACCTCCACACACCACCATGAGGAAACCAAACTTCCATGCCTATCGAGCTCCAAGAATCCACTGCTAGGCCTCTCTCTCTCTATTCTCTCTTGTGGTGAAGGGGAAAACAAAAATCCTTGAAACCAGAACCATGTGCACTGAGAAGAAGAACAGAGGAAATTGAGAAGCATGTAGGTGCAGTTGGCAGGGGATACGTGGACAGCTGATATGGGATGGGCAATTCCAACTGGACAGCTGCGAAACAGACTTAAAATAGCATATTAAATAAGAAATCATTTAATTAACAACAAAAGGAATATCAAAAATTCACACACTGCTTGAACACTGTTTATCAGGAAGAATTTTGACACAAGACACCATGGATGCACGTGCTTCAAATGAAAAATCAATATCATTGTCAAACCGGTTTGGGGAATACTTCACCCTACATCGCACCTAGGGTGCACCATGACTATGATACCACTATTGAGGTGGAGTCCGACATCACAATAGAAGAAGTCGCAAAACACATCAGAAAATTCACCCAATGGATTTTTCTACCAGAAGGAATTTTATAACGCACCCGAAAGATTTCTCTCTCAACACCCTAAGGAATTTTTCTCACCTGAAGACACTTTTAACACACATATGGACATACCGTTTTATTGTACCATTGATCATCATAACTAGAACACGTTGTTTATCCTTCGCAACCAAGAAGGCTTTCGATGCATGACTCTCCGACATGGATATCTTTGCACGCAGTCGTCGATAATTCTATCACCATCGTCGCATGTCGTCGTCTTCACCTCACTTTTTCACCTTCATCAACGGTTAGACAATCTCAAAGGTGGCGCCTCCTTCCCCATTTTCACTCACAACGGCTACATATTGTCGATACTACTTATCTTTTCTCTGCATCAGTTATTTATATAGGCATTATGCTGTCCATTTTATGTCCAATCCCCTCCCATTTAATGTGGTCCACCATTAAATGTCTCACATAATGTGATTCAATATTAAATTCTGCATATTAATATTTTATGCTAATATCCCAACAGATTGGGGGTGTTGTTGAGTAGATGAAAGGGGGTGGATGGCAGGGGAGAAGGGATTGTGAAATTAGGTATCTAATTTCATGTTTTTTTTCATATTAAAATTTGCCTGCAATTTTTTTCATGCATTATTTTATTATTATATTTGCTCATTTTATTTGTTACCTACTTGGTTTTAGGGAATCCTACATGGAAATCCGTGTGTTATGTTTTGCATTTCTTCTTGACCATTTGATTGGTAGCCGCCCATTACATCTAATCCCTCCATCTATATTGGTGGGTTTCTCGCATCTAGGTTTCATGACAGCCTCCCTGTGGCTCCGGTTGACAGGAAGTTTCGAGTTCGTTCAGGAGATTGCTTCACCCAACAGTAGGGTTCTTCAGCAGATTAACACTATTTTGGTCATCTTTTAGTAAAAGAAAATATATGATTTTCTAATTCATAAAAGAAAATAAAAGAAAAGAAATGATTTTGATTTATTTTCAATTTGTTTGGATGAGAAATTTAGTAAAAGAAAAGAAATGATTGTAATTTCTCTCCATATTGTTTGGTGACAATTTTTAAAAGAAAAGAAAAGAAATGTTTTGATAATATGACAAAAATAACTCTTATTAAAAATTATAGTTTCCCAATATTTAATTATTCCAAATAAAAAAATATTATAATCTTAAATTGTATCTTTGATTTTTAAATAAATATTTATATTATTATAAATAAATATATTTTTTTCAAAAAATATTTATATAATTATAACTATATGTATTTATAAATATCTTTATAAATATATAAATATATATATATATATAATTGTATAAATATTCTTTCATAAATATATATATTTATAAAATAAATAAATAAATAAATATACATATTTATTAATATATTAAATATATATTTAAAGTATATTTATATATAAATATTAAATTAAAAATACATATATATTTATAAAAAATATTTATATAATTATAAATATATATTTATAAATATCTTTATATAATTATAGATAAAAATATTGAATAAACTAAAATCGGTATAAAAGGATAATATAGGAAATATATAAAAAACAGTATTATTGGGGAGAAACGTTTCCCTCCGTTTCTTCTCAAATGATTTATCTCGCTCCAAACGGAGGATATGAGTTGAAATCATCTCATATGTTTTCTTTTCGGCCGGTTTCTCCGCGAGGGCTAACAGATCGAGCGCTCCCTCTCGCTTGTAGGTGCACTCCATCATCCGGTTTCCAGATCTCGACCAAGCGGTGTCTCAATCCAGATCTCAGGCAGTTTTCATCCTCAACAGGGAACTGAAAGCAGTGGCCTACTGACCTCCCTTCTCGCCTCTGCAGTGCGATCCACATTGGATCTCGTCGGTTCCCTTCCCCGCTGAAGATGTGTGGTCATTCCTAGCTTTCAAGATCACACTCACACCTCCAGATCTGATCTGATTCTTCTTCAGCAAGTAGATCCGAAGAACCTACATCGAAGACTCATAAAGATTGAAGCGATCTAGAATTTCGGACCTTTTTTCCAGCATTTTGTGTTCATTCTAGTCTGGATATGAGTTTCTTTCATGCGGTTCCTATGTTTTCCTGGTTACTGCTTGTTCTGCTCTATTACTCGGTATTTATGCTTCTGTGATTTGTTATACGTTGTAATCTGGTTCGTTTTCCTTGAGAAATTAATAAGCAGTGTGCGTGAGGTGGTGTTATTGCCGTTCAGTAGGTTCCAAAGGACCAAAACATGTAAATACCTGTATCATTTACTGTTTTCTTCACTTTTGAATTCTGTTATATAAGTTCCAGATTCGGTCCTAGTTGTTGATTGTAGTTTCTTGGTTCTTCTTGCATCACCTCTCAACCACAATAAGTGGTATCCGATCCTCTCTGGCTTACTTTGTATTTTTATTTGATTACTGATTCGAGTTTTTTAATTCGGGTTTTCTGGATTATTTTCTACATTTCTTTCTCTATTTAATTTTTTCTTGTTTAATTGATTTCTATTTGATATTGAAACCCTTGCCTTCATTTGAAAATCTTTGTATTTCACATCCCATCATACGTGTATACCCAGTGAGATTGGTCGGTTCTTGGGGGCGTACACCTAACGTTGTCCACAACCACTCGGTTTATATGTGGCCATTTCTAGCGTTCAATATCACACCTCCAGATCTAATCTGATTCTTCTTCATCAAGTAGATCTGAAGCACCTGAAGTTCCCAATCAGGATCCAAGTATCACTGAGAGGGGGAGGGGGTGAATCAGTGATATCTTTTTCTTTTTAAGTTTCCCCTTTTTGAAACAAACTTCGCCTCCTGTTAAAGAGTTTCTTCCCTGCTGAACACACACATCCACAGGAACACAAGATTTACAAGGTTCACTACTCAACAAGAGTAGCTACGTCCTTGGTATGGTACGGAAATAATCCAGTACCACACAATCCACTAGAAAACAATCCTTTGATGTGGAATACAACGAGTAGGATATACCCTTACACTCGTGCAGCACTTTGAAAACAATCCAATAGTGCGTGTGCTCCCTCTTAGCACAAATAGGATAACACAATGTTTCAGTGCTTCTTTACAATTAAACAGATGTATTCTCCGAAGTACAAATCTTCACTTTCTTACCCAGAAGCCGGTAAGAACTCTCTTGTGCACAACTGAATACGTGCGAAGACCCCAAATATTTCGCGCAGCCTTTAGGATGCCTTGCGCGCAATTCAAATGGCTTGCGCGTAAAATTCCCTTTTGGCGCGAAAAACGTTTTCGCGCAACTTTCCTTTTACGCGCAACTTTTCCTCTTTTCGCGCAACTCACTTAGCGTATAATTTACGCGCACCAGAGCTCGGGATTTCTTCTAAGTGTCGAGCATTACATAATGAGAGGGGTTCACCTCATATTTATAGGCATTTTTGACCTTGCGCATAAAAACCACTTCCTGCGCGTAAAACCTCCTCCATGCGCGTAAAAACTCTTTAATGAAACTTCATATTTCGCGCCATGCTTCAATATTTCGCGCACCTCATGCCTTTGGCATTTTTCATCCTTCTAAGCCTGAAGCACCAATTGCGCGCAAAATTCCGCACCGTGTTCTATATTGCGCGCAAACCCAATCTTTCCTGCGACATCAGATTTCGCGCACTGCTCCAATATTTCGCGCATTTTATGCCTTTGCTAATTTTTGATCTTCTGATCTCGAATCATCATTTGCGCGAAAACTTCATTCCCCAATTTCGCGCACCATGCCAATATTTCGCGCAACCCGCAGATTTTTCGCGCAACCCGCTACTATTTCGCGCATCCCGCAGATATTGCGCGCACCACTTTATTTTTGCGCGAAACGTGCCTAAATTTCCGCGCACTCCATTCCTTTGTCATTTTTCATAGTTCTGACCTTGAATAACTCTTTTGCACGTATAAACCATCTTCAGCGCAACATCCATTGCCAAGCAGATTTCTTCATCTCCCGATTTTCAGGCCCTAAAATTTGGCAAACACTGGAAAACGGCGCCACCTTAAACTGTTCTTTTCTGCCATCCCCAGATTGTCTATTGCTTTGCCATTTTATCTCTTCACTGCTTCCCATATCCATTCTTCTGCTCTTATCACGAATCCCACTATCGTGATATTTATCCTTTGATAGATCAGCTTAAGCATCGTCAGAGTTGCAATGGGAACTGAATCTTTCCTATCTTCCAGCAGCATCATTCCTTCCAATCAAAACATTATATGACTGGCATCATCATTTCTCCCCCTTTCCTTCATAAGGCTTGCATCACAAGTTCTCCTAACTCATGATTTGTGTGAAATACATACCAGCAAAGCATCGTCTGATTTATGATCCTTCTACAAAGTGAATTGATTTATCGCCTTTGACAACAAAATACAACACTCCGCAAAAGCTAACTCTTCAAACTTTCATCTTCATTCAACCTGGTCCCAACAGCACCTACGTCGACGACTCATAAAGATTGAAGCGATCCGGACCACCGAACCTTTATGTCCGGAATTGTAAGTTCATTATAGTCTGGATCTGAGTTTCTTGCATGTAGTTCCTACGTTTTCCTGGTTACTGCTTGTTCTTCTCTATTACTCAATATTTTTGCTTCTTCTATTTGGTGTACATTGTAATATGGTTCATTTTCCTTGAGAAATTAATAGTGTGTGGGGGTGGTGTTATTGCCATAAAGTAGATCCCAATGGGACCAAAACACGTAAATACCTGTTTCATTTACTATTTTCTACACTTTTGTATTTCATTATACGATTCTGCATTTTTTGTTATCAAATTGTAAAGTTACAGATTCAATCCTAGTTGTTGGTTCTGCTTGCATCACCTCTCAACCACAACAGTGATTTTGAGAGATTTTCTTTGGTGAGAGGGAGGGATGTGAGACACATGAGTGGGGGAAATTATGGAGTGGAAGGAGAAAGGTGGTGGGACCAGTAAACTAGTGGCATGACGTGTTCAATTTTCTTCATTTTGTAATATGGGTGGGGGTGGGATAGATAGGTTTATTTTATTTTTCATTTTATTTTATGTAAAATCAACCATTTATGGGATTAATGGAATCTACGGATACTCTCGGAGTGTTTATCTGCACGAGATGCATGTTTGACAGACCCCACTGGTATAATATTTAAATCTGGACCACAAAAATACATGGCCATTAGCGGTCCACATTTTTCTCGGTACGATTCCTGTAAAACAGTTGGGATATTTCCCGCTTACACCCAGGTTACAGAATTTATTTATGTCTCAGAACACAACGGCAATTATGTCATGACACAAAACCAAGATTTAAACTGGTAAAAGCTTGAATCATTCGTCTGATGGTGATTCATAGAAACATTTTGACCGAGTGCATCTATCTTTTGCTTTAGAAGCCCAGAACGTGTGATTGGGTCTTTCTACTGACGGGTTCTATCCATTTGGTTTTTATGGTAGTCAGTATTCATGTTGGCATGTCTTTATAACTCCGTAAAATTTACCTCTATGGATGTTGGTGAAGGAGCTTTATATCTTTTTGACCTTATTGATCCCAGGACATCTGAAAAAGAATATTGATGTTTATTCTAACTCATTGATTGATGAGTTAAATTCGTCGTGGAGTAATGGTGTTAGTACATATGATGCTGCTGAAAAACAAAATTTCCTACTAAAAGATGCATTGATGTGGACAATTAGTGACTTCTCGGCATATGGCATGTTATCTGGTTGGAGTATATATGGTCCGAAATCATGTCCTTACTGTATGGGAGACAAAAAATCATTTATGCTCGTCAATAGAAAAAACCTTGCTATTTTGACTGTTATCGCATATTTCTTCCAATCGATCATCATTTTTGGAGGAAAAAATCTCATTTCAGAAAAGGAACAATTGAAAGGGATGAACCTCCAAAAATTATCTCAGGTACAGAGTTAAAATCAGTTGTATTTTTATTACCTTCCATCACATTTGGACCAATAATAAACCAACAAAAAATTCATGGCTTTGGGAAAGAACACAATTGGATAAAAGGGATCATTTTTTGGGATTTTTCATGTTAGTCTGATTTGTTGGTTCACCACATGTTGGATGTCATGCATATTGAGAAGAACTGTTTTGATAATTTATTTCATACAGTTTTGGATACACCAGGTATAACCAAAGATAATGTAAAGGCACGATTAGATCCTTCTAAAATTTGCAGGCGACCAGAACTTGAACTGTTTGAAAATGTCAGATCACAGAGGTTAATAAATCCAAAAGAATCTTATACATTGTCCAAAGAGATTCGCTTATTATTTTGTTAGTGGATTGCAGATTTGAGACTTTCATATGGCTATGCTTCCAATATGGGCAGATGTGTTAGGAATGGTCATATTACTGGATTAAAAGGTCATGATTGTCATGTTATAATGGAAAGACTTATATCAAATGGATTAAGAGATTTGTTGAATTCTATGATTTGGTATTCGATAACAGACATATCATATTTTTTTCAATACATTTGTGTGACAACAACAGACTACGATGCACTAAGAAAACTTGAAGAAGATGTTGTTGTAATTATATGTAAACTGGAAAAAATCTTTCCATCAGTTTTCTTTGATTCAATGGAACATTTGATATTAAATTTTCTACATGAAGTAAAATGTGGAGGTCCGGTACAGTTTTGATGGATGTACCCATTCGAGAGATGCATGTAGAAATTGAAGAAAAAAGTACGTAACAAAGCATCAGTTGAAGGCTCAATTACTGAAGTTTATTTGCAAGAGGAAATTGATTTTTTCTACTCTCATTATCTTAAATCTGAATATCCTTCAAAACACAACCGCATGAGACAGAACTAGGGGAATGTTGATGATGAAATGAGAAATCAATTATTAGTTTTTAATCCGTCAGAGCTTGGCTTCGGTGGAGTTCATGAACGATGGATTTCAGATGATGAACATCACAGAGCTCATACATATGTTCTGCTCAACTGTGAAGAAATGACATCATTTGTACTATGAGTGCTTCTATAACTTATTCTATAATTTATGTTACAGTAAGTAAGCTTATTTTATTTATAGGTTATATGATAATCATATTAAGAAATAGCTTCCACAAATTATAACAGCTTCTCTTGAAGAACGCCAGCAAAAAAAATCTCAATTGTTTCAAAAACTGGTAACATAAATTATTTATGGTTTAACATATCAATTCAGTTTATTATTTATTATATTGATAAATTTTTTACAAATTTTCATGTGTCTCAACATGCTGATAAAATTGATAAGTGACTGTGTATATTGAGTAACCCACCATCCAAAATGGTTAAATCTTATAATGCATATGCGGTGAATGGTTTTCGATTTCATACATGTGCATACGGGGAATAAAAAAAACAATGAACAATGGAGTTTTCTTGAGAGGATCTGATCATAGAGAAATTGAAGTTGACTTTTACGGTATGCTGGATGAAATTATTGAATTGTGTTATCTAGGACAAAAATAAATAACATTGTTTAAATTTCGGTGGTTGGATACTGAGAGAGTCTTGTGTGTTTATCCGACTCATGGAATCATTGATAATAAATATGAAAGTCTTCTTGTAGTAAATTAACTATTTTTACTGGCTCAACAGGTACATCAAATTAATTACGCAAAGTATTGTGCTACTTCAAGAGACCTGAGTGATTGGTGGTGCATAATAAAAATAAAATTTCAGGAAAATCATTTTACTCAAAGTGAATGTGGTTTCACTGAAGTGCAAGGAACTAAAATTTTCAAGAGACTACTCAAAATACATCTTTTTCACAAAGAGACATTAATATCGATGATGACACCCCACAATTAAGGGTCGATGGTGACGATGATGTTAATGATGTTATAAATGAATTTGAAATGACAAGAGATGACGAAACTGAAACTCGTATGGATATTGATGATGCCGAGGAGAAATATGAAGACATTGATATTGTTAGATATGAAGATGATGATGAAGGTGAACATTGACACAGTTAAATGCTGATTATAATCATAACTAATATATATCTATATATAATAGTTATTTTCAACTATTTGCTAACAAAAATCATTTTGTGTTTCGGATGGATGATGATCTATTTTGTCAGTTGCAGGAGTCTGAGTTATCTTTGGATGAGAAGGATTTGGGATCATCTGACCCTCAGCCTACTAGCGGTTCAAGTGGTACGTGGAGGGGGTGTGATCTTGCGTGGCTGATGATTCCTGAACCTATCCCTGAGCGACGTCCACGTCTTGGTTTCGATCCACGCACGCGGAGGTATGGTAACCTGTGTATTTTAGTTAGCTTTCATTAATTTATTTATATACTAATTGTTTGATTATTTGTTCTTTTTCACAGTTTTACGCATATAGTTGTTGGACAGGGGAGCGCTATCTGGCACAATTACTTTTCTCAACCATGGATCACATGAGAACATATTCTTGTTGATGTGCATCTCGGCATGTTCGATCATTGGCTGGTACGTAAATAAATAATATTTATTTTGAAATTTATTTCATTAATAACTAGATATTATAAATTATTTGTAGGGTTTATGGTATCCAATCGATGATATCATGTGTGACGTTATCCACGCGGCATGGGAGGTGTCTGTGTGTGACCATTTCCATCAGTTTTTGCACAATTTGATAAGGACGGCCATGAAGAAAGCAGGAGTGATAATATTTGATGAGTCCTGTAGAGCCCACCGACCAGAGTATATTTCATCTCACATTTGGGATGGATTATGTTCACACTGATTGGGTAGTGGATTTCAGAGGAGATCTTCATTGGGCCGACAGAATCAGGGAGACAGGAGGTGACACATCGAGCCGGTAGTCGTACATTCAGTACGCATAGAGAGCATATGGTAAATACTTTTTTAAAATATTTTATATAACTTTAAATATAAATAGTTTATTTTATATTCATATAGTCAGTCGAGAAACCCGATATTATGGAGTACGACATTTATTGGAGGATGTATAGTGATCTAGCCGCTGGAGAGATTAGAGGTGATCGTCAGCGTCAGATTATGGTCAGTATTATTTCTTTTTCAGTTTGAAAATTAATTGCATATAATATTTTCACTATTTTAATTTCAAATTGTAACTCAAGGAGTTATATGAGGGCGCAACCTCTCAGACACAAGCTGACAGTCAGGTCGAGGCGGCTGATCAGACTAGTGCCCACCATTTTGATGAGGTGCATGGATGCAGGTGACCCAGTATGCCTTCGAGAAGGGCCAAGTAGTTGGTATTGACTCTCAATTGACTCATGGGACTTATTTTGGTACTGTTGCGATGTAGGCGTCCAACTCGAGAGGAGCTCGTGGATAGGAATCATCTCCTGGATCACAGTATTAGGAGCAGTTGTGAGCTCAGGGTGAGCTTATAGAGAGTTTGCGTGAGTAGGAGGAGATACATCAGCAACAACAGCGGAGGAGGAGGAGTGCTGATGATAGCAGCAACAGAAATACAAGGAGCAGATCCATCGATGGCAGCAGCAGCAGCACAAGCAGATAGAGTACATGTGTCGTCTGACTCGTAGTTTAGAGATGAAGTTTCCTCCACTATCTCCTCCAGCTCCTCCACCTCCTCCAGAAGATCATCCCCCCAGTGATTTTTTTATCATGTTAAAAACATTTGAATTCAAAGTTTGTTATAATATTAACTATTCAGTTTTTGTCTTTTATATTGGTGAGAATATTGCATAATTTTTTTTTTATTTTTTTTATTTTTAATATTTTTTATTTATTTATTATTAGTATTATTTTTTTAATGTTTTTTTATTTTACTAATAATAATAATAATATTTTTTTTGCGAATATTGAGAATTTTAATATTTTATAATTTTATTATTATTTTAATAATATTAATATTATTTTTTCATAATTTTTTTTATATTATTAATATTAGTATCATTATTATATAATATTATATTATTTATATTAATTGCATTAATATTATTATTATTTTCTAATATTAATTTTATCATACTTTTATTGAATATATTTTTTTTATTAAGTAATTGCGACGGGACCTTTTGTGACGGGTTCCCGTCGCAAATAGTTTATAAATTTTTTAAATACCTATTAGCGACGGAAAAACGGGCCCGTCGCAAATACTTTTTTGTGACGGGCTCGTCGCAACAGGTTTTTATATATATAAACGGATAACTATTTGTGACGCTGTTTTCTGCAACGGGCTATTTGCGGCGGGACCCCATCACAAATACCTCAAATTCTAGTAGTGAAGACTCTAAAGTGCTATCAATGTGGTAAACCAGGTCAATTTAAAAGGGATTGTCTTGAAAGAAATAGTTCAAAGGTTAATGGGGCTCAATCCAATGTAGTTGAGCCTCGTTTTAATGATGTCGATGTTCTGCAGTTTTTATAGTGTGTTGTAGGGGGGAAAATTGTGGGTTCAACTTTGGGTTTTGTTTCCTTCTTTGTGTCCTCAGAGGGTTAGTCTTCTCAGGAGGTAACTAGGTGTGAGGATAGTAAGGTCTTGGGTAGTGGTTACAGAAGCAAGTTCATGGGTAAATGTATGGGTGATCACCAGACTTCATGATGGTGTTGCTGGTATCTGTATGACATTGGATGGGTACCTGAGAATTAGGTGTCTAATGTCGTTGGTGGGCTAGATTTAAGGGGGGGGGGGTTTCCTTAGGTCGATAGTGGGATACCCTTGCTTGTTGGGTTTTGTTCCCTCATGGTTACGGGTTGGCCTTTAGGATCGAGGTTGTATGGGTTATACAGTGGTCTAGGTTAGGATGTGGTTTCCCCTGTTGCACGATTCTAGGCAGTGTCTTCTCCTTAGGTGGTGAGTTTTTTGGGTCTGTTTTAGATTCAAGTGGAGTGAGTCGCTTACTTTCTCTCAGCCTTGTGGTTTTTGCTTTGTTTGCCTTGTTTTTTTTCATTTGTATGGGTTGTTTTTTTTACTACTATTTTCATATGAGTTTTTGAGTTTATGTTCATACCTTGTATTGCTGTTATGCTTTGAGTATGGATACTGCTCGGTTTATTGGTGTTCTGCAAGCATTGGAGCTATCCTGGGAACCTCTCATTGGCATGTGACTAGCAGGAAGTTGAGGTATGTGAAACGGGAAACTCGGGTATGTGATGGTATGTTCGGTTTATACAGTTGCATTATAAGTTTTAATTATAAGCATGTTGAAGTAGTAGTTTAGATGTAATTGATGAGGGAAAATGTGTGTCACATTGATACACATTTTTGGACATAAGCAGTGTATAGTTTGACTATAACTGTTTATTGTCGATTTTGTTTTTCTTAGATTGTTTAGCATATTTTTCTGATTCAATTGATAAGTTAGGTGCAAGAACTCATTAATTTCAAATAAAAACGGTGGAGATTTGAGAAATTATGTATTTAATTTCACTTTTTTCCATATTAAAATTTGCCTGCCATTTTTTGCATGCATTATTTTATTATTATATTTTCTCATTTTATTTGTTACGCGTTCGGTTTTGGAGATGCCTACATGTACTACCACAAAAATGGGTTTTCGCAGCACTACCTTTTATCAGTGCTAGAAAAATGCTGATAAATGGAGTAACTTTATCAGCGTTGTTAAAAGTGCACCTTTATTAGCACTTTTTTTAGCGTTGATAAATGTACCTCTTTATCAATGCTTTTTTAGCAATGTTAAAGAGACACCTTTTATCAGCATTTTTTTAGTAGCGTTGATAAAGGGGTCTTTATTAACGATTTTTTTACTAGCGCTGATAAATGGTCTATTTCAAAAAAAAATATTTCATTAAAGATAATATATTGATATATAAATATATAAGTATATTTATATTGATATAAATATAATATATATTTTTTAAATATGTTTTAGATAAGTAAAAATAGACATTTGCACTCAATATATAAGATATATAGTGAAAATGACTTATAAAAATATTATTAATTAATAATTTTCTAATTATCATTGAGTAAAAATCATTTAATAGCAATTTGAAGACAGAAAAAATCAAAAAAATCAATAAAAGATCTAAAATAAATTGAAAACGTGACTCAAACTTCAAACAGCCATAACTTTTGATTCGGGTGTCCGTTTGAGCTCTACCACATATCAAATCAAAGCATGCGACGAGCTCTGCATGCTAACAACACAAGGGAACCTTTTATCGCATTTTTTTAGTCCAAAAAAGGCCCAAAAGGACTCTAAAACTGAGTTTTTAGTCGGGATACCAAATGTTTTTAACATTTGATGGAATTTCATCCTCGTTTCATGGAGTCTTTTTGCTCTTTTTTAGTGGGGACTGAATTTATTCCCCAGGATGACATTATATCAATATTATGGATTTGAAATTTTATCATTTTTTATAATGTACTGTTATTCATAATCAAATATATAACAATATATACATATTTTTTAAATATTCACACATAAAAATTTAATTTTATAAATAAATAATTAAACATATTTACATATAAAATATATTTCCCAATATATAAGCTTTATCTAAATAAAAAACTAATATCCATTTTATTTAAAATACAAATATTTGAATATTTATATACCTATGTAATGTGTGTGTGTGAGTTTCAATATCTGTTTGTGTCTGTATTAACAAACTGTCATATATTATCTATATATTCTAAACATATGTATATACATATTAATATATAATATTTGTAAATATATATAAATATGAATAATTATACTTACAAATACACATATAATATATGTGTGTGTGTGTGTTGTATATATGTATTTATTTATTCATAAACATGCACAAAAAAACATATTTTATAAATGTATTTAAAATTGATCTTATAAATATATATTAATATATGAATAAAAAAATATAGCTAAATATATATAAATAAATAGATATAAATATATATTAATATTTGAATAAATATATAAATATATAAATATAACTATATATGTATATATATATATATATATATATATTAATATACAAATATATATATATATATATATTAATATAACTAAATATATATATATTAATATAAATATATTTTTTAATGTAAATATATATGTTAATATAAATATATATTAATATACGAATAAATATAACTATATATATATATCATTAAATGGAGAGAAAAGAAACATGAAGTGGTAAAGGGTTCAGGCGCGCAAGAGAGAGGTCTTGAGTTCGAATCCATGGGGAGACAGGGGCGTGCGTGTGGGTTAGTGAAGGGGTGAAACTAGCGTTTTTAAAGGGTTGGTGTGGTGCTGAGGTGTGTAGGGGTGCTTCAATAGCGCTATTGAAGGAGGGGGTCAAGTGCTTTTAAAACACCACTACGATTTGCAGTTTTTTTTAATTTTTTTTTAACTATTTGATAAAAAACTATTTTGTTGAATATTTTATTGCTAATAATTGACAAACTTTCCTCACATTGTGTTATATATGATCAATTATGGAATATTTGGGATTAGATCACTCAATTGAAAATTTGATGAAAATTCCAGTTTTACCCTTTTAAAGTGCACTGTGGTATATTATGAATAAATATTTTTATTGCCCGAATTGGAACTTAATATTTTGTGACCGAATGTCTCACTAAATATTCTACAACTTTCATTCAGGCCATTGGAGCTAGATCGTGGGTTTACTTGGATTAAATGGGCCATGAAGACAAAGATGGACTGGACTCGCTGGGCTGGATAGTGCTTCTGTATTTGGGCCATAACTTTCTTATCCGTGCTTGGATGTGGCCCAAATTTGAGAGCATCTAGAAGACAAAAATTAGCGCAAATAATTATTCTGTAAGAGCAGCTGGATCGCGCGTTTTGGAGGTCAAACAGGCGGTGAAACTTGGATTAAAATATTTTCCCGAATTTCCACATTCACACTTGAAACCATTTGTAACTCTAGCCCTCCCCAACTCTATTTAAAGGACATTTTCACTCTTTGGGAGGCTGGTTCGTAGCTTGGTCAAGGTTTAGCCGATAGTTGGTTTCCTAGGAACTCCTATAACCCCTTGGAAGAAGTGAGGCTTTGTGCAATGACCTCTTCCAAGAAGGCTCTCCTCTCCCACCTCCACTTGTGTTTCATTGTTTTCATGCTTGTAACTTGTCCTTTTCTTCAATAAATCTTCTTTTTTATTCTTTTACTATCTTCTTTTTTTGGATTCTTGGTTCTGGAATCTTAGAGTGGAGACAAGATTGGGTATTTCCCTTTCAATCCGTTGCTTATGCAAAACGTCTCCACAATGAAAATTCCAACCATGGAAGAGTAGTTTTGTTCGTAGTCGATCTAATCCCTACCCCCTTAATTTATTCATTTTTGAATCCATGAACATACTGTAATTCATAATTTGTGATCAATTAATTGAGATTTAAGTTGTAAGGAACTCACTCGACTTGCATCTGACCGCGAGGACGGTCCTGTGTGAATCGAGAGAGACAAACTTCAATTGTAAAATCTAATCGACTTGGGATAGAATTATAGGGTTCAACTCTCATCCCTAAACTTAATTAATTCTCAAATCTATAGAGGAGGTTCTTCCCTAATTGACCATTGATCATAAGTTGTATTTGGACCACAATCAAAGTAGGGTACTGCGATTGGAAGTCTCAAAGACAACCTAGTGCTCATTTCTTCAAATACATGTGGTTGTGTCAAAATCCGTAGGGTTCGGGGGATGACAAGGTTAGGGGGTCACATTTTAATGAATTATAATCATATGGGATAATGATTAAAGAATTTTGAAGGGGTATATTAGATTGGCTGCGACTTCTCATAGTAGTGCTTTTAAAGAAACAGTGTTCGTGATTGTCTTTTACTCCTTGATTGCCTTGATTGTTTTGTTTCGTGTTCTAAAAGTCTTTCAATCAAACCACCCCCATATTTTATCATTTTGTTTCTTTTTTTTTGGTTTCTTAAAGCCTTCTAAGGGTTGTTAAAATAAGTCCTCCTCAAGAGAACGACCTAGGTCAGCCACTGTGCTGCACTTAGTAAAGAAACAATATCATTTGAAAGCGCCCACGACAGCGCTCTTTCAAATTTGGCACCGTTGCCGGGGAGGAAATAGTTTTCTCAATCAATTAGAGGTATTTGTTTTTTATTTCATTCTCTTCTCCCTCTTCTCACTTTCTTCTTTCACCTTTCTCAATATTTGTTCATTTTTCTCTTCTTCTTCTTCTTAATTTTTTTTAGACCATCAATTGAACTCCATTCTCATGATATTGTGGTCTATTCTTTTTCTTCATTTCTCTATTTTTATATGATTTATGACACGGTCCCAACCTGAGGATCTCTTTTATCTAGACCCCGAGATTGAACGCAGCCTTAGGGCTCGAATTAGGCAATCTCAATCCACGGGAAGTGTCGACATTTACCCAACAGGAGAACTCCTCCATTTTGGAAACACTGAAATTGGAAACACATATAAATCCAAACTAAAACAAGAACCAATGGCCGAGAATAATGGAAATGGACTTAATAGAACCATTTGAGAATTGGCCGCACCAGATATTAACTATCAACCAAATTGCATTGCATACCCAACACTTGAATCAGACTTTGAACTTAAATCTGGACTAATTCACCTTCTTCTAAAGTTTCATGGATTATCTGGTGAGGACCCAAACAAACATTTAAAGGAATTTAATGTAGTCTGCTCGACTCTTAAACCAAGAAATGTCTCTAAAGATCAAATTAAATTAAGAGCATTCCCATTCTCGCTTGACGGAGCTGCAAAGGATTGGATGTACTATTTACAACCTGAAGACGTAATATGTTGGAACGATTTGAAATGTCTTTTCTTGCAGAGGTTCTTTCCAGCATCAAGGACTACATCCATTCGAAAGGAGATATCAGGGATCAAGCAGGCACAAGGGGAGTCGATGTATGAGTACTGGGAGCGCTTCAAGAAGTTATGTGCAAGCTGCCCACATCACCAAATCAGTGAGAAACTACTTATCCAGTACTTCTACGAAGGCCTCACACCTATGGAGAGGAGCATGGTGGATGTCGTAGCTGGAGGAGCATTGGTGGACAAAACACCAGCAGACGCACGTTCATTGATAGACAAGATGGCCCAAAACTCCCAACAATTTGGAGATAGAGGTACACCACATGTTAGGGGAGTACATCTGGTAAGTCCTTCTTCTCTTGAAAATCATTTGATTGATACCAAGTTGGAAGAATTGACCACTATGGTGAGGCAGATTGCATTGGCTCAAAAGACATCCCAACCCACTTCTTCAAGGCCATGTGGCATTTGCACCGAGACAAGCCACCCAACTGATTGTTGCCCCCAATTACAAGAGTCAGAGGATTGTGCTGACATATTTCCTGGGAGACCATATCAGCAACAACAACAACCACAGAAGAAGTATGATTCCTTTGCTCCAACATTTAACCAAGGATGGAGAGATCAATCAGATATGAGGTTTGGTTCTGGACATCAACAAAGGCCCCCCTTTCAACAAAACTTCCAGCAGCCTCCACCTTACCAACAAAGTTTCCAACAACCCCAAAGAAGATTTGAGGCCCAAGCATCAACAAGTCAGCAACATGGGAGTTCTCAACCAAAGGTAGATTCTAATACTGATGATCTTTTGAAACAAATTGTTCTTAATCAACAGAATGATCTTAAGAGTCAAGGTTCTGAGTTGAGGGAGTTGAAGACACAAATGAGCCAGATTGCCACCGCCCTCCACGAACTGGTAAGTAAGAACTCTGGAGCCCTTCCTTCCCAACCTACTCCCAATCCCAAGGGTAATGTCAGTGCCTCCACCTTACCAACAGGGTTTCCAACAACCCCAAAGGAGATTCGAAGCTCAAACATCAACAAGTCAGCAACAAGGGAATATACAACAAAAGGTAGACTCTAACACTGATGATCTTTTGAAACAAATTGTTCTTAATCAACAGAATGAGCTGAAGAGTCAAGGTTCGGAGCTGAGAGAGTTGAAGACTCAAATGAGTCAGATCACCACCGCCCTCCACGAACTGGTAAGTAAGAACTCTGGAGCCCTTCCTTCCCAACCTACTCCCAATCCCAAGAGGAATGTCAGTGCCATCACATTGAGAAGTGGGAAGAAAATAGTTGATACATCTGCACCTACAATACCACCGGGATTCACCTCAACTCCAGAGAAGCCCCATCCCATACCAAATGATGAGAAACCCAAGGAGAAAGATAAAGGTAAGAAAAAGGTTGATGATATTCCTCCTAAACCCCTTCCATTCCCAAATAGAGTTGTACAAACTAAGAAGATGGGTGAAGAGGCAATGCAAAAAGAGGTTTTGGATACATTCAAGCGTGTCGAGATCAACATCCCTCTACTTGAAGCCATCAAGCAAATACCGAGGTATGCGAAATTCTTAAAAGAACTGTGTACAAATAGAAGATGGCTAAAGGGAAATGAGCGGATCAACCTTGGAAGGAACGTATCTGCACTCATCACACCAACCATGTCAATGCCAACGAAGTGTAAGGATCCTGGGACATTCACCATACCATGCACCATAGGGGAGTTACACTTTTCTGATGTACTTTGTGATTTAGGTGCTTCCATAAATGTGATGCCTCACTCTGTATTCTCTTCCTTGCAGGTTGGTGAGTTGAAGCCAACAAGAGTAGTGGTGCAATTGGCGAATAGAGCTACGGCATATCCAGCGGGAGTCCTTGAGGATGTACTTGTCCGGGTAAGAGACATGATCTTTCCAGCGGATTTCTATGTTCTTAACATGGAGGATGATCAGGTAAGTTCTCATGCCCCCATTATCTTAGGTAGGCCCTTCCTCAAAACTGCAAAAACTATCATAAATGTCAATGAGGGTACACTTTCCATGGAATTTGGGGATGAAGTTGTGATATTTAATGTTATGGATTCCATGAAGTACCCCTCTGAGGACCATTCTGCTTTTGTTATCTCCCATTTTGAACCACCAAGTAAAAACTCCATGGATTTTGATTGTCCTATGCTTAGGGAGATTATGAGTATTGGTTCTGGTTTAATGTCTAAGAGAACTTCCACACCTGTTTCTAATGAACAAGACTCTCTAAGATTTGATTTTGAAATGGATTCATATTCTGATCTTGTTCATGTGAACTCTGATTATGACATGGCTATAGAGTATGCTGATGGATTTTATGCTTTATTCTATGATTTTGATGATGTATATTCTGATACCGATGCTCTTTGTGCACATATTTCGGTTCCTTCAATGTCTCCATCCATACTACACCCTCCTTCATTAGAACTCAAGCCATTACCACCAAATCTGAAATACTCATACTTGTTGAGTGGTGAGAGATTACCTGTTATCATTGCTAACAATCTCCCTTTTGAACATGAAGAAAAGCTTTTGAATATTTTGAGGGAGAACATCAGGGCGATTGGGTGGACCTTGGCTGACATATCAGGTATTAGCCCCTCCATTTGCATGCATATGATTCTCTTGGAGGATGGGGCTAAACCGGTGAGACATCCACAAAGGAGACTCAATCCCACCCTCCTGGAAGTTGTTAAAAAAGAAGTTGAGAAATTGCTTGAGGCAGGTATAATCTTTCCCATTTCAGATTCTTAGTGGGTAAGTCCTATTCAGGTTGTGCTTAAGAAAAGTGGTGTTACTGTTGTTAAAAATGAGAAAGATGATTTAGTTCCAATGAGGGTGAAAAACAGTTGGTGTTTGTGTATTGATTATAGGAAACTAAATCAGACCACTCGCAAGGACCATTTCCCCCTCCCATTTATTGATCAAATGCTCGAGAGACTAGCTGGGAAAACACAATAGGATGGATTTTCTGGATATTTTCAGGTTCCTATAGCTCCAGAGGATCAGGAGAAGACTACATTCACCTGTCCCTTTGGCACATTTGCCTACCGGAGGATGCCATTTGGACTTTGCAATGCCCCAGGTACCTTCCAGAGATGTATGGTGAGTATTTTTTCTGATTTTATTGAGACCTGCATGGAGGTATTTATGGATTATTTTACAGTGTATGGGTCTTCATTTGATGAATGTCTAAATAGTTTGGGAAAGGTATTGAATCGTTGTATTGAGAAGAATCTGGTCCCGAACTTTGAAAAGTTTCATTTTATGGTAGAGCATGGCATTGTCTTAGGGCATGTGGTGTCAAAACATGGGATAGAGGTTGATATTTCTAAGGTAGACATTATTTCATCCTTACCCTATCCTTCATGTGTGTGTGATGTTAGATCTTTCCTAGGGCATGCAGGATTTTATCGACGCTTCATCAAATATTTTAGTAAGATCGCTCTTCCTATGTCACGATTACTTCAAAAAGATTCTGATTTTGTGTTTGATGATTTTTGTAGGACTTCCTTTGATGAGATGAAGAAGTTTCTGACCACTCCACCTATCATACAGCCCCCATGGTGGGACCTTCCATTTGAGCTTATGTGTGACGCCTCTAACTTCGCAGTTGGAGTTTTCTTATCTCAGAGGGTGGAAGGACGTTCACATGTGATTGCCTATGCATCAAGGACATTGGATTCAGCCCAATCAAACTACACAACCACGGAAAAGGAGTTTCTTGCTGTCATATTTGCTTTAGATAAATTCTGTTCATATTTATTGGGCTCTAAAGTAGTTGTTTTTTCTGACCATGCAGCTTTGAGGTACCTCCTGAAGAAGCCAGATGCAAAGCCACGACTTATCCGTTGGATGCTCCTTCTTCAAGAGTTTGACATATAGATAAAGGACAAAAGGGGGTCAGAAAACATGGTGGCGGACCACATGAGTAGGCTTACTCACACACTAGAGGATGACATCTTGGACCAGGTACCACTTCGGGACACTTTTCCCGATGAGCATCTTTATTCCATCTCAGGTACGCATCCTTGGTATGCTGATTTAGTTAACTACCTTGTTTCTTTTGAAATCCCTGCAAATTTAAAGAAACATCAAGTCCAAAAAATGAAAAGTGAGTCTAGGTTTTATGTTTGGGATGATCCTTACCTCTGGCGCATGTGCAGTGACCAAGTAATTAGGAGGTGTGTTCCTGATCATGAGTTTGAGTCTGTCCTACATTTCTGTCATACACTTGCCTGTGGTGGACACTTTGGACCCCAACGGACAGCTAGGAAAGTCTTAGACTCTGGATTGTATTGGCCTAGTTTATTCCATGATGCCCATGTGTTTTGTAAGTCATGCTCTCGTTGCCAACACACTGGGAACATTTCTAGGAGACATGAGATGCCCCAACAACCCATACTATTCTGTGAGATTTTTGATGTATGGGGCATTGATTTTATGGTTCCTTTTCTTAGTTCATTTGTATTTTTGTATATTTTGGTTGCTTTTGATTATGTGAGTAAATGGGTGGAGGCCAAGGCCACCAGGACTGATGATTCTCATGTTGTAGTGGATTTTGTCAAGGCTCAAATTTTCTGCAGGTTTGGAGTACCAAAGGCCATCATCAGTGACCAAGGGACACACTTTTGCAATAGGAATTTTTCTTCCCTCCTTCGAAAGTATGGGGTGACACACAAAACATCAACCCCATACAACCCCCAAACAAATGGTCCGGCTAAGGTTTCAAATTGCGAGTTTGAACAAATCTTGGACAAAACCGTGCAACCAAATAGGAAGGATTGGAGCAAGCGCTTGGATGATGCATTGTGGGATTATAGGACAGCATACAAGACCCCCATTGGTATGTCCCCATTTCAGATTGTTTTTGGGAAAGCATGTCATCTCCCAGTGGAAGTCGAGCATCGGGCTTATTGGGCTATAAAGAAATGCAACATGGATTTGGTCCAAGTTGGAATCCAAAGGAAGCTGCAAATTCAAGAGCTTGAGGAGATTAGATTATCATCATATGAGAACTCAAGGCTCTACAAGGAAAGATCAAAAGCAGCTCATGACAAAATGATCCAACAAAGGGAGTTTCATGTTGGAGAGAAAGTCCTTCTCTACAGTTCATGATTGAAGCTGATGCCTGGTAAGTTGCGTTCCAGATGGTTAGGTCCTTATGTTGTGACTAATGTTTTTCCTTATGGTGTAGTGGAGATCACACAAGAGGACACTGGAAGGATCTTTACAGTCAATGGGTAACGTTTGAAGAGATATATTGAGGGACTTCCTACTGATGCAGTGGATTTTATCACACTGCATGACCCCATCATCACTTGAGCACATCAGGCTGTTCCTAACCCTTTCACTTTTATATTATTTGTCCTATTTAAAAATTATTCATTTCATGTGCATATATCATCTCATAGGTTCACATTGAGGACAATGCAATATTTTAAGTGTGGGGGAGGGAACCTTTTAGTTTAGTAATTTCAATTACTTTCCTCTTCAAAAAAAAACCAAAAAAAAATTGTGTGTTTTTCAAATTTTGTGTGTTTATTTTACAATTTTCTGTGTGTTTTTGAAACTTTTGAGATGAAATGATTCTCATCACCATTTTTAAATCCATATCAATAAGTGAAACAATTTACCCCTTGAAACTAAGCTTAAATGAATGCTGAAATGACTTTGTTTCAAGTTCAAATATTTAGTAATTTCATGGAAAGTACACCGAATTTTGAATCCCATGCCACATCTCACTGTCTTTATATTTGAAATCACTTTCCTGTGAGGCTTCTGAACCATTATTTTCATATTCTTTACATTCACCTCACTTCTTGAGAGAACCAAACCATACTTTATTTAACCATAATTTGATCTATTCCTATCAAAACTTGAGGGTTTGATGTACTTATGTTTAAATGATTGAGGCATTTGTTTGGTATTAAAGCCCCTATTTCAAAGAATACTTTTTTATAATGGCCTACCTTGAATATTTAATCCTTTTAGCCCTTAGAAGCCATGCACATCCTGTTAGGTTAGCCACATTACAAGCCAATTTTCCCTATCCAACCAACTCTTGAAGTGAAATTGCATAATCTAGTTGAGCTTAAGTGTGGGGGAAGTTGTCTTGTGTTTTGCCCCCACATTCTGTGATACTTTGGGTGGAAAATTAAATTCTGAAGAGATGTGTTTGTTGCTGAAGAAATTCATTATATTGAAAGTTGTGCCTTTTCTGGAGCTTTCATGACAAGTGAAGCTGTGCCTTTTCTGGAGCTTCTAATTGAGGTGGAAAGTTGTGTCCATCTGGAGCTTTCAAGAAAATCATATTTGAGAAGATTGACATTTTTTATGCTGAAATGATGAATGGTGTAAACCTTTCATTACTTTTCATGATGATGGAGCTGAATTGATACTATGGGGATTGAGGAGAAGACCATATTTAAGTGAATATTAGATTAATGCAATTTTGCTTCAAAAAGAGTCAAGCCCTCCTCATTCAGCCTCAGAGTTTTTCACATCTTAATCCTACCAACCAAAAGCCACAGAACAACCCTGAAAAGTCCTCATGATAAACATATGTCCTTGACTCACATTGGGTAGCGATGTAGGAATCTATCAAGCCTATGGTGACCCTTGTATGAGTTTGGATGAGAAAGACATTGCAAAAGAAAATTGATATTTGTGTGATGAGATAAAATTCAAGTGAGGTAAGTGTTTTGTGCATGGGAGGATAAATGAAGTGGAAATATATTGAATAATATAAATGAAGAACTTGAAATAATGTTATTTTATAAGGCATGATATCTTTTGTTTCTTGGTGTATAATTTCTTGATCTTAAGGATATGTGTTTTAAAATTGGTTTTGATTTGATATTGATGTTTACTTGACATGAGGTTTTGCCCAGGAGTGCAAAAGGGTAAGTGTGGGGGAGTTGATAAAACACTATTTTGTTGAATATTTTATTGCTAATAAATGAAAAACTTTCCTCACATTGTGTTATATATGATCAATTATGGAATATTTGGGATTAGATCACTCAATTGAAAATTTGATGAAAATTCCAATTTTACCCTTTTAAAGTGCACTATGGTATATTATGAATAAATATTTTTATTTCCCTAATTGGAACTTAATATTTTGTGACCGAATGCCTCACTAAATACTCTACAACTTTCATTCAGGCCATTGGATCTAGATCGTGGGTTTACTTGGATTAAATGGGCCATGAAGACAAAGCTGGACTGGACTCGCTGGGCTGGATAGTGCTTCTGTATTTGGGCAATAACTTTCTTATCCGTGCTTGGATGTGGCCCAAATTTGTAGAGCATCTAGAAGACAAAACTTAGAGAAAATAATTCTTCTGGAATAGCAGATGGATCGCGCGTTTTGGAGGTCAAACAGGCGGTGCAACTTGGATTAAAATATTTTCCCGAATTTCCACATTCACACTTGAAACCATTTGTAAACCTAGCCCTCCCCAACTCTATTTAAAGGACATTTTCACTCTTTGGGAGGCTGGTTCGGAGCTTGGGCAAGGTGTATCCGAGAGTTTGTTTCCTAGGAACTCCTCTAACCCCTTGGAAGAAGTGAGGCTTTGTGCAAGGATCTCTTCCAAGAAGGCTCTCCTCTCCCACCTCCAATTGTGTTTCATTGTTTTCATGCTTGTAACTTGTCCTTTTCTTCAATAAATCTTCTTTGTTATTCTTTTACTATCTTCTTTTTTTGGCTTCTTGGTTCTGGAATCTTATAGTGGAGACAAGATTGGGTATTTCCCTTTCAATCCGTTGCTTATGCAAAACGTCTCCACAATGAAAATTCCAACCATGGAAGAGTAGTTTTGTTCGTAGTCGATCTAATCCCTACCCCCTTAATTTATTCATTTTTGAATCCATGAACATACTGTAATTCATAATTTGTGATCAATTAATTTAGATTTAAGTTGTAAGGAACTCACTCGACTTGCATCTGACCGCGAGGACGGTCCTGTGTGAATCGAGAGAGACAAACTTCAATTGTAAAATCTAATCAACTTGGGATAGAATTGTAGGGTTCAACTCTCATACCTAAACTTAATTAATTCTCAACTCTAGAGAGAAGGTTCTTCCCTAATTGACCATTGATCATAAGTTGG
The DNA here is from genome assembly GCA_963277665.1 of Viscum album. NCBI lineage: Eukaryota > Viridiplantae > Streptophyta > Magnoliopsida > Santalales > Viscaceae > Viscum > Viscum album. The sequence continues at coordinate 1,410,497,337 of OY728135.1, forward strand.
ATTTGGACCACAATCAAAGTAGGGTACTGCGATTGGAAGTCTCAAAGACAACCTAGTGCTCATTTCTTCAAATACATGTGGTTGTGTCAAATTCCGTAGGGTTCGGGGGATGACAAGGTTAGGGGTCACATTTTAATGAATTATAATCACATGGGATAATGATTAAAGAATGGTTAATGGGTAGATTATATTGGCTACGACTTCTCATAGTAGTGCTTTTAAAGAAACAGTGTTTGTGATTGTCTTTTACTCCTTGATTGCCTTGATTGTTTTGTTTTGTGTTCTAAAAGTCTTTCAATCAAACCACCCCCATCTTTTATCATTTTTTTTTTTTTTGGTTTCTTAAAGCCTTCTAAGGGTTGTTAAACTAATTCCTCCTCAAGATAATGACCTAGGTCAGCCACTGTGCTGCACTTAGTAAAGAAACAATATCATTTGAAAGCGCCCACGACAACGCCTTTCACTATTATCAGTGCTAAAAAAACACTGATAAAGAACCCTTTTATGAGTTCATTTTTTAACACTAATAAAAGGGACCCCCTTTTAATATAGCCTCGATTATCATCACCTTTTTAGCATTGTAAATATCATTTTCTAGCGCTTCTAAAGGTCATATTTACATTAGCTATAACAATTTGCGTGTTATGTTTTGCATTTCTTCATTACCATTCGATTGGTACCCACCCATTGCATCTAATCCCTACATCTATATTGGAGGGTTGTTTGCATCTAGGTTTTTTGGTAGCATCCCTGTGGCTCCAGCTGACAGGCGGTTTCGAGTTCGTTCAGGAGATTGCTTCACTCGGCAGTAGGGTTCTTCAGCAGATTAACAGATCGAGCGCTCCCTCTCGCTTGAGAGTGCACACCAGCATCCGATTTCCAGATCTCGAACAAGCGGTGTCTCAATCCAGATCTTAGGTGGTTTTCATCCTTAAAGGAGAACCAAATGTGATGGCCTTCCGACCTCCCTCCTCGCCGCTACAGCGTGATCCACGATAGAGCTCGTCAGCACCCTTCCCCGTTGGAAATGTGCAGCCATTTCTAGCATTCAAGATCACACCTTCAGATCAGATTTGATTATTTTTTGAAAAGTAGATCCAAAGCACCTACATCAATGACTCATAAATATTGAAGCAATCCGGACCACTGTGTCACGACTCGTCCCAGTGGAGCCCGCGCCGCGACTCCCCAAACCAGCCTCCAATAGGCCAGGCACTGGTGACTAGCACTGAGTAGGAATATCACTAACATGAGAGGCATTGCCTAAGTACCTGTACACACGCACACATATCCAAGCCCACAATATTGAAATGTAAAAACCACTAGGGAACAAATTTCATGCATATAACTAAACCCAACCAACAGAGCACGACATAAAGTAAAGTAATAAAAGTAAACTAGGCCAGAATACAAGCCCTCCAAAAACAAGAGTCTGAAAACTACAAAGTCGAACCTATAAACAAAAGGAGATACTGGGAATGATGCTCGTAGCCATAGAAACACCTCGGTTTGTAGGGAACTCAGAAATCTTGGTCCTGTCCTGGTCCGCCCTGGACTCTATCAAAAGGCTACTCATCTGCACAAGACACGACACGTGCAGGCAAAGTCCGTGCAGGGATGAGTATAAAAATACTCAGTAGAGGACCCTGAAAATCACAAAGCAATTCACCAAGGAAATACATAGTCATCTCTACATAGTATATTTCTACTGAACATATAATAGGAGAAAAAAATCCATATATACTCAAATCCTAAACCCGTAGTCTAGGGACAAGTCAGGAAACCGCATACCCCCACTAGGGATTCAGTTCAAAGATTCCACGAAGCACTCATCTGGGAAAACTCACTCCATGAGTCCGACATCTCTGATGACGTCCGTCCGAGAAGTACTGTCCGTCGAGAAAGGTTACGATAGATAGATGCACTCATTCCGGGAGAACACACACCTGAGTGGGGAAAAGATCATGATACACAGATGAGGATCACTGTCAGGGCCTTGGAGGATACTGCGACTCATCCAGATTCACCTTCTAGGTAGAGTATCGACACCCTATGGAATTAGTCACGTCGATACCTGACTCTACCTAGGGTCAAGAATTGATAGAGGGTCTTGTTTCGGGCCTCTCGGAGGGATACCTGACTCTATCTCAGAAAGTCATGCTGAAGGGATCATACTCCTATACAAGGAAATGATACCTGGACTTTAGGAAAATGAGGAAAAGGGGCACTAACGCAAATGAAACATGTACAAGATATGGTGGACAAGAAGATCAATCCATGTACTGAAAAGTACACTGCATGTAGAAGTGTCACACATTGTGTCTTCTGACCCTGGGTACTACCTTTGTACAACGGTCCGTGTCTCAAGGCTGGTCATGTAGAAAAGTCAGTACACGACATCTAGTACATAACACATGTCATGTCCGCGTAGCTGGGGTCGGCTCTGTGTATGCAGATGTGTGTCCATACATGACTTTATCCCATGTGCACCATCCCATGTAACAAGTACACGGGGTAACCCATGTAGCCAGCCTGGTCTAGTAGTGTAGTAGAGTACACGGCTGTGTACTCCATCCTATGTCCGTGTATCGCCCGAGATACACATCGAGTCCTGCGTAGTCTCCTTTTCCATGCCGTGTAGGTTCTACATGCCGTGTTCTGAAGCCGTGTAATCCATCCCGTGTCTGTGTACTTCCCAGAAAACACGTCGAGCTTCGGGGAAGGTCCAACATGTCGTATGACAGGGGTCACATGTTGTGTGATACCTGTCTGACCCCCTAAACCCTATCTTCCACCGTTGTTACCACACGGCTTGTTCGTCGGGATACACGCCGTGTATTGTGAAAATTTCTAGAATTGCAAACATCCAGCTTCGCACCTCTCGTGCTGCCCCATTCATCGATTCGGCCATCTGATCACCATGAAACTCAAGGGTTTAGGTCACCCCAACATAATGAAGTCGATTCCATCAGTTTCGGTCCTCTGATCGGCCTTGAAAATGTGTTTTGATCATCCACACGAAGAACGGTCGAAGAACGATAACTCCCAAACCATGTTGATTCTTCCACCTCTATCGTCGTCGCACCTCCACTAGGTTTCCATGATGTTGGATCTCAAATTTGGGATCATTGCATGGCAAAACGGATGCGCAACGATCCGTTGTTCGTCGCCCCGCGAAGAACATGAAGAAAAGAGGAAGAAAAAAACACACTAAAATGAGGAAATAACCTATGTCGTCATTCATCACGACGTTTATCCACTCCCATTAGAAGGATTAAACAAGGAAAATCAAAACGACAATCCAACAATTATCACAATTCAAAATTCTCAAATCAAACCCCGGAAAATAACACCCTCCCGCAAGAACGCACGATCTGCGGATCAACATGTTCGTGGTTGATCCGTGTTTTTCATTTAAATCCAAAAACAGGGAAAGAGGAATTGAAATAACAACCCCTACCTTGATTTGGTTGAAGGATGACCGTCGTGTCGCATTCGTTGGCGAGGTTCATTGGATCTGAGATGCGTTGTTATTCGTGTTGTCGTCGTCCGCCAACAGGTTCTCCTCCAAAGCTCCAAGAGCCTCTCTCTTAATTTACAGGTTTATGAGGCTAACCTTGCAAACTTTCCATAAGTAGGTATTTAAAAGGGAGGAATTAGGTCACTGTACAAAAAGGAAACTTTTAAATAAAATAAATTATTATTTTATTTTATTTCCATTAAACGTCCAAAAACTAACTCTCGCACTTGACCCATGTCGATCGATGTTAGGCCCCACCTAAGGTAAATTCACTGCTCTGAATGCAACGGTGCCCTTAGATTTCTATTCCGGGCACTCGTTTAAAAGATATTCCACTTTTACAGGAAAACCGCACACGTGTGCTGTTTAAAATTTTAAACATTTAATCTGGGCACTCCCGGCCTCGGAATCACATGCAGTCAAAAGGTCTGGTCTTGAAATAGTTCCATATAATATTTAAAAATAAAACACATAATATCTGAGACAATACATTCTCCCCACCTTGGGGCTTTACATCCCCAAAAAACCAAAACAAGGCTACTCCAAAAGATGTGGGTATTGGGCATGAATCTGAGCCTCCCGCTCCCATGTACTCTCCTAAAGATTCTCATGCTGTCACCAGACGTGCACCAAGGGAATTGATCACCCACGAAGGATCCTCTCCTACTGATCCTCAATCTCTACTGGGTACTCAACAAAGGTCACTCCATCCTCGATGTCCAGCTCGCCCCAGTCAATGACGTGTGATGGGTCATGCACGTACCTCCTTAGTTGCGACACAAGGAAGACATCATGTACCTGATGCAACTGTGGTGGTAGAGCTAGGTGATACGCCACCACGCCAACTCTGCGCAGTATCTGGAAAGGTCTGATGAATCTTAGAGATAGTTTCCCGCCCCGGCCAAATCTCTGCAACCCTTGTCGAGGTGAGACCCGAAGAAAGACGTGGTCACCCTCCTTGAACTCCAGAGGTCTCCATCACCTATTAGCATGAGACTTCTGATGGCTCTGTTTAGTCTTCATCTACTCCCGAATGACCTGCTCCTTCTCGGTGGTAGCTCGCACCAACTCTGGACCCATGAGTGTTGACTCTCCAGGGTCAGTCCAGCAAAGCAGTGACCAGAAAAGTCTCCCATATAAGGCCTTGAAAGGTGTCATACCAATGGTGGAGTGGTAACTGTTGTTGTATGCAAACTCCACAAGTGGTAGGTGGTCCTCCCAACTGTGACCAAAGTCCAAGATACAGGCCCGCAACATATCCTCCAGAACCTGAATGGTCCTCTCTGTCTGACCATCGGTCTGGGGATGGAACGTCGTGCTCAAGCGTTTTTGAGTCCTAAAAGCTTCATGAAATCCCTTCCACAACCAGGATGTGAAGAATGTATCTCTATCTGAGACTATTGTCGAAGGGACACCATGAATCCAAACTATCTCCAACACATAGAGGCATCCTAAGATCTCTACAGAACTCTACCCCATGATAGCTAGAAAGTGGGATGACTTGGTGATTCAGTCAATGATCACCCAGATGAAATCATGCCCCTTGGACATCTGTGGTAAGCCCGTCACGAAGTCTATCGATATTCCATCCCACTTCCACTCTGGAACTTCTAGGGGGTGATCTAATTCCGCTGGAACTTGGTACTCAGCCTTCACCTGCTGGCATGTAAGGCATTGAGAAACGAACTCTGCTACTGTCTTCTTCATGCCTGAACACCAGAACTATCATCGGAGTTCCTGGTACATATTCACCACTCTAGAATGTACCACCAAAGGATATATATGAAACTCCCTTAGGACCTCTTCTTGCAATGCCACTGATACAACAGTGTGTCCCCTGAAAAGAAGTACGTGCTCCCTACCTTGCGAATATCCATCAGGAGCATGTCCTGTGGATAATTCAGCACATAAATCCTCACAATCGAAATCCCCAAGTTGTGCCTCCTTAACCCACTGTAAGAGTATAGGGGTTAAAACCATCGACTATAGGTAAGCTACATCCTTGTTATCCACGAAGGATAACTGCAACGTGGCTAACTGTTCTATCGCCTCACTCAATAGCTGTGATCTTGACCTTCTATTGAGAGAATCTGCCACCTTGTTCCCCTTCCTAGGAGTATAGATGATCTCGAAATCATAGTCCTGGAGGAACTATAGCCAATGCCTCTACCTCATATTCAGATCCTTCTGTGAGAATATGTACTTGAGGCTCTTGTGATCAGATTAGATGATAAACCGATCACCCATAAGGTAGTGTTGCCATATCTTCAACGCGAAGAATACTGATGCCAACTCGAGATCATGGGTCGCATAGTTCTTCTCATGTGGCCTAAGCTGGCATGAACCATAACCAATCACTGTCTGTATCTGCATCAGGACACATCCAAGCCCAGTCCCTGATGTGTCGTAGAAAACTACGTACTCGACACCCTCCTCCAGTAATCTCAAGATCGAGGTGCTCATCAAACTCTGTCTCAACTACTCGAAAGCCTACTGGTACTTCTCTATCCATATAAAGTTTTTTCTCTTCCTAGTCAAGGTTATCATCGCTGCTAATATTCGAGAGAAATCAGGAATGAATCTCTGGTAATATCCTACCAACCCAAGAAAGCTCTGCACCTCCGTCACGCTCTGAGGTGGCTCCCATGCTAACACTACCTCCACCTTGGCTGGGTCCACAGCTACACCATCAACTAAGATGACATTTCCCATAAAGTGGACCTCTAGAATCCATAACTGGAACTTTGAGAGCTTCCCATAAAACGGGTGCTCTCGGAGTACATCTAGAACCATCCATAGGTGTCTCGCGTGCTCCTCCTCTGACGTCGAGTACACAAGTATGTCGTTAATGAAGACCACTATGAACCGGTCCAAGTACGGTTGGAAGATCCATTTCATCAGTCCCATGAACACTGTGGGGGAATTTTTCATGCCAAAAGGCATCACCAAGTACTCATAGTGATCGTAGCGGCATCTAAAATTCTTCTTCGGTATATCCTCATCCTGTACTCGTAACTGGTGATAACCTGATCGAAGGTCAACCTTCGAGAACCAATGTTCCCCTCTTAGATGATCGAAGAGGTCGTCGATTCTTGGTAGTGGATACTTGTTCTTCACTGTTACCTAATTTAGGTTCCAGTAATCCACGCACAACCTCAAACTCTCGTCTGTCTTCTTGGAAAACAAGACTAGGGGCCGCCCTGGGTGAAACGTTGGGTCTCACGAAACCCTTGCTCTGCAAATACTCCAACTGAATCCTCAGCTCACGTAGCTCTGCGGGAGCCATCTGATATGCTGATGAGAAAATCGGTGTCGTCCCAGGGTGTAAGTCGATACAGAAGTCGATTTCCCAACTGGTAGGTAGTCCTGAAACATCTTCAGGAAAGGCGTCCTCATACTCCGCCACTACCACTGGGAACTAGGATCTCACAACATCTACTAATCCGAGGGTAAGTCTATCCAAATCATGAGTGATTGACTTCACCCTCCTATGAATGAGCCCATTTTGTGCTGTCTGGGTCTCCTTTTCTCCAACAAAAGAAAACCTTGTCCCATCACTGTGGACACACCGCACCCTTCGCCTAAAAGAGTCAATCTGGGCATGGACTGAAGATAACTAATTCATACGGAGAATGACATCATAAGGCCTTGACACTACCACCAAGAGGTTCCAACTAAAACTCTCACCTCCAAGGGTAAGATCACACTGTCTTCAAAGGTGCATGATCGTTGAGTCTCCTCTCATAGGTGTCTCCAAGCTTAAGGATCGAGTCAATGAATCCACCAGAATATCAAGGTTTTGCACAAGACATGTGGCGATGAAGGAATGACTGGAACCTGTGTCTATAAGTATGGCAGCTAAGGTATAGAAGACACAGATCGTACCTCAGATCATCTCTAGAGTCCCTGGTTCGTACGCCTCAACTGCATGCAGTTGTCCCCACCCTTGTCCCCTAGCTCCCTGATCCTGGTGCGGACCTCCTGGGGGTGGTGGTGGAAGTAAATTGAAGCGTCTGCCACCACTTGCGTCTCTCCCTTCTCCTCTTCCACGTCTGCTACCTGGAGGGTCTGCCTGCTCCACTCTTTATCTCTACCTCTATGGTCCATCAACTGTCTCCCTGTCAGCATCTCGACGGGTCGGACAATCTCTAGCGAGATGTCCCCTACCGTCGCACGAGTAGCACCACCTCTCCCTAGGATAACTGGATTTATCCTAAGAGCCTTGGACTATCGATCCCCTGTCCTGGGTCCTCCTATGACGTCTCCCATGTCTTGATCCATATGACTGACGTCGGCTCCCTACTGCTGAGGTCTCTGCACCTGTCTGCCTACTGCTAATTGTCGCCAACTGTCTCTACTCTGTTAATAAGCTCTCGATCACCAAGGCTCACTCGACCACTCCGGCATAAGTTGAAATGCATAGAGGCATGACACTAGCTTAGATTTCCCATCGTAGACCTTGCTCGAAGGTCTGATCTTTGAAGTACTGATCCCTGACCATATCCATCGAGTACCGGGTGAGGTTGGTGAACCTCGATGAATAGTTAGCTACCATCAAACTGCCCTATTGGAGCTGAAGAAGGTCCTGGATGTGTACTTCTCTCAGTATAATCGGAGATAACTCCTCCCTAAAGAGTCTCTCAAACTCTGTCCATGAAATATTCTCCTCATCATGAGTCTGTGTGGTCAGACTCCACCATCATCCCGCCGAACCCTGAAGAAGGCTCGCTCCTAGGATCACCATCTGGTCTGATGGTGTCCTCACTAGATGGAAAATTCTGGTCACCACCTCAAGCCAGTCCTCAGCCGCCTGAGGGTCGGGCTCGCCTCGGAACCTAAGGGGTCTCTATCTCTGGAACTCATGGAGCGCGCTCAACCTATGCTCCTCATCGGTTGGTACTGCAGGTACCACAGGCTGCTCCACTGGTGGTGGTATAGCAGGTGCACCACCTGGTGGCAATGCCTAGGGAACTGGTCCCTATATCGAAGCCTTTTCACTGAGGGGGGTCATCCTCATGATCATGTTGTTGAATCCTAACGGGTATGCACCACGGAGTCATCCTGTAAAGAAACAAGATGTACCATGGTTAACGAGTATATCTAGATAGCTGACACAAAGGACATCGAAAACACAATCCATTCCTATATGATGCATGTACCATTATTTTATTTCCCCGCAACTAGTTTTTTCATGTACTGAGTCTAAAAGTAGATAATCAGAGTCCTGGTGTATGGATACATCGGCCGCCCACACCATCATTGGAGTCTCTGGACTAAAAGCTGAGCTCGAAACACTTACACTATTTCCCCAATCCAATCTCGCAGACTCTTGGTCCTAAGGTAGAACCAACCACCTCTGATACCACTATGTCATGACCCATCCCATTGGGGCTCGTGCCGCGACTCCCCAAGACCACCTCCAATAGGCTAGGGGCTGGTGACTAGCACTGAGTAGGCATATCACTAACATGGGGGCATTGCCTAAGTACCTGTACACACGCACACATCTCCAAGCCCACAATATTGAAATGTAAAAACCACTAGGGAACAAAATGCATGCATACAACTAAACCTAACCAACAGAGTACGAAGGAAAGTAAAGTACTGAAAGTAAACTGGGCCATAATACAGGCCCACAAAAAACAAGAGTCTGAAAACTAAAAAGTCCAACCTGTAAACACAAAGAGGTACTGAGACTGTTGCTCATAGCCGTAGGAAAACCTTGGCCTGTAGGGAACTCAGAAAGATCAGTCTTGTCCTGGTTCTCCCTGGAATATGTCAAAAGGCTGCTCATCTGCACAAGACGTGACACGTGTGGGCAAAGACCGTGCAGGGGTGGGTATAACAATACTCAGTAGAGGACCCCGAAAACCACAAAGAAATACACAAAGGAAAGGCACAATCATCTCTACACAGTATATGTCTACTGAACATATAATATAATCCAGATATACTCAAATCCTAAACTCGTAGTCTAGGGACATGTCACGCAACCGCATACCCCCACTAGGGATTCAGTTCGAAGATTCCACGAAGGAATCGTCCGGGAGAACTCACTCCATGAGTACATCCGTCCGAGAAGTACTATTCATTAGGAAAGGTTATGAGAGATAGATGCACTCATTCTGGGAGAACACACTCCTGAGTGGGGAAAAGATCATGATACACTGATGAGGATCACTGCCAGGGCCTTGGTGGATACCGTGACTCATCCGGATTCACCTTCTAGGTAGAGGATAGATGCCCTGTGGAAGTAGTCACATCGATACCTGAATCTACCTAGGGTCAAGAATGGATATAGGATCTCACTCCGGGCCTCTCGGAGGGATACCAGACTCTATCTCAGAAAGTCCTGCTGAAGGGATCATACTCCTGTAGAAGGAAACGATACCTGACCTTCAGGGGAATGAGGAAAATGATCGCTAACCCAAACAAAACATGTCCAAGATATGATGGAAAAGAAGATCAATCCATGTACTAAAAAGTACAGGGTGTGTAGAAGTGTCACACGCCGTGTCTTCTTCCCCCGGGTACTGCTCGTGTACAACAGCCTGTGTCTCAAGGCTAGTGTAACGCCCTGACCCCAGTTACCCAAAGTTGGTTTATTATTACATAACATTGGCATGATCACAAAAGATCAAGTCTCAAAAGACTGATTAGTTTAGTAGCCTTGGAAACACTAGATACATTCATAAGTCTTACATTACATGATAAAATGGAAAACTACAACAACATAGTCTCCATAGTCCACACTCATATCCCCTCAAACTATCCCCGTAGGTTAGTCATAAAATACTTCTTCACATCCTGGGAAAAATAAAACATAGAAAGTAGGGGTGTCCAGACCTGACCCAACCCGACCAACCCGACTCGACCCGATCGGGTTGGGTCAGGTTAAAAAATTTATACCACGGGTTGGGTCGGGTTGGGTTATATCATGGTCGGGTTGGGTTGGGTCACGGGTTGGGAAAAAATTGACCCAACCCGACTACTGTGAGTCGCCTCTTCAAACTCCACCCTCTCCCCCTACCTCTCGACCCAATTCCCCCTCACCCTCTCCCCACGCCGTTGTCTTTATCCTTTCTTACACCATCCATTGAGTCCATGCCATCGCCCACCATTACATGAATACTCTATTAATCACATAGATGATTGAATCTTCCATGACATTTCTAATACAAACATAAAATAAATTCAAAGGAATCGAGACATATGAAATCAGCAGAAAAACAATGCCCGATCAACAAACAAAAACATGAAGATAACTAGATTTCATTTGATTTTGCTACAAAAACTAAAGAACAAGAAAAAAAATAATGTAAGATAGAACAATTTTAATTATTCGAAGATCTGATGGTGGAGGATCGACTAAGAAAATGTTCATTGAACATCTCCCTCGCCCTCACCAGTCCAGTGTATCCACCGCGCCACACCTGCATGTACCCCCTACCTCTGGCACCACCTCCATCTCTATCGCGACTGTGTGTGGTGCCAAATCTATCGGTGACAGGAACTACCCCATTCTCATCACCCTCTTGGCCTCACCTTGAACCTCCCAAAACCTTGATAACTACTTGCAGGCAAGCTAATCACATCACACCATCGAGTAGCAGACTGACATTTTTTTGGGTCAATTTATTACAAGGTGGAGGATGCGGGCGTTCCCTAGTGTGGTGAAAAAAATGAAGAAGAGTAATACGTAACCCGATCAACCCATAGGGCGATAGCCAAAAAAAGAACTGAACAATTTTTTTTGTCGTAGCCCGGTCAACCTGCGGTTTGGGATCATAAAAAAAATACCAAACAATTTTTTTCCTTAACCCGATCAACCCGACCCGACCCGACCCAATTTGAGATGGGTTGGGTTGGGTCGGGTCTGAATCCAAAAACATCTCTGACCCGACCCAACCCGACCCAACCTATTTTGCTTGGGTCGGGTCCAAAATAGCCCTCAACCTGACCCAACCCGACCCATGGACACCCCTAATAGAAAGGGGTGAGCTCAGATGCTTAGTAAGGATAACAATATAGCGGAAACTTTCATAAATAAGCATAAACATTTAAGGCAATGTATAACTAAAACAAATTCCTTTTAATCTTGAACTTCATCATAATATGGTAAAAATAAAATGAAATAATGTCATTTACTTATTTACATGGATATTCTACTAGTCGAATAATCACATGCAATATCAATAACCACTTTTATAATGATGGAATGCATAATGTCAGACTATCATAACCACATAGTCAAGGCCTTATGCCAAGACTACAAATAAGATTTTGTCAAGGCCTTGTGCCAAGACACTAGCTTTTCTCATGAGACCTACCAATGCATCGAGGAGCTATAGCGGGCTCCACCCGTCACTTATTAAGTCCAATGCATTCCTCATATGAACAGGTTTAAATATAACATAAACATTCGTATTAAAACTAGCATACAAAATGTCAATACTTTATCCATAAACCATGAATGGTATAAAAATAATGCATCCATAGTCAAACATATCACAAAACCTTTAATACAATATGGAAGTTTTTTATCATAATAAATCAACTTCAAATAAGCTTAAAATCCATCAAAGGATGTTGACATAGATGAAATCAGAACTATTTGAGAGAAATATCTCTTTTTGAAATCATTTAAAAGTCACATAATTATAAAATAAAACATTTACTTTGAAAATATTCTTATAATATTGTAAGGGAAGCTTTGAAGATTTTATAATGGCGGAAAATAGCTGCACCCGCCGTATAAGTTAAAAAATACATTCTTACCTTAATTTTGTCGAAAAGGTTAAAAAGGAACCTGTTTGGAAAACGACAGAAAGATTCCTTTATAAACATCTTATAAAAAGTCAAACAAGGGTATAAATGAATTTAACCCATAGTCTATAAAATAGTAAGAATGTTTTGAAATACATTTTTAAGAAACATGGATGTGGATGATAAATAGATCCCAGTAGATAATTACATATAAACAACCTCAGATAATGAAGAGATTGTGAAATTAACCCTTACCTTTTACTTTTCCTTGGTCGAGGGTAGGTTAAAATCCTGTATGATGGTGAAATAATTGTTATTAAGTTATAAAAGAATCATATACATTAATATGATATCATATATAATCTTATAACATTTCTTTGTTAATAATATCTTAGTATTATCGTTGTTTCGGGTGTTAACGGATTCGTTTTCCTTTATATTCTTTGTTATGTGAGTCATATTTGTTATGGATGTGATGTATCTTATTCATATCCAGAATAATATCAAGTCTTTAAATATTATTTTTAATCATCAAATGAAAATTATTCTTGAATGGATACTATGGGGAATGAATCTCATCGCGTTCGTGGAGACGGTAATTCGTACGTACACACGAGCGACAATATTATTCTTTTGATATTAAAATAATATATAATTGGATAGTATATCATATATACAGAATAATTATCATGTTATATTTATTATTTAAATCAATTACACTTCATTATTATACTCATCCAAATAATAATGTATTGAATAACAATTACACCACGACGTGGAGACGGTAAGCCGTACGTACGCACGTATGGTGACATGTCATTCAACGGATGGATAGAATAATAAATTTGGTTGTAACGTATTTATAATAACATAACAGTATATAGAAGATACTGGAGTTATTATTTTATAATGGAAACAACAAAGAAAGGGAAGTGGAAGAAGAAAGGAACTTGAAAGAGGTAGTGAGATATTTACCTCTTTTTTGGGTTCTTCCTTTTGATTTGATCAAAAGGACTCCTTAGGTTGGATTTCTGATTAAAGTAAGGCCTCTAGGATAAAGGGAGGATAGTTGAGAGGGTATTTGGGTAGAGGTTGTCCAAGCCAAATGTCTTTGAAGGTGTGAATTAGAGAGAAGGGAGAGTTCCCTTTTATAAGAGGGGTGAGGGGCACCTTAGGAAAAGCTAGAAATATTATTTTATAATAAAATCATTTTCAGTTTCTAATGGATACAAAGTTTATTATTTAAAGGCTGAGGTGGGGATGGTTTGAAAACCACTCAACCAATAGGTTTTAGACAGATTTGGGTCACTATATTAACCCTATCTTTTAGATTTAACTCTTAGTTACATAGTTTGACATTTACCATGTTTCTTTGTATTTTTATATTATATGGTTAATAAACTTACTATATACTTTTAAGATAACCCCAATAGGTTCATTAATGACACATATAATATTATATAGGTCATTTGTCCGAACATTATATTTTTACGAATATTATATCAACCAATAATATAGTATTTGTTTTAAAAACTCAATTATGTCAATTTTGACATTATTTAATAATTTATTTTTGTTAAAGTCATAACAGCATTATTACTTCAAAAAAAAATCATTAAATCAACCTTAATATGTCATATTCACCTATAAAATTCGTTTATGTCATAAAAACTTTAAAATTATATTTATTTTAGTATTTATAATACAATTTATTTGATTCTTTCATTAATAAGGTAATTACTGCATCATCATTGTGTCATAAATAAATTTAATAATTTAATGTCTAAAAATTATAAATAAAATACCATTATATAGGAAATATTTTTATCTTTCTAATGAATATTTATAGTCTAATAGATCAATTATATAACCTCATATAAAAATTGTTTTACTAAAAGATATTTGCTTTTGTTATTTTTCTCTCTACTTTAAATTATTTAATATATAATGTCATTATCACTTCCAAGTGACTCCATGGGGTCCCAAAATCAACCTAAAGATGCCTATGGTCGGACATGTATCAGCCAATAGGTTTAGGACATATGTTAGGGTAATTTAATATTATTATAACATTATTTTTTAACCTTATGTACTGGATTTACCCCTTTAACCATGGTAAATAAAATATTTACTGAAGTAATTTTTCAAAATGTCTAAAAATAAAAGTTACATATTTACACAATTTGGATCTCCTGATTCCAAATATAGAATCCATTTTTCTAAATTCAAAATACAGAAGTGGCAGAAATTAATTTAAAATTAATTACCTTTGTCAAAACAAAAAGCGTGTTTTTAAGAAATAATAACTATTAAAAGATTAACACTTGCTTATGTCCAGTTTAAATGTGAAATTACGTCCAATGACCAACATTGAATTAAATGGTAAAAATATTATCTAATTATACTTCCAAACCATTCAAATGCATAATTTATCACTATTAATTATTTTTATTAAAAAAGTTGTTTTTAATTAAAATTTAGTAATTTTCACTATTTATCAAAATATGAAAGTTATCAGAAAAGTACCAAAAATTCACCCTAAGCTAATTTCGATATTCCGAATCCAAAAATGAAGTCCATTTTGAAAGATAAAATTTATAAAATTTCAAAAAGTGGGTATTACTATTCATAAAGGCTAGTTTGATTGGTTGTGGTGTGTTAGAATCTCGAAGTTGCGTACAATGCAAGCTATTACATTATTCAAAGGGAAACGTACCGTGGAAGCTTGGGGTGTTACAGCTGGTCGTGTAGAAAAGTCAGTACACAGTGTGTAATACATAACACACGCCATGTCCAAGTAGCTGGGGTCAGCTCCGTGTACGTGATCGTGTGCTCGTACACCACTTTATCTCGTGTGCATCATCCCGTGTAACCGGTACACGGGGTAACCCGTGTAGCCAGCCTGGTCTGGTCGTGTGGTGGAGTACACGGTTGTGTACTCCTTCCCGTGTCCATGTATTGCCCAAGATACACGCTGAGTCCTGCGTAGTCACCTCTGTCATGCCGCGTAGGTTCTATATGATGTGTTTCGAAGCGGTGTAGTCCATCCCGTGTCTGTGTACTTCCCAGAATAGACGTCGAGCTTCGGGGAAGGTCCAACACGCCGTGTGACAGGGGTCACACGTCGTGTGATACCTGTCTGACCCTCGAAACCCTAGCCGCAGCCACCGTTACCACACGGCGTGTTCGTCGGGATACACGCCGTGTATTGCGGAAATTTCCAGAATCGCGAACCTCTGCCGTCGCGCCTCCCGTGCTGCCCTGTTCATCGATCTGGTCATCCGATCGCCATGAAACTCAAGGGGTTTGGTCGCACTGGCATCATGAAGTCAATTTCGTCAGTTTCAGGCCTCCAACCGGTCCTGAAAATTCATTTTGATCATCCGCGTGAAGAACGGTCGAAGAACGATAACTCCCGAACCATGTTGATTCGTCTATCGCCATCGTTGTTGCACCTCTACTAGGGGTCACCATGATGTCGGATCTCCAATTTGGGATCATTACATAGCAAAACGGATGCGCAACGATCCGTTGTCCGTCACCCCGCGAAGAACACAAAGAAAAGAGGAAGAAAAACCAACACACCAAAATGAGGAACGAACCTCCACCGTCATTCATCACGACGTTGATCTACTCCCGTTAGAATGATTAAACAAGGTGAATCAAAACTATAATCCAATAATTATCACAATTCAAAATTCCCAAATAAAACCCCGAAAAATAACACCCTCCCGCAAGAATGCACGATCCGCGGATCAACTTGTTCGTGGTTGATCTATGTTCGTCATTTAAATCCAAAAACAGGGAAAGAGGAATCGAAATAACAACCCCTACCTCGATCCGGTTGAAGGACGACCGTCGCGTCGCATTCGTTGGCGAGGTTCGTCAGATCCGAGATGCGTTGTCGTTCGCGTCACCGTCATCCGCCAAGGGGTTCTCCTCCAAAGCTCCAAGAGCCTCCCTCTCAATTCACAGGG
Organism: Viscum album; assembly: GCA_963277665.1. Lineage (NCBI taxonomy): Eukaryota > Viridiplantae > Streptophyta > Magnoliopsida > Santalales > Viscaceae > Viscum > Viscum album. The sequence continues at coordinate 1,410,513,600 of OY728135.1, forward strand.
TTATGAGGCTAACCCTACGAACTTTCCATAAGCAGGTATTTAAAAGGGAGAAATTAGGTCGCTGCGCAAAAAGAAAACTTTTAAATAAAATAAATTATCATTTTATTTTATTTCCATTAAACGTCCAAAAACTAACTCTCGCAGCTGACCCGTGGCGATCGATGTTAGGCCCCGCCTAAGGTAAAGTCGTTGCTCTGAACACAACGCCGCCCTTGATTTTTGTTTCGGGCACCTGTTTAAAAGATATTCTACTTTTATAGGAAAATCGCTCACGCGCGCTGTTTAAAATCTTAAACATTTATCACGGGCACTCCGGGCCTCGGAATCGCACGTCGTCGAAAGGTCTGGTCTCGAAATAATTCCATATGATATTTAAAAATAATACACGGAATATCCGAGACATTACATTCTCCCCACCTTGGGGCTTTACGTCCCCGAAAAGCCAAAACAATGCTACCCAAAAAGATGTGGGTACTGGGCACGAATTTGAGCCTCCCGCTCCCACATGCTCTCCTGAAGATTCTCATGCTTCCACCGGACATGCACCAAAGGAATTGATCGCCCACAAAGGATCATATCCTACTAATCCTTGATATCCACCGGGTACTCAGCAAAGGTCACTTCATCCTCAATGTCCAACTCTCTCCAGTTTATAACGTGTGATGGGTCATGCACGTATCTACTCAGCTGCGACACGTGGAAGACATCATGTACCCAATGAAACTGTGGTTGTAGAGCTAGGTGGTACGCCAACTTTGCGTAGTATCTGGAAAGGTCTGATGAACCTTGGAGATAGTTTGTCGCCCCGACCAAATCTCTGCAACCTTCGTCGAGGTGAGACCCAAAGAAAAACGTGGTCACCCTCCTCGAACTCCAGAGGTCTCTGTCGCCTATCAGCATAAAACTTCCAACTCTGTGCAGTCTTCATCCGCTTCCGGATGACCTGCACCTTCTCGATGGTAGCTCGCACCAACTCTGGACCCATGAGTGCTGACTCTCCGGGGTCGGTCCAGCAAAGCGGTGACCGGAAGGGTCTCCCATATAAGGCCTCAAAAGGTGTCATACCAATGGTGGAGTGATAGCTGTTGTTGTATGCAAACTCCACCAGTGGTAGGTGATCCTCCCAACTGCGACCAAAGTCCAAGATACAGGCCCACAACATATCCTCCAGAACCTAAATGGTCCTCTCCGTCTGACCATCGGTCTGGGAATGGAACATCGTGCTCAAGCGTAGCTGAGTCCCAAAAGCTTTCTGCAATCTCTTCCACAACCAGGATGTGAAGCAGACGTCTCGATCCGAGACTATTGTCGAAGTGACTCCATGAGGTCGAACTATCTCTTGCACGTAGAGGCATCCCAAACTCTCTACGGAACTATGCTCCCTGATAGCTAAGAAGTGGGCCGACTTGGTGAGTCGGTCAACGATCACCAAGATGGAATCATGCCCCTTGGACATCTGTGGTAATCCCGTCACGAAGTCCATCGATATTTCATCCCACTTCCACTCTGAAACTTCGAGGGGTGAGCTAATCTCGCTGGAACCTGGTGCTCAGCTTTCACCTGCTGGCATGTAAGGCATCGATAAACGAACTCTGCTGCTGTCTTCTTCATGCCTGACCATCAGAACTGTTGTCGGAGATCCTAGTATATCTTCGCCACTCCAAGATGTACCGCCAAAGGAGATGTATGAAACTCCCTCAGGACCTCTTCCCGCAACGCCACTGGTACAACAGTGCATCATCTGAAAAGAAATTTGTGCTCCCCACCTTGCGAATATCCATCATGAGCATGTCATGTGGATAACTGAGCACGTAAAGCCTCACAGTCGACATCCCCAAGTTGTGCCTCCCTAACCCGCTGTAAAAGTGGAGGGGTGACAACCATCGACTGTAGGTAAGCTACATCCTCACTGTCCACAAAGGATAACTGCAACATGACTAACTGTTCTGCCGCCTCGCTCAACAGCTGCGAGCTCGACCTTTTGCTGAGAGCATCAGCCACCTTGTTCCCCTTCCCAAAAGTATTGATGGTCTCGAAATCATAGTCTTTGAGGAACTCTAGTCAACGTCTCTGCCTCAGATTCAGATCCTTCTGCGAGAAGATATACTTGAGATTCTTGTGGTCGGAGTAGACGATAAATCGCTCGTCCATAAGGTAGTGTCGCCACATCTTCATCGTGAAGACTACCGCTGCCAACTCGAGATCATGGGTCGCATAGTTCTTCTCATGTGGACTAAGCTGGCACGAACCATAAGCAATCACTATCTCTCTCTGCATCAGGACACAGCCAAGCCCAATCCCTGATGCGTCACAGAAAACTACGTACTCGATACCCTCCTCTGGTGTTCTCAAGATCGGGGCGCTCGTCAAACTCTGTCTCAAGAGGACCAAAACACATAAATACCTATGTCATTTACTGTTTTCTTCACTTTTGTATTCCGTTATACGGTTATGCGTTTTTTTATCGAATTGCAAAGTTCCAGATTCGATTCTAGTTGTTGATTGTGGTTGTTTGGTTCTCCTTGCATCACCTCTCAACCACAATAATGATTTTGAGAGATTTGCTTTGGGGAGAGGGAGGGACGTGAGACACATGAGTGGGAAAAATTGTGGAGGGAGTGGAAGGGGCAAGGTGGTGGGACCAGTAAACTAGTGGCATGACGCATTCGATATTCTTCATTTTGTAATATAGGTGGGGGTGGGATAGATAGGTTAATTTTATTTTTCATTTTATTTTATGTAAAATCAATCAATTATGGGATTAACAGAACCTATGGATACTCTCGGCGTGTTTATCCGCACGAGCTGCATGTTTGACAGGGATTTAAATCCTCTCAGGTTGGGCACCTGAACTGGACCCTCAGGTTGGGGTTTGGGACGAAAATGCCCCCGTTATGCATTTTTTGGGTTTTTAACAATAGTAAATAAAACTAAAAGTATAACAATAATTAATAATTTGTTATATGTTTATAAATATATAATAACTACAAATAATTTTTTTAACTATATACACTTTTTATATTTATTCACACTAAATTTATTGGTGGAAATTTCTGTTGAAATTTTACATTGTTTTATATATATTAATATATTGTGTATGCATACACAAAAAAATTGTATTAAAAATTCCCATATATTTATAATCGGAAATATATTATGTATAGGAAATAATCTATGGAAAATTCCAATAAAATTTTTCACAGGAAATTTCAAAATGGAAATAATTAGTGGAAATTTTCACTGGAATTTCGCATAGTTTATTTGTGCATTAATGTACTCAATTATTTTTTAAGTAGAAATCCAAATTGGAATTTTAAAATGACAAATTTCTTTTTAAATTTCCCCTATAATTTTCAGTGCATATTTGCATTGTTTATTTATGTATTAATCTATTTTAACTTGTAATTTAAGTGGAAATTCGAATTGAAAATTTGTGATGAAAATTTGCATCCTATGATCCTATGTAGTGAAATCAAACTCAAATACATGTAAAATCTATCATCAATAGAATCAACATGCAAAGAATAACTTGCACCGAAAAGAGATCATATCAGGAATGCACTTGCCGCAACAAATGTAGACTTCACTGATAGCTTTAAAATTTCACTACAGGTTTTTATTGGAAATTTTCAATGGGATTGTGTGACTTTCCAGTGTAAATTTGTACTTAAAATTATATTGTATATTTATATTCGTACACACACACACAGATATATATATATATATATATATATATATATTTATATTCGTATACATATACATATATATATATATGTGGATTCAAATTTTGTACTATAAATTTGCAATAGAAATTTTTAGTATAGATTTATATTAGTGAGAATTTTCATTGTAAATGTAAAACACCAAATTTCAATGCAAATTTACATTGATGTTTGTAGATACGTAATGAGAATTTCCACTGTAAATTTTCAATTGATGTTTATAATCTAATATTACCATGCTTATTTGTATTTGTATATTTGTCTTGGTGTTTATTGAGTTTTCATTGAAAATTTTCATTATACTTTGAAATTTCATTGGAAATTTTCACTGCAAATTTGCTCTGTGGATTTTAAAAGATGTTGTATAGTGGAAAATATACATTAAAAATTTTCCACTGAAAATTTGATTGGAAATTGACAATTGAAGTTTCCAGTGGAAATTTACACTAAAGGTTTCGAGTGGAAATTTTTGGTGAAAATTTACATCAGAAATTTCCAGTAGAAATTTACCCAGAAATTTCCAGTGGAAATTTTGACGGGAATTTTCAGCAGCAGTGTAAAAAAAACTCCAAAAATGTATAATGGGGGTATTTTTGTCCCAAACCCCAACCTGAGGGTCAAGTTCAAGTGATCAACCTAAAAGGATTTAAATCCGTTTGACAGAGTCTGCTGGATTTAAATCGTCTCAGGTTGGGGTGCCCAACCTGACCCTCAGGTTGGGTTTTGGATGAAAATGCCCCCATTATGCATTTTTTGGGTTTTTTTTACGCTGCCCTCTGCTGGAAGTTCCCGTCAAATTTCCACCAGAAATTTCCAGTGTGAATTTCCACTGGAAATTTCCTCCGACGTGGCGGTCATCCATTGGACAACTTGACCCTTAGGTTCAACAGTGAACCTGAGACGATTTAAATCCGATCCAACTGGTATAATATTTAAATCTGGCCCGCAAAAATACATGGCCATTAGCGGTCCACATTTTTTCTGTTTACGGTTTTTTATCGGGGGTTTTTTGGTTATTTATGTTTGGTTGTGATGTGATGTCTCCAATTTTGCGATCTATTCCTCGAATCCAAGTTGTCATTTAATTATAAAGTAGTTAATCATTATTTAAAAATACATTACGGGTGCTCGGGTTGGTAATACTGTTCGAGAATCACCCAATTAATCCCTGTTTGTTTTTTTTTTTTATGCCCTTTTCCTAGATTGTTGTAATATAAATTGGAAAGGACAGTTAAAACACTTTCAATAATTAATAAACAAAATTACTGTCCTTTTTCCCTTAAAAAAATCATTTAAATAGGGGCCCACATCGAGACGAGGTTTCAGGGTCCGGGCCCGGGAGCTGTCCAGGATGGTGGATTGCATCGGATTCCCGTAACAGTTCGCTACGCCCATCGCCGTCGTCATGTCGCATCCTCCGCCTTTCTCCGTGCGGCGGTCGAAACCGGAGCTAGTTGCGCCGGCAAAATCCACGCCACGGGAGCTGAAGCAGCTGTCGGACATGGACGACCAGGAGAGCCTCCGGTGGGACGTCCCGGTCACCCTGATCTATAGGGCCCGGACATCCGCGGCAGCGGCGGCGCGGAAGGACCCGGTATCGGTTATCCGGCGGGGGATCGCCGGGGCGCTGGTGTTCTACTACCCTCTCGCCGGGAGGCTGGTGGAGGGGCCGAACCGGAAACTGCACCGGCGAGGGGGTGGCGTTCGTGGAGGCCGAGGCGGAGATCGGGCTGGAGGAGCTCGGCGATGCCATAACGCCGCCGTGCCGGCAGCTGGAAGACCTCATCTACGCCGAGGCCGGTTGGCGAGAAGTACTCACCGGCCGGCCAGTGCTCTCGTTTCAGGTAACCCGATTCAGATGCGGCGGATTCATCGTCGGCCTCAGCTACCACCACACCATGTGCGACGCCGCCGGCGCCGTCCAATTCCTAAACGCCGTCGCCGAGATGGCCCGGGGATCCCAGGCGCCATCGATCCCGCCGGTGTGGCAGCGGGAGGCGTTCCGCGCCCGCCGCCCGCCGGTCGTCACCTGCACCCACCTCGAATTCTCCGACCCCAAAGCAAATAAAAACATCAGCGCCGGGGGTCGTTGGAACTGGACGCTCGCCGACGCCGTTCAGAGCTCCTTCTTCTTCGGTCCAAAGGAGATCCGAGCCCTCAAATCTCAGCTGACACCGAACCAGATTCCGTGTTCGTCGTCGGAAGTTGTTACCGCCTGCCTCTTCCGGTGTCGCGTCCGGGCCCTGGGCCTCCCGCCGGACGAGCCTGTGCGGGTTTCGTTCGCCATCGCAGTTCGGTCGCTGCCGGGAGTGGCGGTGCCGGCAGGGTACTATGGAAACGCCTTCGTGTACCCGGCAGCGGTGGGTCGGGCTGGGTGGGTGTGCGGGGAGGGCGGAGGGGGGCGTCCGCCGTCGCTTGGGAATGCGGTGGAGGTGGTGAGGAAGGCAAGGGCGCAGGCAAGCGGGGAGTACGTGAGGTCTCTTGCAGACTTTCTGACCATCCATGGACGACCCGCGTCCGCCGTCGCCTCTTACATCGTGTCGGACGTTCGGGTGTTGGGGTTTGACAGGGTGGATTTCGGGTGGGGGGAGCCGGCGTTTGGGGGCGTGGCGGCGGCGGTCAGCGATGCGAGCATCCTGGTGAGGTTTCGGAACAGGAAGGGGGAGGACGGGATCGTGGCTCTAATAGCTCTGCCGCCGGCCGCCGTGAATCGTTTTCAGGATGAATTGAAGGCGATGACTCGGGACCCGCGAAATAAAAACACACAAACGAGAATGAAAAACCGATAACACAGGAATTTACGTGGTTCGGCAGTGATGCCTACGTCCACGGGAGAAGAGAGGGTCCGTTCTATTTATCTCCGGATAAGAGGATACACATACATCATTGCAAATCATGGGACTGAATCCCATTTAAAAAGAATGAACCAAAACATGGTCAAGGGTTAGTTTTTGGGTTGTTCATCAACCCTTGAAAATCATCTGCCGCCGGGTGGTGTCCACAAAGGCTGCTTCAACAAGGTGGTGTGCGTCAACTATACAGATGAGTTGGTTGCCGCCGGAGAAGACTTCCACAACAGCCAGCCGACAAATTTTCTTTCTCCACTGTTGAATACTCCCAAATGGGAGTGGCCCCCATACTACTCCCGACTTTAACTGCGTATCAAAATCTTGATCTCTCTCGTTAAGAGTACCGGACTTCACCAAAATCCTTAAAAAAAAATTACAACACTAAATATGTTAAAATTTTGGATATATAGATTTTGTTTTGTTATGAAATTGATCGAACTCCGATTGAAACCGCGAACCATTTCGAAACCGGATATGTAAGATCGATCGTAGGCGAAACGTATCTTTGAAAAGCAGATGTCGTATTTGCGTATGACGATGATAATAACAAATGGAAATACAAATACAAAAGAAATACAAGAAGTAGAGAACACAATGTAGAGCCAAAAGTCCATCTTATTTCATTAACATATCACCATATTTATAGAGTACATGAGATCTGATCCAACAGTGAGAATATTAAAGGTTGGCCATTAAGAGGGGAATTAATTGGGAATTGAGGAGTCATCATAATTTTCATAATTATGACATCCATTAATAACGTTTCATAACATGTTTCAATTTTTATAAATTGTAGGTGTGGTATTCAAACCCCACTCCGTGTCCAGATGGTTGGTTGTGTTTTTTTAGCATGATATTATTTATTTAATTGTTTAGAAATGTTGTGAAATAAAATAATATTTTTACATCCTCAAAATCTTCAAAAACATCTGTGGACCAAAACATCAAAATGCACTAATATTTAATTCAAAATGGAGTATCCACATTCAAATCAAATCATGTATAACCAATAACTAATTTTCAAACTAAAAAAAACATATATATATTCTGAGCATATTAATTATTATTATTTTTAAAATGAAAATAAAGATAGACATTGATTATAAGCCGAATACATGAGAAATATTAAAAAAAGGCCTTTGGCATAGCTCTAGTGAAATGTCAAGTTTGACCTTGCATTGCGCATTATCTATAAAAGACCGTGGCATTTGGCACATATTTATAACACATCACGTAATATTGGTATAAAACATTTTCATATATTCATTAGTTATAGTTTATAGAGTTGCTACTACTACAAATCTCATTTTTATCAACAAACTCATTTATCGGTGTTAAAGAAGCACTAATGTTCTAAGCACAAAGAGGTTCATGTTATCATCACTAAAAAAACAAATCAAAGAGACCTTTATCAACATTAAAAAAACACTAATAAATGAGTACTTTATTGTACTAGTTTAGCACCAATAAAGGCATACCTTTATCAGCGTTAATAATGTTAACATTTGTCAGCACTAGAAATAACACCGATAAAAGTCATACCGTTGCAATGTGTTATTAAAATTACAGCACACTACAACTCAAAATACAAAATTTTATTCAAATAAAATTTACATAACAAATACAAGAAAAAACGTTATTATAGATATTTCAAACATTGGTTTGTACAGTTACATTAATAAGTACAATTTATCACAAACATTCAAAAAAATCGGTGTTCCATTGTCTGTGCCACCCAACCCCCTCTCAAAAGAGATCAATCATGGTATCAGTTGTCAAACAAAGCACCCCCAGCTCAACCAAAAGAGTACACCTATATAAGAATGTAATGTCCCGGTTCCGGAAGCCACCCAGGGGCGTCCCGTACCCGGTTGGTCACATGACCTCAAGCGCATTTTCCCAAACGCCAGAGGCTGCCGACTAGCAGCGAGGGCCTTGGGTGTGATAGTGGGGAAACTGTACCCACATTGGCAAAGTACACAGCGAAAGAGAAACAAATAGACAACAGCGGAAGTAGTAAACATCCAATCAAGAGTAACAGTAGAAGACTAAAGGTGTAAACAAATGGAGCACATATATGAATAATGTATGATACATAAGTCTAGGAAAGAAGCAAACAAGTCACAATGCTGAATACAACAGTACTAAACCAAAGTACAAAAGAAAACAGATAAACTCCTCAGCATCGCAAGCCATAGCTTGGTCCAATGCTCTCCAGCTCCACAGCAAGTCAGGTACCTGAAGTCGAAGAGCACTTGCCCTTGTCTAAACCTTTAACAACATAATCTGCTTGGGCCTAAAAGCATGGCCCAAACAGGGCGTGAGACAAAATCCTAGTAGGCAATCACCCGAAGATCTGTGCCTAACAGTCAGTGAATATATGGCAGGTAAAAGTACAAAAGCAGTAACCAAGAAAGCACTCAACAGTAAACAATCCACAGTTCTAGCATATAAGTTACAAACAAGTAAGCAGCCACTCCAGCAAGTAAAACAACAGGTAACCCTCTGGGTAGTTCTCACAACCTAACCCACATGGTTCAACCCACAAGTACTAGCAACCCTCTAGGTAGCACACACAGTCTCACCCCTCTGGTTCAGCTAAAAGATACTCTCTGGGAAAGCACTCACCGTCAATTTCCCCTATAGTCTCGAATCGTACTGAAGGCTCTCTGGGGAAGCACTCAGCGTCTCATTCCCCCTATGGCCCGCGTCGAGGAACTACAGACTCTCTGAGGAAACACCCATCGTCAATTCCCCCTGTGGTCTCACATCGTATTAATAAGACACTCTGGAGAAGTCCTTACGTCCATTCTCCCACTACCACAAAATTGGGCAAGGCCAGCCCCCCCCCCCCTTTATCAGCACTAACAAAAAAGCGCTGATAAAGGGGGGGGGCTTTATCAGTGCTAAAAAAAGCACTAATAAAAGTACCTCTTTATCAGCGCTTTTTTTATCACTGATAAAGGCCCCCCCTTTATCAGCGCTTTTTTTAGCGCTGATAAAGAGGCTCCCTTTATCAGCGTTTTTTTAGTGGCGCTGATAAAGGGGGGCCTTTATCAACGCTTTTTTTAAAAGCGCTGATAAAGGGTTCGACTTCAAAAAAAATTAATTAAAAATAATATATTAATATATAATTATATCAATATTTTTATATTGATGTAAATATAATATAAAATTTTTAAATATATTTTAGATAAGTATAAATATACATTTACACTTATTATACTTAATATATAAGATATTTAGTGAAAATGACTTATAAAAAAATTTAAAAAATATTTTTAATTAATAATTTTCTAATTATTATGAAGTAATAGTCATTTAATAACAATTTGAAAACTAAAAAAATTTAAAAAATTAAAAAAAGATCCAAAATATGTTAAAAACGCAACTCAAGCTTCAAACGACCATAACTTTTAATCGGGGTGTCCGTTTGAGCTCTACCACATATCAAATCGAAGCCTGCGATGAGCTCTACGTCGTTATGATTGAGCTTAGTCAAGGGTTTTTCGAGGCCAAAAGAGGCCCAGAAGGCCTCCAAAACTGAGTTTTTAGTCGGGGTACTCCGATTTTTTAACATTTTGTGGATTTTCAGCCTCATTTAAGGGGGTATTATTGGCTTTTTTCGGTGAGAACTAAATTTATTCCAAGGTATTACATTCATATTGATATTATGTATTTGAAATTTTATCGTTTTTTATAATGCACTGCTATTTATAATCAAATATATAACTATATGTACATATTTTTTATATATTCAGGCCTAAAAATTAATTTTTTAAAAATAAATAATTAAACATATTTACATATAAAATATATTAGCTTTATCTAAATAATAACCAATATCCATTTTATTTAAAATACCAATATATGAATATTTATATAACTATATATTAATATAACTATATATATATATATTAATATAACTATATATATATATATATATTAATATAACTATAAATATATATATTAATATAACTATATATATATATATTAATATAACTATATATATATTAATTTAAATATATATTACTATACGAATAAATATAACTAAATATATATATAAATAAATAGATATATCATAAATAAGAAAACAAATCAATATAGGGGAGTGACAAAGTCTTTAGGTGCGCAGGGGGGAGGTCTCGAGATCAAATTCGGGTGGAGGCAGGGGCGCGCGCGCAAGGCTGATTTAGAGGGGCTAGCGCTGATAAAGGGTGTAGGCGGTGCGTGCGGGCGCTGGAGGGTGCGGGGAAAGCGCTGATAAATGGGGGCTCAAGCGCTGTAAAAAGCCCCCCCGAGATTGGCAGTATTTTTTTTTTTATCAACGCTAAAAAAAAGCGCTGATAAAAGGGGTCTTTATCAGCGCTTTTTGGAGCGCTGATAAAGAGGAATCCCCCCTTTATCTTCATCGGCATTAATAGCGTTTTTTCTAGCGCTGTTAATGACCATTTTTAGCGGTGATAAAAGCCATATTTGTAGTAGTGTCCCTATGGTCTACTACACTAGGTTCTCACAGCCCTGTGTAAACAAGCATGCAAAATACGTGTATCGCCCCAAGTAAACCTCAAGAACTACTTGGCTAGCATTCTAAGACATAACAACATGACAATACAACAATTCCACTATCCTACAACTAGGCATGACAACTGGCAAAGCGCCCTACAGGCAAAACTAGACCAACCGGTCGTAAACAGGCAAAACATGCATGGGAAGAACATCCAAAGCACAGTAAAATTACCCTATACGCAATCATCAACCTCTACTCAGGCATACAAGTAAAGCAGACAAACAATAGGGACAAAAATAGGAAACACGCAAAACCTCGTTCAAGGGTTTTGGTGAAGTTTGCACATAATATTCAAAGACTTCCTACAGAAAGGCACAAACCATCTACCTAGATGCTAGGAGATTGATATACTTGAACCACGAAGATTGAATCTTTTTAGAACTTCGAAGATCTGAGAAAACGTCCAAAACGCTCAACCCACGATATCTTGAGAAAGAGGGAAAATCACGGGACAAGGCTAAAGCAGAAGAGATAGCTTACCGAGGCGATCCCAACGTAATCGACGACGGCCGAATCGGAGATCGGACAGAGGCTCTAGGGTTCGGAGGAGGTTCGCGGCCGTACGAGACCCTCTCGTAACCTGGAGAAGAAGATGTTTCTGGTGATTAGACGCGACCCCGGTGTGTTTAGTGAAAAAAAGAAAGTACATGGCGTGTACTAGGCATTTTCCGTATTCCGCTTTAAGCGGCCTCCACATCGCCCCTACACACCATGTGTGTAGCCCGGACACGGCCAGTACACGGCCTTGCGCGAAATCAAAGTACACCACGTGTATTTTGAAAATTTCCAGATTTTCCTTTTTTTCTCAAAAACAACCAGAAAAGGAAAAACATACCTGAAAGGAAGGTCCAGGTTCTTACAAACTTCCCCCCTTAAAGAAATTCGTCCCTGAATTTCCCTAGTGAGGCGTAGAAGAAGAAACCTCAAACAGCTCCGGCCACTACGATCGTACATCGGCCTCCCTCTCCCAAGTCTTGTCCTATACTCGCCTGTGCTGCCATAGCACCCATACTAGAGGAACATACCTACCATGGAGAACCTTTGTACCACGATCTACAATCCGGATAGGATTCTCTTTGAAAGACGCATCCGCTTCGAGCTCAACCTCCTCAGGTTGAAAGACATGAGATGAGTCTGGAAAGTAACGTCGGAGCTGAGAAAAGTGGAAGACGTCGTGCATGTCCTGATACCTCTGAGGTAACTGTAGCTGATAGGTAACCGGCCCAACTCTCTCTAACACCTCAAACGGCCCGACGTACCTCGATGAAAGCTTACCCTATCTCCAAATCCTCTTGTGACCCAACCTCGGTGTGACACGTAGGAAAACATGATCCCCGACCTCGAACTCCAGAGGTCGTCTCCGCTGATCAGCATAAGACTTCTATCGAGACTGTTCCGTAGTCATCCTCTTCTGAATCAACTCTATCTGCTCTGAGGTCTCCTGAACAAGACGAGGTCTCAGCAAAGCTGTCTCTCCTGCCTCCATCCAACATAAAGGTGATCAGAATGACCTACCGTACAAAGCCTCGTAAGGTGTCATCTGAATAGTCACCTGAAAACTATTGTTGTAGGCGAACTCAACAAGAGGTATATGCTTCTCCCAAGAACCTCCAAAGTTCAGAATGCAATCTCGAAGCATATACTCAAGCACCTAAATCGTACGGTCAGACTGGCCATCCGTCTGGGGATGGTATGCTGTACTCAAAAGCACCTGTGTACCCAACACCTTCTGAAGCCCCTGCCAGAACCGAGAAGTAAAACGCGCATCTCTGTCCGAAACAATGGAGTGTGGAACTCCATGCAGACGTACAATCTCTCGGATGTACAACCGTCTCAGATCATCAACACTGAAGGTCTCCTTGATCGGCAGGAAGTGAGCAAACTTCGTAAGCCTGTCGACGACAACCCAAACAACATCATTCCCTCGAGGCAACCTCGGTAATCTGGTCACGAAGTCCATCGTGACATCGTTCCACTTCCACTCTGGAATGGGTAACTGTTGTAGAAGTCCTGCCGGTCGCTGATGCTCCGCCTTCACCTGCTGGCAAGTAGAACACCTCATGACAAAACCAGCAACATCCCTCTTCATACCTGGCCACAAATACTGACGGTGAAGATCGTGATACATCTTGGTGACGCTAGGATGAATTACCCAAACTGAGGAATGAAAATCCTGCATCAGCTCATCGTGTATATCTGCTGGCACCCATACGCGTCCCTAGAAATGCAAGATCTCATCCTCACCTACTACCCATCCAGGAAGAGGGTCTTCTCCCGATACACTCTCCCGCAGGACGAGGTCTTCTGAGTTTGATAGTTGGCTCATTCGTACTCGATCAAGAAGTGTAGAGGTAACAGCTACAGAAGATAGGTAATTATGTCCCTTTCTGTCATGCACCTCCAAATGCATCTCAGAGAACAGAGCCATAAGCTGCCACTCACTACTGGCCTCTTGAATTGTCTGTATCTGAGTTCTCCTATTCAGCGCATCTGCAACTGCATTGCCCTTCCCAGGCGTATAGGCAAGCTCAAAGCCGAAGGACTAAAGATACTTGACCCACCTGCACTGTCTCAGATTCAGGTCCCGCTGCATGAAGATGTATTTGAGACCCTTGTGGTCGGTGAAAACCACAAAGTGCTCTCCTAGAAGATAGTGTCTCTAACAGCGTAAGGCATGGACAACAGCTGCCAAATCCAGATCGTGCATCTGGTGGTTTCTTTCACGTGGCTTCAACTTCCGAGACCCGTACGCAACGACTCCACCTCCCTGCATAAGCATAGCTCCTAGCTCGATACCTGAAGCATCACACTAAACAATATAGATCTTGCCCGACTTCGGAAAGACTAGTATCGGTGCTGATGTCAACCTCCCCTTCAGCTCCTGAAAGGCTGACTCACAAGAATCTGACCATAAAAACTTTGCCCCTTTCTTGGTCAGACCTGTCAATGGTGCTGCTAGGTGTGAAAAGTCATGTATGAAGCATCTGTAGTATCCAGCCAGCCCTAGAAAACTCCACACCTCAAAGAAGTTCTTCGGCTGCTCCCAGGAAACTACAACTCTCACTTTCTCTGGGTCCACTGATACTCCTGCTTTTGAGATGACGTGACCCAAGAAGTGAATTTGATCCATCCAAAAGTGGAACTTCGAGAGTTTAACATAAAGTCGATGCTCTCTCAGTCTACTCAAAATGATCTCAAGGTGGGTAGCATGGTCATGTCGAGTGTGAGAGTACACCAAGATATTGTCCACAAAGACCACGACGAAGGAATCTAAGTAAGGATGAAAAACTCGGTTCATCAGTTCCATGAAAATTGTTGGCATGTTCGTGAGACTGAACAACATAACTGTATACTCGTAGAGACCATACCTGCTCCTGAAGTCTGTTAGAGGTATATCTGATGGTCTAACACGCAACTGATGATAACCGGACCTCAAATCGATCTTCGATAACACTCGGGCTCCTCGAAGTTGATCGAAGATATCATCAATACTTGGCAAGGGATACCGGTTCTTGACTGTAAACTGGTTCAGCTTCTGATAATCCACACAAAGCCTAAGGGTATCGTCTGCCTTCTTCACAAACAGGAGAGGCGAACCCTAAGGAGAAGTACTGGGTCAGATGAAACCCTTTTCCTGCAACTCCTCCAACTGCTTCTTGAGCTCTTGTAGCTCAGGTGTAGCCATCCTATAAGGAGGAATGAACACCAGTACCACTCCCGACACAAGGTCAATCGAGAAGTCTACCTCACGCTCTAGAGGAAAACCTGAAAAGTCCTATAGAGAGACATCTATAAAACGATCCACCACTGGAGGAAAGTCCAATTGTGAAGTCCCCTGGTCATCCAGATAAAGACTAGCAATCTGACTTGTAACTCCTCCTAGCCCATGATGCTCGAGTCCTGCTCGACTTGCCTGAACATCCCACTCACCTCTATGAAGAAAAGATCCACCCTATGGTGATACGAAACTCACCCTACGACGATAACAGTCGACAAATACCTGGAAGGGAACCAACCGGTCCATCCCTAGAATGACATCATAGTCTGTCATCTCTAGGATATAGAGATCCTATAAGAAGCGATACCCTGAAACCTAGAGAGGGCACTCTCTACACTGACGTATGCTAGAATTCCTCATTCCCAACGGTGTGTCTAGAGTCAAAATATCGGCAGATGAAAAGATACAGAGCCCAAGGTTCTCCACAACAGCAACAGAGATAAAGATATGCGTAGCACCAGTATCGAAAAGAGATGAAGATAAAACTGAGGCTACTAAGATTGTACCTCGAACTGTAGAAGGTCTGGGATCCTGCTCCTGATGGGTCTGCTCCACTGCAAAAGTCTGGCCTGCCCCACGGCCCCGTGACCCTACCCGACCACTCTAAGATGATCCTCCTTGCTGACGCTGGAAGACCGGTGACTGGCCCCCACAGCCTTGACCTCCACCTTAGCCCGAACGGCTGGAAGAACTCCAGTTCCTCGACTGGTGAGAAACGGGTGGTGCCACTCCTAAACGAGGAGTCATGGATGAACCCCCATCACCAGCCACTGGTGAGAAAACCTGACAGAAACGCTGAAGATGACCCATCTTGCCGTAGGATCAACACTTCACTGGGTCTCTCTGGCACTGTGTCCTCGTATGCCCTGCCCTTCCACACTGGTATCATACCACATGGCTACCTAAAGATGTATCTCGCCTCCTCGGATCACCACGTGTAGACTCCCTACGGCGCTTACCACTGTCATCTGGTGGAATACTAACTCTGGAAGCAGAACCGCCCTGGCCCTCAGCTCCGGAGTCTCTCAGATTGCATTCCACAATCAGTGCTCGGTTGACGATGGAAGCAATGGAAGTCAAACTGAAGATATTTACCTGTGAGCGGATCTCCCGTCTGAGACAATCTTCAAACTTACTTGCTAAGAACAACCCATATCCACCCTGGAGGGGTGTGAAATGCTGCAACTCAGTGAAACTAGAGGAATAATCCATAACAGAAACAGTACCCTACTCTAGACTCATGAAATCCTGAGCTCGATCGTCCCTCAAGGTCTCTGGGTAGAAGTAGTCATAAAAGACGCGTTGAAACTCCTCCCAAGCCATAACATGCTGATGAAATGCTTGTGAGATCACATCCCACCACCTCTGGGCGGAGTCTCATAGCATATAGGTATGAATCTTGACCCGCCTCTCTGGAGGCATCTCCAGATGCTCAAATATAGCCAGCATGGCTTCTAGCCATGACTCTGCAGCCTGTGGTCCTCCTTCCCCTAAGAAAGTGGGAGGATGCTGCTGCTAGAAAACTCGCGTCAAGTATTCCATAGTCGAGGCAGGAGGCGGTGCTCCCTGGAAGGTCTGCATCATCCTCATAAATCCTTCCCTAAACTGCACATCGACGCCTGCAACTGGTATCACTGTTGGTGCCAAAGTTGGCACAACAGGAGGATCTGCAGGAAGTCCATGATCAACCATATCTGGCGTCTGATCACTATCCTGCAACAGGCATACAACCAGAGGAAGTCTCGGTGGAATAGCTCTAAAATATCAAAAGCATACCTTAGATCAGGATTATCAAAGATTGAGGACACAAGAGTACATGAGGGAGAACATGAGAAGGAAACATTCAAGTTTTTCATGCATGACTACACGACGTGTATATAAATACATAACGTGTACTTAAACTCTATTCCCCTGCCCGAGTCTCCTTACATGGCTAACCTGCACGGTCTTCTTAAACTGATACTACACGGCGTATTCCCCAAGGACAAGACATTTAGTAGACAAGGTTTCAGCGACCCGTGTTGTTAGTTACACGACCAGCTACACGGCTGAGACTACACGGCGTGTTCCGAACAAACACGGTGTGTACATGAAGATTTTTCCCCGACCCGTGTTGTTAGTGACACGGCTGGGTACTTAGGTTACATGGCACGACATGTGAAAAAGAGACACGGTGTGTAAAGTCGATATTTCATCTATCCGTGTAGTTAGCCACACGAGTAGACACATGGTCTCCACTACACAAAGTGTACACACCGTGTACGGTGTGTGCATGAATATATTTTCACTACCCCGTGTTTCTACCCACGCAGTCAGTAACACTGTTTTAAAACTACACGGTGTGTATTAATAAAGTACATGCTGTGTATTCTGGGTTTTTCCAGGAAGTAGCTCAGAAACTACTCCGAAGCCCAGAAAACACTAAAAAACTAGAGTTAAGGTGCCAAATTCCGATCCGTGAGGGCCCATACTCCCCGCGAATCAAAGATTGACATCTTATATAAGTCAGATACACGGAAAAAAAGTCAATGATCCAACAAACTCCGATCCATGAGGTCCCATAACACCTCATGAACCAAGGTTTGATGTCTATTTAAGCAAGGTAATCTACAACCAAATTCTCTATCAAACAACAGAAATTTTTATCAAAGAATCTATTACAACTGCATGCATAATCTACAAAACGCCTATCACAACAACATGCAATCACTAATGCATCCTAGATGGCATGGAAAGAATTCATGACATGTGATTTCTAACAAGTTCCTATATGATGCATGAGATGGCATACCCTCATCTCATCGGGTTGTGACAGAAATAGAACCTCAAGAATAACAACGGTAACAACACAAAGCATGAGAATCACTCTAGAGGAGATCAAATCAACTGTAACATGGAATAACAGGAAAACTACAATAAGTGAGGTAGTATGGATTTTCCCTGAACACGGTTTAGCTACTCCCTTATCCATCCTATCCCTAGCTAAAGGCTCCAAATAGTAAGTCAAGAGAAAATAACCCCTCTGATACCACTTTGTAACGTCCCGGTTCCAGAAGCCACCTAGGGGCGCCCCATACCCGGTTGGTCACATGGCGTTTGGGGAAATGTGCTTGAGGCCATGTGACCAACCGGGTATGGGGCACCCCTGGGTGGCTTCCAGAACTAGGACGTTACAAAGAAAACAATTCTTATGTTAGTAATACTATAAAGAAATAAATTAAACATAAATATGAAATAATACATTAATAAAATATCATTTTTAAAATGAAACCACACATTTTGAGTCATATCGGTCACATTGGGTATAAAATTAAGGTACAATTGATTTCTATAAATCACAAATTACTTATGGATCGTTTCCCTAAAGTATTAAAACAATTTGAATGTGTTTTCTTGGTTTTGAGTATGTGACGTGTGTTTTGAACTAAAGTGTCAATTTTAAACTAATAATATACATGACAAGTTATACCAGGCACAACGTGTATTGGATTGAGGTACGTCTGATTCCTAGTAGTCACAAATGACTTATGAATCGTTGTTCTAAAGTGACAAGACAATTCAAGTGCATTTGCTCAGTTTTCAGTGAGTGACACATTTTTGAACTAAAATGTCAATTTTAAACTAATAACATACACTTTAAGTCATACCGGATACACCGTGTCACAGATTGAGGTGTGACTGATTCGTACACGTCACAAATTATTTATGGATCGTTTCCCTAAAATATTAAGACAATCCAAACGTGTTTGCTCAGTTTTGAGTATGTGACATGTGTTTTGAACTAAAATATCAATTTTAAATAAAACAAACACACTTTGAGTCATACCAGTCACACCATGCGTCAGACTGATGTGCAGTTGATTCCTACATGTTAAAAATGACTTATTGATCATTGTTCTAAAGTATAAAAAAATGGAAAATGTTTGCTCGGTTTTGAGTATGTCACGTGTCTTTTTTTACTAAAATGACAATTTGAAATGAAAACATGCCCGAATGGCCCGAAGGTCTTCTTCTTTATTTTATTATAGATAATCCCCCTTTTAAGGGTTGAAGGGGAACCCATACATGACCTGTAGGCCCAAGGCCCAAGGCCCGACATGACCCGCAATACATGACCCGAAGGCCCAGATTTCAAATGAAAACATGCACTTTGAGTTATACTGATCACATTGTGTGTTGGTTTATAGCGTGACTTATTCATATATATTATAAATGAATTTTGAATTGTTTTCCTAAATTATCAAGACAATCCGATCATGTTTTCTTGATTTTTAGTGAATGACACACATTTTGAACTAAAATGTCAATTTTAAACCGATAACATGCACTTTGAGTTATATCGGGCGCACCATGTATCAAATTGAGGTGCAACTCATTCCTACATGTCACAAATGAATTACGAATCTTTTTCCTAGAGTATCAAAATAATCCCAATGTATTTGCCCAGTTTTCAGTATGTGATGTTAGTTTTGAACTAAATTGTCAATTTCAAATAAATACAAACACTTCGAGTCATATCAATCACAACGTGCATCACATTGAAATACAGTTTATTCCTACATGTCAAAAATGACTTATGGATCATTATCCTAAAGTATAAAAACAATCATAATGTGTTTTCACAGTTTTGAGTATCTCACGCATCTTTTTTATTAAAATGTAAATTTAAACTGAAAACACGCACTTTGAGTCATATCAGTTACATCGTGTGTCGATTTGACTTGAGACTGATTCTTACACAACACTAATGACTTATGAAGATTTTTACTAAATTATCAAGAAAATCTGAGCTCGTTTGATCGGTTTTCAGTGAGTGACACATGTTTTGAACTAAAATGTAAATTTTAAACTCATAACATACACTTTGAGTCATACCGGTAACACCATGTATCAGATTGGGGTGAGCCGGATTCCTACACATAATAAATGACTTACGAATTATTTTAAAAAAGTATCAAAACAATCTGAATATGTTTTCTCAATTTTGAGTATGTGTTGTGTGTTTTGAACTAAAATGTCAATTTTAAATAAAAACACACACTTTGAGTCATACCGATCACACCATGTGTCAGATTGACATTCGGTTGATTCCTACACGTCAAAAATGACTTATGGATCATTTTTATAAACTATCAAAATAATCAGAATGTGTTTTATCAATTTTGAGTATGTCACGTGTATTTTTACTAAAATGTCAATTTAAACTAAAAACACGCATTTGAGTCATACTGGTCACATAATGTGTCAGTTTGACATGAGATTGATTCATACACATCACAAATGGATTATGAATTGTTTTCTTAAAGTATCGAGGCAATCCAGAAAGGTTTTCTTGGTTTTTAGTGAGTGCCACATGTTTTGAACTAAAATGTCAATTTTAAATGGATAACATGAACTTTGTATCATATCGAACACACTGTGTATCATATTGAGTTGTGATTTAAACCTACACATCAAAATGATTAATGGATCATTATCCTAAAGTATAAAAATAATCTGATTGTGTTTTCTCGATTTTGAGCATGTGACGTGTGTTTTGAACTAAAATGTTGATTTTAAATAAAAAATACACTTTGAGTCATATTGGTCATATCATGCATCCGATTGACATGCAGTTATTTCTACATGTCACAAATGACTTATGGATCGTTTTCTTTAAATATTAAAGCAATCCAAATGTGTTTTCTCAGTTTTGAGT
Source organism: Viscum album (assembly GCA_963277665.1). Lineage (NCBI taxonomy): Eukaryota > Viridiplantae > Streptophyta > Magnoliopsida > Santalales > Viscaceae > Viscum > Viscum album. The sequence continues at coordinate 1,410,534,217 of OY728135.1, forward strand.
GTAACATGTGTGTTGAACTAAAATGTAGATTTTAAATAAAAACAAATTTTGAGTTATAACAGTCACACCATGGGTCAGATTAACATGCACTTGATTCCTATATGCACAAATGACTTAAGGATCATTTTCCTAAAGTATCAAAACAATCCAAGCATGCTTGCTCAGTTTTCAGTGAGTGATAGTCATTTTAAACTAAAATGTCAATTTTAAATTGATAACATACACTTTAAGTCATATCGGGCACACCAGGTACACTACTGAAAATTTAGGCTATAGCCACGGTTCAATGGACCCTGGCTGGTATTGGTATGGCTATAGGACAAGACCTATAACCATGGTTTAAAACTGTGGCTATAGCCCTTTATCCACGGTTTGAAACTGTCGTAGAATATTGAGCCACACAGGACTTACTACCATGATTCAAAACTGTGGTTACATGGCTTTATCCACAGTTTAAAAATGTGGCAATAGGCCTACATCCACAGTTCAAAACCGTGGCTATATGCCTTCCCATTTCATAAAAAAAACTAGTGCCCCCCCAGACAACCCCTGCACCCCCATGCCCCCATTGGACAACCCCCTTACACCCCTGGACATCCCCCTTTCCCCCCTTGCACCCCCCTGAACACCCCCCCCCCCCGACACCCCATGCCCCCCTCCTGGACACACCACCCACCTGGACACCCCCTCCCTCCTGGACACCCCCATGCCCCCCTGGACAGCCCCCTTGCACCCCCTGGACAGCCCCCTTGCACCCCCTTAAACACCCCCTGCACCCCCTGCACCCCCATGCCCCCCTGGACAGCCCCTTGCACCCCCTGGATAGCCCCCTTGCATCCCCCCTACACCCCCATTCCCCCGAAACCCCCTCCTAGACACCCCCTTCCACCTGGACACCCCCTCCCTCCTGGATTGTCACGACCCGTCCCCCGGGGCCCGTGTCGTGACTACCCCAAGCCCACCTTACATAGGCCAGAGGCTGACGTCTAACACCGGAAAGGCATATCCCTATAACATGAAGGAATTGCCTTTAAACTTGTATAACTACACAATCCAAGAACACAACAAGAAACAACCACGAAATAAACTACTGTAGTAAAAAGTGTACTGAAAGTAAAGGGGTCGAAATACAAGCTCAGCTGGAAAGTACAAGTATAACTGAAAAGAGAAAACAACTCCTGGATGGTCCACTAAGGATCCTACCTGAAGGGTAGGTACATCTCACGATCAGTAGACACTGTGACACGTCACATCAAATGGTCCACCTCTGAGCACCGTCCAATCTTGGCTCCCTCAGCCTCGATCAACGATGTCCATCATCTGCAAAAGAAAAACCAAGGTGTGGGCATAACTTGTGTAGGGGTGAGTATAAAAATACTTAGTAGGGACCCCGAGACCCCCGAAGGTCTCCCAAAGTTCCACAAAGGAATAACCAAAAAGCAAGAACTCAATCACAAAGCACGAAGCAGTAATCATCAAATCTACTTAGGTATATTCCCATACATATACCTAAGTTATCAGAATATACTCGTATCATACAAGAGGAAACATAAGGCTCAAACTTTTAAGACATTTGCACAACTGATCCACAAAGGAAGAATACCACAAATGTAACACCGTGAAGGTAACACCACGAAGGTAAAAGTACCACAAAGGTAACACCACGAAGGTAAAAGTACCACAAAGGTAAAAGTAACACAAAGGTAACACCATGAAGGTAAAAGACTCAGATCACACCAGGTATATAACTTAAGTACAAAAGTACAGATAATTAGACGTATCGCTGGATCATCTTACTCTGTCAAGAGGCTCTGTTGTTGACCCACACAGAATCGATAGATGATAACCCGTACAGGATCGCTAGGCGTTGACCCACATGGGATCAATATATACTAACCCACATAGGATCCCTAAGTGATGACCCACACAGGATCAATAGATGCTAACCCACATAGGGGCGATGTTATTTTTTCACATTACACCCAGCCACGAGATCCCCGCACTAAGCACGCTTGATTCCGAGAGGATACAATCCTCAAGTCATATGTCATACCTGAACCGCCACAAAGTTCCACAAATAAGTATCCCAAAGGACCTCCATGTCGTAAGGGTTCTAACGCGATAAACGGCGCATCAATTGGAAGTCCGGTCTGTGACTTATAATCGTTTTAGTACCGAGGGCCTGGTTGGATTCAGGTTCGATCCAACCCGGTCATACTCCAACTTTCTTCAAAACTCAAGTGGAGTATACCAAAAGTACCATCTCGTCCCAAGGTTTCCAGAACCGTATATGGTTCGTCAAACGGATGTTCGGTTCACAAGTTATGGAAATTTAAGCGAAAATGGGCCTGATGGGGTCTGGGTCCGGTCCAACTTGGTCGGACTGACCCAGTTTGGGTCGACCCAATCCGGTCTGGGTCTATCTCAGCCCGGATCAAACTGGCCTGGGCCTGCCCGGTTGGGCTGGGTTGCGGACTGGCCCGTCTCGGCGGTGCGGCCCGCTGGTCTGGCACGACCCGACTCACGGAGGGGCGCGACCCGCTGGAGGTGCAGCCCGACCTCCGGAGGGCGTGACCCACTGGAGGCGTGGCCCGCTGGAGGCGGGGCCCGCTGAGGCAGGGCCACCCTAGCTGGAAAAGGGGACCAGCCCCCCGGTCTTCCTGAACAGCCTTAGCCATTCGGTTCGTGCGGCGGCGCCACGTGGTGCTACCTGGTCTCTCGGTGGGACCCGCATGGTGCGAGTCCCTACTACCACGGTATCAGAGCTACAAACTTCTCCACTGGCGGCACGTCATTGCACACTACTCCGCCTCCTGCGGTCGGCCGTTTCCAGCCAGCTTGCTTGACTGCCACGGTTAAAAAGCCGCGACCCTTCTCCTCCAGCGGTGTGTGACGACGTGTCGCATCACCTTCACGGTCAGCCGGTGAGGGCCACTCTGCTGACCACCACGGCATAGTGTCGCGACCTCCTCCTTCGGTGCGTGATGGCACGCCACCTCCATCACGGCCTGCCGATGCCAGCCACCACCATCATCTGCCGACGCTGGTCGCTAGTGTCGCCACACCGGTGTCGCACCGACAGTCTTCCACAGAGAACGCAAAGGTAAAACAAATGGCGGAGGGACCATGCCTTGTTCGTTTGGACCATACCCTCCACGTTATCATCTTATCAAGAAAGAGGATATATGATTCAACAATATTTTGAAATTTAACGAGATAAATCCTTACCCCGAGAGTCGTTGGAGAACGTCATCATTTGAGGAAGAGTCGATGTTCGTCGGTTCCTGATTCGGTGGCGTTCGTCACCGCCCGCTAGAACCGGCTCTATCCTCCAAGTGGTTGGCGTCGCAGTACTCTACTAGAACTTCATCGCTTGGTGAAGTAGTGCCAATACCCCTCCCCAAGCTCTATATAAATAGGAGGGGGAAGAGGTGGGTGACGTCGTTGGGAATTTATGAGGTTCATTTAATTAATGAAAATCCCAAATTCTAATGGTGTTATTGCAAGGATTGAAGAGTTAATCCAATTAATGGCTTGACATGTCGTTAGTCCTGCCACTGCCGCCCGTCCGTTGGAGGAAAAGAAAAATAAAAATAAAATAACTTTGTTATTTTATTATTCTTTTAAATGTCCAAAATCTATCTTTTTCTCCCGACCTACTGCGGTCAAAGTGAAGCCTCCCTTAAGTGAATATCGGTGCTGCGAATTCAACGGTGCCCTCAGATTTTTAATCTGAGCACCAGTTCAAAAGATAGAAAATACCGCCCATGCGTTTACTGAACCTACCTTAAAAAAAGTTCAAAAATTCATTCCGGGCAAACCGGACCTCAGAATCACGCACCCTCAATTTTCACAAACTCGTAATAATTCCATATAATTAAAAAAATACATGGAAAATACGATTCTTTACATTCTCCCTACTTTAGGGCTTTTCGTCCCTCAAAAGCCACAACATAGACTAAGGAAACAAATGGGGGTAATGAGCACGAATCTGAGCCTCCCGCTCCCATGTTCTCTCCTTGAGGTTCCTGTCCTACCAGCGAACGCACACCAGAGGTATCGATCATCCACAAAATACCCGCTCCTGTTGATCCTCAATCTCCATTAGAACCTTCGTAAATGTCACTCCATCATCAAATTCCAGCTCTCCATGGTTGATGAAGTGAGATGGTTCATGCACGTATTTCCTCATATGGGATATGTGGAAGACATCATGAACCCTCTCCAACTGTGATGGCAGTTCCAAGTGGTATGCCACCTCACCAATCCTTGGAAGTATTAGAAATGTTCCGATAAAACTCGGTGAGAGTTTTCCGCCTCAACCAAATCTTCATAGTCCCCATCGAGGGGAGACTCACAAGAATATGTGGTCCCCCTCATGGAACTCCAAAGGCCTCTGTCTCCTATCAGCATAAGACTTATGTCTACTCTGTGCAGTCTTCATCCGCTCCTGGATGATCTGCACCTTCTCAGTGGTAGACCATACCAACTCTATACCCATAAGTGCTGACTCCCCTGGGTCTGTCCAACATAGAGGTGATCTGCAAGGTCGATCGTACAAGGCCTCAAATTGTGTCACACCGATGGTGGAGTGATAGATGTTGTTGTATGAGAACTCTACCAAGGGAAAATGATCCTCCCAACTGTGGACAAAATCCAAGATGCTAGCACGTAGCATATCCTCCAGTGTCTGAATGGTCTGCTCTGTCTGACCATTCGTCTTTGGATGGAAGGTGGTGCTCAAATGTAGCTGAGTCCCGATTTCCTCTTATAATGTCTTCCACAACCAGGATGTAAAATGTGTGTCACGGTTAGAGACTATCATCGATGGAACCCCATGAAGTTGTACAATCTCCTGAATATAGAGGCTTCTCAAGCCCTCTACTGATCCTTTATCTCAGATGAGTAGGAAGTGGGACGAATTGGTGAGTCGGTCAATGATCACCCAGATGGAATCATGGACCCTGGACGTATGTGGTAGTCCTGTCACAAAATCCATGGAAATGTCATCCCACTTCCACTCTGGTACCTCTAGTGGCTGCGCTAAGCCTGCTGGAACCTAATGCTTGGCTTTCACTTGCTGACAAGTGATGCATCGTGAAACAAACTCTTCCACTGCCTTTTTCATACATGGCCACTAGTGCTGGTGTCAGAGGTCCTGGTACATCTTCGCCACAGTAGGATGTACTGCCAGAGGAGACGTATGGAACTCCATCAACACCTCCTCCTGTAACGTCACTGGTACCATGGTGCATCCTCTAATGAGAATAACGTGCTCCACACCTTCATAAAATCCATCAGGTGCATGTCTTGAGGATATCTAAGCACGTCTAGCCTCGCAGTCAATGTCCCCAAGTTGTTCCTCCAAAACTCGCTGAAGAAGTGGGGGAGTGATAGTCATATACTGGAGGTAAGCTTCTCTATCTCTATCCACAAAGGATATCTGCAACACGGTTAGCTACTCTGTCGCCTCACTCAGTAGCTTTAAACCAGACCTCCTGCTGAGTGAGTCTTCCACTACGTTCCTCTTCCTAGGAGTGTAGACTATCTTGAAGTCATAGTCCTGGAGGAACTCCATCCATCACCGTTGTCTCAGGTTCAGGTCCTTATGAGAGAAGATATACCTGAGACTCTAGTGATCAAAGTAAACAGTAAATTGTTCACCCATCAAGTAGTATCACCACATATTCAAGGCGAAGACTACTACTTCTAGCTCCAGGTCATGGGTGGCATAGTTTTGATCATGTTTTCTCAGCTGTCGTGAACCATAAGTGATCAATGTTTTCTCCTGCATCAGGACACATCCAAGTCCAGTCCCTAATGCGTCGTAGTAGACTGCATATCCAATGCCCTATTCTTCTATCCTCAAGATGGTGGAACTCGTCAGTCTCTGGCTCAGCTCTTGAAAACTCTGTTGTCATTTCTTCGTCTACACGAAGGGTTATCCCTTCTTCATCAACGTTGACAAGGGTGTCGTAACTTTAGAAAAGTCAGGTACAAATCTCTGGTAGTACCCTGCCAATCCTAGAAAACTCCGCACCTCGGTCAAACTCCTGGGTGGCTCCCAAGCAAGAATAACCTCTATCTTCTCCGGATCCACTGTAACTCTTGCCTCTGAGATAATGTGTCCCATAAAGTGGACCTCCCATATCCAGAATTGGCACTCCAAGAGCTTGCTATAAATATGGTGCTCTCAAAGTGTATCCAGTACTATCTGCAAATGATAGGCATTCTCCTCCTCTGACGCCAAGTATATCAAGATGTCATCGATGAAGACCACCATGAAGCGATCGAGGTATGGATGGAAGATGCTGTTCATGAGTCCCATGAACACTACTGGGACATTGGTCACACTAAATGGCATAACCAAGAACTCATAGTAGCCATACCGACATCTGAATGTCATCTTCTTCACATCCTCATCTCGTACCCTGAGCTGATGATAGCCTGATCTGAGGTCTATCTTCGAAAACCAATGATCTCCCTTCAGCTGATTGAAAAGATCATCAATCCTCAGAAGTGGATACTTTTTCTTCACGGTCACCTAGTTCAAGCGCCAATAATATACATAGAGTCTCAAACTCCCATTTACCTTCTTGGCAAACAAAATCAGGGCTGCCCATAGAGAAACACTGGGCCTTATGAATCCCTTCCTTTGTAAGTCCTCCAACTGTACTTGTAATTCATGAATCTCCATGGGAGCCATCTGATATGCTGGAATATATATCAATGATGTCCTGGGGTACAGGTCGATGTAAAAGTCTATCTCTTTGCATGGAGGTAGTTCTGAAACATAATCAGGAAAGACATCGGCATACTGGTACACCACTACAGGATATCTCGAACTCTCAACATCAATTGCTCTGAGGGTAAGGCTAGACAAATGATGTGTGATCGGCTGCAACCTCCACTAGGAAAGTCTATCCTATACTTCAAAGGTTCCCTTCTCGTCGGTGAAGTAAAACCTGGTCCCATACTCGCGGATACACCGCATTTTGTGCCAAATATAGTCAATCTGAGCATAGACTATGGATAACCAGTCCATACCCAAGATGATGTCGTAAGGCCTCGACGCCGCTACTATAAGATCACAGATAAAGCTCTCACCTCCTATAGTAAGATCACACTACTGACACCAGTGTGTAATCATCCAATCTTCTCCTGTAGAAGTCTCTAATCGCAAGGATCGAGCCAACAACTCCATTGGAATATCCGAGCTCCGAACAAGGGTCGTGACAATAAAAGAGTGACTGGAACCTGTGTCTATAAGTACTGCAGCTAGGGTGGAGTAGACACATATCGTACCTCTAATCATATCAGGAGTTCTATGGTCGTAAGACTAAGCTTCTTAGAGCTGAGCTCATCCCTGTCCTCCTGCTCACTGTGGTCGAGGTAGACCACCTGGAGGTGGTGGTGGTAGAATCTCGAATTGCCGCCTACCGCCTACTGCATGGCCAACTCCTCTGCCATGTCCTCTTGTTGCCTGTGGACCTCCTCAATCGAATCTCTGCCTCTACCTCAGTGTTCCCTAGACCACCTGCTGGTCGTCCGTATGGCGGGTTGGGTAGTCGGAATCCATGTGACCTTGCCCGCCGCACGAGTAGCACTGTCTGCTCCTCATCTATCCTCCTCTGTCCCGTGAGCCCCGCACCACCGACCCTATATCCTGAGGTAATACACCATAAGTTATGGCCCGCTTGGTCCCCCGCGTCATCTGTCTACTACCTACTGCAGATGAATCTTCTACCTGACGTCCGGTGGTGGCTCTCACCGTCGATGCCTGCTCAGCCAGGAAGCTTTCCACCAAAAGTTCTCACTCTATCACCCCAGCCTGCGTCGGAATGATGAGTGATATCATTGATGCTCTGATCTCTCATCGGAAACCCTACTCAAAGGTCCGAGCCCTAAAGAAAGGGTCTTGTACCATGTCGGTGGAGTAGCAGGAGAGATCAGTGAACCTCGCCGAGTACTGGGCCATGGTTATGTTGCCCTGCTGTAAGTGTAGTATCTCCTGTATATGCATTGAGCGTAGAGTCATTGGGATGAAATCTGCCCTGAAAAGGACCTCGAAGTCTGCCTTGGTGAGGGTAACATCGTCATGTATCTGGAGTGTCAGACTCCACCATCTCCCAGCTGCTCCTTGGAAGAGATTGGTAGCTAGGATCACTATCAGATCAGCTGGTGTCCCAACTAAGCGAAAAACTCTAGCCACAACCTCCATCTAGTCCTCAACCGCCTGTGGATATGTCTCACCTCAGAACCTCGGGGTCCTCTACCGCTGAAACTTGTGCAACGCGCTCAGTCAGTGTGCACCATCTACTGGTGGGGCTGGTGGCATATGTTTCCCAACAGGTGGTGGTCCAACGGGTGCACCACCCGATGGTACTATCGCCGTAAGAGGGCCCTGCACTGAATCCTCATCGCTCGGTGGGCTGTCATCATGTACTATTTCGGGAATCCTGGCTGGCTATCTATGTGGCAGCATCCTGAAAGAAAATAGGTTCCCCAAGGTCAACAAGTTATACCTGGTGAACTGACTCAAGAGATCAAAAGTAAAACACTTCCAAAACACACGCAATCAGTGTTTTCGTGCACTGAGTCGGAAATCATAATTCAAGGTCCTCGTGTATGGATACGTTGGCCTCCGTACCAACACTGGATCCCCCAAACTAAAAACCACACTCATAACACCTAACATTATTGCCACATTGAAAATATCAGAGTCCTAGTTCTTTAGTAGAACCAACCCCTCTGATGCCACTTTTTCAAAACCCATCCCTCGAATCTCGTGCCGTGACTACCCCAAGCCTGCCTTCCATAGGCCAGGGGCTGACATCTAGCAATAGAAATGTGTATCCCTATAACAGGAAGGCATTGCCTTTAAACATGTACAACTATACAATCCAAGAACACAACAAGAAGCAACCACAAAGTAAACTGCTATAGTAAAAGTGTACTGAAAGTAAAGGGGTCAGAATACAAGCCCAATTGGAAGGTACAAGTACAAATGAAAAGAGAAAATAGATCTTGGATAGTCCACCGAGGATCCTACCTGAAGGTTAGGTACAACTCATGATCAGTAGACACTGCGGCACGTGACGTCAAATGGTCCACCTCTGAGCACCTTCCAGTCTTGGCTCCCTCAACCTCGATCAACATTATCTATCATCTGTATACGACAAAATAAGAAGCGGCCATATCCCGTGTAGGGGTGAGTATAATAATACTCAATAGGGATCCCAATACCCCTGAAGGTCTCCCAGAGTTCCACAAAGTAATAAATACAAAGCAATACCTCAATCACAAAGCACGAATCAGTAGTCATAAAATCTACTTAGGTATATTCCCATACATATACCTAAGTTATCAGAATATACTCATCTTATACATGAGGAAACATAAGGCTCCAACTTTTAATCTATTTGAACAACTGATCCACAAAGGAAGAATACCACAAAGGTAACACCACGAAGGTAAAAGTACCACAAAGGTAACACCACGAAGGTAAAAGTACCACAAATGTAACATCAAGAAGGTAACTCCATGAAGGTAAAAGTACTACAAAGGTAACAACATGAAGGTAAAAGACTCAACTCACACCAAGTATATAACTTAAGTATAAAAGTACAGATGATTAGACGTATCACTGGATCATCTTACTCTGTCGAGAGGCTCTACTGTTGACCCACACAGGATCGATAGATGCTAACCCACACAAAATCACTAGGCGTTGACCCACATAGGATCGATAGATCTTTAACCACACATGATCGTTAAGTGCTGACCCACAAAGGATCATTAGATGCTGACCCACATAGGATCAATGTTCTTTCTTCACGTTACATCCAGCCACGAGATCCCCGCACTAAGCACGCTTGATTACGGGAGGATCCGCTCCTCAAGATATCTGTCATACCTCAACTAACACAAAGTTCCATGAATAATTATCCCAAAGGATAGCCATGTTGTAAGGGTTCAAACACGACAGACGAAACATCAATCAAACGCCCGGTCTGTGACTTATAAGCGTTTTAGTACCGAGGGCCCGGTTAGATTTGGGTTTGATCCAACCCAAACATAATCCAAATTTCTCCAAAACTCAAGTAGAGTATACCAAAAGTACCATATCATTTCAATATTTCCAACTCCATAGGCGGTTCGTCAAACGGACGTCAGGTTCACAAGTTACGGCCCTTTAAGCGAAACTGGGCCTGGTGGGGTCTGGGTCCAGTCCGACCTGGTCGTGCTGACCCGGTCTAGAATGACCCGACCCCGTCCAGGTCTATCTCGAATCGGTCCAGGGGGGCTGAGCTGCAGACCGGCCCGACCCGTCTGGGCGGTGTGGCCCACTGGGCTGGTGCGGCCTGACCCACGGAGGGGCGCGACCCGCTGGGCTGGCGTGCCCGGCCTGCGGAGGGCGCGACCTGCTGGGATCTCATGGCCTGGCCCGCTGGAGGTGCATCCCGACACATGGAGGGAACAACCCGCTGGATTCGTGTCCCGCGGAGGTGGGGCCCGCTCTAGTTGGCACAAGGGAGTGGACCCCCGGTCTTCCCGAAGGGCCTTGGCCGTTCGGTTCACACGGAGGTGCCACGTAGCGCCACCTGGTCTCCCAGTGGGACCCGCAGGGTGTGGGTCCTTAATGTCGTAGCATCAGAGCCGCGACTTTCTCTGCCAGCGGTGCACCGTTGCGCGCCGCTCTGCCTCCTGCGATCGGCCGCCCTGCTTGACCGTCGTGGCTAAAAATCCATGGCCCTTCTCCTCCAATGGTGTGATATGGCGCGCCCCATCACCTCTGTAGCCAGCTGGTGATGGCCGCTCTGCTGACCGTCGTGACATAGTGACATGACCTCCTCTTACAGCGTGCAACGGCATGCTGCCTCCATCGCGGTTGGCCGGTCCCAGCCACCATCATCTATCGGCGTCGGTCGTCGGTGTCATCGCACCGGTGCCACGCTAGTGGTCTTCTGCAGAGAACGCAAAGGTAAAATAAATGGTGGAGGGACAGGGCCTTGTTCGTTTGGCTCATGCCCTCCACATTATAATCTTATCAATAAATAGGATATATTATTCAAAAATCTTTTCAAATTTAATGAGATAAATCCCTACCCCGAGATTCGTTGGAGAATGTCAACATTTGAGGAAGAGTTTGTGTTCATCGGTTCGTGATTCTGTGGCGTTCGTCACCGCCCGCTAGAACCAGATCCGTCCTCCAAGTGGTTGGCATCTCGGTACTCTACTAGAACTTCGTCTCTTGGTGAAGTCGTGCCAATACCCCTCTCCAAGCTCCATATAAATTGGAGGGGGGAGAGGTGGGTGATGTCATTGGGAATTTATGAGGTTCATTTAATTAATCAACCTCCCAAATTCCAATGGTGTTGTTACAAGGATTGAAGAGTCAAGACAATTAATGTCTTGACATGTCGTTGGTCCCACCACCTCCGCTCATCCGTTGGAGGAAAATAAAAATAAAAATAAAATAACTTTGTTATTTTATTATTCATTTAAATGTCCAAAATCTATCTTTTTCTCCCGACCTACTACAGTCAAAGTGAAGCCTCCCTTAATAGAATCTCGGCGCTAGGGATTCAATGATGCCCTTGAATTTTTAATCCAATCACCGGTTCAAAAGATAGAAAACACTCTCTGTGCGTTTACTGAACATACCTTAAAAAAAGTTCATAAATTCATTCCTGGAACACCGGACCTCAGAATCATGTATCGTCAATTTTCGTAGACTCATAATAATTCCATATAATTAAAAAAAATTATATGGAAAATCTGGGTCTTTACATGGATACCCCCCTGCACACCCATACCTCCCCTTGCACCCCACTCATGGACACCCCCCTTGCACCCACCTGGACAACCCCCTTGCCCCCACTTGAACAGCCCCCTAACACCCCCTGAAGTAGCCCACCCCCCTGTACAGCCCCCTTGCACCCCCCTGGACAGCCCCCTTGCACCCTCCCCCCCACCCCTGCAGTGGCCCACCCCCCCTCCAAAGCTCCCCTGGACAGCCCCCGACCCCTGCCTCCTGGATACCCCCTCCCACATGGACACCCCCTCCCACTTGGACACTCCCCTGGACACCCCTCCCTCCTGGACACCCCCTCCTGGATACCCCCTTTCACCCCCTAGATAGCCCCCTTGAACACCCCCTTGCACACACATGCCCCCATGCACCCCCCTCCTGGACACCCCCCCTTGCACCCCCTGGAAAGCCCCCTTACACCCCCTTGAGAACCCCCTTGCACCCCCTGCACACCCATGCCCCCCTCCTGGACACCCCCTCCCACCTGGACACCCATCCCTCCTGGACACCCCCTCCCTCCTAGATGCCCCTGCCCTCCTCCTCGATAGCCCCCCTAGACATCCCCCTTGAACACTCCCTTGCACCCCCTGCACACCCATGCCCCCTTTCACCCCCTCCTAGACAGCCCCCCCCCCCTGAACACCCCCTTTCACCCCCCTGGAGTAGCCCACCCCCTGGATAGCAGCACCCTTGCACCCCTTCCCACAAAGCCCCCGACCCCCCATTCCTGGACACCCCCACCCCCTGGATAGCCCCCTTGAACACCCCCTCCCCCACACCCCCTGGACATCCCCCTTGCACCCCCACCCCTATAGTTGGCTACCCCCCTACAAAGCCCCCGACCCCCCTGGACACCCCCCTCCTGGACACCCCCTCCCCCTGGACACCCCCACCACATGGAAAATAGACCCTAAAACCACAGTTAATAACCATGTAAATTGATCCCTACCTAGCTATACTTAATCACCAAATGCTTCCATAATAGCTGCAACTTATAGCAGTACTCACATCCTCTAGCTACGAGCAAAAAAAAACACAGCCTTCCAAATAAAAATGAACTCAAACATAATACAATATATATCATAAGAAATCAAACTATCTCCAATATAAAAAATATAAAATTTCAATATCAATATCATCATAATAAAAATAATTATTTGATAAAATTAAATGTATAAAACAAGAATAAAATTTACATTTGAAATGTACCTCAATATCAGCATCACTAGAACCATCATGACCCTCATCATATTCTATAGAAACACCAACATCATTATCACCTCCTCTCATACCACCACCACCACCACCACCACCATCATGATCGTTGAAATATTCATTGGTTTATGCACCTAAATCAGTGGAATGAGTGAAGAATCCTGATAAATATAATGCATACAAACGAGAACACATTTAATTAATGAAAACATTCAATGTTTATAAGGTGATTCATATAATATCATTATGTTATCAATAAAATACTCTAATAAACATAATGCATACAAATGATAACACATATAATTAATGAAAAAATTGAAATATTCTTGTGTATGATGATTCGTGAACATAAAATTGAAGAGAAATAAGAAGGATGTTTAGAATATAGGGAAATAGTAAGAGTCTTATGGTCTAAATAGAACAAAATAAGAATGAGAGAGTAATCATGTTTGGAGAAGGTTAAAATATTAAATCATATTTATTTAATAACGCTATTATTCTATATGTTCACTCATGTATGGATTTCATAAAAATGAGAAATTATTATAATTCATAAAAATAAATGAAAAATTAGTCCATATAGGGGGACCACTATATGTTATTCGGTGAATATATAAAGGTTATTCAGGAATGGATTCATCATTAACCTATTCCCCACCCCCTCCCCCCTTTAACCCCACCTGCACCCTCCCCACTGCCCTGCAGACCCCCCTGAAAACCCCCCTGCCCCCTGCACTCTCCCCCCTGCCAGTTTTCCCTCCCCCACTGCCCCCTTACACCCCCTGCCCCCCTGCCCCACCCCCTGCCCTGCAAACCCCCCTGCAGACCACCCCCTTGCATCCCACCTGCATGGATTTGCTGAATGAAATCCAAGAGAAAGAAAAATCCTTGAAAAGGATATAAGTATGGAACCATACATATAAAGAAGTTGTTGTTGTCATGAATAATTAACTCAAGGTCAAAGAATATAAGATTAAATAGTTTGACCATCTGTTATAGGAAAAGAACAAAATTCTTGATGATGAAGTTGATAAAATCAAGAAGCCCCTTGAAGATAATATAAAAACAATTGATGATGAGAACAATGTTGCCCCTAGAACCCCCAAACCTGCACTCCCCCCACCCAACCTGCCCCCCCACATCCCCCACCTTCACCCCCTTCCCCCCCACCTGCGTCCCCCTTCCCCCCTCTCACCTGCACCCCCCCACATGCACCCCCTCCCCCCACCTGCACCCCCTTCCCCACCCACACCTACAACCCCTACCCCCCCCCACACCCACTACAACAGAAATTGACTTTAGCGGCGGTTTTGGGAGCCGTCGCTAAACCCTTTTTAAAATGGTTTCGCGGCGGTTTATAATAAACCACCGCGAAACAATATATTTTTTTACACTACCGACCCTTCCCCCCCCACCCCGACCCCCCTTCTCACCCCGCGACCCCACTTCCCCTAGCCCCCTGTTTCTCCCATGACCCCTCCCCCCCGTGACCCCGATGGCCCCGCGACCCCAGCGACCCCTCGACCCCGGCGACCCCACGACCCCGACGACCTCGGCCCCCCGCAACCCCGTCGACCCCGGCCCCCCGCGACCCTGATGACCCCGTGACCCAGGCGACCCCGCTTCCCCCAGCCCCCCACGACCCCAACAATCTATACAAACCCTAAGGTTTGAATTCTAGTAATTTTACCTCAATTATTATCTCTGTATATTATAAATTATGAAGATTCATGGTTGATTTTCCATTCGATTCATTAAACATACACATAACCCGTGTTTAATATGTTATCCTTGATAGAAAAATTTATTATCACTTTGTTATTATTTATGTTTAATCCCTATCGACTATTTCAACAACTTAGGGTGTTCAATTGGAATCTCCCTAGGTATTGTGCATTCTTAGGTGACCAAACCACATTCTATGCGGTTTTTTCTTGAATCTTAATTGTGATGACTCTAATGAATTTGATGAGAAGGTTGTCATGCGACCATATCACCTGTTTCTACATAAAAAATGATACTCCCTTGTTAAACTATAACGCTAATAGATTATAAGGCCTACTTGACTATAATGAATTATGACACTTAAGTATGGAGTTCCTTATACTTTTGATACTCGATCACGGAGTCCATCAAACATGTGTTACTCAAGCATAACATCCCTTATATGTGTGGTACTTGGGAATTGTGTCCCTTATACTTGTGACACCCGAGCATGGTGTCCCTAATACTTAGAATAATTAGTCATTGAATCCCTTATAATTGTAATACATGGTAATCACATCCCTAATTATAGTATTACTAATTTCTGGAGTACCTCATACTTGTGATATATGGTCATGGAATCCCTTATAATTTTAATACATTTGCATGGAATCCCCTACTACCATATGAGACTCTAGTGACTTTATAGGGATGCCTGAGTAATGCCTCAGGTCATGGATTGTTACTCACAAGTTGTAATATTTTCTTTTCGGTAAAATGGAATGTTGTAGTGTTTCTCCCTTAGAAGCTAGAATTTCAATCCAAAAAACATAAAACTGAAGTGTTCTTTCGTACTGTCATTTACTTTACTTTTCATAAATTTCTTTTGTGTGTTGAAGTGAATGGTATTGAATTCATTCTAACTTATTGTAGTGGTTTGGATGAATATAATTCTTCCAAGTTCCCGAATATAATGTTTTGAGAGAATTCCTTCTGGGATCTATTTCCACCTATGTGATTATGATTATCTTATTTTGTTGTCCTGGAGGATAGTACCAACACCCCACATTTCATCTCCAAATTCACAACATGATTTTACTATGAAAATCCAAACACCAATCCCAAACACATCAACTATTATTCAAAGACCATAGTTTGATCCCCAAACCACATCAGCCACATCTTGAGTGACATTTCTGATGTGGTCTCCACCTTACCACCTCAATTTTTATGCAACAACACTAGTAAGTCCTTCTCTAGATGAATTATACCAAAGGTTCTCAATCCCACCCACCAATACGCTATCATATCCCGACCATGATGCCTTAAAACTTAAGGAATAACAAAAATGTTCAATGCCCACACCGAAGTCTAAATCTGACTCTTAGTTCAACTCCATGGTCAGATCCTCGATCGTCCCATTTAACCATAATTCTCCACTCATGATCACTAACACATATATGATCCAAATCACCCTCAAGTCACACCACTACTTTTTTCTATGTGAATACACCAAAGAGAGGTCTAGGAATTCAATCCACACAAGGTTCGTAGAACCTCAAAACCTAATCTCCCAAGTTATTTCATCATGCATTTCCAAGAACACCACCACTTATCATGCCTCAAGACTACCATACCTCATGTGGTTCTTACCACTCCAAGGAACAAACAATGAATTCATCCAAATCTAAGGCCCTGACCCCCCACGACCTCGTGACCCCGGCGACCCCGGCGACCCCGCGACCCTGGTAACCCCGCTTCCCCCGGCGACCCTGCTTCCCCCGGCCCCCCGCAACCCCGATGACCCCGTGACCCCGCAAACCCTGTTTCCCCTGGCCCCCTGCGACCCTTTAACCACGGTGACCCCGTCCCCCCATGACCCCGGTGACCCTGGAAACCCCGGCGATCCCGCGACCCCGGCAACCCCGCTTCCCCCGGCCCCCTGCGACCCTACGACACCAGTGACCCCACTTCCCCCGGCCCCCGACGACCCTAGTTATCCCTCTATTTCCCTTGTTTCCAACATTGGGCATGTATCACATGGGATTTGGGGTTTTGGATCTATTTTATCATTATTATTACTGATTTTACCTCATACTCATCCTCACAATATGATGTGAAACTAAATATTGAACATCTTTACCACATGTAATTAAACATTACAATATATACCCCCATCTGATGAATTTAAACTATGTGATACCTTAGTCCATTCTTATATGGAAGTGTCTTCCCTTATCTTGATTTTATTGCACCTAGTGGTGTGGTGTTTTGTATATGTATTTATCCTATTTGATTTCCCCTATGGTGTTGTACTTATCATTTGTTATTCCCATTATGCATTGTATACATTTTAATGGTTCTTTTATATATATTTTTGGTATTTTTGGTTATTTTTCATATTGAGGATGCATATATATTGAAGGTTATTATAGGATATGACCTCAAATATTATAGGATATGGCCTCCTATATTATGTGATATTCCTACTCAGTATTTTTCACCATTCCCTGGCCTATTGAAGTTAGGATTTGGTTGGCACACTTAGTTTATCATCATCCTAGTTTTTGTCTCTATGGGGTAGGTCATGTTAGGGTAGAATTAGATTGGTTCAAGTCCTAGGAATAGATTTTTGAGTTATTATTCACATGAGTACTAGTTTAGGAATTTAATGTTGTGATTTCATGGGGTTTTTTATTTTAGTTATCATACCAGTGAGGATAGAGTAGGTGTTGTAGTAAATGTATCCTTTCACCGAGACATTGGTAACCTATTAGTCAACCCAAATCTCTAAATCATCATATATAGGGTAAAATTAAGTTGATACATGAATCATATAGTTCTCAATAATTATATTTCATTTAACTCTTATTTTAGTTGATTTAGATATGCTCTAATCATTATGGGTTCATCCTATCAAATGAATAATTCCACCCACACAAAAACAACTTTTTTTAGAGTTAAGTTTGTGAAAATCCTATATCAGTGATTGATCCTTTTTCCAATTTTAATTTAAGTGATGAGGTGTTGATTTAAATACTTATATAAGAGATATACTTTCCCTGTTATTTTAGATAGCTTCTCTCCCCTTTTTTAGTATAGAACTTCTCATAAAGAAGACAGTAGTTCCCACTGATGGACTACCCATAAGCAAACTGTGTAACATGAATTCTAGTAGTTGAGGCCTCCTAGATTCTGAGAATCCACTAATCCTCTTGTGGTATAGGATTTAGTGGAGTCATCAACTCATGAAATTCATCTATTTCGGAAACCCACAAACCATATGGTGATCCTAGAACCAAGTTATCTACACAACACACTAAGTTTTTAGTGGATGATGTTTTCTCAAACTCATATGGTATTAATATGTTATGGTTTTAATTTAATCCCTTATTCTAGATGAGATTCTGTCCACAAATACTAAGGATATTTTGAGTTCTGCAGATGTTAAACCCTTTGTAGGGTTGCATGACCATATCTAATAATGTGTTGAGTTTTGTAAGCATCATAAGGTTTTCCCTAAACATTATTTATAATAGATTTATTATATATTAGAGTTTTATATGAAGACTCTATAGAGAAATTAGGTTGAGGTTTTCTCTTACAAAACTCCACCTGTGTTGGAGTCCTCACGTGAGTGTTGTTAGGTTAAGAATTCCTGGTAGGGATGTATCCAAGATTTAGGATAAGGTTATAGTTTTTATTAAAAATTTATAGATAAATGATGTGCTAAAACCTCTAGATTAGAAGTAACATTGAGGTCATAGACTCTACTATTATAGGATAATTGACTTACTTAGAATTGGTTTTGGTTAAGAAGCTGGTGGTGTAGGAGTAGTAAGAGATTAGTGACACTTTGACACACTCCCACAATCACCACATTTGATTGTTTCTTGTCAATAACATAGTGATAAGAGTTATATATATAGGTTTATGTGTATAGATGATTTAGGTGACATATAGTTTGGTTTTAGGTATGATTTGTGTCCTCTCTTCATGTACTTTCATACTGGATGATACAGGTCATGATATTATTTCTGTGTCGATTTTTTGGGAGTTATAGATTATAATTTAGACCCTTATCATACCTTTTATCAACTAGAGAATTTCCACTAATGGTGACTATCTTTTAATCATACTTTCTGGTAAAGTGATTTTATTCCCAATGGAGAAAGGGTTCATTCATGGGATTCCTTTTTGGTAGAGATGATACCCAATAGTATATTCCTTGGTTTGTATTGGTTACCCTTTTCTATTGTTATATGGTGTTATGTGGTTTTGTAAATGAGATGAGTTCCACATTCAATAGTTAATGGGACCCTATCAGGTGTATCAAGTAGCGCCAACCCTTAAGAAGTGGTAGTGATTTTCCCATCAGATGGTTGCATGGTTTTATATGAATTAGGGGTGGTTGAGGATTTACTTAATGTGAATGTTGAATAATTCAAGGGTACTCATATATGAAAAACCATGGTTGTTTCTTAATGAGAACCTGACATATGCATCAACGTGCATTCCAAATATGCAATTCAAGTGTTATTGCGCAGGATTATGGATTCCCTTATATTTATCTCTTTTTTCTTCTATCAAGAATGAATCATGTGGACATAGATATTGTGAGTTCTTATCTCATAATGTGGTCAAAGTGAAAAACTCAATGCAAGTATTTAAAATAAGCAATTATTTTATTTTTTGGAAATTTAGAGTAGGATCACCCACTTATTGAATCCTTTTCCTTTTAATACTAAATACCCTCTATATTTTTTATCTGGCGATAGAATATTTGTGCTTGGAAAACCTAATTTGAGTGGATTCGACAGCTTCTGATGGCTTGGATAGCTCATTGTAATCCATGTTAACTCTAGGAAAAACCTCATTTACTCAAAAATAAATTGTGGATTTCTCATACTCATATATAGATGCTTTATAATTTTTCGAAGAAAACTCATCTTCTACTATATTTAGTTCATCCTCCAGGGTGAATTTGGTGTCTTTTTAGGAAAAGGTTACATACTTCTATTTCTATTCTTCTTCATCAAGATTGGAAACATTATTTTTTTCCTCATGAACTGTGATTCCAACCAAGTTATGCTTATGTTACTTTTTGTTATCTAATATTATATTTTGACGCTATAAAGGATTTCAAAAGTCAAGGGTTGAAAATTTGGAGATTTGGGAGAAACATGATAGGAATATTGTTTAGCATAACTTTTATTATTGACCATGTGGTAATTGACTAATATGGCATTGTTGGTTCTATTAATGATTTTTATTATTTCAGTAGATTTTTCTTAACCATTCATTTCCATGAAAACCATTTGGATGAATGGACTATATTATAGATGTTTTCTCATACCTTATGAGTGATTTTTATATCCACATAGTTATTCCAAATTAACAATGTGCTTTGGTTTTCATGGTAAAGTAGCTACCACATTGTTAGCACACTGTTTCTCTTTACCAAAGAAACTTCCCCTATCCCAAACACTAGAGGGTTCATATCTAACTCAGGGGCTCATATTTATTATATTATGTTTCTGTAATCTTACACTATCATATATATGAATCTATTTCTCTATTTAGTAGTAACTATGTGTTTTAATTTTTATTATTATTGTGTAGGCACATTTTATATACATGGATAAAAGCTGGATCACATTACCGAGGAACACACCTCAGTATGTTAAGGGTTTGAATGAGTTTTTAGATTTTGAAATTTATAATCGATCCGTTGAAGGGAGAATAAGATGTCCATGTCCTAAATGTTAATTTAGAACATGTTTGAAGAGAGATGAAGTTTATGAACATTTAATACTGAAGAAATTCCCTGGTCAATATTTGTTTTGGATTTGGCATGGAGAATCAAACGTTACAGAAATATTGAGCACTGATGTTAATCCACAGAATGAGGTACCAAGTTCGTCGACAATGGAAAATGAAATGAAAAACCTCATAAATGATGCATTCGACACTGCAAGACACCACTATTAGAATCAAAACATATCAGAACAACCAGAAGAGGGTGATACAAATTACAACGTGACAAGTGATGTTTTTGAGACTGTAACACAAGTAGATCAAGATTGTAACATATCATTGGATCATCCTCTTGGTTATGTGGAGCCAAATGTAAGAGAAAACTTCACTAAGGAAAATGTGTTTCATGATTTAGTTGAAAATGGAAATCAAGAGTTGTATAGTGGGTGTTTGAAATATTCAAAGATTTCATTTTTGTTGAAGTTGTTCCATATCAAATGTCTATGTGGAATTATAAATAAGGAAATGTACATGATATTGGAATTGATTCGTGATGTATTTACTAAAGCAAAAATCCCAGAATCTTCTTATGACATGAAAAAAGTTGTTAACAAGCTTGGTCTGAACTATACAAAAATACATGTGTGTCCTAATGATTGTATGCTTTATTAGGGAGAGGATTCAAGTAGACATAATTACAAGAAATGTTCTTCTTATAGATTTTAGTCAAAGGGTGATGTTGGAAGTCTGAATGAACATAATTTCATGGAGAAGAAGAAAAGGAACACACCTACAAAGGTTTTGCATTACTTTCCTTTAAATCCTCGATTGCAAAGATTATTCATGTCATCGAAAACCGCTGAACACATGAAGTGGCATTCTATAGATAATAAAAATGATGGGTTAATGAGACATCCATGAGATTCCCAATCATGGAAGACATTTGATTCATTACATATAGATTTCTCAGTTGATCCTAGGAATGTTCTATTGAGATTGGCTGCCGATGGATTTGACCCATTTGGGACTTTGAGTACCAGTTATAGTATTTGGCCAGTTGTTTTGATCCATTATAATCTACCTCTGTGGATGTGTATGCAACAAACATATTTTATCATTTCAATGATTATTCCTAAAAAAAATGCCTGGAAATGATATTGATGTATACTTGTAGCCTTTGATTGATGAATTGCAGGAGTTATGGAGCAACGGTGTTGAGACATTTGATGTTTCTTTTAAAACAATGTTCAGAATGAATGCTGCTTTAATGTGGACCATTAGTGACATCCTTGGGAATGGAAATTTATCTGGTTGGAACACTTACATGGGTTTGGATTGTCCAATTTGTAACTTTGATTTTGATCCCAAATGGCTACCTCATAGTAGAAAATGGTGCTTCTTGTGCCATCAAAGATTTATCGATGCATCTCATAGATTTTGGCTGAACAGGTCAAAATTTAATGGTTCCATTGATTGTAAACCACCTCTAAAGTTGTTAATCGGTTTTGAAATATTGACACAACTTGAAAATGTTGAAAAAGAATTTGGGAAGGTTCATCATTTGAATGATAGCGGAAAACGGATCTGAAGTGCATAGTCAAGTGAAATCAGAACGCAACAATGGAAGAAAAAAAGTATATTCTTCAAACTTCCGTATTGGGAATTTAATTTGTTATGGCATAATCTTGATGTGATGCATATTGAGAAGAATTTATGTGATAATTTTATTTTCACATTACTTAATGAGCATGGAAAGTCAAAGGATCATCTCAATGATCATAAAGGCTTATAATTAATGAACATAAAATGTGATCTCTGGACAGATGAGAATGAAAAGTACACTCTGACCATTTTTGTAATGAAAAATAGGGATAAAGATACATTCCTTCGAATTTTAAAGAATGTGAAGGTATCTGATGGGTATTCGAGTAACATATCGAGGTGTGCTGACTTGAAGAATCTTAAGTTACATGGATTGAAAAGTCACGATTCACATATTTTGTTACAACAGTTACTACCATTAACATTGCGTACATTATTACCTGAAAAAGTTACTATTGTTATACTCCAATTTTTCACATTTTTCAGGAAATTATGTGAGAAAAATCTACATCCATTTCATCTTGACAACCTCCAGGAGTGGTTTTTATTTACCCTTTATGTAATGGAGATGATCTTTCCTCCATCGTTTTTTACTGTCATGATGCATTTAACTGTGAATTTGGTTGAGGAAGCTAAATTAGGAGGCCCCATTCATTATCGATGGATGTATCCAATTGAGAGGTATTTTATTTATATATTTTTCATTTAAGTAAACATTTTTTGGCATTCAAATAAATGCATAATATTATTTTTTTATTTCACAGATATCTTGGGCATTTGAAAGCATACGTGAGAAATAAAGCTCAACCAGAAGCCTCTATTGCTGAAGGCTATTTGGCTAAGGAGTGTCTTACCTTTTGTTCCAGATATTTGGATGATATTAAGACAATATTTAATCGAGTTGGACGTGTTGATGACACATCAACTCAATATAAAATTCATAAGAAATCAAAAATATTTCCTGTTATTAGCTGATCAGTTGGGAGGACCTCAAATGTGACACTAACAGAATTGGAATTATTAAAGGCACGTAGATATGTACTGTTGAATAGTGAAATTACAGATCCATTTATTGAAGATTTGAGGATAAAAACAAAGATAAGAATGAGAGGCCAAACACGAAATGAGAAAGATATAATGAAAGCTGTGAATAAAGAGCTTGTAGAATGGTTTTCACGACGTGTAAGTTCATAAATATTGAAATAAATACGAATATTAGTTTGACACATACATTTTGTAAATATATTAAATTATATTTCTTTTTTCAGATCATGAATATTGATACTCGAGCAAACTTTTCAGAATATTTGAAGTTTCTTGCTAGAGGTCTTATAAAACAAGTTAGAAAGTTCAATGCTTATAATGTGAATGGCTTTATATTTCATACAGTCGATCGAGAAGTGGGTTTGAAAACACAGAATAGTGGTATATTTATATTTGTTGAAGTGGGATACTATGGAAAGATGCATGATATTATTGAGTTAAAATACCATGGAAATTTTTCTGTAGTTTTATTCAAATGAAAATGAGTCGATATTATCAGAGGTGTTAAAAGAGATTCCTTGAAATTTACTTCTGTGAACTTCTCTCGCTTGATGGATATTGGTGATCGTGAACTGCATGATCCATATATCTTAGTATCACAAGAAAAAATAGTATATTATGTGAATGATGTTGTGTATGAAGGGTGGAGTGTAGTTGTTCACATAATACAAATATATTTTTATGATATGGGTGATGAAGTGGAAGATTTGACCTCTGAAATTGAATTTCATCAACAACAGGAAGCATAATTATTTTTCCATCATGATATTGAAAATATTAGTCTAGAAAGGATGAATGAAGTGGATGAAGAAATGGAGCAAGAAATCGACATTATTGAAGGGGAAAATGATTGTATGTACAATTATTTATTCATTCAGCAACCACTTGTTTCATTTCTGCAGTCATTCATTATCATTGTTATATATATTTTGTTTGTTAGTACTAGGCATCTATTATCATTTTTAATTTTTTTTCTGCATAATTTTTTTGAAATATATATTATGAACTTAATTTTATTTGATTAAATGAGAGGAATTATAAGGAGGAAGTGATACACTATTTTATCTAGTTCTACGACAGATGAAGATCCATCTGGCTCCCTCCCCATAATATCTAAGGCACCAGCTACCTACACCCCTGCACCATCTCCCCCTACACCATCTCTCACACCATCTGTGGGTGTCCCATTAGAGGATGAGTCATCTACTCCCCCTTCAGGAGCCTCATCAGTGGGGTGGCAACATGCCCCTTCCAGTTCATCACGGACATACTGGAGTGTCACTGTCATAGGTACAAATTTTAATTAAATAAATTTACTGTATTTTGTTTATACTAATTGTTTGCTCATTGAAGATGAAAAAAATGCAACTATGGAGAAAAACATAAAAAGTTAAGATGTTTTGAATATGAATGGCGAGAATATAGTCATGCCATTTGATTCTTATAGGGTCCCTACAGATGACACTGTGGGGTTACTTGGACAGATTCTAGGCCAACTGGCAGTAGAGCCCGTTTCCCTTTCTATTTCTTATGATGATTGGAGACATATGCCTCCAATCTGGAAAAATGAATTTTTTTATTCCCAAATAAAGGTAATTTTATTACATTATGGTTTAATTGAATGTCATGTTACTAATATGTTCAAAATGAATTTCTTTATACAGATGTTCTTCCACTTTATAGTTGTTGATGTGATAACATGGAAGTGAAAGTTGAAAAATCTTGGTAAGAAATTGAATGATTTCAAATGGAGATTGTGGTGTGATGTCAATGATACTTCATTGACCATGCAAAAAATGTATGAGAAGCTACCCAGTGGGGTACCGAAATAATAGTGGAAAGTTTTTGTTGACAGACATCGTGATGAGAAACAGATGGTATTGAAATATATATTATTATATTATCCTAATTTTAAATTTATACATGTATATGAAGAGGAGATGACATTTAATACATTACTGTTAAATTTCATTTTATTTATTTCAGGATCTCTCAAGACTGAATGCATCAAACCGGGCTAAGCAAGTCATCCCTCACACTGCGGGCTCAAAAAGCTTTTCTAGAAGACGACCGACATTGGTAATCTTTTAATTAGTTTAAATATTTATAAGATAATATTATCTATTTAATATATTGAATTGTTGATTTATATTTACTTAATGCAGTCACAGAGTTTAGGGCATAAAGAATCCCGAACTAAACTCTGGTTGGATGTTCACAAAAAATCATATAGAAGTTTTGTTAATGAGCCTGCCAAAGAAGTTGGGGTATGAAGTCAATTTTTTATTATAATAACTTATTATCAGTTTTTACTGTGTTAATATATATTGATATTTGATTTATAGGTAAAAATTAAATAACTATGGGATGCCAATACTGGTAAGTCCTACTCAGTCTCCCAGGATGACCTAGTTGCTAAAGTCTTTGGGAAGGAGCATCCTGGTAGAGTGTGCGGGATGGGTTTCGGACCCATACCATCTGAGGTCTTTGGCATGCCACTAGGGATTCCAGCTGCATCTACTCCTGGTTATAGTCAGTCCATACCCGAAGATGCTCAGAGGGAGATTACTTCTCTACGAACCACAGTTCAAGACCACGGGGCTCAGATATCTTCTTTGTAGAAAGCAATGATTTATATACATCAGCAGATGAGAAAATATGCCCCTAGTGGTAGTGCATTGACTATTGGTAAGCAGGTAAATCAAAAAAAATAAAAATCATTTAGTTTGAAAACTTTCATTGGTTTTAAGTTTTAATATAAATATGCAACAATATTTAATTTTCAATATAATGTTCTTACAGGTGACAGAAGAAAGCGGAGATAGAGGTGGAGAGGGTGACGATGCATCATCGGACCATGAGTAGTTGTATTGTTGATGTGTTGAACAAATATGGGAACATTTGGTTTGTATATGTAACATGTGTGGCACATAATTTCCACCAAACATTTTCATGTCCTAACATTTTCTTGATTTCTCATGTTTCCTTTTATACATTTTATTGATTTATGATGTTTCCTTTTATGTCTTGATTTCTCGAGTGTGGTATACATCATTCCATTTAGGCCTGTGTTTGAATTGGTAGTCGAGATTTTGGATGACTAGGAGTTAAACCCATTGTTGATGTGTTGAACAAATTAGGTCATTTTATAGTGATCAAGGGGATAGTGTTGTGGAAACTTTGGTGAGGCAGAATGTGTAGATAGTTAATCTTCATGCATTGTTAATGGTTATCATATTCTGTTCATGATGATAAAATGTGGTCATACCCCATATAAAACCTAGGTTCCTCTTAATGGGAGATGGTATTAAACTGTATAAAACTGGGATTCATTGTACGATGTGTATTGGATGATCTAAAAGTCTTACACTATATAAAATTTGGATTCCTCTTATGATAATTATGATATGTTCAAAAAAATTACCTTATATAAAACATGGAAGTATCACATTATGTGAGATAAAAAAATCATTTTCTTCAAGACATGACATTAAACTTTATCCTTATCTCATTCCTTCAAAATGTGATGCCTCATGATAATCATTATATTCCAAAATTCCCTCTATATATAGGATTACCCCTAGTTCCAATGTTGTTTTTATACTATACCATATTCTAGAACAACATGTGTCTTGATTCACACTCTCATGGGATACATAATGATGCTTAGACGTCCTTTTTTGGGTCTATATGTAAACTTATTAAGCCTTTGGCCCCATTGATCCATTTACGGTCCACGGATTATAACCTTAAATAATGTTCAGTTCATATCAAAATGTTCATGTGGTACTTGGGACTACATTAACCCCTTATACATTGGTTTTTACCCATACCATGACACATAGATACCATGTAGAGAATCATCATCCTAGTCCATGAATCATGACGTTAAATTTTTCATCATGGTCTTGGTCGTATGATCTTACACTGTGTGCAATCATATTCAGGATTTCGTCATGGGTTGAAGGGCCTATTTTATCCTATAACTCTATGTTTTATTCACCACAAAAACATTCTTGATTCCCCCACCTCACCGATCTATACTATAATAGTTTATATCAATAGATCCCTAGTCCATGCATTATGACAATAAAATATGCTCATACATCCATCACATGGGTTTATTCATCCCTGGAGTTTCATCAAACATCTATTTCCAAAACATTCTAGAACTATGGGTGGATTGATTCCCATTTCCATGCGATACATATTGATTCATATATCTTCTACCATTGAGCCTAGCTGATGATTCACCATATAATAATCCATTACATAATGTGTCATTGCCCCAAAACACTCACATGAGCCTCTTTTTTTAGCAATAATCTCCTTTCATTTATGTTGACACATCAGTGGGCCAAGATTCTCTCATTTCCTAATATGAAGAAGTAAATAATGGGTATATAGATGAAAAATACCTTCTAAAATCCTAATAAGATGAATTTAAACTATATAATTACCCCATGTAAAATATATATACCTATTAATGATATATAATTTAACCCCATAAAAAATTGATATGTCTCTTAAAGAGAGATAATTTCACCTCTTATAAATTCTCGATGCCTAATATTATAATATGTAATTATTCAATATCATCATCCAAGAAGGTAAACCCTTATGGCGTTGGTATCCTATGACACCGTGAATCATAAAAACATGTGGATTGATTCCAATAATCACGATATAAGTAGTTACATATAAATATTTAATCCAGGGAACAACCCTATCACCGAATCATTATAGGTTTCTCCCTTTCCTATCTACTTTGGTCAAAGCTTGGAGACCTTTAACTCAAACCTATTCCTATATTTGGAGCTCTAGGAATTTAAGCTAGTTGTAGTTATAGTCCATGTTTTATGATTTTAAACATCAAAGCTCAATTTCCTCAGCAAACAATGTTAATTAACAACCATACCCTATTAAATGAAATAAGGATGCGTCATCCGATAAGTGTGGGATGATTATAAAAATAATTACCACATATAAAACTGAGATTCCTCATATGATAATTATAAAATGAACCACACATTACCCGTATAAAACTTGTATTTCTACGAATATGAGATGATATGATATCCTTGCTAGAGATGAAATCACTCCACCGACAATAGTCTCTTACCATGTCACGCATAAAAACTATGTTTGTCTTGATTCCCATTATGAGGAGACACATATTGATGCATGTGTATTTCATCTCAGTCCCATCCCTACCAACAACTCATCATGGGGAAATTTCCCTCTGGGCCAGGCTTGAATCTTGTCAACCCACATGTTTAAATAGAACATTTGAGCACATGAGGAAATATCTCCCATGGAACCTAATATTCTATATAGTACATCCCCACATACACTAGTGCGGTTCACACATTCTACTATTTGGATAATCCTCACCCTAACAATCTAAAAAGAATCTCTAATGAAATGATTCATGGACATAGTGTCTTACATACCATCTCAGGCTCATTCAATGAAGTACATTTACTGATAAAAAGTAGATCTCATGCTTTGATCTCCATGAATAGTAGATCATGATATTTTTCATCCTATCCTCAACCAACTCAGGTATCTTATGTTTCAAACATGGTCAATAATAATTATATTTCTATCAATTACTCCCATTTCACTTCCCAATTCTCAAAAGTTGTAATTGTCATCGTGATATTTTTCAGGTCACTTCTTCCCCTCATTGGGTTCACCCCTATAATCAATTATAATTATATAAATATCCTTGGTTCTTGAATCAATCATGTCTCATCAGGGATTAGGGGTTGGGATGAAGTCCACCTCAAGCATGGTTGAGTTGCATGATCACCACATGGTCCTAATTCTATAACCTTAAATGAGTATTCCATGTCCATGAATCACTAATCTAAACTAATTTTAAATCAACCTTAGAATGTGTTGTGTGGTTTTGTACCCATTCTTTATCAATTTAGGTCATGTTTTTTACTCCTCCTCACTACACATATCCATTTATGATGTTCCACTTTATTTTCCAAGCATCACGACCATATTTTTTTTAATAGTTGTCTCTATTATTTTTTAAATTTTGTGTGCATTAATCTGTTAGGATATTAGTATTTTTGGTTTGATTTGTTTTTCAGGGCAGTGGTGTAGTGGAAGCAGAACAACTATTTTTATTTCTGGTCAGCTTTTCACGGCAGTTTTAACCATCACTAAAGTATACTGGTAAGAAATTAGCGGCGGTTAAAACCGCCGCTAAACATAAGTATTTTTTACTTAGCGGTGGTTATAACCGCCGCTATTAGCGTACAATTAGTGGCGTTTTTAACTACCGCTACAGAGTCACATCACCCTTGTGCATTCCGCGACGGTTTTTGTGACTTTAGGGGCGGTTTTAAGGCTGCTAGATTTTATTTTATTCACGGCGGTTATAACTGCCATGAATAAAATAAAATATAGTGCTGGTAAAAACCACCCCTAAAGTCACAAAAACCGCCGCAAAATGAAGCAGCTACGACACCTCCCTTAAACCGCCGCTAAATGGAAATAACCACCGCTAATAGATTGTCGACACCCAATTTAGCGGAAGTTTCTGTAAACCGACTCCCAACCATATAGCGGCAGTTTAAACCGCCGCTAATAGGTGGTTTTCTTATGGTGACCCCAAAATGCTTCCCCTAGCACCCCCAACCTGCACTCCCCCCACATGCACCCCCCCACACCTTCATCCCCCTGCCCCCCAACCCCTCCACCCCCAATGCTGCCCCTAGCACCCACCACTTGCACTCCCCCCACCCACCCTGCACCCCCCTCCACTTACCCCCCCCACTTTCACCCCCCTTACCCCCCCCCCACCTGCATCCCCCTACCCCCCAACCTGCACTCCCCCACCCTGCACCCCCCCACTTCCCCCCACCTTCACCCCCACACCTGCATCCCCCCCACACCTACACCCCCCACTTCCCCCCTGCATCCCCTCCCCCCCCCACCTGCATCCCCCCACCTTTGCACCCCCAACCTACACCCCCAACGCTGCCCCTAGCACCCCCAACCTGCACCCCCCACTTCCCCCCACCCACCTTCACCCCCCTCGCCCACACCTGAAGCCCCCCCCCCCCCCCCCACACACCTACACCCCCTCCCCCCCACATGCATCCCCCCACCCCTGCACCCCCCAATCTGCACCCCCCCAACCTGCACCCCCCCAATGCTGCCCCTAGTACTCCCCAACCTACACTCCCTCCACCCACCCTGCACCCCCACCACCTTCACCCCCCCCCCACCACACCTGCATCCCCCCCACACCTTCATCTCCTCAGCACACCTACATCCCCCCACACCTTCATCCCCTTGCCCCCACCCCTGCACCCCCACTGCTCCCACCACTTCCCCCTGCACCCACCACCTACCCCCACCACATCCCCCTGCACCCCCCCCCCCCACCTGCACCACCACTTCCCCCTGCAACCCCCCCCCCACACACACACCACCTGCACCACCATCCCCCCCCACTGCCCCCAGCACCCCCCAACCTGCACCCCCACCCTTCAGTCTTCCAACCAAAATTCAAATAATAACCAATTGGAAGATGATTTTGGTTGACTCAAGTAATGTATAGTATTAATGATATATATAAAAGAAATAACCTTTCATCTTGTAGAACTATTTGTATCCTTGTTTTGCTTCCCCAATATTACACATCATTCATAATAGTCAATAAAGTAATAATGAGAATGAATAAAAGGGAAAAATAGATGATAATCCATAGTAAAGGTGGAAGAAAGAAATATATATTAGAAAACATAAGTAAATGTACTGTGTAATTTTTTGTTTTATATAAATATGCAAGAGTCAACAATTGCATCACTTAATTAGTTACTCATACATTACCTTTTTTATATTTTATGATTTCAAGAAGTCATCATGTACATGGTGCCAAGTAGTGGTAAACCTCACGTGCATTCTCTTTGTGACGTTGACCTCTCTATCTATGAAATACTGAGGAATGGATGAGATATAATCCAACATCTATACTCTTATCCTCCAGTTTTCAAAAACCACTTATTTAAGGAGTAACATATATAGGAAAAAAACGATGCCTCGGGGAGTTATCCATGGAGGATAATGTCTATAAAGGACACATGGTTTGATCAGAGCATGTGGATAGATTATTTTTTTGCATTATAAATGATGAAAAACTGGGGAGGATCTGTAACACCATGGGTTATGTTTAAATGATTTTTGATGATGTGATAAGCTAATGGTTCATATAAAGTGGTCCATGTGTCACATATTTAAATTAAACAAATAATATAAAAAAAGTATAGGCTATTGTAGTTACAGATAGCATAAAATGAAAAATATTCAAGAAAGGTTTAGAAAAAATCACCAAATTATGAATGAAAATTAAAAAATGAAAACAGACACTGAATAACATACCAAACTACTAACTTGAATCTGAGCATAAATGGGCTCCAAAACAGAATTTTTTGAAATCATCACCGAGAAAATATTGAAATTTTTCCCTGCAATATAAATTATTAGGACAAATGAAAATTGATATATTCATGATAAATTCTAACCACTTTTTTACAAAGATTAACATGATTTACATAAACACACAATTAAATGCTATTAAGAAGTTAAAAAATGCATCATCAACCAATAAGTTATGATAAGATAAAAATAGTACCTTTGGAAGTGAAAAGATAGTAGCAATATGAGCATCCTTGACCATAAAAGTGAATCTAAAAATCTTATGATCACCGATTTCCTTTTCGATGCTATTTACCAAATTTTTATTTTCTGTAAATTCTAGGTGATGAAAACCATAATATTTTAATTTCACAAGGTCTCTTAATCCACCTTGATCTTTTCATCGCAACCCTGTCTAGTTATCAAAATAAATTATAATATTAACAAATTCTAGGTGTTTTTAAAATATTTATAGAACAAATATTTTCAATTATTTTATTCTTAATTTAAATGTTTTAATCCCACCAATGTGTTATTTAAAGGTCAATTGTCACATTTTATGTTTTAAGAGTATTTTTGAGCTTAATTGGAAAAATGGATTATTTTGGATTTAAACAATTTTAATTTATTTTAATGTTTCGACCAAAACTTTATCTAAACTGATCAAAATTGAAAAATTCTTCTTTTATAGGTTTCTATGTTCGATGTGATTAATTTTATCCTTCTGGGACCAATGCTCAATTCACCATTTTGAAGATCAAATCAAGCTCACAAGTCAGGCCTTGAAAAGTGTGCACAGAACTGGATAATTTTATTGTTGAGCCCATATCTCATAAATGGAAGAACCATTTGAGCTGAAATTTTACATGGATCTGGAAGAAGTTCGTAGGAAGAACTTTAATTCAGATGGAAGCGCATGATTCCTTCATTACCAAGGACATTAATGCGTTGGAACTCGGTGTATTGGAATACGAACAGTCTGTTTGGAAGAATTAAATATTATAAGTAAAGAGGCTATAACTCATTCATTACTTGGTAAATGAAGCTGAAATTTCATTAGTCTACATAGGATTAATAAATGAAAAACTTTAAAAAAGTACCAATTCCCAAATTCGGTCATTAATGAGTCCATCCACGCGCATACATCCGGTTGACATATTTTGGAGCCAAATTTTCATACCCTATCCCTATAAAAGAGTGTACTTTCTTCTTTCCAAATGGTTGGTAACTTAGGAATAGCCTTTTTTGGCCATTTATTGTAGTTTAGTATTGTATTTTATTTTATTTTCATTCTATAATTGCATTTCACATTTTAATTCAAGTGTTCTTCTTTCTCTCCATTTCTTTCTCTCTTTTGTTTTCTTCCCCTGTTTTTTCTTTCCACTGTGAACTCTTATGCTCGTGATCATGAGTAGCTAACCCGAGGAAGTTCACGGGGGAGTAATCCAGTGATGAACCCAAGTATTTGAACATTAATTATTAACGTTTCTTATTTTCTTAGAGTTATACTGAGAGGGATCTTATTGGGCAAGGCGCCTTTGTGTCTCCACTTGCCACCTGAGGTTTAGCTTTCACTTCTGCAATATTTTCCCTCGATCGAGGAGGTGGATGTGTGGTCTCTCGGTGATCGTTGAGAGTAACATTTATTCACAACCATGTTCATAGGAGGATTCTCACACATGCGATGGGGTGTGTTCATTAAGTAAATTAGAAACTAATAATGAGACGATGAAGGTTCACTCGGGGTGATGCTCTCAGGAATGTCTCCTTTCTATCTTAACATCATTCTGTTTTCATTCATTCTGTTTGCATTGCATTTGCATGTTTAATTTTAGTTTTTCATTTTCAATTCCAAAATCTCATTTCTGGTCATTTTATTTCATATATATATATATACATAGTGAATTAGAATTAGTGAGTGATTGACTGCAAAAGGCTCCTCAAGAGATCGACCTAGGTCAGCCACTGTGTTGCACTTAGTATAAAATTTTTGAGAACACGCACGATAATGCTTCATCAAATTGGAGTCATTTCCGGGGAGCTGAGGGGTATTAACTCACTATTTTTATTAACATATTTTAAATTATTTTTCTTCCTTTCATTTAAAAAAACACAAAAAATTCATAAAATTCAAAAACTAAAATATATTTGTTCACGATGAATTTCAGTTCAAATTATTATGCATGGACTGACTAATTTCAGGTGCATGAATAAGTTCAATATGATCCTGAATCCCAAATTCAAGAACTTAAAGAAGAAATAAAAAAACTGAAGTGAAAATCTGAAATGGTTGAAGAATATATCCGTTCAATGGTGCAGCAACTCGAACCTAAACCCGAACCTGATCCTGAGCCGGAACCTGAACCAAAACGAGTGGTGGGAGAAATTTTACCGATCATTTTTTATGTCAAAGAACCTGAGGAGGGTGAGAAGAAGATTCTAAAGTAATTAATCATATCATCCCATACTCAATCATTTCTCGAGGAGGTCCCTGATTTACACATGTCAGCTGATTCACTTATGTGAGATCAACAATTTTTGGAAGAATCCTGGAATCACTTTGTTGAAGATAACCTGAAACTTGATCATCCCATCTTTGATATTGAAAAATCATCACCTTTTGACCTCTATATTGCTTTGTAATATGATGAAGAATATGCACATACTGATATGTAGTTTCCAATGGTCCTTCCTAAAGAGATCAATTTCCTAGCTAACATACTTGAAAGGGAATATTTCTTAATTGATTTGTCATGTTTTAATCTTATTTAAGCTGAATTGTTTTCTGACTTCTCCTTTCCTGAAATTTATGATATAGCACAAATGGGGCAGGCCTTGGATGTTAATGATTAGACCACCCAATTAGTGTTGATCGAGGAATAATAGTTAGAGAAGCTGGTGGTGGTACGACTACATCCTCTACAACAACTTTCATACCATTTGGAGGAGGACACTATAGAAATTCATAGGGATCACCCCTATTTTCTTTTCCCTCCAACTTTTGAACTCAAATTATATCTATATTATTTCTTGGGGGTTTGGAATTTTATTATTTCCTTTGGGGTTCTCTATTCTTGGTGTTTACTGATGGACACTGGGAAAAGTCACATGTGGTGGTTCATCTCAAAGAAACTACACCCACCTTCTGATTGGGGATAATCCACTGCAACTGCCTAACTAGGGGCATTAAAAACCTAGCACCCGCTTGGGGGGTCAAACCAAGCATTATCCCTTTTCTATCCCTTTTCACTTTCATTTTAATTATTTTTCTTATTTCTTTTCATTTTTTTCTTGTAGTTTTAAAGTGGTAGCAGCTAGGAGATTAACTCAAGGCTGCCACTAAAAAATAAATCAGGTTGTATCTTTCCTTTTCTTTATTTTGTTTGCTACCCAATTTAAATTTTGTGTGAACATCATTCTTGATATGATTTGAGCTAAAATGAGGGTAGTGAATGGAATAAGTATGGTGGAGGTATTTCAACTTGTTTTTAGGAATTTTGTGTGTGCTTTCATTTTATTTTTCTTATTGTTTTTTTTGTTGAAATTTTCTTGTTTTTCTTTTTCATTTTTTGGTGTGTTTTTTAGGATTCTTGAGTTGAATTGAATACTTTGGAAAATTCAAACCATCTTTTTATTTTTGGAACATTTCTTAATTTGAATGTTTGAGGAATTAAATTATTACTGAATGGGTTCTATTTCTGATTTCTGATCTTTTCATTTGATGACATTTGATTGACTGTGAAACTCATATGCACTAGTGTTGTCCAAATTGAAAATATTACCCAACCTAAGAGGTTTCTAAACCTGTTTGACATCATCTTATATTTCTCTTTTTCTTGAGATTCTTGAGACATGTTGTGTGATCTAGAACTTTTTGTTTTTCTCTTTTTCAAAGCTTTTAGAGTTCATGGAATGTGTCAAGTATGATTGAGGCATCACTTTGAAATCCCCTTTTGCATTCAACTCTTATTTTGGCCTACCTTTTCATCTGAACTTCATTAATCCCCTATTATCCATGAAATACCTTGTTAGGAAGCCATATTACAAGTCATTTATCCCTTTAAAACCTTATCTAGAAGTTAAATGCATTATTATTGTTGAACTCAAGTCTGGGGGAGGGAGAAGATGGGCTTTGTTTTGCTTTCTTGAAGAATCCATTTGAGCTGAATTGAAAATGATTCCATATTTATTACTGCTTGGGTGGAAGAAATGTCATGATGATAAGATGTATGGTTGGACAAAAATATCATTACAAATATGGGATGGGTTTTCACCAATTTTTGAAGATCAAAATCTGCCTCTCTTTTCCTAAAAAACATGATTCTGAAGAGAAATCCAGATCTGAATTCCAGCTGAAACAATGCTACAATTGGGGAAAAGAGGGATGAAAATAATTGATGCTGAAATTCTATATGTGAACTTCCCAAAAGAAGAGGTGTTTGGAGGTTATTAATTTTTGAGCTGATTGAGGAGCACACCATTCTTGAGTAAAACTGTTTTCATGCATTTACATCACTTTAGAGCTTAACACTCCTCATTCTGCCTTAGATGTTTTTATATTTTAAACCTGCCAACCCTTAGCATCAGAACAATCCATGAAAAATACCTCATGATTGACACATTTTTGACTCTTTTAAGTGGATATATTAGGAGTATATCAATCCTATTGAGATCACACGTGTTTTTGAGAATGAGAAAAACTCCACATTAAAATACCCTTGAGTGAAGAGAGAAATATTTTTCCGGGGAGGTAGGTACGACATACATGTGAGGATTAAAATGAAATTGAATGGATTCATATGATTTTTGAGGAGTTCTGAAATTTTGATCCATGTATGAGGCATGATATTTTCTCTGATATGATAATTGAGTTGTGTGGTCATTTATACTTTGGGAATTTTGTTTTGACCTTGGAATAAGATGATTGCCCAGGAGTGCAATGTTTAACTGTGGGGGAATTGATAGAACAAATATTTTCAATTATTTTATTCTGAATTTAAATGTTTTAAATCCCATCAATGTGTTATTTAAAGGTAAATTGTCACATTTTATGTTTTAGGGGTATTTTTTAGCTTAATTAGAAAATGGCTTATTTTGGATTTAAACAGTTTTAATTTATTTTAATGTTTCGGCCATAACTTTTTCTAAACTGATCAAAATTGCAAAATTATTATTTTATAGGTTTCTATGTTTGATGAGATTAATTTTATCCTTATGGATCCAAAGCTCAATCTACCTTTTTGAACCTCAAATCTAGCTCACAAGTCAGGTCTTGAAAACTGTGCACAGAACTGGATAATTTTATTGTTGGGACCATATCTCCTAAATGGATGAACCATTTGAGATGAAATTTTACATGGATCTGTAAGACGTCCGGATAAAGAACTTTTATTCATATGAAAGCGCTTTATTCCTTCATTACCAAGGTATTTAATGCATTGGAACTTGGTGTATTGGAATACAAACAGTCTGTTTGGAAGAATTAAATATTATGAGTAAAGCGGCCATAACTCGTTCATTACTTGGTCCATAAAGATAAAATTTCGTGAGTCTACATAGGATTAATAACTGAACAACTTTATAGAAGTACCAATTCAAAAATTAGGTCATTAATTAGGCCATCCACGCACATACATCCGTTGGATAGATTTTGGAGCCAAATTTTCATACCCTCTCCCTATAAAAGAGTGTGCTTTCTTCTTTCCAAATGGTTGGAAACTTAGGAATAGCCTTTGTTAGCCATTTACTGTAGTTTAGTATTGTATTTTATTTTATTTTAATTCTATAATTTCATTTCACATTTTAATTCAATTTTTATTCTTTCTCTCCATTTCATTCTCTCTTTTGTTTTCTTCCCCTGTTTTCTTTCCACTGTGAACTCTTATGCTCGTGATCATGAGTAGCTAACCCGAGGAAGTTCCCGGGGGAGTAATCCAGTGATGAACCCAAGTATTTGAACATTCATTCTTAATGTTTCTTATTTTCTTATAGTTATATCGAGGGGGATCTTAGTGGTAAATGCGTCTTTGTGTCTCCACTTTCCACCTGAGGTTTAACTTTCACTTCTGTAATATTTTCCCTCGATCGAGGAGGTAGATGTGTAGTCTCTCAGTGATCGTTGAGAGTACCATTTATTCACAAACATATGAAGAGGAGGATGCTCACACATAATATGGAGTGTGTTCATTAAGTATATTATAAACTAATAATGAGACGATGAAGGTTCATTCAGGGTGATGCTCTCGGGAATGTCTCCTTTCTGTCTTAACATCATTCTGTTTGCATTCATTCTGTTTGCATTGCATTTGCATGTTTAATTTTAGTTTTTCATTTTCAATTCCAAAATCTCATTTCTGGTCATTTTATTTCACACACACACACACACACACACACACACACACACACATATACATATTGAATTAGAAGTAGTGAGTGATTGACTGAAAAAGGCTCCTCAAGAGATCGACCTAGGTCAGCCACTGTGATACACTTAGTATAAAATTTTTTAGAGCGTGCATGAAAACGCTGTTGGGTCGGAAGAACACCCCAAGGAGGGAATGATGGCAAGAGGGGGGGTGAATTGCCTTTTAAAAAATGATTAACAATTTAAAATCAAAGTAAAGAATGCAGCGGAAAAAAAGAGGCAAGACACACAAAATTGATAACGGAGTTCGGCCAAAACCCGGCCTACGTCTCCGCTCCCAACTCAACCGTTGAGAGATTCCTACCGCTTGCTTTTCAATGGTTTTAGCAAGAAACCCACTAGGCTTTGAGGTAGCACTAGGACCTATTACAGCTTGCTTTTATTGGTTTAGCAAGAACCCAATGCTTTTAATGGTTAAGCAATAACCCACTAGTCTTTTTACGGGTGAAGACTAGCTCACCGATCTCAAGCCTTTTTACAAGGTAAGGCTTGACAACCTCTTCACACCTTAGTGGTGGTGTGAGAACCCAAAGAAAGGGAGGTTGAGAAAAGGGTTGGGGTTTGTAGGCACAAACCCAATTTTAAGCTCAAAATATATAAAACAAGAAAAACCGTGATTGGGAAGACTTGGGCGCCAATTGGATGATGGAGTTGATGTAGCGTGCTTTCCCAAGCTTCTTGAGTGGTGCTCTTGGATGTGGAAATGGATGGAGCACTTGGGGTTCTCTTGGAACAATCCGCCGGAGCTTCGCCAAAATGATCAACAATGTGTCCGGTGGCTTGTATGTTGTTCCGGGGCTTCCTAGGCCTTTATTTATAGGCTAGGAACCTTCAAGTATCCGTTGGAGGGCTTTGGAGCCGTTGGAAAAGGCCTCGGAGCCGTTGGGAGGCTTTTGGAGTTGACTGGTCAAAGCCAACGGCTAGTTTGACCAGTGATACCGGCTGGCCGGT
The DNA here is from genome assembly GCA_963277665.1 of Viscum album. Taxonomy (NCBI): domain Eukaryota; kingdom Viridiplantae; phylum Streptophyta; class Magnoliopsida; order Santalales; family Viscaceae; genus Viscum; species Viscum album. The sequence goes on from OY728135.1 coordinate 1,410,573,171, forward strand.
ACAGCTCCACCGGCTGGCCGGTGTCTTGGCAGTGGAGGAGAAGTCTGGTCCAGGGGCCACCGGTCGACCGGTACATCTCCACCGGCTGGCCGGTGCCTTGGTAGAGAAGAAGAGTCTTGATCCAGGCTCCACCGGTCGACCGGTGAGGAGCCACCGGCTGGCCGGTGGCAAGACAGTAGCAAACACTATTTGTGCTGGGTGCCACAGGTCGACCGGTGGCAGAGCCACCGGTCGACCGGTGGGGAGGCAGTGGCTCAGCCTTGAGTCAGGGTGCCACCGGCTGGCCGGTGGTCAAGCCACCGGCTGACCGGTGGACTGAATTTCAGTCCACTTGAAGTCCATTCTTGGGCCAACTTCTTGGCAACCTTGTGCCTATCATCCACAACACTTAAACACAATGTTAAACACATATTAAAGTGATTGTGATCATGAAAATCAAAGAGTGTGGGGTACAACAATCTCCCCCTATTTTGATGATCACAATCACTTATCAAGCAATGTAAAAACTTAAATGAAATGCATGCCTAAATGATAAATTGAAAATAAATACTAAGCGTGATAAAAAAGATTCTCCCCCAATCAATCAAGAAATTTCTCCCCCTTTGTGATTATCAAAATAGCACGGGGCATAAAACTTGATTGAGGGAATACTTTGAAAAACAAGATTTTTAAACCAATTGACAATAATACCAATTGTTGAAAATTTTGAAATGAAAATTGAAAATTTTGAAACCAAGAGTTGAATTTGAAAGATTGAATCGAAAATTTTGAAATTACAAAAAAAAGCTTAAAAGATCCTAACTCCCCCTAAATAAAAACAAAAAGTCACCAGGGAGAGGGATTTTGGAAAGAGATGATTTTAGGCCCGGAGAGACTCGCTAAGAGGGATTTTTCAATCCACACTTGCCTTATGGCGGGTCTTCTCCTATAAAATTCATCACTATAGAGAATAGACTTGGGTTGGCCATACCGGGCGTTTTTACAATTACACTCATAAATGAGATGCCCGGTTTTCTTGCAATAATTACAAAATTTGTAATCGGAGCTCCCCCTTACAAAAACAGTTTGAGCATGGGAGGAGGAGGCTCGGTTGGTATAGCCAAGTCCATTGGTGGTTCGGGAAACCCTTTGTGAACCAAGCAAATTGTTCAAATTTTGTTCACCTTGGGTGAACTTGGCTAGGGTATCTCTTAGGTCTTTGATGGTTGATTCCATGGAATCAACATTTGGAAAATTTTGGATTTTAAGGGACATCTCCTCCTTCTCTTTGAGAAGTTGTTCTTTTTCGGAGGAGAGTTTTTTGAAAGACTTTTTCAAAGCAACAAATTTTGAAGATAGTTCATGAAAACCTTTTTCTAGTTGATCTCTAGCATGTGAGAGTTCTTCATAAGATAAATGATTTAAAGAATTTGAATTTGAAGAACAAGAGGAGGAGGAATCGGAAGAAGTTACCTCATGGAATGCCATTAGGCATTTTGTACCGTTGTCGCTCGAGGAAGAGGAGGAGGATGATGAAGAGGAGGTGTCACTCCATGTGGCCTTGAGGACCTTCTTCTTTCCTTTTTCCTTTGGCGTGGCCCGTTTCTTGTTGAGTGGGCAATCGGGCTTGTAATGGCCCTTTTCGCCGCACCCGTAGCATTTCACCTTGGGCTCGGATCTTGCGGTGGGTTCTTGCTTTCGGTGCTTGCGGGATTGCTTCTTCTTCTTGTGCTTCTTCATAAATTTATGCATTTGGCGGGCGAGATTCTCCATTTCCGAGTCGCCGCTTGATGATGAAGAGGATGAGGAGGAAGAGGATGATGAGGAGCTTACTTCTTTTTGTACCTTGAGGGCGATGTTCTTTGGAGTTTTGATAGGGGTGCCCTCCTTTTGTGCTTGCCTCCTCATGGTGATCTCGTACGTCATGAGAGATCCGATGAGCTCCTCTACCGGCATATTTTTGATGTCTTTTGCTTCTTGAATCGCCGTGACCTTCGGTGCCCATTTGCTTGGTAGGATCCATAGGATCTTCTTCACCATAGTTTCAGCTGAAACATCATCACCAAGGGACTTTCTCCCATTGCACACGTCAGTAAATCGTGTAAACATTTCAGAAATAGACTCATTTGGATGCATTGAAAAAGATTCAAAATCCTGTCTATACATATCTAATCTAGTATCCTTGACTTTATTCGTGCCTTCATGGGTCACTTCTAAAAGCTTCCAAATTTCATGTGCGGAGGTGCAAGTGGATACACGATTAAATTCATTTCTATCTAACCCGCAATGAAGAGCATTCATGGCTTTGCCATCAAGCTCAAAATTTTTAATATCGGCGGGGGTCCATTTGGATTCGTCGGGGGAAGAGAGAGTGTAACCTTGCATGACTATTTTAAAAATGGGATATCCTATACTTCTCAAAAAGGTGGTCATGCGGGTTTTCCAATAATTATAGTCGGTCCCATCAAAAAATGGAGCCCGACCCAATGAGTAGCCCTCGGGGGCGAAAGAAGTTGATGCCATCTAAATGGATCTTAAATTTGAAACCGGGTTAGGGATTTATTCAAAGTTCCCTCTGATACCAATTGTTGGGTCGGAAGAACACCCCAAGGAGGGAATGATGGCAAGAGGGGGGGTGAATTGCCTTTTAAAAAATGATTAACAATTTAAAATCAAAGTAAAGAATGCAGCGGAAAAAAAGAGGCAAGACACACAAAATTGATAACGGAGTTCGGCCAAAACCCGGCCTACGTCTCCGCTCCCAACTCAACCGTTGAGAGATTCCTACCGCTTGCTTTTCAATGGTTTTAGCAAGAAACCCACTAGGCTTTGAGGTAGCACTAGGACCTATTACAGCTTGCTTTTATTGGTTTAGCAAGAACCCAATGCTTTTAATGGTTAAGCAATAACCCACTAGTCTTTTTACGGGTGAAGACTAGCTCACCGATCTCAAGCCTTTTTACAAGGTAAGGCTTGACAACCTCTTCACACCTTAGTGGTGGTGTGAGAACCCAAAGAAAGGGAGGTTGAGAAAAGGGTTGGGGTTTGTAGGCACAAACCCAATTTTAAGCTCAAAATATATAAAACAAGAAAAACCGTGATTGGGAAGACTTGGGCGCCAATTGGATGATGGAGTTGATGTAGCGTGCTTTCCCAAGCTTCTTGAGTGGTGCTCTTGGATGTGGAAATGGATGGAGCACTTGGGGTTCTCTTGGAACAATCCGCCGGAGCTTCGCCAAAATGATCAACAATGTGTCCGGTGGCTTGTATGTTGTTCCGGGGCTTCCTAGGCCTTTATTTATAGGCTAGGAACCTTCAAGTATCCGTTGGAGGGCTTTGGAGCCGTTGGAAAAGGCCTCGGAGCCGTTGGGAGGCTTTTGGAGTTGACTGGTCAAAGCCAACGGCTAGTTTGACCAGTGATACCGGCTGGCCGGTACAGCTCCACCGGCTGGCCGGTGCCTTGGCAGTGGAGGAGAAGTCTGGTCCAGGGGCCACCGGTCGACCGGTACATCTCCACCGGCTGGCCGGTGCCTTGGTAGAGAAGAAGAGTCTTGATCCAGGCTCCACCGGTCGACCGGTGAGGAGCCACCGGCTGGCCGGTGGCAAGACAGTAGCAAACACTATTTGTGCTGGGTGCCACAGGTCGACCGGTGGCAGAGCCACCGGTCGACCGGTGGGGAGGCAGTGGCTCAGCCTTGAGTCAGGGTGCCACCGGCTGGCCGGTGGTCAAGCCACCGGCTGACCGGTGGACTGAATTTCAGTCCACTTGAAGTCCATTCTTGGGCCAACTTCTTGGCAACCTTGTGCCTATCATCCACAACACTTAAACACAATGTTAAACACATATTAAAGTGATTGTGATCATGAAAATCAAAGAGTGTGGGGTACAACAAACGCTTCATCAACTATCATTTAGTTCAAATGTTTCATTCATTTGTTTCTAGAAAATATGTCTTTAACCACAAACCATTAGTCTTGGTTTAGCACATTCAAAATTCACCACATTAACCAAATTTGAGAATTAAATAATAAAGTTCTTCAAAAATTTCATTTCCTTCCATGTTGGAAATAAAATGGTTACAAAATCTAATAAGCTTCTATTTACACAGTTTATACAATGTATGCAATAAAAACGTATACCATATACAATAGTAGTGATTTAATGATAGTCATTAGATATTAATATTGCATATGACAATGTGTTAGATAATAGAAGACCATATTAAGTATATGGATTATAAAAATGTATTCATAATAAGAATATTTAACATATGTATATTTCAAATTAAGTTTCTATGTTGTGAATTGAAATGTAGACATGTTGTACATTGAACACGTAGTATATGCATAAAAATTATAGCCATAGTGAATTGGTACATATTTTAGGATCAGTAATTAAATATATGTCATAGGGGGGTACTAATTGTTTATGTTTGTTTGAATAATATTCAATGGGGAGCTGGATGGTGAGATCAGAATGAATGATCGAGCGGGGAGAAGAAATTATGGGAGAAGTATGGGAATTGATCGTTGGGGATGAACGGAGGGGCGTGCGAATGAGAAGCAGAGTGCATAAAGGATAATTTGACAATAAGGAGTGACCACAAAAGTCTCTAAACAACAAAAGGTCGAGCATGTGAGGTGGGATGCCTATTGTGATCGGAGGAGGTTGAATCGAACTTTCAAACATTGTCTGTCGATGAGGGTGGCTGAGGAGGCTAGGGTTCGCGCGATCAAAAATGGAGGACGGTGGGGAGAGAAATCGAGAGTTGTGATGAAATGTGATGTTAGTTGAATAATTCAGGGAAGGCTGAAAGCATTGGAGGCCGGAGGTGATCAAGGGTTGATGGTTGAGGGATGAGTGAATCCTGAGGCGATCAAAATGGACTATGATTGTGGTAGGGTGTCGTGAGAGAGATGGTGGTCGAGGCTGGGAGAGATGGATGTAGAAGAGTCAGAGTCAGATATGGAGGTGGAGGTGGAGGCTGGTCGGAGGATGGGAGTGGGGAGGAAGGGAGAGGGATGCATAAGAGGTGGAGCCGGGGATGGTGACCTCAGGGAGGGGATATTGAGATGGGTTTGGGGGAGTAGATTTGGGGGTGCGGGGAAGGACGTTAGGAGGGGGTGTAGGGAGGTTGAAGGAGATGGATACATGTAAGGGAGAATCATTGTGGATTGGACGTGTTAAGGAATGAGCGACACTCTTTAGTATATATTATCAAAATTCATGTTTTACCAAAATAGGGCATGTTGCATGGTTAGGCTATATAGTTAGGTAAATCACCCATTAATTGTGTAGTTTCATATTGAAACCCATAGAGGAATCACACGGTTTCATTGTATGGTTACTCCACACTAAATTATAACAATTTAGGTAACCCTTATGAACAAAATGATCCACACACTTTTTTGGAAAGTACTTCCTAGTTTAGAGAATAAAGTTCCCACCATGTAAAATCGCTTTGTCAAAACTGAAACACCACTCTCATGGTTTCTATAGAGTTACTACCAACTGTAATAAAACTATGAAACATAAAAAAGATCCCAAATTTATAAATCAAAGTAATTTTTTAAAAACTATCATGATAAATAAAAATAATTTATTATAAATAACAACATTGACATGTGGTGTTATAATCTTCCCACCGTGCCACTTTATTCCCCAGGAAAGTATCTAGTGGAAGTGAAATTACTAAAATAAATGCCTCAATAATACCATACAAAAGAGGTTGGTTGGGTTTCAAATAGAAAATATATGGTCTTAAATAAGAAAATCATAACATATAACCAAAATCTCTAAATTTATTAGTTAAATACACAAGATCATGTGACGTCCCAAAGAACAATTCAGTAACAATTATAAAGGGAGAAACCTAAGGAGATAGAGATTTGTCCTAGTTCTCCTAAAAAATTTTAATTATTATAAAATGGCATAAAATATGAGACACACACCTCAAAGAAATAAATTTCAAGAAGCACAATATCCACCAAAAACCTAGAAAACCCATAGTCATCCAAGAAACCAATCTAAAACACCACAAAGAGAACACAATTCAAAATAATACCATATTCACGAGATGAGAACCATCATAAGGATTCATGAAAAGAAATAGAAAAATAGAACAATACAAGGTTCATTACAAAAAAATGCAGGCTTTAGATGTTTTGTCACTACACCCAATTGGTAAACTGGGACCTTCTACCCTGAATATCACCCCATAGTGAACCAAAAAACAAAAATAATCCCTGATAAGTTCATAACTTCTCTAAGTCTGTATTGGTTCTAGTTAGTGAAGCATTGGACCAATGGAATCTTATATTCAAACCATCATGAAACCAAACTTGAAAAAACCAGTTTACAAATGTAAACCCACACCTAAACATAAAGAAACATAAATCAAAAGAGACAGCACATATCTTGAATTCACTACAATACAAAAAATAATTCTAATAAACTTAAAACACACCTCATAAAAATCCCAAAACAAACTAATCTCCCAAAACCAATTTAAACCCAATACTTCCATTTATGATAATTCAACTTAAAAAACTTATCAATATGGGAACAATCTACCCACCAAAGAAAATACCTTGGATATTTCATGCAAGAAGACTTGTAATTTCATGGAACTCCAAAGAAAAACACACACAATATACCTCTCCTTAACCCTTTTAAGAGACAAACCCTGATTATTATAGCCTTCTAGCTTGGGATGTGGGGATACAAATGCAGGAAGGGGGAGGCGGGGAGGCGGGGAGGTTGAAAGGCGAAGACAGATGCAGTAACTGAGTGAGGTGAGGAGGAGTCGGGGATGAGGATGTGGGAAGGGGAGGCTCAGAAGAGGCTGAAAGATGGAGGAGGTAGAGAGAAGAGAGAGACTGTGATGGGAAGTAGAATGGGTTTATGTGGATGTTGATTTGTTTAATAAAATTAACATATAAACTAGATGGGATTTATGGTCTAGAATATTTAAAAAATATTACCATATAAGCTGAAACAATTCAATAAAAGGGAATACAGAACATGATTTTTAGTCACCGCTATAAACTTCCATAAATATAAACAAATATAAACATGGAAGAATGTGAAATATAATCAATTCGTACATTTGACACAGTCTAAGCTAGTATAAACAACAAGAATAGTTTATGTTCATGAAATAAATTGTATGTTAATCAAATAAATATGGTTCAATGTCTAACTAAACAAATATTATAGAATAATAAAAATTAGTTTATAGGGGAAATTGGGGAAATCCTAACCAGTTATGAAGATGCAATTCAATAGAAGAGCAGCAGACAGAGATTTGGCAAGGGAGATTTTTTCTGTTGACCGAAAGGAGGGTTTTGCCGTTGATTGTAAAGACCCAGAAATTTAAAGGGAATTTTTTTTTCTTAATTTTCTTTGGAATTTTACAAGAATGCAGTTTCTGACGGCGCCTGATTCCGAGGCCCGGTGTGCCCGGAATTAATTTCCGAAGTTTGGCTCGGGTGCGTTCAGTGAACGAACGAGCTGGTTTTTCTAACTTTTGAACCGGTGCTCGGAATCGAATTCCGAGGGCACCGATGGAATCGCAGCGCCGATATTTTCTTAGAAACGCCTCTTCCGGAGTTGCGTCTGCTCGGTTGTGGTTTTTAATTTTTTGGGTTTTAAGTTAAGAAATAAAATAAAGTTGTGCGACAATTTTATTTTTATTTCACTTAAAGCCGCTTGAAGACCACTTTAAGCTGCTTAAGCTCAGTTGAAACGGATAGGGTGCTATCCAAAATATCCTACCCACTTGGTAGGATATTTGTGGGGTGGGGCCCGCACGAGCCCCACCGTTTCTTTTCCGCTAAGTAACGCACCCGCGAAAACCCGTCATTATGAAAGTCAACTGACGCGTTTTCTTAATTTCTTAACGCACCAATTAATTGGGTGGTTTTCTTCGTTGAATTAATTGGGAGGTTTATTTCGTTGAATTAATTCTACGAATTAATGGGTCGTTACTTATCTCTTTATTCGTTTCTTAACCGGTTTGAAATCCGTTGGCGTAATAATAAAATAAGACCAACATCGACATCTTGAGGATTACACGTTGAGAGGCTTTGACGGAAATTCTTGTGCCTTCACCCTTCTACGCGAAGAACGCGAATAACGCGAAGAATGCCGGCCTCCGACGAAGAATGCCAAAACCACAGAAATCGACGACGCGATGCCGTGTGCCGCGACGCCGACGTTTCCTCTTCCGCGACGTTCTTCTGCGACGTTCCTTCGTCCGCAAAGAAATCTTCGATCTTCTGTTTGAGGTAAGAGATTTCGGGTTTCTTTTAAAACTCCTTTGTGGTTTTTAACAACGCACGGATTTAATTATTAAAATTAAATCTGTTGTTCTTGAACCTCAAAGTTCGTCGACGCCGTGTTCCGCGACGACGCGACGCCCTTCCGCGACGACGCGACGCCCTTCCGCGACGACGCGCCACCTTCTGCGACGCGACGATCGCCTCCTTCCGCGGCGATCAATTCCGCGAAGAACGCGCTTGCGACACTTGACGAGGTAGGGATTTTATTTGGATGTTTTACATTCCCGTGTTTGTTTCCGTTCAAAATGAAGAACCCGGATCATAAAAACAATTTTAATTCATTAAAATTGTTTTTGGTTATGCGTTCATGTGTTGAATAATTCTTCTGTTGTTTTTATCTAACGCGGAGGGTGCGGGCCAAACGAACACGGCCCGAAAACCCTCCGCCATTCTTCGTTGTTGTGCGAATTCGGTGAGCGACGACAAAACGTGACGCAATAGTGATTTGATGATCCCGCAGTGAAGAACGGAACCCGAGAGGAATAGCGGCGTAGACAGGAAGGAAAACGGACCACCGGAGCAACTCCGGTGGCCCGTGGAAGCTACCGGGGGCGCCCCGGCGCGCCGCCGGACAGGGCCGCCGCGGCTGAAGCCGCGGCGGCGGCGGCCAATAGACCCACGGCCGCGCGAGTCCGGCTCGCACGCATGGGACGCGGCAACATGCCGCGTCTGCTGGTCCAACGCGGCCCCTCGAGGGCCGCCGCTTCCTCAACCCGCGGGGGCGACGCCCCGCGGCTGCGGCGTTCGGCCGCTCGGCCGAGCCGAGCCAGGCCAGTCCGACCGGCCGGGCCGCGCCCTGGCCAGACCGGAGCGGGTCCAGCCGACTCGGACCGGGTCGGGTCGACCCGGTTCGGCCGACCCAGGGGGGTCGGGCCGGGTCGGTCGGGGCCCGGACCCCCCATCTTCGGACCATTTTCGGTCTTTTGCCCGTAACTTGAGATACGGGCCTCCGAACGATGTGCCGTCAGCGGCAACACGATCCTTGGATCGATACGGTCGTTTAGTTATATCGCACTCAAGGTTTCGGAATACTTTGGGTTCGGTCGGGTTGGTTCGTACACGAAACCAACCGGGCCCTCGGAGCGGAAACGCTCATATCTTGAGCTTCGGACGTCCGATTGACGTGCCGTCGACTTTGGTGGTTTCCTCTAAGTGAGAAGGATCTTTTGGATCACTCCTCCTGAGGTTTGGACGCAGGTGGAGTACGGTCGGGTTGGTTTTGACTTAAAAACCAACCGGGTCCCGGGACGAAAACGCCAATAACTTCCAGACCGGGCGTCCGATTGACGCGCCGTATGTTGCGTTGCGTTCCTGTTGACGATACGGAACTTTTGGAATCCTCCGCCCGAATTTTGGATGTAGTCAGGTTATAGCCGGGTTGGATTGTACCCGAAATCCAACCGGGTCCCTAGAACGGAAAACGATAATATCTTTCAGACCGGACGTCCGTTTGACGAACCGTCAGCGGCGTTGGTGATCTCGTCGAGAAGCGGTCCCTATGAGTATACCCTATGAGAGTTCGGGGTACAGTTTAGGTACGACCGGGTTGGTTAGCTTACGAAACCAACCGGGCCCCTAGGACGAAAAGGCTAATAACTCACAGATCGGGCGTCCGATTGACGCGCTGTTTGTTGTGTTGAGACCCCAGTGACGAGGATTTCCTTGAGAGATACTTCTTCGTGGGACTTGTGATGTTTTGGAGTATCGACCAGTAGCCCGTGGAGCGGACCCTCCCGGAGACGAGCATACTGTGTGCGGAAACCCTAGAGCCGGTTGAGATTTGACGACGGCTGATCGAATGACTCGGTGTGTTACAGAAAGCTCAGTGGGGAGCGTTTGGTTGCAGCGGCAGACCCACGACAAAGGTGCTCTTGGTTGTAGCGGCACAAGGGAGCGCTTGGTTGTAGCGGCAGACCCACGACAGAGGTGCACTTGGTTGTAGCGGCACAGGGGAGCGCTTGGTTGTAGCGGCAGACCCATGACAGAGGTGCGCTTGGTTGTAGCGGCATAGGGGAGAGCTTGGTTGTAGCGGCAGACCCACGACAGAGGTGCGCTTGGTTGTAGCGGAATAGGGGAGCGCTTGGTTGTAGCCGCAGACCCACGACAGAGGTCCGCTTGGTTGTAGCGGCACAGGGGAGCGCTTGGTTGTAGCGGCAGACCCACGACAGAGGTGTGCTCGATTGTAGCGTCACAGGGGAGCGCTTGGTTGTAGCGGCAGACCCACGACAGAGGTGTGCTCAGTTGTAGCGGCACAGGGGAGCGCTTGGTTGTAGCAGCAGGCCCACGACGGAGGAGCGCTTGGTTGTAGCGGCACGGGAGAGCGCTTGGTTGTAGCGGCACGGGAGAGCGCTTGGTTGTAGCAGCAGGCCCGCAGTACTCGATAGGTCGAGTACTGCAGCAGTCTTAGGTTAGTGAGCAGTACCTCGGAGTCGTGACAGGACCACTGTACACTCTAGAGATGAGGTTATTCAGCAGTTTCGGTTTCGATAATGAAAATCCTGGTTTGAGCTGAGTCTTTGATCTTTGTGTTTCCTCCTAATTGAGATGGGTTACTTGATAACTTTGGTATATGTATGGGCATATACCTGGGTGGTGGTTATCTGTTGATTTCATAATCCCTGCGTTTTCTCATGATTGAGATGGGTTACTTGGTAACTTAGGTTTATGTATGGGCATATACCTAAGTAGAGGTTATCTGTTGAGATCTTCTTTGTGGTTATCCTTGTTGGTTTAGTGAGAACTTGAGGGTCTCGGGGTCCCCACTAAGTATCATTATACTCACCCCTGCACGGGCTATGCCCGTACTTCGTTGTGTTGGATGCAGACGACGGACAGCGCTGATCGTGGTGGAGGCTGGCGGAGCAGGATGGTACCTGGAGGTGGACCACTGGGCGGGACGTACTCGGAGCGGTCAGGTGGACCCGAGGAGCAGTGGAGGATATCTGTACCCACCCTTCAGGTGGAACCTTCAGAGGATGGCTCGACGCTGTGGCTTTTCTTTTCAGTTGTTGTTTCTCCCTTTCAGTTGTACTTTACTGTTGGGCTTGTATTTCCGGCCCCTTTTACTTTCAGCACAGCTTGTTACAGTTTTTACTTAGTGTTTACTTCTCCGCTTGCTTACTCTGTGGTGCTTGTTTACTTTTCAAAGGCAATGCCTTCCCTTTTTTCGGGATTTATGCCTTGGTGCTAGTCGTCAGCCCCTGGCCTATGGAAGGCGGGCTTGGGGTAGTCACGACACGGGCCCCGAGGACGGGTCGTGACAATTGGTATCAGAGGTGGTCGGTTCTACCGCAGACTCTGATCTTTCTTCTATGAGAAGCAATAGTGTTTAGCGTATTGAGTGTGGTTATCAGTCCAGGGAGTCCAGTGTTGGTGCGGCGGCCGACGTATCCGTACACCAGGACCCTGACTTCTGATTTCCGACTTAATGCACGAAAACATTGATTGCATGTGTGTTTTCAAATTTTCTTCGTGATTACTTTGTATCAGCTCACCAGGTATACTGTTCTGACCGTGGCACACCTGTTTCCTTTTTAGGATGGCCACACGACGGCAGCCAGCTAGGGTTCCGAGCGATGTGCGTGGCGAGAGACCACCAAGCGTCGAGGACTCGGTACAGGGCCCTTTGACAGCTGAGGCACCGGTGGTACCTATACCCGTCGAGCCACCGATGCTACCAGCCCCAGCCGCTGACGATGCACGTCGCCTTAGTGCACTGCATGAGTTACAGCGCCAGCGATCGCCCAGGTTCCGCGGGGAGACGGACCCTCAGGCCGCCGAGTATTGGCTGGAGGTAGTTGTACGGGTTTTAAGATTAGTGAGGACACCAGCAGGCCTCATGGTGATCCTCGCAGCGAGCCTCCTGCATGCGGCAGCAGGCAGATGGTGGAGCTTGATGCTCCAGGTGCACGACGAGACATCTCTCCTCTGGACGGACTTTGAGAGCATCTTCCGCTCTGAGTTCGTCCCAGCCACCCTCCGAGTGGTGCGCATCCAGGAGAAACTACAGCTGCGGCAGGGCAGCATGACAGTGGCCCAATACTCGGCGAGATTTACTGATCTCTCACGCTACTCCACAGATATGGTACGGGACCCGTTCTTCTGGGCCCGGACCTTCGAGCAGGGACTGAGGCATGAGATCAGGGCTTCGATGATCTCCCTCAACATTCCGACTCAGGAAGGGGTGTTGGAGAGAGCCCTCTTAGTGGAGAGTTTCCTTGCTGAGCAGTCTCCAATAGCAGGGCCCAGCACTTGCCGGCATGCGGCAGAGTCTTCTGCAGCGGGCAGTAGACAGATGACGCAGGGGTCCAAGAGGACTAGACCTACAGGTGGTCGACAACATGACTCTGGATCGTTTGTGCGAGGCACTCGGGGTGGGCAACGACTTGCCATGAGAGGGCAGTGTTACTCCTGCGGCGGGATTGGTCACATGGCTCGTGACTGTCCGACCCGCCATACGGATGACCAGCAGATGGACGAAGGGCCCCCCAGGCAGGTGCAGAGGTTCGATCAGGGCGGGCCGCAAGGAGCAGGCGGCCATGGCAGGGGAGCTGGCCGTGCAGCTAGTGGTGGACGACGCTTCGGGGTGTTGCCACCACCACCACCAGGAGGTCCACCCCCGACCGCAGGGGACATGAGGACATGGGAGAGCTCAGCTTCAGGCAGCCGAGGCCTACGATCATGGAGCTCCGGGAGCATATGGACAGGAGCGGGACTAGCTCCAGACCTGGAGGCCTTTGTTCATGTTGCTTCTAGTTTTGTTGATGTATGTAGATGCTTTGTGTCTTTGTACTTGAGCTGCAGTAATAAAAGACACCTTTTCTTGTGGCATTTACTTCCCTGTCCTCTCTTGTGTTGTTACTAAGAGGTTCCGGTTTAGACTGTTGACTTGACCCTCACTTGAGAGGTACCTACTGGAGGAGACCCAGTTACCACACACTGATGCCAACAGTGTGACTCAACCCTTGGAGGCGAGAGTAACGGTTGGATCTCTTGGTAGTAGCGTCGAGGCCTTACGACGTCATCCTTGGTATGAGTTAGTATCATCCATGTCGGGATTGACTGTATTAGGCAAAGAACGTGGTTCATCCAGGGGATGAGACCGGATTTCTCTTATCGGCAAGGAAGAAATCATAGCAGCTCTTGTGGGACCAGAGGTGGTCTAGGCCACGATAGAGAAGGTCCAGGTCATCCAGGAGCGGATGAAGACAGCTCAGAGCCGACAGAAGTCTTTCGCTGACAGGAGGCGGAGGCCACTAGAGTTTGAGGGTGGCGACCACGTCTTCATGCGGGTCTCACCTCGAAGTGGATTACAGAGATTTGGGCGAGGTGGCAAGTTGTCTCCATGCTTCATCGGGCCCTTCCAGGTCCTCAGCAGGATTAGCGAGGTGGCTTACCGCCTAGCTCTACCGCCTTTGTATCCCTAGTTTGTGTTGAAGCTTTACGGGGACGTAAAGCCCGGTGGTGGGAGTAATGTAAAGACCCAGAAATTTCAAGGAAATTTTTTTTTCTTAATTTTCTTTGGAATTTTACAAGAACGCAGTTTCTGACGGCGCCTGATTTTGAGGCCCGGTGTGCCCGGAATTAATTTCTGAAGTTTGGCTCGGGTACGTTCAGTGAACAAACGAGCGGGTTTTTCTAACTTTTGAAACGGTGCTCGGAATCAAATTCCGAGGGCACCGATGGAATCGCAGCGCCGGTATTTGCATAGAAACGCCTCTTCCGGAGTTGCGTCTGCTCGGTTGTGGTTTTTAATTTTTTGGGTTTTAAGTTAGGAAATAAAATAAAGTTGTGCGACAATTTTATTTTTATTTCACTTAAAGCCGCTTGAAGACCACTTTAAGCTGCTTAAGCTCAGTTGAAATGGATAGGGTGTTTTCCAAAATATCCTACCCACTTGGTAGGATATTTGTGAGGTGGGGCCCGCATGAGCCCCACCGTTTCTTTTCCGCTAAGTAACGCACCCGCGAAAACCCGTCATTATGAAAGTCAACTGACGCGTTTTCTTAATTTCTTAACGCACCAATTAATTGGGTGGTTTTATTCGTTGAATTAATTGGGCGGTTTATTTCGTTGAATTAATTCTACGAATTAATGGGTCATTACTTATCTCTTTATTCGTTTCTTAACCGGTTTGAAATCCGTTGGCGTAATCATAAAATAAGACCAACATCGACATCTTGAGGATTACACGTTGAGAGGCTTTGACGGAAATTCTTGTGCCTTCACCCTTCTACGCGAAGAACACGAAGAACGCGAAGAACGTCGGCCTCCGATGAAGAACGCCAAAACCGCGGAAATCGACGATGCGACGCCGTGTCACGCGACGCCGACGTTTCCTCTTCCGTGACGTTCTTCTGCGACGTTCCTTCGTCCGCAACGAAATCTTCGATCTTCTGTTTGAGGTAAGAGATTTCGAGTTTCTTTTAAAACTCTTTTGTGGTTTTTAACAACGCACAGATTTAATTATTAAAATTAAATCTGTTGTTCTTAAACCTCGGAGTTCGTCGACGCCGTGTTCCGTGACGACGCGACGCCCTTCCGCGACGACGCGACGCCCTTCTGCGACGACGCGCCGCCTTCCGCGACGCGACGATCGTCTCCTTCCGCGGCGATCAATTCCGCGAAGAACGCGCGTGCGACACTTGACGAGGTAGGAATTTTATTTGGATGTTTTACATTCCCGTGTTTGTTTCCGTTCAAAATGAAGAACCCGGATCATAAAAACAATTGTAATTCATTAAAATTGTTTTTGGTTATGCGTTCATGTGTTGAATAATTCTTCCGTTGTTTTTATCTAACGCGGAGGGTGCGGGCCAAACGAACACGGCCCGACAACCCTCCGTCGTTCTTCGTTGTTGTGCGAATTCGGCGGGCGACGACAAAACGCGACGCAATGGCGATTTGATGATCCCGTAGTGAAGAACAGAACCCGGGAGGAATAGCGGCGCAGACGGGAAGGAAAACGGACCACCGGAGCAACTCCGGCGGCCCGCAGAAGCTACCGGCGGCGCGAGTCGCCGGCGGCGGCGGCCAACGAACCCGCGGTCGTGCGAGTCCGGCTCGCATGCACGGGACGCGGCAACATGCCGCGTCTGCTGGTCCAGCGCGGCCCCTCAAGGTCCGCGGCTTCCTCAACCCGCGGGGGCGGCGCCCCGCGGCTGGGGCTTTCGGCCGCTCGGCCGAGCCGAGCCAGGCCGGTCCGACCGGCCGGGCCGCGCCCTGGCTGGACCGGACCGGGTCCAGTCGACTCGGACCGGGTCGGGTCGACCCGGTTCGGCCGACCCAGGGGGGGTCGGACAGGGCCGGGCGACCCGGTTCGGCCGACCCAGGGGGGGTCGGACCGGGTCGGTTCGACCCGGTTCGGCCGACCCAGGGGGGGTCGGGCCGGGTCGGCCGGGGCCCGGACCCCCCGTCTGCGGACCATTTTCGGTATTTTGTCTGTAACTTGAGTTACGGGCCTCCGAACGACGCGCCGTCAACGGAAACACGATCCTTAGATCGAGGCGGTCGTTTTGGTATATCGCACTCAAGGTTTTGGAATACTTTGGGTTCGGCCGGGTTGGTTCGTACACAAAACCAACCGGGCCCTCGGAGCGGAAACACTCATATCTTGAGCTTCGGACGTCTGATTGACGTGCCGTCGACTTCGGTGGTTTCCTCTAAGTGAGACGGATCTTTTGGCTCACTCCGCCTGAGGTTTGGACGCAGGTGGAGTACGGTCGGGTTGGTTTTGACTTAAAAACCAACCGGGCCCCCGGGACGAAAAAGCCAATAACTTCCAGACCGGGCGTCCGATTGACGTGCCGTCTGTTGCGTTGCATTCCTGTTGACGATACGGAACTTTTGGCATCCTCCGACCGATTTTTGGATGCAGTCAGGTTATAGCCGGGTTGGATTGTACCCGAAATCCAACCGAGTCCCTAGAACGGAAAACGATGATATCTTTCAGACCGGACGTCCGTTTGACGAACCGTCAGCGGCGTTGGTGATATCGTCGAGAATTTGTCCCTATGAGTATACCCTATGAGAGTTCGGGGTACAGTTGAGGTACGACCGGGTTGGTTAGCTTACGAAACCAACCGGGCCCCTGGGACGAAAATGCTAATAACTCACAGACCGGGCGTCCGATTGACGCGCCGTCTGTTGTGTTGAGACCCCAGTTACGAGGAGATCCTTGAGAGATACTTCTTCATGGGACTTGTGATGTTTTGGAGTATCGACCAGTAGCCCGTGGAGCGGACCCTCCTGGAGACGAGCATACTGTGTGCGGAAACCCTAGAGCCGGTTGAGATTTGACGACTGCTGATCGAACGACTCGGTGTGTTACAGAAAGCTCAGTGGGGAGCGCTTGGTTGCAGCGGCAGACCCACGATAGAGGTGCACTTGGTTTTAGCGGCACAGGGGAGCGCTTGGTTGTAGCGGCAGACCCACGACAGAGGTGCGCTTGGTTGTAGTGGCACAGGGGAGCGAATGGTTGTAGCGGCAGACCCACGACAGAGGTGCGCTTGGTTGTAGCGGCACAGAGGAGCGCTTGGTTGTAGCAGCAGACCCAGGATAGAGGTGCGCTAGGTTGTAGCGGCACAGGGGAGCGCTTGGTTGTAGCGGCAGACCCACGATAGAGGTGCGCTCGGTTGTAGCGGCACATGGAAGAGCGCTTGGTTGTAGCAGCAGGCCCGCAGTACTCGATAGGTGGAGTACTGCATCAGTCTTAGGTTAGTGAGCAGTACCTCGGAGTTGTGACAGGACCACTGTACACTCTAGAGACGATGTTCTTCAGCAGTTGCAGTTTCGATAATAAAAATCCTGGTTTGAGCTGAGTCTTTGATCTTTGTGTTTCCTCCTGATTGAGATGGGTTACTTGATAACTTGGGTATATGTATGGGCATATCCCTGGGTGGTGGTTATCCGTTGATTTCATAATCCCTGTGTTTTCTAATGATTGAGATGGGTTACTTGGTAACTTAGGTTTATGTATGGGCATATACCTAAGTAGAGGTTATCTGTTGAGATCTTCTTTGTGGTTATCCTTGTTGGTTTAGTGAGACCTTGAGGGTCTCGGGGTCCCCACTGAGTATCGTTATACTCACCCCTGCACAGGCTATGACTGCACTTCGTTGTGTTGGATGCAGACGACGGACAGCGCTGATCGTGGTGGAGGCTGGCGGAGCAGGACGGTACCTGGAGGTGGACCACTGGGTGGGACGTACTCGGAGTGGTCAGGTGGACCCGAGGAGCAGTGGAGGCTATCTGTACCCACCCTTGAGGTGGAACCTTCAGAGGACGGCTCGACGCTGCGGCTTTTCTTTTTAGTTGCTATTTTTCCCTTTCAGTTGTACTTTACTGTTGGGCTTGTATTTCAGACCCCTTTTACTTTCAGCACAGCTTGTTACAGTTTTTACTTAGTGTTTACTTCTCCGCTTGCTTACTCTGTGGTACTTGTTTACTTTTCAAAGGCAATGCATTCCCTTTTTCCGGGATTTATGCCTTGGTGCTAGTCGCCAGCCCCTGGCATATGGAAGGCGGGCTTGGGGTAGTCACGGCACGGGCCCCGAGGACGGGTCGTGACAATTGGTATCAGAGGTGGTCGGTTCTACCGCAGACTCTGATCTTTCTTCTATGAGAAGCAATAGTGTTTAGCGTAGTGAGTGTGGTTATCAGTCCAGGGAGTCCAGTGTTGGTGCGGCAGCCGACGTATCCGTACACCAGGACCCTGACTTCTGATTTCCGACTTAATGCACGAAAACATTGATTGAATGTGTGTTTTCAAGTTTTCTTCGTGATTAACTTGTATCATCTCACCAGGTATACTGTTCTGACCGTGGCGCACCTGTTTCCTTTTCAAGATGGCCCCACGACGGCAGCCAGCTAGGGTTCCGAGCGATGTGCATGGCGAGAGCCCACCAAGTGTCGAGGAATCGGTACAGGTCCCTTTGACAGCTGAGGCACCGGCGGTACCTATACCCACCGAGCCACCGATGCTACCAGCCCCAGCCGCTGACGATGCACGTCGCCTTAGTGCACTTCATGAGTTCCAACGCCAGTGACCGCCCAGGTTCCGCGGGGAGACGGACCCTCAGGCCGCCGAGGACTGGTTGGAGGCAGTTGTACGGGTTTTCAGATTAGTGAGGACACTAGCAGACCTCATGGTGATCCTCGCAGCGAGCCTCCTGCACGCGGCAGCAGGCAGATGGTGGAGCTTGATGCTCCAGGTGCACGACGAGACATCTCTCCTCTAGACGGAATTTGAGAGCATCTTCCGCTCCGAGTTCGTCCCAGCCACCCTCTGAGCGGTGCGCATCCAGGAGCTACTACAGCTGCGGCAGGGCAACATGACAGTGGCCCAATACTCGGCGAGATTTACTGATCTCTCACGCTACTCCACAGATATGGTACGGGACCCATTCTTCCGGGCCCGGACCTTCGAGCAGGGACTGAGGCACGAGATCAGGGCTTTGATGATCTCCCTCAACATTCCGACTCAGGAAGGGGTGTTGGAGCGAGCCCTCTTAGTGGAGAGTTTCCTTACTGAGCAGTCTCCAGCAGTAGGGCCCACCACTTGCTGGCATGCGGCAGAGTCTTCTGCAGCGGGCAGTAGACAGATGACGCAGGGGTCCAAGAGGACTAGACCTATAGGTAGTCGACAGCATGACTCTGGATCATTTGTGCGAGGCACTCAGGGTAGGCAACGACTTGCCATGAGAGGGCAGTGTTACTCCTACAGCGGTATTGGTCACATGAATCGTGACTGTCCGACCCGCCATACGGATGACCAGCAGATGGACGAAGGGCCCCCCAGGCAGGTGCAGAGGTTCGATCAGGGCGGGCCGCAATGAGCAGGCGGCCATGGCAGGGGAGCTGGCCGTGCAACTGGAGGTGGACGACGCTTCGGGGTGTTGCCACCACCACCACCAGGAGGTCCACCCCGACCGCAGGGGACAGGAGGACATGGGAGAGCTCAGCTTCAGGCAGCTGAGGCCTACGATCATGGAGCTCCGGGAGCAGATGGACAGGAGCGGGACTAGCTCCAGACCTGGAGGCCTTCGTTCATGTTGCTTCTAGTTTTGTTGATGTATGTAGATGCTTTGTGTCTTTGTACTTGAGATGCAGTAATAAAAGACACCTTTTCTTGTGGCATTTACTTCCTTATCCTCTCTTGTGTTGTTACTAAGAGGTTCCGGTTTAGACTGTTGACTTGACCCTCACTTGAGAGGTACCTACTGGAGGAGACCCAGTTACCACACACTGATGCCGACAGTGTGACTCAACCCTTGGAGGTGAGAGTAACGGTTGGATCTCTTGGTAG
The DNA here is from genome assembly GCA_963277665.1 of Viscum album. Lineage (NCBI taxonomy): Eukaryota > Viridiplantae > Streptophyta > Magnoliopsida > Santalales > Viscaceae > Viscum > Viscum album. Next base: position 1,410,592,798 of record OY728135.1, read on the forward strand.
TAGCGTCGAGACCTTACGACGTCATCCTTGGTATGGGTTAGTATCATCCATGTCGGGATTGACTGTATTAGGAAAAGAACGTGGTTCATCCAGGGGATGAGACCAGATTTCTCTTATCGGCAAGGAAGAAATCATAGCAGCTCTTGTGGGACCAGAGGTGGTCTAGGCCATGATAGAGAAGGTCCAGGTCATCCAGGAGCGGATGAAGACAGCTCAGAGCCGATAGAAGTCTTTCGCTGACAGGAGGTGGAGGCCACTAGAGTTTGAGGATGGCGACCACGTCTTCATGCGGGTCTCACCTCGACGTGGATTACGGAGATTTGGCCGAGGTGACAAGTTGTCTCCATGCTTTATCGGACCCTTCCAGGTCCTCAGCAGGATTGGAGAGGTGGCTTACCGCCTAGCTCTACCGCCTTTGTATCCCTAGTTTGTGTTGAAGCTTTACGGAGACGTAAAGCCCTGTGGTAGGAGTAATGTAAAGACCCAAAAATTTCAAGGAATTTTTTTTTCCTTAATTTTCTTTGGAATTTTACAAGAACGCAGTTTCTGACGGCGCCTGATTCCGAGGCCCGGTGTGCCCGGAATTAATTTCCGAAGTTTGGCTCGGGTACATTCAATGAACGAACGAGCGGGTTTTTCTAACTTCTGAACCGGTGCTCGGAATTGAATTCCGAGGGCACCGATGGAATCGCAGTGCCGGTATTTGCTTAGAAACGCCTCTTTCGGAGTTGCGTCTGCTCGGTTGTGTTTTTTAATTTTTTGGGTTTTAAGTTAAGAAATAAAATAAAGTTGTGCGACAATTTTATTTTTATTTCACTTAAAGCCACTTGAAGACCACTTTAAGCTACTTAAGCTCAGTTGAAACGGATGGGGTGTTATCCAAAATATCCTACCCACTTGGTAGGATATTTGTGGGGTGGGGCCCGCATGAGCCCCACCGTTTCTTTTCCGCTAAGTAACGCACCCGCGAAAACCCGTCATTATGAAAGTCAACTGACGCATTTTCTTAATTTCTTAACGCACCAATTAATTGGGTGGTTTTCTTTGTTGAATTAATTGGGCGGTTTATTTCGTTTAATTAATTCTACGAATTAATGGGTCCTTACTTATCTCTTTATTCGTTTCTTAACCGGTTTGAAATCCGTTGGCGTAATAATAAAATAAGACCAACATCGACATCTTGAGGATTACACGTTGAGAGGCTTTGACGGAAATTCTTGTGCCTTCACCCTTCTACGCGAAGAACGCGAATAACGCGAAGAATGCCGGCCTCCGACGAAGAATGCCAAAACCACAGAAATCGACGACGCGACGCCGTGTGCCGCGACGCCGACGTTTCCTCTTCCGCGACGTTCTTCTGCGACGTTCCTTCGTCCGCAACGAAATCTTCGATCTTCTGTTTGAGGTAAGAGATTTCGGGTTTCTTTTAAAACTCCTTTGTGGTTTTTAACAACGCACGGATTTAATTATTAAAATTAAATCTGTTGTTCTTGAACCTCAGAGTTCGTCGACGCCGTGTTCCGCGACGACGCGACGCCCTTCCGCGACGACGCGACGCCCTTCCGCGACGACGCGCCACCTTCTGCGACGCGACGATCGCCTCCTTCCGCGGCGATCAATTCCGCGAAGAACGCGCGTGCGACACTTGATGAGGTAGGGATTTTATTTGGATGTTTTACATTCCCGTGTTTGTTTCCGTTCAAAATAAAGAACCCGGATCAAAAAAACAATTTTAATTCATTAAAATTGTTTTTGGTTATGCGTTCATGTGTTGAATAATTCTTCTGTTGTTTTTATCTAACGCGGAGGGTGCGGGCCAAATGAACACGGCCCGAAAACCCTCCGCCATTCTTCGTTGTTGTGCGAATTCGGCGGGCGAGGACAAAACGTGACGCAATGACGATTTGATGATCCCGTAGTGAAGAACGGAACCCGGGAGGAACAGCGGCGCAGACGATAAGGAAAACGGACCACCGGAGCAACTTCGGTGGCCCGCGGAAGCTACCGGCGGCGGCGGCCAACGGACCGGCGGCCGCGCGAGTCCGGCTCGCACGCACGGGACGCGGCGACATGCCGCCTCCGCTGGTCCAGTGCGGCCCCTCGAGGGTCGCGGCTTCCTCAACCCGTGGCTGCGGCGTTCGACCGCTCGGCCGAGCCGAGCCAGGCCGGTCCGACCGGCCGGGCCGTGCCCTGGCCGGACAGGACCGGGTCCAGCCGACTCGGACCGGGTCGGGTCGATCCGGTTCAGGTCGACCCGCTTCGGCCGACCCAGGGGGGGTCGGGCCGGGTCGACCAGGGCCCGGACCCCCCGTCTTCAGACCATTTTCGGTCTTTTGCTCGTAACTTGAGATATGGGTCTCCGAACGACGCGCCGTCAGCGGCAACACGATCCTTGGATCGAGACGGTCGTTTCGGTATATCGCACTCAAGGTTTCAGAATACTTTGGCTTCGGTCGGGTTGGTTCGTACACGAAACCAACCGGGCCCTCGGAGCGAAAACGCTCATATCTTGAGCTTCGGACGTCCGATTGACGTGACGTCGAATTTGGTGGTTTCCTCTAAATGAGACGGATCTTTTGGCTCACTCTGCCCGAGGTTTGGACGCAGGTGGAGTACGGTCAGGTTGGTTTGGCTTAAAAATCAACCGGGCCCCCGGGACGAAAAAGCCAATAACTTCCAGACCGGGCGTCCGATTGACGCGCCGTCTATTGCGTTGCGTTACTGTTGACGATACGGAACTTTTGGAATCCTCCGCCCGAGTTTTGGATGCAGTCGGGTTATAGCCGGGTTGGATTGTACCCGAAATCCAATCGGGTCCCTGGAACGAAAAACGATGATATCTTTCAGACCGGACGTCCATTTGACGAACCGTCAGCGGGATTGGTGATCTCGTCAAGAAGCGGTCCCTATGAGTATACCCTATGAGAGTTCGGGGTACAGTTGAGGTACGACCGGGTTGGTTCGCTTACGAAACCAACCGGGCCCCTGGGACGAAAAGGCTAATAACTCACAGACCGGGCGTCTGATTGACGCGCCGTCTGTTGTGTTGAGACCCCAGTGACGAGGAGGTCCTTGAGAGATACTTCTTCGTGAGACTTGTGATGTTTTGGAGTATCGAACAGTAGCCCATGGAGCGGACCCTCCCGGAGACGAGCATACTGTGTGCGGAAACCCTAGAGCCGGTTGAGATTTGAAGACTATTGATCGAACGACTCGGAGTGTTATAGAAAGCTCAGTGGGGAGCGCTTGGTTGCAGCGGCAGACCCACGACAGAGGTGCGCTTGGTTGTAGCGGCACAGGGGAGCGCTTGGTTGTAGCGGCAGACCCACGACAGAGATGCGCTTGGTTGTAGCGGCACAGGGGAGCGCTTGGTTGTAGCGGCAGACCCACGACAGAGGTGCGCTTGGTTGTAGCGGCACAGGGGAGCGCTTGGTTGTAGCCGCAGACCCACGACAGAGATGCGCTTGGTTGTAGCGGCACAGGGGAGCGCTTGGTTGTAGCGGCAGACCCACGACAGAGGTGCGCTCAGTTGTAGCGGCACAGGGGAGCGCTTGGTTGTAGCAGCAGACCCACGACGGAGGAGCGCTTGGTTGTAGCGGCACGGGAGAGCGCTTGGTTGTAGCGGCACGGGAGAGCGCTTGGTTGTAGGAGCAGACCCGCAGTACTCGATAGGTGGAGTACTATAGCAGTCTTAGGTTAGTGAGCAGTACCTCGGAGTCATGATAGGACCACTGTACACTCTAGAGATGAGGTTCTTCAGCAGTTGCGGTTTCGATAATGAAAATCCTGGTTTGAGCTGAGTCTTTGATCTTTGTGTTTCCTCCTGATTGAGATGGGTTACTTGATAACTTGGGTATATGTATGGGCATATACCTGGGTGGTGGTTATCCGTTGATTTCATAATCCCTGTGTTTTCTCATGATTGAGATGGGTTACTTGGTAACTTAGGTTTATGTATGGGAATATACCTAAGTAGAGGTTATCTGTTGAGATCTTTTTTGTGGTTATCCTTGTTGGTTTAGTGAGACCTTGAGGGTCTCGGGGTCCCCACTAAGTATCGTTATACTCACCCCTGCACGGGCTATGCCCGCACTTCGTTGTGTTGGATGCAGACGACGGACAACGCTGATCGTGGTGGAGGCTGGCGGAGCAGGACGATACCTGGAGGTGGACCACTGGGCGGGACGTACTCGGAGCGGTCAGGTGGACCCGAGGAGCAGTGGAGGCTATCTGTACCCACCCTTCATGTGGAACCTTCAGAGGACAGCTCGACGCTGCGGCTTTTCTTTTCAGTTGCTGTTTTTCCCTTTCAGTTGTACTTTACTGTTGGGATTGTATTTTCGGCCCCTTTTACTTTCAGCACAGCTTGTTACAGTTTTTACTTAGTGTTTACTTCTCTGCTTGCTTACTCTGTGGTGCTTGTTTACTTTTCAAAGGTAATGTCTTCCCTTTTTCTGGGATTTACGCCTTGGTGCTAGTCACCAGCCCCTGGCCTATAGAAGGCGGGCTTGGGGTAGTCACGGCACGGGCCCCGAGGACGGGTCGTGACAATGATCGAATGGGGTTAGTGATAAATCATGGGAGGAGGAGGATAGTGAGGGTAGGGCTTGGTTCGAATAAGAAATTTTGGAGGTGGGGTCGTCGTGAGAAGAATGTTCCGGAGTGGCCAAGTTGAAGGAGGAGGGTCCAAGGAGGTGGGGTGGCCAGGACGAAGCCATGTCATAACAGTGTTAGTGTCACGTCAGAGCGGTGTCGGAGTGGCATTGCAGCTGTGCTAGAGCTGCGTCGGAGAAGGAGTATCACGGGTAGAAGGGGTGGCCGCATCAGAGGCGCGTCGGACGAGGAGGTGGGGATGCCGCGTCGAGGTGTCGTCGGAGCAGCGCCCACGGGGAGGTGGGGTGGCCGTATAGAAGAATCAATGGTGGGGGAGAGGAGGATCGTGAGGGTAAGTGGGAGGAGGACCGTGAGGGGGGTAGAGGAAATTCACGAGGGCTGGGGGAAAGTTGTAGTGCGGTGGGCTGCTACCACGGAGAAAAAAATCAGTCATGGGTATAAGTGAGTTATAGCCACCGACATTATTGTCCATAGCTATAGATCTGTGGCTATAAGACCAATTTCTAGTAGTGGTATCATATTATGGTGTGGATAATTCCTACACATCAAAAATGACTTATGAATCATTTTCCTAAAGTATCAAAACAATATGAATATGTTTTCTCATTTTTGAGTATGTTACATGTATTTTTTATCAAAATTTCAATTTTAAATAAAAACATAAGCTTAGAGTCATACCAGTCACACTGTGCATCGAATTGATATGTGGTTAGTTCCTATACATCACAAATGACTTAATGATTGTTTTACTAAAGTAGAAAAACAATCTAAATGTGTTTTATTGATTTTGAGTATGTGATGTGTGTTTTGATTAGGAATTTAACTAAAATAAGTATCTAGATAAAAATGATTAGGAAAGTAACTAAGAAATGGTAGATAAAATGATGAGAAAATTAACTATATAAGTAATAAGAAGTCACATATTCATGATATCTATATACATTCTGACACCATGTATTCTTCTCATTCATTTCTAAACAAATTTATTTCCTCTTTTGAATATGAGAATTGTCGATAGTCTTGGTAATACTGAAAAAATATAAATAAAGGATTAATAAATATTTTAAATAAAATTGTAATTATCATCATAAATACCTCTTCACAGATGCTATTTTGTTAATGAAATAGAATATATTTCATAAATTTTTTAAACATAATAACCACAATATTTTTCATTAGATTATTTTGGGCACTATAGAAACATTGAGAAAAATAAGTAATTTGTTTTGATATATGTTTTGATAATGAAATCTTATTACATATACCCTAATACTTATCCATTTGTAAAATTCAACAGGCTTTTTTGTGCTCATGGACTGTCCTCATGCCATGATTTTGAAAATATTTAAACACTACCCTATCATAACATAATTTTCATTAAAACATAATATAAAATGTATAACTTGATGTGTGTGTTTTTGGGTATCCATTTTATTGTACCATCGATCATCATAACTAGAACACGCCGCTTGACCTTCGTAACCAAGAAGACTTTTGATACATGACTCTCCAGCATGGATATATTCACACGCAATCATCGAAAATTATATCACCATCGTCACATGTCATCGTCTTCACCTCACTTTTCACCTTCATCAGCGATTAGACAATCGCAAAGGCAACACCTCCTTCCCTGTTTTCTCTCACAACGGCTACATCTTGCCGATACTACTTATCTCCTCTCCACAACAGTTGTTTATATAGGCATTATGGTGCCCATTTTATTTCCAATCCCTTCACATTTAATGTGTACCAACATTAAATGTCTCACATAATGTTATTCACTATTAAATTCCGCACATCAAAATTTTATGTCAATATCCCAATAGAGTGGGGTGTTGTTAAGTGGATGAAAGGGGGTGGGTAGCCAGGGGAAAAGGAATCGTGAAATTAGGTATTTCATTTCATTTTTTTTCATATTAAAATTTCCCTTCCTTTTTTTCATGCATTATTTTATTATTATATTTGCTCGTTTTATTTGTTACCTACTCGGGTTTACTAATGCCTGCATGGAAATCCGCCTGTTATGTTTTTCATTTCTTTCTGACCATTCGATTGGTAGTCGCCCATTGCATTTAAGCCCTCCATCTATATTAGAGGGTTGTTCACATATAGGTTTCATGGCAGCCTCCATGTGGCTCCGGTTGACAGGTGGTTTTGAGTTCGTTCAGGAGATTGCTTCACCCAATAGTAGGGTTATTCAACATATTAATAGATCGAGCACTCCCTCTCGCTTGTGGGTGCACTCAAGCATCCGGTTTCCAGATCTCGACCAAGCGGTGTCTCAATCCAGATATCATGTGGTTTTCATCCACAACAGAGGACCAAAAGCGGTGGCCTGCCGACCTCCCTTCGTTGGGAAAGATGGCAAGCGATGAACGCGCAAACAACAAAAACACGAACGCGCAGCGGAGAAATCTTTCCCTCAAACAGCGGATGCGTAGCGACAAAAACAGGTGCAGAAAAATAAAATTGACACCAGAATTTTTACGTGGAAAACCCAAAAGGGAAAAACCACGGGACCTAGTCCAGAAAGAGGGATCCACTAAAATAGATAAGTACACGGTAGAGACTCCCCCAAAATGAAAGGGATCTCAAAAGTAATACTTAGAAAAATAGTGGATCAAAGTTGGAGAATAGATGCAGTCTTGATGAAGCCTGAAAAGAAGAAAGCAGCCTGCTAAAGAAACCCAAATAGATCTGACCGTGAAAGCAGAAGATTGATGTCCGAACAAAAGTGCAGATGAAAAACACCGGGATCGGATTAAAAACCACCGCAGATGAAAGCCGATCAAATCAGAGTAGTTCCACCGGTTGCAGATCTGAAAACCGCTCCTTGAAAACGCAACTGCACTGCCTCCAACCACTGCCGAGAGAGGAGCCGCACACCTCATATAAATAGAAGATGAAATCTCATATATCTCCTAAAAGATATCTCATATCTGATTAAAGATATTAAATATATCTCAACAAAGATATAAAATATATCTTCTCAAAGATATCAAATATATCTTGTCAAAGATATCAGATATATCTTTTCAAAGATATCAAAATATCTTTCCTTTTTTTTTTAAGATATCAGATATATAAAAAAAAAATTTATCGGGGCCAGATGAGGAGGCGCCCCAACAAACTCCCCCTCCGACTCAACTGGGGATCATCGCCAACCCTGCAATCAGTCGGCAAGTCTCAAATTTTCCTCTGGGTAAACTCTTGGTCAACATGTCTGACCCATTGTCATCAGTGTGGATCTTCTCAAGCTCTAACTGTCTCGAATCAAGGACATTGCGGATCCAATGATACCGAACATCGATATGTTTCGACCTGCCATGAAAAGTGGGATTCTTTCCCAAACAAATAGCACTCTGACTATCACAAAATAAAATATATCTGTCTTGATTAAAATTGAGCTCTCGAATAAAATTTTTCATCCACAACAATTCTTTGCACGCCTCTGTAGCTGCAATAAACTCTGACTCTGTGGTAGATAAAGCAACACATCTCTGCAACCTAGACTGCCAAGATACAGCTCCCCCTGCAAAAGTGATCAAATATCCTGAAGTAGACTTCCTCGAATCGATATCTCCTGCCATATCTGAATCTGTAAAGCCACAAAGCATAGGTTCCCCTTTGCCAAAACACAATCTTAGATCAGAAGTACCACGAAGATAACGAAAAATGTACTTCACTGCCCTCCAATGCTCTCTGCCTGGATTCGATAGAAAACGACTGACCACACCAACTGCATGAGCTATATCAGGTCTAGTACATACCATAGCATACATCAAACAACCAACGGCAGATGAATAAGGTATGTGTTGCATCTCCTCTCTCTCTTCATCAGTAGAAGGTGACTGACTGGTGCTGAGCTTAAAATGTAAAGCAAGAGGAGTACTAACCACTTTAGCTCTATCCATAGAAAATCTTTGAAGAACCTTCTCAATGTATCTCTCCTGAGATAACCACAATTTCTTGGCCTTCCTGTCACAGGAGATCGTCATGCCAAGAATCTGCCGTGCTGGCCCCAAGTCTTTCATCGCAAAAGACTGACAAAGATCCTTCTTCAATCTGTCAATTCTAGAAGCATCATGGCCAACAATGAGCATATCATCAACATAAAGCAGCAGTATAATAAAATCATCATCAGTAAATCTCTGAAGAAACACACAATGATCAGAAGATGTCTTCCTGAAACCCTGATGAGAAATGACAGATTCAAACTTTTTATACCACTGTCTCAGAGCTTGTTTCAAACCATACAAACTCTTCTTCAATCTGCAGACATGATTCTCTTTACCTGTTTCAACAAAACCCTCTGGTTGCTCCATATAAATCTCCTCCTCTAAATCTCCATGGAGGAAAGCTGTCTTCACATCCATCTGCTCAATCTGCAGATCCAAACTAGCAGCCAAACCAAGAACAACCTGAATAGAATACATTTTGACAACAGGTGAAAAAATCTCATCAAAATCAATACCTTTCTTCTGACGGAAGCCTTTAACAACTAACCTTTCCTTGTATCGGGGAACAGAACTGGATTATTCATTCTTAATACGATAAATCCACCGATTTTGCAAAGCTCTCTTACCTGTCGGTAACTTCACCAGCTCAAAAGTGTGGTTGTCGTGCAATGATGTCATCTCGTCATCCATTGCCGCAACCCATTTTTCCTTCTGTTCACTTTCCATCGCCTCATCAAAAGATTCTGGTTCTCCCCCTTCAGCGAGGAGCACATACTCATCAGGTGAATACCGAGTAGAAATGGTACGATGCCGAGATGACCTCCGGAGTGGAACTGCGGGTTCATTGATAACCCCAGGAACCGGATCATCAGAAACAAAAGGTGCATCAGAAAAATCAACTCCAACCTGTACACCCTGAGCATCATTCTGCACTTCAATGTGATCATACGAATCAACAATATGAGGTAAATGTGAATCAGAACCTGGCTCAAGACTAACAAAACCATCAGAAGTTGGAGAAGTGGACTTTTCTCCCTTATCAATATCTGCAATAGTCTGGTCCTCTTTAAACACTGCATCTCGGCTTCTGACAAGTTTCTTCAAAATAGGATCATAAAACCTGTACCCAAACTCATCATGTCCATACCCAATAAAAATACACTGCCGTGACTTATCATCCAATTTGGATCTCTCATCTCTAGGCACATGAACAAAAGCCTTGCAACCAAAAACTTTCAAGTGATCGTACCTGATCCTTTTTCCATACCAAAACTTATCGGGAGTGTCTGTCTGCAAAGCAACTGAAGGTGATAAATTGATAATATAAGCAGAAGTAAGTAAAGCCTCACCCCAAAAGTGTCCAGGCAACTTTGCTTCCGAAAGCAAACAACGAACTCTTTCCAACAAAGTCATGTTCATCCGCTCAGCTACACCATTTAGCTGAGGTGTCTTGGGAGGTGTCTTCTGATGCCGAATACCTTCCTGCCTGCAATATTGATCAAATGGACCACAATACTCTCCCCCATTGTCAGTGCGAATACATTTCAATTTCTTTCCTGATTCCCTCTCAACAGAAACATGAAATTGCTTAAAAACACTGAGCACCTGACTTTTGGCATTCATAACATAAACCCAGAGCTTTCGTGAGTAGTCATCAATAAAAGTCACAAAATAAAGACCGCCACTAAAGGTCTTAGATTTCAAAGGACCAAAAACGTCTGAATGTACTAATTCAAGTACCTGCGACTTCCTGTGTGGAGGATGACTATTGAAACTCACTCTGCTCTGTTTCCCAGCCATGCAATGATCACATGTGTCCAATTTGACACACTTCAAATCTGGAAGAAGATTTCTCTTGGCCAAACAACCAAGACCTTTCTCACTGATGTGACTGAGCCTCTTATGCCACAACTTGGACGAAACACTGCACTCAACAACACAAGCAGTATCACATGAAATAGATGCTCTAGTCCAGTACAAACCTGATTGCTTCTTCCCTCGAGCCATAATCAAAGAGCCCTTGGAAAGTTTCTATTGGCAATCACCAAATGTGTTGATAAACCCTTCATCATCAAGAACGCTGGTAGAAATAAGATTCAAGCGAACCTCTGGTGCATGTCGAACATTCTTCAAAATCAGCTTACTTCCAGTACTGGTCTCTAAACAAACAGTCCTGATACCTACGACATCAACATGACCATCATTACCCATCTTCAAAATCCCAAAATTACCTGGGTTGTATGATGTAAAGAACTCCTTATTTGATGTCACGTGAAAACAAGCACCACTGTCAACAACCCAGCAAGAATGATCAGAAGCAATATTAATGGAATCATAAACAATAACAAGATCACCCCCTGTAGCGGCAGCGACATGATCATCTCCATCGATATTCTTCTTTGGCTGATTTTCCTTCATTCTGTTTTCTCTTTTCAGCTGATAACAAAACTTCTTAACATGCCCCTTCTTACCACAATGATGACATTCAAAATCTCTCTGCTTTGATCTAGATTTGCTTCTGCTTTTACTCTTTCCTCGACTGCTCTGTCCCTGATTCTTTTCCTGGCTTCTCCCCCTGTTCTCTATGACTAAAAGCTCTGAAGATTTCTCTTGAGTACGTCTCCTGACTTCTTCATTCAAAATAGCAGACTTAACAAAACTGAATGTCACAGCACCATTAGGAGCAGAACCGGTTAGAGTAACACGTAAATTCTCCCAAGAATCAGGTAACGTGTTAAGCAATAAAAGTGCCAAAACCTCATCTTCAAAATTAATACCCATTCCAGACAACTGATCAAAACATCCCTGATATTCACTTAAATAATCAGAAATAGACGTACCTTCTCTGTACATCAAATTCATCATTTGTTTGAGAAGAAACAATTTATTGTTTCCAGTCTTAGAAGCATAGGTAGTCTCGAGCTTCTCCCACAATGTTCTGGCGTGAGAGATGTTTACAATGTGGTTCATCACGTTGTCTTCGACCCATTGGCGAATGAAGCCACAAACCATCTCATGCTCGAACGCCCATTCTTCATCTGACATCCTTTCTGGCTTCTGGGTACTAAACACTGGAAGATGCATTCGCTTGACAAAAAGCAGATCCTTCATTTTAAGTCGCCACATATGATAATTGGCACCATTCAATAAAATCATCCGACTGTAATTAGCTTCCATAATGAATATGAAATAAAAACCAAACCCTCTGATACTAGATGTTGGGAAAGATGGCAAGCGATGAACGCGCAAACAACAAAAACACGAACGCGCAGCGGAGAAATCTTTCCCTCAAACAGCGGATGCGTAGCGACAAAAACAGGTGCAGAAAAATAAAATTGACACCAGAATTTTTACGTGGAAAACCCAAAAGGGAAAAACCACGGGACCTAGTCCAGAAAGAGGGATCCACTAAAATAGATAAGTACACGGTAGAGACTCCCCCAAAATGAAAGGGATCTCAAAAGTAATACTTAGAAAAATAGTGGATCAAAGTTGGAGAATAGATGTAGTCTTGATGAAGCCTGAAAAGAAGAAAGCAGCCTGCTAAAGAAACCCAAATAGATCTGACCGTGAAAGCAGAAGATTGATGTCCGAACAAAAGTGCAGATGAAAAACACCGGGATCGGATCAAAAACCACCGCAGATGAAAGCCGATCAAATCAGAGTAGTTCCACCGGTTGCAGATCTGAAAACCGCTCCTTGAAAACGCAACTGCACTGCCTCCAACCACTGCCGAGAGAGGAGCCACACACCTCATATAAATAGAAGATGAAATCTCATATATCTCCTAAAAGATATCTCATATCTGATTAAAGATATTAAATATATCTCAACAAAGATATAAAATATATCTTCTCAAAGATATCAAATATATCTTGTCAAAGATATCAGATATATCTTTTCAAAGATATCAAAATATATTTCCTTTTTTTTAAAGATATCAGATATATAAAAAAAATTTTATCGGGGCCAGATGAGGAGGCGCCCCAACACCTTCTCGCCGCTGCAGTGCGATCCACATTGGAGCTCGTCGGTGCCCTTCCCCGCTGAAGATGTGTGGTCATTCATATATTTCTGGCATTGTATGTTCATTCTAGTTTAGATATGAGTTTTTTGCATGCAGTTCCTATGTTTTCCGGGTTAATTCTTGTTCTGCTCTATTACTCGGTATTTCTTCTTCTGTAATTTGTTGTACGTTGTAATCTGGTTTTTTTCCTTGAAAAATTAATAAATAGTGTGTGTGGGGTGGTGTTCTTGCCGTTCAGTAGGTCCCAAAGGGATCGAAGCATGTAAATACCTGTGTCATTTACTATTTTCTGCACTTTTATATTCTGTTATATGGTTCTGTGTTTTTTTGTTATTGAATTGTGAGGTTCCATATTCGGTCATAGTTGTTGATTGTGGTTTATTGGTTCTGTTTGCATCGCCTCTCAACCACAACAAGTGGTATCACACCCTCTCTCGCTTACTTTGGCTTTTGATTTGATTACTACTTCCAATTTTTTAATTCAGGGTTTCTTGCTTATTTTCCACATTTGTTTCTCTATTTAATTCCCGCCCGTTTAATTAATTTCTGTTTGATATTGAAACCCTTGCCTTGAAAATCTCTGTATTTCACATCCCATCATACGTGTATACCCAGTGAGATTGGTCGGTTCTTGGGGGCGTACACCTAACGTTGTCCTCAACCACTCGGCATCTACTCTTCTGGATAAATATGTCTACTATGAGATACGAAATCGAGAAATTCGATGGAGACAACAATTTCAATTTTTGGCGAATTAAAATGAGGACTTTTCTCATACAACAAGGCTTAATTGTTTCCCAATGTGGGCCCAAGAAACCCATCACGACTGTTAATCAAACAGGCCAGACCGTTGTCGAATACCAATAAGTACCCCCTAATGTGCTTGGTAAGGCCCATAACTCCCTTTTACTTTCCCTATGAGATAAGGTCCTTAGAGAGGTTGTCTTCGAGTCCACTGCTAGCATTTGGTTAAAATTAGAGAAATTGTATATGACTACTTCATTAGTTGATAGACTCTATAAGAAACATAGCATGTTTACTTTTAAGATGAAACCTGGCAGTTCTATCAAATCTCATCTTGAGGAGTTTTATAAAATAATTTTAGATCTTTCTAATATAAATGTAACACTCAATGATGAGGATCGAGCAATGATCCTCTTAATTTCTCTTGACAACAATTATAGTTCTTTAGTTGAGACTATGATGTATGACAAAGACTCGCTAACCCTAGAAGAGGTTAAGTCCGCTCTTCTTCCAAAAGAATTGCAGACTAAGAATGGATTAGGGTCATAGGGAGAGAGACTCAATGTCATGGGTAGAGAAAATAGTATGGGTCAAGGGAAAAACCGTGATAATGGTAAAAAGAAATGTGTGAGTCAGTTCAAGACTCTAAAGTGCTATGAGCGTGGTAAACCATGTCACTTTAAAAGGGATTCACCTGAAAGAAATGGTTTAAAGGGTAATGAGGCTCAATCTAATGTAGTTCAGCCTGGTTTCGATGATGCTGATGTTCTGTAGTTTGTCTAGTGTGTTGTAGGGGGGCAAAGTTGTGGGTTCAACTTTTTGTTTTGTTTCCTTCTTCGTGTCCTAAGAGGGTTGGTCTTCTCAGGATGTAACCAGGTGTGAGGATAGTAAGGTCTTGGGCAGTGGTTAGAGGAGTAGATTCATGGGTAGATGTCTGGATGATCACCAGACTTCATGATGGTGCTGCTGGTATCTCTTTAACAACCTTGGATGGGTACCTGGGAATTAAGTGCTTGATGTTGTTGGTGGGCTAGATTTAAGGGTGTTTTCCTTAGGTCGATAGCAGGTTTCCCTTACTTGCGGGGTTTTGTTCCCTCATGGTTACAAGTTAGCCTTTAGGATCAGGGTTGTATGGGTTATACAACGGTCTAGGTTAGGATGTGGTTTCCCCTGTTGCATGGTTCTAGGCAATGTCTTCTCCTTAGGTGAAGAGTTTACTGGGTATGTTTTAGATTCAGGTGGAGTGAGTTGTTTGGTTGCTCTGAGCTTTGTGGTTTTTTCTTTGTTTGACTTGTTTGTTTTTATTTGCATGGGCTATTTTCTTTGTTGCTACCGTTTTCATATGAACTTTTGAGTTTATGTTCATACCTTGTATTGATGTTATGCTTTGAGGATGGGTACTTCTCGGTTTATTGGTGTTCCATAAGCACTGGAGTTGTCCTGGGAACTTCGGTTGGCATGTGACCAAAAAGAAGTTGAGATATGTGAAACGGGAAACTCAGGTATGTGAAAGTAAGTTTAGTTTATGCAGTTGTGTTAGAAGTTTTAATTCTAAGCATGTTGAAGTAGTAGCTTAGATGTAATTGATGAGGGCAAGTGTGTTTCACATTGATACACGTTTTTTGACATAAGCAATGTACAGTTTGGCTAGCACTATTTATTGTCGGTTTTGTTTTGCTTAGGTTGTTTAGCATATTTGCTCGATTCAATTATTAGGTTAGGTGCAAGAACATTGTCAATTTCAAATGAAAATGGCGGAGATTTGTGAAATTATGTATTTGATTTCACGTTTTTTTTCATATTAAAATTTGTCTGCCATTTTTTCATGCACTATTTTATTATTATATTTGCTCATTTTATTTGTTACCTACTCGGTTTTAGGGATACCTACATGACAATCCATGTGTTATATTTTGCATTTCTTTATGATCGTTCGATTGGTAGTTGTGCATTGCATCTAAGCCCTTCATGAATATTGGCGGGTTGTTCTCTTCTAGGTTTCGTGGCAGCCTCCCTGTGGCTCCGGTTGACAGGTGGTTTCGAGTTCGTTCAGGAGATTGTTTCACTCGGCAGTAGGGTTCTTCAGCAGATTAACTGTCATGACCCGTCCCCGGGGCCCGTGCCGTGACCACCCCAAACTCGCCTTCCATAGGCTAGGGGCTGGCGACTAGCACCGAAAGTCGTATTCCCTAAAACCGGGAAGACATTGCTTTTATAACCTGTAAACACACACAACCAAACACACAGCAAGATACGAAGTCAAGTAAACTGTTTAGTAAAAAGAGTGTGTACAGTAAGAAAAGGGGGGCCAAAATACAAACCTAACTGGAAAGTACAAGAAAACTGAAAAGTACAAGGAAACTGAAACAACTCCTGTGAACACCCACTGAGGATCCTACCTGATGGGTAGGTACAGCTCTTGATCGATCGTCTATGCGGTACGCCTCGTCTAAAGTCCACCTCGAGCTACCTCCAATCCTGGTACTCTCACCCTCAGTTAGCACTGTCCGTCGACTGCACCAAACACAACAAGGTGCGGGCATAGCCCGTGCAGGGGTGAGTATAACGATACTCAGTAGGGGCCCCGAGACCCTCGAATGTCTCACAAAAATCCACAAAGGATAAACCACAAAGCATGAAAACAACTGACAACCCTACTTAGGTATATGCCTATACATATACCTAAGTTGTCGAGTAAACTCATCTCAATCATGAGGAAACACAAGGCCCAACTCAAAGCCCAAAGCTCAACTGTCCCACGAAGGAAAGAATACCATGAAGGTAACACCATGAAGATAGTACCACAAAGGTAACGCCACATAGAAGAATACCACAAAGGTATCACCACGAAGGTACGCACCACAAAGGTACACAACACAGATGGTTACCACAAAGGTAAAGACTCACCTCACACCAGGTATAACAAAGGTACAGTAGTAAAGATGATTAGATGTAACTACTGAATTATCTTACTCTGTTAAGAGGCAGACCCACGTAGGATCCTAAATCATCAGACCCACGTAGGATCCCAATTCATCAGACCCACATAGGATCCTAATACAGCAGACCCACGCAGGATCCTAGAGTATTCCCACGTGAATTCCTAGAGCGGATCCAAGAGGGATACTGGAACACAGACCCACGTAGGATCCCAAAACACAGACCCACCTAGGATCCCTTTCTCATGTTACAACAGTCACAGGGTTCCCGCACTAAGCTCGCTTGATTCCAGGAGGGTCTGCTCCTCAAGCCATAGGTCGATACTCCAAATGCTACGAAGTCTCATGAAGAAGTATCCCAAAAGAACGTCATGTAATAGGGGTCTCAATGCAACAGACGGTGCATCAATCGGATGCTCGGTTTGTAAGTTATTGGCCTTTTAGTCTCGAGGGTCCGGTTGGATTCGTGTTCGATCCAACCCGACCATACTCCAACTTTATTCAAAACTCAAGTGGGGTATACCAAAAGGACCGTTTCGGTCCGAGGTTTCCGGTGCTGCAGACGGTTCATCAAACAGACACCAGTAGCTCAAGATATGGCCGAAAGAGTGAAAAAGGGTCGAAACTGGTCCGAGTCTGGTCTGACCCGGTCAGACCGACCCGACCCGACCCGAGTTCGGCCCTAGGTCCAGCTCGTCCTGTTGGTCCGCTCAGCAAGCGGCTGGCCGGTCAGCCAGCCCTCCTCCTCCGCACGGGGCGGTCGCACGCCATGTCATCCATGGCGGCCGGCGGCGAGCCGACCGCCCCTCCATCGCCGCCACGGCCTTGCGCCGTGACCCTTGCTCGTCGAGTGGCGCGGACGCGCGCCGCCACCACCGTCACGCTGCCGGCCGTGCGCCGGCCGCCACCCTCGCTCTGCTGCGGCTCTTCTCCGGCAGCGCGGTTGCGTCGTCATCGTCTTCGCGGTCGGCCGGTGTGTCGGCCGCCGCTCCCAAGCCCCATTGGTGCCGATCGCCGGAACGGGTTGCTGGCGACATTCCTCAGGTCACAGGGTGCGTCCCGGTGGCCCGTTCTTTATTCCGTAGACTTCCGCACTCGTCTCAAGACGTCGCCATTGATTTAAAACCACCACAATCCACAAAGGTCGTGGAGAGGTTGAGCCGTGTTCGTTTGGCCCAAACCCTCCGTGTTAGAACGGTAACAAACAACTTTCTTAAATCATGAAGAACATCAAGAACGGGTAAGGGGTATTCAAAATAATAAACCCCACCTCGAATGCTCGTTGACGTCGGTGAGGAGAGGAAATGACGGACGTCGGTTCGTCGTTGTTGGAGACATTCCTCGTTGGGGATCCTTCAACGGAGTTCTTCGTTGGAGAAAGTGTTCTTCGTTGGAGAGTTTGTTTCTCCACAATTATCCCAAGCTCTCCTTTGCCGACCAATCCCCAACCAAGAGGTGAAATGCCAACTTAATAAGTTTAAGTCTATCAATTAATTAATTGGCTAAATTAATTAATTGGAGTTGGCACAATTAATTAATTGGAGTTGGCACAATTAATTATTTGAAGTTGGAAGGTTTTTCCAACATTAAGAGGGGTTTGGGTGGTCCCCACCACCATGAATTCAAAATGGGGGGTTTCCTAGCTCGGGTGGTCCCCACCACTGAACATTAAAAAGTGAGATTAAAAATAAAATAAAAAGTTGTTCTTTATTTTATTTTTATTTCCATGAAAAACACGAAAACTAACTTTCACCCTCGACCAACTGCGATCGAGGTGAAGGTCTCCTTAAGCAAATATCAGTGCTGTGATTTCAACGGTGTCCTCGGATTTCAATTCCGATGACTGGTTTAAAAGTTACGAAAACCCGCTCACATGCTTACTAAATGTACTTAAAAAAAAGTTCAGAAATTCATTCCGGGCACACCGGGTCTCGGAATCACAAGCCGTCAATTTTCACGGACTCGTAATATTCTTATATAATTAAAAAAAATACATGAAAAAATCCGGCTCTTTACATTAACAGATCGAGCGCTCGCTCTCGCTTGTGGGTGAACACCAACATTCGATTTCCAGATCTCGACCAGGCGGTGTCTCAATCCAGATCTCAGGCATTTTTCATCCTCAATGAAGGATTGAACCCGGTGGCCTGCCGACCTCCCTTCTCGCCACTGCAGCGTGATTCATTGTGGAGCTCATTGGCGCCCTTCCCCGCTGAAGATGTGCGACCATTTCTAGCGTTCGAGATCACACCTCCAGATCTAATCCGATTCTTCTTCGGCAAGTAGATCTGAATGACCTACGTCGACAACTCATAACGATTGAAGTGATTCCGACCATTGGACCTTTGTGCTCGGCATTGTAAGTTTATTCTAGTCCGGGTCTGAGTTTCTTGCATGCAGTTCCTACGTTTTCCTGGTTACTTCTTGTTCTTCTCTATTACTCAGTATTTTTGCTTCTGCAATTTGGTGTACATTGCAATCTGGTTCATTTTCCTTGAGCAATTAATAAATAGTGTGTGGGTGGGGGGTAATGTTCTCGCCGTAAAGTAGATCCCAAGGGGACCAAAGCACGTAAATACCTGTGTCATTTACTGTTTTCTGTACTTTTGTATTCTGTTATACGATTCTACGTTTTTTGTTATCGAATTGCAAAGTTCCAGATTCATTCCTAATTGTTGATTGTGGTTGCTTAGTTCTGCTTGCATCACCACTCAACCACAACATTGATTTTGAGAGATTTGGTTTGGAGAGAGGGAGGGATGTGAGACACATGAGTGGGGAAAATAGTGGAGGGGGTGGAAGGGGCAAGGTGGTGGGACTAGTAAACTAGTGGCATGACGTGTTTGATTTTCTTCATTTTGTAATACGAGTGGGGGTTGGATAGATAGGTTTATTTTATTTTTCATTTTATTTTATGTAAAATCAATCATTTATGGGATTAACGGAACCTACACGAGATGCCTATTTGATAGAGCCCGCAAAAATACCGCTCCACATCGTCTCCAATACCTTCAAACAATGGATCATCCAGTGAGGCGCTCAGATGATGACAGCTGATATTTTTTCCACATGTCACGATCAAGCAAGAGAATGGAGTGAAGGTTATATTGGTCTTGGGGAAAAAAATCACCCGGCAAATGCTCTTCTCTCCAATCAACAGGATTTCCTCTATCAAATTTTTAATATTATATTATATATTATACAAATAATAAAATTTGTGATATGTTTTAAAACCGAATATATATTTAAATGAAATTATATTTGTCTTATATAAAAAAATTATTACACTTTACTAAAAAATGACAAAATAATATGTGTTCAATTTTTTGATTATTTGAGTAAACTCAATATATTTTTGTTGATATTTTTAAGTGCGCACATTTTTTTAAAACATTTTAAATATTAATGAGTTGATTTTATTTTAAAACCGATTATATTTGTAATTGAAATGTATTTTTTTTGTTTAAAAAAATTATGTTACATCTTTTAAAAAGAATTAAATATAAATATATGATAAAAATAGACTTTTTAATCATTTAGGAGAAAATTAATAGATTTTCTTTGATATCTTTAAATTCATACAATTTTTTTAATGCATGAAAGGACATTGAGTTTATTGTATTGTAAATATAATTATTATTGTAAATGAAAGGAAATATTTGTGTAAAAAAGGTTTATGCCATTTAAAAAACACAAAATAATTTATATTTAAAAGAAATTGTTTTTTACAAAACTTCACTATAAAATTTATAGTTGAATCATTAAAATTTTTATGAAGGCTTTCTTTGACTTGTATGTTTGATTTTTTTAGTGAAAGTTTTCATTGAAGATCAGTGTAAGTTTCTAATTCACACTGGAATTCCAGAGGAACTTTTATTGGAATTTTCGGTTTAAGTTCCACTGAAATTTCTTCTTAATAAATTTATAATTGTTATTAGTATAAATGTTGAATAAAATATATTACATATATTATATATTATTGCATTTAATATAAATATGTTTATTAAAATTCAATTTTTATTAATATATTCTATAGTTTTATAAATATATACTTTTGTTGTATTGTGGAACATCCATTGAAAGTTCATTTGGAAATTTCACTGGAACCTTCACTGGAACCTCCACTGGAACCTCTACTGGAACGTCCATTGAAACGTCCACTGGAACCTCTATTGGAACATCAACTGAAACCTCCAATGGAACCTACACTGGAACTTTCACCAGAACTTCCACTGGAACCTGGAACCTCAACTGGAACATCCATTGGAACCTCCACTGAAAAATCAACTGGAACGTCCACTAGAACCTCCTCTGAAACGTCCACTGGAACCTCCTCTGAAACCTATACTGGAACCTCCACTGGAACTTGCACTGAAACTTTCACTGGAAGCTCCACTGGAACATCCACTAGAAGTTGCACTAGAACCCGGAACCTCTATCGGAACCTCCACTCGAACCTCCACTGGAAGCTCCACTGGAACCTCCACTGAAACCTCCACTGGAACTGGAACCTCCACTAGAAGCTCCTCTTAGTAGATTTATAATTGTTATTAGTATAGATGTTGAATAAAATATATTACATATATTATATATAATTGCATTTAATATAAATATGTTTATTAAAATTTAAATTTTATTAATATATTCTATAGTTTTATAAATATATATTTATGTTGTATTTTGGAACATCCATTAAAACTCCAATTGGAAATTCCACTGGAACCTCCACTGGAACCTCCACTAGAACCTCTACTGGAACCTCTACTGGAACCTCCACTGGAACATCCACTAGAAGTTCCACTAGAACCTGGAACTTCCACTGGAACCTCCACTGGAACCTCCACTGGAACCTCTACTGGAACCTCTACTAGAACCGAAACCTCCACTGGAACTTCCTCTTAAGAGATTTATAGTTGTTAATAGTATAGACGTTGAATAAAATATATTACATATATTATATATAATTGCATTTAATATAAATATGTTTATTTAAATTTAATTTTTATTAATATATTCTATAATTTTATAAATATATATTTTTGTTGTAGTGTGGAACATCTATTGAAACTTCAGTTGGAACTTCCACTAGAACCTCCACTGGAACCTCCACTGGAACCTCTGCTGGAACATTCACTAGAAGTTCCACTTGAACCTGAAACCTCCACCGGAATCTCTACTGGAACCTCCCCTGGAACCTCCACTGGAACCTCTGCTGGAACATCCACTAGAAGTACCACTCGAACCTGAAACCTCCATCGGAACCTCCACTGGAACCTCCACTAGAACTGGAAAATCCACTGGAACGTCTACTGGAACCTTCACTGGAACTTCCACTGGAACCTCTACTGGAACTTCCTAAATATATACATTTTATTTACATTTTTATTCATGTATTATATATATTTTTAAATGGTAAATTATATTATTTTTATAAAATTTATGTAAAAAATTTAATACATATTATATGTAAATTCATTTAATATAAATACATTCATTAAAATTTAATTTACATTTTCGCCTTTTATTTTTTATTATTTTTTTTTGTTTTTTATAATGGAAATTCTTCATTGAAATTTTTCTCTTTAAATAAAAATGTGATTATTTCTTGAAATTTGTATTTTTTATTCTTAGTTCCATTATAAAATATTTTTTTATGCCTTTAAAAAATTACACCATAAAAATGGTTATACATTTATAAAATAACGAGTTTCTCTTTATTTGAGAAAATTTTATTATTTCAAAACAATATTTTTATTTAACTTTTAAATGTACTAATGTTTTGTTACATTTTTATAAGTATATATTTTTAATTTCTTTCATAAAAAATATTTTTTAAACTTGGAAAGATTAATAGTTGTTTACAATAATATTTTAGAAATAAAAAATTGATATATTTTTAAAAATAACAATTTATAGGAAATTTATATTTTTCAATGTTTTTAATTTTTTATAAATTGATATGTTTTAAATTGTAATTTATATCAACATTTTTTATATCGATTTTTTAGTTTTGATATGTTTGTGTTTTGTATCAACGTTTTTTATGTTTTTTTATATCAACGTTTTTTTTATGTTATTATTTTTTTGTAATTTATAGAGTTTTTATAGTATTTTAAATAGTATTTTATTATTCAATGTTTTTGTTTTTTGATATGTTTTTTTTAATGTTTTTTTTAATGTTTTAATTTGTTTTTATGATGTATTATAAGTGTATAGCAGTAATAACATTAGAGGGTAAAAATGGATTTTTGTAAAAATTTTGACAAGTGCACTTTTTTATTGCATTTCAAATCTAACATCAACTTTTTTTTTTTTTTTTGATAAATGTGACATCATTGGAGACGATGGTGGTCTCAAAAATACATCCCCATTGGCGGTCCACATTTTTCTGGTACGGTTTTTTGCCTCCAGCTTTTGTCCGGGTTTTTTCGGTTATTTATGTTTGGTTGTGATGTGATGTATCGATGTTTGCGCTCCATTCCTCGAATCCAAGTTGTCATTTCATTTAATTATAAAGTAGATAATTATTATTTAAAAATACATTACGGGTTCTCTGGTTGGTACCAGATCTACGGTTCGAATATCTCAAAATTATTATTTAAAAATACATTACATGGGATCCCCGGAACGGTTGATTATGCCCGTCGCCGTCGTCATGTCGCATCCTCCGCCTTTCTCCGTACGGCGGTCGAAACCGGAGCTGGTTGCGCCGGCGAGAGCCACGCCGCAGGAGCTGAAGCGGCTGTCGGACATCGACGACCAGGAGAGCCTCCGGTGGGACGTCCCGGTCACCCTGATCTATCGTGCCCGGCCATCCGCGGCAGCGGCGGCGCGGAAGGACCCCGTATCGGTTATCCGGCGGGGGATCGCCGGGGCGCTGGTGTTCTACTACCCGCTCGCCGGGAGGCTGGTGGAGGGGCCGAATCGGAAACTGCTCGTGAACTGCACCGGCGAGGGGGTGGCGTTCGTGGAGGCCGAGGCGGAGATCGGGCTGGAGGAGCTCGGCGATGCCATAACGCCGCCGTGCCGGCAGCTGGAAGACCTCATCTACGCCGAGGCCGGTTGGCGGGGCGCACTCACCGGCCGGCCACTGCTCTCGTTTCAGGTGGATCCATTTCCTAGGGTCGGGGGAATTGTTTTGACCTTAAATAATAAAATAGTCAGTTTTATGTTGACGGTAGGTGACCCGATTCAGATGCGGCGGATTCATCGTCGGCCTCAGCTACCACCACACCATGTGCGACGCCGCCGGCGCCGTCCAATTCCTGAACGCCGTCGCCGAGATGGCCCGGGGATCCCAGGCGCCATCGATCCCGCCGGTGTGGCAGCGGGAATCGTTCGGCGCCCGCCGCCCGCCGGCCGTCACCTGCACCCACCTCGAATTCTCCGACCCCAAAGCAAATAAAAACATCAGCGCCGGGGGTCGTTGGAACTGGACGCTCGCCGACGCCGTTCAGAGCTCCTTCTTCTTCGGTCCAAAGGAGATCCGAGCCCTCAAATCTCTGCTGCCACGGAACCAGATTTCGTGTTCGTCGTCGGAAGTTGTCACCGCCTGCCTCTTCCGGTGTCGCGTCAGGGCCCTGGGCCTCCCGCCCGACGAGCCTGTGCGGGTTTCCTTCGCCATCGCAGTTCGGTCGCTGCCGGGAGTGGCGGTGCCGGCAGGGTACTATGGAAACGCGTTCGTGTACCCGGCAGCGGTGGGTCGGGCTGGGTGGGTGTGCGGGGAGGGCGGAGGGGGGCGTCCGCCGTCGCTTGGGAAGGCGGTGGAGGTGGTGAGGAAGGCAAGGGCGCAGGCAAGCGCGGAGTACGTGAGGTCTCTTGCTGACTTTCAGGCCATCCATGGACGACCCGCGTCCGCCGTCGACTCTTACATCGTGTCGGACGTTCGGGTGTTGGGGTTTGACAGGGTGGATTTCGGGTGGGGGGAGCCGGCGTTTGGGGGCGTGGCGGCGGCGGTCAGCGATGCGAGCATTCTGGTGAGGTTTCGGGACAGGAAGGGGGAGGACGGGATCGTGGCTCTAATAGCTCTGCCGCCGGCCGCCGTGAAGCGTTTTCATGATGAATTGAAGACGATGACTCGGGAGCCTCCGGACTCCCGACTTTAATCGCATATCAAAATCTTGATCTCACTCGTTAAGCGTACCGGACTTCACCTAAATCCTTTTAAAACAAATTACCACCCTAAATATGTTAAATTTTTTGGATTTATAGATTTTGTTTCAATTTTTATAAATTGTAGGTGCAGTATTCAAACCCCACTCAATGTCCAGGTGGTTGGTTGTGTTTTTTTAGCATGATATTATTTATTTAATTGTTTAGAAATGTTGTGAAATAAAATAATATTTTTACAACCTCACAATCTTCAAAACATCGCCGTACCAAAACATTAAAATGCTCTCATATTTAATTCAAAAAGCAGTATCCACGTTGAAATAATGTATACCCAATAACTAATTTTCAAATTAAAAAGAATATATTCTGAGCATATTAATTATTATTATTTTTAAATTAAAAATAAAGATAGACATGGATTGAAAGAACAATGCATGAAAAATATTCAAAAAGGCTTTTGGAGTGCGCTACTGAAATGTCAAGTTTGACCTCGCATTGTGCATTATCTCTAAAAGAGTGTGGCATTGGACACATATTTATTTACAAAATAGATTTTATAGAGTACCACTAATACATAACCCCATTTTATTAATGCTAAACAACTCATTTATAAACACTAAAAAATCGCTGATGTTCTAAGCGTCAATAGAAGGGGTTCCTTTTATCAACACTAAAAAAACTGATAAAGTTACACTTTATCAGTGAAGGAACCCAAGGCGCACCGAAATTGCAAATAAAGCGAAATTTAAATTTTTTTGGGTTTCGCTCATGTTAAAAACATAAAATCCAGTTAACCTCTTGTGCAAATTTCAAAAAGGATCGCGTGTAATTCAATTTAAGCACAAAAAATAAAATCAAATGAAAGCTTAAACAATACCTCTTTCATTTGTAGTCGTTGGTTTCATTCGCTCATCATCGATGTGTCGTGCCTGTAAGACACCAAACTAGACATACTCTTGATCGTCCACACATGCTCCGCAATTTCAGGATCGTCGATCTACATTCCCCAGGTGCTAACACGGGAAATCGAAAAGCTTTACAACGCCCATTCAATTGCTTGAAGAACACGAACTCAATTGAGAAAGCGGAATCGGTCTGACCTTATTATTCCTTCAAAATCTCTCTCTAAAAACATGAGAGGAGAGGAGAATAGACCTTCTCTCTCTAAATTCATGCAAACGGAGGAGCTTAGAATTCAAGAGGCTAAAATGATATTTTATATTTAGGTTATACTTTCCAAAATTACACTTTGGTCCCTAGAAATTAATAACTTTCATTTTAGACCTTTTCACACATGTATGACTTAATAAACTTGTCATAAATGTCACAAATATTTTATCACTCACTTGTAACACCATAAAAGGTTATGTGATAAAATACGAACCATTAACTCAGCCCGTAAGATCTCCAAATAATTTAACAAATCCTAAACATCCAATGTTCGTTCAAAAAATTGTAATTTTCTCATATTCACTTTTACAGCCGAACAACTTGGGAATACCTTAAGAAATAAATTCAATCATCATTATTCTAAACTTGAATAATATAATTGAATGAGTTTTACTTGCGATCGTTCATACTTAGACGTTCACTACCCCCCGCACGTGGAGCCCACTTCGTCATAAATCCCTTTTCATTGGAATAGATAGAACTTGTGGATACACTTAGTGTGTGACCCTCTAGCTCCTTACCCTAATAGCAGTGAGTCCAACCCACAAACCAAGAGTGGAGTCCAACAACTCATCATGGCCCCTAAGGAGATAAGAAATGTCATAACTACGACTTTGTAAGACCCCGTCTTTTCTAAGTATGTCTCTCGTTAATCTTTTCTTTTGGTTGTGTTTCCTTCGTGGATGTCTGCCCTTTGAATAAACACAATCTTGGGCTGTGAAGAAACTTGAGGAAACCATGGAGGATCCGCATGAAGAGTCTTTGTTGGGGAAAACGACCAAAAGTTCGAGGATGTATGCTTGTCTGAATTAATGGAGTCCGTGTATAAATGGGTTAAGTGTTAACACAAGTTCTTGGTAAGTTGAGAAGCTTTGAAGGGGGTTTAGTTTGTTTAAATGGAAAATGGGCTGAAAAACCATATGAAAAATATTTACACGTCATGTAAGGGATTACACATCGTGTAATCATTCGTGTGTTTTAATAAAATAAACTCGAGGTGAAGAGCTTTTCGATGCATTCCATTAACAAGATTTACACAACATGTAACTACATTACATGCTGTGTAATTCCCCAACCTGCTGTTTTAAACATGACTTGTGGCTGAATTTCATTTCATTTTGCAACATCTCTTCTCCTCTTGACCATAGGGCATCCTCCAAGCGAATTTGGAGTGCCAACTCCCCTTCTAGACATCCCATTTTTGTGGGCAATCCTTGATAAGTGGTTTTGGTCCAATTTCTTCCTTCTCTCCCTTGGTTCTCCAACCATTGTAGTGAAATCCTTTGACCAATTGCATTGTTGGTTTTGATCTAAGAACCTCTTTGCAATCATCTATACCTTTATTTTCTTTGGCGTTTTCCATTGGAAATGTTGCGTTCTTCGTTGGTTTAAGGTAGGGGGTCTAAATCTTTACCCTAGGGTTTGATAATTTCCAAATTTATGCAATATTATGATTGCGCCAATGTAGCATGTTTCCAAATCAATTAAATAGTGACTGAGATTATTCCTTGGATTCCATTGTTTTCAATTGGCTTCTAACCTGACTTATGGACATCCATGGGGTCAGTGAACCATGAATATAATTGAATTGGCTAATGGATTAAAGTGTGTTTAGCATGACATGTGACCTTAGGTGATTGCTTGTTATAGAATCCTTAAATTTTGACTTATTTTCTTATTGAGATAATTGTTAATCAATTGTGATATAAATGAAAGTGGTATTTGAATGATTAATGGTAATTTGCATAATTAACCATTGAGATATATGATGTGATATTGTGATATCCATGCTATTTGACATGACTTGTGTTCCATACTGAAATGCTTATATATGTGCCTCAGCCCTGACACTTGCACACTTATATGCTGTAATGATGATATTGAGTGGGCTCGGCCCAGTCCCATGCTGTAATGCTTATAGAGAGCAGGCTATTCCCGGTCCCATGCTGTAATGTTTATAGGGATTTGACCTGGATGCTGTAATGCTTATAGGGTTTTGAACTGAATTATTGCGACTATACCATGGTTATATGGTTGTGGTTGGCATGGTCATATGAAATTCTCCAAGATATCCAGGCATGGTGTCAAAGAAAATTATTTTACCTTGGTTATATGGTTGTGGTTGGCATGGTCGTAAGAAATGGTCAGAGTTATTCCATCACGGAGCTGAAACAAGTTGTTGTATTTTATTAATTGTTGAATTGATTAATACACCTGTTTATCGCTTTATTGCATACACTACTTATTAGATTGGTTATTTTAGACATGGTGGTGTTGACCTACTAAGTTATACTCACACCCTATTCGGGCCGCCGTTTGGTACCCGAGCAGATTATGCAGATGCAGGTTTGAATAAGGGAAAAGGACCTTACTGTTGATTGTTTGCTTGCTGGATGTGATAAAGTTTGGTGGTTAGACCGATGTGGGGTTCGGGATTGGGGACTTTTGAGTATTTATTTGAGTCTGCTAGTTTTTTACTTGTTTCTAGCATGACAT
Source organism: Viscum album (assembly GCA_963277665.1). Classification (NCBI taxonomy): domain Eukaryota; kingdom Viridiplantae; phylum Streptophyta; class Magnoliopsida; order Santalales; family Viscaceae; genus Viscum; species Viscum album. Next base: position 1,410,620,862 of record OY728135.1, read on the forward strand.
TTAGTTACATTCCAGCATGCCATTACATTATTCCTTTATTATTTATTGGATTATTCATTTGACTTTTATTGCTGTCTTCTGCTATGTTTATACTTTGATTTCTTTTGTTTATATGGTTTATTTTCTACTATTATGATACTTTATACCATGGGGTATAGTCTCCCCACTATACATTTCACACCCCCACTTCTAGTCGAAAGCCTTTGGTGTACTGGGAGACGCACTTGAGGTCTCATAACCAATCTTTTTTGGCCATGTGGGAGAGTGTCAGATTGGGAGATGTTACAAAGTGATATCAAAGGAGCAGATTTTCTTTTCTTATACTTTACTACTTAGAAAAGTTTGAAAGGAGACTAGGATGTGTCAGGACTTGGTAATGAACTTATGCATGGGAGTAACTAACCTATGTCGGGGGGAAATCTTAATACCCCAAGATGTGATTTTTGTTTGTGATGTATGCTTGTTAAAGTTGATGTTATTTCACCTTGGGTGATTCACATGTTGTGTGAGGTTATATTTTATGATGTTATCGTTTCTTGAGATTGTACTTGTGTCTCAATATTGCGTGAGATAAGAAAACATGCATCATAATAGGCATATAGGGATATATTAACATGAATTGTTCATGATAGGGGCATATCTATTTTTGAATGTGATATATAATTGCCTATTGAACTATGATATGATATATTTGTTCCACTGGATAAATTAAATGAGTTGATGTGTCATGATAAAACACTTTAAAACCATGTTTAGGGAGACCAAGAGTCAGTGGTTCTCTGTTGTAGTCACCTGTTGAGGTTGAATTTTTTGCTATTCAGTTCTGTAAGGTGTGCGTTTGTCTTGTAGAGAAAATGCCTCCTTGTCATCTTTAACTTGAGCATCATGAGAGTGGAAATCAGCATGCTCCTAATGCAGCTGAACCAGAACTTCATATAGTTCATGAGGAGCATATGGATGTTCATCTTCGTGACAACTTCCTGAGGGTGACGCGATCCAGGGAAAGTGAGACTGTTCATACCATTCCTTTGATGTTTGATCTGAAAAGAGTGTTTCAGCTACAATATCCACCAATATTTACTAGGGAAGGAGATGTAACACCCCAATTTTTTTATGCGATAGATTTTTTTGAATTTCTTTGATGTCTTGTGTTGTACGCTACACCAAGATAAGCTTGCACAATACGCAACACCGTCTTAGCTTGCGGTATACACAACACAATGCTTGGCTTGTGTTAGACACAATTTCAATTTCTTTTGATATAATTTATTTCATTAAAGACCGAGTATAAGTGAGAAAATAAATATTATTATGTTGCCTTATAACCTAATCATTATAATAGTGGGTATGAACATAATTAACTTTATTCTGAAAAACTATTAAAATGAAAATAAGTGAGTTTATAAAATAATAAAATCACTATTGATGGATTTTATTAATGAAATATATTCTTAATATATTCAATATAATGTGTAAAATTCATCTTATATGTTTTCTAGACATGATATAAGAACAAATTCAATTTTTTGGCTAAAAGAAGTAATTTTCAAAAAATGGTGTTTTGTCGCCTTTTGATGGCGCACCCATTTTAAATCTAGTTTTTCAAACTTTTATATATTATATTTAACAAAAAAAAAACATGTTATTTGGAATTGAGATATAAAAATTTACTTTGGATGAATTTTTGATATTTTTTTGATAACTTTCAAGTTTTGATGAATAGTAAAAATACACTAAATTTTAATAGAAAACAACTTCTTTCATTGAAATAATTTATATAATTAAATTACATTATTGAATGATTTTAAAGTATGAATGGAATATATTTTTATCATTGAATATAATTTATGTCATTAGCATTAATTTTACATTGAATTTTTATGTAAAAACATTTCAATCTTTTGTAATGTTTTAACTTTTAAAACCCATTTTCATTCTCACAATGGGAATAATTTTAATTTAATTATAGCAACTTTTGTGTTTTAAATTTTGAAGAATGGATTCCATATTTGAAATTATTGGGTCCAAATTATGTAAATAGGATCCTTTTATTTTTTTTGGATTTTATAAATAGTAACTTTGATAATTTTTATTTAACATGGTTAAAGTTAAATCAGGTAAATTAGGGTAACAAATAATATGATAAGAATAATAAAATTACCCTAAAACCTTCCAAAATCCTATTGGATGAATAAAAGTAGACCCTTAACACTTAAGGATCAGAATTGATTCATTTAATGGACTCTTGTCCATGAAAATGATATATATAGTATTAAAATAAAAGAAAGTGACAACATGTCACCCTCTTATCTCTTATAAGTAGAATAACTTTAATATAGTGATAAATATGAGATAACTTCGATAATAAATAGTCTCTATAAATCTAATAAAATTATATAAATCATGGTAATTTATTTATAATTTTTAGAAATTATATAATTACCTTAAATTCATATATAATGATTATGCAAATATTATTTAATTGATAAAAAATCAATAAACTAATTTTTATTAAAATGATAATAACCATTAAAAGATAAAAAAATTGACCAAATCTTATTGATCGAGTATATCTCGATCATAATCATCCAAGGGTTGATTTATTGACCATTTAGAGCCTTATAGAAAAGATTATGATGCTTATATTATTTTATTTAAAGTGATGTTAAAGTCATTTTTATGTTTTAATAAGTATAACATTTTTAATGATAAATTTTACAGAAGATATATTTGACTACAAGTATTATTACGAAATCTAGTATATTTATCTTCATCATATTATTTTATTTTTAATTTTTATTCAATAAATAAGTGTATTAAAAAATTACAAAAAACTGATGTTGAAATTATTTTATTAATGGAAATATCAAATTAATGTTATTAAAAATATTAAAATAAATATAATTTGGTATAATTATATATAAATTGATTTTGATATATTACCTTGACCCTATAGGGATATAATAAAATATTTGGTTCGAGGATAACATCTTATCTTGATTTTTTTAAAAATCCAAGAATTGAATATTGTCAAAATTGACACTATTCCTGTTTTGTAAAAATAATGTTTTATTAAATTATTTAAAAATAATAAAACATTTTTAAAAATATATAATAAATATTATATAGTCTAAAATGTTCTAAATTATTTATTTATGATATAATTTACATCAAATAAGTAAACATTTCACCCTTTTAATATTGAAATATTTGTTACCCTAGTTAAAATGAAATATAATAACTAAGTGATAAATTAAAATGATAAGGTTTAAATGGATAGAAAAACTTGTCTAAAATTTGTTGGTTGATGATATTAAAAACTTATCTCATATCATATTATAAATTAGGACATTCTGGAGGTTTTTTTATGTGGTTTTATTTTATTATAAATTAATACTTTTGGAGATTCCAAAATTGCCCCTCACCTCAATTATAAAAGGGCACCTCCTCCCTCACCTATTCACTTCAATTTGAGCCTTCAAGCTCAGAAAAAACCTATCCATTTCCCTTCTCAAATTTTCTAGTTACATTCTAGAGGTTCTAATCTTCTCAAAATACGAACTCTAGTGCCTTTAAGAGGAGATTTAGAGGGAGCAAGTCAAAGAAGCGGTAATCTTCTCTACCAATTCTTTTAAATTATTTTTTCTTCTACTTCCTCTTCTTGAGTTTTTTCAATTATAAAGTAATAAATATAGTATAAATTGTATTATTAGATTTTATTATGGTTATGTAATAACCATATTCTACCTTCTATCAATCATATGAAAAATGAAATCACCACACATGCGTACGTACAACTTACCGTCTCCACACTGTGGTGTAATATGTTTTTCACTAAAAACTTACTTGGATGAATATAATGATGGAAATAATATATATATATATTATTATTATAACATGATATGTATTTTGGAGCAAAATATATACCATCCACTTCCATATCATTTCACAATTATGAGAATGATATCGTCGCTTGTGCGTACGTACGACCTACCGTCTCCACGATGCGATGTGATTCATTTTACATGATATTCATTAAATAAAGATTATATAAATGAATTGAATGAATAAATTTGATATATATTATACTGATATAATTTTGTAAATGATATAACTATAACCTAATAAGAGGAACTTATCTGAAAAAACATGCTTAAGAAAATAAAAAAGTTAATACCCGATGGATGAGTAATAATTTTACTAACAAAAATATGATAATATGATCATATATGATGAATATGACTATGGAATAAGTCAATAAAATCATTTAAATCATTATACAGGAGGTTCAAATATATACAAAGGATAAAAAACCTATGTTAATGGATAATTTTGCAATCTCATTATTATCCGAGACTGTTTATATGTAAGTATTTACTGGGGTATATTTATCATCCATGTACATGTTTCATAATTATGTATTCCAAAATATTCTTTCTCTTCTTATAAATTTTTTAGAGTCAATTTTACCTATTGGTGAAATTTTATTAAATGGTATGAAAGGAATCTTTTGTTGTTTTTGATATAAGGTACTTTTTGAATTTTCCAGCAAAAGTACAAGGAGAATGTTTTTTAAACAATACGGCATGAATAGATTTTTATGTTTTTATAATGCCTTATTTCCATGAAGCACTCTCTACAAAATTTTAAGTTTATTTTAAAATAAATTCTTTTCTTTTAAAATTTCGTGGCATTTTGAGAAAAGAAAATGTTTTTGAAGAAAAAGGGATAATTTTCTCAAGAATTAATTTCAAGAGTTCAATCAAAATTATTTTCCATATAAGATAGAATTATTTAATAGGGTTATGTTTAAAGTATACTATCCATATTATTCTTATGGTTTTATTATATTTTTAAGGAATGTTATTTATGAAATCCATTTGTTTTACATGGATTATGTTATGTTGGAATGATGTTTAAGAAAACCATTTTATTCATTGGGTTATGCTATGATGAATGATTTATGTTTTTGTGGAACACATAAGAATGGTTTCATTATGAGATGAGTGAGACCTATATCTCCCTATAATGAATTAGGTAAATATTTATATCTCATGAGATGGATATGACTGGAATGACAAGTAAATCTGATTTAGTAATACAGAGCTGGAACGAAAAGTAAATCAAGTTCAGTAATACAAGGATAGAATGGAAAGTCAACCCAATTTAGTAATGTACTTTGTCCTTTATGATGGTCTTGGAAAAGCGCCTTGTCTAATATGGAAATGATTTTCTATGCTTATGCGTTTTCCACAATTCCATATTTTATACCAATGCTATTTTTATGGCTCTTATTACTTTATGAATTACACCTTATGAACTACCAAGATTTATTTAATGACTCAAGATTTTGATATTTGTTATACATGGTATGGTTTTCAAAAGTATTTTCATGTTTTTACATTCTTATGTTTATGTTTTGTTTGATATTTTCCATGTTTACCCTTAATGAGGATTTGAGCTCACCCCTTTTTATTTTTCTTTTCCCTAGGATATGAAGAAGGGTAGTAAGTAAGATGTGACAAAAAGGGGTTCTAGTTATGAAGGAAAATGCAAGAGATGATGTGGATGTTTTATGAACCAGTTTTTTATGTTTCTCAATTTCTAAATACACTAAACTAATATGAACTTTGGGAATCTATTTGTGTAATGTATTAAGTATTTCAAAAGAGTAATGTAATGTCCATGTATGTCAAGCATTGGGTATTTATAGGAGGACCCCGGAAAACCGAGTTCTAGATTGAGTCAGTCCAGGAAATCTTAAAGCATCTTGACACACCCATCGATATGAGAGTGAAGTTTTCAACATATATGCTTTGTGGACCTTCCAAGCATTGGTGGGATATTCTGGAGGAATTTGGGCAGCAATATGAGAAATCTTGGAAGGAATTTGAGACAAAGTTCCTCATCCATTTCTATCCCGAGACATTGAGGGATGAAAAAGCTCATGAGTTCATGCATATGACGTAGGAGGGCATGTCAATGCTGGACAATGATGGACGTTTCACCAACCTACAATGATTTACTCCATCTTTGGTAGAAGATGATATCTCTAGGGTGATACATTTTCAGGATGATTGACACTATGAGATCTGATCACAGGTAAACATTTTCCATTTAAGCATCTTTGAGGATGTGATGAACTAGGTACTCATCACAAAAGGGAATCAGAGAGAGGCCCTGAGTAGTGGCCATAATGTTTCAACAGGGAAATCTAGGAACTCTTCTTTGAGTGGAAATAAGCACCTCTATGACAATTTTCTCCATGGTAGTAGTGGGAAGAGCAGTCAGGGCAGTGAAAGTCCATCTCCAGAACGTGTTCTATTCCATTGCTATTAGTGTGGCAAGTTTGGTCATAAGTGCCTATAGTGTTCTTATCCCATAGTCGAGTGTCATATCTGTGGAATACTGGGTCATATTCAGAGGTTCTATATAAATTTTACTCAGTAGATTAGTGGTATGGAATCATGATAGAAACCTGAGTCAGGAAGGGGCTCAACTGCCCCTTAACAGGCTGGAAGCTGGAGTTCTATTGTCCGTTCAGGTCAAGACAAGGGAAAATAGTGGAGGGGGTGGAAGGGGCAAGGTGGTGGGACCAGTAAACTAGTGGCATGACGTGTTTGATTTTCTTCATTTTGTAATACAGGTGGGGGTTGGATAAATAGATTTATTTTATTTTTCATTTTATTTTGTGTAAAATCAATCATTTATGGGATTAACGGAACCTACACGAGATGTCTATTTGACAGAGCCCGCAAAAATACCGCTCCACATCGTCTCCAATACCTTCAAACAATGGATCATCCAGTGGGGCGCTCAGATGATAACATCTGGTATTTTTTCCACATGTCACGATCAAGCAAGAGAATGGAGTGAAGGGTATATTGGTCTTGGGGAAAAAAATCACTCGGCAAATGCTCTCCCTCTCTCCAATCAACGGGATTTCCTCTATCAAATTTTTAATATTATATTATATATTATACAAATAATAAATTTTTTGATATGTTTTAAAACCGAATATATATTTAAATGAAATTATATTTGTCTTATATAAAAAAAATTATTACACTTTACTAAAAAATGAAAAAATAATATGTGTTCAATTTTTTGATTATTTGAGTAAACTGAATATATTTTTGTTGATATTTTTAAGTGCGTACATTTTTTTAATACATTTTAAATATTAATGAGTTGATTTTATTGTAAAACCGATTATATTTGTAATTGAAATGTATTTTTTTTGTTTAAAAAAATTATGTTACATCTTTTAAAAAGAATTAAAAATAAATATATGATAAAAATATACTTTTTAATCATTTAGGAGAAAATTAATAGATTTTCTTTGATATCTTTAAATTCATACAATTTTTGTAATGCATGAAAGAACATTGAGTTTATTGTATTGTAAATATAATTATTATTGTAAATAAAAGGAAATATTTGTGTAAAAAAGGTTTATGCCATTTAAAAAACACAAAATAATTTATCTTTAAAAGAAATTGTTTTTTTACAAAACTTCACTATAAAATTTATAGTTGAATCTTTAAAATTTTTATGAAGGCTTTCTTTGACTTGTATGTTTGATTTTTTAGTGAAAGTTTTCATTGAAGATCAGTGTAAGTTTCTAATTCACACTAGAATTCCAGAGGAACTTTTACTGGAATTTTCGGTTTAAGTTCCACTGAAATTTCTTCTTAATAAATTTATAATTGTTATTAGTATAAATGTTGAATAAAATATATTACATATATTATATATTATTGCATTTAAAATAAATATGTTTATTAAAATTGAATTTTTATTAATATATTCTATAGTTTTATAAATATATACTTTTGTTGTATTGTGGAACATCCATTGAAAGTTCATTTGGAAATTTCACTGGAACCTTCACGGGAACCTCCACTGGAACCTCTACTGGAACGTCCATTGGAACGTCCACTGGAACCTCTATTGGAACATCAACTGAAACCTCCAATGGAACCTACACTGGAACTTTCACCAGAACTTCCACTAGAACCTGGAACCTCAACTGGAACATCCATTGGAACCTCCACTGGAAAATCAACTGGAACGTCTACTAGAACCTCCTCTGAAACGTCCACTGGAACCTCCTCTGAAACCTATACTGGAACCTCCACTGGAACCTGCACTGAAACTTTCATTGGAAGCTCCACTGGAACATCCACTAGAAGTTGCACTAGAACCCGAAACCTCTATCGAAACCTCCACTCGAACCTCCACTGGAAGCTCCACTGGAACCTCCACTGAAACCTCCACTGGAACTGGAACCTCCACTAGAAGCTCCTCTTAATAGATTTATAATTGTTATTAGTATAGATGTTGAATAAAATATATTACATATATTATATATAATTGCATTTAATATAAATATGTTTATTAAAATTTAAATTTTATTAATATATTCTATAGTTTTATAAATATATATTTATGTTGTATTTTGGAACATCCATTAAAACTCCAATTTGAAATTCCATTGGAACCTCCACTGGAACCTCCATTAGAACCTACACTGGAACCTCTACTGGAACCTCCACTGGAACATCCATTAGAAGTTCCACTAGAACCTGGAACCTACACTGGAACCTCCACTGGAACCTCTACTGAAACCTCTACTGGAACTGAAACAACCTCCACTGGAACTTCCTCTTAAGAGATTTATAGTTGTTATTAGTATAGACGTTGAATAAAATATATTACATATATTATATATAATTGCATTTAATATAAATATGTTTATTTAAATTTAATTTTTATTAATATATTGTATAATTTTATAAATATATACTTTTGTTGTAGTGTGGAACATCTATTGAAACTTCAATTGGAACTTCCACTGAAACCTCCACTAGAACCTCCACTGGAACCTCCACTGGAACCTCCACTGGAACCTCTGCTGGAACATGCACTAGAAGTTCCACTCGAACCTAAAACCTCCACCGGAACCTCCACTGGAACCTCCACTGGAACCACCACTCGAACTGGAAAATCCACTGGAACGTCTACTGGAACCTTCACTGGAACTTCCACTGGAACCTCCACTGGAACTTCCTAAATATATACATTTTATTTACATTTTTATTCATGTATTATATATATTTTTAAATGGTAAATTATATTATTTTTATAAAATTTATGTAAAAAATTTAATACATATTATATGTAAATTCATTTAATATAAATACATTCATTAAAATTTAATTTACATTTTCGCCTTTTAATTTTAATTTTTTTTGTTTTTTATAATGGAAATTCTTCATTGAAAATTTTCCCTTTAAATAAAAATGTGATTATTTATTGAAATTGGTATTTTTTATTTTTAGTTCCATTATAAAATATTTTTTTATGCCTTTAAAAAATTACAGCATAAAAATGGTTATACATTTATAAAATAACGAGTTTCTCTTTATTTGAGAAAATTTTATTATTTCAGAACAATATTTTTATTTAACTTTTAAATGTACTAATGTTTTGTTACATTTTTCTAAGTATATATTTTTAATTTCTTTAATAAAAAATATTTTTTAAACTTGCAAAGATTAATAGTTGTTTACGATAATATTTTAGAAATAAAAAATTGATACATTTAAAAAAAACAATTTATAGGAAATTTATATTTTCAATGTTATTAATTTTTTATAAATTGATATGTTTTAAATAGTAATTTATATCAACATTTTTTATATCTATTTTTTAGTTTTGATATGTTTGTGTTTTGTATCAACGTTTTTTATGTTTTTTTATATCAACGTTTTTTATATGTTATTATTTTTTTTGTAATTTATAGAGTTTTTATAGTATTTTAAATAGTATTTTATTATTCAATGTTTTTGTTTTTTGATATGTTTTTTTTAATGTTTTTTATATGTTTTTTTTAATGTTTTAATTTGTTTTTATGATGTATTATAACTGTATAGCGGTAATAACAGGTAAAAATGGATTTTTGTAAAAATTCTCATAACATTTCAATCTAACATCCATTTTTTTTTTTTTTTTTGATAAATCTGGCATCATTTCGGGTAAGCTAGATATTCCAGTTATTTAGGACATTGGGGAGATGTTGGTCCCAAAAATACATGGCCATTGGCGGTCCACATTTTTCCTGGTACGGTTTTTTGGCTGCAGCTTTTGTCCGGGTTTTTTCGGTTATTTATGTTTGGTTGTGATGGGATGTATCGATGTTTGCGCTCCATTCCTCGAATCCAAGTTGTCATTTCATTTAATTATAAAGTAGATAATTATTTTTAAAACATACATTACGGGTTCTCTGGTTGGTACCAGATCTACGGTTCGAATATCTCCAAATTATTATTTAAAAATACATTACATGGGATCCCCGGAACAGTTGATTATGCCCGTCGCCGTCGTCATGTCGCATCCTCCGCCTTTCCCCGTACGGCGGTCGAAACCGGAGCTGGTTGCGCCGGCGAGAGCCACGCCGCAGGAGCTGAAGCGGCTGTCGGACATCGACGACCAGGAGAGCCTCCGGTGGGACGTCCCGGTCACCCTGATCTATCGTGCCCGGCCATCCGCGGCAGCGGCGGCGCGGAAGGACCCCGTATCGGTTATCCGGCGGGGGATCGCCGGGGCGCTGGTGTTCTACTACCCGCTCGCCGGGAGGCTGGTGGAGGGGCCGAATCGGAAACTGCTCGTGAACTGCACCGGCGAGGGGGTGGCGTTCGTGGAGGCCGAGGCGGAGATCGGGCTGGAGGAGCTCGGCGATGCCATAACGCCGCCGTGCCGGCAGCTGGAAGACCTCATCTACGCCGAGGCCGGTTGGCGGGGCGCACTCACCGGCCGGCCACTGCTCTCGTTTCAGGTGGATCCATTTCCCTAGGGTCGGGGGAATTGTTTTGACCTTAAATAATAAAATAGTCAGTTTTATGTTGACGGTAGGTGACCCGATTCAGATGCGGCGGATTCGTCGTCGGCCTCAGCTACCACCACACCATGTGCGACGCCGCCGGCGCCGTCCAATTCCTGAATGCCGTCGCCGAGATGGCCCGGGGATCCCAGGCGCCATCGATCCCGCCGGTGTGGCAGCGGGAGGCGTTCCGCGCCCGCCGCCCGCCGGTCGTCACCTGCACCCACCTCGAATTCTCCGACCCCAAAGCAAATAAAAACATCAGCGCCGGCGGTCGTTGGGACTGGACGCTCGCCGACGCCGTTCAGAGCTCCTTATTCTTCGGTCCAAAGGAGATCCGAGCCCTCAAATCTCAGCTGACACCGAACCAGATTCCGTGTTCGTCGTCGGAGGTTGTTACCGCCTGCCTCTTCCGGTGTCGCGTCCGGGCCCTGGGCCTCCCGCCCGACGAGCCTGTGCGGGTTTCGTTCGCCATTGCAGTTCGGTCGCTGCCGGGAGTGGCGGTGCCGGCAGGGTACTATGGAAACGCCTTCGTGTACCCGGCAGCGGTGGGTCGGGCTGGGTGGGTGTGCGGGGAGGGCGGAGGGGGGCGTCCGCCGTCGCTTGGGAATGCGGTGGAGGTGGTGAGGAAGGCAAGGGCGCAGGCAAGCGGGGAGTACGTGAGGTCTCTTGCAGACTTTCAGGCCATCCATGGACGACCCGCGTCCGCCGTCGCCTCTTACATCGTGTCGGACGTTCGGGTGTTGGGGTTTGACAGGGTGGATTTCGGGTGGGGGGAGCCGGCGTTTGGGGGCGTGGCGGCGGCGGTCAGCGATGCGAGCATCCTGGTGAGGTTTCGGAACAGGAAGGGGGAGGACGGGATCGTGGCTCTAATAGCTCTGCCGCCGGCGGCCGTGAAGCGTTTTCAGGATGAATTGAAGACGATGACTCGGGACCCTGCGGCGGTTCCTTCCTACTCCCGACTTTAATTGCGTATCAAAATCTTGATCCCTCTCGTTAAGAGTACCGGACTTCACCAAAATCCTTAAAAAAAAAAAAAAAAAATTACGACCCTAAATATGTTAAAATTTTGAATATATAGATTTTGTTTTGTTATGAAATTTACGGAAGGCCGATTGAAACCGCGAAACATTTCGAAACCGGATATGTAAGATCGATCGTAGGCGAAACGCATCGTTAAAAAGCAGATGTCGTATTTGCGTATGACGATGATAATAACAAATGGAAATACAAATACAAAAGAAATACAAGAAGTAGAGAACACAATGTAGAGTCAAAAGTCCATCTTATTTCATTAACATATCACCATATTTATAGAGTACATGAGATGTGATCCAACGGTGATAATATTAAAGGTTGGTCATTAAGTGGGGAATTAATTGGGAATTGAGGAGTCATCATAATTGTCATAATTATGACATCCATTAATAACGTTTCATAACATGTTTCAATTTTTATAAATTGTAGGTGTGGTATTCAAACCCCACTCCGTGTCCAGATGGTTGGTTGTGTTTTTTTTAGCATGATATTATTTATTTAATTGTTTAGAAATGTTGTGAAATAAAATAATATTTTTACATCCTCAAAATCTTCAAAAACATCTGCGGACCAAAACATCAAAATGCACTAATATTTAATTCAAAATGGAGTATCCACATTCAAATCAAATCATGTATAACCAATAACTAATTTTCAAACTAAAAAAAACATATATATATTCTGAGCATATTAATTATTATTATTTTTAAAATGAAAATAAAGATAGACATTGATTATAAGCCGAATACATGAGAAATATTAAAAAAAAGGCCTTTGGCATAGCTCTAGTGAAATGTCAAGTTTGACCTTGCATTGCGCATTATCTATAAAAGACTGTGGCATTTGACACATATTTATAACACATCACATAATATTGGTATAAAACATTTTCATATATTCATTAGTTATAGTTTATAGAGTTGCTACTACTACAAATCTCATTTTTATCAACAAACTCATTTATCGGTGTTAAAGAATCACTAATGTTCTAAGCACAAAGAGGTTCATGTTATCATCACTAAAAAAACAAATCAAAGAGTCCTTTATCAACATTAAAAAAACACTAATAAATGAGTACTTTATTGTACTAGTTTAGCACCAATAAAGGCATACCTTTATCAGTGTTAATAATGTTAACATTTGTCAGCACTATAAATAACACCGATAAAAGTCATACCGTTGCAATGTGTTATTAAAATTACAGTACACTACAACTCAAAATACAAAATTTTATTCAAATAAAATTTAAATAACAAATACAAGAAAAAAACGTTATTATAGACATTTCAAACATTGGTTTGTACAATTACATTAATAAGTACAATTTATCACAAACATTCAAAAAAATCGGTGTTCCATTGTTTGTGCCACCCAACCCCCTCTCAAAAGAGATCAATCATGCTATCAGTTGCCAAACAAAGCATCCCCAGCTCAACCAAAAGAGTACACCTATATAAGAATGTAACGTCCCGGTTCTGGAAGCCACCCAGGGGCGCCCCGTACCCAGTTGGTCACATGGCCTCAAACACATTTTCCCAAATGCCAGAGGCTGCCAACTAGCAGCGAGGGCCTTGGGTGTGATAGTGGGGGAACTATGCCCTCATTGGCAGAGTACACAGCGAAAGAGAAACAAATAGACAACAACGAAAGTAGTAAACATCCAATCAAGAGTAACAACATAAGACTAAAGGTGTAAACAAATGGAGCACATATATGAATAATGCATGATACATAAGTCTAGGAAAGCAGCCAAACAAGTCACAATGCTGAATACAACAGTACTAAATCAAAGTACAAAAGAAAACAGATAAACTCCTCAGCATCGCAAGCCATAGCTTGGTCTCATGCTCTCCAGCTCCACAGCAAGTCAGGTACCTGAAGTCGTAGGGCACTTGCCCTTGTCTAAACCTGCAACAACATAATCTGCTTGAGCCCAAAAACATGACCCAAACAGGGTGTGAGACAAAATCCCAGTAGGCAACCACCCGAAGATCTGTGTCTAACAGTCAATGAATATATGGCAGGTAAAAGTACAAAAACCGAGGGAAAATCACGGGACAAGGCTAAAGCAGAAAAGACAGCTTACCGAGGCGACCCCAACGCAATCGACGGCGGCCGAATCAGAGATCAGATAGAGGCTCTAGGGTTCGGAGGAGGTTCGTGGCCGCACGGGACGCTCTCGGTCGAAGAACCTGGAGAAGAAGATGTTTCTGGTGATTAGACGTGACCCCGGTGTGTTTAGTGAAAAAAAGAAAGTACACGGCGTGTACTTTTGAAGTACACAGCGTGTACTAGGCATTTTCTGTACTCTGCTTTAAGCGGCCTCCACATCGCCCCTACACACTGTGTGTGTAGCCCGGACACGACTAGTACACGGCCTTGCGCGACATCAAAGTACACGACGTGTATTTAGAAAATTTCCAGATTTTCCTTTTTTTCTCAAAAATGACCAGAAAAGGAAAAAAAATACCTGAAAGGAAGGTCCGGGTTCTTACAAACTTCCCCCCTTAAAGAAATTCATCCCTGAATTTCCCTAGTGAGGTGTCGAAAAAGAAACCTCGAACAGCTCCGGCCACTGCGATCACACATCGACCTCCCTCTCCCAAGTCCCGTCCTGTACTCGCCCGTGCTGCCATAGCACCCGTACTAGAGGAACAGACCGACCAGAGAGAACCTTCGTACCACGATCGACAATCCAGATAGGATACTCTTCGAAAGACGAATCTTTTTCGAGCTCAACCTCCTCAGGTTGAAAGACATGAGACGTGTCTGGAAAGTAACGTCGGAGTTGAGAAACGTGGAAGACGTCGTGAATGGCCCGGTACCTATGAGGTAACTGCAACCGATAGGCAACCAGCCTAACTCTCTCTAACACCTCAAACGGCCCGACATACCTCAGGGAAAGCTTACTCTGTCTCTGAATCCTCTTGTGTCCCAACCTCGGTGTGACACGCAGGAAAACCTGATCCCCGACCTCGAACTCCAGAGGTCGTCTCCGCTGATCAGCATAAGACTTCTGTCGAGACTGTATCATTGCCATCCTCTTCCGAATCAACTCTATCTGCTCTAAGGTCTCCTGAACAAGACGAGGTTCCATCAAAGTTGTCTCTCCTGCCTCCAGCCAACATAAAGGTGATCGGCATGACCTACGGTACAAAGCCTCATAAGGTGTCATCTGAATAGTCGCTTGAAAACTATTGTTGTAGGCGAACTCAACAAGTGGTATATGCTTCTCCCAAGAACCTCCAAAGTTCAAAATGCAAGCTCGAAGCATATCCTCAAGCACCTGAATCGTACGCTCGGACTGGCCATCCGTCCGGGGATGGTATGTTGTACTCAAAAGCACCTGTGTACCCAACGCCTTCTGAAGCCCCTTCCAGAACCGAGAAGTAAAACACACATCTCTATCCGAAACAATGGAGTGTGGAACTCCATGCAAACGTAAAATCTCTCGGATGTACAACCGTCCCAGATCATCAACACTGAATGTCTCCTTGATCGGCAGGAAGTGAGCAACTTTCGTAAGCCTATCGACGACAACCCAAACAACATTATTCCCTAGAGGCGACCTCGGTAATCCGGTTACGAAGTCCATCGCAACATCGTTCCACTTTCACTCCGGAATGGGTAACTGTTGTAGAAGTCATGTCGGTCGCTGATGCTCCGCCTTTACCTGCTGACAAGTAAAACACCTCATGACGAAACCAGCAACATCCCTCTTCATACCTGGACACCAATACTGATGGTGAAGATCGCGATACATCTTGGTGACGCCAGGATGAATTTCCCAAACTGAGGAATGAAAATCCCGCATCAGCTCCTCACGTATATCTGCTGGCACCCATAAACGTCCCTAGAAATGAAAGATCTCATCCTCACCTACTGCCCATACAGGAAGAGGGTCCTCTCCCGACACACTCTCCCGCAGGATGAGGCCTTCTGAGTATGATAGATGCCTCATTCATACTCGATCAAGAAGTGTAGAGGTAACAACTATAGAAGATAGGTAAGTCTGTCCCTGTCTTTCGTACACCTCCAAATGCATCTAAGAGAACAGAGTCATAAGCTGCCACTCACTGCTGGCCTCCTGAACTGCCTGTATCTGAGTTCTCCTGCTCAGCGCATCTGCAACTGCATTGCCCTTCCCAAGTATATAGGCAAACTCAGAGTCGAAGGACTGAAGATACTTGACCCACCTGCATTGTCTCAGATTCAAGTCCCGCTGCTGAAGATGTATTTGAGACTCTTGCGGTCGGTGAAAACCACAAAGTGCTCTCCTATAAGATAGTGTCTCTAAAAGCGTAAGGCATGGACAACAATTTCCAACTCCAGATCGTGCGTCAGGTAGTTTCTTTTATGTGGCTTCAACTGCCGAGACCCGTACACAACGACTCCACCTCCCTGCATAAGCACAGCTCCTAGCCCGATACCTGAAGCATCACACTAAACAATATAGCTCTTGCCCGGCTCTGGAAAGACTAGTATCGGTGCTGAGTTCAACCTCCCCTTCAGCTCTTGAAAGGCTGACTCATAAGAATCTGACCATAAAAACTTTTCCCCTTTCTTGGTCAGACCTGTCAATGGTGTTGCTAGGTGCGAAAAGTCATGTATGAAGCGTCTGTAGTATCCAGCCAGCCCTATAAAACTCTGCACCTCAAAGACGTTCTTCAGCTGCTCCCAGGAAACTACAAATCTCACTTTCTCTGGGTCCACTGATACTCCTGCTTTTGAGATGACGTGACCCAAGAAGTGAATATGATCCATCCAAAACTGGCACTTCGAGAGTTTAGCATAAAGTCGATGCTCTCTCAGTGTACTCAAAACGATCTCAAGGTGGGTAGCATGGTCATGTCGAGTGTGAGAGTACACCAAGATATCGTCCACAAAGACCACGACAAAGGAATCCAAGTAAGGATGAAAAAATCAGTTCATCAGCACCATGAAAACTGTTGGCACGTTTGTGAGACCGAACGACATAACCGTATACTCATAGAGACCATACCTGCTCCTGAAGGCTGTCAAAGGTATATCTGATGGTCTAACGTGAAACTGATGATAATCAGGCCTCAAATAAATCTTCGAGAACACCTGGGCTCCTCGAAGTTGATCTAAGAGATCATCAATCCTTAGTAAGGGATACCGGTTCTTGACTGTCAACTGGTTCAGCTTTCAATAATCCACACAAAGCCTAAGGGTATCGTCTACCTTCTTCGCAAACAGAACAGGCAAACCCCAAGGAGAAGTATTGGGTCGGATGAAACCCTTTTCCTGCAACTCCTCCAACTGCTTCTTGAGCTCCTATAGCTCAGGTTTAGCCATCCTATAAGGAGTAATGGACACCGGTATAGCTCCCAACATGAGCTCAATCGAGAAGTCTAACTCATGCTCCAGAGGCAAACCTGAAAATTCCTCTGGAAAGACATCTCTGAAACGATCCACCACTGGAGGAAATTCCAACCGTGGAGTCCCCTGGTCATCCAAATAAAGACTAGAAATCTGGGATGTAACTCCTCATAGCCCATGATTCTTGAGTCCTACTCGACTCGCCTGAACATCCCACTTGCCTCTATGAAGAAAAGATCCACCCTCTGGTGATACAAAACTCACCCTGCGGCGATAACAGTCGACGACTGCCTGGAAGGGAACCAAACAGTCCATCCCTAGAACGACATCATAGCCTGTCATCTCTAGGACATAGAGATCCCATAAGAAGCGATACCCTACAACCTCGAGAGGGCACTCTCCGCACTGACGTACGCTAGAAGTCCTTGTTCCCAACGGTGTGTCTAGAGTCAAAATATCGGCAGAGGAAAAGATACAGAGCCCAAGGTTCTCCACAATAACAATAGAGATAAATCTATGCATAGCACCAGTATCAAAAAGAGATGAAGATAAAACTGAGGCTACTAAGACCATACCTCGAACTATAGAAGGTCTGAGATCCTGCTCCTGATGGGTCTGCTCCACTGCAAAAGTCTAGCTTGCCTCGCGGCCCTGCGACCCTGCCTGACCACTCTGAGCTGATCCTCTTTGCTGATGCTGGAAGACTGGTGACTAGCCCCCACGACCTCGACCTCCACCTCGGCCCGAATGGCCGTAAGAACTCCAATTCCTCGACTGGTGAGAAACTGGTGGTGCCGCTCCTGAACGAGGAGTCATGGATAAACCCCCGTCACCAGCCACTGGTGAGAAAACCTGGCATAAACGCTAAAGATGAACCATCTTGCTGCAGGATCGACACTCCACTGAGTCTCTCTGGCACTATGACCTCGTATTCCCTGCCCTTCCACACTGGTAGCATACCACCTGGCTACCTGAAGATGTATCTCGCCTCCTCGGATCACCGCGCGTAGACTCCCTACGACACTTCCTGCTGTCAGCTGGTGGAATACTAACTCTGGAAGCAGAACCGCCCTAGCCCTCAGCTCTGGAGTCTCTTAGATTGCATTCTGCAATTAGTGCCTGGTTGACGATGGAAGCAATGGAAGTCAACCTGAAGATATTTACCTGTGAGCAGATCTCCCGTCTGAGACCATCTTCAAACTTCCTTGCTAAGAACAACCCATATCCACCCTGGAGGGGTGTAAAATGCTGCAGCTCAGTGAAACGAGAGGAATACTCCATAATAGAAAGAGTACCCAGCTCTAGACTCATGAACTCCCAGGCTCGATCGGTCCTCAAGGTCTCTGGGTAGAAGTAGTCATAAAAGATGTGCTGAAACTACTCCCAAGCCATAACCTAATGATGACCCGCCTGTGAGATCACGTCCCACCACCTCTTGAAGGATTCTCGTAGCATATAGGTAGCAATATTGACCTGCCTCTCTGGAGGCATCTCTAGATGCTCAAATATAGTCAGCATGGCTTCTAGCCATGACTCTACGGCCTGTGGTCCTCCTTCCCCTACGAAAGTGGGAGGATGTTGCTGCTGGAAAACCCACGTCAAGTCTTCCATAGTCTAGGAAGGAGGTGGTGCTCCCTGGAAGGTCTGCATCATCCTCATAAAGCCTTCCCTAAACTGCACAACGACGCCTGCAACTGGTATCACTGCTGGTGCCAAAGCTGGAACAACAGAAGGATCTGCAGGAAGTCCCTAATCAGCCATATCTGGCGTCTGATCACTATCCTGCAACTGGCGTAAAACCGGAGGATGTCTCGGCAGCATAGATCTGAAAGATCAAAATCATACCTTAGATCAGGATTATCAAAGATTGAGGACACAAGAGTACATGAGGGAGAACATGAGAAGGAAACATTCAAGTTTTTCATGCATGACTACACGACGTGTATATAAACTACACAACGTGTACTTAAACTCTATTCCCCTGCCTGAGTCTCCTTACACGACTAACCCGCACGGTCTTCTTAAACTGATACTACACGGCGTATTCCCCAAGGACACAACATGTAGTAGACAAGGTTTCAACGACCTGTGTTAGTTACACGGACAACTATACGGCTGAGACTACACGGTGTGTTCCGAACAAACACGGTGTGTACATGAAGATTTTTCCCCGACCCGTGTTGTTAGTGACATGGTCGGGTACTTAGGTTACATGGAATGACGTGTGAAAAAGAGACACAATGAGTAAAGTCGAGATTTAATATATCTGTTTCATTAGCCACATGGGTAGACACACAGTCTCCACTACATGGCGTGTACACACCGTGTATGGTGTGTGCATGAAGATATTTTCACTACCCCGTGTTTCTGCCCACGCAGTCAGTAACACGGTTTTAAAACTACATGACGTGTATTAATAAAGTACACGCCATGTATTCTGGGTTTTTTCTGGGCAGTAGCTCATAAACTGCTCCGAAGCCCAGAAAACACTGAAAAACCAGAGTTAAGGTGCCAAATTCCGATCCGTGAGGGCCCATACTCCCCGCGAATTAGAGATCGACATCTTATGCAAGTTAGATACAAGGAAAACAAGTCAATGATCCACCAAACTCTGATCCATGAGGGCCTATAACACCTCATGAACCAAGGTTTGACGTCCATTTAAGCAAGGTAATCTACAACCAAATTCTCTATCAAACAGCAGAAATTTTTATCAAATAATCTATTACAACTGCATGCATAATCTACACAACGCCTATCACAACAACATGCAATCACTAATGAATCCTAGATAGCATGGAAAGAATGCATGACATGTGATTTCTAACAAGTGCCCATATGATGCATGAGATGGAATACCCTCATATCATCGGGTTACAACAGAAATAGAACCTCAAGAACAACAATGGTAACAACACAAAGCATGGGAATCACTCTAGGTGAGATCAAATCAACTGTAACATGGCATAACCAGAAAACTATAATAAGCGAGGTAGTATGGATTTTCCATGTACACGGGTTAGCTACTCCTGGGCACAGTTTATTACCAAGTACCTTATCCGTCCTATCCCTAGCTAAAGGCTCCAAACAGTAAGTCAAGAGAAAAGAACCCCTCTGATACCACTTTGTAATGTCCCGGTTCCGGAAGCCACCCAGGGGCGCCCCGTACCCAGTTGGTCACATGGAGTTTGGGGAAATGCGCTTGATGCCATGTGACCAACCGGGTACGAGGCGCCCCTGGGTGGATTCCGGAACCAGGACGTTACAAAGAAAACAATTCTTATGTTAGTAATACTATAAAGAAATAAATTAAACATAAATATGAAATAATACATTAATAAAATATCATTTTTAAAATGAAACCACACATTTTGAGTCATATCGGTCACATTGTGTATCAAATTAAGGTACAATTAATTTATATAAATCACAAATGACTTATGGATTGTTTTCTTAAAGTATCAAAACAATTTGAATGTGTTTTATTGGTTTTGAGTATGTGACGTGTGTTTTGAACTAAAGTGTCAATTTTAAACTAATAACATAGAGGCCAAGTTATATCTGACACAACGTGTATTGGATTGAGGTGCATCTGATTCCTAGTAGTCACAAATGACTTATGAATCGTTGTTCTAAAGTGACAAGACAATTCAAGTGAATTTGCTCAGTTTTTAGTGAGTGATACATTTTTGAACTAAAATGTCAATTTTAAACTAATAACATACACTTTAAGTCATACCGGATACAACGTGTCACAGATTGAGGTGTGACTAATTCATACACATCACAAATGATTTATGGATTGTTGCCCTAAAATATCAAGACAATACAAACGTTTTTTCTCAGTTTTAAGTATGTGACATGTGTTTTGAACTAAAATATCAATTTTAAATAAAACAAACACACTTTGAGTCATACCAGTCACACCATGTGTCAGACTGACGTGCAGTTGATTTCTACATGTTAAAAATGACTTATGGATCATTGTTCTAAAGTATCAAAAAAATGGAAAATGTTTGCTCGGTTTCGAGTATGTCACATGTCTTTTTTACTAAAATGAAAATTTCAAATGAAAACATGCAATTTGAGTTATACTGATCACATCGTGTGTTGGTTTAAGGCATGACTGATTCATATATATTATAAATGAATTTTGAATTGTTTTCCTAAAGTATCAAGACAATCTGAGCATGTTTGCTCGATTTTTAGTGAATGACACACATTTTGAACTAAAATGTCAATTTTAAACCGATAACATGCACTTTGAGTTATATCAGGCACACCATGTATCAAATTGAGGTGCAACTCATTCTTACATGTCACAAATGACTTACAAATATTTTTCTTAGAGTATCAAAATAATCCCAATGTATTTTCCAAGTTTTCAGTATGTGATGTTTGTTTTGAACTAAATTGTCAATTTCAAATAAATACAAACACTTCGAGTCATATCGATCACAACGTGCATCACATTGACATACATTTTATTCCTACATGTGAAAAATGACTTATGGATAATTATCCTAAAGTAAAATTACAATCATAATGTGTTTTCATAGTTTTGAGTATCTCACGTATCTTTTTTATTAAAATGTAAATTTAAACTGAAAACACACACTTTGAGTCA
This sequence comes from Viscum album, assembly GCA_963277665.1. NCBI lineage: Eukaryota > Viridiplantae > Streptophyta > Magnoliopsida > Santalales > Viscaceae > Viscum > Viscum album. Next base: position 1,410,642,755 of record OY728135.1, read on the forward strand.
TATCAGTTACATCGTGTGTTGATTTTACGTGCGACTGATTCTCACACAACACTAATGACTTATGAATATTTTTCCTAAATCATCAAGAAAATATGAGCTCGTTTGATTGGTTTTCAGTGAGTGACACATGTTTTGAACTAAAATGTCAATTTTAAACTCATAACATACACTTTGAGTCATACCGGTCACACCATGTATCAGATTGGGGTGAGCCTGATTCCTACACATCATAAATGACTTATGAATTATTTTACAAAATTATCAAAACAATCTGAATATGTTTTCTCAATTTTGAGTATGTGTTGTGTGTTTTGAACTAAAATGTCAATTTTAAATAAAAACACACACTTTGAGTCATACCGATCACACCATGTGTCAGATTGACATTCGGTTGATTCCTACACGTCAAAAATTACTTATGGATCATTTTTATAAAGTATCGAAACAATCAGAATGTGTTTTATCAATTTTGAGTATGTCACGTATATTTTTACTAAAATGTCAATTTAAACTAAAAACACGCATTTGAGTCATATTGGTCACATCATGTGTTAGTTTGACATGAGATTGATTCATACACATCAAAAATGGCTTATGAATTGTTTTATTAAAGTATCGAGGCAATCCAGGAAGTTTTTCTTGGTTTTTAGTGAGTGCCACGTGTTTTGAACTAAAATGTCAATTTTAAATGGATAAAATGCACTTTGTATCATATCGAACACAATGTGTATCATATTGAGTTGTGATTTATTCCTACACATCAAAATGATTAATGGATCATTATCCTAAAGTATAAAAATAATCTGAATGTGTTTTCTCTATTTTGAGCATGTGATGTGTGTTTTGAACTAAAATGTTGATTTTAAATAAAAAATACACTTTGAGTCATATCGGTCATATCATGCATCCGATTGACATGAAATTATTTATACATGTCAAAAAAGACTTATGGATCATTTTCTTTAAATATTAAAGCAGTCCAAATGTGTTTTCTTAGTTTTGAGTGTATCATGTGTGTTGAACTAAAATGTAGATTTTAAATAAAAACACATTTTGAGTTATAACAGTCACACCATGGGTCAGATTGACATGTGCTTGATTCCAATATGTCACAAATGACTTAAGGATCATTTTCCTAAAGTATCAAAACAATCCAAGCATGCTTTCTCAGTTTTCAATGAGTGATAGTAATTTTGAACAAAAATGTCAATTTTAAATTGATAACATTTACTTTAAGTCATATTGGGCACACCAGGTACACTACTGAAAATTTAGGCTATAGCCATAGTTCAATGGACCATGGTCAGTATTGGTATGGCTATAGGACAAGACCTATAGCCATGGTTTAAAACTGTGGCTATAGCCCTTTATCCATGGTTTGAAACTGTCGCAGAACATTGAGCCACACAGGACTTACTACCAAGATTCAAAACCGTGGTTACATGGATTTAGCCACAGTTTAAAACTGCGGAAATAGGCCTATAGCCACAGTTCAAAACCGTGGCTATATGCCTTCCCATTTCATAAAAAACTCGTGCCCCCCCAGACAACCCTTGCACCCCCATGCCCCCACTTGAAAACCCCTTACACCCCTGGACATCCCCTTTCCCCCCTTGCACCCCCTTGAACACCCCCCCCCCCCCCCGACACCCCATGACCCCCTCCTGGACAACCCTCCCACCTGGACACCCCCTCCCTCCCGGACACCCCATGCCCCCCTGGACAACCCCCTTGCACCCCCCTAGACATCCCCCTTGCACCCCCTTAAACACCCCCTGCACCCCCATGCCCCCTGGACATCCCCTTGCACCCCCTGGATAGCCCCCTTGCATCCCCCCTGCACCCCCATTCCCCCGACCCCCCCTCCTGGACACCCCCTCCCACCTGAACACCCCTCCCTCCTGGACTGTCATGACCCGTCCCCCAGGGCCCATTCCGTGACTACCCCAAGCCCGCCTTACATAGGCCAGAGGCTAACATCTAGCACCGGAAATGCATATCCTTATAACAGGAAGGAATTTCCTTTAAACATGTACAACTACACAATCCAAGAATACAACAAGAAACAACCACAAAATAAACTACTATAGTAAAAAGTGTACTGAAAGTAAAGGGGTCGAAATACAAGCTCAACCGGAAAGTAAAAGTACAAATTAAAAGAGAAAACAACTCCTGGATGGTCCACTGAGGATCCTACCTGAAGGGTAGGTACAACTCCCGATCAGTAGACACTACGACACGTCACATCAAATGGTCCACCTCTGAGCACCATCCAATCCTGGCTCCCTCAGCCTCGATCAATGATGTTTGTCATCTGCACAAGACAAAACAAGGTGCGAGCATAACTTGTGTAGGGTTGAGTATAAAAATACTCAGTAGGGACCCCGAGACCCCCGAAGGTCTCCCAGAGTTCCACAAAGGAATAACCAAAAAGCAAGACCTCAATCACAAAGCATGAAGCAGTAATCATCAACTCTACTTAGGTATATGCCCATAAATATACCTAAGTTATCATAATATACTCGTCTCATACATGGGGAAACATAAGTCTCAAACTTTTAATCCATTTTCACAACTGATCCAAAAAGGAAGAATACCACAAAGGTAACACAACGAAGGTAACACCACGAAGGTAAAAGTACCACAAAGGTAACACCACGAAGGTAAAAGTACCACAAAGGTAACACCATGAAGGTAAAAGTACCAAAAATGTAACACCATGAAGGTAAAAGACTCAGCTCACACCAGGTATATAACTTAAGTACAGAAGTACAGATAATTAGACGTATCGCTGGATCATCTTACTCTGTCGAGAGGCTCTTCTACTGACTCACACATGATCGATAGATGCTAACCCGCACAAGATCACTAGGCGCTGACCCACACAGGATCGATATATGCTGACCCACATAGGATCCCTAAGTGCTGACCCACACAGGATCAATAGATGCTGACCCACATAGGGGTGATGTTCTTTCTTCACGTTACACCCAGCCACGAGATCCCCACACTAAGCACGCTGAATTCCGAGAGGATCCAACCCTCAAACCATATGTCATACCTGAACCACCAAAAGTTCCACAAATAAGTATCCCAAAGGACCGTCATGTTGTAAGGGTTTTAACGTGACAGACGGCGCGTCAATCGGACGTCCGGTCTGTGAATTATAAGCGTTTTAGTACAAGGGCCCGGTTTGATTCGGGTTCGATCCAACCCGGTCATACTCCAAATTTATCTAAAACTCAAGTGGAGTATACCAAAAGGACCATCTCATCCCAAGGTTTCCAGAACCGTAGACGGTTTATCAAACAGACGTTCGGTTCACAAGTTATGGCCATTTAAACGAAACTGGGCCTGGTGGGGTCCGGGTCCGGTCCGACCTGGTCGGACCGACCCAGTTTGGGTCGACCTAATCCGGTTCGGGTCTATCTCGGCCTGGATCAAATCGTCTTGGGCCTGCCCGGTTGGGCTGGGCCACGGACTGGCCCGTCTCAGCGGTGCGGCCTACTGGGCTGGCACGACCCGACCCACGGAGGGGCGCGACCCGCTGGAGGTGCGGCCCGACCCGCGGAGGGCGTGGCCCACTAGAGGCATGGCCCGCTGGAGGCGTGTCCCACTGAGGTGGGGATACCCTAGCTGGAAAAGGGGAGCGGTCCCCCGGTCTTCCCAAACAGCCTTAGCCATTCGGCTCGTGCAGCGGCGCCACGTGGCGCCGCCTGGTCTCTCAGTGGGACCCACAGGGTGTGGCCCCCTGCTACCATGGTATCAGAGCCGCGACCTTCTCCGCTGGCGGCTCGCCATTTCAAACTGCTCTGCCTCCTGTGGTCGACCGTTTCTAGCCAGCCTGCTTGACCGTCGTGGTTAAAAAGCCACGACCCTTCTCCTCCAGCGGTGTGTGACGGCGTGTCGCATCACCTTCGCGGTCAGCCAGTGAGGGCCACTCTGTAGACCACCACAACATAGTGTCACGACCTCCTCCTTCGGCGCATAACGGCGTGACACCTCCATCGCTGCCCGTCGATGCCATCCGCCACCATCATCTGCCGACGCCGGTCGCCAGTGTCGTCACACCGGTGTCGCGCCGACAGTCTTCCGCAGAGAACGTAGAGGTAAAACAAATGGCAGAGGGACCAGGACTTTTTCGTTTGGCTCATACCCTCCATGTTATAATCTTATCAAGAAAGAGGATACACGATTCAACAATATTTTGAAATTTAACGAGATAAATCCTTACCCCGAGAGTCATTGGAGAAAGTTAGCGTTTGAGGAAGAGTTGGTGTTCGTCGGTTCCTAATTCGGTGGCGTTCGTCACCGTCCGCTAGAACCGGCTCCGTCCTCCAAGTGGTTGGCGTCATGGTACTCTACCAGAACTTCGTCGCTTGGTGAAGTCGTGCCAATACCCCTCCCCAAGCTCCATATAAATAAGTGGGGGAATAGGTGGGTGACGTCATTGGGAATTTATGAGGTTCATTTAATTAATGAACCTCCCAAATTTGAATGGTGTTATTGCAAGGATTTAAGAGTTAATCCAATTAATGGCTTGACATGTCGTTGGTCCCGCCACCACCGCTCGTCCGTTGGAGGAAAAGAAAAATAAAAATAAAATAACTTTGTTATTTTATTATTCTTTTAAATGTCCAAAATCTATCTTTTTCTCCTGACCTACTGCGGTCAAAGTGAAGCCTCCCTTAAGAGAATATCGGTGCTGCGAATTCAACGATGCCCTCAGATTTTTAATCCGAGCACCAGTTCAAAAGATAGAAAATGCCACCCATGCGTTTACTGAACGTACCTTAAAAAAAGTTCAAAAATTCATTTTGGGCAAACCGAGCCTCAGAATCACATGCCCTCAATTTTCGCAAACTCGTAATAATTCCATATAATTAAAAAAATACATGGAAAATACGGGTATTTACATTCTCCCCACCTTAGGGATTTTTGTCTCTCAAAAGCCACAACATAGGATAAGGAAACAAATGGGGGTACTGCGCACGAATTTGAGCCTCCCACTCTCATGTGCTCTCCTTGAGGTTCCTGTGCTATCAACTAATGCATACCAGAGGTATCGATCATCCACAAAATACCTGCTCCTGTTGATCCTCAATCTTCATTGGAACCTTCATAAATGTCACTCCATCATCAAAGTACAGCTCTACATGGTTGATGAAGTGAGATGGTTCATGCACGTATTTCCTCATATGAGATATGTAGAAGATATCGTGCACCCTCTCCAACTGTGATGGCAGTTCCAACCGGTATGCCACCTCACAAATCCACAGAAGTATTAGAAATGTTCCGATAAACCTCAGTGAGAGTTTTCCTCCTCGACCAAATCTTCATAGTCCCCATTCAGGGGAGACTCACAAGAATATGTGGTCCCCCTCATGGAACTCCAGAGGCCTCCGTCTCCTATCAGCATAAGACTTCTGTCTGCCCTGTGCAGTCTTCATCTGCTCCTGGATGATCTGCACCTTCTCAGTGGTAGCCCATACCAACTCTGGAACCATAAGTGCTGACTCCCCTGGGTCTGTCCAGCATAGAGGTGATCTGCAAGGTCGATCGTACAAGGCCTCAAATAGTGCCACACCGATGGTGGAGTGATAATTGTTGTTGTATGTGAACTCCACCAAGGGAAAATGATCCTCCCAACTGCGGCCAAAATCCAGGACTCTAGCACGTAGCATATCCTCCAGTGTTTGAATGGTCTGCTCCGTCTGACCATTCGTCTGTGGATGGAAGGTGGTGCTCAAACGTAGCTGAGTCCCGATTGCCTCTTATAATCTCTTCCACAACTGGGATGTAAAATGTGTGTCACGGTCAGAGATGATCGTCGATGGAACCCCATGAAGTCGTACAATCTCTTGAATGTAGAGGCTTCCCAAGCCCTCTACTGATCCTTTATCTCGGATGGGTAGGAAGTGGGCCGAATTGGTGAGTCGGTTAATGATCACCCAGATAGAATCATGGACCCTGAACGTATGTGGTAGTCCTATCACAAAATCCATGGAAATGTCATCCCACTTCCACTCCAGCACCTCTAGTGGATGCGCTAAGCCTGCTGGAACCTAATGCTTGGCTTTCACTTGCTGACAAGTGATGCATCGTGAAACAAACTCTTCCACTACCTTTTTCATACATGGCCACCAGTGCTGGCGTCAGAGGTCCTGGTACATCTTCGCCACAACATGATGTACTTCCAGAGGGGACGTATGGAACTCCCTCAACACCTCCTCCTGTAACTCCATTGGTACCATGGTGCATCCTATAAAGAGAATTACATGCTCCCCACCTTCATAAAATCCATTAGGTGCATGTCTTGAGGATATCTAAGCATGTTTAGCCTCGCAGTCAATGTCCCCAAGTTGTGCCTCCCAAACTCACTGAAGAAGTGGGGAAGTGACAGTCATATACTATAGGTAAGATGCTCCATCTCTATCCACAAAGGATATCTACAACATGGCTAGATGCTTTGTTGCCTCACTCAGCAGCTTTAAACCAGACCTCCTGCTGAGTGTGTCTTCCACTACGTTCCTCTTCCTAGGAGTGTAAACTATCTTGAAGTCATAGTCCTGGAGGAACTCCAACCATCACCACTATCTCAGGTTCAGGTCCTTCTGAGAGATGATATACCTAAGACTCTTGTGATCAAAGTAAACAGTAAACCATTCACCCATCAAGTAGTGTCACCACATCTTCAAGGCAAAGACTACTAATGCTAGCTCCAGGTCATGGGTGGCATAGTTTTGCTCATGTTTTCTAAGCTCTCGTGAACCATAAGTGATCACTGCTTTCTCATGCATCAGGACACATCCAAGTTTGGTCCCTGATGCGTCGCAATAGACTACATACCCAATGCCCTATTCTGCTAGCCTCAAGATGGTGGAACTCATCAGTCTCTGCCTCAGCTCTTGAAAAATCTGTTGGCATCTCTTCGTCCACACGAAGGGTTATCCCTTCTTCATCAATGCTGATAAGAGTTCCATAACTCTGGAAAAGTCAGGTAAAAATCTCTGGTAGTACCCTGCCAATCCCAGAAAACTCCGTACCTTGGTCAAACTCCTGGGTGGATCCCAAGCAAGAACAACCTCTATGTTCTCCGGATCAACTGCAACTCTAGCCTCTGAGATAATGTGTCCCAGAAATTGGACCTCCCGTATCCATAATTGTAACTTAGAGAGCTTACTATAAATATGGTTATCTCAAAGTGTATCCAGTACTATCTACAAATGATAGGCATGCTCCTCCTCTGACGCCAAGTATATCAAGATGTCGTCGATGAAGACCACCATGAACCGATTGAGGTATGGCTGGAAGATGTTGTTCATGAGTCCCATGAACACTACGGGGGCATTGGTCACACCAAATGGCATAAACAAGAACTCATAGTGGCCATACCGACATCTGAATGTCGTCTTCTTCACATCCTCATATCGTACCATGAGCTGATGATAGCCTGATCTGAGGTCTATCTTTGAAAACCAACGATCTCCCTCTAGCTGATTGAAAAGAACATCAATCATCAAAAGTGGATACTTTTTCTTCACAGTCACCTAGTTCAAGCGCCGATAATCTACATAGAGTCTCAAACTACCATTTACATTCTTGGAAAACAAAATCAGGGTTGCCCATAGAGAAACACTGGTCCTTATGAATCCCTTCCTTTGCAAGTCCTCTAACTGTACTCGTAACTCACGAAGCTCCATGGGAGCCATCCGATATGCTGGCATATATATCAGTGATATCCTGGGGTATAGGTCGATGTAAAAGTCTACCTATTTTCATGGAGGTAGTTCTGAAACATAATCAGGAAAGACATCGGCATACTGGTACACCACTACAGGAAAGCTCGAACTCTCAACATCAACTGCTCTGAGGGTAAGGCTAGCCAAATAATGTGTGATCAGCTGCAACATCCTCTGGGAAAGTCCATCCTATGCTGCAAAGGTTCCCTTCTCACTGGTGAAGTAAAACATGGTCCCATCCTCACAGATACACCGCATTTTGCACCAAATACAGTCAATCTGAGCATAAACTATGGATAACCAGTCCATACCCAAGATGATGTCGTAAGGCCTCGACGCCGCTAATAGAAGATCCCAGCTAAAGCTCTCACCTCCTAGAGTAAGATCACACTACCGAAACCAGTGTGTAATCATCCAATCTTCTCCTGTAGGAGTCTCTAATCACAAGGATCAAGCCAAAAACTCCATTGGAATCTCCAAGCTCTGAACGAGGGTCATGGAAATAAAATAGTGATTGGAACCTGTGTCTATAAGTACTATAGCTAGGGTGGAGTAGACACAGATCATACCTCTAATCATATCCAGAATGTTGTGGTCATAAGACTAAGCTTCCTAGAGATGAGCTCATCCCTGTCCTCCTGCTCCCTGTGGTCGGGGTAGACCACCTGGAGGTGGTGGTGGTAGAATCTCGAATCGCCGCCCACCGCCTACTGCACAAACAACTCCTCTACCACGTCCGCCTGCTACCTGCAGACCTCCTCAATCGAATCTCTGCCTCTACCTCAGTGGTCCCTTGACCACCTACTGGTCGTCCGTACGACGGGTTGGGCATTCACAAGCCTTGTGACCTTACCCACCGCACGAGTATCACTGCCTGCTCCTCATCTGTCCTCCTCTATCCCGTGAGCTCCGCACCACCGAACCTATATCCTGAGGTTGTACACCATAAGTTATGGCCTGCTTGGGCCCCCGCGTCATCTGTCTACTACCTGCTGCAGATGAATCTGCTACCTGAAGTCCGGTGGTGGCTCTCGTTGTTGATGCCTGCTCAGCCAGGAAGCTTTCCACCAAAAGTACTCACTCTATCACCCCAGCCTGCATCAGAATGTTGAGAGATATCATTAATGGTCTTATCTCCTATCGAAAACCCTACTCAAAGGTCTGATCCCTGAAGAAAGGGTCTTGTACCATGTCAGTGGAGTAGCATGAGAGATCAGTGAACCTCACCGAGTATTGGGCCACGTTTATGCTGACCTGCTATAAGTGTAGTAGATCCTATATACACATTGAGCGTAGATTCATTGGGATGAACTCTGCCCTGAAAAGGACCTTGAAGTCTGCCTTGGTGAGGGTCACCTCATCATGTATCTGGAGTGTCAGACTCCACCATCTCCCAGCTGCTCCTTGGAAGAGATTGGTAGCTAGGATCACCATCAGATCAGCTGGTGTCCCAACTAAGTGAAAAACTATGGCCACGGCCTCCAGCTAGTCCTCAGCCGCCTATGGATCTGTCTCACCTCGGAACCTCGAGGTCCTCTTCCATTGAAACTCATACAATGTGCTCAGTTGGTGTGCACCACCTACTAGTGGGGCTGGTGGCATATGTTTTCCAACAGGTGGTGGTCCTACTGGTGCACCACCCGATGGTATTATCGCCGTAAGAGGGCCCTGCACTGAAGCCTCATCGCTTGGTGGGCTGTCATCGTGTAGTCTTTCGGGAATCCTGGATGTCTATCTATGTGTTGGCATCCTAAAAGAAAATAGGTGCCCCACGGTCAACAAGTTATACCTGGTGAGTTGACTCAAGAGATCAAAAGTAAAACACTTCCAAAACACACGCAATCAGTGTTTTCGTGCGCTGAGTCAGAAATTAGAATTCAGGGTCCTCATGTATGGATACGTTGGCTGCCTCACCAACACTGGATCCCCCAAACTAAAAACTACACTCATAACACTTAACACTATTGCCACATTGAAAATATCAGAGTCCTAGTTCTTCAGTAGAACCGACCCCTCTGATACCACTTTTTCAAAACCCATCCCCCGGAGCCCATGTCGTGACTACCCCAAGCCTGGCTTCCATAGGCCAGGGGTTGGCGTCTAGAAATAGAAATGTGTTTCCCTATAATAGGAAGGCATTTCCTTTAAACATGTACAACTACACAATCCAAGAACACAACAAGAAGCAACCACAAAGTAAACTTCTATAATAAAAGTGTACTGAAAGTAAAGGGGTCAGAATAAAAGCCCAACCGGAAAGTACAAGTACAACTGAAAAGAAAAAATAGCTCCTGAATAGTCCACCGAGGATCCTACCTGAAGGGTGGGTACAACTCATGATCAATAGACACTACAACACGTGACGTCAAATGGTCCACCTCTGAGCACCTTCCAGTCTTGGCTCCCTCAGCCTCGATCAACATTTTCTGTCATATGTATAAGAAAAAATAGGGAGTGGGCATATCCCATGTAGGGGTGAGTATAATAATACTCATTAGGGATCCCAAGACCCCCAAAGGTCTCCCAGAGTTCCACAAAGTAATAACCACAAAGCAAGACCTCAATCACAAAGCACGAATCAATAGTCATCAAATCTACTTAGGTATATTCCCATACATATACCTAAGTTAACAGAATATACTCATATTATACATGAGGAAACATAAGGCTCCAACTTTTAAGCCATTTGAACAACTGATCCACAAAGGAAGAATACCACAAAGGTAGCACCACGAAGGTAAAAGTACCAAAAAGGTACCACCACGAAGGTAAAAGTACCACAAAGGTAACACCAAGAAGGTAACTCCACGAAGGTAAAATTACCACAAAGGTAACAACATGAAGGTAAAAGACTCAACTCACACCAAGTATATAACTTAAGTATAGAAGTACAAATGATTAGACGTATCGCTGAATCATCTTACACTGTCGAGAGGCTCTACTGCTGACCCACACAGGATCGATAGATGCTAACCCACATAGGATCACTAGGCGCTGACCCACATAGGATCGATAGATCTTGACCCACATAATATCTTTAAGTGTTGACCCACACAGGATCATTAGATGCCGACCCACATAGGATCAATGTTCTTTCTTCACGTTACAGCCAGCCATGAGATCCCTGAACTAATCATGCTTGATTCTAGGAGGATCTACTCCTAAAGATATATTTTATACCTCAAATAACACAAATTTCCATGAAGAAGTACCCCAAAGGATAGCCATGTCGTAAAGGTTTCAACACGACAGACGGCGCGTCAATCGGACGCCCGGTCTGTGACTTATACGAGTTTTAGTACTGAGGGCCCGGTTAGATTTGGGTTTGATCCAACCCAGCCATAATAAAAATTTATCCAAAACTCAAGTAGATTATACCAAAAGGACCTTCTCATTTCAAGATTTCCAGAACCATAGACGGTTTGTCAAACGGATGTATGGTTCACAAGTTAAGGCCCTTTAAGCGAAACTGGGCCTGGTGGGGTTCGGGTCCGGTCCGACCTGGTCGGGCTGACCCAATCTAGGCTGACCCGACCTAGTCCGGGTCTATCCCAAATCGGCCTAGTGGGGCTGAGCTACGAACCAGACCGACCCATATGGGAGGTGCAGCCCACTGGGCTGGTGCGGCCCGACCCACGGAGGGGCGCGGCCCGCTGGGCTGGTGTGGCCCAGCCTGCGGAGGGCGCGACCTGCTGGGATCTCGCGGCCTGGCCTGCTGGAGGTGCAACCCGGCACATGGAGGGCATGACCCACTGGAGTCATGTCCCATGGAGGCAGGGCCCGCTCTAGTTGGCACGAGGGAGCGGTCCCCCAGTATTCCCGAATGGCCTTGGCCATTCGGTTCACGCGGAGGCGCCACGTAGCGCCGCCTGGTCTGCCAGTGGGACCCGCAGGGTGTGGGTCCTTAATGTCACAGTGTCAATGTCATGACTTTCTCTACCAGCGGTGCACCATTGCGTGCTGCTCTGCCTCCTACAGTCGGTCACCCTACTCAACCATCGTGGATAAAAAGCCATGGCCCTTCTCCTCCAACGGTGCTCTATGGCGCACCTCATCACCTCCGCGGCCAGCGGGTGCTGGCCGCTCTGCTGACCTTCGCGACATAGTGACCCGACCTCCTTCTGCAGCGTGCGATGGCACACCACCTCCATCACGGTCGGCCGGTCCCAGCCACCATCATCTATCGGCGCCGGTCATCGGTGTCATCACACCAGTGCCACGCTAGCGGTCTTCTGCAGAGAATGCAAAGGTAAAACAAATGGTGGAGGGACATGGCCTTGTTCGTTTGGCTCATGCCCTCCACGTTATGATCTTATCAAGAAAGAGGATATATGATTCAACAATATTTTCAAATTTAACGAGATAAATCCATACCCTAAGATTTGTTGGAGAACGTCAGTGTTTGAGGAAGAGTCTATGTTCGTCGATTCGTGATTCGGTGGTGTTCGTCGCTGCCCGCTAGAACCAGCTCCGTCCTCCAAGTGGTTGGAATCTCGGTACTCTACGAGAACTTCATCTCTTGGTGAAGTCGTGCCAATACCCCTCCCCAAGCTCCATATAAATTGGAGGGGGAAGAGGTGGGTGACGTCATTGGGAATTTATGTGGTTTATTTAATTAATCAACCTCCCAAATTCTAATGGTGTTGTTACAAGGATTGAAGAGTCAAGGCAATTAATGTCTTGACATGTCATTAGTCCCACCACCTCCGCTCGTCCGTTGGAGGAAAAAAATAAAAAAAAAATAACTTTGTTATTTTATTATTCATTTAAATGTCCAAAATATATCCTTTTCTCCCAACCTACTGCAGTCAAAGTGAAGCCTCTCTTAATAGAATCTCGGTGATGCAGATTCAACGGTGCCCTTGAATTTTTAATCCAAGTACCGGTTCAAAATATAGAAAACACTCTCCACACGTTTACTGAAAGTACCTTAAAAAAAGTTTAGAAATTCATTCCTGGAACACCGGGCCTCAAAATCACACATCGTCAATTTTCACAGACTCATAATAATTCCATATAATTAAAAAAAATTATATGGAAAATCCGGGTCTTTACATGGATACCCCCCTGCACACCCATACCCACCTTGCCCCCCCCCCCTCATGGACACCCCCCTTACACCCACCTGGAAAACCCCCTTGCCCCCACTTAAACACCCCCCTAGCACCCCCTACAGTAGCCCACCCCCTTGGACAACCCCTTGCACCCCCTTACACCCCCTGTAGTAGCCCACCCCCTTGGACAACCCCTTGCACCCCCTTACACCCCCTGTAGTAGCCCACCCCCCTGGACAACCCCCTTGCACCCCCCCTGCAGCAGCCCACCCCCTTGATAGCCCCCTTGCACCCTCCCCCCACCCCTGCAGTGGCCCACCCCCCCTCCAAAGCTCCCCTGGACAGCCCCTGACCCCCGCCTCCTGGATACCCCCTCCCACCTGGACACCCCCTCCCACTTGGACACTCCCCTGGACACACCCCCACCTGGACACCCTTCCCTCCTGGACATCCCCCTCCCGGATACCCCCTTTCACCCCTAGATATCCCCCTTGAACACCCCCCTGCACACACAGGCCCCATGCACCCCCCTTTTGGACACCCCCCTTGCACCCCCTGAACAGCCCCCTTACACCCCCTTGAGCACCGCCCTTGTACCCCCCTCCTAGACACCCCCTCCCACCTGGACACCCCTCCCTCCGGGACACCCCTTCCCTCCTCCTCAACATCCCCCCCTCCCGGACACCCCTTGGACATCCCCCTTGAACACTCCCTTGCATCCCCTGCACACCCATGCCCCCTATCACCCCCTACTAGACAGCCCCCCTGAACACCCCCTTCACCCCCTGCAGTAGCCCACCCCCTGGATAGCACCCTTACACCCCCCACCCACAAAGCCCCCGACCCCCCCCCCCCACCTGGACACCCCCTGGACAGCTCCCCCCCACCCCCCTGGACAGCCCCCTTGAACACCCCCCCCCCCAAACCCCTGGACATCCCCCTTGCACCCCCACCCTTGTAGTAGGCTACCCCCTACAAATCCCTCGACCCCCCCTCCCACCTGGACACCCCCTCCCCCTAGACAACCCCCCCCCCCACATGGAAAATAGACCCTACAACCACATTTAATAACCATGTAAATTGATTCCTACCCAGCTATACTTAATCACCAAATGATTCCATAATAGCTGCACCTTATAGCAGTACTCACATCCTCTAGCTACGAGCAAAAAAAAAACACAACATTCCAAATAAAAATAAACTCAAACATAATACAATATATATCATAAGAAATCAAACTATCTCCAATATAAACAATATAAAATTTCAATATCAATATCATCATAATAAAAATAATTATTTGATAAAATTAAATGTATAAACCAAGAATAAAATTTACATTTGAAATGTACCTCAATATCAACATCACCAGAACCATCATGACCCTCATCATCTTCTATAGAAACACCAACATCATTATCACCTCCTCTCATACCACCACCACCACCACCATCATGATCATTGAAATATTCATTGGTTTATGAACCTAAATCAGTGTAATGAGTGAATAATCATGATAAACATAATGCATACAAATGAGAAAACATTTAATTAATTAAAACATTAAATGTTTATATGGTGATTCATATAATATCATTATGTTATCAATAAAATACTCTGATAAACATAATGCATACAAATGATAACACATATAATTAATGAAAACATTGAAATATTCTTGTGTATGATGATTCGTGAACATAAAATTGAAGATAAATAAGAAGGATGTTTAGAATATAGAGAAATAGTAAGAGTCTTATGGTCTAAATAGAACAAAATAAGAATGAGAGAGTAATCAAGTTTGGATATGGTTAAAATATTAAATCATATTTATTTAATGATGCTATTATTCTATATGTTCATTCATGTATGGATTTCATAAAAGGGAGAAATTATTATAATTCATAAAAATAAATGAAAAATTAGTCCATATAGGGAGAAAACTATATGTTATTGGGTGAATATCTAAAGGTTATTCAATAATGGATTCATCATTAACCTATTCTCCACCCCCTCCCCCCTTGCACCCCACATGCACCCTCCCCACTGCCCTGCAGACCCCCCTACAAACCCCCCTGCCCCCTGCCCCCTGCACTCTCCCCCCTGCCAGTTTTCCCTCCCCCACTGCCCCCCTTGCACCCCCTACCCCCTACCCCACCCCCTACCCTACAAACCCCCTGCAGACCACCCCCTTGAATACCACATGTATGGATTTGCTGAATGAAATCCAAGAGAAAGAAAAATCCTTGAAAAGGATATAAGTATGGAACCATACATATAAATAAGTAGTTGTTGTCATGAATAATGAACTCGAGGCCAAAGAATATAAGATTAAATAGTTTGACCATCTGTTATAGGAAAAGAACAAAATTCTTGATGATGAAGTTGATAAAATCAAGAATCCCCATGAAGACAAGATAAAAACAATTGATGATGAGAACAATGTTGCCCCTAGAACCCCCAAACCTGCACTCCCCCCACCCACCCTGCCCCCCCCCCCACATCCCCCACCTTCACCCCCTTCCCCCCCCCCACACCTGCGTCCCCCTGCCCCCACCCCCTCACCAGCACCCCCTCCCCCCACCTGCACCCCTTCTCCACCCACACCTACATCCCCCTGCCCCCCACATCCACTAAAACATAAATTGACTTTAGCATCAGTTTTTTAGCGGCGATTTTGGGAACCGCCGTTAAACCCTTTTTTAAAATGGTTTCTTGGCGATTTATAATAAACCGCTGCAAAACAATATATATTTTTTACACTACCGACCCTTCCCCCCCACTCGGACCCCCCTTCTCACCCCATGAACCCGCTTCCCCCGGCCCCCCGCTTCCCCCATGACCCCAGCCCCCCACGGCCTCGGTGACCCTGCGACCCCGACGACCCCTCGACCCCACGACCCCGGCGACCTCGGCCCCCCACAACCCTGGCGACCCCGGCCCCCCGCGACCCCGACGACCTATACGAACCCTAAGGTTTGAATTCTAGTAATTTTACCTCAATTCTTATATCCTTATATTATAAATTATGAAGATTCATGGTTGATTTTCCATTCGATTCATTAAACATACACATAACCCATGTTTAATATGTTATCCTTGATAGAAAAACTTATTATCACTTTGTTATTATTTATGTTTAATCCCTATCGACTATTTCAACAACTTAAGGTGTTCAATTGGAATCTCCCTAGGTATTGTACATTCTTAGGTGACCAAACCATATTCTATGCAGTTTTTTCTTGAATCTTAATTGTAATGACTATAATGAATTTGATGAGAAGGTTGTCATGAGACCATATCACCTGTTTCTACATAAAAAAGGATACTCCCTTGTTAAACTATAATGATGATAGATTATAAGTCCTACTTGACTATAATGAATTATGATACTTAAGTATGGAGTTCCTTATACTTTTGATACTCGATCACGAAGTCCATCAAACATGTGTTACTCAAGCATAGCATCCCTTATATGTGTGGTACTCAGGCATTGGGTCCCTTATACTTGTGACACCCGAGCATGGTGTCCCTAATACTTATAATAATTAGTCATTGAATCCCTTATACTTGTAATACATGGTAATCACATCCCTAATTATAGTATTACTAAGGTCTGGAGTACCTCATACTTGTGATATATGGTCATGGAATCCCTTATAATTTTAATAAATTTGCATGGAATCCCCTACTACCATATGAGACTCTAGTGACTTTATAGGGGTGACTGAGTGATGCCTCAGGTCATGGATTGTTAATCACAAGTTGCAATCTTTTCTTTTCGGTAAAATGGAATGTTGTAGTGTTTCTCCCTTAGAAGCCATAATTTCAATCCAAACAACTTGTGAGTAACAATCCATGACCTGAGGTGACCCCGCTTCCCCCAGTGACCCCGCTTCCCCTATCCCCCCGCGACCCCGGTGACCCTGTGACCTCGGCAACCCCGCTTCCCCCGGCCCCCCGCGACCCTGCGACCCCGGCGACCCCGGCCCACCACGACCCCGGTGACCCCAGAAACCCTTGAGACCCCGCGACCTCAGCGACCCCGCTTCCC
The DNA here is from genome assembly GCA_963277665.1 of Viscum album. Taxonomy (NCBI): domain Eukaryota; kingdom Viridiplantae; phylum Streptophyta; class Magnoliopsida; order Santalales; family Viscaceae; genus Viscum; species Viscum album. The sequence goes on from OY728135.1 coordinate 1,410,659,605, forward strand.
CCAGACCCCGGAGTTATGGAGCAACGATGTTGAGACATTTGATGCTTCTTCTATAAAAATGTTCAATGCCCGCACCGAAGTCTAAATCTGACTCTTAGTTCAACTCCATGGTCAGATCCTCGATCGTCCCATTTAACCATAATTCTCCACTCATGATCACTAACACATATATGATCCAAATCACCCTCAAGTCACACCACTACTCTTTTCTATGTGAATACACCAAAGAGAGGTCTAGGGAATTCAATCCACACAAGGTTCATAGAACCTCAAAACCTAATCTCCTAAGTTATTTCATCATGCATTTCCATGAACACCACCACTTATCATGCCTCAAGACTACCATCCCTCACGTGGTTCTTGCCACTCCAAGGAACAAACAATGAATTCATCCAAATATAAGGCCCCAACCCCCCACGACCCCGCGACCCCGACGACCCTGCGACCCCGGTGACCCCGCTTCCCCCGGTGACCCTGCTTCCCCTAGCCCCCCGCGACCCCGGTGACCCCGCGACCCCGGCAACCCCGCTTCCCCCGGCCCCCCGCGACCCTGCGACCCCGGCGACCCCGACCCCCCATGACCTCGGTGACCCCAGCAACCCCGGAGACCCCGCGACCTCGGCGACCCCGCTTCCCCCGGCCCCCCGCGACCCTACGACCCCAGGGACCCCACTTCCCCTGGCCCTCGACAACCCTAGTTATCCCTCTATTTCCCTCATTTCCAACATTGGGCATGTATCACATGGGATTTGGGGTTTTGGATATATTTTCTCATTAGTATTACTCAGTTTACCTCATACTCATCCTCACAATATGATGTGAAACTACATATTGAACATCTTTACCACATGTAATTAAACATTACAATATATACCCCCATATGATGACTTTAAACTATGTGATACCTTAGTCCATTCTTATATGGAGGTGTCTTCCCTTATCTTGATTTTATTGTACCTAGTGGTGTGGTGTTTTGTATATGTATTTATCCTATTTGATTTCCCCTATGGTGTTGTACTTGTCATTTGTTATTCCCATTATGCATTGTATACATTTTAATGGTTTATTTATATATATTATTGGTATTTTTGGTTATTTTTCATATTGATGATGCATATATATTGAAGGTTATTATATTATATGACCTCAGTTATTATAGGATATGGCCTCCTATATTATGTGATATTCCTACTCGGTCTTTTTCACCATTCCCTGGCCTATTGGAGTTAGGATTTGGTTGGCACACTTAGTTTATCATCATCCTAGTTTTGGTCTCTTTGGGGTAGGTCATGTTAGGGTGGAATTAGATTGGTTCAAGTCCTAGGAATAGATTTTTGAGTTATTATTCACATGAGGACTAGTTTAGGAATTTAATGTTGTGATTTCATGGGGTTTTTTTATTTTAGTTATCATACCAGTGAGGCTAGAGTAGGTGTGGTAGTAAATGTATCCTTTCACCGAGACATTGGTAACCTGTTAGTTAACCCAAATCTCTAAATCATCATATATAGGGTAAAATTAAGTTGATACATGAATCATATAGTTCTTAATCATTATATTTCATGTAACTCCTATTTTAGTTGATTTAGATATGCTCTGGGTTCATCCTATCAAATGAATAATTCCACCCACACAAAAATAATTTTTTTTAGAGTTAAGTTTGTGAAAATCCTATATCAGTGCTTGATCCTTTTTCCACTTTTAATCTAAGTGATGAGGTGTTGATTTAAATACTTATATAAGAGATATAATTTCCCTGTTATTTTAGATAGCTTCTCTCCCCTTTTTTAATATAGAACTTCTCATAAAGAAGACAGTAGTTCCCACTGATGGACTACCCATAAGAAAACTGTGTAACATGAATTCTAGTAGTTGAGGCCTCCTAGATTATGAGAATCCAATAATCCTCTTGTGGTATAGGATTTAGTGGAGTCATCAACTCATGCAATTCATCTATTTCGGAAACCCACAAACCATATGTTGATCCTAGAACCAAGTTATCTACACAACACACTATGTTTTTAGTGGATGATGTTTTCTCAAACTCATATGGTATTAATATGTTATGGTTTTAATTTAATCCCTTGTTCTAGATGAGATTCTATCCACAAATACTAAGGATAGTTTGAGTTACAGAGATGTTAAAACCTTTGTAGGGTTGCATGACCATATCTAATAATGTGTTGAGTTTTGTAAGCATCATAAGGTTTTCCCTAAACATTATTTATAATAGATTTATTCGATATTAGAGTTTTATATGAAGACTCTATAGATAACCTAGGTTGAGGTTTTCTCTTACAAAACTCCACCTGTGTTGGAGTCCTCATGTGAGTGTTGTTAGGTTGAGAATTCCTGGTAGGGATGTATCCAAGATTTAGGATAAGGTTATAGTTTTTATTGAAAATTTCTAGATAAATGATGTGCTAAAACCTCTAGATTAGAAGTAACATTGAGGTCATAGACTCTACTATTATAGGATAATTGACTTACTTGGAATTGGTTTTTTTTAAGAAGATGGTGGTGTAGGAGTAGTAAGATATGAGTGACACTTTGACACACTCCCACAATCACTACATTTGATTTTTTCTTGTCAATAACATAGTGATAAGAGTTATATATATAGGTTTATGTGTATAGATGATTTAGGTGACATCTAGTTTGGTTTTAGGTATGATTTGTGTCCTCTCTTCATGTACCTTCATACTGGATGATATAGTTCATGATATTATTTCTGTGTCGATTTTTTGGGAGTTATAGATTCTAATTTAGACCCTTATCATACCTTTTATCAACTAGAGAATTTCCACTAATGGTGACTATCTTTTAATCATACTTTCTAGTAAAGGTATTTTATACCCAATAGAGAAAGGGTTCATTCATGGGATTCCTTTTTGGTAGAGATGATACCCAATAGTGTATTCCTTGGTTTGTATTGGTTACCCTTTTCTATTGTTATATGGTGTTATGTGGTTTTGTAAATGAGATGAGTTCCACCTTCAATAGTGAATGGGACCCTATTAGGTGTATCAAGTAGCGCCAACCCTTGAGAAGTGGTAGTGATTTTTCCATCAGATGGTTGCATGGTTTTATATGACTTAAGGGTGGTTGAGGATTTACTTCATGTGAATGTTGAATAATTCAAGGGTACTCATATATGAAAAACCATGGTTGTTTCTTAATGAGAACCTGACATATGCATCAATGTGCATTCCAAATATGCAATTCAAGTGTTATTGCGTAGTATTATGGATTACCTTATATTTATCTCTTTTTTCTCCTAGAAAGAATGAATCACGTGGACATAGATATTGTGAGTTCTTATCTCATAATGTGGTCAAAGTGAAAAACTCAATACAAAGAATTAAAATAAGCAATTATTTTATTTGTTTGGAAATTTAGAGTAAGATCACCCACTTATTGAATCCTTTTCATTTTAATACTAAATACCCTCTATATTTTTTATCTGGCGATAGAATATTTGTGCTTGGAAAACCTAATTTGAGTGGATTTGACAGCTTCTGATGGCTTGGATAGTTCATTGCAATCCATGTCAACTCTAGGAAAAACCTCATCTACTCAAAAATAAATTGTGGATTTCTCATACTCATATATAGCTGTTTTATAATTTTTTGAAGAAAACTCATATTCTAATATCTTTAGTTCATCCTCCAGGGTGCATTTGGTGTCTTTTTAGGAAAAGGTTACATCCTTTTATTTCTATTCTTCTTCATCAAGATTGGAAACATTATTTTTTTCCTCATGAACTGTGATTCAAACCAAGTTATGATTATGTTACTTTTTGTTATCTAATATTATATTTTGATGCTATAAAGGATTTCAAAAGTCAAGGGTTGAAAATTTGGAGATTTGGGAGAAACATGATAGGAATACTGTTTAGCATAACTTTTATTATTGACCATGTGGTAATTGACTAATATGACATTATTGGTTCTATTAATGATTTTTATTATTTCAGTAGATTTTTCTTAACCATTCATTTCCATGAAAACCATTTGGATGAATGGACTATGTTATAGATTTTTTCTCATACCTTATGAATGATTTTTATATCCACTTAGTTATTCCAAATTAACAATGTGCTTTGGTTTTCATGGTAAAGTAGCTACCATGTTGTTAGCACACTGTTTCTCTTTACCAAAGAAACTTCCCCTATCCCAAACACTAGAGGGTTCATATCTAACTCATGGGCTCATCTTTATTATATTATGTTTCTGTAATCTTACACTATCATATATATGAATCTCTTTCTATATTTAGTAGTAACTATGTGTTTTAATTTTTTTTTATTGTGTAGGCACATTGTGATATACATGGATAAAATTTGGATCACATTACCGAGGAACACACCTCAGTATGTTAAGGGTTTGAATGAGTTTTTAGATTTTGAAATTTCTAATCGATCCATTGAAGGGAGAATAAGATGTCCATGTCCTAAATGTAAATTTAGAATATGGTTTAAGAGAGATGAAGTTTATGAACATTTAATACTGAAGCAATTCCCTAGTCAATATTTATGTTGGATTTGGCATGGAGAATCGAACGTTACAAAAATATTGAGCACTGATGTTAATCTACAGAATGAGGTCTCAAGTTCATCGACAATGTAAAATGAAATGAAAAACCTCATAAATGATGCATTTGGAACTTCAAGACACCACTATCAGCATCAAAACATATCAGAACAACCATAAGTGGGTGCTACAAATTGAAACATGACAAGTGATGTTTTTGAGACTGTAACACAAGTATATCAAGATTGTAACATATCATTGGATCCTCCTCTTGATTCTGTGGAGCCAAATGTAAGATAAAACTTCACTGAGGAAAATGAGTTTCATGATTTAGTTGACGATGGAAATTAAGAGTTGTATAGTGGGTGTTTGAAATATTCAAATCTTTCATTTCTGCTGAAGTTGTACCATATCAAATGTCTATGAGGAATTATAAATAAGGCAATGTCTATGATATTAGAATTTATTCGTGATGCATTTCCTAAAGAAAAAATACCAGAATATTTTTATGATATGAAAAAATTTGTTAAAAATCTTGTTCTGAATTATACAAAAATACATGCGTGTCCCAATGATTGTATGCTTTATTAGGGAGAGGATTCAAGAAGACAGAATTACAAGAAATATTCTTCTTCTAGATGGTAGTCAAAGGGTGATGTTGGAAGTCTGAATGAACATAATTTCATAGAGAAGAAGAAAATGAACACACCTGCAAAGGTTTTGCGTTACTTTCCTTTGAAGCCTCGATTGCAAAGATTATTCATGTCATCAAAAACCGCCGAACACATGAAGTGGCATTCTGTAGATAATAACAATTATGGGTTAATGAGACATCCATGAGATTCCCAATCATGGAAGACATTTGATTCATTACATATAGATTTCTCAGTTGATCCTAGGAATGTTTGATTGGGATTGGCTGCCAATGGATTCGACCCATTTGGGACTTTGAGTACCAGTTATAGCATTTGTCCAGTTGTTTTGATCCCTTACAATATACCTCCGTGGATGTGTATGCAACAAACATATTTTATCATTTCGATGATTATTCCTGAAAAAAAATTCCTGGAAATGATATTGATGTATACTTGCAGCCTTTGATTGAAAAATTGCAGGAGTTATGGAGCAACGGTGTTGAGACATTTGATGTTTCTTCTAAAAAAATGTTCAAAATGAATGTTGCTTTAATGTGGACCATTAGTGACTTCCCTGGGCATGGGAATTTATCTGGTTGTAACACTTACACAGTTTTGGATTTTCCCATTTGTAACTTTGATTTTGATCCCAAACGGCTACCTCATAGTAGAAAATGGTGCTTCTTGATCCATCGAAGATTTATCGATGAATCTCATAGATTTCGACTGAACAGGTCAAAATTTAATGGTTCCATTGATCATAGACCACCTCCAAAGTTTTTAACTGGTTCTGAAATATCGAAACAGCTTGAAAATGTTGAAACAGAATTTGGGAAGGTTCATCATTTGAATGATAGCAGAAAACGGGTCTAAAGTGCATCATCAACTGAAATCAGAACGCAAAAATGGAAGAAAAAATTATATTCTTCAAAATTCCATATTGGGAATTTAATTTGTTGCGGTATAATCTTGATGTGATGCATATTGAGAAGAATTTCTGTGATAATTTGATTTTCACATTACTTAATGATCATGGAAAGTCAAATAATCATCTCAATGCTCGCAAAGACTTACAAGTAATGATCATAAAACGTGATCTCTGTCCATATGAGAATTAAAAGTATACTCCGGCCATTTTTTCAATGAAAAATAGGAATAAAGATACATTCCTTCGAATTTTAAAGAATTTGAAGGTATCTGATGGGTGTTCGAGTAACATCTCGAGGTGTGTTGACTTGAAGAATCATAAGTTACATGGATTGAAAAGTCACGATTCACATATTTTGTTACAACAGTTACTACCATTGACATTGTGTACATTATTACCTGAAAAAGTTACTGTTGTTGTACTCCAATTCTGCACATTTTTCAGGAAATTATGTGAGAAAACTCTACATCCATTTCAGCTTGAAAACCTCCAGGAGAGGTTTTTATTGACCCTTTTTGCAATGGAGATGATCTTTCTACCATCGTTTTTACTTTCATGATGCATTTAACTGTGAATTTGGTTGAGGAAGCTAAATTAGGAGGCCCCATTCATTATCGATGGATGTATCCAATTGAGAGGTATTTTATTTATATGTTTTTCAGTTAAGTAAACATTTTTTGGAATTTAAATAAATTCATAATATTATTATTTTATTTCACAGATATCTTGGGCATTTGAAAGCATATGTGAGAAATAAAGCTCAACGAGAAGGCTCTATTGCTGAAGGCTATTTGGATAAGGAGTGTCTTACCTTTTGTTCCAGATATTTGAATTATATTAAGACAAGATTTAATCGAGTTGGACATGTTGATGACACATCAACTCAATCTCAAATGCATCAGAAATCAAAAATATAACCTGCTATTAGCTGATCAGTTGGGAGGACCTCAAATGTGACACTGACGGAATTGGAATTATTAAAGGCACATAGATATATACTACTGAATAGTGAAAATGCAGATCCATTTATTGAAGAGTTGAGGATACAAACAAAGAGAATAATGAGAAGCCGAACATGAAATGAGAAATATATAATGAAAGCTATGAATAAAGAGCTTGTAGAATGGTTTGCACGACGTGTAAGTTCATAAATATTGTAATAAATGCGAATATTAGTTTGAAACATACATTCTGTAAATCTATTAAATTATATTTCTTTTTTCAGATCATGAATACTGATACTCGAGCAGACTTTTCAGAAGATTTGAAGTTTCTTACTAGTGGTCATATAAAACAAGTTATAAAGTTCAATGCTTGTAATGTGAATGGATTTAGATTTCATACAGTCGATCGAGAAGTGGGTTTGAAAACACAGAATAGTGGTATATTTACATTTGATGAAGTGGGATACTATGGAAAGCTGTATGATATTATTGAACTAAACTACCACAGACATTTTTCTGTTGTTTTATTCAAATGAAAATGAGTCGATATTATCAGAGGTGTTAAAATAGATTCCTTACAATTTACTTCTGTGAACTTCTCTCGCTTGATGGATGTTGTTGATCGTGAACTGCATGATCCATATATCTTAGCATCGCAAGAAAAAATGGTATATTATGTGAATGATGTTTTGGATGAAGGGTGGAGTGTAGTTTTTCACATAATACCAAGATATTTGTATGATATGGGTGATGAAGTGGAATATTTGACCTCTGAAATTGAATTTTATCAAAAACAGGAAGCATAATTATTTGTCCATCATGATATTGAAAATATTAGTCTAGCAATGATGAATGAAGTGAATGAAGAAATGGAGTAGAAAATTGAAATTATTGAAGGGTAAAATGATTGTATGTACAATTATTTATTCATTCAGCAACCACTTGTTTCATTTATGCATTCATTCGTTATCATTGTCATATATATTTTTTCTGTTAGTACTAGGCATCTATTATCATTTTTAATTTTTTTTCTGCATAATTTTTTTGAAATATATATTATGAACTTAATTTTATTTGATTAAATGACAAGAATTCCAAGGAGGAAGCGATACACTATTTCATCTAGTTCTGTGACAGATGAAGATCCATATGGCTCCCTCCCCACGACATCTAAGGCACCAGCTGCCTACACCCCTGCACCATCTCCCCCTGCACCATCTCTCACACCATCTGTGGGTGTCTCATTAGAGGCTGAGTCGTCTACTCTCCCTTCAGGAGTCTCAGCAGTGGGGTGGCGACACGCCCCTTCCAGTTCATCACAGACATACTGGAGTGTCACGGTCATAGGTACAAATTTTAATTAAATAAATTTATTGCATTTTGTTTATACTAATTTTTTTCTCATTAAAGATGAAAAAAATGCAACTGTGGAAAAAAACATAAAAAGCTCAAATGTTTGGAATATGAATGGCAAGAAGATAGTCATGCCATTTGATTCTTATGGGGTCCCTATGGATGACACCGTGGGGTTACTTGGCTAGATTCTAGGCCAGCTGGCAGCAGAGCCCATTTCCCTTTCAATTTCTTATGATGATTGGAGACATATGACTCCAAGATGTAAAAAAGAAGTTTTTTATTCCCAAATAAAGTTAATTTTATTACATTATGGTTTAATTGAATGTCATGTTACTAATATGTTCAAAATGAATTTCTGTATACAGATGTTCTTCCACTTTATAGTTGCTGATGTGATAACACAAAAGTGGACGTTGAAAAATCTTGGTAAGAAATGGAAAGATTTCAAATAGAGATTGTTGTGTGATGTCAACAATACTTCATTGATCGTGCAACAAATGTATGAGAAGCTACCCAGTGGGGTACCGAAAGAATAGTGGAAAGTTTTTATTGACAGACATCGTGATGAGAAGTAGATGGTATTGAAATATATAATATTATATTATCCTCATTTTAAATTTATACATGTATATGAAGAGGAGATGCCATTTAATACATTACTATTAAATTTCATTTTATTTATTTCAGGATATCTCAAGACAGAATGCATCAAACCAGGCTAAGCAAGTCATCCCTCACACTACGGGCTAAAAAAACTTTTCTAGAAGCCGACCAACATTGGTAATCTTTTAATTAGTTTAAATATTTATAAGACAATATTATCTATTTAATATATTGAATTGTTTATTTATATTTGCTTAATGAAGTCACAGAGTTTAGGGCATGAAGAATCCCGAACTGAACTGTGGTTGGATGTTCACAAAAAATCAGATGGAAGTTTTGTTAATGAGCCTGCCAAAGAAGTTGGGGTATGAAGTCAATTTTTTATTATAATAACTTATTATCAGTTTTTAATGTGTTAGTATATATTGATATTTGATTTATAGGTAAAAATTAAAGAACTATGGGATGTCAATACTGGGCATCCTACTCAGTCTCCCAGGATGACCCAGTTGCTAAAGTCCTTGGGAAGGAGCATCCTCGTAGAGTGTGCGGGATGGGTTTTGAACTCATACCATCTGAGGTCTTTGGCATGCCACCAGGGATTCTATATACATCTAATTCTTGTTATAGTCAGTCCATACACGAAGATGCCCAGAGGAAGATTACTTCTCTACGAACCATAGTTCAAGACCAGGGGGCTCAGATATCTGCTTTGCAGAAAGAAATGACTGATATACATCAGCAGATGAGAAAATATGCCCCTAGTGGTAGTGCATTGACTGGAAGTAAGCAGGTAAATCACAAAAAATCAAAATTATTTAGTTTTCAAACTTTCATTGGTTTTAAGTTTTAATATAAATATGCAACAGTGTTTAATTTTCAATATAATGTTCTTACAAGTGACAGAAGAAAGTAGAGATAGAGGAGGAGAGGTGAGGATGCATCATCGGACCATGAATAGTTGTATTGTTGATGTTTTGAACAAATATGGGAATAGTTGGTTTGTATATGTAACATGTGTGGCACATAGTTGCCACCAAACATTTTCATTTTCTAAAATTTTCTTGATTTCTCATGTTTCCTTTTATACATTTTATTGATTTCTGATGTTTCCTTTTATGTCTTGATTTCTCTAGTGTGGTATACATCATTCCATTTAGGCCTGTGTTTGAATTGGTAGTCGAGATTTTGGATGACTAGGAGTTAAACCCATTGTTTATGTGTTGAACAAATTGGGTCATTTCATAGTGATCAAGGAGATAGTGTTGTGGACACTTTGGTGAGGCAGAATGTGTAGATAGTGAATCTTCATCAATTTTTAATGGTTATCATATTCTGTTCATGATGATAAAATGTGGTCATACCCCATATAAAACCTAGGTTTCTCTTAATGGGAGATGGTATTAAACCGTATAAAACCGGGATTCATTGTACGATGTGTATTGGATGATCTAAAAGTCTTACACTATATAAAATTTGGATTCCTCTTATGATAATTATGATATGTTCAAAAAAATTACCTTATATAAAACATGGAAGCATCACATTATGTGAGATAAAAAAATCATTTTCTTCAAGACATGACAGTAAACTTTATCCTTATCTCATTCCTTCGAAATGTGATGCCTCATGATAATCATTATATTCCAAAATCCCCTCTATATATAGGATTAACCCTAGTTCCAATGTTGTTCTTATACTATACCATATTATAGAACAACATGTGTCTTGATTCACACTCTTATGGGATACATAATGATGCTTAGACGTCCTTTTTTTGGGTCTAGATGTAAATTTATTAAGCCTTTGTCCCCATTGATCCATTTACGGTCGACGGATTATAACCTTAAATAATGTTCAGTTCATATCAAAATGTTCATGTGGTACTTGGGACTACATTAACCCCTTATACATTGGTTTTTACCCATACCGTGACACATAGATACCATGTAGAGAATCATCATCCTAGTCCAGGAATCATGACGTTAAATTTTTTATCATGGTCTTGGTCGTATGATCTTACACTATGTGCAATCATATTCAGGATTTCGTCATGGGTTGAAGGGCCTATTTTATCCTATAACCCCAGGTTTTATTCACCACAAAAACATTCTTGATTCCCCCACCTCACCAATCTATACTATAATAGTTTATATCAAGAGATCCCTAGTCCAAGCATTATGACAATAAAATATGCTCATACATCCATCACATGGGTTTATTCATCCCTGGAGTTTCATCAAACATCTATTTCCACAACATTCTAGAACTATGAGTGGATTGATTCCCATTTCCATGGGATATGTATTGATGCATATATCTTTTATCATTGAGCCTAGCTGATGATTCACCATATAATAATCCATTACATAAGGTTCCATTGCCCCAAAACACTCACATGAGCCTCTTTTTTAGCAATAATCTCCTTTCATTTACGTTGACACATCAGTGGGCCAAGATTCTCTCATTTGTTGATATGAGGAAGTAAATAATGGGTATATATATGCAAAAGACCTTCTAAAATCCTAATAAGATGAATTTAAACTATATCATTACCCCGTGTAAAATATATATACCTATTAGTGATAGATAATTTAACCCCATAAAAAATTGATATGTCTCTTAAAGAGAGATAATTTCACCTCTTATAAATTCTCGATGCCTAATATTATAATATTTAATTATTCAATATCATCATCCAAGAAGGTAAACCCTTATGGCGTTGGTATCCTATGACACCGTGAATCATAAAAACATGTGGATTGATTCCAATAATCACGATATAAGTAGTTACATATAAATATTTAATCCAGGGAACAAACCTATCACTGAATCATTATAGGTTTATCCCTTTCCTATCTACTTTGGTCAAAGCTTGGAGACCTTTAACTCAAACCTATTCCTATATTTAGAGCTCTAGGAATTTAAACTAGTTGTAGTAATAGTCCATGTTGTATGATTTTAAACATCAAATCCCAATGTCCTTAGCAAACAATGTTAATTAACAACCATACCCTATTAAATGAAATAAGGATGCCTCATCCGATAAGTGTGGTATGATTATAAAAATAATTACCACATATAAAACTGAGATTACTCATATGATAAGTATAAAATGAACCACACATTACCTGTATAAAACTTGTATTTCTACGAATATGAGATGATATGATATCCTTACTAGAGATGAAATAACTCCACTGATAATAGTCTCTTACCATGTCACACATAAAAACTATGTTTGTATTGATGCCCATTATGAGGAGACACATATTGATGCATGTATATTTCATCTTAGTCCCATCCCTACCAGCAACTCATCATGGGGACATTTCCCGCTGAGCCAGGCTTGAATCTTGTCAACCCACATGTTTAAATAGAACATTTGAGCACATGAGGAAATATATCCCATGGAACCTAATATTCTATATGGTACATCCCCACATACACTAGTGCGGTTCACACATTCTACTATTTGGATAATCCTCACCCTACCAATCTGAAAAGAATCTCTAATGAAATGATTCATGGACATAGTGTCTTACATACCATCTCAGGCTCATTCAATGAAGTACATTTACTGATAAGAAGCGAATCTCATGCTTTTATCTCCATGAATAATAGATCATGATATTTTTCATCCTATCCTCAACCAACTCAGGTATCCTATGTTTTAAACATGGTCAATAATAATTCTATTTCTGTCGATTACTCCCATTTCACTTCCCAGTTCTCAAAAGTTGTAATTGTCATCGTGATATTTTTAAGGTCACTTCTTCCCCTCATTGGGTTCACTCCTATAATCAATTATAACTATATAAATATCCTTGATTCTTGAATCAATCATGGTTCACCAGGGCTTAGGGGTTGGGAGGAAGTCCACCTTAAGCATGGTTGAGTTACATGATCACCACATGGTCCTAATTCTATAACCTTAAATGAGTATTCCATGTCCATGAATCCCTAATCTAAACTAATTTTAAATTAACCTTAGAATGTGTTGTGTGGTGTTGTACCCATTCTCTATCAATTTAGGTCATGTTTTTTACTCCTCCTCACTACACATATCCATTTATGATGTTCTACTATATTTTCCAAGCATCACGACCATAATTTTTTACTAGTTGTCTCCATTATTTTTTAAATTTTGTGTGCATTAATCAATTAGGCTATTAGTATTTTTGGTTTGATTTGTTTTTCAGGGAAGTGGTGCAGTGGAAGCAAAACAACTATTTTTTTTTCTGGTCAGCTTTTCGCGGTAGTTTTAACCGTCACAAAATATACTGGTAAGACATTAGTGGCGGTTAAAACCGCTGCTAAACGTAAGTATTTTTTACTTAGTGGCGGTTATAACCACCGCTATTAGCATACAATTAGCGGCTTTTTTAACTTCCACTACAGAGGTGCATCACCCTCGTGCATTCCGCGATGGTTTTTGTGACTTTAGGGGTGGTTTTAAGGTCGTTGGATTTTATTTTATTCGCGGTGGTTTTAACCGCCGTGAATAAAATAAAATTAAGGGCTCATAAAAACAGCCCCTAAAGTCACGAAAACCACCGCGAAATGAGGCAGCTACGAAACTTCCCTTAAACCGCCGCTAAATGGAAATAACCACTGCTAATAGATTGTCGACGCCCAATTTAGTGGAAGTTTCTATAAACCGCCACCCAACCATATAGCGGCAGTTTAAACCGCCACTAATTGGCAGTTTAAACCGCCGCTAATAGGCGGTTTTCTTATAGTGACCCCAAAATGCTTCCCCTAGAACCCCCCAACCTACACTCCCCCCACCTGCACCCCCCCCCCCCCCACACCTTCATCCCCTTGTCCCCCAACCCCTCCACCCCCCAATGCTGCCCCAAACACCCACCACTTTCACTCCCCCCACCCACCCTGCACCCCCCTCCATTTACCCCACCACCTTCACCCCCCTTACCCCCCACACACCTACATCCCCCTACCCCCCAACCTGCACTCCCCCCACCCTGCACCCCCCACTCCCCCCCACCTTCACCCCCACACCTGCAGCCCCCCCCCACACCTACACCCCCACTTCCCCCCTGCATCCCCCTTCCCCCCCACTTACATCCCCCACCTTTGCACCCCCCAACCTCCACCCCCAACGCTGCCCCTAGCACCCCCAACCTTCACTCCCCCACCCACCCTGCACCCCCCACTTACCCCCGCCTTCACCCCCCTTACCCCCACCTGCATCCCCCCAACTTGCACCCCCCACTTCCCCACACCCACCTTCACCCCCCCCCCCCGCCCACACCTGAATACCCCCCCCCACATGCATCCCCCCCACCCCTGCACCCCCCCAACCTGTACCCCCCAATGCTTCCCCTAGCACCCCCAACCTGCACTCCCTCCACCCACCCTGCACCCCCACCACCTTCACCCCCTCCTCCCCACCACACCTACATCCCCCCTCCCACACACCTGCATCCCCTTAGCACACCTGCATCCCCTTTCCCCCCACCCCTGCACCCCCACTGCCCCACCCACCCACCCTTGCCCCCCCCCCCACCGCCCCCAGCACCCCCAACATGCACCCCACCCTTCAGTCTTCCAACCAAAATTCAAATAATAACCAATTGGAAGATGATTTCGGTTGACTCAAGTAATGTATATTTTTAATGATATATATAAAATAAATAACCTTTCATCTTGTAGAACTATTTGTATCCTTGTTTTGCTTCCCCAATATTATACATCATTCATAATAGTCAATAAAGTAATAATGAGAATGAATAAAAGGGAAAAATAGATGATAAGCCATAGTAAAGGTGGAAGAAAGCAATGTATATTAGAAAACATAAGTAAATATACTGTGTAATTTTTTGTTTTATATAAATATGCAAGAGTCAAAAATTGAATCACTTAATTAGTTACTCATACATTACCTTTTTTATATTTTATGATTTCAAGAAGTCATCATGTACATGGTGCCAAGTAGCGGTAAACCTCACGTGCATTCTCTTTGTGATGTTGACCTCTCTATCTATGAAATACTGAGGAATGGATGAGATATCATCCAACATCTATACTCTTATCCTATAGTTTTCTAAACACACTTATTTAAGGAGTAACATATAAAGAAAAAAATGATGCCTCGTGGAGTTAGCCATGGAGGATGATGTCTATAAAGGACACATGGTTTGATCAGAGCATGAGGATAGATTATTTTTTTGCATACAGATGATGAAAAACTGGGGAGGATCTGTAACACCATGGTTTATGTTTAAATGATTTTTGATGATGTGATAATCTAACTATTCATATGAAGTGTTCCATGTGTCACATATTTAAAATAAACAAATAATATAAAAAATTATAGGCTATTGTAGTTACAGATAGCATAAAATGAAAAATATTCAAGGAAAGGTCAGAAAACATCACCAAATGACAAATGAAAATTAAAAAATGAAAAAAGACACTGAATAACAAACCAAACTACTAACCTGAATCTGAGCATAAATGGGCTCCAAAACAAAAATTTTTGAAATCATCACCGAGCAAATATTGAACTTTTTCCCTGCAATATAAATTATTAGGACAAATGAAAATTGATATATTCAGGATAACTTCTAACCACTTTTTTTTACAAATATTAACATGATCACCATAAACACACAATTAAATGATATTAAGAAGTTAAAAAATGCATCATCGTCCAAGAAGTTATGATAAGATAAAAATAGTACATTTGGAAGTGAAAAGATAACAGCGATATGAGCATCCTTGACCATAAAAGTGAATCTAAAACTCTTATGATCACATATTACCTTTTTGATGTTATTTAACAATTTTTTATTTTCCATAAATTATAAGTGATGAAAACCATAATATTTCAATTTCACAGGGTCTCTTAATCCACCTTGATCTTTTCATCACAACCCTGTCTAGTTATCAAAAGAAATTATAACATTAACAAATTATAGATGTTTTTAAAATATTTATAGAACAAATATTTTCAATTATTTTATTCTTGATTTCAATTTTTTTAATCTCACCAATGTGTTATTTAAAGGGAAATTGTCACATTTTATGTTTTAAGAGTATTTTTTAGCTTAATTGAAAAAATGGCTTATTTTGGATTTAAACAATTTTAATTTATTTTAATGTTTCAACCATAACTTTATCTAAACTGATAAAAATTGAAAATTTATTCTTTTATAGGTTTATATGTTAAATGATCTTAATTTTATCCTTCTGGGACCAAAGCTCAATCCACCATTTTGAAGCTCAAATCTAGCTCACAAGTCAGACCTTGAAAAGTGTACACAGAACTGGATATTTTTATTGTTGAGCCCATATCTCATAAATGGAAGAACCATTTGAGCTGAAATTTTACATGGATCTGGAAGACATCCGTATAAATAACTTTAATTCATATGGAAGAACCTGATTCCTTCAATACCAAGGACATTAATGCATTGGAACTTGGTGTATTGGAATATGAACAGTCTATTTGGAAGAATTAAATATTCTGAGTAAAGAGGCCATAACACGTTCATTACTTGGTCAATGAAGCTGAAATTTCGTTAGTCTACATAGTATTAATAAATGAACAACTTTAAAGAAGAACCAATTCCAAAATTCGATCATTAATGAGTCTATTCCATGTGCATACATCCGGTGGACAGATTTTGGAGCCAAATTTTCATACTCTCTCCCTATAAAAGAGTGTGCTTTCTTCTTTCCAAATGGTTGGAAACTTAGGAATAGCCTTTTTTGGACATTTATTGTAGTTTAGTATTGTATTTTATTTTATTTTCATTCTTTAATTTAATTTCACATTTTAATTCAAGTGTTCTTCTTTCTCTCCATTTCTTTCTCTCTTTTGTTTTCTTCCCCTGTTTTCTTTCCACTGTGAACTCTTATGCTCGTGATCATGAGTAGCTAACCCGAGGAAGTTCCCGGGGCAGTAATCCAGTGACGAACCCAATTATTTGAACATTAATTTTTAATTTTTATTATTTTCTTAGAGTTATACTGAGAGAGATCTTAGTGGGAAATGCGCCTTTGTGTCTCCACTTTCCACCTGAGGTTTAGCTTTCACTTCTGCAATATTTTCCCTCAATCGAGGAGGTGGATGTGTGGTCTCTAGGTGATCATTAAGAGTGCCATTTATTCACAACCATATTCAGAGGAGGATTCTCACACATGCGATGGAGTGTGTTCATTAAGTAAATTAGAAACTAATAATGAGATGATGAAGGTTCACTTAGGGTGATGCTCTTGGGAATGTCTCCTTTTTGTCTTAACATCATTCTGTTTGCATTCATTCTGTTTGCATTGCATTTGCATGTTTAATTTTAGTTTTGCATTTTTAATTCCAAAATCTCATTTCTGGTCATTTTATTTCATATATATATATATACATAGTGAATTAGAATTAGTGAGTGATTGACTGCAAAAGGCTCCTCAAGAGATCGACCTAGGTCAGCCACTGTGTTTCACTTAGTATAAAATTTTTGAGAGCGCGCACGACAACGCTTCATCAAATTGACGTCATTATCAGGGATCCAAGGCGTCTTAACTCACTATTTTTATTCACATATTGTAAATTATTTTTCTTCTTTTCATTTAAAAAAACACAAAAAAATCATAAAATTCAAAAACTAAAATATATTTGTTCATGATGAATTTCAGTTCAAATTATTATGCATGGACTGAACAATCACAGGTGCATGAATAAGTTCAATATGATCCTGAATCCCAAATTCAATAACTTAAAAAATAAATAAAAAACTTAAGGGAAAATCTGAAATGGTTGAAGAATATATCTATTCAATGGTGCAGAAACCCGAACCTAAACCCGAACCTGATCCTGAGCCGAAACCTTAACCAAAACGAGTGGTAGGAGAAATTTACCGATCATTTTTTATGTCAAAGAACCTGAGGAGGGTGAGAAGGAGATTCTAAAGTAATTAATCAGATCATCCCGTACTCAATCATTCCTCTAGGAGGTCCCTGATGTACACATGTCAGCTGATTCACTTATGGGAGATCAACAATTTTTGGAAGAATCCTGGAATCACTTTGTTGAAGATAACCTGAAACTTGATCTTCCCATATTTGATATTGAAAAATAAACACCTTCTTACCTCTATCTTGCTTTATAAGATGATGAAGAATATTCACCTGCTGATATGGAGTTGCCAATGGTCCTTCCTGAAGAGATCAATTTCCTAGCTGACAAACTTGAAAGGGAAGATTTCTTAATTGATTTGTCATGTTTTAATCTTATTCAAGCTGAATTGTTTTCTGACTTCTCCTTTCATGAAATTTATGATATAGGAAAAATGGGGTAGGCCTTGGATGTTAATGATTAGATGATTATCGCTCAAATTTACCCAAGAGATGAAGGTAGAACGGTCCTTGTAGTTTAGCTTGGGTTATCGAATCCTCAGAGACCTAAGAAGAAACCTATAGACACGTACATTCTATGGACTGTTTTTGGATATGAAGTGGACAAATTGGGTTGATTTTAAATGGGTTTAAAGTATAAATAATAGATTTAAGTGAATTCAATTTAAAATAATTAGTTGATCCTGGGTTATCGCTCGGGGTGGATTGGATGAATTACTTTTTTAATGATTTCAATTTCTTATAATTGAGATGGATTCATTTAAGAAGATAAAACGAAATCATCACTTACTGGTTTAATGCCTACACACCCTAATACTAATCACCTATACACTTGAAGGATCAAATTTTTGAGCACTCCAAGGTATAGGTTCGTATTAGCACTTGAAATGTGTGACCTTAAATTCAATAAGGATGAAGATGTTTTAAAATCATCAAATAAAAATATCATTTAAAAGAAGTGATTAGCCATTAATGGAGTGATAAATAACATCCAATCCATCCCCTTGCTACTCCCTTGGATCAACCCATAAAAGAGTTATCCCTCCATTGATGACATGTCTTCAACGGAAGCGGGAAGTAGACTTACAAAGGTGGAATTGAAGAAGTAAAAACAACAACAAAAAAAGATCACTCCTCCATTGTGTGATAAATATCACAAAGTATGGTGTGAATAAATTCACACATTGAACCAATGGTATCAACGTGATAAGTAGAAGAACATAATAAGAGTAAATGAAGAACTTTTATTAAGAAACTAAGGTGAATTAAACAACTTACATGAGAAATAAATGCGATTACAGACACAAAGCGGCAACATAACACTACAATGAAACCAAGCACCAAAGATTCTTAAATCTGCCAACACCACTGCCTTAAATAGGAATTTTTGAGCCCTTGGGTCGAGCCTCCAATAGTACAAAGTATCTCAATTAATTATGGTAGGACATAGGTGGTGGAAAGCTTGTTGAATTTGGACTTTTCCACATTTGACCCGAGGTGGCAGTCAGCTTTCATCCACCGAAGAGACGCGCTTGGAAGACCTTCTAGATGGCCGAATCAGAGTGGGCCATAGAAGAAGACAATGGAGCTCCGGATGTCTTATAACCTTCTGTAAAATATGGGCCCATTTGGAGTAGGGGATTCAGAGATATGATTAAATTAGTGGGCTATTTTTCTGGGCCGCAGAATTTGGCCCAGAATTGTATCTCTAACTTGGGCGCCTTAATGACCACCATAGAGGCCAAATTAGCATTATCTTATGCAGAGTGATTTGTTACTAAACATTTCTTCTATCATAACACAAAATTTAGGATTCATTGGGCCTGTATGTTGGGCCCCACAGTCTCATAAGTGGGCTGGTTTCTAATCTGCCTTCTCTAGAATTGCTTCCATTAATCTCCAAATATCTCCATCATCGTTTATGAATCATCCATTGATACCTGAATGAAAAATGTTCACATTTAAGTGTAGATATAGTTCCCAAAATATCAAATTAAAATATTGATAATTACATTCCTTAGAATCAGATGACTCATTGGGCCTAAATTGGTGTACATTAGGCATGATGTGCACAAATGATGAGAATGGATGTTCATAATGAAAATGCACTAACTCAAGCCCATAAGATCAAAAATGAAAATTTAATACCATTAAAATGTAATTAAAATATATGTTTTTATTGGATAATCACACCCCCCAACTTGATATTTGCTAGTCCCGAGCAAATAATTCAATGATTTTATTTGAATTCCTTTCTTCAAACACATTATAACAAATAGTGCTCACAATGTAAACTGCACACAAATATATTTTTATAACCTATCAAGATAATTTAAAACAAGATGAATTTAAAATTAGATCCCAATCCCAAGCCCATTCCTTTGATCAAATCCATCATCATACTTCATCCAACTCAATTAGGTGTAATGATGTGTTGTGAATCACAATAGATATGGGGGTTCATTTTCATTCAAGGGAAAAATCATGGAAGCACTAGGTGGAATCACATTTAATCCTAATATGAGTATTCTTCATTCCTTTTTTTTTGGATTTTTTTTTGCAATATTTCCATAGTAATTGAGATTGCAGTTAATCAAATTAACCCATGTAGCAAGACTTTGCCGATGACTCCCAGACTCAAAGGCCTTAGGGCACCAAGTAAATCCCACATACTCGGGCATCGTCTTGAGTTAACTTAATCAAAAACAAAGTCATATTACCATAAATAGAGATATATTGAAAAACTCAGGGCTAGACAACTCTGGAGTCATGATCCCCAAGTGTCGAAAGCCTCGCATTTTATCAATCCATTGCTCTACATGCATTTTTTTTTAATTTTTTTTTTGAATACTCATATTATTCATAAAAATCAAACCAGACTATGATATTTATTATGGGACCCCAAAAATTCAAATCATTACCCCACAGTCTAGAGGACATGCATTGTGGCATTTTGATTTAATGGATGAAAATAAAAATGATGAAAATTTTCATTGGACAACCAAACTTCCAAAATCAATGCTTTTAAACTTAATCATGAATTAAATTAAGAGTCAAGGAAATAAAAGTTATTTTCTATGTAGTTTTAATGTGAGCAAAGATGTTATTATATGAATGATAAAGGAATTTTACTTCTTTTTTTATCATTGTTTTTTTTAAACAAACATTTTGTTTCCACACCCCCAACTTAGAATGAAACTGTCCCTAGTTTTGTAAAAATAAAATTAAAATGGGGTAGAGGAATAAAAAGGGGAGTTTAATAAGGAAATTAAAATAAGAGGATCATGGAATGAAGTCACCTGGTGGTTGAAGTTTGAAGTTCTTGCCGCTCGAATTTAGTCCTTTGATATCCATGTCGCTTGCAAAGTTCCCTAGTGGAAAAAGGAAAAACAAAACAAACAAAACAAAAAACAACAAAAACAATATATATATATATATATATTTATATAATAAAGGAAGTAAAATATAAGTATATATAAAAAAATTATAGAATAAGGAAGCACAAGAAGCCGTAGGTCAGTGGTAAGCGCGTGCCCCTGTCTCCCTTCGGTCCCGGGTTCGAGTCCCCACGGCTTCGCCGGTTGTGACGGGGTTTGCCCCATGACCTATGGCGTGTCCCCTTTTTTAATTATTATTATTTTTATTTTTATTATTTTTATCTTAACCTATAAAATAATAAAAATACCACAAAATAAACTGATAATAAATTGTCTTCTTTTTAAATTTCTGGGTAAGGTATTACTTAAGGATCACGCCACGTGACACGAATGAATATGGTGCTCCCCTTTCGTACCCATCCATACTCATAATAGAAGAACAGGTCAAAAGTCTATTTTTTTTATTTTTAAATATAAAAATGATTAATTAATCTTATTTTAAAAATAAATATGATTCAGAAAGATTAGAAACATAAAAACCGTGGGTTGCCTCCCGTGCAGCGCTTTGTTTAACGTCGTTAGCCTGACATAGATCCCAAATTTATCAATTTATTCCTGGTTCATAGATTGTCTCAATTAACTCAACATCTATTTCCTGTTTATTGAATGATTCAATGAATGTTTTTAACCTTTGACCATTGACCTTGAAAATGTGACCATTAGTGGGATATTGAATCTCTACTGCCCCATGGGGGTATACATGATGCACTATGAAAGGACCTGACCATCTAGACCTTAACTTTCCCGGGTGTAAATGAAGTTTTGAACTATACAAGAGCACAAGTTTTCCTGGTTCAAAATGTTTGACCTTGATATTCCTAGATTGGTAGGCTTGAACTCTAGCTTTATTGATCCTTGAATTTTCATACGCCTCCATCCTTAATTCCTCCAGTTCATTAGCATCTAATTTCATTTTTGTTCCGGCCAATGAGAGATCATAATCCATTTTCTTGATTGCCCAAAAGGCCTTATGTTCAATCTCCACTGGCAAATGGCATGCTTTACCATAAACCAACCTATATGGGGACATTCCTAAAATGGTTTTATATGCGGTTCTATAGGCCCAAAGAGCATCTAAGAGTTTCTCAGACCAATCTTTCTTAGAGGGGTTGACAGTTTTTTCAAGAATTTTCTTAATCTCCCTATTCTCTAACTCAGCTTGACCATTGGTTTGAGGATGGTATGCAGTGGAAACTTTATGATAAATACCATACTTGGACATGAGTGAAGAGAATGGTCGGTTGCAGAAATGGGTTCCTCGATCACTGATTATAGCCCTATGAATTCCAAATCGATAAAATATGTTCTCTTTCAGAAATCGAATCAAAACTTGATGATCATTGGACTTAGTGGGAATGGCCTCAACCCATTTTGAGACATAATCAACAGCTAAGAGTATGTAGAGGTATCCCCTAGAGTTTGGGAAGGGTCCCATGAAATCAATTCCCCAACAGTCAAATATTTCAACCACTAAGATGGGAGTGAGTGGAATTTGATTCCTTTTTGTGATGGACCCTACTTGTTGATACCTAGGACAGCTTTGAAAAAATGTGTAGGAGTCCCTTGAGAGGGTGAGCCAGAAGAGACCAAATTGAAGAATCTTAGCAGATGTTTTATTAGAGGAAAAGTGACCTCCACATGCCTCACTATGACAGAATTTAAGGATGGACTCTTGTTCAGATTCTGGAACACACCTCCTAATGACTTGGTCAGGGCAGAACTTATAGAGGTATGGATCATCAAACACATAGTGTTTAACATCAGAAATGAATTTCCTTCAAGCTTGAGTCCCTAAGAATTTTGGAATGACTCCTGTAACTAAGAAATTGTCTATGTCGACATACCAAGGGCAGTCACTCACAGAGTATAGGTGTTCATTAGGAAATGAATCAGACACAGAAAGGTGATTTGAGTTGTCTTTTAATTCCATCCTAGAGAGGTGATCAGTTACAACATTTTCAACTCCTTTTTTATCCTTGATTGTGAGGTCAAATTCTTGTAAGAGAAGGACCCACCTAATCAGTCTAGCCTTAGCATCTTGTTTTTGGAAGAGGTATTTTAGTGCAGAATGGTCGGTGAACACAGTGATGGGGGATCCTAAGAGGTAGGACCTAAACTTCTCTAAGGAAAACACAATAGAAAGTAACTCCTTTTCAGTGGTGGTGTAGTTGATTTGGGCATCATTTAAGGATTTTCTTGCATAAGCAATGACATAAGTTTTTTTATCACAACGTTGTCCTAACACAACTCCTACAGCAAATTCACAGGCATCACACATAAGTTCAAAAGGAAGGTTCCAATTTGGAGATTTCATAATGGGAGGAGAGGTGAGAGAGGATTTGAGGGTTGAGAATGAACCCTCACAGCTTTATGTCCAAACAAATGGAGCATCCTTTACTAGGATAGCACAAAGGGGACGGGATATTGAACTAAAGTCCTTGATGAATCTTCTATAGGAACCAGCATGTCCTAAGAAAGACCTCACTTCCTTGATAGTTTTGGGTGATGGAAGGTGACGAATGATGTCAACCTTGGCTTTATCAACTTCAATCCCCCTACCTGAGACCAGATGGCCTAAAACTAGTCCCTCTTTAACCATAAAATGGCATTTTTCCCAGTTTAGGACTAGATTCTTTTCTTCACATCTTGACAAGACTCTCTCTACATTCCTCAGACATCCCTCAAATGTATCCCCAAACACAGAGAAGTCATCCATCACGACCTCAAGAAAATCCCCTACCATGTCTGAGAAGATTCCCATCATGCACCGCTAGAAGGTTCCAAGAGCATTGCATAAACCAAAGGGAATGTGTTTGAAGGCAAAGGTACCGAATGGATATGTGAATGTAGTCTTCCCTTGATACTCTAGGGAGACCTCAATTTGATTATACCCCGATTACCCATCTAAGAAACAGTAGAAGGCATGACATGCCACTCTCTCAAGGACTTGGTCAATGAATGGTAAGGGGAAATGGTCCTTCTTGGTGAATGAGTTTAACTTCCTATAGTCAATGCAGACCCTCCATCCACTACTCACCCTTGTTGGAAGAATCTCTCCATCCTCATTCGTTATCACTGTGATTACAGCCTTTTTTGGAACCACTTGGATTGGGCTCACCCACTCACTCTCAACTATGGGATATATGATACCAGCTTTTAACAATTTCAGAAGTTCTTTCCTTACTACCTCCATGATATTAGGATTGAGTCACCGTTGAGGTTGATGACATGGCTTTGAATCATATTCCAGAACAATCCTATGAGTCCCGATAAGTGGCCTAATCCCAGGAATATCAGAAAGGGTCCAACCAATGGATTTCTTATGCTTCCTAAGGACATCTAGAAGCATCCTTTCATGATTGGCTTCAAGAGAAGAAGAAATGACAATAGGATGTGTTTGATTTTCCCCTAGGAAGGCATACTTTAGTGCAATAGAAAGTTCCTTAAATTCAAGATCAAGTTGGTTCAGAATTTCAGCAGAAGATTGGGACATTGGATCAAGATCAATTTCTTTTTTTAGAGTTTCATATAGTATTGATTCCCCACATGTAGAAGTTTCAGCTACTAGATTGGCTTGATCATATTTAGGGAAGGAAATTGGAGTGGTCTCCATGAAAGTGGTTTCTTGAAAGGTTTCACTGATTGTTGGACCTAAGACTTCATCATAAGAGCAATTTGAAAATGATTCAAGCCAAGGAGATAAACTTCCTTCATGTGAACAAAGGAAATCAATCTCATCCTGACTTAAACATTCATCAAATATTCCTTGATGTTCCATGGATTCATTATCAATGCTTCCTATCATGTTTACTTCATGAATGTACTCATTATCCCCTATTTGTGAGCTTGCATTATAGATGTTCAAGTCTAGACTCATGTTCCCAAAGGTGATGGTCATGTTCCCATTTCGGACTCGGATAACAGAGTTGATTGTTACAAGGAAAGGACGACCAAGGATGATTGGGGTTTGTTCCTTATTTCCTAAGTTTGGATGGTTGTCGAGGACAATGAAATCAGCAGGGTAGATTAAGTTTTCAACCTTTACCATAACGTCCTTCAAAATCTCCTTTGGAACCCTAATGCTACGATCAACAAGTTGAAGTGTGACAGATGTGGGTTGGAGTTCTTCTAGTCCTAACTGGTAGTACACAGCATATGGGATGAGATTGAAACTAGCACCTAGGTCACACAAGGCCTTGACAACTTTGATTTCTCCTAGTTCAAAATTGATGTAAGGGAAACCTGGGTCTTTCAACTTAGGAGGAATGGTCCCTTGAATGGTGGTACTCACATTAGCAGCCAAAAGGACTTGGTTTTTATGTGAAAATTTTATTTTAAAAGTGCACAATTCCTTAAGGTACTTTGAGTAGGCAGGTATGGTTTGGATTGCATCAAGAAGGGGTATGTTCAACTTGACTTGTGAAAATATTTCTCTCAACGTTTCACTCAGTTAAGGCTTGGTTTTCCCCCTCATGCGTTGAGGAAATGGTGCAGGTTGTGGGGTTGTTTGTTGAAGAGTTGTTTCCTTGACAATGTTATCAGTTTCCTCAGTTTGATATTGTAGTTCATTTGAATTTTCATCCAAGTTTGAATCTTCAGGTGGGTTCTGAATTAGTTGTTCAGGTTTCTCAATTGATTTCCCACTTCTTAAAATAGTCACAGCCTTTAGTTGTTCATGAGTTGTTTGAGTGCAACTTGACTCTCCCCTTGAAGTTAAGGATGGCACCGCCTGAGTAGGCATGGGTGCCTTTCCACTTTTTATGGTTTTAAGTTCTTATTTTAGGGAAGAGACTTCTGATTTCATCCTCTCTATTTGTTTGCACATTTGTTCTAGTAGGCTTTGTGGAACAGTTTGGGTGGGTGCTTGAGTAGGTTGGTTTATCCCAGGGGGATATTTTGGAGGTGGGATAGTTTGTTTAAAATGGACCGGTGGCTGTTGGTATTGGATAGGTTGGGTTTGGAACTGGTTATGGGTTTGGTAGTTTTGATGGGGGTAAGGATTTTGTCCCTGTGGTTGGCTAGGTTGTTGGTTATCTTTCCAGCAGAAGCCTGGGTGGTCGTTATACCTTGGGTTGAAGGTGTTTTGGTATTGAGGATTTTGAAAGTTCAAAGCATTTACTTCCGCTGGGGGTCCTCCTAAGATAACATCCTTGATGGATGGAATGGTTGGGCAGTTGTCTGTCTTATGGTCATGTTTGTCACAAATTGTGCAAATATGGTCAACATTTTGGATTTCATGGACTTTCCTAAGGTCTATCTCTTCAACCTTCCTAGAGAGTGCTGCGAGTTTAGCCCTAAGGCTTTCCTCTTCTCTAAGTGTATGAATTCCAGTAGTTCTTTGTGTCTTTTCAGAATAAGGTGAAGTTCCCCATGTTTGGTTTTGTTCAGAAAGGCTTTCTAGATACTCATAAGCATCATTTGGGGCTTTGTTTTTAAAGGTTCCATTACACATCATGTCAATGAATTGTTTGTTCCCCGGACCCAACCCTTCATAGAAAATTCTCACTTGTTCAGGACTAGAAAAACCATGGTGTGGAACCATGTTTAGAGTGTCTTTGAACCTCTCCCATGTTTCATAGAATGACTCTCCCTCTTTTTCAAAAAAGTTTTGGATACTCTTTTTAAGTGCAATTGTTTTGTGGTGGAGAAAGTATTTTTTGTAGAATTCTCTTTGTAGTTGGTACCAAGAGTTTATGGATGATGGTATCAAATTTTTTAGCTAATTTTTATCTCTATCCTTTAAAGAAAAAGGAAATAGCCTCATATTAGCTGATTCTAGTTGATGTGGGGGACACATGGTTTCTACAATGTCATTGAACTCCTTAATGTGAAGGTAGGGCATCTCGGACTCCATTCCATGGAATGTGGGAAGGTGGTTTAGGACATGGGGTTTAAAGATGTAGTTGGAATATCCTAGGGAATTGTGTCTAATGCATGAGGGGGCATTGGTCCAAGAAGGTGCGAGGTATTCATTCATGGTTTGATCAACCGCATTTCCCAAGTTTGGGGCTACCTCATTTGGGTTTCCATTTTGGTTTCCACCCGGGTTTATGAGTTGGTTTCCTTGAATACCTTCCATTGAAATGGGCTCAATTTTTGACTCGGGGGTTTTTGAAATATTAGGATATAATGGAAAGAGTTCCCTTGGTGTACTTGACTCCCCAACCCCAGGACTATCCACTCTAACTAGATGGTTTGATTGATCGTGGGTGTAGGCGGACATGCACCAAAAGAAAAAAAAACGAGAAAGGGACAAGATAAGAGAATTTGGATGAGAAAAGAAGAAATGGGGGAGAATAGAATGGGTGTTTATATTACTTACTTGGGTCCCTGGAAACGGCGCCAAAATTTGATTCTCGCTCAAATTTACCCAAGAGATGAAGGTAGAGCAGTCCTTGTAGTTTAGCTTGGGTTATCGAATCCTCAGAGACCTAAGAAGAAACCTATAGACACGTACATTCTATGGATTGTTTTTGGCTATGAAGTGGCCAACTTGGGTTGATTTTATATGGGTTTAAATGATAACTAATATATTTAAGTGAATTCAATTTAAAAGAATGAGTTGATCCTAGGTTATCGCTCGGGGTGGATTGGATGAATTACTTTTTTAATGATTTCAATTTCTTATAATTGAGATGGATTTATTTAAGAAGATCAAACGAAATAATAACTTACTATTTTAATGACTACACACCCTAATAATAATCACCTATACACTTGAAGGATCAAAGTTTTGAGCACTCCAAGGTAGAGGTTCGTATTAGCACTTGAAATGTGTGACCTTAAATTCAATAAGGATGAAGATGTTTTAAAATCATCAAATAAAAATCTCATTTAAAAGAAGTGATTATCCATTAATGGAGTGATAAATAACATCCAATATAGCCCCTTTCTACTCACTTGGATCAACCCATAAAATAGTTAGCCCTCCATTGATGACATGTCTTCAACGGAAGCGGGAAGTAGACTTACAAAGGTGGAATTGAAGAAGTAAAAAACAACAACAAAAAAAGATCACTCCTCTGTTGTGTGATAAATATCACAAAGTATGGCGTGAATAAATTCACACCTTGAACCAAAAGTATCAACGTGATAAGTAGAAGAAAAGAATAAGAGTAAATGAAGAACTTTTATTAAGAAACTAAGGTGAATTAAACCACTTACATGAGAAAGAAATGCGATTACAAACACAAAGCGGCAGCATAACACTACAATGAAACCAAGCACCAAATATTCTTAAATCCTCCAACGCCACTACCTTAAATAGACATTTTTTAGCCCTTGGGTCGAGCCCCAAATAGTACAAAGCATCTCAATTAATTTTGGTAGGCCATAGGTGGTGGAAAGCTTGTGGAATTTGGACTTTTCCACATTTGACCCGAGGTGGTAGTCAGCTTTCATCCACCGAAGAGACGCGCTTGTAAGACCTTCTAGATGGCCGAATCAGAGTGGTCCATATAATAAGAAAATGGAGCTCCGGATGTCTTATAACCTCATGTAAAATTTTGTCCCATTTGGAGTTGGGGATTCCGAGATATGATCAAATTAGTGGGCTGTTTTTCTGGGCCTCAGAATCTGGCCCAGAATTGTATCTCTAACTTGGGGTGCCTTAATGACCACCATAGAGGCCTAATTAGCATTATCTCCTGAAGAGTTATTTGTTCCTAAACATTTCTTATATCATCCCACAAAAATTGGGATTCATTGGGCCTGTATGTTGGGCCCCACAGTCTCATAAGTGGGATGGTTTCCAATCCGCCTTCTCTAGAATTGCTTCCATTAATCTCCAAATATCTCCATCATCGTTTATGAATCATCCATTGATACCTGAATGAAAAATGTTCACATTTAAGTGTAGATATAGTTCCCAAAATATCAAATTAAAATATTGATAATTGCATTCCTTAGAATCAGATGACTCATTGGGCCTAAATTGGTGTACATTAGGCATGATGTGCACAAATGATGAGAATGAATGTTCATAATGAAAATGCACTAACTCAGGCCCATAAGATCAAAAATGAACATTTAATACCATTAAAATGTAATTAAAATATTTTTTTTATTGGATAATCATGAGACCACCCAATTTTTGGTGATCGAGGAAGAAGAGTCAGAGAAGCTAGTGGTGATGCGACTACATCCTCTACAATAACTTTCATACCATTTGGAGGAGGACACCATAAAAGTTCACAGGGAGCACCCCTATTTTCTTTTCCCTCCCACTTTTGAACTCAAATTCTATCTATCTTATTTATTAGGGGTTTGGAACTTTATTATTTCCTTTGGGGTTATCTATTCTTGGTGTTTACTGATGGACACTAATAAAAGTCACATGTGGTGGTTCATCTTAAAGAAGCCACACCCACCTTCTGATTGGGGATAATCCACTACAACTGCCTGACTAGGGGCATTAAAAACCTAGCACCCACTTGGGGGGTCAAACCAATAATTATCACTTTTCTATCCCTTTTCACTTTCATTTTAATTATTTTTCTTATTTGTTTTCATTTTTTTCTTGTAGTTTTAAAGTGGTAGCACCTAGGAGATTAACTCAAGGCTGCCACTGAAAAATAAATCAGGGTGTATCTTTCCTTTTCTTTATTTTGTTTTCTACCCAATTTAAATTCTGTGTGAACATCATTCTTGATCTGATTTGAGCTAAAATGAGGGTAGTGAATAGAATAAGTATGGTGGAAGTATTTCAACTGGTTTTTATGAATTTTGTGTGTGCTTTAATTTTATTTTTCTTATTGTTTTTTTGTTGAAATTTTCTTGTTTTTCTTTTTCATTTTTTGGTGTGTTTTTAGGATTCTTGAGTTTAATCCAATACTTTGGAAAATTAAAACCATCTTCGTATTTTTGGAACATTACTTGATTTTAATTTTTGAGGAATTACATTATTTCTAAATGGGTTCTATTTCTGATTTCTGATCTTTTCATTTGATGACGTTTGATTGACTGTGAAACTCATGTGCACTAGTGTAGTCCAAATTGAAAATATTGCCCAACCTAAGAGGTTTATAAACCTATTTGACATATTATTATATTTATCTTTTTATTGAGAGTCTTGAGACATGTTGTGTGATCTAGAACTTTTTGTTTTTCTCTTTTTCAAATCTGTTAGAGTTCATGGAATGTGTCAAGTATGATTGAGGCATCACTTTGAAAGCCCCTTTTGCATTCAACTCTTATTTTGGCCTACCTTTTCATCTGACCTTCATTAATCCCCTATTAGCCATGAAATACCTTGTTAGGAAGCCATATTACAAGCCATTTATCCCTTTCTAACCTTCTCTAGAAGTTAAATGCATGATTATTGTTGAACTCAAGTCTGGGGGAGGGAGAAGATGGGCTTTGTTTTGCTTTCTTGAAGAATCCATTTGAGCTGAATTGAAAATGTTTCCATATTTATTACTACTTGGGTGGAAGAAATGTCATGATGAGAAGATGGATGGGTGGAACAAAATATCATTACAAATATGGGATGGGTGTTCATCAATTTTTGAAGATCAAAAGCTGCCTCTCTTTTCCTAAAAAACATGATTCTGAAGAGAAATCCAGATCTGAATTCCAGCTGAAACAATGCTGCAATTGGGGAAAAGAGGGATGAAAATAATTGATTCTAAAATTCTATGTGTGAACTTCCCAAAAGAAGAGGTGTTTTGAGGTTATTAATTTTTGATCTAATTGAGGAGCACACCATTCTTGAGCAAAATGTTTTCATGCATTTACATCACTTTAGAGCTTAACACTCCTCATTCTGCCTCAGATGTTTTTATATTTTAAACCTGCCAACCCTCAGCCTCAGAACAACCCATGAAAAAGACCTCATGATTGACAAATTTTTTACTCTGTTAAGTGGAGATATTAGGAGGATATCAAGCCTATGGAGATCACACATGTTTTGAGAATGAGAAAAACTCCACATTAAAATACCCTTGAGTGAAGAGAGAAATATTTTTCCGGGGAGGTAGGTACGACATGCATGTGAGGATTAACATGAAATTTAATGGATTCATATTATTTTTTAGGAGTTCTGAAATTTTGATCCATGTATGAGGCATGATATTTTCTCTGATATAATAATTGAGTTGTGTGGTCATTTATACTTTGAGAAGTTTGTTTTGACCTTGGAATAAGATGATTGCCCAGGAGTGCAATGTTTAAGTGTCGGGGAATTGATAGAAAAAATATTTTCAATTGTTTTATTTTCAATTTCAATGTTTTCAATCCCACCAATGTGTTAATTAAAGGGAAATTGTCACATTTTATGTTTTAGTAGTATTTTTGAGCTTAATTGGAAAAATGACTTATTTTGGATTTAAACAGTTTTAATTTATTTTAATGTTTCGGACATAACTTTTTCTAAACTAATCAAAATTGAAAAATTCGTATTTTATAGGTTTCTATGTTTGATGAGATTAATTTTATCCTTCTGGACCCAAAGCTCAATCCACCATTTTGAACATCAAATCTAGTTCATAAGTCAGGCCTTGAAAACTGTGCACAAAACTGGATAATTTTATTGTTGGGACCATATCTCATAAATGGACAAACCATTTGAGATGAAATTTTACATGGATCTGGAAGACGTCCGGATAAAGAACTTTAATTCATATGGAAACGCCTGATTCCTTTATTACCAAGGTAATTAATGCATTGGAACTCGGTGTATTGGAATACAAACAGTCTGTTTGGAAGAATTAAATATTATGAGTAAAGCGGCCATAAATCGTTCATTACTTGGTCCATAAAGCTGAAATTTAGTGAATCTACATAGTATTAATAACTAAAAAACTTTCAAGAAGTACCAATTCCCAAATTAGGTCATTAATGAGTCCATCCACGTGCATACATCTGTTGGATAGATTTTGAAGCCAAATTTTCATACCCTCTCCCTATAAAAGAGTGTGCTTTCTTCTTTCCAAATGGTTGGAAACTTAGGAATAGCCTTTGTTGGCCATTTACTATAGTTTAGTATTGTATTTTATTTCATTTTAATTCTGTAATTTCATTTCACATTTTAATTCAAGTGTTCTTCTTTCTCTCCATTTCATTCTCTCTTTTGTTTTCTTCCCTTGTTTTCTTTCTACTATGAACTCTTATGCTCGTGATCATGAGTAGCTAACCCGAGGAAGTTCCTGGGAGAGTAATCCAGTGATGAACCCAAGTATTTGAACATTCATTCTTAATGTTTCTTATTTTCTTATAGTTAGACTGAGGGGGGTCTTAGTGGGAAATGTGTCTTTGTGTCTCCACTTGCCACCTGAGGTTTAGCTTTCACTTCTATAATATTTTCCCTCGATCGAGGAGGTAGATGTGTGGTCTCTCAGCGATCGTTGAGAGTACCATTTATTTAAAACCATATGAAAAGGAGGATGCTCATAAATACTATAGAGTGTGTTCATTAAGTAAATTAGAAACTCATAATGAGACGATGAAGGATCATTCGGGGTGATGCTCTCAGGAATGTCTCATTTCTGTCTTAACATCATTCTGTTTGCATTCATTATTTTTGCATTGAATTTGCATGTTTAATTTTAGTTTTTCATTTTTCAATTCCAAAATCTCATTTCTGATCATTTTATTTCATACATACATATATATATATCTACATATTGAATTAGAAGTAGTGAGTGATTGACTACAAAAGGCTCCTTAAGAGATCGACCTAGGTCAGCCACTGTGCTACACTTAGTATAAAATTTTTGAGAGCGTGCATGACAATGCTTCATCAACTATAATTTAGTTCAAATGTTTCATTCATTGGTTTCTAGAAAATATGTCTTTAACCACAAACCATTAGTCTTGGTTTAGCACATTCAAAATTCACCACATTAACCAAATTTGAGAATTAAATAATAAAGTTCTTCAAAAATTTCATTTCCTTCCATGTTGGAAATAAAATGGTTACAAAATCTAATAAGCTTCTATTGAGACGGTTTATACAATGTATGCAATAAAAACGTATACTATATACAATAGAAGTGATTTAATGATAGTAATTAGAGATTAATATTGCATATGACAATGTGTTAGATAATATAAGACCATATTAAGTATATGGATTATAAAAATGTATTCATAATAAGAATGTTTAACATATGTATATTGAAAATTAAGTGTCTATGTTGTGCATTGAAAGGTAGACATGTTTCACATTGCACACGTAGTATATGCATAAAAATTATAGCCATAGTGAATTGGTACATATTTCAGGATCAGTAATTAAATATATGTCATAGGGGGGTACTAATTTTTTATGTTTGTTTGAATAATATTCAATGGGGAGCTGGATGGTGAGATCAGAATGAATGATCGAGCGGGGAGAATAAATTATGGGAGAAGGATGGGAAGTGATAGTTGGGGATGAACGGAGGGGCGTGTGAATGAGAAGCAGAGTGCATAAAGGATAATTTGACAACAAGGAGTGACCAAAACAATCTCTAAACAACAAAAGTTCGAGCATGTGAGGTGGGATGTCTATTGTGATCGGAGGAGGTTGAATCGAACTTTCGAACATTGTCTGTCGATGAGGGTGGTCGGGGAGGCTAGGGTTCACGCGATCAAAAAAAGAGGAAGGTGGGGAACAAAATCGAGAGTTGTGATGAAATGTGATGTTAGCTGAATAATTCAGGGAAGGCTGAAAGTGTTGGAGGCCGGAGGCGATAAAGGGTCGATGGTTGAGGGATGAGGGAATCCTGAGGCGATCAAAATGGACTATGATTGTGGTAGGGTGTCATGAGAGAGACGGTGGTCGAGACTGGGAGAGATGGATATAGAAGAGTCAGAGTCAGATATGGAGGTAGAGGTGGAGGCTGGACGGAGGATGGGAGGGGGGAGGAAGGGAGAGGGATGCAGAAGAGGTGGAGCTGGGGATGGTGACCTCAGGGAGGGGATGTTGAGATGGGTTTGGGGGAGGAGAGTTGGGGGTGCGGGGAAGGATGTCAGGAGGGGGTGCATGGAGGTTAAAGGAGATGGATACATGTAAGGGAGAATCATTTTGGATTGGACATGTTGAGGAATGGGGGACACTCTTTAGTATATATAATCGAAATTCAAGTTTTACCAAAATAGGGCATGTTGCATGGTTAGGCTATATAGTTTGGTAAATCACACATTAATTGTGCAGTTTCATGTTGACACCCATAAAGGAATCACATGGTTTCATTGTATAGTTACTCCGCGCTAAATTACAACAATGCAGGTAACCCTTATGAACAAAATGAACTACACACTTTTTAGAAAGTACTTCCTAGTTTAGAGAATCAAGTTCCCACCATGTAAAACCGCTTTATCAAAACTGAAACACCACTCTCATGGTTTCTATAGAGTTACTACCAACTGTAATAAAACTATGAAACATAAAGATCCCAAATTTATAAATCAAAGTAATTTTTAAAAAAATATCATGATAAATAAAAAAAATTATTATAAATAACTACATTGACATGTGGTGTTATAATCTTCCCACCGTGCCACTTTATTCCCCAGGAAAGTATCTAGTGGAAGTGCAATTACTAAAAGAAATGACTCAATAATACCATACAAAAGAGGTTGGTTGGGTGTCGAATAGAAAATATATGGTCTTAAATAAGAAAATAATAACATATAAACAAACTCTCCAAATTTATTAGTTAAATACACAAGATCATGTGATGTCCCCAAGAACAATTCAGTAACAATTATAAAGGGAGAAACCTAAGGAGATAGAGATTTGTCCTAGTTCTCCTAAAAATTGTAATTATAATAAAATGGAATAAAATATGAGACACACACCTCAAAGAAATAAATCTTCAAGAGGCACAATATCCACCAAAAACCTAGAAAACCCATAGTCATCCAAGAAACCAATCTAAAACACCACAAAGAGAACACAATTCAAAAGAATACCATATTCACGAGATGAGAACCATCATAAGGATTCACTAAAAGAAATAGAAAAACAGAACAGTACACGGTTCAGTGCAAAAAAATACAGGCTTTAGATGTTTTGTCACTACACCCAACTGGTAAACTGGGACCTTCTACCCTGAACATCACCCCATAGTGAACCAACAAACAAAAATAATCCCTCATAAGTTCATAACTTCTCTAAGTCTGTATTGGTTCTAGTTAGTGAAGCATTGGACCAATGGTGTCTTATATTCAAACCATCATGAAACCAAACTTGAAAAAACCAGTTTACAAATGTAAACCCACACCTAAACATAAAGAAACATAAATCAAAAGAGACTGCACATATCCTGAATTCACTACAATCCACAAAATAATTCTAATAAACTTAAAACACACCTCATAAAAATCCCAAAACACACTAATCTCCCAAAACCAATTTAAACCCAATACTTCCATTTATGATAATTCAACTTAAAAAACTTATCAATATGGGAACAATCTACCCACCAATGAAAATACCTTGGATATTTCATACAAGAGGACTTGTAATTTCATGGAACTCCACAGAAAAAAAACACACAATATGCCTCTCCTTAACCCTTTTAAGAGACAAACCCTGATTATTCATGATATCTATATACATTCTGACACCATGTATTCTTCTCATTCATTTCTAAACAAATTTATTTCCTCTTTTTAATATGAGGATTTTCGATAGTCTTGGTAATACTGAAAAAATATAAATAAAGGATTAATAAATATTTTAAATAAAATTGTAATTATCATCATAAATACCTCTTCACAGATGCTATTTTGTTAATAAAATAGAATATATTTCATAAATTTTTAAACATAATAAGCACAATATTTATCATTAGATTATTTTGGGCATGATAGAAACATTGAGAAAAATAAGTAATTTGTTTTGATATATGTTTTGATAATGAAATCTTATTACATATACCCTAATACTTTTCCATTTATAAAATTCAACAGGTTTTTTTTTGCTCATGGACTGTCCTCATTCCATGATTTTGAAAATATTTAAACACTACCCTATCATAACATAATTTTCATTAAAACATAATATAAAATTTATAACTTGATGTGTGTTTTTTTGGGTATCCATTTTATTGTACCATCGATCATCATAACTAGAACACGCCGCTTGACCTTCACAACCAAGAAGACTTTTGATACATGACTCTCCAGCATGGATATATTCACACGCAGTCATCAAAAATTATATCACCATCGTCGCATGTCATCGTCTTCACCTCACTTTTCACCTTCATTAGCGGTTAGACAATCGCAAAGGCAACACCTCCTTCCCTATTTTCTATCACAATGGCTACATCTTGCCGATACTACTTATCTCCTCTCCACATCAGTTGTTTATATAGGCATTATGCTGCCCATTTTATTTCCAATCCCTTCACATTTAATGTGTACCAACATTAAATGTCTCACATAATGTTATTCACTATTAAATTCACTATCAAAATTTTATGTCAATATCCCAATAGAGTGGGGTGTTGTTAAGTGGATGAAAGTGGGTGGGTAGCCAGGGGAAAAGGAATCGTGAAATTAGGTATTTAATTTCATGTTTTTTTCATATTAAAATTTCCCTTCCTTTTTTTCATGCATTATTTTATTATTATATTTGCTCGTTTTATTTGTTACCTACTCGGGTTTACTAATGCCTGCATGGAAATCCACGTGTTATGTTTTTCATTTCTTTCTGACCATTCGATTGGTAGTCTCCCATTGCATTTAAGCCCTCCATCTATATTGGTGGGTTGTTCACATATAGGTTTCATGGCAGCCTCCATGTGGCTTCGGTTGACAGGTGGTTTTGAGTTCGTTCAGGAGATTGCTTCACCCAATAGTAGGGTTATTCAACATATTAATAGATCGAGCACTCCCTCTCGCTTGCGGGTGCACTCAAGCATCCGGTTTCCAGATCTCGACCAAGCGGTGTCTCAATCCAGATCTCAGGTAGTTTTCATCCTCAACAGGGAACTGAAAGCAGTGGCCTACTGACCTCCCTTCTCGCCTCTGCAGTGCGATCCACATTGGATCTCGTCGGTTCCCTTCCCCGCTGAAGATGTGTGGTCATTCCTAGCTTTCAAGATCACACTCACACCTCCAGATCTGATCTGATTCTTCTTCAGCAAGTAGATCCGAAGAACCTACATCGACGACTCATAAAGATTGAAGCGATCTAGAATAAATATATATATTTATAAAATAAATAAATAAATAAATATACATATTTATTAATATATTAAATATATATTTAAAATATATTTATATATAAATATTAAATTAAAAATACATATATATTTATAAAAAATATTTATATAATTATAAATATATATTTATAAATATCTTTATATAATTATAGATAAAAATATTGAATAAACTAAAATCGGTATAAAAGGATAATATAGGAAATATATAAAAAACAGTATTATTGGGGTCTGTTTCCTTCCAAATCACCCGGATTTTGGGGTGATTTGAAACCTGCATGTTGGGGAGAAACGTTTCCCTCCGTTTCTTCTCAAATGATTTTTCTCGCTCCCACTAATCGGTGCCAAACGGAGGACATGAGTTAAAATCATCTCATATCTTTTCTTTTCGGCCGGTTTCTCCAGGAGGGCTAACAGATCGAGCGCTCCCTCTCGCTTGTAGGTGCACTCCATCATCCGGTTTCCAGATCTCGACCAAGCGGTGTCTCAATCCAGATCTCAGGCAGTTTTCATCCTCAACAGGGAACTGAAAGCAGTGGCCTACTGACCTCCCTTCTCGCCGCTGCAGTGCGATCCACATTGGAGCTCGTCGGTGCCCTTCCTCGCTGAAGATGTGTGGTCATTCATATCTTTCTGGCATTGTACGTTCATTCTAGTTCAGATATGAGTTTTTTGCATGCAGTTCCTATGTTTTCCGGGTTAATGCTTGTTCTGGTCTATTACTCGGTATTTCTTCTTCTGTGATTTGTTGTACGTTGTAATCTGGTTTTTTTCCGTGAGAAATTAATAAATAGTGTGTGTGGGGTGGTGTTCTTGTCGTTCAGTAGGTCCCAAAGGGATCGAAGCATGTAAATACCTGTGTCATTTACTATTTTCTGCACTTTTGTATTCTGTTATATGGTTCTGTGTTTTTTTGTTATTGAATTGTGAGGTTCCATATTCGGTCATAGTTGTTGATTGTGGTTTATTGGTTCTGTTTGCATCGCCTCTCAACCACAACAAGTGGTATCACAGCCTCTCTGTCTTACTTTGGCTTTTGATTTGATTACTACTTCCAGTTTTTTAATTCGGGTTTTCTTGCTTATTTTCCGCATTTGTTTCTCTATTTAATTCCCGCCCGTTTAATTAATTTATGTTTGATATTGAAACCCTTGCCTTGAAAATCTATGTATTTCACATCCCATCATACGTGTATACATAGTGAGATTGGTCGGTTCTTGGGGGCGTACGCCTAACTTTGTCCTCAACCACTCAGCATCTACTCTTCTGGATAAATATGTCTACTATGAGATATGAAATCGAGAAATTCGATGGAGACAACAAATTCAATTTTTGGCGAATTAAAATGAGGACTTTTCTCATACAACAAGGCTTAATTGTTTCCCAATGTGGGCCCAAGAAACTCATCACGTCTGTTAATCAAACAGGCCAGACCATTGTCGAATACCAATAAGTACCCCCTACTGTGCTTGGTAAGGCCCATAACTCCCTTTTACTTTCCCTATGAGATAAGGTCCTTAGAGAGGTTGCCTTCGAGTCCACTGTTAGCATTTGGTTAAAATTAGAGAAATTGTATATGACTACTTCATTAGTTGATAGACTCTATAAGAAACATAGCATGTTTACTTTTAAGATGAAACCTGGCAGTTCTATCAAATCTCATCTTGAGGAGTTTTATAAAATAATTTTAGATCTTTCTAATATAAATGTAACACTCAATGATGAGGATCGAGCAATGATCCTCTTAATTTCTCTTGACAACAATTATAGTTCTTTAGTTGAGACTATGATGTACGACAGAGACTCGCTAACCCTAGAAGAGGTTAAGTCCGCTCTTCTTCCAAAAGAATTGCAGACTAAGAATGGATTAGGGTCAAAGGGAGAGGGACTCAATGTCATGGGTAGAGAAAATAGTATGGGTCAAGGGAAAAACTGTGATAATGGTAAAAAGAAATGTGTGAGTCAGTTCAAGACTCTAAAGTTCTATGAGCGTGGTAAACCATGTCACTTTAAAAGGGATTCACCTTAAAGAAATGGTTTAAAGGGTAATGAGGCTCAATCTAATGTAGTTCAGCCTGGTTTCGATGATGATGATGTTCTATATTTTGTCTAGTGTGTTGTAGGGGGGAAGAGTTGTGGGTTCAACTCTGTGTTTTGTTTCCTTCTTCATGTCCTAAGAGGGTTGGTCTTCTTAGGATGTAACCAGGTGTGAGGATAGTAAGGTCTTGGGCAGTGGTTAGAGGAGTAGATTCATGGGTAGATGTCTGGATGATCACCAGACTTCATGATGGTGCTGCTGGTATCTCTTTAACAACCTTGGATGGGTACCTGGGAATTAAGTGTTTGATGTTGTTGGTGGGCTATATTTAAGGGTGTTTTCCTTAGGTCGATAGCAGGTTTCCCTTACTTGCGGGGTTTTGTTCCCTCATGGTTACAAGTTAGCCTTTAGGATCGGGGTTGTATGGGTTATACAACGGTCTAGATTAGGATGTGGTTTCCCCTATTGCATGGTTCTAGGAAATGTCTTCTCCTTAGGTGAAGAGTTTATTGGGTATGTTTTAGATTCAGGTGGAGTGAGTTGTTTGGTTGCTCTGAGCTTTGTGGTTTTTTCATTGTTTGACTTGTTTGTTTTTATTTTCATGGGCTATTTTATTTGTTGCTACCGTTTGCATATGAACTTTTGAGTTTATGTTCATACCTTGTATTGATGTTATGCTTTGAGGATGGTTACTTCTCGGTTTATTGGTGTTCCATAAGCACTGGAGTTGTCCTGGGAACTTCTGGTTGGCATGTGACCAAAAGGAAGTTGAGATATGTGAAACGGGAAACTCAGGTATGTGAAGGTAAGTTTAGTTTATGTAGTTGTGTTAGAAGTTTTAATTCTAAGCATGTTTAAGTAGTAACTTAGATGTAATTGATGAGGGCAAGTGTGTTTCACATTGATACACGTTTTTTGACATAAGCAATGTACAGTTTGGATAGCACTATTTATTGTCGGTTTTGTTTTACTTAGGTTGTTTAGCATATTTTCTCGATTCAATTATTAGGTTAGGTGCAAGAACATCGTCAATTTCAAATGAAAACAGCGGAGATTTGTGAAATTATGTATTTGATTTCACGTTTTTTTTCATATTAAAATTTGTCTGCCATTTTTTTCATGCACTATTTTATTATTATATTTGCTCATTTTATTTGTTACCTGCTCGGTTTTAGGGATACCTACATGACAATCCATGTGTTATATTTTGCATTTCTTCATGACCGTTCGATCGGTAGTTGTGCATTGCATCTAAGCCCTTCATGAATATTGGCGGGTTGTTCTCTTCCAGGTTTCGTGGCAGCCTCCCTGTGGCTCCGGTTGACAGGTGGTTTCGAGTTCGTTCAGGAGATTGTTTCACTCGGCAGTAGGGTTCTTCAGTAGATTAACTGTCACAACCCATCCCCCGGGGCCCGTGCCGTGACCACCCCAAGCTCGCCTTCCATAGGCTAGGGGCTGGTGACTAGCACCGAAAGTCGTATTCCCTAAATGTCACGACCCCCTCCCCACAAAGTGTACCCCTCCTGGGCCGGCAATGTGAGAAGGGAGATAATGACCCCCGAGTCCCGCCTCCAGTAGGCCCCGGGTTGGCGACTAGCACCGAGGGTATAATACACACACAAATGGGAGGCATTACCCTCTAAGAGAACACATGCAAAAGAGAGAGATAGAATAGACTCCAACCAACTCCAACTCATAACTGAAAAATAAAAGAAACCCAAGTACATATATGAAATTTCATGCAAAAGTACTACAACTGAAAGGGAAAACTAAAAGTATCCAAAAGAAAGTAAAACGGCAGCGACCACAAGCCCAAACAGCTCCTCCTCCAACCACAAGCTAGTAGTAACCAGCTTGATCTCCAACCTGCTCCAAGTGACCTGAAAAAACAGTTTATATATACATAGGGTGAGTATAACAGTATACTCAGTAGGATCCTCCCCAAGCCTCTCGTGCAAAAGTAAAGAAAGCATGCTAAAGCCCAGTGAACAACAAGTGAAACTAACTCGTTATCTAAACAGGTATACTAAGTTCCCAACCTCACCATGGCTACTCTCACCAAGTAACGCATACAAGAATATGGAATATAGTAAAGAATATCAAGGGTAACCCGCTACTACTTCCCCACTGGTTTGTCGCTTTGCCCCAACGACATACATCCTGTGCATCTATCTCCAAAGGCTTGC
This sequence comes from Viscum album, assembly GCA_963277665.1. Classification (NCBI taxonomy): domain Eukaryota; kingdom Viridiplantae; phylum Streptophyta; class Magnoliopsida; order Santalales; family Viscaceae; genus Viscum; species Viscum album. Next base: position 1,410,701,295 of record OY728135.1, read on the forward strand.
CCGCAGACACCTGGGCTAAGCTCCACAATCTGCACCTCGTGCACCACAAAGGCTTGCCCGCAGACACCTGGGCGAAGCACCACACCGTCCTCACAACCAAAGTAACCAGGTAGTTTCTGGGAGCCACCACAGCTCGTATAACGTGTATCATACATCGGGTATAATACCTCAAGCCATTACAGCCCATACTCCGAGTAAGGATCCTCAAGCCATTATAGCCTATACACGTTACACCTATAGTAGTCCATAGGATACTATATCCAGAATATATGTGTGGGAAATAACCACAAGCCATCACATCCCTCTACACACATATATGGGTAAAACTAACCACTGTGCCTACCAGCACAAAGATCTACCAAGAGAAGAGAGCGGGGTCAAAGGGGGTAGTCAGCCATTCAACCTCCCATCAGAATGTTGGGGAAAACACCCCCCCAGGGCTCAGAATCCCCAGGGTGTCAGTTGCCCTTACCGACAGGGTGGAGTAGCGTATAGAAACACAAAAAGTAAAGAATATATATATATATATATATCTCATATCCACACTATGGGCATTACCTAGTCTTAGATACAACTGCAGCTAACGTCTCTTAGACTCCAGGATGCTACTTCAAAGACTAGGTATCCTATAAGCACACAACCAATTGAAGAGATTTATTAGATTACTCCATTCTCATTTATCAGTTCCACTGTACATTAATTAATTCTTTAAACATTAATTAAGAATGAACAATTCCACATTAAACTGAATTGGCATCACTTTCAAAAACAACTGCTCCTTTTTAAGATTCACATCACCTTTAAATTCCAACATCTCCATCCCCATGGATTTTCACCATTTAATCAAACATTCATTACAGAATTACTTTTCCACATTCCCAGGAATTCTAGAAAACATCCTATGCTTCTAAACACAAAGGAGGCTCAACACGGTGAGTAGATATACTACCCGTCGAGTCTTTTCCACCTATAGAAAGAGCATATACCCATTCTCCCTCGAGAGGCTAAACACAGAAAGCACGTGGCATACCCCGCGCATCTTCGCCTCCTTCAGAAGAATGGTAGCAAGACCAGCTGCCTTGAGAAGTGGGGAAAAGCAAAGCAGATTAACATTCAAGAAAACCGCAAGCAACTAGCAACCACATCCAACCCATTCCATCACCCCTGGTGTCCTCCCCGACACCCATATGCATAAACTGATGCATCTCGCCACACTAGGCGTCATCCGCTGCCACAACCACAAGGCCTCCATGCCTCCACATATCACAACAACCATCCAGGCTCACATCACAGCACACGCAGCAGGAAAACAAACATCACATCATGGGTTCTTGACCCTTTAACAAACAAGAGGGTAACTCAAAACCCTTTTAGAAATTCTCACACAAACTGTTCTCTAATCCATATTGAATTAACAGATTTGTTATTCGTAGGTTCCAATCACGGATACCTAAACAGTAAGCTATCACAATTAAAAAACCATGCTTCCTTCCCTAATTTGATTATCCTCAAATTAAAACAACTACAACAATGGCAAAACAAGATTAATTTACAAGCCTCTTTATCTTTCCAATTAATTAACAATTAATTTTGGCTTTACGTTCATTATCAATTTCAATCATGAATGAACAAAAAATCAAAGAAAACATAGATATCAGTATATCTAGGAAAACATGAGGCAAACCGTTATCACGGTATAAAGCAACAACATGCGATCAACCAATTCTTTTAATCCGGTTCAAGTATTTAATTAGGTCAATTTCATTGTGATCCAAAGGAATAAATCATGCTAATTTTACGATTTCACATACACAATTAGAGAATCCATGAATACCCTACCTCGAAGAGTTCTTGGCGTCCTTTATCCACACAACGGGCCACAATCCTTCTCTCGCGACAACTTATGTGGAAGAATGATCGACACAGCTTGGTTGCATCAAAAACAGAGCAGAACCAATCCTAGGAGTAAAGATTGATTTTGCAACTCCTACGGAAAGGATTGAAAGGTTCAAGAGCCTCTTAGTTAAGAACAAAGGGAAAGAACAAGGGAGAATGATATCTCGTCCCTTTTTAAGATTTAACGAGGTGACGGTTTAAGATCCGGTTAATTCTCCATTAAAAACGGATCGCATTAACCCACGCGGTTTGACCAAGTAAAACATTCCAAGCCTTAGGAATAATTAATATAGGATTTATGGCATTTGAATCGGCCTTAAGAGCCCTTAAAATAAGGCTTTAAATGTATTTTACGTTAAAGGAAACGTAAAAAGGGAAAAACTGTAGGAGTGTGGAAACACTGTTCACCCATCGTTACTGTACATGAAACCGATCTGTGAAACCGATCTGTGAAACTGATCTGTGAAACTGATCTGTCACACCGATCTGTGAAACCGATCTGTGAAACCGATCTGTCACACCGATCTGTGAAACCGATCTGTGAAACCGATCTGTCACACCGATCTGTGAAACCGATCTGTGAAACTGATCTGTCACACCGATCTGTGAAACCGATCTGTGAAACCGATCTGTCACACCGATCTGTGATACCGATCTGTGAAACCGATCAGTCACACCGATCTGTGAAACCGATCTGTGAAACCGATCTGTCTGACCGATCTGTGAAACCGATCTGTCAGACCGATCCGTGAAACCGATCTGTCAGACCGATCTATGAAACTGATCTGTCACACTGATCTGTGAAACTGATCTGTGAGACCGATCTGTCAGACCGATCGATGAAACCGATCTGTCAGACCGATCCGTGAAACCAATCTATCAGACCGATCTGTGAAACCGATCTGTCACACCGATCTGTGAAACCGATCTGTGAAACCGATCTGTGAAACCGATCTGTGAAACCGATCTGTCAGACCGATCTGTGAAACCGATCTGTGAGACCGATCCGTGAAACCGATCTGTCAGACCGATCTGTGAAACCGATCTATCACACCGATCTGTGAAACCGATCTGTGAAACCGATCTGTGAAACCGATCTGTCAGACCGATCTGTGAAACCGATCTGTCAGACCGATCCGTGAAACCGATCTGTTACTGTTCATAAAACTGGAAACACTATTCACAGAACTGGAAAATTGGCAAAGTGTTGGGGATAAGTCCCCTTGACCTCCCAGAACACCTCCAACACCAACATTTCACAAAGTAATGGACCAGAGAGGTCTGGGCCATTACATTAGATAACTCTCAAAACATTCTCGTCCTCGAGAATTAAAAACCAACCCAGAAGAAAAGAGGGGTCCGAACAACCACCCCATAAGATACCTCTCAGGGGAAAACCACCATGAGTTGTTCAAAAGCTGGAACAAAACTACGACATCCGAGAGTATGGAAACAAACATTTCATAACCAAACAATTCAAACATGACATCACATCAAAGGTACATAAATAAAACATGAAAGGTCCAACCACAAAGAAAACATCATTCAATGAAAGGAGTTAAACATTAAACAACTCTGGGTACTGAGCACGTATCTGTGACTCACGCTCCCTGGTACTCTCCTCCATGGCACCGTGTCGCCACAAGACACGAAATAAGGGGATAGAACGCCCACGCAACACCTTCTCCTTGCGGTCTTGGATCTCCACAGGTCGCTCCTCAAAGGTTGCATCATCATCAATATCGATCTCTCCCCAATCGATAACATGAGATTCATCATGAAGGTAACGAAGGAGCTGCGATACATGGAAAACATCATGTATCCGACTCATCTGAGGGGGAAGTGCTACTCGATACGCCACACCTCCAACACGAGCTAACACCTCGAAAGGCCCAACAAAACAGGGAGAAAGCTTACTTCCGCGACCAAACCTTCGCTGCCCACGACGGGGAGTCACCTTTAGAAACACATGATCCCCAACATTAAACTCTAAGGGTCTCCTTCTTTGATCAGCATAAGATTTCTGACGATCTTGTGCTATCTTCATCCTCTCACGAATCACCTGAACCATCTCTGTTGTATTCTGCACTAGTTCTGGTCCGAGAATTGCGGACTCTCCGACCCCAGTCCAGCACAATGGAGAACGACATGGCCGTCCATACAAAGCTTCAAACGGCGCCATACCGATGGTCGAGTGAAAACTATTATTGTAAGAAAACTCTACCAAGGGTAAGTGCTTCGTCCATGAACCTCCAAAATCAAGAACACAAGAGCGCAACATGTCTTCAAGAGTCTGGATGGTTCGCTCTGTCTGACCATCCGTTTGAGGATGAAAAGCAGTGCTAAGGCACAGTTGAGAGCCAAAAGCATGCTGGAGACCTCTCCACACCCTAGAGGTAAAACGAGGATCTCGATCAGAAATGATCGTCTTAGGAACTCTGTGAAGCCTCACCACCTCCTCCAGATACTGCCTCGACAAAACCTCCACTGAGCTCGACTCCTTGATTTCTATGAAGTGGGCCGATTTAGTTAAACGATCCACTACCACCCATATAGCATCATGTCCTCCCAGAGCTCGAGGTAAACCTGTAACAAAGTCCATTGAGATGTCCTCCCACTTCCACTGAGGAATCTCTAAGTGCTGGAGAAGACCACCAGGAACACGGTGTTCGGCCTTCACCTTCTGGAAGACTAAACATCGAGACACACATTCTGCAACTGTACGCTTCAGCCCAGGCCACCAAAACTGACTCCTCAAGGATCGTTACATCTTCGTCATACCAGGATGTACCGCCAAGGGTGAACTATGGAACTCTCGGAGAACCGTCTCACGCATCGCCAAGGGAACAAAAAGCCTGCCATGATACAACACTCGGTGTTGTTCATCCTCCGACCAACCATCAGGGGCCTCACCACATACAACTCTGTCTCTCCAAACTTCCACCTCTAGATCACCCAACTGAGACTCTTCCACCTTCTGCATCAGGGATGATTGCACCGTCATCTGGAAAAGACAACCTCTACCCCCAACTTATCCCATATCAAGATAAAAAGCTGATAGCTCTTCCATCACTCTCCAGGAATCACCAGATTCACGCACAACATCATTACGTGACTTTCGGATTAGTGCATCAGCAACAACATTTCCCTTCCCAGGTGTATACGATATTTCGAAGTCGTATTCCTGCAATAACTCCATCCACCGACGTTGCCGCAAGTTCAAATCCCGCTGAGAGAAAACATACCTCAAACTCTTATGATCGGTGAAAACCACAAAGCGCTCGCCAATGAGGTAATGTCTCCACAACTTCAGCGCAAACACCACGGCTACCAACTCAAGATCATGGGTGGCATAGTTGCATTCATGGGGACGCAACTGCTGAGACCCATAAGAAACAACAGACCTCTGCTGCATGAGAACACAGCCTAGCCCCAAATGTGAAGCATCACAGAAAACATCAAACTGGACTCCCTCCGCTGGAAGACAAAGGACTGGAGCACTTACCAACTTCTCCTTTAGATACTCGAAAGTTGTCTGACACTGATCAGTCCATATGAACGCTTGATCCTTCCTGGTCAAAGCTGTCAGAGGAGTCGCAACTCGGGAGAAATTAGCCACAAACCTCCTATAATAGCCTGCGAGACCAAGGAAACTTCGCACCTCTGACACGGTCTTGAGGGCTGGCCAAGACACCACTGCTTCTATCTTCGAAGGATCCACAGCTACTCCCTGTTGGGACACAACATGTCCCAATAAACGAACTTCTCGAGACCAGAACTCACACTTGGACAACCTCCCAAACAACCGATGTTGGCGAAGAACTCCCAAAACGGCTCGTAGATGCTCTGCATGCTCCTCTTCAGATGTGGAGTACACAAGGATGTCGTCGATGAAAACCACAACAAACTTGTCCAGGAATTCACGGAACACAGCATTCATCAACCCCATGAAAACAGCTGGAGCATTTGTCACGCCGAATGGCATTACAACAAACTCATAATGCCCATGACGACAGCGGAAAGCAGTCTTCGGGATATCCTCATCCTTTACACGCATTTGATGATATCCTGACCGCAAGTCTATCTTTGAAAACCAACTTGCACCCTTCAGTTGATCGAATAGGTCATCAATTTGTGGGAGAGGATAGCGGTTCTTTATTGTCACTTTGTTTAACCGACGATAATAGACGCACAACCGCAAACTGCCATCAGCCTTTTTCACAAACAAAACTGGTGCACCCCAAGGTGACACACTTGGCCAAACAAAACCACACTGCAACAGACCATCGAGTTGAATACGTAGCTCTCGTAACTCAGAAGGGGCCATCCTATACGGAGACATAGAGATAGGAGACGCTCCTGGATGTAGCTCGATCCCAAACTCGATCTCTCGTTGAGGGGGTAAGGATACAACCTCTTCTGGAAAGACATCAGGGTACTCCTCTACGACCCTAGGAAATGCCAGCTGTTGAACCTCTGAAGAACTCAGCATCATCCCAGCCATCATGGATGATAAGGATGGAACTCGTCTATGACTCATCCGAGGATCTCTCTCACCAACAAACACCACTTTCTCTCCATCTTCATCAAAGAAAATGACCTTCTTCCTGTAGAAATCCACAACATCCTGCACTGAATACAACCAATCCATTCCAAGAATGGCATCATATGGTTGTATTCACAAACATAGGAAATCTCCCCAAGAGCGGTGTTGCCCCAACACTAGCTCACAGTCTCTACATATTTCAAACAAGTCAGCTCGACCTCCAACTGGCGTAGTCAACGCCAAGGGCACTGGAAGCCTCTCTACCTCAAGTCCCAAAGCATAGACAAGGGTAGGTGATATGAAGGAGTGTGTTGCTCCTAAATCAAACAAGGCATACACCAAGGTAGAAAACAAGCAAAGGGTACCTCGAACGACATCTGGCTCGCCTGGGGCTGGCAACGCTAGAGCATGAAGTTGACCACGACCACCTCTGCGGCCTCTCTGACCCTGATGATGACCACCACCACGGCCATGCTCTGCTCTCTAAGGACGGGGAGCATCATGGGGTTGTCCTCTGCCTGCTCCATCTACCCTCGGGTGATCTAAAGCTGGTGCAACATGCTGCTGCTGCCTCGGCTGGAACTGCCTCAACGGAGGAACCTGGAGTGGAGCGCCTGGTACACGACGACTGCTCTGAAAAGTTGGGCACTCCCGCTGCTGATGACCACGTCCACCACAAGAAAAGCAAGCGCCTGATCCCTTGGCATAGGTCTGAGAGTTTCTACCTCCAGAGAAACAAGATAGAAAGTGCTGGGACCTACCCCCAGGTGAACGGAAACTCTTCTGCCCTGAAAACCGAGAACCCCGGACCACAGCTCTGCTTCATGAGGAATCATGATGATTCCCCTATCGTGATGATCCAGTCCTAGACAAAGTCCTCTCAACAACCTCTGCCCTCGCCAGCACCTCTAGATATGTCTTCAGCATAAATGGGGTGACCTGGCGCTGGATCTCTGGACGCAAAGCCTCCTCGAAATGCCTCGCCCTGGCCTCATCATCTAGTAACAGGTCTGAAGCATATCGTAGAAGGTTCCTGAAACGAATTCCAAACTCCCGAACACTGGAGCTCCCCTGTCGAAGGGTAAGAAGCTTCTAGCGACTGGACGCCTTCGCAGTCGAAGAAAGAAACTCGACTCTAAACCTGTCTCAAAACTCCTCCCATGAGATTGCTGACTCCTCACGATCACCGAGGAACAAGAACCACCATTGCCTCACTGCTCCACGCAGCATCGTCACAACCAAGGACACCAAGTGTTCCTTCCGAGCACGAATCGAGCTGAAGCCGATCTCAACCTCCTCTAACCAGCCTTCTGTGACTGCATCTGAAACGGAGCCCTCGTACTTCTGTAGACTCTGGCACTGGAACTCTCGGAGTGTCTTCCTCCAAGTGTCATCGTCGTCAACCTCTACCCGGCGGCGATCTGCTGGAACAGCCTGCTGGGCATCTTCTGCGCAAACCTGACGAGGACGTCGACCTGGAGCCATACCTGTAAAATAACAACTGTTAGAGCTCCTAATCCTGGAATATGGAAGACTCAACATTAATTAATTAATTGTTTTGTTTTATTAATTTTAGCTTACCTATCCCAAGGTCTACCCATTCAAACACAAGCGCAAAGAATAATGATGCATGATCCTTTCCTAGGTCTCTACCCTGCAATCGGTATCACTTGTTTAGTAGCCATTGTAAACTTAAAGGTCCGTGCAACAGATCATAGGGGGCCCTAAACGCCTATGTCTCTGCCGGTCTCCAGTGTTTACCCTACTTTCTAAACAAGAATAACACCGTTGCCCTACTATCCCATGCATCCTCACCTGTGCCTAACTCCAAACTCCATCCTATCCCTCAACCAGAGCTCTGATACCACTTTGTCACGACCCCCTCCCCACAAAGTGTACCCCTCCTGGGCCGGCAATGTGAGAAGGTAGATAATGACCCCCGAGTCCCGCCTCCAGTAGGCCCCGGGTTGGCGACTAGCACCGAGGGTATAATACACACACAAATGGGAGGCATTACCCTCTAAGAGAACACATGCAGAAGAGAGAGATAGAATAGACTCCAACCAACTCCAACTCATAACTGAAAAATAAAAGAAACCCAAGTACATATATGAAATTTCATGCAAAATTACTACAACTGAAAGGGAAAACTAAAAGTACCCAAAAGAAAGTAAAACGGCAGCGACCACAAGCCCGAACAGCTCCTCCTCCAACCGCAAGCTAGTAGTAACCAGCTTGATCTCCAACCTGCTCCAAGTGACCTGAAAAACAGTTTATATATACATAGGGTGAGTATAACAGTATACTCAGTAGGATCCTCCCCAAGCCTCTCGTGAAAAAGTAAAGAAAGCATGCTAAAGCCCAATGAACAACAACTGAAACTAACTCGTTATCTAAACAGGTATACTAAGTTCCCAACCTCACCATGGCTACTCTCACCAAGTAACGCATACAAGAATATGGAATATAGTAAAGAATATCAAGGGTACCCCACTACTACTTCCCCACTGGTTTTCCGCTTTGCCCCAACGACATACGTCCTGTGCATCTCTCTCCAAAGGCTTGCCCGCAGACACCTGGGCTAAGCTCCACAATCTGCACCTCGTGCACTACAAAGGCTTGCCCGCAGACACCTGGGCGAAGCACCACACCATCCTCAAAACCAAAGTAACCAGGTAGTTTCCGGGAGCCACCACAGCTCATATAACGTGTATCATACATCGGGTATAATACCTCAAGCCATTACAACCCATACTCCGAGTAAGGATCCTCAAGCCATTATAGCCTATACACGTTACACCTATAGTAGTCCATGGGATACTATATCCTAAATATATGTGTGGGAAATAACCACAAGCCATCACAGCCCTCTGCACACATATATGGGTAAAACTAACCACTGTGCCTACCAGCACAAAGATCTACCAAGAGAAGAGAGCGGGGCCAAAGGGGGTAGTCATCCATTCAACCTCCCATCAGAATGTTGGGGAAAACACCCCCCCAGGGCTCAGAATCCCCGGGGTGTCAGTTGCCCTTACCGACGGGTGGAGTAGCGTATAGAAACACAAAAAGTACAGAATATATATATATATATATATATATATATATATATATATATCTCACATCCACACTATGGGCATTACCTAGTCTTAGATACAACTGCAGCTAACGTCTCTCAGACTCCAGGCTGCTACTTCAAAGACTAGGTATCCTATAAGCACACAACCAATTGAAGAGATTTATTAGATTACTCCATTATCATTTATCAGTTCCACTGTACATTAATTAATTCTTTAAACATTAATTAAGAATGAACAATTCCATATTAAACTGAATTGGCATCACTTTCAAAAACAACTTCTCCTTTTTAAGATTCACATCACCTTTAAATTCCAGCATCTCCATCCCCGTGGATTTTCACCATTTAATCAAACATTCATTATAGAATTACTTTTCCACATTCCCAGGCATTCTAGAAAAACATCCTATGCTTCTAAACACAAAGGAGGCTCAACACGGTGAGTAGATATACTACCCGTCGAGTCTTTGCCGCCTATAGAAAGAGCATATACCCATTCTCCCTCGAGAGGCTAAACACGGAAAGCACGTGGCATACCCTACGCATCTTCGCCTCCTTCAGAAGAATGGTAGCAAGACCAGCTGCCTTGAGCAGTGAGGAAAATCAAAGCAGATTAACATTCAAGAAAACCGCAAGCAACTAGCAACCACATCCAACCCATTCCATCACCCCTGGTGTCCTCCCCGACACCCATATGCATAAACTGATGCATCTCGCCACACTAGGCGTCATCCGCTGCCACAACCACAAGGCCTCCATGCCTCCACATATCACAACAACCATCCAGGCTCACATCACAGCACACGCAGCAGGAAAACAAACATCACATCATGGGCTCTTGACCCTTTAACAAACAAGAGGGTAACTCAAAACCCTTTTAGAAATTCTCACACAAACTGTTCTCTAATCCATATTGAATTAACAGATTTGTTATTCGTAGGTTCCAATCACGGATACCTAAACAGTAATCTATCACAATTAAACAACCATGCAACCTTCCCTAATTTGATTATCCTCAAATTAAAACAACTACAACAATGGCAAAACAAGATTAATTTACAGGCCTCTTTATCTTTCCAATTAATTAACAATTAATTCTGGCTTTACGTTCATTATCAATTTCAATCATGAACGAACAAAAAATCAAAGAAAACATAGATATCAGTATATCTAGGAAAACATGAGGCAAACCGTTATCACGGTATAAAGCAACAACATGCGATCAACCAATTCTTTTAATCCGGTTCAAGTATTTAATTAGGTCAATTTCATTGTGATCCAAAGGAATAAATCATGCTAATTCTACGATTGCACATACACAATTAGAGAAGCCATGAATCCCCTACCTCGAAGAGTTCTTGACATCCTTTATCCACACAGCGGGCCACAATCCTTCTCTCGCGACAACTTATGTGGAAGAATGATCGACACAGCTTGGTTGCATAAAAAACAGAGCAGAACCAATCCTAGGAGTAAAGATTGATTGTGCAACTCCTACGGAAAGGATTGAAAGGTTCTAGCGCCTCTTAGTTGATAACAAAGGGAAAGAACAAGGGAGAATGATATCTCGTCCCTTTTTAAGATTTAACGAGGTGACGGTTTAAGATCCGGTTAATTCTCCATTAAAAACGGATCGCATTAACCCATGCGGTTTGACCAAGTAAAACATTCCAAGCCTTAGGAATAATTAATATAGGATTTATGGCATTTGAATCGGCCTTAAGAGCCCTTAAAATAAGGCTTTAAATGTATTTTACGTTAAAGGAAACGTAAAAAGGGCAAAACTGTAGGAGTCTGGAAACACTGTTCACCCACCGTTACTGTACATGAAACCGATCTGTGAAACCGATCTGTGAAACTGATCTGTGAAACTGATCTGTCACACCGATCTGTGAAACCGATCTGTGAAACTGATCTGTCACACCGATCTGTGAAACCGATCTGTGAAACCGATCTGTGAAACTGATCTGTCACACCGATCTGTGAAACCGATCTGTGAAACTGATCTGTCACACCGATCTGTGAAACCGATTTGTGAAACCGATCTGTCACACCGATCTGTGAAACCGATCTATGAAACTGATCTGTCACACCGATCTATGAAACCGATCTGTGAAACCGATCTGTGAAACCGATCTGTGAAACCGATCTGTCAGACTGATCTGTGAAACCGATCTGTCAGACCGATCCGTGAAACCGATCTGTCAGACCGATCTGTGAAACCGATCTGTCACACCGATCTGTGAAACAGATCTGTGAGACCGATCTGTCAGACCGATCGGTGAAACCGATCTGTCAGACCGATCCGTGAAACCGATCTGTCAGACCGATCTGTGAAACCGATCTGTCACACCGATCTGTGAAACCGATCTGTGAAGCCGATCTGGGAAACCGATCTGTGAAACCGATCTGTCAGACCTATCCGTGAAACCGATCTGTCAGACCGATCCGTGAAACCGATCTGTCAGACCGATCCGTGAAACCGATCTGTCACACCGATCTGTGAAACTGATCTGTGAAACCGATCTGTGAAACCGATCTGTTACTGTTCATAAAACTGGAAACACTGTTCACAGAACTGGAAAATTGGCAAAGTGTTGGGGATAAGTCCCCTTGACCTCCTAGAACACCTCCAACACCAACATTTCACAAATTAATGGACCAGAGAGGTCTGGGCCATTACACTAAAACCGGGAAGACATTGCTTTTATAACCTGTAAACACACACAACCAAACACACAACAAGATACGAAGTCAAGTAAACTGTTTAGTAAAAAGAGTGTGTACAGTAAGAAAAGGGGGGCCAAAATACAAACCTAACTGGAAAGTACAAGAAAACTAAAAAGTACAAGTAAGCTGAAACAACTCCTGTGAACACCCGCCGAGGATCCTACCTGATGGGTAGGTATAGCTCTTGATCGATCGTCTATGCGGTACGCCTCGTCTAAATTCCACCTCGAGCTACCTCCAGTCCTGGTACTCTCACCCTCAGTTAGCACTGTCCGTCGACTGCACCAAACACAACTAGGTGCGGGCATAGCCCGTGCAGGGGTGAAAATAACGATACTCAGTAGGGGCCCCGAGACCCTCGAAGGTCTCACAAAATCCACAAAGGATAAACCACAAAGCATGAAAACAACTGACAAGCCTACTTAGGTATATACATATACATATACCTAAGTTGTCGAGTAAACTCATCTCAATCATGAGGAAACACAAGGCCCAACTCAAAGCCCAAAGCCCAACTGTCCCACGAAGGAAAGAATACCATGAAGGTAACACCATGAAGATAGTACCACAAAGGTAACGCCACATAGAAGAATACCACAAAGGTATCACCACGAAGGTACGCACCACAAAGGTACACAACACAGATGGTTACCACAAAGGTAAAGACTCACCTCACACCAGGTATAACAAAGGTACAATAGTAAAGATGATTAGATGTAACTACTGAATCATCTTACTCTGTTAAGAGGCAGACCCACGTAGGATCCTAAATCATCAGACCCACGTAGGATCCCAATTCATCAGACCCACATAGGATCCTAGTACAGCAGACCCACACAGGATCCTAGAGTATTCCCACGTGAATTCCTAGAGCGGATCCAAGAGGGATACTGGAACAAAGACTCACGTAGGATCCCAAAACACAGACCCACCTAGGATCCCTTTCTCATGTTACACCAACCACAGGGTTCCCGCACTAAGCTCGCTTGATTCCAGGAGGGTCCGCTCCTCAAGCCACAGGTCGATGCTCCAAATGCTACGAAGTCCCATGAAGAAGTATCCCAAAGGAACGCCATGTAATAGGGGTCTCAATGCAACAGACGGTGCATCAATCGGATGCCCGGTTTGTAAGTTATTGGCCTTTTAGTCCCGAGGATCCGGTTGGATTCGTGTTCGATCCAACCCGACCGTACTCCAACTTTATTCAAAACTCAAGTGGGGTATACCAAAAGGACCGTTTCGGTCTGAGATTTCTGGTGCTGCAGACGGTTCATCAAACAGACACCGGTAGCTCAAGATATGGCCGAAAGAGTGAAAAAGGGTCGAAACTGGTCCGAGTCTGGTCTGACCCGGTCAGACTGACCCGACCCGGGTTCGGCCCTGGGTCCAGCCCGTCCTGCTGGTCCGTTCGGAAAGCGGCTGACCGGTCAGCCAGCCCTCCTCCTCCGCGCGGGGCGGTCGCGCGCCATGTCATCCCTGGCGGCCGGCGGCGAGCCGACCGCCCCTCCATCGCCGTCGCGGCCTTACGCGGCGACCCTTGCTCGTCGGGTGGCGCGGACGCACGCCGCCACCACCGTCACATGGCCGACCATGCGCTGGCTGCCACCCTCGCTCTGTTGCGGCTCTTCTCCGGCAGCGCGGTTGCGTCATCGTCGTCTTCGCGGTCGGCCGGTGTGTCGGTCGCCGCTCCCAAGCCCCATCAGTGTCGGTCGCCGGAACGGGTTGCTAGCGACATTCCTCAGGTCACAGGGTGCGTCCCGGTGGCCCGTTCTTTATTCTGTAGACTTCCGCACTCGTCTCGAGACGTCGCCATTGATTTAAAACCACCACAATCCACAAAGGTTGTGGAGAGGTCGAGCCGTGTTCGTTTGGCCCAAACCCTCTGTGTTAGAACGGTAACAAACAGCTTTCTTAAATCACGAAGAACATCAAGAATGGGTAAGGGGTATTCAAAATAACAAACCCCACCTCGAATGCTCGTTGACGTCGGTGAGGAGAGGAAAGGACGGACGTCGGTTCGTCGTTGTTGGAGACGTTCCTCGTTGGGGATCCTTCAACGGAGTTCTTCGTTGGAGAAAGCGTTCTTCGTTGGAGAGTTTGTTTCTCCACAATTATCCCAAGCTCTCCTTTGCCAACCAATCCCCAACCAAGAGGTGAAATGCCAACTTAATAAGTTTAAGTCTATCAATTAATTAAAATTGGCTAAATTAATTAATTGGAGTTGGCACAATTAATTATTTGAAGTTGGAAGGTTTTTCCAACATTAAGAGGGGTTTGGGTGGTCCCCACCACCATGCATTCAAAATGGGGGGTTTCCTAGCTCGGGTGGTCCCCACCACTGAACATTAAAAAGTGAGATTAAAAATAAAATAAAAAGTTGGTCTTTATTTTATTTTTATTTCCACAAAAAACACGAAAACTAACTTTCACCCTCGACCAACTGCGATCGAGGTGAAGGTCTCCTTAAGCGAATATCAGCGCTATGAGTTCAACGGTGTCCTCAGATTTCAATTCCGATGACTGATTTAAAAGTTACGAAAACCCGCTCACATGCTTACTGAATGTACTTAAAAAAAGTTCAGAAATTCATTCCAGGCACACCGGGTCTCGGAATCACACGCCGTCAATTTTCACGGGCTCGTAATATTCTCATATAATTAAAAACAAATTACATGGAAAAATCCGGCTCTTTACATTAACAGATCGAGCGCTCGCTCTCGCTTGCGGGTGAACACCAACATTCGATTTCCAGATCTCGACAAGGCGGTGTCTCAATCCAGATCTCAGGCATTTTTCATCCTCAATGAAGGATTGAACCCGGTGGCCTGCCGACCTCCCTTCTCGCCACTGCAGCGTGATTCATTGTGGAGCTCATTGGCGCCCTTCCCCGCTGAAGATGTGCGACCATTTCTAGCATTCGAGATCACACCTCCAGATCTAATCCGATTCTTCTTCGGCAAGTAGATCTAAATGACCTACGTCGACAACTCATAACGATTGAAGTGATTCCGACCATTAGACCTTTGTGTTCGGCATTGTAAGTTTATTCTAGTCCGGGTCTGAGTTTCTTGCATGCAGTTCCTACGTTTTCCCGGTTACTTCTTTTTCTTCTCTATTACTCAGTATTTTTGCTTCTGTAATTTGGTGTACATTGCAATCTGGTTCATTTTCCTTGAGCAATTAATAAATAGTGTGTGGGTTGGGGGTAATGTTCTCGCCGTAAAGTAGATCCCAAGGGGACCAAAGCACGTAAATACCTGTGTCATTTACTTTTTTCTGTACTTTTGTATTCTATTATACGATTCTACGTTTTTTGTTATCGAATTGCAAAGTTCCAGATTCATTCCTAATTGTTGATTGTGGTTGCTTAGTTCTGCTTGCATCACCACTCAACCGCAACATTGATTTTGAGAGATTTGGTTTGGAGAGAGGGAGGGACGTGAGACACATGAGTGGGGAAAATAGTGGAGGGGGTGGAAGGGGCAAGGTGGTGGGACCAGTGGGGCGCTCAGATGATAACATCTGGTATTTTTTCCACATGTCACGATCAAGCAAGAGAATGGAGTGAAGGGTATATTGGTCTTGGGGAAAAAAATCACTCGGCAAATGCTCTCCCTCTCTCCAATCAACGGGATTTCCTCTATCAAATTTTTAATATTATATTATATATTATACAAATAATAAATTTTTTGATATGTTTTAAAACCGAATATATATTTAAATGAAATTATATTTGTCTTATATAAAAAAAATTATTACACTTTACTAAAAAATGACAAAATAATATGTGTTCAATTTTTTGATTATTTGAGTAAACTGAATATATTTTTGTTGATATTTTTAAGTGCGTACATTTTTTTAATACATTTTAAATATTAATGAGTTGATTTTATTTTAAAACCGATTATATTTGTAATTGAAATGTATTTTTTTTGTTTAAAAAAATTATGTTACATCTTTTAAAAAGAATTAAAAATAAATATATGATAAAAATATACTTTTTAATCATTTAGGAGAAAATTAATAGATTTTCTTTGATATCTTTAAATTCATACAATTTTTGTAATGCATGAAAGAACATTGAGTTTATTGTATTGTAAATATAATTATTATTGTAAATAAAAGGAAATATTTGTGTAAAAAAGGTTTATGCCATTTAAAAAACACAAAATAATTTATCTTTAAAAGAAATTGTTTTTTTACAAAACTTCACTATAAAATTTATAGTTGAATCTTTAAAATTTTTATGAAGGCTTTCTTTGACTTGTATGTTTGATTTTTTTAGTGAAAGTTTTCATTGAAGATCAGTGTAAGTTTCTAATTCACACTAGAATTCCAGAGGAACTTTTACTGGAATTTTCGGTTTAAGTTCCACTGAAATTTCTTCTTAATAAATTTATAATTGTTATTAGTATAAATGTTGAATAAAATATATTACATATATTATATATTATTGCATTTAAAATAAATATGTTTATTAAAATTGAATTTTTATTAATATATTCTATAGTTTTATAAATATATACTTTTGTTGTATTGTGGAACATCCATTGAAAGTTCATTTGGAAATTTCACTGGAACCTTCACGGGAACCTCCACTGGAACCTCTACTGGAACGTCCATTGGAACGTCCACTGGAACCTCTATTGGAACATCAACTGAAACCTCCAATGGAACCTACACTGGAACTTTCACCAGAACTTCCACTGGAACCTGGAACCTCAACTGGAACATCCATTGGAACCTCCACTGGAAAATCAACTGGAACGTCTACTAGAACCTCCTCTGAAACGTCCACTGGAACCTCCTCTGAAACCTATACTGGAACCTCCACTGGAACCTGCACTGAAACTTTCATTGGAAGCTCCACTGGAACATCCACTAGAAGTTGCACTAGAACCCGGAACCTCTATCGAAACCTCCACTCGAACCTCCACTGGAAGCTCCACTGGAACCTCCACTGAAACCTCCACTGGAACTGGAACCTCCACTAGAAGCTCCTCTTAATAGATTTATAATTGTTATTAGTATAGATGTTGAATAAAATATATTACATATATTATATATAATTGCATTTAATATAAATATGTTTATTAAAATTTAAATTTTATTAATATATTCTATAGTTTTATAAATATATATTTATGTTGTATTTTGGAACATCCATTAAAACTCCAATTTGAAATTCCATTGGAACCTCCACTGGAACCTCCATTAGAACCTACACTGGAACCTCTACTGGAACCTCCACTGGAACATCCATTAGAAGTTCCACTAGAACCTGGAACCTACACTGGAACCTCCACTGGAACCTCTACTGAAACCTCTACTGGAACTGAAACAACCTCCACTGGAACTTCCTCTTAAGAGATTTATAGTTGTTATTTGTATAGACGTTGAATAAAATATATTACATATATTATATATAATTGCATTTAATATAAATATGTTTATTTAAATTTAATTTTTATTAATATATTGTATAATTTTATAAATATATACTTTTGTTGTAGTGTGGAACATCTATTGAAACTTCATTGGAACTTCCACTGAAACCTCCACTAGAACCTCCACTGGAACCTCCACTGGAACCTCCACTGGAACCTCTGCTGGAACATGCACTAGAAGTTCCACTCGAACCTAAAACCTCCACCGGAACCTCCACTGGAACCTCCACTGGAACCTCCACTCGAACTGGAAAATCCACTGGAACGTCTACTGGAACCTTCACTGGAACTTCCACTGGAACCTCCACTGGAACTTCCTAAATATATACATTTTATTTACATTTTTATTCATGTATTATATATATTTTTAAATGGTAAATTATATTATTTTTATAAAATTTATGTAAAAAATTTAATACATATTATATGTAAATTCATTTAATATAAATACATTCATTAAAATTTAATTTACATTTTCGCCTTTTATTTTTTATTATTTTTTTTTGTTTTTTATAATGGAAATTCTTCATTGAAAATTTTCCCTTTAAATAAAAATGTGATTATTTATTGAAATTGGTATTTTTTATTTTTAGTTCCATTATAAAATATTTTTTTATGCCTTTAAAAAATTACAGCATAAAAATGGTTATACATTTATAAAATAACGAGTTTCTCTTTATTTGAGAAAATTTTATTATTTCAAAACAATATTTTTATTTAACTTTTAAATGTACTAATGTTTTGTTACATTTTTCTAAGTATATATTTTTAATTTCTTTCATAAAAAATATTTTTTAAACTTGCAAAGATTAATAGTTGTTTACGATAATATTTTAGAAATAAAAAATTGATACATTAAAAAAAAAACAATTTATAGGAAATTTATATTTTCAATGTTATTAATTTTTTATAAATTGATATGTTTTAAATATTAATTTATATCAACATTTTTTATATCTATTTTTTAGTTTTGATATGTTTGTGTTTTGTATCAACGTTTTTTATGTTTTTTTATATTAACGTTTTTTATATGTTATTATTTTTTTTGTAATTTATAGAGTTTTTATAGTATTTTAAATAGTATTTTATTATTCAATGTTTTTGTTTTTTGATATGTTTTTTTGAATGTTTTTTATATGTTTTTTTTAATGTTTTTTGTGTTTTGATATGTTTTTCCTGGTACGGTTTTTTGGTTGCAGCTTTTGTCCGGGTTTTTTCGGTTATTTATGTTTGGTTGTGATGTGATGTATCGATGTTTGCGCTCCATTCCTCGAATCCAAGTTGTCATTTCATTTAATTATAAAGTAGATAATTATTATTTAAAAATACATTACGGGTTCTCTGGTTGGTACCAGATCTACGGTTCGAATATCTCAAAATTATTATTTAAAAATACATTACATGGGATCCCCGGAACGGTTGATTATGCCCGTCGCCGTCGTCATGTCGCATCCTCCGCCTTTCTCCGTACGGCGGTCGAAACCGGAGCTGGTTGCGCCGGCGAGAGCCACGCCGCAGGAGCTGAAGCGGCTGTCGGACATCGACGACCAGGAGAGCCTCCGGTGGGACGTCCCGGTCACCCTGATCTATCGTGCCCGGCCATCCGCGGCAGCGGCGGCGCGGAAGGACCCCGTATCGGTTATCCGGCGGGGGATCGCCGGGGCGCTGGTGTTCTACTACCCGCTCGCCGGGAGGCTGGTGGAGGGGCCGAATCGGAAACTGCTCGTGAACTTCACCGGCGAGGGGGTGGCGTTCGTGGAGGCCGAGGCGGAGATCGGGCTGGAGGAGCTCGGCGATGCCATAACGCCGCCGTGCCGGCAGCTGGAAGACCTCATCTACGCCGAGGCCGGTTGGCGGGGCGCACTCACCGGCCGGCCACTGCTCTCGTTTCAGGTGGATCCATTTCCTAGGGTCGGGGGAATTGTTTTGACCTTAAATAATAAAATAGTCAGTTTTATGTTGACGGTAGGTGACCCGATTCAGATGCGGCGGATTCATCGTCGGCCTCAGCTACCACCACACCATGTGCGACGCCGCCGGCGCCGTCCAATTCCTGAACGCCGTCGCCGAGATGGCCCGGGGATCCCAGGCGCCATCGATCCCGCCGGTGTGGCAGCGGGAATCGTTCGGCGCCCGCCGCCCGCCGGCCGTCACCTGCACCCACCTCGAATTCTCCGACCCCAAAGCAAATAAAAACATCAGCGCCGGGGGTCGTTGGAACTGGACGCTCGCCGACGCCGTTCAGAGCTCCTTCTTCTTCGGTCCAAAGGAGATCCGAGCCCTCAAATCTCTGCTGCCACGGAACCAGATTTCGTGTTCGTCGTCGGAAGTTGTCACCGCCTGCCTCTTCCGGTGTCGCGTCAGGGCCCTGGGCCTCCCGCCCGACGAGCCTGTGCGGGTTTCCTTCGCCATCGCAGTTCGGTCGCTGCCGGGAGTGGCGGTGCCGGCAGGGTACTATGGAAACGCGTTCGTGTACCCGGCAGCGGTGGGTCGGGCTGGGTGGGTGTGCGGGGAGGGCGGAGGGGGGCGTCCGCCGTCGCTTGGGAAGGCGGTGGAGGTGGTGAGGAAGGCAAGGGCGCAGGCAAGCGCGGAGTACGTGAGGTCTCTTGCTGACTTTCAGGCCATCCATGGACGACCCGCGTCCGCCGTCGACTCTTACATCGTGTCGGACGTTCGGGTGTTGGGGTTTGACAGGGTGGATTTCGGGTGGGGGGAGCCGGCGTTTGGGGGCGTGGCGGAGTATGTTAAATTTTTTGGATTTATAGATTTTGTTTCAATTTTTATAAATTGTAGGTGCAGTATTCAAACCCCACTCAATGTCCAGGTGGTTGGTTGTGTTTTTTTAGCATGATATTATTTATTTAATTGTTTAGAAATGTTGTGAAATAAAATAATATTTTTACAACCTCACAATCTTCAAAACATCGCCGTACCAAAACATTAAAATGCTCTCATATTTAATTCAAAAAGCAGTATCCACGTTGAAATAATGTATACCCAATAACTAATTTTCAAATTAAAAAGAATATATTCTGAGCATATTAATTATTATTATTTTTAAATTAAAAATAAAGATAGACATGGATTGAAAGAACAATGCATGAAAAATATTCAAAAAGGCTTTTGGAGTGCGCTACTGAAATGTCAAGTTTGACCTCGCATTGTGCATTATCTCTAAAAGAGTGTGGCATTGGACACATATTTATTTACAAAATAGATTTTATAGAGTACCACTACTACATAACCCCATTTTATTAATGCTAAACAACTCATTTATAAACACTAAAAAATCGCTGATGTTCTAAGCGTCAATAGAAGAGGTTCCTTTTATCAACACTAAAAAAACTGATAAAGTTACACTTTATCAGTGAAGGAACCCAAGGCGCACCGAAATTGCAAATAAAGCGAAATTTAAATTTTTTTGGGTTTCGCTCATGTTAAAAACATAAAATCCAGTTAACCTCTTGTGCAAATTTCAAAAAGGATCGCGTGTAATTCAATTTAAGCACAAAAAATAAAATCAAATGAAAGCTTAAACAATACCTCTTTCATTTGTAGTCGTTGGTTTCATTCGCTCATCATCGATGTGTCGTGCCTGTAAGACACCAAACTAGACATACTCTTGATCGTCCACACATGCTCCGCAATTTCAGGATCGTCGATCTACATTCCCCAGGTGCTAACACGGGAAATCGAAAAGCTTTACAACGCCCATTCGATTGCTTGAAGAACACGAACTCAATTGAGAAAGCGGAATCAGTCTGACCTTATTATTCCTTCAAAATCTCTCTCTAAAAACATGAGAGGAGAGGAGAATAGACCTTCTCTCTCTAAATTCATGCAAACAGAGGAGCTTAGAATTCAAGAGGCTAAAATGATATTTTATATTTAGGTTATACTTTCCAAAATTACACTTTGGTCCCTGGAAATTAATAACTTTCATTTTAGACCTTTTCACACATGTATGACTTAATAAACTTGTCATAAATGTCACAAATATTTTATCACTCACTTGTAACACCATAAAAGGTTATGTGATAAAATACGAACCATTAACTCAGCCCGTAAGATCTCCAAATAATTTAACAAATCATAAACATCCAATGTTCGTTCAAAAAATTGTAATTTTCTCATATTCACTTTTACAGCCGAACAACTTGGGAATACCTTAAGAAATAAATTCAATCATCATTATTCTAAACTTGAATAATATAATTGAATGAGTTTTACTTGTGATCGTTCATACTTAGACGTTCACTACCCCCCGCACGTGGAGCCCACTTCGTCGTAAATCCCTTTTCATTGGAATAGATAGAACTTGTGGATACACTTAGTGTGTGACCCTCTAGCTCCTTACCCCAATAGCAGTGAGTCCAACCCACAAACCAAGAGTGGAGTCCAACAACTCATCATGGCACCTAAAGAGATAAGAAATGTCATAACTACGACTTTGTAAGACCCCGTCTTTTCTAAGTATGTCTCTCGTTAATCTTTTCTTTTGGTTGTGTTTCCTTCGTGGGTGTCTGCCCTTTGAATAAACACAATCTTGGGCTGTGAAGAAACTTGAGGAAACCATGGAGGATCCGCATGAAGAGTCTTTGTTGGGGAAAACGACCAAAAGTTCGAGGATGTATGCTTGTCTGAATTAATGGAGTCCGTGTATAAATGGGTTAAGTGTTAACACAAGTTCTTGGTAAGTTGAGAAGCTTTGAAGGGGGTTTAGTTTGTTTAAATGGAAAATGGGCTGAAAAACCATATGAAAAATATTTACACATCATGTAAGGGATTACACATCGTGTAATCGTTCGTGTGTTTTAATAAAATAAACTCGAGGTGAAGAGCTTTTCGATGTATTCCATTAACAAGATTTACACAACATGTAACTACATTACATGCTGTGTAATTCCCCAACCTGCTGTTTTAAACATGACTTGTGGCTGAATTTCATTTCATTTTGCAACATCTCTTCTCCTCTTGACCATAGGGCATCCTCCAAGCGAATTTGGAGTGCCAACTCCCCTTCTAGACATCCCATTTTTGTGGGCAATCCTTGATAAGTGGTTTTGGTCCAATTTCTTCCTTCTCTCCCTTGGTTCTCCAACCATTGTAGTGAAATCCTTTGACCAATTGCATTGTTGGTTTTGATCTAAGAACCTCTTTGCAATCATCTATACCTTTATTTTCTTTGGCGTTTTCCATTGGAAATGTTGCGTTCTTCGTTGGTTTAAGGTAGGGGGTCTAAATCTTTACCCTAGGGTTTGATAATTTCCAAATTTATGCAATATTATGATTGCGCCAATGTAGCATGTTTCCAAATCAATTAAATAGTGACTGAGATTATTCCTTGGATTCCATTGTTTTCAATTGGCTTCTAACCTGACTTATGGACATCCATGGGGTCAGTGAACCATGAATATAATTGAATTGGCTAATGGATTAAAGTGTGTTTAGCATGACATGTGACCTTAGGTGATTGCTTGTTATAGAATCCTTAAATTTTGACTTATTTTCTTATTGAGATAATTGTTAATCAATTGTGATATAAATGAAAGTGGTATTTGAATGATAAATGGTAATTTTCATAATTAACCATTGAGATATATGATGTGATATTGTGATATCCATGCTATTTGACATGACTTGTGTTCCATACTGAAATGCTTATATATGTGCCTCAGCCCTGACACTTGCACACTTATATGCTGTAATGATGATATTGAGTGGGCTCGGCCCAGTCCCATGCTGTAATGCTTATAGAGAGTGGGCTATTCCCGGTCCCATGCTGTAATGTTTATAGGGATTTGACCTGGATGCTGTAATGCTTATAGGGCTTTGAACTGAATTATTGTGACTATACCATGGTTATATGGTTGTGGTTGGCATGGTCATATGACATTCTCCAAGATATCCAAGCATGGTGTCAAAGAAAATTATTTTACCTTGGTTATATGGTTGTGGTTGACATGGTCGTAAGAAATGGTCAGAGATATTCCATCACGGAGCTGAAATAAGTTGTTGTATTTTATTAATTGTTGAATTGATTAATACACCTGTTCATCGCTTTATTGCATACACTACTTATTAGATTGGTTATTTTAGACATGGTGGTGTTGACCTACTAAGTTATACTCACACCCTATTCGGGCCGCCGTTTGGTACCCGAGCAGATTATGCAGATGCAGGTTCAGATAAGGGAAAAGGACCTTACTGTTGATTGTTTGCTTGCTGGATGGGATAAAGTTTGGTGGTTAGACCGATGTGGGGTTCGGGATTGGGGACTTTTGAGTATTTATTTGAGTCTGCTAGTTTTTTACTTGTTTCTAGCATGACATTTAGTTACATTCCAGCATGTCATTACATTATTCCTTTATTATTTATTGGATTATTCATTTGACTTTTATTGCTGTCTTCTGCTATGTTTATACTTTGATTTCTTTTGTTTATATGGTTTATTTTCTACTATTATGATACTTTATACCATGGGGTATAGTCTCCCCACTATACATTTCACACCCCCACTTCTAGTCGAAAGCCTTTGGTGTACTGGGAGACGCACTTGAGGTCTCATAACCAATCTTTTTTGGCCATGTGGGAGAGTGTCAGATTGGAAGATGTTACAAAGTGATATCAAAGGAGCAAATTTTCTTTTCTTCTACTTTACTACTTAGAAAAGTTTGAAAGGAGACTAGGATGTGTCAGGACTTGGTAATGAACTTATGCATGGGAGTAACTAACCTATGTCGGGGGAAAATCCTAATACCCCAAGATGTGATTTTTGTTTGTGATGTATGCTTGTTAAAGTTGATGTTATTTCACCTTGGGTGATTCACATGTTGTGTGAGGTTATATTTTATGATGTTATCGTTTCTTGAGATTGTACTTGTGTCTCAATATTGCGTGAGATAAGAAAACATGCATCATAATAGGCATATAGGGATATATTAACATGAATTGTTCATGATAAGGGCATATCTATTTTTGAATGTGATATATAATTGCCTATTGAACTATGATATGATATATTTGTTCCACTGGATAAATTAAATGAGTTGATGTGTCATGATAAAACACTTTAAAACCATGTTTAGGGAGACCAAGAGTCAGTGGTTCTCTGTTGTAGTCACCTGTTGAGGTTGAATTTTTTGCTATTCAGTTCTGTAAGGTGTGCGTTTGTCTTGTAGAGAAAATGCCTCCTTGTCATCTTTAACTTGAGCATCATGAGAGTGGAAATCAGCATGCTCCTAATGCAGCTGAACCAGAACTTCATATAGTTCATGAGGAGCATATGGATGTTCATCTTCGTGACAACTTCCTGAGGGTGACGCGATCCAGGGAAAGTGAGACTGTTCATACCATTCCTTTGATGTTTGATCTGAAAAGAGTGTTTCAGCTACAATATCCGCCAATATTTACTAGGGAAGGAGATGTAACACCCCAATTTTTTATGCGATAGATTTTTTTGAATTTTTTTGATGTCTTGTGTTGTACGCTACATCAAGATAAGCTTGCACAATACGCAACACCGTCTTAGCTTGCGGTATACACAACACAATGCTTGGCTTGTGTTAGACACAATTTTAAGTTCTTTTGATATAATTTATTTCATTAAAGACCGAGTATAAGTGAGAAAATAAATATTATTATGTTGCCTTATAACCTAATCATTATAATAGTGGGTATGAACATAATTAACTTTATTCTGAAAAACTATTAAAATGAAAATAAGTGAGTTTATAAAATAATAAAATCACTATTGATGGATTTTATTAATGAAATATATTCTTAATATATTCAATATAATGTGTAAAATTCATCTTATATGTTTTCTAGACATGATATAATAACAAATTCAATTTTTTGGCTAAAAGAAGTAATTTTCAAAAAATGGTGTTTTGTCGCCTTTTGATGGCGCACCCATTTTAAATCTAGTTTTTCAAACTTTTATATATTATATTAAACAAAAAAAAAACATGTTATTTGGAATTGAGATATAAAAATTTACTTTGGATGAATTTTTGATATTTTTTTGATAACTTTCAAGTTTTGATGAATAGTAAAAATACACTAAATTTTAATAGAAAACAACTTCTTTAATTGAAATAATTTATATGATTAAATTACATTATTGAATGATTTTAAAGTATGAATGGAATATATTTTTATCATTGAATATAATTTATGTCATTAGCATTAATTTTACAATGAATTTTTATGTAAAAACATTTCAATCTTTTGTAATGTTTTAACTTTTAAAACCCATTTTCATTCTCACAATGGGAATAAATTTAATTTAATTATAGCAACTTTTGTGTTTTAAATTTTGAAGAATGGATTCCATATTTGAAATTATTGGGTCCAAATTATGTAAATAGGATCCTTTTATTTTTTTTGGATTTTATAAATAGTAACTTTGATAATTTTTATTTAACATGGTTAAAGTTAAATCAGGTAAATTAGGGTAACAAATAATATGATAAGAATAATAAAATTACCCTAAAACCTTCCAAAATCCTATTGGATGAATAAAAGTAGACCCTTAACACTTAAGGATCAGAATTGATTCATTTAATGGACTATTGTCCATGAAAATGATATATATAGTATTAAAATAAAAGAAAGTGACAACATGTCACCCTCTTATCTCTTATAAGTAGAATAACTTTAATATAGTGATAAATATGAGATAACTTCGATAATAAATAGTCTCTATAAATCTAATAAAATTATATAAATCATGGTAATTTATTTATAATTTTTAGAAATTATATAATTACCTTAAATTCATATATAATGATTATGCAAATATTATTTAATTGATAAAAATCAATAAACTAATTTTTATTAAAATGATAATAACCATTAAAAGATAAAAAAATTGACCAAATCTTATTGATCGAGTATATCTCGATCATAATCATCTAAGGTTTGATTTATTGACCATTTAGAGCCTTATAGAAAAGATTATGATGCTTATATTATTTTATTTAAAGTGATGTTAAAGTCATTTTTATGTTTTAATAAGTATAACATTTTTAATGATAAATTTTACAGAAGATATATTTGACTACAAGTATTATTACAAAATCTAGTATATTTATCTTCATCATATTATTTTATTTTTAATTTTTATTCAATAAATAAGTGTATTAAAAAATTACACAAAACTGATGTTGAAATTATTTTATTAATGGAAATATCAAATTAATGTTATTAAAAATATTAAAATAAATATAATTTGGTATAATTATATATAAAATGATTTTGATATATTACCTTGAACCTATAGGGATATAATAAAATATTTGGTTCGAGGATAACATCTTATCTTGATTTTTTTAAAAATCCAAGAATTGAATATTGTCAAAATTGACACTATTCCTGTTTTGTAAAAATAATGTTTTATTAAATTATTTAAAAATAATAAAACATTTTTAAAAATATATAATAAATATTATATGGTCTAAAATATTCTAAATTATTTATTTATGATATAATTTACATCAAATAAGTAAACATTTCACCCTTTTAATATTGAAATATTTGTTACCCTAGTTAAAATGAAATATAATAACTAAGTGATAAATTAAAATGATAAGGTTTAAATGGATAGAAAAACTTGTCTAAAATTTATTGGTTGATGATATTAAAAACTTATCTCATATCATATTATAAATTAGGACATTCTGTAGGTTTTTTTATGTGGTTTTATTTTATTATAAA
This sequence comes from Viscum album, assembly GCA_963277665.1. Classification (NCBI taxonomy): domain Eukaryota; kingdom Viridiplantae; phylum Streptophyta; class Magnoliopsida; order Santalales; family Viscaceae; genus Viscum; species Viscum album. The sequence goes on from OY728135.1 coordinate 1,410,728,713, forward strand.
TTAATACTTTTGGAGATTCCAAAATTGCCCCTCACCTCAATTATAAAAGGGCACCTCCTCCCTCACCTATTCACTTCAATTTGAGCCTTCAAGCTCAGAAAAAACCTATCCATTTCCCTTCTCAAATTTTCTAGTTACATTCTAGAGGTTCTAATCTTCTCAAAATACGAACTCTAGTGCCTTTAAGAGGAGATTTAGAGGGAGCACGTCAAAGAAGCAGTAATCTTCTCTACCAATTCTTTTAAATTATTTTTTCTTCTACTTCCTCTTCTTGAGTTTTTTCAATTATAAAGTAATAAATATAGTATAAATTATATTATTAGATTTTATTATGGTTATGTAATAACCATATTCTACCTTCTATCAATCATATGAAAAATGAAATCACCACGCATGCGTATGTACAACTTACCGTCTCCATGCTGTGGTGTAATATGTTTTTCACTAAAAACTTACTTGGATGAATATAATGATGGAAATAATATATATATATTATTATTATAACATGATATGTATTTTGGAACAAAATATATACCATCCACTTCCATATCATTTCACAATTATGAGAATGATATCGTCGCTTGTGCGTACGTACGACCTACCGTCTCCACGATGCGATGTGATTCATTCTTCATGATATTCATTAAAGAAAGATTATATAAATGAATTGAATGAATAAATTTGATATATATTATACTGATATAATTTTTTAAATGATATAACTATAACCTAATAAGAGGAACTTATCTGAAAAAACATGCTTAAGAAAATAAAAAAGTTAATACCCGATGGATGAGTAATAATTTTACTAACAAACATATGATAATATGATCATATATGATGAATATGACTATTGAATAAGTCAATAAAATCATTTAAATCATTATACAGGAGGTTCAAATATATACAAAGGATAGAAAACCTATGTTAATGGATAATTTTGCAATCTCATTATTATCCGAGACTGTTTATATGTAAGTATTTACTGGGGTATATTTATCATCCATGTACATGTTTCATAATTATGTATTCCAAAATATTCTTTCTCTTCTTATAAATTTTTTAGAGTCAATTTTACCTATTGGTGAAATTTTATTAAATGGTATGAAAGGAATCTTTTGTTGTTTTTGATATAAGGTACTTTTTGAATTTTCCAGAAAAAGTACAAGGAGAATGTTTTTTAAACAATACGACATGAATAGATTTTTATGTTTTTATAACACCTTATTTCCATGAAGCACTCTCTTCAAAATTTTAAGTTTATTTTAAAATAAATTCTTTTCTTTTAAAATTTCGTGGCATTTTGAGAAAAGAAAATGTTTTTGAAGAAGAAGGGATAATTTTCTCAAGAATTAATTTCAAGAGTTCAATCAAAATTATTTTCCATATAAGATAGAATTATTTAATAGGGTTATGTTTAAAGTATACTATCCATATTATTCTTATGGTTTTATTATGTTTTTAAGGAATGTTATTTATGAAATCCATTTGTTTTACATGGATTATGTTATGTTGGAATGATGTTTAAGAAAACCATTTTATTCATTGGGTTATGCTATGATGAATGATTTATGTTTTTGTGGAACACATACGAATGGTTTCATTATGAGATGAGTGAGACCTATATCTCCCTATAATGAATTAGGTAAATATTTATATCTCATGAGATGGATATGACTGGAATGACAAGTAAATACGATTTAGTAATACAGAGTTGGAACGAAAAGTAAATCTAGTTCAGTAATACAAGGATAGAATGGAAAGTCAACCCAATTTAGTAATGTACTTTGTCCTCTATGATGGTCTTGGAAAAGTGCCTTGTCTAATATGGAAATGATTTTCTATGCTTATGCGTTTTCCACAATTCCATATTTTATACCAATGCTATTTTTATGGATCTTATTACTTTATGAATTACACCTTATGAACTACCAAGATTTATTTAATGACTCAAGATTTTGATATTTGTTATACATGGTATGGTTTTCAAAAGTATTTTCATGTTTTTACATTCTTATGTTTATGTTTTGTTTGATATTTTCCATGTTTACCCTTAATGAGGATTTGAGCTCACCCCTTTTTATTTTTCTTTTCCCTAGGATATGAAGAAGGGTAGTAAGTAAGATGTGACAAAAAGGGGTTCTAGTTATGAAGGAAAATGCAAGAGATGATGTAGATGTTTTATGAACCAGTTTTTTATGTTTCTCAATTTCTAAATACACTAAACTAATATGAACTTTGGGCATCTATTTGTGTAATGTATTAAGTATTTCAAAAGAGTAATGTAATGTCCATGTATGTCAAGCATTGGGTATTTATAGGAGGACCCCGAAAAACCGAGTTCTAGATTGAGTCAGTCCAGGAAATCTTAAAGCATCTTGACACACCCATCGATATGAGAGTGAAGTTTTCAACATATATGATTTGTGGACCTTCCAAGCATTGGTGGGATATTCTGGAGGAATCTGGGCAGCAAGATGAGAAATCTTGGAAGGAATTTGAGACAAAGTTCCTCATCCATTTCTATCCTGAGACATTGAGGGATGAAAAAGCTCATGAGTTCATGCATATGACGTAGGAGGGCATGTCAATGTTGGACAATGATGGACGTTTCACCAACCTACAATGATTTACTCCATCTTTGGTAGAAGATTATATCTCTAGGGTGATACATTTTCAGGATGATTGACACTATGAGATCCGATCACAGGTAAACATTTTCCATTTAAGCATCTTTGAGGATGTGATGAACTAGGTACTCATCACAAAAGGGAATCAGAGAGAGGCCCTGAGTAGCGGCCAGAATGTTTCAACAGGGAAATCTAGGAACTCTTCTTTAAGTGAAAATAAGCACCTCTATGACAATTTTCTCCATGGTAGTAGTGGGAAGAGCAGTCAGGGCAGTGAAAGTCCATCTCCAGAACGTGTTCTATTCCATTGCTATCAGTGTGGCATGTTTGGTCATAAGTGCCTATAGTGTTCTTATCCCATAGTCGAGTGTCATATCTATGGAATACTGGGTCATATTCAGAGGTTCTATATGAATTTTACTCAGTAGATTAGTGGTATGGGATCATGATAGAAACCTAAGTCAGGAAGGGGCTCAACTGCCCCTTAACAGGCTGGAAGCTGGAGTTCTATTGTCCGTTCAGGTCAAGGCAAGGGACTTGGAACCCCAATCTTTGAGCAATAATACTAGAAAAAAGAAATAGATCAGGATAGTTAGACTAGATCCCAGGGCAGAGGGAAAAGTTGGATGCACATTATGAGGACTACTTTAGCTATCGTGGATGTAGGACCATCTATTTCTAGAGGTACGATTCTTGTATCATCTACATTATCTTGTGTTTTTTTGATACAAGATCATCACATTCTTTTCAATATTATCTTTTTACAAAAGGTTTTTGGATTGGATGTGTAAATCTTGGATGGTTCTTTGACCATCAACACACCATTAGGAGTATGGTTAGATAATATCAAAAGTTACATGGTGTGTTCCCTAGATATTGGTGATTACCATTTATTTTGGGAACCATTCATGATAAAGATGAAAATATTTGATTTTATTCTTGTTATGGATTATTTAGTTCCATATCAGACTCATATCAATTGTTATCAGAGAAGATTTGGCTTTTTATCTCCAAAAGGAGGCATCTATTTTCACCAAGGTGAGAATGATCTTCAGGGTGGTCATTTAGGACCAATTCAATGCATATTAGATTGTATCACAACCCAGATAACGAGTCTTTATCTAGATAATTTTGGAATGAAGTAGGATTATTTTCCTACAATGTTAGACTATTTTTAGGATGTCTTTCCTAAAGATTTCTATGGCTTATCACCTGAGTGAGAGATTGAGTTCACGATTGAGTTGGTGCCGGGAGTAGATCTAGTTTTTATCCTGCCATATATAATGAAACCAATAGAGCTTTGAGAGTTGAAATTTCATTTGGAAGATCTAGAATCTAAAGGCTTCATACGACCGAGTACATCTCCTTGGGGCTCTCTAGTTATCTTCACTAAAAAGGATGATGTATCTTTGTGCTTATGTATGGATTATTATAGGTTTAACCAGATGACAATCAAGAAACGAAATCCTCTTCCATGCATTGATGATATTTTTGATTAGTTGAGTGGTACTAAGATCTTATCCAAGATTGATTTTAGATCAGGCTACCATTAGTTGAGGGTGAGACTATCAGACATACCTCAGACTTCTTTTAGGAGCATACATGGATTGTATGAATTTGTAGTGATGCTGTTTGGGTTGACTAACACACCGATGATATTCATCTCCTTAATGAATATGATATTTAATCATTTTTGGATCAATTTTTGGTTGTTTTTGTTGATGATATCTTAGTGTACTCTAATTCAACAGTTGATCATGCTAAACATCTTGACATTATCTTGAGAACATTGAGAGATCATCATCTTTATGCCAGTCTAACCAAATACAATTTATTAATTAATAAAATGCACTTCTTGGGCCATGTCATTTCATAGGAAGGAGTGTCAGTGGACCCATAAAAAGTAACATCCATGGTATCTTGATAATAACCTAATAAAATCTTAAAAATTCATAGTTTTTTGGGTTTATCAAGTTATTATCAGCGCTTTATCTGGGATTTATCCCATTTGCTAGCACCAATGTCCGGGTTGAACAAAAAAGGGGTGATTTTTGTTTGGTCTGATTCTTGTGAGAGAGATTTTCAAGAGATAAAAGGTAGGATGATCTCAACACCCACTCTCACTTTACCAATGCTAGGTAAGGCATATATCGTGTACTATGACACATCCAGAGTTGGACTCGAAGAAGTTCTAATAAAGGAGGATCAAGTGGTTGATTATGGATTCAGTACCGCATGAGAAGAATTACCCTAATGATGATATAGAGTTATAAAAAGTGGTACATGACCTGAGATGTTAGAAAAATTATCTTACGAGTGAGCGTTTTGTGGTGTACATGGACCACAAGATCCCGAGGTACATCTTTTCTTAACGAGACCCAAACCTTTGGAAGAGGAGGTGGGCAGAGTATATGAAGTATTTTGACTTTGAATTGGATTATAAACCAAGAAAGGGAAACATTGTTTCCAAATATTTAAGATGAAATACACAGATAGAGTAAATAAGAGAGTCTTATGAAAAGTGGTAGATAATGTCCCTTTTTGTAGACATGCATATGGATGTTTAGGAGTCTCCGGGATGGGTAGCGCTAACTTCGACATCTGTTATACCCATACTTTTGGACTAGATTAAGACTGAACATTTGTCTGATCCGAAGGGATCAGTTTTGAGAGACAAATTATATGACGGGGATACACCATCAGGATGGTCTCTTGATAGTGGAAATACACTTATTTTTTATGGTTGAGTATGTGTTCTTATGGGATTATGTGAGGAGCTAATGAGGGAGTTTCATGCTTTAAGATGGGAGGTGCATCCTGGTTTAATAAAGACGTCTTATGAACTCTGTAGACAATACTGGTGGTCAGTAATGAAGAAGGTTGTGTCAATATTTGTGGCTAGATGCATCACTTGTTAGTAGGTGAAAGATGAGCATCAGAGGCCAGCTGAGATTTTGCAGCCTTTTCTTATTCCTAAGTAGAAATGAAATGATGTCACAATGGATTTTTTGATAGTATCACCCAGGACAACCCATAAGAATGAAAATGTATGAGTTTTTTATGGATTAAATGACTAAGGTATCCCAATTCTTATCTATTAGGGGAAACTTCATAGTTGATGATTTCAGATGTCTTTACACGCATGAGGTGGTTCAGTTGCACAGTGTTTCGAGGAGTATAATTTTATATAGAGATCCTCATTTCACATCGTGTTTTTGATAGGGTATTCAGAAGGATATAGGGTGGTAGGTTCTTTTGAGAACAGACTACCATCCATAGAATGATGGTCAATCTGAGTGGACTATTCAAGTTCTATAGGATATGTTATGAGCCTTTGTTTTGGATTTTAGTTGTTCATGGGAGAAACATATAGAACTTGGGGAGTTTTCATATAATAATATCTTCTAGGAATTGATAAAAATGGACCCTTTTGAAGCTTTGTATCATTGGATATTCCATTCTCTTCTTTATTGGTTAGAGGTAGGTGAGTCAACACTTGTTGGGCCTGGTCTCATGCAGGAGACATCTGAGCAGGTTTAGTTGTCCAGACAATGGTTGGTGACCGTGAAGAGTAGACAAAAATCATATACTGACCATTAGAGATGACCTATGGAATTTTAGGTTGGTCATCATGTTTTCCTTCAGGTGTTGCCTAGGTTGGGGAAATGCTGTACTAGAAAATAGATAAATCTAGTGCCCAAGTTTTTTAGTCTGTTTGAGATAGTGTCAAGGGTCAGTCCAATGGTGTACTGTTTATCCATTTCACGGTTCTATAGTTCCATGCACGATATGTTCCACCGGTCATAGATAAAAATATATCATCCAAACCCTTCCCATGTCATAGAAGTAGTAGACATCAATCTTAGTGAAAATGCCTCCTTTGAGGAGCATCCAATACAGGTTGTAGATCATAGTGAGAAATATATTTGGGGTTAGAAAACACCTTAGGCTTGAGTGCAGTTTTAGCATGGGAAAGTTCAGGAGGAGGCCTAGGAAAGGGAGTCTGGTATGAGAACATAGTGTCCAAACTTTTTTGATGATAATTCGTAATGATTCTTGGATTATCTCAAGGATGAGAAATTATATGGTGGGGAGGTTGTAAGATCCCGTCTTTTTATAGGTATGTCTCTCTCTGAGTTTTTTGTTAATATTTTATTTCAATTGTATTTCCATCGTGGATGTCTTTCATTTGAATAAACATAGTCTTAGGTTGTGATGAAACTTGAGGAAACTAGATCTTCATGGAGATTCTTTATTGGGGAAAATGACCTAAAGTTCAGGGATTTATTCTTGTCTGAATTAATGGAGTTTGGGTATAAATGAGTTAAGTGTTAACATGGGTTCTTAGTAAGTTGAGAAGCTTTAAAGGGGGTTCAGTATGTTTAAATAGAAAATGGGATGAATAAACATCTACAGAATATTTACACGTCATGTAAAATAATTACACATTATATAATTATTAAGGTGTTTTAATAAAATAAATACTAGGTGATGGTTTTTTTTCAGCCTATTCCATTAAAAATATTTACACAGTGTGTAACTACATTTCACACCATGATATTCCCCAACCTTCTCTTTTAAAAATTTATTGTGGATAAATTTCATTTCATTCCATATAAACTCTTCTCCTCTTGACCCTAGGGCATCCTCTAGGAGAATTTGGAGTGAAAAAATCCCCTTCCAGATATCCCGTTTGGGTGAGAAATCCATAGTAAGTAGTTATGGTCAAGTTTCTTTCTTCTCTCATTTGGTTCTCAAATCATTGCAAAAAAATCCTTTGATCGATTGTGTTGTTGGTTTTGATATTGATCTGTTTTGATCAAGGAACCTCTTTTAAATCACCCACACCTTCCTTCACTTGGGAGTTTTCCATTTGAAGTGTTGCGTTCTTCATCAGTTTAAGTTAGGGGGTCTCAATCTTAACTCTATGGTTTGATAATTTCCAAGTTTATGCAATATTGTGATTATGAAAATGTAGCGAGTGCCTAAATAAATTAAATAATAAATAGAATTATTCCTTATATTATTTTTTTAATTGGATTCTAACCTGGATTATGGACACCCATGGGGTATTAAACCATTAATATAATTGAATTGGATAATGGATTAAAGTGTGTTTATCATGACATGTGACCTTAGGTGACTGCCTATTATAGAATTCCTAAATTGTAGCTTATTTTATTATTGATATAACTATTAATCAATTTTATATAAATTCAAGTGGCATTTTAAAGATAAATATCAATTTTCATAATTAAGCATTGAGATATATGATGTGATATTGTGATATCCATGCTGTTTTATAGGACTTGTATTCCATGCTGAAATGCTCATATATCGGGCTTGGCCCCAGAACCTGCACACTTATATGCTGTAATCCTTCCATTGAGCATGCTCAGCCTAGTACCATGCTGTAATGCTTATAGAGAGTAGGCTATGCCCAGTCCCATGCTATAATGCTTATAGGGCTTTGACCTGAATACTATAATGCTTATAGGGATTTGATCCAGATTGTTGTGACTATAACATGGTTATATAATTGTGGTTTTCATGGTCGTAATACATGCTCCTAGATATTCCATCATGGATTTGAAGTAGGTTATTTTACCCTGGTTATATGGTTGTGGTTGGTATGGTCATAAGAGATGCTCATAGATATTCTGGCACGGAGTCGAAGCTGGTTGTTGTTGTATTTTATTAATTATTGAATTAATTAATACACCTGTTAATCAATTTATTACATACACTAATTATCATACTAGTTAGTTTAGACATGGCAATGTCGACCTATTGAGTCATACTCACACCCTATTCGGGATGCCATTTGGTACCTGAGTAGATTTCGTAGATGCAGGTTTGGACAAGGGAAAAAGACCATACCGTTGATTGTTTTCTTTCTAGATGGGTTGGAGTTTGGAAACGAGAATGACATGGGGTTCAGGACCTGGTACTTTTGAGTCTGCTAGTATTTTACTTTTATTGTTTCTAGGATTACATTTAGTTACATTCCATCACATCATTACATTATTCATTTATTATTTATTAGATTATTTAGTTGAATTTTATTACTATCTTCTTCTATGTCTATACTTTGATTTCTTTTATTTATACGGTTTATTTTCTACTACTATGGCATTTCATACCAGGTGGTATAGTCTCCCTACTATACATTTCACACCCCTGTTGCTAGTCAACAGCCTCTGGCATATTAGGAAATGTGCTTGAGGTCTCATAACCAAACTTTTTTGGCCATGTGAGAGAGTGCCGAATTAGGGGATGTTACAGATTTATGCCTATGAACACTTACTGTATAATACAATCTCTTTGTCTCATGATATCCCATAAATCAGGATGCACACTTGTGTCACCATCCTTTCTTTGTTTTATATATTTCATGACCTTACTGGACAAAATTACCTTATTATACCATGGACATGAATTTACAAAGGCACTACCATCCTGGTCAACCAGAGCCCACGAGATATCTCTTCCTCAACTCAGAAGAAAAAATTCTATCTTGACCATTCAACCAATTCCATATCACCAATGATACACAAAAAAATACCTATCCACAATTTCATTATCAGTGTTTTCACCTTGCATAAAAGTACACAATAAAATGAAACACATTTATAATGATCTCAAGTATGGAAACCAATACACATTTTTGTAGATAAGAACAACCATTAACACCCGAAACACATGGTGTTCCTATTGGCGGGTTTTCCTCATGATATAACTACAAGAGATCACCAAGTGCAAACCTTATGAGAAAAATTATCATTGCTTATGATCCCACAATGCATGATAGTCAAACATCATATATATCCCATTAGCATGATGTATCTAGACCATATGACGTATGTTTAATATTACTTTCATAATATCCCATGGTTCTCATTATACCTAGGAGCTTCTATAAACTTTTGATATGACATGTAATCTAAGGAAATTACCATGTAAATAGTGAATGGAGAAATATCAACACTATTAAGGTAAGAATTAACACATGTATATATCAAACTATATACGTAATGGTAATCAAAAGTATTGTTCAAGTTGGGTCTAGGGCACCCACTATTACGACGCTCCCACTTGCACTAGAGTCAACTTGCTAACCATCCTTGTTAGCTCTCACATGATTAAGATCATGTTTCTATTAATATATGACTTTAGTTAAGGGCCTACCACATTTCCACTACCTAGATATTCTGCTATCTGTGACTTTACCTCTTTGAGTTAGACTTATCAAGAGATGATATCCCCGAGTATATCCTTTTTTCCACTATCTTAACTTGAAATCTTTTCTAGTAAGAGTACCATAATTTACATTATGATAATAATTTACTTACTAGGTGTGATTCCAAGAACTGGAACAAAATGTTGCATATTTTACACTACTTCTTAGCTGCCTCAGAAGCTGCAATGAACTCGGTATTTGTAGATATGAATACCACTAGCTTGAATGATCTTTTCTTTCTCATTACCTTAGACTAACTATGATATTTGATCACAATGATCCCAGGAAGACTAGTTTGTGTCCCCTAAAAAATAGTATCCTTTCCTCTCCACATATCATGTACACATCCTTTGTATTTATTCAAGTGTAATTAGATAGTTCTGACTACATCCCTTGCAGTTATCCTAGTTATAACTGATATTTTCCTACTATAAAGTATATCTTGCCAATATCAATTCTTGTACATATGATTTCATATGTGATTGATCCATCGCTAAAGAATATAGAATTCAAATCACCACATCAATCTCCTCCTATATCTTGAACATGTCAACCTTGAGAAATATATGCCATGTGACACTGGTAATAATTATCTCTCAAATTGTTCCAACTTTTATTTTTCAATACTATTTCAGTATATATATGATTGACTCGGTCTAAGAAACTATTATATCTACCTTAGTAAATATCATTTCCTTGAACTTTAGTTTCTACTTTAAGTCAATCTATGGGGAGTTATTTTATCTTATTCTTAACTAACTATAAGATCAATAACTGTTTCCATATGTTAACAAACATATTTTACTTGGAAAAAAATGGTGCTACCATTAACCCTCAGTAGACACATGGAAAAGATTCATTCCAAATGAATATTCTATGATCTAGTTTCTTACTTTAATCCTAGACTGTATTGTAGTAACTTTCACCCTTATTGGAATTCTATGATGTCACCATCCCTTTCTGGTTGTGTCGTATATACGTCTTCCATGATTGGTGGTCTTGACATTCAATACTCAATAAAATGATCATAAAAATTAACTATGATAAGTAAAATTCTAATGGATTTAGGCATAATGACTTAGTATAACCAATCGAACCTTATTAGTACCACACTTGTACCATCCACATACAATATCATTTCTATACCCACCACAATATTCAAATTAATAATCCTTATCTACTATGATACATGGAATCCATTATTAAATTTTAATTGATCTTTTCAATCTTAGATAATTATCATATACTACTTACTTATAAGGATCATTATATTTAATAAATAATGTATCACCGATCATAGTGAATATAACTCCATCACCATGGTTTTATTCTTTCTACACAACATGTGTATCTGGAACATTCCTTTTCCACAAGGCCTTGTGGGACTTGGTCCTATTTAAACTATTTGTGCAACTCTAGCATTGACTAAACCCAATTCAATCTTGCTCCCACTATCTTAAATATATATGTACACCATTTTTTAGAAATATAGTCTATAAATTGACTATATCTTTTCTATGATAAGGATTTTTGTAATATCCATATAAAACTTTAGGATGATTACTATAAATGCACAATTTGATTTTTCTTAATGTAAGTTTTTTTATATCTTAGCAAAATATTTTCATATAAAAACATGTTCTTATGACATAATGGATTTCCATCATACTATAACTCACATGATATCCATTTTTCAGGATATTTTACATATGGTTATGGGATAACGTCATTTTTTGTGAAGAATGTCTTTAAAAATGGAAGTATTTACAATGCATGAGTTTTAACATTGATTCTCCTTTTACTTACATAATTACTCTGATGTGTATAAAGAAATGTGTGTTTAAGAATTTCTCCATGATAAATTTTATTAATCAATGTTATCATATAAGACTCGTCATCAATCCTCCATATTATCATCATAGCTTTGATGTGTATAAGGTAATGTTCATTTAGGAATAACTCAACACTACATTATATTGATTGATGAATGCTTGGTCAAGATATTCTTTGGAAGACCAACCCGAAGCCTCTCATATATTATGACCAAGAATATGTTATACTTCACTTACACATTAATTAAACACTTAAATTAATCTTATGAAGTATTATTACCACTAGATTACTCTTGGAATAGTTCACATTCTCTAGATGAACTAGTTCTGAAATCTTTGTGGCTTACCTTTTTGCTAAAGGTTTCTTTGTCCAAAACTAAGTTCATAAGTATGTTGATAGTACCTAAGGTTTTTAACTTCGAAGAGTCTAAAACCATACTAGGTATATCCTTGAAAACTATTTAGTTTTTCTAGAAAAAGTATTTTTATGCCACAATTGGGTATATTAGTATTACATTTTATATTCATCATATATTTCCAATGATTCATGTATCACTGAAATATGACTTAAGTATTCAACACCACAAACAACCTTCATTCTGAAACTGGAATAACTCCTCCTTGTGTCTAATGGTAACATGAGATCAATGTTTTAGTGATACTCTAAATGTTCAATTGGAATCAATAAACTTATCAAAATAGAAGTTGTGTACTTATCACCATTGATTTAGGAACCACCTTTTCTCATATTCTTATAGAACACACCATACTTATAGTAACGTTTATTTACTTACTTGGTTATTGTATATAAATACACATATGTGAAAATCATATTGTATTTAATATCCAATAATTAAAATGGAAACATTAATTATATTTGATGAATATTCCTAAAGAAGAATTTATTACTTGCTTCTTCAATTCAATTAATTGCATTTATCTTCCATAGATATATTTCATGATATGCGCAGAAAATAACCTCCTATTTAATACCTCTTTTGAAGGACGTTGCAAAGGTGCCTTTGGTGTTTCACTTTCCATTGGACTTTTTCACCTTGTATTTCAACTTGTTCTCCATAATAACTAAAGATTTATCTTTCTTTAATGTTATTATTTCTTGGAGAACCTTGATCAAAAGGTAATAAAGAATTTTATCCATACTATTCATTTTGTAATCTTAAATGAAACTGGAGAAAATGGATAAAAATGACATGAGAAACAGATCTATTTAAATATCATGATACATCTTTTAATTTACACATATCCAGTGTAAACATCACCTATTCATATCTCACTTCACTTTCTCCTCACAAGATTCTCATAGATGAGACAACATGTAAAATCATCCATGTCCCATTATTGTATCCAAAAATTACATTAGATGTTGATGATAGAATTTGAAATAACCATAATATGAATAATACATGAGTCTCTTATAATAATTTTACACCCTTGCTTCCAATAGTAGCTTAATAGGTATTGAAGATACTAACACCTTGAATTTACAAGGTTATAGTACTTTTCGCAAGATCCTGTACTACTCTTTGGAAAATTGTGCTAGTTTGGACCTTTTCTTGGTCCAATATTATCTTAGTGTACTTGTGGTAACGATTTCCCTTTTCTAAAACAATAAAATATAGTATATTTTACTTTTATCATGATTACCGATTTATACATTATCAATTTGATTATTAAATATCTCCCACTATTTTATCGAATTTTAGGAACCCTCTGTACTAGAATTGAAATAATTTGTCACTCGAGTATTCGAGTGGAAAGGATCCTTGAAAACCCTCCTCATAGTCTAAAATCATTGGCTATGCCACTACTTGGAGAGTCCAAGGTTGGAACTAATATGGCCAACCACATTAACTCGTGGCTCCTTGATCATTTGAGTGGATTCCCATCTACTGAAAATAATTACTTTTCATTGCTCAACTCTTTACCTCTAAAGTTTCAACAAGCCAGCTTTGGTTAACCATTTTCTGAAAATTTTAGTTAAGTTGAACCCCAATCTCATAATAACTCCCTGATAGTAGGATTCACCCTCAACTTTGTCTAACCAAGCACCCCACACATTCAGTTTTGTTCAAATTCAAATGATGGAATACATTTATGACTTAATATTTTCTTTGAAAGATTTGGTAAGTTAATCTCTGTGAATGAAATCCTTTTTTATTTAACATGCTTGTTCTATGTGATCATGCTCACAAATTAACCATGATTTTAAATAGAAAAAATTCACCACACACATTCATTTTATCTTTGCATGCTTGTTTATTATTATACTATGTGATTGCACATAACAAATACACATTTAGAAAATAATAAACCATGTACATGATAAAATAAATAAATAATGATGTGATCATGAGATATTATGTTGTTCCCTGAAATTACAAATTTCATTTTTAATTTATTTTATGGATTTTTTTGGGGGATAATATTAATATTAATAATAATATTATTATCAGTTTTTCTTTTATTTATTATTATTATTATTATTTCACTCTTTTTTTTCTTTCTTATTTCTTCTCTCTTTTTTTCTTCTCTACTTCTTTCTCCCATTCTCCCCTCGTGTCGTGCCTCACCCCTCCCCCTGTCCACCTACATTACGCCGCCACCCCTCCCCTTTGATTGCTCTCCCTCCCATGGCCTCCCTTCGGCCGAGCCCCCCTCTCCACAACGGCCTTCCCTCCCAGATCCCCCTCAAACCCGCATGGCGACCCCCCCGGCCGAGACCCTGCTTCGCGTGAGCCAACCCCCTCCTTCGAGATCCAACCCTGATTTCCCAATCCCACTATGTTTTATTACTTTTCTCCTTCAAATCGACACGGTAAGTCTCTCCGCTCCCTCCTATTTTGATTTCTGACCGTGATTTGGTCCCCCCGTCGGCTTACGAAATTTGGCTGAACCTAGGGTTAGGTTATAACCTAGATTTTTGGTGTTCTTCATGTTCTAGGTTGGTGCGTGAGGCCTCTCGAGTCTTTTCGGTATGCGTTCCGACAACCGCCGCTGAAGGCGAGGCGGTTCGTTGTGTTTTGGTCCGCTGGCTTTGTTTTGAGGTAATTTTTTCTCATGTTGATTGGTTTTTCACCTAAAAAATTAGGGTATTTATGCGTTTTAAAGTTCATATTGATTATCTTGAAGTGAGAAAGCCATTTTTGATAGGATTGATGTAGCATTCAATTTTCAAAGTAGTGTTTTTACCTGAAATTGAGTGTCTTTCTGGTTTAACTCCTGTTGTGTTATTTGAGGTCATTTTATAATACATGCAATTGGTTTATTAAATTATTCAAGGGATGCATTTTTTTGTTTGGATATTGTTTTGGTGTGTGTATATTTTCAAAAGTGGGTTTGATTATACAAATGGGGGTATTTGTGTGTGTGTTCCTTATTGTGAAAATATTTGGATGTGTTCAATCAATTGTTTAAGTATTCCGCCATGTATTTTTGTGGGTACATGAGGTGAGTATGTTTGGAAAAAGGATATTTGATGAGAAATGTACCACTTTGATCATGTTTTACTTTTTGTACATTTGTCTATATGTTTTGTAAATTATTTCAAAATATGGAAAGTATGTTTTAATGTCACTTTAGTGTACTTTTGGTTTTAAAGTGGCTTTTCCTACTTGAAGTTGAGTGTGTTATTAGGGAAAAACCTTGATGTATTATTTTGAAACGTTTTGTGGATTGTTTAAGTATTTAATTGTTTTATTAAATTATATGTGTAGTGCGTTGGACCTCACTACGATGGTTTTGGACTGCGGGTGTCGAGGTATCCTACATGTACATGCATGGGGTAAGGCATATCTATATATATATATGCCCTCTTTGTACATATTACCTCATGTCATGGGGAATATGTACAATGCAGCTAGGGGTGTATATATATATATTTATAAATGCATGTGCGTGTATGTGCCAAGTGTCGGTTCGAGTGGTCGTTGACAAGTAGCGACATGTTTGAGGTAGGTACCCTATGCCTATGCCTTTAATTTGAATTTCACAATTGCTTACTTGTTTTAAAAATATGTTTTACATTTACACTATATATACATGCTATGAAATCTGGTTGCAGTTGCTTGAAATGATTATGCCTTATTTTGGAAATTGAAATGTATTTATACCGCCATTGGTCTTAAGTGATTTTTCTAGAAAATTGATTTCCTAAGTGGTTTTGATTTGGAAATGAGTATTTCCAAAGGTGTTTGGACTTTTGGCCAGTTAGTTTTAAAAAGTGTTCCCTTTATGTAATTAAGCCCGTTTGTCACCTTAAGAATGATTTATGAAAATTAAAAACCTCTCTTGAGGCATGCCCCATTGGTTTTAGAAAATTATTTTTATATTGAAGGTGTTATTATGTGCCTAATTTGATGCTTATGCATTGTGTTATGTGAAAGAGTGGGAATGCGCTTAAGGAGGGAAAACAGTGGTGAGAGGTTGAATGAGTTTTAGATAAAGAAAGTGTTATGTACATGTATGTTTACTTGATAAAGAAAACTCACCACCACTTGAAATAGAGCACAATGGGAAACCTGGATATCTAGGTGGGTGGACCGAGACTAGTATGCTGAATGACACAGTAGGGGTTCGTCTTGGTTTTGTATAGTAGGATTGATGCAACAATACTAACTAAACATATGAATGACTGAGGATCGTGGTTTCTAAGCCTTTTTTTTTTCTGAGGGTCATGGTTTCTAAGACACGTTTTTTGAGGGTCATGGTTTCTAAGCCACGTGTCATCGAGGTACGAGGTCTCTAGGGTCCCACTTGTGCTCTCTACCTATAGGGATTACCCACGGTGCTCATTTGCGACATAATGCTTGTGATGTAATTTTTCCATTTCAATTATTTCATACTCGATGTCTTATTTGCGAAAACCATATTTTAATCTAAATTGGTTTCCTTTTATTTTGAAACATTAATGCATTCTTGGAACCTATTTTGAAAATGTTGTGGGAGAGAAATTCTTTACTTGAAAATGAAAACTCATTACTTGAATTCGAAAATAATTAAAAATGTTATTTTATTACGTTATATTTTCTAACTAGCATATTTTGGATTTCTTATAAATAGAAAGGCATAGGGCATTATTGTATCTTGGCTTTCCCACTGAGCATCTCAGTGCTCACGCCTACTTTACTTTTTAGTTTCAGGTTCCTCTAGTTTTAAATCTCTCCCAGAGCGAGTATATTTTATGTTTCATGGTGACCCACGAGGTCACTTAAGGTATGCCGCATTGCTTCATTTATTCCTTTTTCTACTGCCAATTTGTTTAGTTTGTTTTCTTTTGTTTATCTATTTGTTCAGTTTATGATTATTTATCTATCTTTGTTATGGGTCAAATTGTTACCAACTGGTTATCTCGATGCCCAACACTAGTTTCTAGCCCGTGGGGATCAGGAATGCCCTTCGGGCCATGTTGCGGACCGACTCGGGTGACGGGTTCACGGTCGAACCGGGCTGGTTCGTGACATGTTAACTATTGGTTAATACATCCAAAGAATAATGGATTAAATGAGACTCTTGGGGAATTACTTAAGTTAATAATTTACTTGAATTGCAGTGCCTATAACTCTCATGCATTCCACTTTTTTGGTCTACAATGGATATCAAATGGAACCACGTCACTACAAACTCCTCTGATATTTACAATGTATACTCACACATAGGCGAGGGGAACCTAGTGTAAAAAATTACAATTTTTAACACTTAAAATGAAAATATAAAAACCCTTATACAAATTAAAGATGGAGGGACAATGTGCAGATCATCAAAATAGAATAATTATTACATTTAAAAAAAACTTAAATGTAATAATTAAATTAAATAAATAATAAATCAAACATGCATGGGTTAGTATCAACTCATGATCAATAAACATGAAATTATATTGCATAAAAAAAATTAAATTTTCTAAAATTAAACTCTAGGGTATTTTTAATGCATTAACTTACATTAAAATAATTTTAATTAATTATCAATATATCCCACAACACATGAAATAATATTATTAAATTCATACAATTAAATTTAATTTCTGAAATTTTATTTATAAATTTTTGGGTCTATTTGGACCTTAATCAGATCCCAAAAAATTAATTTTGGACTAGTGATAGGTTAAATTGGTCAGGACAGTTGGACACAGAATGAATTGGTCCAGCCCAAGATGGGGTATCCATTTAAAGGACACACACACACACACAGACACAATAATAATAATAATATAAAATGAAAACAAGCTTCCAACAGAAGCTTTGTCCATTTTTAAATATCTATTTTAAACAATATTCCATTGGAATATTTGAATAAGCTTACAAGGGAATATTGAATAATTTTTCAAGGGAAGATTTTTTCATTTAATTAAACAAGCTTCCCTGAAAATCTTTAAACCAGCTTCCATGAGAAGCTTTATCCTTTTAATTAAACAATATTTTATCAAAAGCTTTAAATTAGCTTCCTTGTGAAGATTTATCCTTTTAGTTAAAAAAGATTCCTTGAGAAGATTTAAACTAGCTTCCAAGGGAAGCTTTATCATTTTAATTAAACAAGATTCGATGAGAATCTTTAAACAAGATTCTAAGGGAAGCTTTATTCGTTTAATTAAATAAGATTCCAAGGTAAGATTGTATTCAAAATTGTCTAACCAAACCAGCATATGGTAGATATTAATAACGCATAATGTAATTAAATTTTGATATGGCTAAAATCCATCACATTGGTAGCCATTAAAATGAATCAAGAATTAAAACTTTAATTTTCATAGCAAGTTTCTTTTCACAAAACTCATCGATCTTCGATCAGCTATATCTTGGAGATACGAACTCGGATCAATGAACTGTCATTTGAATTGGGACTTTATCAAAACCCTATTTATGAATAATATAAAATTTCATTAAAATTTCAAAGTTTTTGACTTAAATAATAACATGTTCACTATGATACCAATTGAAGTAACCCGGGGCGCAGCAGAAGGGTGAAAGACATGATTTTTTTTGGGTTTGGAATCATGTTAAAAACATTGAATTCACTTAAACACTTCTTGGATTTCTATAAGGATCACATTTAATTCAATTAATCATTAAAAATAAAATCAAATGAAATCTTAAATAATACCTCATTCCTTTGTAGTCACCGGTTTGATTCGCTTACCGTCAATGTGTCGTGGATGTAAGATGCCAAACTAGATGTCATATAGATTTTAAAAACATGCTAAAAATTTATAGGATCACCTATCTACATTTCCTGAGTGATAGAATGGGAAATATAAGATTTTATGACATCCCTTTAATCACCTAAAGAACAAAGACTCGATCAAGAAAGTAGGATCAATCTGACCTTGTTCTTCCTTCATAATCTCTCTCTAAGAAATTAAGAGGAGATGAGTAGAGAGATTATCTCTCTAAATTCATAAAAATGGTGGATATTAGAATTAAAGAGGATAAAATTATCTTTTATAATTAGTTTATACTTTCCAAAATTTCACTTTGGTCCATGGAAAGTAATAACCTTCATTTTAGACATTTGCGCACATGTATGACTTCATAAACTTCTCATAAATGTTAAAAATATTTTATCACTCACTTGTAACACTATTAAATGTTACATGATAAAATAAAAACCATTAAATCATCTCATAATCTCTCCAAATAGTTTAACGAACCTTGAACATCCAATGTTCTTTCAAAAAATTACATTTTTCTTGTATTCACTTTTATAGTCAAACAACTTGTGAAAACCTTGAGAAATAAATTCAATCATCATTATTATAAAATTTAATAATATACTTGATTTTTTTAATTACGATCATTCATAATTGGACGTTCACCAGCCCCCACACATGGGTCCCACTTCATCCTAAATTCCTATTCATTAGAATAGGTGGAACTTGTGGATACACTTAGTGTCTGACTCTCTAGGTTCTTATCTCAATAGAAGCGAGTCCAACCCATAGTCCAAGAGTAGAGTCTAGAAACCCATCATACCCCCCTAAGGAGATAAGGAATGTCATAACTATGACTTCCTCTTATGAACACTTATTGTGTAATATCATCTCTTTGTATTATCATATCTCATAAAGAAGGACACACATTTGTGTCTTCATCCTTTTGTTGCTTTATATATTTCATGACCTTAATAGTCAGACTTACCTTCTTATACCATGACCATGGATTTATGAAGGTATCACCATCCTATTCAACCCAGTCTCATGAGATATCTCTTCCTAAACTCAGAAGTGACAAGTTATATCTTGATCATTCAACCAATGCCATACCACCAATGACACACCCAACACAAATCACCTCGCTACAATTTCATTATCTTGGTTTTCACCTTTCATCAAAGTACATGATCAAATGGAAAACACTGATAATTATCTAAATTAGGGAGACCAATACACATGTTCGTAGATAAGAACATCGAATGACACCCAAAACATGTTGTGTTCCTATTGGTGGTTATGTCCTCATGATCTCACTACAAGAGATCACCAAGTGCGAACTTTATGAGTAGAGGTATCAATACTTATGATACCCCAACAATTGATAGTTAGACATCATATGTGTCGTGTCAGTATGATGTATCTATACCATAGGACATATGTCGAAGATTACTATCACAGTATCTCGAGGTTCTCATTATAGCTGGGAACTACTATAACCTTTTGATATAACATGTAATCTAATTACATTACCATGTAAATAGTGGATGCAGAAATATCAAAATTATTACAGTAAGAATAAAAAAATGTATATATCAAACTTTATACATGTAATGGTAATCATAAGTACTGTTCAAGTTGGGTCTAGGTCACCCATGATTACAATAATTAGTGTTATTTCTAGAACTGATAATGGTAACTTTTATCAATGCTAGAAATATCGTTGATAAAAGCCATACCACTTCATTATGCTACTAAAATTAGAAAATTTTGCTACAAAAAATAATGAATTTAAGTCAGAAAAAATTTACATAAAAAATAAAAAAACACTATATTAAAGATATTTCAAACATTGGTTTGTAAAATTACATTAGTAAGTATAATTTATTACAAACATTCAAAAACATAAGTGTTCCATTGTATTTTCCACATGACCCCCTCTCAAAAGAGCCCGATCATGGTATCAGTTGCCAAAAAAAGAACCGCCCATCTCAAGAAAAAGAGTGCACCTATATAAGAAAAAAATTCTTACATTAATAATACTATACAGAAATAAATTAAACATAAATATGAAATAATACATAAAAAAATGTCATTTTTAAATGAAACCACACATTTTGAGTTTGACCTATCACACTTTATATTAGATTGAGGTGTAGTTGATTCCCACATATCAAAATTTACTTATGGATCATTAACCTAATGTATCAAAAACAATATGAATGTGTTTTATTGGTTTTGATGTGTGTTTTGAACTAAAATGTCAAATTTAAACTAAAAACATACACATTGAGTCATATCATGTACATCGTGTATCAGATTGAGGTGCGTATGATTCCTACACATTAAAAATGACTTATGAATCATTGTCTTAAAGTATCAAGAAAATAAGAGTCCATTTTATTGGTTTCTAGTGATTGACACATGTTTTAAACTAAAATGTCAATTTTAAACTAATAATATACATTTTGATTCATACCAGGAACACTGTTTATTAGATTAAGGTGAAACATGTTTCTACATGTCATAAATGACTTATAGACCATTTCCCTAAATTACCAAAATAATCCAAATGTTTTTTCTCAGTTTTGAGTATGTGACATGGGTTTTTAACTAAAATATCAATTTTTAATAAAACACACACACTTTGAGTCATATAGGTCACACCATGAATTAGATTGATGTGTAGTTTATTCCTACTCATAAAAAATGACTCATGTATCATTTTATTAAAGCATAACAACAATTGAAATAAATTTGTTTAGTTTTGAGTATTTCACATGTCTTTTTCACTAAAATGTTAAATTAAAATGTAAACACACATTTTGAGTCATACTGGTCACATCATGTGTTAGTTTGACGTGAGACTAATTCCTACATGTCAAAAATGATTTATAAATCATTTTCCTAATGTATCAAGACAATTCGAGTATGTTTGCTCAGGTTTCAGTGAGTGATACACATTTTAAACTAAAATATAAATTTTAAACTAATAATAAATACTTTGTGTCATATTGGGAACATCGTGTATTATATTGAGCTGCAGATAATTACTATACATCACAAATGAATTATGAATCATTTTTTAAATTATCAAAACAATCCAAATGTAACATCCCTAACCCGTAATCCACTAAACCATTCCTTGATTCAGGTCACCACATGACCTCAAGCATGCATCCCTGTATGCCAGAGGTTTCTGACTAGTAGAGAGGGTCTAATAGATCATGTGGGGAGACTATACCATATTTACTAGAGAAAGACACAACAGATAATAAAATAAATAGTAAAAGTAATACTAAATAACTAGAGTCAAGCATAACCAACCATCTCCCAAATAGGGTACAAGTCACAATAGAATAAGTAAATATGCCATGTCAGGATAATTGTGTGAAAAGTGAATAAAAACCCAAAATAAATACAACTAGTGTAATGGCCCAGACCTCTCCGGCCCATTCCTTTGTCAAAAATAAGGCTACGAAGTGTTCTGGAGGGTAAAATAGACTTTTCCCACACTTTCCATAATTTTGAAACTATACGCCGTGTAATTTGAGTACACGCCGTGTACCCCCATGTCGTGTATACCCCATGCTGAAGGCTGTGTCCTTGCTATGTGAAGTAAATGGGTATACGCCGTGTACCCTAAATTACACGCCGTGTAGTCCCTTTCCGCGTACACGTTCCCAGTCAACGGCCATGTGCCGTGTTGAGGCCATGTCCTTGCCATGTGAAATAAATGAGTACATGCCGTGTGTCCAAACTACACGCCGTGTAGTCCTTCCCCGCGTATGCGTTACCCTCAAACCATGTGTTGACCAGTCAATAGCCGCGGAGCCGTGTTGGAAGCCGCGTGGAGACCGTGTGAAAGAACCGAGTACACGTCGTGTACCATAAAGTACACACCATGTAATTTTTATTTTCATTCCTATAAAAGGAGGGGTCCCCTCCTCCTTTTCAACACACACCTCTCCTCCCCTCTCCTCTGAGCAGAGTTCTCCCAAGAGGCTCGAGGCTCTTTCTTCCATAACTTCTTCATCCGAGCTCCGATTTACGATCCGTTAGCGGCCCTGGGATCGTAACGAAGAGGCAGAACTTCCGAGGTTGGATCCGCTATCTTGACTTCAACCTTTCCTTTCCGACTTCTACCCGAGGAGGTTTTTCCGGGACCCGACAGAAGTGATGGACGCTGACAGACGTCTTCTAAGGTTGATCCGGGGGAGCGTTGCAATCGGAACCTGTTGAGGTAGGGATCTTACCTTCTTCTCTCTAATTTGTGCATCTTGCGGGGTGGGTATCCTTTTGTTTTCATGAGAAACAGTTGAACCATTAAATAAAGACAATAAATGGCTTATATAACGGGGATGGGAAGTTTGTGATTGCTGTTACTTTACTTTTTATATCCTGTGATTATGTTGTGAAATGAATAGGCTTATGCCTACTGAAAATAACAGTCGTTGGGGGCCTTTGCTTGCGCAATTAAATGTTTCCCTATCTTTCTAGACCGTTTATGTTAATGGAACTTTGTGAAATGTGGAAATTGGTTTATCACGTAAAGTTGGCTGATTAAATGAGAATCCGGAACCCTTGTGTGATCACCCCGGTTGAACAAAATGAAATAATGAAAATGTGGGCATTGGCTTGGTTACGTGGAATGTGATGGGGGTGTTTTATGGGTTTTTGTGGATCGGGAGAGCAGCGGGGCTGTGGTTGACTTGGTTGTGGGTTGGTTTGAATTCTATAATGGTGATGGGCAGCGAGGCTGCAATAAATGGTATTAAAGGGATAATAATGATAAACGGGCTTTGGTGTGGTTGTGGTTATGGTAGTTGGTAGCGGGGCTACAAGGATAGGTTTAAATGTGAACGGGCTATGGTTGTGATTAATAAATAAAAAGTGGAAGAGTTAATAAATGGTGGGTCGTGGTAATGGAATGGGATTAATAATTAATGGGATGGTTGGTTGTTAAGAAGGTACTTGGTTGTGTTGCTTGTGTTTTCCTAACTTGATTTGTGGATGGCAGGGATATGTTTTATGAACGATCGATATGGTTGGTTGTGGATAGTTTCCCAGTAGTTAAGGAACTAATAAACTAATTCTGTTGAAACGTGAAAACCTAAATGGGGTTGGGGTTGTTTGTTGTATGCATGCTTCGTGGTAGCAGTGCCAAGGCACGTGCTCAGTTTCCCTGTTTAGAAGCCATAAGTTGGGCTGAGTGGTTACTATATATATATATATATCTGTATCTTTTGTGTTTTATCGCACCCCACCCATGTTGAGCACTTAGTGTCGAACACTCCCATTTCATGGGAGAGGGTGTTTTTCCCTTAGTTACTAGCTCCTTCCTGCCCCTTCTTCCCTAGGCTGTGATGGCTTGAGCCGACCTTACACCCAAGACTCTTCAGGTAGGTTTCGATTGGGGTGGTTTAGCTCAAGACTCTACGGGTAGGCTTATAGGCTATGATGGCTTGAGGCGACCTTACACCCAAGAATCCTCGGGTAGTTTTCTATTGAGGCCCAGGTGTGTGCGGGCGGGATACGTGGTTGTGAGGCCCAGGTGTGTGTGGGCGGGATATGTGGTTGTGAGGCCCAGGTGTGTGCGGGCGAGATACGTGGTTGTGAGGCCCAGGTGTGTACAGGCGGGATACGTGGTTGTGAGGCCCAGATGTGTGCGGGCGGGGAGAGTGTGGCAGCGTCAGGACGTTCTCCGTTAGGAAGAGAAGCTAACTAAAGGGAAATGGTGTGGGGTACCCAATACTCTTGTTCTTATATACTACTACCTGTTGTGATTATTTTTGGTGAGTGTGGCTAGTGAGGTTGGGTGGATATAATTCCTTGCTAGGTTTCTTCTGTTTTTCTCACGGGACATTAGGATGTCTCCCCACTTGTGCACGAGAGCTTTAGGTTTCCCTACTGAGTATACTTGTATGCTCACCCTACGTTTACTTTCAGGTTTCCAGGAGGACTACCAGGGCCGTGCGGGACCCTACTAGTCGGACAGTTGGAGTTGTTGCAGTTGCTGTACTCTTGTTTTCTTTTGGTATTGTACTTTTGAGCTTTCTTGTACTTGTACCTTGTTATAAAATTGTTTAAACATGCGTGTGGGATTGGTTTGGGTTTACTTATATACACTTGTTCTCTTTTTCCTTTTGGTGGTTAACTTGTCCTATTTCCCGATCCTAAATAATAAAAAGGGTAATGCCTCCCATATTTGTGAAATCTCATACCCTTGGTTCTAGTCGCCACCCCGGGGCCTACTGGAGGTGGGACTCGGGGGTTATTATCTCCCTTTCACCATTGCTATCTTAGGAGGGGCATCTTTGGTGGGAGGGGGTCGTGACAGAATGGTATCAGAGGTGATGGTTGAGAGATAGGATGGAGTCTGGAGTTAGGCACTGTGAGAATTGCGTGGGATGGTAGGGAAACAATGTTAGTTAATCTTGGTGCATGACATAGGCCAGGGAAGACCGGCTAGGACACGAGATTTTAGGGCCCCCCGTGATCTGATGCAAGGACTCTGAGCCTACCGAACGACCAAGTGATACTACATTGATTGTAGGGTAGAGACCCTAGGGAAGGTACATGCATCATCATGATTGTGTTTTACTTGATTTGGGTGTTCTGGGAAAGAAATTTAAATAATGTGATAAAATTAAACCTTGAGAATTTCCTTACTACTTGGTCACGTAGTGTCTCAGCATGGAGTGTCAGTGGACCCATCGAAGGTGGAGGCAGTTGTTTCTTGGGTGGCACCCAAGAGCGTGGCAGAAGTTCATAGTTTCCTAGGGTTAACAGGTTACTATCGGAGGTTCGTTTCAGACTTCTCTCAAGTTGCTGCTCCTTTGACAGCCTTGAATAGGAAGAACCAGGTCTTCCTATAGAGCGAGCAGTGCCAGGAGGCTTTTGACTACCTAAAGGAGAAGTTGGTTAGTGCTCCTGTACTCAGGTTGCCAGAGGAAGGGTTGTTGTATGAGGTGTTTTGTGATGCTTTTGGTTTTGGTCTAGGGTGCGTGCTGATGCAGAAGAAGGGAGTGATCTGTTATGGGTCTAGGCAGTTGCGCCCTCACAAGCATAACTATGACACCCATGACCTAGAGCTTGCAGCAGTAGTGTTCGCACTGAAGTTGTGGCGACATTACCTCTTTGGAGAGCGCTTTGTGGTCTTCTTAGATCACAAGAGCCTACATTATATCTTCTCCCAGCGTGACCTGAACTTATGGCAGCGGAGATGGGCCGAGTTCCTCCAGGACTATGACTTCGAGATCTCTTACACTGAAGTTAAGGGCAACATTGTGGCTGCTGCCTTGAGTAGGAAGTCGCATAAGGAAGTGGTTCAGGAATCCACTGATGCTTGGAAAGCGATGGGAGAGTTGGCCGCCTTGCACTTGGATGCAAGGGTAGAAGGTGTTAGAGGCTGTTTGTTTCAGATAACGGTGCAGTCCTCCTTGTTGCATCTGGTGGAAGAGTCTCAGTGGGGGGACTCTGAGGCGGAAGTGATGCAGGATTGTGTCGATCAAGGGAACGCTCCAGAAGGATGGTCAGAGGACAGCTGACATCAGATTATTTTCCATGGAAGGTTGTTTGTTCCGAAGGCGATGCATGAGGGAGTTCTCCGTGAGTTCTATAGCTCAGCTTTGGAGGTACATCCAAGAGTTTCAAAAATGTATCGAGGTTTGAGAGAACAGTTTTGGTGGCCCGGGGTGAAATGAGCAGTGGCAGAGTTTGTGGCTAAATGCCTAGTGTGTCAGCAAGTGAAGGATGAGCACTATGTTCCCAGTGGTTTGTTGAATCCTTTAGATGTCCCCGAGTGGAAGTGGGATGAAATCTCAATGGACTTCATCACAGGACTACCCAGATCTCAGGATGGTTATGATGCTATCTGGGTAGTGGTGGATCGTCTGACGAAATCAGCTCACTTCTTAGCAATCAAGGAGTCGGGCCCGGTGAGTACCTTAGCACATAGGTATGTAGATGAGCTGGTGTGTTTGCATGGAGTTATGAGGAATATCATCTTAGACCGGGATAATCGGTTTACCTCATGAGTCTGGAGGGGGTTACAACATGCTTTTAGAACCCAGCTACGCCTTAGCACTGCTTTCCACCCCCAGACCGACGGGCAGACAGAGCGGACTATCCAGACGCTAGAGGACATGCTGTGAGCATGCGTTCTGGATTTAGGAGGGTCATGGGTATGACACTTGCCTTTAGTAGAGTTTTCCTACAACAACATCTTCCACTCTACTATTTTCATGTCACCGTTTGAGGCTTTGTATGGAAGGCCATGTAGTTCACCCATTTGCTGGGCAGAGGTTGGTGAGACAGGTGATCTTGGGCCAGAGGTAGTGCAGAGCACCACGGAGAAAGTCCAGTTTGTATGTGAGAGGATGAAGGCGGCTCAGGACCGACAGACGTCTTATGCTGATCGTTGGAGGAGGCCCTTGGAGTTCGAGGTGTGAGATCATGTGTTCTTGAAGGTTTCCCCTCGATGGGGGAAGTAGAGGTTTGGGAAAGGGAGCAAGCTCTCACCTAGGTTCATCAGACCTTTTAAGGTGTTGAGGCGAGTCGACGAGGTGGCATATCAGCTGGCCCTGCCACCTCAGTTAGAGAAAGATCATGATGTCTTCCACGTCTCCCATCTTCGTCAGTACTTACACGATGACTCTCACGTTATCGACTGGGGAGAGTTAGATATGGGAGATGACGCGACCTTCGAGGAACGACCAGTTAGAATCAAGGATCGTAAAGAGAAGGTGCTCTGTGGAAGAACCATTACCTTGGTTCATGTGTTGTGGAGGCATGGCGGCCTCGAGGAGAGCACTTGGGAGCGGGAGACCCAGATGCGCGCTCAGTACCCGGAGTTGTTTTGACTTGTGTTTTACCTTGTTCTTTTGAGCTTGTTTTTTTACCTTGTACCTTTGTTATATGAAATGCTTGGATTATCAGTTGTGAGACCTTTTGTTTCATTGTTCCCTGGTAATGTGTAACATGTTCGTATGTGTGGGGAAAGGGAAAAACCTGACCCTTAATCGAGACGCATTAATGCGGATGCGATTGAACCCATGCGGGTGAGACAGTGCCGCCTAAAGCGGAAAATATCTCGACATAGGAAAAGGAATTTTCCCCAAACCACATGTTCGGGCAGTGTGTGGGATGTGCAATGTTGGGGGCGGTGTGAGTTGAAAAATCCTAATGTATGGAAGTGGGAAGGCCCGATTCTTAATCGAGACGCATTAATGAAGATGCGATTAAAGCCATGCAGGCGAGTCAGTGCCGCCTAAAGCAGTTAATATCTCGACATAGGAGAGGGAATTCCTAACACCTATAATTAGGGTTGTTGGTTGGGTTCCTATTATAACGAGAACCCTAAGAGGTATCTTGTTGGGTTCCCCTGGGTTGTTTTTTGAATTCTCGGGGACGAGAATGTTTTAAGAGGTATCTGATGTAATGGCCCGGACCTCTCCAGCCCATTCCTTTGTCAAAAAGAAGGCTACAAAGTGTTCTGGAGGGTAAAATAGAATTTTCCCACACTTTCCAGAATTTTGAAACTACATACCGTGTAGTTTGAGTACACACCATGTACCCCCATGTCGGGTATACCCAGTGCTGAAGGCTGTGTCCTTGCTGTGTGAAGTAAATGGGTACACGCCGTGTACCCTAAATTACACGACGTGTAGTCCCTTTCCGCATACGCGTTCCCAGTCAACGGCCATGTGCCGTGTTGAGGCCGTGTATTTACCGTGTGAAATACATGAGTACACGCTGTGTGTCCAAACTACACTCCGTTTAGTCCTTCCCGGCGTATGCGTTACCCTCAAACCATGTGTTGACCGGTCAACAGCCGCAGAGCCATGTTGGAAGCCGCGTGGAGACCGTGTGAAAGAACTGAGTACACGCTGTGTACCATAAAGTACACGCCATGTAATTTTGCTTTTCACGCCTATAAAAGGAGGGGTCCCCTCCTCATTTTCAACACACACCTCTCCTCCCCTCTCCTCTGAGCAGAGTTCTCCCAAGAGAATCGAAGGCTATTTCTTCCATAACTTCTTCGTCCGAGCTCCGATTTACGATCCGTCAGTGGACATGGGATCGTAACGACGAGGCGGAACTTCCGAGCTTGAATCCTCTGTCTTGAATTCGGCCTTTCCTTTCCTAATTACACCCGAGGAGGTTTTTCCGGGACCCGACAGAAGTGACGGATGCTGACGGACATCTTCTAAGGTTGGTCCGAGGGAGCGTTGCGATCGGAACCTGTTGAGGTAGGGATCTTACCTTCGTATCTCTAATTTGTGCATCTTGCGGGGTGGGTATCCTTTTGTTTTAATGAGAAATGGTTGAACCATTAAATAAAGACAATAAATGGCTTATATAACGGGGATGAGAAGTTTGTGATTGCTGTTACTTTACTTTTTATATCCTGTGATTATGTTGTGAAATGAATTGGCTTATGCCTACTGAAAATAATGGTCGTTGGGGGCCTTTGCTTGCACAATTAAATGTTGCCCTATCTTTCTAGACTGTTTATGTGAATGTAACTTTTTAGAATGTAGAAATTGGTTAATCACGTAAAGTTGGTTGATTAAATGAAAATATGGAACCCTTGTGTGATCACCCCGGTTGAAAAAAATGGAATAATGAACATGTGGGCATTGGATTGGTTACGTGGCATGTGATGGGGGTGTTTTGTGGGTTGTTGTGGATCGGGAGAGCAGCGGGGCTGCAGTTGACTTGGTTGTGGGTTGGTGTGAATGCTATAATGGTGATGGGCAGCGAGGCTGTAATAAATGGTATTAAAGGGATAATAATGATAAACAGGCTTTGGTGTGGTTGTGGTTATGGTGGTTGGAAGTGGGGATGAAGGTATAGGTTTAAATGTGAACGGGCTATGGTTGTGATTAATAAATAAAAAGTGGAAGGGTTAATAAATGGTGGGTCATGGTAATGGAACGAGATTAATAATTAATGGAATGGTTGGTTGTTAATAAGGGACTTGGTTGTGTTGATTGTGTTTTTCTAAATTGATTTGTGGATGGTAGGGATATGTTTTATGAACGATCGATATGGTTGGTTGTGGATAGTTGCCCAGTAGTTAAGGAACTAATAAACTAATTCTGTTGAAACATGAAAACCTAAATGGGGTTGGGGTTGTTTGTTGTATGCATGCTTCGTGGTAGCAGTGCCGAGGCACATGCTCAGTTTCCCTGTTTAGAAGCCATAGGTTAGGCTGAGTGGTTGCTATATATATATATATCTGTATCTTTTGTGTTTTATCGCACCCCACCCATATTGAGCAATTAGTTTCAAACACTCCCATTTCATGGGAGATGGTCTTTTTCCCTTAGTTACTAGCTCCTTCCTGCTCCTTCTTCCCTAGGCTGTGATGGCTTGAGGCGACCTTACACCCAAGACTCTTCGGGTAGGTTTTGATTGTGGTGGTTTAGATCAAGACTCTTCGGGCAGGCTTATAGGCTATGATGGCTTGAGGCGACCTTACACCCAAGACTCCTCAGGTAGGTTTTGATTGAGGCCCAGGTGTGTGCGAGCGGGATACGTGGTTGTGAGGCCCAGGTGTATGCGGGCGGGATACGTGGTTGTGAGGCCCAGGTGTGTACAGGCGGGATACGTGGTTGTGAGGCCCAGGTGTGTACGGGCGGGATACGTGGTTGTGAGGCCCAGATGTGTGCGGGCGGGGAGAGTGTGGCAGCGTCAAGACGTTCGCCGTTAGGAAGAGCAGCTAACTAAAGGGAAATGGTGCGGGGTACCCAATACTCTTGTTCTTATATACTACTACCTGTTGTGATTGTGTTTGGTTAGTGTGGCTGGTGAGGTTGGGTGGATAGAATTCCTTGCTAGGTTTCTTCTGTTGTTCTCACGGAACATTAGGATGTCTCCCCACTTGTGCATGAGAGCTTTAGGTTTCCCTACTGAGTATACTTGTATGCTCACCCTACGTTTACTTTCTGGTTTCCAAGAGGACTACCAGGGCCGTGCGGGACCCTACTAGTTAGACAGTTGGAGTTGTTGTAGTTGCTGTAGTCTTTTTTTCTTTTGGTATTGTACTTTTGAGCTTTCATGTACTTGTACCTTGTTATAAAATTGTTTAAACATGCGTGTGGGCTTGGTTTGGGTTTAATTCTATACACTTGTTCTCTTTTTTCTTTTGGTGGTTGACTTGTCCTATTTCCCGATCTTAAATAATAAAAAGGGTAATGCCTCCCATATTTGTGAAATCTCATACCCTTGGTGCTAGTTTCCACCCCAGGGCTTATTGGAGGTGGGACTCGGGGGTCATTATCTCCCTTTCACCATTGCCAGCTCAGGAGGGACATCTTTGGTGGGAGGGGGTCGTGATAGAAATGTGACAATTGGGTCCCGGTGACAGCACAACCACCCCGCCTTAACAAGGCCGTCAGGTCCTGGCCCACCAAGTACCCCCAGTTTCACCACATACATGTGGGGCCCACCCCAGGGTCCACCCACATGCCTCAACAGGTCATTTGACTAATGATTGTCCCCACAAGCCAACACATGTTTTTTTCAGTGTGCTTTGTCCTCACTCACACACACCCTGAGAAACTTCCCAGAAGGTCACCCATCCTGATCACTACTCCAGGCCAAGAATGCTTAACTGTGAAGTTCTAAACAGACAGGCTCTCGAAAAGGAAGGTGAACCTTGTTGACATTAGTCATATCATTTAGTCATTTAACCCTGTATCATTTGGGGATGTTACAGTCACCCCCCTTTAGAGCACAACGCCCTCGTTGTGGGCCCTACATCTCAACCCAGGCAGTGCACTGCGCACTTAAGGCTGGGTTCCTCCTCTGATACCAAATGTGACAATCGGGTCTCGGTGACAGCACAACCACCCCGCCTTAACAAGGCCGTCAGGTCCTGGCCCACCAAGTACCCCCAGTTTCACCACAGACATGTGGGGCCCACCCCAGGGTCCACCCACATGCCTCAATAGGTCATTTGACTAATGATTGTCCCCACAAGACAACACATGTTTTTTTTAGTGTGATTTGTCCTCACTCACATACACCCTGAGAAACTTCCCAAAAGGTCACCTATCCTGATCACTATTCCAGGCCAAACATGCTTAACTGTGGAGTTCTAATCAGACAGGCTCCCGAAAAGGAAGGTGCACCTTGTTGACATTATTCATATCATTTAGTCATTTAACCCTGTATCATTTGGGGATGTTACAACTATATGAACTACCAAATAGATCTTGACTTTAAGTCTGGATCCACATCCATGCATGTCCCAAGCACAACTCAATTCCCTAGCATAGGGCCTTTGACCTTGTCCTTACCTAAAACCATGAAATCTGCTCGGGTACCCAATGGCGACCTGAACAGGGCATGAGTACAACTCAATAGGCCACCACCAATGGTGTCTATAAAATATCCAGTCTATACAGATAGTGCATGCAAATAATAAATAATGGAAAGGTAAATAAAAGACAACATGGGTGCCATTAGTTAGCGATAAACACTTTAAGAGAAAAGGGAATTCCCTTGTGTGGCCTTTTTGAACCCTCCACACAAGGAAACCCCCCTCCCCATGAAAAGGTCACTCCAGAGAGAGCCCCAACCGGGAAGGAGCCGTTGCCAGCTGAGATGGCAGAGCGTCCCGGAGGGTGACAACCCGGGCGGTGATGGTTCGTCAAGCAATCCGTCAGCATGGGTGGGTTGCGCCTCATTTTTCCCACCCAGTTAGAAACCGGGTGACCCGGCAAGGCGAGTGGATCCCAGGGGAGAGGTTCACCCCGAAAGTGGACTCCCAGGATTCGAACCCTGTACCTCCCAAAGAACGGCATTGTTGTACCCCTCTCCTTCACCACTACGCCACCGCCGAAGCGGCAAAACATGTTGTATGGGTAACGAGGTATAGGGCTGGCCTTCCCACCTGCGCGCCGCACGCCCCCAGCTAGGCCCAAGGTGGCCATCACTTTAATCAATTTAATCACTATTTCTATGTCATTAATTATACTATCTTCATTACTAAGTTTATATTCATCACATGTTCCATGGGTAAAACATTAAATTATTTACACAACAGCCTATGTTGGTCAATTTCTAAGAATAAGTGAATAAGATAATTTCCCTATCTCTTTAGTGATAAACATATCACCATAAATACAACACACTTACCTAGAAGCCTCAGTCCATGTAGTCTCATAAAATGCAACCGTTATGGGTATAGAGCCTCGGTCCCCTTCCCTAACCCTTGTATTAAGGGGTAGGGTTTAGAGCCTTAGTCTAACCCAACCCATGGGCATAGATCCTCAAGTCCAATACCCCACAACAACTAAACCATGTGAACATTCTTAGTTATTCATTTACCACATATACCATATCACAAACCAAACATAAACAATATACATAACATTCATAATTTATATTCATTCCCATATAACTCATTATCAAGCCATAACCCATTAACTCATTCACTATTTATATTGCATATCCCATTTAACCTATTTCCCATTCTCACGACTTAACCCATTAAGTATATTAAAAAATTCCCATACATTATCCCTTTTTTAACACTTTTATCATTTCATATGCCTGAATCCATTCACACATTTCCATTACAAATTCATAAGCCATTTGACACATTCATATTAATCCATTTAACATTGATCACATCATGCCAAACAATCCCTTATGCCATTATCAACACTAGAAACAACTATCATAAGTGCCTCTTATGGTTTAAACTAACAATTCAATATATTTATCATAGGCTCTAATTCAACAAAAATCAACCCTATGCTTAACATTACAATTTTCCATACTCAGAAATATCGGTGTACCCCATGGGTGACCCTAAACAGGTCAAATCATCGTCAACACATTCCACAAGGATCATGTGGGGTTCATTTAATCATTTAGTAATTAATTTTACCAAAACCTAACAATGGAATCAAATACACAACAAGAGGGAACCGAGAACACAACCACACAAGCACAAATCTAAAATGAAACTATGGGATATAACCTGTAGACCACCTGCCTAAAATCTGAAGATGAACACACCCTCCACCTTATCTTTAGATTTGGATTCAATAAACCTTTGAATAAATAACCATAAATGAGGGTTTTAGAACTTCGGAAGAAGAAGAAAAAATATACAAGACTTAATTCGCAAAAGAGAAGAAAGATGAGCATTAGACTTACTCGAAGCTTTGATCCGCAACCAACGAAACTCCAAATGGCCTAGAATTGAAGGAGAACCACCCTTGGGAAGATTTTGGATCTTTATTTCATCACTAGGGTTCTAAAGGGTAGAATGGGGAGGAAAATAGGGTGTGATACTTAAAATACCAAGGGGGTATTTTGGTAATTTTTAACTTTTTAATGGGGTGCATGGTTTCACTGCATGATTTTTCAAACCATACACCAACTATGAACCAAACACTATCCAAGGGGGATGAAGTCACATGGTTACTTAGGGGTTCTGTACGGTTTGAAAAACCATGCACCAACCATGCGAAATGCCTTTGTCGATGTTCGCATGATTTGGATTTCCCCCTTGAACAATTTACTTAATAGTGAACCCATGCTCCTAGCTAGCATGGTTTAGGTGCACAATTTCCTCTAACCATGATCCAACCACACAACATGCACTGGATGGCCATTTTTTCCTTTTATTTCATGCCCCAAATCCTTGAAACAACCCCAAGCATCCTCATACACCCTGTAAACATTCCATTATCCAAAATTAATAGATTTAAACCAAAATTTAAATAAGTACATACCTCCATGAAGTTTGGGATCTTACCACCTCCCCACCTTATAATAGCTCATCCTTGGGACACTCTTCCCAAGAATCATTGAGCTTCTGAAGCAAAGATATTGGGCCACTGAGCCTGCATATTTGACTCTCTCTCCCAAGTTTATTCTTGAATGTTACCATGCTTACATAAAACTAGAACCAAAGGCACAATATTTCCTTAAAATACCTTCTCACGATGAACCATAATAAAAAACAAACGTTCCTCAAAGGACACATCATCCTCAAGATCAATATTTTCAACATCGATCATATGTGATGGGTTTGGGTGATACTACCAAAGCTTTGATACATGAAAGACATAGTTCATAACACTATACCATTGTAGAAGATCCAATCAGTACTCTACTAGTCTGATCATATCTAAAATATCAAACGGCCCCATATACCTGGGTTCCAACTTACCCTACCTCTGAATTCGATGGTGACCCAACCTTGGTGACACCCGAAGAAACACCCGATCACCCACCACAAACTCAAGAGGTTGAAAATGTTTATATGCATATGACTTCTACCTAATATGAGCCATTTTCATATGTTTCCAAATCAACTAAAACTGTTCTGATGTATCATTCACAATACTTGGTCCCAACAACTCTAATTACCTAGCCTCTAACTAACACAATAGAGATCTACATGACCTACCATATATCACCTCAAATGGTGCCATCTGAATCATAACTTGGTAAATATTTTTGAAGGAATACACAAAAAGTGATAAATTATTTTTCCATGATCCACAAAAATCTAGAACACAAGTCCTCAACATGTCCTCTAATACCTTAATAGTACACTCTTACTATCCATCCATCTATGGGTGGAAGTTCGTACTCAAGAAAACCTGGGGTATCAAGCATCTTTTGTAATCCCTACCTAAAGCGTGATGTAAAACATGGATCATGATCTAAAACTATGGTTTATAGTACCCCATGAAACCATACTATCTCTCTAATATATAACTCACCCAATTGATCCATAATGAAAGTCTCTTGAATCGGAAGGAAATGTACTATCTTGGTCAATTGGTCCACAACCACCCAAATTGCATCATTATTCCAAGGAATAATTGGGATAACTACCAAAAAATACATCATTACATAATCCAATCTCCAATCCAATATGGGAATGGATATAAAAATACACTCGATCACTAATTCTCAACCTTTACCTGCTGACAGAAAAGGCATCGTGCCACAGAACCTACAACCTCCTTCTTTATCCTTAGACATCAATACTGCCTCCAAAGATCATGATACATTTTGGTCAAAAAAAGATGTACTGAGCACTTCGATGCATGAAAATTGCGCATCAAATATTCTCAAATACATGCTGGAACAACAAATCATCCATGAACAAAAACAAACCCCTCATCCCCAACAACCCAACCAGAAGGTGACTCCCCACCTTTAATACTTTCCCTCAAATCCCAACATTATGAATATTTATGTTGTTTCTCCTTGATTTCGCTCAAGAGAACAAACTCAACTACCAAGGATACAAGGCTCATCTTCCCCTGGCCATCCTTCACCTCTATAAGAATCTAAACAAAAAATGCCATCAGCTCCCACTCTAAACTTGATTCCTGAACCGCCAAATTTTGAGTCTTCTAACTCAAAGCATCTGCAACACTGTTTCCCTTTCCTGGTGTATAAACCATCTCACAATCAAAGGATTGTATGTACTAGAACAATATTCACTGAATAATATTAAAATCAGGGTGAGATAATATGTATTTCAGGCTTTTATGATCGGTGTACACCATAAACCATTCTCCCAACAAGCAATGCCACCAACACTTTAAGATATAAACTACTGCAGCCAATTCGAGATCATGTGTTGGGTAATTTTTTTAATGAGACCTCAACTAATGTGAACCACACACAACCAAATGATCATTCTGTATCAATACCTCCCTAATCCCAACACTAGATGCATCAAAAAATAAGGTACACCCTTTTTCTGATCGGGTAAGATCAGAATTGATGCGATAGTTAGTCACTTCTTTAACTCTTGAAAAGTATTGTCACATGCCTCATAACACTCAGACCTGATTCCCTTCTTGGTGAAGCCCAAAAGTGGTGCTACTATGTAGGAGAAATATTTAATGAATCTTTGATAATAACTGGAAAAACCTCGGAAACTTTGGATATTAGAAACATTATTGGGTTGCTCCCAAGACAAAACTGTCAGCACTTTCTTTGAATCCACTGACATGCCTTACTATGAGATAATATAACCCAAGAAATGAAACCTATAAATATAGAAATTAAATTTGGATAGCTTGGAATATAGCCTATAATCTCTTAATGTACTTAGGGTGATGTCAATATGTTTGGCATGATCATCACGAGTCTTATAGTACACCAAGATATCATCACCAAAGACAAATATAAAATTGTCTAGGTAAGGGTGAAAAATTCATTTAAATAGATCCATAAACACTACTAGTGCATTGGTCAACACAAAAAACATCACAAAGAACTCATATAGTCCATACCTACTAATGAATGCAATTCATGGGACATAAGAAGGCCTCACCCTCAGCTAGTGATACCTTGATCTAAAATCAATCTTAGAGAACTCTGATGCACCTCTCAACTGGTCAAATAGATCATCAATTTGAGGAATAGGATATCTATTCTTGACTGTCATTTGATTCAACTTCCTATAATCAATGAACAATCACAACGATCCGTCATCCTTCTTGGAGAATAACACTAGTGATTCCCAAGATGATGTACTCAGATGAATTATACCTTTATTATCCAACTCCTCTAATTGAGTTTTATGATCCTAAAGTTCTGTTGGTGCCATTCTATATAGTTGAATGGAAACTGGTTCTTCACCATGTAGTAACTCTATCATAAACTCCACATCTCTTTGGGGTGGTAGTCCTGATAATTCCTTAGGAAACACATCCTAGAACTGATCCACCACATGAGGAAAGAAATGATTCTATACTCCCCCATCATCAAGCATAAGACAAGACACTTGGGTTGTGAGTTCACAAAACTACTAACAAATCATCCCTATATGGCCTTCCCAAACATCCCATTCACCATGATAGATATAAGCGTCTCCCTCAAGATACGTTAATGTTACCCTATAACGGTAATGGTCAATGTGTTCATGGTACAACATTATCCAATTCATGCCCAAAATCAGATCAAAAATTTACATTTCAAGCATGAAAAAATCCCACAAAAAATGTTACCCACCAACCTTAAGAGCACACCCCCTACACTACCTGATATCCTATATTTTCACCCATATCAATGTACCTATTGACATAACCTGAAATTTATGTTCCACCGCTAGACCCATCATAACCACAAAATGAGAAGAAATAAAATAATGTGAGGCACCTGTATTGAATAAAACATTAGTAATTGGTGAATCAATAATAATAGTACCTCGAATAGTTGATTCTCTAGGCTCTCCACCTCCTGATATAGACTGAACTGCATGTAGTTGACCTACCCATTTTCCCTTGGCCCCAGCCTGAGATCCTGGTACTGTGATACTCTGCTGGTAAGGGAAATCTTACCTCAGAGTGCCCCATCCACCACCTCTACCCATATGACCAGTCGATCTCCAACTGCCTACATGATATGGGGTAACCGACCCCCTTCCTATACTCGACATCAACCTCAATAATCCCTCCATTCCTAGATATTGAGGATTCTAACAGAACCTCTACACATGTCCCATTTTACCATATGCCTGACACTCAACTAGAGGTTGGGGGCACTGACCACACATGTGTCCCTATCTACCACACTGATAGAAAAACACTTATTCACCACCTCGAGAGGCTTATCCCCTCTTCTTACTACTATGAAATCTTCCACCCTAGTGAAAACTCCAAAAATGATGCTTCCTACCCTCTGAATTCGCACCACTAGTCCATCCAACTATAACCACAAACCCACTACCTGAATGCTCTTTTAAGTTCTATTATGAAATAAGGGCCTAATCTACCACTTCTGAAAACCTCTTTAAACGAAATATGTTCACTTGGGACTTAATATAATTCCTGATTACATCTTGGAAACATCTCACCATCACGACCTCGTTCCCTACCAATGCTAGAACAAATCACTGCAAATCCATGAAACGACCATCATAATATATCACTGACATCATTCCCTAGGTCATCTTCATAAAATCTTAATCCTTCTCCTTTATTAAGGTATCTAGATATAAATTATCTAAAAAAATATCTTGTAAGTCTTTCCATAACATTCCTTCAACCTTCTGAGTCTGAACTAGAATATCCCAACAATGCTTTTCTAGTCTCCACAACATGTATGCTACAAACTTGACTCTCTTCTCTACAGGAGTCTCTATGTGATCCAAAATCATTTGGATGGACTCTATCTAGAACTATGCAACCTTAGGTCTACCCTCATAAGCAAATGTTATAGGGTTATGCAACTGAAATTATCTAGTCAGATCGAACATACGCGATACACCCAACCCTGAGTCCCTTTCCATCATCTGAACAACACTAGCAAGGTTCTCACGAAACTTCTCTTCCCTATGTCCCCTTGAACCACTGGAACCTCTTGTACCACATTTGGAGGATCATTCTTAGTGATTTCCTCTTGTCTCCCAACCAGCACACTTTTTTGTGGTGGAATTTCTCTACAATACAAAACATGAGTCTTATAACACTTAATACAAAGCTTACATAATTTACATAAAAAATAAGGCTTTCTAAAATCCATAAACAACCCATATCACATACACTATCCCAACAGACATTGTGTCATCTAGGACACTTCCCTCTACCATCCTTATTGTGGGTCATGGTTAACACTGGGTAAACCAACCTATATAGTCACAAATCTTTACTTAGACGCTCTTTTTAAACCATTTCCACTTTCTCAATGCAAAACATTCTTATTTAGGAACATCTATATATTTAAATTCCATTACAACTAATGTTTTAACTTATTCACAACTCATTATAGACAAAATTTTAATTCATTTACACCCCTTCATTAAGTACAATTATTTAACCATTCTTTAACATCCTTTCTATGTACCCATTTGGATCATATTTATTAGACATTAATTTCTTTAAACTCTTAATTAATGTAAAATAAATCCTACCTTCCATGTAACACACACCCTTACCATGTGTGCCTACCATGATGTATTCCACCTATATCCCTAGGTTCCTAACATGATGCCTGAATGAAAAATATCATACCATTTCAGCCACAAGTAGAATATCATAAAACAATCACACCACACAATGAGTGCATCACCGAATTGTGAAATATCATTCAATATTAACAATACATATTAAGAAAAAACATTTCTCACCCGGGGTACTTGGGTTTTCCCTCATATATTGGTTAGATACTCCCAGGTATGAGCTCGTTTCCAAGGTTTGACACATCCTAACCTCCTTTACACTACCCCAAATAATAAGACCATATAAAAGAACCACTCCAATACCACTTTTTAACATCTCCAACTCAGAATCCATGAAATGGTTCCTTAAGTCAGGTCACCATATGACCTAGAGCACCCCTCCCTGTATGCCAGAGGTTTTCGACTAGTAGCGTGGGTCTAACAGATAATGTGGGGAGACTATACCCTCTTTAACAGAGTAATCCAAAAAAAGATAATAAAATAAATAAAAAAAAGCAATAACCAAAATCAAGCATAACCAAACATATCCCAAATAGGGTATAGGGCACAAAAGAATAAGTAAATATTCTATTTCATTATAATTGTGAAAAAGTGAATAAAAACCAAAAATAAAGAAACCCAACTAATATCCCAAATAGGTCCATACTCCAAGTCCAGATCCTCATCCATGCATGTCCCAATTATAACTCAATTCCCTAGCATAGAGCCTTTTCCCTTGTCCTGAACTGCAATCATGAAATATACTTGAGTACCCAATGGAGGAAAAAATAGGGTGTGAGTACAAATTAGTAGGCCACCACCAATGGTGTCTATAGAATATCTAGTCTAAATAGATAGTGCATGAAAATAATAAATAATGTCAAGGTAAACAAAAGACAACTCGGGTGCCATTAGTTAGCGATAAACACTTTAATCACTTTCATCATTATTTCCATTTCATTACTTATACTATCTTCATTACTAAGTTTATCTTCATCACATGTTCCTTGGGTAAAACATTAAATTATTTACACAATAGCATACATGGGTCAATTTATAAGCATAAGGGAATAATTAAAGTTCCCTATCTCTCTAGGGATAAACATATCAAAATAAATACAAAACACTTACCTAGAAGCCTTGATCCAGGTATTCTCATCCAATGAAACTATTAGGGTTATAGAGCCCCAATCCCCTTCCCTAACTTGAGAATTAAGGGGTGGGGTTTAGAGCCTCAATCTAACACGACCTGTGGGGGTAGATCCTCAAGTCTAATACCCACAACAACCGTGCCATGTGAACAAGCTTATTTATTCATTTAACACACATACCATATCACAAACCAAACATAAAAAATAAATATAAAATTCAAAATATATATTCATTTTCATATAACTCATTATAAATACATAACCCATTAACACATTCACCATTTATATTGGATATACCATTTAACCTATTTTCCATTACCATTGATTAACCCATTAAGTATATTAAAAAATTCCCATACATTATCCCTTTTTAACACATTCATCATTTCATATGCCTTAATCCATTCATACATTTCCATTATAAATTCATAATCCATTTGACACATTCACATTAATCCATTTAACCATTATCACATCATACAAACAATCCCTTATGTCATTATCGACACTAGACACAACTATCATTGGTGCCTCTTATGATTTAAACTAACAAGTCAACATATTTATCATGGGCTATAATTCAACACAAATCAACACTATTCTTAACATTTCAATTTTCCATGCTCAAAAATGTTAGCACACCCCATGGGTGGAACTAAATGGGTCAAATCATTCTCAACGCATCCCACAGAGATCATGAGTGGTTCATTTCATTATTTAGTCAATAATTTTACCCAAAAGAAACAAAGGCATAAAATTCACAACAAGAGGGAACCAAGAAAACAACCACACATGCACAAATCTTCAACAAAACTATGGGATATAACTTATAGACCACCTACCTAAAATCCAAAGATGAACACACCCTTCACCTTAGCCTTAGATCTGGATTCAAGCACCCTATGTATCCCCAACCTAAGATCCATCATAAAAGAGGGTTTTAGGGATTTAGAAGAAGAATAAAAAATCTACAAGCCCTAATTTGGAAAAGAGAAGCAAGAGGAGTGTTAGACTTACCTAAAGCTTTGATCCGAAACCAATGATGCTCTAAATGGCCTAAAATTGAAGGAGAACCACCCTTGGGAAGATTTTTGAGCTTGAGTTCATCACTAGGGTTCCAAGGGGGAGAATGGGGAAGAAAATTGGGTGAGTGACTTAAAATTTTTAGGGGTAGTTTGGAATTTTTTTACTTTTTAATTGGGTGTACGGTTTGGATGCACAATTTTCCAAACTGTGTGCTAGCCTCTTTCTAAGAGGGGTGAAGTTTCATAGTTACCTAGTGATTCCGAATGTTTTGAAAAACCATGTGTCAACCACGCGAAATTACTTTTTCCATGTTTACATAGTCTAGATTTCCCCCTTGCATGGTCTTCTTAACCGCACACCCCTTCTCTTGGCTAACATGGTTTAGGCACATGTTTCCTCTAACAGTGCACCAACCATGAAATATGCACTAGATGGACATTTTTTCCTTTTCTTTTATGCTTCGAACCCTTAGAATGACCCCAAACATCCTCATACACCCTTCAAACATCTCATTATAAAAAATCAAGAGATTTAAACCAAAATTTAAATAATAACATACCTATATAAAGTTATGGATCTTACACCATTTTTTTATTTTTTAGTATGTGATGTGTGTTTTGAAGTAAAATGTCAATTTTAAATAAAAATCCACACTTTGAGTGACACCGGTCTCACCGTATATGAAATTTACATGAGGTTGATTCCTACATGACATAAATGACTTATGAATCATTTTCCTAAATTATCAAAATAATCTTAATGAATTTTATTTGTTTTGAGTATTCTAGTTGAGTTTTTTTACTAAAATGTCAATTTAAACAGAAAACATGAACTATGAGTCATATAAGTCACATCATGAATCAGTTTGATGTACAACTAATTATTACACATTAAAAATGACTTATGAATATTTTTACTAAAGAATCAAGACAATATGAGTGTGTTAGATTGATTTTCTATGAGTGACAAACATTTTGAACTAAAGTGTCAATTTTAAACTCATAACATACACTTTGAGTCATATTGGGCACACCGTATATCAGATTAAGGTGAATCGGATTCCTACATGTCACAAATGAATTATATATCATTCTCATAAAGTATTAAAAATAAAATGATCATGTTTTATCATTTTTGAGTACGTGATGTGTGTTTTGAACTAAAATGTCAATTTTAAATAAAAACACACACTTTGAGTCATACCGGCCACACCGTGCATCAGGTTTACATTCAGTTGGTTCCTACACATCACAAATAACTTATGGATAATTTTTACAAAGTATCAAAAAAATAAAAATGTGTTTTATTAGTTTTGATTATGTCACATGTATTTTTTACTAAAATGTCAATTTATACTAAAAACACATACTAGTGTCATACTGGTTGTGTCATGTGTCAGTTTGATGTGAAACTGATTCCTACGAATTAAAAATGACTTATGAATCATTTTCCTAATTTATTTAGATAATATAAGTTATTTTTCTTATTTTCAATTAGTGAAACATGTTTTGAACTAAAAAGTTAATTTTAAATTGATAACATGCACATTGAGTCATAGCAAGCACACCGTGTATCATATTGAGGTGAGAATAATTCCTACACATAAAAAATAACTTATAGATCATTTTCCTAAATCATAAAAACAATCTAAATGAATTTTCTCAGTTTTGTGTATGTGAAATGTGTTTTGGATTAAAATGTCAATTTTAAATAAAAACATACACTTTGAGTTATTTCGGTCACA
Source organism: Viscum album (assembly GCA_963277665.1). NCBI lineage: Eukaryota > Viridiplantae > Streptophyta > Magnoliopsida > Santalales > Viscaceae > Viscum > Viscum album. The sequence continues at coordinate 1,410,772,442 of OY728135.1, forward strand.
CCGTGTGCCAGATTGACATACAGTTGATTACTAATTGTAAAAAATTACTTATGGGTCATTTTCCTAATGAATCTAATTAATATGAATGAGTATTCTCTATTTGGGGTAAGTCACATGGGTTTTGAACAAAAATGTTTATTTTAAATAAAAAATACACTTCCAGTTATACCGGTCACACTATGCATCATATTTACACGACATCACAAGTGAATTTAGGATCATTTTCCAAAATTATCAAGAAAATCTGAGCATGTTTTCTGATTTTTTAGTGAGTGAAAATTGTTTTGAACCAAAATTTAAATTTTAAACTCATAACATACATTTTGATTCATATTGGATACACAATGAATTAGATTGAGGTGAAGCTAATTCCTATACCTAAAAAATGACTTATGAATGATTTTACTAAAGTATCAAAACATTCTAAATGAGTTTGATCAGTTTTGAGTATTCCACATGTATTTTTTATGAAAATATTGATTTTAAATAAAAACACACACTTGGAGTCACACCAGTCACATCATGATTCAGATTGATGTAGAGTTTATTCCTACAAGTCACAAATGACTTAATGATTTTTTTACTAAAGTATAAAAACAATATGACTATATTTGCTCAGTTTTGAGTATGTGGCATTTTTTTGATAAGGAAGTTAACTAAAATAAGTATCTTGATAAAAATGATATGAAAATTAACTAAGAAATAGTATATAAAATATTGATAAAATTAACTAAATATGTAGTTGGAATTCACATCTTCATGATATCTATATACATTCTAACACCTTGTATTCTGGACATTCGTTTATAAAAAACTATATATCCTCTTTTAAAAAGGAGGACTGTCAAAAATCCTTGCAGTACTAGAAAAATATAAATAAATAAAGGATTAATAAATATTTTGAATGAAGTTGTAATTATCATCGGAAATACCTCTTGAGAGATTCTATTTTGTTTATGGAATACAACATATTTCAAAAATGTTAAAACATAATAACCACAATATTTGTCATTAGTTTGTTTCAAGTACTGTAGAAACATTGAGAAAAATAAGTAATTTGTTTTTATATATGTGTTTATAGTGAAATATTAGTATTTATACCCTAATAATTATCTAGTTATAAAAGTAGATAGCCTTCATGTTCTCATGGACTGTCCTCATGCCATGATTTTTATGGTATCTAAACACCACCATATCATAATATAATTTTCATTAAAATATAATATAAAATGTATAACTTGAACTTTATTTATAAAATTCTTAATGAAGTGTATTAAAAATTGATAAACTTCATCACATGTGGTTAGTTTTTTAGGTATCCATGTAGGTTTTAGGTGCAATGGAAGCAGGTGATGGGTCATGCCCAATTTTCTTTTTTTCATGATCGATGATTAATCTGAGATTTACCTGAAGATGAATGCTGTGATCAAAATAATTGAATTATAGAATAGAAACTATGGATAAACACCTAACCCGAAGCGTAGGATCGTCACATATTATTTATAATTAATTTAAGCAATTAAAGAATTACCTTACATGAAATTAGTTCTTCATTGATGGATCAGAAAATAGATCAACATCGTACCATAATTTCATTATAGAAATCAATATTAGATTACCTATAGTGGTGAACCACATGTGTTCCACAAATCTCTGAACGTCGCCATACAAATCTCTGAGATCTAGCATGGAAGATCCAATCACTTGCGTTGTTTCCCTTTGATCACCTCAAGAATCGCTTCTAAAGGATTCTCCTTAATCTCTCTAGACTTGAGAGTGGAAGGTGGAGGAATAACACTCTCCATTATTGGGGATCATTTTTGGATAAGGGACCTCTCTAGGGCTTCAATAGGATTCTCTATATTTCATTGTGCATAACAAAATAAATGTATTGGATATCATCAGAAAATAATATAATTGGGTTTATATACCACTAGGGTTAGAATAAATAATAACATAGTGCCATTTATTATTTATTTAATCACCAAAAAACCCCATTTATATAATAATAATAATAATATTTTTATTTCTTTACATGCACTAAACTCATGAATTAAAATTAAATATTATTTATTCAAATAATATCCAATATATATATATATATATTATTTTTAACTGGACCATAAAAATTGATCCTCCATTCCTTCATAATATTTATTAGACCTTGAATAATGACTATTTATTTAATAAATATATACCACTGCATTATTCACTAATAAATAAATAAATATTATATACACTAAATAGAAAATAAATATTTATTAAATATTCCGATCACATAATATTCTATCGAATAAATTGTGAGGAAATATATGCAATCAATAAAACATGAATAATTACTAAACCACATGTGGGAATAATATTTATTTAACTTTTTAAATAATAAATAATAATATATTATTTAACTGAGATTCTGGATACACTTAGTGTGTAACCCTCTAGGCCTCTTTCTCAGTGGCATTAGGAGAAACATATTAAAGTCCAAGGTTAGCATCTAGAAACATTTCAAGACACCCATAGTGAAATAAGATATTTCCTTAGTGATATAATATCCCATATAGATAATTACTATATAATATAATCCCTTTATCATGATATCTACAATCAAGCAGGTTGCATGCCGGTGCCATCAACCTATGCGTTTGATGGATCTTTCTTTGAATTTCTATAAATCAAACTTGCCTATAGAACACCATGACCATGTATTCATTTAGGCTATATAATTTCCATAAAAGGTCTTAAGATATCAAATTATGTTAAAGAATATAATGGAAAAATCCTTTCTCACATTATTCACTAGTTAAACATTACTCACGATGCACCTAAAGCATCCTACCTCACCGCAAACATATATCATCACAGTTTTCATCAATAAAAAAGTACACTACTTATAACAATCATTAATAATAATATTAAATTATAAGGACCAATAAAAACATCCATATATAGGATAATTCAATGAAATATATAAATGTGGATTTCCTATTGGCGGGTCTCATTCTCATAATATCCTACACAAGATATTACTAATGGTGTATAACATGAGAAGGTTCTTAAATTTCCTATGAGTCTCCACCCCTAATAGCCTATATCATTTGTGTCCCATAAAATGATATCATCAATCTATAAAGCATATATTTAAGAGTACAGTTGTGACACATTTGGGTTCTCATCATAGAATAGAACTGCTATGAACTTTTAGTGTGAAAAATACTCTTAAGAAATTATAACATACTATGTTATGTAGATAAAAATCATGATGTTATGGGGAGTTTATTAATATTCAAAACTATGAATAAAATTTATCATAAAGTACACATAATTTGGTTCTATGGAACCAAATCCAATAGAATCCCACTTGCACTAAATCCAAAAGCTAACAACCTTCAGTCTTCTAGCTCTTATATGATACTCATGATTATGATGATATATGTCTTTATTAACGGGGTCCACCATGTTTTCTTGAATGGGATCTCTAATTACTACAACTTCACCCCTATGAGAAAAATCCCTCAATAGGTGATACTTCCAGAGTATGTGATTTGTCTATTGGTGCGACTTTGGATCTTTTTAAAGAGACACCATTATAGAATTATCACAATACAATATGATAGGGTATTTACTTCTAGGTATCACATAAATCTCCTAGAAAAATTATCATATCTAAATGTATTCCTTGGATGTATTCAAAGTCTCTATATACTCATAATCCATTATAGAATCAGTGAAAACTGAATGCTTTAAACTCCTCTAGCTCATAGCTCATCTGTTGAGATAGAAAAAATATCCCAACTGTGACTTCAGATCATTACGATATTTCTGAAAACTAGAATCAGTATAACCCATAATGACCAACTCCTCATTTCCTCCATAAACAAGGAACATATCCTTAGTTCTTCTCAGATACTTATGGATAGCCTTAACAACATACCAATTATTTTCTCTAAGATCTTCTTGATATCTATAAGGACCTAGCCTTAAAACATTACATAATATTGAATTAAATGAATAATTCACATTGAGGGTCTTTTTAGGTTTAGAGTTTTAGATAATTAGGTCATAACTGTTACATTATATCCCAAAAGTTACAAAGTAGACACTTCTACTTAGTTCCCATATTTTTCACAAAATAAAAATTCTTGAAAAAAAAGAGTCATGTCTAGATCCATGTTTTAGACAGCATGACATTTCCTTGTTCCCATCCTTGACTCTATTCCACTTTATGTCCTATGAAAAACATTTCAAAAACTTGGTATGAGCATAAAGAGCTCAGTAAGGGATACACAAAGAAATAAAACTGTTAGTTTTTTTAAAACAAAAAGTAAACCATGAATACTTTATCATAAGTAATACTTTTCACCTTTACGAAGTAGTAAATACTCTTCACTAAATAAAATATCATTTCTTACCCTTTTGTAACCAAAATATTACTATAAAACCCATATAAAGAACACATAACATATATAGGTAACTTGGGACATAAACATACTTAAATGGAATAACCATACGATCGACTTTTACACATATCACTAAATAGAATAGCCATACAACCGACTTCCATACCCAATGCCTTAGAGGTTATAATGTAACACCCATCCTGGTTTATCATGACACCACCCTCATTTGGTTTATCACGTAACTACCCATCAAATGTCCAAGTACCATTACAAAATCATAACACATACAATAAATATAAAGGAAAGAAAACATTTCACATTTCAATCACAATATATCACTTAAATATATTGACATAAAAATTAAATTATAAAAACCATTTTCAATACCAAAATATATAAAAGATTATATGGTATTTATTTTACTTTTAAAAACATTACATATTTTTAAGAAATCCAAAGATCAAATAATACTCACAGCGGTGGAAATGTCGTTGTCACCGCTAACGTTAAAGATAAACATTCTTTTTTGATGTTTAGTTAAACGCTTCATAGAAAAAAATTCCATTTGAATGAAATGAAAATTCAAATGTGTTTATACAGTGTATAATATAAAGTCATGTATTAAAACAAAAATATGCCTCAATGAAAGGATATTGAGATGAAGTCCCTTACCCCGTGTCCGACTTGACTCGACTGTTCTTTAATCTTATGAATAATAAACTAAAGTTAATTTATACTTGATTAAAAACCCTTTTCAAGTTTATTATTCCTTTTATATCACTTATTACCATGTTATAAAAATTATGTAATCATTTTAGTTAATAACAGTTGTTTTGTCAATATTTGGTACTTTAGTGAAAAATGAACACCTTATAATTACAAGTTTTCAATGTGGTCAATAGTCCATTATCTCCATAATTATATTCACGATTTATATATCATATATATCATATATATCCAGTATATAAATGTATTTATAACATTACATAACATTTGGAGATAAGAAACTAAATGCACCGTTCATGGAGACGGTAAGCCGTACGTACGCATGAACGCTACTTTCATTTCTATTTCGTACTTTAATGGAATTAAAACATATTGATACATAGGTATATTATAATTAAAGTATAATATAATATATAATATAATTAACTCCATTCTTTATACATCCCACATATGGCATTAATGAGTCATATCACTTTGAGGGGGCGGTAGTCCGCACTTCCTCAAATGAAATTATCGCATTTACCCATAATGGAAACCATAAAGGTACTCTATAAAATAAAAATACAGAATCATAAAGAAAAAATAAATACAATATATATCATATATAAATATATTTTCATCTTAATGGCAACCATGATAGGTGGTAGGGGATAATCGAACAATCATCGTTTCGTGAGGCGTTAGTTTTCCATCCACAGAAACAATATGTTCTTCACCCATTAGATGGAGGTGTGTGTAAGTGTAGTTAGAATATTTCTCATAAAAATATCCTAGTATATTTAGGATACTGGTGTTGTTATAAAAGAAATTAATAAAAAAAGTTTAGGGGGTTAGAGAATTAAAATAAAAGAAAAGAAGTTAAGAGAAACTGTTACCTTCAATTTGGGTAAATCCCTTTGGTTTGAACCAAAAGGACTTCTTGAAGTGCCTTCTGCCTAAGGTAAGGCTTCTAGGAGGAGGATAGGTATCTTGAGAGATTATTTGGGTAGGTATTTGATGAGTCAAGGGGATTGAGAGGTGTGAGGAATGGGTTAAAAGTGAGGTCTTTTTATAAGGAAGAAAATGGGCTCTTTAGGAAAGTGTGAAAATATTATTTTATTATAAACTTATCTTCGGTTTCAAAAGGTACAAAAATAATTAAAGTCAAAGATAAGATGACTCATGGTCTAAATAAAATAATCCAATAATAATTTTACAAGTTTGGGGTATTATTTTAATCTTTATAATCTTATTTATTAAAATCATTTATTAATGAGGTAAACACTACATCATTATTGTGTCATAAATAATTTTATTTATTTGATGTCTAAAAATTATAAAAATATACCATGATGTAGGAAATATTTTTATATTTAAAAAGAATATTTATAGTCAAAAATATAACTTATATAACTCCATGTAAAAATTAATTTACAAAAAGATATTTGTTTATGTCATTTTTTCCTTTACTTTAAGTTATTTAAAATAAAGTGTCATTATCACTTTTAAGTGTCTCCATGGGGTCCCAAAATAGACCCAAAGATGACCATGGTCGGATATGTATCAAAAAATAAGATTAGGACACATGTTAGGGTAATTTATATTATTATAATAATATTTTTTTACCCTTATTTACTATATTTACCCTTTAACCATGGTAAATAAATTTTTTACTGAAGTAACTATTCATAATGTCTAAAAATAAAAGTTACCTATTTACACAATTTGGTCCTCTTGATTCCAAATATGAAATCAATTTTTCCAAATTCAAAATATAGAAGTGGCAAGAAATTAATTTAAAATTAATTCCCGTTGTCAAAACAAAATGCGGGTTTTTAGAAATATTAACTATCAAAAGATTGAAACTTGTTTATGTCCAACTTCAAAGTGAAATTAATTCAAATTACCAATATTGGATTAAATGGTAAAAATATATTCTAATTAAATTTTGAAATCAATTAAAAGGATAATCCAACCATATAAATAAATTAGATTAAAATGTTGTTTTGAATTAAAATACAGTATTTTTCACTATTCATTTAAAAATGAGCTTTCTCAGAAAAATACCAAAATTTCATCCAAAGTATATTTTGATGTCCCTATTCTAAAGTAGAATTTTATTTTTTCAAATAGAACATATAAAAGTGACCAAAACTAGATTTAAAGAGGGTTCTCCATTAGAAGGCAGTAAATCAACCTTTAAGGTAAATTATGCTTAAAATTAGATTCATTCACATTTTAAGCCTCTAACTTTTATTAGATAAATGTAAAAACATTTAACAAACACATACAATCATATTGCAGTTAGTTCTATTCATTATCACCAATACATCGGCTAGGCGTTAACTACATTTAAAATAATATTATTATATTATTAGTGTGCAATGTAAGATTTCAAAGATACCCATTGTTGCGTATCAGGTACGCCATAAAGCATATCACCCCCTTTAAAGTAAAATTAATATTTAATTTAGAAATATGAATAATTATGAAAATGTATTATTTCTTTATTTACCTGGGATGTTACATCCTTCCCCCCTTTTGTAAATTGCGTCCTCACAATTTTATTCACTTATCAAATAAATTAGAGTATTTATCCCTCATAGAATTTTCAGATTTCCACGTTGCCTCTTCAAGCATATGGTTTTTATACAAAACCATTACATGATGAATTACCTTATTTCGCCACACTTTTTCTCTTCAGTCAAGAATCTAGACTGGATTTTCCTAATAAGAGATATTCTCTTCCAACAGAACTACCTCTGGACTTAAAACATGAGATGGATCTGGTATATACTTTCTCAACATTGAAACATGAAAAACATTGTGTACCTGGGATAAAATTGGAGGTAAAGCCACTTTGTAAACAACTAATCCAACTTTATCTAGGATTTCATAGGGTCCAATAGACCTCAGAATCAACTTTCCTTTCTTACCAAAATAGATTAAACTTTTCCATAGAGAAACTTTGAGAAAGATATGATCACCTACCTCAAAAGAGAGGTCCTTCCTCCGATTATCCGCATAACTTTTCTGCCTTCTCTAAGCTGTTACCATGTTCTTTTGAATCAACTGAACCTTTTCTACCATCTCTTCTACCAATTTTGTTCCCATCAGCTTCCATTCACCTACATCATCCCAAAAATATGGAGTTTGACACCGATTTCCATATAATGTCTCAAATGGAGCCATATGTATACTGGAAAAATGTTATTATAAGAAAATTCAACCAAATAAAAATGTTGGTACCAAATTCCCTATTAATCCAGTGAACAAACATGTAGCATATCATCCAATGTATGAATTTTTTGTTCTGACTACCCATATGATTGCATATGAAAAGCTATACTAAAATTTAATTCATCACCCAACGACTTGTGAAGGCCTTTCCAAAAGTTATAAGTAAACCTGAGATCACGATCAGATACAATGGAGAGGGGAACTCCATGCAACCTGACTATCTCTTTAACATACAACTAAGAAAGTTGATCTAGAGACAAAGTATCTTGAATAGGAAGGAAATGAGCAGATTTAGTCAACCAATCAATAATAACCTAGATTTCATTATTACCTCGAGATGTCTTTGGTAATCCCACAACGAAGTCCATGGATATATTTTTCCATTTCCAATATGGTACCGGTAAAGACTGAAGCATCCCTTTAGGTAACTGCCATTTTTCTTTAACCTGATGACAAGTCAATCACTTCATAGTAAAATCAACAATATCTCTTTTCATTCCTCCCACCAGTAATACTCTCAAATATCTCTGTAGATATTTGTACTGCCAGGATGAACTAAAAACGGAGAACTATAAGCTTTACATAACAACTCATTCTTCAACTGTGAATCACAAGGCACACATAATCTCTTCCCAAACCTCAAAACACAATCATTATCAACGTTAAATTCAGGAAAATTACCCTTCTAAACCAACTCTACCTTTTTCTGCAACTCATAGTTTTCCTTCTGCGCTTTCTTTATTCTATCTAATAGAGATGATTTCACTAACACCTGAAACAAAACAGAAGAATTTTCTGCACCAAAAACTTCTATGCCAAAGTTCATCAAATCAAAAACCAAATCATCTTGTTCCAAAAGTAGCATGATTAACGAAGCATTACTTTTTCGACTCAAAGCATCAGCCACTTTATTTTCTTTTCCCAGATGGTAAAGGATCGTGAAATCATAATCCTTGATTAATTCCAACCATCTCCTTTGTCTCATGTTCAATTATTTTTGAGTGAATTTATAATTCAAACTTTTTTGGTCAGTATATATTTAACATTTTACTCCATACAAATGATGCCTCCAAATTTTTAAAGCAAAAACAACAGCAGCTAATTCCAAATCATGTGTAGGGTAATTTAACTCATGAGGTTTCAACTAACGTTAAGTATAAGCAATTACCTGATCATTCTGCATAGGGAAACAACCAATTCCTTTCAATGAAACATCACTATAAATAACAAACTCACCATTTCTGGAAGGTAGTGCCAAAACTAGATCATTCACTAATCTTCTTTTCAATTCCTGAAAACAATCATCACATTCTTTTTTCCAAATGAACTTAACACCTTTTCGAGTTAACTTAGTTAATGGGCTAGATAACCGTGAAAATTTTTCAACAAACCTCCGGTAATAACCTGAAAAAGAAAGAAAACTATGAATCTCAGTTATATTTTCAAGTCTTGGCCATTCTTCAATAACTTTTTTTAGAAGGATCAACGGTTATTCCATTATTTGATACAATGTGACTAAGGAAAGAAATTTTATGTAACCAAAACTCACACTTTCTAAACTTCCCAAATAGTTTTTTTTCTTTTAAGGTTTGAAAGACAACCCTTAAATGACTTTCATGCTTCTCTTTACTTTTAGAATAAACCAAAATATCATCAATGAACACAACTACAAACTTATCCAAGAACTCATGTAAAATTATATTTATAAGATCCATGAATACAACAGGCTCATTGGTTAACCTAAAAGGCATAACAACAAATTCATAATGGCCATATATAGTATGAAATGTAGTCTTCGGAATGTCTACTTCCTTTACTTTTAACTAATGGTACCCCGACCTCAAGTCAATATTTGAAAAATACCGAGCTCCCTGAAGCTGATCAAACAAATCATCGATATGAGGCAAATGATACTTGTTCTTAACAATGATGTTATTCAATGCTCTATAATCAATTCAAAATATCATCGAACCATCTTTATTTTTAACAAACAAGATTGGATCACCCCATTATGACATGCTAGGTTGAATGAACCCTTTATCTAATAACTCCTGCAATTGCTTCTTTAACTCTAAAATTTCAATTTGAGCCATTTGATAAGGGGGTTTTGAAATTGGATTAGCATTAGGAACTAAGTCAATAGTAAATTCAACTTTCTGATCAGGTATAATACTATGAAACTCATCAGGGAAAAAATCAAGGTACTCATTTACCACTGGCACATCATTAATCTCAATAGTTTATTTATTTTCAACAATATGTGACAGGTAACATTCATTTCCATCTTTTACTAGTTTCTCTACTTCCTGATATGTTATCAAAATTAAGGGTTCATTCTTGTACACAAACTAAAAATCTTTCTAAAAAGAAACCTCTTTAGCTCTACAATAAATCTTAGAATGATAAACAAAAAGAAATACATACCCAAAATAACGTCAAACTATACTAGAGGCAAAACAATATGGTTTGCAGGTACATTCTTTTCGCACACAAGGACATCAAGGTTCTTATGATTTCTTTTTGTTTCAACATTTCCTCTAGGTGTTTTTACCATTAGTTCAGAATTCATATCTTGATATGGAATTCCCAATTTACTAGAAAACTTCTCAGAAATGAAAGAATGTGTAGACCCTGAATCAAACAACACATTGGAATAATCTGAACAAACAAACTGTGTACCTGATACTACTTCATTTGATGGCCCAACATCTGCTTAAGTAGTTGCAAAGGATTTCACCACCCCTTTCTGCTTGTAGTTAGGCTACTTTACCTCAGTTGAGTTCTTCATTTTACACTCATTTTCATAATGACCCATTTCATTGCACTTAAAATATCTTACCGCTGGCTTTTCATTGCCACTTGATTATCTTTCTTAAAGTTACGAGCAATACGAACAGACTTAACACCTAGAAATCACTTTCTAGACTTTGATAAACATTCTCCAAGATTCTTTTTACCACAATTCTCATAAGATAGATATATAGTTTTCTTACCTCTAGGCTTATTTGATGAATTCTTTCCCTTTTCCTACCAACTGGGCCTCTTATTCTGTTGTTTGTCAAAGAACACCTAATCATTGGAAAACTCTATTTCCACCTTCTCCGCACATCGAACAAGTTTTTCATAACTTTTTAACTCATGAGAAGCTAAATCCCTTCGATAATTTGGCTTTAATACTAAGTAAAAAACGGTTGATTTTAATATCATGATCTCGTACGAAATTTGGTGCATACCTTTCCAGTCGAGTGAATTTTGCTTCACAAGCATCCACTGAGTCATCCTCCTGCCTCAATTCCTGGAATTGTTTTTACATCCTAAGACGAACCACCTTCGGAAAATATTTCTCAAGAAACATACCTTTGAATTCATCCCAAAAAAGATCATCAATCTCCTCACTATACCTGATATGTTTCACCATAGACCACCACTGATCAGATTCACCTTCAAAATGGTAAATAGAGAGACTAAACTTTTGATGTTCTGCACACCCCATAACATCAAAAATCTTCTCCAGTGCTTTAATCCACCCTTCATCTAGCACAGGGTCAAATGATCCTATGAATTATGGGGGATGTCGCCTAATGAAATGATCCACTATTGACATGTTTCTATGTGGTTGATCTAGCTGATGTCATGCATGGATACCACCACTATTTATAGCCTGATTCAACTTTTCCATCACTGCAACAAATAGTTCAGTTCTGATTCCGACCATCTCAGGTTGTAGATTTGGAAGGTTGTCTTCCTCCTGATGTCGTCCCAACATAGCTGCCCTATTTACTCTACAGAAAACCATTCTGAACACATAAATATCTTAGGCAAAGAAACATGGTAATCTTTAAATTCTATCATTTCAATATCAACATAAATTAATTTATGGATATTAATTTAACAATACCCTAACTCCTAAAGTTATCTAAACCGACCTTTAATAACATTTATGAGGACCCGAACTTAAAATATTACATAATCTTGAATTAAATGAATAATTCACATTGAGGATCTTTTTAGGTTTATAGTTTTAGATAATTAGGTCATAACTATCACATTATATCCCAAAATTTACAAATTAGACACTTCTACTCAATTCCCATATTTTTCACAAAATAAAAATTCTTAAAAAAAAGAGTCATGTATAGATCCATGTTTTAGATAGCATGAATTTTACTTATTCCCATCCTTGACTCTATTTCACATAATTTCCTCTGAAAAACATTTCAAAAACTTGGTATGAGCATAAAGAGCTCATTAAGGGATGCACAAAGAAGGAAAACTGTTAGTTTTTTTTAAAACAACAGGTAAACCATGAATACTTTATCATAAGTAATACTTTTCACCTTTATGAAGTAGTAAATACTCTTCACTTAATAAAAGATCATTTATTACCCTTTTGTAACCAAAATATTACCATAAAACCCATATAAATAACACATAACATATATAGGTAACTTGGGACATAAACATACTTAAATGGAATAACCATATGGTCGACTTCCACACATATCACTAAATGGAATAGCCATATGGCCGACTTCCATACCCAATGCATTGGAGGTTATAATGTAACCACCCATCCTGGTTTATCACGACACCACCCTTCATTTGTTTTATCACATAACCGCCCATCAAATGTCCAAGTACCATTATAAAATCAAAACACACACAACAAATATAAAGGAAAGAAAACAGTTCACATTTCAATCCCAATATATCACTTAAATATATTGACATAACAAATCCATTATCAAAACCATTTTCAATACCAAAATATATAAAAGAGTATATGGTATTTATTTTTCTTTCAAAAACATTACGGCTTGTTAAGGAATCCAAAGATCAAATAATACTAGCGGCGGCAGAAAGGTCGTCGTCACCGCTTACGTTAAAAAGAAACATTCTTTTTTTATGTTTAGTAAAACGCTTCATAGAAAAAGATTCCATTTAAATGAAATGAAAATTCAAAGGTTTTTATATAGTGTATAATAGAAATTCATGTATTAAAACAAAATATGACTCAGTGAAAGGAGATTTAGACGAAGTCCCTTACCTCGTGTCCGACTTGACTCGATCATTCTTTAATCTCCTGAATAATAAACTAAAGTTAATTTCTACTTGATTAAGAAACTTTTTCAAGTTTATTATTCCTTTTATATCACTTATTACCATGTTATAAACATTATGTAATCATTTAAGTTAATAATGGTTATTTTGTCGATATTTGGTACTTTAGTAAAAAATAAACACCTTATAATTACAAGTTGTCCATGTGGTCAATATTCCATTATATCCAGAATGATATTCATGATTTAGATATCATATATATCATATATATTCAGTACATAAACGTATTTATAACAATACATAACATTTGGATATAAGAAATGAAATGCACCGTTCATGGAGACGGTAAGCCGTACGTACACATGAACGCTAATTTCATTTCTATTTTGCACTTTAATGGAATTAAAACATAATGATACATAGGTATATTATAATTACAGTATAATATCATATATAATATCATTAATTCCATACTTTATACATCCCACATATGACATTAATGAGTCATATCACTTTCAGGGGGCGGTAGTCCGCACTTCCTCAAATGAAATTATCGCGTTTACCCATAATGGAAACTATAAAGGTATGATATAAAAGAAAAATACAGAATCATAAAGAAAACATAAACATAATATATATCATATATAAATATATTTTCATCTTAATGGAAACCATGAGAGGCGGTAGGAGATAATCGAACACTCATTGTTTCGTGAGGCGTTAGTTTTCCATCCACATAAATAGTATGTTCTTCACCCATTAGATGGAGGTGTGTGTAAGTGTAGTTCAAATAATTCTCATAAAAATATACTAGTTTATTTATGATACTGGTGTATTTATAAAATAAAGGAATAAAAAGAGTTTATGGGGTTGGATAAGTAAAATAAAAGAAAATAAGTTAAGAGAAATCGTTACCTTTAATTTGGGTAACTCCCTTTGGTTTGAACCAAAAGGACTTCTTGAAGTGCCTTATGCCTAAGGTAAGGATTATAGGATGAGTATAGGTATCTTGAGAGCTTATTTGGTCAGGGTTTGGATGAGTCAAAGGTATTGAGAGGTGTGAGGAATGAGTTATAAGTGAGATATTTTTATAAGGGAGAAAAGGGACTCTTTAGGAAAGTATGAAAATATTATTTTATTATAAAATTATCTTCGGTTTAAAAAGGTCAAAAAATCATTAAAGTCAAAGATAAGATAAATAATATTTGAAATAAAATAATCCAATAATAATTTAACAAGTTTTGGATATTAGTTTAATCTTTATAATCTTATTTATTTAAATCATTTATTAATGAGGTAAACACCGCATCATTATTGTGTCACAGATAATTTAATTTATTTGATGTCTAAAAGTAATAAAAAAATATCATGATGTAGAAAATATTTTTATCTTTACAAATAATATTTATAGTCTAAAATATAACTTATATAACCCCATGTAAAAATTAATTTACAAAAATATATTTGTTTATGTCATTTTTTCCTTAACTTTAAGTTATTTAAAATAAAGTGTCATTATCACTCTTAAGCAGATCCATGAGGTCCCAAAATAGACCCAAAGATGTCTATGATCGGATATATATCAACCAATATGATTAGGACACATGTTAGGGTAATTTTATATTATTATAATAATATTTGTTTACCCTTATTTACCAGATTTACCCTTTAACCATGGTAAATAAAATTTTTACTGAAGTAAATATTCATGATGTCTAAAAATAAAAGTTACCTATTTACACAATTTTTACCTCATAATTCCAAATATGAAATATATTTTCCCAAATTCAAAACACATAAGTGGTAAAAATTAATTTAAAATTAATTCCCACTGTTAAAATAAAAAGCGTGTTTTTAGAAATATTAACTATTAAAAGATTGACACTTGTTTATGTCCAATTTTAAAGAGAAATTAATTCAAATGACCAAAATTGTATTAAATAGTAAAAATATATTCTAATTAAAATTTAAAACCAATTAAAATTATAATACAACCATATAAATAAATTAGATTAAAATACAGTTTTGAATTAAAATACATTATTTTCACTATTCATTAAAAAATGAACTTTATAATTTCATCCAAAGTAAATTTTGATGTCCCTATTCTAAAGAAGAATTTTATTTTGTCAAATTGAACATATAAAAGTGACTAAAACTATATTTAAAGAGGGTTCTCCATTAAAAGGTGGTAAATCAACCTTTAAGGTAAATCATGCTTAAAATTAGATTCATTCACATTTTAAGACTCTAAATTTTATTGGATATATGTAAAAACATTTAACAAACACATAAAATCATATTGTAGTTAGTTCTATTCATTCCCGCAAATACAACGACTAGGAATTAACAACATTTAAAATAATATTATTATATTATTAGTGTGCAACGCAAGATTTTCAAAGAAACCTGTTTTTGCATATCGGGTACTCCATCAAGCATATCAACCCCTTTAAAGTAAAATTAATATTTAATTCACAAATATGAATAATTATGAAAATTTATTACTTATTTATTTACTTGGGATGTTACAATATCCTCCTATTATGCTCAATGCATAACATCAAGTCTAGTACATATCATGGTATACATGATTGATCCCATCACAGAAGTATATGGTATATTACTCATATTCTATTTCTCTTGTTGTGCATAAGGACACATTTTATTAGAAATATGTATACCCTGTGATGCTGGAACTATTCCACTCTTAGATTGTTTCACACTGAATCACTAAGGTATCTAGTCAATGTATATTCTTTGACTAATACCAAGTAGCCTCTTAGATCTATCATGAATGATATTGATCCCTAGAATATAGGCTATTTCACCCATGTCATTAATGAAGAAACACTTGTTTAAACATCCCTTAACAAACTATATGAATGGTATACCGTTTCCAATAATTAATATTGCATAAACATATACTACTAGGATAATTACTAAATTTACACTAAACCTATTATAAACACATGGCTCACATTCATTCTTAATGAAACCAAATTCTTTTATAACTTCATTGAATTGAATGTTTCATGACCTAGATGCGTGCTTCAATCCATAAATGAATCTCTGTAACTTTCAAATATTTTTGGCATCACCTGGAGTCACAAAACCTTCTAGTTTTTTCATGTAGACATATTCCTAAAGGTTTCCATTAAGGAAATATTTTTTGATATCCATTTGTAAAATTTTATAGTCATGGTAAGATGCTATAGAAAGTACAATTCTGATGGATTTAAACATTGAACTAGTAAAAATGTTTCAACATAGTTAATTACTTGATGATGTTTAAACCCTTTATACACTAGATGTACTTTATAATTATTTACCTTAACTTACATGTGCAGTTTTCTCTTGAATACCCATTTGTATCCTACGAGATCTACATCAACTAGCACATCTACTAGAACCCAAAATCGGTTCTGATACTTGGAATCAATTTCAGAATTAATGTATTCTTTCTATCTTATATCTTCTGAGATCTATAATGCCTCTTCATTGGAGATATGTTCATCATTATCAACTAATAATGAGTCACCATCTTCAGTGACTAGAAAACCATATCTCTCTTGTTCTATTACCACTCTAGTTCTCTTGTATAATACTTTTGTTTTAGGAATTACTTCTTATATGAGGACCTGAGGAATATGTTCTTATAAAAAATTATTTATATCTTGAGCATCAACTTCATCAAAGTTAATTTTTCTCCCACCATCTATTTTTAGGATGTTATACCTCTTAGAAATAAGGCTTTTATGAAGAAAATTACTTTCATGTCTGAGGGTTTTTATAGGTAGTATCCTTTTATTTCCTTAGGATACCCTAAAAAGATAAACTTTGTACCCTATGGTGCTAGTTTTCTTCCTAATAAGCCCTTAACAAACACATATCAACCCCATAAATGTGTATATTAAAAAACATGTTTATTTACACTCTATAACTTAGAGGGTATTCTATTAGCCTCTTTAATTGATACTCATTTTAATATACATTCAAAATGTTTTAATTTATATCCCCAAAAGGATAATGGGAGATATGCATGACTCATTATCGAACCTATCATGTATAACAAGGTACAATTCCTCCTTTCACTAATAACTTTACACCATAGTGTGTAAGGTAGAGTATGTTGAGATAGAATCCCAGAATCCCATAAAAAGTTGATAAACTATTGGTTAAGATATTCACCACCTAGATATAATAAAATATTATTTTTCTTATTTCCAAGTTTATTCTCTACTTAATTCTTGAATTATTTTAATTTATCAAAGGACTCAAACTTATACCTCATCAAGTAGACATATCCATATCCAATCAAGTCATTAGTAAAAGTTATGAATTAAGAATACCCCCACTAGCTTCTATTGGAAATGGTACACAAACACACCGCTGTTTACCAATCCAAAAATATATATGTATATTTCACCCTATCCACTGAA
Organism: Viscum album; assembly: GCA_963277665.1. Lineage (NCBI taxonomy): Eukaryota > Viridiplantae > Streptophyta > Magnoliopsida > Santalales > Viscaceae > Viscum > Viscum album. The sequence goes on from OY728135.1 coordinate 1,410,790,287, forward strand.
TAGTTATTTGGTAATTTTACCTTAAAAAGAAGCATGAAAAATTTCAAGTGGTTTTAGTTTAATAGAGTTTAAATAACCATCTTTATATAGCTTTATCAGATGATTTTTGTTCACATGAACAATATGGTGATGCCATAATTGGGTGTTATATGAGTCATGTGAACATGATTCGTTATCTATTTCCAATACTTGGTTTTCATAATTTAATACATAAATACTGTTATTTAAATTCACCATTAAATAACATATATTGTATTTATAAAATAAACAACTTTTATTTACAAATTTGAAAATAAAACCATTTGCATCTAATCATGATACAAAAATTATGCTTTTGGTAACAATTGGTACATAATAAAAATCTATTAAAACCAATATCATTCTTGTTTGTAATGAAAGGTGGTAGTTTCCAATGCCTAGAACAGCTAGTCTCACACCATTGGAAGCTTGTAAATCCACCTCTCCTATAGAAGTATTTCAGAATCTACTCGGTTACTTCATTTGGATATAGATATGAGAACCACAAGCTATATCTAATACCCAATGTGAAGATATTGAAATATTACACTAGATAACAAATGAACCTTTATATACCCCTTGATTCAAGGTACAATTATTCTTCCATTGGCCTTTATTGCCACATGAAAACATACTATCTTCTTTTCCTTTCCCTTACTCTAGATCTTCCACTTCTTGGAAGGATGATTCTCAAGATATTTATACTTTTTACGAGTCTTTGGATCCTTGACCTTTTTCTTCCTTTTCTTATTCACTAAAAGGACCATGTGTTTGTCATTCCCCATGTCCTTATCCCCTTGTAAAATCAAAGTAAGAAGTTATAAAATAATCTTCCATTTATTTCTCATATTATAATTAATAATAAAACTAGATAAGGTCTTGGGTAGTGAGAAAAGTATTATATCTATGCACAAATCATCTAGAAATTTAATCCCTAAGATTTCTGAGCAATAAATAAAGCCAATATGCTTGACTACTTAAGGCCCATCTTGCATCGACTCTCTAAGATTAGTTTTAAACATAGAATTGTAGATCTCATATCTCTCTTGTCTCACCTTATCTTAATAGAGATCCAAAAGGCGATACACCATGATAAACACATCCACTTCCTCATATTACTTAAAAAGCTCATTGGGCATGGATGATAACATGAAACATTGAACATATGTATCATCATTAAAATGTTTCTCATATAGAGATAACTCTTCCTCACTTGACTCATTATGCGGTGCATCGGGAATATGTTCTTCCAGCACATACACTTTCCTTTCATGGTGTAGGGTAACACACAAGTGGCTTTTCCACTCTTGGAAATTTGTACCAGTGAGAAGGTTATCCTTCTCAAGTTTGGATCACCATGATATTTTTGAAGTCATTTTTGTTTCTTTTTCTACTAATAATATTAGAATAGTTTTAGTAATTTATCTAATAAAATTTATAGAAATAAATAATAATATATTTATTAATCTCCCATTATTTTATTGAAACCTAATAACCCTCACCATTAGCTCCTAAATATCCCGTTTCTTATATATTCTAGTGGAAATGATCCATATTACCCTTCTCATCACCCAAACTTTGGATGGTTAAGTAATTTGAATGGTTTTTGGTGGGAATTCCAAATTCCAACTGCACTAACTCACAGTTCCTTGATCTGTTGAGTGGACTCCCCAATCCCGATATCCTTAAATTGGATTTCCTCAACCCTTACCTTTTAGTTAGACCAAGTCCTTCTTTGGAAGTTAACTTAATATATATAATTGATAGATTTTATCTTTTATGCATAAATTTCCAATTCTTATCTTTATTACATACTTGTTAATATTAATTTTATTAACTTAAGTGATTAACCATGTCTTAGATAATATTTTTACATAATATAATTTATTTTAGTTATATATTTCATGCTTGTTAATCCATTTATTCATGTGATAAAAAAAACATCCATAATAAAATTACCATTAAACTTAAAATAAATAACTTAATAAAGTTGAGTGATCATGATATTTTACTAATGGTTAGTTTATCTTGCAGATGATAAACTAACTATCGACCTAGGGGGAAAAATACCTTGAATCAATTAAGGTTTGTCTTGGAGATTTCCACTTTTCCAACTATTTATCTCTCTTAGATTGGTTTCTCCTCAGTTCCAAACTTTAACCACATCCACCATCTTGGGATCTCTATCCATTATATATGCTTTTACCCACACATAGGTGAGGGGAACCAAAATATTGTTTAAGGGGTTTATGTAAAATAAACCATGGGCGTGGAGGCCCTTACATAATGAGATGAGAGATGACACACAAGAAAGTAACTTAATTTAATAATAAATTAAATTAAATCCCTCACATACAATTGTATGGTCAAGGATCATGATCATCCACATGCATGCAACAAATTATGCATTTAAAAAAATTATCATTCAATTCTAATCATTATTATTTATGATAAATCATGATCTAATCAATTAATTACCTTATTTAATCAATCAATTATTTTATCCTAATTATCATTAGAATTTTCTTGAGATTATAATCCATCATAATTTTAAACAAATTAAATAAATTTATTTAAAATTAAATTTTTACAAAAATAAACCTTAGAGGCAACATGGTGAGTACCTATCTGAACTACCCAACATGTATTATAAACATATACTTTTTACTATTGTGACATGTGAAATATCTGAATTATCACTTAATATCATGATGTGAAAACCAACATAATGATCACCAAATTTACATGATTTTTTTTATTTTTATGTAGCATGTAATGCTTCAATTAATGTAGATTAATAACTATAATACGACTTATACATGATATATAAATCCTAACATCACAAAAAAATTAATTAAACATTTATATATATATAAAAAACCATCACATGGAGTTCTATATCAATTTAATGACCACACACAAGTATATGTTGATAAGTTTTAAATAATATAATAAATTAATTTTAATTCTATGTAATTTAATAAAAGTACACGGTGTGTACATTTAAGATACATGGTGTGTACATTTAAGATACACGATGTGTATTATTCTCATCGTCAAACTGTGGCACACGCCTAGGGACTCAGCGTGTAACCGTGCCAGGGAAAATGTTGGAGTACACATCATGTACATGGGATATATGGAGTGTGGTATCCGAGTTACACAATCACCGGTCAATTATTCCATGTAAAATGATACATGAACCATTTGCGACTAAAGTACAACACATCATGAATGGATGTTACACAGCGTGTACTCTGGTAGAATTTTCACCTGGATGGACCTATCAACACATGGTGGAAAATTAAACTCACCACATGTAATAAATGCACACACCTTGAATTAATTTTGAATTAATTCATGGGGAATTAAACACTAGTACAAGGCATGTACCTCTAGGTTACATAGCATGTACCTTAGTATTATCCATCCAAACTCCTTGGTACCACTATATATGATATTTGAATTTATTTCATTCATAAAATTAATCTATTTGATTATATATTCAATAGATGAAGAGGAAGGAAATAGATCTTTCAATTCAAATTAAATAATGATTAAACTAGAATTCAGAACCAATAATAAATGTGCAAATAAATCAACAATCTTTAAATAATTATAAATAATCATGAGACCCCCTTTGATATCACTTTTAGGTTCTAAAAACAACATAGGCATGTGATGGGTCATACCAAACTTTGATTTTTTTCATGATTGATGATCAATACAAGATTTACCTGATGATGAATGCTGTGATAAAAAAAATGAATTAAATAATATAGAAAATGGATAAATTCCAAAACTAAAGCTCAGGATCATCACATATTTTTTATAATTAATTTAATTAATTAAATAATTACATTATTTTAAATTATTTCTTTATTTATGGATATGAAAATGGGTCTATGTCATACCATTATTTCATTGTAGGAATTAAGATTATATTCCCTATAATAGTGATCCACACGTGTTCCACAAATCTACATACATCACCCTAAGAATCTCTATTTTCTTTCATGACAAATCCTATTTCTTGCATCATTCACCTTTGAACACCCCAATAATCACTTGTAAAGGATTCTCCTTGATATCTTTAGACTCGAGAGTGGAAGGTGGAGGAAGATCTATCTTTGTTCTTGGTAGTGTTCTTGAAGAAGAGAGCTCTCTATGGATTTAAAAGGATTCTATAGATTTCATTGCGCACAAAAAAAGAAATGAATTAGATCTCATATATAATAAAATAATATAATTGGTTTTAAATACCACTAGGGTTAGAATAAATAATTTCACAGTTCCTTTTATTATTTATTTAATCCCAGTGAAACACCATGTCTATAATAATAATAATAATATTATTTCTTAACATGCACTAAACTCACAAATTAAAATTAAATATTAGTCATTTAAATAATATTTAATATATATATATTATTTCTAACCAGACCATTAAACTCGATCCTATATTCCTCCACAATATTTATCAGGCCCTGAATTAGGACTATCTATTTAAAAAATAAATATCACTACATTATTCTCCAATAAATTAATAAATACTAAATAGTAAACAAATATTTATTAGATATTCATCTCACATAATTATCTCTCGAAAAACAGGGGTTTGAATATATGAGATCAAGAAAACATGAATAATTATTAAACCATGTGAAGGAATAATATTTATTCAAAATTTTCAATAATAAATAATAATATATTATTTAACTAAGATTCTAAATACATTTAGTGTGTAATCCTATAGGCCTATTAGTGGCATTAGGTGAAGTAGCCTAATGTTCATGGTTAGCATATGTAAATACACCAAGTTACCCATATTGAAATAATTTAATTCCACAATGATATAATACCTCATATATATTCTTAATGTGTAATATAATCCGTTTACCACGATATCTCTAATCAAGCAGGTTGCATGCCAGTGCCATCAACCTATGTGCTTGATGTATCATTATTTAACTTTACAGAAATTAAAATTTCCAATATAACACCATGACTATGGATTTATTTAGGCTATATAATTTCCATAAAAGGGATTGTGATATCAACTTTCGTTAAATAACATAAGGTACAATTCCTTTATCACATTATTCATTAAGGAAATATTACTCGTGATGCACCCAAAACATACTACCTCACAATGAACATATACTTTCATAGTTTTCATCAATACATAAAATTATGTTACTTAAAACACTCATTAATAACAATCTTAAAGTCTAAGGATCAATACACACATCCAAAAATAAGAACATCCATTGACACATTTAAATGTGGATTTCCTACTGGTGAGTCTCATTCTCATAATATCCTATACTAGATATTACCAAGGGTGTACACTATGAGAAGGTGCCTCAAACTCAAAGGAGTATATACCCTTGATAACCTATATTATTCGTGTCCCTCAAATGATATCATTAGGATATAGAACATATATTTAAGAATATTTTTATGGTACTTCTGGGATCTCATCATATCGGGGAACTTCTATGACTATTTAGTGAGACAACTTCTCTTAGGACATTATAAAATACTATGTTACATAGAAGAACAATAATAATGTGATAAATAGTTTATTAATACTCAAAACCATGAATAAAGGTTGTCACAAAGTACATAGAAGTTGGTTCTGGGGAATAACTCCAAAAATACACGCACAGAATCAAAAAAAAAAATCTTTGGTCTATCCAAATTGATTGCTATGGGTAACCAGTACTGCTTAAAAAACAAAAAGGAATAAGTAATAAAAGTAATGAAAATATATTTTATATGATTAAATTGTATATTTTTACCCATTCACCATGGGTATTAAGAATATTTTGTCATATTTAAGTTTTCTTTCAAGCATTGTGTCCAGTTTATCCAATGTTACTTTTATTCCTTTGGTTCCAATGATATTTTTTTGTAGAAGTGATGTGAGGACTAATGAGTCAAAATTATTGTTTTTAGGGTTTTACCTTCAAAAAGTATTGATATATATTCCTACAAAAAATATGAATATTATTTAACTATAGTTAACATAATAGATAAACTATTGGAATATTTTTATGAAAATGCACATCATGTATACATTTATAACTGAGATTCTTATCCATTCATGCTTAATGATTTCATTTAAATTCTAAATACTAAGATATTATATAATAGACTCTATGTAAATTTGTTCTTAAAAATCAATTATAGTCGTATCACTACTTTTTGACATTGTATCCGCATGAAATCTTAATGTTTTTAAATTTGGAAGTTGAATTGGTGGGTTAAAAGTACTTTTTGAAGATTCTTTTTATTGATTGGTTGATACTTTAGATCATTTTTATTTTACCTTCTATCGTACCCCTTCCCTTTATCCATTTGTAATAACAATCACTAATTCATGAACTTTTTCATTAATTGTTAAAGTTTTTTCATAAAAAAGTTTTGGAAAGGAATACCTCCTTATCGATATGTATTTTTAAAAGATAAAATAACCATGATCTAAAGTTCCAATAGTAATATAAACCATATTAACATATGTATCATCAAGTGGAATAAGTAGCTCAACACTCAACTCGTGAGCTACATGAATCCCCACTCTTACTTGAACTATTTGAAGTTTTTTTGTTGTGTAGAATATCTCCTTGGATATTGTACACTGTACCCCTCACAATAAGGTTATGGGTGGGTAATGATAGATATAAATCCCAATCACTTCAAACTTATAGAATATCAATATAGGAAAGGTATCGGTGTTTTCCTGATTCACATTTCACAGAAAAAATTATTAAAAAATATATCACCTCTAGTAAGGCATAACTTTTAAGGTAATGGATAGCCTCAAAGCTAGTAGAGTGGAGGGGGGTGGTAGTGTGTGTGTGGGGGGGGGGGTGGGGGGGTGGGGGGAGGGTTTCTTCACATAGTTATTATTTCTATGATGTTTATTATATTTAATTCCTTCCCATAACATTTTATAAAAACTTAGACGACCAATTAAGTTTTTTCTTCTAGAGAATATAATTGTGTTTTTTTATCTTCAATATTATTTTCATTACCCCATATTCATTTATTTTCACAAAATATTTTTAGGGAGATATCCCAAAACCCCCACCTCTGATGCAGTAATATTTTTCTAGCCGCTTCAAGGACACTGGTAGTAGCCATTCATCAGGCACAACTGATAATGATTCTTATATCTAAGTTAGATAAAATATAGAAAAATAAGTAATCATTGTTATATAATACTGATTTAAAACAATTTTTTTTTATTATGACATACTCACACATGCTTCTCATAGTTTTTGTGTGTTTTCATCTATTAGTATCTCATCTTTATTTACATGAGCCTCCATCCATAGCACAAGATGTGGGATAGAAGAGGATTTATATTTTTATTCATCAATATTTATATAAACAAAGGATCATAATTATATTTTTGGTTCATGTCACATAAAAGTGTTACTGTCAATTTTTAAAAAATACCATTTTTATCAAGAAAAGCATGCCCTATCCTTGATTTATAGTAGGGGTATGTTGGTTTTGCTGCACACTGCTTATTTTAAGCACTTAGTTACTACTTCATAAATTAAAAATTCTTAATCAATGAGATTTATACACATATTTTCAAGAAATGTATTTCCAATCATAATGTACCTAATTTTTTTTCCACACAATGACTAATAAACACATTATACATTTTTTGGTTTATCAGGTGTGTATACATCTGTAGTGGGTGTAAGTTTATTTTCCCTTTAGAATCTCTAATATGATACTTCATAAGAATTGTATGAAAGCCTCTATGAGCCTTTCTAGAAATCATTAATAGAAATTTCATTTGGAAGTCATCTAGTATAAATGCACTCTGCAATGGATAACAAAGATAAAATCAATATTTTATTATTTTTTAGTAAAATATAAAAAGTATATAATAATTTTACCTTAATATATTTAAAAATTAGCGCATTAAGCATGGTCACAACATTGTACCATGAATATACATCAATAGGCATGTATATTCATGTGGTTAACCCAATGTAAGTATTGAGCATGGCCTTGTTGGGGTTAACAGGTTGGTCGCATGCATTCCATCCAACCTCAAATTTGATTTCTATACTTCTCACCTTAAATAAAAATTTTAATACCATCACACAATGATTTTATTGTTTTTTAGGACTAGGTTTTTCACCATTTACCATTTAATTGGATTTAACATCACCAATATGTTTTTCTTCTAGATTTTTTGCATCGACATGTGTAGAAACGTTTTGCTCCTCTAAATTGGGAGTATCATCATGTTGATAAACATATAGTTCCTTAGGATTGGGCGCATCGACATGATCAAAAGTCATTATCTATAGAATTGGTTGAACATTTAATTTATATTACATAAATATAGCAGAGAGAATATAATAAAATGAAGTAATGCAATTTAAATTACGAAAAATATAACTTTGTTATTAATATATTTTTTAAAGGTTTATGTGGTTTTTACCCTCTTTCAAGTATCCAAATTCACTAATCATGGTCTCCTATGACATACAAGAAACTTTCTATATTGGGACCACCATGAAATAATTACAACATCCTAATGAAAGGATCATCCTTAGTTGAATTGAAATATGAACCTTCAGTAGTTTTGGTTGATAATAGAACAATTGACCACTTTTGGTTTGCAGGATCTAGAACATAAAATACCTTTACTACATGTGATTCCATTATAAATGGTTTTTTGTACCCTTCCTCATTGAAACCCACTTCTATGAATCCCAATTCATTTATTTTAAATGCAATACTATTATCAACCAACTTGCATTAAAAAATTGGCACTTGGAATGTTGTATAATCCAACTCCCATAATTACTTGATGATTTCGAATTATAACATATTCAAATAAATTAGATTTCTTTACTTGGTACCAAATACAAGCATAACTTCATCCATAAGTTTAACTAAAATATTTTTCATGGTACTACATTTATCATGTTTATTTATATAGAATGGATAAAAATTAATTACATAATCATTTTAACATAATACATGAACATTTGGTCCTCTAGATAACCATCAAATTTTTTCTGAAGTTGAATCTAGATTTTCTAATGAATCCTTCAAAATATAGTCTTAAAGACATACTATGAACTATTGATTATGTGTATTTGATATCTATATTTCATCCCTTGATGGATTTTAATGCCTAATAATTATTTTTTTAGTTTCAACATATGACACAAGCTATAAATTTTTATGAAAAATGTAAAGGTAATCCTACTCCTGCTATATTATAGTAATTGTGACCACATTCATTTCGAAAATTCCTTCACCTGCAAGATGACCAGTGTGATGAGATTTTGGTAGAACAATGATTTCCACATCGTATATGTAATATGTATAGAATTTAATGACTTCCTCTAAAATATATCACTCCATAATAAAACCTTCTCAATGAATTCCAGTTTTGACATGCCCTTTAAAAATATTTATATAACATTCAATGGGGTACATCTATCTAGAATGTATAGGACAAAATAGTAAAATATCTCTAACTAAGTGAACCATCATATCAAAGAATGATGATGGGAAGAACATATTCAATTCACATAATATGACAACAATTTCGTTTTCAATATTTATAAATTTCACCAAATCTATAACTTTTTTGTATATAGCTTTGAAAAAGAATCGGATCTCGGTTAATGTATGATTGTAATTCTTAGGAAAAATTTAATTTAAAACTACAAGAATTAGATCTTACATAAAAACATGAAATTCATGTGATTTCATACCCGTTAACTTTAAATAAGTCATTGATATGATATTATTTATTTTTGATGAATACCCATCTAGAATATTTACACTGTTAAAGAAGTTGAAAAACTGATATCTTCCTTTCCTAGAAAGATTGTAAGTAGCTGGAGGAAGAAAAGTACATATTTTACCCTTTACTAATGCAAAATATTATCGTATTCTCATGTAAATCATGTCCAAACTATCCTTAATTCCATACTTTTTTTTCTTGGTGCATTTAGTAACGTACCAATAACACTATCACATACAGTTTTTTCCACATGAATAACATCATGAAAATTCCCTATATACAAATAATTTTAGTATGGTAATTAAAAAAATGATATCTTTTTCCATCCAGTTTTTGTAAGGTTTTCTAAAGAAGGTTTACCAAAATTAGTGTCCATATGTTTTACTTTATCAAATAGTTGATCACCTATTAAGGGAGACATTATTGCACCTTTTTCTAAACTCCCATCTAATCCTTCCATCTTGGATTGGTATTTATGTCACAAGGGTATAAATATATGATATTCTATAAACATAGTCTTGGATGAATGTTTCAATATAATTGAGTGTGTACCTTGTTTACAAATGGGACACCCTTGAGTTCCTTTAATGATATATCATGAAAATGTTCCATTAAAATGAAATTTATTTATCATCCCATACAATATGAATCTCAATGTGAAATATTAATTTATATAATCATCACACAACATAACACATGAAACTCACAATAATTTCAAATATTCATTCAATGGATCCAAATAAACATCAATATCATTAACTGGTTGTTTTGGTCCTCATATAAACATAGATAATATAATTTATTTCCATTTCATGCACAACCATGGTGTAAAGTTATAATTTACCAACATAACTAGCCATGTACTATAAGGGATGATTTGAAAACCAAAAGGATTCACTCCATTTGTAGATAGCGCAAGACAAAGGATTCTTGACTCATTTCCAAATTTAGGATAGCCATGATTAATTTTCTTCTACCGAGGAGAGTATTCCAAGTAATGAAGTTTCCCATCTACATTTCTTGTATCTGTAAACCATGTCAATTAAATTATAGTATCATCACTTCTATATAGGTTCTTAAACATTGAAATGATTAAAAATTACCATAAAACTATCATAGGACCCGATTCATCTTTCTTGTATTAAGACACACCAAAATTTGGAAAAATTTTAAGTGATTTTTGGTCTTTGATAAATAGTAAACAATCATTTAGATATGAATTTATTCTTATAGAGATCATACCCATTGAATTTAAAATTCATTTAGCATCATATGTTATACAAGGAAGCTCGTTATCTTCTGGGAGTATATCATTCATGAGAGAATCAGTTCAGTAATGATGACATCACTTCATACACTACCATAATTTATATTATAAAACTTCAGTATGGTTGAAAATGATGTATATTTAATAAAACTATCATATAATGGTGTCTTGGAATAACTCTTTAACTTATGAAACAATTTTGGACAATCATGAAGTTAATATTCAACTATAATTGTCATTTCCTCAATATGATCACCATAATAGTTCACACCTATAATCATATCCTTGATAAACTCTTCATCATTTTGCACACTTGTAATCATATTGAATGAACCATATAATGTAGTGTTATCCTGTTCACTAGATACATTGTTTCTTTTCCCATGTTTAGTCCAAAATTTATAAATTTGATATATTATATAACATATCAAGTGTTCTTCCAAATGCTCTAGAATAATTAGTCTTTAATAACAAAAACATAAACACAAACAAAGTATTTGATTAGGGTCATATGTATGTTCTTTTAAAAACCTAATGAACTCTTTCACCCCATCCTCATACTCTTTTTTCATATGATTTACATACTTCCATTTGCCATTCATATCTATCCTATTTTATTCACTAATATTAATATTTAAAAAAATTAATAAATACACAAAATTATGAGCTTAAAAACCATAACATTTCATTCTTAAAGAATCATTTAAGCTACATGAAGCCATTGTTCTAGGATAATAAGGGACAAATGATTCATATTGAGATTTTTTGGTAGTGGCAGAAATAATTGAAAGAAAGAAATGTGTGATATCTATAAAGTTACAAAGAATATAATTAAATTTTCATCTATTAACAAACATAGAGATCAAAGATTATTTCTCTAAATTTTCTAGCTGGGAGTACAAAAAGAGAGAAGAGTTGATGTTTATTCATTTATTTATTTGGTACATGGTGTGAAAAATGTTGTTTCACTTATAGGATGCTTAGGAGCTGAATTTTATCATTTTTAGATGATAAAAACATTGATATGGATCAATCACATTGTCTTGAGAACCCTATGTTTGAATAAACTCTTGAATTTAAACCTAATGAAGCAGAAGTCTCAGTATGGGGGTCTCAAGATACTAGAAAAACTGAAGAACAATCTAATTAGGGTTTCATGAATGATTCAAATTTAAACAATTAACATGGATTAGATGAATCCTAATAGAATAATAATGTAAATTGTTATTGGGGATAGAAGAAACAATTAACTTTAGGACAAGTTATAGAAGTCTCCCAGTGGGATTAATAGAAATCTTCATCTCAAAATAATGATTGGAGTATAATCCCTACTACCTGGGATAACTTGAAAATAAAACTTAGCCTCTGTGGAACCAAAAAAGAGAATCAACTCTAGAAAAATTTCAGAGTGGAAACTGGGTGCATGGTTTAAACAATATGGAAGAAGATATGGATGTTTTAAATGATGGTCATGATTCCAATTTAAGGAGTGAAAGGAAGTTTAAGCGGATCTTTGAAGAGAGTTCTAGGAGTCTCTATAATTTGGACCAGGGTTTAAATAAAATCACGGGTCTATATCAATGGAATTAACTAAAAAATTCAACTGAGAAAAAGATCAAAATATTGATGACTAAAAGAAATTCAATGGTGGTTATAGTGAATGCAAGTGGGGTAATGAGCAAGAATGCACTGAATAGAAATACCCAATTGATAATTGGAATCCAGGTTGAAATTAATTTGGAAGGAATACTCAATGAAGTAAATAGGGGGAAGAAACTATTATGAGTGAAAATTTATAGAACTAGGGAAATATGAATGAAAAATAGGTGAATTAACCTACTTAATAATGATATAAAACTTTATCTTGTGTATGATTAGCTTGAATGAATTTTTAACTGAACATGATTTTAATAGTTTATGTTGTAAAATACCTATCATATATGTTCATGATAATGAAAATATTTAAAGGATTAGGGTTCTTTTTCCTAGTAATAGAAAAAAATGGTTAGAATTGTCTTATTTTAATCCATGGGAGTAGGAAGGTTACTTGAACATGGAGTGAATTACCAACTATGCACTAAAAAAACTCAGTATACATATCATTTGAAATCACCACTTTACAAGATAAGTGGGTAGAGTTTTTTCAGTGAACAAATGGTCTTTCATCAACATCCTCATTTAGTCGGGGGATCCATGCAATCAAAGTGAGAAATTTGAAAAAGAAGATATCATGTGTAATTAATCTGAAGATATCTCATATGATTAAATAGATAGACAAGATCTAGAAAAATAAGTGAATGATTGAAATAAACAAGAGGGCGGAGTTTATTTTTATTCATTTCTTCACTTGGTACATGGTTCTCTAGGTGGTGTTTCAGTGACAATATATTTAGGATCTGAATTTGATCTTCTTTTAGATGATGAAAAAATTGATAGAGCCTAATCACATAGTCTTGAGAACCCAACATTTGTAGAAACACTTGAATTTAATTTGGGTTTGATGAATAAAACTAGGTAAATGAGTTCGAATCGCTCCATTTCATTTCCTTTATCACCCGAACATTTCTTCTAAATGAGCTATTAAGGTAGTGACAACAAATTTCTCATGGAGTTTGGATCACAACATGATTTTCCCATTCATATTGTGGTGCATCTAAGAAAATAAATCCATTTTGAAGGTGATTGATGGAGGTAAAGTTAGATTATTGATTAAAGAGGAACTTGAATGGAAAAAGGCAATGAGCATGAAAATCGAACAATGTAAGATTAATAGAAGAGGAGTAGAAATAATCACATACCTTAGGTTTTAAGAGGATCAGTTCCTCTGATAAGTTAGAGGGGGATCAGCAGCATAAGTCGATTTCCATGAGAGCTTGAACGGTCAAAGAAGATAGTTCTATTAGGGATGAATTTATAAGATCAAGAAGGGTTTTATCAGCCCTTTCCAAAAAGCATTGATAAATATAAGTTTTATTAATTCTAAAATAATTACAGATAATAAAACATATATTTATTAGTGCTATAATTATAGTGCCAATAAGGATAGGTTTTATCAGTGTTATAATTATAGCACTAATAAAAATTGTTTTTTTGTAATATTTTATAAATAAAATACAAAAATATTAAACAAATATATATTAAATATGAATAAATTATAAAAAAAGAAAAAATATTTTACATTATTAATGAATATATAATTTTAAATACATAAATGTAAATAATGAGTGAAATTCAATAAATAAAAATGAAGAGTCTTCAATTTTTGTTTAAAATGTATAACTTTTATTAATTTCGAAAATTATTAAAAAGATTAAAAATGGATATATATTAAAATGAAGATGAATACATATTGAAAATATTAAAACATAGTAAACATGTAAAAAAATAAAGAAAATAATAAAAAATCCATTTAAATGGATTATTTATATATAGTTCAAACATTTTAAAAATATTGCAACTTAATAAATAAAATTGAACGAATATTAATCAAATAAATTAAAAACATGCTAAGAGTATTAAAACTTAGTAAATAATAATGCACAATTCATAAGATTTACTATATTGGTTATAAAAAACCTTCAAAAATGAAAAAAATACCAGAAAACGCATTTAAATAAATAAATTATACAAATTTCAAACATTTTAAAAATATTACAACTTAATTAATATAATTGAAAAAATATTAATCATATAAATTAAAAAAAATCAAGAATATTTAAACTTAGTAAATAATTACGCATATATAAATAATAAAAATTTAATAAGTCCCAAAAATATTAAAAATTAATGAATATTAAAAATGAATAAATAATAATAAATCCAAGAATTTTAAAAATGAATAAATAAAATTGAATAAATTACAAAAAAATTTAAAAAATTGAATTCGTGACATTAACTACATGAATTGAAGACACATAAAAATGAATAAAAATGAATATATATATATTATTAATTATATAAATAATAAGATTATTATGAATGATTTATATTCAATACAAAAATATTAAAATTTAAATTCATTTATAGTAACCAATTATATAAATTTCAAACATATTAAAAATAATAAAACTTAATAAATAAAAATTAATAAATATTAATCATATAAATTTCAGACATATTAAATTTTTTAAAACTTATTCAATAAACATGTATAAATTTTAAAAAATGTATAAATTCGAAAAATATTTAAAATTAATAAATATAAAAAATTAAAAAAATAATATTAAATAAAATAATATTAAAAATGAATAAATAAAATTATATAAATTAAAAAATATTAACTATTTAAATTACAATTTTTTTAAAAAAATAATTTAAATAAATAAGTTATATCAATTTCAAAGTTATTTTGAATGTTAAAACTTAGTAAAAAAATGATTAAATATTATTTATATAAATTAAAAATATATTGAAAATATTACATTGTAAATAAATATATGTATAAACGAAGTCTATAAAATGATTAAATTATAAAAAAAATATAAATATAAATAAATATTAAAAATGAATAAATAATATTAAATGAAATAATATTAAAAATGAATAAATACATTTAGTAAACATAACTATTTAAAAGAATATTCATAATATTAACTACTTGAATTATAAATATGTATATAAATACAGAAAATATTAAAAATATGCATTTAAATAACATAGTTATATAAATTTCAAACATTTTTAAAATATTACAACTTAATAAATAAAATCGAATAAATACTAGTCATATAAATTAATTTTTTTAAATAATACTTAGCAAATAAATATATTCACATTTGAAGAATTAAATAAATTTAAAAAATATTATATCAAAAAAATACATTAAAAGTGAAACAATATTAAAAATATGAATAGTACGTCCCATTCATACACATATATACATATAATATACATACCCATGCATATATGTACATCCCACATATAGACATATATATAAATATATAACTTCAAATATCACATATTAATATATCATATTCATATTAATTATATACATTTAGTAATTAATATATATAATTAAACATTATTTTTTTAATATAAATTTGATAATTATATATATATTGGTACTTTTTTTATTTAATGTCATACAAATATTTTATCTTTACTAGGAAAAGAAATAATAAAGTCTAAACTTTATTAGTTCTTTTACCTAGCATGGATAAAGATTTCCCTTTTATCTGTGTTTTTTGTTTAGTGATGATAAAAGCCATAACTTTATATCACACGATCTGTGGTAGTGTACATTCACAATAAAAATATTAGAAAGTTTTTCTATAACAACCCCAACTCCAGTAATCCGTAGTTGGTGACTTATATTATTACATTGGTATATGTTGAACCCTCTGAAATTAAGCGGATTTATTGTGTTTTGATAATCCCAACCATTATTTCTTTATATCTTGATTATGCTTCATACATTCCAATTATACTTTAATATATGTTGTTACTTTCAGTATGCTTAAATTCAGTCTTTTGAATTATCAGATATATGTTTACTATGACTTAACTCATTCTGCCAAGTGAATGCTCAAACAGTTTTTAGCTACCGTTACACACTAGCTACCGATACAGAACAGTAGCCACCATTATGGATTAGAGCTACCGATATCAAATAGAGCTACCGATACGGAGTTCACCGATACATCAAGCTCACCGGTACTCAAAGATCACTGCTACATCAAAGTCTACCGATATGGTACATCAAATCTACCGATAGAGTTACAGTTACAAGCTCACCAGTACTCAAGCCTACCGCTACATCGAAGTCGATAGCTACCGATACAGAGTTACCGATATGCTGAAGTCCACCGTTAAGCAAAGTATACCGATAGAGAATACCGCTTCCGATACAAGGTAGAGCCACAGTTACCATTACAAGTCCACCGCTACTGATGTGATCAAGTCTACCGACAGACAAGTTTATCGTTACAAGTCCACCGCTACTGATGTGATCAAGTCTACCGACAGACAAGTCTACCATTACAAATGTCTACCGATACTCAGACCTACAGACACCCACCGTAACACAAGTCTACCGATATCAAGAGCTACCGCTCCAGAGACAAAACCCGACACTGCTTTAATTTCTTTATCATTATTTAATCTAACCAATGGTCATATCAGGTATATTTTAATACACTAACATTTATTTAATATGTGCTTTTGGATGTCAGGGAACCGTACCTCGTACCTGCAAAAAGTAAATCATCTTTTGCCGGAGCACGTGGTTTAACTAAAGGAAGGATGCTACTACAAAAGAGCATGAATAGACGAATACAAAAATAGAGAACACAGGCTGTGCGAGATATAGATGAATACACGAGACATACAAAACACGAAGGTGTGATGGAAGAACAATAGAGCGAGAATGCAAAGAGACGACAGAACTTACCCGACGAACTCATTACTGCATACCAGTGAAGATCTGAGAACGAGAACATAACACAAGAGCTTCATCGACTGTCTCTACACCTGGAAGTCAAGGAAACAGACAATACTCTGTTTTCTAGACAAAAACCAGAAGAGGACTCAGAGTGAATTCTGATCAATCAAAGGAGTCCAGAACTGCATGACAATCACTAGAGCCACTTCTAAACTCTAAATATTTGCTCTGTGATTTATTCTTTTACATATTGAGCTGTGTGTGTTATCTATTGCATTTTACACACACACTGTCTCTTGTACTTTAACTGGAGGATTTCTAAATCCTCACTCACCTCTCTTACATTTTGTATTTCCCACTGGGATAGTGGTAGAGGTCGTGTGTGACCTTGACAGCTGGTTGCTGTTGTTCTTTTTCCCACGAATAAAAGTGGTAGAGGTCTCGGACCTGTACAGCTGGTTGCTGTTGTTTATCCCCGATCCAGGGTGTGGATTATATTTTTATAAAAGTTTTTGAGAGGACTAAGTCTCATCTTGAGACTGAACCTCTTGGTTATATTTGTTGTGCTATATCTTTCAAAGTTATTCTTTTATTCCACTGCTAATCTCTTTAAAACCAAAAATGTTTTAAAGTCACTTTGATAATTAAATTCGCAAGTGTTTATATCAGTTGCAAATCAGTAAGTTGGTTTCAAAAGTTAATCAACCTTTCTGTTTTGATTAACTGGGAAATAATCAATCCCTTGAGAAACTAACCAAACCCTTACTTTGATATAAATTCACTACAGTTTAATTTAGTATTTTGTTTGGGGGTTTTTAAGACAAAGTTTTTAAAACAGAAATTTTAATTGGAACTCAATTCACCCCCCCTCTTGAGTGTCCACTCCGACCAACATTTGGTATCAAAGGTTGTTTAAAATATTTTGTACTCTGTTTATCAACTATGATTTTAGTTGTATTTTAAAGTTCTTAAAATTTCTGTTATTTCTAAATTTTTATCTCTTTAAAATATTTTCTTATAGTTAGCTATCATGGATAATAGACTTGAATGTGTTGCTACCAATAGACCACCATTTTTCAATGACACTAACTACGATCAGTGGAAAATCAAGATGAAAATTCATTTAGAGAGTATGGGGTTTGATATTTGGACTGCTATAGAATCAGAATACAAAATTCCCACTACTGTTAGAACTACTTGGAATGAAGCTACTAAGACTGCCTACAATAATAATTGTAAAGCTATGAATGCTTTGTACTGTGCTCTAGGAGATGAGGAATTTAATATAATATCTGCCTGTAAAACTGCTTATGAAATTTGGGATACCTTAGCTGTTTCTCATGAAGGAACAACTAATGTTAAGTAAATGAGATTGAACACTTATACTATTAAGTATGATAATTTTAAGATGAAGCCTGATGAACCCATTTCTGATATGTATCTCAGGTTCAATGAAATTGTCAACATAATGACTTCCCTAGGAAAGGATGTTCCAGCAAAGGAACAAATCATGAGAATTTTGAGATGTCTACCTGAAAGATGGAGAGGAACCTCTGTCTCCATTAGAGAATCGTGTGACATTGGAGAACTGCCAGTCAAAGAACTAATTGGAAAACTGATGATGTATGAAGAGGAAGTCAAAGTAAACAAAGAAGAAGATGATGAACCTAGAAGGAAGTCTGTTGACTTCAAAACTACAACCTCAAAGAATAAGGACAAGGAAAAGCTTCAAGCTATCAATGAAAGTTCAAGCTGTGAAGACAGTGAGAGTGACTCTGACAGTGATGCTGAGATGGCTCACATTTCTAGAAGGTTTAAGAAACTTTATAGAAAGAAGAAGTTTTTCAGAAAGTCCAACTACAAAGGTATGTATGACAACAAAGGACATTGGAAAAAGTATTGGAAGAAATATGACAAATCAGATGAAGTTGTCTGCTATGAGTGAAAAAGGAAAGGACACATAAAAGCAGACTGCCCAAAGCTGAAATACAAGAAGAAGTATTAATACAAGGATAAAAAGTATAAGAAAGCCATGAAGGCCACTTGGAGTGCTTCTGAGGACAGTTCTAGTGAATCTGAAGTTTCTGAAACTGAACACAGAAACAAGGCGAACATGTGTTTTATGACAAACACCTCTGAGGTAACTTCAGAAACTCCTGCTTCTAATTCATATTATTCTGGAGATGATTCTGAATGTGATAACATGTCTAAATTTAAACTATTTGAATATTGTGATATGTTAGAAGAAACTTGTAATGAGCTGAAAGACAAATACAAAGGTTTAAAGAAACAGTATGCTTTAACTGTTAAACATAAATCTGATCTGGATATTGAAGTAGAAAAGAATGCTCAGTTGCTTAAAGAGAACACTGAACTAAAATTATCTAATGAGCAACTCAAGAAAGACTTAGAGAAATTTACCAATGGTAAAGATACTCTTACTCAAATGCTAGGTAAGCAAATAGCACCTAGATACACTACTGGTATAGGATACCAACCTGGTCAAAGGAAAATTACCCAAACTAGATTTATTCCTAAATCTGGACAGAATGTAGCTAGCTCTAGAACTTCCTATGCTTCGACTAGTTATATTCATAGTTATGGATCTAATAAGGTTTATCTTTCAAAATATGTTGATTCTATAAATTTTATGAGACCCATTAGACAAATATGGGTACCTAAAGTGTTATTGGCTAACCTGTCTGGACCCAAGAAAATCTGGGTACCAAAATCATTTCCTGTTTAAATATGTTTTGTAGGAAACCTGCTTAAAGAGCTCCTGTAAAAAGACCTGGTACTTGGACAACATATGTTCAAGACATATGTCAGGATACTTCTCATGCTTTAAAAGCTTAGTTAGATTTGATGGAGGGTTTGTCATGTTTGGTGATAAATCAAAAGGAAAAATCATCGGCTTAGGCCAGATTGGTAACACTAACTCAGTATTAATTTCTAAAGTTTTATTTGTTGATGGACTTAAATACAATTTGTTAAGTATTTCTCAGTTATGTGATGATGGTTTTTATGTTAAATTTGAAAATGATTCTTGCAATGTTTTTAATTCTAAAGATGCTTTGGTGTTTTCTGCTTTAAGAAATGAAAACGTTTATGTTGTCGATTTAAATTATTTAGCTAAGCAAAATATTACTTGTTTAAATGCTTTTCATAAAGAGTCTTGGCTTTGGTACAAAATATTAGGACACTGCAGTATGCATTAACTTAGAAAACTTTCTAGGAAGAACTTAGTTAGAGACCTACCCAAACTTGAATTTCCAGCTGGCAAAGTTTGTAATCCCTGTCAAAAGGGAAAACAACATAAAGTTTCTTTTAAATCAAAGAAAGAAGTGTCAACTTCTCAACCTCTCGAGTTGGTTCACATGGATTTATTTGGACCTTCTAGAGTTTCTATTTTAAATGGGAAGCATTATGTATATGTTCTTGTAGATGACTTTTCTAGATATACTTGGGTATACTTTCTAGCTCACAAAAGTGATGCTTGTTCTTTGTTAAATATTCCAAGTCTGTAGAGAACCTTTGTGGACTTAAGATTAAAACCTTGAGAAGTGATCATGGTCATGAGTTTGAAAATCATGAGTTTGAATCTTACTGCTCACACAATGGCTATAATCACAATTTCTCTGCCCCTAGGACACCTCAGCAGAATGGTGTAGTAGAAAGAAGAAATAGAACCCTACAAGAAATTGCTAGGACTATGCTTAATGAGTATGACCTACCTGTTTATTTTTGGGCTGAAGCTGTAAATACTGCTTGTTATGTTATCAATAGAGTATTGATTAGACCTGTTCTTAAGAGGACCCCTTATGAGTTGTGTAACCATAGGAAACCTAAGGTTAACTACTTCAAAGTTTTTCGCTGCAAAGTTTTTATTATTAACACTAAAGATAATCTTGATAAGTTTGCATCCAAGAGTGATGAAGGAATTTTTCTAGGTTACTCAACTTCTAGTAAAACCTATAGAGTTTTCAATAAGAGAACCAAATGTGTGGAAGAATCTGTTCACATCAAATTTGATAAAACTGATCCACATGAACCTAAGACCTCTCTTGAAAATCTTGAAGATGATCTCTCTTGTTTGAACCATAATGATAAAAACAGTGGACCTGTCGTTAAAACATCCAGTTCTGTAAATTTTCCAGAACCTGATTCTGTTGAACCTCAACCTGTAGATGAACCTGAAATCTCAAGCCCTACCTTCTCTAGACCAACTAGAATTCTGAAGAATCATCCTTTAGATGCTGTTGTAGGAAATCTTGATAGAGGGACACAGACTATAGCTTCTCTTAGAAATCAGGTTGAACATCAAGCCTTCTTGTCACAGCTATAACCTAAAAATATCAATGATGCTATCAATGATGAATTCTGGGTAATGGCTATGCAAGAGGAACTAAATCAATTTGAAAGAAACAAAGTCTGGAAATTAGTAGAAAGACCTAAGGACACTATCACCATAGGCACAAAATAGGTGTTTAGAAACAAAGTTGATGAATCTGGAAACATCATTAGAAACAAAGCTAGGATAGTTGCACAAGGTTACAATCAAGAAGAAGGAATTGACTATGAGGAAACCTTTGCACCTGTAGCTAGATTAGAGGCTATTAGGATCTTACTTGCCTATGAATCACATCTGAATTTTAAGTTATATCAAATGGATGTGAAAAGTGCTTTTCTAAATGGTTTTATTGTTGAAGATGTTTTTGTAGAACAACCACCTGGTTTTTCAAATCCTCATTTTCAAAATCATGTTTTTAAACTTTCTAAAGCTTTATATGGTTTAAAACAAGCTCCAAGATCTTGGTATGAAAGACTTTCAAACTTTCTTATTTCAAAAAGATTTACAAAAGGAATAACTGATCCCACACTTTTTATAAAAAGGATTTCAAAAGATGTATTAATAGTACAAATCTATGTTGATGATATTATTTTTGGATCTTCTAAAAATTCTTTATGTACTGAATTTTCACAGGTTATGCAGAATGAGTTTGAAATGAGATTAATGGGAGAGCTTAAGTATTTTCTTGGTTTTCAAATCTTTCAAACTAAAGATGGTATTATTTTAAATCAAAGTAAATATACTAAAGATTTGTTAAAACGTTTTGGTTTGAATATTATTAAGGAAAGTGATATACCTATGAGTACCACCTGTAAATTGGATGTTGATGAATCTGGGAAACCAGTTGATCAAACTAATTACAGAGGTATGATTGAGAGTTTACTTTATCTTACTGCTAGTCGACCAGATATTATGTTCAGTGTATGTATGTGTGCTAGATTTCAAGCTAATCCTAAAGAATCACACTTGCTGGCTGTTAAAAGAATTTTTAAATATCTTAAGCGTACTATGAATTTAGGTTTGTTTTATACAAAAGGACAATCATTTGACTTAACAAGTTATTCAAATGCTGATTTTGCTGGCTGTAAGTTAGATAGGAAGTGCACATCTGGAACATGTCACTTACCTGGAAAATCCCTAGTATCATGGTGTAGTAAGAAACATAACTCAGTTGCATTGTCCACTGCTGAAGCAGAATACATCGCTGCTGGTAGTTGCTGTGCACAGATTCTGTGGATGAAACACACACTACTGGATTATGGATTTGACTTTAAACATATTTCAATCAGCTGTGACAACACCAGTGCGATTAATATCTCTAAGAACCTTGTGTCTCACTCTAGAACTAAACATATTGATGTTAGACACCACTTTTTAAGAGATCATTATCAAAGAGGTGATATAACACTTGAGTTTATAGGCACTGAACTTCAATTAGCTGATATTTTCACTAAGCCTTTAAGTTCAGAAAGATTAAGTTTCATTAGACACGAATTAGGAATGATAACTTATCCTTAAACCGTTAGAGAAACCTCAACGTTAGAGGAACCTCACCGTTAAAAAAACCTCACCGTTAAGAGAAACCTCACCGTTAGACAAACCTCACCGTTAGAGGAACCTCACCGTTAAAAAAACCTCACCGTTAGAGAAACCTCACCGTTAGAGAAACCTCACCGTTAGAGAAACCTCACTGTTAAGAGAAACCTCACCGTTAGAGAAACCTCACCGTTAGAGGAACCTCAACATTAGAGGAACCTCACTGTTAGAGAAACCTCACCGTTAGAGAAACCTCACCGTTAGAAAAACCTCACCGTTAGAAACACCTCACCATTAGAAGACCTCACCGTTAAGAGACTTTACCGGTACATCTTGCACTGTTTTAAAATTCTGTAAAGCCGAGTCATCGAACTATTATTTATTTTATTTATGATTTATGTGATTTATGAATTCTAAATGATATTAAAACTCGAACTAGACTCACTCAATCTCACCGCGAACCTGTCTGCTCGAATTCTCCTAAACCTAAACCTCTCGATCTTCAGAACCCTAGCCTCCAATCTGTAATGTCCCGCGTCAAGAGACCCCAAGTCACAGATGGGAGTGATGAACCGCAAGCTAAATGACAGAAAGTATCGAATGCCAGTGGAAGTGGAAGTGGAAGTGTAGCTCGAAAGAATCCAATAAACCCACATCTCTCAAGGAGAGAGATTGTTGTTGAAAAAGAAGTGTGTGAAGAATGGCTGATGGAAAGCAAATCGTTAGTTCTTAGATTACTAGAAGAACAAGGTTGTCTAGAATGCTTCGCGAACAACAACGGACCTTATTATCCAGGACTGGTGAAACAATTCTACGAATTCGTTCGTTTTGAAAAGTCTAAAGAAGAAAGCAGAATGGTTTTTGTGGTAAATGGTCAGGAAGTATCTTTTACTTCAGAGGAATGGGCTAGGAACTTAAGAGTTCCACATGAAGGAGATTATGCGTTCTTCTCAAAGTCTGTACCTTCAACCAGTGATGTGTTTCAATATGAAGATGCTCTGCTGGAACTCACAGGGAATGTGACCCCTAGAAAGGTGATTGTTGTAGAGATGGTAGGAGAAGACAAACTGTTGTTTAAGTTTATTCAACATGTTGTTAGTCTGAGAAGAGGAGACTTTGCCACTTTGATATTCCAAGACATATATCTGTTACATTTGCTGAAGCACAGTGTGAGAATCAATCTATGTAGATTGATTATGGTTCAAGTGGAAGAAATGACTAGACCGAAGTCAAAATCAAATGCCTTGTTTTTCTTAAAACTAATTTCTGTGATGATGAAAGTGAAGGAGATAGTTGGACCTCAGGATGAGCTGGTAGTGGTCAAGGATAACTTCTGTATTACAAGAACTGTCTGTAAATACATGAAAGTCAGCTGGAATCCTTGGAAGAAATCATGGGTGAATGCTGATGGAAAAATTTATGACAATTATACTCATATGGATCATCCTTCTAGACCAAAGGATGTGAGGGATCCTAGTCTTAGACCAGATGAGCCAGAACCAGTCTACAGTGATGATGAAGCTGAGGAGGAAGATACATCAGTAGAGGAAGGAGGAGATCCAGACTTTCCCCCTAGTCATGTGCATCAAGTTATTTCTTATGGAGCAGCTAGCCCTCCAACAGAACTACCAAAAAGAGAAATTGTCTTAAAGGACGATGATATAGAGACTACAGAAGAAGAAGAAGAAGCCTGTCAGTATGTTGTCAAGGAAACCTCCGAGGAGTATGAGACAACCAAATCCGATCATAATGTTAATGGAGAAAAAGAGGCTGATGGTGAAGCAGATGATGAAGAAAAGGTTGAAAAAGAGCTCAGTTTGAGTCCTCTAATAGTCAGTACAGTTAGGACATTGGCTGATCAGGAAGACATAGCAGCAGCACCTGTTAATGAGAGAGTCATTAATGACTCAGAAAAAATGGCTATTGAATCTGCTATGGTTTTAGAAGAAAGTGCAGAATTACCTCAGGAAGAACAGTTGGAAGAAATATCTCAGGAGAATGTTCCAAGTAAGGAGGAGAATCTTGGCTCAGTATCAGTATTATATGACATTGAAGGTTGGACATCAAATCCCGGATATATGATTCTTGGACTTTATTATGGATATTCGGATGAGGAAGACCAATCCTAAAAGGAATCATTTACCTTACCCACTGTGGCTGAAAATGTGGCAACCAAGAAGGACCTTGAGTCTTTAAAAGCTGAATTGAAAGAAGCAATAAGAGAATCAGTGGCTGATATGAAGAACAGTATGGTTGAAGAGATGAAAAGCGTGGAGCAATCCCTTGAGTTATCCATTGGATGTAGTATGTCCAGTCCTGTGAAAGAAATGGTGGATGAACTTAAGGTGTTCCACACTCAGATTGAGAGTTGGACAGGAGCTGTAGTTTCTCTTAGACAATCAATCACTTCATTGACTGCTTTGAACAGTTCTCAAACCCAAGTGCACACTGACATTAGGTATATCAAAGAAGTGGTCAAACAGTTTGTGGAAGTTTTTGAGGCCTTTAAGAAGTCAGTCAAAGAACATCTGAATAGTTAGGATGAACTTGTTCTGAAGGTAGTTAGTATTCTGACTCAATCTTTCAAGGAGACAGTGACCTTCTTAATGAAACCTCTTCCCTCAACTAGCTCTAGTATGAACCTTGACCAGATCCGCACTATTATTCAGGAAGAATTGGCTAAGGCCAGTCCCAGTGGTGCATCAGATACTCAGATTCTTACTACCACTAGGGAAGTTAGTAGTTTTGTTCGCGATCACTTGCGGGCAGCTACTGCTTCTCAAGAGGCAATCAAAAATAAGGTGGATGCTTATTTTGAAAAGTTTTATACCAAGAACCAAATGAAAAACCATTTCAAGCTTTTTCTTGAAAATATGAAGTTGCCTCCAGTTACCCAAGCGTTCAGGGGACAAGTGAGTAAGCTCAGGGAGCTTACTCCTGCTTTGGATAAGTTTATAGAAAATAGAGATGATTTTGTGTCTGCAATGGAGAGAGGAGGAAGCATTATAATGGATTTCCGAAACCTGTTGCTGCCCTTCCTGCATGTGGATGTCAGACCAGTGATTATACCTCCTGCACTTCCTACTTCTGCCTTTGGGAGTACTCCTCAAATGACTCCTGTTCAAGCTATCAGGATCCTGACACCGATGATCACTCAGAGGGGATCAGATTACAGATCTGGTACTGTATCAGTTGCTGATCCACCAGTAGTTCTTTCCAGAATTCCCAAGCCTGCGGACTCTACCTCTGAACCCTCTGCTGATCCCAAGGGAAATACACCTGTTCAAGAGGATGATTGAGTGCTTCTAGCCGTTTTTTTGATGGGATTCATTGTATTTTTGTACTTCTCTGATTTTCCCACTGTATCTTTTACTTATCAATCACATACTTCATTCCTCTCTTCCCTGTCTATTTTCCTCTGTCTAATTTCTTTCCTAGTCCTTCTCTTTTCTCTAATATCCTCCTTTTTGTTAATCACAAAGGGGGAGAAATTTTTGGAAACCTGAGAATGTTGATTCACCTAAGGGGACAAAGGGGGAGAAAATCAATACTTTGGAGGAGAATCCTGTAGTTAAATTGATAGGAGGAGAAATATGAAAACCAAAGAATCTTGCTTGTGCTTTCCTCTGATACTACATTATTTCTTGATATATTCCTATTTCCATATTTTTCCTCTGATACTACATTATTTCTTGATATATTCCTGTTTCCATATTTTTCCTCTGATACTATACTGTTGATATCATACTTTGATATATATTATTTTTGTGTTTTGTTTTGTTTCATCTGATAATACATTATTTTGGCATAGGTTGTGATTATCAAAAAGGGGGAGATTGTTAAACCCTATGAAATTAAGTGGATTTATTGTGTTTTTATAATCCCAACCATTCTTTCTTTATATCTTGATTATGCTTCATACATTCCAATTATACTTTAATATATGTTGTTACTTTCAGTATGCTTAAATTCAGTCTTTTGAATTATCAGATATATGTTTACTATGACTTAACTCATTCTGCCAAGTGAATGCTCAAACAGTTTTTAGCTACCGTTACATACTAGCTACCGATACAGAACAGTAGCCACCGTTATGGATTAGAGCTACTGATATCGAATAGAGCTACCGATATGGAGTTCACCGATAAATCAAGCTCATCGGTACTCAAAGATCACCGCTACATCAAAGTCTACCGATATGGTACATCAAATCTACCGATAGAGTTACAGTTACAAGCTCACCGGAACTCAAGCCTACCGCTACATCGAAGTCGACAGCTACCGATACAGAGTTACCGATATGCTGAATTCCACCATTAAGCAAAGTCTACCGATAGAGAATACCGCTACCGATACAAGGCAGAGCCACAGTTACTGTTACAAGTCCACCGCTACTGGTGTGATCAAGTCTACCGACAGACAAGTTTACCGTTACAAGTCCACCGCTACTGATGTGATCAAGTATACCGACAGAAAAGTCTACCGTTACAAATGTCTACCGATACTCAGACCTACAGACACCCACCGTAACACAAGTCTACCGATATCAAGAGCTACCGCTCCAGAGAAAAAACCCAACACTACTTTAATTTCTTTATCATTATTTAATCTAACCAACGGTCATATCAGTTATATTTTAATACACTGAAATTTATTTAATGTGTGCTATTGGATGTCAGGGAACCGTACCTCGTACCTGCAAAAAGTAAATCATCTTTTGCCGGAGCACGTGGTTTAACTAAAGGAAGGATGCTACTACAAAAGAGCATGAATAGACGAATAAAAAAATAGAGAACACAGGCTGTGTGAGACATAGATGAATACACGAGACATACAAAACACGAAGGTGTGCTGGAAGAACAATAGAGCGTGAATGAAAAGAGACGACAGAACTTACCCGACGAGCTCATTACTGCATACCAGTGAAGATCTAAGAACGAGAACATAACACAAGAGCTTCATCGACTGTCTCTACACCTGGAAGTCAAGGAAACAGACGATACTTTGTTTTCTAGACAAAAACCAGAAGAGGACTCAGAGTGAATTCTGATCAATCAAAGGAGTCTAGAACTACATGACAATCACTAGAGCCACTTCTAAACTCTAAATATTTGCTCTGTAATTTATTCTTTTACATATTGAGCAGTGTGTGTTATCTGTTGCATTTTACACGCACACTGTCTCTTGTACTTTAGCTGGAGGATTTCTAAATCCTCACTCACCTATCTTACATTTTGTATTTCCCACTGGGATAGTGGTAGAGGTCGTGTGTGACCTTGACAGCTGGTTACTGTTGTTCTTTTTCCCACGAATAACAGTGGTAGTGGTCTTGGACCTGGACAGCTGGTTGCTGTTGTTTATCCCCGATCCAGGGTGTGGATCATCTTTTTATAAAAGTTTTTGAGAGGACTAAGTCTCAGATTGAGACTGAACCTCTTGGTTATATTTTCTGTGCTATATCTTTTAAAGTTATTCTTTTATTCTGCTGCTAATCTCTTTAAAACCAAAACTGTTTTAAAGTCACTTTGATAATTAAATTCGCAAGTGTTTATATCAGTTGCAAATCAGTAAGTTGGTTTCAAAAGTTAATCAACCTTTCTGTTTTGATTAACTGGGAAATAATCAATCCCTTGATAACCCAACTGAACCCTTACTTTGATATAAATTCACTACAGTTTAATTCAGTATTTTGTTTGGGGGTTTTTAAGACAAAGTTTTTAAAACAGAAATTTTAATTGGAACTCAATTCACCCCCCCTCTTGAGTGTCCACTCCGACCAACAGTATATGATAAAAATAATTACATCCCAAAGGACCAAACAGTTTAGTAGTCTTGGAAAACTAGATACATACATGATTCCCATATTACATTTGAAAACATAAATTTTAACATAATTTATTTGAGAATAAAGTTATTCCCTCAATTATATCTTTACATATAAATCATTATATACTTAATGAATTCTTGGGAAAAGAAAAAAAATAAGGCTGAGATTAGTTTCTTAGTAAGGGTTAAACACAACAAAATCTATCGTGAATCAATAAAGATAACCAACATGACAAGGTAACAAACTAAACACAAATTACATATAAATAAATTGACTATCATAATAATTATGAAAAGGTAAATAATTTAAAACATCTTCCATTTAATCAATATCATGACTATCATAACTGTATAAAGAATAATCAATATGGAAAGGTAAATATCTGAAAATACATGCCATTTAATCAACAAAGTGAGAATAAAATTCATCTAGATATACTATCATTATGAAATTATCACAGATAATAATATTAACTAAATTATAAATAAGTGGAATGCTTAATTATTAAATATTATAATCTCAAGAATCATGAAAACCTATACTTTCAAGACCTTTCTCAAGAAAGTTTAAAACTGATGGATATGTATACACTAGAAACCTATTTAACTAAGGCTAGCCAACTAATTCATCTCAAAATTCAACTTATGTATTGAGGGGATATATATAACTTGGACCACTAATATTTATATTTCCAAAGCATTCCTCATATATCAAATAATTGATTTAATTCATGAACAATATTCCTCATCAATAAATTTCTATACCGAATAAGGAATACAGACTAATAATAATTTCCCCAGTAAATCATATAACTTTCAAAGTAAAATACCATATGTAGAAATGATTTACGGTTTAATTAATAAAAATATCCATGATAAATAATATGGATATTTAGGGGAAATTTAATGTCCAATGATCATAGAAAAGTAGACATTTCAATGAAAGTTAATGACTATAAAAATGAATCAAGAAAGTGAATGTCAATAATTTCCTTGGTCAAAATGAGAATCAAACATACATATAAAGAATAATAATGGTATAAATACAACATATTACTAGTGGAGTATAAGTAAAATAAATGTTTTTTTCTATTGACTAATAGAAATACCATAAAAAGATATTTAAAAACAGACTTGAGGAAAATATCCTTTTAACTTTGAAAATATTTTTAAAACTAAATGTCCATAAAATATTTTGAAAATAAGTTTCATTGAAAATAAATATTGAATCATATAATTTAATATTTAAAACATAGATTGGTCATGATGGGTTGGAATTCTATTCATTCCACATATGTTAAAATAAACATCCCTTCCACTTTTTTGGTAAAAGCCAAACGAGCCTAGTTTGGAAAATAACATGAAAATTCCTTTTAATTTTTTTTTGTAAAAAGTAAAACATGGGTAAAAATTTCCTTAATAAATCATTTTTATAATTTTAAAAACATCTTTTTAAATATTTTTAGAAAAAATAGTTTTTGAAGAAGAATGATTTTCTACATAAGAGAGAAATAAAGTCAAATTTTCTTAAAAACATTTTCTCAATCAATTTAGGTGATAAAGAGTGGAAAAATGGTATTATTATTTTAAAATATCATGAATAAATATATTATATAAAAATTAAATGTTTTTATAATATAATGATAAAATAATGTCCTTCAATTTAAATTCAAGTACAAACAATCCTCATTAAAATGTGATTGTAAAATAAACCCTTATAAAGATCATAAAGTTGAAGTGAGGATCAATCAATGAATCAATTATGTTTACAAATGTAATTCCATATAAAAAAAGTGTATATAAAACATAATATATTCAAATTTATTTACACACATAATCTTATAATGTCAAAGATAATAAAAAAGTACTATAATCTAATGAAAAGAAATTAAGTTATGAAATTATTTTCCACTTGGTAACTTTTAAATCAAAATCCCTTGGGATAACATAATTCAAATTAAAACTTAAAATACCATGAATTATTAATAAATCATGATATTACATTTCAAATTTTTATTATATTCACCATATAAAGGAAATTAAGTAAATAATATTACAATATGCCCCAATGAAATGAAATTGAGACGAAATCCCTTACCTCACGCTTCTTTTTGGTTGAACATTATTTAAACTCTTATATAATGGTATTAATCAGGTTAATAATTTATAAAATAAAATAATTCATATTTATAACATCATATATGATTATCTAGTAATATTTTCCACCTATTTTTTAATAATATTTCATTATTTTTATTGTTCAGGTGTTAATTAACTAATTTTTTCAAACGTGTTTTATCATGAAAATTACAGTTCTTTATCATATTATATAGTTCAATCATACCCAAAATTATATTAGTGTTATAAATATCATATTTAATCATTATATACATTTTTATAATCATTATTTATGGTTAGACATGGAAAATGAATCACATC
Organism: Viscum album; assembly: GCA_963277665.1. NCBI lineage: Eukaryota > Viridiplantae > Streptophyta > Magnoliopsida > Santalales > Viscaceae > Viscum > Viscum album. Next base: position 1,410,821,902 of record OY728135.1, read on the forward strand.
ACTTCATGGAGATGGTATGCCATATGTACGCACACGCGATGATATCATTCCATTAACGAGTAAAATAATAAGTGAGTAATATATTAATATTAAAAAATAAAAATCATGTAATATATATCACATATATTCATTAAATTTATCCTTATTCCTTTCTATGTAAATCATATGTGAAAAACAAATCACATCGCTTCGTGAGGCGGTAGTCCGCCGTACACACAAGCGATGCTATATTATTTTAAAGGACATGGTAAGTAAAAGGTATATGTGATATTATAATTAAATAAAAATAAAAATAAAAATATCATATATATACTATTCATTTTTTAAATCCTTTATTATATCAATCCTTGAAATGTGGTGATGGAAAATGAGTTATATCAGCTCGTAAGGCGGTAGTCCTCTGTACACACGACCAACAGTTTTGTATCTCATTTGATGGAAGAGAAGATGGATATAGGTCATTAAATAAACATAATAACATCTAAGTATATTTTAGATACTTTTTTTATTATATTATCATGATTAAATAATATTTTAGGGAGGGGTATGAATAAATAAAATGAAAATTCTCATTTAAGAACATTACCTCTTCTTTCGGGAACTTCTTTTGGTCTGCACCAAAAGCCTTACTGGGATGGATTTAGGATCAAACCATGGGATATAGGATGTTGTTAGGAGATAAATTAAGTTATTTGGGTAGTTATTTTTTAAAACAAATGGATTTTTAAGTTTTAATAGGGGAGTATAGGGGGTGACCTTTATAAGTGGGGGAGTGGACAAAATTGATTTTGTTTGAAATGATTCAATTAAAACCATGTTTTTATCATTCCATATGCCACAAAAATGGGTAATTATAGATAATTAGTGGTGATAAGGTATAAATATGGACATAAAATGGATTTTAGACAAGTTTTTAGGTCATTTTAACCCTTATCTTCTTAGTTTAACCCTTGGTAAATTACCTTTTACCTTAATCATGATAATTAATTTGGACTGATTTTACTATTTATAATGGTCTAAAATTAAGCTGAAATTATTAGATAATATAAATTATTCTTATTAAAAATATTTAATCCATTTTTCCAAATTCAATTAACATAAAAGTCCCAATCCAATTTAAAAGTATACGATTAGACGCGCTAAAAAAGCATGTTTTGAAAGAGAAAATTATCACAAGTATAAAAGGTTTTAATAAAAAAATTCAGTATTAAATTGATTCCAATAACTTAAAATAGTTAAATTTTAATATAATTTAACTAGTTTTACTTTAAAAACAATTTAAAATTTAAATTATCCATGTCAATTATTTAAAAAAATTTAATTTTCAATAAAATCATTATTTTCACTATTCATCAAAAAATGAACAATTTCAGAAAAATACCAAAAATTTTCTATAATATAATTTTGATATAATTCTTTTAAAATTGATGTTAATTTTATAAAATAAATTTTCTAAAAGTGGTAAAAATAAACGGCTAGTTTATAACGATATACTATATTACAGTTCATCTTGACTTTAGGTTGTCTATTCTCCAAGAAATCAAAGAGATTAAATTTAAAGAAATATATTTCCTGGGTTGTTTAAGATAATTATTTCACATCAAATATGATATCGAATAAAATTTTCTTCTTTTATAATTTTGGGTTGTTACATTTTCAGACAAACAGAACAAGATTAATTTTTAATGAAAATGCATTTTCATGAATTATATGGTTTAGTTTAAAAGCTCGATTTCAAAATTATAGAATTTGAATTTGATAAAATGAATTTAATTTTTTGAATTCAAAATTTTAAAATTATCTGAGGATTATTTTTCTTGGATTTTCAAAAAATATTGATTTTTCAATGAATAATGAGAAATACTGATTTTATAAAATAATATTTTCTTTTCATTAAATAAAGTAATTTGTGATTGGAATTTGATATAAAAATAACATAAGTATTATTAATTATGTATAATATAATTAATTAAATTTTAATCATCTTTATAACTTATTTTGGTATAAGTACATTTTTTTGGATTAAAAACACATTTTTCCAAAAAACTGTTTTTTATTGCGTCTTTATTGTTTAATTTTAAATTAAAATTTACCACTTCAGTGTCTTGAATTTTGAAAAACATATTAAATATTTTGAATCATGGGGTGAATTTTTTTAAATAGTCCCTTTTTATTTTTAGATAATATTAATAGTAACTTTAATAATTTTTTTACCACAATTAATGGCAAATTGTGTAATTAAAGTTAAAAATAAAATGATAAGGACTAAAAAATGACCCCAACAGTTGCCTGATTTTTTTTGACGAGTGTATACCATAATTAATAATAAAAAATTATAATATATTAAATTTTTTCATTTGGACATGATTTTGAACTTTATAATATTTAAGTGAATATAAATCCAAAAATACCATGCTTTTTCTATAAATAATTATAATTTTTTATATAGGGATAAACAAATAATATATTTAGTTAAAAATTTTAATTATATTTTATTATTGTAATTTATTTTAATTTTCTTTATCAAGAAATAATTACATTAAGAGCTTACGCAACACCGATCTAATAATGATTCAATTATTAAAAAAAATAAAATAAATGATTTTAAAAATTTTAAAAATAAAATGACCTGAATGAATATTTTTGTTCAAATATTTTTATAGATAGAAATGTCATATTATAAATGTGTGGATACATTGGATTAGAATTAATTTTTTGTAATATTGTTATTAAATTCAAAGTAAATGAATAGTTCTAAAATTTACATTAATGATAGTTTATAATAAATAATATCCTATTAAATGATTTAAAATTTATAAAAATATTGGATTCAATAAAATAAATGGTATATGGTTAAGGAAATCAACCACATTACATTTATTGATCATTTTTCATTTTATATTAACATTATTCTCCCTTAAAGTGTAGAAAACGTTAATATTACCATAATTATGATAAGTGTTAATGAAGGTTTAAAACAAATAGACAAGGTTTAAAATGTAATAAAAATTTGTAAAAATTTCATTTTATGATATTATTTCAACTAATATTCATCTTATATTCAAGTAATATCAATTTAGAGGCTTTTGGATGTTAAAATTAATTTATATTAATTTAATATTTTAAGAAATCCCAAGAGTACACCTCTCATCTCTTATAAAAGGGAACCTATTCTTGTCATTTACTCACACTTTAAAAGCCTTTTGGTTCAGAAAATACCTACTCAAATACAATCCCAAAATATCTCCCCTAATTATAGAGTTATTTTTAGGAATAATACCAATCTTAGAGTGCTTAAGAAATTTATCAAATAAGACTTTCCAAATATGAGGTATATTTTTAACAACTATTTTTATTTCTTATTCAAACTCCTTAAAATATTCTTAAACCATGATAAAATAATAAAATAATTATTCTAAATATACATAGATTTTATTATGTTAATGTAATGACCTATATCCATATGTAACCTCCATTATATGGGAGATGAATTCATCGTTTTTGAGTACTGTAGACTACCACCTCACAACGTGATGTAATTTGTTTTCCATAACCACTTGTCATGACTGGTTATAATGACAGATTTAATGTTTATACATGGTTTCCATTTAATATTTATCATTATTAAAGGATAAAATATCATATAATTTCTTACCTTTCCATTCTTTAAAAAATGATAACATCGTTCATGCATACGTGTGTAATACCACCTTTACGAGGTGATGCGATTCATTTTTCATCACCACATCACATGGTTAATATATATAAGAATAATTTAATAAATAATATGATATTTATAATATTATTATCATTTTGTAATGATAAAATTATGCTTACCTTCTTTCCATAATGATCATTGAAATATTGAAATGTTACGCCTACGTACATACAACCTACCATCTCAAGGATTTTAACACAATTCATTTTTCATAATCATATTTCATGATTGGTTTCAAAAGAATAATTTATCTATAAAAATGATAATCATTTCATAAATATTAGTCTAGTGATTATGGAATAATGAACTCTTTGACTATAGTTAACTTACCAAATCCATTCCAGACTTATGTGTAATGTCTCGGATTTTACCATGTTTTATTTTAATATTATGTGGGAATTATTTCGAGACCAGGCTTAAAGACGGTGTGCAGTTCCGAGGCCCGGTGAGCCCAGAAAAAATGTTTAAATTAAATTAAACAATTAAATAATGCGCGCGTGTGGTTTTCTTGAAAAATTGGAATAACTCTTGAACGGGTGCTCGGATCAGAAATCTGAGGGCACCATTGCGTCCTGAGCAGTGCTTTTACCCTAGGAGAGACCTAACATCGGATGGCATAGGTCAGTGGTAAAATCCAATTTTTGGATACAACCGTAATAAAATATTTAATTAAAATATTTTATTAAGACTTGTTGCATCAAATATCTATAATATTTTTAAATAGAGATTTGCGCAGGGGTTCAGGGTTACAGACCTCATAACCCTGAAATCCTTGGAGGCTCTGGGAAATCTCTGGAGGAAACCCCCAATGCGGCGACAACGTTCTTGACGAATTTCGCCGGCGACGACGACGCGGTGACCGGATCTTCGCCAACGAACACTAAGAATACAGGTAGGATGTTTAATTTTTGATTTCTTCCCCGTTATTGATTTCTACAACAAACACGGACTAATCCACGAATAGATTATCCCGCGAATTGATCATTCTTGCGGGATGGGATTTTGCGGGGATTTTGGGGGATTGAATCCATGTTGATATATTGTTGTTGATTTTCTGCTCTATTTAATCCTATTAATGGGAGCGGATCAACGCCGTAACGAATGATGGTGGGGGTTTGTTTCTCAAACTTGTTTCATTGGATTTCTCCCCTTTCTCTTCTTCACGTTCTTCACATTCTTCATGGGGCAATGAATAATAGATCATTGCGCATCCGTTCTATGATGAAATGATCCCAAATTGAAGAATCAACACCACAGCGATCTCGCGGAGGTGCGACAACGATTTTGGCAGATGATTCGGATCAGATCGGGAGATATTTCGCTTTTGGGCGTTTTTCTTCGGATGGATCATTAGAGGTTTATGACCCGATTGAAGGACCAAAAACACCTGATTCTGTGTTCGTATGATGGGAAGAACCAAGCCCTAAAGCATCAGGACGAATGGACGAGAGATCATGGATTCAGAAGATCGGTCGAAGCGTGAGGAAGAAGACGATGTTCTAAAAAAATCTTGACTACATGGCGTGTAGTATGGGCTACACGGTGAGTGTTCGTCAGTGGATCACCTGGTGTGTACTCTGGGAGTACATGGACACGGGCTGGGTACACGGCCAAGAACACGTCGTGTGTACCCCTCCCTGGCTAGACCAGGCCAAATACACGGGATACCCCATGTACTGGTACACTGGCATGTGACGTGGGAAGACATTGTGTACGGGTAAACGACCAGGGTACATGGGTGTTTTCCAGTTGACCAGACACAACGTGTTCTTTGAATTACACGCCGTGTATATGATTTCCTTCATGACTGCGATTCCAGACACGAGCTGTTTACACGGGTAGTACTCGGAGTTAGGGAACACGGCGTGTGATCCTTCTACACGTCGTGTAGTTGAGTTTTACACAACTTGGACGGATGACACGGGACGTTACACATGCAGTACCCTGTGTCAAGGAACATGACGTGTAACCATACTACACGCCGTGTAACCTATTTTACGTGGATTGTGCCAGTTTCCTTCTATGACTTGGACTAATTTCCTTAGGGTTCGTCCCCTTGGTCATTCTCCTGAAGGTTTCTGGTATCATTTTCTACATGCAGGAGTATGATCCCTTCAGCAGGACTTCTTGAATAGAGTTGTTGGAATCCCCTCTGTGAGTCTTAGAGCCGGATCCTTTGTTCATTCCTGGAACCCTAGGTAGAGTTCTTGGTATCGACGTGACCAACTTCACCCAGGTGCTGATCCTCTACTTAGTGGATTAGTTCAGACTGAGTTGTTGGAATCACCCCATAGCTATTGGTTGTGATCCTCATCTGAACATCGTATTCTCAAGTACTTGTGGAGTGTGTTCTCCTGAAACGAGTACTTTGTATCTCTATCTTAGACCTAGGAGTGTGTTCTCCTTGTTACATGCTTAGTGGAAATCCTCGAGCTGGACCCTAGTGGTGGTATTCGCGATAGTCGATCGTGTATGAGTATATCTGGATATTCTTGTTATATGTTCTATAGACATATACTGTGTAGAGCTGACTGTATCTTTCCTTTGTGGTATTTCCCTTGTTTTATTTCCTTTGTGGTTTCGGGGTGTCCTACTAGGTATTGTTATACTTACCCCTACATAGGCTTTTCCAGCACGTGTCGTGTCTTGTGCAGACGAGTGAGCTTTTGACAGGATTCTAGGAGGACCAGGACCGGATAGTGCTCAGTGAGATCAGACAGGCCGAGGTGTGTTCCTACGGCTACATATTGTAGTCCCAGTACCTTTCTTTACAGGTTGAACTTTGTTATAGACTCTCTTTTGGTGGGATTGTACTTTTGGCCCAGGGTTTTACATTATTGTACTTTACTTTCCTATCGTACTCTGTTGGTCGGTTTTTTAGTGTATGCATGCATTTCCATTTTTAGTAGTTTTTACTTTTCATATTTTTGGTCTTGGAGATGTGTGTGCGTGTGTACAGGTGCATAGGCAATGCCTCCCATGTTAGTGATATGCCTACTCGGTGCTAGTCACTAGCCCCTGACCTATTAGAGGTGGTCTTGGGGAGTTGCGGCTCGGGTCCCACTAGGACGAGTTGTGACATTATGAAAGAAATATCATCAAAACATCCGATGTGAATTTAATTGATTAAATAATTAAATACAGCATGCTAAGATATAAAATAAAAGTAATAATAAACTTTAAAAATGTTTTTATGAAAGTAAATAATTAATTTTATTTTATTTTTCTGGAAGATAAAGAATGTACATGAGGAGTCAGACTCAAGGTAAGAGACTTTCTTTTTAAAAATCCTTTTTAAAGTTTCCCTTAAAACTCTCCTTTTCTTCCTTGTATTTTTTTTAATTTTTCTAGATATTTACTTATATGTAAATAAAAGAATTATAAAATATATTTTATTTCTATTTTTAATTTATTTCAAAGGTTTTAAAATGAATATTTTTAGGGAATGTTTTGACCTTCTTTACAAAATAAATACGGAATATTCTATTTTAACGTATACAGAGATAATGAATTTTCCATCCACTATAACTATTATTAGATTTTTGGATTATTTTTAATATTTCATGTTTTATTCAAAGAAAAAACCTCTTTCCCCTTGTTCTCAGAATTATAGTTTTGAAAAATGGGTTAAAGGAAAGAGATATATCAATATCGAAAAATGTTTTCTTATGGGCGTAGAGGATGTTTTTCTAATGCAAGATTTTATGTATTATGTTATGGTTCTTGAGAATTTTTTCTAATGATGGGTGATTCTTTTATAAACTGAGGGTGGTTGAGCCTGTTCTAGCTCCCCAATGTATAATATAAAGGGATAGAGATAACTGATTAAGTTTCTCCAAAGAGACTGTGGGAATATACTATGATGGTTATTCCAATTGTAACCATGATGGTTATTTTATGTTTAACCTGATGGTTATGTTGGATCAGTGTTGATCAATATATTTGGATGATATTGGGATGAATTCTTGTGGGCTTTGTCATAACTAATATAGAATCTTGGACTTTGGAGACAACAATACTGTAGCTTCATAAACTTCTTTCCATTGAGTACTATAGCATCTTAGACTTGGGTGGTCACAACACAGTAGTAGTAAAAACTTTCATCCATAGTCCATTGTCCAAGATTGGAATTGGGTGGTTATGACATTGTAGCACAATATAATTTCTGTGCAGTTAGTGGAATAGTGCATTTTCTTCTTTATTAGCTCATTTCAAGCTAGGGTTTTACGTTCTTGAAACTCGGATTTCCTTGTAATTGTGATCCCAATTTTTTTAGTGAAGTGATTCTTCAACTACATGGATATAGCTATTATTTTTGAACTAAATAATTAACTATGTAAATTTTCATCATTATCATCACCATCTTCTTCTCTTTCCATCTTTTATTTATTTTCAAACCTTTGTGGTGTGACTCTTGGTGTTTCCGCAATAGGTTATTCTATGTGTAACAATTAAGGTTATCCCATTTGTAATAGTGATATAAAAATGATTCCCCAAGTTACCTATATTATTTATATATGTTTGTTATGGGTTTTTATGGAAATATTATAATTTCACCAGGTAATGGAAAGTATATTCTACTTCATAATTTTGAAAAATATAACTTTTTGAAAGAGTTATTATGATTTTTTTTATGATTTCAAAGAAACCTTTATGAGTTTTATTTTTTTACTTTAAGATATTTTTTGAAATGTTTTATGAAAATATTTAGGTAGATAAGTTGATTTATTTAGTACAAAAATGTTTATTTTGAGCCAAAATTTTATTTTGAAAAAATAAAATTTATATAAGTATTTATAGACTAACAATTGTTTTATTTATTTTTATGTCCCTTACAGAGATTTTTGGGATCATCCCACATTTTAAAATGTTTTTCATAGGATGAGTAGGGATAATGATGAGGCCCTGATGAAAATTGTGAAGTCATTTCATAAAAAGAAAACATGTTTGTTTTTAAAAGTTTTGTTTTAGGTAAAAATGGATACTTAAAAGAAGTGTTAACTTTGTAATATATGAGCTTGTTATGTAATATTTTTTTCTTAAATATATAAAAATCTAAACCTAAAATATTTCTGGTAATGTAATAAAGTGAATTATAGTTTAATTTCACTAGAACATGTAATGTATAAGGTCCGATCTGTAAAATATTAGAGCGGTGTAGTTGATGCATTTTAACAAATTTAGGTCAATTTGGCCGGTAAACAACATCTTAGGTTCACACTCAAAATTGAGTATAAGGTTCACGATAGGATTCCTTCCCACCTGAAAAAAAGAAAATGTGGCACACAATCTCCTTTTTAGGTAAAATGTAAAAAAAAATTATTAATTTTAAAACAGTCAAACCAAAATGTCTTTCCTCACATGTAAATGATTTAAAAAAAACTATAACCATAAATTTTTAATAAAAATTGATATTATAAAATATTAATAACAAAGATAAATATAAAATATTTAATGAAATATATTGTTATAAAATATTAATAATAAAGATAAATAGTTTATGTTTAGATATTTTTAAATGTTTTAAAATAAAATCAGGTTACATTATTTTTTAATAAAATATATAAATTTTAATTAAATATTTTTTATTTAATATTTTTTTTATTAAATATAAATAATAAATATATTTTTAATATGTAAATAAAAATAAAAATAAAAATATAATACACCAAAATTTGAATGAAAAGTTTCAGTGTAAATTTTCAAAATGAATTTTAAATGAAAATTATTAGTTAAATATGTGCATTGAAAATTTTCACTTGAAATTTGAACGTATATATTTATTCAAATATACACAAGAAATTTTCACCTGAAACTTCCAGTGTAAATCCAAATTACATATTTCCAATCAAAATTGAAAATATAATTTTTAATGAAAATTTATATGATATATGTATGTTGGAAAAGGCTTCCACTCACAATTGATTTTTTTTCTTGAATTTCTGTTGAAAATTTTGATTTTTTTTTGAAAATACCACATTGGAGTTATATAAATTTTCACTAAAAATTGAATTTCTTGTTGAAAATTTCAATGGAAATTGGAAATTTTCACTGCGTGTTTCCGTTAAAAAGATGATTTTTTTTAATGTTTCCTTCTGAAATTAAATTCCATGTGATAAATTCTAACGGTAACAATTTTTTTTTGGATTTACAGTGTCTATATGCATTGCTAATTTATAATATAAATTTGAAATGTTAAATTCTAGTTAAATTTTATAAAATATTAATTAGTGTTCATACATACTCATGCAAGTGTGTGTATATATATACAATGAAAATTTTCACTTTAATTTTCAACTAAAATGTAAAGTTTTTTATATTATGAGATTTATAGTGTGTAGAAAATACACAATGGAAATTTTTAATAAATATAAATAGTGGGAATTTGTATAAAAAATTTACCTATGAAATTTATTGTAAAAATTTTAAGTGTAATTATAATAAAAATTAAGTGGGAAACTGTACTTAAAATTTAAGTGAAAATTTGAATTAAAAATTTTTAGTGGATATTTACACAAAAAGTTCCCACTATAAATTTTGAAGGAAAATTTCCACTAAAAATTTTTATTTATATTTTATATTAATATATTTAAATTGGAATTACAAGTTAAAATTTATAGTAGAAATCTTCATTGGAAATTTGCAATGGAAATTCCAAGTGAATATTCACACCGGAAATTTCCAATAGAAATTTTCACTGGAAATTTCCGTATATTTGTTTTTTGTGTTAATTTATTTACAATAAAAATTTAAACATAAATATATATTATTATATTTGAATTATAATTTTGAGTGGAAATTCAAATTAGAAAATTTCATTGAATAATTTCACTTGAAATTTCATTATGAATTTTACTTTCAAATTATATGTTCAAGATTATATTATTTATGTGTTAATATATTTTCACTAAAAAATTAATCATGAATTTATTTTAAAAAATTTCTAATCAAATTTTCAGTATATTTATAATAAAAATTTAGTAGAAATTCAAATTAGGAATTTATGTGGAATCTTACTTCAAAAGTTTCCAGTGTAAATTTTCAATAAAAAATTGAATTGAAAATTTACATTTTATATTTATGTGTTAATATTTTAAAATTAAAATTTTATGTAAAAATTTATATTAAAAATTTGAAATTGAAAATTTGATTGGAAATTTTCATAGAAAATTATCACTGGAAAGTTACCTATAAAATTTTTAGTCTAATTTTTTGTATTCATATACGTGTATACTTAAATTAAAACGTATGTATATATGTATGTACTTGTATTAATATAGATTTATGTATGAAAGAATGAATATACTTGTATCTCTTTCTCTCTCTCTCTATATATATATATATATATAATTTTGATTATAAATTTCAATTAATAACTTTAAATTTTCATTGGAAATTTTCATTTGAATTATGGAAGTTTTAATTGGAAATTAAATTTTGAGTATAAAATTACATCGGTAACTAGAAATTTTCATTGAAAATTTAAATGAAAATTATTGAATTTTATTAGAAATTAGATTTTGAGTATATTTTTTCACTAGTAAATATAAATAAATATTGAAAATTTATATTAAAAATTTGGAACCATTGGATATTAAATTTTGAGTAAAAATTTTTATCTATAAATATAAAAGTATATATTTATACATATATAAAAAATATATTTATATATAATAAATGAATATATATATATAATGATTTTCAATACATAATAATGAAAATTATACTATAATTTTTTTATAATAAAATTTATAACAGACATAATAATTTCAATATATATATTTTATGTATATGTATGTTATTAATAAATTTTATATAATAAATTTTTATAATAAATATCATAGAAAATATATAAAATTATTATTATATTTATAGATATATAAAAATAAGAAAGAATGAGCACCACCCATCAAAAAAGCAGAAAAGGGGTGCATGAGTGTTCTAGTGTGAAATCTGATTTGGATCCCATGGTTTATACCCCCAAACCTGAGATGATATTAATCCCAATTTGGCATGGGTTAGATATGAATTGTTGACAATTGTTTAATGTCACTTCCAAGAAGCATTGAATAATAAATTATTTTATTTAAATATTTTAATTAATTGTTTTCACCCATAAATATAAGCATAGTGACAATTTTTAAAAAATAATTATTGAGGCAATCTTTATAGATGAAAATGTAAATTGAAAAAAATAACGATAACGGGTTAAGTACCCATAAATTTGGGGTACCCAAACCCTAAATATTTTATTTTTATAAAACCACAATACTAACCATAACCCATTTATTTTTCAAATTCAACACCATAACCCTAACATATTATATTTTTAAAAATTCCTTAAACTGTTATAACCTTTTTTATTATCTAATTAAAATTTCAAATATTTAATTTTTTTTTATGAATTTATAATTAACACATCAAAAAATTAAGTAACTTCATTTTTAAATGTACTTTATCTAATAAGATACAGTGAAAGAATTAAAATTTAAAACTTATAAATATAATATGAACCAAAATCAAAATAAATAATTTTTTTATAATTAAAATGTCATTTAGAAATTAATTATGGATTAACAAATAATAATTTTCATAATCGAGTTCGTGTTTGTAGTATCTTAAAATTATTTCTCTAAGCCTACTCATTTATTAATCAAGTTTTTAATTTTCTACTCTAACCATATATATATATATATTTATCAATTTAATAACTTCTCCAACTCTATTTAATCTAGCCATATATAAATTTAATGGTACATATTCCAAAGACAAACTGATGAATTTTTTATCTGTAGTTTGAAAAAAACATATAGAATTTATATTCTTTAAATGGGAGATTATTCCTCTATTAGAAGTATGTGGATAGTCCAAAATCTTTATTATGTCGATTTTTGGTCCAATGAGGATAATGCCATAAAAATCTAACACTGATGCCATCCTCTCCCTTTCCCACACCACTTCCCAATTTCCTTTTTATAGATTACTCTCTCCATACATATTCTCTTTTATCTATTACTATTTTATTTTTTTACCATAAATATCCATACAATATATTTTATCCATATAATATTGAATTTTATATCTGTATACTTGTGATACTAATACAAATAATTCTAGATCAATATATGATAGGTTATTTTGTGCTTTATTACACACACACACACATATTCACATATGGTACATATGCTAATTAAGTAATTTATACCCACATATCTATAAATATATTGTTTAAAATATTTAATTTACACATATATTTAACAATAATTAATATATATATATATATATAATGTATATAAATATGCACATTACATAACTACATACAAATTTAAGTATATACATCACACATTTTTATCAAAAAATTCAAGTACATACATATATGAATACTAATATACACATTAATGTAATTATTTACAAATATACATTTTTGAAGAAAAAAAACACTAAAATAGAACGATAATTAGTTATTATAAGGGAAAAAGTCCATTTAATCAAATTTAGTTGTCACGACCCAACCCGTACCGAGGCTCGAGCCGCGACTACCCCATGCCCGCCTCCATAGCCCAGGGGCTGGCGACTAGCGCCGAAGGCACAAAAAACTAGGGGAGGCCTTTGCCTAAGAAACTGTACACACATACAACCAACTCAATGAAAAAGTGCAGTGAAAGGAAAGCAAGATACAACACTGTTACAAAAGGGGAACCAACATACTTGAATCGACCTTTAACCAGTACAAGAAAAGTGATGAAAAGTACTGATAAGTAAACTGAACAGTAAAAGGGAAAAAACACGCGCCCAACCAAAAAGGTGCCACAACCCGACAACAGGTAAAACAAAGGTAAACCACTGGTGAGTCTCACACCCAGAAAGTCCTACTACGACCATTGAACGCAGACCAAGCTCCTGTGTCCTCTACTCTCCTTTATAGTCTCGACCGACCTGTCCGTCGTCTGCAAGGGCACACCAAGTACGGGTAAAGCCCAAACAGGGGTGAGTATAAAAATACTCAGTAGGATGCCCCAAAAGATCTAGGGAGAAAAAAGGGAGGTACTAAAATAGTGAGCAGTAGACAGAGCAAAGAAAAATGTAAGAGTGCAAAGAGAGAGAGTGTAACTCAACCCAACAAGAGAAAAGAAGCAGACTCGTCCAGACGCAAGGAGCTAGAGATGGTGAGAAGATGAACTTCTCATCGAGTCTTTGCTGCCTATAGTAGGAGAGTAGACTCATCCAACCAAGAGGAGATAGACACAGAAAGCACGTGGCATACCCCGCGTGTCTTCACCTCTCCTAGAAGGAGAGTAACCGAACCCAAGGAGTGGGAACAACAATAGGATGTGTATATATATGCTCAACGAAAAACCCAAATGAGTGTGTAAGGGGATCTCTATCTCCAAGATCAGCCCAAGAAGAGTCACCAAAAGTTCAAAGGACATACAACACTAAACCCAAACGACCTGCATGTCAACCTAGGAGGTATAAGTCAAAGGGGCTCAATCACCGCACCTCGATGTTATCTGCTTTGGGCAGAACTGATTCGCCCGCACAACTTTTAGGTCATGTCGCAAGGATGCGTCTTGGTGGGAAAAGTGCCCCTCATCCCCGTATGTCCTAAGGTCACGTCAAAGCTGTCACAACACTGACCCGTACAACCAAGGGTCCCGCTCCGGTAGTCATGGAGAAAAGTCACCGACTAGCCTCATAAGAAGGCCTGAGTGTGAAATGCCAATGGGTGACCCACTGCCCAGCCCTACTGAAGGGTAAACCCTAATACATCATCAAGCGACCCACTGCCCAACCCTACTGGAGGGTAACCTAATACATCATCAGGAGACCCACTGCCCAGCCCTGCTAGAGGGTAGACCTAGAATACATCGACAGGCGACCCACTACCCATCCCTGCTAGAGGGTAGACCTGGAATACGTCGACAGGTGACACACTGCCTAGCCCTGCTAGAGAGTAGACCCGGAATACGTCGATAGGTGACCCACTGCCCGACCCTGCTGGAGGGTAGACCCAAAATACGTCGACAGGTGACCCACTGCCTAGCCCTACTGGAGGGTAGACCCAAAAGAAGTCGACGAGCGACCCACTGCCCAGCCCTACTAGAGGGTAGACCTAGAAGAAGTCGATGAGAAACCTACTACCCAGTCTCTGCTGGAGGGTAAACCCGGAACTGCTCTGGCCATCCCTACTGGATGGTACAACACTAGGCAACAGAACACAGAGTGGGTATCACACAACCACTCAACTCGAGAACAAATCACATAGTAGAAGTTCAGCACCCGTTCCATCACCGGGTGTCACTAGCACCCCTACCATGCATAGGTTCGGAGTGCGTCAAAGGAACCTCTGGCCATCACCCTTCCACGTTTCCACATTTAATACGATCATGTAAGAGGATCCGCTCGCCTAAACTGATTACACCGTTGTAATCCTCATGGAAAAACATTCGAGATAGACTACTTACTCGCTGGAAACAAGATACCGGTGGAAAGGGTAATATTCACCATAGCCAGCCCGAGTGGGGCCCACACCACGATCCCGAAAAAGGTCGGGAAAACTGCTCCATCGCAATCCTCTCAGAAAACCACGTCAAATCGACTATTCATACGCCTGAAGTGGATGCCTGATGAAAAGTTGCAGTACGCTGCACCCAGCTCAAAAGATGGACCATGGGGCCCACATATCAACTCTGACTTCATCGCCTGAAACCACCCTGGTCAACCTAGTCTCGATGCCAGGGTCACAACACCGCAGACGGTGCCTAAAACGGACTTCGAATGCAGAAGATGCAGTTCCCCACGTTATAAGAAAATGGGGCCCCGTGGGGCCCATACATCGGGCCCAAATTTAGGTGGGCGGATTCCACCATTGCGCTCCCCTCGGAGAAACACTCAGAAATGAGTACTCAAACACCCCAAACGGGTGTTAGGTGAAAAAGTGGCGTTTCACCGTAAAACGTGCGAACTAGGCCCTATGGGGCCTGCACCTTGTCTCCAACCTGAGCGCTTTGAAAAGAATCTCAAAAAGTCTGCCCGAGGACTGGGGTCACGCTGCCGCTGACGGCGCATCAATCAGACATCCCAGACAGGAGTTAGGTCCGATGCGACAATTAATTAATTAATAAATCAATTAATTATTCAAATTTGGCGTTTCGTGCCACCGAGCAACGAAACCAACCCGCAAAGGTTCCGAACCATTTTTGGAAGGACCATCTCAGTTCTGGGGCCACCGCGCCTCTGACGGCACGTCAAACGGACGTCTGGCTCGTGAGGCGCGTCCGTTGAGAGCTTTAATAATAATTTAATATTATTAAATTAAATCTCTTGGGTTACCCACCTTCGGGTGCATAACCAAAAAACCCCAAAACTCACCTTAAAAGGGCTTCCTCATCGATACGGTCCCACAACCACAGACGGCGCTTCAATCGGATGCGCCGTTTAGGAGATACAACCCCTCGAATGCAAGGGGGCCCAAAATGGGCCGGTCCAGACCGGCCGGCCCGGTCCAACCGCATCGGACCTTCCTCGAGTCCAGTTTCCTTTTTTTTTCTTCTTTTTTTTAAAACCAACCGACCAGGATGGTCGGTCTCTTCCCTCGCGTCGCGTTATGGAAGACCCGCGACTTGTGGGTCTTGTCCCCCCTCGAAGTCGTCGCCTCGGTTTCCTCAGCCTACAGTCCTCCGCCGTGATACCGCCCAGAGTTCCCTGCTCCGCCTCAGCCGCTGGCCAGCCCAGCTCCCGCGTGCTCAGTCCCCTACTACACTGCGGCCATGGTCCCCGACTCCTGCTCGACGACGCCCCCTCTCCGAAGCCCGGCCTCGCTTGCTGCACCGACCGGAGCCATCTCAGCCCAGCCGCACTCCCCCACCAATCGCCGCCACCTCTAAAGTCCGGCGTCGCCCCTGCTACACCGCGCCGAAGCCCCAAACCACTCCTCACTTGAGTGTCGCGCTTCCGGCCGCGACCTCCGCCTCACGCCCGGACCCTCGCTGTGCCACCCCGAGCTCCGGCCTCCGCCCCCACCGGAGCCGGGACTTCCGAAGGTCATCACCACCGCTCCGGTGGCCCGATTTCAAAACCGAACATGGGTTTGGGTTCCTCAGGATGAGGCCTTCGCAGTGCTTTCCTTCGTTCATCGATTCGACGAGATTTTCCACGTCTGAAGTTTTGGACGAAGAACGCTCAAGAATGGGTTTTAGAATGGGGCTCGGACGATGGCCATGTTCGTTCGACCATCGTCCCAATTCAAGAATTGAAGAGAATAAACAATGAAATTGAAATAAACACCAGAAATTGATGAGGGTGCATAAATTTATCAGAAATACTACCTTGGATCGCTCGTTCGTCGTTGGTGACGCATCCACGACGCTCCCGCTCTGATCCACCAAGGCTCCGGCAGAGATCGCTCCTTGATCCGTCGAAGAACGATAAAGAACACCGAAGAACTTGAGAGAGAGAGAGAGAGAGAGAGAGAGAGAGAGAGAGAGAGAGAGAGAGAGAGAGAGAGAGAGAGAGAGAGAGAGAGAGAGAGAGAGAGAGAGAGAGAGAGAAATGGGTTGTCTCCTCTCAAGCGAATTTATAAAAATCCATTGAAACTCTCTCAACGGGCGCAGATTCTGCAACCTCTGCACCCACCTATTTTATATCACGCCTAGGCAAAAAACCCCATTTCGAACTCAACAGAAGTCTCCAATTTCCATTCTGAGACTTCGTTTAGATGTTATTTGAAAGGAATGTCAGTGATAAAAATCACTAAGTGGTCATTTCAAAATGACCATTTTTCCCCTAGGTGACATCTCTCACAGCAGGCCCGTGCTCGAAACTTTTAAACCCTCTTAGGGTAAACGACACGCTCCAGACTCAACGATGCCCTCAATTTTCCCATCAGAGCAACCATTTAGGAGTTACTCGGGTTTGAAATTTTAAATGAATAATTTAATTTAATTTATCCATTTAACATACTGCTAATGAGCGAGGGGTTCAAACATCCCACGTCGACTCATTTTATGTCGTGCCTAGGGTAAACACCACATTCCGGACCCAACCGTGGTCTCAGATTTCTGAACCGATCAACCATATAATATATATCACATTTTCTTTAGTTAACCACGTGTGCGTAATATAAAAACACTTAACATTTTTATATAATTAATTCCGGTACACCGGGCCTCGGAATTGCACGCCGTCTGAACACCCTGCTCTGGAATGACATCAAGAAAATTTTCAAAGTCTCAGAGTCCCAAAACCTAGGTTCTTACGTCATTACCTCTTTCAATCTTTTCGTCCCCAAAAGGAAAAACTAGGAAAAACAACTCGGGATACAGAGCTCACACCTAGCTCTCCTGCGCCCAAGAAAACTTACACATCACCATGCTAACACAACACCCGAACCAAAGGGATGGTTATTATAGGGCCTGATACTCTCAAGGACATGTGTAGGAATAAACATGCACCTCATCAACTGCGACACGTGGAAGTCATCGTGTGCCCACCACTACTATTGGAAGGATAGGGAAAGACGGTATGAAACCTCTCAACCGTTTTCACGATTCCCGAAAGGCCTAAAAACACTCTAGGAGATTTTTCGACCGCACCTCTACTTTCCAAATCGTGACTGAAATCACGATTTTCTCCTGGAACATGGTATCATGATTCCCTCCTTCAGAATACCCATATGGTGAAACACCCAAGGATATCCGGTCACACAAGTTTTCACAGTCGGTGCATCATGATCGAGACTCTCTTACACGCTGAACCAGCGAAGGATTCGGCTTCAACAACTACAGACAAGCTGTACCATCCTGCAGAAACTCTAGCCAGCTCCATCGTCTTCAGTTCAAGTATCTTTGTGTGGGGATGCACCTGAGAAACTGGTGGTATGAGCAAACCAAAAAGCGCTCTTCCCGAAGATAGTGTCTCCACATTCTTAGGGAAAAACTACCACCACCAGCACCAACACATGGTATACCGACGCCCCACGTCACCCTCAATAACCCCTCGAGCAAGGAGTTAGATGAAAGAGTACCTCACGTAGTGTCTAACAAGTTATACTAAGAAAATTATAAAAAGACATAGAGTGTATCTCTTATCGTCTCTTGCGCTTCAGGATTGTAAACAACCAGAGCACATAGCCGCCCACGGACCCATCCGTCAGCTCCCTAAGCCTGACATGGGCCACCTAGTGGTGGTGGAAGGACCTTGAAATGTCATCCTCCAACCATAGTTCTTCCTTATTTCTTCCAACACTGCCTCCCTGGGGACCACCCTGTCCTCACCTAAAAGTTTTCTTATCATGACACTGCCTCTGTCATGGTGGTGCATCTACCAACCATTTGGAAGAATCAACACATTTGGTTGAGTAGTCTCACGCCATGTGATCTCGCACATCACAAACATACACTAGCCCTACCTGGGCTATCTCGGTGCTCTACGTTGTCCCCAACCATGTGCCTGAGTCTCATCAAGGGGAAAACTCCGGCGTCGAGGCCCCGCCAATCGACGTCCCTCTGCCAGAATTTTTTTTTCTGCTACAAGTGCCTGGTCCAGCACCTTGAGATGGGTGAGGATGCACAAAAGAACTATGCTAGCACGGATCTCCTCTACAGAGATTTCTTTCAAACTTCTATGCTCGTAAGTTTCTGTCATAGACCACATCTAAAGAGTACTGAGTAAGGTCTGCGAACCCAGTCGCGTACCCAGCCACTGCCATCACTCCCCGCTGAAGCTCCAACAGCTCCCGAAACTGCAAAAAGCATAAGTAGGAGGGGTATTACTCCTCAAAAAATAGCTGCTAGAAGTTATCCCACAAGAGTACCAACTCATCATGCATCTGAGTAACCCTAGCTCTACTATGGCGAACTGCGTGGTGGAAAAAGACTGGCTGTCAAAGCCACCATCTAACCTGTCAGTGTCTGAACAAGCCTGAAGAGGAAGACCTCCGACTCTAGCCAACCCTTCACTGTCTGAGGTTATGGATCATCATGGAACCTCAGCAGTCTCTGACGCTGGAACTCATGTAGCGCGCCCAGCCTGCGCTCGTTATCAGCCCTCGCTACCGGTACTATCCGCTACTCCATAGGTGGAGGTGTTACCGCCTGTCCTCCTAGAGAAAGGGTAATTGTATGATGGATCCTGAATTGAGGCCTCTTCGCTCACAGAATCTTCATCATGAACCAAAGCTAGGATCCTAGCTGGCTATCATCACAGAGACATCCTGAACCTGATCAAGGAGCACCGTAGTCAAATGAGCATATATATATCAACTATGATGGGGGGATTACTCAAGAAGGATAGTTAAGGACACAATCCTATATGATGAATGAATCAAATTCCCTGCAACAAGTGTCTCAGTGTGCCGAGTCGACAAGTAGGTTATCAGGGTCCTTGTGAATGGATACGTCAGCCGCCGCAACATCAATGGACTCCCTGGCCTAAGATCTGCTCTCGAGACACGTTGACACTATTGACACAAAACTCAACCAATTAATTTTTAGGGATGTCCGAATATTTCCCCAAGGAACGAACCACCTTTGATACCAATTTGTTACGACCTGACCAATACCGGGGCTCGAGCCGAGACTACCCCAAGCCCGCCTCCATAGGCCAGGGGTTGGTGACTAGCGCCAAAGGAAAAACAAACTAGGGAAGGCCTTTTCCTAAGAAACTGTACACACACACACGCATCCAACTCAATGAAAAAGTGCAGAGAAAGGAAATAAAGATACAACACTGCAACAAAAGGGGAACCAACATACTTGAATCAAACTCTAACCAGTATAAGAAAAGTGATGAAAAGTAATGACAAGTAAACTGAACAGTAAAAGGGGAAAAACACGCACCCAACCAGAAAGGTGCCACAACCCGGAAACAGGTAAAATAAATTTAAACCACTAGTGAGTCTCACACCAAGAAAGTCCTACTATGGCCACTGAATGTATCCCAAGCTCCTGTTTCCTCTACGCTCTTCCGTAGTCTCGACTGACCTATTCGTCGTCTACAAGGGCACACCAAGTGCGGGAAAATCCCAAGCAGGGGTGAGTATAAAAATACTCAGTAGGATTCCCCGAAATCTCGAGGGAGTAACAAGGGAGGTACTAAAATAGTGATCAGTAGACAGAGCAAAGAACAATGTAAGAGTGCAAATAGAGAGAGTGAATCTCAACCCAACAAGAGAAAAGAAGCAGACTCGTCCAGACGCAAGGAGCTAGAGACCGTGAGAAGATGAACTTCTTGTCGAGTCTTTGCTGCCTATAGCAGGAGAGTAGACTCGTCCAACCAAGAGGAGATAGACATGGAAAGCACGTGGCATACCCCTCGGATCTCCACCCCTCCTAGAAGAAGAGTAACCGAATCCAAGGAGTGGGAACAACAATAGGATGTGTATATATATGCTCAATGAGAAACCCAAATGAGTGTGTAAGGGGATCTCTATCTCCAAGATCAGCCCAAGAAGAGTCACCAATAGTTCAAAGCACATCCAACACTAAACCGAAATGTCCTGCATGTCAACCTAGGAGGTATAAGTCAGAGGGGATCAATCACCGCACCTCGATACTATCCACTTTGGGCGGCACTGACTCACCTGCACGGCTTTTATGTCGCGTCGCAAGGACGCGTCTCGGTGGGAAAAGAACCCCTCATCCTCGTAAGTCCTAAGGTAACGTCAAAGCTATCATAACACTGACCTATACAAACAAGGGTCCCGCTCCGGTAGTCACAGAGAAAAGTCACCAACTAGCCTCATAAAAAGTCTGGAGTCTGAAATGCCAAAGGGTGACCCACTGCCCAGCCCTACTGGAGGGTAAACCCTAATACATCATCCGACGACCCACTGCCTAGCCTTGGTAGAGGGTACCCTAAAACATCATCAGGCGACCCAATGCCCAGCCCTACTGGAGGGTAGACCCAAAATACATCGACAGGCGACCCACTGCCCAGCCCTGCTAGAGGGTAGACCCGGAATATGTCGACAAGCGACCCACTACCCAGCCCTGCTGGAGGGTAGACCCGGAACACATCGACAGGCGACCCACTTCCCAGCCCTGCTGGAGGGTAGACCCAGAATACGTCAACAGGCGACCCACTGCCCAGCCTTGCTGGAGGGGAGACCCGAAAGAAGTCAATGAGTGACCCACTGCCCAGCCCTGCTGGAGGGTAGACCCGGAAGAAGTCGATGAGTAACCCACTTCCCAGTCTCTGCTGGAGGGTAAACCCGGAACTGCTCTAGCCATTCCTACTGTATGGTACAACATTGGGAAATAGAACATAGAGTGGGTATCGCGCAACCACCCAACTCGAGAACAAATCACATAGTAGAGGTTCAGCGCCCGTGCCATCACCGGGTGTCACTAGCACCCCTACCGTGCGTAGGTTCAGAGTGCATCAAAGGAACCTCCGACCATCACCCTTCCATGTTTCTACATTTAATATGATCACATAAGAGGCTACACTTGCCGAAAAATATTAAACCGTTGTAATACTCATGGAAAAAAACGTGAGATAGACTACTTACTTGCTGGAAACGGGTTCCCGGTGGAAAAGGTAATATTCACCATAGCCAGCCAGGGTGGGTCCCACACCACGATCCCAAAAAAGGTCATGCGAACTACGCCACCACGATCCTCTTGGAAAACCACGTTAAATTGACGATTCATACACCCGAAGCAGATGCTTGAGGAAAATTTGCAGTGTGATACACCCATCTCAAAAGACGGCCTGTTGGGCCCATGCCTCAACTCTAACTTCATCGCCTGAAACCACCCTGTTCAACCTCGTCTCTATGCCAGGGTCACAACACCGCTGACGACACCTAAAACGGACTCCAGATGTAGAAGCTGCAATTCCCCACATTATACACAAATGGGGCCCCGTGGGGCCCACGCATCGGGCACGAATTTAGGCGGGCAGATTCCACCATTGTAATCCCCTTGGAGAAACACTCAGAAATGAGTACTCAAACACGCCAAACAGGTGTCGGGTGAAAAAGTGGCGTTTCATCGTAAAATGTGCGAACTAGGCCCTGTGGGGCCCTAACCTTGTCTTCAACCCGAGCGCTTTGAAAATCATCTCAAAAAGTCTTCCCAAGGACTGGGGTCGCGTTGCCTCTGACGGTGCGTCAATCGGACATCCCAGACAGGAATTAGGTCCGATGGGACAATTTATTAATTAATTAAGTAAGTAATTAATTAATTATTCACATTTGGTGTTTCGTGCCACCGAGCAAGGAAACTAACCCGCAAAGGTTCCGAACCATTTTTAGAAGGACCGTCTCAGTTCTGGGGCCACCGCGCCTCTGACGACACGTCAAACGGACGTTCGGCCTGTGAGGCGCGTCCGTTGCGAGCTTTAATAATAATTTAATATTATTAAATTAAAGCTCTCGAGTTACCCACCTTCGAGAACATAACCCAAAAACACCAAAACTCACATTAAAAGGTCTTCCTCGTCGATACGGTCCCACAGCTGCAGACGGCGCATCAATCAGACGCGTCGTTTAGGAGATACGCCCCCCCCCGAATGCAAGGGGGCCCAAAATGGGCCAGTCCAGACCGGCCAGCCCGGTCCAGACCTCCGGCCTCGTCCAGCTACACCAGACCTGCCTCGGGTCCAGTTTTATTTTTGTTTTTTTTCATCTTTTTTTTAAAACAGACCGGCCAGGATGGCCGCTCTCCTTCGTCAAGCCGCGTCAAGGAAGACCCGCGCCACGCGGGTCTTCTCCCCCCTGAGGTCGTCACCTCGGTTTCCCCCGTCTGCAGCGCTCCACCACAATGCCGCCCGGATCTCCCCACTCCTCCTCAGCCACTGGCCATCCCAGCTCCCGCGCACTCGGTCCCCTGCTACGCCGCGACCGAGGTCGCCGCCTCCTGCTTGATGACGCCCCCTCTCTAAAGCCCGACCTCGCTTGCTGCACTGGCCGGAGCCGTCTCGGCCCGACCGCACTCCACCACCGGTCACCGCCACCTCCGAAGCCCGGAGTCTCCCCTACTACACCACACCGAAGCCCCGAACCACTCCTCGCCTGAGCGCCGCACTTCCGACCGCGACCGCTGCCTCATGCCTGGACCCCCGCTGCGCCACCCCGAGCTCCGGCCACCGCCCTCGCCGGAGCTAGGACTTCTGACGGTCATCGCCCCCTCTCCAGTGGACTGATTTTAAAACCGAACGTGGGTTCGGGTTCCTCGGGACGAGGCCTTCGGAGCACTTTCCTCCGTTCGTCGATCCGACGAGATTTGGTGTGTTCGAAGTTTTGGACGAAGAACGCTCAAGAATGGGTTTTAGAACGGGGCTCGAACGATGGACATGTTCATTTGTCCATCGTCCCAATTCAAGAATTGCAGAGAATAAACAATTAAATTGAAAGAAACACCAGAAATTGATGAGGGTGCGGAAATTAAGCAGAAATCCTACCTCGGATTGCTCGTTCGTCATTGGCGACGCATCCACGACGCTCCCGCTCCGATCCGCCAAGGCTCCGGCGGAGATCGCTCCTCGATCCATCGAAGAACGGAGAAGAACGCCGAAGAAAATGAGAGAGAGAGAGAGAGAGAGAGAGAGAGAGAGAGAGAGAGAGAGAGAGAGAGAGAGAGAGAGAGAGAGAGAGAAATGAGTTGTCTCCTCTCAAGCGAATTTATAAAAATTCACTGAAACTCTCTCAACGGGCGCGAATTCCTCAACCTCTACGCCCGCCTATTTTATATCACAGCTAGACAAAACACCCCATTTAGAACTCAACGGAAGTCTCGGATTTCCATTCTGAGACTTATTTTAGAAGTTATTTGAAAGGAACGTCAGTGATAAAAATCACTAAGTGGTCATTTCGAAATGACCATTTTTCCCTAGGTGACATCTCTCACAGCAGGCCCGCGCTCGAAACTTTTACACCCCTTTTAGGGTAAACGGCACGCTCCGGACTCAATGGTGCCCTTGGTTTTCCCATCCAAGAAACCATTTAGGAGTTACTCAGGATTGAGCTATTAAATGAATAATTTAATTTAATTTATCCATTTAACATACTGCTAACGAGCGAGGGGTCCGAACGTCCCACGCCGACTCATTTTATGTCGCACCTAGGGTACACACTACGTTCCGAACCCAACTGTGGTCTGGGATTTTTGATCTGATCAACCGTATAATAGATATCACATCTTCTTTAGTTAACCAAGCATGTGTAATATAAAAACACTTAACATTTTTATATAATTAATTCTGAGCACACCGGGCCTCGAAATTGCACGCCATCTAAACGCCCTGCTCTGGAATGACATCAAGAAAATTTTCAAAGTCTCAAAGTCCCAAAACCTGGGTTCTTACATTAGTTGTAACTTTCCTTGATTCGGCTCTCCATATGATAAAAAATAGGATTCCACTATATTTTGAAAAATGAAAAATTTCATGAGAAAAAACTCTCAATCAAATATTTGATCTTTTTAATGATCATAATATAAGGATAAAGACCATCATCATGATTAAAAAAAGAATTGATAACAACCTATGAATCAGATTCAATAATAATTGAATTCCACCCATATTAATTTGTGAACTACATACCCAAGATAATTTCATGGGACTCCACTACTAGAGGAAATCGAATAACATTAAAGGATTTATGGGTATTCACAATGTTCAAGCCATAATGGTTTCATGAAATCAGTCCAAAACCCACCTTTTTATTCCCAGGAAGAAACACATCCATATTAATTTTAAAAACAATCATTGGGTGGGAAAAAATTTACCCATAGTGGGATTCTTTTCTATATTAAGACAACAACCATAGTAAGAATTCTAAGTATAAAACCATTAAAAATCTTGATAATCCTAAAAGTGGTATAAAAAGTCCACCTAGTTGAAAATAAAGTCATTCATGCGAACCCAAATAATCTTTGAAACCAAACAAAATTTTCTCACAATTGCATCTAGGATATCCACTTAATAATATTATATGGAAGATCATAAGAAAAATCAACAAAATTCATGTAATTAACCTTCCATGTGTGCTAATATCCCCTCGCTCAGGGGAAACTCAAGATTGATTGGGATGAAGATTCGACATCACAAAGAGAAATGGTGCACAAAGAATCATTGGAAGAGTAATGTTTGAAAAAGAACTATTTGGTGGGATTGATACCAAAAAATATTTTCCACCATAAAAGTTTTATTTTAGCTGAAACTAATAAATGTTAAAGAAATTTCCATGCCTAAGAGACTATGTTTTAGGGAAAAATCAGAGCATGTTTGTATTTTTGACTTGAAAAAATAAGATCCCGAGGACTCCTTAATCTAGAATAACCAATTTGAAACCATTACAATAATAAAAGGAATCTTGAGTATGAAACTGAAACTCCATTCATTAATCTAGGATATAAGATTCTCTTGCACCACCCATCCTGATTATCATTAAAAATCTCCCAAACCAACGTAGTCTCTAGATCTTGAACAGTTTGTGGAGAATCCCTAAAACTGATGTTATCAACAATTTTCGGATCTATCCATATTTGAACACTTTCGACATTAATAATATTCTAAAATAGGCCATTATTCAGAAAAAGGTGCATCCTCATAAACTTCTATAAATAAATATCTACTTGGGTCCCAAACATTCATATAGGAAGTCTGAATGATAAAAATACATAGCATAAAAAATCTAGGAACACAAGGAATCTAGGATCTTCAGAAGATGAAAACCCTTCTTATAAATATATGTTTTTTTCACAATTCCTCAAATTTATAAATCTTAGACCCCAATAAGGCTTTATTTTACAAAACTTCTCCCATTCCACCAAACAATCTTTATTATTACATTTATGATAACCAAACAAAAAATAATTGAATTATGAATTGAGTTGATCTATCAGAGCATCTGATAATTTAAAAAGGGATATCACATATGTGTGGTTGAATTAGGCTAACACCTTAATAAGAATGTCCTTATTTTCCTTGTACACTTCACTACTTGAATGACCCAAATTTTTCTTTTCAATCCTACTAAAAATCTCAAAAAATATCTATTTCATTGATCACATAATATTGGAAGGAAGGAAAAGATAATTTAGGTGTTTATCAACTAATTCAATTCTATAAAATCACTCTAAATTACCTTTCTTGATCAAGAAAACAACCCTACTGAATAAAATATGTGATTTTAATAGATTCACTGATTACCCCGACACCATTGTATAACTATAGATAATATTCCTTTTGTTGGTGTCATGACATGAATCTCTTTAAGTGGTTCACTGATGCCACAATAAATTTGGTCAATGACTATTTATTATTTTTGTTAATATATATAATTACTCATCTATTAATGTGGGTAAAATATCTCTATTACTATAGAGAAAAAATTCCTTTATTTAAGTGTTGTTATGTAGCCCTACGAGACATCTTGTACAAACTTCATCTCATAGTAAAATTTGGAACTACCTCTTTCCATGATTTTTACTGATATGGGGTTTCCCTGTAAAATTTTGTTGTTCAACTTTTACCCTTTTTAATGGATGATCATTCAATATTCTTCAAAACAAATTTGTGTCAAAGGTTTTGGTTTGATTAGCCTTAGATTCGATTAGGTTTTCAAGATGTGAAGAACTTTGAAGATCTGATCTTCTTTCAAAAACTTATTTCTATTTCTCATAATGAAAACCATGAAGTTCAATATTTTTATTTTGAATCATTACACTATATTTTTATTATGGTAGGTTATGATGTGGGTTATTTTCATGTAGATGTATTTGGATGTTGTGTTATTGGGATTCATAAAGATGTCTAATTCCTTGATTATAGATGGAAATAAAGGAAATTATCATAGGGATCTCTCATAAATCCAACTACATTGGTCAAATCAGTTTTTTAAAGATGTTTTTGTATAAAAAACAGTTACTGTTTTATGGGTAAAATTGGATCATCTTCGTATGATGAAGAGTCTTACCAATAAGTTGCATCCGACTAAAAGGCTATAATCCCATAACATGTTTGAAGGTACATCTATTGCAGATCATTTCGTAGGTTTTAAATAAGTTTTTTCTGATTTAGAAAACATAGAAGTGAAATTTGATGAAGAATATTTGGATTTAATTTTTTTTATTCATTTTTATCCTTCACATGTGACCTTTAGAGATTCAGTTATCTATTTTCATGATACACTTACTCTGGATGTAGCACCCTAAGATTTTAAAAGAAATAATTTGGGCTCGATAGTGTATATGACCTATAAAACTGATATTATATGAGAATGTAACACCCTGATACTTTATGATATATTTATTTTTAAATGAATTTGATCTCTTCTATTGCTTTCAGAAACCACAACCCTGAGTCTAAATGAACCATACAAAAGTACACCTTTACAACCCAACAATTAAATTAGTGGGTATGTATAGAACTTAAAAAATTAGGAAAATTATATGGTTTACACATGTATAAAAAATCTTATTGGTTATCAATATATTATAAATAGTATAATAATCATTTTAAAGGAAAATAAATGTTTTCTGAAAAATTGTATTTTTCTAAAAGATAGTTTAGTTGCGCCTGGTGCAAATAATTTAATACTAATTTTCAAACTTTTATATTTTTTTAAAAATGAATTTAATTTTTCAAATAATTATATTAAAATTATATTTGGTTGAATTTTTGGGATTTTTTAGAAATGTTTCATTTTTTAATGCATAGGAAAAAATTCTAATTTATATTGAAAACTGCCTTTTTGTTTAAATAATATACAAGGTTAAATTATATTTTAAATTTGTTTTAAAGTAAAATTAGTTTAATTATATTAAAATTTTACTAATTTAATCAATTTCATTTTGAATGTTGATATTAAAAGCTTCTATACTTAGGATAATATTTTCTTTGGAAACCCATTTTTTCATCACGTCTGTGAGTATATTTTTAAATTGTATTCTGCCACTTAAGTGAATTTATTTTAGAAATATTAATTCCATATTTATAATAATAATAATTTATATTACCTAATAAATTAAAATTAATTTTAAACCATTATGAATAGTAAAATCAATAGAAATTAATTACTGCGGTTAAGGTAAAAAACTGATTTACCGAGGGGTTAAACTAAAAAGATACAGGTTAAAATGACCTAACAACTTGTATAAAACCCATTCTATGGAAATATTTCAACCTTATAACCTCTATGTTTTTAAAATGACCCATTTTAGGCTTTTTACATGGTAAATACATGTGTGTAATTTAATCTTTTGAAAAATTCCATGTGTGTCCTCTCCCTTCAATTATAAATGGCCACCCATCTCCTCCCATATTACCACTTACAAAGACATTTGGTTCAGCCAATACCTTCCAAAATCACTTACTTACTCCCCTAAAAATATCATAGATCCATTTTTTGATCAGAAAGCTAACCAAGGAAGGTTTTGGTGCAAAACTAAAGAAGTTGTCTCTAAAAAGGTCACATTATTAAATGAGAATTTTTATTTTGTTTATTCTTTCACCTAATCAAAATATTATCAAACCATGATTATATAATATCCTAATCATATTAAATATAATTATATGTTATTATTTTAAGGTAGTTAACTATATCTACCTCCTCTTCTATCAAATGGAAAATGAAATTGTTGATCATTTGTATGGAAGACTACCGCCTTGTGTATAACGACCCATACTTTACATATATTGTTAATACTTCAAAATTGAAGTACACTTATTAAAACATATAACAAAACCATGAAAGGACCGTATATGTATAGTGTCTTTAGAAACTGAGAAACATAAACAACTGGTTTATAAATCATCTACACTGTCTCCCTTTTATTTTATCATATCTAGAGTCCCTTTTGGAATATCTTACTTAATACCCTTCTTCCTGAGCTGGGGAAAAGAAAACATACAAAAGGGTGAGATCAAATGCTCAGTAAGGGTAAGCAAAAGAAATATCAATCATATCATATTCATAAGAACACAACATTTTGAAAATCTTAACCTACAAAAGAGATCATAATATCATAACATGGGATAAGTCATAATAGTGAAATGTAATCCCAATAATCATAATATAAAACATAATACTTTGTGGCATACACACATAATCATAGAGAATAATTTCTTAGTAGTCAAGACTCATAGCCAAGACTATCTTAGTGGACAAAGTCCATTTCTGAACCGAGTTCACTCCTCGTCTCAGTCCTGTTTCACTGAACCGTATTAACCTGCCATTCCAGCCATGTCTATCTCATGAGATATAAATATTTACCCAATGCATTGGAGGGAGATATAGGTCCCACCCATCTCATAATGAAACCATTCTTATGTGTGCCACAAAATCATAAATCATACATCATAGCATAACCCATGTAATAAAAATGAGAATCTTAAACATCATGCCATCATAACATAATCCATATTAGATAAAAGGACATAATAAAAATAATTCCATCATAACAAAATCAAATCAATGTAAAAATAGAGATAGAAACAGAACCCTATATTATCTTAGAAGGAAAATAATTTTGATAAAACACTTGAACTCCATTATTGAGAAAAATATCCTTTCTACTTCAAAAACATTTTTCCTTTCTTAACATGTCATACAATTTTAAACTAAAAGAAGTTGATTAAAAATAAAATTGAAAACTTGTAAAGTAATCTTCATGGAAACAATGTTCTAAAAATCCATTCAGGCCGTATAAGTTAAAAAAGAACATTCTTCTCGTACTTTGGCTGGAAAAGTCAAAAAGTACCTCGTACGAAAAACGACAAAAGATTCCTTTTATATCTTTTACTAAAAACTCACAGAAGGGTAGAATTGGATTTAAACAATTGTAGTAGGAAAGAAATAATATTACATATTGAGGAAGCATGGATGTGGATAATAAATATTCCCTAGTAAATTCTGAAGTATAAACAATCTCGGATAAAAATGAGATTGCGTAATTTTCCCTTCCCTTAGGTCCGATTTGCTTCGTACGTGTCCGAACCTCCTTTATAATGATTTAAATAATGTTATTGACTTATTCCAGAATCGTACTCATTGTTATGATATCATATATGGTCATATTCTTAGCTTTTTATTAGTAATATTTCATTGTTACTTGTTATTCGGGTGTTTATTGCTTTTTTTGTTCTTATGCATGTTTTATCGTATAAATTCTTATTCTTATTTTAGGTTATAGATAACTCATTTCCAGAATGGTATTAGTGTAATATATATCATATTTATTCATTAAATTCATTTATATAATCATTAAGCATTGAAGATCATGTAAAACGAGTCGCATCACATCGTGGACACGGTTGACCGTACGTACGCACGAGTGATGATATCGTTCCCATGATCGTGGAATTGTATTGAAGTGTATGTATACCATTTCAGAAATAATATCAATTTATAATAATAATATATAGTTATTCTTTACACCATTATACCCATCCAAGTATGGTGGTGGTGGAAAACTGATTACACCATGGCGTGAAGACGGTATTCCGTACATACGTACGCGTAGTGATTTAGTTTTCCGTAGGATGGATAGAAGGTGAAATAATATATCATTATATGAGTGATATTGATGTTATTACTTCATAATGAAACAACTAAAGAAGAATAAGTAGAAGAAGAAATAAAGTTGAAAGAATCGGTGACAAACATTACCTCTTCTTTGAAGCGCCTCTTCTTAACCTTCTCTTAGGGCACTAAAGATGGTATTTGAAGAATACCAGGACCTCTAGGATGTTTATAGGGAAGTGGAGAAGATAAATCGTTAGGGGTTGGCCGAGCTTGAAGGCTCAAAGTGGAGTGAGGAGGAGAGGGAGGAGGTTCCCTTTTATAAGGGAGGAGAGGGGCACCTTAAAAAAAAATTAAAATATTATTTTATTATAAAGTCATATTCAGTTTTTAATAGCTCCAAATTGATTTATTTAGAAGATAAGGTGGGGATGGATCTAAATCCTCTCATAAAATATATTTTAGACAAGTTTAGGTTACTATTTTAACCTTCTCATTTAGATTTAACTCTAAGTTAAATAATTTAACTTCTACCGTGTATTCTTGTTTTCTTACACTATATGGTTAATAAAATTACTATAACAAGACAAAAAAACCCCAAGTTGTTTATTATTAATATATATAACCTTATATAAGTTATTTGGCCGAGACTTAGATTTTTAGGAATAAAATAAAAATTAATAATATAATATTTTTTTTAAAAACTATTTTATGTCAATTTTGACACTATTTGGTAATTGATTTCTTTGAAAATCATAACAGCATGATTAGTTCAAACAAAGTTAATTAAATCAATACTAAAATGTAATATTAACCTAGAAAATTATTTTAATTTAAAAAAAGTCTCAAATAACATTTATTTGGGTATTTATAACATCAATTATGTTAATATTTCATTAATAAGATAATTACTGCATCATCATTGTGTCAAAAAAAATTAAATTATTTAATGTCTAAAAATTATAAATAAAATACTATTATTTAGTAAATAATTTTATATTTATAACTAATATTTATTGTCGAATTTATCTTATGTATAACCCAATATTAAAAATGATTTAGTTATTAAACTTTGATTTTAACTATTTTAACCCTTCTTTAAATAAATTAATAATAAATGTCCTAATCTAATCCAAGTGGACCTAAATGGTCATATTTTATTCCTAAGGTTGTTTTCGGTCGAATTACACTTATCCAATAGAATTAGGACATGTGTTAGGCTAATAATAATATCATTTTCCCCTTAATTACCGTATTTACTTTTTACCGTGGTAAATAAACATAAAAAGTTACTATTCACCAAAAATTATTTTCATCTCATTGAACCATATTTTAGTCCTTGATATTAACTGTGTCTCTTTGATTTTCGAAATTCCACTCACAGAAGCTGTAAAATTAAGTTTTATGTGAATTTCCAAATTCTTCTAGGAGGTGGGGTAAAAGATGTGAAAAGTTCAATAAAATTGTTATATGTCTAAAATTATTATAAAATGACTCCAGTGAATTACATTGAACTTATATAGGTATTTTATATCAATTTTTACATAAAATAAATTTAAATAAAATAAATAATTATTTAAATAAAAATTCGGTTTTAAATAGTAACCCAATGTTTTCACTATTCATTAAAAATTGAAAGTTTTCAGAAAAATACCAAAATTTCACCCTAGGATAATTTCGATATTCCAAATCCAAAAATGAAGTCCATTTTGAAAGATCAAATTTAAAAAATTTAAAAAATTGGGTATTACTATTCATAGCGGCAAGTTTTAATAATATTTTAATAGCATATCGTTTTTTATTGAAACTCGGTATTACGTATGACACAAGCTATTAAGAAAGGACGTGATTGCGTGTAAAGAAAGCCAAGATAGTGTTGTGTGTAGTGAATGATTCCTTTGATGATTTATATAACATAAAAACAAAATATTTCTCATAAAAAATCTCAGGTGTCACATTCTACCCCCCTTAAAATGAATTTCACCCTCAAAATTCATCACTTTGTAACAAACAGATGAGGATACCTCTCCCTCATCATATCCTCAAGCTCCATGTAGCTTCTTCGAATTGGTGGTTCCTCTATAAAACTTTCACCAAGCGAGTGGTCTTGTTCCGTAGGACTTTTTCGCTACGATCTAGAATCTCTATCGGCTGTTCTTCATAAGAAAGATCTTGCTCCAGCGGTACAACTTCTGAGCTGAGTACATGTGAAGGATCGAGTATGTACTTTCTTAGGAGCGATACATGGAACCCATCATGAACTTGAGAGAGATTCAGTGGAAGCACCAATCGGTAAGCTACCTTCCCCAACACGATCCAGTATTTCAAAAGGACCGATATACCTAGGGCTCAACTTTCCCTTCTTTCCAAATCTCATTACTCTGTTCCAAGGAGATATTCATAAGAACACTTTATCACCCACTTCAAACTCTAGGTCTTTTCTTCAGTTATCGGCATAACGTTTTTGTCGACTCTGAGCTTCTCTTATGTGTTTTTGAATAGATCTGACCTTTTTCTACCATCTCATCAACAAGATTAGGTCCTAATAGCACTACTAGAAAAATGGGCTTTTGAGCCCCTTAAACTATAGCGATCTCCATTGGCGGTCTCTATAGGTAACCAATAGCTACCGCCAATGGAAGTCGCTATAATTCCCTGAAAAAAGGGGGCTTTTTCACCCCCTCCCCCCTCCCTCCTCACGAAGCACCCCCCCTTCCCCCCTCGTCGTCACCCACGCCCTCCCCGTCGCCGCGCCCTCCCCGTCGCCCCGTTCCCCATCGCCTACGCCCTCCCCATCGCCGCGCCCTCCCCGTCGCCCTGCTCCCCGTCGCCCGCACCCTCCTCGTCGCCGCGCCCTCCCCGTCACCCCGCCCTCCGCCGCCCCGGCCTCCGCCAACCCGGCCTCCGCCACCCCGGCCTCCGCTGCCCCGCCCTCCGACCAGCCGCCCTCTGCCGGCCCCGCCCTCCGCCGCCCGCCCTTCGGCCGCCCTCTGGCCGCCCTCTGCCCTCCGGCTTCCCTCCAGCCGCCCTCCGCAGGCCCCACCCTCCGCCCTCCGGCTCCGGCCGCCCTCCGCCTTGCGGCCTCCCTCTGCCCTCGGGCCTAACGCCACCCGCCTCCGGCAGCCCGACCGCCCTCCGACCACCCTCCGACTGCCCTCCGGCCGCCCTCCGCCCTCCGGCCACCCTCTGCCGTCCCCTCCCTCCAGTTCCGGCCGCCCTCCGCCTTGCGGTCGCCCTGCGACCTCCCTCTGCCCTCGGGCCTCCCGCCACCCGCCTCCGGCAGCCCGGCAGCCCTTGGGCCGCCCTCTGGCCTTCGGCCTCTAGCCCCTCCGGCCTCCGACCTCCGCCCTCGGCCCTCTACCCCCTCATCCCCCCCAGCACCCCAAACACCCCCCCCAAACACCCCCCACACCCCGCCAACCCCCGTGACCTTCGTCTTCATCCCCTCCCTCGCCGCACCACCGCCACCCGTCCCCTCCCTCACCATCCCCTTCCTTGCCGCACCAGCTCCGGCTCCGGCTCCCCACCGCTGCCTCTCCTCTCCCTCGTAGTACCGCCTTCGGCTCCCCTCCCTTCCAGGTTTGTAGCGAAATCAGGTATGACATGGGCTTTCACTTACATTATTATTTTATAAATGGTTCACAAACAATTAATTAGTATTTATTTTAAATATATTTGATATGAAAAATGAAAATGTAATAAGTCTTGTTTAAATGTCTGTTATAGGGATCTTATTATGGATAAGAGTTGGATTGATCTTCCAAATCGAACGTCTAGAGAGTATTTCAATGGAATTATGCAGTTTATTGACTTCACCAGAGGATTTGAAAGTGACTATATTAGTTGTCCATGTAGAAAATGTGCTAACAGATATCAATTCACATGAGATACTGTGAGGGAGCACCTATTCTTTAACAACTGTACAAGTTTGATTTTTTTTAAAAATAATCCACTTTATCATTTGGACACTTTGGAAAATCCCCTTACTAATGTTTTCCATGACTGCAGGCATGTCAGGGGAAGAGGCAGAAGATCCACATCATCCATCTAAGGCATCTACGTCTCAGGGTTGAGGTATGTTGGAATGTCACTGTCTCTATTTTTTATGTAATTAATAAATAGATATATATATATTTATAACATCTGTCAATTTGTATATAAAATTGTTTTCAACAGGATCAGACCCGACTGCTTCTTCCTCTCGTAGGAGAGGCCCTGGTCGTGGCATATTATCATGGAATTCCGACACGACTTTTGATGTTTCATTTGATGAGGTATTTCATCCTCTGGGATGGAATTCTCTTGCATTTATTCGTCAGTTGGGTCATATCATACGTGATCCACATCGATTTCCATTGACCACACGTGACTGGGCTTCTATCCCTCAGGACACATTAGATCGTCTTTGGAGGGAGGTTCAGGTAAGAAGACCATTTTACTTTATTCCCTATGTATAAACAACAATAACATATGTGATTTTTTTTTAATAGCAGAATTTGAAAGTATGTCCGGATGAGTTTCGGCCAGTGTGTATGAGAAAATGCCGTAAGATGTGGAAAGACTATAAAGGAAAAGTCAAGAGGGACCACTGGGTACCAAATGTGGGTGCCCCGGACATTCTAGAAAAAGTCCCGAGAGGTGTCCTCCCGGCTCAGTGGTGTGATTTAGTTGCATATTGGTCTACTGATGTTATTGCGGTTTGTATATTTATTTTGGTATATATATTTTCAAGAATGTGTGATTTGTTTGATATTTTAATGAATTTAATGTAGGAGGTGTCTACACGCCATTTTGAGAATCAAGCATTGCAGGGACCACCTCACAGGCTCGGGACTCGTCACGTGTCTCATATCCGACATGAAGTATTTATTATTCATTTTTTAATTTTTTTAATTAATAAAGTTTTGTTTTTATATTCTATTCATATATAGTTGCGGGAGAAAGGTGCACCAACTGATAAAATGTCGGTGTGGATGAGGACTCGTGATCGCAATGATCCAGAGGCTGCAGCATTGATAGTAAGTGCTTGTACTCATTACCAATACTTACATAAAATCTTTATATTAATATATGTATATATATTTTAATATTTCACATGCTCAATTTGAAGTTGAATCAGAACATCTACCAGAGGACCAGCGACAGCTTCCCATGCGAAGGGATGAGATCTTTCATCGCATCATTGGTCGGGACGGACATGGATATAGTTTGACCTATGGAACAGGGATTCCTCGTTCTGTAGTGTCATACGCTGCGGTTGTCGGTCCTGCTGTTAATTAGAAGACACGGCAGCTGTCATAGTTCGAGGCACGACTGCGGGATTCCGAGGAGGCAAATGTGCAATTGGCTGCTGAGGTTAGAGCACTGCGGGAATATGTGCGTCTAGGTGATGGTGCAGGGGATCACACGACGCAAGTTTATACTGTATTTATTTATTTAATTTAAATTATTTTTGTTATGAAAATATTCATAATGTTTATTTGTTGTAGGCCCCTGGCCCACCGGATGGAGGTCAGTGATGAACACGCATGACGCATCATATTCACGAGGTGTGTTTCTGCTTTTAATGGTAGGGTTGTTATTTATATTTATGTTGGGTTTCTAGTGAGTTTTTTGTTATTTGGGGGGTATCATGTGTGTTTTGGCCTCATGCAATGTTTGTGTGCACGAATTGAGAAGTAACCATGAAACTGATTATTGATTTTGATATTTTTTGTTCATTTAATTTTCAATGTTTAGAATTGCATGTTCTGTAATATTTTTGAAAAAAATACATGATTCCTAATATAAAACATTAAAATTGTTTTTGATGAATGAGCTGAGTTCACTATTTTTAGTCCCCGGCCTACCCCAGACAACCCTCCCCGCACTCCGGACAGCCCTCCCCGCACCCCGGACAGGCCCACCCCCACCCCGGATAGCCCCCCCCACACCTCGGACAGCCCTCCCCGCACTCTGGACAGCCCTCCCCGCACCCCGAACAGCCCTCCCGCACCCCGGACAGCCTTCCCCGCACTCCTGACAGCCATCCCCACACCCCGGACAGCCATCCCGCACCCTGGATAGCCTTCCCCGCACACCGGACATCCCTCCCCGCACCCCGGACAACCCTCCCGCACCCCGGACAGGCCCCCCTACACTCCGTACAGTCCTTCCCGCACCCCGGACAGCCCCCCCGCACCCCGGACAGCCCTCCCGCACTCCGGACAGCCCCCCCGCACCTCGGACAGCCCTCCCGCACTCCGGACAGCCTTTCTCGCACTCCAGATAACAATCTAATTATTATTCGTGACATGTACGCGCAGACGGCACGTCAATCGTACGTGCGGTTTGCGCGGTAGGGCTCATTATGCGTTCTTTAAGTGTTGCACGCGCTTCATAAACGCGCGTGGGGGGGTCCAAACGGGCCTAACGACGTCTGAATGGCCTGAAATCAGACGACATCAAAGGGTGAGTGAATTGCGATGTGGTCGAGTAGATGGTACATCAATCGGACGTGCCGTGTGCCCGCGGTGACCGGGAACGCCGTTCTAGTGTCACAAACGGCCAAAACGGGCGTCTAACGGTCAAAGTCATAGAGGACAACATCGGATTGACCTGAAATCATAGAAAAACAATATAATTATTATTCGTGACGTGTAAGTGCAGACGGTACGTCAATCGGACGTGTGATCTGCGCGGTAGGGCTCATTATGCGTTCTTTAAGTGTTGCGCGCGCTTCAAAAACGCACGTGGGGGGGGGGGGGGGGGGGGTCTAAACGGGACGAACGACGTCCGAATGGCCTGAAATCAGACTACATCAAAGGGTGAGTGAATTGTGATGTGTTCAAGCAGACGCCACATCAATCAGACGTGCCGTGTGCCCGCGGTAACCGGGAACGCCGTTCTGGTGACATAAACGGCCAAAACCGGCGTCTAATGGTCAAACTAATAGCGGACGACATAGGATTGACCTGAAATCACAGGAAAACAATATAATTATTATTTGTGATGTGTACGCGTAGACGAAACATCAATCAGATGTGCGTTCTGCGCGGTAGGGCTCATTATGTGTTCTTTAAGTGTTGCGCGCGCTTGATAAACGCACGTGGGGGGGGGGGGGGGGGGGGGTCCAAACGGGCCGAACGAGGTCTGAATGGCCGGAAATAAGACGAAATAAAAGGGTGAGTGAATTGTGATGTGTTAGAGCAGAGGGCACATCAATCAGACGTGCCGTGTGCCCGCGGTGACGGGAACACCGTTGTGGTGTCATAAACGGCCAAAACGGGCGTCTAACGGTCAAACTCATAGCAGACGACAACGTATTGACCTGAAACCACACGAAAACATTAGGAATATTATTTTTGACATGTAGGAGGTGACGTCACGCCCATCGGACGTACGGTGCGCGCGGTACGGCCAAATGCGTCATTTTCAGCAGCTCCGCGCGCGCTAAACCTTCACATTGGGGGGTCAAAACCACCCAAACGACCTTGGAATGCCATGAAACCGTACGAAAACATCCTTTGTGTGATTTGTAAAATTTATGGGTAGAAATCACGTCAATCAAAGCTATCGTTTTACCACGGTGACCAGAAACGCGTTTCCGGTGTCATAAAACACCAAAAACGGCGTGAGACGGTCGAATTCGGAGAAAACGTGCTCCGAATGACCTGAAACCACACGAAAACATTAGGAATATTATTTTTGACGTGTAGAAGGAGACAACGTGCCCATCGGACGTGCGGTGCACGCGGTACGGCCGAATGCGTCGTTTTCAGCATCTCCGCGCGCGCTAAACAGACGCGTTGGGGGGTCAAAACCACCCGAACGACCTCAGAATGCCATAAAACCGTACGACAATAGTCTTTGTGTGATTTTTGAAATGGTCGGGCAGATTGAAGGTCAATCGGAGCTGTCGTTTGACCGCGGTGACCAGAAACGGGTTTCCGGTGTCACAAAACACCAAAAACGACGTGAGACGGTCGAATTCAGAGCAAACGTGCTCTGAATGACCTGAAACCACACGAAAACATTAGAAATATTATTTGTGACGTGTAGGAGGAGACGACGTGCCCATCGAACGTGCGGTGCGCGCGGTACGACCGAATGCGTTGTTTTCACCAGCTCCGCGCGCGCTAAACCGGCGCGTTGGGGGGTAAAAACCACCCGAACAACCTCGGAATGCCATGAAACCATACGAAAATAGTCGTTGTGTGATTTGTGAAATGGTCGGGTAGATGACACATCGATCGGAGCTGTCATTTGACTGCGGTGATCAGAAACGCGTTTCCGGTGTCATAAAATACCAAAAACGACGTGAGACGGTCGAATTCAGAGCAAACGTGCTCCGAATGACCTGAAACCACACGAAAAAATTAGGAATATTATTCGTGACGTGTAGAAGGATACGGTGCGCCCATCGGACGTGCAGTGCGCGTGGTACGGCGGAATGTGTCGTTTTCAGCACCTCGGCGCGCGCTAAAACAACACCTTGGGGGGTCAAAACCACCCGAATGACCTCGGAATGCCATGAAACCATACGACAATAGCTGTTGTGTGATTTTTAAAATGTTCGGGTAGACGGAACGTCAATCGGAGGTGTCGTTTGACCACGGTGACCGGAAATGCGTTTCCGGTGTCAAAAAACACCAAAAACGGCGTAAGACGGTCTAATTTAGAGAAAACATGCTCCGAATGACCTGAAACCACAAGAAAACATTAGGAATACTATTTTTGATGTGTAGGAGTAGACGGTGCGCCCATCGAACATGCAGTTCATGCGGTACGACCGAATGCGTCGTTTTCAGCACCTCGGCAGTTGCTAAAACGACGCGTTGGGGGGTTAAAACCACCCGAACGACCTTGGAATGCCATGAAACCATACTAAAACAGCCGTTTTGTGATTTGTGAAATGAGCGGGTAGATGGAATGTCAATTGGAGGTGTCGTTTGACCGCGGTGACTGGAAACGCGTTTCCGGTGTCACAAAACACCAAAAACGGCGTGAGACGGTCGAATTCGGAGAAAACGTGCTCCGAATGACCTGAAACCACACGAAAACATTATGAATATTATTCATGATGTGTAGGAGGAGACGACGCGCCCATCGGACGTGCGGTGCGCACGGTACGGCCGAATGCGTCGTTTTCAGCACCTCGGCGCGCGCTAAAACGGCGCGTTGGGGAGTCAAAATCACCCGAATGACCTCAGAATGCCATGAAACCGTACGAAAATAGCTTTTGTGTGATTTTCAAAATTGTCAGGTAGAAGGCACATCAATCGGAGTTTTCGTTTGACCGCGGTGACTGGAAACGCGTTTCCGGTGTCATAAAACACCTAAAACGGCGTGAGATGGTCAAATTCGGAGCAAACGTGCTCCGAATGACCTGAAACCAGACGAACACATTAGAAATATTATTCTTGATGTGTATGAGGAGACAACGCGCCCATTGGACATGCGGTGCGCGCGGTACGGCCGAATGCGTCGTTTTCAGCACATCGGTGCGCGCTAAAACGGCGCGTTGGGGGGTCAAAACCACCCGAATGACCTCGGAATGCCATGAAACCGTACGAAAACAGACATTGTGTGATTTTTGAAATGGTCGGGTAGACGGCACGTCAATCGGAGGTGTCGTTTGACCGCGGTGACCGAAAACGCGTTTCTGGTGTCATAAAACACCAAAAACGGCATGAGACGGTCGATTTTGGAGAAAATGTGCTCCGAATGACCTGAAACCACACGAAAACATTAGAAATATTATTCGTGACGTGTAGGAGGAGACGGTGCACCCATCATACGTGTAGTACGCATGGTACGGCCGACTGCGTCGTTTTCAGCAGCTCGGCGCGCGCTAAACCGGCGCGTTGGGGGGTCAAAACCACCCAAACAACCTCGGAATGCCATGAAACCGTACGAGAACAGCCGTTGTGTGATTTTTGAAATGGTCGGGCAGACGAAACGTCAATCAGAGGTGTCGTTTGACCGCGGTGACCGGAAACGCGTTTCCGGTGTCATAAAACACCAAAAACGGCGTGAGACGATCGAATTCAGAGAAAACATGTTCCAAAGGACCTGAAACCACACGAAAACATTAGGAATATTATTCTTGACGTGTAGGAGGAGACGAAACTCCCATCGGACATGCGGTGTGTGCGGTACGGCCGAATGCGTCGTTTTCAGCAGCTCCGCACGTGCTAAACCGGCGCGTTGGGGGGTCAAAACCACCCGAATGACCTTGGAATGCCATGAAACCGTACTAAAACAGCCATTGTATGATTTTTGAAATGTTCGGGCAGACGACACGTCAATCGGAGCTGTAGTTTGACCGCGGTGATTGGAAACACGTTTCGGGTGTCATAAAACACCAAAAACGGCGTGAGGCGGTCGAATTCGGAGAAAA
Organism: Viscum album; assembly: GCA_963277665.1. Classification (NCBI taxonomy): domain Eukaryota; kingdom Viridiplantae; phylum Streptophyta; class Magnoliopsida; order Santalales; family Viscaceae; genus Viscum; species Viscum album. The sequence goes on from OY728135.1 coordinate 1,410,863,470, forward strand.
TGTGCTCCGAATGACCTGAAACCACACAAAAACATTAGGAATATTCTTCGTGAAGTGTAGGAGGATATGGCGCGCCCATCAGACATGTGGTGCACGCGGTATGGCCGAATGCGTCGTTTTCAGTAGCTCCGCACGTGCTAAAACGACGCGTTGGGGGGTCAAAACCACCCGAAAGACCTCAGAATGCCATGAAACCGTATGAAAATAGCCGTTGTGTGATTTGTGAAATGGTCGGGCAGACAACATGTCAATCGGAGGTGTCGTTTGACCGCGGTGACCGGAAACGCATTTCCAGTGTCATTAAACACAAAAAACGGCGTGAGACTGTCGAATTCGGAGAAAAAGTGCTCTGAATGACCTGAAACCACACGAAAACATTAGGAATATTATTCGTGACATGTAGGAGGGGACGACGCACCCATAGGACATGCGGTGCGCATGGTACGGCCGAATGCGTCGTTTTCAGCACCTCAGCGCGCGCTAAAACGGCGCGTTGGGGGGTCAAAACCACCAGAACGACCTCAGAATGCCATGAAACTGTACGATAACAGCCGTTGTGTGATTTGTGAAATGTTCGAGTAGACATCATGTCAATCGGAGATGTCGTTTGACCATGGTGACCGGAAACGCGTTTCCGGTGTCATAAAACACCAAAAATGGCGTGAGATGGTCAAATTTGGAGCAAACGTGCTCCGAATGACCTGAAACCACACGAAAACATTAGGAATATTATTCGTGATGTGTAGGAGAGGAAACACCCATCGGATGTGCGGTGTGCGCGGTACGGCTGAATGCGTCGTTTTCAGCACCTCAGCGCGCGCTAAAACGGCGCGTTGGGGGGTCAAAACCACCAGAATTACCTCAGAATTCCATGAACCATACGAAAACAGCCGTTGTGTGATTTGAGAAATGGTCGGGCAGACGACACGTCAATCGGAGGTGTCGTTTGACCGCAGTGACTGGAAACGCGTTTCCGGTGTCATAAAACACCAAAAACTGCACGAGATGGTCGAATTTGGAGAAAACATGCTCCAAATGATCTGAAACCACACAAAAACATTAGTAATATTATTCGTGACGTTTAGGATGAGACAGCGCGCCCATCGGACGTGCGGTGCGCGCGGTACAGCCGACTGCGTCGTTTTCAGCAGCTCGGCGCGCGCTAAACCGGCGCGTTGGGGGGTCAAAACCACCCGAACGACCTCGGAATGCCATGAAACCGTACGAGAATAGACTTTTTGTGATTTTTGAAATGGTTGGGTAGATAACACGTCAATCGGAGGTGTCTTTTGACCGCGGTGATCGGAAACGCGTTTCCGGTGTCATAAAACACAAAAAACGGCGTGAGACGGTCGAATTTGGTGTAAACATGCTCTGAATGACCTGAAACCACAGAAAAACATTAGGAATATTATTATTGAAATGTAGTAGGAGACGACGCGCCCATCGGACGTGCGATTCACGCAGTACGGCCGACTGCGTCGTTTTCAGCAGCTCGGCGCGCGCTAAAACGGCGCGTTGGGGGGTCAAAACCACCCGAACGACCTCAGAATGCCATGAAACCGTACAAGAATAGCCGTTGTGTGATTTTTGAAATGGTCGGGCAGACGAGACATCAATCAGAGGTGTCTTTTGACCGCGGTTACCAGAAATGCGTTTCTGGTGTCATAAAACACCAAAAACGGCGTGAGACGGTCGAATTCGGAGCAAACATACTCCGAATGACCTGAAATGATAGCATTTTTCTTAAATTGGGTGTTTTAAATTATTATAGCACCATGATTTGATGTCAGATTTGATTTTATTATATGTATATAATAACTGAATAATTATGTTCAATTTACGTTTGTTTTAATTTTTTGTTTTTTTGTCTTATTGTAGGTTTTGAAGCCGAAGATTGAAATAGATGGACCTGCTCAGATCGTTGAAGCACATTTATCGTTTATGATGATTTTTATTTTTATGCTATTTGAAATTGTTTTCCATTTTTTATGATTTTTACCTTGTTTTATCTCTGATTTTTCACCATGAAGAAAAAAAACACAATTCGTACATTTCATTAAAAAAATGATTTTTTTTTTAATATTATATATATAAATATTTTCATTAATATATATATATATATATTTTTTATTTAATATATATATATATATATATATATATTTCGGTATGATTTTTTTTTTAAATTTTTTTCCCAGTTTAGCGACCGCCAAAGGCGGTCGCTATAGGCTGCTGTCCGGGCAACCTATAGCGACCGCCAGGTGGTCGCTTAAGGCTGGAATTTCGGCCACCTATAGAGACTGCCAATGGCAGTCGCTATTGGTCTACAGTGACGAAGCTGATGCGACCGCCATTGGCGGTCGCTAGGCGATCTCTATAGGCCTATAGCGACCGCCAATGGAGGTCGCTAATGCCCTTTTTTTTAGTAGTGCAACTTTCTTTCCCCAACTTCATCCCATCAAGTTGGAGTCCTGCATTTCTTTCCATAGAGAGATTCATAAGGATCCATCTGAATACTAGAGTGAAAGCTATTATTATAAGAAAATTTCACCAAAGGTAGGTGTTGATCCCAACCACCTTTGAAATCCATAGAGTAAGCTCTTAACATATCTTCTAGAGTTTGAATTGTTCTCTCAGACTGACTGTCTGTTTGAGGATGATAAGTAGTGCTGAAACTCAACTCTGTATCTAGAGTATGCTGAATAATTTTCCAGAACTTTGAGGTAAACCTTGGATTACGATCAAATATAATGGAAAGTGGTACTCCATGCAATCTTACCACTTCCTTTACATATATCCTGGCAAGCTGATCCAGAGAGAAATCCTCTCTAATCGCAATGTAGTGTGCAGACTTTGTAAGACGATCAAATATGACCCATATAGCATTATTACCTTTGGATGTTTTAGAAAGTCTAGTGACAAAGTCCATAGTGATGTTTTCCCATTTCCATTCGGGTATGGGTAATGGTTGTAACATCCCCTTAGAATTCTGTCTCTCAGCTTTAACTTGCTGACAAACCAAGCATCGAGAGAAATATTCAGCAACATCTCTTTTCATGCCATCCCACCAGAAGTACTCTTTCATGTCCCTATACATCTTTGTGCTTCCAGGATGAATGGAGAATGAAGAACTATGAGCCTCATCCAGCAGCTCCTTCTTTAATTCGGGGATGGGAGGAACACAAACCCGATTCCTAAACTTTATCATCCCTTCATAATCGATGTTGAATTCAAGAAAATTTCTCACCTTCTTTTGTAACTCTACATCTTCTTTATGTGCTTCTTTAATCTTCGCATTTATAGATGGTTGAACATTCATTTGATAAAGATAAGATCTTTCGCCTTCCATTATAATTTCAAGATCCATCCTTTGTAAATCCATAAATATTGGATTTTTGTGATCCTCATCATGGATAAACTAGCATGGTCTTGTCGACTTAATGCATCTTCCACCTTGTTTGCATTCCTAGGGTGGTAATGAATTGAGCAGTCGTAATCCTTAATCAACTCCAACCATCTTCTTTGGCATATATTCAGCTCCTTTTGTGTGAAAATACACTTTAAACTTCTATGATCATTATAAATATCACACCTTTCACCATAAAGATAATGCCTCCAAATCTTTAATGCAAAGATCACCACAGCTAACTCTGAATCATGAGTTGGGTAATTTTGATCATGTATTTTCAACTGTCGTGAGGCATAAGCTATCACCATATCATTTTGTATGAGAACACAACCCAACCCCTTCTTGGATGAATCACTGTAGATCATAAACCTTTCTCCACTACAAGGCAGTGTGAGCACTGGTTCACTGGATAACCTTCTTTTCAACTCCTTGAAATTCTCTTCACATTCCTCCATCCAAATGAACTTAACTCTTTTTCGAGTCAACCTGGTGATTGGGTTAGATAATCGTGAAAAATATTTCACAAAAGGTCGATAATATCTAGCCGAACCAAGAAAACTTAGGATTTTAGTTACTGTTGTTGGTCTCGACCATCTTTCGATAACCTCTATTTTTGCTGGATATACAGATATCCCCTCTTTTGAGATTATGTGACCCAAAAATGAAACTTTTTGAAGCCAAAATTCACACTTGGTAAATTTGGCATAAATCTTCTCCTTTCTCAGGGTCTTCAATACAATTCTCTAGTGATCTTCATGTTATTCCTTGATCTTTGAATAGACAAGAATATCGTCTATAAAGACTACCATAAAGTGATCAAGATAGTATCTAAAGACTCTATTCATTAGATCCATGAAGATAGTAGGGGCATTAGTAAGACCAAATGGCATCACTATAAATTCATAGTGTCCATACCTTGTACAAAAAGCCATCTATGGTATATCCTCCCTTTTGACCCTTAATTGATGATACCCAGAATGAAGATCAATCTTGGAAAAGTATTGAGCTCCACGTAGTTGGTCAAATAAGTCATCAATGCATGGGAGAGGATATTTTTTCTTGATAGTGATCTTGTTAAGTTCTCGATAATCAATGCAGAGACTCATTGATCCATCTTTATTCTTAACAAACAGAACAGGTGCTCCCCAAGGTGATGCACTAGGGCGTATGAATCCCTTATCAAGATTATCTTGGAGTTGCTTCTTCAATTCCTGTAACTCAATTGGGGCCATTCTATAATGTGTCTTTGAAATAAGTAAAGCACCTGGTACGAGTTCTATTGAAAACTCAACTTTACAATTTGGTGGAAGACCCATCAATTCATCCAAAAAGACATCATCAAACTCCCATACAATGGGTGTATTCTTAATCATGAGTTTCTATCCAACCATTTAAGATAAATAACCTTCATTTAGTGGAATCAAGACCCATAATATAGAATAAATTTCCATTGGAAGGTTATGTTCATCCTTGCATCGTTAGACGATCATAGATTGATCTGGAATATGAAATGTGACTTCCCTTATTTGGAAATTAATATGATATCCATATAAAGAAAGCCAATCCATGCCAAGAATCACATCAAATTTCACTATATGAAGGATCACAAGATTTGCAGGAAGAAATTTCCCATAAACTTCAATCAGAGAAGAATTGTAAACTTTTGATGCAACTGTTGTGCCATTATGGGTTGTCACAGCTAACTCAACATCTAATTGTTGAGGTAATATGGTGATACCCTTAGAAAATTCTTGAGAAATAAAAGAGTGGGTAGATCCAGAATCGAATAAAACATTTTCTACTTTAGAGTGGATGGTAAGTGTACCTTTCACCACTTCGTTATTGTACTCCACATCGCTGATAGAAATTGAATGTGACTTTCCTTTTTCTTAAACCTTAAGAGTTTTTTTGACATTGATCATCATCAACAACCCTTGGATTAGAGCATTGATTAGCATAATTCCCAATTTCCTTGCACTTGTAACATTGAAGTGTAGGAGGTCCACTCTGTGTAGCCTTTTCATTGTTCGCATCACTAGACATCTTCTTCCCATCATTGCGGCATTCAAATGCCCGATAACCTTCCTTTCCACATTTGAAACATTTACTTGTCCCTTTAAGACAACTCCCTCCATGTTTCTTTCCACACTTTGAGCATAAGGGAAAACTCATCTTCTTTTCAGTGTGCTCTTTAGATTTTCCTTTGAATTCCATTTTCCTCTTCTTATCAAACGCATATGACAGATGGGTTACTCCAATCTCCATCTCAACTTTGAGAGCACATCGAACGATTTCCTCGTAGCTATTGAAGTCCCTTATGGCTAACGCCCTTCGAAGACTTGGTTTTAAGCCACTAAAGAATCGATCGATCTTACTCCCAGGTTGGATAATAATACCAGAAGAATAAGTTGCAAGTCTTGTAAAAGTTTCTTTGTAGGTACCAACAGATTCATCATCCATTTTCTTTAGTTCAAGAAACTCCTTCCCCATCTTTGTTTGAAGAATACAAGGGAAGTACATATTAAAAAATAAGTTCTTGAACTCATCCCATTCCATGGACTCAATTTCATCTCTTGGCCTCATATTCTTGATAATAATCCACCATTGGTCAACTTCACCCTCCAAACGATATACTACTAAGATGACTTTATCATGTTCAGAACATTGAAGAACTGAAAATATCTTTTCAGTGGTACTGGTCCACTGTTCATCCACTAATGGATCAGTAGACCCGTTGAATGAGGGTGGACGCTGCCTCATGAAGGATTCAATAGAATGTTGCTCTTTCTTTTGCTTGTTTGGAAGGCCTGCATGATTCATAGCTTGAGAAATTTGTGTGAGCATGGCTACAAGATTTTGAATTCCAGCTCCCATAATGTTTGGTTGCTCAGGGGGACAATCATTGCATTGCCCGTCGCATTCCTCATTAACACGGTTCCTTCGGGTTCCAGCCGTTGACTAAAACCAAGAAGAATAGTGTGAGTAACACTAATTATAATAGGAAAACCACATAATCAAGAATAAAATTTCACACTTAAGGTCTTATCATAGGTTGTTCATGGCCATTTCTAAAACACTAAGATTGTGTTCTATGCTTAGACTTATCCTTAGGGTTATTACTAAGGCTTTCACATCCTAGTTTCCAAAGGTTGACTATACCTTTCCTCTGATACCAACTATAACGACCCATACTTTATATACATTGTTAATACTTCAAAATTTAAGTACAATTATTACAACATATAACAAAATAATGAAAGAACCGTATATGTATAGTGTCTTTAGAAACTGGGAAACATAAACAACTGGTTCATAAATCATCTACACTGTCTCTCTTTTATTTTATCATATCTAGAGTCCCTTTTGGCATATCTTAATTATTACCCTTCTTCCTGACCTGGGGAAAAGAAAACATACAAAAGGGTGAGCTCAAATACTCAGTAAGGGTAAGAAAAAGAAATATCAATCATATCATATTCAAAAGAACACAACATTTTGAAAATCTTAACCTGAAAAAGAGATCATAATATCATAACATGGGATAAGTCATAATAGTGACATGTAATCCCAATAATCATAACTTAAAACATGAAACTTTGTGGCATACACACATAATCATAGAGAATCATTTCTTAGTAGTCAAGACTCATAGCCAATACTATCTTAGCGGACAAATTCCATTTATGAACCGAGTTCACTCCTCGTTTCAGTCCTGTTTCACTTAATCGGATTAACCTGCCATTCCAACCATGTCTATCTCTTGAGAAATAAATCTTTACCCAATTAATTGGAGGGAGATATAGGTCCCACCAATATCATAATTAAACCATTCTAATGTGTTCCACAAAATCATAAATCATACATCATATCATAACCCATGTAATAAAAATGGGAATCTTAAACATCATGCCATCATAACATAATGAATATAAGATAAAAAGACATCATAAAAATAATTCCATCATAAAAAAATCAAATCAATGTAAAAATAGGGATAGAAACAGAAACCTATATTATCTTAGATGGAAAATAATTTTGATAAAACACTTAAACTCCAATCTTGAGGAAAATATACTTTCTACTTCAAAAACATATTTCCTTTCTTAACATGTCATACAATTTTAAACTAAAAGAAGTTGATTAAAAATAAACTTGAAAACTTGTAAAGGAAGATTCATGGAAATAATGTTCTAAAAATCTATTCAGGCCGTATAAGTTAAAAAAGAACATTCTTCTCATACTTTGGCCAGAAAAGTCAAAAAGTACCTCGTACAAAAAATGACAAAAGATTCCTTTCATATCTTTTACTAAAAACTCAATGAAGGGTAAAATTGGATTTAAGAAATTGTAGTAGGATATAAATAATATTAAATATTGAGGAAACATGGATTTGGATGATAAATATTACCTAGTAAATTCTGAAGTATAAACAATCTTGGATAAAAATGAGATTGTGAGATTTTACCTTACCTTAGGTCCGATTTTCTTTGTACGTGTCCGAACCTCCTGTATAATGATTTAAATAATGTTATTGACTTATTCCAGAATATTACTCATTGTTATGATATCATATATGGTCATATTCTTAGCTTCTTATTAGTAATATTTCATTGTTACTTGTTATTCGGGTGTTTATTGCTTTTTTTGTTCTTATGCATGTTTTTTCGAATAAATTATTATTCTTCTTTTAGGTTATTTATACCTCATTTACAGAATGTTATTAATGTAATATATATCATATTTATTCATTCAATTCATTTATATAATCATTAAGCATTGAAGATCATGTAAAACGAGTCGCATCACATCGTGGAGACAGTAGGCCGTACGTACGCACAAGCGATGATATCGTTCCCATGATCATGAAATTGTATTGAAGTGTATGTATACCATTTAATAATTAATATCACTTTAAAATAATCATATATAGTTATTCTTTACACCATTATACCCATCCAAGTATGGTGGTGGTGGAAAACAGATTACACCACGGTGTGGAGACGATATTCCGTACGTACGTACACGCGATGATTTCGTTTTCTGTAGGATGGATAGAAGGTGAAATAAAATATCAGTATATGAGTGATACTGATGTTATTACTTTATAATGAAACAACTAAAGAAGAATAAGTAGAAGAAGAAATAAAGTTGAAAGAATCGGTAACAGACATTACCTCTTCTTTGAAGCGCCTCTTCTTAACCTTCTCTTAGGGCACTAAAGATGGTCTTTGAAGAATACCAGGACCTCTAGGATGTTTCTAGGGAAGTGGAGAATAGAAATTGGTAGGGGTTTTCCGAGCTTGAAGGCTCAAAGTGGAGTGAGTAGGAGATGGAGGAGGTTCCCTTTTATAAGGGAGGAGAGGGGAACCTTAGGAAATACTTAAAATATTATTTTATTATAAAGTCATATTCGGTTTTTAATAGCTCCAAATTAATTTATTTCTAATATAAGGTGGGTATGGGTCTAAATAATCTCATAAAATAGATTTTAGACAAGTTTAGGTTACTATTTTAACCTTATCTATTAGATTTAACTCTAAGTTAAATAATTTAACTTTTACCGTGTCTTCTTGTTTTCTTACACTATATGGTTAATAAACTTACTATAACATGACAAACGAACTCAAAGTTGTTTATTATTAATATATATAACCTTATATAAGTCATTTTTCCAAACCTTAGATTTTTAGGAATAAAATAACAATTAATAATATAATAATTTTTTTAAAAACTATTTTATGTCAATTTTGACACTATTTGGTAATTGATTTTTGTGAAAATCATAACAGCATGATTAGTTCGAAAAAAGTTAATTAAATAAATAATAACATGTCACATTAACCTAAAAAATTATTTTAATTCATAAAAAGTCTCAAATTACATTTATTTGGGTATTTATAACATCAATTATGTTAATATTGCATTAATAAGATAATTACTGCATCATTATTGTATCATAAATAAATTAAATTATTTAATGTCTAAAAATTATAAATAAAATATCATTATGTATTAAATATTTTTTATATTTCTAACGAATATTTATAGTTGAATTTATCTTATGTATAACCCTATATTAAAAATTATTTAGTTATTAAACTTTGATTTTAACTATTTTTACCCTTCTTTAAATAAATTAATAATAAATGTCCTAATCTAATCCAAGTGGACCTAAATGGTCATATTTTATTCCTAAGGTTTATTTTGGTCGAATTAAACTTATCCAATATAATTTGGACATGTTTTAGGGTAATAATAATATCATTTTTACCTTTAATTATCCTATTTTTTTTAACCGTGGTAAATAAAAGTAAAAAGTTACTATTCAAAAAAAATTATTTTCATCTCATTGAACCAAGTTTTAGTCCTTGATATTAACCGTGTCTCTCGGATTTTCGAAATTCCACTCAAAGAAGCAGTAAAATTAAGTTTTATGTGAATTTCTAAATTCTTCTAGGAGGTGGGTAAAAGACGGTGAAAAGTTCAATAACATTTTTATATATCTAAAGTTATTATAAAATGACTCCAATGAATTGCATTGAACTTATATAGGTATTATGTATAAATTTTTACCTAAAATAAATTTAAATAAAATAAATAATTATTTAAATAAAAAGTCAGTTTTTAAATAGTAACCTAGTGTTTTCACTATTCATCAAAAATTGAAAGTTTTCGGAAAAATACCCAAATTTCACCCTAGGATAATTTCGATATTCCGAATCTAAAAATGAATTCCATTTTGAAAAATAAAATTTCAAAAAGTGGGTATTACTATTCATAACGGTTAGTTTTAATAATATTTTAATAGCATATCGTTGTTTAGTGAAACTCGGTATTGCGTAGAATACAAGCTATCGAGGAAGGTCACAATTGCGTGTAAAGTAAGAAAATATAGTGTTGTGTGTAGTGAAATATTCCTTTGATGATTTATATAACATAAAAACAAAATATTTCTCATAAAAATCTCGGTTGTTACATTATGAACCGATGTAATTTGTTTTCCATAACCAGCATTCAATATTATAAATAATGGTGGATTTAAAACATGTAAATTATATTTATGACATTATTATTCTTATTTAATTTTAATATCACATATACATTATTATGTTCCATTCCATTTATAATACGATAACATCGCTCATGTGTACGGCAGAATACCACCTCACAAAGTGATGTGATTTGTTTTTCACTAATGCTTTACATGGAATGTAATAAGGATAAATTTAGTGAAATTATGTGATATATATGAAATTATATTGATTCTTTAAAATTAATATATCACCCAATTACTTAACATTTCACATATTAAATAAATGATAATGTCACTCATGCATACGTACGACCTACCATCTCTATGAAGTGACGTGATCCATTATCCAAGTTCAAATTTAAATAATGATTCTAAAAATGTATCTAATGAAAAATGATATTTATAATATTAATATAATTCTGGATATTATTTAAATATATAATATTTGCAAGATCCAAAACTTTGATGACAAAACGGGCATGAGAAAACAAAGCAATTAACACTCGAAACAATGAAAATAATGAAATATTATTAACAAATGGGTGATAAAATGTTATAATGGGATCATATATAATATTATAAATATAAATATGGTTCTGATATAAATTAATGACATGGTTAAAACCATTATAAATTATTTTAAAGTCCGTTCAATCAAAAGGAAGTGCAAGGTATGTGACTTCATCTCAATTTTTCTTTATTGAGACATATTGTAATGTTATGCACCTATTTATTTTATATCATGTATATTTTTTTAATTTTTCATGTAATATCATGAAAAATTAATAGTTCATGGTATTTTAAGTTTTAATTTGGATTATTTAAACTATGGGGAATTGAATTGATGATTACCAAGTGGTGAAGAATTTCATAACTCAATTTATTTTATTTGTGTTATGTTACTTTTTCATTTCCTTAATCATTCTAAGATCCTGCGTGTGAATAATTTTGATAATATTATGTTTTATTTAAACTTTTTTATATAGATTTACATTGGATACAAATAATTTATTCATTTATAAATTTTCAATTCAACTTTATGATCCTTGTAAGGGTTTATTTCAGAATCTCATTTAAATCGGGAATATTTATACTTGAATTTACATTGAAGGAAATTATTTGATCATTTTATTATAAAACAATTTAATTTTTTTCTCCTATAGTTTTTATAAATTTTTTCAATAATTGCACCATATTTATCTCCTTTCACTTAAAATGATTGATAAAATGTTTTTAATCCAATACGAGATCATTTATCTCTTCGGTCAATTTTTTTTCCAAAACCATGTTTTCTAAAAATGTTTTTAACATTATACAAATGATTTATTAAGTAAATTTTTACCCATATTTGACTTTTTTATTTTTTTTAAAGTAATCTTCATGTTGTTTTCCAAATAAGGATCATTTGTGTTTTATAAAAAATGTGAAAAGAATCCTTGTTTTAACATGTTCAATATGTATGAAATTTATTTTTTATCTTAAAAAATAAATGTTTTTAGCTTACTTTATAAGTTTTAGAGTTTATTTTCAAATAAATGCGTTTTAAAAATATTTTTTGAACTTTTAGTGTTTTTTAAAAAATATTTTCAAAGCGAAAAGATTATTTTCCTAAATAATATTTTAATGGCATTTTTACTGTATTTCTATTCATCAAAGACATCAAAAATTTAGTTTACATATGATACATTGAGGATATGTTATTTTGATACAATATTTATTATTTATTTGGATGGTTTGCGATCAGTTTTACCAGGGAAAATATTGAAATTATATTTCTTGATTATTTTTTATAATCATCAACTTTTTTTTGAAATATTCACTTTCTTGTCACTATTAGACATTAAATTTACCCTAAATATCCATATTATTTTTCATGGATATATTTATTACTTAAATAGTATATCATTTATATATATGGTATTTTACTTTGAAATTTATATGATTGGCTAGGGGAATTACTGTTTATCCTTATTCCTTACTCGATATAATTTTTTTGATATGGCATATTTTTCATGAATTAAATAGATTATTCGATATATGTGGAATGACTTGGACATATAGATATGGGTGTATACTACTTATAGATAAAACCTAGATGAATCATTAGTCTCGTGAGACAAATTAGTTGGATAGCCTTGGTTAAATGGGTTTATGGTGTATACCTACCCACAAGTTTTAAACTATCCTATGAAATCTCTTAAAAGTAGAGGTATCATGATTCCTATGATAATTACATCCAGTAATTGAGAATTTCATTCATTTAGAATTCATTTATTATTATCCATGATATTTTTTCAATGATATTATCTCTGGATGAATTTCATTCTTATTTTTTTGATTAAATGGAATGTGTTTTTAGTTGTTTAACATTCTATATTGGATATATTGTATCTAATCATGATAGTAAAGTGATTGATTAAATGACATGCATGTTTATATATTTAACTTTACATATTGATTATGTCTTATTTATTATTCTTCATTTACTCATGAAATATTCCCATTTATATAAATCTTAATGATCATTTGAGACCACCCTTATTTTGTTTCCTTTCCAAGGAATATAGGAAGTGTACTATGAATGATATAAAAGGATATTCTTGAGGGAATAATGATATTCTCAAAATAATTATGTTGTTATTTTTTTATTAAATTTTAATATGGGAGTCATGTATGTATCTATTTTACCAAGACTACTAAACTATTCGGTACTTTGGGATGTGATTCCTTGTATCTTATGCCAATATAATAAATAAGACACCGAATTCAGGTTACCAGGGCTTGGGTTTTTAAAGTTGATATCATATTAACTTTAGTAGAAACATTAGGAACTTGTTATAGGATAACATAGAATATTTATCATAACCCTATGATATACTTTGGTGAAAATTACATAAAAATAGTCTAAAGTTTTGGTAAGGTAGAGATTATGTGGTTTTTCTTATAAATAAATCCCTTCTTAGATATTGTAAGTGGATATAGTTTTGGTACAAATTTAAATAGGGGTAATAACTCTAAAAAAGACATTATGGGATTGAATCAAGCATTACTAGGTACATGATAACAATCCTTACTAATCACCTAGTTTAACACTCCCTAAGAACATGATTTGGATAATCCAGATTTTTTTAAAAACCATTCTCACCAATTTGAATAAATGATGATAATGAATAACCAATGTTAAAATTGAGGTTTGTTAGATTTAAAATAAGGTTTCATGATTTATACATCCTATCAATGATTATACAGTTTTCCCATTACGATTATTACCACTCATACTATGTTTTTTGGTTTTAGTCAATGACTTGAACTTAAAGGAATCATGTTAACATTGAATATGAAGTACAATTTGGTGACTATGAGAAACCAAATGGGATGATGGTATGAGTGAAATATATCATGATTATCCCAAATTAATTATCCCAAAATATTATTAACAACCTATAGATTAACCAACTCTCATAATCACTAAATAAGAGAAGGATGGAGTTCTCTAAGAGATTGAGTCATGCAGACCATAGAGGAAAGAAGGTTCGATTTCCTTCATGTAAAAAATGTGTAAGGATACAACCAGGAAAGTGATTTAATGGAAGAATATTTTTTTTATGCGTGGAAAAAAAGGGAATTCAAAAATGAATTATTGAGTAAAAATAAAGAGTATGATGGAAGAAAATAAATTTCAACTTAGGGATCCATTTATTGTTATTTTCCTTAAATGTGGGGAACTTGGGAATTATCCAAGCCAATACACTTTTCTAATGGTTAACCCCTAGAATAAGGAAGTAACTATGTTAAAAAAATATATGAAGTATTTTTGTATTTAGATTTAGTAATTAAATTAGAGAAGTATTTTTTTACCAATGATACTTTGGTTATAATAATTATTAAACATATAAGGATTGTGTTAAATTTTAGAATCATATATGTCTTTATTAACTTAATAGTTAAGGATATTATCATGGATTTATGTGTTTAAGGTTGATCATAAGCTAAAAGTCTAAAATTCCCCTTTTAAAAATTTGTGTGGTAGGAATATAACACGATGAAGGATTTTTTTAGAAAACATTTATAGGAATATAACCTATTAGTTTAGAATATAAACAAATTATTTGAGGAAGAATGGCCTTATATTTTTGTACTTAATATCAAACGTATAGGTAACCTTTAATATGTATATTATTTTTGATTTTGTATTAATTATGAGTCATGACAATTTGGGAACATTATAGGAATTATATTAATATGGTTTTAGAAAAAGGACAACCCATATACCAGGTGAAAACCCGTTGCATCTGACAAGGCCATGGGTCTTGAACCCATAACTGAAGGATGTTAAGGGTTTAAGACCTTCCACCAGCCTATAAGTTTTTCTGGTTAATATGCCATTATTTTCATATAAATGATTTGATGAATAAATATTAACAATGAACTATTGGTGTTATTGTTAAGGTTTAGAGACTAATAACATGTGCTAATGATAATAGTTTTGGAAAATATTTAGAAATAGGTGGAAACAATTGTCACTTATTTATGGATCTTATGATCAGTTAAAAGTTAATTCTAGTAATTTAAGATTAAAAATTCATTTCGTTTATTCATTTCTTGGAGTAAGAGATGAAGTGTAAATTGATAAAAGCACAACCAAAGGATTAAATTGTTCTCATGAAATAAATAGATATAAAGTAAGTATATTTACTTATATTCTTAGATACTAAATTATTTCCTTAAATTTAGGAAGGGGATCTTGAAAGAAAAGTTATCCAATTACCTTCATATCTGATGAATTGAGGATATTTTGGATCATCAATGATTTATGGTTTTTAGTTCCTTAACTTTATATTGATCATTCAATTTCTTGTGATCAATGACCTCTATCACTCACTATAATTATTTATGATTTTATTCCATGACCATATCTTCACTTCCCACCCATGTTTTCCAACTTGGAAACCTAGTTACATGTTATTCCAGATGAAATTTGTATTTCCCTTTATCTATTATGAAGAGGAAGCTTTGTAAACCATTTTATGATGCGTGTTTTTCAAAAATGATCTTTCCAAATTTTAAAACCTTGATTACCGAGATCATGTTTAAATTGCAATAACATAATTTGTTGAAGGCAGAGAGAATGGAACACCCCAAGAATTTAAAAGAAGAAAGTTTAGTTTAATAACATACATGATAAAAAAAATATAGCATATAAGAGAATTTAACACCCCAATACTTTATGATATATTTCTTTTTGAATAAATTTGATCTCTTTGATAACTTGCGGAATATGCAACCTTGAGTCTAAATGAATTGTAATATAGAATAATGTTATAACATTTTTTTTAAATTAGTGGGTATGAATAGTAATAACTAAATTATAAAAAACATCAGGTTTAAAAATATATAAAAAATTTCATTGGTTATCTATTTATTAGAAATAAAATCAGAATATTTTGAAAGAAAAATAAATATTTTCAAAAAAACTATATTTTTCTAAAAGACGGTTTAGTCGTGCTTTGTGTAAATAATTTAAAATTATTTTTTACCAATTTTATAAAATTTATTTTATAAAATTAAACTATTTTTGAAATCATCATATCAAAATTAACTTTGGATGAATTTTTGGTATTTTTTTGAAATGTTTCATTTTTCATTGAATAGTGAAAAATACTGATTTTTATTGAAAACAACCGTTTCATTTAAATAATTTACAAGAATAAATTATATTTTAAATTATGTTTAAAGTAAAATTAGTTCAATTATATTTCAATTAAACTAATTTAAGTCATTAAAAAAACTTTAATATTTATTTTTGAGATTAAAACCTTCTATACTTTTGAGAATTGTTTTTGGAAATCTTTTTTTTTCGTCGTGTCTCTGGGTATAATTTTAAATTGGTTTCTACCAATTTTTTGAATTTAATTTTGAAAAATGGATTACATATTTTAAATCAAAATAATTTATATTATCTAATAAGGTAATATTAATTCTTTACATTTACAAATAGTAAAATTAGTAAAAATTAATTACCGCGGTTAAGGTAAAAACTGATTTATTAAGGGTGTAAACTAAAATAATAAGGGTTAAGATAAACTATAAACTTTAAAAAAACCCATTGGATAAATATATTTCTACCTTATCACATATAAGGTTCGACAATGACCCATGTTTGAGGTTTGTGACATGATAAAAACATGAGTGTAATTGAATATTTTCAAAAAATCCATGTATGTCCTCTCTCCCACTTATAAAAGGCCACCCCAATACTCTCCTATTCACACTTATAAAGATATATTTTTAGTCCACGAACTTCCCAAATCATTTAATTAATCCAATACCAACATCTTAGATCCATTTTTTTATCATAAAGTCCACATTTAAAGACTTTTGGTGCAGACCTAAAGAAGTTTTCTGAAAAAGAGGTAACGTTTTTAAACAAGGGTTTTTATTTTTTCTTCTTATTAAGACTCATTAAAATATTATTAAACCATGATTATAAAATAAACTAATTATCTTTCATATACTTATATTTTATTATTTTATGAAAATGACCTATATCCACCCCCTCTTCTATCAAATGGAACTGATGTAATTTGTTTTCCATCACCACCTTTGAAGGGTAGAAATAATGATGGATTTAACACATGTATATAATATTTATGATATTATTATAATTATTTAATTTTAATATCACATATAACTTCTTAAATTACATTCCATATAAAATATTATAACATCGCTCGTGTGTATGTTGGACTACTGCCTCACGAAACGATGCGATTGTTTTTTACTTATGCTTGAAAAGGAAGGTAACACAGATAAATTTAGTGGATATATGTGATATATATGAAATTATTTTGATTATTTAAAATTAATATATCACCCAATTACTTAACCTTTCAACCATTAAGGATATGATATCGTCGCTCGTGCGAATGTATGACCTACTGTCTCTACGAAGCGATGTGATCCATTATAAATGTTCAAATTTAAATAATGATTATGAAAATGTATCTAATGAAAAATGATATTTATAATATTAATATAATTTTTTAAATCATGGAACTATATAATATTCACAAGAATTGGTACTTTAATGAAAAAATAGGCATGATAAAACAATACAATTAACACCCAAAACAATGAAAATAATGAAATATTATTAAAAAAACTATGGTAAAATGATATAACACTACTGAAAAACAGACTATATCAGCAATAAAAAAGGTATTTAACAGCAATAAAAAAGTGTTGTAAAGATCAGTGCTGATATAGGGGGGTCCCTTTTTTCAGTGCTCTGAAAAGCACTGATAAAGCCCCCTTTATCAGCGCTAAAAAAAGCACTGATAAAAGACCCCTTTATCAGCACTTTTTTAGCGCTGATAAAAGCGGCCTTTATCACTTCTTTTTTTAGTGCTGATAAAGGTCAAAAAAATAAAAAAATAACAAAAATTAAAAATAATGCGGGGAGTGCTTTTATCAGCGCTTCACACCCCCTTTATCAGTGCTAGGAGGTCTCCCACACGCTGCCCTTCCCACGCATCCTCATACGCACGCACCCCCTTCGCTTCCACCAGAACTCGAACCCAGGACCTCCCCGCTTTCATGGCTTCACCTTTACCACTAAGCCATTTTGTTTTGTTCTATATTTAATGATATATCTATATATATAGTTATATTTATTCATATATTGATATAGATTCATATTAATATAAATATATGTTTTCATATATTAGTATATATATATTAATTCGTATATTAATATATTTGTATATATATTTTTAGTTATAATTTTTTATACATATATTTATTTGTATATTAATATATAAATATAATATTAGTTTCATATACAATTATGAAAAAATATGTTTTTTTATGTGGGTTTATAAATAAATAAATAAATACATACATACATACATACATACATACATACATATATACAACACAAATACTCACACACACAAACACATATATATTTACAAATAAATAAAAATATATGTGTATTTGAAAATCCATAGAATATACTTATAAGATTAGTTTTAAATACATTTATAAAAAAATGTTTTTGATGTGTGTTTATAAGTAAATAAATAAATACATACATATATACATATATAAAACACACAGACAGATACATAGACACCCTCACACACACATACACATATATATTTATGAATAAATACATATATATGTGTATTTGAAAAGCCATAGAATGTTAAAATGACCATAACTTATAATCTAGAATCCCATTTCAATGCCACAACCATTCAAATCTAAGAAAATGAAACAATATTTGATATGATACGTGGTACAGTCCTAACAGACATCCGAATCAGAAGTTATACTTGTTTGAATGTTAACAAATTGGGGTATCCCAACTAAAAACTCAGTTTTGGAGGCCTTCTGTGCCTTTTTTGGGCTTTAAAAATGTGACAGAGGATTTTACTAGGCTATTACCGTGTAGAGCTCATCGAAGGCTTTGATTTGATATGCTGTAGAGCTCAAACAGACACCTGGATCAAAAGTTATGGCCGTTTGAAGTTTGAGTTACATTTTCAACATATTTTAGATCTTTTATTAATTGTTTTGATTTTTCCCCTCAAATTTCCATTAAATGATTTTTAATCGATAATAATTAGAAAATTATTAATTAATAATATTTTTTTAAAATATTTTGTATCCATTTTCACTAAATTTCTTATATATTAAATGTAATAGTCTATTTATATGAATCTATAATATATTTAAAAAATATATATTGTATTTATATCAATATAAATATACTTATATAAAAATAATATTATTTTTCATGAAAAAATATTTTTTTTTGAAACTTAACATTTATCAACGCTTAGGAAAAGCACTGATAAATCCCCCCTTTATCATCTCTAGAAAAAGCGCTAATATAAGGGGGGCCTTTATCAGCGCTAAAAAAAAGCACTGATAAAGGGGGCCTTTATCTGCGCTTTTTTTAGCGCTGATAAAAGTGAAGCACATCCCTTTCCCATTTTTGTAGTAGTGATGGGATCATATATAATATTATAAATATGAATATGGTTTTTTATAAATTAATAACATTATTAAAACCATTATTCAGGAGGTTAAAGGATTTTCAACCAAAATGAAGTGTGATGAAATGAACTTCATCTCAATTGACCTTCATTGAGGCATATTGTAATGTTATGCACCTATTTTATTTTATATGGTGTATATATTCATCATTTTTCATGTAATATCATGAAAAATTCATAATTAATGTTATTTAAAGTTTTATTTTTTAATTATTTCATATAAGTGGATTTCAATTAATGATTATCAAGTTGTAAATAATTTCAGATCTCAATTTCTTTTCATTAGTTTATATTACTTCTTCATTGTCATTGAAATTATAAGATTGTGTGTGTAAATAATTTTGAAAATATTATGATTTATTTCCACTTGTTTTATGTGGATTTACATTTGACCCACAAAATTTATTCACTTATTAATTCTCACTTCAATGTTATGATATTTGTAATGGTTTATTTCACAATCTCATATTAATAAGGATTTTTTATACTTAAATTTACATTGAAGGGAATTATTTGATCATTTTATAATAATCCCACTAAATTTTCTTATCATTTGGTTATTCATTATGTTTTCAATAAATATTACTTCATTCTTATCTTTGGTAGTTAAAATGATTGATCAATTTTTTAATAAAATACTACATCATTTATCCCTTCAATTGAATATATTTTTCTTCCATAATCTTATTTTCTAGAAATTAATTCAAAAATGTTTTTAAAATTATCCAAATTATTTATTAATGAAAATTTTACCCATTTTTCACTTTTTAAAATTTTTGTTGAAAGGAATATTCACGTCATTTTCTAAATAAGGCCTGTTTGGATTTTACCGAAAATGTGAAAAGAATATTTTTTTAACATGTATGAAATGTATCAAAATTTCAACTATAATGAAAAATAAATCATTTAAAGATTAATTTAAAATTTTTAATAGTTTTTTTCAAATAAATTTATTTTAGAAATATTTTGTGAACTTTTGGTTTTTTTAAAAAATATTTTCAAAGTGAAAAGGTTATTTTCCTCAAAATGTTTTAGAGAAATTTTTATTATATATATACTCATGGAAAAAATAAACCATTTATTGCACTTATGATCTACTAAGGATATGTTTTATTGATATCATCCTTATTATTTCTCTGGATAGTTTACGATTAGTTTGACTTTGGAAAGTATTGAAATTCTATTTGTTGATTAATTTTTGTAATCATTAACTTTCCCTTAAAGTATTCATTATCTTATCACCATTGGAAATTAAATTTATACTAAATATCAATATTATTTATTATGGATATATTTATTAATTAAAACATATATCATTTCTACATACGGTATTTTAATTTGAAAGTTATATGATTGACTGGGGAAATTATTGTTAATCTGTTTTTCTTACAAAATAAGAAAATTTATTGATAGGTCATATTATTCATTAAATAGATCAATTACTCAATATATGAGAAATTATTTGGACATTTATATATGAGTGGGGCCAATTTATATATATCCCCTTGATGCATCAGTAGTCTCATAAGACGAATCAGTTGGTTAGCCTTAGCTAAATGTCTTTTTGGTGTATACCTTCCCATTATTTTTAAACTTTCTTGTGAAATGTCTTAACAATAGAGGTATATTGATACCCGATATCATATTGTAAAATAATTAAGTATTCCCTTGATTAATAATTCAGTTATTATTATCCATGATATTTTCTCAATGATATTATCTCTAAATTCATTTCATTCTCATTTTTTTGATTAAATGACATGTGTTTCTAGTTTTTTACCATTCTATATTGATTATGACTTATCTAATAATGATATTTAGGTTATTTTTTAAATGGAATGTGTGTTCATATATTTACCTTGAAATATTTATCATTCATTATTGATTATTCTCCATTTACTCTTGATAGCTTCTACTTTACATAACTCTTACTAAGCTTTTGATCTGACTGTTACTTTGTTTCCTTTCCCAAGAATCCATAAAGTTTACTATGAATGGAATGAAAGTATATTCTAGAGTTAATAATGATATTCTCAAAAAATATTATGTTTTAATTTGTGTATACAAATGTAATATGAGAATCATGTATGTATCTAGTTTACCGAGACTACTAAACTATTCAGTCCTTTGGGATGAAATTCCTTGTATCTTATGTTAATGTAATAAATTAGATACAAGATCCAAGATACTGGGGTCTGGGTCATTACACTGGATGATGTTTTTTTGGATTTATTTTCTAAATATAAAATAAAACATCTTATGTTTGTTTTTGAATACCAGGAAAATGGTTTGGTTATCAGAGAAAGAACATGCGAATTGAATTTTTTCCTAAAAATGGAAGGATAAATATATAATTAAAAATAAAAACTAAAATTATTTTAAGGAAAAATAGAATATTAAATTTAACTATTTAAAGATGAAAATTAAGAACTAGAATATGTGACATGTTAATCAGGAAGTAAAGAAAGAAGAAAATTCCCTAAATCCACTGTAGTAGGGGATAATAACAATGATGGAGAATTTTCATTGATTCAAATAATGAATCCAAGTCATGTAATAACTAGATTCTTAATTCAACTTTTGATCTTCACATGTTTCCTAATTAGAAATAGTTTTACATATATTAAATTGTGAAAAAATGTTGTGTGATTATGGGAAATAATGCATCTTATAAGATTACTTGAATTGGAATAATTAAAATTAAGGCGTTTGATGGAATTGTGATAACTCTTACTAATGTGAAACATCTCTATATTCTGCAAATATATTTAATTTTATTAAGTAACATTGATACAAATAGTTTAAATTACATTAGTGAATGTATAGTTTTAAATGTTAGTAAAGGATCTCTTTTTTTGTTGAAAAGACACAAAATGTTTTGCATATTGTATATTCTTTAGCGTTCGACTATCATTAGTGGTGAAACTGTTTCTTGTCCTTCTTTATCTGGTGATGTTATTTCTGAATTATAGAATATGAAACTAGGGTATATAAGTCTAAATGGAATAATTAAATTTATAAATAGAGGTATTAATGATGGTTTTTTTATCCAAAAGTTGGAAATCTATGATCACTATATATTTGGGAAGTGGAAAAGAGTTAACTTCAGAAAGGGAACTCACGATTCGAAGGGAACACTAAACAATATTTTTTATGATATTTGGGGTGATTTCCTTATAAAGTTTATAAAAGCTACATGTTAATAATCATTGATTATTTTTCTATGAAATTTTGGGTTTAAATATCGAAGAAGAAAAATATAGTCTTTGAAAATTTTAAGTATTTTATGATTATGATTGAGAAGTAATCTGGGAGAAAAGTGAAGCATATTTGTACCAATAATGGACTTGAATTTTTTTCTTAAGAATTTAATTCATATAGAAATCCTGAAGGAATTTTTATGTATTTGATTGTTCTTGGTTCCCCAAATAAAAATAACTTGGAAGAACAAAAGAACATGACATTGATGGAGAAGGTACAATCTATTCTCTCAAACTCTCATTTAACCTAATCATTTTAGGCTGAAACTACTAAAAAATCATGTATTATAATTAATCTATAACCATAAACTATTATTGAAAAGAATAATCAAGAATAGGTTTAGTTTAGTAATCCATTATCTTACTCTATTTTGAAAATATTTGGATGTCATGCTTATACGTAGGTAGATAATGGAAAATTAGAACCGAGAACTAGAAAGTGTATCTTTCTTGGTTATAAATCAGGGGTTACAGAATATATTCTGTAGTTTCTTTAAAGTAATAATTTTATTGTTAATAGGAATGTAATATTTTATGACAATTACATGTTAAGTCCCTCAACTTATGATGTTTTGAGAGATCATAACTATAACACTCATGTTGAAGTAGAGCTTCAGTCAGATTCTACATTGAATTACACTTCTCATGAAAACTCTAAGAACTTAGATGATATTTATCTTTCTCCACCACCATCAAAATATTAAAAAAATATATTTCCAATAGAAATATTATACCTATATAGATTCATGTTGAGGATAACTTGATTTCTTATGCACTAAATGTGGTTTAAATTACCAATTTGAATATAGCACCTATGAATTATTTAGATGTAGTTAGTTATAATGATTTAAGTAGATGAATGATGGATATGTAAGAAGATATAGAGTCACTTCATAAAAATTCAACATGGGATTTGGTGAAATTTACTAAGGGTAAGAATGTTTTCCACTATAAATGGGTGTTCAATATGAAGTATGGAATCCTAGGTGTTAAAGGAGAAAGATATAAATCATAGTTTGTTACTAAATGTTATAGTCAGGTTCTAGGTGTTAACTTTTCATATTTCTTCTCTCCAGTTGTAAATAATAGCTCTATTCAAGTTCTCTAGGGTGTTATAGCTTTATATAATCTTGAGTTGGATGAATTGGATGTGAAAACTACTTTTCTTTATAGAGATCTTGAGAAGAATATTTATATGAAACATACAAAGGGTTTTATAGTTTTAGGTAAAGAAGAATATGTATTTCCATTGGATAAATATCTCTATGGCCTAAAATAATCACTCAGATAGTGGTATAAAAGGTTTGACCATTTTATGACCTCTCATTGTTTTTGAAGGCATAATTATAATAATTTTATTTATCTTAAGATTTTTTTAGGTATTTTTTTTTCTATTAATCTATTTTTATGAAATTTTTATTCCCACTAAGGATAATATAGAGACTAAATAGGTTAAGGTTCTATTGAATTTATAATTTGAAATGAAATATTTGGGATCTGTAAATAAAATTATAATTATAGAGATATAGAAGGAAAAAATTTCCTGCATATTTTATTTGAGTCAAAAGAGATACATAAGTAAAGTTATTGATTGGTTCAATATATAGAATACCAAGCCTTAAATTAATCCTTTATCTTCTCATTTTTTTTACTTTCATATTTTTTGTGTCTCAAATGATGAGGTTGAATATATGTCTTGAGTTCAATATTATAGTGTTGTGTGTTCTTTGATGAATTATTTGGTATGAACCCATCCATATTTTTCTCATACATGTAGTTAAATTAGAACATAAATGGATAATACTACTAAGGAAAATTTAAATGAAGTACAATGGATCTTCATATATCTACGTGGGACTATTGATGTATGATTTCATTTTGGGAGATAACAAGATGATGTGATTGGATATATAGAATCTGATTTTTTAGAAGATATTTATAGGTTATGTCTTTACCATTCAAGGGTGTGATATTAGTTAGAAAGAAACATGACAAAATACTGTTTCTTTATCTACAACTGAGGCTAAATATATTTCCATTACAAAGGATATTGAAGAAGATATTTTGTTAATGGGAATGATTAGTAGATTTAGTACATATTTAAATATTAATTCACTATATTATGATAGAAAAAGTGTAATATTTCTCAAAATTTATTGAATTTTTCATGACCATAAAAAGAACATTGATGTGTGAAATCATTTTGTGAGAGATGTTTTTTCTCATGATATTGTTGCGATCATGGTTAGTACTCATGATAGTTTTTTATATATAGTTATTTAATCTATTATTATTTACTCGTTTGAGAATTACCTAGACTTGGTTGGTCTCTCATGTTGTTTTTTATTCTAATGGGATTTGTTGGAAGAGTTGGAGCTTTTTATTCTAGATATTGGAGGTATGTTACTTCATGAAGATGATTCAGATCAGTGTGCAGATTATTGTTGTTGTGAATTTAATCCTTTTAAGTGGTTAAAATAATGTGGTCAATGCCTTTTTATTATTTTTATTAATTTTAATAATAAATCCTCTATTAATTTGGGTAAAATCTATCCATTAATATTGGGAAAAAATTCCCCTATTTATATTTCATTTTATTTCCCTATGGGGAATATCTTGCAAAGTCTATATCATAGTGAAATTCCGCACTACCTATGCCCATGGTTTTTTCTAATTTAGGTTTTATACATAAAATTGTGGTGTTAATTTCCCCCCATTTTCATGGTTGTTCATTATACATTTTTCACAACACCTTATGTCACAATATTCCTCTAAAATATCCCTTTTTGATAATATTATATCATATTCTAAGAATAGATGAGAAATAGGGGTCTATAATGACACCATTTTCACCTTGAATAAGTATCTTATTTAACTCTCTTAATATAATATTATGAAAAACATAAGCAACAAGGATAAAAAATATATAATAAGTGGATCACCCCATCACAGGTCATGAGAGGCAATAAAAATATCGGTAAGATTTCCATTAACCTTGATCTAGAAAGAAACTAAGGAATCCCACTACTTAATAATATAGATCCATTGGGTATAAAAACCCAATTGACTCAAGATAAATCACATGAAGGACAATTTAACCCTACAATAATCATTAGTCATATATAGTTTCTAGTAAATCATACTTATTTTAAAAGAGGAACATGTCTTCATAGAATAGAATGTTTTATGTGAAATTATAACATTATCAAAGATAAGACTTTTGGGCACAAAGTAACTTTGATTTCATAGATAATAGAAGGAAGCAAATTCATTAGGTGATTGAACATGATTTAAAGAAGATTTTATAAGTCACTTTACAAAGGATGATTGGTATAAATTTTGCAAATTTAGTAGGATCTTTTAATTTGGGAATGAGGGTAATCAGAGTTTCATTGATTAAAATAAAGAGAGCCTTACCTTACCATAAATATTTAATAAGTATTATAATATTAGGGAACAAAATATTCCAAAATGCATGAAAAAGAGGAAAACAAACCCATTAGAGTTTGTGCTACTTTTTGGAATGAATCTATTTAAGAGCCAAATTTTATTACTCATAAAAAAATTATTTTTTTAAATCCCAATTGATAGATTCAGAAACCACAGGAGAGAAATCATAGGAAACAACACTACGAGTAATAGAACACTATGAAGATTTAAGATAACTATAAAAAATAATATGAGATTTTTAATTTCACTCTCAAGGATGGTAGACACGCTATCTGGAAACTCAATCATGGAAATAAAGTTATTATGACACCTTGATAAATCCCTTCAATAGAAGTGTAAAGTATTCTAATGTGTAACTCCCTTAATAAAATTAACCAAAATAATTATTTTTTTATAATATTAGAGTCAAGATCCTTATTGAGGTATATGATCTTAGAGATAATAGTTTCATAGAATGGTATAGAGTATCCTACCTTTAGATTCTGATAAATGCTATTAATATTGTGATTAAGGTAAAAAAATTTAAAATCACTTCACCATCTTAAGTGACTAAACAAATTTACAATTTTGAAATGGATATTTTATGCACTAGAATTCCACAAAAGTATAATAACCCCTTAAACATCCTCATCATTTTTTCCATATGTTTTCAAACCTCAATAGTCTATGACCTCAATTATGCTTCTTAGTTTGGGGTATAGAAATAATAATCAGACAGTGATCCAATGTGATAGAGTGAATATTATTGAGTTGGAATAAATTAAAGATATCCTTATATAAATATAATACTAAAAATATATCTAAAAATTCCATGATCCTAGATTTTTTAGAATTAACCCTAAATTAAGTAAAAGGATTACCAGTGTATCCCAGTTAGATAAACCAGATGACTAAAAATCATCTTATAAATCATCCATCAAATATCAAGGTTTTCTAGGACCCCATACCATTTTCCTTTAAAAACAAAATTATGGTGAAATCACCTCCCAATTTTAGGAGACCTTATAAATTATTCCAAAAAGACTTCAGAAACTCTGAGGGCATCCATTTATCCCCCTAGTTGATCCATCTATAAAATCACATGAAACACCATACTAGAATCCCAACTTTTTTAAAGTAAGAAACATTGTGGTTACTAGAAAAGTGCTTAATATTAAATTAATGATCATCTTCCCAAAAAAGTCACAACTCACCACCATGACCCTAAATCCCCACTAGTAAGACTCCATGGAAGCTCAATTTATATTATATCTCACCATGTCCTTTTTATCCAACATGGGTTTAGACAAAAATGCACATTGAGTATATAATTTGTACTCTATAAATGGAGTATAAACAATTTTCATGGGATTACAAGGGTATGAAAATTATAGAACATTATATTTATTGTTCTAGGTGAGGCTAAATTTTTCTAGCCTCCACCTTTAGAAAATAAAAATAGGATACTTCACTCAAAACTTTCATATGTTTAGGATGAACCTCAAAATAAAAAGAGTCACCATGATTCACTTTAATATTTAAGGAAGGTTACTCACTAAAAATACAAGCGGTATATCTTCATTTGGATTATCTTAGAGAGATTTATGCAGGTAAGTAGTAATATTTTCATGTTATAATTTTAATGATTAGACAATAAGATAGAATCATGATGATTCATTACACATGGAATTATTTAATTCTTCCAAATAACTTTACATTTCATTATTGTGTTGTATTGGATGACTTGAAAATTAGTAAGGTAAAAATACCTATTTATCAGGTAAATAATTTCAATTTACCTCATCTAGTGTGGACGTATGGCCATTATTAACCACAGTTTCTGTAGAAACATCATGGGCCTGAGAAAGAGAATTATTATCTTTATTTGTAGGATAACTTGAAATATATTAGAAGGCAGATGTAACCATAAGGATAACATTACTATTTTAAATAGGAGACCTCATATTCGTTGTATTGGCTAATTTATCCCCATCTTTTTATTTTTTTCCTAAATAAAAATTAAAGGCTAACATTTTTAGCTTGTAACCATGAATCATATTAGATAAATATATTTCTATTATCATAAACCATGTTTAAGGAACAATATTGTCCATATGGTCCAGGAATACATAAAATAAATAGAATATAGTCAAATTTTCAAACTAAAATGAGATCCAAACATTTGACTCACCAAGATTAAAGAACAATTCACAAATGATAAGTTGTGTAATTTCAACTGGAACTCTAATTAATATAAATGACCCCAATGAATTGGATTAGATATATCGCATTCCATGTATTCACTAATTAGGTTTCTGATATCGTGCATGATCTAGTCATTCCTCTTAGAGAAAGGAATTCCCTTTATTCAAATACATAAAGAGGATCTTGTGAAATCAAACTTTACAATAATACATTCACTATAAAAATATTCAATTAGGATTAAATGATTATTAATGGATTAAGTCCTTCCCTACAAATACTAAATCTTATTATATTCATTAAAAAATTCAAATATTAAAAGACATGATACAATTTATCTAATGTGAACACCATCCTCTATCCTCTATATTGATTACAGATTATTCCTCAACACATTCATATTAAATATACAATGCACAATAAAATTTACAATGAGTATAAGATACATGATTTTTAGAGAATTTCATCTTATTTAGTATTGAAAGTAATCCTTAATTTCTATCTATTTGTGAGGGAGAAAATTTTATAATGTGAAATAAGGAATTATTCCTTGAACATGACTTTAGGAACTGTAAAAAGTATTAAAAGGGACCTATGACCAAAATTAGAAATGTATTGATCACAAAAGGAACCCCCTAAATACCTAGGAAAACATTGAATAAACTCTGTCACTAGAGTAGAGTCTAAATTTATTTATAAATATACATACATATAAGTGAATATCAAAATAAGTTCAATTATGAATATATGTATACATATATAGAAGTATATGAAAATATATTTATGAAAATATTTACATTAATATTAATATATTAATGTAATTATTTATAATTATACATTTATATAAATACATGCAAATATATGTATATAAATTCATTCATACATACATACATACATATCATGAATCGACCTGAATTGACATGACATGTCACACGATACAACTTGAGACAATACCTCAAGCATGTATCACTATATTCTGAAGGCTATTGGCCAGAGGTGAGGGTTTAATGCGATATTGGGGGAGACTATACCCTCATATTAGAGTGCTATAATTGTACAAAATAACCAAACAGATACACATACACATCCATAAGCATCAAAGTTTGCACGATATATAGACAAAATAGAGGCATGCCATATCAAAAGAAAATGATACATACAGGATTTTGGACATGATATACACATTAAATGATTTCACACTAGGATGACCAAATATAAAAAATAAATAAAGAAAATAAATCCACAAGGCTCTACTACTATCCCTGAGCCATACCTCAAAACTAGTCTCCAATAACCGTTGAGCTACCCTAGCATGATCATCAGACTCCATCCGAGTAGCCCCACTCAAACATGAAACACTGGGCCTCATCCCCAAATTCTATATAACTTGTGCTCAACATGAAAGAAGAAATAATGTATGTATGAGCATTGAGGTTCTTGTATAGGGGTTGAGAAAATAATTCTCTGTAGGTCATCCCCAAAGGTGGTACCTAAAATATGCTACCATAACAAGTGAATGCACATGAGACATTCCCTACCTAGTAGAATAATAATAACTGACATAAAAAAAATAAAAAAATAAAAAAAAATATATATGATAAAATGAAATAAGGAATAAATAAAATATAAAACTTAGGTTCTAACACCACCTAGGATAACTTTAAACCTACTCCAGCCAAGTCTAGAAGACATTTTTTATGTGGCTCGCCAATCCACATAACATTAGTTGCATACACTGAAATAATATGAGATCTATGACACTAACAAACTAGAAAAAATAAAAGTTATACCCTATAATATCTAGATGTTCCCAAAAAAACATCACACACCACTACTGAGCTCCAAGACTCTAATAGTACAATCTAAACTAGTGACATTATCCTTTAGGTCAATACACTAGAAAACATGTCAATGTTCCATGAGTATTATAGAACTAGTCAGGCTATAAGTGACCTGTCAGTGCAATACTACTTGACAGATCTCGGACTCACTCTATGTGTATGAACACATCCATAATCTATCTCAAGAGAATAACAACATCCAATGGACCCCAAACCTTATCCAAAGCATAATAAAAGACTTGTGGTAAAGATGAAATCATCCAAATCATCCATTAGCTCCCCAGACCTACCAAACAATAACCAACCTATTGATAATATCATCTAATAAATCTCAAGGACAACACCCAATCCAATAATATCACAAAGGTTTACTATAAAATATAAAATATTAATAAGAATATCCTTAAAAATCCCTACTACTAACCACCAGCCAAAAAACATGGGTCGAACAATGCTTGAACCCCTCATCCAAAATCACTAAAACTAGAACTGACCCAATCAGGGTTAATAAAACACAAGGTACTCACAAGGGTCCATTGATCCTTAGCACAAATAGGAAACCCTACACGGGGATCATATAATGCAATAAAAACCTTAGGCTAAGACCATTGTAAGAAAGATCAACCGGCCTATCTAACACACAACCTATCCTTTAACAACACCTATCCTATAAGGGAATCCTGAATGGGTCCCTCAGAAACATATAAACCTCTATATAGTGTCACCCAATCATACAAGACACCCCATTATGTCACCCTAACCCAAAGTATCTATGTAAACTAAACCTTGAGTAATATACTAAACGAACCCATCCAAGAAACCACTCAATCCCACCTTCTTGGAATCTTTTGAAAGAACCTAAAACTAAACCCCTTGGAATCCTCAATCCAAGATATACAGAAATCCCTAAACCATCACCCATTCCTCAAACCAGAACTCAAAACTCAAGAGGATCATGAAAAAATATCCTCGAAGGTATCCTCTTACCAAACCTCTATCCAACCCAAAATAGTCCCAAAATATATCACTAATGGCCTCAGATCACCCCACAGTCCTTACAATAACATCCTTTGTGTAGAAATACTCATAATATATTAATCATGAGTCTAATTACTTCTCTAGGTAATGAATAAATGTGAAACACATCCAAATAGAGAGGACATGATGTGTACCTCGTGTACACAACATGAAAACCCAAAAATCTTTCCTAGGCATGTACCTCAACCCAAACCAGTGTGTAATTCTCATGTACAAAATGTTCTCTAGCCCTATATAGAGTGTTATTTACATAGGTTACCTAACCATGCACTATATTTACTTAATCCTTTTACACATATTATCACATGATTTTATTCATAAATATCCATTAAATATAAACCAAGGATCGAAAATACTAGTGTCTTTGGAAGACTGGGTACATTATTATAAATCATGAAACTAGAATAAAACACATTTTTATTAATATCCATAATGATATCCTATATTATTTTTTAGCTCATGTAACTTCATAGGATAACTTGGGGAATACGTAGACAAAAGGGGTGAGATAAAAAGCCTAATAAGGGAATAAACATGTAAATGAAGCATAAAACATGATTCAGAAGGCATAAAGTGATAACATAGAAGGAATGGATCATAAATAAAAATATGAGGAATAATATATAAAACAGAGAATCATATGATCGCAAAAATATAGGAATTTTCTAACAACATATATCATGATATAAACTTGAGTCAAGGCCAAATGTTAAGACGACATCACATGGTGGAGATAGTCCCATAATGGATTAGGTTTACATCATAATATCATACACAACATATCGTGAGACAAAAAATTATCCAATACATTGGATCACTATCTGGGTGCACCCATCATAATATGTACATGAATATGTGTTCTACATAAAGAAATCAAACATAAAGAATAAATATAAGGGTTATCCCTGTAGAGAAATGGGTTTTGTAATCATGACATATGGCAAAACCAAAGGGCGTATCAAAATGGTATCCATAAAACGAGGGATAATTTATTATTATACATTAATACATTAAAAATAATAATAATATATCATGAATAATTATGTTCAAATGAATTTTAAATCCTGAAAAAGAGTGGTTAGGTAATTTTAGAAATGTTCCACTTAGCACCATTTTTTGGAAATGAATAAAGAGTATTTAAAAAGGATAAAGGCATAATTATTTATATAAAAACAAAAATGAATTTAAATAGTTTTTCATAATAAAATGAGTTTTTTAGAAAATATGGGTTTATTAAAACATTTTATGTAGTGTACTTGAAAATTTATAAGAAACTAAGAAGTTCCCTTCAATGTGGTTTTCCTATCGAGAGGAATTGAGAAGGGAACCTTTTATAACATGTATTTCTCCATGAATGAAAGATGAATGAATCTTAATATATATTATTGGAACGTTTTTATAGAATATATGAGAATTATATGTGATTAATGGATGAATAAATTGAGGAAAATGGAGATAAAATGTAACCCATACGAAATATAGAGATTTTGAGTGACCCCTTACCTTATGTCCTAGTGCATTCCAAAATTGCACTTAATGTCATGGATAAGAAAATTAAATTAATTAATTACTTAATTAATAACGTATTACACATATATTTTATTTATTATAATTTTATTAAGTTCATTTATATCCATTTTGATGAGTTATAACGTTCAATTTAGTTGTTCCAGGAGCATTCGTTTAATGGTTTTATGGTTGGTTCACTTGTGTATAATTATGGAAGTTCTTGTTAAATGGGAATACTAATGAAAATGTGAAATTAAATGGTATTCATAAAATTCCAAAATTATAAATGGTCCCATTTTTTTTTTCTGACATGGGTATTTCTATTTTAGTAAAAACGTTATCGTTATGTGGTTAGTTCATTTTGGCGATTTTATCGACCATCACTAACTTTTTTCATTTTATTAAATATTATGTGTATATAATAGTTCCATAATATGAATTAAGTTATAATATACTTATTAAAATACCATTTAACAATAATAATAGTTTTATAACTAGCCTTTAAGGTGGTAATGGAAAACAAAAACTCATTATCCATGGAAATAGTTAACCACCATAACTTGGACAATGGTTTCGTTTATTTGAATAAAGGGAGATGATAAAAGGTTTGGATAGAAGATATTAAATTATAAATATAATATTAAATTATATAAATGATACTAGATTTATTATTATAGGATGGATGAAATAGGTGAGGATAAGGTAGAATAAGAAAAGAAATTATAGAGGTAGTTCGAGAATGTTACCACTTGAATATCACCTCCTTGAAGGACCCCTTAAGGAACTTGGAATTAGTATTTTGGTGAGAAAATAAGAAATTGGAAAAGGGGATATTAGGGAGGATATGGTTTGATAGATATTTTTAATTATTAAAGGCTTAGAAGGTATGAATAGAATGCATTGTGAGGGGTGGTATTTATAATGGGGAGGGGGTGTTTTTGATTATTATATTCATTAGTTTATTATTTTGGCTCAAGACTATCAATATTATTGATTAATGTGACTATATATAGTAAATGGTTCATGTTAGTTCTATATAATGGGTTCTTACAACATCTATGACCCAAAAATTCATGCATTTGGCTTATAATGTTAAATACTGTAAATTACCATATTTCACTATTCAAAAAAAATTCAATTATTTTTGAAAAATACCAAAAATTCAACATAACCATTTTCAATGATTATATTTCAAAAATGGTACCTATTTTATGAAAATAATTTTCTAAATATGATAAATTTAAGTTTTAAATAAAACTTCATTTATTTTAAAAATACTAATTTTAATATTATAATCTATTTTACGACCCATTAAAAAAATATTATAGACTCTTAAAATTATCTTATCTTTATAATTAAAATTAATATTAATTTATAAATCCATTTTATGTAAATAAAATTCATTTTAAATCATAACAATTATTATAAAAGTGTGATTAAAACATTTATGTTTTATAAAAATATAAATACTTAATTTATCATTTTTAAAACATTAATTTTATTATACCATGGTTTAAATATTTTAAATTTTCATTTTATACAATACTTAAATATTATTTTACAATTCCATAGGTTAGGTTACTATTCTAAAAGTCAAATTACTATTTCTAATGGTTAGATTACTATTCTAACGGTCATATTACTATTTCAACGGCCAGATTACTGTTACAATGGTTAGATTTATAATTGTAATATTGGTTCACTACTTATTATAAATACCTATTATTCAATTAATCATTCATTAAATTATATTTTATATAAAGTTTATATATTCTTTAATCTTTAAAATTGATATTGTATTATTGAAATTATGTTTTATTTCTACAGTTTTTTTCATGAGTGTTGTTATTCTGGTGGATCGAGTAGATCCAAATTATCCAATTATTAGTATGTTATTTTCTATTTATTATTCTGATGTAATATTTGGAATTATTTCTGGTTTTCTTACTTACTAATGTATCATTCATCATTTATGAGGATAATGTTTTATTGATTTCACTATGTGATATACATGCTATATACTACATGATCTAATTATAAGAATGGAAATTTCATTGATAAAATTATAGGTTGTTACATGTGCCACAAATATGATCTATCCAAATACCCACATGTAATTTGGATATTCACTATACATGGGGTCTATCCATGTACCCTATATGGCCATGTGCCTTAACAGGGGGTGTTTGGTCTAGTACCCCAACTAGACCTCAAGTTAACCTACACGGTGTGCACAAAACATACACATACTATAGTCACATTATATTACACATCACTAAAAAAGAACACAAGGTGTGTGTTTTTATACTATAATCTATTTGATTGTGTTTCCCGAAATAGAAATCCTCTAGTGATCACCTAAAACCCTTGATTCTATAAAAAAACTCCACAATGTTCCTAGAGGGTGCTCTAAAAACATAAAATAGGTATTAAAACTTTAAAAATACATATTAAAAGGGTAAAATAATGGAAAATTCAAATACATCCTTCCTTGTATTGTAAAACACTAAAGATTTGAGCCCATATCTATGCCACACAACTACTGTATATCGATCTACCACATTAGATGAAGCATTATACGTGATACGCTATCCATATCCCTCTTCTCTCCTAGAAACGTAAGAGGGGGGGGGGGGGTCCCATATCATATATGCATGAATAAACTAGATGTAGGAAAGAAAAAGGAAAAAGGAAAAAAGAAAAAGAAAATAAAAAAAATGGACTGACCTGAGTTCCGAAAACCGAAGTGAGTTTACACCTCACCTATGAAAAAAATCCATATTCATGATTCATAATAAAGAAAAAAATTCAATCAAAGACTCTTTTGAAGATATATAACCATTGAAATACATGAAATCAAATTAATATTTAATTAGTTTAATATTAAATATTTCTTGAAAATACATCGGCTTAGAATTCCACCAAACTCCATCCCTAGGGTAAATAATCTAGTCCAAGACCAATAAAAGTGGTCATAAAATTATTCCATGGTCATCTGATAGGGGAAATTACCATTTTCCACTTAAAACCATTGACAAAAAAAGTTCAAATTTCCAATGATTTTCTCAACCTGTAATGAAACAATTCAATGAAAACACCTCACCATAATTTTTCTCATACCCTAGAATACTTGGTGGCAACCCACCACCACACGTCACCCCAAGTCCAATGACAAAACCCAAAATCCATAATAATTCTAAATATCGATCTCAAATCCTATTATTTCCCTAAAAACAAGTACATATAGATTCTACCCATGAACCTTTATCTAATACCACCTCGACTGTCCACTGACCAGTCTCACCAAATCCAAGACTCCCCCAAAGTGTGATCCATTCATCAATGAACGATGAGGTTCTACACATATAAGAGTATCTATATTTTCACCCCAATATTAAGAGACTAAACTCCACAAACCATGATCCATCCATAAATAAATGCAACATCTAGAGATGGATAACTCACTCAAACATGAGTCCCATCACGAAACACCAACCACTGCCCACTCCCAAATCACTAGGTATTACACCCCAATGCTCAAAATCCTCTTATAACGAGGATCATGACCTTCAATGAAAAATGGTACACTAACCACCGTATGTTTTCCCTCAAACTACTCTTGAAGTACCACCCTTAATAGGTTTCCCACAACTACGCCACTCAGGTTTCCCCAAGACCCAAACAACTCTCAACAGACATGCACACAACCCATTCCACAAATCCACAAACCAAATAGCACCATACATAACCAACACACACACACCTTGAAAAAATAATAACCTCTTACAAGAAATCATGAATCATGTTACTCCAAATCACCCAAACCAAATAGTTTCACACTCCCTCACAACCTGATCACACAACCAGAATCACACTCACATGAGTCACATCCTAATAAACCTTGGATAACACACATAACCTCAAACTATTCTACTCTCTCTTATGAATTTAAATTTGAAAAATCACCCACAGTTATCCACTCAAAAAATGAGGAACCTAACACTCAACCCAATGATAACCACATGAACACCAGTCACTCAGAAATCACTCCAAAACCATGAGTTTCTAACCTCACTGCAACCACTCCACAAGAAGTGAAACAAGAACCAATAGTGTATGAAATATAATTAAACCTACCCTACCAAACAAAAATAAAAACTAAGTGAACTCCCAATTTTTCACCTCTCAATCCCAAGACAATGTCATGTATAGCCA
The DNA here is from genome assembly GCA_963277665.1 of Viscum album. NCBI lineage: Eukaryota > Viridiplantae > Streptophyta > Magnoliopsida > Santalales > Viscaceae > Viscum > Viscum album. Next base: position 1,410,900,468 of record OY728135.1, read on the forward strand.
CAAAATATTATAATGGAAACCACAACCATAGAAAAAATTGATCCCAATTCAAGAACATATCTGTAATCCTATCCCTCATCAAGACATCACCATGGAACCCATATTATGTACCGACTCATTAGGGTATCAAAGTATCACTCATCAAAGGGAATATGTTACCATAATAGGAGAAAATATTACCATATATCCACATAACCTATCATAAAAAGTAAAATACATGTGGTTTATTCAGTATAATGTCATAAATAATCTATATGAGATAAAAAATAGAGGTTTTCATTGACACTTTAAATAACTGAAACTCTATCACCAGTAAAATAAAATAAAAATTGGAATAATTCCAGTGAATATTATATACCTAGTATGATTTATGAACACATGACTCTTGACATAGGTTTAAGAGCTAAAAACCAAAATAAATCATAAATCCCAAAAATCCAAGTGCATCACATGAGGTGATATCATACAACTATAATATCAAAAACCAAGAACAAAAATCCTATCACATCACTAAGATTAGCTTCCTACTAGAAAAGGTGCTCAGGATGCACCCATCCAAGGTCTATAACAAGCTCTAACACATTCCTAGACCTCTTTTCTACTATACCTTAAATAGTAATACAAATAAAAAGAGATTTTATGATACTATTTTTTCCTGAACTAGCCCCAGTTAACTAGACATGTCACCTGATCCAATTCATGATCAGGCCTCAAGGGTGCCTCTCCATACGCCAGAGTATTAAAACTAGAAGTGAAGGCTTAAAGAGATACTATGATAATACTATACCATCATATCCAAGTTCAATAATAACAAAAGATAACCAAACACAATCACATACACAAACATTAAAGTATGTATAATAAATAAAAAAATAGCAGCACGTCACATCAAATGAAAATTCTATATACAGACTCACAGTCATGATATACACATCAATTGATCTCCCACTAGGGTGAACACTTATATAAAATCAATAAATAAAATAAATTCATAAGCCACTACTTCCATACCTAAGCAATAAATAAAACTTGGTCTCCAAAAACTTTTGAGCTACTCCCGCCCAATCATTAGAATCAATTTGAGTGGATATGCTTGATCATGAAACATTGAGCCTCAACTTTATCCACTGTGTATCCTATAATCAACCTGAAAGAAATCATAAAGTCTACATAAGCACAAAGGTTACCATACATATGGTAAGAAAATAATTCTCAATAGGACACACCTAACATTGGAACCTAACATCAACTATCATAATAATTTCATAAAAACATTTTATGAACAACCTAGACAAACAATAATAACTGATAAAAAAATAAAAAAAGAAAAAAAAAGAAAAAAATGAAAAAACAAAACAAAAAACCCTTGGTTATAACACTACTCAAGATCATTCTAAACTTTATCAAGATAGAGATGAAAGACTCAGAGTATATGTCTCACCAATACACATAACATCAGGTGTGTTGGATAGAATTTAGGGATATCCACAATGATGCCACAATAATAGACATGATCATTTTACCCTATGATATTCATAGGAATCCAAAATAATAACACATATACACTTATAGGCTCTACGACTCTAATATTATAATATAAACTGGTGATATGAACCTCTAAGTCAACACACTTGAGAACCTTTAAAAGTCCTAGGAGTTTTATATAACTAGCCATGATATAAATGAAACATAATCATAACACTTCCTAACAAATAAAAAATTCATTATAGGTCCATAAAAACATCCATAATTTATCTCGGGAGCACAATAACATTTAGAGAGCCTCAAACCCCAGTTAGGGTGTAGTACAAAACTATGGAGGAAAAGGTGAAATCATAAAGGTATTATATTATCTCTCTATACCCATATAAAAGTAGAAAAATAACATATATTATAATTTAATAAATCTTAGTGTGGAGACCTAATACAATAATACCCCAATGGCCTTCTCTCACATCTAAAAATTGAACATAAATAACCTCAAACATCCTTAGCACTAACCACCATCCACAAAACATGTGTCAAATAATTACCTTAAACCTCATAAAAAATTACTAAAACTAGCATCAAAACCATCAGGTTCAATAAAAAATGAGGCACTCAAAAGGGTAACTTGAGCCACCACAAGAATAAGACACTTTACATGGGGCTCCTATAATGTAAACAAAACCTTGATCCAAGCCCATCAAAAGAAATATCATCCAACCACCCGACCATACAACCTATCCTTAAAAAATAAATTACCCACAAGGACATCCTAAATGGGTCCCTCAAACCCATATCAACAACTACACAATGGAACCTAATCGTACTATACACTTTATAGTGTCACCGCATCCCAAAGGCTATAAGAGAACTAAACCTCAGGAAACTGACACAAAAAACCCATATTTGATATGGATTGATCCTCCATTATGAGAATTGTCTTTAATAACCTCAAACTAAAACCCTTGGAATACTTAAAAAAAGATATCCATTAATCCGACAACCTTGCCTAGGACTCATACCACAACTCAACCTTGGGGAGGATTCTAAAATAAAAACCATGAATTGATCCTCCCTCCAAACCAAAGAAATACCCAAAATATATATAAAAAATATAATTAATGGACCCAAATCACCCCATAATCCATGCCATGATGTACTATATGAGTAAACACTAATAATCAATTACCCATGAGTCTAATTCCAACTCCATGGTGAGAATACCATTGAAACACATCCAAAGGTTGAGTATACAGCGTGTACCTTCTTTTGTACATGGCGTGTGCACCAGAAAATATTCCTTAGGCATATACCTTAGACCCACCAAGTGTGTTAATCCCATGTAAACAATTTATAAAATCCTTAAATTGAATTTTCTTTTCATTAAGTTCCTATACATGTACCCCAAATAGTGTAACAACTTGATATTTTAGAATATATTTCTCTTTAAATAAATTATAACTGTTTGATAACTTTCTTGACCAGAAAAACTGAGTATAAAAAGAGCTAAAATATATTATATCATAGTCATTGAATTAATTATTATGAATAATATTAACCACATAATGAAATATATATAGAAATATTTTTCTTAATTCAAATTTATTTATTAATGTATAATATATAATTACTTATTTTTTGTAAATCCATTTCATATTTCAATTTTTTTTTCAAAAATGGTTTTCATTGCATTTCATATATGAATGTTATAATTAATTTCTACAACTTTTACAACTTTTATATGAAAAGTGGATATAATATTTGGATTCATCATATAAAATTTATCTTAGAGTGATTTTTTGATTTTTTTTTAAATAGTTGATTTTTGGGTGAATAATGAAAAATACTAATTTTATAAAACAACCATTTATTTTAATTAAATAAATTAATTTAAAAGTCTCCCATTATTTTATTAATTTTAAATTAAATTAATATAATAATAATTTAATTACATGTAACCTAATTTATTAAATATGAATCAACATTATAGTTGATTTTTTATAAGTTCATATTTTGGCATAAAAACATTTTTTTAAAAACTATTTTTATGTACACCCCATGTTTTTTGTTAATTAATTAAATAAATAATTATATATTAATTATTTTAACAAAATTTATAGATTATATATTCAATAAAATTATTTTACGTTCATTTTATGATTTTTACTATGTCTGAAATAAGAATAAATCTATTTTTATGCTTAAAAATGTATTTGTTTAAAAAATGGATTTCATTAAATTTTACGCGCTTATTTTAAAAAAAATTATACCAAATATATAAATTAAATATTTTAAAATATATTCCATATTTTAAATAAGTACAATTAATATAATATAATAGGGTAAACATAATTTTTGGTCATTTTTATTAATAACCATGATAAAGATTTTTCACTTTGGTAAAAGAGGTAAACTCAAGTTAAAACTTCGGGGGAAAGTTTTAAAATATATATAAAACATGAATTTATCATATTGGTAGAGTTTTTTAAATAAAATTTATGTTTAATGATTTAAATAATTTATTTTGAAACATTATTTTGAATTTGGGACCCAATTGTCACGACCCGCCCTCGGGGTCCGTGCCGTGACTACCCCAAGCCCGCCTTCCATAGGCCAGGGGCTGGCGACTAGCACCAAGGCGTAATTCCCGGTAAAAAGGGAAGGCATTGCCTTTGAAAAGTAAACACACACCACAGAGTAAATAAGCGGAAAGTAAACACTAAGCAAACAGAGTACGACTGAAAGTGCGGAAAAGTAAATGGGCCAGAATACAAACCCAAACTGAAAGTAAAGTACAACTCGAAAAGGGAAAAACAGCAACTGAAAAGTAAAGGCCGCAACTCCGAGCTGTCCACTGGAAATCCCACCTGAAGGGTGGGTACAGATAGCTCCTCTGCTACACGGGTCCCGTCGTCCGCTCCGAGCACGTCCCGCCCAGTGGTCCACCTCCGGGTACCGTCCCGCTCTGCAAGCCTCAGCTAAGGTCAACGCTGTCCGTCGTCTGCAACCAACACAACGAAGTGCGGGCAAAGCCCGTGCAGGGGTGAGTATAAGCTACTCAGTAGGGACCCCGAGACCCCTGAAGGTCTCTCAAATCCACAAAGGATAAATCACGAAGAAAAGTACAATCACGAAGTAACAACCGACACTGCTTAGGTATATGCCCATACATATACCTAAGTCATCAATTCAGATACGCTCCAACCTCCGAGCCCAAGTACAACTCAGTCCACGCAGGAAAGTATACGTAATCCACAAAGGGAAGCAAAATATAATCCACACAGGATTGCACAACACAATCCACACAGGAAAACAACAGGATTCAGCTCACACAGGTATACTTCTTCAAGGACGATAAAGATGATCACTGATCCATCTAAGTCGTCGGACCCACGAAGGATCGATAGGTAACTAACCCCCGCAGAAGACCCACACAGGATCGGGCTCACACAGAACCTGTAGGCGCTGGCTCACACAGAACCGCTGAGCGCAAGGACCCACAAAGGATCGGGCTCACACAGAACCTGTAGCACTGATCCACGTAGGATCGCTGAGTGCTGTAGTCGTCGTCGTCGAATCCACACAGGATCTCTGTACTGTCGTCGTCCAATCCACACAGGATCTCTGTACTGTCGTCGTCAAATCCACACAGGATCTCTGTACTGTCGTCGTCCAATCCACACAGGATCTCTGTACTCTCGTCGTCCAATCCACACAGGATCTCTGTACTGTCGTCGTCAAATCCACACAGGATCTCTGTACTGTCGTCGTCCAATCCACACAGGATCTCTGTACTGTCGTCGTCAAATCCACACAGGATCTCTGTACTGTCGTCGTCAAATCCACACAGGATCTCTGTACTGTCGTCGTCAAATCCACACAGGATCTCTGTACTGTCGTCGTCGCAGTCACAGTAGCAGTCGTAGCAGTAGAACAGTCGCAGCCAGCTCTAGGGTTCCCGCACACAGCAAGCTCGTACGGAGGATCCGCTTCACGAGCCCAGAGGCTGATACATCAACTGTCACGAAGACCGAAGTTGATGTATCCAAAAGTTCCGTATCGTCAACAGGAACTCAACGCAACAGACGGCGCGTCGATCGGACGCCCGGTCTGAGAGTTATTGGCATTTTCGTCTCCGGGGCCCGGTTGGTTTTTAAGGCAAAACCAACCCGACCGTACTCCACCTGCGTCCAAACCTCGGGCGGAGTATGCCAAAAGATCCGTCTCACTAAGAGGAACATTACGCGACTGACGGCACGTCAATCGGACGTCCGTAGCTCAAGATATGAGCGTTTCCGCTCCGAAGGCCCTGTTGGTTTCGTGAACGAACCAACCCGGCCGAACTCTAAGTAAACCGAAACCTTGAGTGCGATATACCGAAACGACCGTCTCGATCCAAGGATCGCGTTGCCGCAGACGGTTCGTCATTCGGAGGTCCGAGGCTCAAGTTATGAGCCAAGAACCGAATCTGGTCCGAAACGGGGGGGTCCGGGTCCGGGCCGACCCGGCCCGACCCCCCCCCCCCCCCCCCCCGGGGCGGCGCGGCGGCCGGCGGCGGCGGACGGCGGCGGCGGACGGCGGCGGACGGCGGCGGCGGACGGCGGCGCGGCGGCGGCGCGGCGGCGGGCCGCGTGGCGGCGGCGGCGGGCCGCGTGGCGGCGGCGGCGGGCCGCGTGGCGGCGGCGGCGGGCCGCGTGGCGGCGCGGCGGGCCGCGTGGCGGCGCGGCGGGCCGCGTGGCGGCGGCGGCGGCTGGCCACGTGGCGGCGGCGGCTGCCGCACGGGATTGTCACGCGGGGCATAGCCCCGCGTTTTTCCTTCAAGCGGCACGGCTCAAGCCGTGCCTTTGACAAAAACGGCCCCCGCAAATGGGGGCCGGCTTGACAAAACCGGGGGGCTGTTGCCCCCCCTCTTTAAGTGAACCGCCCCCCTCATTAAGAGGGGGGTCTTGAAGGTCCGGCCGGGGGTTTAATCCCCCGGTTTTTATGACATCCGGCCGGCCCGCTGGCCGGCCGGTTTTTACTAACGGGACCGGGAAATTCCGGTCCCGCCCTTAATTTCCGACGCCGGCGGCACGGCCGCCGGTCTTTCCTTCCGCCGCGGCCCGGAACCGGCCGCGGTCTCCTCGTCTCACCGCGGCCCGGAACCGGCCGCGGTGTTCGTCGTCCGGCGCGGTGCGACGGCACCGCGCCCCTTTCTCCGTGCCAAGAATCCTCCCAACGCGGCGCGACGGCGTCGCGTTCTTGAAATCTCTCCTCGGCGAAGCGCGACGGCGTTGCGGAAAATATCTGAACGTTCATCCGCGTGGTGCGACGGCACCACGTTACTTGTTTCCTCCAGCATGAACAACATGAACGATGGAGGGGGATTCGGCCGTGTTCGTGCGGTCCGGTCCCCCTCACGTTAAAGAAATAAAAACGGAACTTAAATAAAATAAGTCACACGTTAAGTCACGCTAAAATCCACGATTCAAGAAAGGAATAAAAATAATCAATAAAGATCATCCCCTACCTCTGGTTTCAAGAACGAAGATCGTCAACGACCCGCGGAAGACGCGTCGCGGTGGTCGGCGTCACGGAAGAAGGACGTCGATGTCGTGAAGCGAGGATTCGAAGTTCTTTGACGACGATTTCGTCGCGGGAAATCGTCGCGGAAGAGATGACGCGGAAGAAGACGTCGTCGGTGTCGCGGGTATGGCGTCGCGAAAGACGATTCCCGAGAACGTGGCGTTCTTCGTCGATGTTCGAAGGTTCTTCGCGTTCTTCGTCAAAGCTTGAAGAAGAAGAAGATGAAGGCTCCAAATTCTCTCAAGGTGGCTAGAGAATTCTAACCCAAATAAAATAAGCTAAGTCTTATTTTATTCACACAATTATCAATTTGAATTTCAAAGGTTTGAAATTCAAACAATTCAAACAATTCAACTCCATTAATTAACAAAGTTGTCATGTTATTAAAAGAGGAGTTTAAGGGGGAAGTTGAGAGGTTACTAAAAGATTTAGGGGTTCGTGTGGGCCCCAACACACTTAATCCTCCCAAGGGAGGTTAAGTGGGTGTGGGTCCCACTTCCAACCCCCTTAGGTAGGTTTTTTATTAATAAGTTTAAATAAAATTTGTTTTACACAATTTTATTTAACTTAACTGAAAAACCCCAAAACGTAACTTTCAACCCGCAACAAACGCAACTCCCGAAAAGGTCTCATTAAGCGAAAATCGGCGCTGCGAGTTCATCGGTGCCCTCGGATTTTAATTCCGAGCACCGGATGAAAAGTTAGGAATTCCCGCTCGTTCGTTCACTGAACGTACCCGAGCCAAACTTCGGAAATTAATTCCGGGCACTCCGGGCCTCGGAATCAGGTGCCGTCTGAAACCGCGCTCTTGTAAAATTCTAAAGAAAATTAAGAAAAAAAATTTCCTTGAATTTTACGGGTCTTTACATTACTCCCACCTCAGGGCTTTACGTCCCCGTAAAGCTACATCAAAAACTAGGGGAAACCAAAAGAGAGTACTGAGCACGCATCTGAGCCTCCCGCTCCCATGTGCTCTCCTGGAGATTCCCGTGCCGCCATCTGTTGTGCACAAGAGGAATCGATCGTCCATGTAGGTCCCGCTCCTGGATGACATGGACCTCCTCTGACGTGGCCCGGACCATCTCCGGTCCCACCAGAGCTGCAAGATTTCTCTTTTGCCGAAAAGAGAAATCTGGTCTCATCCCCTGGATGAACCACATTCTTTGCCTAAAACAGTCAATCCTAACATGGATGATACTAATCCATACTAAGGATGACGTCGTAAGGCCTCGACGCTACTACTAAGAGATTCAACCGTTACTCTCGCCTCCAAGGGTTGTGTCACACTGTCGGCATCAGTGTGTGGTAACTGGGCCTCCTCCAGTAGATGTCTCACAAGTGAGGGTCAAGTCAACAGCCAAAACTGGAACCTCTTAGTAACATTACGATAGAGGACAGGAACGAAAACATCACAAGGTATGCGTCTTTTATTATTGCAGCTCGTAATACAAGACGCTACACAAAAGCAACAAGGAACCAGAAGTACAAAGGATGTAACCACTAGTTCTGCTCCTGTCCATCGGCTCCCAGAGCTCCATGATCGAAGGCCTCGGCTGCCTGAAGCTGAGCTCTCCCCTGCGGTCGGGGTGGACCTCCTGGTGGTGGTGGTGGTAGAGCCTCAAAGCGTCGGCCACCACCAGCTGCTCGTCCAGCTCCTCTGCCTCGTCCGCCTCCTTCCTGCAGACCGCCACGGTCGAACCTCTGCCTCTGCCTAGGTGGTTCCTCAACCGTCTGCTGCTCCTCCGTATGGCGGGTCGGGCAGTCACGAGCCATGTGGCCTCGCCCGCCGCATGCATAGCACTGTCTTCCACTCGAAAGACTGGCTCCGCGTTGTGTGCCCTGCACTGCTGAGCCAGTGCCCTGAGGTCTGGTCTGTCTGGACCCCTGAGTCATCCGTCGACTGCCTGCTGCAGATGACTCTGCCACGTGCCGCCCTGCGGTGGGTCGCTGTGCTGGTGTAGACTCAGCAAGGAAACTCTCGATCAGAAGAGCCCGCTCCAGTACTCCTGTCTGAGTCGGTATGCTGAGGGAGATCAGCGATGCCCTGATCTCGTGTCTCAAACCCTGCTCGAAGGTCCGGGCCCGGAAGAATGGGTCCCGTACCATGTCGGTCGAGTAGCGCGAGAGATCGGTAAATCTCGCCGAGTACTGGGCGACCGTCATGCTGCCCTGCCGCAGCTGTAGAAGCTCCTGGATACGCACCGCACGAAGGGTGGCTGGGACGAACTCCGAGCGAAAGATGCTCTCAAAGTCCGTCCAAAGAAGAGATGCCTCATCGTGCACCTGGAGCATCAAGCTCCACCATCGTCCTGCTGCTGCGTGTAGTAGGCTCGCAGCGAGGATCACCATGAGGTCTGCTGGTGTCCTCACTAGCCTAAACACTCGAACCACTGCCTCCAGCCAGTCCTCTGCTGCCTGGGGATCCGTCTCCCCGCGAAACCTGGGCGGTCGCTGTCGCTGAAACTCATGCAGTGCGCTGAGGCGACGTGCATCGTCAGCGGCTGCTGCTGGAAGCATCGGGGGCTCGGCGGGTAAAGCTACCGCCGGTGCCACTACTGGAAAAGGGCCCTGCACCGAGGCCTCGTCGCTCGGTGGGCTGTCGTCTCGCTCGACCATCGGAACCCTAGCTGGCTGTCGTCGTGGGGCCATCCTGAAAAGGAGATCAAGAGTGCCATAGTCAGAACAGTATACCTGCTGAGCTGAATTAAGTAATCACAAAGAAAACTTGAGACTTTCATAAAGCAGATCAGTATACCCGGTGAGCTGACACAAGTAATCACAAAGAAAACTTGAAACACACACGCTATCAATGTTTTCGTGCATTAAGTCGGAAATCAGAAGTCAGGGTCCTGGTGTATGGATACGTCGGCCGCCGCACCAACACTGGACTCCCTGGACTGATAACCACACTCAATACGCTAAACATTATTGCTTCACATAGAAAAGATCAGAGTTCGCGGTAGAACCGAACTCCTCTGATACCAATTTGTCACGACCCGCCCTCGGGGTCCGTGCCGTGACTACCCCAAGCCCGCCTTCCATAGGCCAGGGGCTGGCGACTAGCACCAAGGCGTAATTCCCGGTAAAAAGGGAAGGCATTGCCTTTGAAAAGTAAACACACACCACAGAGTAAATAAGCGGAAAGTAAACACTAAGCAAACAGAGTACGACTGAAAGTGCGGAAAAGTAAATGGGCCAGAATACAAACCCAAACTGAAAGTAAAGTACAACTCGAAAAGGGAAAAACAGCAACTGAAAAGTAAAGGCCGCAACTCCGAGCTGTCCACTGGAAATCCCACCTGAAGGGTGGGTACAGATAGCTCCTCTGCTACACGGGTCCCGTCGTCCGCTCCGAGCACGTCCCGCCCAGTGGTCCACCTCCGGGTACCGTCCCGCTCTGCAAGCCTCAGCTAAGGTCAACGCTGTCCGTCGTCTGCAACCAACACAACGAAGTGCGGGCAAAGCCCGTGCAGGGGTGAGTATAAGCTACTCAGTAGGGACCCCGAGACCCCTGAAGGTCTCTCAAATCCACAAAGGATAAATCACGAAGAAAAGTACAATCACGAAGTAACAACCGACACTGCTTAGGTATATGCCCATACATATACCTAAGTCATCAATTCAGATACGCTCCAACCTCCGAGCCCAAGTACAACTCAGTCCACGCAGGAAAGTATACGTAATCCACAAAGGGAAGCAAAATATAATCCACACAGGATTGCACAACACAATCCACACAGGAAAACAACAGGATTCAGCTCACACAGGTATACTTCTTCAAGGACGATAAAGATGATCACTGATCCATCTAAGTCGTCGGACCCACGAAGGATCGATAGGTAACTAACCCCCGCAGAAGACCCACACAGGATCGGGCTCACACAGAACCTGTAGGCGCTGGCTCACACAGAACCGCTGAGCGCAAGGACCCACAAAGGATCGGGCTCACACAGAACCTGTAGCACTGATCCACGTAGGATCGCTGAGTGCTGTAGTCGTCGTCGTCGAATCCACACAGGATCTCTGTACTGTCGTCGTCCAATCCACACAGGATCTCTGTACTGTCGTCGTCAAATCCACACAGGATCTCTGTACTGTCGTCGTCCAATCCACACAGGATCTCTGTACTCTCGTCGTCCAATCCACACAGGATCTCTGTACTGTCGTCGTCAAATCCACACAGGATCTCTGTACTGTCGTCGTCCAATCCACACAGGATCTCTGTACTGTCGTCGTCAAATCCACACAGGATCTCTGTACTGTCGTCGTCAAATCCACACAGGATCTCTGTACTGTCGTCGTCAAATCCACACAGGATCTCTGTACTGTCGTCGTCGCAGTCACAGTAGCAGTCGTAGCAGTAGAACAGTCGCAGCCAGCTCTAGGGTTCCCGCACACAGCAAGCTCGTACGGAGGATCCGCTTCACGAGCCCAGAGGCTGATACATCAACTGTCACGAAGACCGAAGTTGATGTATCCAAAAGTTCCGTATCGTCAACAGGAACTCAACGCAACAGACGGCGCGTCGATCGGACGCCCGGTCTGAGAGTTATTGGCATTTTCGTCTCCGGGGCCCGGTTGGTTTTTAAGGCAAAACCAACCCGACCGTACTCCACCTGCGTCCAAACCTCGGGCGGAGTATGCCAAAAGATCCGTCTCACTAAGAGGAACATTACGCGACTGACGGCACGTCAATCGGACGTCCGTAGCTCAAGATATGAGCGTTTCCGCTCCGAAGGCCCTGTTGGTTTCGTGAACGAACCAACCCGGCCGAACTCTAAGTAAACCGAAACCTTGAGTGCGATATACCGAAACGACCGTCTCGATCCAAGGATCGCGTTGCCGCAGACGGTTCGTCATTCGGAGGTCCGAGGCTCAAGTTATGAGCCAAGAACCGAATCTGGTCCGAAACGGGGGGGTCCGGGTCCGGGCCGACCCGGCCCGACCCCCCCCCCCCCCCGGGGCGGCGCGGCGGCCGGCGGCGGCGGACGGCGGCGGCGGACGGCGGCGGACGGCGGCGGCGGACGGCGGCGCGGCGGCGGCGCGGCGGCGGGCCGCGTGGCGGCGGCGGCGGGCCGCGTGGCGGCGGCGGCGGGCCGCGTGGCGGCGGCGGCGGGCCGCGTGGCGGCGCGGCGGGCCGCGTGGCGGCGGCGGCGGCTGGCCACGTGGCGGCGGCGGCTGCCGCACGGGATTGTCACGCGGGGCATAGCCCCGCGTTTTTCCTTCAAGCGGCACGGCTCAAGCCGTGCCTTTGACAAAAACGGCCCCCGCAAATGGGGGCCGGCTTGACAAAACCGGGGGGCTGTTGCCCCCCCTCTTTAAGTGAACCGCCCCCCTCATTAAGAGGGGGGTCTTGAAGGTCCGGCCGGGGGTTTAATCCCCCGGTTTTTATGACATCCGGCCGGCCCGCTGGCCGGCCGGTTTTTACTAACGGGACCGGGAAATTCCGGTCCCGCCCTTAATTTCCGACGCCGGCGGCACGGCCGCCGGTCTTTCCTTCCGCCGCGGCCCGGAACCGGCCGCGGTCTCCTCGTCTCACCGCGGCCCGGAACCGGCCGCGGTGTTCGTCGTCCGGCGCGGTGCGACGGCACCGCGCCCCTTTCTCCGTGCCAAGAATCCTCCCAACGCGGCGCGACGGCGTCGCGTTCTTGAAATCTCTCCTCGGCGAAGCGCGACGGCGTTGCGGAAAATATCTGAACGTTCATCCGCGTGGTGCGACGGCACCACGTTACTTGTTTCCTCCAGCATGAACAACATGAACGATGGAGGGGGATTCGGCCGTGTTCGTGCGGTCCGGTCCCCCTCACGTTAAAGAAATAAAAACGGAACTTAAATAAAATAAGTCACACGTTAAGTCACGCTAAAATCCACGATTCAAGAAAGGAATAAAAATAATCAATAAAGATCATCCCCTACCTCTGGTTTCAAGAACGAAGATCGTCAACGACCCGCGGAAGACGCGTCGCGGTGGTCGGCGTCACGGAAGAAGGACGTCGATGTCGTGAAGCGAGGATTCGAAGTTCTTTGACGACGATTTCGTCGCGGGAAATCGTCGCGGAAGAGATGACGCGGAAGAAGACGTCGTCGGTGTCGCGGGTATGGCGTCGCGAAAGACGATTCCCGAGAACGTGGCGTTCTTCGTCGATGTTCGAAGGTTCTTCGCGTTCTTCGTCAAAGCTTGAAGAAGAAGAAGATGAAGGCTCCAAATTCTCTCAAGGTGGCTAGAGAATTCTAACCCAAATAAAATAAGCTAAGTCTTATTTTATTCACACAATTATCAATTTGAATTTCAAAGGTTTGAAATTCAAACAATTCAAACAATTCAACTCCATTAATTAACAAAGTTGTCATGTTATTAAAAGAGGAGTTTAAGGGGGAAGTTGAGAGGTTACTAAAAGATTTAGGGGTTCGTGTGGGCCCCACCACACTTAATCCTCCCAAGGGAGGTTAAGTGGGTGTGGGTCCCACTTCCAACCCCCTTAGGTAGGTTTTTTATTAATAAGTTTAAATAAATTTGTTTTACACAATTTTATTTAACTTAACTGAAAAACCCCAAAACGTAACTTTCAACCCGCAACAAACGCAACTCCCGAAAAGGTCTCATTAAGCGAAAATCGGCGCTGCGAGTTCATCGGTGCCCTCGGATTTTAATTCCGAGCACCGGATGAAAAGTTAGGAATTCCCGCTCGTTCGTTCACTGAACGTACCCGAGCCAAACTTCGGAAATTAATTCCGGGCACTCCGGGCCTCGGAATCAGGTGCCGTCTGAAACCGCGCTCTTGTAAAATTCTAAAGAAAATTAAGAAAAAAAATTTCCTTGAATTTTACGGGTCTTTACACAATCTTGACTTTCGTGAAGAAAAAATATATTTTATTCAAATTAAAAACTATTTTTGGTTATTTAATTTAATGGAATGTTTGTAAGATTAAATTTAGTTTTTCATTGATGAAAAATTATAAAAACTTTACTTTTTTATTATTTGATCAAAAACATTTAAACCAAATTATAACTTGATTTCAAGGTGAAATGGTTTTTTACTCTTAAATCATGTATTTTTCTAAAAATTGTTTTTCATGATTCTTGTGTTCTTATATTACAATAAATTTATTCCAAATATATAAATTTGATATGATAAAATGTATTCCAAATTTTTAATCATCATGTATTAATTTGGTTAGAATTACCCTTTTATTTTTTTTATATAATTATATTGTCATGGTAAAAAGTTAAGTTATCACTGTTAAGGTTAAAATTGGTTTAAGGTTGTTTAACCATGAAATAAGGATTAAAATTTATAAAAAATATATCCAAATGTGACTGGTTGGGTAAATTTTGACCCTATAACATCCTATATTTGAATTTGGGGTAGCATGGTTCCACTTGACTCAGTTATGATATATATTATTTAATCATTTAAATAATTTCTAGCGTGTCTTTTCCCTCACTTATAAAGGGGTACGTCATATCCAAACTTATTCAAAATAATTTAGCCATATAAATCCACCAATATCTACCCTAATACCATCCTATCTTCTTTTGTCATGTCCTAGAGCTTCTCGTCTTTACAAAAGACTCCCCTTTTAAGGCTTAAGGTGTAATCCAAAATAGGTTTCTCAATGATGAATTATAACTCTGAACCTATTAGTTTCAATTTTATTTATTCTTATACCACACACACACACACACACACATAGACATATATATGTTATTATAGCACTCCAAGATTTTATGATATGTATCTTTTTATATAAATTTAATCGCTTCGATATTTTGCATTGCATGTAATACTAAGTTCAAATGAACCACGATTTATTATTAAGGTATTATTATAATATAGCCATTAAATTGTTGGGTATAAATAAGACTAATTTCTTTTAAAAATATATAGTTTATATATTTATATATTTTTTTTCTCAATTTATTAAAAATATTTTTTTTAATTTTTTTTAAAAGAAGTGTTTTTTGAAAAACTATTTTTGTGCATGCAATATATTTATATCATAATAAATTGAATTAGTTAATATTATTGAATGATTTTAATGAAATTTTTATTTTATATATTCTATCAAAGGTTTTAAAATTCATATAATATTTTTATTATGCACGAGATGAAAATAAATCCAGTTTTATACTAAAACACTATTTTTTTCTAAAAAATATTTTTATCACATTTTGTGTTGTTATTTTGAGCTTAAAGAAATTATATTAATTATATAATTTTTTAATTTTTATATATTACATGTTTACATTAAATTCTTGTGTAATGGTTATAAAATATTTATTTAATTAACAGAAAAATAAAATAAATAATTTTAAAAATATTAATTATACTATAATTTGAATGGTTTAATGTGTAAAATGAATTTAAAATATCTATATTACATATTATCGATGTCTGAAATCATTATATTTTAATTTCCTCTTTATATTGATTTATTTGAAGTCAAATTAAATGAATAGTGTCAAAATTGATATTAATGACAATTTATCAAAATAATACATTATTAAATTATTTAAAATTCATAAAAATATTTTATTTATCCATGTGAATGTAATATAGTTTTAAAAAATAATATAAGGTCTATTTATTAGTCATTTAATCATTTATAGTAACATTATTAAGATTTTTTGATTAAAATAATGGTTTGCATGGTTAAGGTCTAAAATAATTAATTAAGGGGTTAATAAAAATTATAAGATTTAAAATGAAACCAAAACTTGTCAAAATTATATGTTTGATAGTATTACAACCCTATATAATCGTATCATTAAATACATTTCTATTTGGATGCATTTTTCATGAGAATTAATTTGTTATAATTTAATATTTTGAGAAATTCTAAAAGTGCCCCTCCCCTCAATTATAAAAGGGCACCTCTTACCTCCCTTATTCACAATAAATTGAGCCATATAGATCAAACAATACCTATAAATTTCTCTTTTAAACATCATTATCCAACTTATATTGATTTTTTCTCCCTAAAAGACAAATCTTAAGTTTCTTAAGGATCTAAATAAGGCCTCCCAAAGAAGTGGTAATTGTTTTATCCGACCACTTGCTATTTATTCTATCTTATACATATTATAAATATCTGAAAGTTATAATAAAATAAAATAATAATTATAATAAATATACTAAAATTTTATTATTATTATTAAACCACCATTACCCACCCTCTTTCTTTATAAAATGAGATGTGGAAGTATCATTCGTGTGTATGTACGGCTTACTGTCTCCACATGGGGATACAATTCATTTTTCATTACCATCATTTATGGATTGGAATTATGATGGTTTTCATGTTTATATATGATATTTATATCATTATTAAATTTATATAAATGATTTAAATTTATCAAAGTATAAATTCTATAATTATTGAACCAAAATAGACTTGAAAAATCAAAGAGTTATTACCCAAAACAATGATTTTTAACAAATAATTGTGAACAAATGAGTGATAAAATATTATAATTATGTCAAAAAATTTTATTATATATGTATTTATAGTTATATAATATATTTATTTTACATGAGGTATGAACATGTACTAAGGAAGTCGAACGCGATGAACGAGTTTATTTTACAATCTCATCATTATTTGGGATTGTTTATGTTTAGGTCACAACTAGGGAATATTTAACTTCCATATCTATTATTTTTTTAAATATTTTAATTTTTTAATATTATATTATGATTTTTTTAATTTTATTTTTACCCATATTTTAATTTTTAAAAAATGGTTTGAAATAATCTTCTTTTCATTTTCTGTACGATATACTTTTCAACATTTTCAATAAATATATAAAAGAAGTATTTTTTAACTTATAAAAAAGGAATAGTTTTTTCCACCATCATGATTAATATATTATTTTAATATTCCCTTACAATTTTACAAGTTTCTATAAAAATAAAATGTTTTCTTTTATATGTATGAATTTTTTAATAGAATAAACAATTTCAAAGTGAAAAAGGTATTTTCATAAAAAGTTTTCCAATGATATTTTTAAAATATTTTCATCTATGTCAACATAATTTTTTAAATTTTATGATTTACTTAGGTTTTTCTATTATGGTACTATCTATCATATTTTATTGGATTAATTATGATTATTTTGATAGATGATTTAGTATTTTAATACCATTCTCTATATTACTTTTGATGGGTTATGATTATGTTTATTGATTTGGGTAATTATTAAGATTTCATATGTTAGTTTTAGTATGAATGTTTATGTTGATTATTTTTCATCCCTTTTATATGAGGAATTCATTGGACTAAGTAAGTGAGAGGTGGGGATCCCTATATCCCCTCGATACATCAGTAGGTCTCATGAGACAAAATAACTTGGGTATTGGTTGAGGCCATATCCATTTATAAAAGATGTCTTGGAAAAAGGACTCGATGGTATGTTTATGATGTCTATCCTTCTAAATTTCCCTCATTATGAGATTTTTTATTGAGTTCCAAGTGATTATTTTATTAGTTATAATATCTATGAACTGTTTTTAGATCATGTGACTATTTATATAGCATTATTAGATTTCCATTTTTTTTACTATATTATTCATGCCTTATTAAGATTCTACTATATGCATATCATTATTAAGCATCTGATCTCACTCTTTTTATTATGGTTACTTTTACCAAGATTCCAATAAGTTTCTTATGATTGATATGTATGGATAAACTAGAAGAATAATAGTGTTCTCAAAGGAAATACTTTGTTTTATTTAATTTTTTCAATTTCAATGTATAGTTTAAGTATATATCTAGTTTTTCAATATTACTAAACTATTTGGTAGAATAAGAGACTCATACCAGTTAGTGAGGACTCAATATGTAAAGACCTGTAAATTTCAAGGAAGTTTTTTTCTTTATTTCTTTGGGATTTTATGAATACGCAATTTCTGACGGCACCTGATTCTGAGGCCCGATGTGCCCAGAATCATTTTCCGAAGTTTAGCTTGGGTATGTTCAGTGAACGAACGAGCGGGTTTTTCTATATTTTGAACTGGTGCTCAGAATTGAAATCTAAGGGCACCGATGAAACCACAACACCAGTTTTTTCTTATGAGGACCTTTTCCGAAGGTGCGTTTGCTCAGGAGGATTTGTTTAAAAAAAGTGGTTTAATTGAAGAGTGAAATAAAATATGTGTTACAATTTTATTTCTTTTCTAAGTGGAAATATTTTATGTGTGGAAGTTGGGATGGGACCCACTAGGTTGATAACTTCTCTTGAGAGGTTAAAG
Source organism: Viscum album (assembly GCA_963277665.1). Classification (NCBI taxonomy): domain Eukaryota; kingdom Viridiplantae; phylum Streptophyta; class Magnoliopsida; order Santalales; family Viscaceae; genus Viscum; species Viscum album. The sequence continues at coordinate 1,410,918,773 of OY728135.1, forward strand.
GAGATGTGGGGCCCACACGAGCCCCCACCTTTTCACTTTCCTTAAATCCAGAACTCCCCTTAAATGTGAGTAACTCTTCTCTCTCTCTCTCCCTCATTAATCTTGCCAACATAACACCCCTTTTTTATTTGAAAACTCAATCTCATTTAATTAAGTGGTTTAGTTTTTGAATTTGAGTTTTTGAAAAGGCATTTCAAACATAATAAAATAAGGGGGAGGCCTTATTTTATTAGGTTGGCTAGTTGTGTGAGGATATTAAGAGAGGGAGATATTTTTTCCCTTGGTAGAACTTCATCTTCTCCGACGAAGAACGACCCCACTTCAACGAAGAATGCTATTTCACCAAGGGAGAACATCGACTCGGCGACTCGATTTCTTCCGTCATATTCTTCCTCCATGACCAAGGAGGAGGCACTGACATAGAAACTCACCATCGACGTCGCCTTTCAATCTTCTCTCTGTGTCAAAGGAAGGGAGATGCCGCTTCTTCCTCAGACGTTCTCTGTCGACGTATACAGAGCTTCACCTCATGATGCCGTTTTCTGCGATGATCATCGTTCAAAAAATTGTGACAAGGTAGGGGTTAATTATTCGTTCAAGCATTATTTAACGAAATTCGTTGTTAAATGATTTTACTCTTGTTATCGATATAATGGGAGGAGGTCAGACCACAAAAAAACGGTCGATCCTCCTCCCCTTTTGTTGTTGATCTTCATTGTGGCTTGAAACGGAGGCGACGTGGTTCCATTGCACAGTGTGAGAATGAGGAGGACCACGGCCGGAGCTGGCAGCGGCGAAGGTGCGCGGCGCCGTCGCGCCACACCGGTGAGACTGAAAGAGGCTGTGGGTAGGAGTGAGCCGTGGCGCCATTGCGCAGCGCCGGTCGGACAGGAGCCGCGACCTTAGGACATGAAGGTTCATCAGGAGGTGGCCGAGCTCAGCCGGCCGCCGATGCCATATGGAGGCGGGACCCCCTCGGGACCCGCAGTTACACAAGGTCGGACTTAATGGCCGGTCATTCCAGAAAAGCTGGGGGTTGAAACCCCCGGCCAGCGCAAGGGGTGGCGCCCCCCTTTGCTCCCCGCTCGACTAGTGCCTTACCGCCCCGCTCGGCCAGCGCTGAGCCGCCTGCGCTGGCCCAGACCGCCCGCGTCGGGCCGGGCCGCCCGCGCCGGGCTGGGCCACCAGTTTAGGGCCAGGCCTCGCCCAAGCAGGCTAGACCTGGACCTGGGATGGGTCGACCTGGTTTGGGCCGACCCAGGGGGTATCGGGCCGGGTCGGACCGGGCCCGAACCCCCTATTTTGGGGCAGTTTCGTTCAAACTCCCATTAATTGGGCTTCGAAAATCCATTCGACGCACCATAAGTTGCGTAGGGATCCTTGGATCGAGACGGTCCTTTCGGTATATTACACTCAAGGTTTCAAAGAACTTTGGGTATGACCGGGTTGGTCCGAACACGAAACCAACTGGGCCCTCAGAGTGGAAACGCTTAAAACTTGAGCTCTGGACGTCTAATTGACGTGACTTCAACTTTTTTGGATTAATTTTAGTGAGATGGTTCTTTTGGACTACTCCACTCAAGGATTGGACACGACTGGAGTACGGTCGGGTTGGTTTTAGCTTAAAAACCAACCGGGCCCCTGAGATGGAAAAGCCGATATCTCTCAGACCGGGCGTCCGATTGACGCGCCGTCTGTCACGTTGAGTTCCTATTGATGAGATGGAACTTTGTGATCCATCAAATCTATACTTCGTGACAGTTGATGTATCGAAACCCCTTGGATCGTTAAGCGAACCCTCCCGGAATCGAGCGTGCTGTGTGTCGGAACCGTAGTGTTAGTTGCGACTGCGATGACGATGGCGACTGTACTTGGATCCTACGTGGGTTTGGGAGCAAGGACTACTGTACTTGGATCCTACATGGGTTTGGCAGAAAGGACGACTATACTTGGATCCTATGTGGGTTCGGCAGCGAGGACGACTGTACTTGGATCCTACGTGGGTTCGACAACGATGGTTACTGTATATGGATCCTATGTGGGTCTGTCAGCGACGACATCTGTACTTGGATCCTACGTGGGTTCGGAAGGGGAGATGATTCAGAGGGAACATATATCATCTCTACCCCTCTTCGTGAGTAATATACCTGTGTGAGGCGAGTCTTGACTTTCAATCATTATTTTCAATATGATTGATCTTGCTATCCTGTGTGGATTGGGTTGTGCTTTCCTGTGTGGATTGGGTTGTACTTTCCTGTGTGGACTGGGTTGAACTTGGGCTCGTGAGTTGGAGCAGTACTGGAATTGATGACTTAGGTATATGTATGTGCATATACCTAAGTAGAGTTGGTTGATACTTTGTGATTGTATATTTTCTTTTTGGTTTATCCTTCGTGGATTCTGGGTGACCTTCGGGAGACTCGGGGTACCTACTGAGTATCGTATACTCACCCCTTCACGGGCTATGCCTGCACTACGTTGTGTTGGATGCAGACGAAATACAACGCTGATCGAGGTGGAGGCTTGGGGAGCTGGGCAGTACCTGGAGGAGGATCACTGGACGCGACGTACACGAAGTAGACGACCAGATTGAGGAGCTGAGGAGACTATCTGTACCCACCCTTCAGGTGGGAATTCCAGTGGATGACTCAGTGTTGCTGCTTTATTTTTTTCTGCTGTACTTTCTATCAGTTGTACTTTACTTTCAGTTGGGTTTGTATTTTGGCCCATTTACCTTCCAACACTTACTTTTGTACTCAGTTTACTTAGTGTTTACTTTAGCTTGTGTACTCTATAGTGTTTGTTTACTTTATAAAGGCAATGCCTTCCCTTTTTATTGGGATTTATGCCTTTGGTGCTAGTCGCCAGCCCCTGGCCTATGGAAGGCTGGCTTGGGGTAGTCACGACACAAGCCCTGAGGACAGGTCGTGACAAATTGGTATCAGAGGGGTTAGTTCTATCGCAGAACTCAGGAATATGATAATTTATTCTATGTGAAGCAATAGTGTTAATGGTATTGAGTGTGGTTATCAGTTCAGGGAGTCCAGTGTTGGTGCGGCGGCTGACAAATTCGACTCAGTGCACGAAAACATTGATTGCATGTGTGTTTCGAAGTTTTCTTTGTGATTAATTTGTGTCATCTCACCAGGTATACTATATTAACCATGGAACACCTGTTTCTTTTCAATATGGCCCCATGATGGCAGCCAGCTAGGGTTCCGAGCTTTGTGCGAGATGGCAGCCCACCGAGTGATGAGGCCTCGGTGCATGGCCCTATTATAGCGGAGGCACCGACGATACCTCTACCCACTGAGCCACCGATGCCACCAGCCCCAGTAGCTGAGGGTGCACGATTCCTGAGTTCACTGCACAAGTTTCAACATCAAAGACCGCCCAGGTTCTGTCTGGAGACAGACCCTCAGGCAGCTGAGGATTGGCAGGAGGCTGTAGTTCGAGTCTTCAGATTGGTAGGGACACCAGCTGACCTCATGGTGATCCTTGCGGCGAGTCTCCTGCATACAGCAGTAGGTAGATGGTGGAGTCTTATGCTCCAGGTGCACGACGAGACATCTCTACTTTGGATGGACTTTGAGAACCTCTTTCGCTTGGAGTTCGTTTTAGCCACCCTCCGTGCGGTGCGCATTCAGAAGTTACTACAACTGCGGCAGGGTAGCATGACCGTAGCCCAGTACTCGGTGAGATTTACTGATCTCTCGCACTACTCCATAGACATGGTACGTGACCCATTATTTCGGGACCAGACTTTCGAGCTGGGAATGAGGCATGAGATTAGGGCTTCGATGATCTCCCTCAGCATTTTGATGCAGGCAGGAGTACTGACGCGAGCCTTACTTGTGGAGAGCTTCCTTGCTGAGCTTACGCCAGCAGCAAGGCCTACCGCCGGGCGACACATGGCAGAGTCTTATGCAGACGATAGTAGGCAGATATTTCAAAGGTCCAAGCGGAACATGCCATCAGTTGGGATACTATAGGATACTGGTTTGGATGTGTGGGGCACACGCAGTAGAGCCAGTCATACGAGAGGCAGGTAGTGATATGCTTGCGGCGGTCAGGGCCACATGGCTCGTGACTACCCGACCCGCCCTATAGATGAGTAGAAGACCATAGAGGGACCTCCCAGGAAGTGGAAAAGGTTTGATCCTGGTGGTCTGCCGGGAGCAGGCACACGTGGTATAGGAGCTGGCCGAGCAGTGGGTGGTGGACGAAGTTTTGAGGCTCTACCACCACCACCACCAGAAGGTCCACCCCGACCACATGGAACAGGTGGACAGGGGAGAGCACAACTTTAGGTAGCTGAAACTTACGATCATGGAGCTCCAGAAGCGGGTGGACAAGAGCGGGACTAGCTCCAGGCATGGAGGCCTTTGTCCATAATGCTTCTAGCTTCATTCACATCGTTGTTGGTGTTGCTTTGTGTCTTTGTACTTTGAGTTGCAGTAATAAAAGACACTTGCAATTATTAAGTTTTCTTTCTTATCTTTTGTATGATAATACTAAGAGGTTCCAGTTAAAAACCATTGACTTGACCCTCACATATGAGATTCCTACTAGAGTACTGGAGGAGACCCAGTGACCACACACTGATGCCGACAGTGTGACTCAACCCTTGGAGGCGAGAGTAACGATTGGATCTCTTGGTAGCAGCGTCGAGGCCTTATAACGTCATCCATGGCATGAATTACAACTATTCATGATAGTATTGACTATATTAGGCAAGGAACGTGGTTCATCCAGGGGATGAGACCAGATTTCTCTTTTTCGGAAAAGGAGAAATCTTGGAAGCATGAGCAGAACTACACTACCCATGACCTGGAGTTAGCAGCAATGATCTTCACCTTGAAGATGTGGCGACACTATCTGATGGGCGAGGGCTTTACAGTCTAATCTGACCACTAGAGTCTCAGGTACATGTTCTCGCAGAAGGACCTGAACTTTAGACAACAGTGATGGCTCGAGTTCCTCCAGGACTATGACTTTGAGATAGTCTATACTCCTGGAAAGGGGAATGTAGTTGTTGATGCTCTTAGCAGGAGTATGGGCATTCAGCTACTTGGAGAGGCAACATAGTAGTTAGCCACTTTACAGATATCTTTTGTGGATAGAGATGGGACAACCTTTCTACAGTCGCTCACAGTCACACCTCCACTTCTTCAGCAGGACAGAGAGGCACAACGTGGGGACGTTGACTGTGAGACACGACGTACTCAGATTTCCACAGGACAGACACCTGATGGATTTTATGTATGAGGAGAGCATGTCATCCTTTTCAGGGGGCGAACCATGGTACCAGTTGGCTTATGGGAAGAGGTGCTGAGAGAGTTTCACACTTCTCCTCTAGTAGTACATCCTGGAGTGGTGAAGATGTACTAGGATCTCAGACTAAAGCACTGGGGGCCTTGTACGAAGAGGGTTGTGGCAGAGTTTGTTTCTTGATGCCTCACCTATCAGCAGGTGAAGGCAGAGCACCATGTACCAACAGGCTTGGTACAACCCTTAGAGGTCCCAGAGTGGAAGTGAGATGGGATATATATGGATTTTTTAACAGGGCTTCCATGTACTTCTAGAGGTCACGACTCCATTTGGGTGATTGTCGACCATCTCACCAAGTCGGCCCACTTCTTACCCATCAGAGAGCAGGGCTTAGTAGAGAGCTTGGGACTCCTCTATGTTTAGAAGATCGTACGGCTTCATGGTGTTCCATAGACTATCATCTCCGATCGAGATGATCGATTTACTTTCCAGCTTTGTAAGGGGTTGAATGAGGCATTTGGGACGTAGCTACGCCTGAGCACCACCTTTCACCCATAGATGGATGGTCAGACGGAGATGACCATACAGACTCTCGAGGACATGCTCTGTGCTTGTGTCCTCGACTTTGTTCGTAGCTGGGAGGATCACCTTCCTTTGGTGGATTTTGCATACAACAACAACTACAACTCCACCGTCGGGATGGTACCATACGAGGCATTGTACGGACGAACTTGCAGATCACCTCTTTGAAAAACAAACCCTGGGGAGACAACACTTGTAGGGCCAGAGATGGTCCAGACCACGACGGAGAAGGTACAGATCATCTAAGAGCAGATGAGGACTGCTCAGAGCCGACAGAAGTCCTATGCTGATAGGAGGCGGAGACCACTAGTGTTCTAGTATGGCGACCAAGTTTTCTTATGGGTCTCACCTCGGCGTGGATTATGGAGATTTGAACGGGGCGGAAAGTTATCTCTGTGCTTCATCGGACCATTCCAGGTTCTCAGCAGGATAGGCGAGGTGGCTTATCGCCTAGCTCTTCCACCTCAGTTGCACCGGGTGCACGATGTCTTCCACGTATCTCAACTGAGGAGATATGTGCATGACCCAACACATATCATCGACCATGGGTAGCTGGACATCGATGACGGGGAAACTTTTGTGGAGGTCCTGGTGGAGATCGAGGATCGACAGGATCAGGTACTATGTGGACGGTCGATTCCTCTAGTGCGCATCAGGTGGCAGCACAGGAACCTCTAGGAGAGCACATGAGAGCGAGAGGCTCAGATGCGTGAACTGTACCCTCATTTTTTTCCCTAGTTTGTGATGTATCTTTATGGGGACGTAAAGACCTGAGGTGGGAGTAATGTAAAGACCCATCAATTTCAAGGAAATGTTTTTCTTAATTTCTTTGGGATTTTATGAATACACAGTTTCTGACTACACCTGATTCTGAGGCCCGATGTGCCCATAATCATTTTTCAAAGTTTAGCTCGGGTACGTTCAGTGAACGAACGAGCGAGTTTTTCTATCTTTTGAACCGGTGCTCGGAATTGAAATCCGAGGGCACCGATGAAACCGCAACGCCATTTTTTTTAAGAGGACCTTTTCCGAAGGTGCGTTTTCTTGGGAGGAGTTGTTTAAAAAAAAGTGGTTTAATTGAAGAGTGAAATAAAATATGTGTTACAATTTTATTTATTTTCTAAGTGGTTATAACCTATGTGTGGAAGTTGGTAAGGGACCCACATGGTTTCTAACTTCTCTAGAGAGGTTAAAGGATAGGTGGGGACCACAAAAGCCCCCGCCTTTTCACTTTCCTTAACTCCATAACTCCACTTAAATATGAGTAACTCTTCTCTCTCTCTCTCTCCCTCATTAATCTTGCCAACATAACAACCCTTTTTAATTTGACAACTCAAGATCATTTAATTAAGTGGTTTAGTTTTCGAATTTGAGTTTTTGAAAAGGCATGGAAAACATAATAAAATAAGGGGGGGGGGCTTATTTTATTAGGTTGGCTAGTTGTGTGATGATATTTAGAGAGAGAGAGCCCTTGTCCCTTGGAAGAACTTCATCTTCTTCGGTGAAGAATGACCCCACTTCAACGAAGAATGCTATTTCACCAAGGGAGAGCATCGACCCGACGACCTGGTTTCTTCCGTCATCTTCTTCCTCCACGACCAAGGAGGAGGCACCAGTGCAGAAACTCGCCATCGATGTCGCCTTTCAATCTTCTCTCCACATCAAAGGAAGAGAGACACCGCTTCCTCCTCGGATGTTCTCCGTCGATGTATACGGAGCTTCACCCCGCGATGCCGTTTTCCGCGACGATCATCGTTTGACAACTTGTGATGAGGTAGGGGTTAATTCTTCGTTCAACCATTATTTAACGAACTTCATTGTTTAATGATTGGCCGATTGTTATCGATATAACGGGAGGAGGTCGGACCGCACAAACACGGCCAATCCTCCTCCGCTTTTTTGGTTGATCTTCATTGTGTCTTGAAATGGAGGCGACGCAGTGCCATTGCACCACGCGAGAACGAGGAGGACCGCAGCCGGAGCGGGCCGTGGCGGAGGAGCGCGGCGCCATCGCGCCGCGCCGGTGAGACCGAAAGAGGACACGGCTAGGACCAGGCCGCGACGCCGTTGCGCCGCGCTGGAGCACCAATGGGCCGTGGCTGGGGCAGGCCGTGGCGGAGGGGCACAACACCATCACGCGGTGCTGGTCGGATGGGAGCTGCGGCCTTAGGCCACGGTGGTTCAGCAGGAGATGGCCGGGCTCGGCCGGCCGCTGGCGCCACATGGAGGCAGGACCCCCTTGGGTCCCGTAGTTACACAAGCCCGACCTTAATGACCGGACATTCCAGAAAAGATGGGGGTAGAAACCCTCGGCCAGCGTAAGGGGAGGTGCCCCCCTTTGCGCCCCGCTCGGCCATCGCCGAGCCGCCCGCGTTGGGCCGGACTGCCCGCGCCGGGCTAGGCCACCAGTGCTGGGCCGGGCCGCACTGGTCGGGCCATGCCCAAGAGAGACGAACCCAGACCCGGGATGGGTCAACCCGGTTCGGGCCGACCCAGGGGGGTATCAGGCCGTGTCAGACCGGGCCCGTACCCCCTATTTTCGGGCAGTTTTGTTCAAACGCCCATAACATGGTCTACGTACCTCCATTCGATGCACCGTCAGTTGAGTAGGGATACATGGATCAAGAAGGTCATTTAGGTATATTAAACTGAAGGTTTCAGAGAACTTTGGGTACATCCGGGTTGGTTTGAACACGAAACCAACCAGGCCCTCGGAGCGGAAATGCTTAAAACTTGAGCTCCGGACGTCCGATTGATGTGCTGTCGACTTTGTTGGATGCCTCTTAGTGAGACGGTTATTTTGGATTACTCCAATCAAGGTTTGGACATGGATGGAATATGGTCGGGTTGGTTTTAGCTTAAAAACCAACCGGGCCCCTGAGATGGAAAAACAGATATCTGTCAGACCGGGTGTCCGATTGACGCACCATCTATCGTGTTGAGTTCCTATTGACGAGACGGAACTTTGTGATACATCAAATCTGGACTTCGTGATAGTTGATGTATCGATCCCCCTTGGATCATGGAGCGGACCCTCCCAGAATCGAGCGTGCTGTGTGCAGGAACCCTAGAGATGGTTGCGACTGCGATGACGATGGCGACTATTCTTGGATCCTACGTGGGTTCGGAAGTGAGGATGGCTGTACTTGGATCCTAAATGGGTTCGGCAGTGAGGACGACTGTACTTGGATCCTACGTGGGTTCGGCAGCGAGGATGACTGTACTTGGATCCTACGTGGGTTCGACAGTGATGGTTACTGTACTTGGATCCTATGTGGGTCCGGCAGCGACAACATCTGTACTTAGATCCTACGTGGGTTCGGTAGGGGAGATGATTCAGAGGCTACATCTATCATCTCCACCCCTATTCATGAGTAGTATACCTGTGTGAGCTGAGTCTTGACTTTCAATCATTATTTTTTATTTTATTGATCTTGCTATCCTGTGTGGATTGGGTTGTGCTTTCCTATGTAGATTGGGTTGTACATTCCTGTGTGGACTGGGTTGAACTTGGGCTTGTGAGTTGGATCAGTATTGGGATTGATGACTTAGGTATATGTATGGGAATATACGTAAGTAGAGTTGGTTGATACTTCGTGATTGTATATTTCCTTTGTGGTTTATCCTACGTGGATTCTGGGAGACCTTCAGGAGACTCGGGGTCCCTTATGAGTATCTTATACTCACCCCTGCACGGGCTATGCCCGCACTATGTTGTGTTGGATGCAGACGAAGGACATCGCTGATCGAGGTGGAGGCTCGTGGAGCTGGATGGTACCTAGAGGAGGATCACTGGACATGATGTACACAGAGCGTACGACCGGACCGAGGAGCTGAGGAGACTATCTGTACACACCCTTCAGGTGGGAATTCCAGTGGACGACTCGGTGTTTCTGATTTAATTTTCTGATACTGTACTTTCTATCAGTTGTACTTTACTTTTAGTTGGGTTTGTATTCTGGCTCATTTACCTTCCAGAACTTACTTTTGTACTCAGTTTACTTAGTGTTTACTTCAGCTTGCGTACTCTGTGGTGTTTGTTTACTTTATAAAGGCAATGCCTTCCCTTTTTATCTAGATTTACGCCTTTGGTGCTAGTCGCCAGCCCCTGGACTATGGAAGGTGGGCTTAGGGTAGTCACGGCACGATCCCAGAGGATGGGTCGTGACACAATAAGTGAATCCAAGAGACCCGAGTTCAAAACTGGGTGGAGACATATTTCCTGGGCACTGTAGTAGTGTTGTAGCATACACTGTACCAGGTACTATCATGTACTATAGAAGCTAGAAATATTCATATGTTTGGGATTTTAGGCCACCATTTTGGTCCCCAGGTCCTTCAATGCATTAAATCTAGTAAGGCTTTTGGGCCACCTGAAGTCCTTCGGGCCCCTAAAGGCCTACAACCCTTCTCAAGGATTTCAGGACACATAAACTTGTGCTGAATGGACCAGGAAGACTCTACAAAAGAGAAGACTCTAGATGAGGATTCAAAAAAGGTGTATTCAATAGAGAAGAAGCTAATAGACTTAGAATAAGTAGAGGGTATGGAATTGCCATCGGGACCAGCCTGTGTATGCACGGGAAGCCTAGCCGAACAGTTATGTGAAGGTGGAGAGATGATATCACGATACAGATGCTGGGGAGGAGCAGTTCTATGTAGTTGTAGTATGGATATTTCCTCTAAGTCATATGGGTCATGTAATCTCTAATACTACTATCCTTGTAAGGGTTCCCCCTTATCCCTTAAAATGGGGGTTATAAAAAATCAATAAAAAATAAGGACTTCGGTCTATTTAGGAAAAACTATTTGGTCATTTGGTATGAGATTATTTGTATCTTATGATAATGGAATAAATTAACCACAGACTCTAGGCTACTGGACTTGGGTTCTTCATTTTAGGTATCAGAGGAAGTTTAGTAGAAACCTTTGAAACTTGATTTAGGAAGACATAGATTAGGGAAACATAATCCTATAATATAATTTGAGAATGTTCTCATAGAAATCAAGATTATGATTTTGAGATTAGTTATAGATAAATTTCTAATTTATGTTAAGTGATTCAACAGTTTCAAAATTTTACATTATGATTCATAGTCCAATCTAGTGTATGAAATTGTTTAGAAACAATTTATAAAGAAATGGAAACTATATCAACGCATGCAATCTATGTAGGGATTTACTTTGTTATAATGATAATGATGTTAGAGATAGAGATGTAGCTAGAGGTGAACAATATATAATTATATTGGGACAACTGATTCAGTTTATGAGCAATAAACTTTCCCATATGAATCATCCTACTGATCCATACCATGTTGTAATAATGTTAGACTGCTTCATGCATTAGAAAAATCCATTATTCAATAGGACTACAAATCCACTTCTAACTGAGTGGGGGATAAGTTCCTTAGAGAAGACATTTATTTCCATGGGAAGTAATGAAAGAGAGATTGATTTTATGGAGGTGTATCATCTCTTAGGAGGTGCATCTCAATGGTGGTATTTTATTTAATATACTAAAATAGAGGAGGAAATATAAAACATTGAATGGAAGTATTTTAAGGAAATTTTATTTGAAAAATATTTACCTTGTGAACAACAAGAATACATAGAGAGACAATTTTTGAGTCTCATAAAAAAGTAATATGATAATGTTTCTAAGTATGAATCCAAATTTAAAATATTTGAAAGTTATTCCACATACTGTACATAATCTAAAGATAAAGGTTGACCATTTATTTTATAGGATTAATAAAATTCATCGAAGGGAACAAGTCACCCAAAAATTATCATCATATGAGGATATAATATCATGTTCTATCAAGATAGATAAATAATTCTCTAGGTCTTATAGATTTGAATGGAAGAAAGATAAAAAAATGGATGATTATTACTTGAAAAAATGAAATAAGGAAAAGGGGAATAAGGGAAGGGTAGAACTTACAACTTTCAATAAATTTGTAAGAAACCATCATGGAACATAGTTATTTGGAATGAGAATTTACTACATGTGTGGAGATAAATTCCACCAGTCCAATGAATAGAAGGGCATTAAATAATCCAATAATTTTAAATTATTAATCTCTAAGGAGATGGGGCACTATAAAAATGATTTTCAAATGCGTTAATGGAAATTTACCTAGAAAATTTCAATGGAGAAAAGTAAAGATTATGCAATCACAACAACCAAGGTTTAAGTTCCTAATGATGTGGTGGAAGAAACTTTAATCATATCATCAAATTTAGATAATTATTTATTTGATTATGTGTCATCACATCTTTTATATCTTCTCAGTTTTCTAAAAAAATTATACATTAACCATCCACCTTAAGAGGGGAGTTATAAGTCAAAAATCAGAGTGGAAACCTCACTGTAATAAAGATGTATCAAGAGGTTCCTATTATGAAACATAAATGATCTCTATTTTTTTATTTTATTATCATACCTATTGTTGAATTTGATATAATCTTTGGTAAGGATTAAATTTAAAAATATAATTAAAAACATTTATTTTAAAGTGAAGGATATTATCATTCATTATGAAGATATAGAAGTAATTATATTTAGAGGAGTGAATTCATCATTCGAGTCATGTATGGATCCACCTATAATATCTATTATAAATGAGATTATTATAGAAGAAGAGATGACACAACCTATTAATGAAAAAGGTAATATTAAAATCTAAGATGTACCTATTTTATAGGAATAAATTTATGTATTTGTTAGAAAAATACTTAGATATCAACTAGTGTGTGAAGTTGATTTTCCGTTTATTTAATCCCTGATGCAAGTACTATATCAAAGACTACCTATAAAATAACCATTGTGGAGTTAGTGGTGGTTAAGAAACAACTAGAGGATTTTAGTAGTAATGGATTTATATGACCTAGTGTTTTATATTGGGAAGACCCTATTCTTTTCATTAAGATGAAAAATTGGTTTATGAGGATGTTTAGTGATTATAGAAAATAAATTATCTTACAATAAAGAACAAGTATCCTCTCCCTTGTATTCATGAATTATTTAACAAATTCACAAATCTAAATATTTTTTAAATATTGAAATTCATTCTAGATATCCTTAATTATGAGTAAATAAAGAAGATATCCTGAAGACAATGTTTCAAATTAGGTATGGACATCACAAGTTTATAATAATGCCATTTGGATGGACTATTTAACCCTATGTTTTATAGATCTCATAAATATATTATTCAAGAAATATCTTGATATTTTTTTGTGGTATATATTAATGATATCTTGATGTAATTCAAGAATTATGAGGACCATGAGAACCACTTGTAGATCGTTCTTGAGACTCTTATAAGAAAATAGTTATATAGTAAATTTATCAAGTGTGAATTTTGGATTCAATTCTTTTCTTTTCCATATTGTCTCCATGGATGGAATCTCAGTTGATCCTATGAAGAAAAAGGTAGTCTAATAATGTCCTATATAAATAAACAAAACCGAGGTACATAGTTTCATTGGTTTGGCAGGATACTGTTAGCAATTTTCCAAAATATTTCCTAATTAGCTAACCCATTAACCAAGATTAATCATAAAGGGCTTAATTTTATCTAGATAAAATAATGTGAAGTACGTTTTATCGAATTGAAGAGGAGATTTATGAATACTCCAATCTTGAATCTACCATTGGGAAATGGTAGATTTGTGATATATAGTGTTGAATTAAGGATGAGACTTGGTTTTTTCATAAAAAATAATGATAGAGTTATTTTTTAAGAATTAAGGAAATTAAAAACTCATGAATAAAACTACCAAACTCATGATATTGAGTTAGAGACTTTAATGTTTTCTATGAAGATATAGATACAAACTCTCTATGGTAAAATATGTGAGTTATATACTAATCACAAGACTTTGAAATACATTTTCTCATAGAAATAACACAACATGAGGCAAAGGATATGATTCCAGCTTCTTAAGGATTACGATTTCTCAATAAACTACCTCCCAGGGAAGAAAAATAAGGTAGCATATGTATTAATCATGAAGGATCAGTGCCTTATGAATAGAATGATAATTGAAAGGGATATTGTCTTCATGGATCTAGTAAAGATGGATGTGGGAATTATTAAATAAGGGGAAACATCACTCCTATTTTCAAATGATCTTAAATATATTATTATCAAAAAAGATAAAATTTCTCAGTCTGATGATGAGAATTTTCAAAATAAAATTAATGTTTTTAATGATGGTAAATTAGCAGACTTCACATATAAAGATGGTGTTCTGAAATTTGTAAAGAGGATTTGGTTTCCCTCTATACCTGATATAGAAGGGGAATTATTGGATGATTCTAATTGCTCAAATTTATCTATACACCCTGGTAGTACCATGATTTATAGCCATTTGGAGGAACATTTTTTGTGGGATAATATGACGTGGGAAATTGCTGCTAATGTATTAAGATGTTTGCTTTGTCAACAAGTGAAGGTTGAGAGACAATATCCCATAGGATTCATGCAACATATACCTATTCCAACATGGAAATGGGATGACATTACTATGGGTGTTGTTATTGGATTACCAAAGAATACAAGAAAGAATAATGTGATATGGGTTATTATTGATCAACTTACCAAATATGCACATTTCCTCAATATAAGAAAAGATTTTATACCCATTTACCATATAAGACTCCATATTAAAGAAGTTTTAAGACTTGATGGTGCACCTATTTCAATTTTTTATGATCATTATCCATGATTTATATCAAAATTTAGAAAAATTATTTAGAAGTAATTTGATATCGATCTTTGTTTGAGCACCACTTATCACCCTTAAACTGACGTGCATTTATAAAGTATTATAAAAACATTATAAGACATGTTGAGGTTCTACTCACTTTACTTTCACAGTATGTGGGATTAGTATTTACCTTTGGTAAAATTTTCCTATAATATTAACTTCCATTCAAATATTCAAATGAAACTATATAAAGCTTTATATGGAAAGAGATGTTTACACCAAATTATTGGGAAGAAGTTAGTGAAAGGAATATTGTAGTGCCAAAACTTGTGGAAGAAAAAATGAAAAATTTTAAGACTATTGAAACCCATATCAAAGCTTCTCAAAGTAAGAAAAAGTGAAATGATGATAACCAAAGGAAATATTTTGAATTTAAAGTGGAAGATCATGTTTTCTTGAAGGTATCTTCATAGAAGGGTGTTATAAGATTTGAGAAGAAAATAAAACTGATCTCTAGGTATATCATATATTTTTAAGTCCTAGAAATAATTAGAGTTGTGTCTTTCTGTTTGGAAATGAAACCTAGCATTTCTAAAGTACATGATGTGTTTCATATCACTTTGTTAAGGAATTACTTGATAGACTCAACACATGTTATAAATTTTAAAGAAATAGAATTGGAACTTGATTTATCTTACTGAAAAAAGACTATCTAGAATATGGACACTAAAGAACAAGTGTTGAGGAATTAGATGACTCGACTGGTAAAATTACTTGGAAAAAATCATAATATATAGGAGGCGATGTGGGAACCTGAGAAATTTAAGATGAATAACTAAAAAAATATATTTATGCTAAATTCTAGAAATTTTTGGGATGATTTTTTTGAATGAGGGAAGAAGGTAACACCGTAATATTTTATGGTATGTCTCTTTTTAAATAAATTTAATCTCTTTGAATGCTTTCATTGTATGCAATACCAACTTCAAACGAACCGAAATATATTATTATGAGACAGTTATAACCTAGATATTATATTGGTGGGTTTAAATGAGGCTAAATAAATTTTGAAAGAAATATGGTTTATATATTCATAGAATAAATTCATTAACTATTAGTTGATTTGAAGAAAAATTCATAAAAATTAAAATTATTATTTTGAAAAACTATTTTTTTGTGCACAATATATTTATATCCAAATAAATTGAATTAGTCACTATTGGTGTATTATTTTAATGAAATTTATATATTATATATTCAATCAAATATTTTAATATTGATATAATATTTTTTTATCATGCATGGTATAAGAATAAATCCAGTTTTATTCTTAAAAACTACATTTTCTAAAAAGAAGTTTTTATCACATTTTGTGCACTTATTTTAAAATTAACCTCTTTCACTTATAGGTATTGAATTTTATAAAATTAAATACATATTTAGAATTAAATGGTTTAAATTTTTTAATTAGGCCCCTTTTATTTTTGGTCAAAATTAATAGTAACCATGGTAAAATTTATCACCTTGGAAATGGGTAAATTGAGTAAATTAAGGTTAAAACTAAGTGATAAGATAATAAGTATTTATCCTAATTTTTATTTGATGAAGATTATTATACCCTTAATAAATTAGGATCTAATTTTATTTTTTAATGTATACGTATCCATAAAAATAACTTATATATTATTTAAATCAAGTATAGTTACAAAATATCACTATATTTGTTTTTAATATCTTTTATGCGTATACATAGGGAAAAAGAAAGATATGGATGCACCTAAAATACCAATATTTAGTCCCTTAAGAAAGGATTTAAAGAAGGTATCTTGAAGAAGAGGTTATTTTCATATTCGAGTTTTCAATTGATTCCTTCTTCTACCTCATATAAATCTATAAAAATGATCATAAAATAATAAAATAATTATCCTTAATATATTAAAATGTTATTATGATTTTGAAACCACTATTTCCCACTCTATTTCCCCATCAAATTAGAAGTGAAATTATTAATCGTATGTACGTACGACTTACCATCTCCACATAGTGATACAATTCATTTTTCATTACAATATTTTATGGATGGGAACTTTGTTTTTTAAAGTTTATATATAATATTTATATTATTATTAATATTTTGTAGATGATTTAACCATGATCAAATTATCAACACCAAAATTACCAAACCAAAACATAAATGAAAAAAGCAGTTATTACACAAAAAAGTAATTAATATTTTTTAATAAATGAGTGATAAAATATTATAACTATTTCATAAATGGTATGATATATATAAGTATTTTTTTAAATATATTCATAATAAATATATTTTTATTATACAAGAGTTTTGAATACATATGAAGGAATTCTAACCCGAGGTAAGGGTTTATTTTACAATCTCATCATTATTTTGGATTTTTTATGTTTAAGTCTCCATTAGGGAATATTTATATTCCATATCCATGTTTTCTAAAATTATTTTATTTTTTTCTATTATTTTTTGATTTTTTAAATCCATTTTTATGAATGTTTTACTTTTTATAAAAGGGATTGAAAGGAATCTTATTACCATTTTCTAAATGAGGTACATTTCAAACTTTTGGATAAAATTATGAAAGTAATGTTTTTTAACTTATGAAGAATGAAAAGATTTTACCACCATCATGACTAATATTTTTTTTTAATTTTCCATTAAAAGTTTATGAGGTTATTTTACAATATTTTTTTTAATTTACATTTCATATGTTATTTTAAACACAAAATGTTTATATTGATTATATTTTACCCCTTTCATATAAGGAATGCATTGAACTTAATAAGTGATGGGTAGGGCCTGTTATAGACCCTTGATGCATCGGTGGGTCTCTTGAGAATAAATATCTTGGGTATTGGTTAAGACATTATTAATTTTTTAAAATGTCTTGGAAAAAGGACTCAATGATATGTTTATATTGTATGACATTATATATTTCCCTCATTATGATATTAGTTATTGACTTCCATGTGATTATTTAATTAGTTATGATATCCATGGATAGTTCTTAGCGCATGTGTTTTTATATAGAGAATTATTATAATTCTATTTATTTTCTACCATATTATTCATTCCTTATTTAGCTTATACTTTATGCTTATCCATATCAAGTATCAGAGCTCACCATTTTTCTTATGTTTATTTTTCACAGGTTTCCAAGAAGTATATTATGATTGATATGCATGGATAATATTGGAGAATAATGGTATTATCTAATAAAATACTATGTTGTATTTTATGTTTTAAATTATAATTTTAGATTCAAGTATTTATATAGTTTTATAATACTAATAAACTATTTTATCCTTTGGAATATGATTATTTGTATCTAATGCCAATGTAATAAAGTAACCACTAACTCTAGGATACCCGGGTCGGGGTATTTATAGTTATAAATTCTAAAATAATAACTTATGTAATCTAAATATATTTAATTATTTTTTAAATATTGTAAAAACCATTATCCACATCCTTTCTATCACATGGGAAAATAAAACATTGCTCGTGTGTACATGTGGACTACCAACTCTATGAAGTGATTCATTTTTTTCATCACCACTTCACATTGATGGTTATAATGATGTATTTAATAAATATATATGATATTTATAAAGTTATTATAGTTCTCTAGAGCTTAATTTTTATTTACATTTCTTTTCTTCCATCCATCAAAAAGTGGAAACATCACTTATTCCTATGTATGTACTTCCATATTCATGTAGTGATATAATTCATTTTTCATCACTAAATTATATGAATAGTTACAAAACTATATATAATGATTAAATATTATACACATTACATGATTCATATTCTATATATGTTGTAACCATGCTACAAGTACATAGATTTGGACAAGAGAATAAAAACATGCATGAAAAATGAAGTTGTTATCACCCAAAATAATAATTTTAATAATATTTTTTATTAAATGAGTGATAAGATGTTATAATTAAATAATATATGGTATGATATATATTAATATTGTTATAGAATGTGTTGTTCGGAGTGGATACTCAAGAGGGGGGTGAATTGAGTTCCAATTAAAATTTCTATTAAAAATATTTCTATAAAAATCCCCCAATTTATAAAAAAAGTTAAACTGTAGTGAATTTGTAAAACTGTAAAGGTTCAATTAGGTTCTCAAAGATTGATTAAGTATCTGTCAAAGTAATAAGAAGATTAGATTGGCTTTTGAAAAGAATCTACTGATTTACAATAGTTACAAACACTTTCTAGATTAACTATCAAAGTAACTTTAAGTTAGTTTTGTATTTCAAAGTAACAACAGTGGAATATAAAAGATAAGAGTAGTATACTTTAAAACTTAACCAAAAAATGCACAACAAATATAACCAAGAGGTTCTGTATCAAGCCGAGACTTAGCCCTCTCAAATTTATATATAAATTTGATCCACACCCTAGATCGGGGTTAACAACAATTTACAAAATGTCCAGGTACTCAGACCTCTACCACAATTATTCTTGGGAAAACAACTCAATAGAACACAGGCTGTCCAGGTCCTACTTGACCTCTACCACTATCCTCAGTGGGAAACACAAGAGATAAAATAGATGTGAGTGAGGATTTAGAGATCCTCCAATTCAGAACAAGAGACAGTGTGTGTGTAAAATAAAAAGGGTACACACACTGCTCGAAAGTAAATAAAGAAATCACTTAGAGAGAGTATATGAAAGTTTAGAAATATCTAGTGATTAGCAGTGCAGCTCTGGGATCGTTGGATTCATCAGAAATACTTCTGAGTCCTTTTATGATTTTTTTTTGAAAAACAGAGTGTTGTGGTTCAGCTTGTGTTCTTCACGAGTGAGAATGTTCTCTTGATTTCAGTTCCTCTAGTATTGTCGGATTGCATGCATGTGAGTTCTTGAAAGATATTGCAATCCATTTTTCATGCTCAGGATTGTTCTTCTGTTCAGTATAGAGCTCACGTGTATTGTCTGTATCTTCGCGTATGTTCTGGTATGTGTATTTGTGTTTCACATCCTCTATTGCAGCTCAATCCTCCTTATATTCCTCGATCTCCAGCAATATTAATGATTTCCTTTCCATAGGTACAAGTTACTATTTCCTGACATGAAACAACTATCATTAAATAACATTAATTGCATTAAAAACATCAAATATGACAGTTAGCATTATTTAAATAATATTGAAAAAAAGGTTAAGAAACTATGTCACAGTGGTTATGCAAACAATGTCTCCTTGAACCAGTGTCTCCTTCACGGTATGTGCTTCATAGTGTGTGGCTCATAGTGTGTCCTTCACGGTATGTCCGTGTCATGGTGTCTGAGTCACGGTGTCTGAGTCACGGTGTGTCTGAGTCATGGTGTCTGACTCATGGTGTGTCCTTCACGGTGTCTGGGTCACGGTGTATGAATTATAGTTTCTGGCTTTCGGTGCCTTGCTCATAGTATTTTTCTTCACGGTGTCATGATTTCTATCACGGTGTGTTGAGGTCATGGTGTCTCACTGGTCACGGCGTCTGAGACTTAGAATTCACAGTGTCAGGCTTACTGTGTCTTTCTTACACTTCATGGTGTCTGTGTCTTGCACACAGTCTGTCTTACTGTGTTAGACTTCACAGTGTCTTGATACTTAGACAAATAACTGTATTCAAACTTAAATAGTAATATGCATAATATGAATTAATCTTAACCATTATAAGGTAAGAGAACTTGGAACATAAATACATAGGTTTTATAAGATAAGTAAGATTTGTGATCAGGCATAAGATTTGTAAATAATAATGAGTTTAATTAATAGTAATAATATTTGTGATCATTAAAACATGATTAATACATGAGGAGTCTAACAATATCCCCCTTTTTGATGATCACAAATCATGTATAGAGAAAGTATAAAATGAATGCAACTATAGATCAAAATAAATTATAATAACATAGAATTTTTCATGAGTTAACTTCTTATGTTTTCTTCTGATGGTTTTCTTCTGATGTTTTTCTCCTGATGTTTTTCTCTTGATGTTTTTCTCCCCCTTTTGGGATTATCAAAAAGTAGAGAGAAAGGAGTGAAACAATGCATTTGTCATTAAAAACGTTCAGAATACATCATACAATATAAATACAAAAACAAATACATCCCATCAAAAATTAAGAATCATTGGTTGGCATCACGGATTGGATTTCTCTTTGCCGTTATCAGCAGCAGGAGTTTGACATGATGTAGAGGAAGTCATGGAGGTAGTATACAATGAAGTTAAAGGTAGACCTTGAAAAATAGATGGAGCCAAAGAATGAGAAGTAGAAGATCTAGTCTATGGTTGATCAATAATGACTGGTCTGATATGAGATAGGGTTTGACTGACTGACATGGAAGTTGAGGCTAGGGCAGGTAGACAAGGTCGAAGAGGGGAAGCAACTGATGCAACTATAGCTGTACTCTGCACATGAAGATATGGATTCAGAATATTGATGAAATCAGTAATGATTTCTTCACCATATTGCATAGCCTTTTCAAAATCATCCTGATTCTCCATGAATTTTTCCAACAATCTGGTGAACTCTGTAAGCTTCTGAACTTGAGCTTTAAAATCTTGAGTCACTGGAGGGATTTTCAGATTCTCCACAAGATACTTAAAGTGATTGGTCATGTCAATTTTAGAGAAAATTCAGGTGAGATAAAAGTCTATCTTCTTGGTGATCTCCTGTTGAGCATCATTGGAAATATTGGAATGAATGCGAACCGAGTCAATTGCTCTATCACTGTTCTTCACAACTTCAGATAAAGAAGACAAATCTAAACCACTAAGGGCATTATGAATTTATTCCTTGATTATGGATCTGAGAAGAGAATCATCCAAAGAAGGTGTGGAGGTATCACCAGAGGGAGGAGAAGCCTTGACAGCTATGGTTAGAGCATTGAGCTATTTCAAAATCTTTTGAAGGCACCCAGTGTACTCATCTGTGAACTTATTCGGATTCTCTACAAGCTCTCTCATGCGTTGCAACATATTTGTGTGTCTTTCTCCAATCTTCTCATCAAAAGACAACAGGTAGGGATGCATTTGATATAAAATCTCTCTAGAAATGTTGGAAACATTTGGTTCAGGAGAAGTAGCAACAGGTGCAGGAGCAGTAACAATAGAAGAAGGCTCTGATCTTGAAGACAATTCTTTTTGCATGTCAGCTACCATACTTTTCAAAGTTTTAACATCAGCACTAAACAGTTTTTTTTCAACCCTTACTTCTTGAATTTCACGGATCATCCTTGGTTGAATATACAGAATAATATTCTCTAAACACTACAATAAAAACCGGGTTTAGCGGCGGTTTTGTGGTGGTGGTTCACAAAACCGCCTCTAAACGTTTTCGCCGAAAGTTTTCATGGAGGTTTTTAATAAACCGCTGCAAAACCTGTAATTTATTTTAACGATGACGAAACTTCCCTACCCCTTACCCCGATCGTCCCCCAAACCCCCGCACCCTCCCTTCTTCCCCTAACCCCCCAGTGACCCGCAACCCTCGACCCCCAACCGTCCGACGACCCTCGACCTCCGGTGACCCCACGACCTCCGTCTTCGGCGACCCCAAGACCTCCATCTCCGGCGACCTGTCTTTTCCAGGTATGTATCCATTTAACTAGGTTTGAAATATAGAAAATTTTTATAGACTTCACGCATGGTGATAATATTGAGAATGATTGGTAGGTGATCATTTCATTGGAGGTTTCAACATGGAATCAATGATTTATGACACAATAGGTTAATATTGAATAGTTATATATATGGATAATAGATATATGAATATTTTTCTTTGGTTTATGAGGATAAATGGGACAGAACCATTTAATTCTTTTAAAAAAAGTATCATCACTCAAAATAAAATATCACTTGAACCATATGCTTATTATATAAATAAAAGGTACTTGATTATATGTAATGAAAAGATAATAATTTATAGTAATGTTGATAAAGACCAAAAAAATAAAACTCATCTTTTTAATGAATTAAATAATCCTTGTCCATATTTGAAGAATAGGTAATCATGACTAAATAAATGGTTAATAGATGAAAAAACATTGAAATTAAGTGGGGGAATTATCATAATGTGTTATCAATGTGTTGGATCTAGTGAGAAGAATATTCATTCACTTATAAACAAGTATCAACAACATTGTTCAAATTATGAAACTAAATATGGTAAAAAAATATTCCATATTATTTTATTGATCTATAATATTGATAAGTGAAGGTAATGATTATTAAACATAATCCAATAAGGGGAAAATCTAGAAATGTGTTAAGATCCTAGAGATTAAAAAATTATTCTCAAATATAATAAATTTTATATCCCCTTAAACATTGAAAATGATTTAAGAATTTTTTCCCCAAAATCTACATCAAACTATAAAAATTATATTTTTCAATTTGGAGTGATTATATAACAAAATTGTAAAGAAATATATGGAACCTAAAATATTTTTATGATTATGATCATGTAACAATAAATTTATTAAATGATCATATTAATATATCTTGTAATCCCCCATGTTTTAAAATAAATAAGTTGTATCACATTGATAATGGTTTATGAAAAAAACCATTGTGTATTCTGGAAGCAAGTGTTTTCAAAAATGTTTTATCTGATGTACACTTACTATTTATTGAATGTCATAATATTAAAAGTGAAATGTTATGAATAAATAATTATTTATACTGAATTTTTAAACTTTTGATTTTATATGAACTTGTAACTTATGGGAAGTGATATTGGAATATTTTGAACTCTTATGGAATGAAATAAGTTATGAGTTTTTTGTGAAAATGATGGGAAGAAAATTCCAATAATATATATTAAATGGAGTAGCATATGTATTTATTCCAATCATATATTTCAATTAGGGAAGATTCCATTTTTCTTTTTCATTTTATATCAATATGGGGGGACAACTATATTAACAAAGGGAGTTTATTTGTAATTGAAAAGAATCAACGAAGGAGATTAGAGTTCAGAGTATTGTTCAGTTATATTCTTTATCAATAAATAGTAATGTCAATACAACATCCAATGTAATTAATGAAAATTTGAAATTGAGAGTGATGAAGAAAGGTTCCTACCAAATAAAGAAAATCATTTTTCACACTCTCTTTGTTTAATGTTTCTGGATTATACCAAATTGAAGGTTGAGAATCTATTATAGAGTTATTAGGAATGTTAAATGTTTAAATAATCAAGTAAATGATCTTATAACATGTATTGAGAGGTTTGGGGAAGTCATGAGATGGTTTAGTTTGACTCATATTTACCTTGAATAATTTAGGAATTCATTAGAGAATTCATAAATATAGGATGTACTAGATTAAATATAATTCATTTATACCATCTCAATATGTTTCAATTACTCTCAATGAATGTGTTTTTGTTCATTGTGTGATTCATTAATTTTAATTCATTGATAATATACCAATTCATGAGGTATGTGTGAGTGAATATTTTTAATGTAATTAACATTTCAAGATATATAAGTTTTTTTTCTATGTGTATGTGTGAAATACACCTTAATTAGTGTGTTTCTCAAAAATAAACATTGAAATGTGATAATAAAAATTTATCCTACATGTAAAATTTGTAAGCGTATTATTAGTATCTATATTTTTGTGTTAAACCAGTAGGCGTATGTTCTACCAAAACTCAATGTACATGTGAAATGACGATCATGATTTTCATTTCATAAGTGGAACAAACTGGTAATATCAATATCTATATAATGGTCATATATACCTATACGAAGTTTATCAACATTTACTTAAATATAATCTGGAATTATGTAATGGTAACCCATGACTTATTCATGATAATTAATGTTTATATGGACATATTAATGGGTTAAAAAATAGATTAGATCCTATGTAAATTTATTTCTATTTACAAGAATTTTATTAATTTGGATGAAAGTGACAGTTTGATGATGCATGTTATGTATGTTCATGATAAATAGATTTTGAACCAATTTATGGATATCATTCAATAATGAGTTTATTATTATCAAGATGATGTAGAAGAAGATCAACTTATTATGAAATTTAAGAAAATAAATATTTTTTGAATTAAATTTATCAGGTTCTGAAGAATAAAGTACATAATATATACATTTATATATATATATATGATTGAGTTGTTATCTGTTGCATAATTATATATAAATAGAGAATAAATGTGTGTTGTGGAATATTTTTGAGATTTTTTCCTACATATAGACGTTGAATATGACCTTGAATATATTTCTTGTGAATGATCTTCGACAATAAATGGAATTCCCCAAGCTATAAATTTTTATGACATATATTATATATAGAAATTGGATAATGAAGTGTACGATCAGTGAATATTGATTGATAAATTTTTACATCATTCTAATGTATATAATATGAAATATTGTGGGAACCCATGCATTGATATTCTATATTAGTGATTTTGGATTGATGTTATAAATACCGACTGGTATCCCATTTCTAGATATGGAAAATAAAATAAAACATTTAATTGAGATGACCATGAATGTGAGTATATGAGATGTTCAGGAAAGTTGTAGTATTTTTTGTGAGGGTGTGGAAGTAATCTGAGTGGACCAATATATCTCATTAATGTAGTGGGGATAGAAATTGTTTGAGGAAACATAAATGTGTGATTGACAGTGTTATGATAATTGTGTAACCCGATATTCTTACTGCTCCTCAATGAGGTGTTCACGCTGTCTTCTAGGGACTAGACTTGTTTGGTTTGTCTGGGCATGCTAATTGGTAAATGTGATCAGTGAATCATCTTTATTATATTGTGCATACTTTATGATCAATAGGCCATCTTTATTATATTATGATTCTGTAATCTTACACTATCATATATTTTGTGTAGGCACATTGTGATATACATGGATAAAAGCTGGATCACATTACCGAGGAACACACCTCAGTATGTTAAGTGTTTGAATGAGTTTTTAGATTTTGTGATTTCTAATCTATCCGTTGAAGGGAGAATAAGATGTCCATGTCCTAAATGTAAATTTATAACATGGTTGAAGAGAGATGAAGTTTATGAACATTTAATACTGAAGCAATTCCCATGTCAATATTTGTGTTAGATTTGGCATGGAGATTCGAACAATACAGAAAGATTGAGCACTGATTTTAATCCACAAAATGTGGTCCCAAGTTCGTCGAAAATGGAAAATGAAATGCAAAACTTCATAAATGATGCATTCGGCACTGCAAGACACCACTATCAGCATCAAAACATATCAGAACAACCAGAAGAGGGTGATACAAATTGCAATGTGACAAGTGATGTTTTTGAGACTGTAAAACAAGTAGATCAAGATTGGAACATATCATTGTATCCTCCTCTTGATTCTATAGAGCCAAATGTAACAGAAAAATTCACTGAGAAAAATGTGTTTCATGATTTAGTTGACGATGGAAATCAAGAGTTGTATAGTGGGTGTTTCAAATATTCAAAGCTTTCATTTCTACTGAAGTTGTACCATATCAAATGTCTATGTGGAATTACAAATAAGGCAATGTCCATGATATTGGAATTGATTCATGATGCATTTCCTGAAGCAAAAATCCCAGAATCTTTTTATGATATGAAAAACGTTTTTAACAATCTTGGTCTGAATTATATAAAAATACACGCGTGTCCCAATGATTGTATGATTTATTGGGGAGAGGATTCAAGTAGACAGAATTTCAAGAAATGTTCTTCTTCTAGATGGCAGTCAAAGGGTGATTTTGGAAGTCTGACTGAACATAATTTCATGAAGAAGAAGAAAATGAACACACCTGCAAAGGTTTTGAGTTACTTTCCTTTGAATCCACGATTGCAAAGATTATTCATGTCATCAAAAACCGCCGAACACATGAAGTGGAATTCTGTAGATAATAACAATGATGGGTTAATGATTCATCCACAAGATTCCCAATCACAGAAGACATTTGATTCATTACATCCAGATTTCTCAGCTGATCCTAGGAATGGTCAATTGGGATTGGCTGCCGATGGATTCAACCCATTTAGGACTTTGAGTACAAGTTATAGCATTTGGCCAGTTGTTTTGATCCCTTATAATCTGCCTCCGTGGATGTGTATGAAACAATCATCTTTTATCAATTCAATGATTATTCCTGGAAAAACAATTCCTGGGAATGATATTGATGTATACTTGCAGCCTTTGATTGAAGAATTGCAGGAGTTATGGAGTAACGGTGTTGAGACATTTGATGTTTCTTCTAAAAAAATGTTCAAAATGCATGCTGCTTTACTGTGGACCATTAGTGACTTCCCTGGGCTTGGGAATTTATCTAGTTGGAACACTTATACGGGTTTGGTTTGTCCCATTTGTAACTTTGATTTTGAGACCAAACGGCTACCTCACAGTAGAAAATGGTGCTTCTTATGACATCGAAGATTTCTCGATGCATCTCATAGATTTCAGCTGAACAAATAAAAATTTAATGGTTTCATTGATCATAGACCACCTCCAAAGTTGTTAACCGGTTTTGAAATATTGACACAGCTTGAAAATGTTGAAATAGAATTTAGGAAGGTTCATCATTTGAATGATAGCAGAAAATAGGTCTGAAGTGCATCGTCTAGTGAAATCAAAACGCAACAATGGAAGAAAAAAAGTATATTCTTCAAACTTTCACATTGGGAATTTAATTTTTTGCGCCACAATCTTGATGTGATGCATATTGAGAAGAATGTCTATGATAATTTGATTTTCACATTACTTAATAAGCATAGAAAGTCAAATGATCGTCTTAATGCTCGCAAAGACTTACAAGTAATGAACATAAAATTCGATCTCTGGCCAGATGAGAATGAAAAGTATGCTCCGACCATTTTCGCAATGAAAAATAGGGATAAAGATACGTTCCTTCGAATTTTAAAGAATGTGAAGGTATCTGATGGGTATTTGAGTAACATCTTGAGGTGTGTTGACTTGAAGAATCGTAAGTTACATGGATTGAAAAGTCACGATTCACATATTTTGTTACAGCAGTTACTACCATTGGCATTGCGTACATTATTACCTGAAAAAGTTACTACTATTGTACTCTAATTATGCACATTTTTCAGGCAATTATGTGAGAAAGTTGTACATCCATTTCATCTTGACAACCTCCAGGAGAGGTTTGTATTGACTCTTTGTGCAATGGAGATGATCTTTCCTCCATCGTTTTTACTATCATGATGCATTTAACTGTGCATTTGGTTGAAGAAGCTAAATTAGGAGGCCCCATTCATTATCGATGGATGTATCCAATTGAGAGGTATTTTACTTATATGTTTTCGAATTAAGTAAACAATTTTTGACATTTAAATTAATGCATAATATTATAATTTTATTTCACAGATATCTTGGGCATTTGAAATCATACGTGAGAAATAAAGTTCAACCAGAAGGCTCTATTGCTGAAGGCTATTTGGCCGAGGAATGTCTTACCTTTTATTCCAGGTATTTAGATGATATTGAGACAAGATTTAATCGATTTGGAAATGTTGAAGACACATCAAATCAATCTCAAATGCATCAGAAATAAAAAATATTTCCTGCTATTGGCCGATCAGTTGGGAGGACCTCAAATGTGACACTGACAGAATTGGAATTATTACAGGAACACAGATACGTGCTATTGAATAGTGAAATTGCAGATCCATTTATTGAAGAGTTGAGGATACAAACAAAGAGACGAATGAGAGGCCGAAAACGAAATGAGAAAGATATAACAAAAGATGTGAATAAAGATCTTTTAGAATGGTTTGCATGACGTGTAAGTTCATAAATATTACAATAAATATGAATATTAGTTTGACACATACAATTTGTAAATATATTAAATTATATTTATTTTTTCCGATCATGAATACTGATACTCGATCAGACTTTTTAGAAGATATGAAGTTTGTTGCTAGAGGTCCTATAAAGCAATTTAGAAAGTTCGACGCTTATAATGTGAATGGCTTTAGATTTCGTACAGTCGATCGAGAAGTGGGTTTGAAAACATTTAATAGTGGTATATTTATATTTGTTGAAGTGGGATAATATGGAAAGCTGCATGATGTTATTGAATTAAACTACCATGGACATTTTTCTGTTGTTTTATTCAAATGCAAATGGGTCTATATTATCAGAGGTGTTAAAAGATATTTATTGTAATTTACTTCTGTGAACTTCTCTTGCTTGATGGATGTTGGTGATCGTGAAATGCATGATCCATATATCTTAGCATCGCAAGAAAAAATGGTATATTATGTGAATGATGTTGTGGATGAAGGGTGGAGTGTAGTTACTCACATAATACAAAGAGATTTCTATGATATGGGTGATGAAGTGGAAGATTTGACCTCTGAAATTGAATGTCATCAACAACAGAAACAAAATTATTTGTCCATCATGATATTGAAAATATTAGTCTTGCAAGGATAAATGAAGTAGATGAAGCAATGGAGTAGGAAACTGACATGATTGAAGGGGAAAATGATTGTATGTACAATTATTCATTCATGCAGCAACCACTTGTTTCATTTCTGCAGTCATTCATTATCATTGTTATATATATATTTTTTATTAGTACTGGGCATCTATTATCATTTTTAATTTTTTTTTTCTGCATAATTTTTTTGAAATATATATTCTAAACTTAATTTTATTTGATTAAATGACAGGAATGCCAAGTAGGAAGCGGTATACTATTTCTTATAGTTCTGCGACGGATGACAATCCATCTGGGTCACTCGCCACGACATCTGAGGCACCTGCTACCTACACCCCCGCACCATCTCCCCCTGCACCATCTCTCACACCATCAGAGGGCCTCCCATTAGAGGCTGAGTCGTCGACTCCCCCTACAGGTGCCTCATCAGTTGGGTGACGACAGACCCCTTCTAGTTTATCCCGGACATACTGGAGGGTCACAGTCATAGGTATAAATTTTAATTAAATAAATTTATTGCATTTTGTTTATACTAATTGTTTGCTAATTGAAGATGACAAAAATGAAACCGTGGAGAAACACTTAAAACTATCAGATGTTTGGAACTTGAATGGTGAAAAGATATTCATGCCATTTGATTCTTATGGGGTCCCTACAGATGATGCTGCGGGGTTACTTGGCCAGATTATAGGTCAGTTGGTAGCGGAGCCCATTTCCCTTCCCATTTCATATGATGATTGGAGACATATGCCTCCAAACTGGAAAAATGACGTTTTCGATTCTCAAATAAAGGTAATTTTATTACATTATGGTTTAATTGAATGCCATGTTACTAATATGTTCAAAATGAATTTCTGTATACAGATGTTCTTCCACTTCACAGTTGCTAATGTGATAGCACAGAAGTGGAATTTTAATAATATTGGTAAAAAATGGAAAGATTTCAAATGGAGATTGTGGTGTGATGTCAACGATACTTCATTGAACTTGGAACAAATGTATGACAAGATACCCAGTGGGGTACCGAAAGAGTAGTGGAAAGTTTTTGTTGACATACATCGTGATGAGAAGCGGATGGTATTGAAATATATATTATTATATTATCCTGATTTTACATTAATACATGTATATGAAGAGGAGATGACATTGGATACATTACTGTTAAATTGCATTTTATTTATTTCAGGATCTCTCATGACAAAATGCATCAAACAGGGCGAAGCAAGTCATCCCTCACACGGTGGGCTCAAAAAGATTTTCTAGAAGCCGAATGTCATTGGTAATATTTTAAATATTTTAAATATTTGTAATAAAATATTATCTATTTAATATATTTAATTTTTGATTTATATTTTCTTAATGCAGTCAGAGAATTTAGGGCACGAAGCCTCCCGGACTGAACTGTGGTTGGATATTCACAGAAAATCAGATGGCTCTTTTGTTAATGAGCCTACCAAAGAAGTTAGGGTATGAAGTCAAATTTTTATTATAATAACTTATTATCCGTTTTTAATGTGTTAATATGTATTGATATTTGATTTATAGGTAAAAATTAAAGAACTATGGGATGCCAATCCTAGGCAGTCCTACTCAGTCTCCTAGGATGACCCGGTTGCTTAAGTCCTTGGGATGGAGAATCCTGGTAGAGTGCGCGGGACGAGTTTGGGACCCATACCATCTGAGGTCTTTAGCAGGCCATCAAGGAATCCAGCCGCATCTACTCCTGGTTATAGTCAGCCCATACCTAAAGATGCTCATAGGGATATTTCTTCTCTATGATCCACAGTTCAAGACCAAGGGGCTTAGATATCCGCTATACAGAAAGCGTTGACTGATTTATATCAGCAGATGAGCAGATATGCCCCCAGTGGTAGTGCACCGAGTGGTGGTGAGCAGGTAAATCACAAAAAATCAAAACCATTGAGTTTGAAAACTTTTGTTGGTTTTAAGTTTAATTAAAAATATGCAACAATATTTAATTTTCAATATAATGTTCTTACAGGTGGCAGCAGGAGATGGAGGTGGAGAGGGTGACGATGCATCATCAGACCATGAGTAGTATTGTTGATGTGTTGAACAAATATGGGAAAGGTTGGTTTTTATATATAACATGTGTGGTGTATGGAACCTTTAAAAAACCATTGGTCTTAGAGGAGCTTCAGTGGATAACCTTGAATGATCACAATAACCTCAGGTGGTAAAGAGAATGATGTGTTTATTTCATTGGTTAGATGATCTATGGTAATAGGCTCTTTGATGTTTCTGTTGTAAATTCAGTATTGGGAATTGGACTCATTAGGGTGTTGCATGTCCAAACAGCCATGTTGAATGGATATCACTAGATCAAGATGGTTTTCTGAGGTGATTTTCATGATCATTAATAGTTTTTATGAGGCACGTAACCACATCACATGAAAACCAATGCAACTCCCTTCCCATGAAGATTCCCTCTTTTCTAACTTTTATTTTATGAACATATTGGGAGATTGTTAGACGACATGTCATATGATAAAAAAGAATAATCAGAGGGGTTTTACATGATTAATTGGGCTATTTTATGGGGCTTCACATGATCAGGAACATATCACATGAATTGCATAACCCCTTTGCATGATGTTCCTAGGGTCATGTGATCATGAGCCTCATTGAAGTTCACATGGTCCTTGTGACCTAGGTGATTAATCTATATGTATACATGCTAGGATTTTCCTTCCTTTGGGTATATATTAATACCTATGCTTTGGGTATTTCTTTGTTTTTAAAATATACAATGCTCATTTGGTTAGCATCAAAAAATCCCCCCTCACAAAAGTGATGTTTGAAGGAACAAGGAATCAGTTATGAGGTAGGAAATGACTTCATGAGTCTCTTATGCTTTCTTTGGTTGGAATTAAAAACATATTTTGGTCTTCTATAAGTCCATTCATATTCCTTGAGGTTCCTTATAAATAGGGGGTGAGAGGCTGGTCATTTGACCGGTGACATGAAGCTCCATAGATCTCAAAACCTCCTCTCTCGTGTGATTGTTTTGCAAGACAACTTTGCATGACCTCATCACAAGAACCATACAAGAGACCTAATTATGTGATCTTTTCACTTGACCTCTTTGTGTGATCACCTTGTCTAAATATCTCACTTAATCAATCCATGTACTAATAAATGGAAATTTATTTGA
Source organism: Viscum album (assembly GCA_963277665.1). NCBI lineage: Eukaryota > Viridiplantae > Streptophyta > Magnoliopsida > Santalales > Viscaceae > Viscum > Viscum album. Next base: position 1,410,951,030 of record OY728135.1, read on the forward strand.
ACTTTGATGCACACCCTTGGCCATTAGTCTATCTTATGTGATTCAGTTGTCTCTTGAGGATTTTTTCATGATATAATAATCTTTATGTGATTCATGTGACCTTCACATGGTAAAATGATTATATGTATTAAGAAAAATCATGTGATAAAAAGATGTTTTATGGGTTATGTGATTTTCGTGACCTAGAATGGATCATGTGGTCCGCGTAATGTTTTCCATGTTATGCACTTATTTTGTTTGATTAGCACAACTGATTCTCTCTTAATGGTTACATATCTTCTAATATATTCTCTATTCTCTTTAAATATGTCCTCTATTTCTCAAATGTCTTATTATGTGGTAGACTGGAGAGACCTTATTTCCTGGAACCATAATATCAATCATCGATACAAAGTATTTTATAACAATGATGTTTTAAAGGTTCTTATTCTGACTGAACATCAACCCATTTAATCCTCGTTCCTCCTCCTTATAGGAAAAACAACTAGTAGTGATCCCTCCCCTCTCTTCTTTGGCACATTTTTATCCATAAACTTTAATCCTTTATGGAATCAAATATTTTCAATTTTGATCATCTCTAAACTATAAGTATAAATCCATGTGACCCCCAATCTCTTGTTTCATTTGATGTTATCTTGTGTTTCATTCTAAATCCATAATTTTAAGTATTTTGTATTCTTTAGGTATTCTTATTGAATTGGATCAACTTTTTCATCAACATTAAATGAAAGGGTGTTTATGAATATTGCGTAGGTGGTGCATAAATTTTCTCCTTATTATATATATGTTGTATGTGTTGTTTGATGCACAAGTGTAGAAGGGAAGGTAACAATGGACCAGGATGGAACAAAATTAGATTTCCTCATAGATGAGATTTAGGAAATGTTTTTTAGGGCTATGTAAGTTCCTCTGGTTTATAATTATTAATCATGTATATCCATGAATTAAATTGAAATTGGTGGTATAACTTGGAATGATAATCAAGAGGGGTATGTATTAATGTGAAAAGATAATATCTTAAAAGCTATTTAAAGAAATTCATCAATGATGGTGAATTATATACAACATAATTGATAGTGGAGATCTTATACAAGTAAGAGTGACTTGAGTAAAATGATGTATATTTTTGGTTGGGTGTAATTAAATTCTTGTTATTACTTGGTGCTTTAGTTGGGTTTCATTCCAATGATGTTTCTATATTGTTAATTAGGTTTGGCATAATGCTAACCATTTCTTTGGAATGCTATATAGGTTGGATATTTTTTAACCATGTTGAACACTTTATAATAAGTTGTATAAGATGCCAACTATCATTCTTATTGGTATATGGGTTGGGTGTGATTCCAACCAAATTTTTGTGGTTATGTAGGTTATACATGATTCTAGAAATTTATCTTGGTTTTTACATAGATTGGGCATAATTCCAAATATTCCTATGACTTCTTATATGGGTTGGGTGAAACTAAAACTAGTGTTATTGTTAGTTACATGGGTTGAATGTAATTCCAACTATTGTTATTATTTATTATATGGGTTGGGTGTAATGTTAACCATTGTTATCTTCATGTATATATGTTGGGTGTAACACCAAACCTTATCTTCTTTGATAGTTGTGTTGGGTGTGATTAAAACCATGAATGTTTTTAGTACTTGTGTTGGTAGTGATGTTAACCATGTTGGGTGTAACACCAAACCTTCTCTTCTTTGATAGTTGTGCATGATATTCATCATTACAAGGGGACATATATTTTTTAGTTTATCATGTACCATAAACCATAATTCCATAGTGAGTTGATTAGTTGATGGTTTTTAGGAACCAAAACTATTTATCTAGCCCATGGTGAGGTAGAAATTGGCCTATGAAATATTTTTATGCTTAGGGGAATACTTCTATTAGTGGAAACATATGATGAATTCCTTCCTATTGAGAATGTTTGGCATGATAAATGGTTTCTTGTTTGGTTTGTTTTTCAGGGCAGTGGTGCAGTATAAGCATAAATGCTATTTTTTTTCAGGTCATCATTTCGCGGAGGTTTTAACCGCCGCTAAATGTAATTGGAAATACACTTAGCGGCGGTTAAAACCGCTGCAAAATCACGCTGGAATTAGCGGCGGTTTTAACCGCCGCTAAGCGGGCGCATGACACGCCTGAATTTCGCAGTGATTATAGCCGCCGCTAATTAAATAGCCTGTAAAACCGCCGCTAAATTTACCAAAAACCGCTGCAAAATGAGGTACTACGATGCTTTTCTTTGACCACCGCGAAATGCATAAAACCTCCGCTAATAGATTGCCGACGCCTAGTTTAGTGGCGGTTTCTGTAAACCACCGCAATATGAAAAAAAACCACCGCTAATAGGCGGTTTTCTTGTAGTGAAAAGAATAGAGGCATCTTCCTGACTTAGTTGAGTCATAGGAAGAGGTTTAGAGGATATAATATTCTCAACTCCAACTAAGATAGTCTCTCCAAAGACTTTAAAATAATCTTTAGTTACAAAAGACTGTTGCTTGGGTAAGAGTATAGGTGAAGGAAGTGGTATAGGTTCTGGTGCAGATTCTGGTTGAGGTTGAGGTTCTGGTTCAGAATCAGGGTGAGTGACTGATTTCAATTGAAACAAAGAGGAGAGATGCATTCCAGTTGCAGTCACTTGTTGTGATTCACTCACATCATAAAAGTTGGGGAATTCATACCGAGTGTACACAGAGTATGAATCAGTAGAAGGAGGTGCATCACCAGGTTCAGATTTAGATTCATCAGACTCGGCTACACTAGGTTCTAGGTTTTGAGGTTCCTCCCCCTCAAACTGTGCTTTTATTTCAGAAACTATAGGCTCAGTAGCATAATCAAGATCCACAAGATCAACTCTATTATGCTCAGACATTTCTTGCCTTGCCAACTGAATGGAAATTTCCAACCTCTCTTCAGCATAGGGTATGTACTCTGGAACCGAATGTTCCATAGGCTGTGCTTCCAGACTTTCTTCTTTTTCAAAAGTGAGTTCTTCTAGACTAGCTTCTAGCATTGCTGGGAGGTTTTCTGCACCACCAGACTCTTCTATGGCTTGCTGATCTAAAATAGGGATAATAAAATCTCTTGCAGCCTCAGGTTGGATTTTTGGATCAACACCCTCTCTAGATGAATGATCTTCTTCCTCTCCAAGAACATTAGGAGATTATTCTTCTCTAATAACAACAACAACTTCCTCTCTAAGAGGTATTCCAGTAGGAACATCAGCAGGGACAACAGTCCTTTCCTTCTCTATAGGAGCTGTTTCCTCATGATGTATTTCAGCCTCTTCTCTAGGTGGTACTTCAGCTGCCGATTCCTCTTCTTCTACCTCTTCTGGATACTCAGCCACTTCATCTGGTTCCAAACCAGGATCAGTAATATTCTTTGGCCAGATTGGATAATCAACATGATTATACTTCTTATATAGTTGATCATTATCCTCAACCCACTGCTTCTACCAAGGGTTCCAATTAATTTTCATCCTTCTAATGGTAGGATTGGACAAACAAAAATCAAAATCCATGATTACTTCCTAATTTGGTCCAACCACTCCTTTGACAACTAGCATAGTTGAGATCATCCATGAGTAAAACAATTAGGTGGATTTGGAAGTGACTTTAATCAGCTCACACATGTGGTGAATGATATATTTGAAAAGATTGATCTTATGGCCATTATTCATGAGATGAATCAAGAACACATCCTGATACGTCAACACAACAATGTCTCCTTTCCTCGGACTAATCAAATTCTAAACAAACGTAAATAGGAGCCTTGTCTCCCCATCCAATTCAGCTGCTATGACCCTTCTCTTGGTTCCATTTCTAGTTAAGATTTCCAAGGCATTTTCCCAATCAAAGATGTCAGTTGAAGGAGGAGGGTCTCTTTGGTAATCATCACAAATCCTTTCACGAGGGATCCTCAGGCATGCAGCCCATAGCCTCGAAGAGAATGAGCATTTTTTTCCATTGATCCAGCTTGTTACCATAAAAATTTCTCCAAAATTAAAGGAAAACTTTACATACTGATAGAATTGTGCAACCAACCTCAGGTAGATAGGTATATCTTATCTAGAGAACCATTCGAGCCATCCTTATTCTCTTAAGATTTTTAGAACCAAAGACTTTATAGACAGCAGCCACTCATGGCTAATCTATTTCTCAGGAATGACAGTACGACTTACTAGGTTAGGATTCAGGGGACCATCGGGAGCTATCTTCAATGCTCTTTTCTGTTTCTTCATGTGGCGCTTCTCAGTTTAGGGTGAAGATAGATGCTTCATCCTGGGCATCCCCTGAAGGTTCGGGTGAGAGAGAAGGAGAGAAGGTTTTCAAGGTAAAGAGGGTTCGAGAGAGTGAGCAGGAGAGAGCTTGGGTAAGGAATCGAATGAAAACCCTTTTGTTTTATCATTTGGGAATGTCAAACGTCATAAAAAAAATAATTCAGGAAAGTAAATAGATGTTAAATAAAAATTACCACGATACGGATTAATATAAATGTATAAATAATCTTCATGGTGAGACCGTGAGTAGGTGTTATGGTGCGATGAAAAGTAGTCATCATGGTGAGACAGTTGGTGGTCGTCACGGTGAGACAGTGACTATTCTATGCAGTCACGGTGAGACAGTGAGTGAACTATTCCATCACGGTGAGATAGTTAAGTGACAGACCGTGAACACAAGGCATTAACTGTGAGACCGTAAACATGAAACAGTAACTGAGAAACAGTGAGCATGAAAATATAAAGTAAAATATGGCAAAATATTAAACAGTAAGACTAGTAAGATATCTATTTATGATCAATCATACCAAGATAATGTATGACGTAGTCTAATCTATTATAATTTAATGGTTTAGTGAATATATCAGCACGTTGATATTCAGTACCAATGAATTCTAAAGTGATATCACCTTTCTGATAATGATCCCTCAAAAATTTATGTCTTACATCAATATGCTTTGTCCTATAATGTGAAACATGATTCTTTGAAATGTTAATAGCACTTGTGTTGTCAGAATTTATTGGTACATATCTAAATTGATATCCATAGTCTAGTAAAGTGTGTTTCATCCACAAGATTTGTGCACAACAACTTCCAACAACTATGTATTCAGCTTCTGCAGTAGATAATGCAATAGAATTTTGTTTCTTACTACACCATGATACTAGTGACTTGCCTAAAAGGTGACATGTTTCAGAGGTTCTTTTTCTATCTAACTTACATCTAGAAAAATTAGCATCAGAATAACTAACTAATTCAAATTATTTTCCTTTAGGGTAGAATAGTCCTAAATTGGGTGTATGCTTGAGATATTTGAAAATTATTTTTTCAGCATTTAAATGTGATTCTTTAGGATTTTCTTAAAAATGAGCACACATACACACACTAAACATAATATAAGGATGACTAGCAGTCAAGTAAATTAGACTTCCAATCATTCCTCTATAAGTGGTTTGATCAACAAATTTTCCAACTTCATCAAGATCCAACTTACAGGTGGTACTCTTTGTAGTTTCACTAATTTTTTTTATATCCAATCCAAAACATTTTAGAAGACCTCTAGTATATTTACTTTGAGTTAAAATAATTCCATCATTATTTTGAAGTATTTGAAATCAAAGAAATAATTTTAGTTCACCCGTTAAACTCATTTCAAATTTGTTTTGCATCATTTTAGAAAAATCAGTACATAAAGAAGTTTTTGATGATCCAAAAATAATATCATCTACATAAATTTGTACAACTAAAACATCTTTAGAAATTCATTTTATGAAGAGAGTAGGATCAGCTATTCCTTTTGTAAAACATTTAGAAATAATAAAAGCACTTAATCTGTCATACCAAGCTCTTGGAGCTTTCTTTAAACCATATAAAGATTTTGATAATTTGAAAATATGATTTGGAAAGTGAGTGTTTGTAAATCTAGGTGGTTTTTCAAAAAAAAAACACCCTCAGCTATATAACCATTTAAGAATGCACTCTTGACATCCATTTGATATAGTTTAAAATTCAGATGTGTAGCATAAGAAAGTAAAATTCTAATGGCTTCAAGTCTGGATACTGGAGAAAAAGTATCCTCATAGTCAATTCCTTCTTCTTGACTATAGCCTTGTGCAACTAACCTAGCCTTATTTCTAACTATGTTTTCAACTTCATCTACTTTATTTCTAAACACCCATTCAGCGCCTATGGTGAAAGGGTCTTTAGGTCTTTCAACAAGTTTCCAAACTTTATTTCTTTCAAACTGATTTAGTTCTTCTTACATAGAAATTAACCAACATTTCATCATTAATATCATCATTAATGTTTTTAGGTTCAAGCTGTGACAAGAAGGCTTGATGTTCAAATTGATTTTTAAGAGAAGCTCTAGTCTGTGTTCCTCTATTAATATTTCCAACAACAGCATCTAAAGGACGATTCTTTAGAATCCTAGTTGATCTAGTAAAGGTAGGACTAGAAATTTCAGGTTCATCTATAGGTTCGGGTTCATTAGGAGAAGATTCTGAAATATTTCCGGAACTGGTTGTCTTTATAGCAGGTTCATTGATTCTATCATTAAGGTTCATACCAGACAAATCTTCTTCATTATTTTCAAGATATGACTTAGGTTCATGTGGATCAGTTTCATCAAATTTGATGTGAACATATTCTTCCACACACTTGGTTCTATTAATGAAAACTCTATAGGCTTTGCTATTTATAGAATATCCTAAAAATATTCCTTCATCACTTTTAGAAGCAAACTTGTCCAGATTATCCTTGGTATTTAGAATAAAGACTTTGCAACCAAAGACTCTAAAGTATCTAAGTTTAGGTTTTCTATTGTTCTATATTTCATAAGGGGTCTTTTTGAGAATAGGTCTGACTAAGACTTTACTGATGATATAACAAGCTGTATTTACAGCTTCATCCCAAAAGTAAATAGGAAGATCATACTCATTAAGAATAGTTCTAGAAATTTCTTGCATGGTTCTATTTCTTCTTTCAACTACACCATTCTACTGAGGTTTCCTAGGGGAAGAGAAATTGTGAGTATAGCCATTTTGTGAGCAAAAGGAGTTAAACTCATGATTTTCAAACTCACGGCCATGATCACTTCTCAGGGTCTTAATCTTAAGTCCACTAAGGTTTTCTACAGACTTGGAGTATTTAATAAAGTAAGAACAAGCTTCACTTTTGTGAGCTAAGAAGTATACCCAAGTATATCTAGAAAAGTCATCTACTAGAACATAGACATAGTGCTTCCCATTTAAAATAGAAACTCTAGAAGGTCCAAACAAGTCCATGTGAACCAACTCGAGAGGTTGAGAAGTAGAGACTTCTTTCTTTGGTTTGATAGAGAATTTGTGTTGCTTTCCCTTTTGACAGGGATTACAAACTTTGTCATTTGGAAACTCAAGTTTGGGTAAGTCTCTATTTAAGTTCTTCCTAGTCAGTTTTCTAAGTGAATGTATATTATAATGTCCTAATCTTCTATTCCAAAGCCAAGATTCTTTATGAAAAGCATTTAAATAAGTAATGTTTTGTTTAGATAAATAATTCAAATCAACTGCATAAACATTTTAATTTCTCAAAGAAGAAAATATTTAAACATTCTTAGAATTATAAACATTAAAAGAATCATTTTCAAACTTAACATTAAAGCCATCATCACATAACTGATAAATACTTAACAGATTATATTTAAGTCCATCAACAAACAAAACTTTAGAAATTAAAACTGAGTTAGTATTACCAATTTGGCCTAGGACGATGATCTTTCCTTTAGAATTATCACCAAAGGTGAAATGGACTCCATCAATCTTGATTTATCTCTTGAAGAATGAATAATCCTCCGACATATGCCTTGAACATCCACTGTCCAAGTACCATATCTTCTTATGGGAACTCTTTAAGCAGGTTTCCTAGAAAATAGTTTTAAATAGAGAATGATTTTGGTACCCAGATCTTCTTGGGTCTAGACAGGTTAACAATCAATTATTTTGGTACCCGAATTTGTCTTATGGTTCTCATATATTTTACAGAATCAAAAGATTTTTAAAGATAAACTGTATTTGATCTATAACTATGTGAATAACTAGTTGAATCATATGGATGTCTGAACTAGAACTGGCAGAATTTTGTCCAAATTTAGGAATAAATCTAGTTTTAGTGAACTGTCTTTTTCCATGTTGGTAACTTATTCTAGTAGTGTACTTTGGTTCTAATTTCTTTCCTAGCATTTGAGTTAGAGTGTATTTTGCATTTGTGAATTTTTCTAAGTCTTTTCTAAATTTCTCATTAGACATTTTCAGTTCAGAATTTTCCTTTAACAGTTTAGAACTCTTTTCTTTTTCTATATCAAGGGAGGATTTAAAATTTGTAGTGAGAGCATGCTGTTTCTTTAATGACTTATATTTGTTCTTAAGTTCATTGCATGTTTCTTCCCACGTGTTACAATATTCAGATAATTCAGCTTTAGTCATTTATTCATAATTAGAATCAAATTTTGCATCATCTACAGAATAATAGGAATTTAAAATAGGTGTATCTAAGGTTACATAAGGTGTGTTGGTCATGAAACACATGTTAGCCTTGTGAGAGTCTTCATCCTTAGTAGAATCATAATCACTTGCAGTGTCTTATGAAGCACTCCAAGTTGATTTCATTGCTTTCTTTTACTTCTTGTCCTTATAATCATATTTCTTTTGGAATTTTAACTTCAAACAGTCAGCCTTGATGTGTGCTTTCCTCTTGCATTCATAGCAGACTATATCATCTTCCTTATCAGCTGTCTTCTAATTTTTCTTCCAGTGTCCTTTGTTGTCATATTTACCCATGTAGTTTGACTTTATGAAGAATTTCTTCTTCCTATATAATTTCTTAAACCTTCTAGCTATTTGAGCCATCTCAGCATCACTGTCTGAATTTGAATCTTCACTGGTTGAACTTTCAGTAGGTAAATGCATTTTCTCCTTGTCATTTCTCTTTGAAGCAGTAGACTTGAATGCCACAGATTTTCTCTTGGGTTCATCATCTTATTCCTTATTCGCTTTGAGTTCTTCCTCATACATCATAAGCTTACCAATCAGTTCTTTGACAGGCAGAGCTCTAATGTCACATGACTCTCTTATCGAAACAGATGTGCCTCTCCATCTCTCTGGAAAACATCTCAATATTCTCGTAATTTGTTCCTTTTTTGGAACAACTTTACCAAGTGAACTCATTGTATTGACTATCTCATTGAACCTGAGATACATACCAGAAATAGGTTCATCAGTATTCATTTTAAAATTTTCATATTTAATAGTATATATATTCAATCTCATTTCCTTAACATTAGTTGTTCCTTCATGAGAAACACCCAAAGTATCCCATATTTCATAGGCTGTTTTATAGGCAGATATTCTGTTAAATTCCTCATCTCCTAATGCATAATACAGGGCATTCATAAATTTATAGTTATTATTGTAAGCTACTTTAGTAAGTTCATCTCAAGTAGTTCTTTCAGTTTCTGGAATTTTATATTGAGATTATATAGCATTACAAATATCGAAACACATACTTTCTAAATGTATTTTCATTTTCAATTTCCACTGAGCATAGTTGGTACCATTGAAGAAAGGTGGACAGTTAGTAGCATCACCTTCTAGTCTATTGTCCATAGCTAGATTTTAGAAGATAATATTTAAAGAGATAAAATTTAGAACTAACAGAAATTTAAGATCTTTAAAGATACAACTAAAATCACAGTTGAAAAATAGAGTATTTTTATAACTTTGAATAACAAAAACAAACCTATGATACCAAATGTTGGTCAGAGTGGATACTCAAGAGGGGGTGAATTGAGTTCCAATTAAAATTTCTGTTAAAAATATTTCTATAAAAATACCCCAATTTATAAAACAAGTTAAACTGTAGTGAATTTGTAAAACTGTAAAGGTTCAATTAGGTTCTCAAATATTTATTAGGTATAAGTCAAAGTAATTAGAAGATTAAATTGGATTTTGAAACTAATCTACTGATTTACAGTAGTTACAAACTCTTGCTAGATTAACTATCAAAGTAACTTTAAAATAGTTTTGTATTTCAAAGTAAAAACAACGGAATATAAAAGATAAAAGTAGTATATTTTAAAATTTAAACAAAAAATGCATAATAGATATAAACAAGAGGTTCAGTCTCAAGCCAATACTTAGTCCTCTCAAATTTATATATAAATTTTATCCACACCCTAGATCAGGGTTAACAATAGTTTACAAACTGTCCAGGTACTCATACCTCTACCACAATTATTCGTGAGAAAACAAATCAACATCACACAGTCTTTCCAGGTCCTACTTGACCTCTGCCACTATCCTCAGTGGGAAACACAAGAGATAAAACAGATGTGAGTGAGGATTTAGAGATCCTCCAGTTCAGCACAGGAGATAGTGTGTGTGTAAAATAAAAAGTGTACACACACTGCTCAAAAGTAAATAAAGAAATCACATAGAGAGAGTATATGAAAGTTTAGAAAGCTCTAGTGATTAGCAGTGCAACTATGGACTCGTTGGATTCATCAGAAATGCTTCTAAGTCCTTTTTTAATTTTTTGTTGAAAAACAGAGTGACGTGGTTCTGCTTGTGTTCTTCACGAGTGAGAAAGTTCTCTTGATTTCAGTTCCTCCAGTAGTGTCGGCTTGCATGCATGTGAGTTCTTGAAAGATCTTGCAATCTCTTCTTCATGCTCAGGATTGTTCTTCTGTTCAGTACAGAGCTTGCGTGTATTGTTTGTAGCTTCGTGTATGTTATGGTATGTGTATTTGTGTGTCACACCCTCTATTGCAGCTCAATCCTACTTATATTCCTTGAGCTCCGGCAATAGGAATGATGTCCTTTCCATAGGTAGAAGGTACGGTTTCCTGACATGAAACAACTATCATTAAATAACATTAATTTCATTAAAAATATCAAATATGACCGTTAGAATTATTTAAATAATATTGAAAAAAAGGTTAAGAAACAGTGTCACAGTGGTTATGCAAATGGTGTCTCCTTGAACTGGTGTCTCCTTCACGGTATGTGCTTCACGGTGTGTGGCTCACGGTGTGTCTTTCACGGTATGTCTATTTCACGGTGTTTGAGTCATGGTGTCTGAGTCACGGTGTGTCTGAGTCACGGTGTCTAACTCACGGTGTGTCCTTCACGGTGTCTGGGTCACGGTGTCTGACTTATAGTTTCTGGCTTCTGGTGCCTTGCTCATAGTATTTTGCTTCACGGTGTCAGGATTTATATCACGGTGTGTTGAGGTCATGATGTCTCTCTGGTCATGGTGTCTGAGACTTAGAATTCATGGTGTCAGGATTACTGTGTTTGTCTTACACTTCACGGTGTTTGTGTCTTGCACACAGTCTGTCTTACTGTGTCAGACTTCATGGTGTCTTGATACTTAGAAAAATAACTGTATTCAAACTTAAACATTAATATGCATAATATGAATTAATATTAACCATTATAAGGCAAGAGAAATTGAAACATAAATAAAGAGGTTTGATAAGATAAGTAAGATTTGTGATCATGCATAAGATTTGTAAATAATAATGAGATTAATTAATAGTAATAAGATTTGTGATCATTAAAACATGATTAATACATGAGGAGTCCAACAAAATGGATTTATAATAAATATTTATCTATTATATAGGAGGTTCAAATATACAATAGGAAAGACAAAACTTTAGGTAAGGGTCTCTCATCTCACTTTTATTTCTATGAGACATATGCCATATTCTACACTTGTTTATTTTGTGTTGTGTATATAATATCCATGAATGTTTTTTTATGATTATAATAATGAAAATTATGGTGATTTTAAAATCCATATACATTTATCTCTTTTATGAGGTTTTGATTCCTAGATTACCAACGCTCTAAAGGGTATATGTTAAAATATCATTTCTTTTTGGGGATATCTATACTAAATTTACATTGAAGGAAATTATATGGATTTAATCTTTTAATCCCCATATATTTTATTATACTTTGGTTATTCTTGGATTTTTTTTGTATTATAACCATTTTCTTTCTTTTTTACTTAGAATGATTGAGAAAACAATTTTAAAGAAAATTTGACCTTATTTATTTTTTGGTCGACAAATGTTTTCTTCTATGTTCATTCCATTCAAAATTGTTTTTTTTTATTTTTTACCTATTATTATAATTTTTTTAAAGTTTTCTATTCATTAACTTTTAATTTATTTACAATGGTTTAAAATAAATGTTTTAAGGAATTTTTTTTCTGAACTTTTCTTTTTTGAATTTTTACAATGGTTTAGAAGGAATTTTTTATTTTAATGTGTACAACATGAACAAATTTTACCACTATCATGAATGTTATTTTTTTTGAATGTCAATCTAAAATTTTATGTGGTTATTTTTATTGAAAATGATTTTCTAAATATTTTAGTAATTTTTAGTTAAAATTTTATCATAGGAAAAATATATTTTTTCATGTTTTCAAAGAAATATTCGAATGATATTTTAAGATAATTTTACATCTATGGAAACGTTCTTTAATGATTGTTATGATTCACTAAGGATATGATATTATGATACCATACAATTTATTTCTCTAGATGAATTATAATGGTTATGATTTAAATTTTATTCTGTGAAACTTTTTTATTTTCCATGGGTTAAATTAAGTTATGATGAAATCTTTATGAAACAAATTTCTTTTCCAAGGGTTATGATATAATGAAATGATATAATCAAACCTATTTCATTTATATGGGTTATGATATCATGAATTTATTATTTTTATTACTATATGACCCACATATGTATAGTTTTCATTATATGATGGGTGGGTGTGTTATAATCCTTTAATTCATTGGGTAAAGCCTTAAATATCATGAGATAATTATGGGAAAAGTTTATGTGCTTGATACACTGTAAGAAATAGATGGTGATTATTGATCTGTTTTGATATGGTAAATAGATGGTGATCCATGATTTTTTTTGATATGGGAAATAGTTGGTGATTCATGATCCTCTATGATATGAGAAATATGTTTTGATGCCGAATCCAATTTGATATGATAGTCTCAATAGTTAAACTTTACATATGATATGGTTACTATGACTATGACGATTCCACACTCTTATGACATGTTTTTATGCTTATGATTTGAACTCATGGAACATGGTTGATTTATGATGATTCCTCACTCTTATGATTCATGTATTTTGAAGTGATAAAGCTTTATTCCATGACTCATGTTTATGGTCTATGAAATATTGGGTAAGAAATTTGTAATTTATGTTCATGATATCACATCCTTATTCTTATATTATGATTTCATATGATCATTTATTGGTATATCCCATGTAACATATCACCCTGAATAATTGTCTTGAGAAGAGGTGGGGGTGATACTAACCTTAGGTGACATCCCCCAAACACCAAAGGCTAGAAATAAATGTCATGTGTTTAAAAATAAAAGGCATGTGGGAATGATTTACCCTTTTAGAAACACACACATTATATGATACAGATAATATAAAACAAAGGAAATATATAAAAATTATGCATGCACTAAAACCCAACCCTAATAAAAGAGTCCAATCCAATAATTAACAATAAAATAAGGAAAAAATATTAGATTAACTTCATAACAGTAACTGATAGAAACTAAAAATCCAAAGAAAAAAAGACCCAGGAACCAAAGTGGAACCTCTTCTGAACAATAAATGAACAAAAAACAATCTATAACTCCACCAATTATGATAGTGAAATCATGAAGTTCCCCTATAATGGTTATAAATCAGTCCCTTTAATATATCGTGGAAAACAACATCTACATATGCACCAAAGTTCATATGCAGGGGTGTGTAATCATACCCACTAGAAAACCCCTAAAATTTTTCCCATATACCACTAGGACCAAAAACATGTTAAATCACATGATATAAAATTTGTAGTAAGAATATAAAATTAGTAAACAAATTTTCACAATATAAAATACACCATTTGAACAAGTTTTTTAAAATTAGTTTAATACATATACCATGTTTCACATTAAAAAATTATAAGCAGTTCATAATTTCCAATTTTATATAATTAATAATTTTCTCATAATCACAAACACATGAATGTAAAATGATAACCCTATGGTCATGAGAGGTGGTACCTCCTCCACAAAGCCATCACTTGGTGGAAATTTCCTCCTTGTGACTTTACGATTAGAACTAAGAATCGAGTCTATTTCAACAAGGCCTCATATAATGAAATCATAAACAGACACCATACTGTAGATTTCTAGATGGAACTCACAACCCATTATTCCAAGAAAATGTGTCAATACATCATTTATTCAAGAAAACCATTTTTATCATTTTAACAAGCCGATTGTGTTGAAACCCATAATCTAATTTTAAGATAATCAATATGATAATTATAATTAGAGTTTTACCATTGAGGAACCATTAAAAAATAAAAAAGAAATTATTATAGAGACCTAAAAGCCTTCTAGTTTCAATAAAAGTTGAAAGAGAAAACAACCACCTACATTAAGTCAATTAGCATAAGAAATCAATGATTATTCTACCATTCAGACCTATTCCTTCTATTCCACTAACAAAACCTCATCATATGTCATGAATACAAATCCAAACCCATAGATTAGAGTATTATGACATCTATATATGGTTCCATATAAGACAAACTGAGGAGATCTAAGATAAGAAGTAATAACAAGACCCTAAACTTTGATCTCTATAATTGGACACCCAAATATTCATTAGAATAGGAGTTCAGATCTCGAAGGTCCCCATAAATGACCCAGGGAATCCATGGAAATCGAGAGGAAGAAAAAAAATTGAATAAGTATTTAAATGTGATTTAGGAATTAAAACTTTCTATATGAAATCAATTTATGACATAAATGTAGGATTTACGTCATTTATTTCATAGGGGTCGTTTATAATGAAAAAACCCAATGCCTCTATTTATTTTTAAGGAAAATCTAATATTAATATGTAAAAATAAATTTAGGACATGAACCGAACCCTGAAAAATTTATGTCATAAATAGAAAATTTAAAATATAAATGTTCTTCCCCAACAAGTTTATGCCATAAATATATTCTTTAAGATATAAAATGTTTCATGAAGAAAAATACATCAACCGACCTCCAGTTTATCCACTTTTTACACCATCAGAGACTTTTAGCTAATTGTCTCATGACCTCAAGCATAAAAGGAAAAGGATTTATATATTGGTGTACCTAAAATTAGGGGTGATACATCCATGTTTACCCTTACTGAGCATATAAGATCTCCCTTTCTTATGTTTTATTTCCTTAGGTTAAAAAGAAAGGTTTTAATTAGGATATGTCGAATAAGGTTATAATATGAGAAGCACTTTATGGGATACATTGAAAATTTTTCATGAAATAATTTGTTTATGTATCTAGTATCCAAGTACAGAAATCCTTTTATGGTTCCAAGGTGTGTAATGTTATTATATATATTAAATATTCATCTAAAAGGTTGCAATATTTATGTATGAAATGCTTGGGTCACTTCATATGGGATATGTCCAAATAAACCACATGACCTTTGTCCATCCACTACACATGTTCTTTGATCATGTATACTACATAACCATGTTCCCAAATATAGGGTGTTTGGTTGAGTATCCTAACCACACCATAAGTTTCCCTACATAGAGTGTACCGAACATACATGTTTTCTAATCACCTTCTCATACCCTTTACTTCAAAATAGTAACACATGGCATGTGTTCTTTAACTACACACCACATGATTGGATTTTCCTGGACAAAATACCCTTACGATCACAAAAACACCATGATTTTCATAAAAACGCACCACAATGGCCCTCAAGGACCTTCCCCAATAAAAAAATATGTGAAAACTTAAAAAATAAGACTTAAAAATGTATAAAATTTTAAAAAAAACAAATAAATCACACCATGAAGTTTAAAACACTGATGATAAGAGCCTAGATCAATTTCATATATCCACCGCATCCATATATACCTCCCTATATGAATCTTGAGGCATGATCCCTATTATTCTACCTCTTCTCTCTTAGATGAGCTTGAAAAAAAGGGGTTCCCATTTCGTGTATCCCTGAAGAAAAATGGGGGTAAAATTAATAGTAAAAAAAGAAAAACAAAAGAAAAAAAAAATAAAAATAAAATAAAATACCACTTAAAAAACTTGAACTGAGTCCCAAAACCTTGTAACATACCAACCTAGGTACCACATACCGATGCCCTAATCCAGTTGGTCACATGACCTCAAGCACACCTCCTCATACGTCAGAGGCTATAGACTAGCAGTGATGGTCTAATATCGATCACAGAGAGACTATACCATGTTTTTTTTTCAAATTAATATAGTAGTGGAAATAATAAATCAATAAAAAATGATATAATATAACTGGAATAATATCAACATCACAAGATTACCCAAAACTAGAAAGACAATATCAAAAATGAATAGTAGGTATTATATGCTAAAGTATGTGTCAAGTGTCTAAAATGAAACTCTAAAGAAAGACACTGAAGAATCCTAGGTGGGTCCTGAAAAATGTCTAATTCCCTCATCCATGCTCCACCCCAACTTAGCCATCTAACATAGGGCCTTTTTCATTAACCTTTCTAGAAAACACAAAGTCTATTTAGGTACCGATCATGCATCCTAAGTAGGGAGTGAGTAAAATTCAGTAGACCACCACCAACAACATCTAAAACAATATCCAGTTAATATAAAGTGTATGCAGTTGTATAAATAAATTATTACAATTCATAAGTAAAAAATTATCACATTATAATTTATTCTTTACTCATATTAACTCCTAAGTTCCCCAAGACACCCATACCTCAACACCTGCTTCGTCTCATCGCAGAGCCCAAAGTGTTCCTAGGAAATATCATATCTTAATATCTACTATGTCTCATGTCGAAGCTCAATGTATTCCAAGGTGATATAATATCTCAATACCTACTTCAGCTCATGCTGGACCCCAATGTATTCCCAAGAAATGTTATATCTCAAATTTCCTTTGTTACTATTCTTTAATTCATACTTGAATTCCCATATTACCATTTATACTATACACAATACAATGAACATGTTACCATTCTTTAATTCATACTTTAATGACCATGTTACCATTCATACATCACACATTAGAATGGCCATGTTCCCATTCTCTAATTTATACTTGAAGGAACGTGTTCCCATTCATACATCACATATTAGAATAACCATGTTCTTATTATTTAATTCATACTTTAATGACCATGTTACCATTCATACATCACACAATAGAGTGACCATGTTCCCATTATTTGTCACATAATTAATTCAAAAATTAATTATCCTCATCAATTCCATTATTAACAGAACACTTAGTTAAACAAAAAAATTCCTTTGGTTAATTCAACAATTAAATAATCATATAAATAACATTAATTAACTGAATAATTAATTAATCACACAATTCCTTTAGTTAATTAAACAATTAACTAATCAAAACAATAACATTAATTAATTTAACAATTAATTAATCACGTAATTCCTTTAGTTAATTAAACAATTAACTAAAAAAATCAATAAAATTAATTATTTCAACAATTAATTAACCACACAAATTCCTTTAGGTAATTAAACAATATAAATAATCACATTCATAACATTAATTAATTAAATAGTTAATTAATCAAATAAATTCCTCTAGTTAATTCAACAATTAACTAATCACATTAATAACATTAATTAATTCGAAAATTAATTAATCACATCAATTACTCTAGTTAATTAAACAATTAACTAATCACATCAATTAATCTAGTTAATTAAATAATTAACTATAAAATTAATAATATTAAGTAATTAAACAATCAATTAATCACATCAAATACATTAGTTGATTCTAAAATTAATTAATCAATTCAATTCTATTAGTCGATTCAATAATTAACTAATCTCACTAATTTCATTACTAATTCAATAATTAGTTTATCACACAAATCCCTTTAATTAATTCCTCAATTTATTAAATACATCAATAACTTTAATTAATTCATCAATTTGTTAATCAATATACACATATTAAAATCCCACAATTAATCCCATAATTAATTATCTCATTCACAATATCAATATTTCATAAATAAATACACAATAAATTATCTTAATTCTCAAATCTCAATATATCATAATTCATTCATCGATTAATTATCACAATTAAATAATCTTAATCCATCATAATTAATTCAATAATTAATTATCTAATTTACTCAATTGCATATACACAACAATCCCCATTAATTAATTCACCAATTAATTAATAAAACTCATTCAATTACATCAACACAATAATACCCATTAATTAATTCACCAATTAATTAATCCAACTCATTCAATTGCACTAACATGACAACCCCTATTTATTAATTCACCAATTAATTAATCTAACTCATTCAATTACATTAACACAACAACCCACATTAATTAATTATCCAATTAATTAATCTAACTCATTAAATTGCATTAACACAACAATACCCATTAATTAATTCACTAATTAATTAGTCTAAATAATTTCCATTAATTAATTCCATAATTAATTATCCACATTAAATCCCCTCAATTAATTCACCAATTAATTTTCACCTCAAATTCATTATTTAATTCAACATTTAATTAATTACTTTTAAACCCTTCAATTAATTCACCACTTAATTTTCCACATCAATTATATTATTTTAATTAATCAATTAAATAATCACATTACTTAAATTAATATATCAATGAATTAATTAACCCTACAATTCCCATTATTTAATTTAATAATTAAATAATCATATTACATCCATTAATTAATTCATAAATTAATTAATCACACTTAATAATTGCACACAACCATAATTTCATTAATTAATTCATCAATTAATTAATATTTTCACAACATCAACATCCAATAATTAATTAACCAATTAATTATTTATACACACAAACTCAATGTCTCATAATTAATTTAACAATTAAATATTTCAAGTTCATAACATCTATATCCCATAATTAATTCCCCAACTAATTATCACAATTCTTAATATCAATACCCCATAACTAATTGTTCCAACTCAATTAATTCAATATCCAAAATTAGTTCCTCAATTAATTATTCTATATCAAATCAATTCAATATTCCAATAATTTACTCAACAATTAATTTTCTAAAATCAAAATTTAATATTTCATAACAAATTATCTAATTTAATCCCGATATCCACAATTTTAACATTTCCATTAATTATTTAATTCACTAAATTAATTAAATCGATCAAGAATTAAATTTATAAACATCAAATATAAATTCTAAAATTACATAAACATAATTTTAATTAATAATTTTGATTTTAATTATAGAGCACATACCTAAATTTGTTGAAGAATAATTGCCCAATGAAAATCCCCAAAAATTGAGCGGCACAAGGACCTAGATCCAGATCTGAATCTCAAAAATCCTAAATCAAGATGAGAGAAAACCAAGATCTTATAAATCTAAATAAATATCTAGAATCATAGATCTTGTTCTTAGAAAATAGATTTATATATATCCATAATAGAATATTACATCACTAAAAGAAAGTGATAAGAACAGGAGAAGAACAAGTGAAGAACTAGTATAGGATTCACTTGATGGGAGAGGTGCATATCTTCAATCTAGGATTTGAATCACAAAGAACGATGGTCAAGAAGGCATGGAATTCTTCTGGAGAGCTCTAAATTTGTAAAAGACCACCTAGAGTCAAATAGGGGTTGATTTAGGGTTAATTGGAGGGTTAGGGGAATTAAAGAATAAATTTTTTGTTTGTTTTATTCCAGAGCATGGTTTGGTGGGTAGGGGTGCACAGTTTTCTCTAACCGTGTGTTTAAACAATGTACCTCATTTTTTGGGGTAAATGATTACTTATTTTAGGGTGCATGGTTTTCAAAACCATGTACCAACTGTGTGAATCCCCTCTTCCTAGTTTCACACAGTTTCTCAGTTGGGGTACATGGTTTTCCCTGACCTTGTTCCAACCGTGCACTGCTCATTTTTCTTACATTTTTATGAAAATTCCACCAAACACAACCCAAGTTAAAACCCAGGAAAAAACAATCAAATAAGGACAAAAGAATACTTGAAATAAATCCCAATTCAACTCTAGAAAAGGTTTGGATCTTATAATCTTCTCACTTTATAACAAATAATTTTCAAGATTCACTCCCAAGCATCTCTAAGATTTTGATCCATTGAGCCCTCTTATATGCTTCCCTTTCCCATGTTTCCTCTTGAATCCGTCCATGTTTCCACAATCCATGAACTATTAGCATAGTCTTTCTCCACAATTATTTACCACTGTAATCCAACAGACATATTAGATTGTCCTCAAAGGATACATCCATCACAAGATCAACATCATTTACATACTCTACACCTTTCCCAAATCAACCTTGGAGCTTATCCTTGACATCAAAAAATACCTATAAAGTAAGTACATCCATTAAACCTAAGGACCAACAGTCCTTTCCACAATGACTTTAAACATGCTTCTTACAGGTTCCTCATTGGCATTCTAATTCCACCATTTCCAACCCATGGTCTTTCTCTAAAGATGTACTTCTAACGCATCTCTCGCAACCTTTAGAGCTATATTTTGACCACTTTGTCAAGAAAATTAGACAGTTAGGTATTCATCACCCTCATGCCCATTCTAAGAACCTCATCCATAAATTATCAATGGCGTACCTCACACCATCCAGTCCACATATATACCTCCTCATAAGCACAAATTCTAAGGGGCCCCATATCCAACCAAAACACATTTAGATAGTTAGGTGTAAAGAAAAATCTTTCTCATCATACCTGGGATGATGTTAAGGTATGGGACATGATCATCACTAATTAAAAGTATAATAATAAGTCTTTCATGAATACTACTACAAATCCTCAATTACTAATGTCACCTACCACTATGGAAACACCCTTATCTATCAAAAGTCTCGAGCTTCCCTGCCTGATAACATCACACCACACCATTCCAAAATACAGACGGTCCCTCGCACAAACTACAAATGAGTTATCAAAATAAGTTATTCTCACTACAAAAACTACCCACATTAAGGGAAAAAAATAAAACATAATGGATTCTTGTTTCACAACATTAACGCAATTGAAAAGAGGTATTTACACAAAACCATAATAACTCTTTCCCCCCCTTTTCCCACGAAATTGTCAAAACCGAAGCACCATCTATACCCTTAACCACCCAATATCTAGGTCTTAGTTAACAAAGTTAAACACATTCCCATTATTCAAGTTCCTCATTTACAAACATGATTATTTTCATCTTGCATCATTTTCAAATTCTCAATTTAAAATTAGGATACGTTTTCATTTCAATTTTAAAAACAAGAAAAAATAGTTCAAGTTCAAAAAATTACACATAAAACATTTTATCGTATGTTCCTAAGATAATACGTGTCATTAATAATGCCAAGTTTCTAGTATAACTCATGAGAACTAAACTATTATACCATACCAGCCATGAGTCAAAGCTCAATAAATATTTGAAACATTAGTCACATCTTACAACAAGTGCATCACCCAGGGTGAAATAATATTCAACTATAATAGAAAACAATAATAAAAAGAATCCCACCCTGGGTACTTGGGTTATCCTCTATGAATAGGGTGGCTAATCCCATGAATGAGCTCATAACCAAGGCCCGAATCTTCCTAGTCTTCTGCCTACCATTACCAAATAGTAAGAAAAAAGAAAAAGAAATGAAAACTGGGCTTTAATACCACTTTGTAACATTCCAGCCTAGGTACCACACACTAGTTCCCCAATCTGGATGGTCACAAGACCTCAAGCACACATCCCCATATGGCAGAGGCTACCGACTAGTGGTGAAGGTCTAATATTGATCATTCTGAGAATATACCCTCTTTTTTTCTCAAATTAATTCCCCATAAAAAACAACAAAGCAATATCAAAAATGATATAGATTAACCAAAACAATATCATCATCACAAGATGACCCAAAACTATAAAGACAATATCAAAACTGAATAATAGATATTCCATTCTAATGTACATGTCAAGTGTCTAAAATGAAACTGAAAAGAAAGACACTGATGACTCCTAGGTGGGTCATGAACAATGTTTAGTTCCCTCATCTATGCTCCACCCCAACTTAGCCATCTAACAAAGGGACTTTTACCTTAATATGTATATAAAAAACCAAGTTTATTCAGGTACCGATCAGGAAGCCCAAGTAGGGTGTGAGTAAAACTCATTATACCACCACCGATGACATCTAAAACAATATCTAGTCAATAGAAAGTGTATACAGTTGTATAAATAAATAATTACAATGAATAAGTAAGAAACTATCATATTATCATTTATTATTTACTTAACAAAATTAAGTCTTAGGTTCCTAAGGAAACCCATACCACAACACCAGCTTTGGCTTATATTGGTGCCCGATGTGTTCCGAGGTAATATCATGTAACGACCCAAACTCTTATTAATGAAAATTTCTCTTGATCTAATTAAATTTACTATTATATAAAATGGTTAAATAAAATATAAACTTTTTTGGTTTTATTTTTTTGGATTTTAAAATACCGTTAAGAATTATTAACATTGCTAATATTACCATTAAACTGTTATGACATGATTAGTAAATATAGGGCTTTAATAAATTCAATTTACTCATAAAAAGGAAACGATGACCTCATCCAGTAGAATTGATCCTTACAAAGCCCATTTTTCAGAGCTCAGAAAGGAGGTAGCGTCACTAGGCTTCACTTTTGACCAATCTAAAGCCAAGATTCAACACATTAAGCTTGAATAGAACTACCTATGGGAGAAGTGGAAGTTAATAGATATTACCACCCGAGCGATGTTATCTAGGCCTCCCCAAGAGTCTGTCACCATCGCACACCATACCCTTAGGTCTTATACAGGTGTTATAAGGGGTTATGAAACAAGACCCTAGAACTATAAATATGTTCATTATTTTTGTATATAATAAAGAATATACATTTATTTTCTTATTGTTACTTTGTAAATAGTTTTTAAAGCAAAAGTATTTTTAGTTAATATTAAATTTAGAAATCTATTTTGATGAATTAATGGATTTATGAAATGGATAATATTTTAATAAAATATTATTACTAAATAAGTTTTTATTAAATATAAATGGTCATATATTTTTTATGAATATAATTGTAATTCTTATTAAGGTTTGAAAGTTGTTTTTGTCAAAACCCATGAATTTTTGATAAATGTCGGTTTTTATTTTAAAAGTAAAAAATTCAAATTTTTATAAAATTATTTAGATAAAATTAATATTATTTTTGGAATCAAGATCTCAAAATTATCCAACAGTTAATTTTTCATAATTTTCTAAGACAGTTGAATTTTTGGGTAAAAATTAAATACCATTTTAATATATAATGCGTTTTATGAAATAATAATGACCCAATAGTGATGTAATAAAATACTATAAATTGTATTTTTGGTGAATATATTTTTTACCTTTAAAATAATTTTATTTTAGGTTTGTTTGATTTAATTTACAAAGCCTTAGTGAACCCTCCAATACTTATAAAACATTTTAACATTTTAAAATGATTTTTTAAGAGTGTTACTCACCTCCACATAAGCAATCTTAATATTTTAAGACTTTAATCCATTTAGCTTATAAAATAATGTATAGCACTCCCCTTTGGAAAAAATCATGGGTTGGTTTGTGCTTTTGATTAGTTTAATGTGTGGTGTCAAAAACCTAAATAATAAAGAATTCCCTCTCATTTCCTATATAAACCCACTCAATATCCCATTCTTCTTCACTGAAACCATTTGGATCTTGAAAAACCTATTACATCCTATCTCTATAATCCTCACAAGTCACCCCAATCTCCCATGAATCCTCTCTTAAGCCTCTCCCAACCCTTTGGGATCACACTTCCAAGTAAGATATTTCTTCCTTTCTCATTTTTGTCTTAATTTCATTATGTTATTATACACTTTTATTTTCAATTAAAAATATTAGGGTATGATTTATCACCTCCCCTATAATTACCTACTTATGTTTTAATTATTTGATACCCCATTCCTCTCTCATTAATTCCTCCCATGTACACCCGTTACCATGCCAAAATTTCTTAAGGGATTTCTCTCTCCTCATTTACATTCAAGCTATTCTTTAACATTATGAATCTAAATTCCATTAAATATGTTGAGACATGTGTCTATATGACCCTATTACTTTCCATTTCATATTAATATGATGAGAAATCCCTTTATCTCTCATCAATCATTTTTTATTAATTCTTATGTCACGCTGTTATGGTGCCAAAATTGCACCGTGATTTTTCCAAGCCAATGTCATTGTGTAGTGAATACCATGCCCATTTCTCTATCAAGGGTATTAAACTTTATTCACATTTAATTATTGATTATAGAGTTTCATGTATTAATTTAACATTAATTTAACATGGAATAAATGATTATGCTTAATGAATTCATGTTATATGATTCATGTGGCACACTTTTGTAAGAAATGAAATGATTAAGAAGGGTAGACCCTGATAGCGCTCCAATGCATTGTGTAAAAACCAATATCATGATACGTTAAGTGAAATGAGGATTTACTAATTATAATTCAAGTGAAATTAGGGTTTACACATGATATATATGCAATGAAACTTGGATCATGCTAATATCATGTTAAATGTTGTTACCACATTTCCATGTTATGATAATCATGCTATATCATGCCTTTTATATTCATGTTTCTATTGTTCTCCATTTATATGCCTATTTCCTAGAATATAATATATTACTTATGTTATGCCTTGTTTAATACCATAATGGGCTTTATAGATCACCATTTTCTTATTCATGTCCTTAGGTTATCCCATGTAATGCCAAGTATGAATAAATGCTGTGGTCATGTAAAAGAAGTTTTCAATAAAGATGTTGTGTTTTATATTCTAAGTTGTTATGTAATGTTCCTAATCCCCCAAAACACTAGACCTATAAATCTTATATGTTGTATCAAGTGAATATTTTATGTAATAAATTATGTTTAAGTGTGAAATAAAGAGTAGGGTTGTTATATATCATATATTAATACCTGCCTTGGATCACACCAGAGCCCAAATTATTCCAAGGTGATATTATATCATAATACTTTCTTCGACACATTATGAATCCTGAAGTATTCCCAAGTGAGGTCATATCTCAAAGTGCCTTTGTTACTATTCTTTAATTCATACTTGAATTCCCATGTTACCATTTATACTATACATAATAGAATGAACATGTTCCCATTATTTAATTCATACCTGAATGACCATGTTACCATTCATACATTACACATTAGAATGTCCATGTTAAAATTCTATAATTCATACTTGAATGACCATGTTCCCATTTGTACATCACACATTAGAATTAACATGTTCCCATTCTCAGAGTGCCTTTGTTACCATTATTTAATTCATACTTGAATTACCATGATACCATTTATAATACACACAATAGAATGACCATGTTCCCATTATTTAATTTATACATGAATAGCCGTGTTACCATTCTTACATCACACATCAGAATGTCCATGTTCTCATTCTCTAATTCATACTTGAATGACAATGTTCCCATTCATACATCACACATTAGAATGAACATGTTCCCATTCTCTAATTCATATATGAATGACCATGATACTATTCATACTTCACACAATAGAATGACCATGTTACCATTCTATAACATATAATTACTTCAAAAATTAGTAATCCACATTAATTCAATTACTAACACAAAAATTAGTTAAACACTACAATTCCATTAGCCCACCTAAATGGCCCGAAGGCCGTTTTTTTATTTTATTATAGATAATCCACTTTTTAAGGGTTGAAGGGGAACCTGTACATGAACCATAGGCCCAAGGCACAAGGCCCAACATGACCCGTAATACATGGCCCGAAGGCCCATATGCATATTATTCCCAATACAGGACCCTTAGGCCCAACCCACTAGAACTACCCCTCCCTAGATTCTGCATCATTGATTGCCTTTTATCTCCCCACCTGCATTGCTGATCGGCTAGCATTGCCCCATAAAAAGCTGCACGGTGCCTGGTCCCGATGGCGGTTTCCATACCCTCTCATTCTTCCAATCTGGTTAGATCTGCTTCTGGTGACTGCTACTGGTGCTCTGATCCTCATCTGGGGCCTGCTCTGTGTGAACTGGGCTACATCATGGTTTTCAATGGCCCGAAGGTCCTGTGGCCCGAGGGCCTTTGATGGCCCGAAGGCCCTGAGACCCGTAGGCCCAAACCGGTGGTCCGAAAGCCCAAATCAGGTGAATAGTCCGGCAACTACAGTACCAAACAGTGCCTGCTACAGTACTGGTACAGTGCCTACTACAGTACTGGTATAGTTCCTGCTACAGTACTGCTACAGTGCCTACTACAGTGCTGCTACAATACTGCTACAGCCCTAGAAAAATTCGCCTCCACCCGGTTTTGAACCTGGGTCTCTTGGATGCCAAGGAGGAGCCCTTACCACTTGGGTACGGGCTCGTTGGCAACACTAAAATTCCATTAGTTAGTTCAACAATTAACTAATCACATCAACAAAATTAATTATTTCGAAAATAAATTAATTACACAATTCATCTAGTTAATTCAAAAATTAATTAATCACAAAAATAAAATTAATTAATCTGACAATTAATTAATCACATAATTACTTTAGTTAATTCAGTAATTAACTAAACACATCAATAAAATTAATTAATTAAATAATTAATTAATCATAAAAATTCCTTTAGTTAATTGAAAAATTAACTAATCACATCAATAACATTAATTAATTTAATAATTAATTAATCACATCAATTTCTCTAGTTAATTCAACAACTAATAATCACATAAATAACCTTAATTAATTAGAAAAATAATTAATCACATGAATTACACTAGTTAATTCAACAATTAACTAATCACATCAATTACTATAGTTAATTAAATAATTAACTTGTTGACCACACCTGGTTTGATAATCCCAATCGTGTATTTATATGTTTTGATAATCCCAATTATGTGTTCATATTTTATGATATTCTCAATTACTGTTGATCTACACTTTAATTCTTTCAAATCAGTGATCTAGTTAATAATAATGTTTAAATAATTTCTGATTTATGCTAATCTCGATTATCCTTGTTTATACAAGCTTTGAAACAATTCTAAGTCAATTATATGTGGTTTGCATAAGAGTTTGAAGAGATACCGATAGCCAGAGCTACCGATAGCCAGAGCTACCGATAGCCAGAGCTACCGATAGCCAGAGCTACCGATAGCCAGAGCTACTGATGGATAGAGCTACCGATAAGATCTACTGATAAGAGATACCGATAAGAGCTACCGATAAGAGCCACCGATAAGAGTTTGAAGAGCTACCGATGGAAGATCCTACACCGAGTCAACAGTACACGTCTACAAACAAACGGCTACCTATAATGAACTGCAGAGTCAAATCCTATATCCTCGACACTATTTGTTTATTATACTAATGGTTACATTTTTTACTTTTGATGCATTTAATGTTATTAAATGATTTGTGTTTCCAT
Source organism: Viscum album (assembly GCA_963277665.1). Lineage (NCBI taxonomy): Eukaryota > Viridiplantae > Streptophyta > Magnoliopsida > Santalales > Viscaceae > Viscum > Viscum album. The sequence goes on from OY728135.1 coordinate 1,410,978,747, forward strand.
TTCAGGAAACCGTACCAAGTACGATCAAAAAGCATAATCATTACTTCTTCTCAGAAAAACAAAAAACAAAGGGGCATAAAAGAGGACATCATGTATGTAATAAAAGGAAGTGAGAGAGACACTAGTCCAAAAAAAAAGAGATCGAGCACACAGAACACACTTGAGATCAAGCTCAAAACGTGCCAAGAACAACTGGAGAACTTGCACTCACGATACTACTACTACCAGCCTCCAAAACATAGAGCATGCATCGAGCAATATATGCTAAAGAAGAACTACACAAAACTCTTCATTCTTTGAGCCGATAAGAAATATGAACCTGGAAGTCAAGGAAACACATGATACTCTGTTTTCCAGACAAAAACCAGAAGAAGACTCAGAACGAATTCTAATCAACAAAAGGAGTCAAGAGCTGCACGAAGATCACTAGAGCCATTTCTAAACTCTAAATCTTTATCTCTGTGATTCATTTTTACATTACAAGCAGTGTGTGTTGTCTGTTGTATTTTACACACACACTATCTTCTGAACCTTAACTAGAGGATTTGTAAACCCTCACTCACTATCTTTTCGTTCATTTTCCCACTATGGACAGTGGTAGAGGTCGTGTGTGACCTGGACAGCTAGTTGCTGTTGTTTTGTTTCCCACGAATAACAGTGGTAGAGATCTTGGACCTGGACAGTTGTAAACTGTTGAACCCCGATCCAGGGTGTGGATCATCTTTATATAAACTTTTGAGAGGACTAAGTCTCGTCTTGAGACTGAACCTCTTGGTTAACTCCTCTGTGTTTTTAGTTAAAGTTTATATCCATACAGTACATATTTATTTCATATTCCGCTGCTATTACTTTGAAATATAATTTATCTTCAAAGCTACTTTGATAGTTAAACTCGCAAGTGTTTATATTTATTATAAACCAGTAAGTTAGTTTCAAAAGTTAATTTAATCATAAGATTAAGTCAACTGATAATTAATCAATCTTTGAGAAACTAATTGAAGATTTATAATCTGTATAAATTCACTACAGTTTAATTTGTTTTTGAAATTGGGGGATTTTAATAGAAATTGTTTTTAGCAGAAATTTTAATTGGAACTCAATTCACCCCCCTCTTGAGTGTCCACTCCGAACAACATTTGGTATCAGAGGTTGGAAAATATTTTCTATATTACTCTGTTTTCAACTGTGATTTTAATTGTATTTTAAAGTTCTTAAAATTTCTGTTATTTCTAAATTTTTATCTCTTTAAAATTCTTTTTGTGATATCATGGATAATAGACTATAGGGTACTGCTACTAACTGGCCACCTTTCTTTAATGGAAATAACTATGCTCAGTTGAAGCTCAAAATGAAAATCCATTTGGAAAGCATGAGTTTTGATATTTGGACTGCCATAGAATCTGAATATAAAGTTACCACTACTGATTGATCTACTTGGGATGAACCTACAAAGACTGCTTACAATAATAATTGTAAAGCTATGAATGCTTTGTACTGTGCTTTAGGAGATGAAGAATTTAATAGAATTTCTGCATGTAAAATTGCTTTTGAAATTTGGGATACCTTGGCTGTTTCTCACGAAGGAACAAATAATGATAAAGAAATGAGATTAAACACTTATACTATTAAATATGATAATTTCAAAATGAAGCCTGATGAACCTATTTCTGACATGTATCTCAGGTTCAATGAGATAGTAAACACAATGAGCTCACTCGGAAAGATTGTTCCTGCAAAAGAACAAATTATGAGAATACTGAGATGTTTGCCAGATAGATGGAGAGGTACATCCGTTTCAATTAGAGAATCCTATGACATTGGAGCACTTCCTGTCAAGGAGTTAATTGGTAAGCTGATGATGTATTAAGAAGAGCTTAAGGTAAATAAAGAAGAAGATGAGGAACCCAAAAGAAAATCTGTAGCGTTTAAAACTACTACCTTGAAGAGTAAAGACAAGGATAAACTACAAATGGAGACTGAGAGTTCAACGAGTGTAAATTCAGAATCTGACAGTGATGCCAAGATGGCTCAAATATCCAAGAGATTCAAGAAGTTTTATAGGAAAAAGAAATTCTTTAGGAAAACAAATTACAAAGGAAAGTATGATGAACAAGGCAAATGGAAAAAGGATTGGAAGAAGGCTGACAGGACTGATGAAGTTGTCTGCTACGAATGCAAGCGAAAATGACATATCAAAGCAGACTGTCCAAAGTTAAAATTCAAAAAGAAATATGATTACAAAGACAAGAAGTACAAGAAATCCATGAAGGCTACCTGGAGTGCTTCAGAAGACAACACTAGTGAAGCCGAATCTTCGGACTCTGAAAGAAATCGAGCCAACATGTGTTTCATGACAAATACTTCTGAGGTAACATCTCACACTCCTGTTTTAAATTCATATTATTCTGGAGATGATTCTGATTCGGAAAACATGTCAAAATCTGAACTATTTGAGTACTGTGATATGTTGGAAGAAACCTATAATGAGATTAAAGACAAATACAAAGGTTTAAAGAAACAGTATGCTTTAAGTGTTAAGCATAAATCTGATCTTGATATAGAAAAGGAAAAGAATGATCAACTACTAAAGGAAAATACAGAACTGAAACTGTCAAATGAGCAGCTCAGAAATGAATTAGAAAAATTCACAAATAGAAAGGATGCTTTAACTCAAATTCTAGGAAAGAAAGTTGCACCTAGATATTCTACTGGTTTGGGATACCAACCTGGACAGAGACAGTTCACTAGAACCTGATTTATTCCTAAGTCTGAAAAAAATTCTGCTAGTTCCAGTTTTGGAAATCTGTATGCTTCAACTGGTTATTCACATGGTTATAGACCAAATAAAGTTTATCTTTCAAAATCTGTTGTTTCTGTTAATTGTATGGGACCCATAAAACAAATCTGGGTACTTAAAGCCCTGATTGCTAACCTATCTGGACCCAAGAAAATCGGGTACCAAAGTCATTTCCTATTTAAATCTGTTTTATAGGAGACCTGCTTGAAGAGATGTCACAAGAATATATGGTATTTAGACAGTGGGTGCTCAAGACACATGTATGGAGATTATTCTTGCTTCAAGAGCTTAATAAAGGTTGATGGAGGTCATTTCACCTTTGGTGACAACTCTAAGGGAAAAATCATCGGCCTAGGCCAGATTGGTAACACTGACTCAGTATTAATTTCTAAAGTTTTATTCGTTGATGGACTTAAATATAACTTGCTTAGCATATCTCAATTATGTGACGATGGTTTCAATGTCAAGTTTGAAAATGATTCGTGTGATGTTTTTAACTCCAAAAATTCTTTAGTATTTTATTCTCTAAGGAATGAAAATGTTTATGCTGTTGATTTAAATTCTTTAGCCAAACAAAATATTTCTTGTTTGAATGCTTTTCATGAAGAATCTTGGCTATGGCATAGAAGATTAGGACACTGCAGCATTCACTCACTTAGAAAACTGGCTATGAAAAACTTAGTTAGAGACTTACCTAAGTTAGAATTCCCAAATGACAAAGTGTGTAATCCCTGTCAAAAGGGAAAACAACACAAAGTTTCTTTTAAATCAAAGAAAGACGTGTCAACTTCTCAACCACTGGAGTTGGTTCACATGGATTTGTTTGGACTATCAAGAGTTTCTAGTTTAAATGGGAAGCATTATGTCTATGTCCTTGTAGATGACTTTTCTAGATATACTTGGGTATACTTTCTAGCTCACAAAAGTGAACCTTGTCCTTACTTTATTAAATATTCCAAGTCTGTAGACAACCTTAGTGGACTTAAGATTAAAACTCTAAGAAGTGATCATGGTCGTGAGTTTGAAAATCATGAGTTTGAATCTTACTGCTCACACAATGGCTATAGTCACAATTTCTCTGCCCCTAGGACACCCCAACAAAATGGTGTAGTAGAAAGGAGAAACCGAACCCTTCAAGAAATATCTAGAACCATGCTCAATGAATATGAAATGCCTATTTACTTTTGGGCTGAAGCTGTTAATACAGCTTGTTATGTTATCAATAGAGTCTTGATCAGACCTGTTCTTAAGAAAACCCCTTATGAGTTGTGGAACAATAGAAAGCCTAAGGTTAATTACTTCAGAGTTTTTGGATGCAAAGTCTTTATACTTAATACTAAAGATAATCTAGATAAGTTTGCTCCCAAAACCGATGAAGGAATTTTTCTGGGTTACTCTATTTCAAGTAAAGCTTATAGAGTTTTCAATAAGAAAACCAACTGTGTGGAAGAATTTGTTCACATCAAATTCGATGAAACTAATCCACATGAGCCTAAAAACCCTCTTGAGAATCTTGAAGAAGATTTGTCTATTCTGGACCTTAATGATAAATCTAAAGAACCTGTTATAAAAACATCCAGTTATGGACTTTTTCCAGAATCTGCTTCTGTTGAACCCGAACCTATAGATGAACCCGAAGTTTCTAGTCCAACCTTTACCAAATCGACTAAGATTCTAAAGAATCATCCTTTAGATGCTGTTGTTGGTAATCTTGATAGAGGAACACAAACTAGAGCTTCTATAAGGAACCAGGTTGAACATCACGCTTTTCTGTCACACCTAGAACCCAAAAATATCAATGATTCTATCAATGATGAATTCTGGGTAATAGCCATGCAAGAAGAGTTGAATCAATTTGAAAGAAACAAAGTCTGGGAATTAGTTGACAGACCCAAGGACACCCTGAAAATAGGCACAAAATGGGTTTTTAGAAATAAAGTTGATGAATCAGGAAACATAGTTAGAAACAAATCTAGACTAGTTGCACAGGTATATAGTCAAGAAGAGGGTATAGACTATGGAAAAACTTTTGCACCTATAGCTCGACTGGAAGCTATTATGATCTTACTTGCATATGCATCACATCTGAATTTCAAGTTATATCAAATTGATGTCAAAAGTGCATTTCTAAATGGTTTTATAATTGAAGATGTTTTTGTGGAACAACCACCTAGATTTACAAACCCTAATTTTCCAAATCAAGTTTTTAAACTTTCTAAAGCTGTATATGGTTTAAAACAAGCTCCAAGAGCTTGGTATGATAGACTCAGTAATTTTCTTATTTCAAAAGGTTTTACTAAAGGGATTGCTGATCCAACTCTTTTTATTTAAAGAATTTCTAAAGATGTTTTAGTTGTACAAATCTATGTTGATGATATTATATTTGGATCTTCTAAACACTCTCTATGTACTGATTTTTCAAAAAATATGCAAAATGAATTTGAAATGAGCTTAATGGGAGAGCTTAAGTATTTTCTTGGTTTTAAAAATTTTCAAACTAGAGAGTGAATTATTCTAAATCAAAGTAAATATACAAAATATATTTTAAAACGTTTTGGATTGGATAGTATTAAGGAAAATGATACACCTATGAGTACTACCTGTAAGTTGGATACAGATGAAGCTGGGAAACCAGTGGATCAAACCAATTACAGAGGTATGATTGGGAGATTACTTTATCTTACTGATAGTCAACCAGACATTATGTTCAATGTATGTATGTGTGCTAGATTTCAAGCTAATCCTAAAGAATCACACTTACTGGCTGTTAAAAGGATTTTTAAATATCTTAAGCATACTGTAAATTTTGGTTTGTTTTATCCAAAAGGACAATCATTTGACCTCACTAGCTATTCAGATGCTGACTTTGCTGGATGTAAGTTAGAAAGGAAGAGCACATCTGGAACATGTCATTTACTTGGAAGATCCCTAGTGTCATGGTGTAGTAAGAAACAGAACTCAGTTGCATTGTCTACTGCCGAAGCAGAGTATATAGCTACTGGTAGTTGCTGTGCACAAATTCTGTGGACGAAACACACTTTATTGGACTATGGATTTGAGTTTAAACATGTTTCAATCAACTGTGACAACACTAGTGCAATAAACATATCTAAGAACCCTGTATCTCACTCTAGAACCAAACATATAGATGTAAGACACCATTTTCTGAGAGATCATTATCAAAAAGGTGATATTACTCTTGAATTTATTGGCACTGAACATCAATTGACCGATATTTTCACTAAACCTTTAAGTTCTGATAGGTTAAGTTACATTAGGCACGAGCTGGGGATATTTAATTCTCACCGATGCTGAAATTCTCACCGATGGTGAAATTCTCACCGATGCTGAAATTCTCACCGATGCTGAAATTCTCACCGATGCTGAAATTCTCACCGATGCTGAAATTCTCACCGATGCTGAAATTCTCACCGATGCTGAAATTCTCACCGATGCTGAAATTCTCACCGATGCTGAAATTCTCACCGATGGTGAAATTCTCACCGATGGTGAAATTCTCACCGATGTTGAAATTCTCACCGATGTTGAAATTCTCACCGATGCTAAAATTCTCACCGATGATCAAATCTCACCGATACAATGTTTTAAAACTTCTTTCTGCCGCCAAGAATATGAATCGTTTTATTTTTATGTTATTTTACTTTATTCATTTATTTATGATTCCTACATGATAAAACTAAGCCTAAACCGATTCTCACTCCACCAGACCCAAAACCTTTCACCTTCGAATCTTAGCTCCCTATTCGACTGAGATCCCTAAATCCGCGATGGAAAAAACCAAGATTCCTGCCAGCAGAGACAAAAGTATAGAGCCTAAAACAAAGAAGTAGAAAGTGCAGCAAGAAGCTAGTGGAAGTAATGTCAGAACTAGGTCGGGAAAGCGACCAGTAAACCCTCATTTGCAGAATAGAGATATTGTGATTGAAAAGGAGCTATGCGTAGATTGGCTGCTACCAAGCAAGTTATTGGTGCTTGCAATTCTGGAAGATCAGAGATGGGTAGATTGTTTTTCAAATAACAATGGTCCCTACTACCTGAAGTTAGTGAAACAGTTCTACGAATTCTTAAGCTTTGAGAAGTCTGAGAATGAGAATCAGGTAAGTTCTTTTTTAAATGGAAAAGAAATGTCGTTTTCTTCAGTAGAGTGGGATGAATGTTTAAAAGTCCCACATGAAGGTGTATCCGGGTATGTATCATGGGCAATTCCACCTACCAGTAACATCTTTGACTATGAGACCGCATTAAAAGAACTAACGGGTAATGGAAGTCAAAGGCAAGTGGTTGCTACTGAATTGGATGGAGAGAAAAGATTGCTTTTCAAATTTGTTCAACATGTTTTGATACCGAGGAGAGGAGATTTTTCTAATCTGAGATATCAAGATATTTATCTTCTACATCTGTTAAGACATGGTGTGAAAGTTAATCTGTGCAAACTGCTGTTGAGTCAAATGGAAGACATGATTAGGCCGAAATCAAAGACTAATGCTTTATTCTTTGCCAAAATGATCTCTGTAATGATAAAAGTGAAAGGGATAGCTGAGTCTAAAGATGAGACAATTGTAGTTAATAATAACTTCTGTATCACTACTACAGTTTGTAAGTACATGAAAATCAATTGGAACCCATGGAAAGGAGAATGGGTCAGTGATGACCAAAAGGTGTATGATAAATTTAATCCTGTGGATTATCCTTCAAGGCCAAAGTATAAAAGAGATCCAGGTTTAGGACCTGATGAAGAGGAACCCGAGTACAATGATGAGTCAGAAGAAGAAGAAGAAGAAGAAGAAGAGGAAGAAACTCCTATGGATATTGGAGGAGATCCAGACTTTCCCCCAAGTCCTATTATTGAGTTTGTATACTCAAGAAAAGGAAAAGTAGAGGAAGTGTTATCTATTCATGAGGAAGACTAGCCAGTTCCTCAGAAAGAAGGAGAAAAAGAGAATGTATCTGAATCGTCTGATTCTGCTAGGATGAGTCTGAGTCCATTGATTGGAAACTCAGTTGTGCCTACTGATGAAGTAGAAAAAGGAAGAGAAGAAGCTGTACCTTTTTCAGATAATCTCCTTACTGCTGCTGAGATGGAAGTTGTTGTGGAAGATTCTGATGAAGAAAGACCAACAGAGAATGTAGCTGTTGTACATAAGAATGAACCCATTGAGGGGGAGCATCATTCCAATCTTGGAAATGTTACAGTGACTGTTGAGGTTGAAGACTGGGTAGAAGACCCAAGTTTTATAGTTTGTGGTTTGGATTATCCTGATTCGGATAATGAAGTATCGTTTAATGTACCAAAGATCAGCTATGACATCAATTCTGAGTTATTACCTGATGATGTGGTCCGAGTACATGATTTAGATGTGCTGAAAGAAAATCTCAAAGTCAGTTTTGTAGAAGAAGTAAAGACAATGGAATCTTGTTTAGTATCCTCGATTCAATCAGTCATGGATGATTCTGTAGTCAGTTTAGCTTCTGCAAGAGTATCTACTACAGTTTCTCCTACTGATTTTGTTACAAAGTCTGATCTCGAATCCCTAAAGCATGAGCTGAAAGAATCCTTCAGTGCCTCAGTTGCTGAGATGAAGCACTGTTTTAGTGAAGAAATGATGTTGTTAGAACAATCTTTTGAGCTTTCTCTTGGTTTCAATCTGTCAACTTTTATGGGTGAGCTGATGGAAGCAATCAAAGAGTGCCAGACCCAATCTTCTAGAATAGAAGCAGATCTTGAAGCTTTAAAGAAGTCTGTTACTGCTTTAGATTCTTACATGAGATCAAAGACTCAAGCTGATAAGGATTTAGCCTATGTGAAAAGTTTTGTAATCCAAATGGTCTCAGTATTTGAAGATTTCAAATCTTCTATAAAGGATCATGTTAAAAATCAGGACTCTCAACTGCAAACTCTGATTAGTGGTTTGACCAAAAGTTTCAAAGAAACTGTATCTTTCTCAGTTGGTCCTCTAGCTTCAAAACCTGCATTTGATTTAAATCAATTACGAGCTATGATGAAGGAGGAGCTTGGTTCTATTTCAACCAGTAGCTCTGTGGACTCATCAGATCTAAGCCGAGTAGTGCTCTCTAAAAGAGATTCAGTCAGGGAAATTGTGAAAATCGTCCACGACCATATGAAAGAGGCCTCTACCTCTCAGGAGGAAATCAAGAACAGGGTGGATTATTATTTCCAAAGGATTTTTACCAAGCAACAACTCAACCATCATTTCAAGCTGATGTTGGAAAACATGAAGTTACCCCCTGTAACTCAAGCCTTCTGAGAACAAGTGAGCAAGCTAAGGCAGCTGACTCCTGCCTTAGAAAAATTCTTGGAGAACAAAGATGATTTTATATCTGCTATGGAAAGAGGAGGAGGAATCATTATGGATTTCAGAAATCTGTTGCTGCCCTTTTTGCATGTTGATGGCAGACCAGTTATTGTCCCTCCTGCCTTGCCTGCCTCTACCTCTACTGAGTCTCCAGTCCAGATGACTCCTGCTCAGGCCATCCGAAGCCTCACACCTATGATCAATCAACAAACTTCCCAATACAGGCCAGGCACTGTATCAGTGTCTCAGCCTCCTGTGATCATTTCTGGGATTCCAAAGCCCTCACCCACATCCTCACCACCTGCCTCCTCTTCTGATCCAAAAGGAAAATCTCATGTTGAAGATCAGGATTGCTAAAGTGGCCAGGCTGTTTGATAGGAATTTTTTTTCTTTTCTATTCTGTTTATGTAAGTTTTGTCTGGTCTAATAAAAATGCTTTTCTTTACACTATCTCTGTTTATCAGTTTTCTATGTCTGCTTTCCCACTTTTTGATTATCACAAAGGGGGAGAAAAATATAAAAAAAAGGGGAATAAAGGGGGAAAACATATAAAGAGAGGGGGAGAAATATCAAAGGGGAGAAATTTGAGCCTTTGATACTATTTCTTACATTTCCTTCTTTGGTACCAATTCTTTCAAAGCTTATCTCTGATACTATTGTATTTAATACTAACTATGATAATTTTTGATCTCTCTCATTCTATTACTATTTCCTCTATTTCCTCTGATACTGATTTCTTTGAGAAATTAGAATATAAATGTTATATTCTCTTATACTATATTCTCACTATTTTTTTTGGTCATATCATAAGTTGTGATTATCAAAAAGGGGGAGATTGTTGACCTCACCTGGTTTGATAATCCCAATCGTGTATTTATATGTTTTGATAATCCCAATTATGTGTTCATATTTTATGATATTCTCAATTACTATTGATCTACACTTTAATTCTTTCAAATCAGTGATCCAGCTAATAATAATGTTTAAATAATTTCTGATTTATGCTAATCTCGATTATCCTTATTTATACAAGCTTTGAAACAATTCTAAGTCAATTAGATGTGGTTTGCATAAGAGTTTGAAGAGCTACCGATAGCCAGAGCTACCGATAGCCAGATCTACCGATAGCCAGAGCTACCGATATCCAGAGCTACCGATAGCCAGAGTTACCGATAGCCATAGCTACCGATGGATAGAGAGCTACCGATAAGAGCTACCGATAAGAGACACTGATAAGAGTTTGAAGAGCTACCGATGAAGGATCCTACACCGAGTCAACAGTACACGTCTACAAACAAACGACTACCTATAATGAACTGCGGAGTAAAATCCTATATCCTCGACACTATTTGTTTATTATACTAACGGTTACATTTGTTACTTTTGATGCATTTAATGTTATTAAATGATTTGTGTTGCCATTTTAGGAAACCGTACCAAGTACGATCAAAAAGCATAATCATTCCTTCTTCTCAGAAAAACAAAAAACAAAGGGGCATAAAATAGGACATCATGTATGTATAAAAAGGAAGTGAGAGAGACACTAGTCCAAAAAAAAAAGAGATCGAGCACACAGAACACACTTGCGATCAAGCTCAAAACGTGCCAAGAACAACTGGAGAACTTGAACTCACGATACTACTACTACTAGCCTCCAGAACATAGAGCATGCATCGAGCAATCTATGCTAAAGAAGAACTACACAAAACTCTTCATTCTTTGAGCCGATAAGCAAGATGAACCTGGAAGTCAAGGAAACACATGATACTCTGTTTTCCAGACAAAAACCAGAAGAAGACTCAGAACGAATTCTAATCAACAAAAGGAGTCAAGAGCTGCACGAAGATCACTAGAGCTATTTCTAAACTCTAAATCTTTATCTCTGTGATTCATTTTTACATTACGAGCAGTGTGTGTTGTCTGTTGTATTTTACACACACACTATCTCCTGAACCTTAACTGGAGGATTTGTAAACCCTCACTCACTATCTTTTCGTTCATTTTCCCACTGTGGACAGTGGTAGAGGTCGTGTGTGACCTGGACAGCTGGTTGCTGTTGTTTTGTTTCCCACGAATAATAGTGGTAGAGGTCTTGGACCTGGACAGTTGTAAACTGTTGAACCCCGATCCAGGGTGTGGATCATCTTTATATAGACTTTTGAGAGGACTAAGTCTCGGATTGAAACTGAACCTCTTGGTTAACTCCTCTGTGTTTTTAGTTAAAGTTTATATCCATACAGTACATATTTATTTCATATTCCGCTGCTATTACTTTGAAATATAATTTATCTTCAAAGCTACTTTGATAGTTAAACTCGCAAGTGTTTATATTTATTATAAACCAGTAAGTTAGTTTCAAAAGTTAATTTAATCATAAGATTAAGTCAACTGAGAATTAATCAATCTTTGAGAAACTAATTGAAGCTTTATAATCTGTATAAATTCTCTACAGTTTAATTTATTTTTGAAATTGGGGGATTTTAATAGAAATTGTTTTTAGCAGAAATTTTTATTGGAACTCAATTCACCCCCCTCTTGAGTGTCCACTCCGACCAACATAACTAATCACATCAATAATATTAGTTAATTAAATCATCAATTAATCACATCAAATAAATTAGTTAATTATACAATTAATCATTCACTTCAATTCTATTAGTGAATTCAACAATTTACTAATCACACCAATTTCATCACTAATTCTACACTAACTTTATCACATAAATACCCTTACTTAATCTCCCAATTAATTAAGTACATCAATCCCATTAATTAAACCATCAATTAATTAATAAATATCCACATATCAAAATCCAATAATTAATTTCACAATTAATTATCTTATTCCAAATATCAATATTTCATAATTAATTCCATAATTAATTATCTCAATTATCAATTCTCAATATATCATAATTAATTCATCAATTGATAATATCAAATAAATAATCTCAATATCTCATAATTAATTCAACAATTAATTATCTAATTCAGTCAATTGCATCTACATAAAAATCCCCATTAATTAATTCCCAAATTAATTAATCCAACTCATTTAATTTCATCAACACAACAATATCTATTAATTAATTCACCAATTAATTAATCTAACCCATTAAATTTCAATAAAAAAACAACCTCCATTAATTAATTCTCTAATTGATTAATCTAACTCATTAAATTTCATTAACACAACAACCCCCATTAATTAATTCACCAATTAATTAATCTAACTCTTTCAATTGAATTAGCACAATAATACCCATGAATTAATTTTATAATTAATTAATCTAAATCATTTTTAATAATTAATTACAAAACTAATTAACCACATTCAATCCCCTTAATTAATTTATTAACTAATTATTCACATAAAATTCATTATTTAATTAAAAAAATTAAATAATCACATTCAAACCCGTATATTAATTCACTAATTAATTATTCACATCAATTATATTATTTTAATTCATCAATTAAATAATCACATTACTTACAATAATTAATAAATCAACTAATTAATCCCATCAATCCCATTATTTAATATAAACAATTAAATGATCATATTACATTCATTTAATAATTCATCAATTAATTAATCAAACTTAATAGTTGCACACAACCATCATTACTTTAATTAATTCAATAATTAATTAATATTTTTCACAATATCAACAGCTAATAATTAATTCACCAATTAATTATTTATACACATAATGGAAATGTCTCATAATTAATTTGAAAATTAATTATTTCAAGTTCATAACACCTGTATCCCATAATTAATTCCCCAATTAATTATCTAAATTCTTAACATCAATACCCCAACATTAATTTTTATAACTCAATTAATTCAATATCCCAAATTAATTCCTCAATTATTTGTTCTATCTCAAATCAATTCAATATTACGATAATTTAATCAGCAATTAATTATCCAAAATCATAGTTTAACATTTCATAATTAATTTAACAATTAATTATCTAATTCAATCCAAATATCCCTAATTTAAACATTTCCCTTAATTTAAAAATTCAACAAATTAATTAATTTGATCAAGAATGAAATTTATAAAAATCTAATAGCTGTTATAAATTTACATACACATAATTGTAATTAAAACATGGGGATTTTAATTATTGACTAGCAATCTAAATCATCGAATAATAATTGGCCAACGAAAATCCCTAAAAATTGAGCGGCACAATGACGTAGATCTAGGTCTGAATTTCGAAACCCTAAATAAAGATTAAATAAAATTAAGATCTTATAAATATTAGTGTATATATAGAATCATAGATATATATATCACCCAATAGATTTATATTTTTCCATAATAGAAGATTACTTTGCTATAAGAAAATGTGAAGAATGGGAGAAGAATGTAAGAAGGACCGAGATAGGATTCACTTTCTGGGAGAGGTGCGGATCTTCGATCCATGATTCTAATGATGAATATCGTATGTAGAGAAGGCTTGTAATTTTATTATAGAACTTCAAAAACGTGAAAGACCACCTAGGGTTGAATTGAGTTTGATTTGAAATTAATTAGGGGGTTTGTGGAATTAAATAATCAATTTTCAGTTTAATTTTATTCCCACACATGATATTTTGGGAAGGGGTGCATGGTTTTCCATAACTAAGCACCTTAAACATGTGGCTCATTTATAGGGGTACATGGTTTTCCAAACCATGCAAGAGCCGTACGAATCCCCTTTTCCTAGGTTTGCATGGTTTGTTGGGCTGGGGCGCATAGTTTGCCCTAAACGTGCACCAACCATGCACTAACTCTTTTTGTTCCATTTTTCTCAAAATTCCATCCAACAAACCCCAAGTTATAACCCAAATAAATGTACTCAAATAAGGAAGAAAGGGAACCTGAAATAAAACTTGAGTTAACTCAAGAAAAGGTCAAAATCTGACAAACTCAAAGTGAGTTTACACCTCACTTAGAAAAAAATCCTTTTTTGGGATCAATAATAAAGTTAGAATTTAAATCCAAGATTTCATTCAATAGATATCCCCATTTTCATATGTGGGATTAAATTAATTTTTAATTAATTAAATATTAAATATTCTGTGTAATAATGACAAGATCATAATTTCACAAAAATCATTCCTTAGGGTAAACACCCCATTCCAAGACCAAATGAATTGTCATAAAAATATTCTAAGATCATCTCTTTGGGGAAATTATCACCCCCCTCAAAGCCACCTAAAATCAAAAATTCAAATTTCCCTTGATTTTATATACTCGTAAGTATGCAGTTTGGTATAGTACATATACATAACTATATACAAATATAAATATTTATAAGTATATTTTAATATAATTTTATACATACATATCTATATTATTTTATCTAAAATATTCAATGGAACTCTATAATTTAAAATTTCTGATGGGTATCTCCACTATAAAATTTTCACTAGTGTTTTTCGATGAAATTTTTTCATTAGAGATTTACAATTATACATTTACATTAGTAAATTCAAATACAATTACATCCACACATAATTAAATTGGTATATATAAGTATATAAAAATATAAATATTTATAAGAATACATTAATTAAAATGTATTGATACATTTATATATTATTATATGAAATATTTTAACACTAGAAATATCCAATGTGTAGATACATACACACATACATATATATATATATAAGTACTTATATACATATATATATTAAAGTCTATATGTGTATGTATACTTATTTATATGTATATACATGTGAATGCGTATACTTATATTATGTATAATTTTATATATGTATAATTTTATATAATTATATTATTATATATCTATGTACTTATATTAATATAGATTTATGCATGTTTCTATGCATGTACTTATATATATATATATATATGTAATTATGTTTCTATTTTCTTATATTAATTTGTATATATAAATATATGTGTTTGTGTAATTGTATATATTTAGGTATATACTTAACACATACACATATGAATGTATTTAAACACTAATTAATTTTTATATATACACATATATATTATGCAATTATATTGATATCTATGTGTGTATGTCAGTATGTGTACACACACACACAAAAATATATATAAATATATATATTCCCAGTCAATAATTTTTAAATATGTTTATCTATATATAAGTTATTTCGTATATTTTTGCTGTAAAAAAACACAAAATAAGAGTTAAAAAATACTTTGTAAATTTATAGTGAAAGTCTACATATACATATGAAAAAATTAAAGTTCAAAATAACCTATAATATATGGGTTTAAAATTATTTATGTAACGCCCCGACCCCAGCTACCTAGAGTTGGTGCATTATTACATAACATTGGCATGATCACAAGAAAGATCAAATCCCGAAAGACCGATTGGTTTAGTAGCCTTGGAAACACTAGATGTAATCATAAAGTTTTACATTACATTTCAAAGTGAAAAACTACTACAACAACAAAGTCTTCATATCCACACTATTAACCCCTCATAATATCCCTGCAAGTCATTCATAATTTACTTCTTCACTACCTGGGAAAAATAAAACATAGAAAAGGGGTGAGCTCAAATGCCCAGTAAGGATAACAATATAGCGGAACATTCAAAATAATCATAAACATTTAAGGCAATGAATTACTAAAACAAAAGCCTTTTAAAATTGAACTTCAACATAGTATGGCAAAAGTAAAATGAAATAATTCCATTTACTTATTCACATGGATATTCTACTAATCGAATAATCACATGCAATATCAATAACCACTTTCATAATGTTGGAATGCATAATGCCAGACTATCATAACCAGATAGCCAAGGCCTCGTGCCAAGACTACAAATAAGATTTTGTCAAGGACTTGTTCCAAGACACTAGTTTGTCTCATGAGACCTACCGATGCATCGAGGAGCTATAGCGGGCTCCACCCGTCACATATTAAGTCCAATGCATTCCCATATGAAAAAGGTTTAAACATAACATAAACATTCATATTAAAACTAGCATATGAAATGTCAATACTTTCACCATAAACTATGAATGGTATAAAAATAGCACATCCAGAGTCAAACATATCACAAAACATTCAATACAATATAGAAGTTTTGTATTATAATAAATCAACTTCAAATAATCTTAAAATCCATCAAAGGATGTTGACATAGATGAAATCAAAATTCTTTTTAAAGAAATATCTCCTTTTATTTTGAAATAATTTAAGATCCATATAAAATAAAACATTTTCTTTGAAAATATTCTTATAAGCTTGTAAGGGAAGCTTTGAATATTTTATAACGGCGGAAAATAGCCGCACCCGCCGTTAAAAAAAACATTCTTACCTTAATTCTGTCGAAAAGGTTAAAAAGGACCTTGTTTTGAAAACGACCGAAAGATTCCTTTATAAACCACTTATAAAAGTCAAAAAGGGTATAAATGACTTTAACTCATATTCTAGTAAATAGTAAAAATGTTTTTAAATGCATTTTTAAGAAACATGGATGTGGATGATAAAGAGATCCCAGTAGATTATTACGTATAAACAACCTTGGATAATGAAGAGGTTGTAAAGTAAATCCTTACCTTGTACTTTTCCTTGGTTGTGGTAGGTTAACCTCCTGTATAATGGTGAAATAGTTTTTATTAAATTATACAAGAATCATATATAATAATATGATATCATATATGATCTTTTAACATTGATTTGTTAATAATATCTTAGAATTATCATCGTTTCGGGAGTTAACTTACTCATTTTCTTTTATATGTTTTGTTACATAAGCCATGGTTGTTGTATCTTATTCATATCCATAATGATATCTAGTCCTTAAACATCATTTTTAAATCATCAAATGATAATTATACTTGAATGGATACGATGGAGAATGAATCTCATCGCGTTCGTGGAGACGGTAGTCCGTACGTACGCACGAACGCTATTTCCATTTAATTTTTATTTTAAAAGAATCGAATCCAAATGATACATAGGTATATTACTATTACAGTATAATATAATATTTTATATATGTTACTTAAGTTAATTAACACCATCCTTTATACGTTCCATGTGTGGTATGAACGAGTCATATCATTTTAAGGGGGCGGTAGTCCGCACTTCCTCAAATGAAATTATCGTATGTATATACAACATGAAACGAATAATGGTATGAAATAAAATGGAATTACAGAAGCTTATATATAAAATATATATCATTAATATCATATTTAATTACAGTGCCATCATAATGGCCACCATGAGAGGCGGTAAGATGTATTTGAACAATCATCGTTTCGTGAGGCGTTAGTTTTCCATCCACAGAAACATTATGTTCATCATCCATTAGATGGAGTTGTGTGTATGTGTAGTTTGAATCCTTCTTATAACAACATCCTAGTATATTGAGGATACTGGTTTTGTTACAAAATAAAGGAAATAAAAAGAGTTTGGGGGTTGAAGAAGCAAAATAAATGAAAATAATTTAAGAGAAATCGTTACCTTTAATTTAGGTAACTCACTTTGGTTGGAACCAAAGGACTTGTTGAAATGCTTTCTGCCTAAGGGGAAACTTCAAGGAGGAGGAGAGGGATGTGGGGAGCTTAGTTGGGCAGAGTTTGGATGAGCCAAGTGGCTTGAGAGGTGTGAGGAATGAGTAGAAGTGGTCTCCTTTTATAAGGGAGAGGAGGGGCTCTTTAGGAAAGAGTGAAAGTATTACTTTATAATATAATTATATTCGGTTTATAATGGTCCAAAAATCATTGAGGTCGAATATAAGATGACTAATATTCTAAATAACATCAACCAATAAGAATTGGACAGGTTTTAGATAATAGTTTAATCATTATAATATTATTTATTTCAATGATTTATTAATGAGGTAAACATTGCATCATTATTGTGTCATTAATAATTTAACTTATTTGATGTCTAAAAATTATAAATAAACTATCATCATGTAGGAAATCTTTTTCGCTTTCTAATGAATATTTATAATCGAAAATCCAACATGTATAACCCTATGTAAAAATTGTTCTTCTAAAAGATGTAAGCTTATGCCATTTTTATTTTTATTTTAACTTTATTAATATAATGTGTCCCTACCACATACAAGTGGCTCCAAGGGGTCCCCAAATTGACCCAAGGATGCCCATGGTCGGGTATGTGTCCACCAATAAGGTTAGGACAC
Source organism: Viscum album (assembly GCA_963277665.1). NCBI lineage: Eukaryota > Viridiplantae > Streptophyta > Magnoliopsida > Santalales > Viscaceae > Viscum > Viscum album. Next base: position 1,410,997,053 of record OY728135.1, read on the forward strand.
GTTTTAGGGTAATTTTGTATTATTATAATATTATTTTTTAACCCTTATTTACCGGATTTACCATTTAACCATGGTAAATAAAATATTTACCACAGTAACTATTCAAAATGTCTAAAAATAAAAGTTACCTATTTACACAATTTGAACATCCTGATTCCAAATATGGAATCCATTTTCCTAAATTCAAAACACAGAAGTGGCAGAAATTAATTTAAAATTAATTCCCGCTGTCAAAACAAAAAGCGTGTTTTTAAGAGATAACAACTATAAAAAGATTGACACTTGTTTATGTTCGGTTTAATTGTAAAATTATGTCCAATGACCAACATTATATTAAATGGTAAAAATATATTCTAAATATACTTTAAAACCACTCAAATTCACAATTTATCACTATTAATTATTTTGATTAAAAAAGTTGTTTTTAATTAAAATTTAGTAATTTTCACTATTCATCAAAATATAAAAGTTATCCGAAAAGTACCAAAATTTCACCCTAGGCTAATTTCAATATTCCGAATCCAAAAATGAAGTCCATTTTGAAGTATAAAATATATATGATTTCAAAAAGTAGGTATTACTATTCACAACGGCTAGTTTAATTAGTTGTGGTGTGTGTTAGAACTCGAGGTTGCGTACAACACACGCTATCGCATTATTCGAAGGGAAACGTACCGTGGAAGCTTGGGGTGTTACATTCTCCCCTCCTTCAAATAATTGTGTCCTCGCAATTTCTAGGGTATTACTGCATAAAAAGACTCGGGTGGTTCTTCATCATAAGTTCCTCGGGTTCCCACGTTGCCTCTTCCATCTTATGATTTCTCCACAAAACTTTTACCAGACGCGTCGTCCGGTTTCTCAGCACTTGTTCTCTCGTATCAAGAATCTTGACGGGCTCTTCGCAATAAGACAGATCGGGTTCCAGTTCTAATTCCTCATAGGTGAGTACATGCATCGGATCAGGCATGTATTTACTCAATAGAGATACGTGGAACACATCGTGAACTTTGGAGAGACTTGGCGGCATTGCCAATCGATAAGCTACAACCCCAATTCGTTCTAGAATTTCGAAAGGTCCGATGTACCTGGGACTCAATTTACCTTTCTTACCAAAACGTATGACTCCCTTCCACGGAGATACCTTCAGAAAAACATGATCACCGACTTGAAATTCCAAATCCTTCCTTCGATTATCGGCATAGCTCTTCTACCTACTTTGAGCTGCTTTGATGTGATTTTGGATTACTTTCACCTTTTCCACTGTTTCCTACACCAGTTCTGGGCCTACAAGTTTTCTTTCACCAACGTCATCCCAACAGGTTGGTGTACGACATCTCTTTCCGTATAACGCTTCATATGGTGCCATCTGAATACTCGAATGGAAGCTATTGTTATAGGAAAATTCTACCAAAGGTAAATATTGATCCCACATACCCTGAAAGTCAAGTGAGCAAGATCTCAACATGTCTTCTAAGGTTTGAATAGTCCGTTCTGATTGTCCTTCTGTCTGAGGGTGGTAAGCAGTGCTCAAATGAAGTTCAGTATCCAGGGATTTCTGAAGACTTTTCCAGAATCATGAAGTAAAACGGGGATCAAGATCAGAAATAATCGATAGGGGTACTCCATGAAGTCTCACAACTTCATTAATATATAGTCTTTCTAGACGTTCCAGGGGTAGATCTTCTCTTATAGCAAGAAAATGTGCTGTCTTGGTAAGACGATCAACAATAACCCATATTGCATCGTTCCTTCTAGGAGTCTTTGGTAGCCCCATGACAAAGTCCATCGTAACATTGTCCCATTTCCACTCCGGTATGGGAAGAGGTTGCATGACTCCTCCAGGCTGTTGCCTTCCAGCTTTCACTTGTTGACAAACCATACATCTTGACACAAAATCAGCAATCTCCCTCTTCATGTTGTCCCACCAAAAATGTTCCTTCAAATCTTTATACATTTTGGTGCTCCCAGGGTGTATAGAGAAATTGGAACTATGAGCATCATCCAACAATTCCCTTTTTAGATCAGGTATATTGGGAACACAAAGTCTCTTCCCGAATTTCAAAATTCCATCTTCATACACAAAGTCTCTCAATCTTCCATCATTCACAGCTTTAATCTTCTTTTCGAATTCTTCATCATCGGTCTGAGAACTCTTAATCCTTTCTAGTAAAGATGGTTTGGCAACCATTTGAAAAAGCATTGATGTTTCACCTTCCCTGGTTATTCCCATGTCCATCTTCACTAGATCCATGAAAATTGGATCCCTTTCAATTCTCATATTGTTCAAAACTCCATGGTCTTTTCTACTCAAAGCATCTGCCACCTTGTTTGCCTTCCCTGGGTGGTAGTGTATCGTACAATCATAATCCTTGAGTAATTCAAGCCATCTCCTTTGCCTCATGTTGAGTTCTTTTTGTGAGAAAATATACTTCAAACTCTTGTGATCAGTATAAATCTCACATTTTTCACCATAGAGGTAGTGCCTCCATATCTTCAAAGCAAAGATCACTACTGCTAACTCGAGATCATGAGTAGGATAGTTTTGTTCATGAATTTTCAACTGTCGTGATGCATAGGCAATAACTCTATCATTCTGCATAAGGACACAGCCAAGTCCTTTCTTCGATGCATCACTATAAATAACGAACCCATCATTCCCCGATGGTAGAGTCAATATAGGAGCATTGACTAATCTTCTCTTCAGTTCTTCGAAACATTCTTCACACTCTTTTGTCCAAACAAATTTAACCCCTTTACGTGTGAGCTTCGTTAATGGGTTAGCCAATCGGGCAAAATTCTGGACGAAACGTCGATAATAACCTGCCAAACCAATAAAACTACGTACCTCAGTTATACTCGTAGGTGCTGGCCATTCTTGGATTGCCTCGGTCTTAGAAGGATCAACATAGATTCCATCTTTAGAGACAATATGGCCAAGAAAAGAAATCTCCTGAAGCCAGAATTCACACTTGCTAAACTTCCCATATAATTCATGCCTCCTCAGAGTCTTCAAGATAATGCGCAAGTGATTTTCATGATCTTCGTAGGTTTTGGAGTATACCAAGATATCATCAATAAATACCACCACAAATTCATCGAGATACTCCTTGAAAACTCTATTCATTAGATCCATGAATACAGAGGGTGCATTAGTCAATCCAAACGGCATTACAGTAAACTCGTAATGCCCGTACCTAGTTCGAAATGCTGTTTTCGGAATGTCTTCCTTCTTCACACACAACTGATGGTATCCAGATCGAAGGTCAATCTTTGAAAAGTATTGAGCTCCATGCAGTTGGTCAAATAAATCATCAATACGAGGTAGGGGATACTTGATCTTTATCGTTATAGCATTGATCTCCCTGTAGTCGATACATAACCTCATAGATCCATCTTTCCTTTAAACAAAAAGAACAGGGGATCCCCATGGAGAAACACTAGGGCAAATAAATCCCTTATTACTCAATTCCTCTAGTTGTTTCTTTAGTTCGACTAACTCTACAGTGGCCATTCTATAAGGGGTCTTCGATATAGGCCTTGATCCAGGAATCAAATCAATAGAAAACTCAACTTCTCGTTCTGGAGGATGTCCAGGTAAATCTTCCGGAAATACATCTACAAATTCTTTCACAACAGGTACATCCTCTATTTGAACATTCCTTTCCTCACCGACAGTTATTTCATTCTCTTCCTCCCCAATAATTGAATTAAGTTGAGCTACTGGGGGTGGATCTAAATAAGAATTAGGTGGTGACGATTCTGCTCTAAAAATAAGGTGCTCCTTATCATTATCATCAAGAATCGTAACCTCTTTCTTCTTACAATAAATCTTCGCATCATAGTCCGAAATCCAGTCCATACCGAGGATTATATCAAAATAAATCATAGGTATGACGATGAAATCAGCAGATAAAGAAAATTTATGTGCTCTAATGGGGACTGATTCACAAAACTTTGTTGCAACGATACTTCCCTTAGGAGTTTTAACTGACAACTCCCTTATTAAATCAAATTGGAAATATCTAATTTTCTTAGCAAACTGGGAAGATATGAAACAATGCGATGATCCAGAATCAAATAATTCATTTTCTAAACTTGAGGAAACCATTAAATTACCTGCCACCACGTCTTTCGGAGCTTCTACCTCAGCAGTAGTGATAGCATAAGCCTGGCCTTGATCCCTTGGCCTTTTCTGAGGTAAGTTCTCCTGACGCTTAGGACATGCATTTGCATAATGCCCCATCTCCCTGCAATTGTAGCACTGAACGTTGGTAGCTTCCTTCTTCCCCTTGAAATCATGAGCTTGGTGGCATTTTTCACCACACTTGTAACAGACTCCCATTCCCTTTAAGCAAGTACCGGGATGTTTCTTCCCGCATTTACCACAAGATGGATATTCAACCTTTCCCTTCTTACCCTTATTTCCATTCCCAGATTGATCAGCATGTCTCTTCTTCTCTTGCTTTGCTTTAAAGTCATAAGACTTAGAGAATTCCTTTTCGGTCTTGATAGCACATGAGACAATGTCTTCGTACGATGAAAAGGATTGTGATACTAACGCTCGACGGAGAAATGGTTTTAACCCACCAAAGAAACGATCAATCTTACTTCTTGGGTTACGAATATAATCACCAGCGTACCTCGCTAACCTTGTAAAGTTAGCCTCATACTTTGTGACATTCTCATCCTCCTTTTGTCTCAGACTCAGAAATTGCCTTTCCATATCTGCTCGATGGTCGCGAGGGAAGTATTTTTCTAAAAACAGATCTTTGAACTCCCTCCATTCCATATTTTATACTTCATCATCTTCCTTCGTATTTTGAATCAATGACCACCATTGATCAGCATCTCCAGTGAGGTGGTAAACTGCCATGATAACTTTTTCCCTTTCACTGCTCCCCAAAGCCTGAAATATTTTCTCTAGGGAAAATATCCATTGCTCAGCTACTAAGGGATTTGTATTCCCATTGAACGTTGGTGGTTGTTGCCTCATGAATCAATGTAACATTGATCCTCCACGCTGCGGATCAGGGTGCTCCATACGGGTAAGGTTATTATTCATAACCTGAGTAAGTTGTCCCAGTATGGTGATTAGCTGATCGGCACCAGTTGCTTCACCAGCCCCACTATAATTATCTTGAGCAGGAGGGCAATCCCTACATGGAGTGCGTGCATTGATACGGTTTCCATTTCTTCCACTAGGCGCCATTTCTAAACAATGGCATAAACTAGATCAGTTTATGAATCAAAATACATAATCCCATACTTATAAAACACTTAACATAAATTGAAATATTTATGGATATAATCCATAATCATAAGAATGTTTTCTTTGAGGAAGTATATACTCATAATCCCTTCAAAATGATTTGTAAAGAAAATGAGAGTTATCCTAAGCATATCCCCCGGGAGTGTCGTAACCAAGAGTGCAGCAAGGCCCGTTGTCGTGCACCAGTTCCCGTTCGAGTCTAGCTCAAAGCGGTGTTTTCGGGTTTTACCCCTAGGTACATCTGTGCCAGAGCCGCCTCTACCTGCTCGTATCCAGATAGGGATGTATTGCTCGGAAAACTGACAAAATCTCTACAATACCAAAATTCTAGGAAGTTCTTCTATACTAATCCTCAAAGTTCATCTTAGGTCTACGTGCTCTAATCAGAGTTTATCTAAATCTAGTTTCCAAGGTTTGTACTAAACTTCCTCTGATACCAACTGTAATGCCCCGACCCCAGCTACCTAGAGTCGGTGCATTATTACATAACATTGGCATGATCACAAGAAAGATCAAATCCCGAAAGACCGATTGGTTTAGTAGCCTTGGAAACACTAGATGTAATCATAAAGTTTTACATTACATTTCAAAGTGAAAAACTACTACAACAACAAAGTCTTCATATCCACACTATTAACCCCTCATAATATCCCTGCAAGTCATTCATAATTTACTTCTTCACTACCTGGGAAAAATAAAACATAGAAAAGGGGTGAGCTCAAATGCCCAGTAAGGATAACAATATAGCGGAACATTCAAAATAATCATAAAAATTTAAGGCAATGAATTACTAAAACAAAAGCCTTTTAAAATTGAACTTCAACATAGTATGGCAAAAGTAAAATGAAATAATGCCATTTACTTATTCACATGGATATTCTACTAATCGAATAATCACATGCAATATCAATAACCACTTTCATAATGTTGGAATGCATAATGCCAGACTATCATAACCACATAGCCAAGGCCTCGTGCCAAGACTACAAATAAGATTTTGTCAAGGCCTTGTGCCAAGACACTAGTTTGTCTCATGAGACCTACCGATGCATCGAGGAGCTATAGCGGGCTCCACCCGTCACATATTAAGTCCAATGCATTCCCATATGAAAAAGGTTTAAACATAACATAAACATTCATATTAAAACTAGCATATGAAATGTAAATACTTTCACCATAAACTATGAATGGTATAAAAATAGCACATCCACAGTCAAACATATCACAAAACCTTCAATACAATATAGAAGTTTTGTATTATAATAAATCAACTTCAAATAATCTTAAAATCCATCAAAGGATGTTGACATAGATGAAATCAAAATTCTTTTTAAAGAAATATCTCCTTTTATTTTGAAATAATTTAAGATCCATATAAAATAAAACATTTTCTTTGAAAATATTCTTATAAGCTTGTAAGGGAAGCTTTGAAGATTTTATAACGGCGGAAAATAGCCGCACCCGCCGTTAAAAAAAAACATCCTTACCTTAATTCTGTCGAAAAGGTTAAAAATGACCTTGTTTTGAAAACGACCGAAATATTCCTTTATAAACCACTTATAAAAGTAAAAAAGGGTATAAATGACTTTAACTCATATTCTAGTAAATAGTAAAAATGTTTTGAAATGCATTTTTAAGAAACATGGATGTGGATGATAAAGAGATCCCAGTAGATTATTACGTATAAACAACCTTGGATAATGAAGAGGTTGTAAAGTAAACCCTTACCTTGTACTTTTCCTTGGTTGGGGTAGGTTAACCTCCTGTATAATGGTGAAATAGTTGTTATTAAATTATACAAGAATCATATATAATAATATGATATCATATATGATCTTTTAACAATGATTTGTTAATAATATCTTAGAATTATCATCGTTTCGGGAGTTAACTTACTCATTTTCTTTTATATGTTTTGTTACATAAGCCATGGTTGTTGTATCTTATTAATATCCAGAATGATATCTAGTCCTTAAACATCATTTTTAAATCATCAAATGATAATTATACTTGAATGGATACGATGGAGAATGAATCTCATCGCGTTCGTGGAGACGGTAGTCCGTACGTACGCACGAACGCTATTTCCATTTAATTTTTATTTTAAAAGAATCGAATCCAAATGATACATAGGTATATTACTATTACAGTATAATATAATATTTTATATATGTTACTTAAGTTCATTAACACCATCCTTTATACGTTCCATGTGTGGTATGAACGAGTCATATCATTTTAAGGGGGCGGTAGTCCGCACTTCCTCAAATTAAATTATCGTATGTATATACAACATGAAACGAATAATGGTATGAAATAAAATGGAATTACAGAAGCTTATATATAAAATATATATCATTAATATCATATTTAATTACAGTTCCATCATAATGGCCACCATGAGAGGCGGTAAGATGTATTTGAACAATCATCGTTTCGTGAGGCGTTAGTTTGCCATCCACAGAAACATTATGTTCATCATCCATTAGATGGAGTTGTGTGTATGTGTAGTTTTAATCCTTCTTATAACAACATCATAGTATATTGAGGATACTGGTGTTGTTACAAAAGAAAGGAAATAAAAAGAGTTTGGGGGTTGAAGAAGCAAAATAAATGAAAATAATTTAAGAGAAATCGTTACCTTTAATTTAGGTAACTCACTTTGGTTGGAACCAAAGGACTTGTTGAAATGCTTTCTGCCTAAGGGGAAACTTCAAGGAGGAGGAGAGGGATGTGGGGAGCTTAGTTGGGCAGAGTTTGGACGAGCCAAGTGGCTTGAGAGGTGTGAGGAATGAGTAGAAGTGGTCTCCTTTTATAAGGGAGAGGAGGGGCTCTTTAGGAAAGAGTGAAAGTATTACTTTATAATATAATTATATTCGGTTTATAATGGTACAAAAATCATTGAGGTCGAAGATAAGATGACTAATATTCTAAATAACATCAACCAATAAGAATTGGACAGGTTTTAGATAATATTTTAATCATTATAATATTATTTATTTCAATGATTTATTAATGAGGTAAACATTGCATCATTATTGTGTCATTAATAATTTAACTTATTTGATGTCTAAAAATTATAAATAAAATATCATCATGTAGGAAATCTTTTTAGCTTTCTAATGAATATTTATAATCGAAAATCCAACATGTATAACCCTATGTAAAAATTGTTCTTCTAAAAGATGTAAGCTTATGCCATTTTTATTTTTATTTTAACTTTATTAATATAATGTGTCCCTACCACATACAAGTGGCTCCAAGGGGTCCCCAAATTGACCCAAGGATGACCATGGTCGGGTATGTGTCCACCAATAAGGTTAGGACACGTTTTAGGGTAATTTTTTATTATTATAATATTATTTTTTAACCCTTATTTACCGGATTTACCCTTTAACCATGGTAAATAAAATATTTACCACAGTAACTATTCAAAATGTCTAAAAATAAAAGTTACCTATTTACACAATTTGAACATCCTGATTCCAAATATGGAATCCATTTTCCTAAATTCAAAACACAGAAGTGGCAGAAATTAATTTAAAATTAATTCCCGCTGTCAAAACAAAAAGCGTGTTTTTAAGAGATAATAACTATAAAAAGATTGACACTTGTTTATGTTCGGTTTAATTGTAAAATTATGTCCAATGACCAACATTATATTAAATGGTAAAAATATATTCTAAATATACTTTAAAACCACTCAAATTCACAATTTATCACTATTAATTATTTTGATTAAAAAAGTTGTTTTTAATTAAAATTTAGTAATTTTCACTATTCATCAAAATATAAAAGTTATCTGAAAAGTACCAAAATTTCACCCTAGGCTAATTTCAATATTCTGAATCCAAAAATGAAGTCCATTTTGAAGTATAAAATATATATGATTTCAAAAAGTAGGTATTACTATTCACAACGGCTAGTTTAATTAGTTGTGGTGTGTGTTAGAACTCGAGGTTGCGTACAACACACGCTATCGCATTATTCGAAGGGAAACGTACCGTGGAAGCTTGGGGTGTTACAATTTATCCCAATATCACGATCACATTGGTGGTGATAGATTGAAATTATGACACCATTTAAATAAAATTTATTAAATCAATGTTTATTAGTAAAAATCTACATACAATAAAGATGCTCTCTCACACACACACCTATATATATATTAAAACATATTAAAAATTATTATGTAGACACACACACAAACAAAAATATAGTAAATATAAATTTATTTAACATAAAAAAGGCATACACACACACACACACACACACACACACACACACACAGACACACACACACACACACACACACACACACACATATATGATTTAAAGTGTTTCAAATTTATATATATATAAACAAACATATTTACTAGTAATTATTTTTATTTATTTTTATTATTAGATATTTATTATTACTATTATTATTATTACATTTAGATTAATTTATAATTATTTATATTTTTACTAAGAACATTTTAAAGTAAAGTAATATTATATATATATATATAAAGTGATGTTTTAATTTTTTTAAAACATATTTATTTCATATTTTTATTTTTATATATTTTAAAACATTATAAAAATATATAAATAAAAATATATAAAATTATTATAATATATAATAGTAATTCTTATATCTAAAATTCTTGAAGAAGACTAAAAATAGCGCTATAACAAAAACAAGGGGGGGGGGGGATTTTGGTCCCCCAATACCGGAGGACTTCCCCACCAAATGATTCCTCCAACAATTAAGAATAAACCAAATGAACTTATAGGGAGAATTTTAATTTTTTTAATGGGAATTAGGAATGTTAGATCACATATGTAGTCTAGATCTATACAAAAGTACTCCAATTTAGAATGGTTTTATGAAAATTGGGAAAACATTTCTATGGGCTTAAACAGACTCGTTATAACATATAAAAGTTACATCATGTTCTAGATTTATTTTTATTTTTATGTTTTTTCAATTTAATATATAATTTTTACCTTAAACATATACAAATGTAAGTATATAATGAATATTGGTCTAAACCAATATTTAGTTAATAAATTTTATGAGTTTAGTATTTAATGTCATTTAATAATAAGTATTTTTTTTAAAAAATTATTATATTATTTATTCCTCATATTATATTTACATATTTTTAAGAATACAATTTTCAAGTTTTACTTTGATGTAGGGTTTTCTTTAAAACATCCTAAATTCTAAAAAAGATTTTATTTTTAACGATAGATCATTTTTATTTTCCAATCCAAATTTATTTATATAAACATCATTTCTTTTCAAAGTTCCTTTGTTAGAAATCTTCTAAATTGTTGTTTTATAAATCAATACATTAAATTTATTAAAAATGAATTTTGAAAGTGACTCGTTACTTTGACTTTAATGGAAATGACAAAAATGATTTTTGGAAACTCTTTTTCATGACTCCACTTCTATTTTCTTCCATATCCTCAAATATTATTTATCTTATAAAATGATTTTCAAGATTAGTATCTAAATTATTTTATACTCATTTTTGGATATTGAATTTTGGGCATCAAGTGATCTACTCTTGATATAATTTTATGTGATACCATTTGGAAATGATATAAAACCCATTTATTTCCATGGGTTTTTCATAATATAAAAAATTATTTATTTAATGAGGAACACAAATGTATGATATATCATTATTATGTGATGGGTGGGGTCCTATATATCCTTCCAATTAATTTTTTAAATATTTATATATCATGAGACAATTATAGGAAATGATTTGTGATGCTAAATCCACTATTAGAAACAAGTTTTTAAGATTGATCCACTATAATAAACAAGAAGTGACGCTTGGAACACTATGTTTGGTAAAAAAAGCGAATCCTGATCCACTATGTTATAATGGTCCTAGTATCTAACCTTGATATGTTATAATTTCCCATTCTTATTCATGTGTGACATTTTCTATGCCACATTTCTATGTTATATGCCTTTGTTATGCTTCATTGGTCTTGATTATTTTCCTTTGTTCCCAATCCCTTACACCATGGTACTTGTTTTATCATTTGAGGTTATATGACCATCTATAATGACTTATGGACAACTCTTTCTGTTCCATGATCCTTTTAATCAGATATTTATTGCATACTGATGTTCTTTCACATGCTTATGATCTAACCTTATTTGACTCATTGATATGTTTTACTTTATTGAGTGTATCACTCCTTTTGTTTTCTAATTATCTGATAAATTTTATAAAAAACTATCTTTATAAGTATGTTTTATATATTGAATAAATAACATGTAATATTATATTTATTAAACTAATATCTGAATACACAAAACCTTTGGGTTATGATCTTTTTAGGTTATTTATGAGATGTAATATTTAAATTATAAAAATGAAACAATATGTGTATGTTTAACTTGGATTATATCAGTTGGTATCAGATCTAGGAATTTTTATTTTTAGGGATTAGGTTAAGAAGCACAATAGATCCCAACATAATGCAACCTAAGTTTAATTGAGATCATCACATGCTAAAATGAAGGTGTCATAGGATAGAGAACTTCTGATTTATTTTTTATTAATAAGTTCATCGATTGTTATCATAACAATTTTTCTTTTGGTATTTGGTTGAGAACATGATCATGAAAATGATGCTTTAAATGTTATGTCCTTATAAACTTCTATAACTAACTGAGTATGCATATTTAGAATAAATGTTTGTGATAAATGAAAATATTAATATATGCCTATTATACAGTAAAGTATGAGTTCCCTAGTATATAATATGATAATTTTTATATATTATTATAAATTATATCATGAGTCACATCTTATGGATCCATTAATAATTTTCCTTTGTGACTTATAATTAAAATTTAAAGGATTTAATTTATTTAAGGGGGAAGAATGTAACGCCCAATATTTTATTATTTATTTTTTAATTTAAATAAATTATATGTTTAATATATTGAATCACAAAAAAACCAAACTAAAATGAAAATTGATATATTTTACAATGAAATATATACCTTAATACATCTTGAGAATAAAATGTGAAATATCATTAGGAAAATTATAGGAAGAGTAAGACCTAAAGTAAATAAAAATATAATTAAAATTCTTTATCTTAATTATTTACATCTTAAATTAATCAATTTTAATGGATTACTATAATAATTTTTTAAATTGACTACCATTTAATTATAAATTTATATGAAACAATATTAAGAACACTTAAAGTTAAAAAGGTCATTTAAAAAAAATCATTATATTTTATGTTTTCATTTAAATGTTTAATTCCAAAATTATAGAATTTAAATTTGATAAGATTAAATTAATTTTTTTATTCATTATGTTAAGATTATATTTTGTTGATTTTTTTAGATTTTTTTTGAATTTTGTTTAATTTTTTCATTGAATAGTTAAAATACATTTTATACAAAAACCACAAATTTTATGACATTATCATGGTATTAGATTGAATTAAAAATATAAGAAACCTTTTTTATTAATGAAATATGCATTTAAAGAGTAAAATAATAAATTGAAAAATAATATTTTGAATTTAGAAACCTATGTTTGAAATTTTGGAACCTAAGTTTTATTTTATTCTAATAAAAAAAAAATTTTGTGTTTTTTAATTTAATTAAATACACACATGATTCCATCCAGTTTTGGATTGGTTTGAAAATAAAATAATAATATTTTATTTAATCATAAATCTATACATGTCATGGGAGTTAATTTTATTCATCATATTTTCCCTAAATAAGTATAAATTCATTTTTATTCATAAGACTACATGTTTTCTAAAAATTGTTGTTGTTGCATTATGCATACTTATGTTAAAATAATTTTTCCTAGATTTTATAATTAAAAGAAAATGAAATGGATTTTATTTTTTTAATAGAAATAATAAATATTAGTTAATAAGTTAAATTTAATTTTAGGTAATGTAAGTAAGTTCCTATGGTAAAAATTAGTCACCACAGTAAAGGTTAAAATAAGGTAAAAACATTCAATCAAGAGGTAAAGCCTCAAAATATATAACAAAATAATATATAAAAATATTCATGAGGAATTTCATGAATTTAAACTATATTATCCCAAAAAATTATCAATTTTTTATTTACACTCCAAAAATTATAAAATCCATTTAATATTGAGGAATTAATATTTATAAAAATATCATTTATCTCCCTTATTAAAGGACCCCTTCCCCACCCCACTTACCAAAACTAAATACTATTAATCAACCGAGATCAGATAAAAAACCTTTAAAACCATCATTATAAAAATCTTAGAGGTTTTGGTCTCATCAAAATATGACCCTTCAAAGGCTTAATCGAATTAGTAAAGGACTCGTCACAAGTAGTAATGTAATAACTCATAATCACTCATTTTTATTCATATTATTTTTCTTATTCTTCTACCACCTAAAAATACATTATAAAAATCCTAATATAATTAAATAAATTTCATAAATGAAAGAAAATTTTATTATATTGATGTAATAACTATTATATGCCTTCCTCCCATCCATTTGTAAAATGAGAACATCGCCTGTATTATGGTCGGTTCATCGCCGTTGTGGATGTTGTGTTTCATTTTTCATCATCACCTTACCTGAATGATTTTAAAAATATTTTTAATAAATAAATTTTATATTTATGAAATTATTAATATTCTTGAAAGATATATTTTCCATTATATTAATGATATTAATAATAAACGATCATAGTGATTTTAACCACCCAAAACGAGCATATTGCAACACCTTTCAGAATTTAAATATAGTTTGGAAAATATATTGAGATGTTTAAATTTGATGTTATTGGTATGATATGATATGAATAAATAAATAATGATTTTTTGGTTTTGGAATTTTAATATTAGGATTTAAACCATTATTAATATATCACCTTTTTTTATTGAAAATTACCAAAACAATCACATTATTGATTCCATATTGAAGAATCATACCTAAAAAACACATAGAGTGATCTTAGAACTTATTGAATCATAATGAAACTTATATTATATTACCATTAATATTTTATATTTCATTATATCAAGAACATATAATTAAAACTGAAACTGTTACACCAAAACCACAATGTAATGGTTAAAACTACTAACACTAATGATCAATATTAACTAAAAATAAGTTATAAATATGTAATAAATGAATATAAAGGATTAATGTAAAAGGAATTAAATATGAATATTGTTCATAAATATATGTTTAATGAGACTTATTTTACTATATAGGATGTTATATCATATTTGACCGAGCAAGAATCCAAGGTAATTGTGTCGTTGACTCAATTCTCATCTTCATTAGGTCACAAAATTTATCCCTTGGCTATACACTTCTCAGCTTCTTATATTATAATTTTTTTTATTTTATATAGTATTTCATCTTTCTCTATATGAAATTTATATTTTAACTTCACAATCTTATTTTTTGAGGGATCCCTTTATCCATAAAAAGTGATATTATCAGGAATAATTCTTATTTGTTCTAATGATTCTTTCTCTTCCATATGTATTTTAATTATAATAAAAAATGTCATATTTTATTATTATAAAATTAATATTTTTTTTATATTATGTTTATATTATGTTTATATTTATCTATTTTATAAAATAAAATATCTAAATCATTCATTGATGTGTGCATTTCTTTAAAACTTCTTAAAAGAAAAAAATATAATTCTTTTTACGCACATATATTTTTATCTCCAAATGTACATTAATCTACATAAAATTAATTTATTTTTAGTGTTCATTTATTATGTATTATTTTAAAGGGATGTTTCATAAATTCATCCTTTTAATTTCTTGAAAATTAATTTTGAAAGTGAGGTATAACTTTTATTTTTACAGAAATGATAAAAATGATTTAGGAAAACTCTTTTTTATGACTTCACCTCCTTTTTACTCTATATATCCAAAAGAAGTTTATTTTATTTGGAAGTGTTAATGATAATTCTCAAAACTATTTTATACTTATTTTTTGGGAGGGATCTCTCTAGGGTTTGAGAGGATTCTCTCTAGATGTTGTTTCCCACAACAAAAAATTAATTGGCTTATTAAAAAATTAAAATAAATGATTTTAAATACCGTTATGGTTTAGAAATAAATATTTTCAAAAGTTACATTTAATATTTATTTAATATCTTGTGAAACTCCATGTATAAAATAATAATAATAATAACAATACTATTTCATCAATATGCACTTAACTTGTGAATTAAATTTTATATTATTTAATCAAATATTATCCAATATGCATTATTTCTCACCAAACCTAAAAACTCAGTCTTCCATTCCTAAAAATATTTTTTTTAATATTGTATTCTCTTTAATAACTGGTGAAAAAATATACATGATCAAGAAAACATGAATAATTATAAAAAAATGTTATAAAATAATATTTATAAAAATTGGTAAATAATAAATAATAATATATTATTTAAGTGATATTCTAGATACACTTTGTGTGTGACTCTCTAGGCTTCTTTCTCAGTGGTATTAAGTGAAGCTGCATAAAGTCCAAGGTTAGCATCTATCAATGCGCCAAGGTAACAATGGAGAAATAATTTAAAGATGAAATTAAATAATGCATAATATGGATGCTCAATGTTTAATATACTCTCTTTATCATGATATCTCTAATCAATTAGGTTTCACACTAGTTCCATCAACCTATGTGCTCGATGTCTTTTTTTTGACCTTATGGAAATCAAACATTCCTATAGAACACTATGGAAATGGATTTATTTTGGATATATTATTTAAATTAAAGGGACTTAGATATCAACTTCCATAAAATAATATAAGGGAAAAATCATGTATCTCATTATTCATTAATGTAATATTACTCGTGTCACACCCAATGTATCCTATATCATCGCGAACATATGTCATCACAGTTTTTGTCAATAAACCAAAGTAAATGACTCATAATAATCATTAACAATAATAGAAAAGTCTAAGGATCAATACACTTGTATGTAGATAGGAACATCTAATAACACATATAAATTTATATTTCCAACTGGAAAGACTTATTCTCATAATATCTTACACTAGATAATACCAAGGGTGTACACCATGTGAAGGTGTCTCAAATTACTATGGGTCTCCACCTCTAATAGCTGGTATCATTTGTGTCCCTAAAATTATATCATATTACTACAGAACATATATTTTAGAATATTTTCATATCACTTTTGGGTTCTCATCATATCAAGGAACTGCTATGACCTTTTTGTGAAACAAATACTCTTAGGACATTATAATATACAATGGTATGGAGAAGAAAATCCTAATGCGATAAGAAGTTTATTAATATTCAAAACTATGAATACATGTTATCATAAAGTATACAAAATTTGGTGTTAAGGAACCAACTCCAATAGACCCTCACTTGTGCTAGAGCTAACTATTAACAAAATTTAGTTTTCTAGCTCTCACATGCTACTCATGATTCTATCGAGATAGATCTTTAGTCAAAGGGTCCTCTATATTCTCTTCCGAGGATACTATTCTTATTGGAAATTCACCCCTTTGATAAAAATTCCTCAAGTGGTGATATTTCTAGAGTATATTATTTGTCTGTAGGTGTGAACTTGGCTCTTTTTCAATATCCACCACTACAGTATTACTACAATACAATGTGATAGGATCCTTACTACTGGGTACCACATAAAGATCATGGAAAATTTTTCATATCCAAACAGATTCCTTGGATACAGTAGAAGACTCTATATACTCATACTCCACTGTGATATCAATGAACTCTAGCTTCTTTGATATCTTCTATCTCACAACAACTCCATTGAGACATAAAAAATATCCTGAGTGTAACTTTAGATCGTTATGATCTATCCTGAGTGTGAATTTAGATTATTATGATATATTTTTTAAAATAGCATCAGTATAACCACTCATGACTAGACCCTCATATCCTATATACACCAGAAACATATCCTTAGTTCTTGTTAGATACTTGAGTATAGCCTTAACAACATAAAAATATTTTTCTCCGGGATCTTCTTGATATCTTTCTACCATGATTAATGCATAGGAAACATCAATTCTAGTACAGAACTTGATATACATGATTGATCCTATCACTGAAGCATATGGGATCTTACTTTTAATTTCTCCTTTTGTGTCTGAGGACACATTTTCCTAGAAATATGTAGACCTTGTGACACTGGATTCAATCATATCTTGGATTTTCAATAATAAATCTCTTTAGTATCTATTAAATGAATGTAATTCACCCAAGTCCTTCATAGAGAAACATTTTAACCAGTACTTAATAGATTTTAATACTCGTATATCATTTACAATAAGCAATATTTCTTCAAAATATACTATTTGGATAATGATTGCATTCTCACTACACCTCTTGTAAACACATGGCTCATGTTAATTCTTAATAAAATGAATTTTTTTTACAGCTTCATCGAATCTAATGTTCCATTACCTAGATGGTTTCTTCAATCCATAAAAGGATATATATTTAAGTTTTAAATCCTTTGGACTTCAACTAGAGTCACAAAACCTTCTGGTTGTGTCATATAGACATCTTCTTGAATGTTGCCATTAATGGATGTAGTTTTTAGGCCCATCTACCAGATCTCATATTCATGGTAAGATGCTATAGAAAGTTGGATTTTGATGGATTTAAACCTGTAATCTAGTGAAAAGTGTTCATTATAGCCAATTACTTGGCACAGTTTATGTCACGACCCGTCCTCGGGGCCCGTGCTGTGACTACCCCAAGCGCGCCTTCCATAGGCCAGGGGCTGGCGACTAGCACCAAAGGCGTAAATCCTGATAAAAAGGGAGGACATTACCTTTATGAAACATAAACACACACAACCAGAGTACAGGCGGAAGAAAACACTAAGTAAATCAATATAACAAGCGTGATGAAAGTACAAATGGGGCTGGAAATACAAGCCCCACAATAAAGTACAAGGAAAAGACAAAATAGCAGGAAGGTGTCAAGCTTCTCCTGGATCATCCTCCGGAGTTCCTACCTGAAGGGTAGGTATATATGGCCACATCAGCTCTCTATGTCCGTCTGTCACCTCCGGGTACCATCTCATCATGAATTCCACCTTCGGGTACCATATCGTCATGAAGTCCACCTCCGGGTACCATCCAGCTCTCCAAGCCTCAACCACGATCAGTGTTGTCTGTTGTCTGCATCCAACACGACGAGGTGCGGGCATAGCCCGTGGAGGGGGGGAGTATAAAGATACTCAGTAGGGACCCTGAGACCCTCAAGGTCTCACTAAAACCAACAAGGATAAACCAAAAAGAAAGATCTCAACAGATAACCTTCACTTAAGTATATGGACATACATATACCTAAGTTATCAAGTAACCCATATCAATCATGAGGTAAACACAAAGGTCATTGACTCAGCTTAAACCAGTATTTTCATTATCAAAACCACAAATTTTGGAGAAATACTCCTCTATCGAGTATAGTGGCCCTGTCAAGACTCTGAGATGTTACTCACTAACCTTAGACTGTTGAGATACTCATCCTATCGAGTACCGTGGGTATGCTGCCAAATACTGGGCGCTCCGTCCGCTGAGGGTCTGCCGCCAAATACCGGGCGCTCTCCCTAATAGCCTACAGAGGTACTCCTCGTGTCGAGTACCATGGGTCTGCTGCCAACTACCAGGCTCTCTGTCCGCTGTGGGTCTGCCGCCAAATACCGGGCGCTCCGTCCACTGGGATAACCGAATCACTATGAGTCGAATCGGTCAAGCAATCTCTAGGTCTACAACTACTCGGTCTCCGAACTCCGTACGCTCGTCTCCAAGAGGGTCCGATCCATGAGCTACTGGTCGTTACTTCCAAGTGTCACGAAGTCTCACATAGAAGTATCACAAAGGACCGCCTCGTCAGAGGGGTCACAACTCAATAGACGGTGCATCAATCGGACGCTCGGTCTATGAGTTATTATCATTTCCGTTCCATGGGCCCGGTTGGATTTTGGGTACAATCCAACCCGGCCTTACTCCAACTGCGTCCAAACCTCTGGTGAAGTACTCCAAAAGAACCGAATTATAAAAAATAATCCAATAAAGTCAACAACACATCAATCAGACATCCGGAGCTCAAGTTATAAGTGTTTCCGCTCCGAGGGCCCGGTTGGTTTCGAGTTCAAACCAACCCGAATATACCCAAACATCACCGAAACCTTGTGTCTAATATACTGAAACTACCTTCTCAATCCAAGTAATCCTACGCAACTGACGGTGCATTGATCAGAGGTTCACAACTCAAGTTATGCTCGTTTAATCGAAAACGGTCCGAAAATAGGGGGTCTAGGCCCGGTCCAACCCGGCCCAACACCCCCTGGATCGACCCGCCCCGGGTCCGGGTCTGATTCGGTTGGTCCTGGCCCGACCCAACTGGGGCGGCCCATCCCGGCTGGCGTGGCCCGACCCGACGCTGGCGGCCCGTCCCGGCCGACGTGGTCCGGTCCACGTGACCCACGAGGCTGGCAGCGTGGCTGGGCGACTAGGGGGGGGGGGGGTTACACCCCCCGGTTCTTCAGAAACGTCCGACCATTAAGGCCGGCCCTTGGTAACCATGGGACCCCCTCGGTTACCGCCTCTTGATGGCACCGGCGTCCGGCACAGCCGGCCGCCCTTCCCAGTTTTCCGCGGCCTTAGGCCGCGACATTGTTTGACCAGCGCGGTGCGATGACGCCGCGCCCCAACACTGCGGACCGCCCTAGCCGCGGCCCCCTTGAATCTCTGGCGTGGTGCGCCAGTGCCGCGCCCCTCTGCCGTGGCCCGCCCCAGCCGCGACTCTTGTAGTTCCGGCGTGGGGCGATAGCACCGCACCCCTCCGCCGTGGCCCGTTCCGGCCGCGGTCCGGCTCTACTTCGCGAGGCACAATGGTGTCGCACTCTTGCGGTGACCCGACAATCTTGCGCTGACGACCTGTTTGTGGTCGGGCTATTTCCAGATGGTTTTTCACAGTCCGCCTCCATCATCCACAAACAAAAAACGAGAGGGGAAGGGTCGGACCATGTTCGTGCGGTCCGAGCCCTTCCTCATCAAGATGGTAGCATGCGGCCAAACGAAACTCAAGAATTTAAGAAATATGATGAACGATATTAAAACTTCAACGTAATAACCCCTACCTCAAGGTTCACAATTCTTTGATGATATCGCGAAAGTTTGGATGTTTTCTTGTTGACGTCGTCGCAAAGGAGGAGATGAAGGTGACTACGATCGTTGGTGTTCATCGCTTCCGCAAAGTCCTTCGATCCCAACTCGAGCGTCGTTCATTGGAGATCCGTCGGAAGGAGAACCTTTCATCATCGAGGGAGGAGGTCATTCTTCGTGGATGAAGAAATCTCTCCACTAATTTTCCCAAAATATTTTCCAAGCAAATATTTCATTAAGTCTCCTTATTTTAAAAGATCTCTAAGAAATTCAAAAGAATTCCAAGAGGTGTGACAAAAATAATTAATAAGGTTATTAATTGACTTAGTTGGCTTCATTAATCTTGGGAGGTGGAGAGGATCCACTCCAATAAATGAGTGGAGTTGTCATGTATTGAACAAGGGGTGAGTTATGGGGAGGTCAAGGGGGTTATGGGGGAGGTGAGGAGTTTGGGTCTCGTGTGGGACCCACCACACTAAACTCTCCCATGGGAGGTTAGGTGGGTGTGGGACCCACCTCTAAATCCCCCTTTGTAGGATAATAACCGCCTTCAACAAATAAAATTTGTACACAACAAATTTTATTTCTTTTATTCTAAATCCCCAATTATTAATCCTCAACCCACTCAAAAATGCAACTACGATAAATGTTCTCGTAGGTAATTACCAGTGCTGCGAGTTCATCGGTGCCCTCAGATTTCAATTCCGAGCATCAGTTCGAAAGATAGAAAAACCCGCTCGTTCATTTATTTAATGTACCTAAGATAAACTTCGGATATTGATTCAGGGCACATCGGGCCTTAGAATCAAGTTCCGTCAAAAGCCACAGACTCGTAAAATTTCAAAGAAATTAAGAAAAAAAAATTTCTTGAAATTTACGGGTCTTTACATTACTCCCACCTTAGAGATTTACATCCCCGTAAACTTACAACACAAACTAGTGAAACTAATGCAGGTACCGAGCACGCATCTGAGCCTCCTCTCCCAAGCGCTCTCCTAGAGGTTCCCGTGCTGCTAGCGAAAGCGCACAAGAGGAATTGACCATCTTAGTAGGACCCACTCCTGTCGATCCTAAACCTCTACTAGAACCCCGTAAAGGTCGCCCCATCATCGATGTCCAGCTCCCTGTGGTCGATGATGATGGATAGGTCGTGCACACATCTCCTAAGCTGAGATATGTGGACGATGTCGTGCACCTGGTGCAACTCAGGTGGAAGGGCCAGATGGTAGGCCACCTCGCCTACCCTGCTGAGGACTTGGAAAGGTCCGATGAAATACAGAGATAACTTGACACTTTGGCCAAATCTACGCAATACACATCAAGTTGAGACCCGTAAGAAAACGTGGTCACCATCCTCGAACTCCAGTGGTCTCCACCCCCTATTAGTATAGGACTTATTTTTTACTTTGTGCAATCTTAATCCACTCCTTGATGATCTACACCTTCTCCGTCATGGCCTGAACCATCTATGGTTCTACACGTGCTGACTCCATCACTATCCACAAAGGATATCTGAAATGCATCCAACTATTGTCTCGCCAATCCTAGAATTTGAAAGCCCGATCTCCTACTAAGAGCATCTAATACAACATTCCCCTCCCCAGGAGTATAAACTATCTCGGAGTCATAGTCCTGGAGGAATTCAATCCATCACTGTTGTCTCAGGTTTATGTCCTTCTGAGAGAAGATACACCTGAGACTATTGAGTTTTAGAGATCTGTAAACCATTCACTCAACGAACAATGGGTGAGACTAGCCAATTGTAAGAACTCATCTCCACCCTTATTTATCTACGTTCTATAAGAGTTGCTGAGATTTTTCGTCTGCCAAAAAGAGTAATCTGGTCTCATCCCCTGAATGAACTATGTTCTTTGCATAATACAATCAATCCTGACATGAACGGTACTATTTAATGCAATAGACAAATTTGTAAGGCCTCGACGCTACTACCAAGAGATCCAACCATTACTCTCGCCTCTAAGGGTTGAGTCACACTGTCAGAATCAGTGCGTGGTTACTGGGTCTCCTCCAGTAGGAATCTCACAAGTGAGGGTCAAGTCAAAAGTTTTAACCGGAACCTCTTAGTATCAACCATAAAAAAAGGACAAGATATTAAACATCACAAAGATAAGTGTCTTTTATTACCTGCATCTCGTAGTACAAAGACACAAGGAAAACACAACAATGACAACATGGAAACTAGAAGCACCAAGAACAAAGGCCTCCATGCCTAGAACTAGTCCCGCTCCTTTCCACCTACTTCAGGATATCTGTAGTCGTATGCTTCAGCCACCTGAAGTTGTTCTCTCCCATGTACACCTGTTCCCTGCGGTTGGGGTGTTACTCCTGGTGGTAGTGGTGGCAACACCTCTAAGCGTCGCCCACCACCAGCTGCGTGGCCAGCTCCTCTGCCACGGTCGACTGCTCCTTACAGTCCGCCTTGATCGAACCTCTGCCTCTGCCTGGGAGGTTATTCATCTATCCGCTAATTGTCTATACGGTGGGTCAGACAGTCACGTGCCATGTAACCAAGCCCGCCACAGGAGTAACATTGCCCGCTCCTAGCACGACTGGCTCTGACTCCACTCCGGTTGCCCCGCACAACTAAACCTAAGTCGTGCAGTCGGCCATCGGTGGTTCTAGTCGTCTTGGACCCCTGTGTCATCTGTCTACTGCCAGCTGCAGAAGACTCCACTGCAAGTCGACTAGTGGTGGGTCCCGCTACTGGAGACTACTCAGCAAGGGAACTCTCCACTAAAAGGGCTCTCTCCCACACTCCCATCTGTGTAGGAATGTTGTGAGAAACAACTGAAGCTCTAATATCCTGCCTGAGCCCTTGGTCGAAGCTCCGGGCCCTGAATAATGGGTCTCATACCATATCTGTAGAGTAGTGTGAGAGGTATGTGAACCTCGCTGAGTACTGAGATACACTCATGCTACCCTACTGCAGATGAAGTAGCTCCTGTGTTCGCACCTCTCGAAGGGTGGCTGGTAAAAACTCTGCCTGAAACAGGCTCTCGATGTCTGCCCATAAAAGTAATGCTTCATCATCCATCTGGATCATCAAGATCCACCATCTGCCTACTAC
This sequence comes from Viscum album, assembly GCA_963277665.1. Lineage (NCBI taxonomy): Eukaryota > Viridiplantae > Streptophyta > Magnoliopsida > Santalales > Viscaceae > Viscum > Viscum album. The sequence goes on from OY728135.1 coordinate 1,411,020,628, forward strand.
TACCTGAAGGAGGTTGGAAGAAAGGATCACCATGAAGTCTGCTGGTGTACCTACTAGCCTAAAGACTCTCACCATAGCCTCCGGCCAATCCTCAGCCGCCTGTGGGTCCGTCTCTCCCCGGAACCTGGGTGGCCTCTGGCGCTGGAACTCGTGAAGCGCGCTCAAACGGCGTGCATCGCCTGTTGCTGTGGTTGGTGGAATAAGTGGCCAAACGGGTGGTAGTACCGCTGGTGCCTCAATTGATAGAGGGCCCCGTACTGAGGCCTCATTTTTCGGCAGGCTGTCAGTATGTATAACTCTCGGGGCTCTTTTGGTCATCCGCAGGAAGGCATCCTGAAAGAAACAGATGTGACATGGCCAAAAGACTACACCCGATGAGGTAAACTAGTTTGAGATGACTTAACAGAAACCTTTGAAAACACACACGCAATCAGTGTTTTCATGAACTGAGTCGGAAATCAGAAGTCGGGGTCCTGGTGTATGGATACGTCAGCTGCCCGCACCAACACTGAACTCCTTGAACTGAGAACCACACTTAGTACCCTTAACACTATTACTTCGCAGAAAGAAAATATCAGAGTCCTAAGTTCTGCGATAGAACCAACTCCTTTGATACCAATTTATCATGAACCATCCTCGAGGCTCGTGACGTGACTACCCCAAGCCTGCCTTCCATAGGCCAGGGGCTGGAGACTAGCACCAAAGGCGTAAATCCTGATAAAAAGGGAAGGAATTGCCTTTATGAAACGTAAAAACACACAACCAGAGTACAAGAGGAAGCAAACACTATGTAAAGCAATATAATAAGTGTGCTGAAAGTACAAAGGGGGCCGGAAATACAAGCCCAACAGTAAAGTACAAGGAAAAGACAAAACAACAGGAAGGTGTCAAGCTACTCCTGGATCATCCTCTGGAGTTCCTACCTGAAGTGTAGGTACAGATGGCCACCTCAGCTCTCCATGTCCATCTATCACCTCCGGGTACCATCTCGTCGTGGAGTCCACCTCGGGGTACCGTCTCATCATGAATTCCACCTCTGAGTACCGTCCAGCTCTACAAGCCTCAACCACGATCAGTGCTGTCCGTCATCGGCATCCAACACAATGAGGTGCGGGCATAGCCCGTACAGGGGTGAGTATAACAATACTCAATAGGGACCCTGAGACCCTCCAGGTATCACTAAAACCAGAAAGGTTAAATCAAAAAGAAATATCTCAACAGATAACCTTTACTTAGGTATATGCCCATACATATACCTAAGTTATCAAGTAACCCATCTCAATCAGGAGGTAAACACAAAGGTCGTTGACTCAGCTCAAACCAGGATTTTCATTATCGAAACACCAACTGCTGGAGAACTCTTCTACCGAGTACAATGGCCCTATCACGACTCCGAGGTTCTATTCACTAACAATAGACTGTTGATGTACTCCTCCTATCGAGTACCACGAGTCTGCTGCCAAATACTGGGTGCTCCATCCACTGAGGGTCTGCCACCAAATACCGGGCGCTCTCCCTAATAGCCTACAGAGCTACTCCTCCTGTCGAGTACCACTGGTCTTCTGCCAACTACCAGGCGCTCCGTCTGCTATGGGTCTGCCACCAAATACTGGGTGCTACGTCCACTGGGCTAACCGAATCACTACGAGTCGAATCGGTCAAGCAGTCGTCAGGTCTATAGCTACTCGGTCTCCACACTTTGTATGCTCGTCTCCGAGAGGGCACACTCCATGAGCTACTGGTCGTTACTTACAAGTGTCATGAAGTCTCAAGTATAAGTATCACAAAGGACCACCTCGTCATAGGGGTCTCAACTCCACAGACGACACGTCAATCGGACGCCCGGTCTGTGAGTTATTAGCATTTCTGTTCCATGGGCCCGGTTTGATTTCGAGTACAATCCAACCTGGACTTACTCCAGTTGAGTCCAAACCTTAGGTGAAGTATTCCAAAAGAACTGTCTCATCAAGAGGAATCTAATAAAGTTGAAAGAACGTCAATCGGACGTCCGAAGGTCAAGTTATAAGCTTTTCCGCTCCAAGGACCCGGTTGGTTTCGAGTTCGAACTAACCCGGCCATACCCAAACATCACCGAAACCTTGGGTTTAATATAAAAAAACGACCGTCTCGATCCAAGGAATCCTACACAACTGACGGTGCATCGATCGTCGGTCCACAACTCAAGTTATGACCATTTAACCAAAAACGGTCTGAAAATAGGGGGTCTAGGCCCGGTCCGACCCGACCCAACACCCCCTGGGTCGACCCGACCCAGGTCCGGCCCGGCTGGCGCAACCTGGCCCGACCAACATGGTCCGGTCCATGTGACCCACGCGGCTGGCCGCGTGGCTGGGCGACCTAGGGGGGGGGGGGGGGTTACACCCCCCCCGGTTCTTCGGAAACGGCTGGCCATTAAGGCCGAACCTTGGTAACCGCAGAACCACCTTGGTTCCCGCCTCTTGATGGCACCGGTGGCTGGCTATGCCGACCGCCCTTCCTGGTCCGCCACGGCCTTAGGCTATGGCTTTGTTCGACCAGCGTAGCATGATGACGCCGTGCCCCACCGCTGCGGCCCCCTTGAAGCTCCGGTGCGGCACGACGACGCCGCGCCCCTCCACCATGGCCCATTCTAGCTGCGGTCCAGCTCTACTTCGTGTGACATGACGGTGCCACACCCTTGCGGTGACCCGAAAATCATGCGCTGATGATCCACTTGTGGTCGGCCCGTCACCGGATGGTTCTTCATAGTCCGCCTCCATCGTCCATAAACAAGAAACGAGACAGGAAGGGTCAGACCATGTTCGTGCGGTCCAAGCCCTTCCTCTTCAAGATGGTAATATGTGGCCAAACGAAACTCAAGAATTTAATAATGATAATGAATGGTATTAAAACATGAACATAAAAACCCCTACCTTAAGGTTCGCCGTTCGTTGATGATATCGCAAAAGGGTGGACGTCAGCTCGTTGACGTCATCACAAGGGAGAAGATGAAGGTGACAATGATCGTTGGAGTTCGTCACTTCCGCAAAGGCCTTCGATCCCAACTCGAGCATCGTTCATTGGAGATCCATCGAAAGGAGAACCATTCTTCATCGAGGGAGGAAGTTGTTCTTCGTGTATGAAGAAATCCCTCTTCTAATTCTCCCAAAATATTTTCCAAGCAAATATTTCATTAAGTCTCCTTCTTTTAAAAGATATCCAAGAAATTCAAAAGAACTCAAAGAGGTTTGACAAAAATAATTAATAATGTTATTAATTACCTTAGTTGGCTTCATTAATCTTGGGAGGTGGAGAGAATCCACTCCAATAAATGAGTGGTGTTGTCATGTATCAAACAAGGGGTGAGTTATGGTGAGGTCAAGGGGGTTATGGGGGAGGTGAGGAGTTAGGGTCTCGTGTGGGCCCCACCACACTAAACTCTCCCATGGGAGGTTAGGTGGGTGTGGCCCCCACCTATAAATCCCCCATTTGTAGGATAATAACCACCTTTAATAAATAAAATTTGTACACAACAAATTTTATTTCTTTTATTCTAAATCCCCAATTATTAATCCTCAACCCGCTCAAAAATGCAACTACGATAGAGGTCCTCTTAAGAAATTAATGGTGCTGCGAGTTCATCAGTTCCTTCTAATTTAAATTCCGAGTACCGGTTCGAAAGATAGAAAAACCCGCTCGTTCGTTTTATGAACGTACCTGAGCTAATCTTCAGATATTGATTCCGGGCACATCGGGCCTCGGAATCAAGCGCTGTCAAAAGCCACAGACTCGTAAAATTCTAACAAAATTAAGAAAAAAAATATCCTTGAAATTTACTGGTCTTTACAGTTTAAACCCATTAACCACTATCATTGATTTATAGGTATTTACTTTACCATCCATGTCTAGTTTTCTCTTGAATAAAAATTTTCACCCTATGGGATTTACATCAACTAGCACATTGACTAGTTCCGAAACTTGGTTTTGATGCATGGAATACATTTCAGAATTCATGGATTTTTTTCCATCTTGTAGCTTCTGATCTTTCTAATACATTTTTAGGATAGAGGTTCATCATTGTAAACCCATAATGAGTCACCATCTTTAAAGACTAGAAAACCGTATCTTTCTTATGCTCCTACACATTACTTGTGTTTTAGGAACCACTTATTCCATGGGGACCTGTGGAATCTGTTTCTATACCAAATATTGTGTATCTTGAGAATAAAATTCATTGAATTCAATATTTCTCCCATGATTCATTTTGAGAATGTTCTCCCTCTCAAGAAATATGACTTGTATAGCAACAATCACTTTATTTTCTTAAGGGGTTTACAAGAAGTATCTATTTGTTTCTTTGGGATGCCCTATAAAGATACACTTTATGCCTCATGGTGCTATTTTATTTACCGAGAAGTCCTTAACAAACACCTAGAAACCCCATAAATGTATATGAAACAAAATTAGTTTCTTTCAACTCTATAGGTCAATGGGGATTCCTCTTGTCCCTTTAATTGGTACTCGGTTTAGTGTGTATTCAACGGTTTGTAATACATATCCCCAAAAAGATAATGAAAGATATTCATGTATCATCATTGACCTTACCATGTCTAACAAGGCACAATTACTCCTTTAATTAACTCCATTCCATTATGGTGTATAAGGTGGAGTGAGTTGAGATAGAATCCCAAACTCCCATAAACATTCAATAAAGTCTTTGTTAATATATTCACCACCTTGATCCGATTAAAGATTATTTATCTTATTTCCATTTTTTATATATACTATATTATTGAATTCCTTGAACAAGCATGATATCATTCTAGTGTTTTTACCTCAGAAGAATATAAATAACCATATTAATATAGATTTTTCAAAATCTACTCATTTACATGACCAAGATGGTGATGCCATCGATGGGTGTTATATGAGGCATGTGAACATTATTCGTTATCAATTTCTAATACCTGATTATCATAATTAAATACATTAACACATCTATTTAAATTTTCCATACCATAACATATGTTATCTTTATAAAAGAAAAAACTTTTATTTTTAAACTTGAAAATAAACCCATCTACATCTTGGAATTATAAAAAAATTAAGTTCTTGGTAACATTTGGTACATAATAACAATATTTTAGGAGAAAAATCACTCCCATTTTCAATGAAAGGTGATAGTCACCAATGGATAGAGAAACCATCCTCGTACTATTGATAGCTCTCAGATCCACCTATCCTCTAGAAATCTTTCCAAATCTACTTTTTTCCTACATTTGGATACATATATGAGAACCCAAAGCAGTATCTAATACCCAATGTGTAGAAATTGAAATATTACAATCAATAATGAACAAAATTTTTACATCCTATTTATTTTTGGTACAATTCTTCTTCTAGTGTCTTTACTTACCACATGAAAAAAATACAACCTCCTTTTCCTTTCCATGCATCTGGATCTTCTTCTTCATGGAAGGACTGTTCATAAGGGCTTTAGAATTGTTATGAATCTTTGGATCATTCAACTTATTCTTACTTTTCTTATTCAATATAAGGATAATGGGTCTATCACACCCCATATCCTCATCTACTTGGTGAATCAAAGTAAAATTTTCCCAAAAACTCTTCTCATTATTTCTCATATTGTAATTAACAATAAAACTGGAGAAGGTCATGGGTAGTGATGAAAGTTTGAGATATGTGCGGAACTTATCTTAGAATTTAATCCCTAATATGTCTAAGAATTTAATGTTTACAATAATCTTGAATACATGAGGACCATATGAAACATACTCTCTAATATTAGTTTAAAAAAAATAATTAGATAAGTCATATCTATCTTGTATCTCTTTCTCTTGATAGAGATCCCGATTGTGAGACATTATGCTGTATGCATCCATGTCCTCATGTTGCTTCAAAAGCTCAATTTTCATGGTTGATAGCATGAAACACTTAACATATATAGAATCATCCAAATGTTTCTTATATAGAGACAAATCTTCCTCATTATCATAATTTCTCGGTGCTTTAGGAGTTGGTTCTTTTAACACAAATAATTTCCTTTAATGTTGGAAGATAGCATGCAGTTACCTTTTTCCATTATTGGATTTTTTTTCTAGTGAGAAAGTTATCCTGTTCAAGTGTAGATTGTAGTGATATGTTTGAAGTCATTTTTAGTTATATTTCTAAAAATAGTATGAGAATAATTTTAGTATAGTATTAGATAAAATTTAGACAAATAAATTAATATTATATTTATTAATCTCTCACTATTTTATCAAAACCCAATATCCCTCACCATTGGATTCAAAATATCCTATTTATTTAGTATTCTAGTGGTAAGGATCCATATAAAACTTCTCATTACCCCAAATTTGGTTTGTAAAGAAACTTGAATTGGTTTAAGTTGGAATTCCACATGCCAACTGCATTAACTTACAATTCCTTTATCTCTTGAGTGGACTCCCTAATCCTAAAATATTTAACTTGGATTTCCTTAACCCTGTCCTCTCAGTTACAATAAGTCCTAGTTTGGCAGTAAACCCTTGATGTGAACTCAGTTAATTCAACCCAAAACATCATGTTTTAATTTTCCACGATAATTTAAATCACCCCAACTTTTTCTGGTCAAGCACTTTGAACTGCGGTTCAATTTTAACTGAAGTAGTGGAAGGTTATACTGACTTAATATATATTATTTACGGATTTTATCATTTTATTCATACATTTATGATTATTATCTTTATTACATTCTTGTTAATATTAAGTTGATTTACTTAGGTAATTAACCTTGTCTCAGATAATATTTATGCATATGCCAATTTATTTTTGTTATACCTTGCATGCTTGTTAATTCATTAATTCACGTGATGGTGAAAAAGAATCGATAATGAAATAACCATGAAACTTGATAGAAATAAAATAATAAATATGTATGATCATGAGGTTTTACTGATGGTTAGTTTATTTAGAGAATGATAAAATAACCATTGACCTAGGGAAAAAACCTTGAACCAATTAAGGTTTGTGTTGCAGCTTTCCACCTATCCACCAACGTATCACTTTGGATTGGTTTCACGTCGGCTCTAAACTTGAATCGTCTCCACTAGTTTGTCATCTTAATCCATTACATATGATCTTACACACACATAGGTGAGGGTAAAATGGTTTACCTAAATGAAACCATGGGAACACAGCCCCATACATAATGAGATGAGAGATTAAACATATTCCAAAATTTTAATTTAATAATGAAATAAATGAAACCAAAAACATACAAAGTTCCTATCTATGCTCATGATCATGCACATGCACATGCATGAAATGAATTATTAATTTATTAAAACTATCATCCAATTCTTAATAATTCTCATTTAAGATAAATCACTCTCAAATCAAGTAATTATCTTAATTATTATATGAATTTCCCTGATATTATTATCCATCATAATTTTAAAAAAATTATATAAATTTATTTAAAATTAATTGTGTACATAAATGTACCTAGGAGGAAACACGGTGAATACCCATGTGAATCTACCCAACATGTGTTATACTCATGTACTTTTTAATCTTGCGACATATGAAATATATGGATTATCACATAATTTCATGACATATATTATCAACTTAACGATTACATGAATTACATGATTTTTATTTAACATGTTATGCTTCAATGCATGTAGAGTAATATATGTAATATGACTCATACATAATACATATATTGGAACATTATAGAAAAATTAATTATACATTTATATATATATTAAAACCCAACACATAATAGTTTCTTTAAACTTAACGAACACACGCATGCATACATCGATAAGTTTATCACAATATAATAAATTAATTTTAATTATGAGAAATTTCGTATAAGTACATGAAATGTACAAGTGAGATAAAAGGAATGTACATCTATTACCATCTATCCAAGGAACACACCTAGGGACTCGACATGTAAACCATGCTTCATAAAAGTTAGAGAACCTAAAATGTACAAGGGATATAGGTTATGTGGTCTCTGAGTTACACGATCAGTAGTTATGTAGGTTGTGTATGAAAATACACAAGACCTCTAAAACATAAAGGAATACAAACTGTTTATATAGGATTCACAGTGTGTATTCCGGTTGACCATACACTAGGATGGACTGGTCAACACATAGTTTAAGAAATTAAATATAGTGTGTGTATTCAATGCATTCAGTTTGAATTAATTTAGAATTAATTTCTAGAGTGTTGAACACTAGTTCACGGTGTGTAACAATGGTTACATGGTGTGTACTCCTGTATTATCCATCTAGAATCATTAGCACCTCTAGATGAGTTATTTCATTTTATTTCATTTATAAAATTATTCAATTTGATTATATCTATGAGAAATGAAGGAGGAAGAAGAAGATCTCACAATTTATTTTAAAGAATGATTAAACTTGAATTTAAAAATAAATGATAGATGCATAAATCAATCAATGATATTTAAATAATTATAAATAATTATCTGACCTCTCTAATACCACTTATAGGCTTTGAGGACAGCGAAAGCGTGTAGTGGGTCATGCCTATCTTTTCTTCTTTTTTCTTGATCTATGATCAATGCAACATCCAATTGATGATAAATTCTATGATCAAAAGAATTGAGTTCAAAAAAAATAGAAAATGGATAAAATACCAAAATCCTAGAGAGGATCATCACATATTATTTATAATTATTTTAATCAATTAAATAATTACATTCCATGATTTATTTATTCATTGATAGATCTGAAAACAGATCTATGTTGTGAGGTCATTTCATTATTGGAATCAAAATAATATTCCTTCTAACGGTGATCCACACGTTTTCCAAAAATATTCGAAAATCACCATTTTAATCTCTGGGTTATAGCACGACAGATCCTATCGCTTGCATCGTTTATCTTTGATCACAACGAGAACCACTTATAAGTAATTATCCTTGATTTCTCTTGACTTTAGAGTGAATGTGTTGTTCTAAAATAGGATTGAGACCACTGGGGGGGGAGGTGAAATCAGTGGTTCATTTTTCTTTTATAATAATGTTTCTTAACTTCTTAGGTAAACATTACTAACCTATAAAACTTTTTAAAGGTTTCATCCACTCAAATATAACTTCTAAACCTCACCCTTCATATGAAAAAAATATAAAGGGAAGACAATACTTGATATTTATAAGGTTTGATACAAATCCATACTCCTGTCCATGTTAGATAGTCTTAAAAACATGTATTATTTCATTATCTTATTTCTAGAATACTTAGGCACTTGTAGTGACCAATTATACAATCCTAGTACAAACTTTCCTTCTATATTTGGTTATAACCCACAACTATAATTTTCATTATATACTTTATGAAAACTTATTATACACCCCTACAAAAAAACAAGCCTTTTCAAAAACTGGTAAGTATCCAAAGTTACAAGATTTACTTTCCTTTTTCAATTTTGATCCACTTCATAAATATTATCCCTTCCTCTATAAGTAAGATAAATCAAACTTTACCTATATAAAATCTTCATGAACTTCAATAATTCTCCAAGGAACATGTTTGTGTGGAAAAATTATCTATAAAATCTATCAAGAAAACTTCATCAGAAAAAGTCAGTCTGATCTACCTTAGTCTGATAACCTTTGTTTTATGGACTTTGTTTGATTGAAATCAGTACGATTATCCTTTTTCCTTCATTATTCAATTGAATAGAAGCCCAATTGAAGGCTCAATATTCCTCTCTCTAATGGAACTCGGTTAAATAAACCTTGCTCCAATGGATGTCGCTCCAATGAGATCTATCTGATGAACTTGTTCCAATAAAATATCATCCTTTGGAACTTTATGAGGTGAAATTTTGTCTGTTAGAACATTCTTTGATGATATGATTGAACCTTAATCTGATGGATCTTCTTTAGTTTCAACCCGTAACAAATAGTTTGAATGGAATTACAATACCTGTTCCAAAATTTTTAGTGACCCAATGCATGTAAACATCTCAACACTCTAGTAAAGTTTGAATGCACTATGATCTCATTTTAAAGGCATCCTAGAATGGAAAATGTGGGGAAAAATATAAATTTTCACACTCAATGAAATTTAATATTTCTGAATTTATCATTTATTTAACTATTCATCTTTGAATTCTTTAAATCTTCTCAATACTTCTGGGAACTCCTTGAATCTTCTTGAATCTTCTCAAAAATTTATACTTCTTCATGTTTACAGTCTTTCCTTCAGTCTGATTCTTCAGTCCAATTATTCATTATGATGAGGACATAAGAAAAACTAAAGACCATCTATTATGAAACCTCTTGTAAACATTGAATTTTCTATCATATAGATTCTCAATTTCATAAAAAAACATTTTCTAAAACATTAAAAACATACTACTGCTTTTAAAAACCTCCTTTAACAATAATTTAGTAGTAACAACATATCTAAAATATATTCAATATATTTCTAATTTTCCTAATTACTCATATTAATGATCCTACCTCTGATGAAGTTCAGTAGCCGATGAATTTATCAGTGTCATCATGCATCTAATATATTTATATCTTCTTCATTATGATGATAATTTTCACTATGAGTAAAATTATTCTATATTATATCTTTATAAATAATCAATAATTTTGTTCTTTACCTAATCAAACTAAAATTCAACCAGATGAAAATGGCTGAAAACATTTATGATTTTCATCTAGTTGATCGGTATCTATTCTCATCTATTTCATTGATATCAAAAACTAAAAAACTTAATTATAACTCTAATAGAACTTTTTATTTTATGTTCTAAAGATACCAATAATTTATAAAATTAATCGGTGTTGGAATATATTACAATGAATCAGTGGTATACTACGCCCGATAGACCGATGGAAGCCATGATTTTTTTTCTTCTAGAAGGATCAATATTATAGCCTAATGATAGTGTCACACTGATTATAATCATATCGATGATCTATATCCTTCTCTATTCATTGTTCCTTACATTGATGAGCAGTATCCAGAATACTTCAGATCATATTCTCCTCTCTTCCATAAAATTCAAGTTGTATAATGACTTCTTCATGATTTATTATAACTCCATGATCTTCAAATCATCATCATATTTAGGTATAAAATGAAAGATATGATATAACTACTCATTACAATAAAAAACTTTCATTCTAGACTCAATATTATTTTCAGAAACTTCATAATTTCTAACAAAAACCAAAATATGACAAATCATATTAAATGGGTCAGGCCGATGGACATAGTTTGATGGGTGGTTCCAATTTTTGTCTTTGTAAACACCCACATTTTATCTATATTTCTATCACCTTATTACCATGTAAGTTCCTTAATTTACTCACTTTCTTCAAAATTTTCCATATATTTATCTATTGATAACAAATACAACCAAAATACAATTTAGTCCCAATAATCTCTTCATTTGTGTTTACTGTAAATACCCACTTCAAAACAACACCAATTGTTGTTTTATTTTCTCACTTTTTCTTCTCCCAATTTCTTTATTTATACCCATATTTATTTTCTCCCCCCCTTTTCTTATGTCCCCCTTATTCATAATCAAATTCAAATGGGCCATCACAATTTCCCCTTTATTTTCAAATGATCTTATTTCCAAGGGTTGGAAAATTTCATCTTGAAATATTGATTTTTTTTCATGAGAACATAATTATCACTTGAGTTTATTTACAATCATCCTTTAACTAAAAAAATCTAAGTCTATGTGGGTTTACCTAATGTAGAAAACTAGAGTGAATAATGAATGTTATCAATTTTTTACATAACATTGTTTTCATGTAATTCATTTTCATATTTCTTACTATATTCCCATTCCTAGGGAAATCTTGAAATATTTGATTAAGATAAAATTAATGTGAACCCATCTCAACAACATATTATAAATTTCAAGTTTATAAACACAACTTTAGAAAACTCATATTTTGTAACCTAATTACTTTTTTTATAATAATAATAAGAGGCTTATCAACATAAGCTTCTAATATCAACTCCTTAAATTACCTACAAGTTATTACAAATAAAAAAATGTTTTGGGAATATGGAGGAACCTCAATAGTTCCTTAGAATAATATTTTGGACTGAAATTCCTCCCTTAGTCTTGAATTTTTCTTTTTCTTCTTATATTTTTCACCAAATGTATTTTCTTCCTTATGTTCACCCTTCACCGATTTTGAAATAAGTTTATTTTCATCTGTAGATTCTTTTGATAAGTATGTCAACTTATTTTATTCTTTAGTAACTTTTTTTTAAAGTGAGTTTGTAAAAAATCTTTCATACCTTCCTCTTGGTTGGGTAAGATACTCATATAACTTTTAGTAATAATCTCTTTTTTCTCACAACTTTTGCATTTTTCATAATTTTCAAATCACCATCAGTTAAATAATTATTATAAATTTTTATATCAACTTAAGAAACCTTATTATTCTCCTTTACTTCAATAGATTTTTGTGATTATTCTAACTTTCATTCCCTATAACCGTTTTCTATCCAGATAACTTCGCATTCTTTCTTTTCTTACTCTACCTGTTTACTTTTCTCACTTTTCATAATGTACTCATCATTATTTATCTTCTATGTTTCCCTTTTTGGTTACACATATTTTTTTGTAACATTTGATCTTATTTTATCATCGTACCTCCCCCTTGATTCATAGAAGGTTATAGGTATAGGCATGTTATACTAGCATGAATAAGTTTTATGTATGAAAATCCCACAACACCAAAAGTGACCTTTGAATCTTTATTTTTTGGATTGATAGTGAATTTATTCATAACATTGTTATTATTGTTTCTTATCAAATAATAGACAAATTTTATTTGGTTGATACTTTCCTAGAGATGTCATATCTTTCTTGGTGAAATATGTTTTCGTACAAAACTTCTTTAAAAGTTCCAAATTTAATATCATCTTCCTTGGTGATGTTTTCTGTCATCTTTATTATCTTACATTGTTTTGTAACAAGCATTGAATTTGTTTCAAACAACCCCTCTTCTTTCTCATCCAGAATAACTTTTAAAGCATCTATCATCTTTTCAGAATCAAATATCTTCAACTTGTTATTCTTATTTTCTTCAACATGTGTGGATTATTTCAGTTTGATGTTCTTATTCTTAATAATTTTTTTATTTTTCATTGAGTATCTCCAATATTCATATTCAAGATCTAATAAAATTGATATTTATATCCTATTTCTTCATCTGATCATTATTTAATAATTATATATCTTTAACATATTTCTATAACTTTCTTCTTTCATTCTTGAGTTGCGTATTATGCTCAATTTCATTTTCAAATTTTGTTTTAAGAATCTATTCCATTTTTTAATCCCTTCACCATCATCATCATTGTCTGAAGAATTAATTACATTTCTAGCTTGTGAAATAATTCAAAGTTAGTTATATGATTCATCACCAGATGAGGAATAATTATTCTTTATTATGCTCAAATAACTTTTCTTCTTCCAGGAATAAGGAAATATTTCTGTATGTTTCTTCCACATTTTTTTATGAGATTTATTACCATCCTTTTCAGACTCATACACTTTAACTTTCTTCCTAAGAAAGTTTCATGCAAAATGTCCTTTCCCTTCACAATTAAAACATTTGAGAGTTTTTATTTTCCATTTCCCTTATTTTATTTCATTAAGTGGAGAGAAAAAATGGTGTTTATATCTTCAAATTTTTTCTCTAGCTCCGAATTACTTGATTCTTATTCAACTTATTTCTCTATGGTTTTTTACTTTTAACAAATCTTTGAAATCCATTTCTCTATCATAATTTTTTCTTGAAAGCATAATATTTTCTCATTTTATATTCCAAAAGGATATTCTAAATTTCATCCAAGGATAAATATTCTTAATATTATGTGGCTGAAACATTGTCATAAAATCTATTTGGAAAGTTTCTCATAAGTTTCTTAACAATTTCAGAATCTTCCAGCTTCTCACTAAAAATTCTTATGTTACTTAAAATCTCATTTACCCTTCAAAAGTAACTATGAATAATATTTTCATGTACTATTTTGAAATCCTCAAATTTCCTTCTCTAGGTTTGTAACATGAACTCTTTAACTTTATCATTACCTTCATAACTACTTCTCAACTTATCCCACATATTCTTTGTAGTTGGAAACCCCATAATTATTACATAAAAAAATCATTGAGATCTATCAAAAAATAATTCTGGCTTTTTCTATTTTAAAATAAAGTACTAATAATATATTTTATCTATTTCAAAAAAATGGAATCTGAAACCATGAAAATAACATGAACATACCTTGACCAATGCCCTGTTCTCATCGATGAAAATTTCATTTAATGGTACAATCTTTTACACTCAACGCCACTAAAATATAATTTTTTTATGTGTTAGAATCCCATATAACTAATTAGCCCTCCCACAAAGCAAAGGTAAATTGGAATCCGGCTATAGATTCATGGGAGATGCTTCTTATGTTTATTGAATCATGCTAATATTCTATGTTTGGTGATATGATGACGTAACATAAGTAAATGGATGCTTAAAACCTGAAAACTCATCTCCTTGAACTTGAAAAATAGAAAAATAAGCTTCATATAATTAATAATTTAACTAAAATATACCCATGTAAACCATAACACTTTTAACTTTATATTTATCATTCCTTTAAAATGTTGGAGTATGTTAATCAGTTAAAAAAGTTAGGTTTTAATATGGATATGAAATTATCCATTAATCTCATATTATTATCCTCACCTTACATGTTATCCATATTTGTCATATTTTACAAGATGATATAAACATATGAGTTGATCAGAAATATTTTGACTATGCCACACCATGAAAATAAATATTTTAAAAACTTGTTTATTTATCCTTCATGATGAAAAAAATGAAAGGAAAAGTTAAAAATTCCATGAATGAATCAAGGTCAATGGTACCATTAAAATACCCTTCAAAGAAACAAAATATTCATGGGGAGAGTAAATAAAATGTTGTTTTTAGTTCTCACATATTAAGAAAATAAAATAGAATAAAAACTGCAATGAATTGAAGAAGAAGCAATCAATTACATATACTTCAGGTATATTCACCATAAGTAATAATTTTATGTTACTTATTGTGCATTAAATAAAATAGGGTTTCATATGTGTGTAAAAAAATATAAATCAAGTAATTAAAGAGAGATTACTAGAAGTTTGGTGCATTCTTAAAATAGAATGAAGAAGTGTGATTCCTATATTTTTATAATGAATTATAAAACATTTTGATTCCTTGATTGATTCAATTTAAAATATAGTTTTGTATTTATTATTACCAAAAAACATTTATCTCAGTGTCAAATTAGACATAATGATATATTTTTCATATTTGTAATAGATTTTTTTATGGAATTTCATACTCAGTAATAGTTTAATAATTCTTGAACCATAGATATTCTAGATTGTAAATTAGTGAAGAATATAAATATAATACTTACAATGCCTCATTGTGTGAAGATAACTATTTTTCATGTAAAACTAGTATTATTTGACAAGTTTATATCCATAATGGGGTTCTATTCTTCAATTGAGATAAAATTATTGTTATACTAACTAATTCATTATCATGTTTTTGAAAAAGAAATCTTTATATATAAAGGTATTCCACAAAGATACTAGAGTTAGTTATTCTAAAATGCATGAATTATTCTAAAGGTGATGGTAAGAGGTATTTTTATATATTTTCACGAGTTTCATTTAATAGATTTTATGAATTATAAATAAAGAAATGGATACACTTGTTAATGTATATAGTATCCTTTTACTATCTTATCAATCTTAATCATTACCAAGTATTCATTAATCATTAAAATTTGGATCGAATGTAATCCTAAACTCACATTACCTTGTATGTAAAATATTTTATGGCAGCTAAAGTGTATTGATAAAATGTCTTAAATATATTGAAAATTTTTCATAATTTCTTCCAAGGAATATTTTGACAGTAGAAAAAATAACTAACCACATTCCAATTATATTGAATAATGTATATCATGTTAATATGAAAATAAATACATTACGTATAAATTATATTTCAAAATGGGAATAATTTTTTAAAAGATAGATTTAGCTACAAACAAACATCAATGAGACATTATGTGCATCTTTGTAAACTATCCTATAACCACTAAGGATATTATCCGCCCTTATCTATTTAGAATGATGATATTTCTATAATAGGGAATCACTTCACATTTTGAGAGTGTAATAAATCTATAATTATATAAAATTGAGGCTTTGTATTCATATTTTTTGGTATTGGAACATAAAATTCAATAAACGTAGTGGTAGGAGTTTTTCCATGAGATACATACTATATAGGAATATAAAACCAAAATGCGGTTTTATATTCACCAATAATGGTGAAATATCATTCAATATGAATAATTAATCCTAAAAAAACCAACCATTGGATGCCTATTAATATTGATAGTATGTATTTTGTAATTTAATACAGATACCAAAATATAGGGGCACCATATTTTAGATGTTTCTTGATACCACTGGTGATTTCTCAAGAGAAAAAATATATAGATGGTACAAGTTATTAAAAATAAATAATTATTGATAATTAAATGTATTTACATGACCTAATTTATGACAAAAAACTTTACTTTAATAATCATTCTAAAAACATATAAATTATTATTTTCATAGTTGTATTTTAGGATCATTTTATTAGGCGGTTGGATGCGAAGGACATTTTCCTTAATAGATACCATATATAACATATTAATTTGACATAACCAAATGATTTTGGGACACCAATGAATTCCAATAGGAAATGTAAAATTCATATTTCCATTTAAAGGTATAATTAATCATAGTGATAACAAAATAGTCATTTGGAACTTGGTAGTGCCATATGTCCACAAAGGGTTAGTGGGAACACTAATATTTTCCAGGATAGATATGTTGATAACATATGAAAATAAATAATTAGTCTTACCATATTATTAATAATAAAGAAAAAAAATTCTCTAAGAATGAATTAAAATAGAAATCCAGATATAGGGAATAATATCTATAGATTTGGATCTATGGGTTTTCTTAATCTAGTCGTGGTAAATTTTTTTACTATGTTTTTAAAATATAGAATGTAATAATTCAAAAATAAATTTTTCCTAAGTTACATGGTATGAAGTCTCTCCATGATAACATGTGTGGGTACAAGGGGAGATTACAAATATAATTTCATAAGTTTAAGTGGTAGGAACCTTTCTAATATGTTATGATATGTACTAGTATTTTATATTACTTGTGCATGTTTCTTGAAGTGAAAATATGAAACAAAAATAGTGTAACTACCCAAAAATTATAGTTATAAATATAAAAAAACATGAAAATATAGAACTTGATGAGTTATTGGTAAAATAAGAAATATGAATACTAGTGTTTAATGGGATATAACACCAGTTTTTCTTTATATCAATTTTGATCTATGATCACAATAGGGATAAGTTAATATTCAAGATAAATTTATTACATTCAATAGTTCCTATGTTCACAATAACCTAGTATATTATGGTTTCCAATGTAGTTCAAGAAGTAGTTTATGAATTATTTTCTCACTTTTGTGCTATACCAAAATTTCAAGAATATTATAATTTCATGATAATCATTAGATATGGTATTATCTAAAATATCATTCCAATGATAATAGTACAAAATTTATACTAGTTTATATTACCACCTGAGAGATTTTATGAAGGTATTGATATCATATAAAGAATAGTTACAATAAAGACTTGTTGTTGAACCAACCATAACCATAGAGATATGGCAGGCCTAAAAGATATTTATGTACTCTTAAAAATCATTTTTTATATGTGATAACTAACAAGTTAGTTAGCAGTTTTCTCTAGAATAAGTGGGATTCCATTGGAGTTGGTTCCCTAGAACTAAATACTTTTTTACTTTAGATTTCTTGTATACTCATACACTTTAATATTAATAAATACTTTACCACAAATTTATTATTCTTATATGTGACTTTATTGTGGTAATGTATTAAAATATACGTCACATTGAAAAGGTTATAGTAGTTCCACACTATGATGAGAACCTTTAAATTATATGATGATATTATTGAACTATATGTCCTATGGTCATAAGATTTTATCCAAGGGATACAAATGATACATACTATCTGGCATGAGTGATCATAATTAGATATGAATTCATCTCATTATGTTCACACTTGGTATTATCTAAGGTGGGATAATATGAGGATAGACCAATGAATAAAAAATTCACATGATTATGTATTATTGGATATTCTTGTATGTGAATTCTTGAAATGATACTTATTATTTGCTATTATAATTATTTCATATAATGAGCCACATAAATTTATTTCTATAAAGGGTAATAAATATGTTCATGAAAAATTTGGGTACATTGGGATCATCATAAGTGATATGTTATTAATGGATAAGTTGAGGAATTATTTATCTCTTTCATCTTTTTGTAATTTCATATCTTGGTCCTTTAATTGGAATTGTACCATTGAACTAAATTACATGTCAATGATGTATTGATGGTTTAATTTTAAGAATTGAAAGAAAAACATATCAAGTATATAGGTTTATGACATGAGTATGTAACCTTATTGAAGAGATATAGAGACAAATATATTATATTACACAATGAGTGTTGAAACAAAGTTATTGACATTAAAACATTAACTTCATCCTCTATGGTTACATTTAAATATTTCTAGACACTAATATTATATTTTAGGAAAACTATAATAATTCCACAGTAGAAGAGTACTATAGATTCACTCACATAGTGTTTAAAATGATATTAATTAATATTTTTTGAATTTAATTACTTGAATAATTGTTATTCTATAGATAGAGGAATATTATTTATTCAAGATTTATTAATCAGATATATTTAGTCACTATTTTTTTGAGTATAATTTTATAATAAAATTTGGTATGTTATTGGTGGTACAATAAAAATAAACACACACAGACTCACACACACAAAGGTTAAAAGGATAGGTCATAGCTCCCCCTAGGGATAACCCATCCGACCATCCATTTTATTAAAAATAGTGGTATAAAGTCCTAGTGGTCTAGAAAACCCATTACATGGCCCAATGTACCTATGTTGCATCAGTATTGAATCAAGTCTGCTGCTATGCCTATGTCGTCTTGCCTATATCAGCATGCCATCATCAGTTTTCATCACTATATTCCTACGTGACCACCTGTGTCACTACCTACCCACTTCATCTCTCATGTCATGTTCCTAAGGGATATTATATTTATTTACTTACCAAATTAATAATATTTATTATTAAAAGTTCAGTAAATGTTGAGGAATATGGTTGGGTTGATTTAGGGTGTCTGTAATGAGAATGATATATTAAATATTATTTTAATAAATATTAATTTTTTTATTGATAGTTATATTATCCATTAGACTTTTGATCATAAAATAAATAAATAAATAATAATAATAATAATAATATATGTGAGGTTTGATAAGGATTAATATATTTGTTAAGGTCCTTTTTACAATTACCAATTATCTAACCCTAACTCTATATATAACCGATTATATCATTTCTGTGAAAAGGGTGAAATTAACAAGGTTATGCACAATAATTTACTCTCTAAAGAGTTATATCTATGAATAAATTCCCTAGGGTTTTCTCTCTAGATTAAGAAAATCACTTCCACCTCCCTCCTATCTCTCACAAATGAGAAAAAAAACCAATCCTTCAAACTTGAATGATTTTTTTATGATTTGAGGCCAATGGCATAAGATTATCGGTACGAACGCACTAGAACCTACGTACCATTGGTGACACTTTGAGATAAAATGATAATGTGTGAATCAACACTAATGGGATTAAACTCTGAATCCACTTGATGAAATTATGGTACAACCAAACAAATGTTTTAATAGTAAACACATATATTATAAAATAACTTAGGATCTTGGTAATTTATTTTTATTAAATTAATTACAAATTTAATGTGAAAAGATCCCCTATAAATTTCCATGATTCTTTTGTTATATTTCTTAGAATATAATCATATGGAATTTTCTTTTATATCTTGTTATTATTTACTCATTAGTTTAAATGAAAAATCTTCATCATGAATAGGCTCAACTGGCTTTCGTTATGCTTATAAAATTTAGTATAAATATAAAGTGTTTATATTTTAGTTATGGAATGCTGTTAATGAATAGATAAATTATAAAATGTTTATAATCTCTTATTTTATGATTTTTTCATAAATATTCTATCTCATAATTTAATATATAAATTGTTTATTTAGTTATTTTATTTCATACTTCATTCATGAATATAATTTTTATATTAATAATAGATGTGTTGTTTAATTTAAAATTTTAATATACTTTAATTAATAATCATATGTATATATAAGGTGTTAAATTCAAGGTAATAAAATTTATTATCTTTTCTTATACCATGAATTTTTATTGTATTTTATTATGAGATTTAATATAATGGTTGATTACAAAATAAGTGTTAGAATTATGATGGATTTAAGACTCTCTTGAGTAAAGTATCCTTGATAAGTGGGACATTTGGTTAGGTTACTCATGGTAATAGAGGATTATACATTGTCTATAAAAGTAGTGGTTGTCTATTTTTCACTTAAATCATACTCTTATGAGAATTATTGATTTTATATGATTCTAATCCATTACATGAAAGAGTTTTATTTACGTTATGAATCAAATGGATTTAGATATGTGGTAATATATTTGGATTTTAATATAGGTTAGTAACACAAGTTATGATTTGTATAAAGCGCCGCATATAAATATAATTTGAATATAATGATTTTAGGGAAGGAATATGTTTTAAAAATAAATCACTAGAATCATGCATACATGTAACTGTAATAACCTGAGATAATATAACACAATTTAATCCCTTTTGAAAACACTAATTGTTATATTTAATATAAATTCAACATATTTTAATACCTCTATCATTCAACCAGGTAGGTTTTTCCAAAGAAGGGTAACCCTAATTTATATTGTGCAAAGACAGAAAATTATGAGGAAACCCTAAGTTAAGGATCCTTATTTTTGGAATTTTATTTTGGTTACACTTATTTGGGAAACTATAAGTTTTAGGATACTATAGGAATGATGTTGGGTTCATCTATATTATAGCATCCCACCTTTTTATAACATAAACTTTCATTTCATTACACAAAACTGAGGATCTTTAAGGTTTAGTGTCTTGGAAACCAGGAAAATAAAACATGAAAACATAAAACATTCTTCTTAAACACTTGAAAGGATTCTAATAATGTTCATCCTAGGTTCATTACTGCATCCCATAACCTGGGGACATACATCAAAAGAAAGGGTGAGCAGAAGGCCTAGTAAGGGAAACAAGAGAAACATTTTACATGTGAACTTGAGATACTTCAATAAGGTCATGAAAAGAACTATAAGGCATGAGAAATAAATCATGAGATATATCATAATAAAAATAAAATTTTTCATAACATTAAGATGTGGCTACATCATTTAACATAGAAAATCATGAACATATCACCAAGGTCCATCCCCAAGGTGTCATTTGAAAATTACCAAGGTTATTCACCAAGATATCGTGAAAATTGTAATCTCTTGTGGTTACATCATTACCCAATGCATTGGAGCTCTATCAGGGCGCACCCTTAAATTTGAAATTATTATCATGTGAGCCACATATATCATCATCAAAAATTTCATAAAGAACCCATATAGCAAAAAATAAATGGGTTTCATTTCATAATCATAACGTTTTAAAAACTGCTTTAAAGACATGATCTTAATGTCACGTTAAACCCACAGAAAGGGAAAGCGGGTATCATGTATGTAAATACCAGAATTTAAAATAGAAAATTTTGATATATATGTGAATACCCCTGTAGAAATAAGATCTTTGAGTATTCACTTAATAACATAAAATAATTTTGATATAAAGAGGGAGGCATTTTGAGACGAAAACTATGCAGCATAACGTCTATGATACATGGTTTTAGAAAAAGTTGGAAAGAGAGGGGACATGGGTCAAACATTCATAAATGACCCATAAAACAGTAGAGGGACAGAATATAAGGGATATAAGAACATGGTAATGAAATTTGAAAATATACCATATGAAATGAAGAACATGAAAGGAAGACAAAAATAAGATTTCTCTTATGAAAATTCGGCATCCTAATAGCGTTACATAAACTTCAACCAAAAATGAATTGATGAGATCAAATAGGGTCTATCATCATATGAACATAAAATATCAGTATGATAGATATAGAGATCATAACCCAACATAATAAAAAGGAACTTGCAAGACTTGACATGGAATTAGAACTTTGAAAAGGGAGAAAGGTGCAAGGACCTCTTAAAAATTTAGCAGCCTAACGATGCCACTTAACTTCAAAATACTGAATTGAAGAGATAAAATGGGGTCTCTCATCATATGGTCATAAAATATCAGTATGATAGATATAGAGATCATAACCCAACATAAAAAAAGGAACTTGAAATAATTGACATGAAAGTAGAACTTCAAAACGAGAAGGGTGAAGAACCACTTAAAAATTTGGCAGCCTAACGGCGTCACTTAAAACTTCAAAATACTGAATTGAAGAGATCAAATGGGGTATCTCATCATATGATCATAAAAGATCAGTATGATAAATTTATATATCATACCCCAACATAATAAAAGGAACTTTAAAGAATTGACATGAAAGTAGAACTCCAAAACGAGAAGGGTGAAGAACCACTTACAAATTCGGCAGCCTAACGACGTCACTTAAAACTTCAAAATACTGAATTGAAGAGATCAAATGGGGTCTCTCATAATATGATCATAAAATATAAGTATGGTAAATTTAGAGATCATACCCCAACATAATAAAAAGTAACTTGAAATACTTTACATGAAAATAGATCTTGAAAAATGAGAAGGGAGAAAGAATCCGTTACAAAAATTTCGGCAGCCTAACGACGCCACTTAAAACATTATAAAACGAAATAATGAGAGTAAGAGGGGATATATCATTATATGAACATTAAAAGGGAAGTAATAGGAGTATAAAAGAACATCCTTTAACATAAGAACATGGAGCATAAAAAAAATTACATAAAAGAGATTTCTTGAAAAGAAAGAGAGAGGTCAGATCCCTTACCTTAAAACGTAACTCTTAAAACTCAAAGGTTGGGATGTTGAGGGAACCTGGGAGGACTCCTTGGGAGTTAATGAGACCAGAACTTTGTTGAGGATGTTTTTGGAGTCTAAAATATGAGAGGAGGTCTTGGTATTTATAGGGAAAGTGAGGGGACAAGGCATTAATGGCCAAGGGACACCTCAAAAGTGGTTTTCTCAAAAGCATGGGCCCTCCCATGGTACTTCCCATAGAGTTAGGCCACATGTGGACCCCCACAAAATAATTCATCCTCTTTAGTCTACCATCCATTAAAATATCTCATGACATCATCATGACACAGTTATGATGTCATTAAACATACCGAAACACTAAAACTGTATTTTTACTATTCACTGAAAATTCAACTTTTTCAGAAAAATCCCCAAAAATTACCTTAACATAATATCGATGCTCTGAGTTCAAAAATGAAATCCATTTTATAAAAAAAATTCTAAATATTTTTAATTTAATTTTTAATTAAAAACACTATTCACCTGAAAAAACTAATACTTGAATAATAATTTATGAAACTGTTATTTACCCTTTTATTGAATCTCATTACTTAATCTTGGTGTCTAAATTATATTAAAACATTCTTTGAGTGAAATTACTAATCCATTTGGTCACATTACTAATCCTAAGCGTAAAATCACTATTCATAATTTACTATTCATCAAAAATCAAGTTGATCTTATTAGACTCGAAATTTCGTACTGAACATAATTGTAGAAGACCATTTTTTGAAAATCATAACAAATTTTTATTTATTTAAGGTTTACATAAACATTTTTAAAATATCCTTTCTCTAAAATTCATCAAAAATATGCATACTATATTTATCCGGACATTTGAAAATTCATAAACTTCATCATAAGAAGAAATCCCAATTTTTATTTAAAACGAAGGATTACACAAGGCAGTTACAGTCTCCTTACATAGCCCCTTATCACACTAGCATAGGACCTAAGTGTAAGGTGTTCTAAGGTGAGATAATCCGAGGGAGGCTCGACCAACATCGCATGAGTAATAATTTCTATCAGTTTTAACTTCTCGCGAATGCGATCTCGTTCTAGCTTTACATGATGAAGTTCATCTTGGGTTTGGTCCAGAGAAAAGCCCAGTGGTGCTACCTCCTTCCCAAGTTCTGTTAGATGGGCTTCGATCAGTCCAAGACTACTGGGTGAGGCCATCAAATCTTCTTTCTATATTAATTAACCAAGATTGCTTGTATTTAGAGACAATAATCAAAACGTTTAGTTTCCAGCGGTCATATTGACCAATGTTCAAATAACAGTCAAAACCCAACAGTCTCATTTTAATTATACTCATGTTATCAAATGAAACATTTTTGTCGAGTATAAAAATAAAATAAAATAACACATAAAATTAGGAAACAAGATTTATTCAAAATTTGGGGTCGTTACAATCTTCCCCCCTTAAGAAATTGCGTCCTCGCAATTTTTAAAATTGGTTTTTGAAATTTCATTTAAAGTCCCACATCGGAAAAGGAGTTAGAAAAACTATTACTTTAAAAGAAATAAAGGGAAGTACAAAGGTCACCCGAGTTAACCCACACTAGGATTCCATGTAGGAAAACAGAGGCATGGAGGAGAAAACAAAGGGTCAAGTTCTAAGGGAGAGTGATAGAGAACATGATTAGGAGAAAGTTAACCATAAGAAAATCCCAAACTTATGATGTGTGTAAACGGTCTTTGATTACCTAGTAGAAAATGTAAACCAACAACATATTTGTTTTACGTTTCTTTTCATAATTTTGAGGAATTCATTTACTACATAGAACAAAAACATAAGAAAATATACCTACCTTCATGTAGAGTTTCATCCTTTAATAAGTTTCTACCCAAAAATAATCTTTTCTCCAAATGATGAGAATTCAAAAACACTTGGTCTCATCAAAACACAAGAATCATCTTCTAGAGAATCACATAATCCACAAAAGATTAACCATCTATTTCATCTATCTTTAAACATTATCCCAAAAACAAAAAGGGTAAGGTAAAACAACTCTTCAAAAAGAAATAATCCCATAGGAATGGAAACTACTTTTAAATCTTCAAAGTTCCATGGTACTACCCATAGTTCATCATAGAGCATTCCGTAAGTAACTGTCCTTAAAAATCCTCAAAATAAACCAAACTAAGATTGAAAACCAAATACAAGAAATATTTGATAACATAGTCTTCCAAGTTAAACTTTATCATTCATCTCCAAACAACATCAACCACTCCTAACATCTTATAACAAAAGTAACTAACCTAAACATATTTACCCCAAGATAGGTTAATCATTTCCGTAAGTAACCTAAATTACTATAAGTCCACCTTAAATTCATCGATTCTTCAAAATATAAGTCAACCTTACTCCTCAATGAAAATACTATAGTAATCTATTTACCTCGATCATATAGGATCCCCAAAATAGTGAACGTCTACCAAAATAATAATCATCTTTTAATCCCCTAATCATCTCTGTCATATTAATACAACAATCATTGTATTTCCTATCACATTGGTTGTTGGGACATGTTCTTCCATTTCCCACCATTAACTAAGAAGATAAAGTATAATTAGGGGATTAAATACTTCGCCAATAATCATGAAAAGGAAACTTCAAGCATAAAAGGATAAACTTGTAGAATAAAAGTATATCCTAACTTGTGATCCCCTAGGTTCCAATATAGGTTATCCATGATCGTATATTCTTATGTGAATATTTATTTTATTTTATCTTTGTTCCTTTAATAATGGTTCATACTAAGCTTATGAATTTACCAAAGCATATCCCCCGGGAGTGTCGTAACCAAGAGTGCAGCAAGGGCCATTGTCGTGTACCAGGTCCCGTTCGAGTCTAGCTCAAAGCAGTGTTTTCGGGTTTTACCCCTATGTACATCTATGCCAGAGCCACCTCTACCTGCTCGTATCCAGACAGGGATGTATTTGCTTGGCAACCCCTTACTCAATACTCACCAAAATATCTGGAAGATTTACTATATTTAAACTTTTATATAGGGTTCTTCCTAAAGTTTTCATATCCTAATTTCCAAAAATAACTAAACCATCCTTTGATACCAACTATAGCATCCCGCCTTTTTATAACATAAACTTTCATTTCATTACACAAAACTGAGGATCTTTAAGGTTTAGTGTCTTGGAAACCAGGAGCATAAAACATGAAAACATAAAACATTCTTCTTAAACACTTGAAAAGATTATCCTCATGTTCATCCTTGGTTCATTACTTCATCTCATAACCTGGGGACATACATCAAAAGAAAGGGTGAGCAGAAGGCCCAGTAAGGGAAACAAGAGAAACATTTTACATTTGAACTTGAGATACTTCAATAAGGTCATGAAAAGAACTTTAAGGCATGAGAAATAAATCATGAGATATATCATAATAAAAATAACATTTTTTATAACATTAAGATGTGGCTACATCATTTAACATAGAAAATCATGAAAATATCACCAAGGTCCATCCCCAAGTTGTCATTTGAAATTTACCAAGGTTATTCACCAAGATATCGTGAAAATTGTAATCTCTAGTGGTTACATCATTACCCAATGAATTGGAGCGCTATCAGGGAGCACCCTTAAATTTGACTTTATTATCATGTGAGACACATATATCATCATCAAAAATTTCATAAAGAACCCATATAGCACAAAATAAATGGGTTTCATTTCATAATCATAACGTTTTAAAAACTGCTTTAAAGACATGATCTTAATGTCACTTTAAACCCACGGAAAGGGAAAGAGGGTCTCATGTATGTAAATCCCAGAATTTAAAATAGAACATTTTGATATATATGTGAATACCCCTATAGAAATAAGAGATTTTAGTATTCACTTAATAACATAAAATAATTTTGAGAGAAAGAGGGAGGCATTTTGAGACGAAAACTATGCAGCATAACGTCTATGATACATGGTTTTAGAAAAAGTTGGAAAGAGAGGGGACATGGGTCAAACATTCATAAATGACCCATAAAACAGTATAGGGATATAATATAAGAGATTTAAGAACATGTTAATGAAATTTGAAAATATACCATATGAAATGAAGAACATGAAAGGAAGACAAAAATAAGATTTCTCTTATGAAAATTCGGTAGCCTAACAGTGTTACATAAACTTCAAAAAAAAAATGAATTGATGAGATCAAATAGGGTCTCTCATCATATGAACATAAAGGATCAGTATGATAGATATAGATATAATACCCCAACATAATAAAAAGGAACTTGCAAGAGTTGACATGGAATTAGAACTTTGAAAAGGGAGAAAGGTGCAAGGACCTCTTAAAAATTTAGCAGCCTAACGACACCACTTAACTTCAAAATACTGAATTGAAGAGATCAAATGGGGTCTCTCATAATATGGTCATAAAATATCAGTATGATAGATATATAGATCATACAACAACATAACAAAAAGTAACTTGAAATAATTGACATGAAAGTAGAACTTCAAAATGAGAAGGGTGAAGAACCACTTAAAAATTCAGCAGCCTAACGACGTCACTTAGAACATCAAAATACTGAATTGAAGAGATCAAATAAGGTCTCTCATCATATGATCATAAAATATCAGTATGATAAATTTAGAGATCATACCCCAACATAATAAAAGGAACTTGAAAGAATTGACATGAAAGTAGAACTTCAAAACGAGAAGGGTGAAGAACCACTTAAAAATTCGGCAGCCTAACGGCGTCACTTAAAACTTAAAAATACTGAATTGAAGAGATAAAATGGGATATCTCATTATATGATCATAAAATATCAGTATGATAAATTTAGAGATCATAACCCAACATAATAAAAAGGAACTTGAAATACTTTACATGAAAATAGATCTTGAAAAATGAGAAGGGAGAAAGAATCCGTTACAAAAATTTCGGCAGCCTAACGACGCCACTTAAAAAATTATAAAACGAAATAATGAGAGTAAGATGGGATATCTCATTATATGGAAATGAAAAGGTCAGTAATAGGAGTATAAAATAACATCCTTTAACATAAGAACATGGAGCATAAAAGAAATTACATAAAAGAGATTTCTTGAAAAGAAAGAGAGAGGTCAGATCCTTTACCTTAAAATGTAACTCTTAAAACTCAAAGGTTGGGACCTTGAGGGCTTGGGGGAACCTTGGGAGGACTCCTTGGGAGGTAAGGGGACCAGAACTTAGTTGAGGATGTTTTTGGAGTCGAAAGGATGAGAGGAGGGCTTGGTATTTATAGTGAAAGTGAGGGGACAAGGCATTAATGGCCAAGGGACACCTCAAAAGTGGTTTTCTCAAAAGCATGGGCCCTCCCATTGTACTTCCCATAGAGTTAGGCCACATGGGGACCGCCACACAATAATTCATCCTCTTTAGTATACCATCCCTTAAAATATCTCATGACATCATCATGACACAGTTATGATGTCATTAAACATACCGAAACCCTAAAACAATATTTTTACTATTCACTGAAAATTCAACTTTTTTCAGAAAAATCCCCAAAAATTACCTTAACATAATATTGATGCTATGAGTTCAAAAATGAAATCCATTTTATAAAAATAATTTTCTAAATATTTTTAATTTAATTTTTAATTAAAAACACTATTCACCTGAAAAACCTAATACTTGAATAATAATTTATGAAACTATTATTTACCCATTTTATTGAATCTCATTACTTAATCTAGGTGTCTAAATTATATTAAAACTTTCTTTGAGTGAAATTACTAATCCATTTGGTCACATTACTAATCCTAAGCGTAAAATCACTATTCATAATTTACTATTCATAAAAAATCAAGTTGATCTTATTAGACTCGAAATTTCGTACTGAAAATAATTTTAGAATACCATTTTTTGAAAATCATTACACATTTTTATTTATTTAAGGTTTACAGAAACATTTTTAAAATATCCTTTCTCTAAAATTCATCAAAAATATGCATACTATATTTATCCGGAGATTTGAAAATTCATAAACTTTATCATAAGAAGAAATACCAATTTTTATTTAAAAAAAAGGATTACACAAGGCAGTTACGGTCTCCTTACATTGACCCTTATCACACGAGCATAGGACCTAAGTGTAATGTGTGCTAAGGTGAGAGAATCCGAGGGAGGCTCGGCCAACATCGCTCGAGTAGTAATTTCTATCAGTTTGAACTTCTCGCGAAGGCGATCCCGTTCTAGCTTCACACGATGAAGTTCAGCTTGGGTTTGGTCCAGAGTGAAGCCTAGTGGTGCTACCTCCTTCCCAAGTTCTGTTAGATGGGATTCGATCAGTCCAAGACTACTAGGTGAGGCCATCGAATCTTCTTTCTATATTAATTAACCAAGATTGCTTGTATTTAGAGGCAATAATCAAAACGTTTTGTTTCCAGCAGCCATATTGACCAATGGTCAAATAACAGTCAAAACCCAACAGTCTCATTTTAATTATACTCATGTTATCAAATTAAACATTTATTTTGAGTATAAAAATAAAATAAAATAACACATAAAATTAGGAAACAAGATTTATTCAAAATTTCGGGTCGTTACATATATGATAGATTATGCAATGAGTTGTCTGTTCATCCATACAAGAGTCATATATGGAATGATTGACATGATGTCCCACCTAAATAGCTAATTGGTGTGATTAAATCTGAACATAACTCATTACTTAGTGAAATATAGATATTGGACTACTAATTTATACAATGAAAGGGGTTATCATTTTAGTGGGATAAATTTTTATAAAATACCTTATTAAATGAACTTAAAATAGTATACTCATTAGATAAAATCTTATATTGTTGATATAATGGTATCATAATCATATTTTAGATTAACTTTTAGATCTATCTTAGAGAAATCAAAACTAAATGAATGTAATTTCTTGAACTAGTATCTAAACATAATAATAGATCTTAAGTAAGAAAGAAAGTTCTATATGTTTGAGAAATTCCTTCCAGAACAACGAAATGTAAAATCCATTCAAAAAGTGAATATAGATACTTATGTAAAGATTCTAAAGCATTCACTAGAAGTACCTGCTATAATTCTTATGATCATAGAACCTATTTTGTAAAAGAAACATGAAAACATGGATGCATGCAAGATAATAGATAACCTAAAATGGAACTATCAAGAATAAAAAATGCATAAGGGGTATTATGTGTCAAATTATATCTTATGTTACATGTTGTTAGATGTTACATAAGTATCCAATAATGTAATTAATATGATTTAGTACATAAATTACTTAGATAGAATAGGATCACCTCTTAGGCTTGATTTTTCCACTTATTTATTCAATAGTTATTTTCATAAAGGTTTTGAAAGTTTACTATGGAAAATAATATTAATAATATCAAAAAAGGTTTACTCATTCTCCTAAATATTTTTAGGATTTCTTAGTAGTACATAGGTGGATAAGGATCAAGTTCCCTGATAATGGTTCAAAATTAAAAGGCTAAAAGTTTTAGCTATAAAGATAAGAATAAAGGTTGTAGAGATTCTACACTACCATATAAACAAAATAAAGGGTAGGATGGATAGTGATTTAATTTTTTAAAACAATTACATTAGATATGAAACTATCTAGAATACATTAAGGTATTGTAAGACACTTTTTATAGAGTCTACATTAGGTATTAATGTTATAGAATTCAATTATTCTATTCTGAAGGCTATATGATACCAACTGTATGTTTCAAAATTACTATAAATATATAGATGTTTAGAGGGATTTAAGATTAATGATTAAAGTATTAATTAAATAGATGGATTATGGGGTTTTTACATTAATCTGTTGGACAATGTATTACTTAAATATTAGTTCAATAAAAATAATATTGTGTTATTATCATATTGTTTATATATTATATGATAATAATAATTATGATAAAGAATGTGTTGTTATCAGTAAATTAGATGATTTATTTGATATACATTATAGTGAATGATCTAATTATACTAAATGTTTTAAAAAAATAAATTATTATATTATAAAAGTTCTCTAAGAATATAGATTACCACATATGATAAATAAAAAATTGTTTATTTGTTAAATATACCCAATTAATATATTATGAAGATAATAGAGTGTCTATGAGGATAGAGGGAGTATGTTTGGACTTATATAAGTTCAATGTTGACAAATAAAATATTATACCAGACATAATTAAATGTTAATTTCACTTAATTTATTAAAGGTTATATGGTATGATGATAAAAGATAAATTTAAATAGTTACATTAGTGACCAAAATATTTCAAAGAAAAATTTTGATTGAATATTTTCTTATAAAGATGATGAAAACGAGCCGAGAAATAGTTTTTTGTAGTCAAAAGAGTTATTAATGTCATAATATTTAATATTAAAAAGTAAAGTAGTTTGAATTACATGTTGAATTAGTTAAAAATTTGGAATATGATTCTTAAGTCTCACCATTATTCAAACTATTTTTTTTCAAAGATTTTACTCACTTTAGTGTTCTGTGGGAGGGTTTTATTAAATAGCCACATAGAGATATGATAGTATTTATATAGAGATCAAATGAGATTAAAAAACCCTAAATATAAAGGAAAACATAAGGATGATAAAGAATTATATCAAATGTGATATGATGATTCAATTTATTATGTATGGTTTTGTTAAAATTCATAAATGAGTTTAAGAATATAAAATATATATTGTCATATAAAAGGTACTTTTGACTTTATCATTCTTGTTCATTGGTTGTATATCTTACATGAAGTGTAATAGGTGAAAAAGACACATAAAGGGATGGGGGGGTTGGTTTTTTACTCCATTACCTCTCCCCTACTTCCCCTCACCTGTTTCCCATAATCTCTGCCCCTTTTGGAACTCCCACTGCCTCCACTTCTCCCCTTCATCCTAGGATTTTGCGATGTCTTTTAGCAGTGAAGGTTCTCCTCGCTACACTGTGTTGTGTTCTCTATTTGATTGATATTTCTATCCTTAGCCAAATTTATTGGTGCTGTCTTCCGGTGTGATTATGCTCTATTATCACTTTCCCTCTTTATGCAATACCCCGTGCATCAAAACTCCATTTTGGGTCTTTGTGCGGGTGCTTTAGGTGGTTTTGCCCGATAAAGGTGGTGGAATCTGGGCTCCTTATTCTTCTCTTATCTTGTTGTCCAATCTATCAGCCTTGATCCCATATTATTCATGGTCGATGAGGGATTTGAGATAGCTTGGTATAGTGTTTGAGGGGGGGGGGGGGGCTAGAAGAGTTCTCAATTCTCTTTTGTCACCGGTGTTTGTTTCTTTGTTATATTTTTGTTTTTTTTCTTCTTAGGCTAATTTGGCGGTTATTTCATGATTTTTATTCAAGAGTACTTTTGGATTATTTTCATTTTTCATGGTGTGGTTCAGAATATTTTTACTATGGTCTATTATTCATATTTTCTGTGGTATGATGTGTAGTTTTGGTTTTTGATGGTGACGCTGCTGATGCTTCATTCATGATGGAAACAAAGAAGATGATGCGAGGTATTGTGATATATGTAGAGTCCCTACAGTGGCTATGGGAGGATTGTTTTGGATATCATGGTAGTTTAGTGCTTCTGTGGTGATCTATTATATTATTTTGGAGGTGATAATAGACTCTGACTAATTGTTTTTCTCTGGAAAACTAGTGTGATGATTGGTCGATGATGGTGATGGTTTTGATAGGTAGATGATGAAAAGAGTGGTTACAGATGATGGTAGGTGATGCGACTTCATCTAAGTAGGGTATATCACAAATCAAGGTCTCCTCCAGTTATGAGTTACTTAAGTGTTTTTTTTGAAATTCAAAATTTGAATTGTCTTAACTTTCTTGTTGTATTCCTCATGTGGTTACCACTCAACCAAAAATCACCATTCTAAAAATCAAAAAAAAAAAAAATTTCTATTCACATTAATTGTAATGATTAATGACATATCAAAGTATAGATTTGAGTAATACCTAATGGTTTTTAAAAAGTATTATAGGATGTAATGAAATACTAATTTTAACATGAGTACATTTATTAAATTGGGATATAGAATTTTCTCATGAGGCGCAAAATGAGTTTTGTCTTTTAGACGACCCATGAAGTATACTATATGGAGTGTTAAAAACTATTTCATTTATATATGGGGGTGCATGCTTCATATTGAATCCCCATACTTAAGGTTGAAAAAACTCCTAGCCTAAGAACCATCATACTTTGATACATTTCTTATATAGGCATTTAGGTTTAGATAATTAGGGTGTTCTTGGGTAAGTTTCTATTCATGGTATCGACTAGGGCTCGACTAAGATGATATTTTCCCTATTCTATGACTAGTATGAAATCTAAACCTTTAATTTAGATATATTGAGGAAATTTGTGTATATACTTAGAAGGTAAATTTTATGTTCTTATCTAATTTTATCAAGGGAGTGTGTTGTGATCAATCACGTATTCTAATAACATGTTATGTCTTCATTAACTTGGAAAATCTATACTATGAGAATTAAGAATGTATAAGAGGATATATGGGATTAAAATAATCTATTTCCCATGGTTAATCAATTTCTTAGAAAAAGAAATTATATGACTAGTACTGATTTCATATAATGAATTTTGTTCACATATGTATAGAGATATTTGAATTTGATAGAGACCACACAACATACCTTTGTATATTGAGTAGAACCCATGATTTTATAGAGGCCTCCCTACTTACATTTATGATTTCAAAAATATTTTTTGTTTTGTTTTTGACATAATAAAGTCCCATGGGGAAACCCTTTCTGATTAAAAAAACTGGAATTGAGTTTTACCTAGAGAGATGCATTAAAATATTTTAGGGTTTGTCCAAAATCAATTTTAGATTTGTATTCCCAAAGTATTGCATATTTTTTTAATATATATGGTGCCTTGGTCAAAGACAAAGAAAAAATATAATAATAAAGAAGGCAAGGATTATAAAATTCTAAATGAAAGAATATTTTTACAATCATTATCATAAAAAGGAATAAGATCATCAGGAAGGTCAACCAGTCATGTAATGTCCTGGTTAACACCCCTATTAGCAAGGCCTTCTGCCACCCTGTTGGATTTGCGAAAGGTGTGAGTGATAATATAACTAATATCAATAAGCAATTGAAGGCAATTCATCCAACAGGTTGTGAGTAGCCAAGTAAGATGCAACACCCCATTCCAAATGGCCTGAATAATCGTGGTCGAATCACTTTCAATCCAAATATTATTCCTGGCTTGTTTCTTGTCTAAGGAAACATCATGAATCCCACTGATCATTTCAGATTCTAGGGATGATACGATACCACAACTACCATAGAAACAACCAAGGCATTTTCCAAGGTGGTCTCTTAAAATATCACCACAACCTGAGGGACCCAGATTTCCCTTAGAGGTTCCGTCAACATTCACTTTAATCCATCCTAGGAGAGGGTATTTCCAAAACACTTCAAAAGTATACCTAGGTTGATGATAGATACTGTAAAATATAAGACGAAGAAGAATCTGAAAGTGTTTGATAGAGTTGTCACAAAAAGCCTTCTGAATTGAGGCAGCTTCATGAATAGCAATGAGGATCTACATCCAAAACAACATTGCATATGATGTGGTACAAAGTAATGTTAATGATTTATTTCCAAAAGTATTTTGGAAGGTATCCAAAAGATTTTTTGAATTTTATTTCATAAGTTATTATATATGATACATTATCAATTGATGTGGACCAATATTTATATTTTTTAGTTTAAGTTGGATATTTATTGAGATATGCCCTAAATTCTATGTTCATATAGAATATTTTTACGATATTGTATGAGATGATATAAGAGATATAATATTGTATGGTATGCATGAAACAAAGACATATATCATGCCTTATAGGTATATCATTTCATATGATATAGAGATATCATATATCTACTACTCAATCCTATCATACAATATGATAGACTAATTATAAGGCTTAATGAATCCTAATGTATGATTCAAACTACACACTATTATTAGTATCTTGAATAACTTCTAAATAGCATAAACTATCCACCAGAACTTACTCAGAAGAACAAAGTATTGAAATGAACTTCATGCTATGATGAAATGAAACTTAGAAGACATGCCACTCCCAAATCACCACATCATAACACTAACTATCGAATGACCACACACATGAATTTGAGAAGAAAAAGATTAAAATAATAAAATAAAATAAAAAAACATGTTTATATTGTTCATACATGAGTTCTAATACATTGGGGAATGCTTCAATATATTTATTCATGGAAATTAAAGATTATTGCAATGATTGATCAGTATGTACAATAAGTTTTTTAACCCACATAATATAGTTGAGTTCATATAGTGAAACTAATCACCACTTAATTTCAATATATTTTTGAGTGAGTCTACATTACACTGATCTATGCACATATCCCATGGTTCGGTCAAGGATTCAAACTAACCTAGCTCTATGTTTTGATACACAATGCCAACTTTCAAAAACTATGAAATATGGATCTTACATAAAATCCCCACAGTTTCTTACTTGAACCCCTTTTCACTAACCCACAATGAAAAAACCTTATGTATTATTCATAGAAAAAACATATACAAGTACTTTGATTCTTTCAAAACACTTTCATTAGTACTCATCATGGGTACCTTTTGGTCATCCAATTTTAACTGACATATTTTAATCATATATCTTTCATATGTCCTAACTATATCGCTACCACTCTGCCACATCCATCCAACATCAGAAGTTTCACTTTTTGATGTGATATTTCTAGAATTTATTTAACCAAGTAATAAACTAGATTCCACAATTGAGACTAAAAATCTACCATTTGAGAATCATTTTCCAAGAGTCATCCCCAAGAAATATTATACCGGTTCAAGTTTTCCCAAGTTATGTCTTGAATTATTTTGGGATTTTGGACTACCAAACTTTTTAAAAAGGGTAAATTAGTAAATTTACCCTAGAAAATGTCATCTAAAAAATAATATTATGGTTCTATTAGTTTAAAATCATGGTTTTTACACTATGATTGAGCCAGTGTGAAATTTTTATTATGGAAGGGCCTTGATAAAAATTTATAAATTATAAAAATAAATATTCTTTTCACACACACATGAATTTTGTAATATTTTGGGTATATATTATCAACAGGGTCTTGAATGAGAAAATTGAAACTATGGTTGGATCCATAATGCTAGGTTTACCCTAAGAGCACTATACCTTGGGATCTCAATGGGGTTCTGATCTAGGCATGTTTTTTAGGAATATTTAATATTTAATAAATAAATAATATTTATTTTTTCTTTGATGAATGTTGATATCTCAAAAAACGAATCTCTAGATGAGAATTCCAACTTTATAATTGAGTTTGAATAAGGTAGTTTTACCTTGAAAATATATAACCTTTCTTGGATATCAGGTTTCAAATTAGGTAATTTTTAAGAATTTTTTATTATATTTAATTAAATTTTTATATCTCACCCTTAGCTTATCTCTTCCCTCTAAAAACATGAGGTATTGGGAGATCCGTTTTTTTGCCTATGATTTTTTAGAAGAGGGAGGATGAATCATCATCTGAGTTGAATGACTGGAGCTGGATCGGGAAGTGGTGTTGATTGAGCATGCAACGAGACCCCAAGATTTAGTGTTTCAATGTGATGTTGGAATCATCATTTAATTTTCTTTATTATTTTCAATTTGGTGTAGGATTTATTCATTCCCTATGATTTTTAGTTTAGTGAGGATCATGGTGATGATCAGTGATCACCGGCCAGTCAGAAAAAGGCCATGAAAGGCAATGGGACCCTCGGGTTCGAATGATGGTGTCTTGATTCATATTCAATTAGATTGAGGTATCTGTTACAGTCAACCATGGTGGATTTTAGTGTAAGATCCAATGTCCATATGAGTTCAGTTTTTTAGAGAGAATTTTGAATTTTTGATTGGTGGATTGGATAAATTTTAAACTAGAACTCAGAATAGAATTATAAAGTTCAGAGTGTTATAAAAGATGTTTTTTAGATGTGGAGTGAGATTTGGAGGGTAATTGAGAGTAGATGGAGAGTATTATAAGAAGTATGGGTGGAAAATGCTACAGTCTACAACCACCATCTAATGGATATATGTCCATTGAATCTCCTGTGGCCGAGCTAATGGACTTGATCGGCATGTTGAGTCCACTGGCTAGCTGATGGCTTTATCCTAGCTGGTTGATGGTGTATAAAAATGGAATGATCCAGTTACTAAAGGAATCAGCTGGAAAGTAGTGTTTTTAGGTGGATGAATTAAAATTCTTCACCATTTGGTTTTAGGGGAAATATCCCTTATCCTATTTTCTTTAGTCACAAGGGTAGGATCAAGCCCCATTAATTACTCCATTTAACCCCTCTATTTTGAGGATTTTTCATAGTATTACTTCTATGATTTGAGGTATGTCTATACCTCCATTGATCTATGAAGTTCAGCTTATCTTTTATTATAATTTTTTCCCCTTCAATTAGGGTGTTTGAGATGATTCCATGAAAGATTATAGGAATCATCATATTCTCATGGATCTTTTGCTTATAAAAGGAAAAAGATGTCCCATAACGTTTTCCACACATGTCGTTTCATTTATTTGGTAAAGTTATTTCATGTTTCCTATTTATTTAATTTTTTTCAAAAAAATTAAGTTAAATTAAGTATAGAATTAGTTCTGATTGATAGGGATTTCCCTCATGATGGTTCCAGGAGCCTGGTATGAACCACATACATGTATTTGGTTGTGGGTGGGATGAGATGAGGCTACTCAATAGTTTTTTTTATCAATTATGAAACTTTTTATAAATTTAAAGTTATATTTTAATTTGTTAAATTATCTATTTTTTGGTTTTAATTAATTAATTTGGATGTTCTAGCTTGGGATAGATGCTTAGGTGATGTGTTGGCCTTGAGAGAGACATGAATGAGGCTTACAAAATTTTTTTAATGCGGTGAAATTAAAATAATTGGGCTACATATTACTAATGTAGATGGTCTTGGTACATGACCTACAGATTATTTTTATTTTTATGGTGTTTTTGGATGTTGGTTTATGCCATTAAAGGCATTAAAATCCTTCAAAATTATCAAATTTTTGATTTAAAATACAACAGTTCAAATCGTAATGTAAATTTAAAATGTATATGAAGCAGGTATGGTTAATTGGGGCCACAGACCTAATCAGAGTCTCGGTCAATCCACTATATATGATCACTACACTATAGGTGATCAAAACATACTCAGTCACAACACTTAGGATCATTGTTTTTATTATTTGAGATGAAACAAGACCTTGGAGTGGTTTTGATATGATATAAAAAATGTCCTTGTAATGGTGTTTATATGAAATGGAATGGACAACACCTTTATAGGTTATTGTGAATACTCCTAATGGGGAGGTTGTGAACACTCCCTAGGGAATGGTTTTGAATAATCCCTAAGGGGAGGTCATGATTAGTATATAAAGGAGGTTGTAATACTCTCTATGGGGGGAGGGGGGTAATGAAAAATACCTACATGGATATTATTGACACTACACTACTAAAAAACGGGATTTATCAGCGCTCAAAATAGGCTTTATCAGCGCTAAAAAAGCACTGTAAAGCTCAACATTGATAAAGGGGTGTCCACTTTATCAGTGCGTTTTAGTGCTGATAAAGGCATCCTTTATCAGCGCTTTTTTAGTGCTGATAAATTCCCTCTCTGCTGCAAAATTATTTTTTGCAGCATCACACCCAAACAACACATGCAAATAATTCAACATCTCAATATGTATACGCATACAAAATTAACAAATAAATCATAAGCTAATTACACCAAGTATACGCATACACCATTAACACATAATTCATAAGTTAATTAAATACATAAAGAATTCAATTCAGAATTAAAGGGGTTTGGGGGGTTGTTCAGGGGTTTGGGGTGGCTGTCCAAGGGAGGGTAAGGGGTCTCTGGGGGGATGGGGGTGTCCAGGGGGGGTCGGGGGCGGTCCAGGAGGTTGGGGGGCTGTCCAAGGAGGGTGGTGGTGTCCAGGGGGTGGGGGTGGGGTGTCTAGGTGGTGGGGTGGTGTCTAGGAGTGGGGGGGGGGGTGGGCTTTCTAGGGGGTGGGTGGGGTGTCCGGGGGGTGGGGGCGGTCTAGGGGGTTGGTGGGGTTGTACAAGGGGGTGGGGTGGTGTCCAGGAGGGTGTCAGGGGGGATATGGATGTCCAAGGGGTGTGGGGGAAGTCCAGGGGGTTGGTAGGGCAGTTCAAGGGGGGTGGGGTGGTGTCTAAGGAGGGGGGTGTCCAGGTGGGGGGGGGGTGGGGGTGTCTATGGGGTGTCCATGGGGGTGGGCTGGTGTCCAGAGTGTCAGGGGGGGGGGGGGGGCTTTCAAGGGGGTGGGGGGTGTTCGGGGGGGGGGGGGGTCTGGGGGGTTAGTGGGGCTGTCAAAGGGGGGTGGGTTTGTGGGGGTGTCTAGGGGGTTGAGGAGGCTTTCCAGGGGGTGGGGGTGTTTAGAGGGGTGAGGGGTGTCTAGGGGGTGGGTTGGTGTCCAGGGGGTGGGGGGTGGTCCAGGGGGTTGGTGGGGTTGACTCTTACATGTCATAAAGGACCCATGGATCTTTCTCATAAAGGATCAAGAAAATCCGAATGTGTTTGGTCAGATTTTCGTAGGTCAGTAGTTGTTTTCACTTAAAATTGTGTCAATTTTAAACAAAAGAGAGACCCTTTGCCTGATACCGGCCACACCGTGCCTCATATTGAGGTAGGGATGACTCTTACACGTCACAAAGGACCCATGGATTTTTATCCTAAAGGATCAATACAATCCGAATGCATTTGGATGGATTTCTGTAGGTCAGTTGTTGTTTTCACTTAAAATTGTGTCCATTTTAAACAAAAGAGAGACCCTTTGAGTGATACCAGCCACACCGTTCCTTGTATTGAGGTGGGGATGACTTTTACACATCACAAAGGACCCTTGTATCGCTCTACTAAAGTAGCAATACCATCTGAATGCATTTGGTCAGATTTCCATAGGTCAGTTATTATTTTCACTTAAAATTTTGTCCATTTTAAACAAAAGAGAGACCCTTTGAGTGCTACCGGCCGCAACGTGCCTCATATTGAGGTGGGGATTACTCGTACACATCCCCAACGCACCCTTGGATCATTATCTTAAATTATAAAAACAATTCAAATGATTTTTTTTCCGGATTTCCGTAGGTTAGTTGTTGTTTTCACTTAAATTTTTTTCCATTTTAAACAAAAGAGAGACTCTTTGAGTGGTACCGGCCACACCGTGCCTCGGATTGAGGCGGGGATGACTCTTATAATTTAAAAAGGACCCTTTTATCATTATCCTAAAGGATAAACATAATCCTAATGCTTTTGGTTAGATTTTCATAGGTCAGTTGTTGTTTTCACTTAAAATTGTGTCCATTTTAAACAAAAGAGAGACACTTTG
This sequence comes from Viscum album, assembly GCA_963277665.1. Classification (NCBI taxonomy): domain Eukaryota; kingdom Viridiplantae; phylum Streptophyta; class Magnoliopsida; order Santalales; family Viscaceae; genus Viscum; species Viscum album. The sequence continues at coordinate 1,411,061,395 of OY728135.1, forward strand.
AGTGCTATCGGTGGCACCATGCCTTGTATTGAGGTAGGTATGACTTGTACATATCCCCAACACACCCATATATCATTCTCCTAAAGGATAAGCACAATACTAATCCATTTCGTCAGATTTCCGTAGGTTAGTTGTTGTTTTCACTTAAAATTGTGTAAATTTTAAACAAAAGAGAGACCCTTTGAGTGCTACCGGCCACACCGTGCCTCTAATTGATGCAAGGATGACTCGTAAACATCCACAATGCACCCATGGATCTTTATCTTAAAGTATCAACACAATATAAATGTGTTTGGTCAGATTTCCGTAGGTCAATTTTTGTTTTCACTTAAAAAATCTATCCATTTTAAACAAAAGAGAGACCCTTTGAGTGGTACCGGCCACACCGTGCCTCAGATTGTGGCGGGGATGACTCATACATGTCCCCAAAGAACTCGTGGATCATTCTATTAAAGTATCAACACAATCCAAAAGCTTTTGGTCAGATTTCTGTAGGTCATTTGTTGTTTTCACTGAAAAATTTGTCCATTTTAAACAAAAGAGAGACTCTTTGAGTGGTACCAGCCACACCATGCCTCGGATTGTAGCGAGGATGACTCTTACACGTCAAAAAGGACCCGTGGATCATTATCCTAAAGGTTCAACACAATCCCAATGTATTTGGTTAGATTCCCATAGGTCAGTTGTTGTTTTAACTTAAAATTGTGTCCATTTGAAACAAAAGAGAGACCCTTTGAGTGCTACTGGCCACACCGTGCCTCAGATTGAGGTGAGGATGACTCATACACATCCCCAAATTACCCTAGGATCGTTTTATTAAAGTATCAACACAAACTGAATGCATTTGGTTGGATTTCCGTAGGTCATTTGTTGTTTTCACTTAAAAATTTGTCCATTTTAAACAAAAAAGAGACTCTTTGAGTGGTACCGGCCACACCGTGCCTCATATTGAGGTGGAGATGACTCTTACACGTCACAAAGGACCCACGTATCATTCTCGTAAATAATAAATACAATATGAATGCATTTGGTCTGATTTCCATAGGTCAATTGTTGTTTTCACTTAAAATGGTGTCCGTTAAAAAAAATGAGAGACCCTTTGAGTGGTACCAGCCACACTGTGCCTCGGATTGAGGTGAATATGACTCTTACACATCACAAAGGACCTTTGGATTGTTATCATAAAGGATCAACACAATCCGAATGTGTTTGGTCATATTTCCGTAGGTCAGTTGTTGTTTTCACTTAAAAATATATTCATTTTAAACAGAAGAGAGACCCTTTGAGTGGTATCGGCCACACCGTGCCTTAGATTGAGGTGGTGATGAATTTTACATATACACAATGCACCTTTGGATCAGTCCCTTAAAATATGAACACAATCCAAATGCGTTTGGTAGGATTTTTGTAGGTTAGTTTTTGTTTTCACTTAAAATCATGTCCATTTTAAACAAAAGAGAGACCCTTTGAGTTATACCGGCCACACCGTGCCTCATATGAATATCATCGTCATCAAGTTTAATAGGTAGCTCTGCATTTGGCTCATGAAATATAGTAATCGTCACTTTTTGATGATCTTTCAGAAGTAGTCTATTATGCAGCGTGTCATCTGGGATGTTGAACACTATAGCCCTCGCTATAAGGTGATAGGTTGGTGTTGACAGATATAAATAACAATCATTATGACCCTGTAGAAGATCAGTACAGGAAAAATATTAGTGTTTGTCTGATTCACATTTCATGGGAACAATTATTATAATATTGATTACCATGGCTAAGACAGCTCTTTGAGGGGAATGGCTCACCTCAAAGCTGGTGGGGGGTGGGGTGGGATCTTCACGTGCTGGCTTTTCCTGAGTTGTTTCTTCTCCTTGCTTCCCACCCGTAAAAGTTTCTAGAAACTCTCCCTTCAATTGCAATCGTTCTTCAAGGGCTACTAGTTTTTTTCTCATTTGTTTCAATGTTTCATCTCTATAATCCATTTTTCTTTTCTTCTCAAAATATACTCAGGGTGTCACCCCAAACCCCGCACCTCTGACACGACCATATTTTTCTGGCTGCTTCAAAGCTGTTGGTAATAGGTCTGCATCCATTACAGGAGTAGCTGATTTCTGTGACTGTCAGATATAGGAAAATAACTAATTATTTTTATGAAATAGCAATTTAAGACAAATCTTTTTATCGTCGTGTCATACTTACACAAAATTACCACACTTTTTGTGTGTCCTCATCTACTAGCTTCCCTTCCTTATTCACACGTGCCTCCTTCAAAAGAACATGATGTGGGATGGAAGTGTCTTTGGTTTTGGACTCATCAATCTACATATAAAAATAGAAAGATAATTATGATGCTGTTTATTGGAACCTAACAATATTACTGTAAATTTAAAATATGTACCATTTTCTTTTCTAGTAAAGCGTACCCCATCTTTGCTTTACGATAGTGGTATGTTGGTTTTCATGCATGTTCCTTATTTTCATTACAGATATGTTGTTTCATAAATGAAATATTGGCAATCAAAGTGATGAATACACATATCCTTAAACAAAGTATTATCACCCACAATTTACCTGAAGCTTCTCATCCCCATGAAGAACAATAAATTCATCCCATTCTTCTTAGGATATTAGGTGAGCATAGACAATGGGTGGGTGAGGGATTATTTTACCTTTTAAATATTTAAGGTGACATCTTGTTAAAATAGTGCAAAAACCTCGATGAACCCTTCCTACAAGCCTTAGTACAAAATCCTTATGTGAATCGTCTACTATAAATGTACTCTGCAAGAGATTAAGAAGAGCAAGACATTGTTTCATTATTTTATTTTCTAGTAAATTAAAGAAATAAATTCAAAATGTTACCATAATTTCTTCCCAGATCACAGCCTTCAGCCCGGACACAACATGGTGTCATGAATCTATGTCAATCAGCACACGTTGCAGAGTGACAACTCTAATGTAACTACTAAACATAGCATTGTTGGTATTCACATGTTGGCCTTGTGCATTCCATCCGACATCAAATTTGATGCCTTTATTTTTTTCCTTAAAAACTTTGGCTAACACCGTCAAACTATGATACACATGTGTTTTGTTCAACGTCGGTCCTTCTTTCCTGACCATTTCATCGATATCAACATCATCTATATGTTTATCTAAAATGGTAGAAACAACATGTGCTAATGGTTGTTGGACCTCAACACTAGGAGCAGCAGGAGCAACAGGAGCCGCAGTAGGAGTAGTAGGAGCCGCAATAGGAGCAGCAGCAGGAGAAGCCACGGCCGCAGTAGGAGCAGCAGCAGCCGCAACAGCAACAACAATAGCTTGAGAGATTTGTTCAGCCTCAAGGTTAAGAGCACCATAATGTGCAGAAGTCATTATCTACAAAAGTGGTTGAACAGTTAATTTAGATTACATAAATTCAGTAATGATAAGATAATAACATGAGATAACAAGATCTATATTACAAACAAAATATAACCTATTTATTTAACTCTGTTTATTTTTTTCAAAGGCTGAAGGGATTTGACACCTCTATCGATTATCCAAATCCCTTCATTATGGTCTCCTATAACATAAAAAACATCATCTACATTGGGACAGCTCCAAAATTATTGCGACATACCATTGAAAGGATTATCCTAAAATGAATTTTAATCAGAACCTTCAGCAATTTTGGACGATAATAGAACAATCGACCACTTTCAGTTTTCGGGATCTAGAACATAAAAAACTTGTACCGCTTGTGATGCAATTATAAACTATTCATCTTTGTACCCTTCTTTACTAAAATTAACATTCACAAATCCCCATTCATCTATTTTAACAACACTGTTGTTATCAACCCATTTGCATTGAAAAATCGACAATTGGAATGTCGTATAATCCAACTCCCATATTAGTTTGATAATGACAAAGTATGACATATTTGCATAAATTGGATTTCTATCCTTAATACCAGAAACATGCATCGCTTCAGCCACTAGTGTAACTTCACTATTTTTCAGGGTACTATCTTCATCATGTTCATCTGTATAGAATGTATAACCATTAATTACATAACCACTGTAAGATAATACATACACACTTGGTCCAGAAGCTGGCCATCAAAGTCATTCTGAAATTGAATTCAGATTTTCATCCAACTGCCTAAAAATATGTTCCTGAAACCATCCTATAAACTAGTGATTATGTGTATTTGATAACCATTTTTCAAACATTGATAGATTCTACTACCTAATAATTTCTTTGTGAGTTTCAATATATGGAGAAACCTTCAAACTGTTATGAAAAACATAAAGGTGGGCCTGCTCTCGATCTATAATACATATTGTCACAACATCTCTTCTAGAAATTCCCTCACGTTCAATGCATCCAGTGTGATGAGATTTTGGGAGACCAATGATTTCCACATCAGATAGGTATTCGGTACAAAATTCAATAGCTTACTCAACAATATATCACTACACTATATAACCCTCTGGCCGACTTCGATTTTTGACATACCCTTTCAAAATATTCATATACCGTTCAATAGGATACATCCATCTATAGTGCACAAGACCACAAATTCAAATCTCTCTCACCAGGTGAATCATAAAATGAACCATCATATCAAAGAATGTTGGCGGGAAGAACATTTTTAATTCACATAATATGATTACAATTTCTTTTTACACAGCTAGAAATTTCACCAAGTCTAAAACTTTTCTACATATAGCTTTGAAAAAGAAACAAAGTTTGGTTAATGTGTGATGAACATTCTTGGGAAAAATTCAACGTAAAGCTATAGAAATTAGATCTTGCATCAAAACATGACAGTCATGTGATTTCAAACCTTTTAACTTCAAATCATTCATTGACACAATGTTCTAGATATTTGATGTATAACCCTATGGAACCATTACATCATTGAATAAGTTGCAAAACTGATATCACTCATCTCTAGAAAGAGTATAAGTAGTTGGAGGAAGAAACATTCGATTTTCACCCTTCATGGGAGAAAACTCTTCTCATATTCCCATGTCAACCATGTACAAACTTTCCTTAATTCCATCCTTTTTTTTCCAGGGGCATTTATCAACATTCTGATAACACTGTCACATACATTTTTTTTCCACATGCATCACATCAAGAAAATGACTGACGTACACAAAATTCTAGTATGGTAATTCAAAAAAAACTGTTCTTTTTTTCAAACCGATTTTCATAAGGTTTTTCAAAAATGGTTTACCAAAAACAATGTTCACATCTTTTACTTTCTCAAACATCTGATCACCTGTTAGTGGAGACGGTGCTGCGCATTGTTATGAACTTCCATTGAATGATGTCGTCTTAGATCAGTACTTATGCCGACGAGGTAGAAATCTACAATGTCCTAGAAAAACAGATTTTAATGAATGTTTCAACCTAATTGATTTTGTATCTTCTTCGCACACAGGATACCCTTGAGTTACTTTAATTATATAGCCTGAAAAATTTCCATAGGTAGGGAAATCATTTATTGTCCCATACAACATCACTCTCAATGTGAAGTATTCACTTTTATAAGCATCATACAACATAACACCTGAATCCCACAATAACTTCAAATCCTCGATCAAAGAAGATAAATAAACATCAATATCATTACCTGGTTGTTTTGGTACTGATATAAGCATAGATGACATGATGAATTTCAGCTTCATTCATAACCAGGGTGGCAAGTTATAATTTACCAACATAGCAGGCCATGAACTATGAGTGCTGGTTTGAAAACCAAAAAGATTTACTCCATCTGTAGATAACACAAGAAGAAGGTTTCTAGAATCTTTTCCAAATTTAGGATATTCATTATCAATTTTCTTCTATTGATGAGAGTTAGGCGGATGACATAATTTTCCATCTTTGTTTCTTTTATCTGCATGCCATGACAATTGTCTTTTAGTTTCTTCACTTCCATATATATGCCTAAACCTTGGAATGATTGGAAAGTACCATAAAAATTTTGTAGGATTGGATTTATCTTTCTTGTATCGAGAATCACCACACTTTGGGCATTCTGTAAGAGATTTGTTCTCCTTGTTAAACAATATACAGTCTTTTGGGCAGGCATGTATTCTTTCAGAAATCATACCCATTGAGCATAGCATTCGTTTAGCTTCATATGTCTGTCTTGGGAGCTCATTATCTTCTGGGACCATGTCATTCAAGAGAGAAGGTAGTTCCGTAAAACTAACATCACTCCATCCATTGCCTACTTTCAATTTATACAACTTCATTATAGTTGACAATGTTGTATACGTGGTGCAACCAGTATACAATGGCGTCTTTTCAAAACTCTTTAACTTCTCAAACAATTTTGGGCAATCACGGAGTTCATATTCAATTTTCTTTGTCATTTCCTCAATATAGTCTTCATCATCATTGACATATGTAATCACATCCTCCATACAGTCTTCTTCATTATCCATATTTGTATTCATATCTGATGATCCATAAAACACAGTTTTATCCCAGCCAGTAGCTACATTCGCTTTTTCTCTGTTTTTATTCCAACATTTATAACTCCGATCTATTCCATGACATATCAAATGTTCTTCCAAATCCTCTAGAGTAAGTAGTCTAGAATAACAACAATGTAAACATGAACAAAGGATTTGAGAAGGATCCTTTGCAAACTTGATGAACTCTTTCACTCCGTTCTCATACTCTATTGTCAAACGATTAGCATCTACCCAATATTTATTAATCTTCATCCTATTTGAATCTCAAATATTAGTATTTATGGTTCAAGTACACAAAACAATACTTCTAAATACATTATAAGAGAACCACTTACTTATAAAAATAGAGATTAATAGAGCGTAACCATTTCCAATAATGATTTGGAAATCAATAGAACCAAGATAGACCCTCTATAAAAATCAACACAGTTTCCAAACACAAAGGGGTTCGCAGGGATAATCAATTGTGTCATAGATGGTAAAACTCACACAACATCATCCTTTATGGCTCATCCTCCTCTATTGTGTCAACCCTTCTATGGTCAACTAGTCCATCCTTTTGTACCTAACCAACCTAAAATACATATGGATGAAATCCAGTAGCCAACTCTATAAGTAAAGAAAGGATTCTCATAATCTCTACAATATAGAATTCATTAAATATAATTAATTTAGATTCATTATAGTTTCCTCAAATCATCCCAGTCCAAACACAAGAATAATCAAGAATGATACATCTACCACTCCTAGGTCTCTACCCTACATTCAATATCATCATGCCTAAATACCCATATATCCACACATACACATGTCACAAAAACGTAAAAAAACCATATCCACATCAGAACTAATGTACCCATATGGATTTCAATCAGGTTACTCGACTCAAGTAGTGGTGTGTAAGAAATAATAAGAAAATATAATAAGTATATATTCACACATAAATCTCAAACTGGTGTTAATAATCCAATAAACCCAAGGTATCATTCCATCTATCAGAATACTCTGAAGGAGCCCATATGTGACGGTAGTCCCAGGTGGTGAAGGTTCCTGAGGAGGAAGGGGCGAACACCCACCTATCGGGGTTCGAGGTCAGGTCACTGAGGTTGAAGGTGGCCCGATATGCCTACAAGGGTTCATTCTATATTTCAAAAACCATGTTCTGGTATCCTAGGATGTTAACTCACTACTGGTGGAAGTGAAACCGTTCCTGATGATCTTTCCAAGAAAAAATGGAAACCAAGAGGGGGGAGTGGTTCAAAATACATCAAGAAAGATGTAAAAAGACGGTATTTGAGAAAAGGTTAGTGGCTTTCATGTTGTCTAGACACCTATCCAATAGACCCCAAAAGCGGTGATGGCCCCTGCAGGTGTTGCACCAGGTGAAACTGTCACCTGAGAAGCTAAGATCAATGAGGCCCTTACCAGCCATGAACTGAACAAACTCCATGATGGGCTTCCTCTAGAACAGGCTTCTACCTTTCCTTTCTTTTGGGTTGGAAATGACATTAATTTCACCCCAACAAACAATGGATGGTGGCCGGGATCGAAGGTATTTTGTTCACCGCATAGATATTCCCTTTAAAGAGGGTCATAGCTTCCAAAAACAAAAGTCATAAGGAAGGAGGTCTCACCATTGGACACCTTGGTAGTGATGAATTTATTGAAATCTTGAACAGTCTCAACAATATATTTATTGTTCCAAAATACCCATTTGTGTCTGTTGGAGGGGTCAGAGTGTAGAAATCCATTCAACTTAATCTTCCAGGATAATTCTATGATTATTATAGGGTTTTTTGTATTATTTGACAATAAAAACAATTACATTATGATTTTTGATTTCTATGGTGAGGAAGTACGATTTAACATGGGAACAAAGACCATGAGAATTACATATGAAGATAATAATGATGGGAAGGATAGGGCTTTGACATTGTATATAAAGCTAGTAGCCTTATTGAAGTGGGAGGATGATCTCTCATTGAGGTCCCTTGATTTTGAACATGTTCATAATCCCTTCTGGTTGGTAAGCTTCATATGAGTGGGAGATGAGGATCCAAATGGGAAGGGGAAGGATGGGTAATGAAACATGGGGGTTTGTGAGGGAGTTGCCTCTAGATCCATAAGTATTTGGAGCTGGATGACAGGCTCAGAGCCAAGGGAGACAGAACAAACACTGCTAAGAAGGGGCCTAGCCACTACAGAGAAACAGTCAGTAACCCCAGCGAGGGATAAGTAAAAAGATGGAGGTAGGGGTGGCAAGGATAGAAATATTGGTGGTATGGGAATTATGCCATACAATTTCACTACTAGACAAAGTCACTTAGATAACATGAAGGGAAGAAGGGGGGAACCCCTCGATGAAAATAGGGTTCAAGCATTGGATGACCTAAAAATGTATTAGAACCGGGTGGTGTTGTCCTTAAAGAAAAATGTTATCCTTCATTCCTTACTTTATGGTGACATGGTGTTGGATCTAAGGGAATCGATGATACCAAGGAGGAATCTAGTGAAACTGGAATCCAAGTGGGAAGGACCTTAAATTTTTCATAAACTTCACTCTAATAGTGTAAACTCATTGATCGCGATTGATGATGAGCATATCAATATTTCGACCAATAATTGGTTTCTCAAGAGATATTTAACATGAATAAACCATCCCTTTAGTTTTAGATATATGTATTTGAACTAAAAATCCAACATCCTAGTTATATGTTGTTTCGTGTGGTGTTGAGCTGCCATAAGCCCCTTCTCACATCATGTCTTTATTCTTGCATGACACACCAAAAATTCTGGGACACACCCCCTTTGGTCCATGAATCATGAACTTAAACCTTTATCATCCTCTACCCATATATCACATGGTTTAGGGATTCTATGGATCTAAAATTCACCTAACCCTCACTATATGTTCTAGTTGCATGATATGAAACCATGTGACATTTTGGTAAAATATATTCAACCTTAAAATAAATTATCATAATCCTAATCAAAAGATATTAAAATGTGTGTCCAATGTTCTTATTGCATGAAGTAAAAAAACATGGTTCATGTCCCTATTGTATGATATTAAACTTTGAAATGAATTTATCCTTCAACCGAGAGGGCTTCCTCTTACTGATGCTGATCACCTACTGCACCATGTTGAAGAACAAAATAAGGATTGATTCCCATTTAATATCATGGGATATCAAGCGACTGAAAAATTATACATCATTGGCTCAAATCACTCATTGAACTACCTCAACACTTATATCATTGAAAACAAGTTTTTCTCTCACTCACGAATTCACTCCATCTAGGTGCGTTCTGACATGTGGTGGTAGAAAACCAAGGATGTTAAAACTTCACTCAAACATTTTACAAATTCAAATTCATGATGTAATAATCCTTAAACATAGGTTCTTATAATTCTAGAAGATTATGTGTAATAGGGGACCAAAAAAACATTGCACACCTTGTCTGAAAACGCAAAGATCGAGGGCAGCAGAGGTCCGGAAACACAAAGATAGAGGGTGGTAGAGGTCCGGCATGTGAAGATCATGGGAGGAGAAGGTCCAGAAACACGAAGCACGAGGGTGGCAGAGGTCCGTCAACATGAAGCTCAGGGGGCAGCGGAGGGGAGTCACAGGGTTATAGTACCACGAGAGCTTTAGGTCGTGATAAAAGGAGGGCACTGTGCGACTGAATTTATAAAATATGGGACTACGGTTTTATCAGTGCTAAAAAATCGATGATAAAGACTACCTTTATCAGTGCTCAAAATTTTAACGCTGAAACAAGGTGTCTTTATCAAAACTTTTCTAGCGCTGATAAAGGGACGCTTTATCAGCACTACAATTTTTTTGATAAATCCTTCCTATATCACCACTAAAATTTTAGCGCTGATACAAGACTTCTTTATCAGCACTTCTTTAGCGCTGATACATGGTTTCTTTATCAGTGGTTTTTGCTTAGCGCTGATATAAGGTGTCACTTCCCTTGCCCATTTTTGTAGTAGTGCTACTAGTGTAGATGATATATATTTTGATCCATGATTGTCAATTTCATCTATATAAAATTTTTACCACTATATGATACACTTTATGGGATTTTAGGGTCTTTGGTGAGCATGGTAGACCCTTTAAATAGTAGGGGATCAACTACGAGGAACAATTGAATACTAGGATGGAGAATTACCAAGGTGTTTATTCTAGGATGGTGCATTACGATAATCATAATATAATATATCGGGGTAGATGAGGCCCCCAAGATGTCTAATTCAGATCATATTGAATTAACCTTGGGTCATTATATCGATGAAATGGTCATCACAATGTGCTCTGATACATCTCAAAATCGATCGAAAATGGCATAGTTGTTCAGGGTCACGAAGTTGAGCATTGATGATGGTTTATTTTTTATGTATTTATTTTAATTAGTTTATTTTTTTATTTATAGCATGTAACATAAAAATATAACTAAATGATTGGTATGTATAGGATAGTGTGGTTACCTACTAAATTTTTTACTCACACCATGCTCGATACACCATTGGACTTGGGTACTCGATTAGAAATCACTTGTTGTAGATTCAGGTTTGGGTGAGGCTTGGATTGTATGATTGATCAAGAGTATGTAGAGTGGGATAGTATACTAATATGTATTCTATATTGGTGATGTAGTAGGTCCTTGTTTTTATTTAATTACAATTTTTTATATATACAATCAGTGTAGTGGGAAATCAGGATTGTACACTTGTATGAATACATTTCATTTTTTATAGCATGTCATGTTAATTTATCATTTTTTCCTAATATAATGTGATGAATGCATTCAATCAATTTTTTATTTTCACTATTTTTTATTCTTTGATATAGGGGTTATAGTCTTTTCATGGTACCACCTTAGACCCAGGATGCTAGTCAGCAACATCTGGAGTATGGGGAGGTGCGTTTGAGATCACATGGAACCACTAGTCAACTTACTATTAATAGTAAGATAGGATTAGATGTTACAAAGTAGTATCAAAGGTTTTTTTATTTGTTATACTATTTGGGGTATGGTATCCAAGAGATATATAAACGTTTTAGATCCTGTAACATATATTCGACCAATGAGTCAAGAACACATGTTCCAGTAAGAAGTCCAAGTTTCTAGGGGTATGAGATTGATGTTCTTGGTATGTTATGTTGCAATATATATGATTTTTACGTATTGTGTCAAACATTATATTTGTATTTTTTTATTGTATATTTATCTCTTAACCATAGAGGAAAAATGGTTCTCATGCATCATGTTAGGAACGTACGATTCACATGAAATATTGGCATGATAGTGTAATTTTTATCCCTAAAGATAAAATTCCAACTATTTAAAGTTTTATTAATCACTCATACAATGTTTAATTTAATAATTTCATAGTGGAATTATACTTTGTTGGATTGACATGTGCATCTATTTAATTCTAATGGTAGGTCATGTGAATCAATAATAAGAAACTCAATGATCAATATAATTATATGGTCCCTCAATGAAAGGGATGGATTATGACCCTAGTAGGTCGATCGGGCACATGATTTATTAGTGAAAGACAAATTTTGGGTTTTTTTCTATAGTTTTATTTATTTAAAGTTTTAATAACATCCAATATTGTGTTTTACCATATAGATTAGAATGGAATTATACATAACTAAACTATATGGCTATGGTTTGCGGGACATAGATCATCAAATGAGAATGTTGGTTGTTTGAGTATTCCTATATGATCTTCAAGGGTATAGTTGAATGTATGGATTCTAGTGAGAATTAGTGTTTGGTAGGATGAATACTTGGAATGTGGTGTTGTATATATGTTCATGTGAGGCCCTGTGAGTGGTATTTTGTTTATAGCATGGGATTACTTTGTTATATATATGTGAGACCTGATATGGGGTCATGGAATGTGAGTTGACCCTCTATGAACCCCTGTGAGTTTTGGGACCGTGAAGTGTTGGTTTGATTTTTAAACTTTTTGAGTTTTGGTTTATGGGTTAGGTGGGAGAGCTAGGTGACTTTGTTGATATGGATTAAGCCATCATTGAGTTAGGTAATATTGTTGATGTGAGATGTGATGTGTGAGGGAAACCCAATTGAAGGGTTAAATCAAGATGTATGGTAAAGTGATTTGGGTATGATATTAGTGCATAAAATGTGCTACTGTGGACCTGAGGTATTCATGAATACACCTGGGGTAGGGGGTCTTCTGAGGTGGTACGCCTTGAGTGATAATGACTTTTGTTTGAGGATGGTACGAAGGAAAATATTATTTGAATGTTTTACCTTATTGTTTTAGGATTCACTTTAGAAGCACATTATGATCAATGGTAGATAATTTGGGTTTTAGAATGGAACTAGATGGTGTATAAGTGGGTGTTTATGCTTTTAATATGAGCTAATATGATTTAAATAGTATTTCCAATGTCACCATTGGTTAGACATAGCTGACTTAAAGTAGGGGTATTATTAGTAGTTTTGGGTGGTGGGCCTTCGAATAAGTGATATGTCAAGCATGTATGTGTAATGAATTGAGTATACCTCATGTTTAATGAAACTAATATGCCATGGGGAATGGTAAGTCTATTTTTGATGATGTGAGACTCATGTATTCATGAGTTGGGTTTTAAAATTAGTAACAATGGGAGCATTCAGATCTGGGGTTTCAACCAGACCTAGGTAGTTTACATTAGAGGCGTCGAATTCCTATTAGTTTGTGAATCAGGGAGAAGTTATGCACATACCAAGGACTAGGGGATTTGATGTGGATTTTACACAAATTAATACCAAGACTTTTGTATGAGGATTTAAACTTACTTACATGGTATATGATACATCCAAAATGGATTGTGTTCTATGGGATGAACAACCTGAGTACGGGCCTTAACACGAACTACCAAAGCGGTTTAGTGTTAGAGGTTGTAAATGGATGGGTGTGGCTTGGGATGATGAACACATGTACAATATTTTGTACCATATTAATGGTTCTCAGGTAGTGGTATAAGGAAAACCATATGGTAGGGAGTTGACAATAGGTTTTTTAGGGTGAGACCCTCACCTTAGATAAATTTCAGAATACATTGATGATGGAGTCCTTGTGATATAGGAATTTATAGTGTTCATCATTTGAGTGGAACTCAAGTGAAATCTTGATGACCAAATCCAAGAATCATGTTTTTTAATAGATGGAGTATGGGATATAGTGATTTAATTTTTTGTTTTAGGAATACAACATTGGGGATTCCTCTAAGGTATGGGTAACAAATCGGTCATAGGTGGTATGACCCTTTTTCATAGGGTTGTAACCTTAGTGGAATCAGAATTGGATAATCATTATGAAAATTATATACTAGTGATCAGATAAATCAAATTTTTTTCATATCCTTAAAGGAATATTAGATTTGAATTTATATGTGTAATTTAATGGAGTTTGAGAATTGGATTCTAGATCATGATGTTTTGAGATGATTCAAATGCGATCGGACTAGATATGCGTTGATGACCATGGTATGGAATAACATGGTGTAGGTTTTTGGTTATTGATGAATTTATCATAAAATTACTCATTGTGTTAAGATTAAATTTTTATGGGTATGTTGGGATGATCATGATATGCCTGTAAGGTTAAGTTACCATGATAAGGTAATTTGGAAATCAATTGGCAGCTGAAGATGAGAATCCATGATAGGGATTTTCCTGAGGTGGTTAAATTGATGTATTTTATTGTAACTGGATTCGATAGGCTTGAAACTACACAAGGTACATAATTATAGACATGAAGAGTTCATTTTAGGGTATTTTTGGTGATTTTTAAAAAAAATATGACATATTATGGTTCATTACATGGATGATAAAGACTCATTAAGTTAAATTGAAATCAAGGATGACGTTGAGTACCAGTATTTGATCAATGTTATCATGTCTGTTGAGGTAAGGTGTGTTAGAAACTACAATTATTATTTCATTGGAGTATTGTGATTGTATTTTTATGGATAATCTCATTTGTGTAAGGCATCATACATCATAATTTTCCATCATAAGATAATCTGTATAGTGGGGATCACCCTGGTCAAGATAATCTATTGTAAGAGTAAACATTTTAAATGTGACTCCAAGCTCATATAAGCCTTTTGGGTGGATTTATTTCATACTATGAGACTCTATTATATATTGAAGATATATTTGTGAATCCCCTTTTAAATTCCAAATATGAAATTGGTCACCCCTATGTTTTAAAAATCAATCATAGATATAAATTAATGGGAAACCATCTATATGTTTCCATGGTTCTCCATTAATGATAGAATTGATATGTATTTGAGTTTCCCCATTAATATAACCATATATATATTTGTTGTCCTCAATATTTATTACATTTTTTTCTTTTTTAGGCTTGTTTAAAGCCATACAATTTGGTGTTCTAGGATTTGTCACCATCTATAGAGACGAGATTTTTTTTATGTTGGGATTAGACTCATAATAGGGTCTTTCTACATATCATTGTGAGAGGAATAAAAACCCACATAAAGCAGTGCCACATAGAAGGACGCATCATATCTTTGTGGATCATGCAACAATGACCAAACCTTTCAGTTAAATGTCATGTGGAAAGGATGTCCAATGAAAAGGAACCTAGAAAAAGTTGATGTGGAAATTAAACTGAAGTAGATTGAAGGAACCATAAGAAATATCTCCCTTTTTGTTGAATGTAAACCTACTATGAATATGTACCATATAATATTAGGGTTAGTTTGGGGTTCTAGTTTTGAGCCTTAGGGTGGATTCCTACGTATCATGTTTGGGTAGGAATCAAAACCCAAATTATTTGAATGTTTGGGGATTACACTTATGTAGGAGGCCCAATTGGTTTCCTCATTGGGAATATGCCCCTTTTAGGTTGTGATAACATGGTAAGGAATTATACAAAATAGGAGGCCCAAGTTGATATTTGAGCATGTAGATGAAATGATCACCACAAACCCATAATCCCATATGTTTCATGATTGGTGTGAGAAACAATAAGAAGTGGAATATCATGAAATATGAAAAATCTCCTTCATTCTCTTGTAGATGAGGATGATGGTTTGGAAGGTGAGATAATGTCTCATAATAAATATAAGGGGATTACTCTAGGATAGATTCCATTAGGAAGATCCCCGTATCCCCTTTTGATTGGCGGAAGAGAGGAAGAGGATGTGGATTTGGGTAAGAGATGTCCTAGCCCAGCTTGATGAGCCATCATCCACCATCCCTAAGGTCAAGGTCCTCATTATAATTAGAATGAAATATTGTGAACCTTTGGAGGATCCCACCTTGTAGGGTGGGTAATTGAGGGGCTTCGATTTCCATGGGAATACAATACTAGATGAGGGACATGCTATTGTGTCGTATCCCACGACTGAATAAGTCTGGTGGTTGTGGTGGTGGTCATAATGGAATTATTACTGGGATCTAGTAAGAGGGATGTGAATACATTTGTATAGCTCATAAAGGGAGAATATGGGTCTAAACTCTATGATAAAATAGGGAAGCTAGGTTAGAACATAAAAATAACCTAAGGATACCCTATTCCATATACTGTTCTTTTTTATGCGGGGTGGGGAATCACAAAGGGTTACATGAAGGGGTATAATTTATTGTGAAATTTATTTACAAGTGTAAGGGAACCCTTAGTTGGGTGGGTAGATAAGTCCTCTCACAAATTATCCCATTTGTGATTATCCTTCACAATATGCAGTTGGTGCATTACCAACAAGAGTCTTCTCTAGTCTTCTTTGTTTTCTGTTCATCCCTCTTCCTCTGTCTATTCATTTTTTTAATAATGGGTATTTATAGGTATGGTAAATAAATGATTTCCTATGATAGCCATTTGAACTTATATTATACCTTGTTCTATGCAGTTGAGTGATAAAACTACTATGGAAAAATCATTTTATGGTTTTTTGGGGTGGTGAAAGGGAACCCTTAGTGGGTGGTTAGATAAGTCCTCTCACAAATGACCCCATTTACGAATATCCTTCAGGATATGAAGTTGGTGAATTACTAACAAGAGTCTTCTCAAGTCTTCTTTGTTTTATGTTTATCCCTCTTCCTCTATCTATTCATTTTTTAATAATGTGTATTTATCGGTATGGTAAATAAATTCTTTCCTAGGATATCCATTTGGACACATATTATACCATGTTCCATGCAGTTGAGTGATAAAAATGTTATCCGAAAATAATTTTATTGCCTCCCATCATGAAATGAAGATTCATTTATGGGGGGTATTATTTTAGAGTCTCCTTTTGAAAAATTAATATTCATTTTTAGGGGGAATATTTCACCATTTTGACCCAAAAATTATTATTATTTTTCATTTTCGGGAGTTCTATGAGGAGCAGTGATCCCTATTTTCAGAGATAGACCCTAATTAGACTCAATAGGGGGGGGGGGGTGAATTGAGTTCATTAAATTTTTCTTCACTTAAAAAATCTCCCTCTCTTTTTTTATGACTGAATTTTATTTTATTCTTTAACAAACAATGTAGTGGAAATAAAATCATAAAAATAGCAACATACATAGAGAGATTTATAATGATTTGGGGAAAATAAGTCTCCTAGTCTACTCCACCACCACGCTTCTCTATGAGTGTGATTATTTTAACCAGACTAGTATTTTTTTCAGGAAATTACAGTCCATTTTCCAGGGACTGAACAATTGTGTTCAAGTAGTTGACACTTGGTATAAATACATGAGATTTACACCTGGATACAAAAGGGATTTATAAGAAACAACATTCGATATTTCGTTTACCAGGAACCTTTACAATTAAATATAATAAAATAAATAAATTATTAATTTCATCTCACATTTTTAATATATAACTAACAGAAAAAGAAGGATCTCTAAGAGAAATTATATAAAGAATAAGCAGCTCAGGGAGTGTCTTCTAAACATAGCAAGGATTGAAAATAATCTCAGATGATGAAGTGAGATTTCTTCTTACTTATTTACCTAGAAAAATAGAGTGTCATTTCTATGGGATTTGAGAATGAGTTCTATGTATTCTCTGTGGAAATTTTATTCACATGAATAAGTTCATTCTCTCACACACACTTTGAAATATATTCACTTTTACTTATTTAAAGGCACTACACATGATCCGTATAAAAATAGGGACCAATGATATAACAACCCTGCTCTTTATTCCACACTTATAGATAATTTATTTCATAAATTATTCACTTTATGAAACATATAAGATGAAGAGGTCAAGTGTCACTGCGGCTTAGGAACATTACATTACAACTTAAAACTTGAAATACACATCTTTATTGTAAACTTCTTTTATAGGACCACACACATTCCTTCGTACTTAGCATTGCATTGGATAGAATAAGGACATGCATAAGAAAAGAGTGAGATATAAATCCCAATAAGGGAGTAAAAAAGGCATAACATGAAGAATACAGTACATGTTAGGCAATACTCATATTAATGGATCATAAGAGAAACATGAACATAAAGGCACGATAAACATGATTATCATAACATGGAAATGTGGAAACAAAATTTAACATGATATTAGCATGAGGCAAGGCTTGTGTCACATGGAGTATGAGTAAAACATCATTTAACTTGAATTAGAATGATTAAACCCTCATTTCACTTGATGTATCATGATACTAATCTTTACCCAATGCATTGGAATACTATTAGGGCATACCCTTCTTAATAATTTCATTTCATGCATAAGTGTGCCACATGGATCCTATAACATGGATTCATTAAACGTCATAATTTATTATATAATAAAGGAATGTGGAATTAATACATGAAACTATATAATAAATAATTAAATGTGCATAAATTTGAATACCCTTGATAGAGAAATGAGAATGGTATTCACTACACAATGACTTTGGCTTGGAAAAATTACGATGCTATTTCGACAGCATAACGACGTGACATAAGAATTCAAAAAAATGGTTGATGAGAGATAAAGGGGTGTCTCATCATATTTACATGAAATTTATAGTAGTTTAGTCATATATATACATGTCCCAACATATTTAATGAAATTTATATTCATAATACAAAATAATTTCTTAAATATAAATGTGAAGAGAGAAATTCCTTATGGAATTTCGGCATGGTAATGGGTGTACATGGGAGGAATTAATGATAGAGAAAGAGGTATCTCATAATTAAAAAATAATTAGGGAATTATGGGGGAGGTTTTAAATCATACCCCAAAATTTTTAACAGAAAAAAATGGTATAACAATATATTGAAATTTGGATAAAAATGAGAAAGAAAGACATCCCTTACTTGGAAGTGTGATCCAAAGGATTGATAGAGGCTTGAGAGAGGATTATTAGGAGATTGGGGTGACTTTAAAGGATACTAGAGAGAGTAAAGTAGAGTAGGTATATGCTCCAAGTGTTTTTAGTGAATAGAAGTGGGAACTTGGTTGGATTTATATAGGAAAAGAGAGGAAATTCTTTATTATTTTGGTTTTGGACACCACACATTAAACTAATCAAAACCAAAAACAAAACAATGGTTTATGCCCATGGTTTTTAAAAAAATGGGAGTATAAAACATTATTTTATATGTAAAATGGACTATATTCTTAAAATTTTATCCTTTCTTATGTGGAGGTGAGTCACACTCTCAAGGAAATCATTTTAAAAGTTAAAATGTTTTATATGTATTTGAGGATATACTAAGGCACCATAAAAATTATAAAACACATATAAAATCACATTATTTTAAAGTTAAAACATATATTGGTAGAAAATAATTTTTATTGTATTTTATTACATCCCTTTTGGGTCATTATGATGTCATAAAATACATTATATATTCAAATGGTATTTAATTTTTATCCAAAAAATCGACTGTCTCAAAAAATTATAAAAAGTTAACCATTGGATAATTTAGACATCCTGATTCCAAAAGTAATATTCATTTTATCTGAATAATATTATAAACATTTTAATTTTTACTTTTAAAATAAAAACTGACATTTATCGAAAATTCATGGGTTTTGACAAAAATAAGTTTCAATCCTTAATAAAAATTACAATTGTATTCATAAATAATTATATGATAATTTATATTTTATAAAAATTAATTTAGTAATAATATTTTATAAAAATATTATTTAATTAAAAAATACATTAATTCATAAAAATAGAGTTTTTAATTGAATATTTACTAAAAATACTATTTGTACTTTGAAATCTATTTACAATGTAACAATAATAAAATGAATATATATTCTCTATAGAAAAATAATTGAAATAATTTTAGTTCTTGGTTCTTGTTACATAACCCCTTAAAACACCTACATAAGACCTAAGGGTAAGGTGTTATAAGGTGACAGACACTTGGGGAGGCTCAGATAACATCACTCGAATGGTAATCTCTATTAACTTCCACTTCTCCCATAGGCAGTTCAATTCAAATCTTAACGTGTTGAAGATCGACTTGGGATTTGTCAAGAGAAAATACTAGGGATGATTACTCCTTCTTGATCTCCAACAAATGGGCTTTGTATGTAGAAATTATACTAGATGAGGCCATCACTTCCTTTATTTGAGTAAATTGTTTTTGTTAAATCCCTATATTTATACTAATCATGTGGTCACTATTTAATGGATATATTATCATATGTAACAATTATTAACAGTATTTTAAAATCAAAAACCATAAAACCAAGTAAATGAATATGTTATATAACCATTTTACATGATAAGAAATTTAATTTGACCAGGAGGAGTTTTCATTAATAAAATTTTGGGTCATCACAATCTTCCCCCTTAAGAAATCACTCCCTTGAAATTTCATTTTCCCACACTAAAATAGATGAGGGTAACTATGATTCATCACTTCCTATGATTCCCACGTTGCTTCTTCAAACTTGTGGTTTATCCACAACACCTTGAAAAGGGGAATTGTCATATTTTGTTGAACTTTTTCCCTATGGTCTAAAATCCTCACCAGATTCTCTTCATAGGAGAGGTCATTCTCCAACAGAAACACCTATGGATTTATTACATGCAATGGTTTTGGTATGTACTTTCTCAAGAGTTATACATGAAATACATCATGTACTTGAGATAGGATCAGTGGGAGTGATAGTCGATAGGCCACTACTCCAATGAGATCAATGATCTCAAAAGGGTCGATGTACCTTATACTAACCTTTACATTTTTCTTAAATCTCATAACTCTGTTCCACAATGATGTGTAGAGGAATACCATGTCTCCAACATCAAACTCTAGGTCTCATTGAAAATTATCAAAATAGCTCTTTTGTCGACTCTGAGATGATTCAATGTGCTGCTGGATGGTCTTAACCTTGTCCACCATTTTTTCAACCATTTCTGGATCTATGGGTTTTATCTCCCCAACTTCTTCCCAACATGCCGATGTTCTACACATCTTCCCATTAGGGAATTCATAAGAATCTATTTAGATGCTTGAGTGGAAACTGTTGTTATAAGAGAACTCAACCAGAGGAAGATGTTGAACCCATCCTCCATTGAAGTATATTGAGAATGATCTCAACATGTCCTCATGTATTTGGATAGTATACTCAGATTGGCCATTAGTTTGAGGATGATAATCCATACTGAAGTTGAGATCAATATTCAAAGTAAGTTAAAGACTCTTCCTAAACTTAGAGGTGAATCACGGATCCTGATATGATGTAATAGATAGTGGTACTCCATGAATCCTTACCAATTCTATGATATATATCAGTTCTAGTTGATCCAATGAGAAATCCTCTCGAATTGAAATGAAGTGTGCAGTCTTTGTAAGATGATCCACAAAAAACCAGATAGAATTGTTTCCTTTGGATGTCTTCATAAGTACAGTGATAAAGTCCATGGTGATGTTCTCCCATTTCCATGCTGGTATGGGTAATGGTTGCATCATCCCCTTATAGTTCTTCCTCTCATCCCATCACTTACTAACATAAAAGGCAATTTGATGTATACTCAGTGATCTCCTTCTTCATGTTAACCAGCCAATAATGCTCTCAGAGATCTCAATACATCATTGTCTTTCATAGGTGAATGGATAAATTTAAACTATGCACATCATAAAAAATTTAATTATTTATCTATGGATTTGATCGACCACATAGTCTTGTCCCTAATATCACAATTTCTTCTTCATTTACGTTGAACTCCGAGGATTTCCCTTTTCTGGTAGTTTCCACTTTCTTCTGAATTACCACATCATCCTTTTGAGCATCCTTTTACCTTTCTAAAATATATAGTTGAGAAATAATTTGTGAAAGGATTGATGATGTTCCCTTCATTATGATATCTATGTCCATATTCATCAAATATAATAAGATTGGATCCTTTTCAATTCTTATCAATGATATAATCGCTAGGACCTTTCTATTCAGATCATATGCCACCTTGTTTTCTTTCCCAGGGTGGATATGGATTGAGAAGTCATAGTATTTGATCAACTTTAACCATTTTAATTAGTTTATGTCAACTCTTTTTGTGTGAATATATACTTGAGGATTTTGTGATCTGTATATATTTCATACTTCTCCCCAAATAGGTAATGTCGCCACATTTTTAATGTGAATATTAATATAGCCAACTCCAGATCATGTGTTGTATATTTTTTCTCTTGAACTTTTAATTCCTTTGAAGCATAGGCAATGACTTTGTTATTATGAATCAAAATATATCCCAGGACCTACTTCTACGCATCCCTGAATACCACAAACAGTTCTCCACTTGTGGGTAGTGTGAGCACAGGTGCAGTGATAAGCCTTCTCTTAAACTACTTGAAGATATCTTTTCATTCATCACTCCAAGAAAATTTTACTCCCTTATAGGTTAGCTTAGTAAGAGGGTTGGACGATCATGAGAAATTTTTCACAAATCGGTGATAATACCTAGCTAACCCAAAGAAGCTATGAATATCTATTACAGATGTTTGCCTTGGCCATCCCTCAATTTCTATTGCCTTGTAGGGATCCCTATATATCCCATTTCTTATAATGATATGACCCAATAATGATACCACCTTCAACTAGAATTACCAGTTGATGTACCTTGCAAAGAGATTCTCTTTTCTCAAGGTCTCTAGTATAGTTCTTAGATCCTCCTCATGATCCTCCTCATTTTTGGAGTATATTAGAATATCATCTAAAAACACATCCAAAAACTTGTAAAAGTAATTTCTAAATACTCTATTCATCAATTCCATGAATATTTCTAGAGCATTAGTGAGTCCGAAGGAAATTACTATGAATTCATAATGCATGTATCTTATACGTAAAGTAGTCTTGGGGATATCCTCCTTCTTCACCCTTACATGGTAATATCCCGACCAGAAATACACCTTTGAGAAGTATTGTGGTCTACATAGCTGATCAAACAAGTCATCAATTAGTGGTAGATGATACTTGTTCTTTATCGTGATTTAGTTGAGCTCATGATTATCAATGTAAAGTCTCATTGACCCATCCTTCTTATTGACAAAGAGGACTGGTGAAACCCATGGTGAAGCACTTGGATGTATAAACCCTTTATCCAAATTCTTCTATAGTTGTTTCTTCATATCCTCAAGCTCCACAACAACCATTCTATACAGATTCTTAGATATTGGAAATTCCCTAGGTATAAGATCAATTGATAATTCAACATATCTTCTAGGAGGAAGATTAGACAATTCCTTAGGAACCATTTCAACGAATTATCTCACAATAGGCATGTCTTTAAGGATAGATTCTTCCTTAGACTCAACAATCTAAGAAAGATACACATTATCATATGGTAGTAATATCCATGATTGATATGTTGTTTCTAAATAAGATTCATTCTCCTTTCACTTTTACAAAATCAGGGGCCGATTCGCCATATGGAGAGTGATTTACCTCTCATGGAAATTTATGTTGGCTCTATATGAGGAAATAAAATCCATGCCAAGAATTGTATCAAATTCCACTAGAGGGTGTATGAAAAGGTTCACTAGGAAGTTCAATCCACAAATTATGATAGGGGAGGAGTTATATTTATATGATGCAATGATTTACCCATCTCTTGTTCTCATCGACATCTTTACTTCCATTATTTGTGGTGGTGTTGGAAGTTTTCTACTAAAGTTTAGAGATATAAAAGAATGCATAGAAACAGAATCAAAAATTAAGTTGACTATTCTTGAATGATTAATTATAATAAAAGTCATAAATTCATTTTTAGGGTTCACTTTGGTGGTAGTGATGGAAAATTCTCACCCATACTGCCTTGGAGGTTGTTGGTTGCCTCCGAAAACTCTTGGATTAGGGAATTGTTTTGAAAAGTTCCTTGTTTATTTACAGTTGAAGCAATGAAAAATGCGTCGAGGTTTGAATAGAGGTTTCCTATACTCTGTCGTAGAAGTAGTTTTTTCTTGTCAGTAGTTAATAGTCAGGTTCAATTCTCTTACACACATAAAGCATTTCCTCATTTCCTTCAGGAAATTTCTGAGGTGATTTTTTTCCACACCTTTGGCAAGTGGGTTGTTGGATTTTTTTATCACCATTAGATTTATCCATAAAACCACCTGAATTAAAGTCCACCTTACACTTCTTAACCCCATGATAACTCTTAGATTTTCTGATCTCCATTTTGACCTTGAGGGCACATCGAAAAATTTTCTCATAGCTCACAAAGTCATAGATCACTAGGTCTTTTTTTAGGATAGATTTTATCCCACCAAAGAAGCGGTCAACCTTGAATTTGGTGGCAATGACAAAGTCAAAGGCGTATCGTGAAAGATTTGTGTAAAGTTTTCCTCATACACTACGATGGATTTGTTATCTTTTTTCTTGAGGGAAAGGAAGCCCATTTCCATCTTAAGTTAGAGGGTATGAGGAAAATATTTATCAAAAAACATTTTTTAGAAATCCTTTCATAATAATGACTCAATCTCCTCATCAGGATTTGTATTTTTGATCAATGTACAAAATTGATCAACTTTAACCTCCATACGATAAGATGCCATAAGTACCTTCTCTTGTTTAGAACATTGAAGGATGGATAAGATATTCTCAATTGAGTTGATCCATTGTTCGTTTATTGAGGGATCAGATGATCCATTAAATGTTGGAGGCCTTTGTCTCATGAAGCTATAGATTGCGGATTTTTCTTTTGGGGGGGGGGGGTTGAATGTTCCCCTTTACCAATGTTTCTATTCAAAACTTGAGTTAATTTAGAGAGTATTGTGACAAAGTTTGTGATTCCCGATTACATTGGATTGGGAATCTCATTAGAACAATCATCACATTGATCTTTGCATCTGTTGATAGCCCGAGTCCTCCTATTAATGACCATTGACTGAAATAAAAGGATAGTAAGGGGTAACACATAGAAGGGAATCCAATTAAAAAAATGGTTAACTTATAAATTACATTTATTTCCTTAACTTATCTATGTTACCCATGATATACTTCCCAACATATATTTTTAGGGTAATTTTTTTAATTCCCTTAATAGTGGTTCATACTAACCTTATTAATTTAATAAAGAATATCTCCTGGGAGTGTCATATCCAGGAGTGAAACAAGACCCATTTTCATGCATCGGTTCCCGTTTGAGTCTAGCTCAAAGTGGTGTTTTTGGGTTTTACCCATAGATACATTTGTTCCACAGCTACCTCTACCTTCTTGTATACAGACGGGGATTTATTTTCCTGATAAACAACTTAATAAATACTCAAAAAAATTTAGGGATGTTTATATTATACTTAGTCATATCGCTAAGGCTTTTACTAGGGTTATTCTAATCCTAATCCCAAAAATAACTAAACCTATCCTCTGATACCAACTATAACAACCCTGATCTTTATTTCACACTTAAACATAATTTATTACCAAAAATATTCACCTAATACAACCTAGATGATCGAGATGTATAGTGTCTTTATGTCTTAGGAACATTACATAACAAATTTCAACATGAAATACACATTTTTATTGAAAACTTCTTTTACATGACCACACACATTCCTTCCTACTTAGAATTGCATGGAATAACTTGAAGACATGCATAAGAAAAGGGTGATATATAAATCCCAGTAAGGGAGTTAACAAGGAATAACATAATAATAGAGTACATGTTAGGCAATAAGCATATCAATTGAGAATAAGAGAAATATAAACATAAATTCATGATATAGCATGAGTATCATAACATGGAAAGGTGGAAACAACATTTAACATGATATTAGCATGACCCAAGGATGATTGCACTTGGAGAATGAGTAAACCATAATTTCACTTGAATTAGAATGATTAAACCATCTTTTCACTTGATGTATCATGATACTAATCTTTTCCCAATGCATTGGAGTACTATCAGGGCACACCCTTCTTAATCATTTCACTTCATTCATAAGTGTGCCACATTGATCATATGACATGGATTTATTAAAAATAATCATTTATTCCATGATAAATTAATGTGGAATTAATACATGAAACTCTATAATCAGTAAGTAAATGTACATAAAGGTGAATACCCTTGATAGAGAAATAGGCATGGTATTTACTATATAATGACTTTGGCTTGGAAAATCGCAGTACAATTTCGACAACATAACGGTGTGACATAAGAATTCATAAAAATGGTTCATGATAGAGAATGGGGTGTATTATAATATGTACATGAAATGGAAAGTAAGGGGGTCATATAGATAAATTTACAAATATATGTAGTGTAATTTAGATTAATAATACAAAATAATTTCTTGAATGTAAATGAGAAGAGATAAATTCCTTACAGAATTTTGACATGGTAAAGGGTGTACATGGGAGGAATTAATGAGAGATAAATAGGTCTCTAATCATTAAAAAATAAATAGGATAGTATGGGGGATGTGATAAATCATACCCCAATATTTTTAATTGAAAACATAATGGTATAACAACATAATAAAATTTGGACAAAAATGAGAAATGAAGAAATCAATTACTTGGAAGTGTGATCCAAAGTCTTGGTAGAGTCTTGAGATAGGATTATTGAGAGATTGGGGAACCTTGGAAGGATACTAGATAGAGTAGGGGAGGGTAGGGATGTTCTCCAAGGGTTTTGAGTAAAGAGAATTAGGATCTTGGGTGGGTTTATATAGGAAAAGAGAAGGAAATCTTTATTATTTAGGTTTTGGAAATCACAATTAAACAAATGAAAACCAAAAACCAACCCATGGTTTTTGAACATGGTTTTTGAAAAATGGGAGTGGAAAAAATAATTTTATAAGGCCAATGGCAGAAATTCTTAAAATATTATGCTTTCTTATGTGGAGTTGAGTCACACTCTCAAGGAAGTCATTTTAAAAGTTAAAATGTTTTATAAGTTTTGGAGGGTCCACTAAGGCACTATAAAATTAATCAAACAAATATAAAATCACATTATTTTAATGTTAAAACATATATTGGATGAAAATAATTTTTATGGTATTTTATTACATCACTATTGGGTCATTATAGTGTCATAAAATACATTATATATTTAAACGGTATTTAAGTTTTACCCAAAAATTCGACCGTCTCAGAAAATAATGAAAAATTCACCATTGGATAATTTCAATGTCCTAATTCCAAAAATTAAATTCATTTTATCCAAATAATTTTCTAAATATGTGAATTTTTACTTTTAAAATAAAAACTGACATTTATCGAAAATTCATGGGTTTTCACAAAAATAGCTTTCAAACATTAATAAAAATTACAATTGTATTCATAAAAAATTATACGATCATTTATATTTAATAAAATATAATTTAGTAATAATATTTTATTAAAATATTATTTAAATAAAAAATACATTAATTAATAAAAATATATTTCTTAAGTGAATATTAAATAAAAATCTTATTTGTGCTTTAAAATCTATTTACAAAGTAACAACAATAAAACGAATGTATATTCTCTATATAAAAATAATGCACATAATCTTAGTGTTGGGTTATTGTTACATAACCCCTTAAAACACCTACATAATGCCTAAGGGTAAGGTGTGCAATGGTGACAGACTCTTGGGGAGGCTCAGATTACATTGCTTGGGTGGTAATATCTATTTAACTTCCACTTCTCCCGTAGGTTGTTCCTTTCAAGCTTAACATGTTGAAGCTCATCTTGGAAATGTTTTAGAGAAAATCCTAGTAATGATACCTCCTTTTCAATCTCTAAAAAATGTGCTTCATATAGAGAAAATTCTACTAGATGAGGTCATCACTTCCTTTGTCCTAGTAAATTGGATTTGTTAAAGACCTATCTTTATACTAATCATGTGGTCATTGTTCAATGTCTATATTAGCATTGGTAACAATTCTTAATATTTTTTTAAAATCCAAAAACATAAAAATAAGGAAGGTCATATGTTATATGGCCATTTTATATAATAATACATTTAATTATATCAAGATTAATTTTTATTAATAAAATTTTGGGTCATTACAAATGACACATGCTTCTTCTTGAAAATACCTCAGAAACGGTGGGGAAAAATAAAATACATCATCCTTATCTTCTATCTCAATACTTGGATATTATTATATTTGTTTTTATCTTAAAGGGGAAATCATTAATTTATATATTTTAAAATAGTATTAAAATTATAACTCGAGTGCTTCAACTATAATAAATAACAACTAGCATCATGACAAAGCCAATTTTTATAAATGAATCAACATAGCTAATTTTTCTTCACAAAGCCAAATTTATTTACATAGAAATTTAATTTTCATAACCGAATAAAACATAGATAATTGAAATGATGTATCCACTTTCTTAACATTGGAGATTCAATAATACTAGTGTAGCTGATTGAAGTGACATAGTCAATTCCACCCTGTAGACGATTCATGTAACCGATTTCTTCATGTGAAAGATTTATATAATTGATTGGAAATATTTGTGATTTATCACTATTCTATTACTCCATGAAACCATTTTACGTAGCTGATTGACCATGTTGGTTATTTCTCACATTGAAAATCTTGTTGAAATAGGAAATTTTCACATAGGTTATTTAGTGATGTATCTAATTGATGTATATGTTTTCTTTATGTAGGTGATTGATCGATGTAGTCATTTTCACCATGTAGCCAAATACAGGAACATAGTCATTTTTCCATACTTAGGTGGAGTTTAGCCAAAGCATCCATAATTCATATTTAAATAAATTAATGGATAAAAACATAGTAATATAGTAAAACCTAATAAAAACTCTTACGAAACATGATCATCGATAAAGTATGATTAATATTTTAGATCATAAAAACCCGTAGTGCATGGGATATTTTGGATTAATAATATTATTCTAACAATCTATGCCTTTTTGATAGTCACAAAACTTGTAAAAAATGTAAAATACGTTAGATACTCAAGTACATATCAAATAAAAAATTTAAAATGTTTAATATAAATTAAATTTTATGATTTAGAATTTAGTGTTCCTTCCCCTCAGTTAGTTACTTATTTCATTTTTGAAAGGTTTTAAATTTTCCTTTTTAAAATAATTATTCCCCTTTTTATTAAAAGATAGAAGGTATAAAACTTCTCCACTGTGGTTAAGTGTAGAAAAACGTCTCCCACTTTTTGATAAGGTGTAAAATTATCCACCATTTTTTGTCATTAAAAATAAAGGGTATAAGAGATAGAACACATGTTAATGTGGCACTTTAGTGTTATGAACATTGAAAATGGAGTTCAAAAACTGAATATATAATTTTAATAATACGAGGTTTCATTAAATAAAAAAAAGTGATAAATAACATCAAATGAAAAAAATTATGATGAAAAATATAAGAAATAAATAATATTGAAGTATTTAATTAATTTATTTGAAATAAAAAGATACATCTGGTCAATAAAGTTATAAAATATCAGTCATGTAATACATTTTGGTTTGGGTGAGGGTTGTTTTAAAGTTGGAGTGGTTCTATAGGTAGATTTTATTGGTTATGAAGAATTATAAGAACCTTATATTCTCTGTTAGGTTCATTAAGAATTACTTGTAAGATCAGGACTAAGAGGTATCCTTCTTCTCATCAGAAGTAGAGCTTCAACACACACATTAATGCATGAAATAAAATTAGACTTAACAATGTCAAGAATCATGAGAGATGTTTTCTTAGGCATTTGAGAAACTGATGTTATGCCATTCCTTATAAAAATCTTAAGATGTTATATTTGACTAGAAGAGAAACTTGTAGAATCACTAAAAGTAGGACGGTGAATTAGAGGAGAAATTTATGTATATGAAATAACAAAAGTCTTATTCACAGGAACCATCTTTTTTAATTAGCACATGAACCTCAACCTAGTTGGTGAGGTATCCTTAAGTGCATCCAAAAGACCCAGGTTCAAAACCAAGTAGAGGAATACTTCTGGTACTATAGTAGGTACTATAGCAGAACTGTACACTGTGCGGGCATTGTAGTTGGTACTGTAGCAGTTACTGTAGTAGGTACTATTCGATATTATAGCAGCTGGAACTATTTACCTTGGACCAATGGTTTGGGCTTGGAGTCCTTAAGGATTTCAGGCCACCCAGGCCTTTGGGTCAGTAGTGATTTTAGGCCACCTTTAAGGCCCTCGATCCACCTCAAGGTCTTTGAACCACATGCAGTTACCCCAGACACACTACAAAACAGGAGTAGCCCTAAAAGAGGATTCAGAGCAGGTGCACTCACCAGAGCAGAGCCAAATGGATTTGTCAGAATGAGAGTGTATAGCTATGCCATCAGGACCAGCCTTTGTTTTCACGGGAAGCCTAGCCAGACGACCCTAAAAAGATGGAGAGCTAGTATCATGACGCAGATGCTGGGGAGGGGTAGTTCTATGTAGATAGTCTGGTTGAATTCCCTAAGTCCTTAGGGTCATGTAATCTCCTAAACCTACATGCCATATAATCTCTAGGCCTATGGGCCTTGTAAGGGTTCCCCCTCATCCCTTGAAAGGGGGGGTTATAAAAAATCAATAAAAATGAATCCCTTTGAGCCATTAAAGTATTATATTCACAAATGTCTGCACATCTATTATCCTACCATTCAATGAATTCTCTTTTTAATCTATACTATTCACTTTCACTAGAAAAATATGAATAAATTAATTCAAAACATTTATAAAATATTTAAAAACTTCATAACTAATAGCTGGTTGGTGTTTAAATGATATTGAAACTATAAAAGGTTTTTAAAGAACCAACTCTCTATCTATAATTAGAACTGTCTCCTTTGAAGATTATTTTAACAATTCCTATTTATATTATTTTGAATATGAATATGAATATTTTTTTAATGAAATACATATCTAAAACCACTAAATAGATTTATTTCTGTTATTTGTAATACAATTGTGTATTTTTATCATTAATTATAATGATGTGTGTAAGGAAATCACTTGATTCATTTGAAACAATCAAATTTTATTTTACTATTTCTCCAAGATATTTATTAAGATGTAAAATGTGGTAATTCATGTAAATATCTAATACAAAAATAATCTTATTAATAGATTCATGGGTATCATGAAATTGACCATAATATATTTTTTCATCTCATCCATTATTACGATAGAAAGAATATCATCTTGGATGCCTTGAATCTGAGAGGAAATAAAACTTAACTTAGATAGTATGTGACTAAATACATTATAGAAATTTAGAAAAATAAAAAATTCCAAGTTAATAGTAGAAGAGGGCTTGAATTTTTTTTAAAACTCTAACTGACTAACCACAAAACTTTTTTAATGTGTGAAAAGATTCTTTTACTTTACCTCAAAAAACATTGATTTCATTAACTAATTCTTGAGATAAACCTAATTACATTAATAAAGGATTATGAAACACATACTTTTGAGATGAAAACAAGGAACAAAGCTCACTAAACTCAACATTTTCAGGGAAAACATCTTTTAAACCATTTATCAAGGTTTTCAATTACACAATTTCCTTAGAACACACCTTAAAATTAGCTGTGACATTGGTGGATCCGTCAGAATACTATTGATCATTGATAATTCACTAGACACCATTCCAAATAACTTATTAAAATATGACTTGGATAGAGATTAATATTTGATTTATTTTATCTCATATTTTAAAGTAGCTATCTCCAATTTTAAAACATAAAAATATACACTCAAATTGTCAATATCCGTCATTACTTCATCAGTGAACACTTCCTTTTAAAATTTTTCTATTCTCTTTCTTATTTAAAGAAATTATTCATGAGTACTTGAAGGTAATTATGGGACCAATGGTGTATGAGAAAAATTTTTAGATACAATAAACACATCATCATCCCTTATTCTATTAACATGTTATCCATATAGAATTTGATCATCTTCTTCATGTACTTCTTTTAACTCTAGACTAATATCAACTTAAAACTCACATACCCAGTCTGAAATGGACTATCTTTAGTAATGTAGTAGTTGTATCAAAAACTGTCTATTCATGATGATCTTACTCAGAAGATACAAATTTTTTTACCAACAACTTGTCTCTAATTAGCCATACCCCCTGAATCTGGACTGGCTCACCAACTAAAAAACTGATAATTAGAACTGAAGACTCAGTTCTTATTGATGTTGTATCTACTTATGTCCTAGAATACCCTATCTCTATAGGTGTTGAATAACTTGGATGTGAGGTCTGATATGACTCCCCATGATTCACAGTTTCGTGACCAACTATCTTAAAATAATTTAAAGAAGAATCCCAATAAATATCTAATCATTTTTAAGAGAACTGATGAAAGAGTATTGCTTTTATGAAATTTCAGTTCATCAACTTCATTTAAATATATTTATTTCTTCTTAAAAATCAAAGAAACTAATCTAACACAAGAATAATAGTTTAACTTCCATTTTACTTCAAAAAATGATGCATGAACCTCATCATGTATCTTGGAAAATTCCACTTTACAATATTAATCAAGACATACATCAAATACATATATTAAAAAATAATTTTCTCTATCTCTCTTGAACTTTGTGCTATACCCGTATTCACCAAATTTATATAAAACTTTCCATTAAAAAGTAGTAGTTTTATAGGTTTAATTTCAATAAATGTGGTTACATACAAAAATCAAAACACTTTGTTTAGACCCACTTATATTGTTCCAAAAATAAACTACATACCGCCCACATTTGGACAAGAAAATGTATTATCCATTTCAATAGAAGAAATAAACAATGTATTTCCTTTAATATTTTTCATTATTACAGCTCTATTTGATTAAAATAAAACTTTCCATTAAAAAATAAATAATTAAATACTTCCTCAAAAAAAATCTAAAATTTTCTCTTTAAACACAAAATCCCAACCTTGAAACTCAAGCGCTTTCTTTAACAAAATTTTGGTTGTTTTCATCCACACCATTTATATAGATTTTCCTACAAGAAATATTCTTCTAATTCATTTGGATTTCTTAGACAAACATGATATCCCCTCATATACATGATTTAACTTTCCTATTTTGAATAGGTTAGTTGAAGGTCGAACAATTATTGAGAGGTTAGTGATGATGGTTTGGATTCAAAGGGTGATTATTATGAGAAAGAAAAAAGTGTTGAGAGCTGATTTTGAATTTGGTTAGGTACTCGAATCCCAATGTGCTTATGTACCTGATTTTGAGTTAGGATTACCTTTGACTGATAAATAAATAACAAAATTAAAGAAAGAAAATAATACAAATAAATTTCTCATTTCTAAATTTAGATAAATAGATAATATGAATAAGAGTAATTTACAAATGTTATAAAACTAAAGAATATAAAAAATCACTCAATTTTAAATTTCAAAAAAAATGCTGAGAATAAATTCAATCAAATCTGAATAAATAAAACACATTAAACTTATTTTAAAATAAAAAAACCCAATTCACTTTTAATAAAATAAAAAATCTCACATGAAAGAGGTTTATTAAAAATATATACTAACTGAATCTCTATATAGATATATTTAAGTGAAATATCACGTTTTTGAGTGAAATCTATTAGAAAATTATATCTTAAGTCTACATGATTTGTTCTTGAATGGTTTATTGGATTCATAGAAATGTTGATAAAACTAGTGTTTCCACATTTAATTAATACTTGATTATAATTGAATCCAAAGTACAGTAAGTTATGTTTCATATATAACACTTAGGCACAAATAAAACTAGAAAAAATATTTTATTCTTTTGCATTAGATATTACAATAGAGTGTTTCTACTAAGTAGTCTATGATACCAAGGATTTACTTAGAAAATGGAAATTTCATGAAGTAATTTTTCTATATAGTTTCCAACTACCAAAAATGGCATCTAAATATGATACTAAATTAAATTATAAGTATTTGGAAAAAGAAAATAAAGGTAAATTATTCCTTTCAAATATCTCAAAATTCTTTTGGATGTTTTAAATGCACTTATTTAATATTATCTTGAAATTAAGGACAAATTCAAACTACAAAGATAATATTTGGTCTACTAGTAGTAAAAATAATATACTCTCAATTATTCCTCTATAAATCTTTTCATAAACTCATTTCCGAGATTTATCCAAGTTAGGTTTGTAATTAGAACTCATATTATTTGTATATACATTAACACTTTCAAGTCCAGACCTTTTCAGTAAGTCTAGCATGTAAATTCTTTGATTTATCACTACTAAAAATATGCCTTTTATCAGCGCTAAAAATGTTATTTAACATTGCTAGAAAAGCACTGTTAAAGCCGGCGAAGATAGGGGGGTCCCCTTTAGCAGTGCTCCAAAAATCACTAATAAAAGGGGTCTTTTATCAGCGATAAAAGAAGCGGTGATAAAAGGATCCTTTATCAGTGATTTATTTTTAGCGCTGATAAAAGTCCCCTTTTATCAGCGCTGATTTTCATCGCTGATAAAAGTAAAAAAAATTAAAAAAATTAAAAAAATTAAAAAAAAACTTTAAAAAAAACCTGCCAATCGGGGGGGGGGGGGGCTTTTATAGTGCTTGTTCCCCCCTTTTAACAGCATTTTTCCAGCCCCTCCAGTGCCCCTACATGCACCCCCTCTACCCTTTATCAGCGCTAGCCCCTAAATCCACCCCCATGCACACGCCCCTGCCTCCACCGGGTTTTGAACTCGAGACCTCCCTCCTACGCGCCTAATCCCTTACCACTCCTCTATTTTTATTTGTTTCCCATTTTATGATATCTCTCCCTCTCTCTCTCTATATATATATATAATTAAAATTTTTCATATAGTAATATATATTTATATTAATATATATAAATATATGTAGTTATATTAATATATATATTTATAGTGATATTAATATATATATTTATAGTTATATGAATATATATATGTTGTTATATTTATATATATATATAGTTAGATTAATATATAGGTATATAAAATTTCATATATTTGTATTTCAAATAAAATGTATATTAGTTATTATTTAGATAAAGCTAATTTATTTTATATGTAAATATATTTTATTATTTATATTTATAATTAAACTTTTATGTGTGAATATATAAAAAAATGTATATATTGTTATATATTTGATTATAAATAGTAGTGCATTATAAAAAATGATAAAATTTAAAATACATAATATCAATATGAATTTAATAACTTGGAATAAATTCAGTCCCCACCAAAAAAAGCTAATAATACCCCCTTAAACGAGGCTGAAAAGCCACAAAATGTTAAAAAAATGGGGTATCCCGACTAAAAACTTAGTTTTGGAGGCCTTCTGGGCCCTTTTTGGGCTTGAAAAATGTGACTTAGGCTTAGCCTTTATAAATAGCATGTAGATCTCATCGCAGGCTTCGATTTGATATGCTGTAGAGCTCAAACAGACACCCAAATCAAAAGTTATGGCTGTTTGAAGTTCAAGTTACGTCTTCAACATATTTTGGATCTTTTTAATTTTTTTAGTCTTGAAATTTTTATTAAATGACTATTACTAGTAATAATTAGAAAATTATTTATTTAAAATATTTTTTTAATTTTTTTATAAGCCATTTTCACTAAATATCTTATATATCAAGTTTAAATGTATATTTATACTTATCTAAAATATATTTAAAATTATTTTTAAAATAATATATATTATATTTATATCAATATAAATATATCTATATATTTAAATATTAATATATAATTTTTAATTATTTTTTTGGAAGTAGGCCCTCTATCAGTGCTTTTAAAAAAAGCATTGATAAAAAACCCACATTTATCAACGCTACTAAAAAAGCACTGATAAAGGGGTACCCTTTAACAGCGCTAAAAAAGCACTGTTAAAGGGTACCCCTTTATCACTGCCAAAAAAAGCACTGATAAAGTGGTACTTTTATCAGCACTGATAAAAGTACCCCCTTTACGAGTGCTTTTTCTTTAGCACTGATAAAGGTTGGCGCTGACCTTGCCCAGTTTTGTGGTAGTGTATCACACTACCAAAGTCTTTTTGAGAAATTTTAAAACCTATAAAATAATTTGAACCACCCATCATAGTCATTTAAAATTATTTTTTTTTCATGAATTTTGAAATGTTATTACATAATGTTTTATTTGTAGAAGAAAAAATAACATCATTTACATATATTTCCACTAACAAGATACCTGAAGATGAATTTTTCATAAATAAAGAAGGATTTTACTTACCTACTGAAAAACCATTTGATAAATAAAGAACTTAAATGCTCATACCAAGATATAGGTTATTTTTTAAGACTATAAAGTTATTTGGTAAGTTTAAAAACTGAATTTAGAAAATGGGAATTTTCAAAACTAGGTTGTTGTTCAACATAAAATTCCTACATTATAAAATCATTTATAAATAATGATTTTATAAATATTTTATATAATTTAAATTTCATATATTATGCATAGGATAAAATAATCCTAATGGATTTTTGTCTCGCTAATGCGGAAAATGTGTCCTCATTGTCTATACCTTCTTCTGGATTATACCATTTTGCTAAAAGTATAGTATTATATTCCTAGTTATCACAATAATATCATCATACTTATTCCAAAAAACCCATTTTTTTATATAATAGGATGGTTATAGGGTCTATAAACTAATATTTATACCTTGTTTCACTTTATTTAGTTTAATTCCTCTTGCATAAGTACAATGAAAATCTCATTTATTAAGGATTCTTCTATAGAATTTGGTTTTAACTAATATAAGAAGGAAAATTACTCTATAAGGTTTACTACACTCATACTAGTTCTAATTAATTCATCTAAACTTATTATAGCTATTTATAAAGGATTGTTCTTAAGGTTTCTAGGCTTTCTCAGAATCACACTTTCAATTTAACTAGAAACCAACCAATTAGGATTTGGTTTCTGGAAATTCAAGTTACAATTATTCATCCTTTTTATTATTAAAAAGTGTTACATTTATTATGTTTTAAAATAATCAATTACTTCATAAATTTGGGATACTTTGTGATCAAAAGGATCACATTCATCAATTTTCACATGATTTGATTCTTTAACAATATTTTATCATTTATTGAAAAATCTATATGATTTTGAGGTAGGAAAATATCCTAGAAATATTCCTTCATCAACTTTGGGATCAAACTCAACAAGATCATCCTTGGTGTTTAGAATATTATCCTTACATCTAAAAACCTTAATGTTTCCAAAATTTGTATTTATACTATTGCATAGATCATATTATGGTTTATTTAATATAGGTTTAATTATAACTTTATTTATAATATATAATTATGTGTTCACAACTTTTAACAAAAAATGAGTAGGCAGGTTAAATTCTCATAACATTTTTCAATAAATTTCTTATAATTTCCCATTCCTCCTTTCAACCACAGCATTTTGTTGAGGTGTCCTGATGACAGAAAAGGTATTCTTGATACCATGATTTGAACAACAGGAATTGGGCTCATGGTTTTAAAATTCTTCTCCATGGTTAATTCTTAAAGCAGTAATATTGGAATCATTCACTTTTGAACTAGTGTTTAATTTTTTTTTAAATATATAACAAGTATCACTTTTAACACATAAAAAGAAAACCAAAGTTAATCTAGAAAAATAAACAACTGAAACATAAAAAATGTATTTCCATCTTAGTCTTGTAACTATATATGTCATAGAAAAATATATATGAATAAGTTCGAGGGTACTTGAAGTAAAAGACCTATTTAATTGGTTTAAAATATGAATTTTGTTTCTTTCCAATTTATTATGAATCAAATTTCTTCTTTTTATTCAATTTAAGTTTAGGTATATCTAAAATAATTCTTTTTAGAAACTTTTCTCAAAGAATTAACATGTTAATATACCCATATTCTATTCTATATTCTTGACTCATTTGTTTTAGTATTTAAAATATTCTACTTTTTCTACTAAAATAATTAAGATATATAGTATAAACATTCTATATTCATGATACTTTAACTTTATGTATTTTATATTTAAAAATAGAACATTAATTATTTGAGAAATCAAAAAAATAACATTCTTAAAAAATTTGAGAGACACTTATCAAATTATTATTTATACATTACACAAAGTAAACTTTATTGATGAGGATAGAGTTTATATTTTCAATAGATCCCAATTCCATAATATTTCCTTTAACATTTTCACAAAAAGTGACATGAAATCACTCTATATTTGATAAAGAGTGAAAATTAGAGAAATTCCTAATCATATTACTTGATCATCCACTATCCAGATACCATCTTTCATTGGTTGTATTATACCTTTATATCTATAATGAAATGTTAAACAAGAAATTGTTTTGGTATCCATATTTTCTCGGGTCTGATAATGTTATTAATTAAGGATTTAGGAACCCCAAACTATTTGGGATGTCCAAAACCCTCAACAATAAATTTTGAAAACCTTTTTGTGAAATAGTATTCTTAACTATATAGAACTTTGGATATTTCAAACTCTAATAATTTTTATTGTTTCCTAGATCACCATAATGAAACTTAGCAACATTAAAATTAATTTTATTTTTGGGACTAGGTAAAAAATAGTTCTTGTAAAACTTTGGGTTTTCTCCTTAAATTCCTATTCCAAATATATTTTGAGTTTTGTTGTTACTAAGAATTTGATATAAATAATTTTTAACTGTAGAAAATAAAAAAGAAACATATTTAAATCCTTGAAGTTTTCTTTTAAATTTTTAATTTTATTTCAATGTTTAATACATGATGCAATAGAATTTTCTAATTGAGTTTTTAAAATTCAAATTTGTTAATTCAAGTATTCTATTTCATTAAAAATCACTTTATTTAATTTTTAAGAGATTAATTTTTTTTAAATTAAGATTTATCTTATAACATGAAACAATATTAATAGAGTTTCTCAAATGACAAATTTACATTTTTTTGGTTCAGTTTCATGATAAGAAGAATAATAAGAATTTAGATCAATAGTATGTTCCATAAATTAACTTTTTTGTTTTTGATTATAATAACCATCTTCTGATTATAAAAGTGAAATATCACTAGAATACTCTAAATAACTCCTTGTTTCATTCAAGTATTTCTTTTATATATTATTGAAACCAACTTTCTTAAATTATTTGTTTTTTTATTCCTTCTATCTTGAAGTTATGGATAATAAATCATGATGTGTACAAGATTCTTATATTCATAACATTTTACTAAATTATAATCTCAATATAAATTTTTATATTTGATTAAAGGTTTCTTAAAACCTCTTATATGTTTATAGAACTACTAATATTTATAGAAAAACGCATAAAACCATTGCCTAAATCATAATTAATTGAATAATTTCTATCGTATGACTCAAGGATTTGAAGTTATTTACACTTTTTTCCACCTTTAAAGTTAATAATTTTAAAGGAGAGTACTATTTATAAACAAACATATATTCTCCAGAGTCATCTTCCATAACATTCGTTTACATAATTAGAGTACTGATATGATATTTGATTTTAAATCTTTTGAACTATTTTGATTTTATGATAGTAGTTAAAATACTACTCCACCTTGGGGGAATTATCCTAATAACTTTTAGAGTGTGATATAGTTCAATAATATGTTTCCTTAAATCAGAAATATTGTTTAAAGTTTCTATTAGTATTACATTAAACTATGTGATACCCTCATTATATATCATTCTAAAAGTGTATAACATTATCTTGGATGTATTATATCAGATATTCCATTCATTATCTATTACTTTATAAGAAACTGCAATTGTAGTTTATATTTCTTGGGTAGTTTGACATTGTGAAACTCTATTGAACTCATCCAGACCTAATCCTCAGATTATAACATTTATATCTTTAGAATTAAGATCATATTTCTCTTGAATTTTATAATCCCATGTTTTTGCTTTGTATTTGGAATTTTATAGGGCTTCACGACTTTAAGATAAACCTTCAGGTCATGATTCTTTAAATATATAATAATTTGTGTCTTCCTACAACCATAATTCTCACTATTAAAATTAGGTGATCTAACCTTTTACACACTTTTTCTATTGATATTTTTAGAATCCACAGTTTAATATATCTTTAGATTTAAACTTTTTACTACTAAGAACTCAATAATCACTTATAATGATACTATATTTTGTCGGAGGATGGCTGTAATAAGACTGTGTGTGTGTGTGTGTGGGGGGGGGGGGGGTTATTTGAATTTTTAAAATTTTTATTCACTTAGAAAAATATCCCCCTATTATTATTGCCTGATTTATATTCCATTCTTTTACAAATAATTCATCATAAATAAAAGTAAAAAGTAGAAATAGAAAATAGAGATTTGTTGTGATTCAGGGAATAGAAGTACCCTTGTCCACTCTACCACCATTGTTCTCCAAGACTGTGATGATTTTAACGAAACTAGTCATTTTTCAAAGGACTTACAATCCTTTTTCTATAGAGTGAATCGCTGAGTTAAAGTAGTCAACACTTGGTATAACCCGATGATATTTCAACTAGGAACCATAAAAGATTTATAAGAAAAAAACTTCAAAGGTTATTTTACCAGTAACCTTTATAGTTGAGGTTAATAAAATAATGATTTTACAGATTTAATCTCATAACTATAAGATAAAAGTGATAGAAAAATAATGATATCTAAGAGAAATAGTCTGAAGAATAAGAATCACAAGTAGAGACTTATGAACAAAATAAGAATTGATATTAATCTCAACTATAAAGTGATAATTATTCTTCAATATTTTCATAGAAAAATACCTTGTAATTTTTTTGATCTTTGAAAATTATTTCTTTGTATTCTCTCGTGAACTTAACTACACATGCATAAGTTTTCACTTAAAAACACACATTAAAAAACATGCACTTATTATAATTCAAATGAACTACACATGATCCATATAAAAATAAGGATCAATAACATTCCATTATTCTTGAAAATACCTTAGAAAAACTAGATAAAATTAAAGTATATCATTATTTTCCTATATCTTGAGACTTGGATCTTATTATATTCATTTGATCTTAAATAGGAAATTGACTATTTAAAGATTTTACAACAACATTAAAATGTTTACTAGAGTGCTTCAATGGTAATAAATAACAAATATCCACATGATGTAGCTAATTTATTTAATTAATACACATATCTAATTTTGTTTCATATAGCCAAATAGAATTAAGTCATTATTTCATTAATGTAGCAGAATCTGATATAGTAGGTTGAAATATTATAGCTAATTTTGTCATGTATGCGATTCACCGATGATGACCCATCAAACTTAAGTGACATAGATGATTACACCACACAGAGGACTCATGTAACTAATCTCTTCTTGTATTAGATTTATGTAGCTAACTAATCTAATAGGTGATTGATCACATTTTTTATTACTCCACATAATAATTTTACGTAGCCGAAGAATCATGTAGGTAATTTATCACATAGGTGATCTTGTTTATGTGGGATTTTTTCACATAAATGATTCAGTAATGTATCTAATTGATGTATCTATTTACTTTATGTATGTGATTTATTTACATATCCATTTTCACTATGTAGCCAAAAACTGTAAAATAGTCAATTTTAAACTTTGGAATATTTTATCCAAAGTATCTAGAATGCATATTTAATTAAATTAATGGAAAAAACAGGAATAGAGTGAAACTTGATAAATCAACGTTGAAAAAAATATCATCAATAACGTATAAAGGGTATTTGAGATCATAAAAATCTAAATTACATGAGATATGGTGGATCAAAATTAGTAGTCCAACAATCTCGTATAGTGTGTTCACTATGTGTGAGGGATGGACAACTTTGTGGTTATGGTTACTTTTCCAATTTTTAATTCCATGAATAACAAATAATTTTTTTCTTTCCCAAATTCATAATTGTTTTATTATATTATTTGTGGATTTTACCGATCCTAAAAAATACCCCCATTAGAATGGGGTATAATCGGAATGAAGAGAAGTCAATTCTGATGAAGAAGTCAGCCCAATTGAATTCTCTATGGCATGAATGTGGACCTGAAGGAGGGACCAAAACTATAAATAGGTTTGAGTTAAGTATTTTTTTTACCTAGATACCTAGAAGTTATTTTTTAATCATCATAAGGTCACAAATTAACATCCTTCCACACATAGAAATTTACCTTTGAAAAAAACTTTTCTGCACACTGAATTCTATCCATCCTCGAACTGGTATTCTTGAAAATCAATTTATTTTCTTCATAGAAGAATTATATCCACATAATTATATGTAATAAACATAGTTATTTCAGTCATAACATGGGTTACACAACATTCTACATGGCTCGTGCACCACGCTATGTAGTATTTTTCACTTTGATAAATTTGACATCTTTTTTATTAACATTTCTTTCTTTGGGGATAAAGTGATTTATAAGAAAAGATATAATCTAGTTTTATGATATCTTTAGTGACCATGATCTATAGAATAATTGATATTTCTGGAACCATTAATGCCAACCCCAACATCATATCATTATTCAGGAAGGTATTTTTATGATTCCTCTTTTGTCAGAGATTATGGAATATCCTTTGTCTGAAAAACTACCTCTATACACATTTAGTCTTCATGATGATATTACTATTACAAAAAATGATAAAAAACGTCCATCTTATTTGTTTAAAGTGCCATCAGATCATTTTCAAGTGAATATATCTATGCAGGACACATCAATCTTGAATTGTGTTAATGGAAGGTCTTTATTCTAAAGGGTTCCTTTGGGACTCCTAGAATACTACAAAATCACAACATATCATCATAGTATATAATTAGGGATTATCAATTAAATTTTAATCTTAAAAAATGTAATTACACCATAAGGTAGAGTACAAAGTGGTATTTGAGGTCTCGAGGGAGATTTTCTAATAAATGGGACTAGGCATTTTGTGTGTGTCAAAATTGTGCATAAATTTTTTAATGGTTGGAGGGAATCATCTTTTACTAAGTTTTATGGATTTCCTCATTGAGAGTTCATTCACGAACCGAGATCTTTCCCTAATTAATTAGTCATCGGGGTTCGAGCACCAATTCCTTTCACCTATTATATGGAGAAGTGGGGATTAGTTTGTGGGATATCTACCAATTAGGAGGAATTTTCATTTTTGGTATCATGTATGTTGAGTTCCTTATTTCAACTAACACATGGGGAAGCACTGAACATGGTTTTCCATTAGTGAGAGCCATACTGATCATGGTATAGAAGTCACTAGGTCATCCCCTTCACACCCATTCACTTATAATATTCCTTGACTAGATAAAGCTATTATTACATGATAGTGGGATGAGGATGAAGGCTTGACACACTAGGACTCATCCAAATCAACAATCGCAAGATGTTCCAGGTTCATACTTGGATAATCTCAAGGTAGGAAAACATGCTCTTTGGGGATATAGGTTCTAGTTAATTATATCTCCTGACTTTGGGATGGTAGGATTTTTTCCAAGCTTTTGGGTGGATGAATATTTTCATTTCACGATGCATATACTAGTGTTATGGTCTTCATCTTGATGATAGAAACCATTATTGTAGAGGGACAACCTATCAACCTAGAAATACCCATCCTTTCTTGTATTCGACTTTTTGAAATAAGAAGAAAAATGTTCAGGGTAGTTATTTAATTTTTTTTATTATGGTTCCATAATATTATGGAGATACTCTAGAGTGTGAAAGTTACTCTTCCCAAAATGTTTCAAAAAAATGGAGAATTATTTGATGTCATTTTTTTTATTTCTATCATGTGACCACATATCATCTTGTAGTGTTTCAAAAGAGTGAAATAAAGATAAACTGAATCATTCGACCATCGAGTAACAAAATCAGCCATAATTATGAAAATTTCAGCCCATGTACATAACTTATTTCTTATTTTGGTGTGGGTCACATGCAGTTATAAATATAATGACCATCACTGTAACACTATAATTATCCTGTTTGAAGGATTTAATGATCTTACATAGAACATTTTAAATGTCTGAATTGAAATGCTGTGAACAGATTCTTACAGGATTGTAATTTTTTCCAAGTTTGAGGGGAAAAGAGAGCGTAGTTTGACTATTTATAGGGTCACATGATGGGATCTCCAAAATTTACGAATATTTATTTACCAGACTCACTTTTTCCTAAATCTGGAATGAGGAAGACTCAGTGGGAGTGACTCAAACTTTACTTAGGCTAGCATTTGTGGGTTTTCAACTGGTTGAGTTTAACATCTCCTTCAATTGGTAGATTAGGATCTTGAAACTTAGACCAGAGTAGTTGATGTTTTAGGTTGAAAATCTTTGATCATGAATCACCCAAATAGAGATTCCTAATCCAGAATAATTGAACATCTTTTGAATGTGGGGAGAAGAATTGTAAACCATAATCTAGGGGATCTAAAATCTGGAGAAGATAACAT
This sequence comes from Viscum album, assembly GCA_963277665.1. Classification (NCBI taxonomy): domain Eukaryota; kingdom Viridiplantae; phylum Streptophyta; class Magnoliopsida; order Santalales; family Viscaceae; genus Viscum; species Viscum album. The sequence goes on from OY728135.1 coordinate 1,411,105,784, forward strand.
GGATTAGATATGAAATTATTTTACATATAATATGTTTAAAAGGTGGAATTCATTATGATATTGTTGAGTTGTATAAAAATGGAAGCATTCTCTCCTAAAAAAGATGATGCCTCTGGTTCAAGGTCCATATTTTGGGAACACATTATACATATCCAAATATATTAATATTATGCATAGTTATAACAATGGTATCATTCATAGTTTCATTTTATTATCACTAATAGCTAAGGAGTGTTTGAGGTAATTTTATTTTCCCAAGATAATGGGGTGTGGTTTATGAAATAGGGGGTGCATGCCATAATTATGATGGGAAGCATCTTGGTTAACATTGGTCAAGTGTTAAATCTTTCTATATAAATTTGATTCAAAGGAAGGGAATTATTTTTCTCCATTCATGGGTTTGAAAGTTAAGGGAACCCATATTGGGATTACTAATATGGATTGGTAAGTACATTTTTTATGTTGTATGGGCCTAGACTAATGAATTCAAGCATCAATTTGTATCCCATGGGGATGAGAATCAATCCACACATAGTTTTATGAATAAATTAGAGTAATTAATCAAATTCTCCATGATCATGTGAGCCATGATCCATGTAAGAGATAAGATTATTTCGTAGTACTATTTATATTGTGAGAAAATTCTTGGTTTCAGGTTGGTTTCCATAGGAAATTCATGTATTTTTATATTTTGGAAAAGAAACCATCCAAAAACCATGTAGCTTTTGGATAGTAGCCAAAATTACTCATGCATATCCCAGGCACGAGGGTAAGGAAGTGAAGAAGTCAAAAATTATAACCATAGTGATAATTGAATCTAATAAGGTGTCATAAGAAAGAAACATGAGGGGAGAAAAAAAAAATTTAAAAGTGGATTCCCCTTATGATGTCATCTGGTCATACAAAAACAAAATCATTCTCTTCTAGGAATGAAGATGCTTCTAGTTGATTGGTCATATTTAGGGAACACATTATGAAAAGCCACATTTGGGCATATTATGGATAGTAAAAAAAATATGCTCTTCAGTGTTAGATTATTTTGTCTCTGATAACTGTTGGAAGATTATGTAGATCTAAGTTTCCCAAGACATGAAAGACGATCTGTGAATAGAAAAATGTCTGGGTTCCATTGAATGTATCTAAACTAATTTTGGTTGTAACCAAGCAGAGTATGTCATACATAGAGCTAGCTCATATGCAAGATAAAGGGGGTTGGTTTGTTGTTCTGGGGTAGGCCTCGGTTGAAGGGTCCAAGTGTGACTACATATATCATTAGGATTATAATAAATCCATACATAGTTTTGGTATAGAAAATTCCCAACACAAGTTCAACACATATACAGGTATGAGGCCTTTTATGTTGCCACTAAACCCCATATTTTAGATCTGTGTGTCACTATGTATTCTATGTTAATTAGAATCAAGAAAAATGTAGTTTTGGAGTCAAGATACATTGAGAGGCCACAAAAACACACAATTTTACTTTATATGATAGGGACACAAACCATAAAATTTAACATCTTGTGGAAATAATGTTTCCCACTATTTTAACATCATGTGACAAGGATATTTCGAGTTCCTTTTAAGGTCTTGCATCAAGGACCACCTATTTTAGGGTGACCTAGAAAAAAATGTTTCAACATTATTTGGGCATGTAGGGTAATGTTGTTTTGTATGGACTTTTCGGTCCTTAGATACAAGGGAATGGGATGGGGAAATAATGCAAGGTATGACCACATAAAATGTTAAAAAAGAGGTTCCCATTGATTTTTTTCAGATAATATAGAGATAGGAGGACTTACTCATAAGGAGGAAGATACTGTTGGTTGATGGGACACCTTTAGGGAATACATTATATAGAGCAATAATTGGGAATATTATGAATAATCAAAACAAATGTGTCCCTCAGAGTTGAAAACTATTATTACTGATAACCAAAGGAGAGCTTATGGAGATCCAAATTTCTCAAGGCATGGAATTTTTTATGCAAATGGAATGTGACAAAGTATGAAGAGTGATTTTAGGAAATAATTGATCATGAACGGGTGGTGTATTTGTTACATTGGTCTAACACATATATATAAAAGAGAAAATTTGTAAATAGAACTAGGATTTAAGATCCAAGTGTCACTATGTATCCTGTGTTGACCAAAATAAATATGTACGTAGTTCTGAATAAATATCCAATAATCTAATTTTGTTTCTATATAGGGAAGTAGAATTTTATCATATTACGTCTGGGCCTAGATATAGGATTCAAGCATCACTATGTATCTCATTGAGATGAGAATCATACCACTTGTATTTATCAAAAATTTCCTTTCACAAGTCTAGTTCATATATAGGGAGGGGAATTTCTCTTTTTCATTTATGAGTGTATGAATGGAATGAGAACCTACATTGGTATTTAACTTTTAGATTTGGATCATATATAGGAAATCGGTGGAATTTTTTTCAATGGTCCTAGGTTAGAGAATATAGTCATCACTACATATCTCATTAGGATGAGAATAAATCCACACATAGTTATGAAACATAGTTGTGGTAAGGGACCAACACTAGTAATGGTTGTTCTCTCGAGAGAAGGAAAAACTAATAAAAAATTTAACATTGTTTTAAAGGGAAATTAACAATGTAATTTTAGCATCATGCATTAAGTATGTAAGTTACCTTATGTGAAGAGTAGTTATGAATTTTTTCATTGGAAAAATTCCTCTTTAATGGACTACACATAGTTTAAGGTCATGATGATTGGACTGTGAAGTGTCCTAACCATAGAAGGAGGCCCTTATCAAGATTAAAAAGCCTACGTGATCTATTCTAATTGTTAGAAACAAGGTATGGAAAGGGATTCCATTTTCATATAGGGGAATTCATATAGTGATGGTGAGTTGGCTGATTAACACCAAAGATTATGGAGTGGATTTTTTGGCTAGTAGATGGATTTGAACATGAGTGAATGATGTGGAGTCAAAGATTATTGAAGACGATCATACCAAAGTTATGAATTTGTTTCTAGGCTTGAGACATGTGGTCTATACATCACTACGTATCCTTTGGTAATAAGAATCAAGATATACAGAGTTCTAGAGATTTTTTCTTGCACATATCTGACTCATATATAAGGAATGGGGTGAATTTTGTTGTTATGTAGCTAGGAATAGGATGTGGGACCAAGGAATCACTATGTATCTCATCAAAATGAGAATCACACCATATATAGTTCTCAAAATACCATGAAGTTTAAATTCATGTTGTAAGGACGTAGATTCTATATAAGGAGTGACAAAAAGGGACATATGGCTTATGCATTAAAAGAAATATAGATGTTCAAAAAATATTCTTGTAAGAAGACTATTCGATACTTGTCACATAAGGATTTCTCATCCTATTGCACAGGGCATCTTATTCTTAGTGAATAGGGTGATATTACATTTTGATTTCATGTTATGAAGATGTTTTAATATAATTTAATGTCTTTTGACTATGACGATATAGGTTTTTCCTTTTAGGGTCCTATGAAAAGGACTACTCCATGCTGTTTAGCATCATATGGTAAGGAAAAGTTCCTTGTAGTTTAACATCATATGAAAATGACTCTGTGTATCTTTTAGCATTAGTTCATACGAATAGGTCTATATGTCATTTGTCACATGAAATATTTCTTGATAAATCATGCATCAGTTTGGGGAGTAGTATGCTCACTATCCATTGTAATGAATGAATATGTTCCATTGGAATAAAAATTATGGATAAAAAAGGTCCTTCCAATTTTTGTTCAAGATTTTGAGGATTATTTTTGGTTATCATTGAGATCTTGAGGAATGAAAATAGTATCACTTAAAGAAATGAGTGAAGGAGATTTTTTTTGTTAAAATATTATGATATTCAGTTTTGGTGAACATATAAATGATGCAAGGTATGAATTTATTTCTCATCCAGCATTTCTAATTCATTGAAACATTTTTGGGATTAATCATCTATAGACAATTGATCATATATGGAAGTATGTAGTTAAGGAAACTATAATTCTATGAGTAAAACTACTTTATGGAATATAAAAATTAATTTCGGGTTTCCTACAGAGTAGTACGTGTTATGTTATATTAGGCCCACAAGGAATGTAAATGTATATTGGGCCATAATTTCTTATCTGTGTTTACTATTTTCTAGATTATATTTGATAGGGTTTTGGTGAGAGCATAAATATAACCATTTTCTGCTACATGGTAGTTGGATGAATGATACTACTTAATGTTATATTCCCAGTATAGCGTCTTTAATTCAAAAGAATATAATTTGGTTCTGTTTTTGATCAGTATTGTATGTGGGACTCCAAACATGGTGTTGATGTTGGACTTCATGAAAATGGAAATTATTTTTGTCCCAAATTATTTGAATGGAATTTATTCGAACTATTTGGAGAATAGTTCAGTTATAGAGAGGATATACTTAACCTTATTGGATATAGTAGGTGGGTATGGAACCACAAAATCTATTTCCCATATGTTTAATAGAAAAGAGTATTTGGTGGTCTGTAATAAATCTGAGGGTTGATGGATGAAATTAAAATTCACTTGACAAGGATGAAACTTTTTTGTGAATTGGGTGCAATTATATGTCTTTTAAGGAAAACAATATTCACGTCTCATAATTTGGTGAAAAATATCGGTTCTTAACTGGTGTGAACCACAAGAACCCATGTGGAACTCTCACATAATGGTGATAGTATCTTCTACATTAATACATATAAGGATAATTATATAAAATTCTCATTTATAAAGAGTATTCTGATGACTAGGGCTATCATTGCTGAAGAAGTTGACTACCCATTTTTGGATTTTCTCTTTATTTTCCCTGACTTTTGGAAGAATTTCATTCAGGAGGTTGTCTAAGTGGGGTGTCATCGAGCCGTTTATAGGATTATCTGGTTTTGGGGTATAATTGACCTCATTGATCTCTCACATGATACACTAAACAAACAAATATAACATTATGTGATGTGAAATGATGATGGCTATTTATTATTTATGTATATCTACCGATGATGTAGCAACATTTTCCAATGTGTTTACCTGATCATTATATGAACCTTGTATAAGAGTCAACAAAGGATCTGAGGGGAACTCTTCCATAAAACCTAAAACATTATCAAGAAAGGGAATTATGTCTTCTTTTAGGATAACATAATATTAGTTGACCTACATAATTACTATCTCTAAGTAACCTTTGACATTTATATGGGTCTCTATTATCTGTAGTGTGAGTTCTACGCTAGAAATGAGGGCCTATTATTCTGCCTCATTAATGGTAGAACCTCCAAATAATTGGAAAGAATATGGTAGGATGACCATTAATGGGGAAACTAGAATGACCCCATAGATGAGTTTGTTGGGCCAAGGGTCTTCCATAATATTTCATGTTGGGCTTCTTGATGTTCCATAAAAATACATCTCCCATGTTTCAATGGTGTCTTATAGAGAGAATATTTCTTCATCTTTCTATTTTGTATTCACATGAATTTCCCCTTAAGAAGGGTGATATATGAGGAAATATTCCAAATATCACTTCTTTCTTACCTTATGTGGTATGAATAATATTTCAAACTACTATAATATGACCAACCACCTTGCCAAATATCTTGTAAACATAGGATGGTTGAGGAAATAATTGAGAAGGTCATCTTGAGAGACCTATGGATCTTCTAACGATGCAAGTAGTGCCTTAATTTTTGAACTTCAGTGATTAATTATATAAAGTTCTTCTCGATATCTAAATAATTAGTTTCAGTATAGAGAATGGTTTTTCTGAAATAATAGACAATATTTTCGTTTTAAGTGTCATTATTTTATGTGATGAAATCACCTAGGGACTATTTTGAGGTTGCCACATATAAGTTGAGCAAATTTACCTCAACATGTGGAATTTTTATTGGTGGAAAAAAAGATACTTCTTGGTACCATTGAATGCTTCTTGACAGTCATGAGTCCATTGATATGTAACTCATTTTTTCATAAACTTGGTTAAGGGAAATCAATTTCAAGTAAGAGTGTATATAAGGTAGAAAATATAGAAAAGGTTTCCTAGTAGTCCCCTTAACCCTATGAGGTTTATAGAAGGTAAAGTGTCAAATATATCCTTTAACTTATCGAGATCTACTTCGATGTTGTGATGGAGTGGTATGAAGTTGAGAAAAATTCTTGAGGTAACACCGAAATTGACCTTAAAGGAGTTTATTTTCAGTCTATGCTATCAAAGCATGTCAAAAAATGGTCCCAAGGTTAGTAAGATGGTCTGAATTTTGCCAAGATTTTACTAATAGATCTTCAAGAAAACACTCAACATAAATGAACAGAATGGGTTTAATTATGCTCTGCATGATACACTGGTATGTAGATCCACCATTATTCAGTATGAAGGGAATCATCCAGTAGCAATATATTCCTTGAGGTTCCCTAATGGTAGTGTATTATTCATATTCCGAGGCTATTTAGATTTTATTATACCCTGAGTATCTATTCATGAGGGATAAGGCTTGATATCCAGCTATTGTATCAATCAGAAGTTCTGTAATTGGAATCTGGAAGTCACCTTTTGGAAAGTGCTAACTGAGCACTATAAAATCGATATGAACACTGGTTTTCCCTTTTTTATTCTTGACTCAGACTATATTTTAGTGATACTTGAAGTATTGAACTTCCCTAATGATGTTGTATTTGATAATCTTATCAACCTCGACTTCAAATTTTTTAGCATGGGTTAGATGTGTCTTTTTGGCCACCTACTTATAGCCACAACAGTCTTCTTGTAGGCCCAGTTGGTGGGAGACCACATTAAGCTTAGGTCTTGGAATTTATATGCAATTCCAAGAGAATATATCTCAATGTTTCTTTTAAAAAGGAATTATATTCCTATTTATCTTCTATTAGAATAACCACACTAATAAGTATAGGTTGTAGATCCTCTTTTGTGCCTAGATTTATTTTTTGGATTTCTATAATAGTGGTGGAGACACTTTCCTCAAATACAAGTTGGTCATATTTTAGATCATATTCTTTATCCTCTTCTTCCTCCTCTTCCCCTTATTATTGGTCCATATCAGGGTGTATTGGTGATAAATGGGAATCTTTAGAGTTATCAAGAGGATCAATTTTATTAGATTCAAATTAATATATATCTCCATTATCTAACACTTATATAGAAATTTTCTCATATTTTTCAGATAAAATTGGGTTTTGTGAATCACTAGGGATAAAGTAAGGATATCTCCCCCTAAAATTTCACTACTTATAGGAGGATCAAATACCTCTTTCATACTATTGAATTCATGTGTCATCACTAATATCACAAGGATCAAAGTTTACATACCTAGTTCTAAAACCATATTATCAATTTGACTGATGGGTAACACATACTCATCACCGAGCTACTTGAATGGGTTGGGCGAGTTCATTTCCAAATCATTCAAGGTGGTTACCCAAGAAACATCATTAGTCATGGTTTTATTCACTTCTCTTTGATAAAATAAAATTTCAGTTTATTTTGTATCACAAGATTCAAAATGATATTTATCATCGTATAGTTTGATTATTTTTCCATTGATGTAGTACTTAAGATGTTAGTGATATGATGAAGGTGTTGATTCATGTTGATGAAACCAAGGATTTCCAAGTAATACATTGAAATATTTATCTTGTTGGATGATTAATAATTAAGAATAAAAAACTAGGTCCCCAAATTAAGTTCTGAGATTGATCTTTTCAAAGGGACTTTGTTCACTCTTTTCATATCCCTGGAGTGTCACAACAAAATAGAGAATAGTTGATTCACTATAACTCAATTGATGAATTATTAATATCAGGATAATATTGAAACCTAATCCATTATTAATAAAGTCCCCTTTTATGTTAATTTCATCTAGTTTGACTAATATATACCTAGGACCAATGTTTCCATGTATCAAATAAAATCATTATCTTGTTCAGTAAAAGAGATGCTAGAATGAAATTACACATTTTTTTTCTCTACCTGGTATACCTCAGTAGAAGTGACCTCAACTTCAAACTCTTTAGGGATTAGTAGAGCCTCTACAAGTGTTATTAGAGATCTTTTGATAAGTTAAGAGCATCTAGAATTGATCATTTCACTACAAATTTATCCAACTACTATATGATATCATAATTTCGAGTTAAAATCATGTGTCTTCCTACATGTAGTTGTTTCCTAATGGGAAATTTATAGGTCCAAGTGCCTAGGGTAGGAGAGTTAGATGGTTGACCAAATTATGAGGGCACATTTGTTGTTATTGGATTAGTCCTACTTGGCCTACTTAGATGAATGGGTTAACAAGACTGCTGTAACCCTTTTAGTCAATCATCCAAAATAATTAGACCTAAAATAATTCTAGAAGATTCATGTTCATTTAACTAGTTTTATTATTATTTCATAAGGGTGCGTGCATGAGTATCAACAGTACAAATGGATTTTTGGAGTATGTGGCCAAAATATTAGGTTTGACCACAATTATGTCTTCCATGGACTCTTTTTCCTATGAATCCTCAACCTACAGTTCCATGATTTGGAAATGAGAACTCAGATTCATAATCCTTCTCATCATTAGAAAAAGGATTCATTAAGTGAATAAAATTAGTGTAACTGAAGATCAATTATTTGTCTGATGAGGAGTCTTCCTAGAGAGTAATAATTGCGATACCATTTGGTTGGGTGGTTCCTATTATTGTCAGGTCATAGGCATAAAATTTGAGAGTTAGGTTTAGATTTTGAATCTATATAGGTTTATCTTTCTGTAGTTTTTTTTACCACTTCAAATATTCCACTTCATGAAAGTTTATCTTTAGAAAAAAAATTGTGTTGGCCTAGCAATCTATGCTGTTGTAGAAGAGATTGGGAGTGTAGTTGGTTATTTTAACTCTACTCAGATGACATAATGAATCCAATTTATTACTTTCCTAGTCATATAATCATTGAAATTTTTTTCACCCTTACTCATAACTATTTTCCATTCTCTATATTATAGAATGGTGGTAGGAATACACACCACTTGTGCTAGTTTTTTCCCATCATCAAATTACAAGGGTAAAGCATATTTTGTAGGATATATTTTTAGACTAAACAATATGAGATTGTGTGCGCCAATAATTTTTGAAAGGGGTAGTAATTTAGATGATATTCGAGACCAATTTCATGAAACCACTAGGGCTATGCCAGTCTTAGTAAATTTCTTTCCCTAGATACAATTAAGTAATCTAGAACATGTTCATCTATTGAGTAATAAAATTTATTCTTCTAGTTTACAAATGGGGAGTGTTTCTGCTACTTCCCTCATCCTGATAGTGGTATTTTTGCTGATGTTATTGTTCATGTAGAGGTGCTGTGCGATAAGGAACAACCTTTGGAACCTAAAATTTTATAGAGGTTGGTTTCAAAGTTATATTTATAATTTCAAATCTACACATTATTTTTCTATGAGCCACAAGAGATGGTATGAATATATATTTAACTTGAAAAATAGAATCCTACAACATCTGTAGAACTAAAAAAAGATATAAAAACCCACTTTGATAATTTATCAGTATAATTGGTGTTCACAGCTCTTCATGGATATTTTGAATTCAAATACCCAACAAGTCCTCTTGATGAAGTTGCATGTTCAAGGAGTAGGTTAAACCCTTATACCTGGAAATAAAATACCGGACCCTTCTGTTTTCCCACTATTTTCAACTCAAGAGGTTTAAGAATATTTTATTTTTTAGTGTAGAGAGAAATTGATAAAGAAACTACCAGTGAAGATCTTCTGATCATTTTATTGATCTGGATGGTTTGCTGGTATACCAGACCAAGGCCAATCCATCTAGGGTTTTCACAAAATACCTGATCTTGGCTACCTGTTACTGCTCAAGAATTTCCATCATGGGACCGCATCAGGACATGAAGTGAATTAGATAATATTCTTTATCCCCTAAACCATTGAACACAAGAAATGTAGTATAACCAAAATTTGATGGGGAAGAGTTACATCCACCCATTCAGGGTAAGGTTTCCACTCCAATTGTGCTGGTTCACATCGACCATCTATAACATCCAATTAGGTTTCTAATGACTCAACAATATCAATCAGATCTAAAGTATTAGTTAACTGTGTGAGAGTTTAAACAAGGGTAACACTAAGTTACTCTTTCTACGGTGGTCCATATTGTATCTGTGGATGATGACCTACATAGGATGAGATGCGAGGTTGTGTTTTATAGAGCTATGGTCATGTTCCTATTGGATTGAAATCTTGGTGTCTTGCTATCATGGTTTATAAATATTTAGTTTTCTAAATCCCATGTTGATTGGTAGTTTTGTCTCTACATTATTTTTCACAAAAAAAATACTATTTGATGAGGTATGTCGGTTGTGATATTGAGATGAGGATCTTCTTGAAGAACATACTAGGTGTGGTTTTTTTTGAGGAATTATTCATTAAGTTTCCTAAATTCCTTCATTTATTCCTTATACTGAGAAAATATTTCATCAAATATAAGTAGTTCAACCTCCTAAAGTTGTGGGTGAGATTCATCCACAACCTTACCCTTTTCATTGGTTAATTATCACCGAGGAGTTATTAGTGGAGCATTCTAGGGAGTCCCAAAATTATTATCAATAATTTTTTTGGGTATGCACACCATCTTTGATAATTTCAATAGGGACCATATTTTGGTTGAAAACATCCTCATATTATTCTCCCTTTATTGGATTCATGTTTCGTAGATCCTTTAAGAGTGGTTTTAATGATGTTCACTAATGTATAATGCATTACATCTATCTCATTATCACCAGAATAACAGGAGGAAAAACTATTCCTAGGATTTATTCCAAGGGCGATTTGACATTTGGGAGTAGTTTTACTCCTAATATATTATTTTTTATTATTAACACTATGGGTTTTTTCCTTCCCTCCAAGGATTTCCTTATAGACATTTTTCTAAAGGTGATTTAGAGGTGATTTCATGAAATTTTTATCATACACATACCCAATTAAAAAGATATGTAATATAATGGGATAAACTATAAGGTTCCACCATGTGTAAGTCCTCCTAATCATGAATGGACCGATATACATTGGGTAGGAGGTTGAGGTAAAAATTTCCCTAGACCTATGGGATGGGGTTTCCATTAATCCATTGTTGGGTCAATTTTTAATGGATTTAGCAATCTGGGAGGGGACTGTTGTGGTAAAAATTCCCTAACCATGTGGGTTAGTTTTGAACCCATATTTTTACAGATTTGACTAATATAATAGTTATTTTGAGATTGTAAATCTTCATTTGAACATGAACCAATGGAATTGTATAATATGCATATGAACTTCTTACTTTTGAAATATTTTCTATTTTTTTGATTATCCTTTCTTAAATGAGAATATTTATAAAACTTCTTGGATGCTTCATGCAAGAGTCTATGAATAACTGGCCCACATTGAGACTGATAATTCTATGATTTGTTCAAGTATAATTCCTCCCAAGTATACCATCATCGATGAATGGAGATAATTCTCAAGATTTATCTTAGAGAAATGACACTACATGATGTCAAATTCAATAGTATTTTCTGATTGAGGAGTGGATTGTTGTGAAAAACTTCATGTTCACCCCATTAATTGATATGAACACTGGGTGGGGCATCGATGATCAACTACCATAACTTTTTAGTGCATCAAGACATGTACATTGGAGACACTCTCACAGTTTTCTTGATTTTTGGCATTGTGTAGCTAGAAAGGTTGTTAGGACGATTGGATAATGAAGTTGTTTGATTTCCATGACATAATTTACATATCTATCATATGGTATGAATTTATCTTTCAGGTGGAAAATAGTTTTCCCGAGGTTTAATCAAATTTCATGCACACACTATTCTGAAAATTCCTATATAATTCTATATTTATGGATATATAATGACCAAAACATAATTGTACATTTTATTTTCCCATTATTTTCCCATGAGAAATGTATATTAATTTCCTTATATAAAATATTCATCCACCTGATATGACCAAAGTAGAAATTTATCATCTACCTTTTTGTGATATTATCATTAGGTGTAATATATTTGGATGTGTTTGAGGGTAGAGGATCCAAGGGAGTTTTAGAGAATAACTATTTCCTTAGGCTATGTCTCGATTGAGAAATGATATATCTTTTTAATGACAATGCATTAGGAATGACTAGACCATTCTTCTCAAACACCTCTGATATGAGGGATTTCTCATAATTGGTTTGGAAAAGTGAGGACCTTCTTGTAGAAATAAAATCCCACTATGGGGAGGACCTTCACAGCGAATTCCATTATGGATAAGACTACCCTTATATCTTAACATATGATAAAAAGAGGAGTTCTTACGTTATATATCATAGGGAGGTTCTTTAGGGAGGATGGGGGAAAGGGGAGGACCTTCTTGCCATATGACCTTTTGACTATGTGGAGGTATTCTATGAAACTCATGAAGAGATGGATTATCATAACAAATCATCTCAAAAACAGGAAGCATGACTTCATTGTAAATATTCTAGGGGGGGCCTCCAGAGCTGATGGTAGAAATATAGCTAAGAGGGCCTTCAAAACTACAACTAATGTTTTTATATTTTGGAAATGAATCAAAATGATAGAGCTATAATTAATGTATAGTTGATGGCCTCAATAACAATAGCCTTGAGAAGAGTAGGATTGTGGGCCTACTCTTGGAATTGCAGTTGCTTTTAGTGATACTTATTTTTATATGTTCTCTATGGGGTGATCAGAGTCACAAGTTCTATACAATGACTTTTAAAAATGTATTCTTTTATGAGTACCTCTTGTGTTTCTGTAAGAATATACAGATTGGAATTTGGAGTTTTGGAAGGGATATACACTGACCCTTGAGTGTCCATTGAAGTGAACAGGTAATCTCAATTTGAAACCGGTGTTCGTTCCCAATCCTATGGTCTATTTATCATGGGATTTCGCTAATGGCCCTCCTAGATAGAAGTAAGAATATGCATCTGCTCCTGAGTGATCTCCATATAACATTTATGGGACACTTCAAATGCAAAGGCAACATGGTGTTCTTGACTCCTAGTCACTTCTAATGTGATCATTGTATCTTGGAAATAAAATAGAATGTGGACAATAATTTATTACTCTCCCTTGATCATTTCCAATATGTAATGTGTTGATTCAACAATTGGAACAAGAATATATTCCCATTCCATTTCCAGAGAATAGGTGTATTCCTAATCTTATCCTCTATTTCTTTCCAAGACATGCTTATAATCACCATGTGTGGGGGAAGTGATATAAGTTTTCCTCTATTTTCTATGAGGATGTGTCAATAGGTTTCTCTAGTTACTGCCAAACTATGTTGGCTGGCCTGATATGTGCAATAAGATATTTAGACCTACCTATAGGTTTCCTCCATGCCTTTTTGTTGGGATTATTTGGAAAGAAAAGGGATGTGGGGTTGTTATTGGTTGTTTGATGACTATCCTTGATGGGCTATCTAGGGTTCTTGGGCCAGTGTGGCATGAACTAGAGACCATGGCGAAACAACCCCATCATGTTGAGAGTATTGTGTTGGGAGGTGTTAGTGGTGTAATTTTTCTGTACGATCCCTTTGTAGAAACTCTTATGTTGTAGATAAAAGGACCCTAGAGACCTACCAATATTCCTACCTAAGGTAAGGGAGGAATGTTTTGTTTAATTCTAGGGAAAGTCTCCCAAAACATTTTGAGATGGAAGAGGTAGTCATCTTCTTTTTGGTCACTAGCTGTTGTAGAGTTGAAGGTTAGATGGGATTCTTATATTGGAGTTCTTCTCTTATAGACTCTACGGTTGGGACAATACCCTTGAGTTCGTACAACCAATATAGTGCGTTCAAAACCTCACGTTTAATATACAGGGTTGGTTATGGGTTCCTCTAACTGAATGAGGACCCAAATTGTGCAACTAGAAATGTATAATTTTTTTAGTAGGTGATAAACCATTAGAATTAAATATAAATCTATCATAAGTGAATACATATGTATATATAGAAAAAATAAATAAATCCATCAATGTGGAATCAAAATAAGAAATCAAATTCACAATTTATTGTATTAAGAAATACATGTTTGGTCCCTTCAATTTTGAAAGATTACAAAAGTACCTGACATATGGGTGAAATATCTATTTTCTTTAATAGAAGGATTCACATCAGCTTCATTATTTTTGTTTTTGATGAAAATATGGAACTCATATGATTGATTTTGGGACGTTTAGTATAGTTTCATAATAATTTACCTTAGTTTCATGTTTTTTGTATCATATCCATTTTAAGGAAGATTCAAATAGGGTTAATCCATGGAACCAAAAACACCCAATGGCTCTCATATCCATGATATCACAGGGAGCAACATTCCAAAGGCTAGAGTTCATCGAGATGATTAACCAACGCCACTTTAGAACTCATATTGGTCCAGAGGATGGGAGTTTATGGTCAACACGCTATTTTTGGGGGAATTATTTCCTAATCTGAGACTCTCTTATAAATTTAAGACATAATTACAAATCCCTTTTTAAACTCAAAATATAACATTGGTCACCCTTGTGTATTAACAAATAATTATGGACCCATGTTGAAGGGAAATCATCTGTATATATCCATGGTTCTCCATTGATGATACCAACTATATGTATCCAAGGTTATCCTTTGATGGAACAATCCCTATGTATCAATGGTCCTCAATCTTGGTCATGTCCACTGTTCCGCGAAGTTGGTTTTAAGCCACACAGTTAGATGATCTGGGATATAACATTATCTAGGGAGACAATAATTGTTTAAATGTTGTGATTGGGCATGTAAAAGTGACTTCTTATGTATCCTCATGAAAGAAATCAGATCCCATATAGTTTGGTTCCACTTAATAGGACACATAATCTATTTTAGGTTTATGAGATAAGGACCAAGACATGCAGTTTAATGTCATGAGATAAGGATATCTAGGTGAATAGGGCCTAGAATAATTTGGTTTTAAACATACAATAATGTGGCCTGAAGAACAAAGAATGAATATATCCCCCTGAGTTAAATATGAACCTATTGAGAATATGGAACAAAGAAGATTAGGGTGAGTTTGGGGTGATTAGTTTGGACCTTAGGGAGGCTTCGTACATATCCGGTTTGGGCATGAATCATAGCCCACATAGTTCAAAAATTTGGGAATTAAACCTATGAGGATTCTATTACCATGAGAATGAAATATTTTGAACATTATAAAGACCCTTCTTGACATGGAGTGTAAATGTGGGGATTCTATTAACATGAGAATAAATGATTGGATAGGGGATATGCTGTTGTGTCCTATCCCTAAGCCGAATGAGTCAGGTGGATATGGTGGAGGATTAAATGGAATAATTTATAGGTTTTGATAGGAGAGACATGAAGACATTTGGATAATTAAAAAGGGTCCAATATAGGGACTAATTCTATAGGTATAGAGGTGATAAAGGATAGAAGGGAAAAATAATCTAAGGATACCCTATTCCATATTATCATCTTTTCTATGTAAGGTGGGGAATCATGAAGGGTTCATTGAAAGAGACTACCTCATGGTGATATTCTTATGTGGTTGTAAGGGAACCCTTTGTAGGTTGATAGATAGGACATATCATGAAGGATCCCTTTTTGGGGTATCATTTATGGTATGTAGTAGGAGAATTACCTTTATGGGTATTCTCTAGCCTTATTTGTTATTTTTACATCTGTATTCCACTCTCACTTACTTTTTTGAATACTAGGTATTTTTAGGTATGGAAAATAATAGTTTTCTCTATATGGAGGTTTAAATGAATATCATACCTGATAACCTATGGTTGGGTGATAAAATCATCATCTAAAAAACATTTTGTGGTTTGTGGGGAGGTGAAAAGGTCACCTCATTCCACAAATAAATTAAAATTGTTTAAAGAGTGTTAAATAATAATATTCCACAAAAAAATGTAATTTTTTGACTTTGTGTGTGTGTGTGTGGGGGGGGGGGGGGGTCAACAGATCCTTCTGAAAAAAAAGTTATTTTCATGGGGCTTTATTTCACTACCACCTCATAGAAAATGGATATTCGTTTGCTGGGAAATTATTTAACCGTATCCTCCTACAAAAAAGAAATTACTTGTAGGGAGAGATTATTTCACCATCTCACCCATTAAAATATTTTTTTTTCAGGAACACCATGTGGGGTGGTGATCCCGTATAGTGTGCACACTATATGAGAGGGACAACCACTTTGCGGTTTTGGTTACTTTATCAAATTTAAACTCTATGAAATCTTTAACCATTTTATTTTTTTGGAATTCCAATATTCATAATATATTTATCATATTGTTTTTATATTTTACCTGGCCCAACAATCACTGAGACATATATGGAATTATGGATGTTATAGTGGGGATTTTGTAAGATACTATGTCCATATGGGTTCAATTTTTTAGAGAGAATTTTAATTCTTGGTTTTTGGATGAGATGAATTTTATACTAGTGTTGTGAGTATAATTTTTAAGGTTAAAACCTCTTAAATCATGATTTTAATAAATATAATTTTATTTAAAGGGTTCCTTGGAGTAGAGGGAGAGTGTCGAATGAAGGCCGGGTGGCTAGGGATGTTCCCACCGACTAGTCGATGGAAGGAAAATAGTTCATCAATGTCCAGGATATTAGCCTTGATAGGCCTAAAAGTTTCACTGGCTACTTAATGGACTATTTTGGCTATTTGGAGGGGGTTTTTGGTGGAATAATAACAATTTTATAGACTTAGTTTTAGTGGGAACCCCCCTTATTCTCTTATGTTTGGTTGCTTAGGATGGGATGAGATCCCTCCCTACCTCTCTCCCTCTCTATTTTGGGATTTTTTCCATGATTTTATTCATTTATTTAAGGTATTTCACTCACTCTATTGATATTTTGAATCCATATTCTCATTTTTTAATTTTATTCTTCCACAGGTCAAGGTTTTTGATGTGATTCTACCAGAGAATGGTCAAGTTATCTAATTCTCATGGGGATTTTTCTCAGCCTAGGAAGAGGATGTCCCATAATTCCATCATCACATGAAATATCATTGATTTGGTGAAGTTATATCACCCCAAAAATTTATTTAATGGGTATCATTAAAATTAAATTAAATTAAGTATTCTATCAATGATTGTTGATAAGAATTTCACTCAATACGATGCCAAGAACAACACATGGATCCCTTGTATGCATTTGGTTTTGGGTGGGGTGAAAAGTGGAAACTGTATATATGTTTTTTAAATAATTTAATGTTTTATAAATTTACAATTAAAATATAATTTGTTAAATTAACCATTTTTTGGTTAAAATTAATTATATTTGTTTTTTTGGACTGGACAAGATGCTCTGGTGATGGCTCAGGCTTGTGTGAGTAAAGGTATAGAATTTGCAGTAACTATTAAGTAATGTAATTGGAAGTAATGGGATACATTAATAAAGTATGTGGTATTGGTACTATCATGATAGATTAATTTATTTTTTCATGGTGAATGTGGATACTTGGTCATTCCACTACCGGTGAATCAAACCTTCTAAATAATCAAATTGTTAGATTTGAATTTAAATGATTTAAATTTTAATATAAATTATAAATGTATATGAGTCCATGAATCAAGAAATTTTACATGGGACATGACAGACCCTTCGACACTAGATTTATTACATCATTCATGACTATTGTAGTGATTCCCTATGGAATTGAAACCCCTTTGAGGGGTGTGAACAGGCTGTGTGTGACATAGTGACCCTTATATAGGAACCTCTTCATGACTCTATAATAAGGCATGACATGAATTGATTAAAGTTTATTGAGTAAACCCCGTGAAGACCCATGAGATACCTTAGAGTCATTGGATCATTGAGACTAGTTTGGGGAGTGTGCAACCCTTGAGTATTTAGTTTTAACATTCACATGATTTTTATTAAGAAAGGACCTAAGATAATTTCATTTTCCATAACATAACTTGAGGGACCCATGTAAGGTTCTGTGTTGTGTGGTGACCTAGATAATTTTAGTGAAGTGACATTTATATGTTATAAACTCAGGGACCTAGGTGGGTACCCCAAATATATGTGACCATGCTGAGAGGGAATATATTATATTTGGTAGTGGCATTCATGAGTGTCTCCTTGGAACTCGAATCAATGTTTTTGTCCTATTTAGTTATGAAGATATGGGTGGGCTTTAGTATGGATAGTGATGATGGGTTTAAGAATTCATAGAACCCATGTTTTCCATTATTTTTTTAAATGACATGTAAAATTTCATTAGGAATGGTGATTATGTTATTTGATATGGTATACTCCCTTGGGGAGGTTTTGATATGATATTGAAAAGGCCCTTGAGGTGGTTTTTATATTTAACAGAATGGAAAGATCCCTTATAGTTTTGGGACCAAGTTGGATGATGAAATTTTTGGATACACGAATTATTGTCTTTTTTTTCAAGGATGTTTGATAAGAAAGTAAATCACGTCACTTTTCATAAGTGGGTGAGGAATGATATGAAAGTTACAGTAATTTACACAGTAAATATGATGATGCTTCAATGGTATGTTTTTCACAATGATCATAAGTTGGTTAGAGAACTTGTGATGCAAGATTTATGATGTAAAGGGAGAGAAAATATTTTCTGAATCATCATGGTTGGTTTTGTAGAAGCAAGTGTCTAGTGTTGAAAAATTTTCTAGTGTTTCCCAAATTTTTGGGGTCCAAAATTTGGAGTTTGGATAACATTGAGAAAAGTGAATTTTCTTGATGATATCATCAAAATATGGTAGGGTAATGAGTTTTTCGAAGATTGGAATTATGAAGAGTGTTTCAAAAAGAAATAAAGAAAGATGATGGTGTTCTCTATGACTATGAAAAGATTTGTGAATGGATAAGGTGAATAGATTTCCAAGAGAACATTGTGATTGAAGCATAGTAGTGACACAAAGTATTTGACGAAATGCTTCACAGTTACGATGATCTTTGTGATTCTGGAAAATATCCACAGTGCTTCATGAAACCGGGTGAATTTTAGTGGATATTTAGGATCTATACGATTTGGTGCTGATGTGGAATTGAGGTGGATATAAGGATCTAGAGTCAGTGGGAGATGTCTATAAATAGGCCCCTACCCCCTAAAGAAAAGAAGAGAGACCTAATGAGTATTTTATAGCTCTCGAATTGTGAATAAGGTTCGCAGAGAAAGTGAGATCTATGAAATCAGTAAGCTCCGTGAAGGAAAGGAGCTTCATGAAGATCCTTTGAAATTTGTGAAACAAGGGAAATTTGTAAAGACCAATCTATGATCCGTGAAATAGTGAGATCTGAGATTTAGTGAGCTCTATGAACTAGAAAGATTTGTGAACTAGAGTGCTCTGCAAAGCTGGGAGCTTCTAAAAGTAGCTTTGTGAAGGAGCTCTATGATATGAATATTTGATTACCCAAATTAAGTGATAAGTGCTTTCAATTGGATCAAGATATGACTGGGGTATCAGAATAAGTATCATTACAATGTACATGTAGTTCCTATTAGATTCTGGATAGGATAGAGAAGAGTTGTTTTTCAAATATCAGATTTGTGAAAGTTTGTTAAGAAGAACAAAGTTATTTCATTCTCCTATTCAGGATAAAAGGGTGCACACAAAGTTGAGGATTATCTAGCACGTTTTACATGTGTGTAAGGTTATATCCTATTCATTGTGTTCCACTTAAAAGGATTGTTTTCTAGTGGATTATGTGGTACTTGAATATTTTTGTATCATACCATGGATGTAGTTACTTTTATTGAGTTGTAAACCTTATAAATATTGTGTTCTTGTGGTTGTGTGTGTTTATTAGGGAAATAACTCTTTAACATGAGGCAAATGTTGTTTCAAAAATAAAGGAAAAATAAAAAGAAAAAGACATCACTAATTCACCCCTCCCCCCTCTCAGTGAATCTTGGATCCTGATAGGGTAACTTCATATATTTACATGTAATTACTCCTAATGAGGGGTTCATGAATACTCACTAAATGGTGGTTGTGAATAATAATTGAGGAGAGCTTGTGAATACTTCATATAGGGAGGTTGTGAATACTCCCTGTGGGGAGGTCATGAAATCTCCCTACAGGGAGGCCATTGACACTACAGGTGGATCCTTATGGATAGTCAAGGATTAGCTATTAGATACCATTAAATATTAGGATGGATTATTTCCATGGGTTTTTATTACAAGATGGATTATTCCCCAGGTCAAGGGTGGTTGAGGCCGCTAGGTCATTATTTGTATACCAGGGTTAAATACAACTAGGTTGTTATATAGTTTTCATAGTCATTGTTACATGCTCAGAGAAACCTTAGCACTGGCTAAAGTAGGTATGGTAGATTGGGGTCATAGACCTGGGGATCGATGGTGGTATATTATTGATTTATTTATTTTAAAAACATTATTTATTTATTTAAAAAAATTCATATATACATATCACTGTATATTCAAAGTTTATGAGACCGTGTTTGTGTTTCCCTACCAAGTATTTTACTTACAATCTACTCAGGCTTCCATTGCACTTTGGTTGTCGATCATCCTATACATGTTATAGGTTCAGGTTGGGTTGAGGCATGGGATATCACGATCAAGCTATATAAGATCTAGTGGAATAGGAGACTGGGACGTAATATGGATTAACAATGTAGTTTTTTCTTATTTTAAATTAATTTCCTTTGTTTATTATATATATGTGATTAGACCAATGGATGATCGGGATTGTATTCTTTTATGACTGCATTTCATTTTTTTATATCACATTAAAATTTTTATTTACTTTTAATATGATGTGATTAATGTGATTGATTTTTTTATTTATACTGTTATTGACACTTTGATATATTGGGCGCAGTCTCCAAACAATACAACCTTATACCCCCACTATTTTTAAGTAGTCTCTGGCATAGGGGAGGTGCACTTGAGGCCATGTGGAACCACATGTCTAGTTACTATTTATATTAATTCAGGTCGGGATATTCCAGGTTGGTTGGATGGGATGTTATTGATCAAAGGATGTCACAGGGGAGGCTGTGATGGGTTACATGATTTGGTGTATAGGTGTCGACCCATGTGACCGACAGATGGTTTCCACCGGTGGAAAAAACTAGCTATTTTGGTTTAGGGAAAATAGTGGGAGGGGTGTGGTTGTTTCTCCCCCTAATCTACATAGAATTAAAAATATAAATAAAGGAATAAAATAAATAAATATATGAAATGGTATGATTAGAGAGAGATGAGGGAAGGTGGGGCATGTGCCATGGGAATGAGGGGGTGGCATGTGAGTTAAACCCATATCATATTTATATGTAAATAATTGTAATAATAATAATAATAATAATAATAATAATACTATTATTATTATTGTAAACAATTATTTTAGTTTTAATAGCTAAATATAATTATGGATCGATGGTACATCTATGGTATCATGTTCATTCTATCCAAAATAATGCTTCAAGACCAATACATGATATATAATTCTAATTCCAAACATGTGCCAAATTTCCCATAATGAATCACCTAACATATATGTTATGATTAAATTCCCATTTTTTCATTGTATTTTTGAGATTTTAGTTTATGAGTAGGCTATCTTAAGCATTTTCCATGTAGATCATGATGGTGTAGTCAATCGGAACAGTCAAGGATATTTACATAGAATGATAGGCATGCATTTAATTTAACTCTTTATTATTGACTTCTGAATTAAAGTTAGTCTTAGCAGTACCCTCTATATAGTAGGGTATAGTGAGAGGAATTAAGGGTGAGTGTGATACTTTAATAGATTACCTAATTTCCATACACCATTGAGCTAGGGTCAAAACACATGGTTTGGATTATAGGATGAGTAGTTATACATACTATCCCTTTCGTATAGCCTTTGAGTGTAGTTTGTATCATAAACAATTGGTTTCAAGAGTGTCAGATGCAAAACATTCTTTGTGGATCCTTTACATAGATAATAGGTTTTGATGATGATTGGTGATAGTCGTATAGAAAATGGTTTTTATTCTTTCGATAGACTCATACATGAGTGAGGGCCTTGATTTACCATTGAATTTTTGAGTGGTGATGTGATGATTTTGAAGATCATGTAACAAAATCATTTTTTATGTTTGAGGTTTGTGAATACCCCTATCATTTTTTATATCCCCTAGTGGGGATCTGGACCCCTGGTGGTAGTATTTAGAATAGTGTAAGGATGTTGGTGGATTTTCCAATACATATTTTAGGATCAGGTTCCCCTTTAGGACCCCACTCTAGTGAATCTGGATTGATTTTATAGGGAACCGACTAGATTTTGGTTGATCACCTTCCCCTAAGATTTAATAGGTCACAAGACTTACTTGAGTCCAATCAGGGTTGAGAAAGGGTGGTTCCTCTCTTTTATGATGGAACAGGGTGTGGGGCACCCATTTGTGGTGTTAGTAGACACTCAATAACTGCATCACTCTCATGTGAGTAGGACATATACTCCAATTATTATTTCTTCTAGACACCAATAATGATATTTTTAGATGAAATTTGTGGGATAAGGTGTTTTGGGAACTGTGATTTCACAAAATATTTCTAATGATCTCCTAGTATGATAGGTGAGTGATGGTATGAGTGTTTAAGGAGTGTCTTGTAGAAGAGAAAAGATGTTTACCCTTGAGTAAAATGATGTATATGTTGACCAACTATTTTTACTTTGATTACATAAATATCTGAGGTATTGAATATTAATAAAACTTATTATTAAATATTGTTTTTTATTCATCACTCTAAGGTAATAATGTCCTAGAATATATGGCGCATTGAGAAGGTCATACCAGTTCCCCGCTATGATAAGAACCTTGATGTGATATGAAGATATTCTAAAACAATGTTCTATAGTTGGATAATGTACTATGATGGGACACAATTTACATAGAATGTCAGGTGAGAGTACTAATAAGAAGACAAGGCTTCTACTCATGAAGTTATAACTTGGTAATATCCAAGATAAAAGATTATGAGAATAGATCCAATAGTAAACATTCCACATGTTTGGTGTCATCGTATATTCCTATCTACGAGCATGTGTGATTGTCCTTGAATTTTAATATTGTTATTATCATTTTTTATAACTTGCGTACTTAGATGTATTTCACAAACCATTATGATAACAGTTTATGGAGAAGTTGGTTACATTGGGAGCGTCATGAGTGACATTTCATTAATGAATAAGTTGATGAAGGATTTTCCCTTTCATATTTATGAAAGCTGATATCCCTGTCCTTTTATGGGAATAGAACCATCACATTAAATTCCATGGACATGGTGTAATGATGTGTTTTTGTCAGATAGTCAAAGAAATGAATATCGATCATCTAGTTTGGTGACAGGAATGTGAAACCTCATTGATGAGATATTGTAAAAAATGAATTATATTATGTAGTGGATATTCTTATGTGGTTGTCAATATTGTGACATTATTTTATTTCTGTTGGGTGCTTTAACCTCATTCAAGACAATAATATTAGACGTTAGGCAAGCCTGCCCAATGCTAATGAGAAATAATCTTAGAGGGTCACACCTTAAGTGTTTACATTGATCTCTATTAAAATCTATTTCATTTTAATTAATGGAATAAAAATTATTATCATATCTAAGGAATAATTTTATTCAAGGTATAATGATCACATAAATTAAATAAATATTTATTTTCTGAAATGTGAATAAAATATTTCTTTTATTTATTGAATATTTTAATCAATATTTATTTTATTGATTTTAAATAAAATATTTATTTATGAAATAAATATTTATTCGGTTGTTCAAAAAATGATAGCGGAGTTTGAGTGGACCAAGACTGAGTCCGGTGAAAAATATTAATTAACAAGACCATTACATAATATTTTTTATTGTATAAGTTTGTGCGCACCACAAAATTGTAATAATATAATTATTATGTGGAATGGGGTTTATTAAAGGTAATAAATGTAATTTAATGGACAATATGAAATTAAATAACATTTTAACTTAAATCCTAACTCTAAAAATGTACGACTACATTAATTTTGTAGAGTATTCATAATTAAGAATGAAGAATTACTGTGCACAATGAATTCTCTCTCAACTCCTCTTTATCTAGCCCTCTCAAGAATGAGACATTTTAGAGAGATTTATTCTATACTAAGGAATAAGAGATACTGAATGAACAACATAATACATTTGACTCACTGATCTATCACCCGGAGATCGAGTAGTGTTTCTTGGAGATCATATGAGCACAAGTAGATAACCTATAGAGGGATTATATCCTTATATCCTCCCTATACACTGAAGGTAATCTAAAAGGGTCTTTTCAGGTGATCAACATTAACCAACGAAGAAATTTACAAAGCCCAAGTATTTATTTCCTCAAACATTAAATAAAGTAATTATAAATTTGTCATGAAAGATCATTGCTCTTATTTTAGGGAAATGATTATTAAAATAAATTTTAATATATCACCCACCTCCACAGGCTTCTACTATGCCCATAACCATCAATTTGTATCTGCGTAGTCATCTTTAAATTTATAATTATTTAATTAATTGTTGATGTATGAAAAATTGCTATTATATATTCCTTTAATGTTATTCATTATTTAGTTATATTTGAATTAACATGTTATCGAAATATTAATCATGTTCGTTCAGTGTTTCATTTTCAGAATGATATATGAACAAATGAAGAACAAACAAAGATTCCATTAGGAAGTTCCAAATCCTTGGAAGATAAAACTGGGTTACATGTTATGGGGCTAGAGCACTCATTGTATACCCATGAAATTTGTTTCTAGATGCACCAAGAAATTAATTACACTTATTTTATTATTACACACCACATGTTCACTGGGAAACCAGGTACACAACAAGAAGATAAATGGTGTTTAGATGTCATCTACACACTGTGTAGTCTGGCTGAGTTAACAAGATGAAGCTCCAGGCATGTGAATTGGATATATGAAAATCGAGGTATATGGCATATAGATTAATGTAGACACCATGTAGTCTCCCACTAATGGGAAAAATATTAAAATTACATTAAATTTAAAAATAGAAGCAGTAAAACTTATTTTATTGATTGGAACACCATTGTTTGTTTGAAAATTTAATAATGGTTTTAAATAATTTTAAATTCTCAATTAATTTACTGTAATTAATATTTTATTATTGGATCGGTTGTTTATTTTCCATGAATTTCATTAATGATGGGCATGTACAAATTGGATCAGATGATCATTAAGATGAAAGGGAACTAATTAATTAATGAAATCATGTTTATATTAAATAATAAAAGAACAAATAAATAAATGAATGATTACCATTAAAATTTTCATATTCATTGCATGTATTCCCATTCATGAGATTGGAAAAGACCTGTGTATGTGTTGGATGTTTTAATTTAATTTATTTCATGAGTTTTCGATTATTTAATATTAAGTTAAATGATTTCATATGAGTCATCCCTCTCTCTATTTTTTTGTAGGACATACGGTCCCAAGGATATTTTTATAAGCCCTTTTAATAAATATTTTTGTTCCCCTCTCCTATATGTGAGTAATAAATATTTGTAATTAATGGAGCATCCCAAGGTGTATGAAGGCAGTTCAAGATAGAACCATAATGATTCCAACCCAGGTAATACATAGGTGTACATGTAGAATGATTTTACTCATACCAATACCGACAAGATGAGTTATTTACCCTTGGTTAATGGTTCATTTAACATCCCCTCATTAAATCAACCATTTTCTAAAGCTCGGGAATGGGTAATTTAATTAATTAATTATTTTCTTCTATGAAATTATTCATTTTATGAATGGAAGACCTAGATCACATAAATAAATGATATAATGTGCAAATATAGAAATTAAATAAATAAATTATCATAGATTTTGCATCCAACATAGTTAATTAATTAAGTAACATCCACTTAATATTAAAAAGTTATAAATGAAAAATGAGATAAAATTTATGTATAATAAATTAAAATATATCAGTTAAATATTGAGTTAGACTAAGCATTACATTAATTTGTTGGGACTAAAATTATAGAACTACGTTTAGTACATGGAAAAAGTCTGGACACATAATTTTATTGGGGAGTTCTCATGATATTTTTGTGTATAATTAACCAAAATTGAATTGATTTTAATAGCCAATGTCTATTCAATACAATTTTGGAGGAAAGTGTTGGGGAAATCCATGTTAGGATTTTAGGATAGGGGAATCCACTCAACGGATCATGGTGCAACAAGTTTGCAATTGGAAAGACCACCTACCAAATTACTTTATTGTGGTTTTCAGGGACAAAGTATGAATCATTAATAGAATTAATGGGGATCCTAGATGCTAGAATTTTAAAGAAACTATAAATTATGAGTTCAATGGGGTGGGATATTTAGAGTTGATTAAATAACAGGATATTTAATAAATAATTAAATAAAAACATTTAATTTATCATATCTCACTTATTTTTTAATCAAGAAAAGTACTACTTATATGCTCTTTTTAATTATAGAATGAAATATAAAGTTAATAATCCACACTATCCCCATGGTTAATATTAGAGAAAGACAACCTCCTAACTGGTAGTAGCTTCCAAGAGTGGTTTAGATTCCTTCAGGTTTTAAAACTCCATGAATGTAAATCATACATGCTAGAATACTCAATGCCTGATCCGCTTGCTAAATAAGTGAGTGTTGAAGAGTTCCTTTTCTAAAAAAAACATTTGAGTGATGTGATCAATATTCAATGCTTCATGCTTTCATCAATGTCGAGTGAACTAATTAAGTTTCACTAAAACATGGATTTATATAACATTCTTGAGTACCTCCGTAGTCTTTACCAGGGGAGAGTTAGACAAGATTGGTATTAGATTTCCAAGTATCTATTTTAGAGAAATCTTGGAGAGGGTTCCCTAGCTGGGCGTCATATAGTCAAGATCAATGGATGCATTGAGATTTTATATGTTTAGGGTTTAAAATACCTAAATAATTGGGAAGAAAACTCATTTTGGAATCACTCCCTCAGAGCTTCTCCATATTTGGGGTGAATTTTTATATGAAAAAAATTGAGAAATATTTATATATATTATTACTCTTATTCACAAAGTAGATCAGGATAATAAGTATGAAAAAAAATCCATCCTTATAGTGAACAAACAGAAAGAGAAAGCGAATTGATTTAGGCCCAAATATTCACCACACACTTCCAAGAATAGGAAGATATGGTGAAAGAAAGGTAATATGATGTTGTCTATTTCACATATGGAAAGAAAGGTCACTGGAAGAAAAACTTAACCTAGAAAAAGAAGAAGGGGGTGTTTTAGGTGTATTTATTATTGAGTAGAATTTATCTTTTTCTAAAAATTTTGTATTAGATATAGCTTTTTGTGATCACATATATATTAAAATTCAAGAACCAAGTAGATTCATAATGATTGACCGGGGATAGGTAGATGTTTGAGCATCCTATAGAGCTAAACATACCACCATAACTACTTGGGACTACCACCTCACATTTATAATAGGAATGATCTCAGTTTTGAAGGGTTTTTTATGTGCCTTATGTTACCCAAAACATTTTTTCTGTATCCATACTTATTATAAATGAATTTATTTTCAAATTCGGGAATAAAGGATACTTATTTTTTAATGATATAATTTGTTATGGTAAGCCACATTTAGATAATGGAATTTATGTTTTGGATTACGCGAAGTAAATAATGGAAATCAATAATGAAGTAAATTGACATGACTCATGCCACACAAATATTTGGAATCACCGACTAGGTCATGTAAATGAAAACCTCTTAACTAAATTACATTATGATTGATATTTAGATTCTTTTGAACTAAATCCACTTGGTTTATGTCACACATGTTTATAAGAAAAAATGGCCAAATCCCCATTTAGTGGGAATGGTGAAAGGGCTAATGAGATTCTTGAATTACTTCATACCAATGTGTGTAGACTATTTCCTATTGAAGCAAGGGTGGGTTCTCATACTTCAGAAATTTTATTAATGTTTTTTGTAGATATTTATATGTCTACTTAATGAGGTATAAGTAGGATTATTTGGACAATTTCAAGGAATAAAAGAAAGAATTTTAGAAACATATTGGTAATAAGATTAAGAAACATCACTCAGACCATGGTGGAGAATATATTAATCACAAATTCATTGATTATATATGGGAGTTTGAGATTTTATCTCCAATCACTCCTACTTATATGACTTAATGGATTGGTTTACGTGAAAGGAGGAACCAAACCTTGTTGGAAATGGTTAGACCAATGAGAAGTCATTCAATTGTTCCATTATACTTTTATGGATAAAAGTTAAAAAAAACATACATACTAAACTGAGTCCCAACTAAAAAATTGGTATACGATACCATTTATGGAATGTAAAGAAACCCATGTTGTCTTACTTACATGTGTGGGGTTGTGAAGCAGTTGTTAATGCCTCATCAGGTAACAAGCTTGAACCCTGAGGAAAAAAGTGTATCATTATTGGATATACCAAAGAAATAACGGGACACTACATATAAAATCATTTAGACAAAAAGGTTATGGATGATAGATGACCAGAATTTCATAAGAAGTTTCTTATCTATAAAAGATAGTTAGTGCAAGGAATAATTTTATGAATTAAAGGCTCAAGATACAAAAGAGTTGGTACAAGAATAATTTCTACAAAGCCCCATGGAAGAATAAATTGCTCTAGAGACACAATTACTACATAGGAGTACTAGAGAGGTTAGAGTACCATAAAGGTATGGTTTTTCTATTCATCGAGGTAGGTGACTTTTTATTAGTTGATAATAATGAACCTTTAACCTATAAAGAAGTAGTAAGTGGAACATATGTTTCCGTATGTCAAGAACCCAGAATTATGAAATGGATTCCGTATACCAAAACCAAGTAAGGATTTTGGTAGAAACTCCAGTAGATGTAATTCCCATTTTTTTTGAAAATGGTTATTCAAGGATAAATTAGACATATAAGGAAAAGTTAGTACCTATAAGGAATGAATGGTTGGAAAAAGGGTACAAAGAATATCAAGGAATTGACTATGATGAAACATTCTCACAAGTTGTAATAATGAAATGCATCATAATTCTACTTTACAATATGGCTTTCCAGGATTATGATATTTGTAAAATGGATGTCAAAATAGCCTTCCATAATGGGAACCTTTATGAAGATTTCTATATGAAAAATCCTAAAGGTTTTGGGACTCCAAATGATGCCAACAATGTATTCATGTTTCAGAGATATTTATGGATTAAGGAAAGAATCCTGGTCATGGAAACTTCATTTTGACGTGTCCATAAAAGAATTTGGTATCATAATGAATGAATTCAATATGCGTGTCTATAAATTGTTTAGCAGGTGTGAAGTAGTTTTCTTAATAGTATATTTTGATGAAATATTACTCATTGGTTACAAAATTACAGTCTTACAATCTGTTAAGGCATGGTGAAATAAATTCTTCTCTATAAAGGACTTGAGAGAGATAATATATATTCATGGAATCAAGATCCATTGGGACAGTTCCAAAAGGTTTCTCAACCTATGTCAAATTACATACATTGAAAATATACTAAAAATATTTTATATGGAACAATCAAAGAAGGCATTGTTTCTAGTGTAACATGGCATTCATATTTCCAAGAAAATGTTTACTAAGAAACATATGGAATGAAACCTAATGAAAGGATTCCATACATATCAGTGATTGGGTCAGTCATTTATGATATGATATGTACTAGGCTAGATGTTGCTTACATGTTAAGTGTGGTTGGAAGATATCAACTTGATCTAAGTGAATGATATTGGATGGAATCCAAGACTTTCATTAAGTATTTGAGTTGTACTATGGATATGTTCTTCATTTATGGAGGTGATGGGGAACTATTCATTAGAGTATATGTAGATAATTGTTTACAAATTGAGCAATATGACATGGAGTCACAAACAAGATACATATTCACTTTTAATGGTGGTTATGTGAGCTAGAAGAGAAAAATTTAGGCTATGGGTGTAGATTCTACAGAAGATTTTGAGTACATTATAGCTTCTAAGGTAGCTAAAGAATTATTATTGATGAGAAACATTGTATAATAGAATGATATGGTACCTATTAGTAAATATCCTATCACAATGTATTGTGATAAGAATATAGTTGTGGATCTTGTAAAAGTGGCAAGGTCACATCAGTAGATGAAACACATAATTTGAAAGTATCATCTCTTGAGGAATTTTTCTCATAAAGGTGAAGGTATAGTGAGAATTATTTTCATCGAAGACAACATGGAGTACCCCATGACTAAAACATAGACTCAGTAGAAACATGACTATCATGTGAGGTCTATTAGACTTAAGGTTGTAGGTTGTTTTCACTTTTCCAAGTGGGATTTTGATGGATTTGTTGTCCTAGGACCAACCGTTTGTACTTTGATTACATAAATATTAGATTTATTAAATATTAATAAAAGTTATTATTACATTTTTTTGTTTTTCATGACTATAATGTAATAATGTGCTAGAGTATACATCACCTTGATAAGGCCATAGTATTTCCACACTATGATGAGAACCCTGAGTTGCTATAATGATATTCTAAAATAATGTTCTACACTTGGATAACATACAATTATGGGACACATTGTATATATATTTTCAGGTGTGAGTACGCGTAAGAAGATGAGGATTATTCTCTTGAATTCAACACTTGGTAATCTCCAAAATCATAGATTATGCGAACATACCCACCGATAATAATTTTACATGTTTTGGTGTCATTAGATATTCCTATATTTGAGCACGTGTGATGGTCCTTAGACTTTATGATTATTATTAATTCATGTTACAACTCACATACTTTGAGGTATTTTGTAAACCATGATGATAATTGTTCATGGTAAAGTTGGATACGTTGGGTGCATCATGAGTTAATGTCATCAATGAATATGATTAGGGAGGATTTGTCCCTTCTATATTTATAGAAGCTAATCTATCAACCCTTTTATTATAATATAACCGTCATATTAAATTCCATGTACATGGTTTAATGATGTGTTTATTTCACATAGTCTTAGAAATACATATCAATCATACAGGTTTGTGACAGAGATTTGCAACATGATTGATGAGATATTGTGACAAATGGATTATATTACATAATGAGAATTCGTATGTGGTTGTTGGTGTTGCAAAATTAAGTTCTTTCTCTTGGTTGCCTTGAACCGTTGTTAGATAGTAATCTTGGACTTTAGGTAATACCACCTAATTCCAATGAGAAAGAATTCTAGAGGGTCAGACACAAAGTGTTTCCATTGATCTTGAATAAATTATATTTGAGTTTAATAAATGGAATAAATATTATTCTCAGGCCTGAGGAATAATTCTATTCAATTTATATTGATCATATATATTAAAAAAATAGATATTTTTCAACATGTGAGTACGATATTTATTTTATTTATTGAATGTTTTAATAAATATTTATTTTCTGTATTTTGAATAAAATATTTATTTATAAATAAAATAATTATTCAGTTATTCAATAAATACTGGAGAAGTTTGAATGGACCAAGACCATGTACGGTGAAAAATATTAATTAACAAGACCATTGCATAATATTTGTTATTGCACAACTTGACCCACACCACAAAATATAAATAATAAAATTATTATTATGTGGAATGGAGTTTATTAAAGGTAATTTTTTTAATCACCAGTATGAAATTAAAAAATATTTTAACTAAATTCTAACTCTATAAATAGATGGATATGTATATTTTGTAGAGTATCAAAAATTGAGAATAGAGAATTGTTGCACATAATAAATTCTCTCTCAACTGATCCTTATCTCTCCCTCTCAAGAACATGATGTTTAAGTTCATTAATACCAAAGAACAAGAGATCAATAATGAACAACTCAAGAAATTAGACACATTTTACTAGCACCTGAAGATCAAGTGGTGTAGCATAGAGACCGTAGGTGCACATGTGGATCACCAATAGAGGGATTCTATCCTTGGATCCTCACAATGCAATAAAGGTAATCCGAAAGGGTCTTTTCATACAATCAACAATCACTGATAAATAAAGTTCCTAAGCCTAAGTATTTATTTCTTCCAATATCAAATAAATTAATTATAAATTTGACATGCAAGATCCTCACTATTTTTTTTGGGAAAGGATTATTAAAATAAATTTTAATATATCTCCCACCCCTACACACTTATACAACCCTCAAAACCATTAGTATCTTCGATGAATAGTTGGAGATTTTTTCCTTGGGGTTTATGATTAGGGTTTTATTTTACCCTGTGGCATTATATTTTTTCATGAAGTCCTAATTCCATGGAACAAGTTGGAATTCAGGGTCATCCTATTTTATTTTCCCACGAGTTACTGTTAGGGTCATACTAAGAAGTTAATTCATCGATTCCTCATTGTTTTATTCCATCACCCTTGATCAATTTTATAGATATTATAGTTTGGTATTTGGTTTCATGTTGAACTACATATCTGATGAAATTTTTGTTTTTTGGCATTTTACTGAGTATTTTTATACTCACACACCTACGAGCCTTACACACACACTTGTTTTTTTTAAATGGTACATAAGTCAATAGTGATATCAGTGGGTGGGGATATGGTTGTTCTATTAGTGATGAAACTTAGTAGAGTTAGTGGATTTGTGTATAGTAGTGCTCAAGATGGGGTTGTAAAAAATATATAGATACCTTCTTACCAATCACTCTAGTTTTTTTATTTGAGTGTATTAGGCCTTGTATCTTTTTTCCCCTTATGAATGAGAATTTAAATTATATTAATTATAGATTTATAATTTTTTTTATACATCTTATTTTTTATATATTTATGTATTCATGAGTGGATGTGATGTTATATTTGGTTGGTGATGTATTAAAGTGTAGGTTTTATAATATATGGACTTTTATATGTGACATAATCCTTGGTGAAAGTCACCAACCCTTGTCCTATTGATGGTAGGATTGGGGTGGAATACTAGACTCACTTTTAGCCCAGATGGGGACCCTGTGGTCTAAGTCATGTCAGAGTGGTATTTGAGTGGGGTTTTCTTAGGGATGGAGTTTTTGAGATAGGATTATCGTAAGTTTGGTTCAGGATATGTGGGGTGATAATTCTTGAAGGTTCTTAGGTTTTTTTTTGAAAAAAGGGAAACCATCTAAGATGTAGCAGGTGGAACATTCCAAGGAAAGGACTCTGTTAATTTTCTAAATTAATTTAGTGCATAGTTCATTCTTTTCAGGGTATAGTAGGCAGAACTATGCATCAAATAATGGAATGTAAATTATTATTTTCATGATGTGATATCCTATATTTGTAGATACCATCATGCTATGAGTTCATTGATTCCCACATAAGAATGATTTCTCTAGAGTTATAGAATGGAATTCTTATAGGTAATGAATGTAATGGGACTACTCATAGATGTGTGAGCTCCCCTAGTAGTACTCTACCAATAATCGAGATGTCTACATTGTAGATAAATTTATCTTCATGACCATGGTTTAGGATAGTGATCAAGATAGTTTGGGATGTTTGGTTTAGATGGGGTCAAAATTCACTTGACTAAGGTGTGTTCTAGTGAGGTGCGAGAACCCCTTATAAAATTGTGTAGTTTGGAACTACATTGCAAATATAGGGTCATATAGTACCATCCATGAGGTGAAGGGCCAACATTTTTTTCATTGGTTTTGATACTCCTATGATTCTGATGAGGTTTGGGTCCCTCATACTATAGTGGGGTTGGAACTCGCCTCATTGATTGGGTACGAATCCTCCATTTGCAGTAGTTTTGTTTTATATGAGATTAGATGTGGTTGTTATATCCATGTGAGCTAGTACTCTCCATAAAAAAGGGGTTTATACTTTCATTCATAGTAACATGGATTCTTCACTTGGGTATGGAGTTGGAACTCTCTTTGTATCGTTGACATGTGGCACTGATACTATAATGGAGTTATTATTCACTTAATATAGGGCATGCATCCTACTTCTATAAAAATCAAGGTTTTATAGATACAACATTGATGAGGATAGTTTTACCCATTTTTATTAGTTTATGGTTACTCATTTATGTATGTTTCCCTCACCATAGTTCAGTAGTTGGTAGGATTTTGGGTGATTCATGGCATTTTTTTATCCTCTTATTGAGAGTGTGGGTTTAGGATAATCCCTCGATAGAGTTGGTTTATCTATCAAGATATTTATTGCTAATGATGATTAGTATAATGGTATTTATTATAGTATTGGAAGCCTTGGTTGGATGAGATATTCATACTCAATTGTGTGGTATATCCTTTGTCTCGATATCTTGTCCCATGGTCAGTATTCATAGCCCAAATAATAATTTCCATGATGATTTATTCCCAGAATGAGTTATAGAGGGAATTGATTGGGTAGTTCCTGATATATCCCTAGGTGAGATATATATCCATTTTATATGGAACTTTTATTTAATTACTATTACCATATCTATTCTCTTGATGTTATGTTGTCGATCAAGGTTCCATAAATCCTATTAGAGTATGTAGAACAATATAGTATGACTAAAGAATCTTTTCAGAGGAGAAAATATTTCCTCATTTATTTCATTAGTTTGAGATGGTTTTGTAGAATAGGTTTCTCATAGGATTATTCTAAGGAAAAATGTGCCACATTGGTGATAGATAACTAACTTAATATTTATTTCAGGAGGATGGATGTCTTCAAAAATGGTTTTGATATTGACTAGATATTGTAAAAGTGGGTTCCCTAGCCCCAAATTATACGTAATTTTATATGACCATTTCATGTTTACAGTGATATATGCTCAATGTACACTTACCCTTATAGTGTATACATTTTTTCCTCCACTATTTAATGGTAATGTCCATATAATAATTGTAATATAAAAAGGTTATAGTATATCCCTTGCTATAATGAGAACCTTGATATACTATGAAATTAATCTTAAATATGTGTTCTATGGTCTAGATACATCCTATCGACTTGACATAATAGATGTTTCACTATTCGGTGTTGGTGGATCTTAAACATTGATACTTCTTCTCATGTTTTTTTTACTTGGTGATCTCTAGTTGTTTAGGTCATAAGGAAAAACACACTAATAGGAACACCACTTGTTTTGTGTGTCATTGGTTATTCCTATCTACAAACATGTTTATTGGTTTCCTGACTAGGGATAATTATTAATGTGTGCTATTTGATTGCATACTTTGATGAAAGTAAAAAACCATGAAAATTAAATCATGGATAGGTAGCTTGGGTTGGGTGTATCATTGGTGGTATGACCTTGGTTGAATGATCAATATAGAAATTTTCTCTTTTGAATTGAGGAAGTAATAAATCTATGGCCTGGTTGACCAAGATGGTGGTGACTTCATAAGTCCTTAGCCAAGGTAGTCATGGGTAAATTTTTCTAGATAGATCCAAAAACAATAAATAAAGAAAGGATGAGGACACAAGTGTGAATCCTGTTTTATGAGATATATAAAGTCAAATAAATTATATTACGTGGTGCATGTTCATAAGTTGGTTGTTACTGCTATGACTATTCCTTTTATCTTTAAGGGACATGATGGGTTTCTATACTCCTATATTTTTTGTGAATACTATTTAATGTTATTGAGATAAGGGTCTAGAGGGTCACACAAAAAATCTTATTCCACAATCTTTCATATTCTGGTGAATAGGTATATCAGACATAGTGGGACCCACCACTGGGTCTGAGGGCTTCCCAAGTTACCAATCAACGATAAATAAAAAAATCATGTTTATTCAAATAAAAAATAATTATGTTGAATTTATTTGTTAAAATTATTTATGGGGTATTTTGTGAATATAAGAAAAAATATTATTTGGAAGAATATTATTTTAATACTCTATATTCTCTTAATATTAGTAAGAAAAAAATTTCAAGTTAAGTGACTCGTTTTTATCACTTAATATATTAAATATATTTTATCGGTTTGTGATAAAATATAAATAATATTTATGACACAATTTAGTTCATTATAGTTATTTATTTGGTTAATGTTTAATATATTGGGGCTAGGGAACCCAATACCAGTATTTGAGCATCTAATCTATATAGGAGTAGAGATTTTCTCACACAAAGAATATTTACTATGATTTCTTTAGAGCCTAGTTATCTCTCTATTTCTAGAGAGTGAATCTCTTGATCCAAGTGATCAGATCAAACTAATATCTTAACATTGAAGAAACATTGATGCAGTGATCATCGAAATGTCTAAGGCATCATCAAATGCAGTGCTAGCATCTGAAATTTGATGATATATACTCCTACGGATTATTATAGAGAATGTATATCAATTCCTTCTATTGGTCATAAGTTTGGTCCCAAAAAGATCTGACCGTACTTTGATCTGATCTTGAATGGATGAGCTATGGACATCTAAAAAATTTATGGATAGAAAGCAATTTTTTTGGGTATTTGGAATTACATATTATTTCGGTGGTCACATCGCTTAATTCCAATGTATTCTGATGAATACCGATTTCTAGTCGGAATAATGTATTCCAGCCAAACCAAGTTTACACCGGATGTGTATTTGTTTAATAAAATATTTTTTTTATATTTAATTAATTATGGGACCTTATAGAATTAAATTATTTGAATTAAATTAATTAATTTAATTTAATTAAATATCCTCATACTTTAATTTATGAAATTTAATTTTATCCCACATTTATTTTACCTGTTGACTAGTCTAGAGCACCGACCAAATATGTAAATGTATGGATGTTTTATTTAATTATTTATAATTATGTGTGATGATTGTAAATACTTTAGAGGGTCTTTGTATGGTCATTTAATTTTCTTTCAATATGTATAAGGGCCCGCACATCCAAATTTATCAATTTTATATTGCACTCCTAGTTCCCCTTGCCTATGAGCAAGTAAATCTGTACTTTGATGAAAACGATGTATGATGTGGGCCCAGAAAAGATGAGGAGAAATCTAGATAAGAGGTGGATGCACTGGATGGGGATGAGATTCATCAGGATTCTAGATAATACTCAGGTATAAATCCCCTAGTAAGTGGTTTGTCCATTGATTTTAAATGGATCAACCAGTTTTAGATGCTCATGACTAGTCATGTAGTTTATTTCATTTTTGATTTTTTATCGTCTAATGCATTTGCATGATAATGGGAAATACATAAAATAATAAATAGTAAAATCTATAAATAAGAGATAGATGTTTTTATATTAATCTTCTATTTTTATATCAACAACATATATTGAACAAGATTTATATAAATGGATTAAATTCATTAACAAAAATATAAAAAACCCTTATAGAAATATTAATTAGTTAAATAGATTCCATCATTTCAATTTGAAAAAAACTGGGTGTTTGGGGTGCTCATCATCCAAAGTTGAGGGAGCCTCTTACTACTAGGGAGTTATTATGACAGGGATGGGTTGAATTAACTAAATTTATCAGCATATAAGTAGCGAAATCTAGAAAACTGAAACTCTAGATTCAAGAATTTTTTAAATCCACTTTATAATTTTAGAAGCTGGGAATTCACTTAGAAGATTATAGAGCTGAAAGTTAATGTAGTTGGATAGTAAAATGCCTACCTTGAACTCTCCAAGTGTTGGAATAGCCAAATCTTGTAGACTATTAGAGGATGTTAAAGTATACTTTCCACTAGAATACTAAAGCTAAAAAGTATTCTGATTCTTGTAAAAAGTGTTTCTTGAATTTGATAAAGTAGTGGGAGACATTTAATGAATCAATTAATAAATAAATAATGTCTAAATCAGTAATTAAGATAGAAGTAGTTATATATTAAATTTAGTTTTTTAGAAAATGGTAGGTAATACCATAAAGGTCAATGTCCTATCCAGAACAAGTTTCAAATGAGTAGTATAGATGTTTGAACAAAATACTATGATATTATAAATTCTATTTAGAGGTGTCCCAAATACATGTTAAGATTCCTCAGTAAGGAAGTGTGTAAAAATGTTTACAGGAGACTCTTATAAGATGTATATCATGGTTATTTCCTAATTCCATTGTCAACAATTTATAATAGTTGTGGATACAACATAGGCATATGGTTTATTTCTTATGTAGTCTCATATCCGAGAATGTAGTGAGGAGAATGTGAAGAAAAATATGAATTGGTGATAATTACACTAGTTATGTGTAATATATAGGTGGATTAGAAGTCAATCATATTTCATTTTCACTCATATATTCAAATTTCATTCAATATTTAAAATGAAAAGGATGTATTAAAACTTTATTACCCTTTTGGTAAGTTTTTTCAAATAGATAAGAACTTACATAAAGTATAACCTTTAATTCTTATGGTGAGAATGTTGAAAAACAAGGAGAAAAAGCCAATGGAATGAGTGATCCCAAAGGATCCTTTGATATGTACTTCAAAGTACTAGGTATTAAAAATAAGGTTATTTAATTCACATGTTATGAAATATTATTTATGGAATTTTAAATGAAATGAACTGAATTAATGAAGAAAGTGGACACTTATTCTTCTGGTATATTCATCAATTAGTAGTAATTTTTCTATTATAATGTTTGGGTATTAAATACAATATGACTATTAAATATGTTTATTTAAATACAATAACCATGTAAGTGTTGAAGCATTACTTGAAGAAATCCTTTTTCTTAAAGTGGCTGAGAAAGGGTGGTGTTTAAGTTAGCAGTGAGAAGTACACAACTTGCATATTTCCATGTGAATGATTTTAGTAGAACTCTTCTTGAGTATAATCAAAAAATTATCTCACTTATCCTTTGGAATCAAGGATACATTATTCTGGTTTAGGAATGAATTTTGTTTTTGGTGTCACAAACTCAACCAATAGTTTTGTGACACTTGAATCATAGGAATACCTGATTAATATAAAATATAAGACTTCATATACCTTGTAGTGGAAATATAATTCATTTTCCAGTAAAACTAAATGTGGATGTCAAGGATATACCCATTATAGTATTTAGATTTAGTGAATCTCAACATATAAGGTATTATCGATGTATATAGTCATTTTGTTCAGAAAAATAAACCTTTAGAAATAAAGGTACTCCACAATGCTTTTGGAATTAGTTTATAAAGAGATATTGAACTATTCCAAGGATAAGACAGTTGAAAATACACTTCATTAGATTCCTTAAATAGTTTACAATGGAAGGTGAAAGTTACATATGGTATATGATTGGTCATAAGATATGAGTAGCTTTTGGTCGACATGCTGAAGAATATCGTGATCAGGAATTCATCAATCATTATAATGTAGTGTGGAGTAATTACTAAACCCACATTACCTTATCCAAACCAGGTTAGGATGATAATATGGAGGACCAATTATGAGTCTTACCTATTAACATTGATCCAAAAATATTTTGCGTGGATTAATTCCTAAATGCAAATTTATTATAAAAATGAGTGTAATTATGTAAGTATAAGGAGTATAAATGTTGAGATATATATTCATTATAAGAACATCCATTATATTTCAATATTTTATTCAAAAATAAAGGTGATACCCCATAACCATATGCCAACTACAATGATAAATGGATATCATATGAGTAATAATATTATGGAAATCCATTATATAGTAAGGCATGTGTTTAGATATAAAGAGTTCATTAGGATATAAACAAAATTGAGTAATGAAAAACACCAAGTGCATGTAAAGTAATTATTCTAAAAGTTTATTAGGATATTACAGAAATCCATTTGATATAATGGTTATATTCAAGTGATAGACTATATTTTTATAAAAGGGTGCACATATCTACTTGAGATCATGGAAGAAATATTTACTTGGGTTGAGTCCATGATTGAGATGCATATGTCTTTGGAATAGAAATGAGTTCCACAAAACGTGTGGAAGATGAATGTTCTAAAGACACATACTACATTAGAAGGCTAAAACCATAGTGATGGTTTTACATTTACAACTATCTGTGATGCATTATTCATTGAGAATACTAATTCATTAAATTAAGTATTATATGGTTATTATCTAATATTTATAAGATCAATTAAAATCCAATGAGTGATTCTATATCAAGGTGAAGTGGTATTTTCATTTTGAATACTATGGTGGGTATTCAAGTGCGATGATACATGGATGGTTCAAGTGTGGTACCAATAAGGTTAATTGTTAACACCAAGTCATTATTCCTAAATCGATTAGAATTTTACTTATCATAGATAAATTATATGATCATATTATTGATAATTGGATATAAAAAACAACAATCATGGAATGTGCCTATATGATGCAACTATAAAGGGATGCTAACATTTCAAAATTCCAATAAAGTATTGAAATTAATAAAATCTAGTTCAAGATTAATGTAAGAAAAATGATCATAGAATATTTATTTGAAATGAATAATTGAAATGTGTATACTAGTGGTTAGTGTGGGATCCATTTTTTCCAAGTAAAACATGTTTGGTAACATATGGAAAAGAATTATTAGTCTTACATATGGTTAAAACTAAAATGAAATAATATCTATAGATATTTTATTTAATTAGAAACATAAGTTATATGGAATTGGATCTACTGAAGGACATCTAATATTTTATTTGACCCATTCAATCATACATATATAGACATGGTATTGGAAAATAAAAGTTGGAAAAATTTGATAGAGAATTGTTACCAATGCCATATGACATAATTCTATCCAATAAAACATGCATAAGTATAGAAGGAGATTAAAATGGTGAGTAAAATTAATCATGCTTCAGCGACTGATCAATCACACATTCCATGAGATGTTTAAGAAATGATATTTCTAATATATACATTATCATAATAAAATAATAGTTATATCTAGGAGAACTGCAAGGGAAGTAGTAAGAAATATATGATTTCACTTGAGAAAATACAAATTATATGTAGATGGTTTATGGAGGGGAAGGATACCAGTTTTTAGGGGACACCAAATAATATTCCTTAGATCAATGTGATCTGATATATCACTTATTCTTAGGTAATTATATATAAAAGCTCATACAAGATATGGTAGCCAAACATACAAATATTGAGTATGTTGTAGCTTCTGAGTTAGCTTAGAAGTAATAATTAAATGCAATGATTTGTTCCAATCTAAAATACCACCTAGTATGTAATGTTTTATCATTATGATAAATATTTTACTAATAATATCCAATATGTCTTGTTTTGATAGTGTAAAAAAGGGATATAATCAGGGATTCCATCTATTGATAATTACTACTCAAGTATATGTGGTTACACTTAGCAGAATTACCACACAATAGAAATGTTGTAGAACTATCAACTAAATTACTGCTTTATGATATATATAAATTCAAAGAGATTATATTATACAATGATGTTTCATAAGTTGGTTATAATTTCTATGATTATTACCTATCTCTTTAAGGGCTTTGATGGGTATCTTGACTCTTCTCCTGGTCTATGAATACTATTCACTGATATCGAGATGAGGGTCTAGAGAGTCACACACAATAGCGTATTTAAGAATCTTCCCTATTCTGGTGAATATGTATATCTAACATGGTGTGACCAACCACGGGGAGTAAGAGTTGTCTAAGTTATTGGTCCCCAGTAAATAAATAAATTCATTATTATTCATGTAAATAATAATTGGGTTTAATTTATTTATTAAAACTATTCACAGGGTATTTAATGAATACAATAAATAATATTATTCAAATTAATATTATTTTAATATTCCATGTTTGTTTAATATTAGCAGTAATTACGACTTGAGTTAAATGACTCAGTTTTTTATGTAATATATTTAATATATATTACACATATATGATATAATATAAATAAAATTTATAACTCAGTGTAGTTCATCATAATGATTTATTTAGTGGATTCTAAATATACGATGGCTAGGGAACCCAATATAGGTATTTGAGCATCTAGTATATATAGGAGAAGAGAGGCTCCCACATAATGACTATTCACCATGATTTATTCAAATAATATCTATCCTCTACCACTTTATAGAGAGATAATATCTCAATCAATGTGATCATATCGAGCTGATATCATTGCATTGAAGGAACCTCAATGCAATGATCATTGGGACGTCAAGGGAATCATCGGATCACCGCGCTTGCACCCAGAATTTGATGATCGATGATCTTGTGGACTCTTAGAGAGTGTTTGGATGATCTAGAGTGGTTTTTCATTAGATCTTAAATGAAATTATCCCTAATGAATTTCCATAGTTATACATATGACTGAATCAAACATGGTACATATTCGTTTTTACTTTTATGATCGGTTTAATTCATGTGAGATCCTGAGACCGTACCATGGATCAAATCCATAGAGATAACATCTCTCATTATCTCAGAGGTGAAATTTTTTAAATCACACAACCATTGGTTTTCACTAAGAACCCCGGTACCCTCACCAGATCATTTTTGGTTCACATTAATGGGGAGTGGGACCTATATATGACTAGGTACAACCCTTAGGAAGTAAAAATAAGTGACATTATTTTTCATTGATATTTTTATCACATATTAAACCTTTTTATAGTATTTTTAATTGTATTATAGTGTAGGATATTGTTCCTGTATTTGGGATATATCCTAGATTAGCTTGGGGAAATGGATGTTGAGCTTATTGGAATAGTCTATTCTGTGGTTCTCAAGAAGTTACTGTAGAGGAGGATCTATAATCCTATCTTTCAATTTCTAGTGTATAGAACTTCATGTGTAATGCTTTGTGATTTACATAGAATAAGGACAAGGTATATTCTAAGTAAAAGGATAGATAGACTATGTGATATTGTACTTTATGAAATTTTTATTGACCAATAGTCAATCGAATCATCTATGATTCCACTTGAGTGTGTCGTGAGTTTTGGTGGGAGATTCCCTCAGACCCCTTGATAGTTTCGATGAATAATAACACTTGGTTGAATTGTAATTACATATGTTTGATTATTTGGGAGGTGTTGACCTTTGATCCCATAGTGAATGATCAAACCATCTACGGTAGAAGAAACCCTAGCTAAGGTAATTGGTATAAGTGTTTGACCTTGTAGTTATTGGAAAGTAAAAATAGAGGAGGATATGTTTTATCATATTTACCTAAACTAGAAAACATTGATGTTTATTCTTTTTAATGAATGAATCATATTAGAAGCTTGAAATAACCTTATAGGTTATAATGAAACACTTGTTGAGGTGCTAGATGATGAAGATATTTGTGGTTAGACTATGTTAGTAAGGAAATAATTATAGTAATACTTTTTGAAGGCAGAGAGAATAAATCTCCCATTGGTATTTCATTTCGATATAGAACATATCTGAGTGATAAAAATGATTTGAGGTAGTGGTTTGTGTTGGAATTATTAGTTATCCTTTGGTTGAAGAAAAATACTTTTGATGGAAAGCCTTTGTGAAATTCACATGGGCGAGTCATGATAGTGTCATGAGCATCAGATGTGGTGTATTTGACATGGGTGATATAAAAGGGATGTTTTTCCATGTATGGTTACATCCTAGGTCCCTATGAATATATGGAACTATAGAATCTAGAAGATATCATTCTTGTTCATGTTATCTTCCCACATGTGGGTGGATTATGGGATTCCCAGAG
Source organism: Viscum album (assembly GCA_963277665.1). Lineage (NCBI taxonomy): Eukaryota > Viridiplantae > Streptophyta > Magnoliopsida > Santalales > Viscaceae > Viscum > Viscum album. Next base: position 1,411,149,605 of record OY728135.1, read on the forward strand.
AGCCATTGAAGTTGTTTTCTTTTTGAGGACAAGATTCATAAATGTGCAAGGGATATATCCATTCAAGTTTTCCCATGCCAAGGACTTGGATAATTTAGGATTTTTGGTTTCCCAATCCATTAAAAAAAGTCTAAAATGCTAAATTTACCCCTATAACAACCTCATAAAAATTATTTGGTGGTTTTGTGGATTCTGGGTCATGGTGTTTACCCCAAATCTAAGTTGGAATAGAAAAGTGATCACAGTAGGCCTCGATAAAAATATATAGAGTATAAAAATACACCTTTTTATACATGTGTGTATTTTTTGATTTTTTATATCCTAAAAATTGAGTCTTTAATAAGAATATTAAGACTATGGTTGAGTCTAAAAGGAAGAGTTTATCATAGGATAACTATATTTTTTTCATCAAGGTTCTGAGACAGTTAAATTTTTTTGTACATTTAATATATAATTTTTGAATATTTTGTATTCATATATTCATGAATGTCATATCTCATAAAAATTTCTATATGGTAGTACTATGTTTTTATTAGAGTTTTAAATGATTAGTTTAATACAAGATAGTTAAGACCCCACTCATATTTTAATTTTCAAAACCTAACTTTTTTTCAGTAATTATAATTTAATTTAATTTAATTTTTATATCCACCTCCCCATTTCACTTACCTTTATGCACATGAGAGATAGGGAGAGATATTTTTAAATATATAAGGAATAAAGATATATATTTTACAATTAGATTCACTAGAGATAGATCAGTAAGCAGCGTTGATTGATCCCTGTGGTGGACACTGAAGATTAAACATTTTACCATGAGATATGAATCATAATTTACTTTTAGACCCATTAATTGAAAAGTGGTGTCATATTTCTTTGTTAAATAATATATTTGTTATGGTATAGATCATGGTAGTAATTAGTGCTCACTATCCCTCCAGAAGAAGGCTAAGGTCGGTCATGGGATACTCATGATCAGGTGAGGGTGCCTCAATGGAAATTAGGTTGTATGATGGTATCGGTACTAGTCCACTATAATGGATGATATATCAGTAGGGAAACTGTCAATTGATGGATGAAATAGTGGATTATTTTAATGTTAGTGTGACCCGGTGTACAGGTGGATGACCACTTGAGTAGTGGGAGGTTTGATGAAGCCATTGAATTTGCCACTACGATTTAGGGAAAAACTGGGGGAGTGTTGTAGTGGTTTCTCCACCAACCAATACAGAATAAAAAATTATAAATAAATAAATAAAATAAAATACATAAAATGGGTTGATTAAAGATATATGGGAGGAGGTGGAGTGTGAACTGTGTAAATGAAAGATTTTTGTGTGAGTTAAACCCCATTTCCTATTTATATATTAATAATAATAAAAACATTAATAATAATAATAATATTATTATTATTGTAAACTATTGTTTCAGTCATATGTATTTCATATAACAATGGATTAATTATTCTCCTATGCTACTGTATTCATGGTTTTGAGATGATCTTTTCAAGAACAATATGTGATATATAATACCAACTTATGGAATGTTCCCTAGGTCCCATTATAGAGATCCCCCATCCATAAAATGTGGAAATGTATATTTTTTTCATATGCTGGGAATTTTCAGTAAATAAATAGTCTATCAAAAGTATTTTTCCTTATAAATTAAGATGGTGTAGTTTTCTTGACCATCTGAGTCTGTTTATCTGGAATGATAAATTTTCATTTAATTTTACTCTATATGACCTATGATGATTTTTGGGTTAGTATCTGTCGTGCCCTTTGTGTATCAGGGTATCTAGGGAGGAATTAAGGAAGATTAAGAGACTCAAAGATATTCTCTACTTACAATTTACCCAACAAGTTTGGGCTAGTGTATGTGGTTTGGATTGGAGGATAGAGAGTTTGATATATGATCACTTTCATATATACCTTGTGACCTGTATGAATTATAGATTATTGATTCCCGGTGTGGAATCTATTGGAAATTCTTGGGGTCCCCTTTCATTAGATTGCTAGTTCCAATGATGATTGAAGATAGTGGTGTAGTGATATGTTTTGTGTATTAACTCGGTTAGATTATACTTTTAGGTTAGGTGTGGGTTCCTATTTTGGTTTTGAGTGGTGGAATGATGATTTTTGTGATTTTTTAATAAAATAAATTCATATGTTTAGGGTTGGTAAACACCCCTCTTGGATATTTGGAATCCCCAGGTGGAGAGAGGGACCCCAAATGGTGGTATTTGGTTATTTGGAATGATGGTGTTGGTGTTCACAGTGAAAGTATTAGGATTAGGTGCTTGGGGATCACGGTATATGGGGTATTCAGTTTACCCCTTCATTACCCTTCCCCCATGAAGCTGGGCTGAGTTGATGAGGAACCACCTAACTGTTGGTTCATCACATTTCCTTGAGATTTCTCAGGTTACAAGACTTCCTTGATTCTAACCAAGGTTGAGGAGAGGTTCTTCATATCTTCCTGGATATAATAGAACATGGTACACCCATTGGTTTAGTCTATAGACCCTTAGATTCCATATCACTCCAAAGTGTGCGGGTCCTCTACTCTAATTAATATTATTTTTAGAGAAAGAACATGAGGTGTTCAGATTTTCTTTATAGAATAATGCATTATGAGAGGTGTGATTTCATTAGTGAGTTCACCCCTTCTCCCAACATGACAAGTGACCGATGATGTGAGTTTATGAAGAGTCCAACATGGTTGATGTGCCCCTCCAAAAACGATATTCGGACTAGTCCTCAGGGTTTTAGGTGTTGATTTCAATTATGTTCTCCTCATATGTATCAATACAGTTTGATGATGATATCAGTCAGTTTGGAGATAGTGGTTCTAGTGGGGTTAGATATTACTAGATTTGGTGGAATTACATATTTTAGTGCGTGATATGTGGTTGGTGTGGCATGGTGATCCTTTACTCCCAGTTGGCCAAGGTAAATTATTTTAGAGTACTGGGAAAATATTTTTCCCCATATATATTGGAATTTTAAATGTATTATTTTAGGATGTTTAATGAGTTCCTACATTTAATTTTTAGATATTTATGTATTACATCATTTATATAATGTTATGGTTCATTGGTGATGTATTAATGTGGACATTTTGTAGGTTAATCCCTCCCATATGGGATATATGCCTTATTGGTGCAAATAAACAACCCCTGGCCCAATGGAGGTGAAATTCTGGTGGTATACCCCAATCATCATTAGCCCAGGCTAGGAACTCGTGGTCCAGGTCATGCAATCGTCATCATCTTCCAAAAACCTTCTATCATCCCTCAAATTTCCACTATAGTTACATGGTTCCCCCACCATGATTTTGGTCATTCGAACCCAACTGAGGCTTAACACCACCTCAATACACCCTAAACTACAACCATTAAAAACATACCTTTTAGATTACAAGATCCTTTTATATTTTATATATCCAACACTCTATCTACCAAAAACTTTTACATTAAGTGATACATTAATTGAAAGTTTTTTACATGTAATAATTCATCGAATTCACAATAAATTGGATTACACTTTGTGAATGACATAAAAAATTTCTATCTTCTTTCCTTCTTCCAATATCTTTAAAAAACCCTTTAAAAATCATCATCTTCCGAGATATCATTAAGATAATATACTCCACTTCCATTATAAAAATTTAAACTACCAATTGAAAATTCAAAATATAAAATATATTTGTCCCTATAAAAGTGAACACATAGCCCATAGAACTATTCTGGGGAATTTCCATCTATCCCAAATTTTGATTCTTAAAAACCTTATAAGTAGTTATCTATTTTGAAGAAAAGTGATGTGATTTCATAACCATAGAATATAATTAAGTACTTTATAATATTCTCTTCCAAGATTCTCAATGGAACTATTTACTACTAACACTTCGTTCACAATGTCTTTTGAAATATAAACCATGGAATACCTTAATATTTTGACTATTGAGGCATGTAAAACCTTTTACATATATTATACCTAAGATTTAATTTATGGTTATTTATTAACTATAAATAGGAAAAGTATATCTAGAGTTGTGGTAAATTGTTTTTATTTACTTATTCTAAATAATTCTACCACTTTCAGGACATATTTAGACTAATTAAATTAAAAAAATTTAGAACATAAGCCTCTCAGAATCCACACGCCAAACTTCTATTTAATTGGACTGAGAACATTCTCCATAAATATTTTATAGAGTTTATTCTTCAAATCATTGATTCTTTAATTTACCAAGAAGAAAATAGGTATTTTTTCAATATATATAAGTAAGATAATAAATCTCCTATAATTTAACACCTTATGATAATAGTAATGATCATTATTTACCTAGATGAAATTTTAATCAGCTATAAAGGCAATAAAACTTCAATTCAATAGAATTGGTGATTTCTTGAATCTATAAATTTACCCTTAAGATTGAAGAAAATATTTAAGTTTAGTTTTTCCTGAAACCTTACTAATCCTCTATGAAAATTTATTTTTCTACATCCCCTTAAAGAAAAGATTTTATCAAATCCAATTATTCCAGATGAATTCCTTCAATTATAACCATACATAATACCATCCAAATTGGATCATTTTTAATTATTTGAGAAAAAATATTGAAAATATCAACTCTTTATATATTTTTATACCACTTCATGATAATCATATCCTTGTACCTTCATTTACCATCTTCTTCCTCATTCTGCAGATAAAAAAATTTATTTTAAAGAACTTTCTACTAGCCATGCGTACTATTATGTCCCTTTTTATGAACACATTTAAGGGATAAATAAAATACCTTATGGTTAAACCAAACTATTTGAGTCTTTTATATCCAAAAAATCTTCAGGTGTCTTTTGATCTCCATTGTACTTTAGTAGAAAGTAGTTCAAGATAATTTCATACCTTTTCATTTTGAACTATACCATAGTATATCTCTATAACTGATATTTTGGATCTACTGGTTTTAAATATATTTATCCTAGACTTCTATATATTTTATTTATACCTAAGAGATTGTATAGTTCTGAACATATCTAACACTTCAATCCATGGAAACACCATTAAAACCTAACCTCCGTTTGGAAATCCCTCTCAATAGTTTGATGTTTCTAATACCGATGTACTCTATTATGGATAGAGGCTGTGTTTTTTGTATTTTTTGTTAGCATTAAAGTTAATGGTATGAGTTCAAATGAATAAAAGGTCTTAGGGGAAGAACTAAGTATCCCTCTAAATAAGAAGTGTTTCTTCTAGGAGGAATAAATAGAAAAGAAGAGGGCCACATGTCCATATAATAATAAGTTGGATAGATTCCTTGTAATGTAAAGAGGACAACACAACCATGGATTAAAAATATTGTCTATATACACTTTTTTATAAAGTATAAATAAAAATAGATATTGATAATTATTTATTTAAGAATATATAACTTGATATGGTAGTGGAATCCATGAAAATCATCTAATTTGAGTATTATATATGCTATAACACCTCATAAATGAATTTTATGGAGTTTGGAATTATGTTTATTATTCCAGAAATCATATGAATATGTTTCTATATTATTTTAATAATTGTATAGAAGCTATAGAATAAATAGTAAGTCATTTGGAAGATACATGTTGAAATATGGTTTTTGGAGTTCATGAAAAATTGATAATTCATGAGTGTAAATATTTTTCTACTATAATCATAAGAATTTGCGGAAGAATATAATTCTTTAGATTATAATAATAAAGGTTTTAATCAAGTGTATTACTTTGAGTTCCATTATATAACTCTACTAATCTTAAATATTTACTAATAATAAATATTTATCTTATGACTAAAGTATTGATCGTAAGGATCTAAAGTCAATGGAAAATTGACCTGGGTAAGAGAATGCAACTTATAGAGATCACCATATGTCTTCTATCACTGATCATAAGACAATATAAATAAATACCTTCCAAATTTAATATTTTGAAGAACGCTATGTAAGAATTCAATACTAAAGATAATTTTTAGGTTTTTTAAGATGAAAAATCGGGTTTCTATATTTTGAATATGATCAAGATGAAACAATTTGGGAAAATAGAAGACCAATTCATTCATGTTATAAACATAAAAATCAGTAATATTAGTATTTCATCTAGGATTAAAAATAAATAGGAGTTTATAATTATATATAGATAGTGAATGTCAAAACATAATGAAAAATGGAGTTTTTGAAGTAATTTAATAATGAGAAAATTCAAATTTGATGATGCCAAAGATATTATTTTGAGTTAAGAACATAATAAATCTTATATAATCCTTGATATAAGTCTGAGTTTCTGATATTAAATTAGAGAGTTAAAAAGATCAAAGTTTATATGATCACTTCATATATTCTTTGATGAAGATAATGGAATCATCAAGTTTTAAATAATTATGAAAATAAAGGCACATCGAATATTGATCTATTAAATAGGTGGATAAATAATTGTGAACTATTCTTTATGAATAAGTTTTATAATCACCATGATAATAAGAAGATGATATAACAAAAAAAGGTTGATGTTATGGAACGTTCCCAAGACAAGAGAAATGAGAATAATTTTTGGTTTTGTGAATCTCAGAAAGAAAATTGAGTTCCATTCCATAGATACGATTTGTTGTTAAATCTTTATATAGCTGTGAAGATATGGAGCGTCTATTTTTTAGAATCTTTTGAAAATAATAATCTTCACCAAATTATGAACAAAAAATATTTTATTCTATTTTGTTTCTTAAATAAGGAGAATTTGATAGATTTTTTTTTATAGTCCTTAAATTTAAAAAGGCGTGCATGGGGATATATAGGAATATATAAGGTCTATTATAAATTGTTGATTTTTTACAAGTAGAAATTTTGTACTCTTGACATACATTTCACGTTATTCTGAAAGAGTGAATGCATTTAATATATCCCCATTTTCATGTGATAGTTTTGAAATATCAAGGAGAAACAAAGGGAATTCCAAGAAATAATTGTTATTATTGGATTTGAGGATGATATGGGGAGTATTTGAATGAAATAAATCTATCAATGAATAATAATGAGAAGTAAATGTAACCTATATCAAAGAAGAATTGAGTGAGAAATATTTGACCCATATATTCAAATTGAATGTCTTTAGGTAAGATTATGAGACCATATTAAAGGATGAAAATCCAAGAAATTTATATTATAGGATGTATTCATAAGAATTTAGTTTGAGAATACAATGAATAGATTGAAAAAAACTCTTAATTTCTATGAATTTTTGGAGATTTATTTTCATGCATTGATCAATAATAGATTCTGGTAGTTGAAGACACTGAGGTGAGGAAGCAGATATTGTTTTATTAGTGTGACAAAACTCAGTTCTTAGAGTGTTTCTACTTTTTAATAAGTAAGGAAGAAGAGAACTTGTGGGATATGAAGACATTGGAAGTAGTATAATGACACCTTCACTTGAATCATATAGTGGATAATATGGTGACCACAATTGTGTAATATTGTGTGAAGAAGGTTTTAGGATGATCCATGACCAACTATTTTAATTGATGATATTGTTATAGTATAGAATATGTGACTTACTAAGAGTTGGCATGATAAAGAGTAGGTTACCCACACTAGGTATAAACCTTATAAAACTACTAATTATGTTTTTACTTCTAATATTTTCACTTTATATAGGTATCTGGTAGGGTAAAATACAAAGATATTCCTTAACATCCACTACTGGAAAATGTACCTATCCCCACGGTTTTCACCAAAACCGTGGGGATAGACCCCCCTATACCCACGGTTCTGGAAAACCGTGGGTATAGGTGACTTTTCATGACCTATACCCACGGTTTGCCAAAACCGTGGGTATAGGGGGGTCTATCCCCACAGTTTGTTAGGGATAGGTCCTGAAAAGTCACCTATACCCACGGTTTCCCAAAACCGTGGGTATAGGGGTCCCTATCCCCACGGGTTTCCACAAAACCGTGGGGATAGGTCAGGGATAAAATACCTATACCCACGGTTATGAAAAACCGTGGGTATAGGTCAATTTTGTGTGCTTGGGAAATTTTTTTTTTCCGCGGGAAGGAATTTTTTTTTGGCGGGAACCCTATACACACGGTTCTTCCCTCTATACCCACGGTTTTTGTAACTATATTTAACTAAATATATATATATATAAATATATGTGAAGTTAGGGTAGTGGTTAGATGCGCAGTTTGCAGCGAAGAGGTTGCGGGATCGAAACTCGGCGGCTGCATTATTTTAGGACCTATACCCACAGTTTTGAAACCGTGGGTAAAAGCCGTTGACACCGTGGAAATTGTCTATGTTTCGGTGACACGGTGGCAGGAAACCTATACCCACGGTTTTCCAAAACCGTGGGTATAGGTTGGGGACCTATACCGACGGCGTTCCATCCCACGGTTCCCAAAACCGTGGGTATAGGCTATCCCCACGGTTTTGGGGGCTATACCCACGGTTTTGAACCGTGGGTATAGGCTATTTTTCCAGTAGTGATCCTAGTAGGTGAATGAGGTTAAAAACCTAATGGGGTTTTAAGATAAAAGAATAATTGTTTTTTGGTAGAATTGGTCCACACCTAATTCACCCCTTCCCCTCTTATGTTGTATACAATTCAGCCATGTCTAAACAAGTTATATTAGAGCCTAGGCTGCATCTATTTGTATATTTTGTTAGTTAAGTAACTTGTATCAGAATTTTTTTTACCTCTGATTAGATATTGGGATTATTTCATATATGTTGTGAAATTTCTAAATAATTTAAGGATATCCTATGGTTTAAATTTAGTCACTATCTCTTTTAGAATAGTCTTGGATTTATTTTTCATGACCATGATAAAAATAAAGAAAAAAGTGGATAAAAATTATAAATATATTTGAAGAATAAAGAGGAAACACAATCAACTAAAGATAATCTATATGGTAAGTATTCAATAGTTAAATCTATTGATTACAATTCATCCAGTAAATGTATCTCAATTTGTGGTGCTGATTATATTGAAATGGGTGAGGATCTCTAACTGTAGGTTAAAGATCATTTCTATAATGTCCCAATTGAAGAAATTATCTAAATCCTTAGACTCATTGAGGGAATTGAAAATGGTAATTCATAGCTATAAGAAGAGTGTGATTAAATGGAGAATGAATGAGCAAATAAGATGAGTTCCTAAAGCAAAAAAATAAAGCTTGTAAATTCCAATAAAGAAATCTCCCTACTTTGAAATAAAGGGTTCTTTCAAAATAATAAATAATTTAAAAGATAATTATGTGAGATTAGTGTTTTTAATTTTATATGGATGTATTTCATGCATTGGATAACATTCACATAGTCTCCATTGATTTCAATTCGTCCTAACTAGAAATAAAATAAAAAAGGTTAAAAGATTTAGAAAATTCTTTAGCAACACATATTTAAATCCGGGTTGAGTTAGGATATTCGCTCAAAGATTCCCTTGCACATTATTATGGATTATAAAGAAATAACCATTATAGAAACTTTTAATGAATGAAGAAATATCAAGTGATATGAGAGGAGGAAGTTATTTATACCAACAAGAAATAGTGGGAACTTGAATAATGGGAGAAAACAGAAGATGGATACCTATTAACAATGTGGGAGTATAACTCAGATTCAGATGTCTGGATTAGTAAATCTTCTTCCAAGACCAAAGTGCATAACAAGATTTTTCCAATGTGGCTATCTTTTCACATGAAGAAATATTATATGACTCCACTAATATCATAACACATTTTCAATCATATGAGGCGTCTTTAGCATTATTGTCACAATGCACTAAGGTTGAGTGTTTGGGACACTTCTCAGGTGTCACTGATGTCCTATGATTCGATGACATAAGGGAATCAGAATCAACATTTTCATTAGATTAGATCTATCCATGGTTCTTATAGGGATTCCATGAATCCTTAGGAACTTCAATCTCAATAGTGAAATAAAGAAAAAATTGTGGTGAGAAAACAATTATATATATCTAAGAAGGGTATGCTGGATAATTAGTTTATACCATCAATCGTGATAGGTAATAAACATTTAAATTCTACCTTTATTTAAGATTTTTCATTGATATGGGTGCATAAAATTACTTTATTTCCTCCCATGATATTGATTATATGTGTCTAAACATCTTAATTATGCCTTTAGTGTAGAAACTGAAAACTCTTCTTGGTCAATGAGAATGTTGATCCTTGGTGTGTAGAGCATGTTCTATAACTATTGTTAGAATCGAGATGCTATGGGATATCTATATGATTTAGATGTGTATATATATGATATAATCCTGGGTATGTATTTGTTGAAAATGTTCAAGGCTCACATCAATATTTATAAAAGAATGGTTAGTTTTACAAATGAATATGGTGTCAACCATCTCTTTATAAGAGACCAGGATGTAAATGTAGCTAAAATGGGCTTGTCAGAACCAAAAGATGGAATGATCTTATACTATTTTGTAGAATTGACTTTGGAATTGATGGAATTAATCAATAATTCTTTTTTCTAGTAGATGTGGATCAATATCTATATTTCATTCCAAATAATTTATCATGGTTACAATCTATTAAGGAAATGGAATTTATTACTTATCTCCTCGGGGGGACCATTCCAATTTCCCTTCCATATTATTAGATGAAACTATCATAATTAGGGCAATTAAAAGTGTAGTTGGAGGGCTATAAAAACATATATAATTCCACTAATCACATCATCATATAATTAACCAATATTATTTGTCAAAAAGGCAGATGGTAGTCAATGGTTACGTTTGGATTATAGTAAGCTTACCCAATTTATATTAAAGAATTGGTACCCACATACACACATGGATGATATATTCGATCAATTGATGGAAGCATAGTGTTTATCAAAAATTTATTTATGATCAAGATATTAACAATTGCGGGTTCAAAAGAAGGATATTAAAAAAAGAATATTTTAAAAGAATATCTATCCATTAGGAATATGTGGTTCTGACTTTCTTCATTATGAATGTACCAATAGTATTTATGATATTTATGAATCAGATATTTTAATGATATCTAGATTCTTTTGTGGTGGTGTTTTTGGATAACATATTGGTTATTCAAGGAAAAGGGAGGAGCATGAGAAACACATGGTGACATCATTGTGAATCTTGTGGGATCATCAAATATATGAAAAATTATCAAAGAATGATATTTGGATACAAGGGGTACATCTACATCCTATAAAATTTATGAAAGAGGTGTTTCTATTGATCTAAAGAATATAGAAGTTGTAATCTCTTGGAAACTTCCAAACAAAGTCTTTTTTATATAGAGTTAACTATATCTATATGGTTATATCCAATGCTTTGTTCATGATTTTCCTGATTAGCCTCTTCTATAACAACTTTTACAAGGTTAAATGTTTCCTTCAAAATGGATAAGGATTTTTGAATGTCTTTCCAATAGAATAATGTTTTCCTTATATCAACACTAATAATGATCTTTCTATAACCAGGAAAAGAGTACATGGTGAATTTTAATACTTTGGGGTCAATGTTGGGATTTTTTCTAATGCACAAAGACTATGAGGTTTCTTATAACTTATGTATTTTACAGTTATATCATAATAACTACCCAAAACATGATTTGTAGTGAGCTAAAGTAGCCCCTATTTTGAATACATGGTGTAATTACTGCATTAGTGAGAAACATATTGTTCTTATGAATCATAAGTGATTGAAACCTTTTTTCTAACAAAGGGTTTTAAACCTGAGATAAAAAAGATAGATAAAGTATCTCCAAATTTTTGACATTGACTTGATGCATACAATGGGGAATGGAAATTTTGGGGAAGATGAATTAAATTGAATATCATATACTCAGTTGAATAAATAAGCATCAGATGAGTGGTCTTTAAAGTTGGTCATAGTCAACATTTACATGGAATGTAAAAACCAAGCTGAAGTTACATCCTTCATTCCAATTTCATTTATTCTTGATTTTGTTGAAATAATTAAAGTGGAAAAAGTATCCAATTAAAAATGTGTTGTTGTGATGTCAAAACTCAATGGTGGGTGGACTATTGAGGGATGAAATCATGATGAAAGATTAGTGTTGTTGTTCATAAATTAGATGGTTGTACCAACGTATTTTTTAGAACATCTATTCATAATTACCACCATTAAATATGGGATATTTATCATAGAATATAGAAGATGTATAATGAGTTGGAAGAAATGTTTTGGTGGGTTTGTATGAAAATGGATGTGACTGATTCTGTTTAGGGATGCTTAGCTTATCATAAAGTTAAGACAAAACTTTGGGGACCAACATGTATGTAGTAGTCTTTAGCTATATCTGTTTGGAAATGGGAGAAAATCAGTATAGATTTTGTAACAGGTATCCCATGAACAGTTTTGAATCATGATTCCATATGGGTTATAGTGGATTGAATCAAAATTTAATCTCATTTCATCCACATTCATGAATCTCATAAATTTTAGGACTTATCAAAAATCTATATCTTGAAATTGGTAAATAGTTGTGGTGTACCAATTTCAATACTGTCAAACAAATATGTGAGGATTATGTATTGTTTCTATAAATCACTATAGAAATCCCTTTGGACTCAGTAGACTATGAGTATAGTATATCATCCTAATATGGTTGGCCAATCTATACAGATGATATAAATATTGGAAGACATGTTGTGGGATTGTGTAATGGGTTTTAGTGGGTCATGGGAGGAGAAAATGCCATTAGAGGAGTTCTCTTGTTACCATAGCTATCAAGCCTTAATAAATATAGATCCTTTTTAAAGCAATGTATGAGAGAACCTATCATTATCCACTTTTTTGTGTGGATGTATGTCAGACTATAGTGTTTGGAAAGAGCCTTGTCCAAGAGACAATAGTGAAATTTAGTTGATCGTGAAATATATGGAGATGACACAAAATCATCAAAAATTATATGCGGATCATCATCGATAACTGTTTCCCTCAAGGTGAGTGATCTTTTTTCTCTAAGATCTATCCAAGGCTTGTACATCATCATTTTGGGAACTAGGAAAAGTTATAATCTATATTCATAGGAACTATAGATACAATGAAATGGTTTTGAGATGTGTCATATCGGTTTAGTTTTCCACCACAGTACAATGATGTGCATAATTTGTTTCATGTATTTGAGTTCAAAAAGTATCTTACTGATCATGACCATGTGATTAGATGGGATCGTGTCGACCTAGAGCCGGATACATCATTAGTTCATGTGATAGTGTAGATTGTGGTATACCGAGAGAAAGTATTCCATTGGAAAATAATAAGTCTAGTTTGGGTTTTGAGACAATAAGATCATGTTTTGGAAGAGACTTGGGAATAGGAGAAGTAAATAAAAAAGCAAGGGTACAGACCATTTTAAGGAAATGATGGGTTTCTTCCTTCTAGGGTTGGAAATGCAAATGGTGGGGAGAATTTAGTACCCCATTTTCATGTAGGTAACCCATTAACTTAGTTATTTTTAGTATTTAAAATTTTTGTATGATGATTGGGAGTGTTTTCAGACAATCAGGAATGTTTTTTTGAATTTTATAAAGGTTCGTAATTAGTGAATAGTTAGTGGAAACTGTGAAAATCTTCCAATAAACTGTGAAATATGTGATCAAGGTTAAGGGATCACCTCTTGGGTAGGCACATTGTTTTCCCAAACCATTAAACTACCTATAAGGATACTTAATACATGGGATAGTCGGATTTTTTATTGTTTGTGCACAGTTTGTCTGACTGTATGATCCAACCATTTGAGGACCCCCTTGAGATAGAAGACGTCACACATTTAGCACATGGTTTGTATAACCATGTGACAAACTATGCGTGGGTTAAAAAGAAATTTCATAAAAGTTTATCAAGTTGGTTTTTTGTTTTAACACTTATTTGTTTCCCCATTTCGACCTGAACACATGATTTTCCCTCTCAAGGGATATGGAAGCTTTCCCCATTAATTTAGAAGTAACCTGAAGGAATTTACTAGTGCGTTGAAGCTCTACTATCATGGTGGGTAAAAATTTAAGGAGGTTTATGGTGGTTCTCCTTAGATATATCTATCTCTATATATATGATTCTTATATATAATAATTTTGTGGATATATATAAGGTAATTGATTCTAAATATGATGAGATTTGGCATTATTTATGGTGAGGGGAGATATCTGAGGTAGTTTTTTGGATATTTAACCTAATTTTGGGGGCCTTTAAGTGCCATTCTTTGTTTGTTATATAAATCCAATAGTAGGTGGATTCACTCTATAATATTATATATACATAATATGAGGGATTTATTTCTGTGTGAAAATGATTGTAAAATTGTTCTGCAATTATTGTTTGATATCTTCCTTGGAGACAATTTGTGGTATTGTATAAAATTGGGTGTGTTAGAAAAAGTTGAATTTGGTAACATGATTTTAAAATTATGATTCTAAATTGGTAATTTGGTATTGATTCATTGAAAATCAGTTTCCATAAAAACATGGTTTTATTTAAATTGTTTGTTACAAATGAATTTTCAATAAAAAGGTTGGTTTTATTGAAATAGGTTGTTGTTCTGGGTTTCAATAAAATTATGGTTTTATTCAATTGGATGAATTGGTTGGAAATGGTTTTATTGGAATGTAATATGGATTTCATGGATAATAGTGTGTGTAAGAGGATAGATATTGGTCATGAAAGTACCACCATCAAATGGATGAGTTTGGACATGAATGTTCCACCTGCAATGGTAACACCAAGATTGTACATGGTTGTGTGTGGTTGTGAGTGGATATGTGACATGGCATGGGTAATTCCAATTAAATTCATGAGATTATTATAATGGATTGTTTGGTTTATTTCCATAGAAATCTCTTTATTTGATAGATCTACATTGGTATGGAATTTTTTGTTTTTGTGATAAATTGTTGAACTATTTTCCAATTGTTATATATAAATTTTCTCACTTGTTCTCTATCCTAGTGGAATGAGTAGGGATGTAATTTGGGTAAAACATACTGAGTTTTATTACTTACCCCCGATTTAGATATTTGGTTATTTTTCAAATATCATTTATCAGGATACATGATAAGGTATAATATCAAAATTTTCAAGTGGTTCTTAGTGATACTTAAGATATTTTTTGGGGTTGGAAAATAGTTATTATTTGATCTTCAGATTTCTATTTTAGATGTATTTGGTATTTCATGGATATATCTTCTGCCACAGATTTTTTTTGTCTTCTACTATGGTACAATTTTGTAGTTTGTATTAATATAAATGGAATTGTTTTGAGTTGTCTTTTGTTTATATCATGCATCATGTAGGGGTTTATTTGGTCATGACATGTCGGGTTGGTTGTATTATTTCCAAAATGGAAGATCATCCCCCAACTATTAAATAATCCATTGGAAATTATTTCCATTCATTTTCCTCTTCAGGATATTTTTTAAGCCCCAGTAACATCTCTACCTTATTAATCCAAAAAAAGGGCCATGCTGTTATAATGATGATTAATAAAATAATTGAAATAGAAGAATAAAACATTTAAATGATATATTTAATGTAATTAATCTAAATTAAAACTATTTTTCCTTTTTTTTGATCATGAAAGACATCATTTTTTAATCATCCAATTATAATGTGATTAGATATAATGAGTTAAATATAATTTTATCATTATCAGTTCAACAACTATTATTATTTCTTCTATTTTTAGCTATTGAATTTCTTTCAATCATCTATTACTTCATATAGATTCAATTTAATATTTTACATAAAAAAATTAATAATTTTATTTTAAATTGAAGGTCAGGTTGTGATCCCAAAAAAATGGAAGGTGGGTTGTGACTCCATCAAAAGATTTCTAGGGTTTTACAAACAGTTGAGAAAATGGTATGTCTCTCAAAAATTGGGTTATCACTCCCTATAAAAAGTTAGGAATTAGTGAATACCACACTTCTCATTGAGTATAGAATATTGAAGAGTATAGTAGGATATTGGTGAACCAAAATGCAATAAAAACATCATGTGTTCATTGTTTTAATTTTCACTATAATTTACACTATTAATCACTTATATAATTATATTTAATTGATTAAATTTTGAATAAAATATTCAACCCCTCAAGTAAATATTTTCATACAATGATACCTAACACTATTATTGTAAAGTATATCACGCACAAGGATCATATAGGGATCAATGGGGGGTTTTATATAGATATTCAGAAGCTATTAAAGAGAAATCAATAATATTATAAATGATATCTATATATTAAAATAATTTTTTTATTAGTAATATTTTTTTATTAGTATACATTATATATTTTTTATAAATTTATTTATCATAATTTTTTTATATAAATTTAGTAATAAAATTCAAAGAATTTTTTTCTTAAAAATGGATAGATAAAATTTAATAAATTTTTAATAGATGAAAAATTTATTTCATTTATAGTTTAAAAAAGATATTCTTCAAAAAATTGTATTTATTTTAAATTTTTTAGTTTAGAAAAATTTAATTTATAATAGATAAAAAATGAAATGAAATACACCGTTCATGGAGACGGTAGGCCGTATGTACGCATGAACACTGTTTTCCTTTCTTTATTGAATTGAATGGAAGTAAGTAGATGATATACATATATACCTAAATTTAGTAGCTTTATAATGTAATATATATCATTATTATTCATTATATAAACTTTATAATCATTCTTGAATGGTTAACATGGAGAATGAATCTCATCGCATTGTGGATACAATAATCAGTACATACGCACGAGCGATGATATCATTCTGTTTCCGACACTTTCGCCGGGGCGCGCGCGCATCCGTCCGCAGAGGAGGAGGACGCGCGGCGCTTGTTGCCCCGCATTCCCGCTTTCCAAAGGGGGGCGGCATTCGCTCCTTATCCAGGGACGTCTGCTCCTTGATCGAAACGGGTTGATGGGATGTCGGTTCTTCCTTCTATGGATTCCTCCTCAGAACTCGTCACCTAGTCCGGGTCTCCCTCATAGATTTCATACGTAGTTCGTGAAACTCTTCCCAGTGCCATGTTTCTATGGACGCCAGTTAATTACACTGCTTCTGTCAGGACAGTCCAAAGGGTTCGGTCAGGGAAGCAACCTTCAGTCGGGGGAGTAGTCACGTTGAGGCATCAGTAGTGTGTCTGGATGTTGGGGAACCTGGCATGTCTGTCTATTATCCCTAGTCACAGGGCTTCTCGAGGGCGTGGAAGCCTGAGGCATCCCACATCGGGTGCGGGGAATTATATTCCATAGACACATATCTGAGGTTTTCCTCAGCTTCCCGTGTCTAACACAGGGTACACCACGAGTTTAATGTCTAGCGGAGACTGGTCAACCCGATCAAATCATTAGCTAGAATAGATCGGATTGAGGGGTTTCCCTTGAAGGGATGCCGATACCGGGGCCAGCCCATGGGCGGCTGTGAAGAAGAGCTTACCGACATGGTCTCACCGAGATATGACGGTCCGGGCGAGAATCAGGATGGGTGATAGGTGGATGAATGAAGTCGAGGGGGAATGAAATGGGATCATCGTAGGGGAGACATCGGAGTTGGGCTTGAGCCTTGAAGAGGCTTCCTACGTTTCCCCATGGCAGGGAATCAAAGTCCGCGTAGTTCGGGATGGTGCTGGTAAACCGACGTGAAGGTGGACCTTGGTCCAATGAGAGATGGGCTTGAACCTCGGGGAGGCTTCCTACGCACCATGCCTTGACATGGATCAAAGACCCCGTAGTTCAAAGGGTTTCATCGGTAAACTGACGTGAAAGCAGACCCGTGGGTCCACTAGTCATGGGCTTGAACCTTGAGAAGGTTTCCTACGTACCATGCCTTGACATGGATCAAAGTCCTCGTAGTTCAAGGGATTGATGGAATACAGTTTAAGGTCATGAGGGACGGTAATGAACCCTGTCGTGAATAAACGACGGGCGGTGGGTGTCAGTGAACCGACATAAATGAGGGACCATGGTCCGATGGGAGATGGGCTTGAACCTCTGGGAGGATTCCTACGTACCATTCCTTGACATGGATCAAATTCCTCGTAGTTAAGATTGAAAATGGGGACTTGGAACACTGACAAGGAGACAGTCTGGGACAATGATTGTTGGGCTTGAACCTCGGGGAGGCTTCCTACGTACCATGCCTTGACACAGATCAAAGTCCTTGTATTTTGGGTTTTGAAATACAGTTTAATGTCATGCGGGACGGGGGTGAACTGGTGTGAATGATGATGGGTGGGCTTGAACCTCAAGAAGACTTCCTACGTACCATGCCTTGACATGGATCAAAGACCTCATTGTTCATATGGGGCTTTGTCGGCGGACCGACGTGAAGGTGGACCTTGGCCCGATGAGTGGTGGGCTTGAACCTCTGGAAGGCTTCCTATGTACCATGCCTTGACATGGATCAAAGGCCTCGTAGTTCATATGGAAATGGGTGTGCAGTTTAATGTCATGCGGGACAAGGGGGGCATACAGTTTAACGTCATGCTGGACGAGGGCGAAACTCGACGTGAATGAACGACTGAGCAATGTAGCTTGAACCTCATGGAGGATTCCTACGTTCCATGACTTGACATGGATCAAAGTCCTCGTAGTTCAAATGGGATGGGTCACAATGGCTTTCCATTGGAATGGAATGCAGTTTAACGTCATGCTGGACGGGGATGAGACCCGACGTGAATAAATGACGGGTGGGCTTGAACCTCATGGAGGCTTCCTACGTACCATGACTTGACATGGATCAAAGTCCTCGTAGTTCACTAAGGGTGGGGGGTCAGGGTCGGTGCTCACTCTAAGCCCACGTGAGTCATGCTCTGTGTGAGATACAAGAGGTTACAAGGACCTGACGATCACGTCGCGAAGGATGCGTCCGTGAGAAGCGAAGAGGGGCTTACACGTTAGGCGGCCCATGGTGTTGGGACTTACTCCAGGATGGAGGCCCAAAGTGCGAAAAAGCGCAGCGAAAGAGGGATTTGGGACCAATAATGGGAGGTGCCTCGTTCCCTATCACGCCCTCCAATGACCTTGGTAGTGGGGAAGTACAGAGATGCATAGGTGCAGCCATCCATTGGGGAACTAGGGTCACCCTTCTCCTATGAACATACGCCACTCCAATAAGGAGGATATCATCCCTTGTGGATGGGTGATTCCATTCCTTTGGAGACGAGTGGTGTAAAGAATGTTTGAGCTGGGGGGGACCCTTCGTGAGAGGCACGAGGTCGGGTCACAGTTTAACGTCATGTGTTGAGGACGTGGTGCTTGGCAGTTTAACGTCCTGCAGCTCAGACGAGGTGGGTTCACTCTGCACCCCTAGGACTTACATAACCGGTACCCTCTGGTCCTTGGGGAAGGGAAGGCACCAGTAAGGCCATGGTTAAGGGGGGTTGTGGAATGAACCATCAAGGGGTCCACGTTAGCGTGGCTATGCGAAGAAGCAATAGCCGTTAGTGTGCCTATGCGAAGAAGCATTAGGCGAAGCAACGCTACGGGTTCTATTGTCTATTGGACTTTGAAATCACATCGTGCAAACCTGGAGGGTCGCACAGGAAGAGGAATCACTAAGAAAAGGAGTGTGCTTCGCGAATTGGAATGCCTTGGCCTTGGCATGGGGCATAGGTGTGAGTGGGAGGTGTTTTGCGAAGTGGAACAGTGTTCGCGGAGCACTGCCTTGTGAAGAAGGGGTGCCTCGCGAAGTAGGGTCCTGCGAAGCAGTGTGCTTCGCGATGTGTAGCGATCCTGCCTTAGCATATGGATCACTTGTTTGGTTTGGGTGTTTCACGAAGCATAAACGCTCCACGGCTGCCCGGGTTCCCTTGGGAATCCCCTTCCTTCGTGAATTCCCTTGAGCTTCGCGAAGGGCATACCTCTTGGAAGAGGGGCTCAAAACGAGACAAAGAAGAGGCGTCTCGCGAAGTAGAAGTACCTCATAGAGCTCATGATTCATGGGGCAAATAGTTCTTCGGGATTCGGGAGAGGAGAAGACGAAAGGTTAGATTGTCCGTCTTCGGGACTCAGGGGGAGTCCAGTATTTATAGGGAAGGGGCGCTGTGAAGCAGAACTCGCGCGCCGCCTCTGGAGCATCGCGGCGCGATCGTGAACGTCAAATGTGTCCGCGGAGAGTTACCGCCTCTAGAGCTTCGTGGCGGGCTCACGAACGTTAAATGCGTCCGCGGAGTGTTACCGCCTCTGGAGCTTCGCGAGGTCGCGATGGTCGGGGGCGCTTCATGTCGGGGCTTCGCGTCGGGGCTTCGCGAGGCAGTGCGCTAGCCTTATTTTTCGTGCTCTATTTTGGCACCAACAAATGCCCCCCCCCTCAGACTTGGAGCCGCAGAGGGCGAAGGGTCTAAGTCTAAGCGAAAATCGCCAAAATTGTCGGCGGTTCGCGATGCGTCTTCTCGAAGGGGGGCCCGCGGTGTTGACCGGGCCACGGATCCGGACGCGCCGCGATGCTCCGCGCGGGTTAGGCGCGCCGCGATGCTCCGGGTCCCCACCTATAAATAGCGGGGGTCGACCTATTTTGTCTTCACGTGACTTCCTTGTATTTTTGTGCTCTAGACTTCGCGAAGCTCGATGTACTCCGCGACAACCCTCCGCGAATCGAGCTTCGCGGCGAACCGCGGGTCTCCGACTCCACGTCTGTGCCAAGCGAACCTCTGCTTTTCAGCCTCGACCAGACTTCGCGGCTTGGTCTCGCGATCGATCTTCGCGATCCGGATTCTTGATTCAGCTTCGCGGTTGAGCTTTGCGATCCAGCTGAAAAAATTCTTTTCTGAGGGCCGGAATTGAAATGGCCCGTCAAGAGACTGTATTGGGGGTGCTTGCAGATGCTGCCTGTCAGGATGAGATGGCCAACCATCCGGGCCTTGGGGAGATGGTCTGAAGCCATTCAGACCACAATTCTTTGACAGATCTTCTATTGGAGGGTCAGAAGGATTATCCGCAGTGCAAGAAACTGCCATTGTATGGATTTGGGCTGAGGGATGTCGTCTTAATCCCTAAGGCGAGTAGGGACGAACCAGCTTGCTGGTTCCGGAGCATACCATGCCAGCACTAATGGTTTAGGGAAGCCGATGGTCACGCACAAGAGAACTTCACACCCGTCACCGCCGACTGTCTCTACATCCATCTGAATGACATTGACGTGAATCCACTGCGGCCGGAGACGTCCCCTCCTCTCTACCGTACCATGCTGAAGGCGGCTTTGCAGGATTCGAAGAAGGGATGGTCCGATGAGTGGGACCTGCGCCAGGGCGGCAACTTTACTGATGACTGGGCCTGGGCCTACTGGGTAGGCGCCTCATGCGAGGAGTTTGGGGCCGATCTAATGAGAGTGGGGTTGTATGAGGTGGCATGGGCCTCCCAATTCCACATTTACCAACCAAAGCAACTGATGCCGGAACTGCTGAGCAGATGGTCTTCTAGAACAAATACCTTTCACCTGCATCACGGGGAGGTGGGCATCAGCCTGTGGGATGTCCACCAAATTTCTGGGGTCCCGATCTTGGGGGCCATGTATGACGAGTTCCTCCCTGTCATCAGCGCATGGAGGATATGGAGAAAATGCCGCGACTGGCATCGGCGCTGATGGCACTTGTCCCTGGAGAGGACTAGGAGGAAGTGAGGGATGTCCACTTTAGGCGATGGTTCAAATGCTTCCTGAATTTCCCAGAGAATCGAGAGTTCCCTCCGAGGCCTCGAACTTGTACAAGGGAGGCTCAACGGGGCAAGGGGAACTCGTATTGGCGGGTCTTGGAGGACAGCCAATGGAAGACTTGGGGTTTCAGTGTCAGCACTGAACAACAGCCGATAGTCAGGCTGACATCATTCATCACGGCTCTCATCTGTGGTTGGATCCTACCAGTGATGGATACCAGCATGGGGGTGCGGCCCAGATCGTTCATCATGGCGTCGATGTTGGCCATGGGGCAGCTGATCAATCTGGGGATTCCAATGCTCACCAAACTTTACAGAATGCTACGACACATTAGCGAGGGCAAGAAGCCGACAAGGATATGCGGGCCCTTCCACCTCCTATATGGGTGGATCGCAGTGCATATTAGGGGGATTTACGAGTATCCAAACCCCATTTCGCCGCCAGGGTCGAACTTCCACCCCTCCATCCTGAACACGGTCGGGAGCTTCCCGTTCAAACTAGCCGTGCCGATGGTGACGAATCGGGTGTGGAGAGCGGATGAGTTTAATTTCCACCCCTTCTCATTGCCGACGGGGATACATACTGATGATGGGCGGGGAACGGAAGAACATCGGGCTTACCTCCTGGCCTTTCGAGGTGGAGTTTTGGTGGCACGGATAGATCGTGAACCAATCTGCAAACCGTACACCCCGCATTGGTTTGCGAGGCAGTTCCGGTGCCTCCAGCGGCTGACCCCGCAGGTCTACTGGGAGGTGCGTCACGAGGAGCACCCGTGTGTGATGAGGTAGCTGTGGCTCATATTCACACGAGAAGATGGGAAGATGCGGATTGTGTTGCCTCCATCCACCGCCGCTTTCGGGTTGGTGAGGGAGTATGCCATCAATTGGGAGGCTGCTTACCCAGGGGAGATGCTGAAGCAACCAACTATTCGGGTTGGTGATGGTGGGCCTCCCCTATCTCGAGGTCGAGGTCGGAGGGCATCTAGGGCCGCTCGCGGTGGCGGGGCTGCCATGGCGGCGAGACCCGCACCGGCCGAGGGTATGGCAGCAGCAGTGGATCTGGTGATTCCGGAAGAGCAGGGCCATCTGGAGGGGCAGCGACCGAGGGGATTCCATAGGATATCCGCTCAGGCTCCGGGGAAGTGCCTACGTCATATCGACATGGCAGAGAATGTCGTCTTCCTAGAAGCTTGGGACATTTGGGATGTCACCCGGAAGTTCCTCATCCCACCCGAGATATGGGCCCACCTGAATCGCCTCAGGATGGAATTACCGGGCATAGGCCCAGTCCGGGTTGGATTCGTGGCGTCTCCGGCGGAGGCAGAACAGTACCTGGACGAGCTGGAGGATTACGTCCACTCCAGTGGTGTCCCTCGCCCAATGACAAACCGGGTGAGGGTACTGTTGAATCAAACGGTCCCCCCACAGTTATCGGCTGCCGATCTGAGGGAGCGCTTCCCCCTGCCGGAAGAATTAGAGGACTCCTCTCAGGAGGATGAGGCTGGAGGAGGGAGCCCATTGGAGGAGGGAGAGGTCGGAGATCAGGGCTCAGATTCCGACGATTTCGCGGAGGCTCTCGAGGTAGAATTCCTAACTTCTTTCCTTACGATCTGTTCTTGGGTCACTATGGACTTCTCACCAATGTTTGAGCCATACAGGAGGAACTTGTTTGCATGCCTCATTCTCGCTCCTTGGCGGGTGATGATGCGGGACCTTCAGAACCTGCGCCTATGGCTTTATCCAGTTCCGCGTCTGGTGGGACCAAAGCACCCGAGGTGGCTCCTCCGGAATCTCCAGACCTTCCAACAGTATATGGAGGGCCTCGTCTCGGGGTCCCATCAGTACCGGCTCAAGAGCAGTGCCAGGAGGTCAATCTCTGTAAGTTTCCTCTACCGGTTCCCCTGTCGTCATATGTAGACCATGCCGGCCTACTAACATTTATGTCCCTCTCTGTCGTGCAGTTCTCCGACTGGCGTGGGCCGCTGCGGCGAGACTGGTTGGGATGTCTGGTGGCGTCCCTCCTAGGGGCATGCCGGTGATGGTGGCGATAGTCCCCCCATCTCCTCAAGCTGCGACGCACATCATCACTGGCGGGACCACCAGCAGGGCCGTGCTCGAGGTCATTAAGGTGGACTCTGAGGAAGAGGATCAACCGGTCGGTCCCAGCCTTGTCACGCCTGCTTCGGTGCCAGGTGTCGTACTGGATTCAACACCAGATGTTGATCCTGCCGATGATTTCTTGCGGGCGTATCCCGCGTACGAGCCTGCCAATTGCGCGGACTGGGACGAAACGACCTCCGACGAGGAAGACAACAGCATAGTCCGCCGCCGGTCGTGGAAGCTGATCACGCGCTTTATCAAGGACACCCCCAAGCGCAATGGCTGGCCGAATTGGATAGACTCCGCTCGCGGTTTCTATAACTATGTGCTGAGGGAGTGGATGCCCAACGTCCTCACGCACTCATCCGAGATCTTATGGCTGAGAAGACCCGGGAGCATGATCGTGGGCTCAGCGTGGGCTGGTAGCGGAGGAAGGCGACCAGCATCAAGAAGCTCCAGGAGGCTGAAGGCGAGGTCCAACAGATGCAGACCCGGGTAGACGAGCTTTCAACCTCTCTTGATGCACAATCTGAACTGGTCTCACGGTTAAAGGCCCAGCTGGCAGAGGCAGAAGAGCAGATGAGGAAGACCTCTGGAAAGATGGCTGCCGTTCAAGCTGACGTAGAGAGGGCCAAAGCCAGGACTGACGAACCGCGCCCCGCCGCTGCTGAGGAGGATCGGGAGCTAAGAAAGCGGCAGCAAGCCTTGGATACCACAAGCCAACGGGTGGCGGAGCTGCAACGCTCTTTTGATAAGGTCAACCCGTCCATGGGGGGAATCAACCCCCGGGTATTGTAACACACCCAAAACCCTTTTATTGGTACTTTCGTGCTTCAATTTTTTCCTTTATTTGTTTTTAATGTTGTAGCACGCACGATTTCCACTGTTTGAATTGCCTTGTTACATCCCTACAATGTTTACAGGACGTTCGACGACAATTCCTCAAGCCCACGTGGGTCGAGCCCGATGTGAGAAATAGGAGATAGTTTCCCTCTCGTACCACTTAACATAGGAGTGGGGATCAGGCTCCGGACATCCGAGATTCGGATTACCAGTCCAAATTTCTGAAAGACGGGAGAGGCTTGATTGGAGAAGGAACTTTCAGGATAGTCGAATCACCGTTTCTTCAGCGTGCTCTTATGCATGAATGGGGAAACGCCAGGGGTGCCGAAATCGGTCCAAACAGATGAAAATGGAAAGTGTGAATCACGATACCCAAGATTCAGAATACTGTGGGGATGGCATGACAATAGGGGAAAACCGTTGACCTTGGAGGAGAAACGATATCCTTACTGTGTTAGCCTGTAATGGGGACAACAAATGAGCATCGACCGCTGACCATGTTCGAAACACGGGACCATGTCACAAATTTTATCGATCAATCCTTCGGGACGTTGGCCCAGGACAGTTGGAAGACCATAGGTCAGACATCCATACTGTTAGGGGTTCCTTCCAGACATGACCGGTCTTCCGAAACGTTGGCCCAAGATGGTATCTGAGCCAATGCGGCATGAGACCAGGCCGTTAGGGGGTCCCATGAGACATGAAAGGGGACGAGGTTCCAAATAAGGGGTACGCAAAGCATGGCATATGGAGTGATGGTTTGTCCGAACAGAATCCAACACTTAGGTAGTCACACCACCGTGGTGGGAGTACACCATATGGGCGCATTGGTTTAATCATGGATCATTCCTTCTTTCAGACAAGGCCCCTCTGACGAGGGGATCTGTCACTTCCCAATGGGATCTTGGGGCATCCCGAACTTGTTCAGGGTAGAAATGCAGTTTATTGTCATGCGTTGAGGACACATGGACTCCTGTAGTTTAACGTCATATGATAGGACGTGGAATAAAAGGGAAGATCCCAGGGAGCGTGTGGTGCGGTAGATATGAAACCGACGTGAATGAGGACTTGGAGTTCAAATCATACCACATACCCCCTGAGGAAACTTTTCAGGTCGAGGGACCAAGAGTAAGGATTGGGCTGGGCCCGAAGCAGAGTGGTCGGGCGTTCTTACGTACCCCATGAAGATGGGAATCAAGCCATATGTAGTTCTGGAAGCGCAGTTTAACGTCATGCGGGACGATGAGAAGCTTGGCCGTGTTGGTACACATCCTTCCAAAACTACTAAGCCCACGTGAGTCGTGCTCAGTGTGGGAAACAAGCATTAGTGGTGGGAATTTCCCAGCACGGAAAGGGGAAGGTTAGGGCAAAGGGATGCTCAGTGAATACCGGCCCAATAACACTAACACGATCATTTAGCGCACCTAGATGCGCGAAGAGAAAGAGTCGAGTATGATGGAATTTCACTTGAACATGAGGATGTGGAAATGTGTGAATAATGGCGCTTGAGATTCAGATCACGATGATGGCGGCGTGAAGATGGAGGATAACTGCTAACCGTGTTCGCAACACAGCATCCTGCCTTGTTAGCCTCGAATGGGGACAGACAAATGAGTGTTGACCGTTGACCATGTTCGAAACACGGGACCATGTCACAAATGTTGTCAAATATCCGTAGGGACGTTTGCCCGAAATGATTGGAGGGCCCTTAGGCCCAGCATTCATGGACATCCCTTAAGCCTAATATCCATGTCGTTCGAGGGTCCTTTTGGATGTGGAGGAGTATGAGGATCCAAATAGCGAGTTCACGAAGCTTGGTCATGGGACGAGAGGAATGTCCCCATGAAAATCCCACACTTCGGGCTCTTTGTCGAAACACATCTGAATACGACAACAAGATGTATTAGAGAGAGGAAGCAGATTCCTTTCCCATGGGGAGATCTTAGTTTAGGGTCGTAGAATTTGTACCATGGATGGGTAAGGGGAGCAGGGGATACGTGGCAAGGTGGTTACAAAACCCGACGTGAATGAGGACCTAAGCCCTACTTACCATGCATTCTCTGGGGAAATGCTCGAGTCGAGGGACCGAACACGAAGGTTAGGCTGGGCCCATGGGGAAGTGCCTGGGAAGTCCTACATATCTCATAAGGATGAGAATCAAGCCATACGTAGGTGGAACGGTAAGGTACCAGTGCCAGGGAAAAAGGGGGAGTGCGGTCGTGGACCTTGCACTAAAAGAAGTGGAATTTGATAAGTCTTGTTTGTTTTTTAAGGTGAATGGTTTTTTTGTGAAGTGACAGGCCTAGTGTAGTAGGCCGTTGTGTCGCCACAAGGATCAAGCCGTAATGGGTGTTGACAAATGGCATGGCACGTGACCAATACCCAACGTGATGTCCTCTACAACGAGGTCACCACAATGTAGTGCCGTTTTTCGTCATGCGGCCAGGACGGTAATGTCACAGTTTAGGGTCGTATGATAGGACCAAGCATGCATTTTATCATCATGCTGCGCCGACGTAGCAGAGATAATGCCAGGCAGGAAATGTACGCAGTGTTATAAAACACAATTGACGGAGACATGATCCCACATAAAATTGTACGCCAATCAGAGAGGGAGACCTTAGGCCGAGGGCCCTATATAGAGGTAAGGGGTGAAACAGGGGGGGAAACTGGCTCCCTAAATGGGTTGTACCCAAAGAAAAGGGGTCTGGGAATTCCTACATATCCTATCAAGATATGAGTCAAGCTGAACGTAGTTCCAGATGGGAAT
The DNA here is from genome assembly GCA_963277665.1 of Viscum album. Taxonomy (NCBI): domain Eukaryota; kingdom Viridiplantae; phylum Streptophyta; class Magnoliopsida; order Santalales; family Viscaceae; genus Viscum; species Viscum album. The sequence continues at coordinate 1,411,177,028 of OY728135.1, forward strand.
CTTAGTTTATGGTATTAGAGCTCGGACCATGGATGGTGACAACTTCCTGAGTAAGCATAGATGTCAACCCGATCCCTAAGCCCACGTGAGCTAAACTCAGTGTGGGAAACAAGGGGGGTATCCTCATCGCAATACTTGGGGCGAGTCAAACGGGAGTTGGTAGAGAGCCTCGAAGGACATCTTCGACATGGATTGTTCCCCCAACGCGCAGACGTGCACGGAGGAAAAGTACAAAAAGTTACGAGACTCCACTTGGACACGGTGAAGTGATGAAGGGCGTGAATTGTGCACCCGACATTTTGGGCCTAATGGGTTGGCGTGGTGATAGAGGAAAACTGTTAACCATGGTGGAAACGCAATGTCCATATCGCATTAGCCTGAGGTGGGACCAACAAACGAGCATCGACCGCTGACCATATTCGAAATGCGGGATTTTATCGATTTGTTGTCCAAAACCCTCAGAGGCGTTGGCCAGTAACGGTAGGAGAGCCCTTGGGCGTAGTATCCATGCCATTCTTGGGGGTCCCTCCGGGTGTGAAAGATTATGGAAGCCCTGATGCAGGGATACACAAAAGCCTGGAAAGCAGGTGCGGACGTGTCCGAGTAAATCTTGGCATTCCGGGTAATAAACCAGAGTACTCCCAGGCACATCGGTGAACTGCTGAAAAGGGATTGACAAAACAGCTCAGTCGGGAGAGGTACATGGCGTGGTCATTACGAGACCGACGCGAATGAGGACATAATCCCACACCACACCATATAATCCTCTCATGAAGGAAGGGTAGGCCAAGGGGACAAGATGGGATGAAGATTCCCGAGGGATGGGGCTGGACCCGAATCCTAGACATTTAGGTGGTCCTACGTATCCCATGAGGATGGGAATCAAGCCACACATAGTTCTCCAAATGTATTTTAACGTCATACGGGACGAGGAGGGTAGTAATATACCCCTAAACAAGGGAGGTGTACGATATGGCGAAGAAGCCAACGTGAATGAGGACATAGTCCTACACCACACCATACAATCCTATAAGAGAGGACATGGGCCGTGACCCGAGAAGGCCAAGGGGCCTGAGGCTGGGCCTCGTAAAGGGAGGGCGTACGACATGGTACATGATCCCGATGTGAATGAGGACGTAGTCCTACATCACACCGTACACCCTGGGTAAGAGGTTGGGTGGAAGGGGCTCGAGAAGGCCAAGGGGCCTAAGGTCAGGCATCATTCAGGAAGGCCTGACTGGTTTGCAGTTTAACGTCTTACATGAGGACGAGGGTCGGGGACCCAAGAAGGCCAAGGGGCCTGAGGCTGGGCCTCGTAAAGGGAGGGTGTATGACATGGTACATGATCCCGACGTGAATGAGGACGTAGTCCTATACAACACCGTACACCCCGGGTAAGAGATTGGGAGGAGGGGATCGAGAAGGCCAAGGGGCCTAAGGTCAGGCATCAGTCAGGAAGGCCTGACGGGTCTGCAGTTTAGCGTCTTACATGAGGACGGGGGTCGGGGACCCAAGGAGGCCAAGGGGCATGAGGCTGGGTCTCATAAGGGAAGGCATACGGCATGATACATAATCCCGACGGGAATGAGGACGTAGTCCTACACCACACCGTACACCCCTATGGGGAATCAAGGCCGTGGGCCCGATTGCTAGCACCACCCGGGGGGAAGTTTGTCACTTCGGGATGGGGCAAAACAAATCACTGCACTCGATGTCTGGGACATCTCGGGGTGGACCCGAAGATCCAGGACACTGTTGACCATGTTCGAAACACAGCATTCCTATGGTGACCTGATATGGGGGCAACAAATGAGCGTCGACCACTGACCAAATTTGCAATGCGGGACTTGTATCGGCTTGTTGCTTAAAAAACCTCGGGGGCGTTGGCCCGTATCGGTAGGAGAGACCTTGGGCATAATATCCAGGCCATTCTTAGGGGTCCCTCCGAGTGTGCAAAAATGATGGAATCCCAGTCAAAGAGTGGGTGAAGCATAGCTGTATCCATCCATGAAAGAGGCAAACATCTCCAGGGGGGATGCGCAACCGGGTCGAGACTTGCTCGATGTGAGTTGGGGAAAAAGTGTGCGCCCTGCCATGTCTTGAACCGAGGAGAAGATTTTGTCTTTTTGGGCTGGGCCGAAGGATGACATGTCCGGGCGTTCCTACGTATCTCATGAGGATGAGAATCAAGCAATACGTAGTTCTTGAAGGCCATGCAGTTTAGCGTCATGCGGTGAGGACGTCGGAGGATAGAAGAATGGGAGTGGGCACATGGTGTGACCCATACAATCCTTGTGTGAGCGGGGTTGTATGAGCGGGGCTAAGAAAGCCTACTCCCTACTACACAAAGATCCTCCAAGGAAACTATTCCCAGGGGGGATAGTGGAAGAGAAAATCTTGGGGCTGGGCTCAAGACGAGCTGTCCGAGCGTTCCTACGTATCCCATGAAGATGGCAATCAAGTCACACATAGTTCTTGAAATGCAGTTTAACGTCATGTGGGACGAGGAGCATCTCATTTGGGGATATGTAAGGTATGACAAGTAATCCGACATGAATGAGGACATAATCCCATACTATACCATACAATCCCACAAGAGGGTAAGTCGGGGAAAAAACCAAGGGGCCTAGGGCCGGACCGCGGTCAGGGAGACCTGAACAGCTTGTGGTTTAACGTCTCGCGATGAAGACGGGAGGCCAGGGGCCCGAGAAGGCCAAGGGGCCTGAGGATGAGCCTCGGCCAGGAAGGCCTGACTGGCTTTCATTTTAACATCTTGCAGTAAGGACGGGGTGGAGATCTTAGTTTAAAGTCATAGAGCTCGGAATATTTCATAGTTTATTGTCTTGCAGGACGAAGATGCAGTTTAAGGTCGTGCAGGAATTTACAGTTTAGGGTCATGTTGGACCATAATGTGCAGTTTATGGTCATGCGGGACCGTTTCCCAGTTTATCGTCTTGTAGGACGAAGATGCAGCTTAAGGTCGTACAGGAGCAACTTGCAGTTTAGGGTCGTGCAGGACCAACTCGCAGTTTAGGGTCGTGCATGACCAACTTGTAGTTTAGGGTCGTGCAGGACCAACTTGCAGTTTAGGGTCGTGCAAGACCACTTGCAGTTTAGGGTCGTGCAGGACCACTTGCAGTTTAGGGTCGTGCAGGACCCACTTGCAGTTTAGGGTCGTGTAGGACCACTTGCAGTTTAGGGTTGTGTAGGACCCCTTTTGCCCTAGGCAAATTATCTCTTGAGGACCTTGGCATTGGTGGGAGGGGTTATACGCTCTCCATCCGTGGTCACCAAGGAGTATACTCCATTGGGGTAAGACTTATAGATGATATAAGGCCCTTCCCACTTGGGTTCTAATTTGGGCGTTTTCATACCGGGAATCATTGGCCCTCGAAGGGCCAGTACCAGGTCACCCTGTAGAAAAGAGCGGAGACGAACCTTCTTGTTGAAGGCCCTCGCTATCTTATCCTGATGCCTTTCCAGATTGTGTAGGGCATGAAGACAGTTCTCGTCAAGTGCTTCCAATTCATCTAGACGGATCTCGGCTACCTCATCTGACGTCTGGTGATCATAAACTGCAGTGCATAACGATGGCAGCTGGATCTCAATGTGTAGGACGGCCTCAGCTCCATACACCAGGGAATATGGGGTCACCTGGGTGGAGTTGCGAGTCGTCGTTCGGTAAGCCCAGAGGGCGTTGGGGAGGTTGTCCGGCCAAATTTTCTTGTTCTGACCAACCATCTTCTGGAAAATGTTAGAGAGGGTTTTGTTAAAAGCCTCGATCTGTCCATTTGCCTGCACGTGGTAGCGGGAGGTATGGTTCGACCGGATGTCGTACTTGGCGTACAATTTCTTTAATTTAGCTGCTTGGAAGTTGGTGCTGTTATTGGTGATGATGGTGTGAGGGACCCCAAACCGGTGGATAATGTTGGAGCTCACAAAGTCAATGATGGAACGGGCCTTGACCTCTTTGAGCGGAACTGCCTCTACCCACTTGGAGAAGAAATCTGTAGCAGTCAGGATGAACCTACACTGGCGGGCTGTTGCCGGCGTATATGGTCCCACTGCATCAAGTCCCCATACCGTAAATGGCCAAGAGTACTTGGTGGGGTGGAGGGGCTCCGACGGCCGTTGCAAGAAGTTGGCGTGTACTTGGCACGCGTGGCATCTCTTGGCATATCCAATACAATCATGGATCATAGAGGGCCAAAAGTACCCCAAACTCCGGATTTGATGGGACAACTTCGGCCCAGCTTGATGGGAGCCACATGAACCGGCATGAACCTCTTGCATAACTTGAGGTATCTCTACTCCTTGGATGCAACAGAGGAGGACACCATCGAAACTCCACTTATAAAGGATCTATTCAAGACTGGGGCCGCTCTGGAGGGTAAATTGCAGCACACAGCTTCGGATTCGCTCGCGCTTGGCCCGGTCGTCCGGGAGGCGACCATTTTGGAGATACTCGACAAAAGGTTCCCTCCAGTAGGGAGTGGCTTCAACCACTGCGTCTGACGAACCCGGGACCCCTGACATGGAGGGTCCGACAGTGAGATGACCTACCCGCAGGCCATCATTGTCCTCTTGGGTGACGGGGGCAATGACTCTCCGGTGTACGACATGTATGATCAAATCATCTTGCTCAGGTTCTGCGAGCGACGCGGCTAAGCCAGCCAAGGCGTCTGCTTGGCCGTTCTACGACCGTGGGGACATGGGTAACCTCTGGTCGAGAAGAGAACTGGGCTATTAGGTGGAGGGTGTACTCCAGCAATGGTGCAAGCTCCGGCTTCCTGACGACGTAGTCACCATTAACCTGTTTGATTACCAGCTCAGAATATCTCTTCACATATAGATGGGGCACATGGATCTCAAGGGCCAACTCGAGGCCGGTGATGAGAGCCTGGTACTCTGCCTCGTTGTTCGTATAGCCTTCTGACAAATGTAATGAGTATGGCAGGACAGCTTATGCCGGGGTAATGAAGACAATACCCAGGCCCACTCTGTTGAGCTTGGGATCGTTGAGCCTCCAACCGGTGGGGCTCCGGTAGGCGCCGTCGAAATGCATTTTCCAACACGGGACAACATGGTCGACTGAGAGGATCATCTCATCAGAGAAATCCATGTCCAGGTATTGATCCACAGAGGTTGGATGGGCAGCTAAAAAGTCTGCCAACACCTGTCCCTTAATGGACTTCTGAGGTACGAACCTGATATCAAACTGCTAGAGAATCACTGCCCACCGTGCCAGTCGGCCAGTCAGCATGGGGCGGTTCAGGATGTACTTCAGGGGGTCTACCCAGGAGACCAATTGCACCTCATGGTGCTGCAGGTAATGTCGCAACTTCTGCACGGCGAAGACGAGCGCAAGGAAGCTCTTTTCGATAGGGGAGTATCTGACCTCCGTATCGAGAAGCATGCGGCTGAGATAGTTGAGACTGTTCTCAGTACCCTCGTTATTCTTCTAGGCGAGCAGCGCACCGAGGGATCTCTCTAGGGCGGTCACATAAAGGACCAGCGGCTTTCCGGAGACGGGTGGCATCAAGACCAGAGGTTGGAGCAGATACTGCTTGATTTCCTCGAAGGAGGTCCGACACTCCTCATCCCATTCGTAGGCGGCACCCTTCTTCATGAGCCGGGAAAAGGGCTTACACTTTCCGTCCAGATTCGCGATGAATCGGCGTATATAGTCTAAGTGGCCTTGAAGGGCTCGAAGCTCCTGAATGTTGCTCGGGGGAGGCATTTGGCTGATGTCCTTGATCTTCTCTGGGTCGATCTCGATACCTCGGTATCTGACAACAAAGCCCAGAAACTTTCCAGAGGTGACCCCAAAGGCACACTTCAACGGGTTCATATTTAGGTGAAGGGAACGGAGGAAACCGATCACTTTCTCAAGGTCTTTGAGATGGTCCTAGCACTGACATGATTTGACTATGAGGTCATCCACGTAGAATTCCACCAATGTCCCGAGGATCGGTTTGAATATGCGGTGCATGGCCCTCTGATAAGTGGCACCTGCATTCTTCAAACCGAATGGCATAACCTGGTAGAAAAATGTACCTTGGGGAGCCCTGAAGGCAGTGGAATCCTCGTCTTCAGGGGCCATCCGGATCTGGTTGTACCCGGAATATCCATCCATGAAAGAGAGGGCTTGGAACCCGGCCGTGGTGTCAATCAATAACTCTATCACCAGGAGTGGGAAGTCATCCTTTGGGAAGTGGCGATTAAGATCGCGGAAGTCGATGCAAAATCTGATCTGCCCATTCTTCTTCCTGACTGGCACAATATTGGAAAGACATTTGGGGTACTGGACCTCCTTAACGATGTTGGCTTTGATAAGCTTGTCAACTTCGGCCTCAACCATAACACCATGAGAAGGGTGCATTTTCCTGGAAGGTTGCTTAAACCCACGGTGTTTTGCCGGGAGGCCTAGACGGTGAACGACTACCTGGGGATCTAGTCCTGGCATCTCGTTGTAACTCCATGAAAACACGTCATAGTGTTGTTTGAGGAAGTCTACGTACGGATGCCGCTCTTCGAGGGACATGGCTGCACTGATCAATGTGGGTCTCAGATTTTCCTCGCTACGAAGGTTCACCTGTACCAGTTCATCAACCATTGTAGAGATGCCTTCTTCAAAGGGTGGGGGGAGCATCCTCCAGGTATTCCTCCCCACACGTGGGGGGACTTCCCGCGACGGAAGATACTTCTGGGCTATCAAGATCCGAGGGGCAGCTGGTACCGGCTTGGGCAGCATCGGTCATAACATCGGGAGACTCACTCGCCATTAAGACCATAGCAATGATGGCAGTCGATCCTATAACATATGTCCTTCGGCCTAAGGGGACACGTTTGATGATATCAAAGTAGTGGTGACATGTCAGCCTGAGTCGGTGGATTCCAGCCCGGTGGAAGAGACACGTATGGAGTACCGCCATTGTCATAAGCTTGACACTCCGGTACTGTACAGGGGTAGGAGGTTCCGGGATGTCCTGAGCCTAGTTGATGTAGGAGTACGAGGTGATTTTCCGCCGTCGCTTGGACACAGGAACATGCCTTCCCTTCGTACCTGAAACAAAAAAACATTGCCCCATGTCAGGGGTCGTGGCCTCCAACCAGTGGATCGGGAGGATGTAGGCGTCATCCATGCTTGCCCGGGGATCACTTGTGACCAGGGCGGGTTCATCCTCACTTACTAGGATTTTATTATCCTTACTTTTGTAATAACCCACATCCAGATAGCGGGCCTCACAAGAAGCGAAAGGAGACGCATCTCCTTGGAGCACTCCTACTCGGCCGTTGAGGGAGTCCTTGAGGCACTGGTGATACGACAAAGGGACCGCTGCATGCAGATGGAGCCATGGCCTACCCATCAACGCGTTGTAGGCGGTGTCCTGAGAGACGACCATGAACTCGGTGCTGGAAATTAAGCCATCGAACTAAGTCTTCAGGCGGATTTTTCCGACTGGGGTTTGCTCGGTCTTGTCATACCCCTGGATTCTGAGGTTAGAGGGAGTTAAATCACCTTCAGACAGACCCAGCTTTCGCAACGTCCGGGTCGGAATTAGGTTGATTCCGGAACCCGTGTCAACGAGGCAACAACGGACTTCCACACCGTTGAAGTGGCCAGTGATGTACAACGGGCGAATGTGCCCCTGTAGAGGAGGGTCCTCATCTTCATCGGAGAACGAGATAACCGCCTGACATTCAGCGTTTTCAATCATCTCGGTATGGAAGGCTTCTGCAGCTGCTACCTCCGTCTCAAACTGGAGGGGGCTCCTTAGGGCCTCGGCAAGCGCCTCACGCATTTCGGATGACAGGCGAAGGGCCTCGAGGATAGAATGACTCTCCGGAATGCCGGCCAGGTTCTTCTGGACATCATACTTTCATGTCAAACGCGAACCTCTACTTACAGGAGGGTATTCGGCATTTGGAGGCACGGCGGGTCCTGCCGGTTGAACCGGTGATCGGCTAGTACTGGGTACATCCTGCTGCCTACTAGTTGAAGCCTGGATAGTAGTCACCGGACTAGGATTGGACAGCGGATGCTGGCCTGTAGCCGGGCAAGACTGACTGTGATACGAACGAGGCAGCTCTCCCTGATCTAGTAGCACGAACAGCGGTGGAGGTAGAGCCGAGGGCGTTAGATGGGGTTGCGCGTGCTGAACTCAAAATCCATATGAACTTCTTCATTTCGTCCAACTAATCCTTTGGAAGCTATCATAGTTGAAATCATCCTTGAGTAAAAGTGGGAAGTAAACTTGGATGTGACCTTAATCAATTCACACATATGGTGAATGATATATTTGCACAGATTTATCTAAAGGAAATTCTTCATCAGATGAATCATAAAGACTTCTTGATACTTTAAGATATCATGGTCTACTTTACTTGGATGGATTTAATTTTGGACAAACTTGAATAGTAGCCTAGTCTCACCATCCAGTTCTACTGCTATGGCCCTTCTCTTGGGGCCATTTATAGTTAAGATTTCTAGAGCTTTCTCTAGGTCAAAGATTTTGGATGGATGAGGTGGATCTCTTTGATAATATTCACAAATCCCTTCATGAGGAATCCTTAGGCATTCATCCAATAACCTCAAAGAGAATGATCATTTTTGTCCATTGATCCAGCTTGTGACCATATAGCTTTCTCCGACCCCAAAAGAAAATTTTACATACTGATAGAACTGAGATACCAACCTTGGGTAAATGGGACTATATTTTCTAGATAACCATTCAATCCATCCTTGTTCTCTTAATACTGTCAGTAATAAAGTCTTGCTGCATAAAATCCACTCAGGGCTGACTTCCTTCATAGGTACAACAATACAACTTACTAGGTTTGGATTTAGGGGTCCTTTTGGTGCAAGCTTCAGTGATATCTTATTCTTCTTTGAGCTTCACTTCACATGGTTAGATAAAGACGGACGCTTCATCCTTGGAAATCACTGGAGGTTCGGGCGAGAGAGTAGGAGAGAATGTTTTCAAGGTAGAGAGGGTTCGAGAGAAGGTACGAGTGAAGAATCGAGTGAAACCCATATGTTTTATCATTTGGGAATGTCAGACGTCATAAAAATAAAAATACAGGAAAGGAAATAGAGGTGAAATAAAAATTACCACAATACGGGTTAAGATAAATGCATAAATAATTTTCACGGTGAGACCGTGAGTAGATGTCATGGTGTAATGGAAAAAGATCATCATGGCGAGACAGTCAATGTCATCATGGTGAGACAGTGAATGGTCTGCTCAGTCACGGTGAGACAGTGAGTGAACTGTTCCGTCATGGTGAGACAGTGATAGACCGTGAGCACTAAGTGTTAACTGTGTGACCGTAAGCATGAGACAGTAACTAAGAAATAGTGAACATGAAACAGTAAAGTAATTTAGCAAAATATTAAACATTAAGGCCAATAAGATATCTATTTATGATTGATCATGACAAGATAATGTATGATGTAATCTAATCTCTCATAATTTAATGGTTTAGTAAATATATCAGCAAGTTGATATTCAGTACCAATGAATTCCAAAGTGATATCTCCTTTTTGATAATGATCCCTCAAAAAGTGATATCTTACATCAAAATGTTTTGTCCTAGAATGTGAAACAATATTTTTTGAAATGTTAATAGCACTTGTGTTGTCACAATTTATTGGTACATATCTGAATTGATATCCATAGTCTTGTAAAGTGTGTTTCATCCACAAAAGTTTTGTACAACAACTTCCAATATCTATGTATTCATATTCTACAGTAGATAATGAAACAAAATTTTGTTTCTTACTACACCATGATACTAGGGACTTGCCTAAAAGGTGACATGTTCCCGAGGCGCTTTTTCTATCTAACTTACATCCAGCAAAGTCAGAATCAGAATAACTAATTAGTTCAAATGACTGTCCTTTTGGATAGAACAGTCCTAGATTGGGTGAATGCTTGATGTATTTGAAAATTATTCTTACAGCATTCAAATGTGATTCTATATGGTTTTCATGAAATTGAGAACACATACACACACTAAACATAATGTCAGGACGACTAACAGTTAAGTAGAGTAGACATCCAATCATTCTTGTATAAGTGGATTGATCAACAGATTTACCATCTTCATCAAGATCCAACTTACAGGTGGTACTCATGGGAGTGTCACTACTTTTAGTGTTATCCAATCCAAAACGTTATAAAATATCTCTAGTGTACTTACATTGATTCAAAACAATTCCATCATTATTTTGAAAGATTTGAAATCCAAGAAAGAATTTTAGTTGACCCATTAAACTCATTTCAAATTCATTTTGCATCATTTTAGAAAAATATGAACATAATGAAGTTTTTTAAGATCCAAAAATAATATCATCTACATATATTTGAACAACTAAAACATCATTAGAAATTATTTTTATAAAAAAGAGTAGGTTCAGCTATTCCTTTTTTAAAACCTTTAAAATAAGAAAATACTTAATTTGTCATACAAAGATCTTGGAGCTTTCTTTAAACCATATAAAGCTTTTGATAATTTGAAAATATGATTTGAAAATTGAGGGTTTTTAAATCTAGGGGTTGTTCAAAAAAAACATCATCGGCTATATACCCATTTAAGAATACACTCTTGACATCCATTTGGTATAGTTTGAAATTTAGATGTGCAGCATAATAAAGTAAAATTCTAATGGCTTCATGTCTTGCTACTAGAGAAAAAGTCTCCTCATAGTCAATTCCTTATTCTTGACTATAGAATTATGCAACTAATCTATCCTTGTGTCTGACTATATTTCTAGCTTCATCTACTTTATTTATAAACACCCATTTAGTGCATATGGTGAAAGTATCCTTAGTTCTTTACAATAATTCCCAGACTTTGTTTCTTTCAAATTGATTAAGTTCTTCTTACATAGCCATTACCCAAAATTCATCATTGATAGCATCATTAATGATTTTAGGTTCAAGATGTGACAAGAAGGCTTGATGTCCAACCTTATTTCTAAGAGAAGCTCAAGTCTGTGTCCCTCTATCAAGATTACCAACAACAACATCTAAAGGATGTTTCATTAAAATTCTAGTTGATCTAGTAAAGGTAGGACTAGAAATTTCAGGTTCCTCTCTAGGTTCGGGTTCATTAGGAGTTGATTCTGTAATATTTCCCGAACTAGTTGTCTTTACAACAGGTTCATTGATCTTATCATTAAGGTTCAGAATAGACAAATCTTCTTCAAGATTTTCAAGAGAAGGCTTATGTTAATGTGGATCAGTTTCATAAAATTTGATGTGAACATATTCTTCCAAACACTTGGTTCTTTTAATAAAAACTCTATAGGCTTTTCTAGTTATAGAATATCCTAAAAAGATTCCTTCATCACTTTTGGATGCAAATTTTTCAAGATTATCCTTGGTATTTAGAATAAAGACTATGAAACCAAAGACTCTAAAGTAACTAACTTTAGGTTTTCTATTGTTCCACGAATCATAAGGGGTCTTCACGAGAACGGGTCTTATCAAGACAATATTGATGATATAACAAGCTATATTTACAACTTCAGCCCAAAAGTAAATAGGCAGGTCATACTCATTGAGCATAGTCCTTGCAATTTCATGCAGGGTTATATTTCTTCTTTCTACTACACCATTTTACTGAGGTGTCCTAGGGGCAGAAAAGTTATGCCTATAGCCATTGTGTGAGCAATAAGATTCAAACTCTTTATTTTCAAACTCCCAGCCATGATCACTTCTCAAGGTCTTAATCTTAAGTCCACTAAGGTTCTCTACAGACTTGGAGTATTTAATAAAGTACGAACAAGCTTCACTTTTGTGAGCTAAGAAGTATACCCAAGTATATCTAGAAAATTCATCTACTAAGACATAGACATAGTGATTCCCATTTAAACAAGTAACTCTAGAAGGTACAAACAAGTCCATGTGAACCAAGTTGAGAGGTTGAGAAGTTGAAACTTCTTTCTTTGATTTAAAAGAAAATTTATGTTGTTTTCCCTTTCGACAGGGATTACAAACTTTGTCATTTGGAAACTCTAGTTTGGGTAAGTCTCTAACTAAGTCTTTCATAGTCAATTTTCTAAGTGAATGTATATTGCAGTGTCCTAATCTTCTATGCCAAAACCAAGATTCTTTGTGAAATCATATAAACAAGTAATATTTTTTTTAGCTGAAGAATTTAAATCAACTGCATATACATTTTCATTTATCAAAGCAGAAAATACTAAAACATTTTTAGAATTAAAAACATTACAAGAATCATTTTTAAAGTTAGCATTAAAGCCATCATCACATATCTGATAAATACTTAACAATTTTTATTTCAATCCATCAATAAATAAAACTATAGAAATTAAAATAAAGTTAGTGTTACCAATTTGGCCTAGGCCAATGATCTTTCCTTTAGAATGATCACCAAAGGTGACATAGCCACCATCAACCTTTATTAATCTTTTAAAGCATGAGTAATCACCAGACGTGTTCCTTGAACATCCACTGTCCAAGTACCATGTTTTCCTATAGGAACTCTTTAAGCAAGTCTCCTACAAAACAGGTTGAGATAGAGAATGATTTTGGTACCCAGATTTTCTTGGGTCCAGACAGGTTATAAATAAAAGATTTAGGTATACAAATTTGTCTTATGGGTCTCATATAATTAATGGATTCAACATATATTGACAAATAAAATCTATTCGATCTATAACTTTTTAAGTAACTAGTTGACGCATATAAATTTCCAGAACTTGAACTAGTAGAATTTTGTCCAGATTTTGGAATAAATCTATTTTTGGTAAACTATCTTTGTCCAAGTTGGTATCCCAAACCAGTAGTATAAATTGGTGCCACTTGTTTACCTAGAATTTGAGTTAGAGTGTTCTTTCCATATACGATCTTTTCTAAGTCCTTTCTCAGTTTCTCATTAGACATTTTCAGTTCGGTATTTTCTATTAACAGTTGAGCATCCTTTTCCTTTTCAATCTCAAGGGAAGATTTAACAATACTAGATAAAGAATGTTGTTTATTTAAAGGTTTGTACTTGCCCTTAAGTTCATTACATGTTTCTTCTATCATATTACAATATTCAAATAGGTCCTCACCAGAAATGTTTTTAGATTCACAATAAGATTCAGTTCCAGAATAATAATCATTCAGCATAGGAAAAACCGGTACCTCAGAAGTATTGGTCATGAAACACATGTTGCCATGATTCTTTTCAGAATCAGAAACCTCAGATTCACTTGTGCTATCTTCTGAATCACTCCAAGTTTCTTTCATTGCTTTCTTATACTTACTGTCCTTGTAGTCATGTTGCTTCTTGAACTTTAGTTTTGGACAGTCAACTTTATGAGACCTTTTCTTTTACATTAATAGCAAAAAAATTCATGACTCTTATCAGCTTTCTTTGAATCCTTCTTCCAATGACCTTTGTTGTCATATTTACCATTTTAGTTTGATTTTCTAAAGAATTTCTTCTTCCTATAGAATTTCTTAAATTTTCTGGCTATTTGAGCCATCTCATCATCACTATCATAAGCAGCCTAATCAGTACTCAAGCTTTCAGTAGGTATATGAATTTTCTCCTTGTCCTTTCTCTTTGAAGCAGTATACTTAAATGCCACTGACTTACTTTTAGATTCATCATCGTCTTCCTTATTCACCTATATTTCTTCCTCACACTCCATAAGCTTACCAATTACCTCTTTGACAAGTAGATCACCAATGTCACAAGACTCTCTTATTGAAATAGATGTTCCTCTCTATCAGTCTGGAAGACATCTCAATATTATCATAATTTGTTCCTTTGCTGGAGCAGTCTTTCCAAGGGAGCTAATAGTGTTGACAATCTCATTGAACCTTAGATACATTTCAGAGATAGGTTCATCATTCTTCATTTTAAAATTATCATATTAAATAGTATAAGTGTTCAATATCATTTCTTTAACATTGGTTGTTACTTCATAAGAAACACCCAAAGTATCCCATATTTCAAAAGTAGTTTTGCAAGAAGATATTCTATTAAACTCTTCATCTCCTAAAGCACAATACATGGCATTCATTTCTTTATAGTTATTATTGTAAGCAACTTTAGTATGTTCATCCCAAGTAGTTCTTTCAGTTTCTAGAGTCTTATATTGAGTTTATGTAGCATTCCAGATATCAAATACCATACTCTCTATGTGAATTATTATTTTAAGCTTCCACTGGGCATAGTTTGTACCATTAAAGAAAGGTGGCATGTTGGTAGTACCACCTTCTAGTCTATTGTCCATAGCTAGATTTTAGAAAATATATTTAAAGAGATAAAATTTAAAACTAACATAAATTTAAGATCTTTAAGGATGCAACTAAAATCACAGTTGAAAAAAACATAAGGTTTTTAAATACTTTAACAAAAACAACCTCTCATACCAAATGTTGGTTGGAGTGGACACTCAAGAGGGGGCTGAATTGAGTTCCAATAAAAATTTCTGTTAAAAATATTTCTATTAAAATCCCCAATTTATAAAACAAGGTAAATTGTAGTGAATTTGTAAAATTGTTAAAGTTCAATTAGGTTCTCAAATATTGATTAGATCTCAGTTAATTTAATCAGAATATTAAATTAGCTTTTGAAACTAATATACTGATTTACAATAGTTACAAACACTTACTAGATTAACTATCAAAGTAACATGAAAATATTTTTTATTTCAAAGTAATTATCATCTGAATATATAGTATACTTTAAACATAATCTAATAATGCACAGCAGATATAACCAATAGGTTCAGTCTCAAGATGAGACTTAGTACTCTCAAATTTATATATAAATTTGATCCAAACCATAGATCGGGGTTAACAAAAGTTTACAAACTATCCAGGTACTGAGACCTCTACCACAGTTATTCGTGGGAAAGCAACTCAACATCACACAGGATGTCCAGGTCTGACTTGACCTCTACCACTATCCACAGTGGGAAACACAAGAGATAAACCAGATGTGAGTGAGGATTTATAAATCCTCCAGTTCAGCACGGGAGATAGTGTGTGTGTAAAATATACAGAGTACACACACTACTCGAAAATTTAATAATGCATCACTTAGAGAGATTAGATAAGAGTTTACAATGCTCTAGTGATTAGCAGTACAACTCTAGACTTCTTGGATTCAGCAGAAATGTGTCTGAGTCCTTCTCTGGTTTTTCTGTTAAAAAATAGAGTGTAGTGGTTTAGCTTGGTGTTCTTCACAAGTGAAAATGTTATTTGCTTCGTGTGTTCTTCAGTATTGTAAGATTGCATGTATGATACAATGCTCTCTTTGAAGATCTTGCAATCTCTTCTTCGTGACCGTTCTCAAGATTGGTGTTCTGTTCAGTACAGTGCACTCGTGTTTCTTCCTCATGTGTGTATGTTCCTCTTTTTGTCTACTGCATCTCAATCTTCCTTATATTCCACGAGATTCAGTAATAGAATGATTTCCTTTTCATATGTAGGAGGTATGGTTTTCTGACAGGCCAACAACTATCATTAAATATCATTAATTGCATTAAAAACATCAAATATAACAGTTATCCATATTTAAATAATATTGACAAAAAGGTTAAGAAACAGTGTCACAATAGTTATGCAAATGATGTCTCCTTCATGGTATGTCTTTCACAGTATGTCCTTCACGGTGTGTCACTCACAGTGTCTTTCTCACGGTGTGTCCTTCACAGTGTCTCGTGGTCACAGTGTCTCATTGGTCACGGTGTCCCATTGGTCACGGTGTCTCATTGGTCACGGTGTTTGAGACTTAGGCTTCACGGTGTCTTATACTTAGACAAATAAATGTATTTAGACTTAAACAGTAATATGTATAAAATGGATTGAGCTTAACCATTATATAGTATAAGATAACTTGAAACATAAATACACATGAGTAATAAGATATGTGAGATTTTTGATCAGTAATAATATTTGTGAATTGTAATAAGATTTGTAAATATAGAGGAGATTTGTAAACAGTAAAAAGATTTGTGATCATTAAAACATGATTAATACATGAGGAGTCCAATAGTCAATAACATTAATAGTGGTACATTCATTATATCCATATTTTTCTTCAAATCCTATAAATATACATTTCGGTTTTTCTTCTGATGGTTTTAACCATTTTGATACTTTATGTAAAAATTATAGCATATGGAAATTTTATTTGATCCCTTATAGTATACCTCTGTGGAGGTGTTCGAAGAAAGATTCTTTCAATATATTTATGATTATTCCAAGAAATAAAATACCTGAAAATGATATTGATGTATACCATCAACCTCCAATTAAATAATTATGGGAATTATGGGATGATGGAATGGAAAAATGTAATGCTTCAATGAGGATCATCCCATATTATTTATAATTAATTTTTCATTGATGGATTTTACAATGTCTCTAGGTCACACCATCATTTCCTTATAGGAAATAAGAATAAATTCCTTCCAATGGTAATCCACACATGGTCCATGAACCTATGAACATATCTACGGGATTTTTGGATACTAGAATATAAAATAATAATTATTCCATAATTCGACTTCGATGACCTAGATAATCCATTCAAGGAAGTGTTCTATTTGATCCCTATAAACTTGATAGTGGTGGTGGAGTATCGTTATTTGTTCTTGAGAGAATTCTTATAGAAGGAGATCACTTTGGCTTTAAGTGGATTTTCTACAGATGTTATTGTTTATAAAAAAATAATTGCCTCTCATAATAAAATAATCGAATTAGGTTTATATACTACTAGGATTGGAAAATAATAATTTCTCATGCTACCTTTATCATCTTTGTAATCCTTGAAGAACCCCATGTTTATAAAAATAAAAATAATATTATTGTTTCTTGATATGAAGGAAAATTGATAATTAAATTAAATAGCATTTATTCAAATAATATTTAGCATATATAATTTCTCACCTAACCATTAAATTTGTCCCACCATTCCTCTTAATATAGATAAATCATTAAATATTTACTATTTATTTAATAAATAAATATTGTTTTGTTATTATCCAGTAAATATATATATATATATGTGTGTGTGTGTATATATATATATTATTCACGAAATAGAAAATAAATATTCATTAAATATTATGCACACATAATATCATCTTGAATAATTGGTGATGGAAAATGTACGGTCAAGAAAACATGAATAATTATTAAATCATGTACAAGAATGGTATTTATTCCACTTTTAAATAATAATATTATTTAATTAAGATTCTGGACACACTTAGTTTTTGACCATCTAGGCCTCTTTCTCAGTGGAATTAGGTGAAGCAACCTAAATTCCAAGATTATCATCTAGAAACAAGCCAAGGAACCTATAGTGAAAGAATTCAATTTTTAGTGACATAATACATCATAAAGATTCTTACTATGTAATATAATCCCTTTGTCATGATATCTTATATCAAGTAGGTTGAATGATGGTTTCGTTATACTCGATGTCTCTTTCTTTGACTTTTCAAAAACTGAACTATACTATGGGACACCATGGCCATGGATTTATTTATTCAATATAATTTCCATAAAATATCTTAATATATAAACTTCCATTAAATAAAATATGGTACAAGTCTTTTTTCACATTATTCATTAATTATATATTACATGGGATGCACCCAAAGTATCCTACCATGTCGTGAACCTATGTCATCACATTTTTCATCAATAAATAAAATCATGCATATTATAATAATCATTAATAATAATATTTAAATTTATGTATCAATACACATGAACATAGATAAAAACATCCAATGACACATATAAATATGGATTTCCAACTGGTTGGTCTCCTTCTCAAAATATCTTACATTGTATATTTCCAAGGGAATACACCATAAGAGGGCTAAAAGTCCTAGGAATCTCTAACCCTAATAGCCTATATCATTTGTGTCCCTTAAATAATTTTATCTATCTGTATAATATATATTAATATCATTATCATAAAACTTCTAGGTTCTCATCATATTGAAGAACAACTATGACCTTTCAATGCATCATCTAATCTTACAATAATATCACATATAATGTCATGCAAAAGAACAATCATGATGCGATAAAGAGTTTATTAATATTCAAAACAATGAATATGTGTTATCATAAAGCACACAGAAGTTGGTTATGGGTAAAAAACTCCAATAGACTCCCACTTTTACTAAATCCAACTACTAAGTCTACTAGCACTCACATGACACTCATGCTTTTTCTAAGATAGTACTTTATTCAAGGGGTCTTTCACATTTTTTTCAATAGGAACTCTATTTATTTCAAATTCAACCCACTAGGAAATATCCCTCAATAGGTAATACTTACAAAGTATGTTCTTTTACTATTGGTGTGATATATGATCTTTTGTAAGTGACATCATTGTAATATTATAAAAATACAATGTTATAGTGTCATTACAGATATATACCACATCAATCTTCTGAATAAAGTTTCATATCCAAATGGGTTCCTGGGATGCATCAGTAGAAACTATATACTCATACTCCTCAATAAAATCAACAAAAACTAGATTCTTTGAACTCTTCCATCTCACAACACCTTTGTTGAAATAGAAAAACTATCCTGAAAGTGAATTCAAATTATAGAAATCTATTTAAAAACTAGCGTCAGTATAACCCCTCATGACTAGCTCCTCATATCCTCCAAACACCATGAACATATACTTAGTTCTTCTCAGATACATAACAATGTCCATAATAGTATACCAATTTTGTTCTCCCAGGTCATCCTGATATCTTCCTACCATGCTTAATACAAAGGTACCATTATGTATAGTATATAACATGGAATACATTATTGATCCTATAGCTGAATCTTATGGGATATTACTCAATAACTCTTTCTCATGTTCTGTTTGAGGAAATATTTTTTTAAAAAGATATGTACCATGTTACATTGGAACCAATACCCTATTGGATTATTCTAAACTAAATTTATTTAGTATATGTTCAATGTTTTTCCTTTAAATTACCCTAATAAGACTATTGGATCTATCAATCATGATTTGTATCCCCAAAATTTAGGTTTCTTCACCTAAGTCCTTCATGGAGAAACACTGGTTTAACTGGATCAAAACATATTTTAAGACTGGTAGTTGATTTACTATAATTAATATGTAATCAACATATATAACTTTGATCGTTATTGCATTCCCACTAAACCTCTTGTAAAAACATGGATTACCTTTGATCATAATGAAAACAAATCCTTTTATAGCTTCATCAAATCAAATGTTCCATGACCTTGATGCTTAATTAAAATCAAGAATGCATATCTACAACTTTCATATCATTTTAGAAACACATGGATTCAAAAACCATTCTATTTTTTCATGTAGAAATATTATTAATGTTTCCCATTATGGAAATCATTTTTGACATCAATCATCAAAATTTTATAGTAATGGTAAGCTTCTATTTAATGTAGATTTATGATTTATTTAGACATTTAAATTACTGAAAATGTTTCATTTTAGTAAATTATTTTATGGTTTTCAAACCATTTTTCTACTAGCCATTTATTATAGGTTTTTACCTTACCTTCCATGTCCAGTTTTCTCTTGAATTCCCATTTTGACCCTATATGCTTTATGTCCACTAGTGCATCGAAAAGAACCTAAACATGGTTCAGATACATGGAATACATTTTAGAACTCATGGATTATTTCCATCTTATATATTTTGAGCTCTCTATTTCATGTTTGTATCATAGAGGTGTGTTATTGTAAACCAATAATGAATTGCCAACATCAGCGACTAGTGAACCATATCTCTATGGTTATCTTGCCTCTAGTGCTCTTACAAAATACTTATGTTTCAAGAACTACTTATTCCATGGGGACCTATGGACTCTTCCCATGTAACAACTCTTTTTTATCTTGAGAAACAACTTTATCAAAGTCAATCATTCCCTTACAATACTTTTTTAGGATATTCTCTCTCTTAAGAAATACTCACTGTCTCATAATAGTCACTTTCTTATCTGAGGGTTTATATAGGTTGTATCCCACTGTTTCCTTCAGATAAATCCTATATATATACACACTTTCTTTATAGATGCTCTAGTTTATTATCTAATAATACCTTAAAAACTCCTTGAAACTCCATACATGTGTATGAGATAAAATGGGTTTCTGACCACTTCATTACTACATGGGAAATATAATTTATAATTTAGTGAGTGGATATAGAATCCAAAACTCTCATAGAAATTTAATAAAATATTTTTTAATATATTCAATATCTCAATATGATCAAAGAAAATTTACCTCCTTACTGATTTGATTCTATAATTAAATATTTAATTCATTTAATTTATCAAATCTCTTGAACTTATTCCTCTTTAACAATAAATAGCCATATTTATTCAACTCATCAGTCAATGTTATGAAGTCAGAATAACCATGAAAAGATTCTACTAGAAATTGTCTACACACATTACTATGTACCAACCCTAAACTCATTATGTCCATTTCACCTTATTCACTGAATAGTGATTTGGTTGTTTTAAATTATAAATAAGAAAGGTATCTTTCGAGTAATTTTGACTCAAATAAATCTAAACAACCAGCTTGAAATAGATTTGTCAAATGATATTCATTTACATGACCAAGATGGTGATGTCCTAGCTGGGTGTTATATGAGTCATGTGGACATGATTTTATATCTAATTGCAATACATGGTTTTCATAATCTAATTCTTAAATACCATTATTTAAATTTTTAACACCATAACATATGTTGTCTTTGTAAAATGAATAAATTTAATTTCCAAATTTGAAAATAAAACCATCTGTATCTAGTCATGATACAAAATTGTTTTTTGGTTAATTGTTGTTACAAAATAATAGGCTCATAAAACCATTATTGTTTTGGTTGGTAATGAAAGGTGGTAATCTATAATGGCTATAGTATGTAGCCTTGAATCATTGGAAGCTTTTAAATCCACCTCTACTCTTTAAATCTTTTAAAGTATACTTCATTCTTGCCTTTGGATATAGGTGTGAGATCCATTAATTATATTTAATACACAATGTGTATATATTGAAAGAATACATTGGATAAAAAATGAACCTTTAGCTTTCCATTTATTATGGGTGTATTTTTCCCTTTAGTGGCCTTTCTTTCTAAATTCAACAAATAATTCTTCCTTTTCCTTAAGCAATCACTGGATCTTCGTCATCTTAGAATGACGGTGCTTAGAATATTTATAATAGTTATGATTCTTATGACCCTTCACATTGTTCTTCCTTTTCTTATTCACCATAATGAGTGAGATCTTGGAATTTACCACAGCCTTTTCCACTTTCAGAATCAATGTATGATGTTCTGAAAGATCATTACCATGTGCATCTAGATTAGGTTCTTCTAGTATATACAGTTTCCTTTCATGGTGTTGGGTATCAAGTAAGTGGCTTATCAAATCATGGAAATTTGTTCAGGTGAAATTGTTATCCTTCCCAATTATGGATCGCAATGATATGTCAGAAGTCATTTTTAATTGTTATTTCTACAAATAATATGAGTAGAGTTTTGGTAGTTTATCTATTAAAATTTTTACAACCAAATAAATATTATATTTATTAATATTTTGTTTTTCTTTCAAAACCCTATAACCCTCATCATTAGATTTGTAAAATTGTATTTTTTGGACATTCTAGTGGTGAGGATCTATATTACTTCTCATCACCATGAATTTGGAAGGTAACACAATTTGAATAGTTTTAGTTAGGAATTACAAATTCAAACTATATTAAATCATAGTTCCTTAATATATTGATTAGACTCCCCAATCCTAAAATCCTAAAATAGTATTTACTCGATCTCTTCCACTCAGTTACACCATGTTTGGATTTTTAAGTATACCCTTGATGTGAACTAAGTTAAGTTAACCCAAAACATCATGTTGGCATTTCCTAATAATTTTAAGCCCTCAACCTTTTCTGGACAGGTACATTGAACTATGGTCTGATTTTAACAAAAGTACAAGAAAGATGTACCGAATTCATATATATAATTCCAGGATTTTATATTTAATGAGTAAATTTTCAATTATTATTTTTATTACATGCTTGTTAATATTAAGTGGATTTACGCATGTGATCAGCCATGTCTAAGATAATTTTTACCCAAATGTCAATTTATTTTTGTTCTATCTTGCATGCCTGTTAATTAATTAATTCAGGCGATCCTGAAAAAACTTCCATGATGAAATAATCTTACAAATTGATATAAATAAAATAATAAATTTGTATGATCATTATATTTTACTAATGGTTAGGTTATCTAGCACATGGTAAATTAACCATTTACTTAAGAGAAATAAACCTGAACCATTTATGGTTCAGGTTGTATCTTTCCTCATTTTTACAAATGTATCTCTCTTGGATTGGTTTCTCCTTGGATACAAACACAAAAAACCTCCACTATATTGGGATCTTTATCCATTACATATGATCTTACTCAAACACATGTAAGGGGGACTAAAATATTGGTTGAGGGGTTTACATAAAATAAACAATGGGCCCATAGATACTTACATAAAGAGAGGAGGGATGACAAACATACAAATAATTTAATTTAATAATAAATTAAAAGAAAACAATCACATAAAAGGTTTGGTGTGCACTCATGATCATCCACATGAATGTAATGAATTAAACATTTAATTGAATTATTATTCAATTACAATCATTCTTATTTATGATAAATCACACTTGAATCATCTTATTATCATATTTAATTAATTGATTATTTTATTTAATTTTTCATTTGAATTTTCTTTAATTCTAATAAATCTTAATTTTAAACAAATTAAATAAATTTATTTAAAATTAACTATGTATAAAAAAAATGTACCTAGGAGGAAATATAGGGAGTACCCATCTGAACTACCCAACTTGTATTATATTCATATACTATTTAATCTTGAAACATGTGACATATATAAATTATCACATAATTTCATCGTGTGTCTGATCAAATTATTGATCACACACAACACATGGTATTTATGTAGAATGTTATTATTCAATGCGCATAAATTAATAACAATAATATAAATTTTACATGATATAAGTGTCTGAATATTTTGTAGAAATAAATTTGACATTTATATATATAAAAACCATCCCACAGTAGGTACTATCAAATTAATGACCACACATAACACATGTTAGTAATTTTTGAAAATTATAATTAATTATTTTCCAATTCAATGTAATTTTGTAGAAGTACACTGTCTGTAAATTGAAGCTACATGGTGTGTATTTTTTCCACCATCTATTTACCGCACATTCCCTAGGACTCGGCATGTATCTTTTCAATATAAAATATTAGAGCACATGGTGTGTACCTAGGATATAAGGTGTGTAGTCTTTGAGTAACATGGCCACCAATAATTTAGGTTATGTAAGAAGTTACACGGACAATAATTGACTAAAAGACTAAACATTTTGTACCGATGTTAGGAAATGTTTACTCTGGATGATCGTGTGCCACAATGGATAGTTTAACACATGATTTGTAATTAAATTCACCACATGTAATAAATACACATGACATGAATTAATTTTTGGAACATTAAACACTAGTACGCATTATGTACCTCTAGGTTACACAGTGTGTACTCTTGTGTTGTCCGGCCAAATTCATCGCCAGATACATATGAGATTTTCAAATTTATATCATTCATATAATTAATCAATTTGATTATATTATAGGATAATTAAGAGGAAGAACTAATATAGCATAATTAATGTTAAAGAAATATTAAATAAGATTTGGAATCTAATGAAAAATGAATAAATAAATCAATGAACTTTAAATAATTTTAAATATTCAGGTAACCACTCTGATACCACTTGAAGGTTTTAGGCATAGTGGAAGCAGTAGATGAGTCAATCCCAATTGTTCTTTTTTCACAATCATTGATTAATCTATGATTTTTTCCATGACAAACACTATGATCAACCTAATTGAATCAAAAATATATATATATAGTAGATAAACACCATAACCAAAGATCATATCTTCAAATTTTATTTATAATTAATTTAAGAAATTAAATAATTACATTAGGAGAAATTCATTATTTATTGATGGATCTAACAGCGTATCTATGTTTTACCAATGTTGAGTTATAGGAATCAAGAATAGATTCCCTCTAGTGGTGAGTTATGCATGTTCCACAAAACTCTAAATTTCATCTTGGGAATCTCTAAGTGCTAGATGATAGATCCAAATGCATTTATAGTTCTTTTTTGATCACCTAAAGAATCACTTCAAGGAAGGTTTAAATTTGATCTCTATTTAATTGAGAGTGGTGGTGAAGGAGGATCTCTCTTTATTCTTTTAATAATTCTTAGAGAGGGAGGTCTCTAGGGATTTGAGAGGATTTTCTTTAGGTATTTTTGTGTGCAACACCAAATGAATTTCCATTCTTAAGAATATAAAATAATTATGTTTATATAGCACTACAGTTATAAAATAAAAATTTCTCATGCGCCCTTAATTATTTATATAATCCCTATAAAACTCCATGTATATAATTATATTATTATTATTATTATTTCCTGGCATTTTCTAAACTCTTGAATTACATTAATTATTATTTATTCAAATAATATTTATTATTTATTATTTATTATTTATTATCAGGCCATTAAAAAAAGTCTTCCATTAATTCATAATATTTATAGGGCCATGAATAATGACTAGTTATTTATTAAATAAATATCAAGTAATTATTCGCTAAAAAATAAATAAATATTATATTCACTAAATAGAAAATTAATTTATATTAAATATTTTACTCAATTTACATCCTCTCAAATAATTGGTGAAGGAATATATGTGATTAACAAAACACAAAAAATTATAAAACCACATACAGAAAAAATATTTATTCAACTTGTTAAGTAATATTATTATTTAACTATGATTCTGGATACACTAAGTCTGTGAACCTCTAGGCCACTTTCTATGTGGCATTAGGCAAAGAAGACTAAAGTATAAGGTTTACATCTACAAACATGCAAGGTAACCCATAGAGAATGAAGTTAGTTCCATAGTCACATAATACCTCATATGGATGATTACTGTCTAAATTAATCCTTTTATCATGATATCTCTAATCAAGAAGGTTGCATGTAATTGCCATCAACATATGTGCTCGATGTCTATTTATTTGAATTTTTGGAAATCTAAGATTCCTAAAAAACACCACAGTCATAGATTTATTTTGGATATATCATTTCCATCAAAAGGTTGAGATATCAACTTCCTTTAAATAATAAAAGGGAAAATCCTTTAACACATTTCACATATAGGAAATATTACTCATTATGATCCCAATGTATCCTACCTTTCTATGAACATATGTCATCACAATTTTTTTCAACACATAAAATTACATGACTTATAATAATCATTAATAATAATATTAAAGTCCAAAGATAAATACTCATATCGATAGATAGGAAAATCCAATGACACATATAAATACGTATGTTATACTAGAGGGTCTCATTCTAAAAATATCCTACACTGGAAATTACTAAGTGCATACACCATGGGAGGGTGGCACAAAGTCCTATGAGTCTCCTCCACTAATACTTTGTATCATTTGTATCCCACAAATGGTTTCATCCATATATTGGACATATATTTAAGAATACTATCATGACACTTATGGGTTATCATCATTGTGGAAAATTGTTATGACCTTCCAGCCTTCTAGATATTCTTAGGACATTATCACACACTATGTCACACAGAAGTTCAATAATGAAGGGATAAAGTGTATATTAATCTTCAAAAAATGAATAAAATTTATCATAACATACAATTAAATTGGTACTAGGACACAAACTCTAACATATTTGAAATTATATGTGATGAATAAATCTCAACTATAAGGGACTATTGTTGAAGGATAAATAGATGAAGCGAAATTAACCTTATGTTCTAGGTATTTGGATGGGATTGAGATAAGATTCAATTATGTTCGATGTATTGATGACATCTCTACTCATTCTCATTTTGAAAATTGTTCTTTGATATTTACAAGTATTGGAAAACTAGTTGGAAATGGGTAAAATCTCACAAAGACTATGTGATGAACCCATCCATCCAAAGATACCGCAATGAAGAATGAGAGATAATGACCCTAGAGTCCCACCACCAGTAGGTCATGGGTTGGGGATTGGTCCAAAGGTTATAAAAATATCACAAATGAGAGACATTAACCTTTAATACAGAACATGACTGGGTGATCGGATAGACAATTACAAAATAAATCGAGTAGATAACATAAATGTAAACCCACAATTATCCAATAATTCAAGAGTAAATTATATTGAAATAATAAAATTACACAAAATAAATACCAAACATACATGTACTATAGTAGTGACTCAAGATAAACTCCAAAACCATATCTATTAATGTCCATATCAGTCCTCAAATTCTTCATATAAGCCTAAAAATAGTTTATATATTTAGGTCATGAATCTATGTATAATCAGTAGGATGAAACCCAATGTATCAAGTGCACATTGAAATGGTAATCATAATGCAGCAGTGAATAAATAACAGTACCATCAAGCACCTATATATTTCATCTAACTGAACCCAGCCTCAACAAATCTCAGTCCCCAAAACACACATCCAAAAAAGTAATATAACATTGAAGTTATAATAAATAAATTCAACCTGATGTTTATTTCCCAATGATTTTTTACTCTCATGCCCCAACATCTAACGTATTGTGGTATCATCCCTTCCATACATATCCCACCACAAACCATTCATCTCTAATGTGGGTCGGGAAACATCCCTACCAACTCCACCCTCATAAGGTATAGCATTTGATGATAGTATAAAAAATAAACACATAAAATATTACATATAGACAATTGGACCAACACATCATGTCTCACCTACAAAAACCCAGACAAACTCATCACATCTCATTATAGCATCATCTAAACACACCTCACACAAAAACACTCGGGTCATCACTGCACATATCACCCAAAAGAACTTGGTCTATCACAACTAAAGGAATATAGGGGAATATGAGGTATTCATCTATCCATATCACCACTATCTCAGTTTTTTGGGAAAACACTGAAAACCTATGAGCCTTGGTAAGGTTATCCAACCTGGGTGGGGAGTTTAAAGAAGTAAAATAAACATACCTGATATATAGAAAGAAAAAAATACTCAACCCATGGGTTCATATTAACCACACTAGAATACACCAAAAACATCATTTTACTACACATTAATCACCAAAAACACTGCCACCACTATACAGAAAACACCACAAAACCACTATATAGGTCACACAAACTCACGCACATTCCCTCTTTCAAGACATATCAAGTTCCCACTTAACTTAATTTATTAATCCATTTCATTGAAAATTACACATCCAATTAATTTATAGTTCAATTCATTTAATCCATTTACCACATTTAAAATTCCACCCCAATCACAATTCCTTTATTCCATGGCTAACCGGAAAAATAATCGGATCACACCACACAACAACTAGACCATCTCACATTAACCATCATGATTGCACCACAAAATCCAACCAATAAAAACATAGCAAACACACATAAACATCCCAACCACATCTCACAACATAACTTCCACACACGCACCAAGGGAATCCAACACCACAAACTCTCATCATAACAACTACGCACCACATCACACAACTTCCCACATCATATCCACATCATAATCCCCACACACTAGAAATAAATTCAGGTCATCACCACCACTTCAAAAATCCTTGAAACACATCAGAAAAAAAAAGATACCACAAATAACAACTACATAATTTGTCTTGTTAATTTATTCAGGGGATTTTATCATATTACTTCTTTATTTATCACGGGTTTTATCACAAAAACAGGATTCCATTGGAATCAAATTTATTAGAAAAATATACATTATTTAGACTTTTTTTAGTATTTAATCACATAATAACACAAAAAGGGTCTCATGTAATATAATCTATATGAAAAACTTCCCTTTAAATAGCCGTTATTTTTATTATTCACAAAAACCATACACAATATCTGAAACAACACATACAAAAGAAGTCAAGAAAGTGATATCTCCCACATACCCATCAATTTCAATTATATTAATTAAATATATTGAATATGCCACCCCATACCATATATACAATGGAAAGAAAATAAACTCAATCCCTACACATAAGATGTAAAAAAGGATGGATAGAGGATCCCCGACATCAAATAACATTTATGATCTCGTTGTGCACTGCATGGAAAATAAGAAATAACATGCAACTCATAACCACACATGGAAACCATATATCACCCTAATCCACACTAAATGATTATAAAAAGCATCCCAAACTTACCCAGAACCAAAAAAAACATCACCACATATAATCTTCAGGAGAAGAATTAAATAAAATCACGGGGAAAGTAAGAAGGGAGTACCACTGAATACCAAAATCCAAACACCAAAACCTAAGGATAAAGGTGAGAGAATACCATCTGTAAAGTCTCCAAATGTTTCCTAGGATTCATCCACAACATGAGAAAAAAATATGGCTATGTAAAGATAATATCATCCAAAAAAATAAGAAACCTAGGAATTGATACCTTTATGAAGTAAATCCAATATTAATGTTGAAAGACCCATATGTCCACATATATCACATCGTAAAACTCACTTTCAAGACAAAAACCCTTTTCCACTAAATTTTAAGGCTCCTCATCCAGAATTAACATACACCAAAAATTACCCTTTTGTGGTTTAAAAGGCCATTTGATGATTTTTCAACTAATACTCATACAAGATGGAAACTGAAATCCATACTAGATACATACTAAAAACACACACTACAAAGTCCCCTTTTATAGATTAAAAAGGCCATATCAAACCGTGTGTAGCTAAAACTATCCCTAAACCGCCTATAACCTCCTTTGAACACTTCTAACAACCAAAAACAGGAAAATTAATTATCTCAGAATGCACATAATGTTAAAAACTAAATTGGAGTTACTACAAGTGAATATATAATTTTTACTGAATGATATTATTTCAGATCCATTTATGGAAGAATTTAAATTTCAAGAAAACGTTTGATTAAGGGGTGGAGCTCAAAATGAGTTGGAATTAAAAAAAAGTTGTTAAAAAAGATATTTTGACTGTTTTTATGGTCATGTAAGTACATAATCATATTAATATTATTGATGTGTATTTATTTTATACATGTTAAAATTAATTCCTTATATCAACTTTTTTGTATAATGAATTCCGATGATTGAGGTGATATATTAAAGGATTTGATGGTTTTGTCTTGAGTACTTCTAATGAAGGCTAAGATATTTGGTGCCTAGAAAATTTGTAGCTTCATGTTTCCAACAATTTTTCATGAATAAGACTTGAAAACGAAAAATAGTGGTGTATTTACACTTTCAGAGGTGGGATACTATAGAAAGACGATTGATATAGTCGAATTAAACGATCATGGTGAATTTTTGTTGAATTATTCAATTTCAAATGCGTTAATATTGATAGTGGTATAATGAATCATTAGTTACATTTTAATTTTGTCAAATTCTATCACTACATCCATACTGGTGAGCATGTAGACCATGATCCATTTGTCATGGATTTTCAAGAAAAAATGGTTTATTATGTGGATGATGAAAAAAATGAATATTTGAGTTTTTATGTACACAAAAAAGAGAGATACATGTATGATATGGGTGATGATGGTCAATTGGTTATTTATGATAGCGAATCTCAGGAACCACAAAAAAATAAACAGTTTTTTTTCTGATAATATAAAAGTAATAGAACATATAAGAGAAGGTGAAAATGACTTACTCATCACAGTGGATTTTGATATAAAAAAATGAAATGAAAATTAACATAATTGAATATATAATTTGGCAATGAAGCTATATAACAGTTTCTAATTTATAAGTGTTTAGTTAAAATATACATTGTTCTATTTTTTACTATTTTCAAAAAAAATACATTCTCATTTTTATACATTGAATATATTCTGAACCATTTTAATTGATGTAATGTTAAGAACAAAAAATTGACATCCTAGCCAATCAAGATCTTGGAAGGCAATATAACTACCATCAGTTTTAACATATTCAAGTGATTCTATTATACCAGAGACTTCTAGAAATATATAATATTTTCTATATATTGTTGGTATCCCATTACTTGATGCATCTCCAGTGATAGATCACTTGGTAACCCCTTTATCTAAGGGATATTGGAGATTTTCCATTACTACTCATCAGGTCATTGTAAAAAACTAAATATTTTATTAATTCTTTATTTTATTTTTCAAAATGATCAAGATAACAAGTGAAGAGATATAAATATTAACATAACAGATGTATGATACCTAAACGACTTCTAGATTATCATTCCATTTGATGAATTTGTGTTCCTCATAGTGATGTCATCAAACTATATGGACAAATTATTATGCATTTTTCTTATGGGATAATGATCTTTCCAATTACTTAAAAATATTGGGTACGTATTCCCATAGCTTGGAATAATGTGGTTATTAATTACCATGTAAAGTTAATATTAATTTAATATTCATTGATAACTAATTTTAAAGTAATGATTAAAATTATTAATATACTTATAACGTGTTATGTTTTTTATTTCTAGATGTTTTTCATTTTGATGACATTCATAGAAATTCACAGTGTTTTAGGCCCATGGAATCTAGAATTTTTTTCCAATAAATGGAGGGATTTTAAATAGAGATTATAGAATGAGTTTAATGAAACTTCCGGACGCTCTTGAAAAATGTATGAGAAACTTCCTAAATGCATCTCTTGTGAGTAGTGGAAGATGTTTTTCAATATAAAAGATATTCCTCTCTTGAGGTAATTTCATATTTTACAATATTCTAATAAAATAAACATAAAAAATATAATTTTTATAATTTTTACTATTTTTTTAGGAATTATCTAAAAACAATATTTTCAATTGTGAGAAACAATTCATTCTTAATATTTTTGTGTGCCAGAGTTCTTTGAGAAAAAGAAAAATATTGGTAATATTTTTCAATTATTATTTATATTATTTTATTATTATTCAATCTTTTCATAGGAAACCCAATGGATGTTTTTTGAATGAACCTACAAAATACTTTAGAGTAATAACTTTTAATTACTATTAAATTTTAATTCATTACTATAAAAACATAATAATTAAAAATAAATTATAACAATAAAAAACCATTAAACCCAATTAAATTTGATCCACTACATAGATCAAAAGATTCCAATTATCCCTATTGGAATTGTTTGATCCATTTATTCTTCGCTATTTAATTGGGTTAAAGTATTTTTTGTCATTATAATTTATTTTTCATTATTATAATTTCATTGTAATGAGATAAAATTAAATATTAATGAAAATTTTGTTAATTAGTTAACATTATAAAGTTTAGATTATTTAAAAAACATTTTGAATATTGTTTTAGTAACAAGCTATAATTTAAGAAGCTTCAGATGCTATACCTTCATAATTATCATTATTTTCCTATAATAATGAAGTTACAGTTGTTTTTTGGGAAGAATCATACCATACCTATATGAGGGATAGGTTCTGGACCTACTGCATCAATAGTATTTGGTAGGGTGTGATCATCATTTACTACTACACCCAATGGTGGTTAGATCAATTCCTTTGATTTGGAATAACATACAGAAATTTTAAAGTTAAAAAAAATATTAAGAACATGAATCTTATAGGAAATCATAGGAATATGGGTGGTCGATAACATAAAATGCTTTGGTTACTATATTTTAGAGGATAAAAAGAATAATACCTGAGGAAATTTCAATTCATGTATCACATCCTACCAATATAAATTTTAAACTTCATAGACCATTAACACATCTGTAATGAAAAACTACAGTAGCCCACAACTCTCATGTATTTTTCTATTTATATTCTCAATGCTTTCCCCCTTAAAATAGGCCATTTAGGGTACTAATGTCAAGAATATTTATAAATAAAAGGTTTTCATGAATAAAAAAAATATTTAAAAACAATTTGATATAAACCGTATGATTTTTCCATGAGTCATGTGATGTCCAAGAAATAACTCAATAAGTAGTTTTAAAAATTACCAATGTCGTTAAAAACATGGGTCATAGGGTCAAAACCAAGAAAATGGTGTCGAATGGTTGTTAAATATTTGGAAAATGGCAGCATATTTATTTTTGAAATGTAGTAACTGATGTAATGTCAATTTAAGTTATAGTTTTCATGGGATACTCATAAACATGGTTTTTGTGTTTTAAAATGATAAAACATGTGTGTAATAGTAAAAACTATAGAAAATAACCTCAAATTTTTGTGAAATCATGTAAAAGCCCTTGTTGAATTTTTTTTTGACATGTATGGGAAAACAACTTGTCCATCTAACATGTCATGTTCTTGAAATGACTAAAGAACTAGAATTAAAGATATTAAAGTCTTTAAAAATGTTTATCAGGGGATAAAACCAAGAAAACAACATCAAATTTCTGTGAAAGAATTAGAAAGTAATTGTAGATTGTTTTTTGAAATCTATGAACTAACTCCACATCAATTTGAGATATGGTTTTCCCAAGATTCCCATAAACACGTTTTTAGTATTTTAAAAAACTATAAAATTCATGAAATGGAAAAAATTAGAGAAAATTACCTAGGATTTATCATAAATCATGAGGCATCAACTATCGAAGTATTCATGACATGTATGGGGAAACATCCTGTTCATCTGATGTGTTGTGTACTCGGAATGACCCAATATCCAGCCTAAAAAGATACTAGAGTCCTTAAAGAAGTGTGTTAGGGGGTAAAAACCAAGAAAACATCATCGAATGGCACTAAAATCAAAGTACAAGGACTATATTTTTTTTTTTGAAATATTAGAACCGACTCTACATCAATAAAAGTTACAATTTTCATGGGACACCCATAAACGTTTTTAGTGTTTTAAAACAAAACAAACATGTGTTTAATGGTCAAAATCATTTAAAATTACCTCATAAATATTTGAAATCCTAATAATACCACCGTAGAATTATTTTTGATGTGTATTAGTAGAAAACAAATATCCATATGACATATAGTGAGCTCATAATGACTCAATAAGAAGTTTTTGAATGTGATGAAGTCTTTTAAAATTTGTTTCAGGGGGTCAAAACCAAGAAAACATCACCACATAGTCATGAAATCAAAGGATAATTACTGAATATTAATTATTGAAATTTAGAAACTAGTTTCATGCCAATCTGTGTTATGTTTTTTCCCATGAAACCTTTAAATTCTTTTTTAGTGTCTTATAACACTAAAACATGAGTGTGACAATAAAAATAAAAGAAAAAAACATTGGGTTAGTGTGAAATATTTGGAACACAATATTTAATTATTTTTGGTATGTATGAATCGACAACAAGTCCTTCTGACTTGTAGTGTGCTCGGAAGGACT
Organism: Viscum album; assembly: GCA_963277665.1. Classification (NCBI taxonomy): domain Eukaryota; kingdom Viridiplantae; phylum Streptophyta; class Magnoliopsida; order Santalales; family Viscaceae; genus Viscum; species Viscum album. The sequence continues at coordinate 1,411,210,588 of OY728135.1, forward strand.
TAGTAAGAAAACTTAAAAGATACCGAAGCCATTAAAAATGTGTATCAAGGGGTTATAACTAGGATAATGGAATTATATGGCTATGAAATTATAATAAACTGACCTTAGATTTATTTTTGAAATGTAGTATTTAACATCACATTATTCCATGTTACAATTTTCCCATGAATCCTATAAACACATTTTTAGTGTTTTAATACACTAAAACATATGTGCGATTTCCAAACCACAGAAAATAGCCTCAAAATGATATGAAGTATAGGAAAATCCTTTATAATTTATTTTTTACATTTAATAATAGACAACACAACCATCTGATGAGTGGTTTTCTCAAAATGACTCTATAACTAGTTTTAAAAGATACCAAAGTATTTAGAAACATTCATTATGGGGTAAAAACCATGAAAATGGAATTGGATTTATTTTAAATAACAGTAAAATTGTTGAAAATTTACCTTTAAAATGTAGGAATCGACGCCACATCAATCCGAGTTACGATTTTCTTATAATGCCCATAAGTGTGTTTTTAGTGTCAAAAAATACTTAAATGTGTGTATAATAGTAAAAACCATATGAAGTGACCTTTTACTTATTTAAAATCATGGAAAACCCACCATTTAATTATTTTCTATATGTATGTTTAGAAAACCCATCCATATGAACTATATTATGCTCATAATGACTTAATAAATAGTTTTAAAAGATATCCATGTCATTAAAAATGTCTGCCAAGGAGTAAAACCAAGTAAATCAAATCACATTGCCAAGAAATAACTTAAAAATGACCATATATTTATTTTAAAAATATAGGAACAAACCCCACAAAAATATTAATTATGGTTTTCCCAATATAAACGTAAATAAACTTTTAGTGTCTTGAAAAACTAAAACGTGTATGTAACAAAAAAACCATTGGAAAAGACCTCATATTGATATAAAATCATTATATTACCACTATATAATTATTTTTGTAATATAGTAAATGATTCCATATCAAAGTCTTTATAAAAGTTTTATTGATAAATTCCAATCACATCATACGCTAGTTTAAAAATTGATTGGATGGTTATATACTTATTCCTTTTCAATTACAAGTGTTTGATATTATCTTAAATTGGTACTATTATATTTTCAAAGTGTCATGAATGATATATTATTTATTTTCTGTTAATAGTTCTTCTATTTTATTCATAAAATAACAAATGTTTTGTAAAAAATTACGAATATATAATATATTTATTCTCTTTTATTTTTATTTTCTTAATATTTATGGTTTGTATTGTAGGTGACAAATTTCAAAAGTAGCTAGTAGCTTGGTCATACTACTCTATGAAAATAATCATAAGGTTGTCATGATTGTTCTTGGTTTATTGTTATGGTTAAATTTCATTTATAATGATTATATTATAATTATGATTTATTACGTTCAGTCTTGTTTTCAATCATATTTTTGTTTAAATTGATATCATGATGGGGTTGGTTTTAAATATGATGGATATAACTATGGAGGAAGATGGATGCGGTGTAGGACATGGGATACTTGTATTATCCATGGATTGATTGTTGTCTATGTACATGTTTTATATGTATATATTGAGTATTGAGGTTATGGGTTGATTTTTGGTTGTATATAATGAATTTGGATTATAATTGTCTATGTATGCTGATTTTATTTTACATTTATGGTTTATTTTATTATATGGTTGAGTTTCTATTCATATTGTTTTATATTATATATTTTCTAAAAAAATAAAATTTCTATTAATCTGTTTAGTATTGGATATCAAAAAGCACTTCTAAATAGATTTTATTTTTTCTATTTAGTTGTGGTTCCTAATAACCACCACTAAACATAATCACAACTATAATACTTAGCAATGGTTATTCTAATTTCCACCATTTTAATTTCCATTATTTTTTATTTAAAACAATACCACCAACTAAATAAAGAACCGATACTTAGTACTAAAATATGACACATATAAAAATCTCTTTTAAACATTAAAAAACCTGCTATATTATTAATGACCATAAAATACTTAGAGATTTACATAACTGCCTCTATAAAGTAATAGTTTTTTAAATTTTTACTAGTTGTAAAAATAATTGATATGAATATCGAATTATCCTGCAATATAATATAAGGGGAAAGAAGGAAAAAATGTGAATAATATTATTTCATCACCCCATGATGTTAATAAGGGTGTTTTAAATTCATATTTTCAAGGGGGAGAAAGATAATGAATAATTTTACTCACATAGATGAATTTTATTTTATTTTTAACAAGTAGGGGAGAAAATTAATTGAAATTATATGGATTTTGGTATTGAAATTAAATCCAAATGGAGAGATTGATGTACCCCATAGATGGTGATAATGACGTACTATATTTGATGTCAATAATAATTAAAGAAAATTTGTTGTGAATTCAAAAGTGAATCTTCGTATAGGTTTTCAAAAATAAATTCACCAACTCTAGAAGGTGAAACCATCAGAATAAAGACACCAATTAGGTCCACTAGGATAGATACCCTCAGGGGGGGGGTGAATCAGGGTTTGAGTAATTAAAACAACTGCCCCTTTGGATCTTGTTTTGTTGTTAGACAAAACCCTCTTCTCTCTCTCCTTCCTATTTAAGTGTATGAATGAATCTTAAAGAATGCACAGGATGCAACAATTTTACTCGGTTCACCCTCACTAGGATACATCCAAGGAGCATACACCAGCGATGTGCCGATGTAACAAATCTACTATAAGCGCACTTCTGTTTACAAGTTGAGAACGGACACACTGTCCCACCTGGTTTACAACCACTCACAATTTGAGAACTCACTACTCTCTCAACTGAAGTGAGGTTACTTCTTCTTCATAATATCCACTCACTGTTTATATTCATGTAGGTCTCTTCATTATCTCTAATGAATTTTGCATCCTTAACTGTTGATAGATGCCCTATTAATGCCCATCTTTCACCCATTGATGAATCTCTCTTTGCACTGGGTGTACCGAGAAACCCCAACTTTTACGCGTAGCCCTTACTGCACCTTGAGTTTAATTCCCTTATATTGCGTGAAATCTACATTTCATGCAACACCCCTTTTACACGCAGCTAACTTCTTTTACGTGCAGCTCTTGATTTTACGCACAACCTTTACATTACACTCAAATGCCACTTTTACATGAAACTCCCATCATTTACATGCAACATCTACACTACCTTGCACATAATTTTATTATTTTGAGAGCAATCCAGTTTTTGTGCAACAATCTTCTTTTCTATGCAACCTCTCTTATTTGAACAAACAGTTCTTTTATGCGCAAACTTATTATTTTCACGCAACTCACTTTTACACTCCAATTTCACGGGCCAGATCTCAGATACTCTCTAAGTCTTGAGCTACCCCGAATGAGGGGGTCACTTCAAATTTATAGGCAAAATCGACCCCAGCGTGAGAAACCCTCCTTACGCTCATAATCGTCATTAAGCGTGAAAAACGCATGTTACGCGTGACATCGTTTTATGCGCACTGCTCTAATATTTCGCGCACCTCATGACTTTGACAATTTTTGAGCTTATAATCTTGAAACACCTCTTTCATGAAAAACTATGATCTTCTATTCACGCACCACAATGATATTTTGCAGACTACTTTATTTTTCATGCACCACACTGATATTTCGTGCAACGTGCTAATATTTCGCGCAACACTCTATATTTCGCGCACCACACTGATATTTCGCGCACGACATTATTTTTTGTGCACCACGCTGATATTTTTCACAACACTTTATTTTTTGTGCATCACTCAAATTTTATGTGAACCACCCTTTTCCAAAAATGCATCTCTCCATTTTCTGATTTTCAGGCCCAAAAATTTGACAAACACTAGAAAACGTCGCCACCTTATATCTGCTCTTTTTGTACTGCCTCCAGATCGTACATTCCTTTTTCGAGGTACTTTAATCAAATATAAATATGAAACAACATATCCTGAACCCTAAAAATCAGCATGTAAACCCTCTTTGTCAACAAATTGTACATCATGGTTTTCTCTGTGAACAAACACAACACAGAGGTCTGCTTTTTCAACAAACACAATCAATTCAAAACTACTTCAATGATACCTTGAAGGTTTTTTTCCCAACAACACCATATACACAATTTCTACTAATGGATTATAACACTAGAGGAAGGAAGAATGATATAAATTGAAGAATGAATTATAGTGTAACTGAAATTATATAATATGAGTGGAGGCAGTGCTTTTGAAGGTTGGAGAGAACTCCATTGAAGTTATTGATAGATGCATATTGTAAAGACCCAGAAATTTCAAGGAAATTTTTTTCTTAATTTTCTTTGCAATTTGACAAGAACACAGTTTCTAACGGCACCTGATTCTGAGGCCCGGTGTGCCCGGAATTAATTTCCGAAGTTTGGCTCGGGTACGTTCAGTGAACGAGCGAGCGGGAATTTCTATCTTTTGAACCGGTGCTCGGAATTGAAATCCGATTGCACCGATGAACTCGTAACGCCAGTAATCGCTTAAGAGAACCTTTACCGTAGTTGCGTTTGTGCGGGAGGAGAAGTTAATTTTTGGGGTTTAATTAAAAAAAGTGAATAAAATTGTTAAATCAAATTATAACAATGTTAAGTGGTTAACTTCTCCCATGGGAAGTTGGTGGTGGGCCCACATCCATCCAAATTCCCATGTGTGGATATTTGAAAGGTTGGGGCCCACACGAACCCCCCCCCCCCCACCTTTTCAAATTCCTTAAACTCCCTAACCCTCTTAACCCCTCACATTCCAACTCCCCATTAACTCACATTCTTTAATATTTGACAACTTGATTAATTAATGAGGTGAGTTAAGTATGGTTTATTTGAATTTCAATCTTTTTAAATTCTTACCAAAAATTTGCAATTAATTAATTAAACCAACTTAATTAATTATTTTGAGTGTTTGAATTCTTTTGAATTCATTTTTCCAACATTAAAAAGAGAGATTATATTCTTCTTTTTGGGTTGGCATAAACCTTGTGGGGAGAACTAAGGAGAGGAGAAGAACTCTTGGAAGATCACCAACCTCTCGAGGAAGAACGTTCCACGTTTCTGAAGAACGTGAAGCAACACCTCTGACCATCTTCAACCGGAGTTAGGAAGGGAAGCACTGCCGCCTACAAAGTATACAGAGGGTGACGTCTCGGCTCGACTTCACCGAGCTCTTCTCCCACCAACCTAGACGGAACGACGCCCGACCTCCGCGACGCTTGTCTTCCGCGGGTCATTGAAGAACTCCGTTCTTGAAGCCGAGGTAGGGGAATTTATTTTGGAATTCTCTTATCTTTTGAGAAAAAACGACGAGCGCGGACCAACCAATACTGGGTTGATCCGCGGATCATCCGGTCAAGCGGTTGATGATTGTGGGTTTTTATTTATTTAATTGTTCATGAATACAAACTTGGTGATGATCGTGGATTAAAACCCTTTTTGTTATCGAATAACACGAGGGGGTCGGACCGCACAAACACGGTCGACCCTCCTCCTTAGTTTTTTGTGATTGTTTCTTGAGGATGATACGAGAAAACGTGGTGTCGTCGCACCACGCGATTTATTGCGAAAGATACGCGCGGCGCCGTCGCGCCGCGTCGTGGAAAGAAATACAAGAACGCGACGCCGTCGCGTTGCGTCGAAGAAAGTCGAAGGCGCCGCGGCCGGAGCGGGGCCGCGGCGGAGGGAAGCGATGCTATCGCATCGCGCCGAACGACATAGGTCGCGGCTGGTTCCGTGCCGCGGCGGAGCAAGATGACCGGCGACCGGCACCGGGCCGCCGGTGTCGGCGAAGGAAGGACTGGCCGTCGCCGGTCCTTGCTGGAGAAACCGGCCGGCCAGTGCGGGCCGGCCGGGCAGTGGAGACCGGGGGAATTAATTTCTCCCGGCCAGGTCTCAAAAGCGGCCCCAATTAAGGGGTCGCGGTTCTCAAAGGGGGGGGGGGGAAGCTTTGCCCCCCGCGCGCGGCACCCGAACGACGCCCATGCCGCGCCGCCGTGCCGGTCTGCGCCGCTGTGCCGGTCCGCGCCGCCGCGCCGGACCGCGCCGCCGCGCCGTACCGGGCCGCTGCGCAGGACCGCGCCGCCGCACCGGATCGCGCCGCCGCGCCGGACCGCGCCGCCGCGCCACCGGCCGGGCCGGGATTTTTTTCTGAGCCGGGTTGGGTCGTCGGGCCGGGTCACTGCCCGGGCCGGGTTGACCCGGTTCGGCCGACCCAGGGGGGGGGGGGGGGGTCAGCCCGGGCCCAGACCCCTAGTTTCGGACCACTTTTGGTCAAATGCCCGTATCCTGGGCTACGAGCCTCCAAACGACTCGCCGTCAGCGGCAACGCGATCCTTGGATTGAGACAGTCATTTCAGTATACTATACTCAAGGTGAACCTTCCTTTTCGGGAGCCTACGTGGTTAAAGCTCCATAGTTATGCGTGCTTGACCTAGAGTAGTGATCAGGATGGGTGTCCTCCTGGGAAGTTTCCCAGGGTGGGTGTGGAACGAAAAAGCCAATAACTCTCAGACCGGACGTCCGATTGACTCACCGTCTATTGCGTTGAGTTCCTGTTGATGATACAGAACTTTTGGCATTCTCCGCCCAAGATTTGGATGTAGATGGATAGTGGTCGGGTTGGATCGCACAGAAATCCAACTGGGCCCTTGGAACGGAAAAGCTGATACCTTTCTGAAAGAACGTCCGTTTGACGAACCGTTAGTGGCGTTGGTGATCTCGTTGAAAAGCGGTCCCTATGAGTATACCCTATGAGAGTTCGGGGTACAGTTGAGATACGGCCGGATATGGTTCGCTCACGAAACCAACCGGGCCCCTGGGATGAAAAGGCTAGTAACTCACAGACCGGGCGTCCGATTGACGCGCCGTCTATTGCGTTGAGACCCCTATGACGAGGAGGTCCTTTGAGATACTTCTTCATGGGACTTTGAGATACTTGGAGTATGAACCTGTAGCTCATGGAGAGGACCCTCCCAGTGACGAGTGTGCGGAGTACGGAGACCGTGTAGCTGGCTGAGACCTAACGACTGCTTGACCGACTCGACATGGAGTGAGTCGACTAGCCCAGTGGACGGAGCAATACTTTCTGAGGTGCAGACCCATGGCGGACGAAGCACTACCTGTGTGACAGTGCAGACCCGCGGTGCTCGTCCGGAGAGTACCTCAGCCAGCTACTAGGGGGTGTGCACTACTGTGTTTGGGTGACATACCTCGGTGGGAAGCACTACTATGTTTGGGTGGCTGGCCCGCAGTACTCGACAAGAGGAGTACTTCAGGAGTCTTAGGTTAGTGAGCAGTACCTCGGAGTCGTGGCAGGACCACTGTACACTCCAGATACGGGGCTCTTCAGTAGTTATGGTTTCGATAATGAAAATACTGGTTTGAGATGAGACTTTTGACCTTGTGTTTACCTCATGATTGAGATGGTTCACTTCCTAAATTAGGTATATGTATGGGCATATACCTGGGTAGTGGTTATCCATTGATTTCACAATCCTTGTGTTTCCTCATGATTGAGATGGGTTACTTGATAACTTAGGTATATGTATGGGCATATACCTAAGTAGAGGTTATCTGTTCAGATCTTTTTTGTGGTTATCCTTGTTGGTTTAGTGAGACCTTGAGGGTCTCGGGGTCCCTACTGAGTATCGTTATACTCACCCCTGCACGGGCTATGCCCGCACCTCGTTGTGTTGGTTGCAGACGACGGGCAGTGTTGACGGAGGCTGAATGTTCGAGGACTGGACGGTACCTGGAGGTGGACTACACGATGAGTCAGTACCCGGAGGTGGACTACACGACATGACGACTCACAGAGGAGGTTGACAGACGAGAGCGTGGAGGACGCTATCTGTACCTACCCTTCAGGTAGGATCCAAGGAGGACGACCCAGGAGCTGCTTCCTTCTTCCAGCTGTTTGTCTTTTTGCTATTGTACCTTGTTCAGTTGTAGTTGCACTTTCTTTTGGGTTTGTATTTAGGCCCATTTACTTTTCAGCTTTTCTTTTGTACTTAGTGTTTTGCTTCCGCTTGTACTCTGTGGTGATTTTTTTCTTTTATAAAGGCAATGCCTTCCCAGTTATCTGGATTTTACGCCTTTGGTGCTAATCGCCAGCCCCTGGCCTATGGAAGGCGGGCTTGGGGTAGTCACGGCACGGGCCCCGAGGACGGGTCGTGACACATATAAATCTGATTATTGTTTACACTAAACCACATTGATTTTTTAACAAGTATTGAAGAATTAAGAATCATTATAAACTATATTTTAAGATGAATCATTTTTGTAGTGAATTTTATTTATTCATGAAAGTTTTTTATTATCATACCAAGAAGGGAAGTTATATATTTGTTCTGATACAAAACTAATTAAGAAAAAGGGAAAGAATTATATGATGAAAATAATTATTAGATACAATTAAGTGTAGTTTAAATACCAAATTCTTTATAAAATAAACATAAATAAAACCATAATCATGTGAATATTTTCATAACTACAAAAACATATAAATATGAGTTTAGGATAAATACAAAGACTTATGAATTCATCATAGTGATATGTTCTACATGAGAAGTTCTTCATGACAAATATAGAATGCCTTAGATGTTGTGATCATACCAACAATGTTTTGATCTATTAATAAAATTATTTTTATAATATGATGAGGTTAAAACTAAACATTGGGATATTTTGATGCACGTACACTGGGATGATTTGGGTGTATTTGAATAAGAATGTTTTGAATTCACCGAATGTGAAACACTAAAAGACAAAAGGGAATATTGTACTTTAATTGTATTGAAAGGAATCCAGAAGATTTAAAAAGTATTCTGGATTCACACACTTGGATGACCTATATTATTTTTGTAGAAGATGCATTTAGAATAGATTATTTCAGCTACTATAAGACCAAAATATATTGGAAGATATAGATTTTCTGAGGTAAAAACCCATTAGAACATGTAGAGGGAATGAAAAGTATCAGATGAAATGATTGGTGAAAAACACTAGAATAATAAGTTACCTCAGAAGATGAGCTTCTCAAAATGAGGAACTACATAGATATCAAATAAATATATATAGTAAAATATGTGATTTGTTTTTAGGACAATCGGAATGATGAGTTCTATGCAGTTTCACAAAGCATAATCAAATGAGAGAGCTTTTTATAAATTAACACATATAAGTCTTGATAGGAAGAAGACATATATAGATGTTGATGAAATAAAATCAGAACCTGGAATATAAATATTGAAGCCACCAGATTATGTGCATCCATGAACAACTATTACTGGGAGTATTTAAAATTAGGAATGTACAAGGGATGGTTACTGTTAAGAATGAGGATATTTGGATGAGTTGAATTGTGCTATTGGAATAAGAAAAATCAGAGGTTTAAATACCTGTATATCTTTTAGAAATTATTACAGATTCATTCTAAAAAATTGTTATAATGATTATTTCATAGCTCTCCAATTTCATTTGGCTAGTTTTGACCCCCTAAAACACGTTTTTAAATATTTTTGTTACTTTTAAAACAGTTTATTGAATCATTCTGAGAACATAGAAGATCATCTAGACATGTTTTCTACTCATAAACATCATAAATAATTAAGATACTATTTTCTCATTATTTCAATTCAATATGATGTTTCTTTGATTTTTCTTTTGACTATTACATTCACGTTTTAGTATTTTAAAAAACTAAAATGCATTTAAAGGCATCCTATGAAAACCAAAAGTTGGATTAACCTGATATCAGTTCCTATATTTCACAAATTTATCCACAGAGTTTTCTTAGGATTTCACTGCCCTCCAATTCCATTTTCTTTGTTTTGATCTCCTAACCACATGTAAAAAAAGTATTTCATGGACTACAAAAGTAGTCAATAAATACATGTAGTGGTCGCATAATAACCACCAAATGGAAGATGCTTTTAGCCCGTCACTATTTTCTATAGCGACCGCCCACTAGTGCCCCTATATGCAAGACCCAGGAACCTATAGAGACCTCTATTTGGAAATTGTTATAGGGGGAAACAATAGTGACTTCCATCTAGTGGTCTCTCTAATGTATCCTGACATGACCAACAATAACTTTCATGTAAAATCCATAATAAATTTCAATATTAAAAAAATTATAAAACAATTTAAGATTCAAAAAAAATTATGATAATAGAAAAATTCAATAAATATCTCTATAATATTTAATATCTCAGATTCATAAATATTTTTTCAATCATACAAACCGCATTCCCATCATCAAATGAGACTAAAAATAAAAAAATAAAACAATTAGTGCAGCAAAAAAATAACAAATATATAATAATTGAAATGTACCAGAATAATTCAATTAAAACATAGTACAAATGTTTGAGGCCATTTCATTTTGAATATTTTAATAGTTTCTATTTTTTTTCATTTGAAAACTACTTAATCATCCATTCCTAGAAGACTGCATATTTGATTGATATTTCTCTTGCTCGTATATTTTAAAAATAACAACAACACAGTTGTCTTATGATTTCTTGCCATTCTAAGCTTGTTTTTATGGATCTAACTATTAAGAATGTGTTTTGGTTTTTTAAAACAAGAAAATTTCATTTCGAGTCATCCTAGATAAAGAAAACCTTGGATTGACATCCTTTCATCTAAGCCATTTCATAGTTCACTATACAGTTATTTTTTTTCAAATCAATTGAATGTTTTTTAGTTAGTTTTAACCCTCATACGCACATTTTTAAAATGTGTCAAACCATTAAATATAGAATATCTAGTCGTTTTGGTCACACAGTATGTCTTATTAACATGATATCAGCTCATTCAAGTCACAAATAATAAAAACATGGATTTCCTTTGATTTCACATCATTCCAATTTCTTTTTCCATAGATCTCACTGTTAAACACAGGTCTTGGTCTTTGTAAAATAAAAAAAAATCTCTTTCAGTTCATCCCTGCCAAACAATACCTTAGATTGAATTTATTCCTTCCCAAACATTTCAAATTCCATTGTACAATTTTATTGATATGATTTTATGTCACTCATAGATTGTTCAGTTGGTTTTTAAACTTGGTCACAAATGTTTATTTGTGTTAAACCATTAATAACTGTATTTCTTTTACGGATAGACTGCATTAATCATTAATGATTTTTCTACTCATACACTTTAAAACAATAATAAGGTTTTTTAATTAATTTAAAAAATTATGAATTCCTTTTCTATGGACTTGATCATTAAAATCACATTTTTGTGTTTTAAAATAACAAAAAATGTGTTTCGGGTCATCCTAGTCAAATGAAACATAGGATTTACATTCTTTATGATCAATTACCTTCCATTTAATTATACATTGTTTTGTCTAATTTCAGGTTATTTAGAGGTATTTTGGTTTGTTTTAACCCCTTGGAAAATATTTAAAATATGCAAATCTATAAAAACAACATATTTTATCATTCTGGTAAGACTGCATGTCTGATTAATGTTTTTTCTACTTGTACATGTAAAAATAATATTTAAATGGTTTTATTATAATTTCACCAAATTATTAGTTCATTATATATGGATCTGATACTTAAATGAAGGTTTTTTTGTTTTAAAACAACAACAGTGGGTTTCAGGTCAACCTGGCCAACAAAACCTTATATTGAAATTTTTTACACAATCATTTCAAATTTCACTATATAGTTGCTTATGGATAGACCTCACATCACATTGTTGTTTTATCTCCTCACACACATCAAAAACAATAATAATATGGTTTTACTAGGATTTCAAATCATTTTGACTTAATTTTATGTTTCATGCGATCATTAAATGCAAAATTTTACATTAAAAAACAAAAGTGAATTTCAGGTCATCTGACCCAAATGACACATCAAATTAAAGTTACATATGTTCGATAAATTCACATTTCACTATATGTTAATTTTTGTTTTAAAATGGCATCATGAGGTTGTTCTATTGATTTTGAGTCAAGACACATATTTTTAAATATTGTCAGACCATTAAAATCTGCATATTCATCAGTCATGGTTGGACCACACATCTAATGTATATTTCTTATACTCATACACAGAAAAAATAATAATAATAGTATTTTTATATTATTTCATATAATTATGATATTTTTCTCCTATAGATCTAATACTAAAGAAAAAGTTTCCGTCTTTTAAAAAAAAGTGTTTTTCTGGTCATCTATGACTAATAGACCCTTGAATTGAGATTCTATCTACTCAACCATTTCACATTACACTATGCAGAAATTTTTGTATAATTTTACATCATTTGGAGGTCTTTTGGTTGATTTTAATCCTCAGATGCATTTTTTAAGGGCATAAAACATTTTAAAACAACCTATTTTATTGTATTTGGAAGTCCAATGTTCCTATTGACATTATATCTACTCATAAACATAACAAATAATAATAATATGATCTTACTGTTAGTTTACATTATTTTGAGATTTTGTTTCTAGGGATATAAACCTTAAACATGCATTTTGACATTTTAAAATAGAAAAAGTGTGTTTCATTTCATACCAATAATATGAAAACTCATATCGACGATCCATATAAAAGTCCATTTTAAATTTAGTTGTACTGTATTTTTCATCATATCTCATGGAATTCATGGATCATCGAGTTGATTCTGACCCATGTACGCACATTTTTCAAGAGCTTCAAACCTTTAAAAACATCATATTTGGCTGTTTTGGGAAGACTACATGTCTAATTGACATGTTGTCTGCTCGTACTCATAAAAAATAATAATGACATGGTTTGCCTATGATTTATTGCCATTATGAGATGATTTTCTATGGACTTTACTATTAAATTCTTCTTTTGGAGTTTTAAAATAAAAAAAGTGAATTTTGGGTCATCTTGATCAAATAATACATTGGATTGACATTTCTCCCGCTCGACCATTTCTCATTTCATTATATGGTTTTTTTAATAATTTCAGATTATTTAGTGGTTGGTCAGTTTGTGTTAACCCTCAAATACACATTTTTAAAGGGATTTAAACCTTTAAAAATAGTTATTCAGTTGTTCAAGGAGAACCACTCATCTGATTGATGTTTCAAAAAAAATTACACATGAATAATAATAATAATTTGGTTTTTCGATGATTTCACATTATTTAAAGCTCGGTTTCTATGGATATGACTCTTAAACATAGGTTTTAGTGTTATAAAAATACAAACGTGAGTTTTAGGTCATCCAAGCCAAGTAGAACTTCTGATTTACATTCCATATACCTGAACATTTAAAATTTTATTTAACGGTGGTTGTAGTCTAATTTGAAGGAATTTAGTGTTTTTTCAGTTGGCTTTGACCCTCATGTTCATCTTTTTAATGGGATTCAAACCTTTAAAATTTTTATATCCAGTAATTCCTGGTAGATTACTTGTCTGATTTATGTCTCATCTACTCATACATTAAAACAAATAACATGGTTTCATATTATTTCATATCATTATAATATCATTTTCTATTGATCTAACCCTTTAAATGTGTGTTTTTATTTTTTAAAACAAAAGAAGTTCATTTTTCAGAAATCCTTACTAAACACTTCCTTGGATTGAACTTTTTTCTACTCATAAATTTTTCATTTAATTATATCATTGTTTTCATCTAGTTTCATGGAATTATTTAAAAAGGATGACATATCTTATTCCCTTTGTATCAAATATGGATGAAGGTATGTTTTCTCTGAAATAAACATATAACAGATAACATAGTACAATGAATTATTAGGTGGAATACAAAACCTAACCTTCTTAAAAAAACAATGGGTTATAAAATATACAACATAGTTATAACCATGATATGGTTGAAGTTGAAATTCATACCAACCTTCTCTAATATTTGGGTAATTATGAGAATATACTCAATTTAATTAACCATGCTGATTTAAAGAAAAAAATCATTAATGTTATGAAATGACTTAAGAAATGGAAACAAATATAGAGAGAAACCTAAATTTTTATTAGTAAATTCATAGATTTTATACCAAAATAGAAATAATATTTTTCAAACATGTAAAAACCATATTGATCTGTGGAACTTTTTTTAGTCTATGAATTTTTTAAAATGACAACAATAACATATCTAGATTGGTAAAAAAATAAATTTAATCATATTTGATCTACCTAGAATTATTTCTGCTAAAAGAAACTATAGTTCTAATATGACACATTAGAGAATTTGTTAATGCACATAAGTAAATATATAACTAATCACAACAACATATGATATCCTATTTTTTTAGCACTTAAAATAGTAGTTATGGAAAATTGAAGTAATAATTATAACTAAATGAATTAATATCTATTACCTTGATAGAAATTTAAGTTGAAAATTAATACCTTCTATTTGAATAATAGAGTGAAAATAATAAGATTTAGGTAGTCAGACAACGGTGTGGTGGGGGCATGATGGTAGAGGATCAGGGATCAGTAGCATATGGGGCGACGATAGGGTGGGGTTCTTGGCAACCCAGGGGTAAAGACCTCGAAGGAGGGAGGGGATCTATGGTTTGTGACTGGGGCTAGATGAAATATGATAAATAATGGTGTAGGTTGGCATGTTAAGAAATGGTGGGTTGGGATGAGGAATTGACAGCGTGGGATGGCCTGATGACATGGAAGGGCCAAATGGTGTGGGAGGGGTGCTCGACTGTAGGGACTGGGAGCCACTCGATGGTGGGTATGGGCGGTGTGGAGAAGGGGGTGGGTGGGGGTCGATAGAGCTAAATGGTGAAAGGTGTGGGGTAAGTGGGGGTGATCAATTGGTTGGGGGAATTGTTGATGACCAAGGGTGGGGGCAATTGATTCCAAGAATCCACGATAGGGGAGGGGGTTGATTCAGGAGGGGAAACAGTGAATATTCAAGAGGGAAAACCTGAATATATTGGAAGGAAAAGTGGATAACGGTGGAAATTTTGCGTGAGTTCTATTTAGCGGTCACCAATACCATCAATAGATACCACCAAACAACAGTTTCTCAAATATTCCCTATATGAATACTCAAAATTCTATTAGACATAAATTTTTATAGACTTTGATACCTTTTAAAATTTCTTATTGGGTCATTTTGAGCACACCTAACATTTTATGGATGCGTTTTCTACTCATACACATCAAAAACAAATCAACCATTGTGTTCCAATTATTTCACGTTAATCTGAGGTCATTTGGGACGTTTTTGACCATTAAACATATATTTTAGTGTTTTAAAACACTAAAAATGATTTTATGGGTGTCTTAGAAAAACCAAAACATGGATTGATGTGGTGTTGGATATTTTATTTAACAAAAAGGTCTACAATTATTTATCTTTGATTTAATCACCCTCTGATGCATTTTTGTCTGTTTTGACACCCTAATACATGTTTTAAAATACTTTGATATCATTTAAAACTGGTTATTAATTCATTCCAAGATCACCAGACATCGAATGGATGTGTTGTATACTCATACAAATCAAAAATAATTCAACCATAGTGTTCCCATGATTTCACATCAATTTGAGGTCATTTTCTATGGTTTTTTACTTTCAGATGCACATTTTAGTGCTTTAAAACACTAATAACGCAATTATGAATCCATGAAAAACCAAAACTCATATTGATGTGGTGTTAGTTCCAAAATTTCAAAAATAAAACTAATCTCATTTTACTACTATTTCACGACACTCCGATAAAAAATATTTGGCTATGAACCCATTGACACATGTTTTCAAAGGCTTTAGAATTTTTTTAAAAATCTTATTGGTTCATTATGAGGACACCAAGTGTTATATAGACGTTTTATCTACTCATATATGTAATAAATAATTCAACCACAGTTTTTCTATGATTTTGCATCAATCTAAGGTTCGTTTTAGGGTTTTGAATGTTTCATGCATGTTTTAGTGTTTTAAAACACTAAAAGCTGTATATGGGAATCCCGAGGAAACAAAAACTAAGACTGATATAGTTTCTACTCCTAAAATTCAAAAAACAATCTATAGATACATCCCATTGATATCATAGCACTCTGATTCTATTTTCTTGGTTTTGACCCCTTGATTCAAGTTTTTAAATATTTTGATATCTTTTAAAACTGCTTATTGGGTTATTATAAGAAATCAAAATGTCGTATGAATGTTTTTTCATCTTGTACACATAAAAAATAACTGAACCATAGTTTTACCTTGATTTCACATCAAAATAAGGTCATTTTGTATGGTTTTTACTATTACATTCTTGCTTTAGTATTTTGAAACACTAAAAATTTATTTACATGCATATTAGGAAAAATAAAACTTGGATTGAAATGGAATCAATGCTTACATTTAAAAAATAATTATATGATCATTTTATTATTATTTTACATTCCTTTGTTGGATGTTTCATTGATTTGATCCACTAACACGTGTTTTTAAGGACATTGAAAAAATTTCACACTACTTATTGGGTCATTCTAATCACACCACATGTCGGATGCATGGTTTATCTACTCTTACAGGTCATAAATAATTAAACCATAGTTTTATATGATTTTACATTAATATTAGGTTTTTTATAAGGTTTTTTATATTACAAACACGTTTTAGTGTTGTAATATATTCAAAATGTGTTTATAGGAATCCTAGGGAAACAAAAACTCAAATTGACATAAATTCAGTTTATACATTTCAAAAATCAATATATGGTCATTTTACAAAGATTTCATGACCCTCTAAAACTATTTTGTTGGTTTTTATCCCCTAAAACATGTTTTTAATTACATTTATATCTTTTCAAATTACTAATAGGTCCATTCAGAGCACACTGCAAGTCATATGTACATGTTATCTACTTGTATAGAACTCAGATAATTTAAGCATAGTTTTACATGATTTCACATCAGTACTAGGTCCTTTTTTATGGGTTTGACTATTACACACACCTTTTAGTGTACTAAAACACTAAAAACACTTTTAAGGGAATCCAAGGAAAATAAAACTCTAATTGATATGGAAATGTAAGGACTCAACCCCATTTTCCCAGAGCCAGTGCCTTATTTTATTAAATAGGCATATAAAAAAGGATGGTATATCCTGAAGGAATTAAAATTTCAACATCTTTTGAAAACAAGATACAAAAATAGGTTCAACATTATAACTTGAAAGGAAAAAATACATAACAACTACTTTTGAATCACACAAACACTCCAAGATTGTCCTTGAAATTCATTCATAAAATAATTCTTAAACACTATGGAAAGAGTAATGTATTCTTCACGTTTAAAAATCCTGAATATCTTCCTTCCCTCCCACAGATGCAGCTCTCCCCGAAAGTCCCTGGCTTATTTCAGGGAGAGCCTCAACTCCTTCTCTCTCCGACAGAGCTAAATGGTGCCACAGGTCTATGTAATCTCACGCTGGTGGCTCGATTTTCTTTTCAGTGTCCATCGGTTGACGAGTTTGATTGATTTGTTTTCAATTTGTGGGATCTTAAAGAGAACGCGGTAGTCAGATTAATTGATAGGAGGAATTTGATGATTCGATTTGAGATAGAGGATGATCTGATTACTGCTTGGTCTAGTGCCCTTCAAATATGTAATGGCGACTCTTTTTTTCTATTTCAATGGAGTTTTGATTTCCACATGTGGTGGGATCATCCGACGATGGCGACATGGGTGATTCTCCCTGGTCCTCCACTCTCCTTCCAGAATCCATCTATTTTGTGTGCCATTGGAAACATGATTGGACGGTATTTGAGCTCGGATCGTCGAACAGAGGTTTTCTGTCGTCCCATTTGTCCACGAATTTGTGGGGAGATTGATGTGGGGAGACCACCTTTAAATTGGGTCTAAATCACAGATGCGAAGGAGTTTCGGTGAAAGTAGGAGGTAAGATTCGAAGTGTGGATGCCTTTTTTATTTCTTGCAGCCGATTTGGGCATGTGGAGGTGGCATGTCACAACAAGGGATGGGATGGGGTTTCCTCAGGGGTAAGGAGAATGGGTAATGGTGGTTGTGGCAATTCTTTATTGGATTTTCCATTGAGGGATCAGCCAAGGAGTACTCTTCCATGAATTAATCCTGCTGAAGGTCTGCAAGAAGAGAGAGTGTGTATAGATCCGAACTCCACTGGTCATGTAGTGGATGAGGAACTTTTTCAGGAAGTAGTGGTGTCTACTGTGGATCAGAATGGTCTTAAGTTCATAGTGCACAGTAATCCTCAAAAGGAAGTGCAATGAAGGCCAATGAACCTGACAGTGAGGTAGGTTTTCAAACGCCTAAATTTTTATCTTGGTATTGAGAAGGACATTACATTAAAGAATTCTGGTATTGATAGGAACAATACAGTGGATAATTCTTGTATCTTGTGGCTGGACACTATGACTGAGCAGATTTTGGACTCGGTTGTGTCTGAGGATGGTGTCTTGGGGGCTAGGGATGCTGACGCTGAAGGTGGTGCTGGAGGTTTGTTAATTACGATCCCCACTAGTAATAGATTTCAAGGGCTGGTGCATGAGAGGGACTCTTATGGAGAGGAGGGGTCTCCAATGAAGGAAGGTGGGTGGTTGCAGCATGTTACTCAGGATGTTTCAAATGAATAAGGTTCTTTGAAGGGGCTTGTGGAACAGCCACATTGTCTTGCCATGATTTACTCAAATAGTTCATTTCAGAAGGAAAGGGAAGTGCATGAGTGTTACCAAGAGGTGAAAATTTCTGGAAAATGGGGAAACACATCTGATAGTGACAAAGAAAATGATGGTTGCATCTAGGCTTCCTACAGTGTTGTTGTCCAGGGTGGGAGGAAGGTGTCTGAGAATGAACAATCTGGCCCAACATGAAGAAGGCCAGGGAAAGACTATTCCTATCTGTGAAAGCCAATGCCTACAAGGTCTTCTATTGGGAAATATGGACGGGCTATATAGTCCTCTAAGGAGTTTCTGTCTTTGAAAAAATTGAATATTTGAAGGAAGTATGCCAAGATTCTGAAGCACTATGAAAGCTCGGAGTGTGAATCTTCCACTACAAAGGATGTTATATCACATGGATGCAGTTATGGATATGATTGTTATGATCTGTAGTTGTCCTTTCTATTTTTTTGTACTTGCATTATGTTTTTTCTTTTATTTTAATAAATGGCCAGATGACTTGCCACTGACTCAGATTTTCGGGTATATTCCTTTAAAAATATAGTTTACCATAATATGGAAGGAATAAAAATTGAAAAAATAAATCCATAAAGCATAACCATGAATATTCAACTAGTTGAACAATCACATGGACTATAAATCTCTAGTTTTATAATGAGGTAATGCATAATCCCATTCATTCTAAAATATACCGTTAAGGCCTCGGCCAATACATCTAAAAATGATTAAGGCCTTGACTAAAACCATATCTGAAAATGGGACAGGCCTTAGCCACGTCCATATATGTTTTGTCTCATGAGACCAACCGTTGCATCAAGGGGCTATAGTAGACCTCACCCATACCTTAGTAATTCAAATGTGTTCCTCATATGAATTTAGAAAGACATAAATAGTATATAAATTCATATTGAAACTAACATATCAAATGTAAATAACTTTTACCAAACATAAACACTAACCCTTCAAAGTAATATAGTCAATGGTTTCAAGATACAACATCCAGAGTCAAATAATAATAGACTATTAAATGAAATATGGTGTATAATATATTAAAATATTAGTTTCAATTATACATAATAATCAAGAAGAGTGTTGAAAAAAATAAAAATACTCTTATAAAATCACAGAGTAATTCTTGAGTGAAATATTCTTTTACTTTAAAAGGAAGAGTTCTTTTGGAAAAATATTTGTATAAAACCAAATATAAATAATATAGTTTTTCATAATAAAATGAATTATTTATAAAAATAATTGTGGATAAAAACAGATTATATAGTGTACTTGAACATATTTAAGAATTCAAGAAGTTCCCTTGAATCGGACTTGTATTTCGGGAAGAATTTTGGAATGATAATTTTAAAACATGTAACTATCCATAATAGAAAGAAGGTTTCTAGTTGCTATATATATATATAGAAAATTCACACATAATTTATGATAATTACATAAGAGTAATTGATAATTCTATAGAGGTAAGTAGATAATAAGAGTAACCCGAAAGAAAATGGAGGTTCTCCTAGAAAAATATTAACTTATGTCTGAATATGTTCTTCTCTTGAACTTAAGCTCCTAAAATATGAAATTAGAAATATTAATAACTTTTTTCAGAACCTATTTGTCATTTATTTGAATTATTATAATTTTATTAAGTTCATGTATTGTTTTGTTTATGGGTTATGAGATTCAATATCATCATTTGTATGTTCTTGTTTCATTATTTTTCAGGAACAGTTCACTTGTATAAGAGTATGGAAGTTCATGTAAAAAATAAATTGATATATGGAATTGAAGTTATATGTTATTAATGATAATATAAAAGTTTAAATTAAAATATAAATGCTTTGGTTATTTTTTGAGAGGATTAATCAATAGATAAAATTTTAATGATAAATGCTAGGATTAATTTGGATGTTTTTCGATCACCGCAAACTCATTTCATATTATAATTTAATACCATGTGTACAAAATGACTCTAGAGAATTAATTAGGAAATATTACAAAAATTAGTATCTTTTTCAAAAATAAAAATGGTTTCATGACCATAATTGAAGATGGTAATAGAATTAAAAACCCATCGTCCTTGAATGTGATAAATTAACACATCTAAGACAGTGTTTCCATTTTTAATATAAGAGGAGGGGAAAAGAGATAACGATGAAATATTCTATTATCATAATAAATTTTGAGTACATTTAAGGTATTGGAATTATCCTATCATTTGGATGATGTGTGGTGAGTGGAGAGAAAAAAAAGAATGGAACTTGTAAATGAGATTGAATGAAAATGGAAGAGAGGTTTACCTCTTGAATACTGCTACTTGATAACCTCCTTTTGGCATTTTTTTCTAATTTGGTCAGACCAGTAGGTCTTGGATGTGGGAAAGTTTCTTGAGAAGATTATTTTCTAGAACCTAGAAAACTCTTAAATCAAGGGTGGTGTGAGAGGAAGTGGGGGTGAGATGTGGTTTTTATAGTGGAGGAGAGGAGCTATTTCCCATTATTTTAATCATTATTTGATTATTTAGGTTCAAGACTGTTAACAGTATTGATTTGTGTGAATCAAAACAATAATAAGCGCATGTAATTTTGATCCACATGTGCTTACTTCATCCATGAGTCAAGGAATAGATTATTTATATTATAATGTATTTATACTGTAAATTACCTTATTTTACTATTCACCAAAATGTCAAGTATTTCAAAAAAATCTCAAAAATTTACCCTCACCATTTTTTCAATATGTAGAATTCAAATATGGACTCAATTTTATCAAAATAATTTTCTAAATATGTAAAATTTAATTTTAATATAAAATCTTCATTTACTCGAAAAATACAGTTTTTTAAAACTAAAACTGATTTTATAATACCATAAAATATTAAATAAGGTCATATTAAATTATCCAAAAATTATAGGAAAAGAAAATATTTATTTAGGAATAGATTTTATGAAAATTAATGTTATTTTAAATCAATTTTATTAATTTAAAATTTTAATAAAATATATATTATTCACAAAAATACCAACACTTAATAATTACTTTCTAAAATACTCCATTTCATTTCTAAGGTGTCTAATTTTTTTTATAATTTTAAGGGAGAGGTTACTATTCAAAAGGATCATATTAATATACATAAGGGTACATTAATATTCATATGGGTCAAGTTACTATTCATCAAAAATGTATGTTGATCCTATCAGACTATAACTATCATACTAAATGCAGCTATGTATGTTAGTTTTTTAAAATTCAAATCATAAAGGAGGAAAAATTATTTTTACTAGATAGGTTATAACAAAGTGGTGTTTTTTAGAAAATCAATGTTTCATGCATTCAATATTAAATTTATTTATAAAACCTTGGTGTGTTACATTCTCCCCCACCCCACTTCACCCCCCACCCTTACAAAATATTCATCCTCGAAATTAGAGACTGTTGCCTTACAAAAAGATTTGGGTAGTTCTTCATTATAAGTTCCTCAATCTCCCATGTTGCCTCTTTAATTTTATGATTTTTCAAAAGTAACTTTACTAGATAAGTCATCTGATTCCTCAACACCAATCCTTTAGTGTGTAAAATCTAGATAGGCTCTTTCCAGTATGATAAGTCAGGTTCCAACTCTATACCCTCAGAAGTAAGCACATGTGTGGGGGCTGGCATGTACTTTCTCAACAATGATACATGGAACACATTTTATACCTTTTATGGGCTATGCAAAATTTGAAAAAAATAGGCCATAGTTCCAATTCTCTATATAATTACAAAAGGGCTAATATATTTGGGGCTCAGTTTCCCTTTCTTTCGAATTCTTATAACACCCTTCCATGGAGATACTTTCAAGAAAACCTGATTTCCCACTTGAAATTTCAAATCCTTACTTCTATTATCAGAATATATATATTTTCTTCTTTGAGCTACATTTATATGGGATTGAATATTATTTACCTTCACTATTGTTTCCTCCACAAGCTCGGGGCCCACAAGCTTCCTTTCCCCAACTTCATCCCAACATTTTGGTGTATCGAATCACTTTCAATGCAATTCTTCATATGGTTCAATATGAATTCTAGAATGGAAAGTATTATTGTTGAAATACTCCACCAAAGGTAAACAATGACCCCACATGCCTTGAGAATCAAGTCATCATGATATAAACATGAATTCTAATGTTTGTATCTTCTTTTCTGATTTCTTTTCAGTTTGTGGTTGATAAGCAGTACTCAAACAAATCTTAGTATCCAAATATTTTGTAAGTCTTTTACATAATTTCAATGTAAATCATGGATCATGATTAAACAAAATTAATATAGGTTCTCCATGAAGTATCACAACTTCATTGATATAGATTTGGGCAAGGCGCTCCAGTGGAAAATCCTCCCTTATAGTGAAGAAATGTGAAGATTTCATAAGTCGATCAATAACTACCCATATTGCATCATTATTTCTTGGAATTTTGGGTAATCTAGTGATAAAATCTTTGGTTATTTCTTGTCATTTCCATGTCATAATAGGTAGAGGTTTCATAAATTCTATAGGATGTTGTCCTTTGGCCTTCAACTATTGACAGACTAAACATATTGATACATAATCAGTAATTTCTTACTTCATGTGGACCCACCAAAAGTTTACCTTCAAATATATATATATATTTTAGTGATACTTAGGTGTATATAGATATTTGAGATATGGGAATCATCCAATAAATCCCTGTTTATCTCATCCAGAGAGGTAAATCATAGCCTCTTCCCAAATTACCAAATTTCATCCTCACACATGAATTCATTCAACTTCTTATCATTTAATCCTTTAATTTTCTTTTAAATATTCTCATCCTTAAACTAAAATTTTTTAATCCATTCTAAAAAATATGTTTGGGAAACCAATTTAAAAAGTAATGATGTTTCACGTTCTTTGATAACTTCCATATCCAACTTCACTAATCCATGTACATAGGATCCTTTTCAAAGAATAATTTTTTTGGACTCCATGATCCTTTCTGTTTAATGCCTCACCTACCTTACGTGACTTTTCTATGTGGAAGTGTATGGAACAATCATAATTTTTGAGTAGTACGAGACATATTATTTTCCTTATATTGATCTCTTTCTATGGGAAGATATATTTCATACTCTTTTGATATGTATATATCTCACATCTCTCACTATAGAGATAGTGTCTCCATATTTTTAGATCGAAGATCACAACAACTAACTTAAGATCATGAGTATGATAGTTTTATTCATGAATTTTTAACTTCTTTTATGCATAGGAAATAACTCTAACATTATACATAAGAAAATAATTAAGTCCTTTATTTAATGAATCACTATAGATCACAAACCCACCATTCCCTGAAGGTAGAGTTTGGATCAAAGCATTCACAAATATCCACTTTAATTCTTTGAAACATTCCTCACATTATTTTTTTCATACAAACTTAACCCATTTATGAGTAATCTTGGTTAATGGGTTGGCTAATTGTGAGAAGATATGAATGAAATGTCAATAATAACCTGCTAAACCAATAAAACTATATTCCTTGATTATGTTCGTTGGTGTAGGACATTCCGGAACAACATTGGTATTTTCAGGATCAAAAGATATTCTATCCTTAGAGAAAATATAGCCCTGGAAAGAAACAAATTGGAGCCAAAATTTACACTTTCTAAACATACCATATAATTCATTTCTTCTGAGAGACTTCAAAATAATGCACAATTTATTTTCATGATCTTTATAGATTTTAGACTATGAAAAGATATCATCAAAAAATATCACAACAAATTCACCATGATATTCCTTGAAAACCCTATTCATTAGATCTATGAAAATATAGGGTTCATTATTCAATCCAAAATGCATTACTGTAAACTCATAATGCCTATACATGGTTTGAAATGTTTTATTTAGAATATCTTCCTTCCTCACATGCAACTGATGATATCCAGATCTAAAGTCAACCTTTAAAAAATATTGGGCTTCATGAAGTTGATCAAATAAATCATCAATCCAAGGCATGTGATACTTTTTCCATACTTTTATAGCATTGATCTTCCTATAGTTAATGCATAACCTCATTGGCCTATATTTTCTCTTAATGAAAAGAATAGGGCCTCCCCATGGAGAAACCCAAGGGAGAATAAATCCTTTTTAACTTAATTACTCTAGTTTTTTTTTTGAGTTTTATTAATTATACAGTGGCTATTCTATAAGGATTATTTTTTATAGGTCTTGAACCATGAATTAAATCAATTGAGAACACAACTTCATGCTCTGGAGGATGTTTAGGTAAATCCTCTGGAAACATGATAGCTTTTTATTGCATAATAGGCACTTCATCTATTTGAACATTTCTTTCCTCACCCATAGATATGGGGTTCTCTTCCTCCCAATAATTTAATTCACTAGAGGTACTTGAGGTGGATCTAGATGAGAATCAAATGGTGATGTTTCTACAATAAAGATAAGGGATTCTACACAGTTCTCAAAAATTGTGACCTCCTTATTCTTGCAAAATATTTTATCATCATAATTTGAAATCCAATCCATAATAAGGATTATATAAAATTAAATCAAGGGTATGATGATGAAATCAGTAGATAAAGCACATTTATATTCCATAATAGGGACTTCCTGACACATTTTTTTTGAAATGATGCGTCCCTTAACAGTTTTGACAGACAACTCATTTATAAAATAAAATTATAAATATCTAATTTTATTGGAAAAATGGGAAGATATAAAAGAATGTGATGATCTAGAATCAAATCAATCATTTTCTATGTTATAGGAAATGATTATAGTACCTACCACCACATCGTTAGCAACTTCTACTTCAACAGTTGTGATCTCAAAAGCTTGGCCTTTCTCCCTTGGCATTTTATTAGACAATTTTCCTTGACACATTGGACAATCAATAGCATAGTGTCCCATCTCCCTAAAATTATATAATTGGACATTGATAGCTTCTTTAATCCCATTGAAATCACCAGTATGATGGTCTTTCTATCCATACATATTGCATACTCATTTTCCTTTTAAGTAGGAACCAAGTTATTTCCTTCCACAAGTATCGCATATTGAAATATTCACCTTTTTATTATTCCCTTTATCAATAATATTCTTTTCCACCCTATTCTTATCTTGTTTACCCTTAAATTCATAGGACAAAGATATCTATTTCTCGATCTTGATAGAAATTGAGACAATTTATTCGTATGATGAGAAACATTGGGAGACTAATACACTTCAGAAGAATGGTTTTAAACCATCAAAGAATCGATCAATCATTCTCCTTGGATTACGTATATAGTCTGTAGCATGCCTTTCTGGATTTTTAAAGATTGATTAATAATTAGTAAAATTTCTATCCGCTTTCTGTCTAAGACTAAACAATTGTCTCTCCATATCTGCTCTTTGCTCTCAAGGATAATATTTTTCTAGAAAAATTTCCTTGAAATAACTCTATTGTATTTCTTATATTTCTTACTCATCATTTGTGTTTTGAATTAATGACCACCACTAATCTGTATCTCCCATTAGAGGATAAAATGCCTCGATAAGCTTATCACTTTCATTACATCACAAAGCAAGAAATATCTTTTCTAATGAACTTATCCACTGATCCTCTACGGATGGGATTATATTCCCATTGAATGATAGAGGCTATTGTCACATAAAGTTATATAACATTTATCCTCCACATTATGGATCAGGATTCTCTATACGGGTAAGGTTATTGTTCATGAACTGAGTCATTTATCCTATTATAGTTATAAGTTTCTCAGCATCAGTCATAACTATAGATCCAACATCATTATATTTCATTTGGGGGAAAACCTGACATGGGATACGTGATTTTATGTAATTTACATTTCTTTCTACTAGGTTTCATTTCTAAATAATGTAATACAGTAGATTAGGTTTTAAATGATAATGTATAATCTCAGCTTAGAAAAATACTTATCATAAATTGAAATCATATCCATAGTTAATATCTTAATCATAAACATGGTTTCTTTGAGTAAAAATTTACATTTAATTCCCTCACAATGGATTCTAAAAAATGTGAATTATACCAAGAAAATCCCTTAGGAGGGTCAAACTAAGTGCCTAATAGGGATAGTTTACGTGTACTAGGATACCTCGGGTGCATCCCAAAACTCCTTGTTGGAGTTGTTACTCCTAAGTACATATGTTCCAAAACCACATCCACATTTAGTATTTAAAAAAAAATTTGTTTTATAGAAACATAAACATAATTTATTCCTTACCAAAATTCTAGGAAGATATTGTATGTTTATCCTCAAAGATTCTCTTAGGGTTTTGATCCCTAATATACATTTTATAAATCTAATTTCCATGTTTTCTTCAAAACATCCGCTGATACCAACAACAAAGACCACCCTTAGTTTCCCAGAGTTGGTGATTTATTTTATTACGTTGGCATAGATAAAAGTAAGTAATATCCTGAAGGAAAAAATATTTTAGTAGATTTAGAAAACAAGATACAAACTTAATTATATCATTACAACTTGAAAGAAAAAAACAGGAAAACTTCTTTTGAATCACACATAAACTCCTAGATTTTCCTTGAAATTCATTCATAATATACTTCTTCACAACCTGTGGAAAATAAAATATGTGAAAGGTTTGAGATCATATGATCTGTAAGGGTAAATAATACATTAGAATAAAATATAAAGATGAACACTAGGTATGATAAATAACTAAAAATGAATTCCTTTAAAAATATTCTTCAGAATAATATGGTAGGAATAAAAACTGATCAAATAATGCCATCAATCATAACCATGGATATTCTACTCACTAAATAATAACATGGAATATCAATCTCTAGTTCTATAATAAGGGAATAAAAAATGTTGGACATTATGAAATATATCATCAAGGCCTCAGCCAAGACATCTGAAAATGATTAAGGCCTCAAAAAAATAATATCTGAAAATGAGAAAGGCCTCATCCAAGTACATATCTATTTTGTATCATGAGACCTACTGATGCATCGAGGGGATATATCTGGATCCATCCATCACTTACTTTGTCCAATTCATTCATCAAGTAATTCATGAGATAAATACTCTTTTACTTTGAAAAAAAAGAGTTCCTTTGGAAAAGTCTTTGTATAAAACCAGAAGTTAAATAATATTGTTTTTAATGATAATGTGAGCAATTTTATAAAAATAATGGTTGCTAAAAAGAGATTATAGAGTTTAGTTGAAAATAGGTAAAAATTCGAGAAGTTCCCCTGAATCAGGTTTGTATTTCGAGAAGAAGTTTTGAATGCTCATTTTAAAACATGTAACTCCCCATAAAAGAAAGAAGGATTTTGGATGGTACACATATATAGAAAATTAACACATGATTTATGAGGATTAAATATGAAAAATGTATAATTCCATTTAGATAAGTAGAGAATAATATTAACCCGAATAAAAATGGAGGTTTGGGTAGAAAAACCATACCTTATGTTCGAATATGTTCCGCTCTTGAACTTAAGGTCCTTGAATATGAAATTATACATATTAATAACATAATTAAGAACCTATTATACATGTATTTGATTTATTATAATTTTATTAAGTTCATTTATTTCCATTTTTATGGGTTAATAGATTCAATATCATCGTTTATAAGTTCTAGTTACATTAGTTTCCATGGTCGGTTCTCTTGTATAATAGTATGGAAGTTCACGTTAAATGGAAATTGAAATCCAGAATTGATGGTATTAGTTATTAATGATCATATAGAAGGTTAAATGGTCATCTAAATCTTTTGGTTATTTTGGTGGAGGAATTAATAGATAAAATGTTAATAATAAGTTCTTCGATTAAGTTGGAGGTTTTTTAATCATCAAAAACTCATTTTGTTTTATAATTTAATAACATGTGTAAAAATTTATTCCAGAAAATTAATTTAGATATATTATATATATACTGATCTGGTTCAACTACAAAAAAATTCATGAACAAAATTTATATGTTAATATAAATTGAAAACATTTATCCCTTGAATGTTATAAATTAACACATCTCAGATAGTGTTTCAATTTTTAATATAAGAGGAGGGGGAAAGAGAGATAATGATGAAATATTATATTAGCATAAAAAAATTCCAATACATGTAAATTATTAGAATTATCATATCATTTTTATGAGTGGAGGTGAGGAGAGAGAAAAAAAGGAATGGAAATTGTAAAAGAAATTGAAAGAAAACATAATAGAGGTTTACCTATTGAGTACTCATACTTGAGGAACTCATTAAATCCTTTGGTTTGGTCCTTTTGGTGAGACCAGTAGGTCTTGTTCCTGTGGAAGGGGCTTTGGAAGATTATTTCAGGGAACTTGGGAAATTCTCAAATCTTTAGTGTTGTGAGAGGAATAAGGGGTGAGGGGTGGTTTTAATACTGGAGAAGAGGTGTCATTTCCCATTATTTTAAACATTAGTTTATTTGTTTGGCTAAAAACTATGAATAGTCTAGATTATTTTGATAACCATATTTTATTATTCACAAAAAATTCAAGTATTTTGAAAAAATCCCAAAAATTTACCCTAACAATTTTTTAAGAGTATAATTAATATATAGAATCCATTTTACCAAAATAATTTTCTCAATATGTGAAATTTAATTTTTAAATAAAATCATAATTTACTCAAAAAAATACTGTTTTTAAAACTAAAATGGATTTTATAAATCCTAGAATAATTAACTAAGGTCTTATTAAATAATACTAAAAATAAACTAAAAAAGTATTTATTTTGTAATAAATTTTATGAAAATTAGTTTTATTTTAAATCAATTTATTAATTTAAAATTTTAATTAAATATTTATTTCTACCAAAAATACCCACACTTAATCATTAATTTCTAAAATACTCTATTTCCTTTTTAAGGTGTCTAAATTTTATTTATGAATTTATGGGAGACGTTACTACTCATAAGGATCATATTAATATTAATAAGGGTACATGAATATTCATAAGGGTCGTATTACTATTCACCAAAAATGTTCGTTGATCCTATCAGACTCTAAATATCTAACTAAATGCAACCATGTATGTTAGTTTTTTCGAAATTAAAATCACAGAGGAGGAAAAATTATTTTTATTGGCTAATTTATAACTAAGTGGGTTTTTAGAGACTTAGTGTTTCATTCATTCAATATTAAATTTATTTATAAAACCTTGGGGTGTTACATCCCCCCCCCATTGCCCTTATAGAAATTTCATCCTCAAAATTCCAGAATGTTACCTTTTAAAAAAATTTGGGTAGTTCTTCATCATAAATTCCTCAAGCTCCCATGTTGCCTTTTAAATTTTATGATTTTCCCAATGTACCTTTACCTACTGAGTCATATGATTCCTCAACACCTATTCTTTAGTGTCCAAAATCTAGATAGGATTTTTGTAGTAAGATAAGTCAGGTTCCAACTCTATACCCTTATAAATGAGGACATGCATTGGGTCTGGCATAAATTTTCTCAACAATGAGACATGGAACACATTGTGTACCTTAGAAAGGATATGTATCATTGGTAAAATATAACTCAAAGCTCTAATTCTATCTAAAATTTTAAAAGGGCCAATATATTTGGGGCTCAGTTTCCCTTTCATTCCAAATCTTACAACACCCTTCCACAGATATACTTTGAAGAAAACATGATCTCCCACATGAAATTCCAAATCCTTACTTTGATTATCAGCATAGCTATTTTTCTTAATTTGAGCTCCCTTGATATAGTTTTTAATAAACTTGACCTTCACTGTTGTTTCCCCTACAATATTTGGGCCCACAAGATTCCTTTCACTAAATTCATCCCAACATGTTCGTGTGTGGCATCTATTTCTGTACAATGCTTTATATGGTTCCATTTCAAAGCTAGAATTGGAACTATTATTGTAGGAAAACTACTCCAAAGGTAAATACTGATCCCACAAAACTTGAAAATCAAGTGAGCTTGATATCAATCGGGCTTCTATAATTTATATCTTCTTTTCTAATTTCCCTTCAGTTTTTGGTTGATAAGAAGTACTCAAACAATGATCATTATCCAAATATTTTTGAACACTTTTCCATAATTTCTATATAAACCATGGTTCATGATCAGAAATAGTTGATAGTTGTTCTCAAGGAATTATAACAACTTCGTTGAAACAGATTCGTGCAGTGTGCTCCAATTGATAATCACCCCTTATAACGAGGAAATGTGAAGATATCATATGTCGATCAAAAATTACCCATATTGAATCATTATTTCTTGGGTTTTTGGGTAATCTAGTGATAAAATCCATGGTGAAGTCATCCCATTTCCATGTAGGAATAGGTATAGGTTTCATGAATCCTCTAAGATGTTGTCGTTCAGCATTTACTTGTTAACAAAATAATCATATTGATACATAATGAGCAATTTCCCGCTTTATATAGTCCCACCAAAAATGTTCCATCAAATATATATACATTTTAATGTTACAAAAGTGTAAAGAGAAATTTTAGATATGGGCATCATCCAATAACACCCTTTTAATCTTGGGTATAGAGGGAACACAAATCCTCTTCCCAAATTCTTGAATTCCATCCTCACACATGTAGTCAGACAACTTCATGTCATTTTCTCCTTTAGATTTATTTTGAATATTTTCATCCTCAAACTGAGAAGGTTTCATCCTTTCTAATAAAGATGGTTCGGCATCCAATTGAAAAAGTAATGATGTTTCACCTTCTTTGATAATTCCCATATCCATCCTCACTAGATCCATATACAAAGAATAATTTTCATTCCTCAATTTGTTTAGGACTCTATGATCCTTTCTGATTAATTCACCATCTACCTTACTTGCCATTCCAAGGTGGTAGTACATGGAACAATCATAATCATTTAGTAGTACCAGACATCGTATTTTCCTTATGTTGATTTATTTCTATGATAAGATATATTTCAGACTCTTTTGTTCTATATATATCTCACATCTTTCACTATAGAGATAGTGTCTCCATTTTTTAGATCAAAGATAATTGCAGCTAACTCAAGATTAGGATTATGATAGTTTTGTTCATGAATTTTTAAATTCATTGATGCATAGTCAATAACTCTATCATTATAAAAAATAAAATTTCCATGTCTTCTCTTTAATTTGTCACTATAGATCACAAACCAATCATTCCCCAAATGTAGAGTTAGGATCAGAGAATTCACTAATATCCTCTTTATTTATTTGAAGCATTCCTCTCATTATTTTTCCATAAAAACATTATCCATTTATGAGTAAGCTTGGCTAACGGTTTGGCTAATTGGATGAAGATATTAGCGAAAAACCAATAATAACCTATTAAACCAATAAAACTACGTACCTTGGTTATGTCCGTTGGTGTAAGACATTCTAGAACAACATTGGTCTTCATAGGATCAATGGATATTCCATCCTTAGAGATAATATATCCCAGGAAAGAAACTTATTGAAGCAAAAATTCACACTTTCTAAACATCCCATATAATTCATTTCTTCTAAGAGTCATCATAATAATGCGTAATTGATTTTCATGATCTTTTTAGATTTTGTAGTATATCAAGATATCATCAATAAATACCACAACAAATTCATTAGGATATTCCTCGAAAACCCAATTCATTTGATCTAGGAAAATAAAGGATGCATTATTTATTCCAAAAGGAATTACTATAAACTCATAATGCCCATACTTAATTTGAAATGTTGTCTTTAGAATATCTTTCTTCCTCACAATCACCTGATGATATTCAGATCGAAATTAAATCATTTAAAAATATTGGTCTCCCTGAAGTTGATCAAATAAATCATCAATACGAGGTAAGGGATACTTGTTCTTTATTTGTATAGCATTGATCTCCCTATAAAGGTTTGGGCTGAAGCCTCAATTAATTATTTTAAATCAAAGACCTCTTTAGACTGGGTAGAGGGAGACCCATTACATAGCCCAAAGGCCCAAGTCCATGTGGCCTGAATACAAGGATTGAAGGTCCATTTTTTTCCCAAAGGACCCCTCGGTGAGAAGTACTGCTACAGTACCCGCACAACTATAGTACCTGCTAGAGTACAGCCGCCGCTACAGTACCTGCTACAGTCCCTCTGCCACTGCTACAGTGCCTTGCTATAGTACTGCTACAGTACCCTGGAAAGAATAGGGGATCCCCATGGAGAAACACTAGGGTGAATAAATACTTTGTCACTAAATTACTCTAGTTGTTTCTTTAGTTATACTAATTCCACAATGACCATTATATAAGGATTCTTTGATATAGGTCTTGACACAGGAATTAAATCAATTGAGAACTCAACTTCACACTCTCGAGGATGTCCTAGTAAATCATCTAGAAACACAACAACATATTCTTTCACAATAGTTACATCCTCTATTTGAACATTCCATTCCTCGCCTATAGATATTGTGTTCTCTTCCTCCCTAATAATTTAATTCACTAGAGATACTGGGGGTGGATCTAGATGAGAATCAGGTGGTGAGGTATCTGCTCTAAAGATAATGGATTCTACATTGTTCTACAAAATTATGACCTTCTACTTATTGCAATATGTTTTATCGCCATAATTTAAAATCAAATCCATATTGAGGATTATATCAAATTCAATCATGGGTATGATGATAAAATTGGCAGATAAAGAAAATTCATATTCCATAATGGGGACTTCCTGACACATCTTTGTTGTAATGATACCTCTCTTAAGATTTTTGACAGAAAACTAATTTATTAAATAAAATTAGAAATATCTATTTTTTTGGGAAAATAGGAAGATATAAAATAATGTGATGCTACATAATCAAATAAATAATTTTCTATGTTTTAGTAAATTATCATAGTACCTACCACCACATCGTTAGCAACTTCAACTTCAGCAGTTGTGATCTCATAAGCTTGGCCTTAATCCTTTGTCCTTTTCTGAGGTGTGTTTCCTTGACACATTGGTCAATAATTAGCAGTGTCCCATCTCCCAAAAATTATAGAATTGGATAATGATAGCTTCTTTATTCCCCCTAAAATCAGCAGCATGATCGGATTTTTTTCCCACTAATAGCACAATTATATTACTTTCAAGAAGGCACCAAGTGTTTCCATCCACAAGTATCACATGTTGAAAAATTCACCTGTTTATTCTTCCCTTTATCCATTCTATCATCTGCCTCCATCTTCATCTATTGTTTCCCCTTAAAGTCATAAGACATATAGAATTATTTCTCTATCTCTATAGCACTTGAGGCAATGTCTTCATATGATGAGAAACCTTTGGAGATTGGTTCCCTTTAGAGGAATAGTTTTAAACCATCAAAGAATTGATCAATATTTCTCCTTGGATTATATATATAGTCTACAACATGCCTTCCTAGACTTATAAAATTGGCTTCATACTTGGAAATATTTTCATCCGCTTCGTGTTGGAGACACTATAATTGACTCTCCATATCTTCTCTTTGTTCACAAGGAAAATAGTCCTCTTGGAAAATTTCCTTGAAATCCCTCAATTCTATTTAGTATATTTCTTAATCCTCCACTGTGTTTTGAATTAATGACCCCCACTGATCTGCAGATCCCGATAGATGATAAACCACTATAAAAACTTTCTCTCTTTCGTTACATCCCAAAGCAAGAAATATATTCTCTACAGAACTTGTCCACTACTCCGTTACAAATAGGTTTATAGTCCCATTGAATGATAGAGTTTATTGCCACATAAAGCGGTCTAACATTGCTCCTCACCATTGTGGATCAGGATTCTCCATATGGGTAAGGTTATTATTTGTGAACAGAGTCATTTATCCAAGTATAGTTATAAGATGCTCTGCACAAGTTGTATCTCCAGATCCAACATCATTATCCTTCATAGGAGGGAAACCCCTTGTGATATGCGTGTTAATGTGGTTCCCATTCCTTATACTAGGTGTTATTTCTAAACAATGAAATACACTATATTAGGTTATGAATCATAATGTATAATCTCAATATAAAAAAATACTTATCATAAATTAAAAAACTATCCATAGTTAATATTCTAATCATAAACATGGTTTCTTTGAAGACAAAATTACATTTAATTCCCTCATAAAGGCTTGTATAGGAAATGTGAATTATTCTAAGAATATCCCCCAGGAGGGTAAAACAAGGTGGGTAATAAGGATCATTTACGTGCATTAAGATAACTCGGGTCAAGCCTGAAACTCCTTATAAAGTTGTTACTCCTAGGTATATATGTAACAGAACCATGTCAACTTGTAGTATCCTGATAGTGATATATTTTTTAGAAAGGTCCACATAATTTGTTCCTTAACAAAATTCATGGAAGATATTTTATATTTATCCTCAAATAATATCTTAGGGTTTTGTTCCCTAATCCACAACATCTAAATCTAGTTTTCATGTTTTTTACTAATATTCCTATGATACAAACAATAAGGAATCGACCATATTTTCCCAGATTAAGTGAATTGTTTTATTATATTTTCATAGAAACAAACAAGTCGTATCGTGAAGGAACAAATAGTTTAGTAGCTTTGGAAAACAAGATACAAACATAAGTTCAACATTACAACTTGAAAGGGAAAACAACACGATAACTTCTTCTGAATCACACATTAACTCCTATATTTCCCTAGGAAGTCATTCATAATATACTTCTTCACAACCTATGGAATATAAAACATTTTAAAGGTTTGATATTAAATGATCAGTAAGGGTAAATAATACATCAGAAGAAAATATAAACATAAAAACTAGGCATGATGAATAATGAAAAATTCATGCCTTTAAAAATATATTTGAGAATAATATGGAAGGAATAAAAACATGTCAAATAAATCCATAAAGCATAACCATAGATATTCTACTAGTCAAATAATCACATGGACTGTCAATCTTTATTTTTATAATGAGGGAACTCAGAATGTTGGACATTGTGAAATATACAGTCCAGGACTCGTACAAGACATCTAAAAATGATTAAGGTCTCAGACAAAACCATATCTAAAAATGGGCAAGCCCTCGACCAAGTACATATCGGTTTTGTCTCATGAGACCAACTGATGCATCTAGGGGCTCTAGAAGGCCCCACCGATCACTTACTAATTACAATGAAATCATTTTATGAATGGGGATAAACATCAACAATATATACATTCATATTAAAACTCACATTTTAAATGTAAATAACTTTCCCCAAACACAAACACAAACCCTTTGGAGTAATATTGTGAATGGTTTCAAGATAGAACAACCATAGTCAACTAATAATATACCATTCAATAAAATATAGTTGATTATTTCATAAAATATTAGTCCCAATTATAAATAATAATCAATAATAGTTTTGAAACAAATGAAAATACTCTTATAAAATCATCGACTAATTATTGAGATATTCTCTTTTACTTTGAAACGAAGAGTTGTTTTGGAAAAATATTTGTATAAAACCATAAGTTAAATAATATAATATTTTCATAATAAAATGAGTGATTTTAGAATAATAATGGTTGCTAAAAACATATTATAGATTTTACTTTAACATAGGTAAGAATTCGAGAAGTTCCCCTGAATCGGGCATGTATTTCGAGAAGAATTTTTTATAGATCCTTTTAAAACATGTAAATACCCATAAAATAAATACGTATTCTGGTTGGTAAACATATATTGAACATTCAAATAGAATTTATTATGATTAAATATGAATAATTGATAATTCTGATGAGGTGAGTAGAGAATTATAGTAACCTAAAAGAAAACGGAGGTTCGGGTAGAAAAGCCTTACCTTATGTCCGAAAATGTTCCACGCTTGAACTTAAGGTTCTGGAATATGAAATTATGCATATTAATAGCTTAATTAATAACCTATTATACATTTATTTTATTTATCATAATTTTATTAAGTTCATATATATAACAACCCTTCTCTTTATTTCACACTTAAACAGGACTTATTACATAAATATGCACTTAATACAACCCATAAGATCGATAGGACTAGTGTATTTGGGGTTTAGGAACATTAAATAACAACTTAGAACACAAAAAACAACATCTTCATTGAAAAATTCTTTTACATGACCACAACATTCCTACGTACATAGCATTACATGGGATAAACTGGGAAAATGCATAAGAAACAGGTGATCTATAAAGCCCAGTAAGGAATTAAACAGGGAATAACCTGAATAATATAGTATGTTTTATGATCTAGGAATATCAATGGAGCACAAGAGAGACATGAACATAAAGGCATGATATAGCATGATTATCATAACATGGAAATGTGGAAACAACATTTAACATTATATTAGCATGAGCCAAGGATCATTGCACATGGACTATGAGTAAACCCTTATTGAACTTTAATTATCATGGGTAATCCCTCATTTTACATGACATATCATGATACATAACTTTACCCAATTCATTGGAGCTCTATCAGGACATGCCCTTCTTAATCATTTCATTTCATGTATAAGTGTGCCACATTGATAATATAACATGGATTCATTAGACATCATAATTTATTCCATTATAAAATAATGTGGAATTAATACATGAAACTCCATAATAAATAATTAAATGTGTATAAAGTTGAATACCATTGTTAGATAAATGGGAATGGTGTTTACTACAAAATGAATTTGGCTTGAAAAATCACTGTGAAATTTCGGCAGCACAACTGCTTGACATAAGAATTCATAAAAATGGTTGATGAGAGAGAAAGGGGTGTATCATAATATTTACATGAAATGTAAAGTAAGGGGGTCATATAGTTACATTTACCAACATATGTAATCGAATTTAGATTCACAATAAAAAAATTTCTTGAATGTAAATGAGAAGAGGAAAACCCCATATGGAATTTCGTCTTTGTAACAAGTGTACATGGGAGGAATTAATGGGAGAGAAAGAGGTCTCTCATAATTAAATCATAAAAAGGAAAATATTGGGGAGGTTTTAAATCATACCCTAACATTTTTAATTAAAAACAAAATGGTATAACAACATAATGATATTTGGAAAAAAAATGAGAAAAGAAGAAATCCTTTACATGGAAGTTTGATCCCAAAGGCTTGGGAGTGGCTTGAGAGAGGAATATTGGGAGCTTGGGGAGACTTGTGAGGATTATATAGAGAGTAGTTAAAATGTTTTCATGTTCCAATGTCTTTGAGTTATGAGAAAGCGGGAGCTTAAGTGGCTTTATATAGGGAAATGGAGGGAATTCTTTATTATTTAGCTTTTGGATACCACACATTTAACTAATCAAAACCACAAACCAACCCAAATTTTTTTCCCATTATTTTTTTTTCAAATGGGACTGGAAAAAATTATTTTATAAGTCCAATGACCGAACATTTTATATTTATGGCTTGCTTATGTGGATATTAGTCACACTCTCAAGGAAATCAACTTAAAAAGTTAAAATGTTTTATAAGCCTTGGAGGGTCCACTAAAGAGTTGTAAAATAAATAAAACAAACCTAAAATAATATTATTTTAATTTTAGAACATATATTGGCTGAACATATCATTTATATTATTTTATTACAACACTATTTTTTCATTATGATGTCTTAAAACACATTATATAATTAAACGATATTTAATTTTTACCCAAAAATTTGACTATCTCAGAAAATAATGAAACATTCACCATTGGATAATTTCAACTTCATGTTTCTAAAAATAATATTCATTTTATCTAATTAGTTTTATAAATATATTAGTTTTTACTTTTAAAATAAAAACCGACATTTATCTAAAATTCATGGGTTTTGACAAAAATGTCTTTCAAACTTCAATAAAAATCACAATTGTATTCATAAAAATTATATGATAATTTATATTTAATAAAAAATTAACTTATAAATAATATTTTATTAAAATATTATTCAATTAAAAAATCCATTAATTCATCAATATAGTTTTCCTAATTGAATATTTACAAAAAATACTATTTGTTATTTAAAAACTATTTAAAAAGTAACAATAATAAAATGAATGTATAGTCGTGATTATATATAAAAATATTTCACATATTCATAGTGCTAAGGTCTTTTTACAAAACCCATTATAACACCCACATAAGACCTAAGGGTAAGGTGTGCGAAGATGACATACTCTTGGGGTGGCTCGGACAACATCGCTTGGGTGGTAATCTCTATTAGCTTCTACTTCTCATCTACGAAGTTCCTTTCAAGCTTAACACATTGAAGATCAGTTTGGTCTTGGTAAAGAGTGAAGCCCATTGATGCCAAATCCTTTCCAAGCTTTGAAAAAAGGGCTTCGTATGGATAAATTCTACTTGATGAGTTCATCGCTTCCTTTTTATGACTAAATTTGATTTGTTAAAGTCCTATATTTATACTAATCATGTGATAACTACTTAATGGATATATTAGAAATAATAACAATTCTTAATGGTATTTTTAAATCACAAACCAAATAATTTCATATTTTATATAACCATTTTACATAATAATACATTTAATTAGATCAAGTGAAATTTTTATGAATAAAAGTTTTGGTCATTACAATCTTCCCCCCTTAAGAAATTTTGCCCTCAAAATTTCATTTTCTACACTAAAAAAGATGGGGATAACTCTTCTTCATTACTTCCACTGATTCCCATGTTGCTTCTTCAAACTTGTGATTTTTCCACAATACCTTGAGCTGGGGCATTCTATTATTTCCTAGAAATATCTCCCTACAATCTAAGATATTTACCAAATTCACTTCATATGAGAGTTAATTCTCCAATGGTAACACCTCTGGATTGAGTACATGTGATGGGTTGGGTATATACTTCCAAAATAGTGATACATGGAATACATCATGTACTTGATATAGGTTTGGTGGGAGTGCTAGTCCATAGGCCACTGCTCTAATGTGATCAAGGATCTGAAAAGGGCCGATGTGCCTTGGACTATGCTTTCCCGTCTTCCCAAATCTCATAAATCTATTATATAGTGATATGAGTAGGAATACCATGTCTCTGACATAAAACTCTATGTTTCATCGATGATTATTAGTATAGCTCTTTTGTCGACTCTAAGCAGCTTTAATGTGATACTGGATGGTCTTAACCTTCTCCACCATTTCTTCGAACATTTCTATATCTAGGAGTTTTCACTCCCCAACTTCATCCCAACACGCCACTGTTCTGAAGCTCTTCCCACAAATGGAATCATAAAGAGTCATTTGGATGCTTGAGTAGAAACTATTATTGTAAGATTACTCAATAAGAGGAAGATGTTGATCCCATCCTCCTTTGAAATCCATTGAGAATGCTACCAACATGTCCTCAAGTGTTTGGATATTCCACTCAATTTTTTCATCAGTTTGAGGATGATAAGACATCCTGAAGTTCAGCTCAGTATTTAGAGCATGTTAAAGACTCTTCCAAAACATGGACGTGAATCTTAGTTCTCAGTTGGTTACAATCAATAGTGGTACCCCAGGCAGTCTTACCACTTCTCTAGTGTATATTTGTGCCAGTTGATCCAATGATAAATACTACCAAATGCAATGAGGTGGTCAGCCTTTATAACACGGTCCATAACAAGCCATATGGTATTATATCCTTTGTATGTCTTCAGAAGTACAGTTATGAAGTACATGGTGATGTTCTCCCATTTCCACGCTGTTATGGGTAATGGTTTCATCATCCCTTTGGACATCTGCCTTTCCGCTTCAATTTCTGGCATACCATGTACTTTGATGTATACTCAGAGATCTCCTTCTTCATATTATCCCACCAATAATGCTCTCAGATATCTCGATACATCTTTGTGTTTCCTGGGTGAATGGAGAAAAATCTAACAATGTTCATTATCCAAAAGTTATTTCTTTAACTCTGGACATGAGGGAACACATAGTCTTGACGCAAATTTCACAATTCCTTATTCATTAACATTGAACTCTAAGTATTTCCCTTTTCTGATATTTTCCACTTTATTCTAAATTCCCACATCATCCTTCTGAGCATCCTTTAACCTTTCCAAAAGAGGTGGTTCATCAATAATTTGTGAAAGGATTGATGACGTTCCCTTATTTATGATTCTCAGGTCCATCATCATCAAATATATGAAGATTTGATCCTTTTCAATTCTCATCAATGATAGAATCAATGGGTCCTTTCTACTTTGGGAATACACCACCTTGTTCACTTTCCCAAGGTGGTAATGGATTGAGTAGTCGTAGTATTTGATAAGCTATAACCATCTTCATTAGTGAATGTTAAACTCTTTATATGTTAATATATATGTGAGGATTTTCTGGTCCATGTATATTTCACACTTCTCCCCAAAAAGGTAATGTTGCCAAATTTTCAAAGCAAATATTACTACAGCCATCTCCAAATCATGTGTTGGATAGTATTTCTCATGAACTTTCTAATTACCTTGAATCATAGGAAATGAGTGTCATTTTTCCTCAACACACATCCCAAGCCCTTCATTGAAGCTTCACTAAATACCACAAAAATTTCTCAACTTGTTGGTAGTGTGAGTATGGGCGCAGTGATAAGCCTCCTTTTCAACTCTTTGAAGCTCTCTTTGCATTCATCACTCCAAGAAAACTTTACTCCCTTACAAGTTATCTTAGTAATAGGGTTGGTCAATCATGAGAAATTTTTCAAAAATCAAGATAATATCCAGCTGACCCTAAGAATGTACGTATATCCATTACCGATGTTGGCCTCGGCCATCACTCAATTGCACCTGTCTTGGAGGGATATACAGATATCTCATTTCTTGTGATGATATGACCCAATAATGAGACCTCCTTCATCCCGAACTCCCACTTATTGTACTTTTCATAGAGCTTCTCCTTTCCCAAGGTCTCTAGTACAGTTCTTAGAGTCTCCTCATGATCCTCTGTTGTTTTAGAGTATATTAGAATATCATCTATAAATACTAACACAAATTTTTTGAGGTAATCTTTAAAGTCTATTCATCAAGTCCATGAAGATTGTTGGTGCATTAGTGAGTCCAACAGGCATTACTATGAATTCATAATGCCTTTATCTTTTAATAAAAGTAGTCTTGGGGATATCCTCCTTATTCACTCTTACTTAGTAGTATCTCGGCCGCAAATCCACCTTGGAGAGTATTTTTCTCCACATAGTTGATCAAAAAAGTCAATAATTTGTGGAAGAAGATACTTGTTCTTTATCGAGATTTTGTAGAGCTCACAATAATCAATGTAAAGGTGCATTGAACCATCCTTCTTCTTGACGAAGAAGAATGGTGCACCCCATGGTAAAGCACTTGGGTGTATGAACCCTTTATCCAGATTCTCCTATAGTTGTCTCTTCAATTACTGAAGCTCCACGACATCCATTCTATATTAATTATAGGATATTGGCAATGCCCCAGGTATAAGATAGATTAAGAATTCTGCATCTGTTCTAGGAGGAAGACCGGGAAGTTCCTCAAGAAAAAATCAGTTAATTTCATCACAGTAGGCATGTCTTCAAGGATGGTTTCTTCCTTAGACCCAATCATCTGATCTAGATAATCATTCTCATAGGGCAGTAATATTCATTTTTGAGATGATGGTGATAAATAAGATTCATCTTCCCGTTTGTACTTATACTGAATTTGGGGTCGATTCTCTATATAGAGAGTGATTTACCTCCCATTTAAATTTACATTGGCTCTATATTGGGAAAGTAAATCCATGCTAATAATTTCATAAAATTCCACCATAGGAAGTATGAATAGGTTGTTCAATAAGTTCAATCAAAAAATTATGACAAGGGAGGATTTATTTTCATTGGATGCAATGATTTCCCCAATTCCTATACTCTCTAACATATTTACTTCCATGATTTGTGGTGGTTTTGGGATTGTTTTACTAAAAATTTGGGATATAAAAGAATTAATAGAACCAAAATCAAAAGGTGAATTTGCTTTTCTTGAATGAATAACTTTTGTACCTGTCACCACATCATTTTTGGGGTTTACTTTGGCGGTAGTCATGGAAAAATCTTGCCCTTGCTGCCTTGGAGGTTGTTGGTTTCCTTTGAAAACCCTTGGCATGGGGAAGTGGTTTCAAAAGTGCCATGGTTATTTATAGTTGAAGCATTGAACAATGCATTGAGGGTCGAGTAGAGCATCCCTTTCCTTTGTCACAACCGATATTTTTTCTTATCAGTAGTTAAGGGCCAGGTTTCTTTCTCTTTCCACACCATTGGCAAGTGGGGTGCTGTATTTTCTTATCACCATTGGTTTTATCCATCAAACTCCCATAATTAAATTCCACCTTACACTTAT
This sequence comes from Viscum album, assembly GCA_963277665.1. Taxonomy (NCBI): domain Eukaryota; kingdom Viridiplantae; phylum Streptophyta; class Magnoliopsida; order Santalales; family Viscaceae; genus Viscum; species Viscum album. The sequence continues at coordinate 1,411,253,580 of OY728135.1, forward strand.
TATCCCCATTATACACATAAGATTCTCATATCTCCATTTCAACTTTGAGGGAAGATCGAACAATTTCCTCAAAGCCCATGAAGTCATGGATCTCTTGGTCTTTCTGTATGCTAGGTTTTATCCCACCAAAGAAGCTTTAAACCTTGCATTCAGTGGTAAAGACAAAGTTGGAGTCATATTGTCCAAGCCTTATGAAGTTTCCCTCATACACTCTGATGGATTCATTGTCTTTTTTCTTGAGGTCAAGAATGTCCCTTTCCATCTTTAGTCGGTGGGTACGCAGAAACTATTTATCAAAAAACATTTTCCATAAATCCTTCCATTCTAACACCTTGGTATCCTCCTTAGGCTTCGTATTTTTTATTAGTGTTTACCATTTATTAGCTTCACGCTCCATATGGTTAGCATCTAGAAGTACCTTCCCTTGTTCATAACATTGAAGAATGCAGAAAATCTTCTCAATAGAGTTGATCCATTGTTCAATGATTGAGGGATCAGATGATCCACTAAACGTAGGAGGCATTTGTCTCATAAAGCTATTTATTGTGATTTGTTCTTTCTTGGGGGGTGTTGAATTTTCCTCTTGACCCATATTTCTATTCAAAACACGAGTTAACAGAGAGAGTATCAAGACAAAGATTCTGATTTCCGCTCCCATCGGATTGGGCATCTCATTATTACAGTTGTCACATTGATCTTCACATTGGTTTTTATCATGAGTACTCATATTAACATCCATTGGATGGAATAATAGGATATTTAAGGGTAACACAAAAATTTTAATCCAAAGAGAAAAACAAATGACTTATAAATTACTCTTATTTCCTTAACTTATGAATTTATTGGCTTCAATCTATGTTATCCCTGATCAACTTCCCAACATATATTCTTAGGTGGTTTTTTATTCCCTTAACAGTTGTTCATAATATGCTTTTTAATTTACCAAATCATATCCCCTATGAGTTTCATAACCAAGAGTATAGGAAGGCCCATTGTCATGCACCATTTCTAGTTCAAGTCTTGCTCAAAATGTTTTTTTGAGTTTTACCCCTAGTTACATCTGTGCTAGAGTTTCCTCTACCTGCTCTTATCCAGACGGGGATGTATTTTCTTGACAAACCACTTACTCATTACTCACCAAAATTTAGTGATGTTTTTATAATACAATGTCTTATCCCTAAGTCTTTCACTAGGGCTTTCAAATCCTAATCCCAAAAATAAATAAACTATCCTCTAACACCAACTATAATAACCCCGCTCTTTATTTCACATTTAAACATGATTTATTACATAAACTTGCACTTAATACAACCCATAAGATCAAGTGGACTAGTGTATTTTGGTCTTAGGAACATTACATAACAACTTAGAACACAAAACATAACATCTTTATTGAAAAATTCTTTTACATGGCCAAAACATTCCTTCATACTTAGCATTGCATGGGATAACCTAAGGACATGAATAAGAAAAGGGTGAGACATAAATCCCAATAACGGAGTAAAAAATGCGTAAAATGAATAATATTGTACATGTTATGAAATAGGAATATCAATGGAGCACAAGAGAAACATGAACATAAAGGCATGATATAGCATGATTATCATAACATGGAAATGTGGACACAACATTTAACATGATATTAGCATGATCCAAGGATCATTGAACATGGACAATGAGTAAAAACTCATTTCACTTGAATTATCATGATTATACCATCATTTAATTTTATGTATCATGGTAATAAAATTTACCCAATGCATTGGACCACTATCAGGGTGCACCCTTCTTAATCATTTTATTTCACGCATAACTGTGCCACATGGATCATATAACGGGATTCATTAAATATAATCATTTATTCCATGATAAAGGAATGTGGAATTAATACATAAAACTCCATAATAAATAAGTAAATTTTCATAATGGTGAATACCCTTAATAGATAAATGGGAAAGGTATTCACCCCATAAAGACTTTGGCTTGGAAAATCGCGATGCAATTTCAGCAGCATAACAACGTGACATATGAACTCATAAAAATGGTTGATGAAAGAGAAATGAGTGTCTCATCATATTTAAATAAAATTTATATTAAGGGGTCATATAGATACATTTCCCAACATATTTAATTAAATTTAGATTCACAATACAAAATAACTTCTTGAATGTAAATGAGAAGAGAGAAATTATTTACAGAATTTTTTCATGGTAACAGGTGTACATGGGAGGCATTAATTATTGAGAAAAAGGTCTCTCATCATTAAAAAAGTATGGAAGTATGGGTTATGTGAGAAATCATACCTCAACATTTTCAATTGAAAAAGAAAATCGTATAACAACATAATGAAATTTGGACAAAAATGAGAAAGGAGGAAATCCCTTACCTAGAAGTGTGATCCCAATGGTTTGGGAGAGGCTTGAGAGAGGATTCTTGGGATCTTGAGGGGCCTTAGGAGGATTTTAGAGAGAGTAGGGAAGAGTTTTTTTGATCTCCAAAGGATTTTAGTGAAGAATAAGTGGGAGCTTGGGTGGGTTTATATAGGAAAAGAGAGGAAATTCTTTATTATTTATGTTTTGGACACTACACATTAAACTAATCAAAAAAACAAACCAAAATATGGTTTTTGCCCATGGTTTTTGAAAAAGGGGAGTGGAAAACATTATTTTATATGTCCAATGGCCGAAATTCTTAAATTATTAGTCTTGCTTATGTGGATGTGAGTTACACTCTTAAGGAAATCAATTTAAAAAGTTAAAATGTTTTATAAGTCTTGAAAGGTCCACTAAAGCATTGTAAAATAAATCCAACACACATAAATAAAATTATTTTAATTATAAAACATATATTTTCCAAAAAAATCATTTATAGTATTTTATTACATCAATATAGGGTCATTATGATGTCATGAAACACATTATATGATTAAATTGTATTTAATTTTTACCCAAAAATTTCACTATCTCAAAAAATTATGAAAAATTAACCATTGAATAATTTTGACGTCCTAATTAAAAAAATAATATTCATTTTATATAAATAATTTTCCAAATATGTGAATTTTTACTTTTAAAATAAAAACTGACATTTATCTAAAATTCATTGGTTTTCACAAAAACGGTTTTCAAACCTTAATAAAAATCCCAATTGTATTCATAAAAATTATAAGATTGTTTATATTTAATAAAAAGTAACTTACAAATAAAATTTTATTAATATATTATTTACTTTAAAAATCCATTAATTCAACAAAATATATTTCTTAATTGAATATTAACTAAAAATACTATTTGTGCTTTAAAAACTATTTACAAAGTAACAATAATAAAATGAATGTATATTCTTTATTTTATATAAAAATAATGCACATATTCATAGTGCTATGTTCTTGTTAAATAACCCCTTATAACACCCGCATAAGATCTAAGGGCAGGGTGTGTGATGGTGACAGACTCTTGGGGTGGCTTGAAAAACATCGCTAGTGTGGTAATTTCTATTAGCTTCCACTTCTCTCATAGGCAGTTTTGTTCATGCTTAATGTGTTGAAGCTCAGCTTGGGCTTGGTCTAGAGCAATTCCCAATGACACTACATCTTTTACGAGCTTCAAAAAATGGGCTTTTTATAAATCAATTATACTGGATGAGGCCATTTATTTCATTGTCAGAGTAAATTGGATTTTTTAAATACCTATATTTATTCTAATCATGTGATCACTGTTCAACATCTATATTAGCAACAGTAACATTTCATAAAACCAAATAAGTTAATATGTTATAAAACCATTTTACACAATAATAAATTTAATTAGATCTATATTAATATTCATTAATAAAAGTTTGGTTCATAACAATTTATGTCCATTTATGGGTTAAGAGATTAAATATCATCGTTTGTAAGTGCTCGTTTCATTAGTTTTCATGATCCATTTACTTTTATAATAGTGTGGAAGATATTGTTAAATGGAAATTGAAATCTAGAATTGAAGGTATGATTTATTAATGATCATCTAAAAAGTTAAATTATCATATAAATCTTTTGGTAATTTTGAAAGAGGATGAATCATTAGATAAAATTCTAATGATAAATGTTTGGATTAAATTGGAGGTTTTTCGATCACCACGAACTCATTTTGTTTTATAATTTAATACGATGTGTAGAAAATGATTCCAGAAAATTAATTAGGATATATTAAATATATTATGATCAGTTTTAACTATAAAAAAATTTCATGACCATAATTGAATATCTTAATAGAAATTGAAAACTCATCACCCTTGAATGTGATAAATTTACACATCTCGGACAATGTTTCCATTTTTAAAATTAGAAGAGGGGGAAAGAGAGATAATGATGAAATATTACATTCGAATAAAAACATTAAAGTAAATTTAAGGTACTTGAATTATCATATAATTTTTATGAGGGGAGCTGAGGAGATAGAAACAAAATAATGGATCTTGTAAAAGAAAATGAAAGAAAAAGCAAGAGAGGTTTACCTCTTGAGTACTCATCCTTGAGAACCTTCTAAAGGCCTTTGTTTTTGTAATTTTTGTAAAATTAGTTGGTCTTGGTGGTGGGGAAGGGGCTAGGTAAGAGTATTTTGTGGAACTTTGGAAATGCGTAAATCTTGAGTGGTCTGAAAGGAAGAGGGGTGAGGGGTGTTTTTTATAGTGGATGAGAGGAGTTATTTCCCATTATCTTAATCATTATTCTATTATTTTGGATCCAGAATGTGAATAGTCTTGATTCTTATGACTCAAAATAGTAATAAGTTCATTTTAATTCGAACCAAATGTGATTACATCATCCATGATTCAAGAAATAGTGTGTTTATCTTAAAATGTATTTATATCATAAATTAGCATATTTTACTATTCACCAAAAATTCAAGTATTTTAAAAAAAACCCAAAAATTAACATTAACCATTTTTCGACATGTAGAATTGAAATATGGACTCCATTTGTCAAAATAATTTTCTTAATATTTTAATTTTAATTTTGAAATAAAATCATCATTCACTTGAAAAATACAGTTTTTACAACTAAAACTGATTTTATAATACACTAAAAATTTAACTGAGGTTCTACTAAATTATTCTAAAATTATAACACAATAAAATATTTATATAGGAATATATTTAATGAAAATTAATTTTATTTTAAATCAATTTATATATTTAAAATTGTAATTAAATTTGTATTACTGAAAAAAATACTAACACTTAATGATTAATTTCAAAAATACTCCATTTCATCTCTAAGATGTATAAATTTTATATATACTTTTGTGGGAGATGTTACAATTCATAAGGATCATATTAATATTTATGAGGGTCTATTACTATTCATAAGTGTTATGTAAATATTCACCAAAAAATTATGTTGATCCTATCAGACTCTAAATATCTTTCCGAACACAACCGTGTATGTTAGTTTTTCAAAATTCGAATCATAGAGGTTGAAAAATTATGTTTACTACCTAGGTTATAACAAAGTTGTGTTTTATAGAGACTCAATGTTTCATGCATTCAATATTTAATTTATTTATAAAACCTTGGGGGTGTTACAAAAACTAATTCCTACCTTTCAAAAATAAATCTACTGTCATTTTTTATGACTTTGGGGTCCGCTAACACCATTTTCTTGGTTTTGATCCCATGTCACAAATTTTTGAATATTTTGAGGTCTTTTAAAACCACATATTGGGTCATTGTATGAACACCACAGATCAAATGGAAGTTTTTTTCAGTTCATAATGCTCAAAAATTATTCAATCATAGTTTTCCTATGATTTCTCTTATATCTATGATCATTTTCTATGTTTTTGACCGTCGAATACATGTTTTGTAGTTTTATAAGTATAAACATGTGTTTACAGGCATCTTGGGAAAACCAGAACTCATATTAACTCAGAGTTAATTCATTAATTTCACAAATCCATCTAGGATCATTTTACTATGATTTTATGGCCCTATGATTCCAAGTTATTGGTTTTGACTGCATAATGCATGTTTTTAAATACATTGATTTCATTTAAGATGGATTATTTGGTCATACCGAGCACACCGCATGTCAGATGGATGTGTTGCATGATCATATGCATAAAACGCAATTCAACAATACTGGTTCCATGATTTCATGATAATTTGTGTTTTTTCTGTGGTTTTCACCATTACATGTACATTTTAGTGTTGTAAAACACTAAAAACATGTTTACCATCATCTCAAGAAATCCAAAACTCATATTGATGTGACATCAGTTCTTACATTTCATAAAACAATATGTGATCATTTTCCTATGATTTCAAGAAACATTAAACCCATTTTGTTAGTTTCTACCCCAGATACATTTCTTAAAATAATTTAATACCTTTTAACTGCTTATTTGGTCATTTGGAGAACAACAAAAGTCAGATGGACATGTTTTCTACATGTACACATCACAAATAATTAATCCACTTTTTTTCATGTTTTTACATTAATAAAAGGTTATTTTCTTTGGTTTTTTCTATTAAATTAATTTTTATTGTTTTAAAACACCAAAAAATGAATTTACGACCATCTATGAAAAATATAAATTCTAATTGATATGGATTCAATTCATAGATTTTACAAATATATCTATTATATTTCTCCTATGATTTCGTGGTTCTTCAAATTCATTTTTTAATCACCAAACATGTTTTTAAAGTCGTTCATATATTTTAAAATTGTTTGTTATTTCATTATGAGAACATCACCAATTTTATGGTTGTGTTGACTAATCATACACACACAAAAATTTCCAACCACATTTTTACCTTAATATATTTTCTATCATAAGTCATTTTCTATTGATTTTACTATTATACAAATGATTTTTTAAATACTAAAAAACACATTTATAGGAATCCCTAAAAAATTGAATCTTGTATTGATGTGGAATCAGTTCCAAGAATTCAAAAATCAATCTACGTTCATTATCATATGATTTCATGGGCCTATAACGTCATTTTTTGTTTTTACCACCTGATGCATGTTTTTAAAGACTTTGATGCCACTTAAAAACTACATATTTGGTGATTATGAGAAAACCACATGTTGGATGGTAATGTTTTCTACTCGTATACATAATTCATATCATTCTGATGTCATTTTTTATGGTTTTTATGATTACATGCATATTTTCGATTTTTAAAACTCTAAAAATGTGTTTACAGGCATCCCAAAAAAATTGTAACTAATATTGAAATGGCGTGAGTTCCTAAATTTCAAAAATAAATAATTGGTTATTTTCCTATTATTTCACATCCATTAATCATCATTTTCTTAGCTTTTAACAATGAAACTTATTTTTAAAAACACTGAGATCTTTTCAAATATCATATTGATTCAAGGGTAGAGTTTAGAATTTATCATTGTAGGATGTTCTATAAGACTATAAATTTTCATGTGAATCATGCATATCATCCTTTAAAATATATAAATTAAGTAATTTTCCATTTCCAACTACCAATAATTCTATTTTTTCCTAAAATATTCATGTTATTTCATTTTTCTTTCATCCACGAAATTTCCCTCCATGATTCCCAATCAATGGTACTACTCAACCCCCTGCTAGTAATATAAATAAATGATGATGATTCCCAACCAAATATAGACGATGGAGTAGGTCAAGAACTCATCCATCATACACACCTTTCACGTTCCTTCCCTAAAATGAATGCAACTTCATCAATTTAGGAAATCGATAATGATTTTAAAGGGTTTATATCCAAGGATTGTTAAATTATAAAATGTTAATAAGACAATATTAACAATTAATTTTTAAATTATTTAAACTTCATAATATTATATAGTTGAAAAATAAATACTATTTAATTTTATTTCATTGCTATAAATACAAAATAATTAAGAAAAATATATTAAAACAAACAATCCTTAAACCAAATTAATTGGGGACAACTACATGGATCAAATAGAACCAATAAATTTAATTATCTTCATTTGATCCGTGTTTCCAACTGTATTAAATTGGTTTTAATCCTTTTTGGTGTTGTAATTTATTTTTCATTATTATCTTTTTTATATTAATGTTATAACATTAAATTTTGATGAAAATTACATACTCTAACTCCTCTAGTAGGTTTATTCAATAAACTTTCATCATGTTTCTGATGAACTTTAAGCCATATCTCTATCTGATCGATCAGGGGACCTAATTCATCATCATTTATAAAAAATATAAAAAAGTTAGAAGAAATAGTTATATTAAAATATTTTTAATAATAATGGATAAAATATACCCACTGTTTTTCTTTTTCTACAAAACTCTACAGCATAGAGATATTAAGATTGTCTATATTTTCATGATTCATTTCACTCTTTTATATATTTCATTAAATACATATCAACATTTAAAAAATTATAATATTATTTTTTTATGTTATTAAGATAATTTAAAATACAAAATTTAATTTTGATATTAATCTATTTGAATATGAACAAACATCTACCACCGCTAATAAGGCATGTTTTCAGGCACATTATTGTACATCTATTGAGGTCATAGAGATGTATCTTCAAACTCTTGTCATAATCTCCATTTAATGTATCTCTATTTATTTCCAAAAATTTTCATAGTTCATGGGAGTGAAATGTATTTAGTGACATAAAAATGAAAAAAACATATAGAAATAAAAAACATAACACTTTATAAGTACATTTATAATTTTATTCATGCATTTTAAATAATTTATAAATAAATATTAAATTGATATTACCTATACATGGTTTTCATACACATCATTCTCCCAATATATGGTATTATTCCTCCAATCATTATAATTACTGGGAAACCTCTCCATCTCTCAAGTAAGCTATCCAAAAATCTATCCATAGGTTGTGGTGGCATCAAAAAAAGGCACCCCCATCTCATTAAATGTAATAATAATTTTTAAGTATTTCAATCCCCAAAAATCTATTGTTTTTATATTTATATAATATTTTTTTCTCTATCTATTTTGACAAAATCCTTAAATATTCAACAAAATATATAGTTTTTTGTATAAATACCTAAATTCTTGAAATGGTAACTCTCCAATATCCCCTAGATATAGGGGTGACCAACTTCTCCATCATCAAAGGTGTATCAGATGGTGGGATACCAATAACATCTAGGCAAGTCGTTGGATCTCTATACATATCTAGTACAGTAGAATCACTAAGATCTACTTTTGTTTATGGTAGTATTGGTGTGCTCCAATATGTTGATATTCTAAGATCTCAAAAATAATTTATTCTCACAATTCCTAAAATTCGAATGGTTAATAATTTATTCAATGTATAAAATATTTATAAGTATAATATTTAAAAAAAGTAAAAAATGGAAATATGTATATATATATCAAAAACTTGTAAATGATAAATTGTAACATAGTTTCATTACCTATTTGTACATTAAATTATATTTATCTTCATTATCTTTATTGTTATCAACCTCCATTTTGATGAGTAATTTATTTTCATCCTCATTTGGAAATTTCAACTATTTCAATAATGTTTGGATGAAACTGTTGAATGTTTTGTGGTTGATGAGGCTCTATATCAAAAAGTACCAATTGAACTTCATTACCCATATTATTAAATTGCTTTTAATTTAAGTGTACAAAAACACTCCAATCCAAATGTATTTCATCATTCATATAGTAAACCATCTTCACTTCTGAAGCCAAGATAAATGGATTGTGATCTTCATGATCACCAGTATAGATCAAACGAAAGAATTTGTAAAAATTAAAACATAGTCAATCTTTCATTATACCATAATAAATGTAATCCCACATGAATTTGAATAATAAAATTGAAAAATGGCCATGATAGTTTAATATGACTATATAAATCATCTTACCATAGTATTATGGCTCTAAAAGTGTAAATACATCACCCTTTTGAGATTTCAATCCTTTTCTATGATAAATTGTATGAAACTAGAATCCATGAATATTGTAGGCATTAAATCCCTTAGACTTCTATAGAGGACCTTGAGATGAAAACATCGATTTATTTGATATTTCATATCGATTATCAATACTTATTATCTAAAAAATAAGTTATAAGGTCTTAATTTTATCATAAAAAAATTACTACATGTCAATAATATGAATATGAGTATATATTTAAATGATGGTAGAACCATTAAAAAATATCCTTATTAATAATTTTTTAAAATTATAGAACATTTTGATCTTAAACCCAAGTCTTCTATTTTATTCAATATCAATTATTTAATAAATTAATTTATAAAAAAAATTGAGTAGCACATATATGTACTCTTTTAATAAAACCAATTCAGTCAATATAAAATTTGACCCATTTACAAATGGAAGTCCAATAGTTGGAAACATCAATGATTTGTTTTTTTAATGATAATTATATGATATTTCATAAAATTGTCTAAAAATTTAATCTAGTCTCAATAATAGAAAAATATTCGTAATAGAAGTTTAAGAACTATTTGTTTATTTAACCTTTAGTAATAGAGCCCTATGGTTGAGCAATATTCCTCACATATGATTTCAAATTACCTAAGCACCTGGAGAAAAAATATGAATCATACTAAAAAAATATTCATAATAATTTGATAAAATTGAATTCATCAATGAAAATAAAAATAATATTAATGTACCTATAAATTTGATATATACATCGATAGTGTACTGATCCACCAAGTTTATATTTATCAAACAAATAGATAGTTAAATGATTCATGAAATTCAAAATGATGGGCGAATTAATACCTCTAAATGAAAATGTTTAAAAATAAATCTTTTTTATGTTTATCAAGATCAATTGGATTTATAGTTTTTTCACATATATCTCAAATGATAGGGAAAAACTCAACTTAAACTATAATTTCTTCTTCAGATTATTTAATATGCAATGCCAACATCAAAAACTACTCCATCAGAATATGTAATTTATGACTTTTCAATCCATGTTACTTTTAATGTTTTAAGTCAATGCACCATGAAATGTTACATGAATATCCATCTAGAACTTTTATATTTATTAAATTTTGAAGGAATATGTCTTGTGATTTTTCATTTTAAAAATAGTCAAAGGATACTTTTCATTCTCATTTTGCCACAAACCTCACTTTATATTTATTTATTGTAATACATACAAGCATTAAGGTGGTCCTTTTATTTACCATTCCCATTAATTAGTGTTAAAAATTACATTGTCACATATGTACTTCTCAATATACATTATATAAAGATTATTATGTATCAAAATAAACTCCTAGTAACTATGTTTTAAAAATATATTCATTTATTTCTACAATTTTATTCCAAATTCTTCGGATATTGTACCTCGTACCCCTCTCATCCCTTTTAAATAATTACATTTTCTAAATTCTAAAGTGATATCCATTAATTTTCCAAATATTTATGAACCAAATAACACCTTTGGTGACATTTAAAATTCAATATCTCTATTTAATTGTGTCTTTTTTAACATAAATTTATGAGAAGCATAAAAAATTTGGTGATGGTTCATCAAAAACCATTTTCTACTATCAGGTAATAACTAACGTCCAAAATCAAAATTAAAAATTGAATAAGAAAAACTAGTATGATTGTCTTAATAATATAGGTTTCCTAGTCCAAGAAATCCCAAAAAATAACATTAATATAGCATGAATTTTGAATAGTTCTCTCATTTAATCTTTTTATGTTCCCGTTCCATTATCCAATAATTCTCACAATTCATTGATTAGAGGTTGAAGGTATGCACAAGGGTCATTTACAGTCATTTCCATTCTAGGATTTATCACTAAAATAATTAAATAATTGTTTTGGATATAATAAATCCAACACCATCCATGATATTGTGCCTTTTGGATGTCTCATCAATCAATAACTGTTAATATCTTGATCATGACACTTCATGTCGAATGAAAATATTAGACTATGAATAATATTTTAAAGTGTCATTTTAAAAGAACTTAATGTTGTACCTTTCTAGAAGTTGTATTCTTCTACTCCATCCTAGTGTTTCATTCATTTATATTCTCATTTATTCTCATTAAATTCCATATAATTTTATTAAATATTATGCATTCTTATTTACTCGGCTCTTCTCCCAAATAAATAATGTAATCATTAGGCCATAAAAGTATCTTTGAATTATTAATTCCATGTTTTTTGATGATTTAATTTTTCTCATAGAAGGATGTAAGGATCTTAATTTCACTAAATTCATCTTGAACCAACTCAAAAATCAAAGACACTTTTTTTGTAATTCCATAGATACACTTGATGTGATAAAACATAAGTTTAAAATAAAACTTTCAATACTTGGAAGAGCCTTCATCCAATTCTTGTTTTCTATCTTCAACTAATTCATAAAAATAATTTTTTAGTAACTATTTTTATGTGAAACATTAACCAACTCAGTATCAACTGAATCACGTTTTTATCTTTTAAAATCTTGGAATTTGTATCCTAAAAATTCAACTTAATCATTTATCATGCTTCAAATTTAATTATCCTCCAGTGGTTCAATTTGTGTGTCATTGATAGTATAGTCATTGTTTTTACATTCCATAACATTAGATCCTCTAAGACAAATCCAACATACATATTGAGTATGAAATAATTTCAATATCAAGTTCTCATATATATCATTTTTATACAAACATCACTTGAATTTAAAAATCATGACAAGAATATTTTATTATAGTATCCACTGATTAGTTTTCAATTGAATAATCTAAAAATTAGTCCAAACCCTAGGGAAGATGAGGTGTGTTTCAAGGTAAATTAATTCAAATTTTATCAATATTTATTTTATTACCACTCCTCTCCCAATATATTTAAATATTAGAATATATATTTATAATAATAAAATTTCAATTTATTAATAACACCACCCAACTTCATCATTGACCAAGGTTGGGTCTAGATTCTACAAAACAAAAATTCAACATAAAAATGATCCAACCGAGCATGAAAAATATAAATGAAATAAATCAATAAATATTATACCTCACAATAAGAAGGTTGGATGTGATATAAGAAGGATACTAAGGTGAGGATAGGGTAACAGATTGCGTGTAATTTGGGTATACGAAACCCACAATGTCTGACTCATACAAAGATAAGAGTAGAGGAAATTAGATCAATGCAGGGAGGTTGATAGGTTCATAGGGAAGGGGTTAGGGATCTATCACAAATAGGGGTAGTGGTCACTGGGAAATGGGGGATAGGGAACATCATAGTTTGGAGAACATCCATCATGGGGTTTCTCCATGTTCGGTGGTCGATGTCGAAGTAATGGAGGTCGAGTGGTGGGGGTTCGGGCTCGATAGGGTTAGCATGGTGGTGGGGGAGTGGTTAATTAGGTTGTTTCTGAATTGATTTATTGGTGGTCTTAATAAAACTAAAAATGAATAAAAACATATTTAAAGAATAGTTTCAATTTTTTGAAAATGAAACTTTTTTAAAATAATAAAGAAAATTTAATTAGCGGTAGTTATAAGAAACACCGTTAGTAAACCACCACTAAGACCACAATTTTTTGTTGTAAAATTATTGAATACTTTGAAAGTTTATACACGAGAAATATTTTTAATAACATTGAATTCATCTGAATTCAAAAATAATTATGATGATTTTGAGTTGGTAAATTAATGTTCAATATTCATGAAAGAAACCTCGTGATTCAAGAGAATTTTGAAGGAACCTTTCAAAGGTCAATTGAAGCTATATTTTATAGAGATCTAAATTAAATTAGATATTTTAAATGATATGTGAAGGTTGTAAAAAAATGGAGATCCTTGAAGTTTGGATATTTTAAATCATAGAACTTTTCATGAAATTGATGAGGATTAAGGGAAATATCACATGTGATTTAGTATTTTCAATATAATTATATGTTTATAATACATGATAGAGGTTTCTACCAAGTCATTCATGAATGTTTTATTCTGATCAATGAAATTTCATAATATAAGAGTTTATTTTCCATGGAAATTACTTGAGGGGTTTAGATTCAGTTTACTGTAATTATAATAAGGCCACATTAAGTACTCTAACAAAATAAGAAGTTGTAGTTGAATACCTATTTGTGATTGTGATACATTGTAGAAAAATTGGAGTCAGTATAATCTAAAGTTGAGAACTTTTTTTCTGGGATACACAAAGGGAGTTAAGGATAAAACATTCCATGCCAGTTTTAATTGATTATAATATTATCTGTGTAAAATTCATGACTCAATAATGTCGTTTTTTGAAAGGCGGATGTTCTCACATATAGGTCCAACCTTGTAAAAAACCATGTGTTCTATTTATTTTATTTTATATTCACTTCCTATGAGAAATTTGGTTATGGATCATTATCTAGATCTATATATCCTGACATATGGTAGAAGTTTAATCAACATAAAGGAATAAAAATTTTATGTTGAACTTAATTGGAAAACGTTAGTCACCAATGATTCATTACCCCTCTCAAGGATACTAAACAATATTTTAGTACTTTCACTAAAAACTTAATAAACAATTTAGAAATGATTATTACTTTTTTTATATATATTTTCAATATATTTCAATGTTGATCGAAAGAGATCAATATTTTTTTCTTAGATAAAAATAAATGATATGTAGAAAATATAAAACTTAAAATAATTTTTTCTTTTATGACTTTATTCTTAACATTAAAATTTGAGTACTTATTTCATTATAATTATTCTATACATTTTAATTATGGATTACTTTTATAAATATTTCTCATAATTCAATTAGTTCAATTCATTCCTACTATTCTAATGGTTATGTGATACAGTTATATTTGATAATAATATTTTTCTATTCTCAGTGTTGTGTGAGAAGAAATATATCAAAAAAATTGAATTTATTAAAGAGATACTATATATTCTAAAACATTAGAGTGATACACTTAGTGTGTGTATTGGTGTTTTTTCTTGTTTTTCACTTTTTAAATCCATAAATTTTGTTTAATATTAAGGTGTTAAATATGTTTCTTTGTATGTTTTTGGAATTTTATAAAATATCATCTTAATGATGTCCCATGGTTCCACCTAGAAATTATATCGAGGATTTTACCAATATTGTGAATGTTCATTTTATACCAATTTTTTATGGTGTTTATGAGAATACTTTTGAGCCTACTTAGAAGGTTTAGGTAGTGGAGCTACATTAGGCATGGGTGTTTGTTGATGTATGGAGGAGGTGTTCATCATTGTTGGCCTACTATAGATGATTTTTATTAGGATGTTCAGATGAAACTTCCTCTATATTTATAGGTTATGGTAGTTCCTTATGCTTTTTATGACTATATCAAGGTGATTGAAGGTTTCTTTGATATCCTAGAGACACAAAAGGTCAGTGAGAGAATCTGGTGGCCTGTTTGTTTCATTGAACATCCAGAAGATAGTGGTGAGTTATTGTGCAATAAAGGAGGCATTATAGTACCTCCCAAATAATTTATGAAATATTTCCCTTTAACTAAATTTGATTAAATTGATATCTTGTTTTACTTACATCAAAGAGTTTTAAATGAAATGAAATGTAAAATTGAAATATTATTATTTAAAGTGAAAATCATTTATTAGTCATTGGATTAGTGGTTATCAATTGGAAAAAATAAACTATGAAAAATTATTCATTAATAATTTAAAAAATTAATAATCAACCATACATTGATTATTAATTATTTATAAAAAATCATAAAATATTTTAAAGGTAAAAGTGATATTTTTCTTAAACTATAACTAAGAGTGAAATGTTTTTTATCCTAATAAATAAAACTAATCACTATTGATGAACAATAAAAATGAAATAAATATATTTTAATAACCAATTTAAAAATTAACATTTTTGTTGCAATCTGTGCACTTATTTTAAAATGAATTTATAACACCTATAGAAATTTTTTGTTTTAAAATGGATTCCTTATTTATATTCATAATAATTAATATTATTTCATAAATTTAACTTCATTATTAGTCATTATAAATAGAAATCATGGTGGAAATTCATTTCTACAGTAAAGGTTCAAAAGGGTTAATGGTTGTTTAAACTAAACAGATAAGGGTTTACATGAAATAAACACTTATATAAATCTAATTAGATGAATTTATTTATATCATTTATAATTATTTATTTTAACATGATCTAATTTGGAGCCACTTTCCCATTAGGGTGAATTTATTATAATTTAATATATTTAGTAATTATAAGTATGTCACTCCCCTCACTTATAAAAGGGAACACCCTCTTCTATATTTTCTATACCACTTAATCCATTAATGTGGAAAAATATCTACCCAAATATTCTCAAAATATTGTTATACCTTGACATGATGTATTTTTATTCTAGAAAGGCCCATCCAAGAAGTCTTAAGGTGATTTTCATAATAGAATACTCAAAGAATATGTATATGTCCTTGCCGATATTTTTTATCTTTATTTCTTCTTAAACATCAAATAAATGTTTAATAAAATACTAAGATTATGGAATTTGTATATTCACTATACTTAGATGTTTTTTATTTAAATTTTATAGTATTTTTCTATCTCGTTCCCATCCATTGGGAAATTATAACGTCACTCATGTGTATCTGTGGTCTACCACCTCCACGAAGTAATGTGATTCATTTTTCATTTAATATTTACACGGATACACATAAAGAAATATTTAATGGATATATATGATATAAATATGATTTTATAAATGTTAATTATTATATATATTTCTTTCTCTTTATCAATTCAAAATGGAAACATCATGTATGGGTACGTGTAGACTACCGCCTCTATGAAGTTAGGTAATTCATTTTCCATACCCAATTTATATGAACTGTTATAATAATTATTATAATTAATTAATATTATACTTATGAAATGGTTAATATAATTTATATGATTAAACCATGACCAAGGTTCAAGGAATGTACCTATTTAACTGAAACATGCATGGAAAATAGAGAAGTTTTCACCCAATTGTTCATTTCAATGAAACTTTATTACTAAAAGGATAATTGAAAATTATAAATGAGTTATAGATAGTATTTTAAGTATGAATATGTCTATAAAGATTATTTATAATAAATATATATTATTTATATAATATTTTTGAACACGTACAAATTATTACAGAACTTAAGGTAAGCGTTTATGTTATAATCATATTTTCTTTTGGGATTGACTATGATAAATTTCTATATAGGTACATTATTTGGATAGTTTCCTTTAAAACCAATATATTTAATTATTTTATAGTTCTTCCATTAATTTTAATGTTATAGTACCACTTTACACTCATTATAACTTAAAAATAATAAGAAACATTTCTTAAGTACAAGTGACCATATTTTAACTTTAGTCGATGAAATTTTTCTTCCATGTTTATATTATTTATATTTTTTTGAATGAACCATTATATAATCCAATATTTGTTTAAATTCATTTTAAACCATATTTTACTTTCTTTTCATTTGTTTGAAAAATATTTTTTACAATTTTTTGTCACATAGTCATTTATTAGTTTTTACAATTCGTGTGAAAGGGATCATTATTTTAACATTTACCTCAAGAATGGATTTTCACACCATTGTAGATATTATTTTATTTAAATATTAATTTAAAAGTTTCCATTACAACTTTTTAAGATAATATTTTCTCAATATTTTTCTTATTTTTTATTTTTATATAATACTGATAGAAAATGGTATTTTACCTCTTTTCAAACAAATATTCAAATTCTCTTCAAAAGTGATTGATCATCTATGTCAAGAACCTTTAAATATTGTTATGATTCACTATTTATATGATCTTATAATACAATAAAATTTAATTCTATGGATGGATTATGATGATTATTATTTAAGGATGATCTCATGAATCCCATTTCTTTCTCATGGGTTAATTAATTTTAGATGAAATCTTAATGAAACCAAATTATCTTCAATGGGTCAAACTATGATGAAATGATGGAATTTTTATGAAAAATGTTTCCTTTCTATTGGTTATGATATTATTAATTTATTATTATTGTAATGTCATATACCACACAAATTTATGGTTTTCATTATGCAATGGGTCGGCTTCGAATTGTAGAGACCTCCAATGCATTGAGAAAATATTTATATCTTAGAAGATAATGTAGACTAGAATGGGAAGTAAAATTAGTTCAGTATGGGACTCTGTTTGGTATGACAGTCTTGGTAGTGAACCTTGACTAAGGGAATGATAGAATGAAGAGTGAACCCAGTCCACTTTTATAGTCTTAGTAGTGGTCCTTGACTAAGGAAATTATTTTCTCGCATTATGTTGTATGCTAAAAACCTATATAGTATTCTTATGATATATTCTATTAGATAATTATTGATGATTTATAATTATACACTCCTATAAATTATATATTTTTTATAACAAATATTCATCCTTGATTCATGAATAAATCTCTTTGACTAATTGGGTATGACATACAAAATAAAATTCCATGTTCTTGTACCCTTTTACATATGCTGGCTTATTATCATTGATTGATACCTCCAATTTTTAAACATAGTGAGTATTTGATATCATGCTTTATTATTTTTTCATTTTACTAATTTATAAATAAGCATTCTTAATAAGGTATTTCTAAGAAGTTTACTATGTGAGAAAAAAATTTGTGAGATATGTTCAATATCTTTCATCAATTAATATGATTATGTATCTAGTATCTTAGTACACTAAACATTTATTTTCCTTAAGAATTTATTATTGTAAAATGTATTGAGTATTAATTTAAAATTATGAAATATTTATGTATGTTATGATTTGGTTTCATCATTTTGTGTTAGACTAGGGTTTAGTTATTTTTAGATATTTTATTAGTTAAATTTTGTGAGAACACAATGGATAAATCTTTGTATTGGATAAGAACCTGGAATTTTTTAAAGTAGAGATTAAGTCTTTACCACTAAATTTAATACCTATAAGGATTATTTGTTGTTTATGCAGCTATGGAATAATTAAACCTAGTGATAAAGACCAAAAAATGATATTTTTTAGTAATAATTTCCCTTAACTTAGTGGACTATAAGATAACCTAATACTACCCAAATAGGTATACAGTCCCAATAAATATGATTGAATTAATTAAAATTTTATTTATGAATCATTATTATGAATGAGAGGATACGAACTATGAAAATCTATGATAATTCATGGTGATTTGATATGAATTCAAAGTTTCATGGAGAGAAATAATTAGTAACAATTTAAGACAATATAAGAATAAATTTCATAATTATATGATTTTTACCATTAATTAATGTTGGTTGATGCTCATACTAACTATTTTGATTTTAGTAAGGGGATGAAGATAAAATGGTGAAGTTGAGGAAGTTGTTATTTTGATCAAAAGTTGAATTATCTTTTTCGAGAATTATATAAATTACTTTTTAAAAAATGTGTAGAAGCGTAGATTCTGGATGGACTTGTTGGTAAATTATATAAATTCTATTATATCATGAATATTATATAGGAATATAAATTCAATCCTCAGTGATTATATTTTGAGTTAGTAGTGAAAAATCATAACGATATGATGATCACATCTCAAGTCAATAAACACTCTCCCAAATTAATTAGTGAGAATATGATTCCCCCATTAGTTGAATTTTTTGTTGTTTTGGGCTTGGGTTGGATTAATTTATATATATATCCACCAATCAATTTCCAAGGAAGGGAAGTCACATTTGATTTTAAAAATAAAC
The DNA here is from genome assembly GCA_963277665.1 of Viscum album. Taxonomy (NCBI): domain Eukaryota; kingdom Viridiplantae; phylum Streptophyta; class Magnoliopsida; order Santalales; family Viscaceae; genus Viscum; species Viscum album. The sequence goes on from OY728135.1 coordinate 1,411,273,355, forward strand.
CTATGATCATATTTAATTGTAAGGATGAATATGAACATCTAATGTAAACTACTTCCATCATATGGATTTTACAATATATCTATTTTGTATATTCATCTCAAATGGTTGGGAAGAAACTCAATGTTGAATATAAGACTATTTTTAAGTGATATAATGATTCATTTTATGAATACTTTCCTAATCCTCATATGAATAATGAATTTTAGTTTTTAAAAGAACTCATACCTCGTGATACACCTATCTCAAACACTTCATATATAATGGTCCAAATTGAGTTATAGAAGTTGAAGAAAAAAACAAGGAGAATATTGATAAGGGATTCATATGCCCTAATGTTCTATCAAGGGGTGTAACTATTCTTTTATTAAGCTAAATTATGAGTCAAAGTGTCACTACATTGATTATAGGAAACATAACACGATCACTATCAAGAACAAGTATCATATACCGAGTGTTAATGACATTTTTGATCACCTATGTGGAGATCAATGCATTTCCAAGATTGACCTTTATTATGAATATCATCAATTGAGATCTAAAAATTATTATATACCCTAGAAATCATTCCATATGAGGTATATTAATTGTGAATTTATATTGATTCTATTAGAATATAAAAATTACCCATTTATTTTCATGGGTCTATTGAATGGATTCTATGAATATTATTGTGATAAGCTGGTGGTAGACTATATAGATTTTATTTATATATAGGCAAAGATAAATGAAGGGAATGACGATCATTTTAAGATTGTGTTGAAGACCCTGACAAATGTGAATATATATTCTGAATTCATAAAGAGTTAATTCTAGTAATAAAATGTTTCATTTTTTGATTATATAATCAAAATTGAGGCTATATTGGTGGATTATTCAGAGACAAAAGATATTGGCCAATAGCCCATAATAACCACGGTGACCGAGATCTATAGTTTTCTAATGTTGAATAGATACTTCCTATTATTTTTGAGATATTTCTCATAACTATCTAATATATACACCAAGATGACTTGGAAAAACCCAAGTTCCTTTAGACCAATTAATGAGAAGAAAATTTCAAGGAATAAAAGAGAAGATAGGTTAGTACAGTTGTGCTCACAATACTCTATAGTTGAGTTAATTTTTTTATCTATAGTGATGCATAAATTGACGTACAAGGATGAATCATCATGGGTAATGATATGGTGATATATTATTCCTTAAACAAATTAAAAATTCTTTGGAAATTTGACATGACTCTAGATTTAGAGTTAGTAACAATAATTTTTTCATTGAAAATATGGAGGTATTATATTTATGTTGAACGATGTGATATATATTTATATATTACTCAAAAAATATAAAATTATATATTCACATAAAAATTATTGAATATAAACCAAAGGATATGGTTGGAGTTAATTAAATAATTTTATTACTCAATACATTACCTCCCACGGAAGGAGAACTCGGTGGATGATTTTATAAGTCAGAAAGACCATGCTAGTTTATTCCTATTAAGGATTGAATGAGATACAATACTTATTAATTTACTGATTATATATATTTTTTAAGGTAATTCTTTGGTCAAAGACCAAATCACAATATATTGAGAAGCAAAAATATTACAAAAGTCAGAAAGATGGGATTTTTTTACAGTCTCTATCAAACAGATATAATATGTCCGCTGGTAGAGTGTCCATCCAAGTCATGCTCTGATGAACACCTTTGTTAGAAAGAGCATCTGCAACAGCATTCGCTTCCCGATAGGCATGAGTAGCTGTGTAATCAATCCCATGAAGCGAGTTCAGACAATTCATCCAAAGAGTGGTAAGTGGCCAGGAGAGATGAATGTTTCCATTCCAGATGGAATGAATGATAGTGGTAGAATCACTTTCAATACAAATCTTTCTCCAAACTCTTTGAAGCGAAAAATCAACAGCATGGATGACCCCCAGCAGTTTAGCCTCCAGAGATTAAGAATGTCCACATCCAAAATAAAAGCAACCCGAACACTGTCCAGATGAGTCTCTGAAGATGTCACCACAACTGGTGGGGCATGGATTGCCTTTAGAAGCACCATCCATGTTCAATTTGATCCATCCCGTCATTAGTGATTTCCAGAATACTTCTAAGGAACGTTGGGGCTTTGGTTAAATTCCAGGCACACGTATGTTATGAAGGATCTCAAAGTCATCAACCGAGTTGTTGCAACAGTCTTTTTGAATTGAAGCGGGTTCTTGAGTCACAATAAGAATCCAAGCTTTTCCTGCATTTAGACTAAAAGAGTGATTATTATGAATAAGATCATTTCTAACGTACCATATCTCATGCAGGAGTTCCGCCACCGCCGCAAGAAAATTTCTTTTAACCTGTAGAGAGGCTTCATAGATAATGCATTTTTTAAAAGCAAAAAAATAGAGTTAGCTAAGGACCATATGCAATTAAATAAATCAAGGACATAATTCCATAAAGTAGAGTTCATCGCACAAGACAAAAAAAGATGATCATCATCCTCCCTGTGTTGATTTCACAAATGAAATTTAGAGTTGAGTTTTATGTTGAATGTTTGAAGACAAGCTTCAGTAGGCAATCTATTATGAGCAATGCGCCAAATAAGGGTGAGACTATAAGGTTTTATCCAAGGGTTGTTAAATTGACTCACCCATTTACAATTAGAATAATTTCGAGAGAAGCTATGCATATAGTAGTTTTTAGAGTCTAGAATGCCATTTGAAGGAGGTTCCCAAACAAGGAAATCACCATTAGAAGAATAAGGGTGACTATCAATGATTTGCGCAATATTGTCAGGGAGTTCATGTCTATGAAATTTAAGAACATCCTTTATAAAATGACTAGTATCATCTGGAATAATATTAGGAGGTAACAAAGAGATCAAGGGGTTACCACACCATTTATCACACCAAAAATTGATGGAAGAATCAGCACTAACCATCCATATAGAGTTATCCATGATTTTGAGGTATGAGTCCCTAATAGAGGGCCAGATCGAAGAGTTGATGTAATTAAAATTCCCATTTAAAAGTTTAGAGAGGAATCTATGGCTGATGAAATCAGAAGCTTCAGCGGTACAATTAATAATACGCCAAGTAAGATGGGCTTGAAGAGCATTGTTAAACGGATTTAAATTTTTAATACCGATGCCACTTTTATCAAGGGGTTTACAACAGGATTTCCAAGGGATAGTGACAACTTTCATTTCAAAAATACTTCCTGTCCAAGTGAAGTTTTTAATATATGTATTAATTTTCCTGATGATTCTGACAGGACATTTATAAATCATAAGAGAATAGACCATTTTAGAGACAATGGTTGATTTGACAAAACATATTCTTCCAGCCATGGAGAGAGATTTACCCTTCCAATTAGTGAGTTGGTTTATGATTTGATCAATGATATTAGAAAAATTTCTTACTTTAGGACGACCCCAAAAAATTGGGACACCCAAATAAGTGAAAGGTAAGAAGCCTTCTTTAATTCTAAGAGAAGTGGTAATTCTAGTTTTCCTTGTGACATGAAAGCTCTTTCCAAAAAAAATATGATTTGTTCTAGTAAATCGCTTATCCTGAGACTTCCTCGTAGTGATTAAGAGATTTCTTGAGGACATGAATATTTTTTTGGTCTCCATTGAGAAACAGGATGATCTCATCTACATATAAAAGGTGGGTAGGGGCATTTAGGTTTTTGGAAACTTGTATAGGCTTAAGCTTACTTTGATCAACCAGATTATTGAGGAGTCTACTTATGTAGTCCTTAGCAATAAAAAAGAGTATGGAATAGAGAGGATCTCCCTGTCTGACATCTTTAGAGCATTTCAAAAAACCCCTATGGGTGCCATTAATCAGAATAGAAATAAAATCTGAGCGAAATAAAGTTTTAAGTCTTCCAATGAAATAATCATGAAATCAAAGTTTTTTAAGACCTTAAAGATAAAGTTCTAGTCTATGGTGTCAGAAGCCTTCCTGATATCAAGTTTGATGGCCAAACACACCCCTCGAGTGTTTTTATTTAGACTATTGGTACATTCAGAGGCATGGAAAATACAGTCTGGGATGGACCAACCTTTAATAAAACCACACTGATTTCATGAGACAATTTTATTGCAGATAGGCGCAAGTCTATTCGCAATAATTTTGGTGATGATATTATAGAGAGTGTTAATCAGAGAAATAGGTCTGAATTGATGGATCTATAAGGAATTTTCAACCATAGGTATTAAAGTTAGAAATTTAGAATTGTTTCCATGAGGAAGAGATCCATGAATTAAAAAGGTCCTAACAAGGTTACAAACATCATTGTTTAACATATCCCAATGCTTTTGGTAGAAACCATTATTGAACCCATCCGGACCAGACGCACTGTCTGGATTAAGTCCAAAAATAGTATCTTTGATTTCTTGATCAAGAAAAGTGCCTAAAAGAGACTCATTATCTCTATTATCCACCATTAATGGAATAATATCAGATCTGAGATCAATATTTATCTCAGGACCATTAAAAATGTTGTAATAGTATGAGATAACATTATCTATTATGTCTTATTCAGAATCAATGATCAATTCATTATGAACGAGCTTAGAAAGAGGATGATTGGCCTTTATGATTCTTTGAAGGGAATTATAAAATTTAGTATTACGATCACCATCTATAAGCCATCTAGTCCTAAACATTTGCTTACGAATATTATCCTTAAATGTGAGCAAGGAATTAAGTTTAAGGGAGATATTTTCTTCCAATTGAGGATCCATATTAAAATATCAATTAGTGTTCTGAGCTTGGACGCGGATAAGATCGTTTTCAAGAGAGGAAATATCAAGGTCTACTTGAGAATTTGTAGTTTTACACCAACCTTTAAGGGCCTATTTTAGGATTTTCAACTTATACATACAAGCGAAGGAATCCTTATGGTGTTTCATAGAGTTCCAAGTTTTATGAATGAAAGTGACACAATCAGGATTCGAAGACCAAGCATTATTAAATTTAAAAGGTAGAGCATGCTTACAGTTATTCATAAAGAAGATAACTAGAATAGGATGATGGTCAGAGTTAAGTCTAGGTAGGGTTACACTGGATATACTATCCCAAATATCAAGAGCCTTCATGTTAACAAAAGCACTATCGAGCTTACTGGAAACAGTTTTGTTGTAGTGTTTTCTGTACCAAGTATATTTGTCCCCAGTAAGAGTGACTGCAAAAAGGATACAGTTTTCGATAGTAGACCTGAATTCCCTTGAGTATATAGAAAGATATGAGGGACCAGTTTTTTCGCAAGAGTTAAGGATGGCATTGAAGTCTCCCATAACCACCCAAGGATCGTGAATGGAGTTGGACATATCATGAAGTTCATGCCATTAAACTCTTCTATCCTGATATCTATTATTGGCATAAACCATAGTGAAAAAGGTATGTTGACCATTCCATAAGAAATCGTAGGTAAGTTGTTGCTCAGTCTTTTTAAGGATGTTGATATTTTGTAGGGTGTTGTGATAAAAGATCCACATCATGTTAGCAGGACAGAGAGTAGTAGGTTGGACAGACACAGGGTGTGAAACAGAGACAGTGTGTGGAGTGTTGCGTGCAATATTAGCCGCATCATTGTCAACATTTGCAGCATGGGTAACTAGGATAGCAATTTCAGGAGTAGGAGAAATGAATTTATCAGCACCTATGGTATAGACAGATATACCTGGTTCTGAAGTTTTTTCCATAGAACCTTGATTAGAAGCATTCCCATTCAGGCCCAAAGGAACCGAGGTAGATCTCTCCAAGTCCCTACAACATGATCATTTGAAGTTGATGTACCAGAGGTAGAATAAATAGTAGCCGAAATTGGAATAGTGGTAGGATTGCTCCCAACCAGATTATTTCCATTACCTCCATCCATTATTTTTCCTATGTCAGTGATAGTGTTATCATTAGTTTGAAGGGCCTATTCTTCCTCAACCAAATCTCCTCAAGATTTACCTTCTAGGGATGTAGAGACATTGGATTTTTTGATCCAGATATCTTGCTTCTTTTTGGGGAGCTCTGGTATATCTGTAATGTGCAATCCCTTTTTACCATATTTTACTTCCTTCCGATCATTAGTGTTTGGGGGATCCATTTGTTTCCTAACCACACTACAATTGGAGAGGTTATGCCCAATCATTTTTCACACCTCACATAAGGGTGGTTTATTTTCATATTCAATTCTAAGATCAATTCTATAATAAGGAGCATTGAAACCTATGTTAGCTGAGAGTTCATTGGAAAGATTAACCTCAACCATTATTCTAGCATATAGGCCAAGATCTCCTTTCAAAGTCCCATGATAAATTTTAATGGGGGTCCCTATGCAGGAAGCAATGTCATTAAGAATCTTCAGATTCCAATAGAACCAATTTAGTCCATGAATTCTAACCCAAACATGTGCCATATAGTTTTTGGGTGTGTATGGAATAAAATCAGCATCCCAATCCAAAATTATAAGAAATCCTAGTTTAAGCTATAAATTACCGAGTTTCCATACATTATCAAGCTCACACTGAGAGCTGAAGATAATATGGTAATAGCCCTTTCCTATGGGTACTATCTTCCATTTTGACGAGCCCCAACTGTGATCAATCTGATTCTTTAGCTCTAGTAGAGGTCAGGGCCGGTCACCTCTTCTATATGAAACTCGGCCAAGAACCGAATATTTTCACATCTGCTCTCTTTGCTTCAAGGAAACCGGATCCACATCAACCATGTAACCCCCATCTTCAAGATTTTTAAAGATCGGTTGTTTGCAATCCTTCTCTATACTGAGTTCAGATCCTTGCAGAGCGTCGCGGAAGGAGACAGGTCATGTTTGAAGAGGAACTTCAAGACTTCCCACTTTGAATTTTGAAGAAACCGGATCAGAAGATGCAGGAGAAGTAGGGGGGAGTTCCCACGCCAGATCAATGTTGGCCATTGGCTAAATCAGGTTGAATCAGTGAAGAAGTTTAGGGTTTCTAGTATCCCGTTCGAGAGCGCTTTGAGAGCTCCCATACTTCCTCCTGTACAGATTATATATCCTTAAATCTAGAATAAAATGTATAGGTCTTATATTTGCCATATGAATGTTCAACTATCCTTCTATGTGTGAATTATGGAGGCACGTAAAGAAGATATTAAACTAAAAAGTATAGGAATGTTCCTGAGTTCAACCATGATTGTAATGGAAATACTAGGTTCGATAATTGATTATTTTTTCCTTCAATAAAAGATATTAATAAGGAGTTATTATGTAACACCCCAATATTTCATAGTATGTCATCTCATTAAAGTAATTCAATAGCTTGCGCTACACACAACACTGAGTTCGAGAGCACCACATCTTACCAAACTAGTTGTTCAAAAAGCTGTTATGAATAGTAATAACGGCATTTTGAATCATATATACTCTACATAATTTTAAAATCCATATTGTGTGTTTCTTAGTCATAATATAAGAACAATTTTATTTTTTTCAGATAAAAGAAATATTTTTTTTAAAATGCAATTTCACCGCCTTTTATATGAAAACCCTTTTTAAAACCAATATTTGACACTTTTCTATATTCAATTTAATGAAATAAAATTCTTCTTTAGAAGCGGGACATAAAAATTTAGTTTGGATAAATTTTGGGTGCTTTTCTGATAACTTTCAAATTTTGACGAATAGTGAAAAATACTATGTTTTAATTAAAAACTTTTTTAATAGAAATAATTTACAGTGTTAAATTATGTATTTTAATGGATTTGAAGAATAATTAGATTATATTTTTATCATTTTATAAAATTTAGGTCATTATAAGTAATTTCACATTTAAATTTGACATAAACACATGTCAATCTTTTGACAGTTTTTACTTTTTAAAAAACCTGCTTTTTGGTTTTGACAGTGGGAATTAATATTAAATTAATTAATGAAACTTAGATGTTTTGAATTTGGAGAAATAGAATTCTTATTTGAATTCATAATATCAAAATTATTTTAGGCCTAATTTTTTGTATTTTTCTGAAAACATACAATTTTTAATAAAAAGTGGTAAACATTGTGTTATTGTTTAAAACCGAATTTTTATTTAAATAATTATATATTTTATTTAAATTTTTTTAATTAAAAATAGATATTTAATACCTATATAAGTTCAATGTAATTAATTAGAGTTATTTTATAATAAAATTATATGTATAAATTTTTATTGAACTTTTTACCATCTTTTACCCACCTTCTAGGAGCATTTACAAATTTGCATAAAACTTAATTTTACCACTTCTATGAGTTGAATTTCAAAAATACGAGAGACACAGTTGACATAAGTAAGTAAAATGATCCTCTTTGGTCCCTAACACATTTCATAATTCTATTAGATAAGTTTAATTTGACCAAAAACAACCATATGAATAAAATATGATCCTCTTTGGTCCACTTGGATTAGATTAGGACATTTGTTATTATTTTATTTAAAGAAGAGTTAAAAGTGTTAAATTCAATGTTTAATAACTAAACCATTTTTAATATAGGGTTACACAAAATATAAAGTCTACTATAAATATTCATTATAAATATAAAACGATTTCTTGCATAATGGTATTTTATTTATAATTTTTAGACATCAAATAATTTAATTTATTTATGACACAATGATGATACAGTAATTACCTTATTAATTAAAAATTAAAATAATTGATATTATAAATATCAAAATAAATTTAAATTGAGACTTATGATGAATTCCATTAATTTTATAGGTTAATATGACATGTTAGGGTTGATTAGATAAATTGTTTTGGAAGTGATAAGGTTGTTATGACTTTCACAAAAACAAAACACCAAATAGTGTGAAAATTGACATAAATTAATCTTTAAAACAAATACTATATTATTGTTTTATAACTTATATTCCTAAAAATATAAGTTTCTGAAAAAGGGATTAAATAATATTATATATGCCATTAATGAACTACTTTTGGTTCTCTTGGAAGTTTAGAGTAAGTTTATTAACCATATATTGTAAGAATACAAGAAGGCATAGTAAAAGTTAAACTATTTAACTAAGAGTTAAATCTAAAAGCTAATGTTAAAACGGTAACCTAAAATTGTCTAAAACCTATTGGTTGATAGTATTTCGACCCAAAACCACCTTAGTATAGAAATAAATAAATTTGGAGCCATTATAAACTGAATATTATTGTATAATAAATTAATATTTTATTCTTTTCCTAAAGTCACCCTCACCCCTCTTATAAAAGGGAACTTCCCCTTCTCTCAAAATCAGACCTCCAAAGCCATTTTTACTGGCCAAACCCTACTCTAATATCCTTTAACTTTCCTCCATTCATTCTAGAGTCCTTTGTTCAAAAAGTCAACTTAATGAGCCATTTTGATCAAATCAAAATGAAGAACCCGAAGAAGAGGTAAATATTTCATCACCTCTTTAAAGTTCTTTTCTTATTCCACTTCATATTTCTTTATTGTTTCCATTGTAAAATAATAAATCCAATATCTTATATATATATTGATGTTATTAAATTTTTTTTACAATCATATTAATTATTCTATCCATCCTACAAAGGAAAAAGTCACCATACGTGCGTACGTATGGATTACAGTCTCTACGTCGTGGTGTAGTTTGTTATACAAAAACTTCATTATTTGGATGGGTATAATAATGATTATAACTGATAAAAATAATAAATATAACATGTTAATTATTCTTTATATAGGATATAACATCCAATTAAATATTATTTCACCATCAATATAATGATATTGTCGCTTGTGCGTGCGTATGGATTACCGTCTCCACAACGTGATGAGATTCATTACCACATTCACCATTCAACAATGATTATAAAAATATATATTATTAAAAAGTATTTAATATATGAAATAATAATGATACTGGATATATATATAGATACTTACTTAAATATATCTTTTTCACTTACTTCCATTTAATACGATATGAAAATGGAAACAACGTTTATGCGTACCTATAACCAAGAGTCTCCATAAACGGTGTTTTCCATTTCATAAATCTATATATTATACATATTTATACTATATATATATATGATATATAAATAATTTTTTATATTCTGTAAGTATTTAAATCATTATCTAAGTGGTGCGGTCAAAAATAACAAGTTAAAACACGCACGGTAAAGAAAGCGATTATTACCCGAAATGTTAATTTAACATGGAAATCATTATTGAATAGACAGTATAATGTCAGAAATGAATCATGTATGATATCATAAATATGAATATGGTTCTGTTATAATTTAATAACATACTGTGGTCATTATACAGGAAGTTAAACGTACCCTCGACCAAAGGAAAGTGCAAGTTAAGGGTTAATTTCACAATCGCTTTATTATCTAAGGTTGTTTTTACATAAGTATCTACTGGGAGATATTTATTATCCTTGTACATGTTTCATAAAAGAGTTTTCAAAGGGAATTTTTTAAGGGAATTTTTTCAAAAAACATCATTTTAAATGTTTTAAAGATTTATTATTTTAAACCGTTCTCATTAATGTCCATGTTTCAAAATGGTTTTAAGGTTTTATTTATATAGACATGAATGTTTTAAAATTATAATTATTTTGAAAAGTTTGATGTTAGTATGGGAAACTTTGATTCAAAACTTTCTTTTAAATTAATTCCATTATAAATTAGGTTACTTTTAAATGATTTCATGAAAAAAGGATATTTCTCTCAAAGATTTTTACTAATCATTTTCAACTATGTCAACATCCTTTACAAGATATTATTCTTGATCAAGGTTGATTTGTTATGATAAAAATATTCCATATTATATTGAAGGTTTTGTGATATGTTTGACTATGGATGTGTTATTTTTATACCATTCATGGTTTATGGAAAAAGTATTGACATTTCTTATGCTAGTTTTAAAACGAATGATTATGTTATGTTTAAAACTTTTCATATGAGGAATGTGTTGGATTTAGTAAGTGATGGGTGGAGCTCATTATAGCTAGTCAATGCATCATTAGGTCTCATGATACAAACTAGTATCTTGGCACAATGTCTTGACAAAATGTTATTTTTAGTCTTGGAACAAGGCCTATAGTATGTGGTTATGAAGTATTGCATTATGCATTCCATCATTATGAAATTGGCTATTTATATTACATGTGATTATTAGACTTGTATAATAACCATGAGAATAAGTAAATTGAATTATTTGATTTATATTTTCCATATTATGATGAAGTTTAAGTTTAAAAGGTTTGTGTTTTAGTCTTATACATTGACTTAAATGTTTATGCTTATGTGTGATATTTTTGCTATATTGTTATCCTTACTGAGCGTTTGAGCTCACCCCTTTCGTATCTTTTATTTTACCAGGATTCGAAGCAGTGTATTATAATTTATAGGAAGGATTAAGATAGGTTATTAATGGAGTTCTCAAAGTATTATTTATGTAGTGTTTTATTTTCTAAAGTGTAATGTAACGTTCATGTATGTAATCTATTTTCCGAGACTACTAAACTGATCGGTCTTTCAGGACATGATTCCTTGTAATCATGCCAATGTATTAAAATAATGCACCGACTCTGGCTAACTGGGGTCGGGGTGTTATGTATTAAATAAAGCTTACAGTTCATCATTCGCAATTCATACTAGATGTACAAAGATGTACAAAGATCTAAAAGGGTATTTTTTGGGGGATAATGTGAAAATGGATATTGTAGAGTATATATATTGATGTATGGCATGTTGAAATTCTATTCCTAAGATACATTAGGATAATGGTATGTTACAAATATAACCCCCAAAAATGTAAATATGGAACAATCACTATGGATTTCATAATTGGACTCCCTAAAACATCTAAAATACATAATGTTATTTGGATTATCATCGAACACCTTTTGATGTCATCCCATTTTATTATAACAAGATAATATTAATATCTAGATAATATTTTGGGTAAATACATTAATTAAGTGTTAAGGTTTCCTGAAGTACAAAATTTTATTATATTTTATTGAAATCCATGGTTTACCATGGAGTTCTAGAGAGTTATTTAGAAATCATTGAATATAGAGTTGAACTTTAGCACTGGATATCATCATCATATAGATGGTAAATATGATAGGGTCATTAAATATCTAGAATATATGTTGTGGGAATTTTTTATGGAATTCAAATGTGGTTGGTTTTAACAACTTTCTTTGGTTGAAGTTTTATAAAATAATATCTTTCACTCAAGAATTAATATGGATTCATATAAAGCCCTTTATGAGAAGAAATGTAGAACTCCATTGTGATGGGATTAAGTTGGGGAAAAATATATTAGGATCTGAGATTACTAAACAAAGTAAAAAAAATGTAAGATCCATTTAGATACACATCAAGAAATCTCAGAATTGATAGAAAATTTATATCGGCAATCATCTACAGGATCTAGAGTTTAAAGTTGGTGAAAATGTATTCTGATGCATATATCCTTGGAATAAATTAATGATTTTTTGAAAAAATGGAAATATAAGACCTAGATATATTAGTCCCTTAAAGAAAACTGTTCATATTAGGATAGTTTTTTATGACTTGGTTCTTCTATTTAATCTCACTCAGCTTCATGATGTGCTCCATGTATCTCTCTTAAGGAAGCATATACCTGGTCATTTACATTGACTTAACTAATAGGTTATACCAATACATAATGATCCCCCCTTATTAGGAAAAATAGATGGAGATTTTAAATCTAAGAGAGAAATTGTTTCAGAACAAGATCACTCAAATAGTCCAGGTTTTTTGGTGAAACTATAAATTTGAGGAAGTTATGTGGGAACTAGAGGACGGTATGAGGAAGAAGTGTCATCAGTTGTTTGTGTCGAAGTGGTGTAATTTTGAGGGATACATTATTATAAGGTCTTATATTGAAAACCTTAAAGCTGTTATGAAATAATTCTTTTTAAATATATTTTATTACTTTGATATCTTTCTTTACACCCAACACCGACATTAAACGAATTGTTACATACTATTGAAAAATTATTATTATTTAATGTGATAGTTATCACATAGACGTTAGATTAGTAGTCATGAATAATACTAACTAAATTATAAAAAATTACTTTTAACACATTTATAACATTAAAAAATATCATATATTTATTTTAAATTAGTTTGAAATGATTATAAAATCTTTTATATGTAAAATAGATATTCATTACAAAACTGTTTTTATATGTGAAAGTTATTTTCATATTAATATAATATATTAATAACTATATAAAAACTATTATAATGAAATAATTAGATTAAAAAAACCAGTATAATTAATTTCTATTCATATAAGTTGTAACATCCCAAGCTTCCATGATACGCTTCTCTTTCAACAATGCAGTTGCTTGCATTGTACATAAGTTCGAGATTCTAACACACCACGACCAATCAAAGTGGTAGTTATAAATAGTAATACATACATTTTTAAATTATATAAATTTTATATTTCAAAATGTACTTCATTTTTGGATTTGGAATATCGAAATTAGCCTGTGTTGAATTTTGGGTATTTTTTTAGAACACCAAATTTTCGATGAATAGTGAAAAATACTTAAAAACAACTTTTTTAATCAAAATAATTTATAGTGATAAATTATACTATTTAGTGGTTTTAAAGTATAATTAGAATATAATTTTAACATTTTATCCAATGGTGGGAATTGGAATTAATTTCACTTTTAAATGTGACATAAACAAGTGTCAATCTTTTGATATATATTGTTTCTTTAAAACACGCTATTTGTTTTGACAACATGAATTAATTATAAAATTAATTAATGCAAATAATACGTTTGGAATTTTGTAAATTAGACATAATTCTTGAATTCGGAATATCAATTATAGATTTGGGTGAATGTTTGGTATTTTTATGAAAAACATCAATTTTTTGATGAATAGTGAAACCACTAAGTGGTAGTTAAAAAACAGATTTTTCGTTTAAATGAAACTATACCACTTTTGTGATTTGATTTTCAAAAATCCAACATATATAGTTGTCATTAGGATGTAAAATGTGGTTCAATGAGATTAAAATAATTGTTTGGTGAATAGTAACTTTTAAGTTTTATTAATCGCGATTAAAGGTAATTAGTGTGATTTAAGTTAAAAATTATGTTATAATAATATGAAATTACCTTGACAAATGTCCTAATCTTATTGGATGATTCATGGACGACCAAGACAATCCATGGGTCAACTTGGGGGCCCCATGGAGCCACTTGGGTAAGAAAATGACATTAATAACATTTTATTTAAAGTTAAAATAAAAATGTCACAAACATGTATTGGTTTACTAAAACTATTTTTACATGGGGTTATACAAGTCATATTTTTTACTATAAATAATCATTGGAAATATAAAACGATTTCCTACATCATAGTATTTGTTTTATAATTTTTAGACATTAAATAAATTTATTTATTTATGACACCATGATGATGCAGCAATTACCTCATTAATGAACGATTTAAATAAAAGGAAAAGATAATGTAAAATATTAGACTTACACTTGTACAAAACCTATTGGATGAGTAGATTTCGAACCCTTATCACCTTATCCTCGAAATATAATATTTTGGGACCTTTAATATCCGAAAACCATTTTAAAATAAAGTGACATTTCATGACTTTCCAAGAGTGCCCCTCCTCTCCTCTTATAAAAAGCCCTCACCTCTACCACCTTATTCACTCCATCAAAGCCAATTGGCTTGACCAAATTCTTCCCAAATACTCTCTCAACTTCCCTATATTAATACTAGAAGCCTCACTTTGGGAATAATTCTTCCCAAGGAATCCTTTGGCTCAAAACAAAAAGAGTTACCCGATTTTAAGGTAATGTATTCTCTTATGTTCTTTTGTATTATTTTGCTTTTCCAACCCCATAAACTCTTTTTATTACTTTATTTTGTAACAACACTACTATCTTCAATATACTAGGATATTGTTATGATAAGGATTTGATTTACACTTACACACACCTTCGTCGAATGGTTAAAGAACATACTGTTTCTGTGGGTGGCGAATTACTGCCTCACGAAACGATGATTGTTCAATCTTCTTTTAACACCTCTCATGGTGGACATTATGATGACACTATTTCTATATATGATATATATATTATGTTTATGTTTACTTTATGCTTCTTTATTTTTCATTTATGGCATACCTTTATGATTTCCATTATGGGTAAGCACGATAATTTCATTTTAGGAAGTACGAACTACCGCCCCCTCAAAGTGATTTGAATCATTAATGTCATATGTAAGACATATAAAGGATGGAGTAAATGATATTATATATTATATTATACTGGAATTATAATATACCTTTATATCAGTATGATTTCATTCCATTAAATATGAAATAGAAATGAACGTAGCGTTCATGCGTACATACGGCTTACCGTCTCCATGAATGATGCATTTCATTTCTTACCTCTAAATGTTATGTAATATTATAAATGAATCTATCTACTGGATATATATGATATCCACATCATGAATATAATTCTGGATATAATGTATATTCTACCACATAAACAACTTGTAATTATAAGAAGTTTATTATTGACTCAAGTACCAAAGATCGAAAAAATGACCGTTATTAACTTAAATGACTACATTACTTTAATAACGTGGTAACAAGTGATATAAAAGGAATAATGAACTTGAAAAAGGTTCTTAAGAAAGTAGAAATTAACTCTAGTTTATTATTCATAAGGTTAAAGAACGATCGAGTCAAGTCGGACACGAGGTAAGAGAACTTCTTAACCCAATTTCTATTCTTTGGGTTAATCTCCTACTTTCAAATTATTTCATGATATTATTATGTACTATCTTGTATTTGTAATTTATTTATGTGTACTTATAGTGAATAAACATAATATATTTACTTTATTTAAAAAATTATCTTTGTAAGGGACTTCATCTCAATCTCCTTTCATTGAGGCATATTTTGTTTTATACACAACTTTATTTTATACGATGTATAAACCCCTTTTATTTTTACATTTATTCAAAAGGAATATTTATTTATATGAAGCATTTTACTAAACGACAAAAGGTAATGTTTTTTGTCCTACATATGCGGCGACAATGACTTCTCCACCGCCATGACCATTATTTGAGTTTCGGCTTCCTCTACAAGCCATAACTTTTTTAAATGAAAAATAAATACCAAGTTTTAATTTTCTTTTATTTTTGGTATTGAAAATGGTTTTGACAGTGTTTTTATTATATCAATTTTTTGTATTGATATATTGTGATTGAAATATTGAAATATTATGTTTCCTTTATGCATGTTTTATGAGATACAATTATGTTATGGTTTATGATATGTTTAAACCTATTCATATGAGGAATGCATTGGACTTAATAAGTGACGGGTGGAGCCCGCTATAGCTCCTCGATTCATAGGTAGGTCTCATGAGAAAAACTTGTGTCTTGTCACGAGGCCTTGACAAAATCTTATTTGTATTTCTAGCACGAGGCATTGCTTATGTCGTTATGACAGTCTGGAATTATGCATTCCATCATTATGAAAGTGGTTATTGATATTTCATGTGATTATTCTACTAGTAGAATATCCATGTCAATAAGTAAATAAAATTATTTCATTTTACTTTTTCCATATTATGCTG
The DNA here is from genome assembly GCA_963277665.1 of Viscum album. NCBI lineage: Eukaryota > Viridiplantae > Streptophyta > Magnoliopsida > Santalales > Viscaceae > Viscum > Viscum album. The sequence continues at coordinate 1,411,290,024 of OY728135.1, forward strand.
AAGTTCAAGTTTAAAAGGATTTTGTTTTAGTTATACATCGCCTTAAATGTTTATGTTTATTTATGAATGTTTCTGCTATATTTTTATCCTTACTGAGCATCTGATCTCACCCCTTTATATGTTTTATTTTTCCCAGGATGTGAAGAAGTATTTTATGACTGTCCTACAGGGATATTCTTAAGGGGATATGAGTTTGGACTATGGAGACTATGTTATTGTGATTTTTCACATTATGATGTAATGTAACATTTATGAATGTATCTAGTGTTTCCAAGGATACTAAACTAATTGGTCTTTCGAGACTTGATCTTTTGTGATCATGTCAATGTTATGTAATATTGCACCGACTCTGGGTAAATGGGGTTGGGGTGTTATAGTTGGTATCAAAGGCATTTTAGTACTAACCTTGGAATCTAGATTTAGATAAACTCTGATTAGAGCACATATCCCTAAGATAGACTTCGAGGATTAGTATAGACGAGCTTCCTAGAATTTTAGTATTGTAGAGATTTTGTGATTTTTCCAAGAAATACATCCCTGTCTGGATACAAGAAGGTTGAGGCGGCTCTGGCACAGATGTACCTAGGGGTAAAACCCGAAAACACCGATTTGATCTAGATTCGAATGAGAACTGGTGCACGACAACGGGCCTTGCTGCACTCTTGGTTACGAAACTCCCCGGGGATATGCTTAGGATAAATCTCATTTTATTTACAAATCATTATGAAGGGTTTATGAGTATATAATTCCTCAAATAAAGAATTTTTATGATTATGGATTATATCTATAAACTGTTCAATTTATGTTAGGTGTTTTTCAAGTTTGTTATTATGTATTTCAATTCATAAACTAATCTAGTTTATGACATTGTTTAGAAATGGCTCCTAATGGAAGGAATGAGAACCGTATCAATTCACGCACTCCATGTATAGATTTCCCTACTCCTCAAGATAATTATAGTGGAGATGGTGATACAACAGGTGCTAATCAGCTCATCACCATACTGGGACAACTTACTCAGGTTATGAATAACAAAATTACTCGTATAGAGCACCCTGATCCACAACATGGAGGAACAATGTTAGATTGCTTCATGAGGCAACAACCACCAACATTCAATGGGAGTACAAATCCCTTTGTAGCTGAGCAATGGATAAATTCCTTAGATAAAATATTCCATTCCTTGGGGAGTAGTGAAAGGGAAAAGGTTATCATGGTAGTTTACCACCTCACTGGAGATGTTGATCAATGGTGGTCATTGATTAAAAATACAAAGGAAGATGAAGAAGTATCAAGTATGGAATAGAGAGAGTTCAAAGAGCTTTTCTTAGAAAAATACTTTCCTCGTGACCATCGAGCAGATATGGAAAGGAAATTTCTGAGTCTGAGGGAAAAGGAGGATGAGAATATCGCAAAGTCTGAGTCTAACTTTACAAGGTTAGTGAGGCATGCTGTAGATTACATACGTAACCCAAGAAGTAAGATTGATCATTTCTTTGATGGGTTAAAACCTTTTCTCTGTTAAGCATTAGTATCACAATCTTTCTTAACCTATGAAGATATAGTCTCGTGTGCTATCAAGACATAAAATGAATTCTCTAAATATTATGACAATAAAGTAAAGCAAGAGAAGAAGAGAACAGTGGAAGAAGAGACAGATAAAGGGAAAAAAGGCAATAAGGATTTTCCATTATGCTATAATTGTGGGAAGAATCATCCCAGTACTTTCCTAAAAGGAATGGGAGTTTGTTATAAATGTGGATAAAAAGGTCACCAGGCTCATGATTGGAAGGGAAAGAAAGCGGCTATCAATGATGAATTCTACAATTATATGGAAATGGGGCATTATTCAAATTAATTTCCTAAGCATCATGGAAACTTACCTCAGAAAAGGCCAAGGGATCAAGGCCAATCTTATGCTGTTACTATAGTTGAAGTGGAATAATTATTGTATTTGTGTTTTTGGACTCAAGAACTATATTATGGTTATAATAATAATGATTGTACTGTTGTAATTATTGTTTTCATTAAGATTTTAATGTGATGAAGGTAATCATATTTTTAGTATATGACAATAAGAAAATCTTTACTTTGTTTGGGGAATCGGATGAATTGATTTTGGAATTTAGAGACCTTTTAGAGAAAGTCTGGACAGAGGTATTTTGGATAACTATAAAGGTTAGAATGGATTAATTTTAACTTTGGATAGTATTTTTTAAGGTTAAAACATTTCTGAAGATTATTTTTGGAATATTATAATACTATAGTTTTAGGAAAAGGACAACCTGCAGGTCGGGGGATAACCCGTCGCTTCGGACAAAGCTGTTGGAATCGAACCCACAACCATAGTGTGACATGCCTTTATTACCTACCACTGGCCTACAAGAAGTCCCTAGTTATTACAAAATAGTTTTCCTAATCTAAATGGTATGTGTTAATATTTTGAATCTTGTACGATTTGGATAAATATAATATTTTTGAGTTCTATTATATTTTTGAGTGAAAGTTGAGTTTGTGGTAGAAATTAGTTGAAGGTTGAAACTCTACTTGTCAAGCATATATATATATATATATATATATATATATATATATATATCTTATTATATGAATAAATTAATTCTTAAACTTTAGGAAAGGTATATTAAAACAAAAAATGTGTTATCCTAATACCTTATGTTTTGTTGAACTGATGATATTTTAAATCAACATAGATTGAAGGCTTTGAGGCCCTCAATTTTAAAATTGTTTATGATTGATGAACTCAATCACTCAATACAAATATTTTCATTTTTCTTCCAATAATCTGTCTCTAATTTCCACCAATGTTCTTCTAATCGAGATCATAATTTGGTGGTGACTTTTTTATTTCCCTTTCCCTCTTATTAAGACAAAATTTTATTAAACTTATTTCCGATGTGGGTTTTCCACAAAGTTATTTTCTACTTTTAACCTTTTATTTTTGAAGAACAATTTCAAAATTAGAGGATGCAATTTATTGAAGGAAGGGAGAATGTAACACCCCAAGCTTCCATGATACGCTTCTCTTTCAATAATGAAGTTGCTCGCATTGTACGTAAGTTCGAGATTCTAACACACTGCGACCAATCAAAGTAGCCGTTATAAATTGTAATTCCCACTTTTTGAAATTATATAAATTTTATATTTTAAAATGGACCTCAGTTTTGGATTTTGAATATCAAAATTAGCCTGTGTTGAATTTTTGGTATTTTCTGAGAACATCCAATTTTCGATTAATAGTGAAAAATACATAAAAACAAATTTTTTAATCAAAATAATTTATAGTGATAAATTATACTATTGAGTGGTTTTAGAGTATAATTATAATATAATTTTACCATTTTATCCAATGGTGGGCATTGTAATTAATTTCACTTTTAAATGGGACATAAACAAGTGTCAATCTTTTGATATATATATTGTTTCTTAAAAACACGCTATTTGTTTTGACAACGGGAATTAATTATAAAATTAATTAATGAAAATAATATGTTTGTAATTTTTTAAATTCGACATAATTTTTGAATTCGGAATATCAATTATAGCTTAGGGTGAATTTTTGGTATTTTTTTGAAAAACATCAATTTTTGATGAATAGTGAAACCACTATGTGGTAGTTAAAAAAATGATTTTTCATTTAAATGAAACTTTACCACTTCTTTGATTTGATTTTAAAAAACCAACATACATGGTTGTCATTACGAAGTAAAATGTGGTTCAATGGGATTAAAAGAAATTTTTGGTGAATAGTAACTTTTAAGTTTTATTAATCGCGATTAAAGGTAATTAGTGTAATTTAAGATAAAAATAATGTTATAATAATATGAAATTACCATGTAACATTTCCTAACCTTATTGGATGAGTAATGGCAGACTAATACAATCCATGGGTCAACTTGGGGACCCCATGGAGCCACTTGGGTAAGAAAATGACATTAATAACATTTTATTTAAAGTTAAAATAAAAATTTCACAAACATGTATTGTTTTACTAAAACAATTTTTACATGGGTTTATACAAGTTATATTTTTTAATATAAATAGTAATTGGAAATCTAGAAATATTTCCTACATCATAGTTGTTTTTTTATAATTTTTAGACATTAAATAAATTAATTTATTTATGACACCATGATGATGCAATGATTACCTCATTAATGAACGATTTAAATAAAATGAAAAGATAAGGTAAACTCTAAGACTTAAAATTGTCAAAAACCTATTTGATGAGTATATTTAGAACCCTTATCACCTTATCCTAGAAATATATAATTTTGGGACCTTCAAAATCCTAAAATCATTTTAAAATAAAGTTGCATTTCATGACATTCCAAGAGTGCCCCTCCTCTCCTCTTATAAAAATCCCCCACCTCTACCACCTTATTCACACCATCAAAGCCATTTGGCTCAGACAACCTCTACCAAAATACTCTCTAAACTTCCCTCTATTACTCCTAGAAGTCTCACTTTGGGCATAAGTCTTCCCAAGGAAGCCTTTGGCTCAAAACAAAAAGAGTTACCCGATTATAAGGTAATATATTCTCTTATGCTCTTTTGTATTATTTTGCTTCTCCAGCCACTTAAAATATTTTTATTACTTTATTTTGTAACAAAACAAGTATCATAAATATACTAGAATTTTTTCGTGAGAATTATTTTATTTAAACTTAAACACACCTTCATCGAATGGTTAAAGAACATACTGTTTCTGTGGGTGGCGAATTACTACCTCACAAAACGATGATTGTTCAATCTTCTTTTAACACCTCTCATGGTGGCCATTAGGACGACACTATTTCTATATATGATATGTATATTATGTTTATGTTTTCTTTATGCTTCTATATTTTTCATTTATGGCATACTTTTATGATTTTTATTATGGGTAAACGCGATAATTTCATTTTAGGAAGTGCGGACTTCCACCCCCTCAAAGTGATTTGAATCGTTAATGCCATATGTGGGACTTATAAAGGATAGAGTAAATGATATTATATATGATATTATAATGGAATTATAATATACCTTTATATAATTAGGATTTCATTCCATTAAATATGAAATAGAAATGAAAGTAGCGTTCATGCGTACGTACGGCTTACCGTCTCCATGAATGGTGCATTTCATTTCTTACCTCTAAATGTTATGTAATATTATAAATGCATGTATATAATATATATATATGATATATATGATATCCAAATAATGAATATAATTTTGGATATAATGGATATTCTACCACATAAACAACTTGTAATTATAGGAAGTTTATTTTTGACTCAAGTACCAAAGATCGAAAAAACGACCGGTTTTAACTTAAATGACTAGATAATTTTCATAACATGGTAATAAGTGATATAAAATGAATAATGAACTTGAAAACGGTTCTCAAGAAAGTAGAAATTAACTCTAATTTATTATTCAGTAGGTTAAATAATGATTGAGTCAAGTTGGACATGAGGTAAGGGAACTTCTTAACCCAATTTCCGTTCTTTGGGTTAATCTCCTACTTTCAAATTATGTCATGATATTATTATGTCCTATCTTGTATTTGTACTTTATTTATGCGTAATTATAGTGAATACACATAATAGATCTATTTTATTTTAAAAATGATCTTTTTAAGGGACTTTCGTCTCAATCTCCTTTCATTGAAGCATATTTTGTTTTATACACAACTTTATTTTATACGGTGTGTAAACCCCTTTAACTTTTACATTTATTCAAAAGGAATATTTTTTTATACGAAGCATTTTACTAAACGACAAAAGGGGATGTTTTTTTGTCATACGTATGCGGCGACAACGACTTCTCTGCCGCCGTGACCATTATTTGAGTTTCATCTTTGTCTATAAGCCATAACTTCTTTAAATGAAAAATAAATACCAAGTTTTAATTTTCCTTTATTTTGGTATTGAAAATGGTTTTGACAGTGTTTTTATTATATCAATGTGTTTCATTTATATATTGTGATTGAAATGTGGAAATGTTATGTTTCCTTTATCCATGTTTTATGTTATACGATTATGTTATGGTTTATGATATGTTTAAACCTGTTCATATGAGGAATTCATTAGACTTAATAAGTGACGGGTGGAGCCCACTATAGCTCCTCGATGCATCGGTAGGTCTCATGAGACAAACTAGTGTCTTGGAAAAATGGATTGAAAAAATATTATTTGTAGTCTTTGCATGAGGCCTTGGAAACATGGTTATGATAGTTTGGCATTATTCATTCCATCATTATGAAAGTGGTTATTGATATTGCATGTGATTATTCGACTAGTAAAATATCCATGTGAATAAGTAAATGAAATTATTTCATTTTAATTTTTCCATATTATTCTGAAATTCAAGTTTAAAAGGCTTTTTTTAGTTATACATTGCCTTAAATTTTTATGTTTATTTATGAAAGTTTCCGCTATATTGTTATCCTTACTGAGCATCAGAGCTCACCCATTTCTATGTTTTATTTTTCCCAGGATGTGAAGAAATATTTTATGACTGACCTACAGGGATATTCTGAAGGGGATATGTGTGTGGACTATGGAGACTACGTTATTGTGATTTTTCACTTTATTATGTAATGTAACATTTATGAATGTATCTAGTGTTTCCAAGTCTACTAAATTAATCGATCTTTCGAGACTTGATCTTTTGTGATAATGCCAATGTTACGTAATAATGCACTGACTCTGGGTAATTGGGGTTGGGGCGTTACATAAGTATCATTATTTGGAAATAAATTTCAATAAATTCATTTTAATCTTCAAAAATACATTTTCTTAATAAGGATATATTTCATTTTATGCATGGATATTAAAAAACATTTCTTCAAATTTTAGAAATTTGTTTTTTGAAAATTTAAAATAATAATTTAAATGAATATTTAATAATATGATTATGATGAATTTTTTGTTTTTTCGGAATATATTAATTTTTCATTGAATAGTGGAACATGATGATTTTTGAAAAACTGTTATTTCTTCTCTTTAAATAAAGTATTTTAAAATTATCAATATATTTTGGGTTTGGTTTAAAATTAAATTAAGATAAATTTCAATAAATATAATCTAATTTATTTCATAGTAATCATCATTATATTTAATTTTTTTATAAGTTCACTTTTATTCATAAAAATTCATTTATCTAAAAACGGTTTTCTTGCATTTTGGACAGGTATTTTAAACTGAATTTATTAAACCTATAGAAATTGAATATTTTAAAATTTATTTTATATTCTGAATTAGAAAAGTTAATATTATATAATAATTTACACTCAATTTCTTGTCAATATGAATACTAAATGAGGTTAAAAATTCATTACTATGGAAAAGGTTAAAAGTGGTAAATGAGGGGTTATATTAAAGAGATATCAGTTTAAATGAGCTAAAATTTTTTCCAAATTTTATTTTATGTGTCTAATAAAATCCAAAATGATCATATATTTTAACTTTATCTAATTTTGATCACTTTACTAAGATTGTTACTTAATTATATTTTAATATTAATAATAATTTCAGGTGTGCCACTCCCCTCACTTATAAAAGGGCACCTCATTTCCACATTTTTCATCACAAATTGAGACCTTTATCTAAAAACCTATCTTCTCTAAAACTATAAAATAATAATCATACACTACTTTGAGGTTTTGGTACTCCCAAAATACCCATCCAAGAAGCCAAAGGTTCTTTTTAAAGGATGATACCTGAAGAAGTGGAATATGTTCTTACCAACATTTTTCATGTTTCTTTTGTCTTAAACCACATAAAAATGACATATAGACACACTAACATGATGGATACAGTATATTAATAATGATAATATTTTTTATGTTAATTTTATAAATAACTTATATCTCTACTCATCTGTTGGAAAATGATAATGTTGCTTATGTGTATGTGTAGACAACCACCTCCAAGAGGCGATTTGATTCATTTTCAATTTCCTATTTAAAAAGTAGGTCATAAATATATATTTAAAGAGAATATATGATTTTTATCATATAATTATGATTATATAAATTTTAATTACAAAATACCATTCTTTCATTCAATCCATTAAAAAGTGAAAACATAACATGATGACACATGTGGACTACCACCTCCACAAAGTAATATAATTCATTTTTCATCAACGATTTATATTAATGGTTATAAAAGTGATTATAATTAATAAATATTAAACATATTAAATTAATAATTTTATAGTTATTATGAAACCATGACCAATGTTCGAGGTCCAATTTTTTTGAAAAGAAACATACATAGAAAACAGATTAGTTTTCATCCCAAATGTTCATTTTAATGAAGAATTAGTAATAACAGGATAATAGAAAATTATAAAATTCATGATACATATTAATTCATAAATTAATTTGGTTCCTTAATATATTTATATATTTATATAATTTTTTGAACGCATACAAAGAAATATGAGATTTGAGGTAAGCATAAATGTTACAATCTCATTTCTTTTCAGGGTTATCGATGCTAACATTACACTGACAAAAATTATATAGATATTATACATTAAACACCATATATTTTATTCTACTATATTTATTCCCATAATTTTCATTTAATATTCAATTTTAATCACCTTGGTAGTTAAAAATATCCACAAAATGTTTTTAAAAAAATTGACCTTTTCACTTTTTAGTCGACACACTTTTTATTCCATGTTGATTCTCTTTATAATGTTTTCAAGAATGTTATTTAATATAATAAAAGGGTTGTTTAAATTCATTATAACCATGTTTTAGTTATTTTTCAATGGTTTAAAAATTTATTTCAACAAAAATTTGTGAACTGGCTATTTACTTCTTTCGATAAAATGTGTGAAAGAAATATTAATTTCAACATTTACCACATGAATAGATTTTCCTATTACCATGACTATTATTTTATTTTAATATTTTTTATAAGTTTTCATTTTTATTTGTTAAGGAAATATTTTTATAAATATTTTTTATACATTATAGTCTTTAAATATACTGAAATAAAAAGTTACCTTGCATATTTTAAAATAAATGTTCCAATTATATTCTAAATGTGTTTTTCATCTATTTCAACATCATTTAAGGATTTTTATAATCCACGAGGGATAAGATCTTATGATTGAATCAAATTTTATTCTCTGTAGGAATTATTATTATTATGATTTAAGGTTTATTCTTAGAAACTCTTTCTTTCCAATGGGTCAATTATGTCACAATGATATCTCTATAAACGAATTTTATTTCCATGGGTTATGCTATAATGAAATTATAGAATGTTTATGAAACCCATTTCATTTTAATGGGTTATGATTTATTGAATTGATGAGTGTGTTATGATCCTATGACACATATATTTTTTCTATGTGATGGGAGGCCTTAATGTTATATATCCCTCTAATGTATTAACTAAATATTAATATCTCATTAATAAATATGGACTGGAATGGGGTGTGATCCATGTTTATTAAGGGACTATATATAACATGAAAAGTCATGGGAGTGAAACTTGACTAAAGAAATGATGGAATGGGGAGTGAAACCAATCCACTATGATAGCCTTATAACTAATCCTTGACTGAGGAATTTTATTTTCCATGGTTTTATGTATTCTAAACACCTATTTATTATTATTATTATATATTCCATAGATCTTGATTGATAATTTATGATTATACACTATTATAAGTTACGTTGTTATAAAAAAGTCTTATGACATAATTCACAAATAAAGATCTTCAAATTATTGTGTATGACTTCAAAAAGTTATGATTTTTTTCTCATACCCTTGTGTTTATTCTTACTTATGATCATTGGTTGCAATCTTCAATGTTTACCCTTATCGAGTATTTGATCTCCCTCTTTCTTATGGTATCATTTTTCTATGTTATGATGAAAGGTTTTAAGTCAAGAATGACTAAGAATTTTACCATTTAAGAAGAACATTGTGGGATATTTTGAATATCATTCATGAAATAAGATGAGTATGCATCTAGTCTCTAAATACATTAAACATTTATAGTCCTCAAGAACATATTGTTATAAAATTTATTGAATATTTATCTAAAATTATTTATATTTATGTATGTTAGGCTCGGATAACCTCAATGAGGTCCTATCAAGGGAGGCCTTCAAGGACCTATTATTTGAGGAATTTTTCCTGGAGTCACTAAATCTTGACTATGAATAATATTTTTTATATTTACAACAAAGGATGGTGTTTGTGATTGAATATATAGGTTGATTTGTTAAGATGTTATTATTTTCCCCATTAATAATTGGTAATGATCCCTAAGAGGCTTGAATGATTGATATGAGAATATAAACATATGTGAGTAACCAGGTTAGGATATATAATCAAATATCATACTTAGTTGTGGTTTGTAAAGATGTTACTGTTGAGAAGGACTTGGTGGAGGATAGTGTAGCACACTCTCGTATCATGTAATGTGGGTTGGGCGAGAGCCTCTCTAATAATGTTTTTAGTACTTATTATTGTGGTAGGAATATGAAAATTGACGTAATAAACTGGGGAAGATAGAAATAGTTTATGTAGTATTGTGTTTTGTCTCTCCCTCTCATAGAAGAAGATCCCACTGTGTGTTATTAGTGTGGGTGTATAGGGGATTTCCATAATGTGTATACTTGTCCATTGAAACATCGTTATACTTATTAAAGGATCAGTCACCTATAGCACTTCCATTAAGGATATCTCAATTGGGTTTAAGTAAAGGTTCATGAAAGATGTGTGATTTGAAACCATGGTTTGGTGGACTATAAATAGAGGGAAAGAACGCGTCTTGGAGGTCAATCCATGGAATTGGCTCTGGGTCTTAGGGCCACAGTCACCAAAAATTCCTCAATAGTTAATTCCGAAAGTTTTCTATGGATCATGGGATCAATTTCTTGGATCTGATATAGGAAAGGATATTCATTGTACCAATTTCTTATAGATAGAGTTAGGAATACTTCTATCATGATACGTACAACTATTGTTACATCAACACTTTTTATTAGTTTACTCAATATAGGGGAATCTCATTCTTTTGTTTATGCTTGGGTTGTGTCCTAACTGGGGTTATATATAGAGTTCTCCCAAAGGATGTTGGATCTGAATACACCTTTTTAGAATAGGGTGGATTATATTCAAAGATACCCCACTTATGTCTAATTAGTTTGAGGCAATGGACACTTTTGGGATTTTAGTGTTCTAGATCTAACGATCTTTGGCATAATCTTTAGGAAGGACATGATGATGTTCTATCAGGATGGAATCTACCACTAAAAGAGGGTGATTTATTTTACCTCCCTTATGGGAGAGGAGTATTTTATCTTAATAGAGTGGGATGTGGTGGTAGGTAGAGTGACACCTAATGTTAATCAGATAGAGTCCATTACAACAGATTGAGAAAGTATAGTTATTATAGCAGTTCGGGTAATGATTCTCTCTACTCTTCATCTAGTCATGGACAATTTCCAAAAAAAATCCCCAATCACTTCTGAATATTTCCTCCTAATATAGATATTGAGGTAATTATTGAACTCATACGGGGTTCAAATCCCATATGGTGCCTTTTTAGCATATGGCACCATCCGAGTTGGGTGTGATGATGATGAAGCTTGAGGAACATCAGGTTCAAGATTTGATTTACTCGAGTACCTCTCCTTAGGGTGTCCCTATTTTATTTACCAATAAGAAATATGGTAGACTCATCTTGTGTGTGGATTACCATAAGATAAATTGGGATATATTTAATAATATTTATCCATTTCAAAGTATATAGAATTTGGTTTATTAGTTGGGGGGATATTGATCATTCTTTAAAATTAACCTATGATTATTGTATCATCAGTTTCATGGCAGGGAGGAGGATTTACTAAAAATGACTAAGTGGGTATGTGTTATTCGAGTACCTTGTGATTACATTTGGTCTGGTGAATACAATGGAAATTTTTATAACTCTCATGAACCAAATTTATCATACTTACCCATACTATTTAATCAATTTTTTTATTGATGATACTTTGATTACTTAAATACTTTAGAGTTTCATATCGAGAACCTAGAGTTTTTGTTTTGTATTCTTTGGGAACGACAACTTTATACGAGGTACTCAAAGTGTCACTTCTATATTCAAGAGGTGTACTTCATTAGGCATGTGACCTTAGAGATAGAGATATTATTCAATCCATAGAAATTAAAAGAGATGATATATTAGAATCAACCAGGTAAATGGTTGAAGATCAGGAGTTTATTTAGCCTAATTTAATATTATAGATTGTGAATTTATTGTTGGTCAGAGTAGATTACTCACGATGGGAGGGGTGAATTGAGTAACAATAAAAATTTCTATAAAAATTATTTCTAAAAAGGTTTCCCCAAAGATTAAATACAGCCCAGTTAATCAAGGTTATACTGTTATAAGATTTTGACTGTTTAAGTAACTTCTTAGAAGATTGATTAATTCTCAGTAATCTTAATTTTTGTTATTAATATTACTTTTTAAGTTACTCTAATAAGACAAGATATTTATACCTTCTTTACATGGCTGACTATCAAAGTGAAATTAGTGATTTCTGAATTATACAGTAATGCAATAAAACAGAGAATACTAAATTTAGCTGCACAACGGATATGAAACAAGTGGTTCAGTCTCAAGTCGAGACCTAATCCACTCCACTAGGGGATAACCTGCCACCAAGCAGTTTATATAAATAAACATTGATCCACACCCTGGATCGGGGTTAACAACAGTATACAGACTGTCCAGGTCACACATGGACCTCTTCCATAGTTTTTGTGGGTACAAAATAACCAGGCCACATAGGGACATCTTCCATACTTATCAGTGGGTATCAAGAGTAAAATAGAGGTTTGATTAAGGATATATTATATCCTTCAGTTTAATGTAGGAGACATATTGTCTTATTATACAGAAACACACACTCCTCTAAAGTTAATAAAAAGATACACAATCATATCAGAAATATTGAGATTGGTTTAGAAGTGCTCTGAGTGTTGCTCTTTGCAGCTTTGGACTTATGAGATGAAGTAGATGCAGAATTATAATCCTAGTAAATAAAATTGAGTGTCGCGATTAATCTTGTGTTCTTCGTGAGGTTCGACAATGAGAAGATGTTCTCTGGATTCTAGTGTACTTCGTATGTTCTTCAGCAGAGTCGGGCTGCATGTATGTGACAATCCATCCTTTTGAAATTCTCTCAGTGTTCTTCATTATCGTTCTCACAACCTTGTTTTTTGTTCAGTATCACACGCTCTTGGCTCTTGGACAAACTTCTCTCTTATCTTAGAATGCATGTGTTTTAGCCGACGGGTTGCATGGATACCGCACCTCGTACTATCAGATGATATGTCGACAACGAATCATTAATTATGTCGGTGCATTTAAAATCTCCAAATATGACCATTAGAGATTAAATTGAAAGATGAAAAAATAGTTTAAGAATTTGTGTCATAGTAAGTCATGGAAACGGTGTATCCTTCACACGGTGTCTAGAATGATCATGATGTCTTGTGGTCACGGTGTGTTGCAGTCACAGTGTCTCATGGTCACGGTGTCTCATGGTCATAGTGTCTCAAGGTCATAGTGTATGATTCATGGTGTCTGCTCACGGTTTCTGCTTCATGGTGTCTACTTCATAGTGTCTGATTCATGGTGTCTGATTCACGATGTCTTCTTCATGGTGTCTTCTTCACGGTATCTGCTTCACGGTGTCTGCTTCATGGTATCTGCTTCACGGTGTCTGCTTCATGGTGTCTGCTTTACTTTGTCTAATTCACTGTGTCTGCTTCACGGTGTCTCCTTCACGGTGCCAGACAGACAGAACCATTGGAATACTAACGGTGTCTTAAACATTTCAAGATAACTATATCCAGACTTAAGTAATGATGATAATAGAATGGATTAGACGTAAGCATTTTTCAAAGAAGTTATTATGAGAGTAGATCAAAGATAGTATAACATAAGAAAACTGAATGTAGAGAAATTGAGATCTTGAATGGCTCTTCTTAAGGCATGAGACTACTTAAACAATAATACACATGAATACACATGATTTTTATATAATTTACTGGAGTTAATTAGGTTTAGTAGGATTTGTGATCATTAAAACATGATTAATATATGAGTCCAGAAATCTCCACCTTTTTGATGATCACAAATCATGGAATGTTAAAGTGTATATTGGATTCAAATATAGAGATAAATGAATAACATATAGAAATTTATCTCCCTTTTGGGATTATAAAAAAGATGGAATAAGAGAAGTTAAAAGTGAACATTCCATTAATAGCATCTAAGGTCCATTACAAACAAAAGATCAATACAAAAGAAACATCATTCCTATCAAAATGGAGAAATCATTGTTCTTCTTCAGGAGCTGGCCTTCTCTTTTTGTTTAGCAGCATTAGCTGAAGAGGAAGCCTTGGGGGAATAGGTCGAGGTAGAAGAAGAGTGTGAGGTGGTAAATAAATAGGGTAGGGGAAGATCTTAATATACTTATGGAACCAAAGTAGGATTAGTAGAAGATCTAGGTAGTTGTGATCGAGAATCACATGCCTGATCTGACTCAGTGCTTGGCTGATAGACATAGTGGTGTAGGCTAAGGCAGAGGTGAAGGTAGGCAGCCCAGGTCTTATAGGTGCAGCCGCTAGAGAAAAAATAGCTGTACTCTGGACATGAAGATAGGTCCTCAAGAGTTTGATGAAATCAGTAATGGTCTCCCCACCATACTGCATGGATTTCTCAAAATAATCCTTGTTCTCCATAAACTTTTCCAACAATCGAGTAAACTATGCGATCTTCTGGACTTAGGTCTTAAAAGCTTGAGTCACAGGAGGAATCCGAAGATTTTCTACAAGATACTTGAAATTATTTGTCATATCGGTCTTGGAGAAGATTATGTTGAAGTAGAAATCCTTACAATATCTTGCTGAGCATCATTAGCAATTTTTGAGTGGATTTGGACTAGGTCAAGAACTATAACACTATTCTTGACAACTTTAGATAGAGAAGCCATATTGAAACCACTGAGAACATTATGAAGCTCTTCTTTGACTATAGTTCTGAGCAGATCAGAGTCCATGGAGGGTTTAAAGGATTGACCAGATGCTTTAGAGGCAGTGATAGCAGTAGTCAGAGATTTGAGTTGATTTAGCACCTTATGAAGACACCTCGTATACTCATCAGTGAGTTTATTAAGTTTGAAAACAAGCTATCTCATTTCCTTCATAATTTGTTTGTTCCTTTTGGTGAACTTTTCATCTAAGGAATCTAGATATGGTTGAATATGAGATACAACAACTTGTGGGATTTGAGGAACAACATGTTCTACAGGAGGAGTAATAAGCATTGATATCGAATGTAGCTCTTTTTGCATGTCTTCAACGATAATTCTTAGGGTCTTCACATCATTACTCAGCATCTTATTTTCGACTCTTACTTCCTAAATCTCATGAATCATTTTAGGTTATATTTTCCAAATCACTTTCTCCAATAATAGTGAGTAATCTCTCTCACTTAAATTGGTATTAGGAAGAGGATGGGTATTCATGAGTTTCTCAAATCCATACAAGAGGGTAGAACCAAATTCCTTCAGATCATCCTTAGTCATAAAAGTTGGTTGTTTAGATAAAGGTCCAGGAATAGGGACTGGTGTAGGCTGAGGTTCCTTCTCAGATGCGATATTGGAGACTGATTTCAACTGGATTAGAGAGGAAATATAACGGCTGGTTGTTGAAACCTACCGAGAGTCATCCACATCATAGAAACTATGGAACTTATACTGAGTGTATACAAGACTTTACTGAGTCAGATGTAAAGCTTCAAAAGACTTGAGATTTTGGGTTTTCTCTCCCTCAACTAGTTCATCCTTCTCATGACTGAGAATCTTAGGAGCTCAGCCTAATTCGACTGACTCAGCTCTAAGTTCCACACTCATTTCCTGTCTAGCCATCTGAAAAGCTATCTCCATCTGTTCTTTAGCCGAAGAAATGATTTCAGGAACAAATTGTTCCACTAGGAGTTCCTTAAGATTGGATTCTTTCATAACAGGTGGTTCTTTCACTATAGGTTCTTCCATGGAATTCTTTTCATATTATTTGGCGACTGATTCTGTTTCAGTCTCAGGTTGAGTTTCCATATTAATATATTCTTTGGGAGCAGGGACTTCTGCTTCAAGAACTTCTTGAGGAATGGTAGTCCTTTCTTCCTCAACAAAAACACCTTCCCTATATGGCACTTCATCATCCTCTTCATCTTGTTTAGGATACTCAACAATATTATCTAGTTCCAAAATAGATCAGAAATATCTATTGGTCTTGAGGGATCATCCATAGGATTTAATTTCTCATAAACTCTATCATTGTCTTCCACCAATTCCTTTTTCCATGGATTCCAGTTTATTTTCATCCTCTTGATGATTACTTTTGAAAAGAAGTACTCACAGTATTTTATAACTTCCTTGTTAAGTCCAAACAAACCTTTGGCATGCAGCATGGCTAAGATAATCCAAGAGTAAAACAAGGATGTTGACTTGGATGTGGCTTTGATCAGCTCAAAAATATGGTGTGTGATATACTAACACAGGTTAATCTTATGCCCATTTTTCATTAGGTGGATCCAAAACACATCTTGACATTTCAAAATAGAAAAATCACCTTTCCTGGGGCTAACCAGATTCTGAGTAAACTTGAATAGGATCCTTGATTCTCCATCTAGTTCAGCAGCAATGTCCCTCCTCATAGTTCCATTTCAAGTTAAGGCTTTCATAGTATCTTCCAAATCAAAGAATTCGGTTGAAGGTGAATTTTCTCTCTGATAATCCTCACAGATTCCATCACAAGGTATCCTAAGGCATGCATCCCATAACCTCGACGAGAATGAGCATCTTTTTCCATTGACCCAACTTCTTACAACATAATTATCACCAGAATCAAAAGAGAACTATACATACTAGTAAAAATGAGCCACTAACTTAGGGTAGATGGGTCTATCTCTCTTCGAGAACCACTCTAACTAGTCTTGCTATTCTACAATTACTAGAGACTTACTAGATAGAAGCCATTTAAGGAAAATCTCTTTCTCAGGTACAACAACACTGTTTACCGGATTCAGATTTAAAGGTCCTTCGGGTGCTAGCTTAGGTGAAATCTTCTTTTTCTTAGAGCTACGCTTCTCAGGTGTCGACGATGAAGGACGTTTCATTCTTGGCATTCACTGAAGGTTTGAGAGAGAGAAGGGTTGTGGGGATGAAGAAGGGTTCTAAATGAGTAAGTAGAAGAAACCCTGAGTGAAGAATCGAGTGATATTATTTTTATTTTATCATTTAAAAATACCAAATTTCACAAAACTAAAAGTGTGGGAAAACAAAAAAGGTGAAAAGGATAATTACCACGATATGGGTTTAAAAAAAAATCATAGAGAATTTTTATGGTGAGACCGTGTCTGGTCATTATGGTGAGACAGTAAACGCATATTAGGGTGACATAGTGAACAAGCTTCATGGTGAGACAATGAATGAACTTTAGGGTGAGATAGTGAAAAAACTTCTCAGTGTGCGTTATGGTGAGACAGTAACTATCAGACAATAATCACAACATACTAACTGTGAGATCGTAAACATTAAATAGTAAGATACCGAATAGTAGGACATGAAACAGTAAAAAGTAAGATATATATTTGAGATTTATCATGCCTAGTTCTTGTATGATGTAGTCTATTCTCTGATAATTTAATGGTTTGGTGAATATATCTGCAAGCTGATATTCAGTACCAATTAATTCCATGGTGATATCACCTTTTTTTATAATGATCTTTCAAAAAATGATGTCTTACATCAATGTGCTTTGTCTTAGAATGTGAAACAGTATTTTTTGAGATTTTAATAGCACTTGTGTTGTCAAAATTTATAGGAAAATGTCTGAATTGATATCCATAATCTAGTAATGTGTGTTTCATCCACAAAATTTGTGCACAACAACTTCCAGCAGCTATGTATTCAGCTTCTATAGTAGATAATGAAACATAATTTTGTTTCTTACTACACCATGATACTAGTGACTTCCTTAATAGGTGAAATGTTCTAGAGGTGGTTTTTATATCTAAATTATCACCACTGAAGTCAGCATATGAATAACTATCTAATTCAAATGATTGTCCTTTATGATAAAATAGTCTTATATTGGGTGTATGCTTGAGGTATTTGAAAATTCTCTTTACAGCATTTAAATGAGATTCCTTAGGATTTTCTTGAAAACAAGCACACATTAATACACTAAACATAATTTCAAGACAACTAGCAGTTAAGTAGGGTAAACTTCCAATCATTCCTCTATAAGTGGTTTGATCAACAGATTTTCCATCTTCATCAAGATCCAACTTACAAGTGGTACTCATAGAAGTATCACTACTTCTAGTGTTATCCAGTCCAAAACGTTTTAGAATATCTCCAGTATATTTACTTCGATTTCAAACAATTCCATCATTATTTTGAAAGAATTGAAATCCAAGAAATAATTTTAGTTCACCCAGTAAACTAATTTCAAATTCATTGTGCATCATTTTAGAAAAATCAACACATAAATAATTCTTCGAAGATCCAAAAATAATGTCATCTACATAGATTTGAACAACTAAAACATCATTAGAAATTCGTTTTATAAAAAGGGTAGGATTAGTTATTCCTTTTTTAAAACCTTTGGAAATAATAAAAGTACTAAATCTATCATACCAAGCTCTTGGATCTTGATTTAAACCATATAAAGATTTTGATAGTTTAAAAATATGATTCGAAAATGTGGGTTTGTAAATCCAGGGGGTTGTTCAAAAAAACATCCTTATCTATATACCCATTTAAGAATTCACTCTTAACATCCATTTGATATAGTTTAAAATTCAGATGTGCAGAATAGGCAAGCAGGATTCTAATGGCTTCATGTCTGGCTACTGGTGCAAAGGTCTCCTCTTAGTCAATTCCTTCTTCTTGACTATACCCTTGTGCAACTAATCTAGCCTTGTTTCTAACTATGTTACCAGCTTAATCTACCTTATTTCTAAACACTCATTTAGTGCCTATGGTAAAAGTGTCCCTAGGCCTTTCAACAAGTTTCCAAACTTTGTTTCTTTCAAATTGATTATATTCTTCTCCCATAGACATCACCCAAAATTCATCATTGATAGAATTATTAATATTTTTAGGTTCAAGTTGTGACAAGAAGACTTGATGTTCAACCTAATTTCTAAGAGAATCTGTAGTTTGAGTTCCTTTGTCTAAGTATCCCACAACAACATCTAAGGGATGATTCTTAAGAGTTCTAACAGTTCTAGAAAAAGAGGGACTAGTGATTTCATATTTAGGTCCATTGTGACTTGATTCTAAGGAATTTCCAGAGTGGGAAGTTTTCCCAGATTCTTTCATGGAAGAATTTGAGTATTTTTAATTGATGTTTATATTTGATACATCATCCTCCAGATTCTCTAGGATGGTTTTAGGATCATGTGAATCTATTTCATCAAATTTGACATCAACATATTCTTCCACACTTATAGTTCTTTTATTGAACACTCTATAGGATTTACTAAACATTGAATATCCTAAAAAGATACCTTCATCACTTTTGGATGAAAATTTGTCAAGATTGTATATGGAATTAATAATATATACTTGACAACCAAATACTTTGAAGTAGATAACCTTGGGTTTTCTATTTTTCCACAATTCGTAAGGAGTCCTCTTAAGAATAGGTCTGATCAACACTCTATTGATTATGTAGCACTCTATATTGATAGCTTCAGCCCAAAAATAAATAGTTAAGTCATATTCACTAAGCATTGTTCTAGCAATCTCTAGCAGGGTTCTATTTCATCTCTCTACAACTCCATTCTGCTGAGGTGTTCTAGGGGAAGAGAAATTTTGACTATAACGATTTTGTGAGAAAAAGGATTTAAACTCCTGATTTTCAAACTCACAGCCATGATCACTTCTTAAGGATTTAATTCTAATTCCACTAAGATTTTATACTGACTTGGAATATTTAGTAAAATAAGACCAGGCTTCACTTTTGTGAGCCATAAAGAAGGTCCAAGTATATCTAGAGAAGTCATCTACAAGAACATAAAAAAAGTGCTTCCCATTTAAACTAGAAACTCTAGATGGTCTAAACAAATCCATATGAACCAGTTTGAGAGGTTGAGCAGTTGACACTTCATTATTTTTTTTGAAGGAAACATTGTGTTGTTTTTATTTTTGATAGGTATTACACACTTTTTCATTTGGAAACTCAAATTTGGGTAAGTCTTTAACTAGGATTTTTCTAGTTATCTTGCTAAGGGAGTGAATATTATAATGTCATAGTCTTTTATGCCAGATCCAAGATTCATTATGAAATACACTTAATCATGAAGCATTTTGAGAGGCCAAAGAATCTAAATTAATAGAATAAACATTTTAATTTATTAATGTAGAAAATACTAATTCATCACTAGAATTAAAGACATTACAAGCATCATTTCAAATCTAACATGAAATCCATCATCACATAATTGTGAGATACTAAGAAAATTATATTTTAAACCATCAAAAAATAGTACTTTAGAAATTAAAACTAAGTTAGAGTTACAGATTTGGTCGAGGCCAATAATCTTTCCCTTGGAATTGTCACCAAATGTGACATGTCCTCCATCTACTTTTATCAGGTTTTTGAAGCATGAGTAGTCTCTTTTCATGTGCCTTGAACATCCACTGCCCAAGTACCATAGACTTTTGCAGGAGCACTTTAAGTATCTTTCCTTAAAAAAAATTAAGCAAAAACAGATTTTGGTACCCATACATGTTTGGTTCCAGAAATATTAGTAATAAGTTCTTTAGGAACCCATAATTGCCTTATAGTTTTCTTATAAGCATTATGTAAAGTATTTTAAAAATAAACTATATTTCGTCCACAAAAACTTGAAACAATAGAATATGTATCATGGATTGAATTATTTGATTTAAGTACAGAACTGTGAGTAATACTATATGTCCTAGATTTTGAAACAAAATTTGTTCTACCAAGATCTCTTTTACCAGGTTGATAACCAATTTCATTGTTGCATTTAGGGGCAATTTGTTTTCCTATAATTTGGGTAAGAGTATGTTTCCCATTACTAAACTTTTCTGAGTCACTCTTTAATTTATCATTGGACATTTTTAATTCATTTTTTTCTTTGAGAATTTGAGAATTTTCCTCCTTTTCAGTTGTGAGTTCAGATTTAACAATTATAGTAAGAGCATGTTGTTTCTTCAATGATTTATATTTGTCTTTTAGTTCATTGCATGTTTCCTGAATAATGTTATAGTATTCAAACATTTCTTCATTAGTAATATTTCCAGAGTCACTCTCATCTTCATAAGAGTATGAATTATGCATAGAAGAGTCTAGTGTTACCTCAGATGTGTTTTTCATAAAACACATTTTGGCATTATTAGCATGTTCATCATGTGATGTCTCTGAGTCACTTGAACTATTCTCATAATCACTCTAGTTTTATTTCATTTCATTTTTATACTTCATTTCCTTGTCCTCATATTTCTTTTTATACTTGGGCTTTGTATAGTCAGCCTTTATATGTCCCTTGCACTTACATTCCAATCAGACAATTTCATAACTCTTGTCACTTCTTTTCGAGTCCTTATTCCAGTTTCTTTTTGGTCATATTTTCCCTTGATGTTAGGCTTTCTGAAAAAGTTCTGTTTGTAATATCGTTTGAATTTTCTAGCTAGTTGAGCCATCTCCTCATCACTGTCAAGTGATGATTGTTCACTGGTGTAGCCTTTTACAGAATCTTCCAGTTTCCCTTTGTCTTTGTTCTTAGAGGTGGTGGTCTTGAATACAACAGATTTCCTCTTTGGTTTATCCTCCTCTCCCTTGTTAACTTTATTTTCTTCTTCATAGATCATCAGTTTCCCAATGAGTTATTTTATAGGTATCTTGTTGATGTCACATGATTCTCTGATAGAAATAGAGGTTCCCCTCCATCTGTCAGGTAGACATCGAAGGATTCTCATGATCTATTTCATGGCAGTGACTTCTCTTCCAAGAGAAATCATTGTGTTGACAATCTCATTGAACCTAAGATACATGACAGAGATAGGTTCATCAGATTTCATCTTAGAATTATCATATTTGATAGTATAAGAATTAAGTCTCATTTCTTTTATATTATATGTTAATTCATGTGAGACAGACAGAGTATCCCAAATTTCATGGGCAGTTTTACAAACAGAAATTCTATTGAACTCTTCATCTCCTAAGGATCAGTATAAATCATTAATATCTTTTCAACTGGGATTGTAGTTGTACTTTAATGATCTATAAATTTCTATTAATTATAAATTTCTATCTCTTTTAAAGTAATACTTTATTTGGGATAACATATTGTAAGGTGCTGCAACCAACAGAACACTGTTCCCTAATGGAACCAAATATGCTCAATGGAAAATTAAAATGAAAATTAATTTAGATAAGTCCTCTAAATTATATCATAATCATGTGTATTCTTGTGTATTATTATTTAAGTAGTCTCATGATTTAAGAAGAGCCATTCAGGATCTCAACTGATCTACATTTATTTTACTGACATTATACTATCTTTGATCTACTCTCATAATACCTTCTTTGACAAATGCTTAAGTCTAATCCATTTTATTATCATAATTAATTAAGTCTGAATACAGTTATCTTGAGAATTCTAAGACATCGTGAGTCTTCCACTGGTTATGTCCGTCTGGCACCATAAAGCAGACACTGTGAACCAGACACTATGAAGCATAACCGTGAAGCAGACACCGTGAATAAGACACCGTGAAGAATACACAGTAAAGCAGACACGGTGAAGAAGACACCGTGAAGTAGACACCATGAAGAAGAAACTATGAAGCAGACACCGAGAAGCAGACACCATGACCTTGAGACACAGTTTTCATGAGACACTATGACCGTGAGAAATCGTGATTGTGAGACACTGTGGCCACAAGACACTATGATCAATCTAGACACCGTGTGAAGGAGACACTGTTTCCCTGACATACTATGACACCGTTTCTTAGAATATTTTTTCATCTTTCAATTTAATCTATGACGGTCAAATTTGAAGATTTTAAATGAACTTTCATAATTAGTGTTTCTTTGTTGACATATCATCTAACAGTACGAGGTACGAGCTGTAGTATCCATGAAACATGTTGGCTCCAACACATACATTCCAAGATAAAAGTGAAGTGTGGCCAAGAGTCAAGCGTGCATGATACTGAACGAAAAACAAGGTTGTAAGGACAATAATGAAGAACACTGGGAGAATTTCAAAAGGTTGGATTGTCATATACATGCAACCAGACTTTGCTGAAGAACATATGAAGTACACTGGAATCCAGAGAACATCTTCTCATTATCGAACTTCACGAAGAACACAAGCTGAATCGTGACACTCTGTTTTACAGATGAGGACTCAAATTCTACATCTGCTTCATCTCATAAGTCCAAAGCTATAAATACTAACACTCAGAGCACTTGTAAACCTATCTCAATCTTTCTTTTTTGATTGTGTATCTTTTTATTAACATTCAATAAGTGTGTGTTTCTGTATAATAACATACTCTATCTCCTGCACTATACTAAAGGATATAAGATATCCTTACTCAAACCTCTATTTTACTCTTGATACCCACTATTAAGTGTGGAACAGGTCCCTGTGTGACCTGGTTATTTTTTACCCATGAAAACTATGGAAGAGGTCCCTGTCTGACCAGGACAGTCTATGTACATTTTTTAACCCTGATCCAGGGTGTGGATCAAAGTTTATTTATATAAACTTCTTGGTGGCAGGTGATCACCAAGTGGAGTGGATTAGGTCTCGGTTTGATACTAAACCTCTGTTTTCATATCTGTTGTGCTCCTAAATTTAGTTTTCTCTATTTTATTTCATTACTGTATAATTTAGAAATCACTAATTTCACTTTGATAGTTAGTCTTGGAAAGAAGTTATAACAAGCATGTCTTAGTAGAGTAACATAAAAAGTAATATTAATAACACAAATTAAGATTACTGAGAATTAATCAATCTTATAAGAAGTTACTTGAATAGTAAAACTGTTATAATAGTATAACCTTGATTAACTGGGTTGTATTTAATCTTTGGGGAAACCTTTTTAGAAATAATTTTTATAAAAAAATTTATAGTTACTCAATTCACCCCTCCCCTCTTGAGTAATCTACTCCAACCAAAATTTATTACTTTCCACATTTGGTAGAACCAATTATATGTTTGACTAGGTAGCATTGATGTTTTAGTGGTTGAGTGGTGTGAATTAGATTTCCAAGAGTTGATAGTGATATTGATATCTGCTTCAATTTGGATATTTCCAAATCTAGGTAATGATGATAACCTATATTTTGATAACTCTAGGGTTATTCTTGGAGCTGTTGTAGGGAAATTAGGTGGTCACTTATTGGTATCACAATCTATATTCCCATGAAAAAAATAATCCAACCCCAAATTTTAGTCCATTTGTTGTATTTTATGGCTTGAATTGTCGGTGAAATTATCTATTCAAAGAGATATTTCTCTTCTGCACAAATAACATGATATTTTGGTATATATTCTCTTAGTGGTACATGAACTTGTTGTAGAGTCATTCACTATATAAAAATAGTATTTTCGTGGTTGGTTTTCTTGTGTTTATCGGTAGTTTAAAACCTTCCTAAATGTTGTTGGGATTGTTTTGAAAATCTGCTGCAAAAAGATGTGTAGTGAAACATTTAGAGGAGGTTTTAAAAAGGTGTTGGGAAATTATTTAGGGAGATTTTTAATTGTTTTAAATTTTTTAAAATATTTATCATATTATTGTTTATTATTTTTGATTATTTATTATTTTTCATTAATAATTATTACTAATTTTTAGTAATTTTTATTAAATATTTATTACGATTATTTATTTATTATATAAATATTATTTTTTATTTTTTATTTATCCAAATCTGCATGCATATTCTATTTATTCCACGTATAAATTCAGCATATATATATATATATATATCTATGTGTGTGTGTGTGTGTTTTGGATGAGATTTGAATCTCTTACCTCTTTTCTATTCTGTAAAGGTTTACCATTCCAACATTCTCTAAATGTGGTCAGCAAACAAAACTTATTGTACTTATATATACACATAAAAACATTTAACTATTTATAAATAAATATTAATATTAATTATTAATAATAAAAAATAATAAATAAAAGAAAACAATTAATACATAACAAATAAGTACAAAATAAATATTTAATAATTAATAAATGATAAATAACAAACAAATGATCAGTAAAAAATAAATAATAATCAATGAAGAATAAATAATGGTGAATAAATAATAAATAATATACCATATATAATAATAAAATAATAATAAAATAATATTAAATAAATAAATAGTAAATAGTAAATCAATATATAAAAAATAAGTAATAAATTAATAATTAATCACTAATTAATTAATAATTACTAATTAATGAATAAATAATAAATAAAATTTAAAATATAAAAAATAAGAAATCTGAAGTAGAAAATAATAAATAATAAATATTTATATTTATATAATTACAAAAAAATTATCTCAATATAGTAATATATATTATATAAATATGGCATTATAAATAATTTAACTTAAATATACATAAATACAAGTAAAAAAGATACACACACCAACCAACAGAATACATGAAAATATATATACCAACACTATATATAAAAATATATATTAATGTAGAGAAATATACATAAATGGATATAAATATATATAAATATAGTCTAATATGTATTCAAATATATAAATTTTTATCCCTAGATGAAATTTTATATAATTGATAAATATACATAAATTATAAATATATATACATAAATGTATCGAAATATATAAATAACTATATATATATAATAGATAAGAAATCCCCAAAATATTGGACATCAAAATAATTGAAACACCATAAAATCAATATACATTTAAATCCATGTAATAAAATAATAGGTGAACCAAAATGAATATGAAGGCACTCTTAAATGAAGCTGAAACCACATCAAATGTTCAAAAATCAAGGTATTTGAACAAAACAATCATATTTGGAGGCCTTATGATCCTTTTATTACCACAAAAATTAGTGTTCATATTCACTTGGGTCAATATGATATATATCACTTCATAGGATTTGATTTGTTATTTGGTAGAGCCCAAACAGTCACCCTGATCAAAATTTATGGTCATTTGAAGTTGAATTTTGGTTTTCAACTGCGATTAAAACATTAATAAATTTTATTATATTATTTATTACCAAATTATTATCAAATTTCACAATATTTTAATTCATAATCTTCAATTTTACTAGTTATGGGGCTATAATGAACTTTCAGATCAAATTTTATAGTTATTCGATGCTGAAATCAATTTTTTATTTTTTTTATTTTGTTAATTTATTTTTAGATGTGGTTTCTGAAAAACCCTTTTCTAACAAATGATGGTCTTAAAGAACTATGAAAATTATAAATTTAAAAAATTAAAAAATTAAAAAACATATTTAGCAGTGTTTTTTAAAACTCGTCGATAAAATACTTTTGACTGAATATTTAGCAATTTTTTTGAAAATAACCACTAAAAGCCTTCATAAATTTTAGTTTTTTCCACATTGTTTGGTTCAATTACCATTAGTCCTTTTATTTTTGAGATGAAATATTCATCCAATTAAAGGGAATTTCATCACATATTCTCTCTATTAGAATCCTCAGGATCAAGGAGTTCAGACATCTAATAATTAGTGAAATATGATGGGCTTTCTCATTGACTAGAAAATTGATGTTTAGAGGGTTGATACTCAATGACATGTGCACCTTTGGTCATTACTACTTCATTGGGGAATTGGGTAAAAATTATCAAGGATCCGGATTCATATTTTCTTATATTGCAGGAATGTCCCATTGAAGATGTCATAGTTCAGAGATACATCTATGGTGAGGATGAAGTGTTCCACATAAATGGTTGGGTAGTGTCTTTAATTCCATGAGAGAATAGTTTATTAGGTAACCACATGCCTTGTGTTAGATGGTGTATCAAATGTTTACCAACATATACCACGATACCGTGAATCATTTATAGTGGTTGGGTATAATGAATGATATCACAAGGTCTTTCTCTCTCTACCTTACCTGCCAAAGGATAAAGGTATATAACCCGTGACGATGAGAGTTATTTCAAGTTCCATTAAAGAAGTGTGGAATTGTGGAAATGGAATTAATTATAGGGATACATAGAACCCAAATGGTTCACGATACAACATCATTGGTATTGTACCTACTAATGAAGGTCACAAATTTATTTCCCTTTTTAGGGAACTCATCTATTGATGATCTAGGAATGTTTTTTGTATAGGAGATGGGGAATTTTTATAGGGTACTTATGATCAAATTATCATATTGGAATGTGAATTTAACAAAAAAATCTAGTTTGCCTTTAACATTCAATGGCATATTAGTTGAAATTATGTATGGCATATCATATGTAGTCTGATCGGAAGTATAAGGGGGTTATCCAGATACTAAATTACATGATTAGGTTATGTGTGTGATTATTTTAAATGGATCATGGGATGAATATATATATTTAGAATATTTTATAGAAAAATTAATAAACTGATACAAATAGACAAATTTGAGGCTTTTTGTGGTGTGCCATGTCGTCCTACCATATTCTAGTATGTGGTAGGGGATTCGGTTGTGACCAGGATAAGCTTGGTGAAGGTGACCACCAAGTGGGTGTAATTTATCAGAAAGATGCTAGTTACTAACCAGAGTACGAAGTGATCTTATACTAACTAGTGGTAATGACCCCTAGAGTTTTCATGAGTGAAGAGGTATTCCAATGGGTATCACCTAAGTCATGGAATTAGTGTATGCAGTAGTAAGAGATGTTATAATTATGTTTTATCTGCCATTTGATATCATATAACATATTCTAGTACTGGATTACCATTTTTGAATTCCTACATGAATCCAAGTTAAGCATGATTTGTTTTCTGATTCATAAATTTTGAAGTAAAACTCAGAGCCTATGCTTGTAATTGATAGTGATAATTTCATGTTGGAGGTGGATTAATTATTTGATGATCATCTTATGCATATTACAGTTCATAAAAATATGGTAATCTAAAAGAGAACAGTGCCTCTTGTTTGATTATTGTGGAATCACTATCATATCCTAGGGGATACCTTGGAGTGGGAGTCATATGTGTGAGCCAATTGGCTAAATATATTCATTGAGGATCCCTAAACACATTTCCTAATAGTGATAATCTCTCAAGGAGGGAGTTTATACCCCCCCCCCCAAATTATGACTCAATTTTTATTAAGTTATGATGAATATGGTATATGTTGATGATTTTTTGGTATTTCAGGGTGTTGGTGGTGGATCAAGGTTAGGAATCTAGTAGCTTGTAAAGCTTCAAGGATAAGAATTTTACAGTAAGTATGAGTTCGTGCCATAACATAGGGTGTTATGGAATAATGTTTTAGAGTTCCAAAGGCCCATGGAACAAGAGTGAATATTCATTGTGACGTACCATAGGGTGGGAAATTACAACATGATACTGAAGTTTATGCCACAATGGTCAACTACATAATGTAAGGCCCTCTGTTACGGGGGGAGTTTCACTATAATCTAAAGGACTATACACAATATATCCTGAGGAGGGGTGAGTTTCACTTTTACTAGAATGGTAATAGAAAAACTTTTCTAATATGTATTATTTTTAATGTGAAGATCTGTAATTCCCCCTTTAATCCCTTTTATGTCTTCCCTTATCCTCCCTTGAACCCCACTGAAAGTGTGCCTGTTTTTTAGCTTTCTTTGGCTACCAAAAACTTGTCTTCTTTCATTACTTTCTCGATTAAAGTCTCATTGGTCCTGGTGATCTTATTTTGGTAATTATTACACCATTCATTCCATATCTTCCCCTTTTATTATTATTTATAGGTTTCCCTTAGTGAATCCTTAATTTGAAGAGTTTGGGGATATTTTTGGGGATTTAGTGTTATTGGATTGATTTAAAGGGTATGAATTCATGAGTGTGATCCCTTATACTTGAGGTATAAATTCCATACCATGTTATTGAATTTATATGTAGTTTTATACATTGTCTCACATGTGGGTGCATGTATTGGTCTAACAATTTTATACTTTTGGAATCAATGTGACCTAGTGTGTATTAATTTATAAAATTAACCCCTTTGAGGGTTTTTATGGGTAAAATGTAATGGGTATGAAGAAATATTTCCTATTTCCATGGTTTTTGGTTATATTTTTCATATTGGTAGATTATGCCAATTGTGAACAATTTAGGATCGATTAAGGCTTTGATGGACCTGTTACATGGAATAAGGGATTAGGTGATGGATTACATCAATTGTAAAGGAGGTTAATAGTAAATATGTCCTATAAGAGTAACCTAAAATGGTTTTTAGGGTGTATTTTATGGGACACTTATGTAGTAACCTTCAGTTTGAATATTCTACTAGGCTAGTGGTTGATCGTACAGAGATTTACTATTTAATTACACCCTTACACCACTATTTTCAACTAGTATTCTATTGAAAATTCCAAATATAATAACAAATTGAACATTATATTTGATTAAATAATTTAATTTTTATCATCGTTAAATAATTAAATTTTTACTTTTAAATTATCACATTATGGGAGGAGGTGATTTAGAGATCCCACATGGAGTTCAAGTAAAATGAGCCCAAACTGCGTGAGAGCTTGAGCTCAATTATGTACATAATTATTTACAATATATAATCCACGCATCTAATTGCAATTAAAATTTGTGGGAGAGTGAAAATGGTGTGATATAAATTTCTCTAAAATACCATAGATCCCAATTCACCAATTTATACACCCAAAAGTGCCCCCACAATGTGAAGAAATTATGGGTAGGCCAGATTTGAACACCAATTAGTATTTGGACCATAACTCGGGTTTTGGTCATTATGTTTGGATTATTCTACATCAATTGGACATATAACTTGAAGGCCCACCTATCCAACTAATTTTAAGTTAATTGGAGACATTTTGGTCTGCCAACCATTCAAATCCACTTATTGGAAAAATCATTCATGAAAAACGCACCTAAACCCATAGACT
Source organism: Viscum album (assembly GCA_963277665.1). Classification (NCBI taxonomy): domain Eukaryota; kingdom Viridiplantae; phylum Streptophyta; class Magnoliopsida; order Santalales; family Viscaceae; genus Viscum; species Viscum album. The sequence goes on from OY728135.1 coordinate 1,411,320,276, forward strand.
ATTGATTATTATTGAATATAACTTTCCAAATTTCTCTTTAAACGCACTCCATGGTTCATTTTAATGGTTTGAATGACCATGGGTCATGATGATTAAAATTTTAAATAATTATTCATCCATTTTCTCCTTCTTCTACATCATGTACATATAAACCTCATAGTGAACAATTTAGAGGGTTTCCTTTGTTGTTATCCAAATATACAAGCTTATAATATTTAGAATCTGATTGAAATATCAGTTTTATAGTATATTGTTCTCAATTTACTCTTTTTTTTTATTTTGGTATGATGAAATAAAAATACAAAGAAAACTAATCATCATATATTCATTCATAACCTGTATCTTCTGATGATTTGAGTGCGTTCATCTTTTTTTATCACCCCTCAACATTCATGATTGTGCAGATGAATTAAGTTGGCTTAAAAAATCTAAAATATTTAAACCATGAATATACATGTTGTTGTATTGTGAAAAAATTTCTCATTGACACAAATATGGTTATCTTATCAAGTTGTCTATGTGATTCCTATATTAGGTTCTCTTTTTAGTTCAATGATTTTTTTTTGATTTTGATCAGTCACTGATAATCAATATCATTGATCAATAACATCCTTCATGGTAACCTTGTAATAACTCATAAAAATACTCATTTAAGAGTTTATTAATCAAGAAATCGGTGATATTTTCCACTTCCCTTGAAAGTGATGATGGTTGAGCATCAAGGGACACTCGCCCATATTGATCATGATTTCTCCAACCTATTTCTCTCAATTTGTAATATTATTTAAAATTATTCTTTTAATTAAAAAACACCAAGTTTTATAAAATTCAATTCTTGTATTATTTACAAAATTAGAACCTTCTTTTAAAATTAATGATCTAAGGTTCCATCTAAATATGACCTCAGATTCCTATTTTACTGCAGAAATTATACCAAAACTAAACATCTAAATTAACATTGTAGACAACACGAAAAAATATTGGTGCCTTTTTTCAAGACCCAAGATCAGTTTTTTCTAATATTATATATTAATTTTCTTTTTAATTTATTACCACTTTAAATATTTTCCCCCTTCCTTTTTGATTGTTTTTGTTTTTTTTGTTTTTTTTCTTATTCTTTCTCTCTATGTATCTAATTCTATAATCTAAAACTCTCTTTAATTTTCTCCATTAATTATTCTTAAGTGATTTTATTTTATTCACCGTCCATTTAGAAAATAAAAAAAAACAGAACATCATTTTTGCAAGACAAGATTTGGCCATGAAATATTGCTTCAAATTGACCCAAAAATTGAAAAGACACTTCACTCACAAATTAGATCATCTAGAGTAGGATAGTCACCAAGGAAAACCTTTTGGTAGATAAAGTGGTATTAAAACAATCTAAGAGTCAACCAAGCTAGACCCAAGAAAGCATAACTATAAATAACTATATTTCTAGTGAACTGACCACCCCAACTGTGGAGTATCAACCTGTGTATACCCAATATCCATAGGAAGCATCTAACGTCGATTTGAGATCATTAATCATCCACCTTATTCCAAAATTCTTTGTTATTAATTATGAGTAACCTCACAAACATATCAAGGACTTTCACATATTTTTCTCCACCATGAAACCCCAAAATGTAACTGAGGACCTTGTAATGTTTAGGGTCTTCCCTTTCTCCATTTATGGTGTAGCCAACGACTGGATATACTATATTCCAACCACAATTGGGGGATGGAATGACCTGAAATAACTCTTTTTAGAGAATTTTTTTACTACCTCACAAATTTAATCAATTACAAAATAAATATGAGGAATTAGGAAATCGCAAGGAGAGACCCTTTATGAATATTGGGAGATATTCAAATGTATCTTTTCAATTTTACCCCACCACCAGATTAGTGAAAAATTGATAATTAAATACTTATATGAGGTACTTATCCCCATGTATTGTGGTATGATATAATTTTTAACTGGTTTTTCCTTGGTTGATAAAACTCAAGATGCCACTCATGACTTAATAGACAACATGGATCAAAATACAGAATAATTTGGTACACGTTCAATTGAACCCACTCAAGGAGTTCATGAGGTAATTCATTCATCCCTAGAAAAAAAGGTAGATAATAAAATTTATGAGATTCATGAACTTCTAAGGAAATTATATCAATCACAAGGTAATTCACACTATCTTACCATTCCATTACACTTCCTAATTTTTTTTAAAACACTCATTTTACATAATAGTGACCATAACTTAAGGATTCATATGAGTCTTGTGAAGTAGTGCGTCTTTGGTGTCCATTCCAACAAACACCTCCCTTCAAGAAAGAACTATTCAAGAAAAATCCAAACCCTAGGTGGAAAGTACAACCACAGTTCCAATGAGTAGGAAACTTGAACTACCCTAAACAGAACTTGTATCAACAATGGAAAGTTATAAAGCCTTCTTATCCTTCTCCTACCAAATCTGAACCAATCCTCAAGGACATGTTGAAGAAATTGGTAACCAAAAACCTCTAGTTTCAATAGACTATAAAATTGGTTATTCAAGACTTATGAACTCAAGTGGGGAAATTTGAAAACACCCTCAGTGATATAAAAATTCAAGGTTCTAGAAAAATATCAATCCAACTAGTTGATAATCCAAAATTCAATGGTAATGTTTGTATAATCACACTTAGTAGTGGTAAAGAAGATTATTCTTCCACTAATTCTACACAATAGGTAATTCCCCACTTTAAAACCCTCACTATCTACCCATAAATTATTCTAATGAAGAGAAACAAAAAAAATGGTAAACAAGTTATTATTGAGGATTCCACAAAATAATTCAATCCTCTTCATTTCTCCCAAATACTCTCTAACTGTAAAAAACCTTTGATAAATAGATAGATAAATTAATAATTGATAAATTTTAAATAGATCAAGTTAACATTCCTTGATTGGATACAGTTAAATAAATCCCTTTCTATGCCAAATTTCAAAAAAAAAAAAATTGTACACATAGATGGAAACTGAAAGGGAATGAGAAAGTAAAAGTGGGAACGAATGTCTCACCTTTGATACAACCAGAAATTCCAACCAAATGCATCGATCTGGAAATTTTCATGACACCTTACATCATATGGGAGACCTTCTTTTCTGATAAAATTCAATATTTGGGTGCCTAGATTAATGAGAAACCTTACTCTTTGTACACTTCTATGTAGGATGGAGAGCTTTAACTAAAGGGAATAATCATGAAACCTACCAACTAGATCAGAACACGCCCACGCAAAGTGATCGATGATTCCCTCATAAGAGTTAAGAATCTCATATTCCTTTAATACTTTTACTTTCTTGAGATGGAATATCAATGAACCCAAGTAAATGATCCTCTCATATATGGGAGGTCATTCCATAAAATAGAAACTAAGATCATCAATATTTATGATGGTACAATTTACATTTATTTTTATGGATAAAAGAAACATTTCAATATCCTTGACGCTATAAAACATCTCATCAAATAAAATTCCACTCTTCAAGTCTATTTAATGGAAGTTCTCTCACATGACGCACAAACACACAACATCATCTCCTCAACCCATACTCTGATTCATTTTCTTCTTATTCACCCATGAATTATTTGAGTTTTGATTCATTTTTGGATTTTTATGTGGGTTTAGAAAAGTTTAAATTTTGTTTTTTAATTGATGAGTTTTTTCATTATAAGATACCCATGACCGTAGATGATTCTTCAAATATAGTTTCTATTGAATCTTCTTCCTTAGAGTATAAACATGAGCAGATAAACAATTTCATGGACCTCACTCCCACTAAATAACCTCCTTCAATTCGAAACCCACTGGTGTTGGAATTACTACCACTTCCATATAATTTAAAATATGCCTATCTTGAAGGTATTAGGTAATTACCCATAATTATTTTCAATAACCTCTATCTATAACAGGAATCCAAACTAATAGAACTTTTGAGATGGTGTAAAAAATAGATATGATGGAAAATGGAATATAGTCCAAATGTTATTCAATATATTTTTAAGAACCATATACTTTTAGATTATGAGGCTAAAACCATATGGAAGGATCATCTGTGGTTTAAACCCACAATACATGAAGTGGTAAAATTAGTAGTTGTAAAATAACATACTTCCATGATCTTCTATGTGATATCTGATAGTAAATTGGCTATCCCATTGAAAATTATACCTAAAAATTTGGAATAATTGTTTAGTCAAATGAATGAAATTTATTGGCTCTAAAATGTGTGCAAAATAGTTCGAAAGTCTATATTGAATATTGTTCACTGAATCAAGCCACTCTAAATGACCACTTCCTTCCACATTTTATTAACAAAATGGTAGAAATTATGGATGCTAAGTCCCATTATTGTTTCCATAATTTCTAATTGGGTTGTTTTTAAATCATTATATCGCTTGAGAAAAAATAAAAGAAAACATTTACCTATCCATTCAGAACATTTTCATATAGGTTGATGCCTTTTGTTATATATAATGCTCGTGATAATTTTCAGTGATGTATATTGAGAGTTTTTTTGAGTCCCTAGAAAATTGTATGAAAGTATTTATGGATGATTTCATGATTTATGCATCTTCCATTTATGAATATCTTGAACACCATGGTTTTTCCTATTTTGTTACATTGAAAAATATCTCATAATAAATTACAAGTAATTCTATTTTATGGTTGAGTGGGTGATAGTTCTTGGGAAATATATTTCAAATGCGAGAATTCAATAGGATAAATCAAATATGGGATTCATTTCATCCTTCCAATTACAATATTTTTTCATGAGGTGCTATCTTTCTTGGTTCATGCATGTATTTACAACTGAATCATTAAAGACATTAGTAAGATCACACTTCCCTCGTCTTGGTCATTAAAAAATTATATTGTGTTCATATTTAATAAAAAAAATATGAGGATAATTTCAATTCACTAAAAATGAGTCTCATGTAACCTCACATCATCCAACCACTAAGGTGGGATCTCCCTTTCAAACTTATGTGTGATCCCTCAAAATTTTTATGTTGGGGAATGTTTGCTACAAAGGGTTGAGAAGGCTTCTCATGTCATTTCATATGCCCCATATACACTTGACCCTACCCAGGAATACTATACAACCACTAAAAAAGAAAACATTTCTATTGTGTTTTCCTTTGAAAAATTATATTCATATCTTCTTCATTAAAAAATCATTGTGTTTTTTTGATCACGATTCACTTAATTTTCTCCTTAAGAAACCCAAATATAATCCCCACCACATACTGTGGATGATCCTCCTCCTAGAGTTTGACCTTGAGATTAAAGAAAATAAAGAAGTGGAAAATGTTGCATCTAACATTGTTAGCAGGATTTCCCCATCATTGGAACATAATGTTAACTCCTCCCTCCCCATTAGAGAATTATTTCTTTATAATAACCTTTGTGATGTTGTTGACCTTACTCCCTCATATGTAGGCATCATGAATTTTCTACCTACATCTTGGGTCCCCACTAATTTTATTTCTTCACAATTCATTAGACTTAAGCATAATTTGTGATGGTACATTTGGGATGACCCTTGCGGAAAATTTTTAGTTTACAAGTTGTTTATAGGTGTTTATCGGGCCATGATTTTACCTCTATATTAATCTTCTTAAACTCTTTGTATTTGAAGGGTCCACTTGGGCTCTTTATATACTGCGTGAACGGTCATTGACTATGAAATTTATTGTCCAATATTGTATAGATATTCCCATAATTTTTGTAAGTCATGCATGAGATGTAAATTCATAGGGAATATCTACAAGAGGAATGAAATTCCCCAACAACCCATGTTATTTTCTAAAATCTTAAATGCATAGGGAATTGACTTCATGGGGCCTTTTCTAAATTCATGTTTATTTGTGAACATCTTACTATTTATTGACTGCATCTCTAAATAGGTGTAATAAATGGATACCAAGACATATAACTCTTGATTTCATGTTTATTTTATGAGGTACCAGATTTTCAGAATGTTTCATTTTCCAAGATTGGTCATTAGTGATCAAGGTTAATATTTTTTCAATCAGAACACGAACAAAATTTTCTGTATGTATGGGGTTGTTAATAAATTCTCTAATTCATATCACCCCTAAACTAACGAATTGGTTAGAATATCAAATCAGGATGTTAAGTGAATGTTTGAAAAAATAATAAAACCCAGTAGGAAATATTGTATTTTATGATTGGATGATACACTTTGGGCACACCAAATATCTTTTAAAACCCTAATCATAATGTCACCATATAGTATTGTGTTTTTAAAGTATTTTCACATCCCAGTGGGGGTAAATCACCATGCATACTGGGATATTAAGCAATGTAATAGGAATATCTTGGATGAAGGTGAGTATATGAAGTTAAATATTTTAGTGTTTTAAAAAATTAGGCATGATGTATATGAGAACTCTCGATTCAATAAAGAGAATGTGAATTTTATCTATAAATAAATGATTCACCAGTGGAAGTTTCATACTGGTGAGAAGTTTCATCGGTAATGATTCACCGGTGGAGTTTCATTAGTACTTACATTTTCACTAACGTTTACCCTTTTGGTCTAATATAGTTTTTTCAGGAGGAGAGTATTCAAAGTATTACTATCAATGGTAAGAGACACAAACACGTTTACAAAATTTTTCTAAAGCATCTAGTAGGGGAAATCCACCTTCAAGAAGCAACATACCATTGTAACCCATTATGTTTTATACTTCCATCCTATAACCGCTTTTATTATAGTGATGAAACTATACACTCTAGGTGTGGGGGTGGGTACATTCCTGGGTTAGAGAGTATTTTCACTGTCTTGCTTCATTCTTTTATTTTTTTCTTATTCAGTGGTATTTTTTATTTTACCCACCTCATTATGTTCCTTAGGATTTAAATATTTTTTAATATTTCTCTTATTTTTCAATTTTAAAATAGTATTTTTACCTCTCATTCCCTCTTATGCTCACCAATTCCTGAAAATTACTAAAAATTAATGTTGAAATTCCTGATTCCATTTTTTAAAAAAAATTAAAGAAAATTCATCCTAATTCCTGATTCCATGTTGTGATTTTTTGCATAAATTTAGCATTGGGGTGTGATTATTTGTAAATATTTCGTTTTTAAATGATAAAAATTGTTGTATCTATATGAAACCTATTAGAAGAATGATATCCATTATGTGAGTAGTTTATCGGAAAATTATGTCACTAATATCTCCACATATCTTTTCACCCAACCCTAAAGTGTGAATATTTATTACTTAATATAAGGTAAATATAAGTTAGGTAAATTTTTATCATCTTTCTAAAATAATTTTTTCATATGTTAATTCCTTATATTATCTATTTCATTATTGTATTGGATTGTCCTATTCATTTGTAACTGTTATCCAACTGTTATACACCATAAAAAAAAACAACATTAATAATAATAATAAATAATAATAAGTGGAGTGATGAAATGTATAAAAATTTGGTTATCTAGTTCATGGACTTATAGTTTGACTTCCACAAAGGCTTAATTGAGTGGGTATTGAAATTCGATTGCAAAGAATGCAGAGCGGGTCTGGTGGAAAGAATCATGTAAGCAGAAAATTTTAAAATGACCCATATTTACTGGATAGAAAGTGGAAACGCTAGAATGAAATATTTTTTACACACACCCATTGAGATTTAGTGTAATGGATGAATTTTTAATTCCATTCTCAGTTTTTTATCATGTGTCTCGTTAAATTTTATTCTGATACAATTTATGAAAAATCATTTTCCATGACCACTGTGAATAACTCATTGGTATAGTTTTTTCTTTGATCACATTACTATGGTGAATTAAATTTTCATTGAATGATAAATATTCTTCAATTTGTGATATAAGTGAATAATTTTATTATCATAAATTTGTGTTTTTCCTAGGGTGAAAATATTTTGGTGTGGCGGTGTGATCGCACAATAATTCACTATTTAATTACACCCTCACACCACTGTTTTAAACTAGTTTAGTACTGAAAATTAAAAATATAATATAAAATTTTAAATATTGTTTAGTAAATAATTTAATGTTTATAACTGTTAAATATTTCAATTTTACTTTTCTAATTATTAGATTATAATAGGGGGATTTGGAGAGCCCATATAGAATTCATGAAAAATGGGCCCAAACTGCGCGAGTTCCCGAGTACACTGATGGACTTTGGTATTTAAGTTGGATAATTAGTGCATCCAATTGGGTTCAAAATTGATTATATATTTCAAAACTATATGGTACAAATTTTACTCTAATACCATGGATCCCAATACTTCCATTTGGAGGCCCAAAAGTGGCACAAAATGTGAAGAAATTCTGGGCGGGCCAGATTGGACTACCCTTCTATATTTAGGACATAACTCTGGAATCAGAACTTCAATTGGGATATTTATATATCCATTGGATATACAACTTTAATTTCCACCGCTCCACCAAATTTCAATATAATTAAACCTGTTTTGGTTAATCAATTAGTCAAATCAACTTGCTGAAAAAAAATCCTTCATGAACAGCTCACCTACACCCATCAACCATTGAATATTATTGGATCCCACATTCCAAATATCTATTTAAAATAACTCCACATATCATTGGAAAGGTTTTAATTACCATGGGTAAGGGTGAGTCGAATTTTATATCTTTCTTCATCCATTTTCTCCCTCCTCTACATCATGTACATCAAAAAATCTTAGTGAACAATTTGGGGTGTCCTTTGTTGTAAACCCAAGCTCCATGCTTGTAATTTATAGAAGCTGATTAAATTTATATTTTTTAGACTATTTTTCTTCATTTGTACCTTTTTAATTTTTCTCTATTCTCGTATGATTAAATACAAATCAAATGATCAATAATCCTCATGCTTTCAAGCATAACTTGAATATTGTGAAGATTTGAGTGTGTTGTATCTTTTCTCACCCCTTATGTTTTATGAGTGTATGGATGGATTACATTAGTTGATAAACCGAGAATCTTAAACTAATTATTATGACATTTCTTTTATTTTGTAAAAAATCATTGACATAAATCTGGTCATCTCATCGAGTTGTTGATGTGATTCCTTGATTGAATTCAGTTTTTACATCAATGCAATTTTTTTTTGATTTTGAGCAGGTGCCAAAAATCAATATCATTGATTGTTCAAATATGAGGTTTTATCCCAGTAGGAACTCACAAAACATACAATTTTTAGTTTATAAAATTCAGGTAATCAATTATCATTACCTCTTCCCATGAGAGCAATTATGAATGAGCATCAAAGGACACTCACTTAGATTGATCATGAATTCTCCAACCAATTCCTATCACTTAGTAATATAGTTTCAGTTTTTGTTTTAAAATAAAAATCAAAACTTTCTACAATTCCATTCCCCATTTATTTTCATAATCAAAACCTACTTTTAAAATAAATTATCTAAGGCTATGTCGAGATATGACCATGGGTTCCTTCTATACTGTACAAGTTATAGTAAAACTAAACATCTAATTTGACATGTTCAGCACCATGATCAAATTTTCAGGCCATTTCATTCAATACAAGATCAATTGTTCTCCTCTCATTTCTTTATTCTATTTTTTATTCATTTCCCCTTTAAATATTTCCCCCCTTCCCTTTTAATGGTTTTTGTTTTTGTTTTTGTTTTTGTGTGTTTCTTCTCTCCCTCTCTCTGTAATTCTATTATATAGAAGCCTATTTTATTTTCTTCATTCATTCTTCTAAATTGTTTTTATATTGATGAAATTTATTTAAAAAAATAAAAATAAAATAAAAAATGGATATAATTATTGTAAGGAAATATATGTCAAAGAAATATTTCTTAAAATTGACCTAGAAATTGAAAAGAAACTTCACTCACAAATTAATTCATCAATAGTAGTTTAATAAAGTAATACTAAGTAAGCACTTATCTAAACTCAAGTGGTTCAAAACCAATCTAAATTTGAACCAAATCAAACACTAGAAAACATAGTTAAAAATAATTGGACCTTAAAAGAATTGACCACCCCATATGTGGAGAACCAACATGTGTACATCCAACATTTTGAAGAAGAAGCCAACATTGATATGAGATCAGGCCTCTTCCACTATCTTCCTAAACTCTATTGTTTTCTTTATAATTCCCCTCACAAATATTTCAATTAGTTTTACATAGTTTGCCCCACCTTGAAACGAAAAAAATGTAACTGAGGACCTCAGAAATTTTATCCCCCCACCCCCACCTTTCTCCATTGATAGTGTAGCTAAAGACTGGCTATACTATATTCTAACCACAATTGGGGGATAAAATGGGCAGAATTGAATCATTATATAAACCTTTTCCACTTCCTCTTGAACTACATCAATTTCAATAGAAATTTATAGCATTAAAAAATCACAAGGAGATACCCTTCATGAATATTGGGAGAGATTCAAAATACGTTTTTGAAGTTTCCATCACCACCATATTAGTGAACAATTACTAATTAAATACTTCTATGCGGGACTCCTCCCTCTGGATCATGGTATGATATATGTTACAGCTAAAGGTTCCTCAGTTTATGAAACTCTTATCGCATCTCGTAACTTAATACCCCACATGGATAAAAATATCATTACAATTTGGTACCTGAGAAATTGTACCCACTTGATGAGTTTACGAGGAAATTAATTCACCCATAGAATAAAAGGTAGATAATAATCTTGATGATATTCATAACCTTGTAATTCAATTATCTATTTTATAAGGTAATTAAAACTATCCTCCCATTCCATTACATTGTGGTATTTTTTTGATAACACTCATTTTTCTAAGTATTGCCTGTAACTTCTGGATTCATCTTATTCTTGTGCAGTAGTATTACATGGGCTTCCATTCCAACTAGCACCCCATTAAAGCAAGAACCATTCTTCCCAAATCTGAACCGAAGGTGAAAAAAATCATAGTACAAATAAGGAGGGAACTCTAGCTAACCCAAACAGAACTAGTATCTACAAGGACAAGCTATGAAAACTTTTTATCCTTCACTATCATGAAATAATCCTCATCCTCCGAAATATCAACCAAAACATAAGAAAATGGGGATGAAATTGTAAATCCAAAACCTACAGTCCTAACATACCAAACAATTGGTTATTCATGACTTCTGAACTCATATGGGACAATTGAAAAACACCATTGGTGAGATAAAGACGCAAGGTTCTAGACAACTACCATCCCAACCAGTTTATAATCCAAAATAAAAAGGTGATGTTTCTAAAATCACACATCATAGTGTTAAATAATTTTATTCTTCTACTGATTCTATACAACAGGTAATTCCCCACATGAAACCCCTATTTCTCTAACTGCAAAATATTATAATGAAGAAAAACAAAAAAAAGTGAAGAGAAGTTATTATTGAGGATCCCCCTGAAAATTTATTCCTCTTCCATTCCCCAAAAGACTCTCTAAATATAAGAAATATTTTGTAAATGATATTGATAATGAAATAATGGCTACATTTAAATAGCTGAATGTTTTCATTACATTATTTTATGTAGAAAAAATAAATCCTCGCTATTCCAAATTTCGTAAAGAGATTTTCACCCATATATGGTGTATAAAGGGGAATGAGAGAGTAAACCTAGGAAGGAATGACACAAATTTAATACATCGATAAATTAAAACCAAATTAAAGGATCTAATCACTTTCATGATACCATTCACCATTAGGGATACCACCATTTATGATTCAATTCTAGATTATGGTGCTTCGATTAATTTGATTCGTTATTCTATGTACACTTATCTATAAGTTTGAAAAAATTTACCAATGGGGATCATCATGCAACATGAAAACTGAAGCACAACACACTCATCTAAAGTGATTGAGTAAATACTCATAAGAGTGATGAATCTCATATTGTATACACACTTTAATATTGTTGATATGGAAGATACCAGATCCCAATGACATGCTACTCTCATACATGGGAGGAAATTCCTTAAAAAAGGAAAGATGATCATAAATGTTCATAATGGTATGTTTTCCATAGAGTTTGGTGGATAAAAGGTATTTTTTAATATCCTTGAAGCTATGAGACACCTCGTGGAAGATCACTCCACTCTTAATTTATATTCAATGGAAGTTATATCTTACGACATGCACGAACATGTTACATTCTCTCCTCAACCCATACTCGGAATCATTTTTTCTTCTTCACTCTTGGGTGATTTGAGTTTTGATTCATGTTTTGATTATTAGGTGGGTTCAACAGAGTGTTAATGTTTTTCTTTGACTGATGAGTTTTTTAATTCTGAGGTTCCAATGAACATCAATGATTTCTGGAATCTCATTTCCATTAATTCCCTTTCCATAGAGAATAAATATGAGTATATAGACAGTTTCATGGACCTCACTCCCCCTAAATCCCATCCTAAAATCCAGAAACCATGGATTTTGGACAAAAAACTACTTCCATCTAATTTAAAATATTCTTATCTTAAGGGTATTGAGCAATTAAACTTTATTATTACCAATAACCTCTCTCCATAAAAGGAATCAAAACCAATAGACTTTATAAATGAGTTTAAAAAGGTGATAAGATGGGTATTGGAAGATATTAGTAAGATTATCACATCTATTTTTATACACCATATACTTTTATGTGATGATACTAAACCCATAAATAAAGATCAACACTATTCAAATACCGCTCTCTTGGAAGTGGGAAAATTGGAATCCAGTAAATTACATATTATCAGGATCATATATCCTATATCTCATAGTAAATGTGATATCACAAAAAAAATTATGCCCGCAAATACATAAAAAATGGTTGTGTCAAATGAACAAAATGAATTGGTAGAAACACGTGTGTGAAATAGTGGACGAGTCTATATTGACTATCATCGACAGAAACAAGCTACATGAAAGGACCACTTCCCTCTAACCTTTAATGACCAAATGTTAGAAATTATGGCTAGTAAATCCCATTATTGTTTCCTTGATTTCTGATCCGGGTATTTTTAATTCCATATATCCCCTTATAATTAATAAAAGTCAACATTTACTTTTCCATTCAACATATTTTCATACAGGAATATGCCTTTTATTCTATATAATTCAACTGGAACTATTTGGTGATGTGTGTTGGGTATTTTTTTGACTTCCTTGAGAATTTTATGGAAGAATTTATGGATGATTGCATAGTCGATGGATCTTCCTTAGATGACTATTTAGAACACCTAGGTAATTTTCTACTTCATTTCATTGAAAATGAACTCATATTGAATTATAAGAAATGAAATTCAAAGGATTAGTGGGGGATATTACTTAAGGTGCGATGTTTGGAACATCCCTCCAATATCCAAAGTTTGTTCTTGAGGTGCGGTATTTTTTGGGTTATAATGGTTTTTACCATCGGTTCTTTAAATAATTTAGTAATATTTCACTTTCCTCATCCCGGTTATTAAAAAAATATTCTAATATTTTCTATGATAAAAAATGTGAGCATGATTTCAATTAACTAAAAAGTAGTCCCACATCACCTCCCATCATCTTACCACCAAGGTGGGATCTCACCTTGCAACTTATGTATGATTCCTATAACTTTTCAATTGGGGAATTTTTATCAAAAGTGGTTAAGAAGGCTCCTCATGTCATGGAATATACCTCACACACCCATGACCCTACCTAGAAAAACTACAAAACCACTGGAAAATAAATCTTTCATGTTGTTTTTTCCTTGGAGAAGTTCCATTCATATCTTCTTGTGTTAAAAATAATTATGTTCTCTGATCATTTTTTCCTTCATTTCTCCTTAAGAAACTTGAATATAACCCCCCCCCTCATATGGTAGATTATCCTCCTTCAAGAGTTTTTCCTTTAGATTCGAGATAAGATAGGAGTGGAAACCATGGTCATTGACCATGTAAGTAGTGTTTCCCCCTAATTAGACCACTATGTTGTCTCCCCCCTCCACATTGTAAAATTATTTCCTAGTGATAACCTGGGTGATGTTATTAACCTTATCTCCTGGTATGTGGCCATTTTTAATTTTCTAGTATCATCTAGGGTCCCCATTGATTTCAAAACTTCACAATTTTGGGGACTTAAGGATTATTCATGATGGTAAATATAGAATGAACCTTACATCTGGAGAATTTTTAGCAACCAATTTGTTCATAGGTGTGTCCCTGACCATGATTTCACATCTATTTTGACCTTCTAATACACTTTGGCTTATGAGGTTCACATTGGATCTCAATGTAATCTTCAAACAATCCTTGACTCATGAATTTATTGTCCAAAATTGTATAGATATTTCTATCAGTTTTTTAATTCATTCACATGATTTCAATTCATAGGGAATGTCTCCAAGAGGAATGAAGTTCCCCAATAACCCATTTTATTTAGTGAAATCTTTGATGCATGTGGAATTGAATTCATGGTCCATTTTATAATGCTAATTGTCTTTTTTTTACATCTTAATATCTGTTGAATACATCTCTAAATGGGTGGAAGAAAAGGCTACGAGGACAAATTAATCTTGAGTGGTCATCAATTTTGTAAGATCCCTTATTTTTAGTAGGTTTGGTTTTTCAAGATTCATCATTAGTGATTAGGATTCAAAATTTTGTCAATTAGAACATAAAAACTTTCTATATAATTATAGATCTATTCAAAAATTCTATACTACATATCTTCCTCGAACTAATGCATAAGATAAAATATAAAATCAATAAGTTAAGAGAATCATAGAAAAAAAGGTACATCTCAATAGGAAATATTTGAGTTTTTTCTTGGATGATGCAATTTGGGCCTACCGAACAACTTTTAAAACCCCCAATCAGGATGTCACCATAGAATCTTATGTTTTTAAAAGGCTTTTCAACTACCAGTGGTTGTAGAGAACCATGCATATTAGTTTGTTAAACAATATTAAATGAATATATCATATGGAGGTGACCATAGGAAGCTACAAATTTAAGAGTTTAAATAAATTATGTGTGATGCATATGAGAACTCCTAAATCTATAAGGAGAAGATAAATGTTATAAATATTAATATGATTCATCAAAAGAGGTTTCATATTGGTGATAAGGTCATCATGTACAACTCGAGTCCAAATATCCATCAAGGTATGCTTCATTTATCATTTCTCAGACCTTACACTATTACTAATGTTTACCCATTTGTTGTAATATTTGTTTTCCATGAGTAGAATGGCCTATGTATTAACATCAATGGGTGAATAAAAAAACACTTTTAGGAGGATTTTCTAAAGAATCTGGTGTAGGAAATCTATATTCAACAAGAAACATTCCAGTGAAACCTACCGAGTTTTATCCTTCCTTCCAAGATTCTCTTTCATTACAGTGAGGAAACTATACACTTTAGGCATGGGGGTAGTAATATTCATGGGTTCATTAGGATATTCATCATATTTATTT
This sequence comes from Viscum album, assembly GCA_963277665.1. Classification (NCBI taxonomy): domain Eukaryota; kingdom Viridiplantae; phylum Streptophyta; class Magnoliopsida; order Santalales; family Viscaceae; genus Viscum; species Viscum album. The sequence goes on from OY728135.1 coordinate 1,411,335,740, forward strand.
TTATATTATCTCTTTTCTCTTCCTAAATAATATTTTTACTTTTCCCCACCTTATTTAGTTCATTAATATTTTCATCATCTTTATTCATTATTCTACTTTTCACTTGATTAATATTATTTTGACATCTCTTACCCCAACCCCTCTTATGATCACCAAATCATGTAAATAACTAAAAATTTATGTCAAAATTTTTGATTCCATGTTTTTTTAACAATTACATTAAATTTGTCTCAATTATGGATTTTGACTATTTTTCATGAATTTAACATTGGGGTGTGGTTTGTAGTAAATTAATTGTTTTTCAATGATATAAATGGTTATATCTCTCTGAAACCTTTTAGATAAATGATACCCTTTGTGTGAGAAGTTTATAGAAAAAAGGTGAAACTAAAATCTACACACATATTTTAACCCAATTGTAAAATGTGAATATTTATTCTTTAATAAAAGTAAAATATAAGTTAGGTTAATTTTTATCTAATTTATTACATGATTTCTCTATACATTCATCCCTTATCTGATATGATTAATTAATGTACTGGAATGACCTATGCGGGTGTAACTTTTATTCGACTATTTTACGGCCTCAAAAAAATCAAACAAACAATAATAATAATAATAATAAATAATGTGAGGAGTGGTAAAATATAAAAAAGGGGATATCTTTGTCGGGATATTATAGTCTGAATTTTGAGAATTATAAAGTGAGTTGGTCTTGAAATTTAATTGTAAAGGATGTAAGTAAGGTTTAGTGGAAGGAGTCATATAAGAAGAAAATATTTAAAATAACCTAAATTTACTAGATAGAAAGTGGAAAGACTAGTATGAAATGGTTTTCACATAAACTCATGGAGAGTTAGTGGTAAGGTTGAATTTTTAATTCCTTAATCATGTTTTTATCATGAATTACTTTGAATTTCATTCTAATACAATTTATGAGACACATTTTTCCATGATCACTGGGAATAACTCTTTGGTATTGATTTTTCTTCTATCACATTGCTATAATGAATTAAAGTCTCATTTAATGTTAAATCTTCATGAATTTGATAATATTTACAAGAATCATTTATTTTATTAGAAAAATAAAATTTCCCAAGGGTGAAAATGTTTCGTTGTGGGGGTGTGATTACATAGCGATACACAATTTATTTACACCCTTACACTACAGTTTTAAACAGATTTTGTATTGAAAATTACATATATAGTAACAAATTGAACATTATGTTTGATTAAATAATTTAATTTATACCACCATTAAATATGTAAATTTTATTTGTTTAATTATTGCATTATAGGAGGATGTGATTTGGATTCCCCGAGTGGAATTAAAAAAAATGGTCCCAAACTACATTAGATCCAAATAACACTTGTTTAATTCATTATTTACTACAGATAATATGTGCATCCATTTCGGATAAAATTTATATTTCAAGTGTAAAAATATTTGGGAAACATATCTCTAGGAGACTATGGAGCCTAATTCTCCCATTTGAATACCCAAAAGTGTCCCACAAGGTAAAAAAATTCGGGGCAGGCTAAATTAGTCCACCCTTATGTATTTAGGACATAACTTATGATTAAGAAATTTAGTTGGGTTTAATCCATATCCATTAGATTTATAACATTATGTTCCACCTATAAAATGAATTATAAGATTATTGGACATGTTTTTGTTAGTCAACCAGTCAAATCTACTTGGTGGAAAAATATATCATGAACAGATCACCTACACCCATAGACCATTGACTATTATTGGATCCAACTTTACAAATTTCTATTTAAAAGAACATTATGGCTCATTGGAAGGGATTTTAAAACTATAGGTATTGGTGAGTCAAATTTGAGATACTTCTTTATCTATTTACTATGTCTTCAACGTCATGTACTTCAAAACCACCTAGTGAACAATTTAGGGGTTATCCATTGTTGTAATCCTAAGCTCAAAGCTTGTAATATTTGTAAGGTGATTGAATTTATAGGTTTGTAGTCAATTTTTATCCATTTATACCTTTTCTGTTTTCCTTTATTTTGATATTATTAAATAAAAATCAAAGGAACAATAATCATCATTCTTTAATGCATAACTAGGATCATGGGATGATTTGAGCGTGTTCATCTCTTTTCTCACCCCTTACCTTTCATGAGTATAAGGATGTATTTTTCCATTTTATAAAATAAAAAATCATGAACCCATGAATATTCCTGTTCTTTTCTAGTGTAAAATTTTATCATTTACATAGATATGGTAATATCATTATGTTTTTTATGTGGCGTCCTTATTGAGTTCTGTTTTAACATCAATGAAATTTTGTTTATTTTGAGATGTCTGTGATAATAAATATTATTGATCAATAAATTATTAGGTGTTAATATAGTAATAACTCACACACATTATTAGTTTTAGTATGTATAAATAAATGAATCAATGATCTTTTCTACTTCCCTTGAGAGGGATCACAGATGGTCATTAACAGTCACTCACCCGTATTTATCACAATTACTCCAACCCATTTCTCTCACTTATAAATATAGTTCCAATTTATATTTTAAAATAAAAAAACCAAAAAGTTTTATAAAATATCATTCCCCATTAATTTTCATAACTATATTTGTCTTTTTAAATTAATGATGTAAGGCTCTGTCGAGAGACAACCTTGGGTTCCTACTATACTCTAAAAAATCTAGTGAAACTAAAAATCAGATTTGAATCTCTCCACAATGTGATCAATTTTTTGAATCATTCCCATGGATCCAAGATAATATTTCCCCTCTTATGTATTTAATTTCTTATTTTATTACTACTTTATATATTTTCCACCTTTCCTTTTGATATTTTTAGTTTTTTTTCTTCTCTCCCCATCTCTCTAATTTTGTAATATACCACTCTCATTTCTTTTCACCATTCATTTTTCTTAACTTTATTATTTTATTAATATTACATTTAAAAAAATGAAACAAAAAAACTAACAAAAAAATGGTTGTCATTATTTTATGACAAGATCTAGAAAATAAATATTGCTTCAAATTAACCCAGAAATAGAAAATACACTTCACTAATAAAATATTTCATCTAGATCAACACAAAAAAAAGTATCACTGAGGAAACTATTTTAGAACCTCAATTTGTCCTAAACCAATCTAAGAGTGAACCAAATCAAACCCCAAAAAAATGGCAGCAAATAACAAGACCTTAAAAGTAATGACCACCCCAAATGTGAATTACCAACCTGTGTACATCCAATATCCTTAGAAAGAAGCCACCTTTCTGTTGAGATCAAGCCTCATCCATCTTATTCCTAAATTCCATGATCTTCCTTGTGGGGATCCTCAAAAACATCTCATGTATTCTCATATATTGTTATTCTCCATGAAACCCCAAAATATAATTGAGGGCCTCATAGAGTTTAGGGCCTTCCATTTCTCTATTGATGGTGTATCCAAAGACTGGATATGCTATCATTAAACCATAATTGGGGGTTCGAATGACATGAAATGAAACTTTCTAGGGAATTTTTTATTTTCCAACCATAAATCATAAAATATAAAAGAAATATATTGAATTATGCAATCATATCTTGATAACCTTCATGAATATTTCGAGAGATTCCAAATACTTTTCTCAAGTTCCCCCCTCCACCAGATTAGTGAGAAATATCTAATTCAATACTTATATTATGGACTTTTCCCCATTAATCATGGTATGATATATTTTAGAGTTGGTGGTTCCCTATATGTTAAAACTATAGTCACCACTCATGACTTAATAGAAAACATGGCCCATAATAAATAAAAAATTGGTACACGAGTAATTCAACCCACTCTTGGGGTTTAAGAGGAAATTCATTCATCCTGATAAAAAATTGAAGATAATAAAATTGATTAGATGCATACCCTTATAATGAAAGTTTCTAAAGAACAATGTAATTCACACCCTCCAAAAGTTCCATTATATTGTGGTATTTGCTGTAATAACACCATTTTTCTGACAAGTTCCAGAAACTTCAGAATTCATCTAGGTATTGCGCAATACTATTCCCTTGGTATCCATTCCAACAAGAACCTCCCTTCATGTAATAACTATTTGGACCAAATCTAAATCCTGGGTGGAAATCACAACCACAACACTAATAAGAAGGAAACTCGATCTACCCTAAATAGAATTAGTATCAAAAAGGCCAAGGTATGAAATCTTCTTATCCTTCATCATCTCAAAATAATCCTCCTCATGTAAAAATTTAACCAAGACTCAGGGACATGGTGAATCAATTGGAAACCCATAACCAATAATTCCAAAAAAACTAGAGAACAGGTTGTTCAAGACTTACAAAATCAGGTGGGGTAATTGGAAGACACTATCAGTGAGATAAAGATTAAAGGTTCCCAAGAAATATCATACCAAAAAATTACAAATCCAAAACACAAAGTTAATGTTTGTGAAATCACACTTTTTTGTGGAAAAGAAGTTTTTTATTCCACCAATTCTACAAAACAAAAACTTTTCCCACTTGAAAACCCTATTTCTCTAGCCATAAAATATTTTAATGAATAATAAAAAACAAAAATGGAAAATAAGTTATTATTGAGGTTTCCCTTGAAAAACTCATTCCTCTTTACTTCTCACAAAAATATATAAATATAAGAAAAATTTTGATAATGATATTAGTAATGAAATAATGGATACACGTAAAAATTTGCAAGTTAACATTACTTTATTGAATATAGTTAAAAACATACCTTGCTACGCCAAATTTATTAAAAATATTAGCACCCATAGATGGAGAATAAAGGGGAAAGATAGAGTCAACCAGGGAAGGAATGTCTCCACATTGATACAACCATCAATGCCAACCAAATGAAAGGATCTTTGAACTATCGTTATACCTTTCACCATAGGGTAGACCTACTTTTCTAATGCAGGGATAGATTTGGGTTCTTTAATTAATGTGATGCCTTACTATATGTATACTTATCTACATGTTGGAGAGCATTAAATAATAGGTTTCATGATGCAACTGGCCAACCGGAGCACAACACACCCCTCTAAATTGATTGAGGACTTCCTTGTAAGAGTGAAGAATCTCATATTCTTTGTATAATTTTACATTCTTGATATGAAATATAACCAAACACAAGGACATACTCCTCTCATACCTGGGAGTCCATTCCTTAAAACAGAGAAGAGGATCATCAATGTTCACAATGGTATATTATCCATGTATTTTGGTATAGAAATGTTTTGTTTTAATATCCTTGATTCTGTGATACACCCCATAAAATATCACTACACTCTTACTATATAATCAATGGAAGTTATCTCTAATGACACTAAAAAACAACATTTTCTCCTTGAACCATGCTCTGATTTATATTATCCTACTTTACACCTGGATGATTTGAGTTTTGATTCATCTTGTGAGTGTTTTGTGGGTTTATAAAAGTGTAAATGTTTTTCTTTAGTTGATGAGTTTGTTCATTTTGAGGTACCCATGACCGTCAATGATTCTTTAAATCTCATTTACATTGATTCTCTTTCATTAGATAATAAAAATGACCAGTTAGATAGTTTCATGGACCTCACTCCCCCTAAATCCCCTCCCTCAACCCAAAAAACATAGGTATTAGAATAAAAACCACTTTAGTATAACATAAAATATGAATATCTTGGGTTTATTGACCAATTTCCCGTCACTATTATCAATAAACTATCTCTATAAAAGGAGTAAAAACTACTAAACTTTTCAGATAGTGTAAAAAAGATGATAAGATGGACATTGGAAGATATTCCGAGGAGTATCCAATCTATTTGTATGCACCATGTAATTTTATATTATGAGGGTAAACCCATAAGGCAAGATCAACACCAGTTTAATATCACTCTCATTGAAGTGGTAAAATTGGATGTCAGCAAATTACTTACTATCAGGATCATCTATCCTATATATGATAGTAAATGGGTTATCCGAGTGTAGATTTTGTCATCAAAAACTATAATAACGGTTTTTTCAAATGAATATAATGAATTGGTTCCAACACATGTGAAAAATTATAAGAACATATATATTGACTACCGTTTACTGAATCAATCCATGTTAAAGGACAACTTTCCTCTACCTTTAATTGAACAACTGTTAGAAATACTAGCTTGTATGTCCCAATATTGTTTCCTTGATGGATATTCAAGTTATTTTCAAATAAATATCGCATATGGGAATAATGAAAATACCATATTTACCTATCATTTGGCACACTTGAATATATTAGGATTTATTTTGGAATATTTAATGCTCCTAAATTTTTTTAGAGATGTATGATGAGTATTTTTTTCTGAGAACCTTGATACTTTTAGGGAAATATTTATAGATGATTTCATGGTTTATGTATCTTCCTTTGATAGTTGTTTGGCACACCTATGTTTTTCCTCCATCATTATATTGTAAATAATCTCATATTAAATTATGAGAAGTTCCATTTCTTGGTTGACTGTGGGAAAATTATTGGTAATAATATTTAAAATGAGGTAATTCATATAGATAAATAAAAAATTAAATTAATTTTATCCCTTACATTTCCAAAATATATTTTTGGGGTGCTATCATTCTTGGGTCATTATGTTTTTTGTCGTCGATTCGTTATATACTTACAAAGGATCGTACTTCCTTATCCGAGTTAATATAAAAATATTATTAGTTTTTCTTTGATAAAAATATGGGAATGATTTCAATTCACTAAAAATGAGTCTCACATCACCTCCCATCATCCAAAAACCAAGGTGGGGTCTCCCATTCAATCTTATGTTTATGCCTGGGGTTTGTGGTTTTTTGTTGGGTTCTCCCCTTACCCTTTTCCTACAAAAGGGGATTGTGTATTTTTCAACATAATAAAGGGGATTACCACATTTTTTCAAAAAAAAAACAAAGGGTTGACAAGGCTCATCATATCATGTACCTCACATATCCATGAACCTTTCTAGAGAAAAATACACAACCAATGAAAAAGAACTTCTTTCTTTTGTGTTTTCCATGGAAACATTCTATTCATATCTTATTGGGTTAAAAATAATTGTGTTTTCTGATCATGTATCACTTTATTTTCTCCTTAAGAAACATAAAGCTAAATCCCACCTCATATAGTGGATACTCATCCTCTTGGAGTTTTACCTTGATATTCAAAATGAGCGATGGGTGGAAAATTTGGTCGTCGACCACATGAGACGTATTTACCCATCATTGGACAACCATATTGACTCCTCCCTCTCCATTGGAGAATTATTTCCTCATGGAAACCTTTGTGATGTGGTGTACATTATTCCCCAGTATGCAGACATTGTGTATTTTTTAGAAACATCTTGGTTCCCACTAATTTTAGCACTTCACAATCCCAAAAACTAAAGAATTATTCCCAATGGTAAATTTAGGATGACCCTTAATTGTAGAGAATTTTTTGTGACCAAGTTGTTCGTGGGTGTGTCGATGATTATGATATCACCACTTTTTTGAGCTTCTATCACATTTTGGATTACGGGGTCCACTTTGGATCTCAACGTATTTATCAAAAGGTCCTTAACTCAATACTTTATTCACCAACATTATATAGGGATTCCCACCATTTTTGAAATTCTTTCACATGATTTCAATTCCATGGGAATATCTCTAAGAAGAATGAAATTAGTCAATAACACAAGTTACTTCATGAAATCATTGATTTTTGGGTAAATAATTTCATGGGGACTTGTCCAAATTCATTTGGGTTCATGTACATCTTACTAGCTTTTAAATACATCTATAAATGGGTGAAACAAAGGCTACAATGACAAATGAATATCAAGTTGTTTTTGATTGTATGAGGTCCCGATTTTTTAGTCGTTTTGGTTTTCTAAGTTTCTTCATTAGTGATCAGGGTTCACATTTTTTCAATCAGAACATCGAAAACATACTCTGTAAGTATGGGTTTGTCCATAAAGTCTCTACTTCATATCACCCTAAAACTAAGGTACAAGCTAAAATCACAAATCCATAAGTTAAGGGAATCTTGGAAAAAATATTATAACCCTATAAAAAAGATTGGATTTTGTGCTTAGATGATTCACTCTGGTCATACCAAACATCTTTTAAAATTGCAATAAAAATTTCATTATATGGAATTGTATTTGGAAAGGCTTTTCACCACCCAATGTAAGTAGAGAACCATTCATATTAGGCTATTAAACATTGTATTATGAATCTCTCAAATACAGGTGAGCCCAAGAAGTTATCTATTTAGGTGTTAGAATAAATTTGGTTTGATGCATATGAGAACTCCTGAATGTATAAAGAGAAGGTAAAGGTTATCCAGCATGACATGATTCATCAGTGGAAGTTCTATATTAGTGAGAAGGTTCTTAGGTACAATTCATGGCTCAATCTCCAACCAGTTATGTTTTGTTTCTAATGGCTTAATACTTAAATCATTAAAAAAGTATACCCTTTTGGTGCAATAAATATTTTTCATGAACAAAGTGAATTTTGTATTAAAATCAGTTTAAATATATATAAACACTTTTATGAGGATTTTCCAAAGAATCTGGTAGAGGAAATCCACCTTCAAGAAGTAACATACCAGTGAAACCCACCAAGTTTTCTCATTCTGTCCCTTATTCTCCATTCTTGGAGTGAGGATACTACACACTCTAGGTGTAGGTTGGGTATATTATTTGGTGGATTGGGATTTTCATTGTCTTCTTTCTTTCTTCATTCGTCTCTTTTTCTCTTACCGAATAGTATTTTTAATTTTCCGCAACCTGTTGAGTTCATTAGGATTTTTATCATCTTTAACTTTTCTTCTCTTTTTTTATTGATAAATATTATTTTTACCTCTCCTCCACCCCTCCCTATTATGATAACCAAATCATGGAAATTATTTAAAATTCATGTCGAAATTCATTATTCCATGTTGTTTTCACAGATAATAATTTTTTTCCCAATTATGGAATGTAAATTTTCACATGAATTTAACATTAGGGAGTTATTTTTAGAAGAAAAATCGTCTTTCATGGATATGAATAGTTATATCTCTTGAAAACCTTTGAGATGAATGATACCCTTTGTTTGAGTAGTTTATGGTAATATTTTTTTACTAATACCCCACACATCTTTGCACCCAATCTCAACTTGTGAATATCTATAACTTAATAGAACATAAATATATGTTAGGTGAATTGTTTTAATCATTATAAAATTATTTTTCTATACATTCATTCCTTATCTGATTTTTTTCATTACTACACAAGATTGACTTATCCATGTGTACCTATTATCTGACTATTTTTTCACAAAAAAATAAAATAATAATAATAATAATAAAATAATGATTGGGTGATGGAATATAAAAAAATGGGTATATCTACGTTGGGAAGTTATTATTTGACTTTCAAAAATTCTTAAGTGAGTGGTTCATGAAATTTTATTGCAAAGGATGTGTGGAATGTTCGTTGGAAAGAATCAGGTAAGGAGAAATATTTTAAAACAACCAATATTTATTGGATATAAAGTGGAAAGGCTATCATGAATTTGTTTTCACACACAAAGATGGAGATTTAGTTTCATAGTTCACTTTTGAATCCCTTTCTCATATTACAATTATACATCTCTTTGAATTTCATTCTGATGCAATTTATGAGACATCCTTTTCTATTATCACTCGCAATAACTCCTTTGTGTGGTTTTTTATTTGATATTATTTCTGTAGTTAACTAAATTTTCATTAAATGTTAAATAATCATGAAGTTGGTAATATCTATTGGCATCATTTTTTATTGGAAATGCAGCTTTTCTTAGCAAAATTTACACCTTTCCACCACTATTTCAAACTGTTTTTGAATTGAAAATTACAAATATAACAAAAAATTCTACTTTATGTTCAATTAAATAATTTAAATTTTATCACTATTATATAGGGAAATTTTACTTTTTTAATGATTACTTTATAGGAGGAGTAGATTTGGAGAGTCCATGTGGAATTCATGAAAAACATGCCCAAATTTCCCTAGAGCCCAAGCATACTTATGGAATTAATTATTTACTATGGATAATCTATGAATCCAATTAAGATTTAAATTGGTCATAGAGTGAAAAACAATTGTGGGATATATTTCTCTAGAATACCATGGATCTCAATTCATCTATTTGAAGGCCCAAAATTGGCCACTGTGTAAAGAAATTCTAGGCACCCCATATTAGACACCCTTATTTATTTTGGAAATAACTTAGGCCTCGGACCTCCAATTGGTCGGATTCTAAATCCATTATAAAAAATAAATCAATACCCACCTCTCCACATAATTCAAATAACAATTGATTTGATTTGTTCCCTCAAATAGTCAAATCATCTTGGTATAAAAATCTATCATGAACAGGTAACCCACACCCATAGACCATTGAATATTATTGGATCCAACTTTCCAAATATCTCTTTAAAATAAATCCACGGATCATTGTAAAGGTTTTAATAACTAGGGGTTCGGTTGGGTCTAATTTTAGAGCTTTATTTATCGATTTTCTCCCTCTTTACATCATATACTTCAAAACCACTTAGTAGACAATTTGGGGGTGTCTTTTATTATAATCTTGAGCTCCACGCTTATTATATTTAGAAGTAAGTTAAATTTTCAAGTTTTTAGTATATTTTTCTTCATTTATAAATTTGGATTATTTTTATTATATAATTTTCATATTCAAATAAAAGGAACATGAATCCACTTTCTTTCTTGTATAACTCGGATCTTATGATGATTTAAGGATGTTCCTCTCTTTTCTCACCGCTTTCCTTTAAAGAGTTTGTGGATGGATTATGTCTATTGACAAAATCTAGAAGCTTGGACCCATGATAAATCATGTTATTTTATTGTGTAAAATTTTATCATTGACACAAAATTGGTCATCTCATATAATTATTGTTGTAATTCCTTTATTGAGTTCAATTTTTACATCGATGAAATTTTATTGATTTTAAGTGGTCACTGGTAATCAATATCATTGATTGATAAAATACTACGTCTTAACCAAGTAATAACCCACATAACATACTGGTTTCAATATGTTTAAATCAAGGATTTAATGATATTTTCCACTTCCCTTGAGAGTGATGACAGATGAGCATTAAGGGACACTCACCTGGATTGATCACTATTTCTCCCACAAATTTCTCTCACATAGTAATATAGTATCAATATCTGTTTTAAAATCAAAAAAACCCTATTTTTATAAAATCACATTCCCATTTTATTTTCATAGTCAAAAACTTATTTTTAAATTAATTATCTATGGCTTTGTTGAGATATGACCTAGGACTCCTACTATTCAGTATAAATTCAAGTAAAACTAAACATCTAATTTGACAGGCTCGACAGTGTGATCAGTGGTTAACCATTTGGAATTACATTATTATTGATGTTCATACTACTTGTTATATCATGTGATGAGATTAATGATTATGTTACCACATCTAGAGTGAGAATATAGTGGATGGTGATGAATTTATATGGTATTATGGGTACTGACACCAACCTAAGTAAGAAGTTTGGGCCGTGGGATAATGACGTGTGACCACCCTTGAGTGAGTTTATGTGGTATAAGATTCTATGTGAAACTTTATCTGTGACACACCTAAAGTAAGATTGTATATTTTAGAATACTATGGGACATATAATTTGGTATTGGATGTGGGGTAGGAAATTGATTATAAGGATACCATTCATGTTCTCGGTATGTCATTTCATGAGATGACTCTTCCTCAGGAAAGGAGTTTAAGCATGTATGGTTGGGATTCTTAGTGGCCTAGTTAGCTTCTAATGACTTGATAGGGTTATATTCTTTATTTTTAATTTATTCAGTTAGTTTATACACTCACATATATCTAGTTCACTTATGTGGAAGATGAATTGGTGGTGTCCTACTAGTTCTTATTACCCACACATTGCATATGAACTGCGGTGTGTATACAGAATTAGTTATTACGGATCCAACCTAAGTCAGGGTTATTATTTCGGGTTGCAATGTACATGAACATGGTAAGGTATAGAGTTTATTCTAGGATATACTCTAGGTTCTCTTTCTAATAATCTTATGATATTCTTTTGTTCTTTTTTATCCCAAATATTGTTCCACCACATGTGATCATCCTTTTAACATGTATGTACGACTAAATAAGTATTATTTTGATATATCAAGTGAAAATTATTTATTTATTTCCTTACCATTGATTTTTTATTTATATTATTTTATTATTACTATTATTACTAGTGTTTATGATAAGAAGGGAATAGTCTTACCGCTATTTAAATCAGGCACTCACAACTAGTTGGTATCCTTTTACATAAGAGGGTGTACTCATGATACCTAACAACGCATTAAATATATCCCAGTGAACTGTTTTAGAGTGTTTAAATGGTATTTTCACTAGGATATTTCAATTGTAGACTCCCTTATATCTGACCAACATATAGGTGAGTAGAAAAGTCAACTATATAAGGCCTCATAGGGAGGCATATAGACTGATTATTGATAGTTTTTTCCAATTACATATTGTCATACCATTCTTCCCTAAAGGTAGTAATGTTATCAGAAAGAACATCCTTATGTATATAGATCATTCTCTCAGGTTACCAATCTATCTATATGTGATAATTTTTAACAACCTTTAGCAGAATACTCAATGCCTTCTACAAACCCATCTAGTAATGGGATATACACTTTTCAACTTAATATGAAAAAATACTCCTAGGAATCTCATACTAGTTGTCTTATCAATAGAAACATTTCATTTTCTATTTATTTTGGGTTCAACTCTTCATGATACTCCTAGATCGACTAATTATTAGTGATTAGTTCCATGTATCAGGGCTAGAGACCACCTCATAGATGTGTCATAGTATGGGGGTGGCTCTAATGATGAGAGTGGTCTCAGACCATTATCTTTTTGAGAATGGATATCACTCATTATAGACATTGTGTATAATATCTATGACTCCAACCTTTTAGAAAATCAGCGTAAGAGTGATTTCTCTCATTTTTTTCGTCATGTATAGGACCATCATACTACTGTGAATATTGATTGTGTGGAGATCGTTCACAATCATATCTACAATGGTGTGGGATACCATTGGAACTAGACACCTAACCTCAGGTAATGTACCTACAATGTATATCCGGGGGAGGACTTCTAGGGAGGGATGTAGTGAGAGGAGGACCTCCTTGCTACTTTATGTCACTGAGGGGAGGACCTTCTCAATGACTGCTATGATAGTGAGGTTTACTATTATATCTTGATATCAGATTCATGGAGAATTTCGGCAGTGTAATTTCGTGTTAGGGCTTACAGGATGTACTGCAATGATGGGAGGGTCTTCACATTAGTTTATGTTTCTATGCGGAGGTCCTTCACAACATCTTATATTTCATGAAGGGCCTTTACAATTAGTATCATCATGATGAGGACTACCACAATGAATTGACGCCATGATTTAGGGAGAAGAATATATGAAACATATACACTGGGGAAGATGATTAGGGTTGACGACAGGAAGTGGAGGACCAACATGCTATCTGATCTTCTTGTTTAGGGTATGATACCTTGACAAGCATTAGGAGATAGTGTCTCCTAACAAATCATTACAGCCTCAACGAGTATGTCCCCATGGGAGCTCCAGGGGGGACCTTCAGACCATCTAGTAGAAAAATTGGGTGGAGGATCTTTTCAAATTTTAATAACAATTCAATAATTTTTATAATGGACTGACATGATCTTGGACCTCTATAGATATATAGACGAGGGAATAATTAACTGTAACATCCAACAGAGCAGAATCATGTATATGATCTTCATTTTTCAGTTTCTATTGATGCAAATCAATTTTTTGGGAAATATATTGAATGTAGTGAGGGTTGTCTGCTAATGGTAACATCATTCATATACTAGTCCATATATGTTGTTAGGATATGCCGACAACCATATTGAGTTTTGGCAGGGATATATGAATTACCTTGAGCAGCCACCATGTCTGAAAGACGGCCGCATGTTTGAATATGTGTTTTTTCCAATTTTGGTTTTCTTTGTATCAAAAGATTTTACCATCGACCCTCTTGGAATGGAGTATGGATGTATAAATTCACTAGAGTGACAAAACCATTTTGAGGGTAAGTTATTCTGTTCGAGGAAACTAGGTCATGGGCATGGTTCATAACATTTTTAGTCGATGTAATGATATCATAACATGTATGGAGGATATGTTCTATAATCGGCCTATGATTTTCAATCATTTATATGATGTGTGGAGATACATATCTAAATGGAAAAAGTATGAATCGCCTTTTTGATGTTAGAGTAGGAGATTGTGCATGCTCTATTCCTCTATAGGTTTCCAGTGGATACTGGATTTTCTCTTGTGTTGATGAATAAGAATGATTATTCCACTGATTTTCATCTCTTATTTCCATGTATTGGATTTTTGGGGTTCATATTTATGAGAAAAAATTTACATCTTCTTGCTTACCACTGTATTTTTCTAACATTCTTTGTATGCATCGCTAGGAATTTTACTCGACTCATATTTGATTCCTGGCCTATTTGGATGGAAGTCTTGATACCCATGAGAAAGTATTTTTTCTACCTATATCATATTGACGACTTATTTGGATGAAGGGATTCTTGTACATCAAAAGATATATTCATCTTCCTTGAATTCACCGCTCTTTATATGAGACGAGTCAAATGAGTACAAATAAGAATGTTTATGTGCACATATTGTTCCACCATGTTTCCACAGTGGGATTGAGTGGATGGTGCATAGTTGTATGTCTCTCCATTGAATGTTTCTGCATTTGTACAGATATATTCCTCCTTAGGAATCAGGGAGATGGCATGTTTCCAATTGTATGTTTTTCACCCTTGGAGGGCCACATGAGGGATCCATTCCATTTGGACATTAGCAAGTTCCCATAGAATTATTTCCTATTTAGAGGGATGATACAAGGTCACCTGGAATTGGCTGTGAAGCTATCTAGTATGGGCCCATGAGTAAGACCCCTATGCAGTTGGGATGATTTCATCAGCATCGACTTCATCTACCTCAATGAGAAAAGGGAGGCACTTCTTATCTCGTTCTGGGGATAAAATCCTGAAATGGTTCGAGACAACTTCTGGGGTCCCCTTGTGCTGGGGCGCTGGTCGCATCTGAGGATGCATCTGGTGAGATTTTGTAGATTAGAGTGGATTCTTTATGGCCTCCATGATTGGGAGAGTACCGTTTTGGTGGTATTATCTTATCATCTTGTTGGATACCCAACATTGAAGACACTGGGTCGGTGAGTGGGTTCTGCTCTTCCTTGGGGCCCCAACTATCTGAGGGATCACTAAGGTGCATGATTTAATTGGTTGTTAAGATTCAATTTGGATCAAATGTTTCTCTAGAGAAAGTAAAAATATATATGACATATATAGACAACAAAATCACGTCGATGTATAATCTCATTATCATATTCATATTTGATGATTTGTCTTAGACCCTTCAATTTTATGAGGCGAAGGGGCATGAGTGGGGTGAAACAACCTCTTTGGTTGACGATTCATATTGTCTTAACCATTTTTGTTTTGACCCATTTTGAATTATTTATGTATATACGGGGGATAAATTTTTTTTTCTCACATGCAGTATATGATTATTTATTATCAATTGGGTGAAACTGCCACCTTGGTAGAGGATTCACATTGCGTTCACCATTTTTGTTCTGACCCAAGGTGATATGATTTTTTTGCATACATGGGTGAACACAATGATCAGACGTGAAATATATAATTTTTTTATTATATTGGGGTAAAACCACCACCTTGGTTAATGATTAACATAGGGTTCACCATTTTTGTTTTGACTTGAGGTGAATCGTTTTTTGGGGAATGTAAAATGGACTAATGAGAATAATCACTCATCTATTATTATAGAGAGAGTTTCATGTAACCATTTTTTATTTCTAGATGATCTGAAAAGTTATCCTTTAGGGGGAATTGTATTGACCCCATAGGGAATAGGCAGTTAATCCCTTCTGCATTATGAGGGTGGTGCCACCATCAAATGGTCCCGACGAGCAATTTTAGGGGGTTAAGTATTTATCTAATGGGATGTCTAGGGATTCAATTTCCATATGTAGTCTCCAACAGGATTATTCATGGATCCAGAAACAACAAATGGCATTGGTATCCATTATTCAGGGACCTGCTTTGCAATGGATGGGATACCCCTAGGTTGTATGATCATCATGGATATACATGAATTTTATGCTATAGAGGCAATGCTGACTTAATTCATACAATAAGTCGCTAGGGATTTTATCATCATCTAGACGAATTGGAACATGGTTTGATGTTGGGGTAGAACCCATAATATGGGCTTCTTACATATACTCATGAGGGGAATTAGATCCCTCATATTTCGGTTATTGAGACTTACAGCTTGGAGGAAACACTTTTATATTTGGGGAAACAATTTTCAGGACAGAATTTATAGGAGAATGTCCCTTGAGATCGGTCCATAGAAAGGCATCATACATATCCCATTTATGGGGGAAATGAGTGTTCATATAGTTCATTATCATGGGTATTACACCTAGTAGAGGACCATTTGTGAGGGCGTAATTGGGTGAACCCTTTTAGAAGGGAACCACTTAGAACTTGGGGCTTAAAAAAGGTGTCCTATATATCCTAGTTGGAACATGAATTAGGGTTCTCACTGTTCATTTATCAGGAAATACAATTAAGGAGAACATTTCTTGAGATCTAGCCTTGTACATGCGTCCAACATATCCTAATTACGATGGGAATCATAGTTCTCATAGTTCATTTATCAAGACAGAATTCCGAGGAGAACTACACTTACGCTCGGGCCAAATACATAAGACCTATGTATCCCAATTATGGTGGGACTCAGAGTTATCATAGATCATTTATCGAGACTAAATTCAGAGGGGAATTTCCCTTGAGCTCGGGACTTGTACATCAATCCTATGTATCATAATTATGATGTGAATTAGAGTTCTCATTGTTCATTTATCAGGACCGAATTTTGAGGAGAATGTATCTTGAGCTCTAGCATTGAATAAGCATCATATGTATCCCAATTATGGTGGGAATAAGAGTTCTCGTATTTCATTTATGTGTTTTTCCAATGTCGTATCATCATAGACCTCTAATCCCACATGATCCATTCTTGGTATGAGAAATAAGAGGATGTGAAAGATTCAACAAGGGAAAATATTCTCCTCTCCGCTGATGGAAAAGGAGGATGATAATGGTGGAATAGGTGGGGTCTTGAAGCCTGATGGGAGAGAGAATGGGGAGATATAAGCATGTGATCCTCATCGGTATTGTTATTTAGGATAGTAATATCAGGGTGATCTATCCAAACACTTCTGGAGCATAGGCAAAGAGGTTTAAGAGTGATACTCTCACAAAAATATTGGGGCTTACCTCAGGGGGATTGAACTTTGCTGAGTTAAGGGAAAGGGGAGGATCACCATCACTTGTCAATGTGGATAGAAAGAGTGACCTTATTGCTTATCACTGGAACTTATTTAATGGAATGTTCTGTGGTTTCCCCTAAATATGAGAATGGGGAGGTTGAGATTAACATCCCAAGATTAGTCCTCAGGTCAGCATGGGAATATAGACTTGGACTCATTTTGGGATCCAAACTATTGTGGGGACCACCATTTTCCCTCCTCATAACATGTATTTCAATATTCAGAAAGGTGTAGTAGTGTGCCTGATGACTTGATCATATTGGTATTGTGGCTTTGGAGGAGGTTTTTTCCTGATTCCAGTGGACTAGTTCTCATAGGAGCTACGAAGGTCTAGATGGTTATGGAGGTGTGTGACTAGATACAAAATATAGGACACCTCATTCCATTTACTATTTTCTCATGTGATATGGGGATTTCCCTGTAAATCATTATGTTATGTGGGTAGAGGGTTCTTCAGTGAACCGAAGTGCAACCCATATGTGGGTATAGACCACCACATAACATAGTGGTACATGGTACTAGTTGTGGTTCTCCACACCACTATAGGTTCCATCCACATACTGATGTAGTATGAGGAAAAAAATTCGATGAGCATAACGATGCACCATATGAAGCACCAAATTGAAGAATGTTCCTTGAGCCCGTGGTTTGAAGGGAATTCATCCGTGAGGGATTTATTGTTTGTGATGGCACCAATTAGGTTTTTGGATCACCAATTAATATTATGTTCCTTATTATTATGGTTAGTAGCTTATTTTACCTATAGAAGCGTATTATGCAGGTCTCATTTCATCAATGAATCAAAATTGATGTCGGAATCATCTTGGTATCAAAATTATCTCTTCCATCCTCTAAGGTCTCCTTAGTGATCACTTCCACCCATAATATTTTATCCCCTTTTCTTGTTATCCTTTTATAGAGAAATAAGGAAATCATATATGTTGGCTTATGCCACCATTTTTTGAATCCAATAGGGAATTATCTTAACATGTGGTAGAGTCGATCAACTAGGATTTATGAAGTATGTCGTTTGTGAGACATGGTTCGCAACACCATAGTAGGATGCTTCATTGGAAATCTTCTTAATTCATGGGATGGTATGTGGATATCATTTCTGTGATCAATTTCACCAATGACATGGTTAGTGACGTCCTTGGTTTTCTATCCATCGCCCTATGGGCCAGTTCATCATGATTCCTTCCACGTACCAATGGTTTGAAATTCATGTTCCACACAATCCTTTCCCAATGATTAAACACGGTACACAAAAAACTCATTCAATATTGGATTTTTTCATGTTTATTTTCAAATTTTCAATCCAATTTCCATCCATTTTCATCACTGGACATGTAGGAACATTTTCAACCCTTTACAAAGTCCTTGTTGGTGTTTTACATCCCTTTAAAATGTTTTCATGGCCCTATGATAATATCATATATAATTATAAATATTTTCAAATATTTGATTTGTGAATTTTAATAATAGCGTTTATTATTAGTTTATATGATTGATTGATTTCAAACCCTTTAAAAGGATCATTTTGAATAATTCTTAATTTTTACATGATTTTTTGTTTTAATACAATAATTTCAACATGGATTATTTTAATTAATTATCTATTCTATATTTATTTTATCAAATATGAAATTTAGAAATATAGAATTTATATATTTTGGGTGATTAAATTTCATAGTTTATATAATTATTCCTTATTTATTTTATTATTCAAAGAATAATAATTTTTTTTAACATTATAAATTCCATAAACACAAAATTATCTTTTATGATATTTAATTTGTCATGTTTTTAAGGTATATAATTTCATGTTTAATATAATTATAACAATATTAATTAGGGTAAAATCTTAATTGGGAAGATATTTTAATATTTTTTTATGCACCATCAAAATTTATTTTCATAAAGTACATGTATTTGGATGTGGTACAAGAAAGTTAATTTATATTTTGTTTATACCAATGTCTTCATACCGTCACTCATATTAGAAGCATGAAGTTAATTTTAAATAAATTTATAATATTAATGGAAAGATAATGAATGTTCCACCATTCCATACAGTGTTTGTAAACATGTTTCACAAGTAAATCATTCCAATCTAATTAATCAGAATTGAATTACAATTAAAAAATTTACAATTAACCCAGGTGAAGTGATTAAATTAGTGATGAGATAATGGATTGATCGATTATGTGGAAATGGATTTTTTTTGGTCTCAAACATGTTTTTTCTTTAAAAAAAACTGTTATTTTTTTAATCCTATTTCACTTTATTTACATAATGAGTTATGTCCTTAATTAATTTTATGTAGTGACTTCAAGTTTGTAACATTTAACTTTTGGAAATAATTTAATTGGACATTTCAATCATCCTTTATTTGATTTATTGGAATATTTTTTTGTTGAAACATTCATTACCATTTAAATCAATGCATTAATTAGTATTTAACATATATGTTCTAATAATGTGTTAACTATGAGAATGGTACTTAAAGTACTCTTGGACATTATGAAAATTAATTATAAATACTTCATGATGATGAGTTGTTTAAAAACATATTGTTTGTATTTAAAATAAATATTTTTAAATTATAATTAATCGTTTATTTGTAATAGGAATTTTTATATCTAGATTTTCATTGTTTTTATTATAGTTTATTTGTATGTGATTTTATATAGGCATATTGGTATTGGGGCTCCAATTAATTTCATATTAATTCATCAAGAATCTAATAAACCACTGTTAAATTCCATGTGGGATTATGGTGGCACAATTTTGATGATTGATATCTTATGTAGGGTCCTCAAGAGTTTCATTGATTGGAATAGATAATAGAATTTCTGATTTTGGAAAAAAAACGTAGAGTTAGATGTCATATGTAGTCTTGTTTTGGAATCATATATAAATGTAGTCAACGAGCAATTAGTTATCAGACCGGAGAGATCTATATATTGGTAGAAGAGTAATGTATCGTTTCTCAAAGACTCTGATAAGCTATTCATATATTTATAACTCTATGATAAAATTTTCATTGTTAAAGTGTGATGGTGTATGCATCATATAAGATGTTACTTTAGATTTTATCATTGTTCTTATTGAGTGAGAAAAACTATATAAGATTTATTAACAATTGGTTCTTCTATTTTAATCCTTGATTCTACCCAATTTTAACGACCAGGGATTCAATATTTAGGTCATGATGATCATGTTTCAGTGATATATTCTATTTATGATGATTGTTTAACGGACCATGGTTCCAATTAGGTACTGGAATAGGATGCCTCTATTTACAATTATGAGTGGATAGAATCTCTTATAATTGAATAGAGAGTATATCCTAAACCTAATGAGAATATAGTATACCCAAATGAAAATAATGTGACTACGTATATTATTAAGGTGTTTACAAGGGATTTAGTATTGGTGAACTCCTAGATTTGGATGTGATATTTATCCCCAATAGCTGAGGATTGGACGATCTCAATAACTAATGAAATCCAACTGGTACATAGAAACACTGACCATATGGTGATTCATTCATTGATAATACTTCATAGTGTGGAGAGAAATCAGGGGGAATTGAATATATAAAATGATAATGAGTCTACCATTCCATGGAAATAGTTTATGGTCCTTTTTATTGTGGAATTAAATCCAGTGATGCGAAGTATGGTATATGTATAAGATATTTTAGGCATTCAGTAATATATCATGATGAATTCAGTGTTCATTTAATGGTCTATAGACCACATATGGTTCTCTTTTTACAAAGTGAATAATTTAATTTTAGGGGATAAAAACAATATTACGGACTCCAAAGACAGATTCAAGTTGGGTTTTCACTATTATACATATGAACATATGAAAAAGTTTTGAAGATGTACCTTTTGAAAAACAATTTCCCTTTATAGACTCATCCCATGATTGGAGAAGGCCTAGGTTTCCCATGAGTAGAGTTTTCTGTAAAAACCAGTTTATGGTAGTCTTCTAGATCCAATGATTAGAATGATTAGAATCATTGAAATTCAGGATATTGGTATATGAGATTGATAACATAGGGATATTATATGGATTCCAATATATAGAGAGATGTGATTTTCATGTTTTTTTGAGGTATATGACATATTAACCAATATATTCTAAGTAGGTGGGATATGTAGGACTTATATGGTGTTATAGTGGATAAACCTATACATTAGAGGAAATGTTGAGACAATGGTCCTCTCCATAGTTCTGATGGATTCAACCGAGTAATTTGTTTTTGTAGAAGTCATGATTTTTTAACTTGTGGAGATAAAAACAAAAATAGATTGAATCCAAATTCACCACCCCAGTAGTTGATGGTTCATGTTTGTCTTAGGGCCATGGTGGCCATGACCCAAATTAGATGAATGATATGCAAGGATATAATCAACCAGTAATAAACCTAGGTGGAGGTATAATTAATTCTCTCTATATTATATCTTATAATTATTGACATTCAAATAAGGTATTCTTTTTTCTGTTTCATCATTGTTCTACGAACTATGAATACATGTAGATCCCATAGCATATCTTCTTTAGAAATAGACTCTTATTAGAGGTGAACACTCATACTACCCACATTTTATTTCATTGGGAGATTTCATGGAAAATGTGACACATTATTAGGATTTCATTATATAATATATGAGGCCTTATTTTTTCTTCCTCTAAATTGAATGTTTTCCATATTTGAGGCTTGGGAGCGTTTTGATCATCACATGGTGGTATAATGTCATGTTGATTGGTCAAGATTCACTTTCAAAGGTACGGGGAACATTAAACAAAATGATGAATGATAATACTTAGTTTGTAGAAAATTAGTTCTAGCTAGTTATAGAGCTTGGATTTGTTTACTATGGATGATTCAAAGGATCAAATTCTGATTAGTCTAGAAGAATACATGGAAAATTTTATTGTGAATAACATTGGATTTATCGTTTGTCCAGAGAATTATTTTTAAATCTAAAAACATTCTAGACCCTTGTATATGTTTTATTTAGTATATAATATTGAACCACCATGCTTAGATAGTTGAATGTGTGGTTAAATGAACATCTCGATAAAATTTTTTAGGCCTATTATATCACTCTTGTAAACTCTTTTTAAATTCAAATATATGGTTGATAGGAATTTAGTTATATTTATTTACTATTAATACCAAAATCTATTCGAAATCAATATAAAACAACATTTTTATTGGATCTGTGATAGCCTAGAACAACTGGAAAGTGTATACTGGTTCTCAAATATCATCCTCAAATCTTGATAAATCATCATTTGGTTCTTATTGAGTCCATAATGAATAAGGATTTTATGTTTCATTATATGAATTTTGAGTTCTTGGTGATTTCCATCATAGTGATAAACGTCCTGACTAAATTCATGGGAACCAATAACGATAATTTATGGAAATTCTTGTATATATTCATTGTATCATTTATCAATGATATTTGTATCTATTATAATACGTAGGATGAGCATATTGATCATTTGAGGTCCGTCCTTGACATAAATCAAGTCCATCTACTATACATTAAATCTCTTGAAATGAAAATTTAATACTTTGTAAGCATGATTTTAGTGGAATGTCATCTCTGACATTTGAGGAGCTACTAACCCCACAAATATTGATATTTTAATTTCTTATAAACCATAAAATTATGATTTATAGGTTCTCAAAAATTTTACATTATTACGATATTATCATAGATTTAGGAAATTATTATTTATGAATGCACCATTAACAATTATCTTTACCCCAAAATAAACCATTCATTTGGTTTTACCAATCATAGAATGTTTTTAAAAATTTGACAAAATTGATTGATATGGATCATATTTTATAATTACTAGAGGTATGAATCAATTATATGGTTTTATAATATCATTCTATCATCAAGAATGGTTATATGTTAATATATA
Source organism: Viscum album (assembly GCA_963277665.1). Taxonomy (NCBI): domain Eukaryota; kingdom Viridiplantae; phylum Streptophyta; class Magnoliopsida; order Santalales; family Viscaceae; genus Viscum; species Viscum album. The sequence continues at coordinate 1,411,359,247 of OY728135.1, forward strand.
GGTTTTTAGTGATTACTAAATAGACCTAGAGTCATTGAAAACGTAAGACAAATTACACAACTCATTAATTTTATATTGCATTGCAAGTGGTTTCCTCGTAGAACTAGTGAAATTATACTATTGATGGATTTTTTTGTTTCAATTGATCAAATGAATGAAAATTATATTTTTATCTAGTGGGAACTATTTAAGAGGTTTACATAATGATAATAGTTCCTAGTGGATGATGATATTGAGATAGTTCATACAATTTGTAATGGGAATGTGGTGGATGATCCCACTAGTTGTAAATATCATAACAAACTAGTATAAGAAATTCCTAAGTATATTGATTCAATGTAGTTATTTTTGACTGAAAAAAATGTTATATTTTCCCTTAGAGCAATGTAGGAGACCCCAAAAATACATCACATAGTGGGAAAACCCTTTTTAATAGACATCTATTATGAGAATATATGTTAATATATATTATGAGGTGATGTACTTATTGTATTCTATAAATTTGAGGTGTATATTATCTTCTTAAATGTAGATAGTGGATCTAGTAAGGATTTGTAAAATTAATTTTAAGGAGTGTCACACATCCTCCTTGGTAGTGTATCCTTGTGTGAAATATATACACTATTATCTTAGGTGTAAATTTTGTTGTCAGTTAATAAATAATATTGATGGAAATGAACGTTTTTATTCCTCCATTATTAAAGATAGAATGTAGATTACAAGATTATATTTTTTTATGAAAATCTCTTTATGTTCTAGAGTGGGAGTGGGATTGTATATCAATGACATTGTAGATGATAATTCAGTGTGAAAATAAGAGTTATGACATTATCTAGGTGATAATTTACAAACATACTAATTCATTTCTCTTCCTAACAATTTGAAAGGAAAATTCGTTAAAGAGTTTATAAATATTACACATAGTTAAGATCATCTGATTTCATGAAGTTCCCTAAATGAATGTTTATAACATGGATGTGATTTTTAACATGTGAAGGGATAACTATATATCCCTATGAGGTGAATAAAAAACCACATTATTAAGTTTATTTCTATAATAATTTCATGCCTTATATGATTATATTATGATGATCATCATGGTTTATTTAATGTCCATTCATCCTTGAACTATGGATTTCCTTATAAGGTCAATCGTCTAGGACCAATGACATGCATTTTTAAAGTCCTCCAACTGAGACTAATGATGCTCTTATTAAGGATATGAATCTAGTTCCACAGTCCATGTAGTTAATGTCATGAAAAATGGACTTATATATGAATTGGAAATGGAAATTGTTTGTGTGGGAGTTAATGATTGGTAAACCTTTTGTGTTTAACTTGAAATATGGGATAGGTGAATGTTGGTATGGTATTATACCATGTCAAAATCCCATAACTATCATTTATTAATAACGAGTCCAAGTTTGTTTATAAGAGTGTAAAATGTATTCTTATTGGGAATGGTGCTGATTTAGAACACTCAACAATACTGAGACTAGTGGGTTAGTCCAGATAAATATCCACTTATCCTCCTTAATGGAGATTCCTTATTTTGAAATAATCAAGTCAGTAATTTTAAATAATGGTTCTTATATTATCTGTTTAAAAGAAATTATATATCTCATATAATATTCCTAATTTTCATTACATAAGGAATACATAATTTAAGGGAAGCACAAAAACATACATCGTGACTCGATCTCGTATGCAATATGTATTTAGAAGAAGATTTAATGTAACATGAAATTTGGACATTAACAATTGTGAATAGAGTGAAATATAGTCTTTATGGTTAATGGGGAATTTCAATACCAATAAAATAACCTTTTGTGTTAGGGATCAACATTTATTAGATTTTATACTGAGCTCAACCGTTGGGATGATGGACATATATTCCATAGGATTCCCCATGGATGTATAAATTTCTTGCTCTCGATAGATGTGGGTGAGATCCAAAAGTAACATTCGGTAATAATGTAGGTGTCCTTATAATCATTATGTGGAATCCAGTATATTAAAAAGTGGTGTAAATTATATAAAGGTGTTATCAGGAATGTATTTCATGGACCAACCAATAAAAGTTTTCTGTAATCGAGGCATGACTATTAAAAAATTACATGGGAGGCCACCCTACTTTTTGGATTAAGATGGGATTTTACCTTATGTTTTTATTATCTAGATATCCCCACTTAATAGATTTATGATAAATCAATTTGATTACATAAAATTATATGCAAGGGAAAATTATTCATTCATGTATTGCAAGTGGATACTATATTCATCTGTATCCCACATAACAATTCCACACAAGATAAGAATAATAACTTATGCTAAAAATTGGTTTTTTACCACACGGGTGTTATTCCAAAACACCAAAATTGATAACATAACTCATAAAATTACACAAGTAACACATGAATTTATCAATGATAAAAATTATGAACTCAACAAAATAATTTCACACAATCGAAAAGAATCAATGCCACAACACCCAACATATTAATCATATTGAATGCATTGAACACTGGCATAAAGAATTAATAACTCAGTACCATAAATGATTATCAATGCATAAGATTTTGAAATGACCATGAATTATTTATCTATATTATAATTGTTTGACAATGGGAATCATAAAAGTTTTATGAATATTACTTATTTAATCATGGATAGTCATGACTTCCTTTTCAAGAAATGTCCTTTCCCAATTTTCCTCTGAATATTAATGACAAAATATTGATAGTCTTTTCAAGGAAATAAAGAATTTCTCTTGAATAATTATGTATAATTAGAGTTAATAGGATCATAGTCTATATAAAAATAGTGTTACAAAAATTGTTTTTAATAATTCACATTATTAGAATTCCAGTTGTCACCCTTAACCCTATTTATATTATAGATATTTCTATCAGCTTCTTACACTATTTTCATGTTAAAATGTGACTACTGATTATTTTATTCAACTAGTTTTTTATTTTCAAACCCCACATTGAATACCATTGTATATTTATTTTGTGATATTTCTAGTATATTGGTTAGTAAATTAAATTAAAGGAAACATAATACCATAATGAATTAATTACAAGGGAATAATACGAATAAAGTGATTTTTATATAGTAAACACTTTAAATTATTTATATAATAACATTTTTTATTTTCTCAATTTCCATTCATTATACTTTCACTTGATCCCTTTTTTTAGAAAACTCAATCTGGACCGAGACCAATGTTTACAAATCGACTAGAGACATGTACTATTCTTTGAGATAATAAGTTAATGTACATAAAAATATGGGGCTTATTGATGGTGAATCTTTATGGTGTTGTATTATTAAGGGATTTTCAATTTATTAATCCCTTGAAGAAAATCGATTATTAGCATATTAAATCACCCATTACCAAATTTCATCCATGAAAATATATATTCAATGGAGTGCTTCATCAAAGAGGCTGATAAAATAGATGGTTATGTACATAGGAAAAACCCAATAATCATAGAAGAAATAACCAATTTTACTAAACCAAGTACTGACAGCTACTCATCTATTCTTTGATGAGTTACATCAATCTAATGATTGCATATAAATTCATGTTCAAGACTTTACCATGGAAACTTCTTCGGAATTGACTATTTAAATCCCTACTATCTATGTTTAATCTATTGGAAGTTCATAGGGTCGAATTTTATTGTATGTTTATTTGACTTATTATGGGAATCATAATCATTTCTCTATCAGAATAAGGAATGTTTCCTAGAATTAATTTGCAGGAGGAGCCGAGACACAAATAAATTCAACATGATACATATAGAATATGGGATAATCCAATACGATGTTTATATGATCGTCGATATCTAATTATGTAGGATATAATTGAATAGTTATTTCAAAAAATAATCTAATAATGTGGTGTGGACCCCTCCACTCACAATAGAGCTACTATAACTGTAAAGTAATGTAATGGAATATGATCTTTTCCAAAAGATTGAAATAACATATAGTTCATGGAATGAGCACTTTTACATGTAAAATGGTAATGGAACATTGAAAAGGATGTCTCATATATACCACACCTGCAAGATATGGGGACCCACATTCTTTTAGTTAATAGTGTTAGAAGGAAAATATAATGGCTGTCGTTGGTAGATCATCCATGTAACACACTGAGTTATTAAAAAATGAACCACATGTTTAATAATATATATATCATGAATCACCAATATTATAAGATAACATCACACTCCTATATATTACAATATAATTGTTTCTAAATGAATTCATATTCTTTTGTAGTTTGTGATGAACGCAACACCATGATGAAAAAAGTCATAATCTACTAAAATATTATTCTTTATACATTACTTTAATATCATAGTTGTTATGATTGATCAAATTAATAATGATAAAAAAATTATTATAACTATATTTTTTTTCACATTTATAAGTTATTATTTTATGATTATAAATAAAATATGAACCAATTGAAATATTTTTTTTAAAACACATAACATTAAAAAAACATTCAGTCACAGTTTTATCAATTAAAAAATTAATTATTAAAACCGTCCGAATTTTATTTCAAAAAAAAAAATAAACATTATTATTTAAATAATTATCTAATAATTTTTTTTAATTTTAAAAAATTTTATGAATAATATATTTTTGTTGAATATTGAAAAAAATTGATTTTTATTGAAAAATACCTTTCTATTTACATTATTCTAAAAGATAAATTATATGCCAAATTTCTCTTAAAGTGAAACTATTTTAATTATATTAAAATTTAATTAATTTATTTCATTTTACAAAATTTAATAATGAATGATATATTTAAAATATTTTATACTTATGATTGTTATTCATCAAAAGACCAATTTTTCCATACTTATGTGGGTTTAATATTATATTGAATTTAAAAACATATGTAGAATGAAAATATAAAAATAGATTAACTATTTTTAATTAAAATAATTAATATTATTAATATATGGTAAAATTAATTTTTTAATATAATGCAATGTGAAATAGTAAAAACAAATTACCACTTTTATGGGAAAATTTTATTTATAGGGGGATATAGGAAAATGATAAGGGATAAAAATGGCCTCAACATTTTAAAATGATCATTCTATGGGTATATGAAAACCTTGTTACATGTATTTATCTTTAATCAAAAAATTTCTTGTCTTGTCTCATGTTAAAAACTTGTGTATATGTTTATATTATATAATCATCTGTGTGTGTCCTCTCTCATACTTGTAAAAGGTCGCCCCATATCTTCCTATATTCACACATACAAAAACAATTGGGTTGTCCATGAACTTCTTTATTATCTTCCAAAATTATTTTCTGACATCCTAGAGGCCTTATTTTTATTATTTTTCCATCATATTAAGTCTCTAAATTTTAACCTAAAGAGGCTCTCTGAAGAAGAGGTAAAATTATTAAGCACTATTATTTGTTTTATTTATTCTTACACCATTTATAAATTTATATTCACAAATTAAAATATTGTTAAATTGTATAAGATGTGTTTTGAGATGTTATTATTTCAATTAAATAACCCAAATTCAACTATACTTCAATATAATGGGAAAAAAATCATTAATTTTTTGTGCGGTAAAGTACCTCCTCAGGAACTGACTTAATTCATTTTCCATCATCACCGTTTAAGGATAGATATAATGATGTATTTAATATATTTATATGAAAAATATGAAATTATTATACTTATGGGATTAGGATATTGTAAATACCATGTCACCTTCTATTTAATGGGGATATTATAATGCCACAAATGAGTACAAAAGACAATATCCTCCCAAAGTCACGGTATTCATTTTTCTCATACAGATATCATTGAAGGAGTTAAGGAAAAATTTAATTTATAAAAGTGATATTTATGACCTAAAAATACTTATGTAAAAATCATATCACATCTAACTCCCTACCATCCAATATGTTGTAAAATAGTGACATCCTTTGGGAATATATGTGGACTAATGCCTCTACGTACTGATGTGAAATGTTTTTCATTTTCTTTTTACATAGAATATAATTTGTATTGGTTATATTAATATAAATGATATATATGTTTTAATAATTAATCTATATAGGTGAATTTGTTTTTATTTTCATTCCCTTCTATCTTTTAGGAAAAAATTGAAATAGTGTTCATGTGTTGATAGGACCTATTGTATCTACGAATGATTTAATCACATTTCAACCTCTAAAATATATGGATTACTATAAATAAATATATAATTAAAATATATATCATTTAAATCATGGATAAAATCATCTACATAATATAACCATGATCATATTAAATAAATGATTAATTCAAAATCAAAACAGACATGAAAATGAATGTTGTACTGCCCAAGATAGATATTTTAAAGAAGAGTTGTAAATAAATATGAAATAAAACGACATAAGTAAATAAAAAATTATAATAAGTATATTATTATAGTTATTTAATCTATGTTTAATAAAAATATATTTATTATAAATGTGGGTTAGATACTTATGATGGATGTTAAACATCTGGAAAGGGTTTATTATCTAACTATTACATATGTAATAGCTACACCATATTGAAAACTTATTCCTTTTATAGTTTATATACTTCCCCTTTTAATGTTATATGAACAATATTTTTCTTTTCATTAAATCAAAAGTTTAATTTAAGTTATTTTTTTCATGGTTCTTGTAAAATCCCTTGATCAAGATCTCTATAATATATAAAAATCAGGTCGGATACTAGACCTCAAGTGCTCCACCCCATATGCTAAGGGCTTTTGACTAGAAATGAGGTTTTAGATAACATAGTTTAGGTAATATACCCCATGTCATAGATTTGAAATTCATTTGAAAAAAAAATATCAGAGTAACAAAAAGAGAATTAATAATTTACCAAAATAATTCAACTTAAAGGATGAACCACTTATACCAAATAAAAATGAACCATGAAATGATATGTTGAAATGTAATTAAAAGAGATGTTGGATGTGATGAAGATAAAATAATATGGTTTATAGAATAAATGTAAATGAACCAGATAATTAAACCATATTATTCCCAATCTCCAAGCTCCAACCCATCATGTAATCATAAATTGACAACAAGGTTATTTTCAATTAACAAACCCCACATCCATGTAATCTACTTAGGAATCGAATGATGGCCCAATTAGGGTGTGATTATAAAATATTTGTTTAAACCCATCTTGTCTAGATTAAAAAGAATAATATTAAGTGTATTTAATAAATCATTAATAAAGAGTATTCATTAATCAATTAATATATTTAAACAATAATCCTAAATTAGAACTATGTTTTTATATCTATAAGCATGTATCATTACCATTCCCTCTATTATCACAAGTAAATAGTGTAGTCATGTAATTGGGAAAATCCATATCTATAATAATTTCAGAATAACCCAGAGAAGACCTCAATATAAAAAATTTAGTATAACCGGGCCAAGAACTCATTACCATAATTTCAATGTAACCAATCCACGTCCCCCATATAATCACTTCAGAATAACTTGGCCAAGACCACTATATATTCATTTAAACATAATCAGGTTTATCGCTATATATATGAATTTCAACATAACCATTCCAATCCCCCTATATAATTTTTTTTTGAATAACAGGGCCATGTCCTCTATATAATTATTTTAGTATAACTAGGCCAAGCCATATAACATTTACAATATAACCATTAAATTAACATCATGCATTATAAAATAATATTACAAATATCTTAATGCATTAAAACAAAATTTTTCCATTATCTATAAGAATTATAGAATAAGATAGAACAGAAGTCATAATTTGGAGAAGAACACAACATCACAATAAAAAAATTAATTCAATCAATTATCATTTATCTTTCATTCCCTTTAATTCATCTGATAAAGTGTTATGTCATTTAAATTATAGTTTACATAGTAATATCTTATAAAATTTTAATCATTCATTTTAATAAATAAGTAATCTATTTGGAATGGTTATCCAATCATAAGCTATCACCTAATAAATCATGTCAATAAAATTGATGTTTTAAGAAAAATCATGTTTATTTTTCTTAAAGGGTAGGATCACCCTATAGGTGGACACAAGTTAAGTCGCAACACTATTGGATCCAAAGGGATCAATGAAATTCACCAAAAACATGATTATCATCACCAATTAATTCATTAGATAAAGTGTATGATGTGTTATCATGATCACATAGTATTTCAGAGACATAAAAAATAGATACATACCATAGTAATTTTTTTAAAGCCACCCACCACTATCTGATGATCAGATAAATAGATTTAACTAGGAATTAATATGATGTATAATGGAAAATGAGATAATAAGGAAAACTTTGATCATACTAACCTCATGATTAAATCATGATTCATCTGAGTCGAGTGATCACACCCCTATAATAGTGGATAAAATAACAAAGGATAACACCAAAGAGAAGTTACTCAATAGAGATCAATCACTAGAATATGTTGTATGGGAGGGAAGAAACTACCTAAAATCACATGCTGTTTAACATCGGTAAAATAGAAATGGTTTCAGGACGAATGAATATAAAATCATTTGTGATGTGTGTTTAAAATCATGATATTATGAAATTAATGACTTGAAGACCTTAAGTTATTTAAATTTATCTATTTATAAGGTTTTCCAAAATTGCATCACATTGGGATACTATAACCCTGATCGACCATTTCACGATGTGAACCTGTTTTCCTGTGTGTAAACGTTTCATGATCTATACAACTGCATAGAATCTACACAACAATATGTTCACGTCTTCTTACCTATTTATGTTGTATAATTGTCAAGAAGATCTATCACATCATAGATTCTATTGTAAAAATCCTGAACACCCTCAAAAATCATCCAGATGACATAGATCCCTTGATTTCCTATAACACTTTTATTTTGAGTCTCTATTAACTCAAATAAACATGAATCCTAGAATGTTAGGATGTTTAATCAAGAGAAATATCTATAACCCAAATGAAAAATTTAGAGATCAAATGTTTCATGATGGATATAAAAAAATTGGTTCAACCAGAAGTGATGAGGTGTGTTCCAGTTAATACTGGATCTTACCATCCCCCCACACTATAGAATATCAACCATGAGCTCCTCCATGAATCCATTGGGGTATTGGTGAAAACAATTGTGATTATGATCACATATTACATTCACTCTCCAAAGACTCCTGTGGAACATTCCAATGCATCCAATGAATATGCCAAATATGTATACGTTTTCCTCGAAGAGACATCTCACTATGGTCAAAAATCAATGTAAGATTCTCCACAAAGGAAGCATCCACACCATGTTCGACATCATGAACATCAATCACATGATAAGGGTCAAAATATTATCTCAAAAGTAGTGTTATGTGAAACATGATGTGAAAGAAACAATATAAATATTGAAGAGAAATTCAGTACGCAACTAGACTAACCCTCCCAACCATTTCAAATAGCCAAGAAAATCCATAGTGATATAATTCCCTATTTCATGATATAATGTTTCCCTAACAATGGAGAAACCTAATTGAAAACATAATGATCAACCTCATTATCTAAATTACATATATGATATTCATTATCATGTTCCTCCCTGCTCTATGTTGTCACTTACTTCTTCCTTATCAAAACAACATGCTCATGCATCTCTTATATGAGTGCATTTCCAACTACAACTGACTCACTTACCTCAAACCAACAACGAGTTGAACAGAATTACATACAATATTATTCCTTGAAATATTCCCTTTGTATCAATTTATTCATTCTATAATTATAATAAAAATACATGTGTTCCATATTATAATTCCACAAATTACCATAATCCATCACAAAATCACAAAACAATTTATTTCAAAATCTAAATACTCCATTTAGATTTTCTGTCGGATTATAGGTGATAGGATTCAATAAAAATATCAAATGCTCCATGAGTCTTTAAGATAGCCTTCTATAACTAAAAAAACATACAAGTATCTCAATTATAGATTAATTTTCTTGAAAAATATAGTGGTCAAACTATCTCCCACATGTAGAGACTATAAATCACATCTACCATAAAGGGATCCTTGATGGGAAAAAGTGGGTTACCTTCATAAATCAATCAATTATCAACATAAATGATTCATTGATACATGTTTTCATTGCTAATAGCATAATTAATTCTAAAAATACATCATCTTATTTTCATTATAGGAATATAGAAATGAGAAAAACAACTTATGAGCTATCAGATGCCCATTCATCAACTGGTGATAGGTGACGCATCTGGATATGAGGCCCCCTATTTCATTATTAAATGATAATATATAATTATATCATGATACATATTTTTTAATCCTGGGTGAATCACAGATCTAGAACTATGGAACACCCCCATTACATCATCTCCTAAGCCATTGGGAACCCCTACATGTCAATAGAAATGAAGGGAATTTTAGGTACCAAGAGACCATCCCAATGGTGACTCACCACCATATAAGTTTCCACTAAAATATAATTCCTCTAGATTATATATCTTATTGGTGTTTATTCATATCATATGAATGAGTATAACAGATTTCAATGAAAATGGTACTCAGCCCTAGGACTCATGAATATCTTAATGCATATCTGTAATGAGTTCCATAATTATCCACTAATCACAAGACTCCCACACTACCACCATTTTTGTCTTGAAACGCATCTTATTAGTTAAGATGTTTCCCATTCCTAGGTTATAATCTAGCATGATGTCAAAATACTACAGATGATTGAGCCACCTCCTCTAATGAAGGTTTATGTCCAACTGAGAAAATATGAAACTGATGTCATTGTGGTATGTGTACACCACCAACATCCAACACAAATGATAATGTCTCCCTCATCTCAGGGTGTGTTCCACTGTTTCAAAGAAGGGTGTTGTGATTACATATTCCGAAGATAGCTTAGGGTTTAATTCACATCTTCTTTGTGGTAAGGTTAATTCTAGTAGGGTTTAGGGATTAATAAGTTAAGGGATCATAATTAAGTGTATTATAACTTAATTGATAATAATGATAAAGTAAATAAATAGGTTGAGTTATATCTATTACACCTTTTGAAATATTTTCTAAAAAAATATCTTTTTGTTGCTTCTTTTTAATCGAACTTCATTTCAAAATTAAATACCAAAAAATGCAATCTTATTCCAATGAAATTTTTCTAGTTTTATTAATGATAAAAATTCCCCCATCCTTTAAATTAGTGTTTTTATTCCATTTTATATTACATTTAATAATTCCATTAAGATTATTTTTTAATTTACCTCCTCTTTTGAGAGATGACCTTGGTCAGCCATTTCACTGCACCCAAGTACCCAAGAAACCAGACTTCATTTGAGAGCTCCCTTGACAGTTCCTTTCAAATTGTTTCCATTTATGGGGAGGAAAGTAATTATTTTGTCCAATTAGAGTTATTTATTTTATTTTACATTTTATTCACTTCTTCTCATCTTTCATCCTTCTTTACCCAATCTGAATTGTTTCTTCATACTTTATTTTCTTCTTCTACAATTTGGACCATCAACTCAAACATCAATTTTTTATTTTGGTATAATTTTATTATTTTCATATTTATATGATTTATAACATGATATAATCCCAACAATCTCTTAGATCTTGACCCTGTGATTGAACACTGCCTTAGGACTCAAATCAGACATTCTCAGTCTATGCGGAGTTTCAACATTCCACCAGTTAGATAATTCCACTACTCAAAGAACATTGAAAGTGGAAGCACTTCTAAGTCCATCGTAAAACAAAATCCAAATGTTGAAGAAAATTACAATGATCTTAACTGACCATTTGAGAATTGGTTTCACCTGATATTAACTATCAACCAAATAGTATTGCATACCCGACTCTCGAATAGGACTTTGAACTGAAATCCAGGTTAATTTATCATCTTCCAATGTTTCATGTATTATCGAGTGAGGATCCCAAAAATTATTTAAAATAATTTAATGTAGTATCATAAACCTCTAAACGGTGAAATTTTTCTGATGATCAAATCAAACTAAGAGCATTCCCATTCTCACTTGAAGGGGATGCAAAGAACTACTTGTATTATTTAAAACCTAAATATGTATCTTTTGGGAATGATTTGAAACATCTTTTCTTTAAATGATTTTTCCAACATCATGGACCACTTCCATTCACAAGGATATATCTAATATCAAGAAAGACCAAGGGAGTAAATGTATTATTACTAGAAGAGATTCAAAAAGTGTTGTTCAAGCTTCCCACATCACCAAATCAGTGAGAAACTCCTTATCCAATACATCTATGAAGGACTCACACATATGGATATGAGAATGGTGGATTGTAAAACTATAGGGTCATTGGTTGACAAAACGCCAATTGTTTAATATTCATTGGTCAACTAAATGGAACAAAACTCCCAACAATTTGGTGATCAAGGTACAACACATGTTAGGGGAGTACATCAGGTAAGACCCTCTTCTCTTGATATTCATTTGATTGATACAATGTTAGAATAATTTAACACTATGATGAAGAAAATTTCTTTGGATCAAAAGATATCTCAACCCACTCCTAAAGGCCTTGTGGCATTTACCCGAAGACTATCCACACAACTGACTATTTCCCCTAAATACAAGAAACAAAAGATTGTGTAGCAGTGTTTTTTGGGAGACCATACCGGTAGCAGAAAAAATCATATCCCAAAAAAATCATGATTAATTTTCTACAACATACAACCATGGGTTTAAGGATCTATCAAACATGAGCTATGGCTCTGGACAATAAAAATGTCCCCCTTTTCAACAAAACATCCAGCAGCCAACACCTTGCCAACAGGGTTTCCAACAACCCCAAAGGCGATTTGAAGACCAAGTATCAATAATTCAACAACAAGAGAATTCTAAACCAAAAGTAGATTCTAACACTGGTGATATTTTGGAGAAAATTGTTCTTAATCAATAGGATGAGCTGAAAAGTCAAGGTTCAGAGGTGAGGGAGTTAATGACTCAATTGAGATGGATTGCCACCACCATCCATGAACTAGTAATTAAGAACTCTGGAACTATTCCTTCCTACCCTATTCCAAATTAGAAGGGGAATTTCAGCACCATCACATTGAAATGTGGGATGCAAACAACTGTTATATCTGCACCTATCACTCAACTAGTATTGCCATCAACTCTAGAGAATCCCTATTCAATACTGGTTTATGAGCAACCCATATAAAAAGATAAAGTAATGAAAAAGATTAAGGATGTTCCTCTTAAACACCTTCTTTTTCCAAAAAAAGTATTTTCAAACCACGAATATGGCAGAAGAGGTAATGAAAAAGGAGGTTTTGGACATATTCAATCATGAATAGAACAACATTCCTCTACTTGAATCCATCAAGAAAATCCCAAGGTATGATAAATTCTTAAAAGAACATTGTACCAATCGAAGAGGGATCAATGAAAATGAGAGGAAAAATCATGGGAGGAATGTTTCAGCACTCATTACACCAACTCTAGTAATGACTACAAAGTGAAAGGATCTAAGGACCTTCACCATACCATGAACCATAGGGATTTTCACTTTTCTGCTGCTCTTTGTGATTTGGGAGCTTCCTTAAATGTGATGTCACACCTTGTATTCTCTTCATTACAGGTTGGTGAGTTGAAGCCGATGAGAGTAGTGGTGTAGTTGGTGAATAGATCAATGGTATATACAGTAGGAGTCATTGAGGATTAACTTTTCTGGATAAGAGACATGATTTCCCCACAAGATTTCTACGTGCTTATCATAGAGGATGATCATGTAAGTTCACATTATCCCCTTATCATAAGTAAAACCTTCCTCAAAACATAATGAACTATAATAAATGTCTATGAGGGTAAACATTCCAAGGAGTTTGGGAATGAAGTAGTGATATTTAATGTTATGGATTCCATGAATTACCCCTTTGAGGACCATTCTGCATTAATTATCTTCAATTTTGATCCACCAATTAAAAACCCCATGGAATTTGATTGTACTATGCTTAGAAAGATTATATGTATTGCTTCTTGTTTTTATATAAGAGTACATCCACTCATGTATATAATATTCAAGACTCTCTTATTTTTTATTTTGAAATGGATTCATATTCTGATTTTGATCATGTGAACTCTGATTATGACATGGTTGTTTAGTATGCTGATGGATTTGATGAACTATTATCTAATTTTGATGAGGTATATTTTAAAAATGATATTCATTGTGAAAAAATTTCAGTTCCTTCAATTTATCAATCCATACATCACCCCCTACATTGGAACTGAATCCATTACCACCAAAACTCAAATACTCATACTTATTGAGTGGTGAAAATTACCTGTTATCATTGCTAACAATAACCCTTTTGATCATGAATAAAAACTATTGAATCTTTTAATGGAGAAAATCTAGGAAATTTTGTGGACCTTTCCTGACACGTTAGGTATTAGCCCCTCCATTTGCATGCATAGGATTCTTTGAGAGGATGGGGCTAAAATGGTTAGGTAGACACAACATAGACTGAATACAACCCTTTTGGAAGTTGTTAAAAATGATGTAGAAAAATTGCTCGATGTAGGTACAATATATGGAATTTCAGATTCTCAGTGAGAAAGAGTCTTATTCCGGTTGTGCCTAAGAAAGGTAGTGTTACGGTTGTTAAATATGATAAAGATCAGTTAGTTCCAATGAGGGTAAAAAATAGTTGGTGTGTGTGTGTTGATTATAGGAAACTAAATCAATACACTCATAAAGACCCTTTACCCTCCCATTTATTGACGAAATGTTTTAAATACTAGCTGTGAAGAGACATTAATGTTTCAGGGATGGATTTATAGATGTTATTATGTTCTTATTGCTTCAGAGGATCAGGAGAAGACAACATTCACTTTTCCAATCGGTAAATTTTCTTGTCGAAGGATTCCATTTGGACTTTGCAATGCCCCAGTAACCTTCCACTGATTCATGATGATTATTTTTTCCAATTACATTGAGTCATGTATAGAGGTATTCATGGATGATTTTACAATGTATGGTTCTTTATTTGATGAATGTCTAGTAGTTTGGGAAAGGTGTTGAATCGTTATATTAATAAGAATCAGGTCTTGAACATTGAAAAGCGTCATTTCATGGTAGAGAATGGAATATTCATAGGGAATGTAGTGTCAAAACCTTTGATAGAGGTTGATAGATCAAAGGTAGATATTATTTCATCCATACTATATTCTTCACGTGTGTGTGATGTTAGATCTTTCGTAGGGCATGTAATATTTTATCGGCGCTTCATCAATGATTTAAGAAAAATTGCACTACCCAGGTCACGTTTACTTTAAAATAATTCTGATTTTGTTTTTGGTTAATATTCTAGGACATACATTGATGATATAACAAAGTGTCTAACCACTCCATGAATCATACAACCCCAGTGGTGGGATTATCATTTTGAGCATATGTGTGACGCCTCCAACTTCAGCGTTGGAGTTATCTTATCTCAGAGGGTGGAGGGATGTCACATATGATTGTATATGCATCAAGGACACTGAATTCAGCCCAACAATATTGCAAAACCACATAAAAGAAGTTTCTTGTTGTCATATTCACATTAGATAAATTTTGTTCATATTTATTGGGCTCTAAAGTAGTTTTTTTTCGACCACGCAACTCTGAGGTACCTCTTAAATAAGCCTGATGCAAAGACTAGGATAATTCGATGGATTCTCCTTCTTCAAGAATTTGACATTGAGATAAAGGTAATGAAGGGGTCAGAAAACATGGAGGAAAACCACATGAGTAGGCTTACTCACACACCAAATGATAACACCTTTGACCAGGTACCACTTATGGACACTTTCCCTGATGAGCATCTTTATTCCATCTTAGGTTCACATACTTGGTATGCAGATTTAGTAACCTTCCGTGTTTCCTCTAAAATCCCTACAGATTAAATGAAACATGATGTCCAAAAATTATAGATTGAGTCTAGATTTTATGTATGGGATGATCCATATCTAGGGTGCATGTGTAGTGACCATGTTATTAGGAGGTTTGTTCCTGATCATGTGTTTGAGTCTATTCTACAATTCTGTCATACAGTTTCTTGTGGTGGACACTTTGGACCCCAATAGATATCGAGGAATGCTTTAAACTCTAGATTATATTGGTCTATCTTATTCCATGATGCTCATTTGTGTTGTAAGTCATGATCATGTTTCCAACATATGGGAATCATTTCTAAGAGACATGGGATGCCTCAACAACCCATAAAAATTTTGTGATATTTTTGATGTATGGGGCATTGATTTTTTGGGTCCTTTTCCTAGTTCATTTTTTTGTATATTTTGGTTGTTTTTGATTATGTGAGAAAATGGGTGGAGGATAAGGCCACCAGGACTGATGATTCTCATGTTGTTTTGGACATTATCATATAGTAGAGTTTTTGTAGGTTTGGATTACCGAAGGCCATCATTAGTGACCAAGGAACACACATCTGCAATATGAATTTTTCTTCCCTACTTCAGAATAATTTGGTGACACCCAAAACATCAACACGATACCACCCACAAACAAATGGCTAGGTTGAGGTTTCAAATCATGAGTTGAAAAAAATTTGGAGACAACCGTGCAGCCAAATAAGAAGGATTTGAGCCAGCGCTAGGATGATGCATTGTGGGGTTAAAGGACAACATACAAGACACCCATTGGTATGTCTCCATTTCATATATTTTTTGGGAAAGTGTGTCATATCCATATGGAAGTTGAGTAATAGGATTATTGGGCTATAAAGAAAGGCAACCTCGATTTGGCCCAAGCTGGAATCCAAAGGAAGATACAAATTAAAGTGCTTGGGGAGATTCGATTGTCAACATATGAGAAATCAAGGCTCTACAAGGAAATATCAAAAGAATCCCATGACAAAATGATCCCGAAAAGAGAATTTCATGTTGGAGGAAAATTATTTCTCTATAGATCATGACTGAAGTTGATGTCTGGTAAGTTTCAATATTGGTGGTTATGTCCTTATATAGTAATTAATGTTTTCACTTATGGGGTCATGGAGATCACCCAAGAGGACACTGGAAGGAGCATTATAGTCAACGTTCAATGTTTAAATAAATACATTGATGGAATTCCAAGAGATGCAGTGGATTTCATCCAACTGCATCACCCCATCATCAATTAAGCATAACAAGCTGTTCATAACCCTTTCACCTTTATATTATTTTTCATATTTACAATTCTTCATTTCATGTGCATATATCATCTTATGGGTTCACATTGAGAACAATGTAATATTTTAACTATGGGGGTGGGATCCTTTTAGTTTAGTAATTTCAATTGTTTTTCTATTTTTCAATGATTTATAAAAAACAAAAAAAATTGTTTTTTTCAAATTTTAAGTGTTTATTTTTCATTATTTTTGTGTTTTTGAAACTTTTGAGATTAAATGATTCTCATCACCATTTTGAAATCCATATCAATAATTGAATCAATTTATCCCTTGAATCTATGCATAAATTAATGCTGAAAATGACTTTGTTTCGAGTTCAAATCTCTAGTAATTTCAAGAAAAGTACTCTAATTTTTTAATCCCATGCC
Source organism: Viscum album (assembly GCA_963277665.1). Taxonomy (NCBI): domain Eukaryota; kingdom Viridiplantae; phylum Streptophyta; class Magnoliopsida; order Santalales; family Viscaceae; genus Viscum; species Viscum album. The sequence goes on from OY728135.1 coordinate 1,411,376,916, forward strand.
ATATCTCACAGTATTTATGTTTAAGATAAATTTCTTGTGAGGATTCTAAAAAATTAATTTAATATTTTTTACATTTACCTCATTTCATGAGAGAAACTAACCTTGCGTGATATAACCAGAATATGGTTTATTCTTATCAAAACTTGAAGATTTGAGGTATTTATGTTTTAAATGATTGAATCATTTGTTTGGTATTGATTCCCATATTTCAAATAATCATTTTTTATAATGTACTACCTTGAACATTTAATCTATTTATCCTTTAGAATCCATGAATAGCATGTTATGTTATCCACATTACAAGCTATTTTTCCCTATCCAACCAACTCATGAAGTGAATTTTCATAATCTAGTTGATCCTAAGTGTGGGGGTAGCTTCCTTGTCTTGTGCTACAACATTTTGTGATAATTTTGAGGAAAATTAAATTCTTAAAAAATGTGTTTGCACCTGAATAAATCATTCTGTTGAAAATTGTGCCTTTTCTAGAGCTTTTATGATAAGTGAAGTTATTCCTTTCCAGAGCTTCTAAAAATATAGAATGTTTTTCCTATCTAGTGCTTTCATGAAAAACTATTATGGACTAGAATGACATTTTCTTTCTGAAATGATGAATTGTGTAAACATTCCATGACTTTTCTTGATGATGGAGCTGAATTGATGATAAGGGGATTGAGGAGGAGGCCGAATTTCGGTGAAAATTATATTAATTTAAATTTTCGTAAAAAAGATTCAATCCCTACTCATTGAGCCTCAAAATCATTCATATCTAAATCCTGCCTACCGAAAACCAATGATAAACATATATCATTGAAACAAATAGGGTGGCAATGTAAAAATTTATCAAGAATATAGTGACCCTTGTATGAGTTTGGATGAGAAATACACTGCTAAAAATTGTCATTTTTTTATGGGAGAAAATGAAAGAGAGGTATGTGTTTTGGGTGCATGAAAGGACAATGAAGTGGAAATATATTAAATTTTAAAATTGGAGAACATGAAATAATGGATTTTTATAAGGCATGATATCATTTGCTTCTTGGTGTGGAATTGTATAATCTAAAGGATTTGTGTATTAAAATTAGTTTTGATTTGATATTTATGTTTAAATTTCACAATTTTTTGGAATATGTGGTATGAGGTTTTGCCCAGGAGTGCAAAGGGTAAGTGTAGGGGTGTGATTGCATCACAATTCCTTGCTTTATTTCACTCCTAAATAACTGTTTTAAACTAGTTTTGTATATAAAATTTCAAATAATATCTCCTACTGAATATACCATTTGATTAAATTATTATATTTTTATCACTATTATAAAGAGAAATTATTATTGTTTTGTTGATTTCAATGTAGGAGCAGGTGATTTGTTTGGTCGGAGATGATCTAGAAAAAAATGGGCCAAACTGCATGGAATCACCAGGACATATGTCCACTATTTTGCAGATTTCTCAAAATTCATGTCTCTATATGGTCTGATATTTTTTGGGCCGCTCCAAAACGTCATGGGATACAACACCTCTCAAGGAACCAAAGCCCAATTCGGTCACTAATGAGACCATTCAAACCAATCAGTATAGGGGAAAAAATCTGTACGAAGTTAATGGTTTTGTTATGTATAGGGGCAGTATCTCACGTATTCATCCTCCATTGGCCACCAAATATGACATTGATATATCCAATATTCTTGAATACAACTTTTATATTTTTTCCAACTCGTGATAATTACATTTACCAACTCAATACTGATACACAAGTGGTATCTAGAAAACTGGTTGCCCAAAACCCCTCCCCATTTTTGCTATAAATTGACCCCTTTGGAACCCAATTTGGATGTTCATCCAAACAGTGAAGTTCTGTAATTTTAGAGTTAAATGGATGTCCTCTAACCACCTTAGAGGTTCTGGAACTCCTTATACTCATAGGGGGATCTCACGAATAATGGATCCCTTCCTCAAATCCTTCCTCTCTTTCTTGATTTGTAATCTTTATGTTTGCATAATAAACTTCCTTATTCATGTTCTATTTCTTATATTTTCTTATGTATTCCCCTATATTACTATATTTGATTCTTCCTTAATCCTCGTAATTGGGATGGATTCAAAGGTAGAAATGATAATGGGTTTTACCCTTTCTAAACCATTGCACATACAAATTGTTTCTACGATGACTATGCCACCTAGGGAAGAGTAATTATTTTTAGTGATTGATCGACCTATATCCTTATTCATTTATTTATTTTGAATCAATGAGATATTTTAATTCAATTATTATTATATAATAATTCAGTTTTTAATTTAAATTAATCTAATCAATCAATTGAATAGTTAACACAAAACACGTGAGTTCGGGAATTGTGTGACCTGTGAGAGCGCAACCTTAACTAGTAATTCAAAACCACATGGGATTAATTTTTTGAGTTCAAAAATAATCCCTAAACTCAATTAGTCCACATTTACAGAATGGATATGTGCCTTAATTTACCACTGACCATAATTTATCCTTAAACATCAATCAATGTAGGGTAATGTGATTCCATGTTCAGAAGATAGCCTAGGGTTTAATTCACTTAATCTTTGTGGTAAGGTCAATTATCATACTGTTCAGGGGTTAACAAGTTAAGGAATTATAATTATATGGATTTTAAATTAAATGATAATGAATAATAAATAAATGAACTTGTGTATTTATATTGATTACGCATTTTAAAATATTTTCTATGAAAAACAAATTCTTGTTGTGTTTTTTTAATCGAACATCATATCCAAATTAAAAACAAAAAAAATGCAATCATTTTACAGCAATCATTTTATATTCTAATAAATGCTAAAAAAACACTCCATCCTTTATGGTAGTGTATTTATTATCTTTTTTTATTTTTATGAATACCTTTAAGTATTTGTTTTAATTTAGTTCTTCCTTTGAGAGACGACCTTGGCCAACCACACTACATCACCCAAGTACCCAATAAATCACACTTCATTTGAGAGTGCCCATGATATCGCCATTCACTTATCATTTTAACCAAAATGAAGTTATGGAGTTAGCTATAATCTATTCAAAACTATGTAATGTTTTATGTTTCAATATGACCATTACAATGCTAGGTGTCCATGTCCCTCGGAGATTTCTGGAGAAATATAACCATTGGAGAAAATATAACCATTGGAACCAGAGGCCTATAAATAGGAAGTCATTTGAAATAGAGAAGTGACCTTTATTCAAATTTATCTTCTATCAAGTTATAGAGAGAGATGTTGTGACTTCTCTCTTGCTTCATGAAAAATCCTTGGAATTAAAAAATGTGAACGACTTGTTCATAGCTTTTGTATTTAAATAAGTGATTTATTTTTCCACATGCATATGATTAGGTGATAACGATTTAAGGATGGTGGGGACAGAAAGAAGGTGTGACCGATCTATATATTGAGTGCTTTCATGTGTTTGAAAGACAGAGGTTCCAATTACCTGTAAAATCGAGGGCTTTCAGGGAAAGAAAGACAAACAAGCCAATCATCATATCGAGGGCTTCCCGTGGTGGTGGTAAGACATAATTTATATCCAAGGGGAATGAAACCCTTCTATATGTGTTAAAATAATTGTAATACTTTTAAATTTACACTTCTATTTGTATTAGAAATAGAATTGTGATATTTCCCATTTATTTTCATATTCAATTCAATTATAATTATTTCAATAATGAATCATATTGTATTAATAGATTCTATATGCAGTATGATAGAATCTTTTTCATTTGTATTACTCTAATCATTGTATTAAATTAAAATACAATTGTTTTACATTACTTATAGTATTATATATTATCATATCTACTAGATCCAAGATCGTTGTGGTAAATTTTATTGATTTTGAATTTAATTATTTTAAGACATATTTAACAAAGTTCTTTCTTAAGTGTTTAAGTTCATGGTTTTTAAACATAAAATTCACCCCCACCTCTATTATTGTCCCATATAATATACTTATACGTCTATATTACGATCCAATAATCAAATTCTATATATGTTCCACGTATGGCATGAACGAGTCATATCACTTTGAGGGGGCGACATTCCACATTTTTTCAAATGAAATTATCATATTTACCCATTTTGGAAAACTATAAAGGTATGATATAAATGAAAAATAAGGAAGCATATAAACAATATAAATACAATGACATCATAATGGCCAGCATAAGTGGTGGCATTGGATGATTGAAAAATCATCGTTTCGTGAGGCAGTAGTTCATCGTCCACATAATTAGTGTGTTCTCTACCCATTAGACGGAGGTGTGTGAAAGTTTAGTTCAAATACATCTCATAGAAACATTCAAGAATATTGTAGATACTGTTTTTTTATAAAATAATGGAATATATATATTTTATGGGCTTGGTGTAGAAAAATATAAGAAATGAAATTGAGGAAAGACATTACCTTTAAATCGGGTAACTCCCTTTGGTTTGATCCAAAGGCTTTCTTGAATTTCCATATTCCTTGGTTAAGGCTTATAAAAGGAAGATAGTTATGTTGGGAGATTATTTTGGGTAGAGTTTGGATGAGTAAAGGGGCTTGAGAGGTGTGAAAAATGAGTCACCGATGACGGCCTTTTATAAGAGGGAGGAGGGTCTCTTTAGGAACGTTTGAATGTATTATATTATTATAAAATTATTTTCAGTTTCAAAAGTTCTAAAATTTATTTTATTCTAAGATAAGGGAAAAATAAGTCGATATAAATCATCCAATAATAATTTTTTTATTTTTGGATAATTTTTAATCCTCTTAATTTATTTATCCCTAGGTTAAATTATTTAACTATAACCATGTCCTCTTAAATATTCATACTAAATGGTTAATATATTTACAAAAAATTTAAAAGAGACCCAAAATGGATATTTAATGAAACTTTTAACATCATATATTTCATTTCTCAATATATTAGAATTTTTTTGACTATTTTATCATTTCATAAAATGTTGATTGATTTAAAAACACTTTTATGTCAATTTTAATAGTATTCATATCATGGAGTTTTATATAATCCAAAACAACTTGATTCTTTAAAACAATCCACCATTTATTCAAAGATAACAAGTCATAATAAATTATAAAATTCATGTATGTCATAAAGAGTTTCAAAATAAATTTATTTTAATATTTATAATATATTTTATTTAAAACATTCTTTAATGAGGTAATCATTACATTATCATTGTGTCATAAATTAATTTATTTATATGATGTCTAATAATTATAAATAAACTACCATGATGTTGGAAATATTATTAGAATTCAAATTTATATTTATTGTAAAAAATATCAATTATATAACTGAAAATTTAAATTGTTTTAGGAAAATAATACATGTTTAGTATATGTTTATTAATTAATTTAAACAAAACGTTATTAATGTCATTATCTTACCCAATTGGATTTAAAAGGCCAAAAATCTCACCCAAGGATTTCATTGGTTGGAATTGACTCATTCAATAAGGTTAAGACAAGTGTTAGGATAATTTTATATAATTATAACACACTTTTTACCTTGAATTACCCTATTTCCATTTAACTATGGTAAATAAAAGTAAAAAGTTTCTATTCACCAAAAATTATTTTCATCTTATTGAACTAAATTTTACTTACTGATGACAAGCATGTATGACTTATTTTTGAAATTCAATTCAATGAAATGGTAAAATACCATTTAAATGAAAAAGTCAGTTCTTAAATACCGTGTAGTGTTTTTACACTATTCATAAAAAATTGGACATTTTCCGCAAAATACCAAAAATCACCCAAAGATAATTTTGATATTCTGAATTCAAAAATGGAATCTATTTTACTAAATTCAAAACATAGATGTTTTATTAATTAATTTAAAATTAATTTTCGTTGTCAAAATTAGAAAGTGCATTTTTAATAAATAATAACTATCAGAAGATTGAAATTTGTTTGTATCCATTTTCAATTTGAAATTACATCCAGTAACCATCATTGGATAAAATCATAAAAATATAATCCAATTACACATTAATACCAATAAAAAGAACAATATAAAAATATATATAAATAAAATTAAAAAGGCCTTTTTGAATTAAAATACTGTATTTTTCACTATTTATTAAATATGAACATTATCAGAAAAATATTAAAATTTCATCCAAAGTAAATTTTGATGTCCCGATTATAAATAGAAATTTTATTTTGTCAAATAGAACATATGAATGTTACAAAAACTATATTTAAAAAGGTTTCGCCATCAAAAGGTGCTAAATCAATCTTTTAAAGAATATTAGAGTATTTTGTGCTTAAAATTGGATTCATTCGCATTTTAAGACTCTAAATTTTAATCGATTAATGTAAAAACATTTAACAAACTTGTATAATCATATTGAAGTTAGTTTTATTTATTTCTTCTAATACAATGGGTATGCGATAACTACCATTTAAAATAATATTATATTATACTTTTTTAATATAACTCAACATTGTGTGCAACATAAGTCTTCAAAAAACATGTTATTACATATCATGTACGCCATCGAACCTAACATCCCCTTTATAGTAAAATTAATATTTAATTCAACAATATTAATAAATATGACAATTTTGTATTCTTTATTTTCCTAGGAAGTTACATCCTTCCCCATTTTTGAGGATTATATCCCCTAAATTCTATTCACTTATCAAAAAAGTGGAGGTATTTATCCCTCATAACTTTTTAATACTCCAATGTTACCTCTTCAACCATATGGTTTTTCCACAAAACCATTACATAGTGAATTACCTTATTCCCCAACAATTGATCTCCGCGGTCAAGAATGTGGATCAGTTGTTCCTCATAAGAAAGATTCCCTTCCAACTAAACTACCTATGGACTCAAAACATGAGATGAATCTGGCATATACTTTCTCAACATTAAAACATGAAAAACACCTTGTACCTTTGATAAACATGGAGGTAAATCATCTTTGTAGGAAGATTATTCATCTTTCTCTAAGATTTACATACGGTACAATGATCCTCAGACACATATTTCCCTTATTACTAAAACGCATCACACTTTTCCATGGAGAAACATTGAGAAAGTCATGATCAACAACCTCTAATAAAGTATTCTTCCTCTCGTTATCCACACAACGTTTCAGCTTGCTCTTATCTATTCTCATGTGGTTCTGAATCAAACTGAAATTTTTCAATCATATCTTCTAATAATTATTGTCCCATAAGTTTCCTTTCACCTACTTCATCCCAAAAAGATGGAGTTTAACACTGATTTCCATATATTGTCTCAAATGGAGCCATTTGTATACTAGAATGAAAACTGTTATTCTATGAAAAGTCATCCAAAGAAAAATGTTGGTCCCAACATCCCTGATAATCCTTGAGGATGAACATAATATTTATTCCAATGTCTAAATAGTTCGTTCTGTATGCCCATCTGTTTGTGAATGAAAAGACGTACTAAAATTTAATTCAGTACCTAACGACTTCTGAGGGCCGTTTCAAAAGTTAGAAGTAATCTTGAGATCATGATCATATAAAATGGAAAGGGGAACTCTATGTAACGTAACTATCTATTTATCATACAACGGAGAAATTTGATATAATGACAAAGTATCTGGAATAGGAAGGAATTTAGTCAACCGATCTATAATAACCCAAATTGCATTATTACCTAGAGATGTTTTTGGTAACCCCACAACGAAGTTCATGTATATATTTTCCTATTTCCACTCAGGAACTGGTAATGGTTAAATCATCCCTTTCAGTAAATTCCACTCTACTTCAATCTATTGACAATTCAAACACATCATAGTAAAGTCGGCAATATCTCTTTTCATTCCATCCAACCAATAATTCTTCTGAAGATCCCTCTACATCTTAGTACATTTAGGATGAACTGAAAACCGAGAACTATGAGCTTCACATAAAAACTCTTTCTTCAACTGTGAATCATAAGGCACACATAATATCTTCCCAAACCTCAAAACACAATCATTATCAATGTTAAAATTAGGCATCATACCCTTTGGAACCAGATCATCCTTTTTCTACAACTCATTGTCTTCCTTCTGCGCTTGCTTAATTCTGTGTGGTAGAGACGATTTCACTAACTCCTAAAACAAAATAGTGTAATTTCCTTCACCAAAAAATCCTATGACAAAGATCTACAAATGATTAATCAATGGATCTTGTTCCAAACATAACATGGTTAATGTAGCAGTACTCTTTCAACTCAAAGTATAATCCACATTATTTCCCTTTCCAGGATAGTAATTAGTTGATCAATAATAATCCTTGATTATCTCCATCCATCTACTCTATCTCATTTTCAATTCATTCTATGTGAATATATAATTAAAACATTTTGATCTATATATATTTCATATTTTACTCCATATAGAGTATGCCTCCAAATTTTTAAAGAAAAAACAACATCATCTTATTCCAAATCATGTGTAGGGTAACTTAACTCCCGATGATTCAATTGATGTGAAGTATAATCAATTACCTGATAATTCTACATAAGGACACAACCATTTCCTTTCAACGAAGAATAAATATAGATAACAAACTCACCACTTCTTGAAAGGTAGTTCAAAAACTAAAGCATTCACCAATATTCTTTTCAATTTTTGAAAAACAGTCTTCACATAATTTTGTCCAGATAAACGTAACACCTTTTCAAGTTGTCATAGTTAGTGGGCTAGATAACAGTGCAAAATTATTAACAAATAATCTGTAATTGCCTTCCATACCAATAAATGTATTAATATAGTTTATATTTTTGGGTCTGTCCATTCATCAACAACATTTTTTTTCACAAGATCTATAGTTATGCCATTTTTTGATACAATGTGACCAAGGAATGAAATTTGTTGTAAAAAACTCACAGTTATTGAATTTACCATACGATTTATTTTCTTTTATGGTTTTCAAGACAACCCTTAAAAAAATTTGTTCCTATTTAATTTTGGAATAAACAAAAACAACATCCCTAAACACAACCACATAATTATCCAAGAACTCACGGAAAATTATATTTATAAGATCCATGAATACAACAGGTGCATTGGTTAACCCAAAAGGACTAACTAAAAATTCATAATTTTCATATCTAGTATGAAACACAATCTTCAAAATGTCTGCTTCCCTTACTTTCAACTGATGGTACGCTGACCTCATGTCATTCTTCAAAATATATTAAGCTCTCTGGAGCTAATAAAACAAATCATTGATATGAGGCAAAGGATACTTGTTCTTAACAGTGATGTTATTAAATGATCTATAATCAATGAAAAGTTTTATGGAACCATATTTCTTTTTTACCAACATGATAGGAGCCCTCCATAGTGATGTGCTAGGTTGAATGATACCTTTATCTAATAACTCCTAAAATTACTTCATTAATAGTAAAAGATTAATCTAAGTCATTCGAAAAGGGGGTTTTGAAATTTCCATAGCATCAGGAAATAAGTCAACAGTAAATCCAACTTCTCGATCAGGTATTATACGAGGTAACTCATCAAAAAAAACATCAAGATAATCATTTACCACAGGCACATCATTAATCTGAACAGTTCCTTTGTTTTCAAAAATATGTGTAAGGTAACATTCATTTATATCTTTTACAAGTTTCTCAGCTTCCAGATATGTTATCAAAAGTAAGGGTTTATGTATGTACAAAATTTTAAATTCTTTCATAAAATAAAAAACTTTAGCTCTATGGTCAATCCTAGCATGATAAATAGAAATCCAATCCACACCAAAAATAACATCAAACTCTAATAGAGGAAAAACAAAAAGATTTGTAGGTATATTCTTTCCACACACAAGGACATGAAGGTTCTTATAATTTATTTTTGCATCAATATTTCCTCCCAATGTTGTTGCCATATGTTCAGGATTCATATCGTGAGATGGAATTCCCAATTTACTTGAAAACTTCTTAGAAATGAAATAATGTATAGACCATGAATCAAACAACTCATTGGAATAATCTAAATAAAAAACATTGTACATGATACATCTTCATTCGATCTCCCAATTTTTCTGGCTGTAAATCAGATTTTGTCTTACCATTACGCTTATATTTTTCAGTGTAATTACATGATTTATGTCCCATTTTACCACATCGGTAGCACTTACTAGAATTCACAATACATTCCTGAGCATTATTTTTACCACAATTTTCACAAACTATAAACATATGTTTCTTACCATCAGAATTTTTTAAAGAGGTCTTACCTTTCGTCTGCCAAATCGACCTCTTATTCTGTTTTTTTAAATAACACTTGATCATCAAAAAACATCATTTCCACCTTCTCTGCACATAGAACATGTTTTACATAACTTTTTAACTCACGATAAGCTAAATCCCTTCGAGTGATGACATGAATAAATATAATTTTATTTTATTATGTATTTTCAATAACCTAATTAATTATCATATTCCATATAATGGGTTAATAAATCATCATTCATGTGTATGATAGACTAAAACCTCACAAACCGATGTAATTCATTTATCAAATTAGCACCTCTAACGATGGGGTATGATAATGAATCTAAATTATATATATGATAATTATAAAATAATAATATTTTTTATTTATTAAAAAATATTTCTATTTTTGACATTTAATTCCATAGAGGATACGATAACAACCCTCTTTTATACAGCAGACAACTGCCCAGTGATGCAATGTGATTGATATTTCACTAATGTGTTACATAGAAAGGTAATAAGGATAAAATTAATAAATATATGTGATATATATGATATAAATATGATATTAATTACATATTTATGATTATAAATATATAATATATTACATTATTACTTACCTTTTCACTCATTGAAATATAAAATCATTGTTCATATTTGTGCAGAATACCACCTTCATGAAGAAATGTGACTCTCTAATTTATCACCAACAAATATGTGTGATACACATTAGTATATTTAATGAAATAATTTTTTATTTTTGATATTATTATCATTATTTAATTATAAAATATTACTTACCTCCTTTCTATAATGATCATTGAAAAATGAAATCATTACTCTTGCATACTTACGATCAACCTTCTCCATTATCACAACTTACTTCATTTTTTAAAACCATCAATAATAATTGGTATTAAAAAGTATAATTTATGTATAAATTTACTAGTTTTTTCATAAATATTATTCTAGATATTATATAAATTTATTATATTCACAAGAACAATATCTTTCATAACAAAACATAAATCAGGAATCAAGGAAATTAACACAAAAAAAATGAAGATAAATAATGATTATTAATGAAGTGGTTATAAGATGTTATAAAAGGACAATATATGATCTTATATGTATTAATATGGTTCTTTAATAAGTTTATGACATTTTTAAAACCACTATATAATAGGAAAAATCATGTTCACCCAAAAGGAAGAGTGATATAAAAGAGTTCTTTACTCAAATTCCATTAATTGTGATAATCTTTTACTTCAATAATTATATTATGATAAGATTATGTGTATAACTAACTATTATTATTTTATATTAATTTTCTAATTGTTTTTTCTTTATTTACATTATATACAAATAATCAATTTATTGATTAATCCCCATATCAATGATATAATCGTTGTAAGTATTTTTTGAATTAATTTTTATTCATTAAGAAATATGAATTTTTTATGAACCTATATTATTTTATGAGGGGTAAATACAACCCATTTGACATGTAATATAATGAATTTATTTATTCACATTATATTTTAATTATAATTTAATTTTATCCTTTTATGGGTCTTATGATTCAAAATTACTGAATTGGTAGGTGTTTTTTGTTATAATCTCATCCAATATTGTGATTTTATATGATTATGTATCGAATATTAATATCTTATTATATACCTCTCAAGTATACCTCTCGAATATACATGACTTCTATCTTATTATATACCTCTCGAATATTAATATCTTAAATTTTAAAATGTTTTTAAGAAAAATATACATGACTTCTATCTTCGATTGAAAATCCTTTTTCTCCCAAAAATATTTTTGTTTAAATATTTTTAGAAATGTTCTTATAATTCGTCGAATGATTTATTAAATAATGTTTTTAACAATTTTTTATTTTAAAATAATTTAAAAGGAATTGATATTCTTTTTCCAAAAAATGCTCATTTTTCTTTTATCTAATGTGAAAAACAATTATTGTTTTAAAATTTATGGAATGATTGAAATTTTATACCATCATGACCATTATTTTATTTGATGATTTATTTATAATTTTCAAAGTTTTTTTCAAAGAAAATATTTTTTCAAAATCATTTTAAATGTGTTTTTAATATATAAATTATATTTTTGTTAGGAATTTTTTTTTCAAATATTTTAAAATATCCCTTTATATAATTCCATTGTTTTTTATAATGAAAATAATTTTTTATATATTTTATGAATTTTTAGTTTATATATAGTGATTTCAAAACAAAAATTCATATTCCTAGAAATTTAATTAATCTTATATTATTGGTATCCCTATTCGTCAACACCAATAACCATTGTTTTAAGATATTCTCTAATAGAGATATTTTTCAGTGATACCATCCTCATTGTTTCTCTAAAAGGATTAATATTATTTCAAATATATTGTTATAATGCTATTTAATTCCCCCAAGTTAATCACATCTAAAAAGAGATTATTAGGGAACCCATTTCTTTTCCACATGTCAAACCATTTTCAAAGATATTATTATGGAATCCATTTCTTTTCCATAGGTTAACCATGTTTCTAAGAGATTGTTTTCGAACCCATTTCTTTTCCATGGGATGATCATCTTTCAAATATATCGGTAGAAAACCAATTTTTTTCATGGGAAAATCTTGTTTGAAGTTGAATAATTATTTATTATTTTATTTTAATTGTAAAATAAATATGAAATTTATTTATGTTGTGTTTATTGGATATTTCATTTGATGAGTTAATTCAGATAGTGTCAACTGAGCCTATTAAAGATTATACGATGGGTGGTTCAAGATATCACTCTAATGTAATAGGTAATGATTATAACATTTAGATAATTATATTAGAAGCTATTTTTATGGTAATTCAAATTTTCAATAGGTTTTAAGGGTTCTGTAAGGGTTATATGAAGATGATGTTTGAGGACACCCGCATAATTTAGAAATGTTTTCTATGGTTTTATAGTGTCTCCTTTGATCATGATTTATATCACATGGATCAAAATTATTTATTCCGATGAATCTTGATTTTACTAAATCCTTATCCCATGTTTCATTATTGATGACTAAAAAATTAATTTTTATTATTTAAACACTTTTTTTAGAAAAACTATAAAACATCATCAATGACTAGTTTGAGATTACTATAATTTATATCCATGTATGAGCTTCATTGGGGTGTAGAGACTTTTCTTTCAGGGTCATCCTTAGGAGATATTCAAAATGGTAGGTTATCAGATCTGATGATTGAAGGTACACCTAAAAGTCGATCTTCCTTTTGTTGAATCATTGTATCAAGATGATATCTTTATAATTTATTTACACACATTTATCTTTTTTTGTAACATGAATCATTATTTTGTACATCGTTCTTTCATCCTTTTTTGAAGCATTAATCAAGAGTGTCTCCTCAAAAATTTCTTCCTTAATGAGTATCATATGTTCCTAAGTCACAACACAATTTCATTCCTCCTTACCTACTAAAAACATCAACTCATTGAGCTCCTCCTATTTGAGAACCACCAAATTACAATTGGCGGAACTTTGAGATTGATCAAAAACCACAATTATATCCTACATTTTTCTTCTCACTTCCCTAACATTAGTATCCTAGATACTATATGTCGGAACATTATCCCTATAATCAGCACTTATTTTTTTTAAACTAGTCTCTATTGGTTTGGGTATGATTGAGAAATCATTACACCCTCTTGATTTCTTCCCCAAAATCCCAATATAACTCCCAGAAACTTTGTTTCCATTCTACCCCCTCTTTCTCCTATGGTGGTGGAGTCATCTGCCATGCATTCCCTCTACACTATCAACTAAGACTAAGATAGATATCTCATATCCAATATCAACCTCATAAATTAATTCCCCTTCGAAATTATTATCCACTAGTTGTGTACTTTTCATGCCCATAACTGCCCAAACTAATAATCGATGCACACAAACCAGAGCATCCAAATCCAAACTTTCTAAACAATTGCTAATATTAATCGTTGGGTTGGGCCTTCTATAACTAGACATATTATTCATCCTCACCCATTATAATTCACCAGAAATCATGTCTTGATATCAATATCAAAGTTCAATTTAGGATATTAAATTCTATTCTCTTTCCTCTTGTACCTAAGATGAACCATCACCCATTTGAACTGCCTCTGTATAGGATATAGGATTTGGTGTATGGAGATGTTGGTTCAAGGATCCAACATTTGATAATACCTCAATTACCTTGTTTCCAAAAGGACAGACTTTCCCAAAATAGATATAACCAAACAATTTCTCCAATCATTAAATATGTATACAAACTTCAGTTCTAGATTTGAGGGTATTGCCTCATTCAGAATGGGATCAGTAGAAGGTTAATACTTGTTTCCTAGTTGATAAAATATGGGTGTACTAGAATGGGTTGGATGAAATGACTATCCATCAATCTCCTCCTTACATCTATGTTTTCATGTTGAAACAAATATTCCTATGTGTTTACGTTAAAAACAGAAATTTTACAAGCCTAAAAAACAATTGCTTTATTATAGTAGAATTACACACCCATAAGAATCCAAATCCACTCTACAGAAAGCATGAACATATAAAATTCCACACAAACATGAGGAGAATTTCGATGGCATGCTATGTTTTTTATTCAATCAGAGTATAGATAATAGCCAACAATATTCTCAAACATTTAAATAATGGAAGTATTTTGGAAAAGAAAATGAAGTTATGGGAAACATACCCGCATTACCATAGAAGTAGAATCACATTTCATGTGATAATAGTATGACCAACAAAAAAGATATAAGTGGTATTATTTGTAGGATCATGGAGCACTAGACCATACAAGGACCTATTTATTTTCTAATGAAAAATATATCATCATATGTAGTATTCCAATGGGGAAAACTATTGATCATAAATGAAAATTAAAAGAGCTAAAAATGAACCTATAAAAAAAATCAGCTAGATGATGATGGTGTCTAAATTAAGAAACCATGGTCAGATTAAGAAGTATTTAATCTTCTATGATCTCTGATGTAGAAAAATACAGTTGATTCTTGCTGTTAATGACATTGGGAACTATTAGGAAAATCGAAATTACAAAAAAAATTGGAAGAAAATAAGAATTGGAAAATGGAATAAAGGGTTGAGATAGATCTCTAAAAGAAGGTAGATAAAGGACATGCTCCCCCATCTGTAGGGGCTATGCGGCTGATTCCATCACCACGAAGGGATTCATCAAGAGAGAGCTCTGATCCTTAGAGATATGTTTAATAATTTATTATTTAATAATTGATTGGTATGTTTTCTTTTATCATTTCCTCGTGAAATCTGATCATTTCAACACACAATTATGAAATTTTATGTTCATTGATGGAATTAACATGTTAATGCATATTTTTACCATTAATGAGAATTTTAGGTCATAGTTGTTATGCTTTTTTTTCCATAGGTTATCAAGAAATGATATTGAAAAAATAATTTCTATAATGGATTTTATATGGATGATGACCATGACTTCATATAAAATAAAAAAAAGTTGGGTTAAAAGGGAGACATTATCATTTAACAACATATTTATTATTTATGTAAGGGTTTTACCTTATTCTATAATACACTAAACTCAAAAGTTCATAGAGAATGTATGTGATCCAATTCATCATATTTTAGACAGAAAATGTTTGGGTCATATTTTTTATATCATAGTAGGAAATGTAATATTTATGTTTTCCACACTGGATCCAAGAGTATAGGTTTTGGAGTACTATAGTAATAATTTTCCCCCTAAAAATGAAGAGGAATAATATTTATATGGAATAGTAATATCTATATAATGATTATAAAATATTGAATTATATATTCACATAGAAAGAGTTTAATATGTACCAAAGGAAATTGTTGGGGTTGATTAAGGATTAGTGTAGATTAATATAATAACCATATGGGATAGAGAATAATTTGATCGATGCCCTGTTTCCAAAAGACCGTTCGATTTTATTGATGATATTAGTGGTAATAGAGCCAATATTTATGGATTTACATAAGATTGGTCTTTAAATCCTAAGGAATGTTTAAAACGAATTATTTTTAGTTGAATGTTTAATCATCAACCCCTATTAGGATTAAAGAGGCATAAAAAGAGGATATTGAACTGAAGAAGAAATATCAAAATAGTCTAGAGCTCACCCATGACTATGTTGGGATGATAATATTTTGGAACCAAGTATGTCTCCCATCAATACCAGACATGAATAAGGAGTTGTTGGAAAAAACTCATCATTCATTATTCTTAATTTATCTAGGATATGTGGATATTTACTGATATATAAAAGTGTAATTTTTGTTTAATAACATGAAAATGGATATTGGAGATTATATATCTCAATGATTGATCTATAAAAAATTTTAGGCTTGAAGACAAAGTTCTATTGTCATATTACATGCCTTACATATAAAATATTTGAAATAGTAAAACATTAACATGGATTTCATTGTCGGACACCCCAAAAACACTATAGGAAACAATGATATTTTGGTTATAGGTAATAACTTTATAAAATAAATACATTTAATTTAGATTATATAATATTTGTCACTTGATAATATTTTTAGAATATAAATTATCAAAGTTCTAATGTTTTAGGGCTTACCACATTCTGTTATGACTGATTGGGATCTAAGGATTACCATAATGTTTAAGGGAATTCTTCACCAGACTCTGGATATAGAGCAATGTTACAATACTTTATATCATCCTTGAAAAGATGGTGAATCTGATAGGTACACTAAATACAATAAGTCATATTGATATCTTACTCTATGGATTTTAAAGGATGTTGATATCCACACCTTCTTTGGTATAAATTTATTACTATAAGAGCCTTCACTAAAGTATATAGATGTCTCCTTATGAATCCATAAATGGAAGGATTTCAATAACTATAATGTATTTGGATGGAGTAAAATAATGAACAATATTGGTAATTCATCTTGGTGTTGATGAAATTGAAAAGGTTAGAACTATTCCTCAGTACATCAGTGTAGATCAGAGATGACATGAAAGTTATGCTTATAAACGATCATGTGATATAGATTTTTAAGTTATAGATAAGGTATTCCTATGAATATTTAATTTGAATAAGTTTGTAATATTTGGAAAGAATACCATGTTTATCCCTAGATATATTGATTCCTTGTAAATTCTTGATCCTATTTTGATGGTTTCTTATCATTGGTCATCTTCACTAATTATCTCTTATGTACATGATGTGTTCCATGTGCCTCTTATGAGGTTATATATATATGAACCCTCAGATGACCTAAACAATGAGGTTATATCATAGGAGAATAATCAATCTTAGGAAGAGAAACTTTTGGATATTATAGAACAAATATAGATACTATTTTGGGACAATTCTAATCACCTGGTTTGTTTATTATGTTAAAACTATAAATTTGATAATGCAACGTGGGAACCTAATGACATGATGAGGCGTAATTGTATCCTATTGTTTTAATCAATGTGATGGAATATTGAGGAATAAATTATTATAAGGTGTAGAATGATACCCCATAATATTTTAGGATTTATTTATCATTAAATAAATTTAATATCACTGATATCTTTCTTTTCATGAAAAACAGAGTTTAAACAAATGTGGTATAGTATTAAAATATTATTATTTAATAATGATTTTATTGCCTAGCCATTGTATTAGCGGTTCATAGGAGGACAAAATAAATTATTAAAAAACAATATTTTTATATATAAAAAACGAATTCATTAGTTTTTAATTTATTATAATTTAAAAATAAAATCATTTGTCTGAAAAAGAGAATTTTTTCTTAAAAAAGGTATTTTTATAACCGATGTGTATTTTTATCTTAATAAATTAAAGTAATCTCTATTTATGATTTATTTTATATTAAATTTATCTTAATATAGTATATTTAATTTTTTAATATTAATCAAATAGTATTTTTATTCCATGGAATGAATTTAAACTCAATTTTATGGTTAAAATGAATTGGTCTTTAAACGGTTTCATTGAACTATGTGAACATATTTTAAAATGAGTTTATATCACTTATATAAATTTTATATTATAAAATGGATTCCATATTTTTAATTACATTAATTAATATTATGTAATATGGTAAAATTATTTTTTGGGAATAATAAATAGTGAAATGTATACAAATTTTGTTACCATAGTTTAGGTTAAAACGTGTATACTAGGTGTTAACGTAGGGGATAATAAATAAATTATCAAAAAAGTCCTATAATTTATAAGATGATAGTATTAAGTTATTATTAATATTATATTAAAATATATTTTTTATTTAGGATCCACATAGCTTGAGTGAGACTACAATATATTTGTATCTTTTAAAAAATTACAAGTGTGTCCTGTCCAACCCTTATATAATAAAACCACCTATCCTCTCTCTAAAACACTTCATGAGAATTATACCTTATACAATCAAGGATATAATCCCTTTCTAATATCTCTATGAACATCCTAGAGTTCATTTTGGATAATAATTCCATTATTTCAAGGCTTATGTTATAAGCCAATAAAGATTTCACAATGAAGAGGTATAACTCATAAATGTGTACTTTCAATTTTATTTATTCATCTACCTCCTATGAATATATTTTATCCACAATAAAATAATTGATTCAGTATCCTAAATAAAATAAATATTTTTGTTATTATTTTTCATCCATTTTACACCTCTTTTCCCTGAAATGGTAAATGAAATCATTGCTTTTTCATATGTGTGGACAACCACCGCCATGAAGCGAAGTGATTTTTTATTTATCCTTAAAATTTATAATAAATAGATATTTATTTTATTTATATTATTTTATTATATGACAATGATTCTTTAAATTGGAAATATAATTTAACTATCTTTATTTCCATCTATCAAAATGTGAAAACATCACTTGTGTGTTTGTACGCACTACCATCTCCATGAAGTGATGTAATTAATTTTCCATCACTACATTATATGAATGATTAAAAAAGATTATCTAATGAATAAATATTTTAAATATTTTAGTATTAATATTATATATATGATAAATCTATGATTTTGATTCATGTATCATAATAATTGAATACAAATATACATGAAAAATGAACTAGATTTCCCCCGAAGGATCATTTTAAGGAAGAAGATATTTATAATGAATAATTAAAAATTATAAAATATTTATATATAGAAATATATGTATGAATAGTTTAATTTAATATATGAAAAATTTATATATATTAATTATAAAGGTTATTTGAATTCATATGATGCAATACTTGACATTAGGTACGAGGTTTACATTATAGTCTCAATTTTTTCCTGATTATTAGTGATATCTTTTCACTGATGGAAAGTATATGGATACTATCTTTTAAAAAACCTATATTTTATTATACTGTGGTTCTTTCAATATATTTAATTTATTAGTATAATTTTCCAATATTTGGTACTTAAAATGATCAATAAAATGGTTTTTAAGGAAAATCCAACCTTATTTCTTCTTTGATTGAAAAACATTTTATTCCTTGTCTATTATATTCAAAATTGTTTTATGAATGTTATTATATATATATAATGTATTCAAAATTTAAATTTCACTGATTTGAATTTTTTTACAATTTTTAATAAATAAATGATTCAATAAATTATCTAAACAAGTAATTTATTATATTTTTTAAATTGTGTAAAATAAATGTTTCATTTTAACATAAAAACATGCGCATATTTTATTAAAATCATTAAAACTATTTTATTTGGATATTTATTTACCATTTTCCTTAGTTATTTTAAAATTAAATCATTTTCTCAATGTTTTGGGACTCTTTATTTACAATTTTATCAAAATAAAAGGTTATTTTATCATGTTTTCATAGAATGGTTCAAATGATCTTTTAATGGTATTTTTAATCTATATAAACATCCTTTTATGGATTTTTATGATTCAATAATAATATAATTTTATGATTCCATCCCATTTCTTTATCTATGTAGAATATGATAATGGAGATTTCAGGATGATTCTATGAAGTTAGTTTTTCCCATAGTTTATTTACGTTATGGTAAAGATTTTATGAAAACAAATATTTTCCTTTGTTTTTCCTATGATGAAATGATTAATGTTTTATGAAAGCAATTTCCTTTTCATGGTTTACGATATTAATATATGATGATGTGATAAATGTTTTATGATTTTTTGGCACACATATGTATGGTTTTCATTTGGTTATGGGTCAACCAAGAATTATATATCCCTCTAATAAATTGGGTAAAGATGGATATCTCATGAGATAATAAGAACTGTTATGGGGAGAGGACCTAGTTCAACAACATAATTTTTACAATAAGATAGTGTTAAGAGTGCACCTTGAATATGGAAATGATATAATGTGAAGGGAACCCAATCCACAATTGTAGTATCGTTAATTATCCTTGATCAATGTAATCGTTTTCTAAAATAATGTGTACTTTAAAAACATATGTATTGTGATCCTGATATTTTCTTATGGATTATGGTTGATTATTGGTTATTTTTGGCCCTTATAACTTATGTATTTTTTAATAAAAAAATTATTCATAAATTATGATTAATTATATTTTACTGATTTTTTTTTATTTAATATTATTACCATGTTCTCATGCCCTTATTCTTATATAATTTTCACTTATAATCATTAGTTGATATATACTATGTTTTCCCTTACAATGAATCTGAGATCACCCTTTCATATGTTACCTTCCCCTAAGAAAGGATGAATGGTTTTATGTAGGGTTTTCCTTGGACGTTTTCTATGTGAGAGAAACTTTCTATGGGATATTGGAGGTCCTTTAAGAAATAAAATGATCATATATCTATTCTACAAAGGCTCCAAATTTTTATGATTCATGGGGTTCTATTGTGATAATATTTCTATAAAATGGTGTTATATATTTTTTCTAAATACTTGTTACTACAGAAATAATGATCCTTATATGGATTTTTGGGAATGATTAGGTTATTATGTATTTCTGGTGATGGGTTTTAGGGTGAAAAATTTAACAATATGAAATTTATCACTCTTAGTAGTAAAATAACTCCCATTTCCAAATGATTTATCAATTATGAATCGCATAAATAATTTTTTTTACAAAAAAATATCGATAAAAAAAGAATAGCAACTATCAAATATATAAATAATAATGTAATATAAATAAAAAAGAATAATACACACACTAATTTAAACTCTATAGGATTTAAGATTCCAATGGAGATCTCTTCTTTTATGAAAAATAAAATGAAATAGACTATTTTGGAAGATGATACACATTATCATGGGAAGTGTAGAAAATTTTAGGTGAATTAGTTAATTGTGATATATCATAATTGTGTAGTATATATAGGGTGTAAAGGGAAATGTAAAAATTTGGATCTTCTTGGTTAAATGACCATTGTAATATGATCGTTATATGATTGTTGCAATAAGAATAAAACACAATAGAATAATAAAACACCATTTTAAATGTAAATTAAAATTTATTATAAATACTAATTATATTTCCCCATAATCTTAAATAATACATTATTATTATTTTATAAAAATTTTAAAAAATTAAAGAGAGTTAATAAATTGTTTTTTTCAAAAATTTAATTTTATAAAAAAATGTGAATTTTTTATTTAAAATTATTATTTCAAATAATTATGACAAAATTTTGATAAACTAATCATAATATTAGAAATAATCATATCTAAATTAGGTAATAGTGAAATTTTGAGAATTTTCCAAAATAAATTATTTTTTTGTTTATATTAAAAAATACAGTTTTATGCTTTTGATATTTTATGACTTCTTAAATATGTAATAGTGATTTGATAAAAAATAAATCATAAAAGAAGGGAGAAGTTGTTATTTTATTAATTTGATTTATTTTAGTATACTAATGTGAATTCCTAATGTTATAAATAAGATTCCAAAAATTTAAATGTAAATTATGTTTTAAAAAACATTTTTATATGGAAAAATTACCTTCCTAAGTAAAATGTAATTTAAAATATCATGAATTATTTCAATTTCCCCAAAATTTTGTATAATTGTTTTAATTATATGGAATTATTTTGAGACTGATAAATCTGACGACACACGATTCTGAGTCTCAGGGTGCCCAGAATGATCTGTCGATGTTTTGTTAAGCTTTTATTAGCGCACATAAGGAGTTTTCCTGAAAATTTTTAATAACTCTTAAACAGTTACATGGATAAAAAATATGAGGGTACAGTTTCTCCAAGGATGGTGATTTTAACCTAGGTGCGACTTGGGTTTTGTTGGTGCATACCTCCTATTAGAAAACCCAAAAATGGCATAACTGTTAATAAAATAATTAAATAAAGTTATTTTATTTTTCAAATGCGTATAACATACAAATGGTAACGTAGAAAAAAATCTGAGACCACCACTAAACTGGTGAGGGTATTCTTTCTTTAGGTAGATACTAACATTGGCTGGCGTGGGCTACCAGTGTAAGTTAGTTTTTGTCCGTAAATAGAATAATTAAGTGACTATTATTTTATTGTAAAATCCATAACTTTTAAACGGTAACTCATATTGGAAATCCGAGAGTACAATTGGGATTGTTGGGGAATGTTTCACATAGGGAGAGCCTATCCTTGACCGGTGCAGGACTAGGGTGACTGACAATAATTTTACGAACATTTTTTGGGTACGTTCAGTAAATGCACGAGCGACATTTCTAACTTTTGAACCAGTGCTCAGAATTAAAATCTGAGGACACCTTTGAACTCGTCGCACTGATATTAACTAAAGGAGACCTTTTCCTTGACCACAGTATACCATGGGTGGAAATTTGTTTT
This sequence comes from Viscum album, assembly GCA_963277665.1. Taxonomy (NCBI): domain Eukaryota; kingdom Viridiplantae; phylum Streptophyta; class Magnoliopsida; order Santalales; family Viscaceae; genus Viscum; species Viscum album. The sequence goes on from OY728135.1 coordinate 1,411,400,042, forward strand.
CGGAATTTTCGTTGGAGAAAAAAATAAACAGGCTTTGTTTTATTTTTGAAATTGAAACCAACCTTTTGGAACATGAATTTGGGGACCACACGAGGGTGGTCGGGCATTTAATATTGGTAAATAAATGCCCAGTTACGCTAAATGTTTAACCACATTCATCTTTAATTAATAGTATTCATTAATTCTGAATTAATGAACTGACTTTAACTCTTGGCATTCTCCAAATTATAGGTGCCAACTTAATTTAATTAATGTAAAAACTTTAATTAATTTATTTATTAAGATTATTTATTTTGGAACCACACCTCTCACAGGAAAATGGATTGGAAATGGAGGGGAGATATTTAGAGAGTTGGAAAGATCATTCTCCAAGAAAGGAGATCCTCCAAAGAAAAACGACTTCCGAAATCGAAGAATGAAGAACCGGCCTTGGACTATCTTGCGGGAGTGATGAATGCAGACTTCAATCATCAACGAATTCATCATATTCCTTGCACCACCTCTAATGGAAAATCGAGGTCGAGGTTTTTCTTTAATATGATTGGATTTACTTATCGATTCTTTGTATTATGCTTTCACAACGATGATAGCCAAACTAAAATGACCATCGTCCCATGTATATACCCTGCCTCTTATCTTTTGATTCTCCATGCATTCATCATGTGTTCTTCAATGCCAAATATTTAATGATTCTGTAAATGCAATATTTTGTTGAGTGTGACATATGGATGTGGATCCATTGACCTATGGATCGCGAATATGTGATCATATTATTTTTCGGGCCTAGAACAAAGATGCAATAGATCGCGGAAGAAGGCGGCATCCAGCACCCGGTTAGCGTCGAAGAAGGAAGGGTGGAAAGCGTCTGCACCACTAAATGATGAGGAATCCATAGACTGTCGACCATGGAGGGGAAGGGTGGAAGTCGCCATCAAACCTGTTGCGTTGTGGAGAGGAAGCGCGCGTTCGAGCTGCCGGTGGAGCAGGAGGTCGCGGCGGAGGCCGAAGAGCGGTTGGTCGCGGAGGAGCAGCGGCGCATGACCACGCCACTGGGAGGAGGACCGGCCAGCACATTGGCTGGACGATGAGGTTTTTTGGGACCCTCTCAGGTCCCCCGATGACTTGGTAGGGCCTAAAGGTGTTGTTCATTTGTAGTTCCAAGCGGAAGGGGGTCCGCTACCCCTTCAGCACCAGCTCGGGCAGGCCGCGCCCAGCGCGGGCTAGGCCATGCCTACCCCTTCGCAGGCCACCCCATTACGGGCCAAGACAGACCTTAGCCAAGAGAGCTGAGCTCACCCTGGCCCAGCCCAAACCGGGTTGGGCCAGGTCAGTCCAACTGGGTCGGACCAGACTTGGGATCACCCGAACCCAGTTACGCCTTTTTGGTCGTAACATTATAACCAAGCATCTGTTTGATGCACCGTCTAAAGTATCGGAATCCTTGGATCAATACGGTCCATTTGGTATAATCCACATGATTATTGGATAATTTTGGAGTATGTCTAGGTTGGATCAAACCCAAAATCCAACCGGTCCCTCGGAGGAGAAGCACTAATAACTTACATACCGGGAGTCCGATTGATGCGCTGTCTGTTGCGATGAGTCCCTTATTACATGATGGACCTTTAGAAAACTGATTTTGTGGGAATTCGGGGTTGTTGAGGTATGACCAATGGGTTGGAGAGAGGCTCTCCCATGAGCGATAAGTACGGAACCCTTTGACTGGCTGAGACTTGATGACTGCTGACCGATTCGACTCAGAGTGACTCGAGATGCCCGGTGGGGAGTGCCTCTGTGTGAAGTTGCAGACCCACATTAGGGAGTGCCTCAGTGTGAGACCACAGACTCATGGTGTGGAGCGCCTCAATGTGACATGGCAGAACCATGGTACTCGACAGGAGAAGTACCTTAACAGTCTTAGGTTAGTGGGAAGCGCCTCTGTGTGACACGGTAGGCCCACTATACTCAATAGAGGAGGATTTCTCAAATATCCAAGATGTTCGACATTGTGACTGGGAATGTTATTTGTTCCAAGGCCTAAAGAATATGTTTCTGGCTATCAGTATTCATAGAAATAATGTGTGGGTCATATAGTGTGTGGGTCTATGCTTAGTGATACTATGTGGGTCATTGCATACCGATCCATTGTGGGTCAGATCCTATGTGGGTCATTACAGGGGTTATTACCTATTGATCATTTTTGGGTCAGGCTCTGTATAATCAACAGTTGTGTCTCTTGACAGAATAAGATGATCAAGCTTCGTGACTAATCATATGTACTTTTATACTTCATTGAAAAGCTGGTTTGAGTTGAGACTCTGTTTGAACTATGTCTTTTACCTGTGTGGAACTTTTACCTTCATCGTGATAACTGTGTGGTCCATTTCCCTTTGTGGTACTTTCTTAATGATTGTAATGCCTCGAACCCAGAAGCCCAGAGTAGTTGCATTGTTACGTATCATTGACGTGATCATAAAATATCGTGTCTTGAAAGACCGATTAGATTAATAGCCTTGGAAGTACTAGATATAATAAAAAGGTTTACATTACATCGTAAAATGGAAAACAAAAACAATATTGTTTCAATAGACAACACTAAGAACCCATAAACTATCCATTCATGTCAGTCATAATATAATTCTTCGCATCCTTGGAAAAAATTAAACATATAAAGGCGTGAGTTTTGATGCTCAGTAAGGATAACAATATAGCATAAACATTCATAAATAAGCATAAACATTTAATACAATGTATAAAAATAAAACCAAATACTTTTAAAGATATATTTCAACATTTTATGGAAAATATAAAGCAAAATAATGCCATTTACTTACTCAAATTGATATTCTAGTAGTAGAATAATTACATGCACTATCAATAGCCACATTCATAATGATTGAATTCATAATTCTAGACTTCATAACCACATAGTGAAGTCCTTGTTCCAAAACTAAAAAGAATATTTTGTCAAGGCCTTATTCCAAGACACTAGTTTGTCACATGAGACCTACAAATGCATCGAGAAGCTAGATCGGGCTCCACCCGTCACTTACTATGTCTAATGCATTCCTCCTAGGAAAAGGTATAAACATAACATAAAAATTCATATTAAAACTAGCATACTAAATGTCGATACTTTATCCATAAACCATGAATGGTATAAAAATAACACATCCAATGTCAAACAAATCAAAAAAACTTCAATAAAATATGGAAGATTTGTATCATAATAAATCAACTTCAAACAAGTTTAAAATCTATCTAGGTATGTTTATATTTATGAAAATGATTTGTTAAAATCTTTGAGAGAAATATTCCTTTTTCATAAAAACATTTAAAAGTCAAAATATTTACAAAGGAATATATTTAAATACATTTTTTAATCAATGTGTCCCATACCACTTTGAAACTTTTGAGAGGATTTATCATTTTAAAAACATTCATGTCCATATAAATAAATCCTTAAAAACCATTTTGAAAACATGGACATTAATGAGAATGGTTTAGAAGAATAAATATTTAAAACATTTAAAATTATTTTTTAGTAACGAAATGTCCCTCAAAAATAATCCCTTTGAAAACTCTTTTATAAAACATGGACATGGATAATAAATATGTCCTAGTAGATACTTACACATAGACAATCTCAGATAATAATGAGATTAAGGAATTAACACTTACCTTGTACTTTTCCTTGGTCGAGGGTAGGTAAACATCTTGTATATTGGTGAAATAATTTTTATTAAATTATACAATAATGATATACAATAATATGATATCATATACGATCTTTTAACATTGCTTTGTTAATAATATCTTTTTATTGTTGTCATTTCGGGTGTTTAACATATTCGTTTTTCTTTATATGCTTTGTTATGTAAGTGATGATTGTTATGGATATGATGTATCTTTTTCATATTAATTAAAATATTAAGTCTTTAAACATTTTTTTAATCATCTAATGAAATTTAGTCTTGAATGGATACAATGGGGAATGAATCTAATCGCATTTATGGAGACGGTAATCCGTACGTACGCACGAGTGAAAATATCATTCTTTTTTCTATTAAAATAATATATAATTGGATTTTATATCATATATAGAATCATTATAATGTTATATTTATTATATACATCAATTACATATCATTATTATACTCATCCAAATAATAATGTATTGAATAACAATTGCACCACAACGTGGAGACGGTAAGCTGTACATACGCACGTATGGTGACATGTCATTCAAAGGATGGATAGAATAATGAATATGGTTGTACCATATTTATAATAACATCAAAGTATATAGAAGATACCAGAGTTATTATTTTAAAATAAAAAAACTAATAAATAGGAAGTGGAAGAAGATATGAACTTGAAAGAGGTGATGAAATATTTACCTCATCTTTGGGTTTTTCCTCTTAATTTGATCAAAATGGTCTCATTAGGTTGGATTTATGAGAAAATTAAGGCCTCTAGGATGAATTTAGGATAGCTGAGAGGGTATTTGGGCAGGGTTTGGAAGAGAAAAAATGTTTTGAAGGTGTGAATTTGAGGGAAGGGGGAGTGCCCTTTTATAAGAGGGGTGAGGGGAACCTTAGGAAAAGCTAAAAATATTATTTTATAATACAATAATTTTCTATTTATAATGGCTCAAAAATTAATTATTTAAAGGCTCAGGTGGTTATGGGTCGAAAATCACTCAACCAATAGGTTTTAGATAGGTTTGGGTCACTAAATTAAATTTTTCATTTCGATTTAACTCTTAGTTATATAGTTTGACATTTACCATGTCTCTTTGTATTTTTATATTATATGTTTAATAAAATTATGATAAACTTCCAATATAACCTCAAGTGGTTCATTAACGACATATATAATATTATTTACTTCCTTTGAAAGAACCGTAGATTTTTAGGAATAGAATATCAATTAATAATATAATATTTGTTTTAAAAACTATTTTATGTCAATTTTAACACTATTTGGTATTTTGTTTTTGATAATATTATAATAGCATTATTACTTCTAAAACAATTCATATAACCAACCCTAACAAGTTATATTAACCTAGAAAATTACTGTAATTCATAAAAAAGCCTCAAATTACATTTATTTGGATATTTATATTATCAATTATTTTAATGTTTAATTAATTAGCTAATTACTACATCATCATTGTGTCATAAATAAATTAAATTATTTAATTTCTAAAAATTATAAATAAAATACCATTATGTAGGAAATATTTTTATCTTTCTAATGAAAACTTATAGTCGAATTTATCTTATGTGTAACCCTATATTAAAAATGGTTTAGTTATTAAACTCTGAATTTATCACTTTTAACTCTTATTTTGAATTAAATAATAATAAATGTCCTAATCTAATCCAAGTGGACCAAAGAGGATCATATTTTATTCCTAAGATTTTATTGTTCAAATTATTCTTATCCAATAGAATATCATTCTTACCCATAATTACCCTATTTACTTTTAACCATGGTAAATAAAAGTAAAAAGTTACTATTCACCAAAAATTATTTTTATCTTATTGAACAATTTTTTACTTAATGATATCAACCATGTCTCTCAGATTTTTTAAATTCAAATTAGAGAAGCATTAAAATTATGTTTTATGTAAATTTGCAAATTCCCTTTGGAGGGGGATAAAAGATAGTAAAAAGTTCATTAAAAATTTTATAAATCTAAAATTATTATAAATTGACTACAGTGAATTACATTGATCTTATATAGGTATTATGTAACTATTTTGACCTAAAATAAATTTAAATAAAATAATTAATTATTTAAAAAAAATTTGGTTTTAAACTATAACTAAGTGTTTTTCACTATTCATCAAAAAATGAATGTTGTCCGAAAAATACCAAATATTCACCCTAAGCCTATTTCGGTATTCTAAATCCAAAAATGAAGTCCATTTTTAACAATAGAATTTATAAAATTTCAAAAATTGTGTATTACTATTCATAACAATTAGTTTGATTGGTTGTGGTGTGTTAGAACTCGAAGTTGCATACAACACATGCTACTGTATTATTCAAAGGGAAGCGTACCGTTGATGCTTTGGGTGTTACGTTCTCCCCTCCTTCAAATAATTTCATCCACAAAATTTCTAGAGTTTTACTACGTAAAAAGACTCGGGTGGTTTTTCATCATAAGTTCCCTGGGTTCCCACATTGTATCTTCCATATTATGGTTTCTCCATAGAACTTTTACCAGATGATTCATCCGGTTTCTCAACAATTCTTCTCTTATATCAAGAATCTTGACAGGATCTTCGCAATAAGACAGATTGGGTTCCAGTTCTAATTCTTTATAGGTGAGTACATGCATTGGGTTAGACATGTATTTTCTCAATAGTGATATGTGGAACACGTCGTGAACTTTGGAGAGACGTGGAGGCTTTTTCAAACAGTTAGTTGCAGCCCCAATTCGTTCTAGAATTTCGAAAGGTCCAATATACCTAGGACTCAATTTACCCTTCTTACCAAAATGTATAACACCCTTCCATGGAGAGACCTTCAAAAAACATGATCTCCTTCCTGAAATTCCAAATTCTTCCTTTGGTTATCAGCATAGCTCTTCTATCTACATTGAGTGCCTTGATGTGGTTTTGGATTAACTTCACCTTTTCCATCATTTCCTCCCCAAGATATGGGCCTATGAGTTTTATGTCACCAACATCATCCCAACAGGTTTGTGTGCGACATCTCTTTTTGTATAACGCTTCATATGGTGCAATCTGGATACTTGAATGGACGCTATTGTTATAATAAAATTCTACAAGAGGTAAATATTGATCCCACATACCATTATAGTCATGTCAACCTAATATCAACATGTCTTCTAATGTCTTAATAATCCGTTCAGATTTTCCATCAGTTTGGGGGTGGTAGGCAATGCTCGAATGAAGTTAACTATCCAAGGATTTCAGAATAATTTTTCAGAATCTTGAGGTAAAACGTCGATCATAGTCAGAAAAAATCCATAGTGGTACTCCATGAAGTCTTACAGCTTCATTAATATATAGTCTTGCTAATCATTAAAGTGGTAAATCTTCTCGTATATCAAGAAAATGTGCTAACTTGGTAAGACGGTCTACAATGTCCCATATTTCATCGTTCCTTCTAGGAGTCATTGGTAGCCCCATAACAAAGTTCATTGTGATATCATCGCATTTCCACTCATCTATGGGAAGAGGTTTTATGACTCCTCTATTCTATTTCCTTCTAGATTTCACTTTTTGACAAACCATACATCTTGAAACAAAACCAGCCATCTCCCTCTTCATGTTTTCCCACAAAAAATGTTCCTTCAAATCTCTATACATCTTAGTGCTACCGAGGTGTATAGAGATATTAAAAACTATGAGAATAATCTAACAATTCTACTTTTCTATCAGGTAAATCGAGAACACAAAGTCACATCCTAAATTTAAAAATTCCATCTTCATACACAAAGTCACTAAATCTCCCATCATTCACAGCTTTAATCTTATTTTTAAACTCTTTATCATCGGTCTGAGAACACTTTATCATTTCTAGTGAAGATGGTTTGGAAACCATTTCAAAAGTATTAATGTTTCAACTTACATGGTGATTCCCATATCCATCATTACTAGAACCATGTTTAGAAGATCCTTTTCAACTCTCATCTTGTTCAAAACTCCATGATCCTTTCTACTCAAAGCATCTACCACATTATTTTCCTTCCTCGAGTGGTAGTGTATAGTAAAATCATAATCCTTGCGTAGTTCAAGCCATCTCCATTGCCTCATGTTGAGTTCTTTCTGTGAGAAAATAATCTTCAAACTCTTGTGATCAGTATATATCTCACATTTTTCCCCATAGAGATAGTGTCTCCAAATCCTCGCAGTAATGATTACAGCTGATAACTCAAGATCATGATTAGGATAGTTTTTCTCGTGAATTTTTAGGTGTTGTGATGCATAGGCAATAACCCTATCCTTTTCTATAAGGACACAACCAAGTCCTTTCTTTGTAGCATCACTATATATATCAAACCCATCATCCCCCGATGGTAGATTCAATATAAGATCATTGACTAATATTCTCTTCAGTTTATCAAAACATTCTTCACACTCTTTTTTCCATACAAATTTAACCCCTTTTCTTGTGAGCTTTGTTAATGGGTTAGCCAACTGGGAAAAATTATGGGCGAAACATCTATAATAACCTACTAAACCAATAAAACGGTGTACCTCAGTCATACTCGTCGATGATGGCCATTCTTGGATTGCCTTGGTATTAGAAGGATAAACAAAGATTCCATCCTTGGAGACAATATGGCCAAGAAATGAAATCTGATGAATCCAGAATTCACACTTGCTAAACTTTCTATATAATTCATGTCATCTCATAGTCTTCAGGATAATGTGGATGTGATTTTCATGATCTTTGTATCTTTTAGAGTATACCAAGATATCATCAATAAATACCACTACAAATTAATCAAGATATTCCTTGAAAAATCTATTCATTAGATCCATGAAGTTAAAGGGTGAAATAGTCAATACAAAAAGTATTAGCTTAAAATCATAATGCCTTTACCTAGTTCGAAATGTTGTTTTTGGAATGTCTTCCTTCTTAACACATAGCTGATGAAATCCAAATTGAAGTTCAATCATTGGAAATTATTGAGCTCCATGAAGTTGGTCATGTAAATCATCAATTTTAGGTAGGGGATACTTGTTCTTTATTGTTATATCATTGATATCCCTATACTTAATGCGAAACCTCATATATCCATCTTTGTTTTTATCAAAAAGGACAAGGGGTCCCCATGGAGAAACACTACGGTAAATAAATCTCTTACTACTCAATTCCTCAAGTTGTTTCTTTAGTTCCACTAATTCCACAGTGGCCAATCTATAAGGGGTTTTCGATATGGTCCTTGAACAAAAAATTAAATCAATGATAAACTCAATTTCTCATTTTGGAAGATGTCCAGATAAATCCTCTGGAAACACATCAATGTATTCTGGCATAATAGGTACGTCCTCTATTTGAACATTTAATTCCTCACCCACAGTTATTTCATTCTCTTCCTCCCCAATAATTTAATTTTGTTGAGCTAATGGAGGTGGATCTATATAAGAATTAGTTAGTGGTTATTCTGCTCTAAATATAATGTGTTCTTTATCATCATCATCAAAAATAGTACCCTCCTTCTTCTTATAGTAAATTTTTGCATCATGGTCAGAAATACATTCCATACTGAGGATTATATTAGTTTCAATCATGGGTATTATGATGAGATTAGCAGATAAAGAACATTTATATGCCCTAATGGGGAATGATTCACAAAACATTGTCGCAATGAGACTTCCCTTAGGTGTTTTGACTAACAAATCCCTTGTTAAATAAAATTGGAAATATCTAATTTTCTTAGAAAATTGGTAAGATATGAAACAATGCGATGATCCAGAATCAAATAAAGGATTTTATAAACTTGAGGAAACCATTCAAATACCCGCCACTATGTCTTTTAAAGCATAAACCTCAACAGTAGTGATAGAAAAAGCTTGGCCTTGATCCCTTGGACTTTTCTGAGGTAAGTTCCCATGACGTTTAAGACATTAATTTGAATAATTCCCCCTTTCCCAAAAATTGGATCATTCAACATCGATAACCTCTTTCTTCCACTTTCAATCATGAGCTTAGTGGCCTTTTTCACCCCTCTTTTAATATACTCCCACTCCTTTCAGGCAAGTACCAGATTGTTTCATCCCACACTTACTTCATGATGGATATTCAACTTTTCCCTTCTTCCCCTTATTTCCTTTTCCAGAATGTTCAACATATCTCTTCTTCCCATTCCTTGATTTAAAGTCATAAGCCTTAGAGAATTCTTTTTCATTCTTGATAGCACATGATACAATATTTTTTTACAATGAGAAGGATTGTGAAACTAATGATCGAAATAGAAATGGTTTTAACCCATCAAAGAAACGACCAATCTTACTTCATAGGTTATGTATATAATCTACAGCATGCCTCGCTAACCTTGTAATGTTCGATTCATACTTTGCGACATTCTAATCCTCCTTTTCCTCATTCTCATGAATTGTATTTCCATATCTGCTCGATGGTCATGAGGAAAGTATTTTTCTAAGAAAATTTCATTAAAATCCCCTATTCAATATTTGATACTTAATCATCTTAATTTGTATTTTGAATTAATGACCACCATTGATCAGTATCTTCAGTGAGGCGGTAAACTACAATGACAACCTTTTACCTTTCCCTACTCCTCATGGTGTGGAATATTTTCTATAAGAAATTTATCTATTTCTCAAAAACTAATGGATTTGTACCCCCTTGAATTTTTTTGGTTGTTTCCTCATGAAGAGATCTAACATTGATCCTCCACACATCGGATATGGGTACTCCATACGGGTAAGGATATTATTCATAACCAGAGTGAGTTGTCCCAGTATGATGATTAGCTGATCAGCACCAGTTGCATCACCCGCTCCACTATAATTAACTTGATTAGGAGGTAAATCCCTACATAGAGTGCATGCATTGATATGGTTTCCTTTCCTTTCACTAGGTTCATTTCTAAACAATGGAATAAACTAGATTAGTTTATGAATCACAATACAAAAATCCAAACTTTTATAACACAAAACATAAATTGAACAGTTTGTGGATATAATCCCTAATCATAAAAATGTTTTCTTTGAGGAAGTATATATTCATAAACCCTTCTTTATGGTTTGTAAAGAAAATCGTAATTATCTTAAGCATATCCCCCAGGAGAGTCATAACCAAGAGTGTAGCAAGCCCGTTGTCATGCACTAGTTTCTGTTCGAGTCTAGCTCAAAGTAGTGTTTTCGGGTTTCACCACTAGGTACATGTGTGCCAAAGCCGCCTCTACCTGCTCTTATCCAGACATGGATTTATTTCATGGGAAACTCAGAAAACATCTACAATGCCAAATTTCTAGGAAGTTATTTTATACTAATCCTAAAAGTCTATCTTAGGGTATTGTGCCTAATTAGAGTTTTTCTAAATCTAGATTCCAAGGTTTGTACTAAACTTCCTCTGATGTCAACTGTAATTCCGCGACACCAGAATCCCATAGTCGGTGCATTATTACGTATCATTTTCATGATCACAAAAGATCATGTACCGAAAGACCGATTAGTTTAGTAGCCTTGGAAGTACTAGATACATTCATAAGATTTACATGACATCATAAAATAGAAAAATAAAACAACATTGTTTCCATAGACAACACTGAGATCCCATAAGCTATCCCTACAGGTCAGTCATAATATACTTCTTTGCTTCCTGGGAAAAATAAAACATAGAAAGGAGTGATCTCAGATTCTCATAAAGGATAAAAATATAGTAGAAACTTTCATAAATAAGCATAAACATTTTAGGCAATGTATGAAACTAAAACAAAAGCCACTTCAAAATAAACATCATCATTTATGGAAAATATATAACAAAATAATACCATTTACTTAATCAAATGGTTTTTCTTCTAGTCGAATAATCACATGCATTATCAATAGCCACATTCATAATGATGGAATGCATAATTCCAGACTTTATAACCACATTGTCAAGGTCTTGTGCCAAGAAAACAAATATGATTTTTCAAGGCCTCATTCCAAGAACCTAATTTGTCTAATGAGACCTTCCAATGCATCAAGGAGCTATAGTGGGCTCCACCCATCACTTACTATGTCCAATGAATTCCTCATATGAAAAGGATTAAACATAACATAAACATTTGTATTAAAATTATCAAAATAAATGTCAATACATTATACATAATCCATGAATGGTATAAAAATAACACATCCATAGTCAAAAATATCACACAACCTTCAATAAAATATGAATGATTTGCATCATAATAAACCAATTTCAAAAAATCTTTAAATCCATCAAGGGATGTTTATAAAGAAGAAAATAATTCTAAAAATCTTTGATAAAAATATCCCATATTCATAAAAACATTTAAAAGTCCCACAATTTATAAAGGAAGACATATAAAGTCATTTTTGAATAAAAGTGTCCCATACCACTTTGAAACTTTTGAAAGCAATTATCATTTTAAAAACATTCATGTTTATATAAATAAATCGTTAAAAACATTTTTGAAAACATGGAAATTAATCAGAATGATTTAGAATAATAAATATTTGAAAAATTTAAAATGATTTTTTAGTAAAAAAAGTCACTTAAAAAGAATCCCTTTGAAAACTCTTTTATGAAACATGGACATGGATAATAAATTTTCCCCAGTAGATACTTACACATAAACAATATTTGATAATAATGAGATTGAGGAATTAACCCTTATGTTATAATTTTCCTTGGTAGAGGGTTGGTTAACCTCCTTATAATGGTGAAATAATTGTTATTAAATTATACAATAATCATATACATTAATATGATATCATATATGATCTTTTAACATTGCTTTGTTAATGATATCTTAGTATCATCGTCGTTTCGGGTGTTTAACGGATTCATTTTCCATTATATGATTTGTTACGTAAGTGATTTTTTTATGGATATGATGTATCTTATTTATATTCAGAATTATATTAAGTCTTTGAACATTATTTTTAATCATCTAATAAAAATTAGTCTTTAATGTATACGATGGGGAATGAATCTCATCGCGTTCGTGGATACGGTAATCCATACGTACACACGAGCGACAATATCATTCGTTTCATATTAAAATAATATATAATTTGATGGTATATCATATATATAGAATCATTATCATGTTTTATTTATTATTTAGATCAATTACACATCATTATTATACCCATCCAAATAATAACGTATTGAATAACAATTACACCACGACGTAGAGAGGGTAAGTCGTACGTACACACGTATGGTGACATGTCATTCAAAGGATGCATAGAATAATAGATATGTTTGTAACATATTTATAATAAAATCATAGTATATATAAGATAGTTGAGTTATTATTTTATAATTGAAACAGCAAAGAAATAGGAAGTGGAAGAAGAAAAGAATTTCAAAGAGGTGATGAAATATTTACCTCTTCTTTGAGTTATTCCTTTTGATTTGATCAAAAGGGATCCTTATGGTTGATTTCTAACTAAAGGAAGGCCTGCGAAATTAAGGGAGGATATTTGAGATAGTATTTGGTTAGGGTTTGGCTGAGCCAAAATTCTTTGAAGGTGTGAATTTGAGGGAAGGGTGAGTTCCCTTCTATAAGAGGGGTGAGGGACACCTTAGGAAATATTAGAAATATTATTTTATAATAAAATAATTTTCTATTTTTAATGGCTCCAAAATGAATTATTTAAAGGCTAAGGTGGGTATGGGTTGAAAACCACTAAACCAACAGGTTTTAGATAGCTTTGGGTCACTATATTAACTTTATCTTTTAGATTTAACTCTTAGTTAAATAGTTTGACATTTACCATGTCTCATTGTATTTTTATATTATATGGTTAATAAAAACAGTATAAACATTCAAGAAGATATCAAGTGGTTTATTAACGAAATATATAATATTATTTACGACCTTTGGCCGAACCGTAGATTTTTAGGAATATAATATCAGTTAATATTATAATATTTGTTTTAAAAACTAGTTTATGTCGATTTTGACACTATTTTGTATTTTGTTTTTGATAATCTCATAACAACATTATCACTTTGAAAAAAATATTCTAACCAACCCGAACATGTTATATTAAACTAGAAAATTAGTTTAATTTATAAAAAGTCTAAAATTATATTTAGTTGGATATTTATAATATCACTTATTTTAATATTTCATTAATTAGGTAATTATAACATCATCATTGTGTCATAAATAAATAAAAGTATTTAATGTCGAACATTTATAAATAAAATACCATTATTTTGTAAATATTTTTATCATTCTCTTAAACATTATAGTCGAATTTATCTTATGTGTATCCCTATATTAAAAATGATTTAGTTATTAAACTTTGAATTTAACACTTTTAACTCAGCTTTGAATTAAATAATAAAAAATGTCCTAATCAAATCTAAGTGGACCAGAGAGGTTCATATTTTATTCCTAAGGTTGTTTCTGATCAAATTATACTTATCTAATAGAATATCATTCTTACCCTTAATTAACCTATTTACTTATAACTGTGGTAAATAAAAGTAAAAAGTTACTATTGAAAAAAAATTATTTTCATCTTATTGAACCATGTTTTACGTATTGATATCAACCGTGTCTCTCAGATTATTGAATTCAACTCACAGAACTTTTAAAATTATCTATTATGTAAATTTTCAAATTTTCCTAGGAGGTGGGTAAAAGACGGTAAAAAGGTGATTAAAATTTTAATATATCTAAAAGTATTATCAACTGACTCTAATGAATTATAATGAACTCATATAGGTTTTCTGTGTCTACTTTGACCAAAAATAAATTTAAATAAAATAAATAATTATTTAAATAAAAATTCAGTTCTAAACAATAACTCATTGTTTTTCACAATTCATCATAAATTGAATGTCTTCAAAAAAATAATAAAAATTCACCCTAAGATAAATTCAATATTCTAAAACCAAAAATGAAGTCCATTTTGAAAGATAAAATTTATTAAATTTCAAAAAAGTGGGTATTACTATTCATAACAGCTAGTTTGATTGGTTGTGGTGTGTCAGAACTCGAAGTTATGTACAAGACACACTACAATATTATTCAAAGAGAATCATACCATGGGAGCTTGGGGTGTTACAATAGTGATAATTGTGTGGTACTTTTACCTTCCTGTTACTATCATTGTGGTGATACCTGTGTGGTAACTTTACCATTGTGGTACTATCTTTGTGGTGATACCTGTGTATTAATTTTACCTTCATTGTATTATCATCGTGGTGATACGTGTGTTATACTTTTACTTTTGTGGTACTATATTCATGGTGTTACTTGTGTGGTAATTCTACCTTCTTTCTGTTACATATGTGGTGTCCTTTCCTCATGTATGAGATGAGTATGTCTAGATAACTCTGTTATATGTATGGGCATATACCTAAGTAGAGTTGATGTCTTAATTTGTGATTTTTCCTTTTTGGAACTCTTGGAGACCTATGGGGGTCTTGGGGTCCCTACCAAGTATCAACATACTCACCCCTGCATGGGCTACGCCCACACCTTGTTGTGTCTTGTGCAGACAACGAGCAGTTGGGATGAGGTTTGAGGGTGCCAGGACTTGGCGGTATGTGGAGGATATGGGAGGACGTGGAGTGCTTAGTAGGAAATTTGTACTTACCTTTCAGGTAGGAGCCTCGGAAGACCACCCAGTAGGAGTTTTCCTTTTTATTTCAGTTTTATTTTATTTTCAGTTGTACTCGTACCTTTACAGTTGGGCTTGTATTCCGGCCCCTTGTACATCCAGAACACTTTTACTATATTAGTTTACTACACAGTTGGTTCTTGTTGTGTTTTTGGACCGTCTGTTTGTACCGGATTAAAGGCAATGCCTTGCCGTTTTAGGGAGTAACCCTTTCGGTGTTAGTCACCAGCCCCTAGCCTATGGTAGGCGGGCTTGAGGTTTTCACAACATGGGCCCCAGGGGACGGGTCGTGACAAATTGGTATAAGAGTGGTTTGGTTCTAATAAAGAACTATGACTCTGAGCTTTTCTGTGAAGCAATATTGTTAAGTTTTATGAGTGTTGATTTTAGTTTGGGGAGTCTAGTGTTGGTGCAATGACCGATGAATCCATACACTAGGACCTTGAATTATGATTTCTGACTCAACGTACTAAAAATTGGATTAACTTTGTTTTTGAATATTTTTTCTTTCGATTTCCATGCCGTTATATCACTATGTATAACTTAATGACTGTGGCGCACCTATTCCTTATGATGATGACACCGCATAGACTGTTAGTTAGGATTCCCGAGAGAATACATGATGATGGCCAACCAAGCAACGAGTCCTTCGTGCAGGGCCCTCTTACAACATTAGCACCTTGGGGTGGTGTACCAGCAGCTCCACTACACATTGGAGGAGTGTTTCCACCAGATCCACCAGTAGAGGATGCACACTGACTGTGTGAATTTCATAAGTTCTAGTGGCAGAGACCTCTGATGTTTTGAGGCGAGACAGATTCCCAGGCAGTTGAGGACTGGCTGCAGGCTGTGGCTATAGTTTTCCACCAAGTTGAGACATCGGTAGAGAATATTGTGATATTAGCTTCTAATCTTTTCCAGTTAGTTACCATGAGGATGGTCCCAAAGTTATGAGGCTTTGGAACATGGATTGTTGCCCGAGATAGTACATTTGGGTAGTGTTTCAGCTATATCACAACTCGTTGGGAAGCAGTTACAACTAGCATTACCAGTAGAGGACAAATTTAAGCTTTGTGCCTTACACGAATTTCAGCATCAGATACCCCTCGGGTTTCGAGGTGAGCCCGAATCACAGGTAGCTGAGGACTGATTTGAGGAGGTGTTTTAGAGTTCTCGAGAGCTTATACAGCTTTGGCAGGATGACATGTCAGTAGATTTGTATTCATCGAGGCATACCGAGCCTTCCTGGTACTCAGTGAATATGATACAATCAGTGCTTTGGGGCCCGGACATCCGAGCATGGTGTGTTTAAGGACGTCCAAGCCAGAACTATTCTTCTATGAATTCCAACCTATGTTAGGGTTCTTTAGAGAACCTTTTCTGTTGAATTTTATTTGGCTGAGCAGATACCGCAAGTGAATGTCAATAGTGGGAAAGCATGAAACTGGTGCTAGTCTCAGAGACTTGGGTGTGTAAAAATGTTTCAGGAAGAAGAATTGTTAGGGACAAATGAATCTTTTGGGCTGAAGATGTGGAAGATGATATAGGAGACTAGCATGAGGTGGTGTACATTTCGACATGTTACAACCACCCCATTTTTTGGTCCCTACCAGGCTCAGGGAGCTGGAGGAAAGGGGAAGGGAGTAGCTGCATATGGTCAAGGATTGCAACCCAAGGGCTCTAGGAATGATTCTATGAATGGCCTATGTCTACTACTAGCTGTCATATTAATAGACATAGGTACCAATCATTTGTTCCTTCCACAAATCATGTCCAAGTCCTAGAGTTTTTAGTTAAGCTGCTGACTTTACCTTCACATCTAGAGATGCCTTTGGCAGGAGACTCAATAATCACACATACACCGATGATGTGATCTGAACCGTGAGGCAGGACTTTTGGTAGAAACCTCGTGGTTGCAGCATCGAGGACTTACGACGTTAGTTAGGGTATGGACTGTACATCCATAGTCTATACTCAGATTGACTGTATTAGAAATAAAGGTTGTGGTTTACCTTCAAAATTGAATTGGGATTCTCCTTGGTCAGTGAAAAATAAAACCCATGCAGCATATGATAACCTCATTAATAAGAGGGAGG
This sequence comes from Viscum album, assembly GCA_963277665.1. Taxonomy (NCBI): domain Eukaryota; kingdom Viridiplantae; phylum Streptophyta; class Magnoliopsida; order Santalales; family Viscaceae; genus Viscum; species Viscum album. The sequence goes on from OY728135.1 coordinate 1,411,417,476, forward strand.
AACTGATCACTCTTGAGTCTTCTAGACTTACCCTCCTGGAAGTAGGAGTTTTTAGTTTTTAGTTCCCAACAAGAGTGGCGAGAGATCTTCCAGGACAATGAATTTGAGATAGTCTATACTCTTGGGAAGGGGAACGTGGTATCATACACACTTAGGAGGAGGTATGGTCCACAATTGTTTTAGTGATGAGTCAAAGTAGCTAGTCGTGCTATAGATATCCTTCATGGATAGAGATGAAGTTTCTTACCTTTAGTGTATTATTGTCACTCCTCCATTCCTTTAACTAGTCAGTGAGGTAAAACATGAGGGTATTGACTGTGAGGCTCGATGTGATCAGATATCCTCAGGGTAGGCACTTGGTTGATTTTTTAATGGTTGGGAGCACATCGTTCTCTTTAGAGGATGTACCATGGTACTAGAAGTGCTACATGAGGATGTGTTGAGGGAGTTCCATACATCCCCTCTAGCGGTACATCCTATTGTGGTGATGATGTACCAGGAACTTCAACGTCAGTACTAGTGGCCAGGGATGAAGAAAGAAGTGGCATATTTTCTATCACAATGTATTACTTGTTAGAAAGAGAAAAATGATCAGAGCTGGAAGAAGACTTATGCCAATAGGAGGAGGGAGATCATGTCTTCCTACGAGTATCACCTTGAAAAGGTTTGCAGAGATTTGGCCGGGGTGGCAAGTTATCTCTGAGGCTCATCGGACCTCTCTTGATTCTCTGCAGAGTGGGCGAGGTGGCATATCATTTATCTCTTTCCCCACAGATGCATTGGGTGCATACTGTTTTCCATGTGTTATAGCTGAGTAGATAAGGCATGATCTATCACACGTTATTGACTATATAGAGATGGACTAAGACGATGTGGTGATTTTTACAGAGGTTTCTATAGAGATTGAGGATCCACAGGAGAAGGTCCTTCATGGGTTGTCAATACCTCTGGTTCGCATTCACTGGCAGCATTGGAACATCCAGGAGAGCACATGGGAGCGGGAGGCTCATATCCATGCTCATTACCCCCGTTTGTTTCTTTGTTAATATTGTGGCTTTCGTGGATGTAAATCCCTAAGGAGGAGAGAAAGTAATCTCTATGAAATTCCATATAATTTTTTAATTATATGAAATTATTTCGACATGGAAAAATCTAACAACGCAAGATTCTGAGGCCCAGAGTGCGTGGAATTATTCGTCAATGTTTTGTTAGGATTTAATTAGCACGCGTAAGAAGTTTTCCTGAAAAATTGGAATAACTCTTAAACAACCACTCAGATCAGAAATATGAGGACAAAGTTATACTTAGGATGATGGATTTACCCATGGCACAACTTAAGTTTAGTCATCACATGCCTCCTATGAGAAAACCTTAAAATGGAATAACCGTAAATAAAATAATAAAATGAAGTTATTTTATTTTTCAAATTATTATTACTCGTAAATGGTAAGGCTGATTAAAAATATGAGACCACCGATGAACTTGTGAGTGTATTCTTTCTTTAGGCGGTTACTAAAATTGGTCTGTGCGGGCCACAAGTGAAAGTTAGTTTTTTTCCATAAATAAAATAATTAAGTGACAATGATTTTATTATAAAATCCATAACTTTTAAATGGTAACTCGGATTGTAAATCCAAGATTACCATTGGGATTTTTGGGGCATGTTTCACTTAGGAAGATCCTATCCTCGACCGGTGTTGGTTGGGGGTGATTGCTAATAATTTTACGATCATTTTATTGGGTACATTCAGTAAATGTGTGAGAGGGGTTTTTTAACTTATGAACCGGTACTTGGAATTGAAATCTGAGGACACCGTTGAACTCAAAAATGTTGATATTCGCTTAAGGATACCATCACCTCGAATATAGTAGGTATAGGGTGGAAATTAGTTTTCCGACTTTTCGTGGGATAAAATAAAATAAACAAGCTTTATTTTATTTTTGAAATTGAAACCTCTCATATGAAACATGAAGGTGGGGACCACATGGGGGTCGTCGGGCATTTAATTATGGGAATTAAATTCTAGGTTACACAAAATGTGTAACCACATTCCTCCTTAATTAATAGTATTCATTAATTCGAAATTAATGATTCAACGTTAACTCTTGGCAATCGCCAAAAAAAATGTGTCAACATAATTTAATTAATGTACAAGCATTAATTAAATTATTGCTTAAGATTATTTATTTTGGCACCTCACCTCTCATGGGAAAAGGGATTGGAAAGTTGGGGAGGGCTTTGGAGAGTTGGAAAAAATTTTCTCCAACAATGGAGATCCTCCAATGAAGAATGACTTCCGAAATCGAATAATAAGGAACCTACCTTGGAGCGTCTTGTAGGAGTGGCGAACACCAACATCAATATTCAATGACTTCGTCTTCTTCATCGCGCCACCTCCAACATAAAATTGAGGTTGGGGTTTGTTTTTAATATAATTGAATTTTTTAATCAATTCTTCATATTATGGTTTCACAATGACGATAGCCAAACTAACATGGCCATCATCCCACACATATACCTTGCCTCTTATATTTTGATTCTCCATGCGTTCTTCGTGTGTTCTTCAACGCCAAATGTTTAATGACACTATAAATGAAATATTTTTTTGAGAACATAATATGGACAGAGATCCCTCGACCCAAGGATCACTATTATGTGACCATTTTATTTTTCGGGTTTGGAATGAAGCCGTAATGGCTCACGGACGAAGGTGGTGACTGACACCCAACCGGCCGAGAGGAAGGAAGGAAGGCGAACATCCACACTACCGGATGATGAGGAAGCCACAACTTATCAGCCACTGTAGGGAAGTGTGGTGGCCAACATCTGGCCGGTAGTGTGGCGGAGCAGCGGTACGCGTCCTCACCGCCGTTGGAGCAGCGGCGCGCAACCGCACAACTTGGAAGAGGACAAGCCATGACACTAGCCGAGAGTTGTGGTTTGGCGGGACCCGATCATGTCGCGCGGAGACTTGGAAGTGCCTAAAAAATGTTGTCCCTTTGCAGTTCTGATGAAGGGGGTCTGCTCCCCCTTCGGCACCAGCTAGGGAAAACTGCTCCATCGGGTCGTGCCCAGCGTGGGTCGGGCCACACCCAGGGGGATGAGCCAGTCCACCCCCTCCCTCGGTCCACCCCATTACTGGATGGGCCGCCCTTGTAGGTTGCCTTTACAGTTCACCCCCTTGTTGGAGGGGCTACCCTTAAATGCTGCCATTGCGGGCCGGGCCAGACCTCGACCAAGCTGGTCGAGCCCACCGTGGCCCATCCGAACCCAATTACACCTTTTTTGCTGTAACTTGAGAACTTGGAATACATTTGACGAATCATCTGCAGAACTAGAATCCTAGGATCTATACGGTCAATTTTCTATACTACACTTGAGTTTTGGATAATGTTGGAGTATGGCTGGGTTTGATCAAACCCCGAATCCGACCAGGCCCTCAGAGAGGAAGCGCTAATAACATATAGATCGAGCATCTGACTAACTTGACTTGTGTTATGATGTGTCCCTTATGATATTATGGACCTTTGGGACACTTCTTCATGGGACTTTGGGGGGGTTTGAGGTACATCTGATGGCATGGGGAGCAGTTCTCCTAAGAGCGTTATGTACAGAACCCTGCAACTAGATGAGACATGACGACTGTTAACTAATTCGATTCAGAGTGGCTGGACATGCCCAATGGGGAGAAAATCTATGCGACGTGGTAGAGCCGTTGTTGAGAGTGCCTCTGTGTGACACGACAAACCCATGGTACTAGAGGGGAGGAGTACCTCTGCAGACCGCGAGGGGGAGCACTTTTGTGTGATGTGACAAACCCACGATGGGGAGTGCCTCTATATGACGCGATAGAACCACGATATTCAATAGGAGGAGTACCTCATCAGTCCAAGGTTAGTGAAAAGTGTCTCTATGTGATTCGATAGGCCTGATGTACTCATTATAGGTGGAGTTATCCAATAGCCAAGGTGTTTGATGTTATGACTGGGAATGTTACTTGTTCCCAGTTCTAATGAATCTATTACTGGGAATCAACTTTCATAGCGATCTTGTTCAGGTCAAATCCTGTGTGGGTCAGTGCTCAGCGATCCTGTGTGGGTTAGCGCGTACCGATCCTGTATGTGTAAGATCATGTGTGGGTCTGCGCTCATCGATCTTGTGTGGGTCAGTGCATAGTAATGTAGATAAGATTCTGCGTGGGTCATTGCGGTGATTAGTACCTATCGATCCTATGTGGGTTAGATTCCGTATAATCAGTAGTAGTGCCTCTTGAATGAATTATATGATCTAGCTTCATGACTAATCATATGTACTTCTATACATCCCTAAAATCCTGGTTTGACCCGAGACCCTGTTTGAACTAAGTCTTTTACCTATGTGGTACTTTTACCTTCATGGTATTATCATTGTGGTGATACCTCTGTGGTACTTTTACCTTCATGGTACTATCTTCGGAATGATACCTGTGTGGTATTTTTACCTTCATGGTACTATCATTGTGGTGATTCCTATGTGGTACTTTTACCTTCGTGGTACTATCTTCGTGGTGATACATTTATGGTAATTTTACCTTCGTGGTACTATCATTGCGGTAATACCTCTATGGTACATTTACCTTCATGGTAATTTATTCTTGGTTATACCTGTGTGGTACCTCTACCTTTGTGGTGTTACCTATGTGGTTTCCTTCCCTCATATATGAGATGAGTATATCTTGATAACTTAGGAATATGTATTGGCATATACCTAAGTAGAGTTGACGGCTTGCTTTGAGGTTTTTCATTTGTGGAATTCTAGGAGACCTTTGGGGGTCTTGGGGTCCCTAATGAGTATCGTCATACTCACCCTTGCAAGGGCTACACTAGCACCTTGTTGTGTCTTGTGGAGACGACAAGCAGTTGGGGTGGGGTTTGAGGGAGCCAGGACAAGGCAGTACGTAGAGGAGGGAGGCAGACATGGAGTGATAAGGAGGCGATCTATACCTTCCCTTTTGGTAGGAACCTCATAGGAAAACCCGGTATATGTTTTCCTTTTTTTAGTTGTATTGAATTTTTAGTTGTACTTGTACCTTTACAGTTGGGCTCGTATTCCGGCCCCTTTTACTTTCATCACTCTTTTACTATATCAGTTTACTTCACAGTTTCTTCTTGTTGTGTTCCTGGACCCTATGTTTGTGAAGGATTAAAGTCAATGCCTTCCCATTTTAGGGAGTAAGCCTTTCGGTGCTCGTCATCATCCACTTGCCTATGGAAGGCGGTCTTGGGGCAGCAACAGTACGGGCCCTGGGGGAGGAGACATGACAGTTATTTTCAAAATTATATATGTGAAAAAATTATTTATTTCATAATCTATGAGCCAAAACTATGGGTATCCCATGGGAATCTTATTTAAAAAAAACTATAATTCTAATGGATTCATTTAAAAAATAATATAAATTTATGCACATTGTTTTATAAATAACCTCATATACACTCCATTTAATTTTCTCCCAAGCCCTCTATCATGTACCACCCTATATTATCTAGTCACTTATCCAATTTTTGAATCTATAAATCTCTAAATGTATCAGTCATCCTAGTTTATGATGTGGTAAACATGGTATGGAAGTTCAATTTCCCTCTGTTTATATACAAGTATGTTCTTTCTAGTTAGTATTCAAATTTAAAAGTTACTATATTCTCATAAAATTATGATCATTTAATTACTATCCAAATACCATTATATCAATGAGATAATTTTAGTATCTCTTATTTGGATCATACCATAAACCACATTATATTCATGTTATGGTGATAAATTCATCATTTGATTTTCCATTCCCCGTTTTTATATTATCAATACCAAAAATTGTTTTTATTAAATTTTATTTATATATATGTGTGATTATAATTAATTTATTATTGACTTCCATGATTCAAACCCAAATTCTATTATATTTTGTTGAAAATTAATAAAATTTCATGTATTTAAAAACTAATGAACTTGATGATATTATATGAAACCCACAACTGATTTTCCATAAGTTATTGATTATTTATTTTGATATATTATCTATGTAGAACACGTGAATTAAGTAATATAATGGCTGAACCTAGATAGTGTTCCAATACAATGGATTATGAATTAATATCATTATATTATTTTAGGATTTCTTGGGGAATCTTCATTGTAATATGTTTTACGACTCCTTGTTATTAAACACTGGTTATATACATATTGTAGGTTCGTATGTGTAAAATGGTGGGAGGGGTGAATTTTATTTAATAAAATGTAAAACAATCCATGTCTTAAAACATCTGTTAAAAATATTTATGAAAGTAAAATATTTTTCAGATGAATTAATCAATGTTTAAAATTGAATCAAAGAAAATATATATAATAAAATATGTCTAAGAATAATGTTAGATAAATATAAAAGATTATGTGATCAAAAAATGATTATGTGATTATGTGTTAATTTATGGATTAAATAATTAAATAAAATAATGATTGAAATAAATGTAAAATTGAAAATACAGAATATAAAAGTGGTAATATATTTTGTAAGGGTGTTTAGAAAAACTAACTGATGGTAGCTCTATGTCTACCACCTTACTTTATTGATAATTTAACTCACCATTCCCTTTGAATTATTTTTTCAATGATGTAAAAAATTTCTTATAATATTATGTTATTATAAGAAACAAGATACTATAGACACTATATCTTTAACAGTGAATCCACATACCCCAAAATATGTAGTCTCTTTCATTTTTAATGGAAGTGTAATGAAAAGAGAGATCCTTTACATTAATGGTATCCATTACCAAAAATAGAATAAAGAAAATGAAGTGGGTCTTTATATCTTAGTCTACAATCTGCCAAAGAATATACTGAAACACTTGGGACTGATAATTATATACAATTTAGAAAACACTCTTTGAAATAACTGACGAAAATTTATAAAGGGATATTTTGGAGAGAATCCAAAGACTTCAATATTATATAGAAATTGAGTATATTGGTGATTATATGTGCATGTTTTTTTATTCCATGCCCTCCAAATTTCTCCATTTTTAGCTCCAAATATTTTAGGGTTTTAACTAAAATATTATCATGTTGTTACAATTTTTACCATAATAAATGAAGGGTTTTGATTTGATTATTGTGGAATGGTCTAGTATTCTTCACCATGGATTCAGAATTTTCAATATAAAGAAAGGCACTAAGATGTGTATTTTTGTGAAGAAATTTTAATGATCTACTATAATCGAGGTATCTATGTTATAACATTTGTAATATAGCACAAAAAATGTAATAAAGAATAATTTGGGTGTATGAAAACCTTGCGGTGTGGAGTAGACTGATTTATTTAAAATTGTGTTTTTGAAAATGGCATAAATGGTGGGATTTTCATAATAAATCTTGCAAATATATTTAGCCAAGGAAGATTGTGGCATGAACCTAAGGGTTTTATTGTCCTCCATTTTTTCTGGTGTAGTTCTATGTTTTTCACCATAATCCTCATTTAATTAGTCCAATTTGATTTAAATGAGGCCTATTCAAAGGGTTTTATCACAATGACATAAATCTAGTTGTATATTTCTTATGAGAAAATATTAAACACTTAATAAGTGTTTGTGATATTAAAAATAAAATTGTGATGGGAATACAACTAGTATCCCCCCATTGTTGATCACAAACAATGTAATAAGAAAAAATTAAACATGAGTATAAAAATTAATAGTTGTCATTATACGGAGATTTTTTTTCTTTATCATGGAAAAACTCTCCCACATATATAACTTATCCCCCACAATCATATTTAAAACATTTCTCCACAAACAATAAAGTTAACTCTTTTTTTCAATGACTAAAACATCTACCCATTTTATATTATCAAAATGAAGTCATATTTTGGGTCACATAATAAATAAAAAAAATTAAAACAATATTTATCATCATTAATGATCTCTTGAGGGAGATGAAAATTATATATTTGTAAGAGAATTTTTTAAAAAAATAAAAAATTTAAAAAATCTATCAATTAATAAATATTTATATAATAAAAAATTAATAGAATTAAATAATAGTATAAAAGAAAAAGATATATATTTCGTTTAAATCTAAATAACATTAAAAAATAATTTTGGAAATTGATTTTTAAAAACAAAAAGTCACTTTTATGATCATTTTTGTATTAAAAATATTATTTAACTCTAAATTAATTTGTTAGGAAGGTTTGATGGGCTCAAACCATATAAAAATACATATTTAGGAAAAAATCATTTTTCCTCATTATTTATTATCAGAGAGTGTATTAATAAACCCTAGAAAATACTCTGAGAATGCTAAACCAGGTGAGTAGTAAAGACCCACTCACTGTGCCTAGGGTGTAGAATGGGTTCGAAAACCCAATAAATCCTTTTTTTATAAATCTTTAGGAGAATTATTTATAGAACAACATTCAATTTTTTTCATCCATAAATGAATGTTTATATTTTAGTTATAAACTCACTTCACTTTTCCAAAATAATTAAAAACATGTTGAAAATCATTTTTAAGTAAACTAAAATTGAAATCCATTTTTTAATTGTTTTTTGAAAAACATAATGTGATTATACCAAAATTCCATTGATAGGTTCTAAGTTATAAAGAGAATGGTTATTAATGAATATATAAGAAACATGAAGGTTAGTGAAACAAAAGTTAGTAGTGATATTTCATTTTCTAAAATCATCTCGTAGAAAGTGGTGTCTCTGTTAAATGTGTCTAGTTTGAGATCATTTGAATGGATTTTTAGAAAAACAATATTGCACTAGTGTTGTCACAATTGATATGGATACAATACTATGTTAACGCAAAGTATAATATTTTATGTTGTATACATATAATATAGGTGAAAAAACTTATGGTGGTTAGGTATTCTGATTCATCATTAGAAAAAAATAGTTTTTTTATTCTTACTATTCCAAGAGACAAGGGATATTTGTAGAAGAAGAAATGTCCCACTATTGCATTTCCTCTCTAATTGGAACTCTACAGAATTAGCCTCAAAAGAATAATAAAGTTAAAAAGTGTTTTCATTAGTATAAAATACCCCAAATGTTTTAGATATTCTCATATAATAGAAAATTCTTTTATGTTATTTTAAATATGGTTCTTTTGGATTAGAATGAAAAGGCAAAAAAAGGAATACACAAAACATTATGTCTAGATTTTCTACTATAAAGAAATGTGAACATCCAATAATATATTAGCTATGCTTGTTTTCTGACAATGTAATGGATTCATCCAACATCATATTACATGTTTTACTCTTGGTAATTATAATTTCATTATAATTGTCTATGAAAATCAAAGTTATATTTCCATTAGGGTTTTTTTACATTGGATTCAATAGACTCCATTAGAATTTATAGAAATTTAAATACCAAATACGAATTTAAGTTCCCCATAAAACTCATTTCAAAATATGTATTTACTAAGTTGGAAAATTTATTAAAAATACATTATTTTGATGCACTAAATATAACATCATCAATATAAATTTAAATTTTTAACAAATCATTTGATTTTTTTTGGAAAACAATGGTGGAGTCATCCTTTCCCATTATTATATCTTTTGAAAAAAGAAATTTTTATAACCTCTCATACCAAGACTAAGGTTCTTATTTTTCACTCTATAGATATTTTTTTAACTAGAACACATGATTTTTCAATTTCGGATTTTCCAAACTGGGTGTTTTCTCCCCAAAAACATTTTTATAAATAAATCATTTTAAAATTACTTTTGACATCCATTTTAAAAAAATAAGCTATTAAGGGGTGTATAATTCGAAAAATATTAAAATAGATTTGATTTAGAAAATAGGTTCAATGGTTTAAACATACTCAAAACCTTTATCTTTATTATGTCCATTACAAAAATGGTGAGTGTTGTAATTGATAATATTTAATTTTTTATCATTTTATTTACAAAACACCTATGAGGGTCCAATAATAGGATGATTGTTGGGACTTTCAACGAGAGTCCTAGAATTATTTTGTTTGATATTGTTTAAACTACTCATATATATAGAGTAAATAATTGACATTATTAATAAGATCATCAATGTAAAAGGGTATAAGATGAGATAGAAAATCATGACATTCATCCTTATTTAAGACTATAATTGTTTCTTCGAGTTATGTATTGTAATCCTTTGATATCATTCTTTAGAGAATAGTATTTAGAGTTGGAACCATATTTAGTTAATGGTGAGGATAGAGTTTCCATAGATTCATTAATTATTTTTGGATTACATTGGTTTAGGGAAGATCTATCTAGGTTGGTCAACATCACCAACATATTGTGAATGTGACATAGGAATATTATAATAGAGTTTGACTTGAATGGACTCATATAGGGTCTTGGTCCAATTATTGAAAACTCAAAATGATTTAACTATGTTCAATTACACAAGGAGGATTAATTATTTGGATTTAGGAATACACATTCCCATATTATCAATGTTTTTAAGGAAAATGAATTTAAAACTGAAAACATGAGTGAAGCCAAATTTTGGTGTTTTTATTTTCCAAAATTTATATGGGGGTTTACCTATGGTTAATCTTATGAGGAAATTTTTGAGTATATGTTATGAAGTATTTACTACCAGATTCCATTTTATTGGGGAATGGAATAATCATTTAGGAGTGTCTTAGAAATTTCATATAGGGTCCAATTTTGTCTTTCACAACCCTAAAAATGATTGTTGATAAACATGACAGGCACAATACCCATTAATGTATTTTATAAAAATCTATACCATAGTCACTTCTATAGAAAATGATCTTTTATCATTTTTTATTTCCAAATATCCATAAAAACCTGGTTATGAATATACAAGACTCATTCTTACAACCTATGAAGAAACCCCATTTAAATCAAATAAAGTTATTGATAATTAAGGAGGTGTACTTTTTACCTCTGATATGAGAAACATTATTTTCTCCCAAAATATCAAGGTTGACTTGTTCTAGGGATTGATAAATAAAGGAATTTTTTTTTGAATTTAGTGATGAATTTGTTTCTTACCAATATAGAAATCATCACAAAATATGTTTTATTGGAAACTAAATTTTTGTAATGATCAAACTAGTCTGTTATAGATATGTTTAACAAGAGAATTTATATTAGACTTACCTAAGAATTAGTTACAAATAGAAATATAATTATCTTCCTCACTTAAACACTTATAAAGATTTCAAAATCTATAATATTATTATTTTGAAAGAATATGTGATAAATAAATTATTTCCATTGGTATTAAAAAATTTACAAAAAATAAATAAACATTAACACTACTATCACATAATTGACTAATAATTCATAAATTATGCATCAATACATTGAAAAATATAACTTATTTAATAAGAGTATAGATTGATAAAAAAATTGTACCTATATCCATAATTTTTCACTAATAATTGTTTCAAAAGTGGACATGTCCTCTATCAAAATATTTGATATGATTTAATTTTAATGGATCACCACACACAGTGCTTCAGAAACCTCTATCCATATAGCTTTTAGCTTCTAATATTTTTATCTTTTCCAAAAAATAATAAGAAACTCTATCTTTTAGTAACCATATATTATGCCCACCTAGGTTAGCTAATAAATATTTTCTAATCCATACCTATTTGGAACACGCTTTTATATTTTAAAAATCTATAGAAACATGAATGATTTCATAATTAATATATCTATAATTTATATAATTACATTCAAAAAACATTATGACCAAATTTATTAAAATAATTTAAAATTTTATAAATAAAAAATCCACCAACAGAATTAGTCATTTTAAAATGGTTATAAATATTATATAGATTTTTAATACCAATCCATAGAAAATTTTTAGTAGGTTTTTAGAAACCAATATCATGTTTAAAATTTCTTCCCCTTGGGTAAAATAATAATTCCTTTATTTAAGAAACTTCATTTGAAATAAAAAATTCTCAAAATTGGGTTGTTCTATTTTTTATAAAACCAAATCCAATCATTTTACAAAAGTTGGCCTTTTTTAAATACATCAAGGGTGTGTTTGTTTTGAATATATTATTATTTTGCAAGAAGATTACATAAAACAATTTTAAGGTAACTTTTAGAATTAATAAGATCATTAAAATTTAAATAAATATTAGAAGAAGTAGAAGTGTAAGAATATGTATGAGAAGGAGAATGAGGAACTTTATAACTAATATCAATTTTATCTTCAACATTTGTCATGAGAAACATAGGAATTTCATTTTCAGGTTATTATGTTGGAAATGAATATTCTATTATAGTACATGTTGGCACCTTTATTGGATTTTCACAACCCCCTCCCCACAAGGTGTACCCCTCCTTGGCTGGCAATGTGAGAACGGAGATAATAACACCCCAAGTCCTACTTCCAAAAGGCCCCGGGTTGGAGATTAGCACCGAGGGTATAGTAAACACAAAATGGGAGGCATTACCACCTAAGAAAACACATACGAAAGAGAGATATAAGACATACACCAACCAACTCCATCTCATACAACAATATAAATTAAATCCCAAGTACACATATGTAATTTCATGAAAAACTACTACAACTGAAAGGAGAAAATCTAAAAATACCAAAGGAATGTAAAAACAGAAGCACCCACATGCCGGAACAACACCTCCAACCCCATGCTAGTAGAAACCATAAGGATACCGTTGCACTTTTCACATAAGGCTACCAATGACACTATTCACATAAGGTTACTATTGGACTGTTCACATAAGGCTACTAATGACACTGATCACATATGGTTACTATTGAACTATTCACACAAGGCTGCCAATGACAGTATTCACATAAGGTTATCGTTGCACAGTTCACATACGGCTATCGATGACACTGTTCACAAAAGGATACCATTGGACTATCCACATAAGGCTACAGAGAAAATTGTTCACAAAATGTTCCCATTTCACTGTTCACATAAGGTTACCAATGACACTGTTCACATAAGTTTACCGTTCACTGTTGACATAAGGCTACTGATGACACTATTCACATAAGGTTATAGTTGCACTGTTCACATGAGGCTATCGGTGATGCTTTTCAAATATTGTTACCGTTATATTGTTCATATAAGGATAACGATGACAATGTTCACATAAGGTTACGGTTGCACTATTCACATAAGGTTAACGATGACACTGTTCACATAAGATTACAGTTTCACTATTCACATAAGGCTACTGATGACCCTATTCAAATAAGTTTACTGTTGGACTGTTCACATAAGGCTACTGATGAAACTGTTCACATAAGGTTACCATTGTACTATTCACATATGGTGACCGATGACACTGTTAACATATGGTTACCATTGTAGTGTTCATATAAGGCTACTGATGAAACTAGTCACATAAAGTTAATGTTGAACTTTTCATATAAGGTTACCGATGACACAATTAACATAAGTTTACTGTTGCACTGTTCACATAAGGCTACCGATGGCACTGCTCATATATGATTACCATTGCATTGTTCACATAAGGCTACTGATGACACTGTTTATGTATGGTTACCCTTGCACTATTCACATAAGGCTATCGATGACACTGTTCACATAAGGTTACTGTTGCACTATTCACTTAATGCAACCGATAACATTGTTCACATAAGGCTACCATTGCACTGTTCACCTAAGGCTACTGATGACACTGTTCAAATAAGGATACCGTTGCACTGTTCATAGATCTAGAAACATTGTTCATAGAACTAGAAATTAGAAAATTTTTGGGGATAAGTCATCTTGACATCTCAGAACTCCTCAAGTACCAGATTTTTGAAAATTAATGGACCAGAGAAGTCTGGGCCATTACATGAAATACCTCTCAAAACATTCTCATCCTTGAGAATTAAAAACCAACATAAAAGTAAACATGTAATAATTCCGAAAAACCACCCATCGAGATACCTCTCAAAAGAGAGAAAGCCACAAGAAGTAACCAAAAAAAGCCATCTCATAAACATGAGTGGTCTACAACCACAAAGCAATGTCATTACGTGAAAAGAGTTAAACATCAAATTACTTTGGTTACTGACCACGTATCTAGGACTCATGTTCCCAGATACTCTCCTCCACACCACCATTTTTTACACAAGACACAAACCAAGGGGGTAAAATGCTCATGAAACACCGTCTCTTTGCAGTCTTGGATCTCCATATGCCACACCTCAAAGGTCGCATCATCATCAACAACGATCTCTCCCCAATCAATGATGTGTGAGTCATTATATATATAATGAAGGATCTGTGATACCTTGAAATCATCTTGTATCTGTCTCATCTGTGGGGGAAGTTCTACTCGATACGCCATAGCTCCAACATAAGGTAACATCTAGAATGGCCCAATGAACCACAGAGAAAGCTTACTTCCATTACCAAACCTTCACATCCCATGGCGGGGAGTCACCTTAAGAAACACGTGATCCCCTACATCAAACACTAAGGGTCTTTTCCTTTGATCGGTGTATGATTTCTGACGATTCTATGCTGTCTTCATCCAATCATGAATCACCTGAACAATATCTGTTGTATTCTGCATAAGTTTTAGTCTGAGAATTAGTTACTCCCTGACCGTAGTCCAATACAACGGATAATCGCAAGGCCGAACATAGAAGTATTCAAATGGAATCATACCGATGGAGGAGTTTATTCTATTGTTGTAAGTGAACTCCACCAAGGGTATGTGTCTCATCCATGAACCTCCAAAATCAATGACACAAAGGTGTAATGTGAAATCATGAGTTCGGATGGTTTTCTCTGTCTGACCATCGGTTTGAGGATGAAAAGTAGTTCTAAGGCATGAGGAGAACCACAACTATGGTGGAGACCTCTCCACACCCTTTAGGTAAAATGAGGATCGCGATCGGAAATGATCATACATGGGAATCCATGAAGTCTCACCATCTCTTCCAGATACTGCCTCAAAAAAACTTCCACTGAGCTTGACTCCTTGATTTATATGAAGAGGGATGATATTGTTAAACGATCCACTACCACCCAAATAGCATCATGTTCTCACTGAGCTCAAGGTAATCCAATAAAAAAGTCTATTGAGATATCCACCCACCTCCACTGAGGAACATCTAATGGCTGGAGAAGTCCACCAGGTACACGATGTTCATCCTTCACCTTCTTGGAGACCAAACATTGAGACAAAAACTCTTGAATAGTGTGCTTCATCCTAGGCCTCCAAAACTGGCTCGTCATGGCTCAGTTCATCTTTTTCATGCAAGGATGCACCACTAAAGGTGAACTATGGATATCTCTGAGAAACATCTCATTTATTGTCATGTAACAAATATCCTTTCATGATATAACAATCGATGTTGTTCATGCTTAGACTAACCATCAGGGGCCTCACCCCAAACAACTCAGTCTCTCTAGGCCTCCACCTCTAGATCCCCAAAATGGGACTCTTCCAATGACTGCAACAGAGATGACTACACCGTCATCTGAAAAGGAAACCTCTACCCCCAACTTCTCACATATCAAGATGTAATGCTTATAGTTCATCTATTACTCCCCATGAGTCACAAGATTCATGCACCGTATCACTATGTGACTTCTGAATTTGTGCATCAGTTACAACATTCCCCAATCCAGGTGTATATGATATTTCGAAGTCATATTCCTATAATAACTCCATCGATTGACGATGTAGTATATTCAAGTCATGATGGGAGAAAATAGACCTCAATCTCCTATGATCGGTGAAAACCACAAAGTGCCCTCCAATGAGGTAATATCTCCACAACATCAGATCAAACACCATAGCTGCCAACTCAAGATCATGGGAGGCATAGTTACGTTCATGGCGATGCAACTACTGATACCCATAAGAAACAAATTATCTCTACTGCATTAGAACATAACCTAACCCCAGATGCAAATCATCGCAGAAAACATCAATCCGAACTC
This sequence comes from Viscum album, assembly GCA_963277665.1. Taxonomy (NCBI): domain Eukaryota; kingdom Viridiplantae; phylum Streptophyta; class Magnoliopsida; order Santalales; family Viscaceae; genus Viscum; species Viscum album. The sequence goes on from OY728135.1 coordinate 1,411,433,455, forward strand.
CCTCTACTATATGAAATGAACTGTAGTACTTACTAACTTCTCCTTAAGATACTCGAAAGCTACCTGAAACTGATCAGTACATATTACGTCAAAACTTTTCAGTTCAAATCTTTCATATGTGTTTTAACTTGAGAGAAATTTTCTACGAACCTTCTGTAGTAGCCTACGAGACCAAGGAAACTTCAAACCTCTTACACTGTCTTGGGGGATGCCCAAGACACAACTGCATTTTTCTTCTATGGATCCATAGCTACGCCCTACTGGGAGATAACATGTCCCAATAAACGGACTTCTTGAGCCCAATACTAAAACTTCGACAACTTCCCAAATAGCTGATGTTGACAAAGAACTCCCAAAACGGCGTGTAGATGCGGTGTATGCTCCTCCTCATACATAGAGTACACAAGGATGTCGTCATTAAAAACCATCATGACCTTGTCTAGGAACTCACACAACACATAGTTAATCAATCCCATGAACCCAACAAGAGGATTTTTCACGCCGAATTCCATTACAGTGAACTCATAATACCCATGATGACAAAGAAAATTAGTCTTCGAAATATCCTCTTCAATCACATGCATCTAATGATATCCTGACAGTAAGTCAATATTTGAGAACCAACATTCACCCTTCATTTGATCAAATAAATCATTATTTCATGGAAGATGATATCAATTCTTCATTGTCAGTTTGTTTACATGATGATAATCAACACACAAACGCAAACTGTCGTTAGCCTTATTCATGAACAAAAATGGTGCACCCCACGGTGACAGACTCAGCCAAACAAAATCGCACTATATCATACCATCAAGATGTATACGTAGCTCCCATTACATAGAAGTGGGAATCCTATATGGAGACATAGATATATGAGATTCTCCTGGTTGTATCTCGATCCAAAAATCGATCTCTCATCGAGAGGGTAATGCTACAACTTCTTCAGAAAATACATCAGGGTACTCTTCTACAACCCTAAAAAATTCCAAACGCTCCTCCTCTGAAGAACATAGTATCAACACAACCATCATAGATGATAAGGATAGAAAATTCCTCTAACCCATATGAGGGTCTCGCTCGCCAGTGAACACCACTAGATCTCTATCCGCATCAAATAACACAACCTTCCTACTGAATAAATCCACAATAGCCTTCCCTGAATACAACAAATCCATGTCAGGGATGACATCATATGGTTGTATTCATAAACATAAGAAATCATCCCAAGAGAGGTGCTTCCCCAATAGTATATCACAGTCTATATATACACCATTAAAGTCATCTCGGCCTCCAACTGGCATAGTCAATGATACGGGAACTGGAAGCCTCTCTACCTCAAGTCCCAAAGCATGGACAAGGGTTGGTGATATGATGGAGGGTGTCTCTCCTGAAACAAACAAGGCATACACCATGGTAGAAAACAGGTAAAGGGTACCTCGAATGATGTTTGGCTCGCCTGGAGCTAGAAACACTAAAGCATGAAGCCCACCAAAACCTTCTCCATGACCTCTCTAACCCTGATGAAGAACACCACCATGGCTGCGCTCTGCTATCTAATGATAGGGAGCGTCATGGGGTTGTCCCTTGCCTGCCCCATCTTCCCTCTGCTGATCTAAAGCTGTTGCAACCTACAGTTTCTAACTCGACTAGAACTACCTTAATGGAGGAACCTGGAGCAGAACACAAGGTGCACAATGACTGCTCTGAAAGGTCAGGCACTCTCTTTGTTGATTACCTTGACAACCTCTATAAAAACAAGCACTTGATCTATTGTAATTGGACTGAGATCTGTTCTCCACTGATAAATGAGATGCTGAGTGCTGGGACCAACTGTCGCCTGAATGGAAACTCTTTTGCCCAGAAAACCGGGAACCCCAGACCACAGATCTGCTTTGTGAGGAATCGTGATGACTCACCTCTCGTGATGATCCGGTTCTGGCCAATGTGCTCTCGATGACCTCTTCCCTCGCTAGCACCTCAAGATATGTCTTCAGCATAAATGGTGTGACCAGGCGCTGGATCACTAAATGAAAAGCCTCCTCAAAATTCCTCTCCCTAGCCTCTTCATCTTGAAACTGGTCAGAAGCATATCATAAAAGGTTCCAGAAATAGTTTCCAAACACTCGCACACTGGACCCCCATTATGGAAGGGTAAGAAGATCCTGGCAATTGGACACCTTCACGGTCGAAGAAATAAACTTGACTCTAAACTTGTATCGAAACACCTCCCACGGGATCGATGACTCCCCACGATCCCTGAGGAACATGAACCACCACTACCTCACAACTCCATGTAGCATCATCAAAACCAAGGACACCCAGTGATCCTTCCGCGCACGGATCGAACTGAAGCCTATCTCGACCAACTCAAACCAGTTTTCTATGACTCCATCTAAAACAGTTCCTTTCTACTTTTGCAAACTTTGGAGCTGAAACTCTTAGAGTGTCCTCCTCTATGTTTTGTCATCGTCAACCTCTTCCTGGTGGTGATCTACTGGTACAACCTACTGGACATCTTCTTTGTGATCCTGATGATGACGTCGACGCGGATCTATACTTGGAAAATAAAAAATATTTAGAGTTCCTAGACTTGGAATATGGAAGACTCAACATTAATTAATTAATTTTTTGTTCTTTTATTCATTTTATGTTAACCTATCCCAAGGTCTACCCATTTAAAAATAGTCATAAATAAGAATGATGCATGATTCATTTCCATGTCTCTACCCTGAAACTAGTATCACCTTGTTTAGTAGCAATTTTACACATAAATATCCACACATTTGATCATAGGGGGGCCTAAACGTCTATGTATCAGCTGGTCTCTAGTGTTTACATCACTTTCTAAACATGAATGAAACTGTTGACCTACCAACCCATGCAACATTGCATATTCCTAACACAAAATTCCATCCTATCTCTCAACCAGAGCTCTGATACCACTCTGTCATGACCCCCTCCCCATAAGGTGTACACCTCCTAGGAAGAAAATGTGAGAAGGTAGATAATGACCCCTGAGTCCCACCTCCAGTAGGCCCCGAGATGGAGACTAGCACCGAGGGTATAGTAAACACACAAATGGGAGGCATTACCCTCTAAGAGAACGCTTACGAAAGAGAGAGATAAGATAGAAAACAACCAACTCCATCTAAAAAAAATATAAACGAAATCCAATGTACACATATGAAATGTCATGAAAAAATACTACAACTAGAAGGATAAAAACATCAAATTCCAAAGGAAAGTAAGAAATTCTGCAACCACAAGACTGAACAACTCCTGAAACCCCATGCTAGTAGAAACCATCTTGATTTCCAACTTTCTCCAAGTGACCTACAAAGAGTTTATATATACATATGGTGAGTATAACAATATACTCAGTAGGATCTTCAAGACATCATAACTTATACAAATTACACGTATAGTAGTGCATACAAAACTCTATCCAGAATATGTGTTTGTGAATTACCACAAGCCATTATGGCTCTCTACAGACATGTATGGGGAAAACTAACTATTGTGCCTACCAACACAAATAACTACCCAGAGAAAAGATTGAGGACAATGGGGGTAGTCATCCATCCATCCTCCCACTGGAATGTTGGGGAAAACATCCCCTAGGGCTCAAAATCTTTAAGGTGTTAGCGGCCCTAACTAATGGGGTGGAGTATCATATAGAAACACAAAATTAAAGAATATACTACATCTTACAACCACACTATGGTCATAAACTAGTATTAAAATCAATGTCAGCTAACGTCTCTTGGACTCCTAGCTGCCTCTTCTAAGACTAGGTATCTTATAAGCACATAACCTTTTAAATAGATTTATTACATTACTTCATTCCCTTTTTATTAGTTTCACTTTACATTAATTAATTCTTTAAAAATTAATTAACCATTAATAATTTCCACATTATGTTTCATTAGAATTACACCCAAAGTTCATTGTTCCTTTAAATTGGAACATCAGCATTGTATCACAATAGGTTCTAACCCCAAGGGTTAGCATCATCTATTCAATCATTTATTAACAACATTATTTCATTCCCATATTACCAGGCACTCTAAGAAAACATTTGAATCTACTAAACACATGGGGGCTCAACACGATGAGTATTTGAACTACCCGTTGAGTCTGTTATACCAATAGCAAGATCATAGAACCATCCTCTCTTAGAATGCGAAACACGAAAAGCAAGTGACATACCCTGCGCGTCTTAGCCCCTATGGGAATGGGGGTTTGAGAAAATAGCTGCCTTGAGCAGTCGGGAATGTAAAGTAGTTAAACAACCAACAAAATCAGCAAGCATCCTAACATTGACATTTAACACATTCCATCATCCCTGGTGTCCTCTCCGATACCCACATGCATAAACTGGTGCATCTCACCACTCCAGGCCTCAAATTCTTCCACACCCAATAGGGATCCGTACCCCCACATATCACAACAGCCTTCCAGGATCACATCACAAAACAAGCAGCATGAAAAAAACTATCAAATCAGTTTGGGTCTTGGACCTTAATCAAGAAAGAGGGTATCTCAAAACCCTAAAATTAATTATATTTTATCAAGAAACTATTTATTTAATCCATCTTGGATTAACCGATTTATTATTTGTAGGTTCCAAATTTGGGAATCCAAAATAGTAAGATATCACAAAAAATTAAACATGATTATTGCACCAATTTGAATAACATCAAATTGAAACAAGAAGAACCAGATTCATTTATGAGTCTCTTTGTCATTATGCAAACAATTATCAATTTATTCCAGATTTATGTTCTTTACCAATTTATATAAAGAACGACATTCTAAACAAAGAAAGCATAGATATCATACTAACTAAAAAAACAAGAGGCAATAACATATGATAGATATCAATTTATTTATCCGGTTCAAATATTTATTATTTCAATTCAATAGAGATCTAGTGCGATAAAACAAAACATTCATACTATTGCATGTAAAAGAGAAGAGAAGCAATGAATCCCCTACCTCAAATGGTTCCTGACATTCTTTATAAGAGAATGAGCCGCACAATAGGTTATGATCTCCTCCCCCCGTGACACATGTATCAACCCAAGGATGCAGAGACACCACCACACTAGTCAACACCCACGAAATGCCTATTAGGAACAAGGAGATAACATTTCATAAATGGGAAAGGAGAAACAAAAGGAGATGCACCCAAAATAATGACGATAGATCATACTTTAAATCAAATATTGATCGATACTACTTGGTTTCATAAAATCTAGAGGGGAACCAATCCATGGAGGAAATATTGATCGCAAAACGTTTACAGGAAGGAATGGAAGGTTTGACCGTCTCACAGCCAAGAACAAGGTGGATGAACTAGGGAGGAAGATATATCATCCCTTTGGAATATTTAACGGGGATGCGGTTTATGATATGCTAGATTTTCCATTAAAATCTAATCACATTAAACCATGTAGTTTGATCAAGTAAAAGCATCACGAGGCTTAAAAAAATTTCAAATAGGAGTTATAGCATTTGAATCTGCCTTAGAATACATAAAACAAGTCTTTAAATGCATTTTACGTCAAAGGAAATGTCAAAGGGGTGAAACTGTTGGAAGTTGGAAACACTGTTCATGAACATGAAATTTGGAAAATGAAATAGAGGTTACCATTGGACCTAAGTATTCTAGAAACACTGTTCGTGAACACCAAATTTGGAAATGGAAATAGTGGATACCACTGGACCTCACCATTTAGGAAACACTATTCATGAACTCAAAATTTGGCACAAGAAATAGATGATACCGTTGAACCTCACCGTTCTGAAAACACTGTACAAATAAGGTTACGATTGGAATGATCACATAAGCCTATTGATGAAACTATTCTCATAAGGTTACCGTTGCACTGTTGACATATGGCTACCAATGATACTGTTCACATAAGGTTGTCGTTGCAATGTTCACATAAGGCTACCGATGACACTGTTCACATAAGGTTACCGATGTACTCTTCATATAAGGCTACTGATGATACTAATCACATAAGGTTACCGTATCACTGTTCACATAAGGATACTGATGACACTATTCACATAAGATTACCATTGCACTATTCCCATAAGGCTACCAGTGACACTGTTCACTTAAAGTTACCGTTGGACTATTCACAAAAGGCAACTGATGACACTGTTCACATAAGGCTACTGTTGCACAATTCACATAAGGTTACCGATGACACTGTTAACATATGGTTACCATTGAACTATTCACATAAGGCTATTGATAACACTGTTCACATAAGGATACCATTTCACTGTTTTCATATGGATTCCGATGACACTATTCACATAAGGTTACCGTTGCACTATTCCCCTAAGGCTACCAATGACACTTTTCACATAAGGCTACCATTGCACTATAAACATAAGGCTACCCATAACAATATTCACATAAGGTTACCGTTGCACTGTTCACATAAGGATACCAATGACACTATTCACATAAGGTTACTATTTAACTATTCACCTTAGGATACTGATAACACTATTCACATAAGGCTACCATTTCACTATTCACCTAAGGCTACCAATGACACTGTTCACATAAGGCTACCGTTTAACTATTCATAGAACTGGAAACATTGTTCACAGAACTCATAATTATGAATAGTGTTGGGGATAAGTAATCTTGACATTCTAGAACATGCCAGAAACCGGATTTTCAAAAAGGAATGTGCCAGAGAGGTCTGGCCCATTACGGGATTCTTACTTTACTTCTTTTCTTTTTCATTTTTCTTGTTTTTGTGGTAATCCTCTTTGATATGTACATTTCTTTTTACAACTAAATAAAGTTACATTAAATAACTGATTTTTAATTTTGATGATTTAAGAGGGTATATTTATTTCTTGTGGTTTTTCGTCATCTTTGTAAATATAGAAATGTTGGATTCACTACTAGATTGGTTCCTCAAATTCCATATTTTTATTAACTTTGGATTTATCGACCAAGGTGATGTTTAGAGCCTAACAACATGGTAAAACCTAAATAATTTTTTTGAACAATGTTTCTATAGAATGTGTGTCACCATTTTCCCTCTAACTACTAAAGTATTAGTAAATATAATAAACGTAGTGGCAATAATCTTGTTATGATGCATTAAAAACCCCTCAAAGACTTTCTAATACATGTCTTGTCTTATATGTTAAAATTTATCTTTTCCATCATTTCATACATCTAATAATTTACTCATTTCATGGGTAGTTTTGAACAATATACTATAATATACTCATTAATATCTAATCCAAAATTTAGTGCATTCATTAATTTACCATATAATTCAGAATTTTAAATATCATTTAATGGTCTATTTTCTTCTTTATCAGATGAAATATTGTATCATTTAATAATAATTTTATAAAAAGGATAACCAATATTTTATAAAAAGGATGAAATATTTCCTTTCAGGGCCACCATGGGAGTTTCAAATTCTAGTATAAAAAGTTATATTAATTTTAATAACCGATCAAGTATTTAAGAAAAAAATATATAAACAATTTTAAAATAATGTATTCTTAAAAGAATTCAAAACAAATATGATACTGAATAGAGTTTAGAGATGTGTAAAATGTAAGGGGGTCTATTTACCTTAAAAATGGAAAACAAAATACATTTATAAACTTCCGTAAAATATATTTAAGAAAATAAAATATTTTTATGATAAAATAATCAATGTTAGAAAGGGAAATAATATGATTAATTATAATAATTCAATAGGAATAATAAAACAAAGAGAGATACAAAATATTAAGCAACTTAAAAATTATTAAGAGGTTGAGTATTAATTGATGAATTAGAAAATTTAATAAAAGAATAATTTAAAGTGATGAATAATTAAAAATTAGTAATGTAAAAGAGGAAAAATATTTTTTATGTATTTTCAGTATCCATACCTAAATGTACCCCTCTGACAAACACCTCAATTTCTTGTGGATTTATGTATTGGTCCCTTTGATTTATATGTAATCAATCTAACGAAACTGTCCATTTCTTTATATGTTATATAAATAAAATGGATAAAATAGACTTTAACTATTTAATGGTGATTCTTGAAACAACATAAATGTAGTCACTTCCATTTCATTGCAAATAGAATGAATCCCACTCCCAATTACAATAATGTTAGTAAACGCCAAAAATAGATGAAATAGGCGAATGAGTGTATTTGTAGAATATTTTTTAATCTGCCAAAGAATATAAATAAACACAATGAAATTTTTTATAAAATAATGTGAGTATGAAAGATATAAAATCTGGTACCCAATATTTGAATGAAGGAATGAAGATTTAGAAAGAGAGAAGGTTAGGTTACTATAGATCATTTAATGTCATTGAAAAATTTAGCATTTCGGGGATTAGATGTGTAAGATTGTTTGTATAAGGCCTTTGATGTTCTCTATTTATAGGCATGAAATAATTCTTCAATATTTTGGAATCAAATAAATGTTTAGTTATTTTTGGAAATTAAGAATATAAAAAATTATAAATAACCGTATGGAAAATTATAAGTATAGGAAAACATCCTAGAATGTTGGAAAAATATAAATTGGTTTCCAAGAATTGAAATCCTTTTCTAGATACTACATGTGGATGTGGCTCTACCACATATATAACTATGTGTAAAAACCACGAAAGGGAATTATGGGTAATAACTCGACCAGTACACAATGCATGATAAATAGGTTTTTTCGTACAAATTTTTTGACACTATCAGGAATATGATTTTTATAATCAATTGTTTTTTATAATCCATTATAAAAAATATATAAAAAATTTATTGTATTTAATGATTGAAGTATAACAACCTAGAAACATGTCATTATAAAATAGTTGGATTGAAAATTCCTTTAAAAATATCATCATAAGAATGATAATAATATATGTTTTCTCAAATATGTTTTCATTTTCTAGAAAAATATAGGAAATAGTAATGCTTCTGTGAATAACGGATAAAAATAGATAATGCGATCATAACCTTCCCAATATGGGAGAGCTAGAGTTGAAAAATGTCTTGAAGATGATAAATTAGTTATAAAGTTATGAATGGTTTCCTGAACCATGTGGAGCTTTAGGATTTACTATAAAATGATAAATTAGTTTTCCAAACCATTATGTGTCAATGACCACATGTTTTTTTGTGGAATCTCTGATCCACTAATCACAGAGCAATGGAGAAACATAATAGAAAAGACTTTTTTGTACACTATTGTTATGAGTATGAGAAATTTACTTCCTAAGTATACAACATAGAAGAAGAATCTGATAAATGGTGGACATTGATCAAGAACACGAGGATGAATGATGACGCTATGGAAATAAAATGGGATGATTTAAAAAAAATGAATAAGTAGTATCCTTGAACCCTTCTAATGATAAAGAAAAGGTAATTCCTTATACTAAATCTAATGGAAAATGAAATAGTGGGGACTGCTTTGATAAAATTTACAAGCCTTGATAAATATGGATCAAGTATTGTAATTAATTGTTATGGTAATATATATTGATTCATTGGTGTAATATGACCTCTTTTATGAAAAGTGTAACGCCATGAAATTCTAACATAAGAACATTTTATTTGATAACATGTATGACACAAAAAATTAGGTATAGAAAGGAGTATAACCAGTCAAGTCTATATAATATATTTAATGTTTTTAGTAAATTTAATCTATTATATAGCTTGAAATACTTGTTACACTGAGTTAACTTATGCCACATGCAATAAAGACTCTGTTCGATAGCTTGTGTTACAAGAAAGATCGATTTATACACAACAATAACATTTTATTAAAATATTATTATTTTATATTGTAAGATATATCCTATCTGATAAATTGATAATTTTAAATTGGATTAACTAACTAATAAAATTATCTGGTTGAATTCAATGGTTACCAATTATATAGAAATAAAAATAAAAATAAATTGAATATAAATGGAATTTTTTTTTATAAAAAAACACATTTTCTCCTCCTAAGAATATATTATCATAATAAATTAATTTAATTACTATTATTAAATAATATTAATGGAATATATATATATTATATATTCAATAATTTTTTTAGATTCATCTAATATATTCTATAGACATAAGAGATGAACAAATCTAATTTTAGTCATAAAAAGTTGTATTTTTTCTGTAGGCAACTTTGCTGATTTTTTTGATGTAAAAATATTTTAAAAATAAATTTTGTAACATATATAAATTTTAAATTAGAAATAGGATTACGTTTCAATGAATAATTTCAAAATTATTATAGATTGATATTTCAGTATTTTTCTCAGATGTTTCATTTTTAGATGAATAATAAAAAATAGTGAATTTTAATTGAAAATTAACTTTTCATCAAGAAATAATTTATAGTGTTAGATTAAATTTTAAATTTTTTAAATAATTATTATATATATTTTATATCTTTTAATAAAACATTGGTCATTATAAGAATTTTTATTGAATTTAGATATAAAAACATAGTGACCTTGTGAACATTTTAACAAAAAAAAATTATCTTTCCAGTCACATATGCCAGATTAATTTTAAAAACATTTCAACCAATTCTAGGATCATAATTTTAAAATATTTATTAAATATTTTTAATAACAATAAATTATAATTTCTATTGAGTTCAACTTAGTTTTGACAAAAAATATTTGTGAAAGCAATTAAATTTAATTAAAACCACTAAGAGAAATGTTGGCTTAACAATAGTCTAGAGCTTAAACGTAAAAGCCAAAATAGCCCAAAAATATTTCTAAAACCCATTTTATAGAAATATTTATACCATATAATACCTTATCTCAAAAAAGTTTTTAATATTGGAGGAAAATTATTAAAGAGATGAATCTCAATAGTGTTTGCCTTTTATATTCACAAAAACACCATTCCTCCTCCACTATAAAGTGGTACTCAACCCACCCACTTATTTATAACTTTTGAATCAACATGGATTATACAAATCCTGTCCAAATATTATTAAAACATACCTCATATAAATAAATAATACCGACATTTTTCATAAATAAAACTAAAGAAATATTTTAGAATAAACCAAATGGAATTACCTGAAAAATAAGTATTGTTCTCCAACAAGTACTTTTTTTTGCATTTTTTTCACTAAAACGTAGATTATTTTTGTATCATGGTCAAATAATATCCTCATTATACTCAATATATTGAGTTTTTTTTGTGTTATGGTCATGACTTACACACACGCACACTTCCATTAAAAGGGATATTCAATCATCATTCGTCTGTTAGACAGATTACTGCCTCGCAAATCGATGTCATTTTTTCTTCCACAACCAACTTTAAAGGCTATGAATAATTATGGATTTGTAGTTAATATATGATATATATGATATTTATAATAATTTTATACTATTTTTATTATTATATAACATATACCTTCAAACATTCCATTTTTTGGAAATACGATAACGTCATTTTTGGACGTCTGGACTACCACCTCATCAAAGATATGTGATTCATCTTGTATCATACCTGACATGGATGCCATTGTATAGTGCCTCAATCTCATTTTTTTACATGGTATCAAGCGCATATCACAAAATTATATAGGCTTCCAATGGGAAGAAAGGTACAAGGGTGTTTTTGTGGTGACATTATTCCCTCTTGTAAGAGTACGGAACATCAGAACAAAATTAAAAGTTATTAGTGGAAGCATAGACAAAAACTGAAATAAGATAAGTATACAGATGATTAAATATATAAACAACAACATAAATAATCTCATATACATATTATAATGATAAATTTCATGACTCTAAAAAGTTAACAAAACAGGTATACAGATATCCAGTATAATACATGTATCAAAATATGAAAAATACCAAAAAGAATATATCCCATCATATATCTCGAGCATTATATCTTTTTTTTCTCCAATGATCCAAATCAGGGTACAATGTCAAGAACTAATCTATGGGATCTTCCAATGGCCACTAACTATATACATATAGGCTTTTTATGTCCCCAATGAAACTATAGGATCTTCCACTGGCCCCTAACTGTATATATATATAGTCTATACATGTCCCCAATGATGACCTAAATATTGTGTGAGATACAATCCCAGTAAGTCACCACCAAAGTTGTCAAAAAAATCATAACTGTTCAATATATGCTGAAGAATTAAGGAATTATATCCCCATTATGTATTAATAAAAACTAATATCACCAAGAAATGTATACTACAAAATTTGTGATACTATATGGCTGCACAGGGCTCCCTAAAAAACATTTGTCAGCTCCTATAACAAGGCAGTAGTAAATAAAAATAAAAAAAGTACCATGAACATGTTGTATGACCAGGAATATCATACTAGCCATGACCATGTTGTATAACCTATGTATCAAACCATTATGAACTTATTGTTTAACAAAAACATTCATACCAACCAAGGTTGTGTCGTACAACTAAGAATATCACATTTACCATGGTCATACCATATAATCAGACGTTCTATACCAAGAAGTTTCAGATCCAAGGTATAGAAGGCTGAATAATGATCATCGATTCAAAGGATAATCTCAATGGAAACTCAGTTAGACATAGAATGGATTCCTAGGAACATTTAAACCAACCATGACCCACATGAATGTAAGATAGTAAGTTTCAAGTTGTAGCAATACCCAAGGATTCTCATGACATCAAGGCCTATGGAAAAATATCATCCATGGAATCCACTACAGTGTTCAATACATGGTGGAAAAATGTCCATGGAATCCCCTAGAATGAGGATCCATTGTATAAAATAGAAGTCATTTACTACCATATTAATTTATCACATCATTAAATTCATCATTCACAAAAACAAATTCCATTATTTTACTCGCTCATATAACAATTCCTTATATCCCATTTAATCAAAAGAATCAATATGAAAAAGAGACAAGCCATATCCTAAAAAATAAATTTAATTTACTTTAGTTCATTATGGGATTCATATAATAAGGAAATCCCAACACTCACCCCATGGGTTGTATAGAGAAGGTCATCAGAAAGGAAATTCAACAAGAATACCCCGCACATGGACATAATTTAGGCAACAACCTCCGACACATATCAAAGGAACTAAAGGGTATTCCTAACATGTTCCATTTCATTAAACTAATTTATTTAGTTAATTATCAATGCCATTCTGGAATGAATAATAGGGGTAATAAAGAAAACAATGTTTATAAATCACTAAACCACAAGGGTAAGGTATAGAACACATACCTTAGGTCCACAGTAGAGTGCTCGTCTAGTATCATCTTTTGATTCAACTCAGGTTAGAAGAAAATTGCAGAACTGATGAAGAATCTGGATACATGGAATATTATCTCAATCCCAAATAAAACTACTAATCTGAATTTAAATTAATAATGGAATAAAATAAATTGAGTACTCACCGGTGTGAATCCAATGAGATTAGCAGTTCCCAATTCTGAGTTTGGGTGGAGAATCTATAGAAAAGCCTATCCCAAGGCCTTTAAATGAAATACCACACAACCCTACTATTAATGGGAGGATAATGGAATTATATTTATGATTAAAAATGATTTATGGGAAAAAATTTCATTTTTCATCAAAATATTGGGTTATACAATTTTGTCGCATGGTTGGACAAACCGTGTGCCAACTATTTAACCTATTCTACGCTACCAAGGGAACCTACATGGTCACTACAAGAGTTTGAATAACCATGAAAAAATAATGAAAAATACTTATTCCAAAATGTCATGTACTCCCATATGTTAGTTCCCCTCCATACTCATGGTTCCCTTAAAACACGAGGGCTCATCAGGCCCTCTAGAAAAGTCACACAAAAATAGTCATACTACCCAATATGCTCTGCATGGTTTCTATTAACCGTATGACCTACACTATTTTGCCTAAAAACATAGTTCTAGGCTCTAGACAAGGCCCAGACACCCCCATAACACCTTTGATCACATTGGGCACTCACATTGGGTCACGAACAAGCATTTAAAACAAAATTAAATTGATCTTTACCTTCTAGGGAAATCGAGACTCTTACACATTCACAAATTATATAGAATATATAAAAGATGTTTTTAATGAATAATTATGTTATAAAAAACATGGTTATGAAATTATATACATAATTACCATTATATTAATATAATATATCATTTTCTAAATTACCCTTTCCCACACTAAGAAAAAGATAATGTCATTCATGGACGTGTGGACTAGCACCTCCTCCAAGCAACGTGATTCCATTTTCATCTCTAAAATTATATATACAAGTATATATGATTAAAAAATATTTTATATAAAATATAGTGATAATTCTGGATATATAGATTTAACTTACCTTGTTCTATATTGATCATTTAATAATGTAAATGTTACATATGCATATGTATAACCTACTATCAACATGATCATAAATTTAGTTAATTTTTTATAACTATCTTTCATGATAGGTATAAAAGTACAATTGATGTATAAATTTGATAATTATTTCATGATTATTATTCTAGAGAAGTTTAAATAATTACACCTTTGACCAAACTCGACCAACCAAAGTCATTTTTGACACATAAATTGAATATGGTCAAAAAAAATGAGTTAAACAAAATTGAATAAGTAATTTTATAAAATATTTTGAGTGTTGAAATAAAAGTAACAAAAAAATTGAAAAATATTCCCAAAAAATCTAAATAATTAATATAATTTTATTATTGAGGAAGACAATAACACCTGTGACAAGTATACCTTAAGGTAATGGATTCATGTCTCATTTTTTCTTCCATTAGGCATATAACATTATCCCTACATACTTCTTTTCTATGGTGTATATACTACCCCTAATTTATTTTATATCACTAATACATATATCTTCCTGGAAATTAATTTTTTATGTTAATTTATTTATATCATGGGGATTATAATTTAAAATTTTCCAAGTGATAAGAATTTTTGTCTCAATTTACGTTCCATTTATACATATTTGTTATTATGCACCAATTCACTTTTATGTGGTGTATATAATACCACATTTAAAGGAAATATCTTGATTCATTATTCCATTTGGTTATTTTATGTTTCAATTTGAATTATATAATCCAAGGGGATTTGACTTGAAATTTAGAAAGTGGTAAGAGTTATCATATAATCTCAATTCCATTTGTGATTGTCTACATTCTCTTAAATCAATCACGTTCTTGTTATCCTTTTACATTCTAAATTAAATTTATTTTGATATCCATGTCATTTTATGATTGATATTATTATTCAATAAATCATATAAAAATTTTAAATATGGTGTTTACATTGAATGTTATATGATTTAATAGGGAAATATTCATAAATTTGTATCCTTTAATCAATTCTGATATTTGATAAGGCAAATTTTCTACAGTTTTAATTAATTATTTCATATGTGAGGAATGTTTTGGACATATTTTATTCATGATTTATAATTAACCATACATTAAATAAATTGATATTACTTCAATGTTGTAGAATATTCATTAAAAATTATCCAAAACCCATGAACGGACCATATAGATATTGTGTCTTTAGAAACGGGAAAATATAAACAAGTGGTTCATAAAATAACTTCATTGTCTCCAAATTATTTCATCATAATTAGACCCCTTTTGACATATCTTACTTAATAACCTTATTCTTGTCCTATGGAAAAGAAACATATGAATGGGTGAGATCATATTCTCAGTAAAGGTATACAATGGAGATATCAATCATATCATAATCATAAGACATAAACATAACATTTGATAATATTATCCTACATAAGAAATATCATGATTTAATTTCATGGGATAAATCATGAATGTTCTTAAAAATTAAAGAACATATTCCCAAAAGTTATAACATAATACATGATTTTTTCTAACATACACATAACTATTGGAATGAATTTCATATTATTCATGTCCAAAGACCATCATAGCAGACAACGTACACTATTGAGCCATGTTCACTTCTCATTCTGTCCATATATTACTGAACCAAGATCATTTCCAATTCCATAAATGTCTATTTCATTAGATATGAATCGTTAACCAATGCATTAGAGGGATTTATAGGTCCCACCCTTCTCATAATGAAATCATTCTTATGTGTACTGAAAAAACATAAATCATTCATCATAGCATAACCCAAGGAATAAAATGGTTTTCTTAAATATCATTCAGTCATAATCCTTGTAAAACTAATAGATTTAATAAATAAAATTCCATCATAAACAGAATAAAACTATAGTAACAACAGAGATAAAAGAATATCCTTATTTATGGAATTCCATCATAGATGTAAAATAATATTTATAAAACACATGATGATAATTCTTGAAGAATGTATCCTTTCTTCTTCAAAAATATTTTCATTCCTCAAAATTCCATGCAATTTTATGCGAAATAAAATTAATTGAAAAAATACAAGAAATTGTATAGAGGAAGATTCACCGATATATGGATTTATGAAGATGTAAAAATGTGATCATATTGTATAACTTAAAAAAACATTCTCCTCATACCTTTTCTCAAAATGTCAAAAAAGGACCTTATATCCAATAATGAAAATATATTCATTTCATAACATATAATAAAAATACAAAAATGGGTATAATTTTCTTGAATTTTTTTTACAAGATTAGAAATAACATTAAATATATAGGAAACATTGTTGTGGATGATAAATATAGTCCTGTAAATACATACATATAAACAATCTCACATAATAATGAGATTGCAAAATTAAACTTTAACATAGATCCAATATCCTTTGTATGTATCTGGACCTCCTATATAATCATTTAAATAAATTCATTGGATTATTACAGACTCATATTAATTTTTATGATATCATATATAATCATATTATCATTTTTTTGTTAGTATCATTTAATTGTTACTTGTTATTCAGATTTTAGCTTCTTTATTTTCTTATTCATGTTTTGTTGAATAAGTTTCGGTTCTCTTTATTAGGCGATAATTATATCATCAAAAAACTGATACTAATATATATATATATATCATATTTATTCATTAATTTTATTTATATAATCATGCTATAAATAATATCATGTAGAATGAATCACATCACATCACGATGACGATAGGTCGTACGTACGCAAGAGCGACGATATCATTATCACAATTGTGGAATAGTATTGTAGTGGATCATGTATAATATTTAATAATAAATATCACATTATAATAGTAATATATTTGTATTATTTATATCATTATACCCCTCTAGGTAATAGGAATTTAAAAAATAAATTACACCATGACATGGAGACAGTAAGTCATACAAACGAATTCAAAGTGATTTTGTTTTGCATAAGATGGATAGATTGTGAAATATGGTTGATTCAAAATTATATTTACATATCAGTATATAATTGATCCAGTATTTATCTATTTATAAAGAAATTACTCAGGAAGAGGAAGTATAATAAGAAATAATATTGAACTATTCGGTAGAGGATATTTATTTTTCTTCAACATGATCCCTCTAAATCTCATCTTATAGAAGTAGAGTTAGTCTTTGAAGAATAACAGAACCTCTAGAATGAAAATATGTATGTTGATAAAGTAAAAGGATAGGGTATGTCTAATCTTGAATTCTCAAAGTGGAGTTAATAGGTTAGGGAGTTGGTTCCCCTTCATAATTGAGGTGAGGGGTACTTTTGGAAACACTATAAATAATAATTTATAATAAAACCAAACCCTACCTAAAATACTAAAAAATGTACCAATTTCAAAGATGCGATTATATTGGGTTATAATCTCATCAACCAACAAATTTTTGACAAGTTTTCTGTTAATTTAAACCTAAACAGCTTAATTAACATTTAGTTATTCTATTTAATTTTTAACTAGGGTAACAATTATTTAAATATTAAAAGGGTGTACTATTTACTAATTTGAATCTGATTAGACAATAAATAAGTACATCATAATATTTTATACAATATAATTATTATTATATATTTTTTCAAATTTTTTAATGATTTGAATTTTTTTAAAACATCATTTTGATATAAAATCGATTGTGTCAATTTTGTCACTATTAAATTCACTGGATTTTAAAAAAATTAAGATAATAATTTAACTTCAAAAAAAATATTTTTATATATTCATAGGAGGTCATGTTAATATATAAAATTCATTGGACATATTAATTAACCCAAATTATATTTATTTTAATATTTTAATAACATTTTTTGATATCTCAATTAATAAAATTATTTCTAGATATATTTTGTGTTATTATTTATTTAATAAAAAATTAAAACATAAAAACTATGATGAATATAAATATAAAATTATTTATAAGAATATTATTATTCGAATTGGACTTATGGGAAATACAAAATTTATAATTTTATACTTATTAAGTTAGGAATGTTACAACTTTACCATCACTTTTCAAAAATAATTTAAGTGTTACAATCTATTTTATAAGGAACAAAAGGGTGAATAACTAGACCCTTGTATGGTTATGCTTGAGTTATACTTGACCAATAATATTTGGTAAGTTTTATGGGCCTTTTTTGGTTTTTATAATTTTTATAATTTTTATTTATTTATTTCTTATCAATTAATTAAGTTTTACATCATCAGTGTATAAGTTTATAGGGTAGTTATTTATTTTCTAAAAATTAAAAAAATTAAAAAAATAAAAAAAACATTTTATATTTAAAATGAATATTTATAATAGAATTTATCTTCTATATAACCTTATATAAAAATAATTTTCCTATTAAAATTTGAGTGAGACATTTATCTTTTCTTTAAATAAAAGAAATTAAACATCCTAATCAAATCCAATTAGCTGATAAAGGATACCATTTCAACACAAGAAGTATTTAGATATAAAATAATCATTTAATGATATTAAGACAAGTGTTAGGGTAATTCAATAATAGTATTGTAACCCTTAATTATCTGATTTACACATTTACTGTATTAAAAAAATTACAAAAATTACTATTAATAATGCCCAATAAAAAAGTAACAAAATTTACATATTTTGGACATACTAATTCACAATATGGAATCCATTTTCCATAATTTAAAAAATATATGTTTCATTAATGTATTTAAAATTTATCCCATTGTCGGGAAGAGAGAACGGTTTTTAAAATTAAAACTTGGAAAAAGATTGAAATGTATTTACATCTATATTCAATGTATAATTAATTATAATGAAATACATTATATTGAATGATAAAAATATTTTTTTTAATTCTTTAAAAATATTAAATATCATAATTTAACCATATTCATTATTTATATGAAAAAATTGGTTTCAATTGAAATTTATTTTATTTTTACTATTTAACAGAATTTGAATGTTATTAGAAAAATATTATAAAATCATAAAAAGTAAACTTTTATATTCTGCTTCCAAATAAAGTGTTTATTTTTTCATAAAGAATATATTCATGTGTCAAAATATTAATTTTAAAGGGTTTCTCTATTTAAAGGTGGAAAATTACCCTTTTGAAAATAAACGTTTCTGTACATCAAATAGGGTTTATTCATACCCTATGACAAAAATATACATTTTATGAATAAATTGAATATTCTTTTAAGTATATAACAAATATATTTCATTAATTTCATTTACTAATAGTATTTCAATAAATTTTCTTTTTAAAAAATACAGAAATATCATTGATTTATATTTTCCATTAATAATTAGTTGCGACAGACTTCCCCATATATTTTTATAAGTTAGTTATATTTATTCCCGCTAACCTAGCATATAGGTTGAAATTGTCATTTTATAATAAGTACATCTCACAGTTCATCTGAACTCACGATTGTGTGTAATGAAAAATATTCATGAATTAAAATTAATTCGAGAAAATAATTTATAAAAACGTCCAGGTGTTATAGGTTTGGGACTAACTAATAAATGCCCCTCGATACATCGATAGTCTAATATGATGACATCTGTAAGAGAAAAACCTTTTTTATTTTTCCCCAAGGATTTTAAATCTAGATGGAGGATAGATATTGATTGTTACTATCTTGAGGATATATCATTATAGTTTACGTGGCTTCCTACCCATAGACTTAAAATTCCTTGAGGATATATCTTAATAATAACTATCTTGAGGATCGATCTTGATAGTGGAGATGTCCAATATTATTCATTCAATAAATATTATTATTCCATGTGATTATTTGATTAGTATGAATATTCATGTCCATGTTTTAAGATGAAGTTATTATTTATGTGGAATTATGTGATCATATTTTATAATTCATATATTGATAATGCTATATTCATCTATTTATGGGAATATGTTATTAGTTATTTATATTTCTATGTCTATTATTCACATTGATTATTTATTACTTACATTATACATAAACCATAGTGATCATTTGAGATCACCAATTTTTTCCCTTTCCCCATTATATGAAGATGAATTCTTAGAATGGGTTTTAATAATTCTTAGAATTTTATTTTGTTATGTATTATGATTTTATATTCAAACTGTAAAATGGGTATCATTTTTAATCTGGATTCCAAAACTAAAAAACTGATCAATATTTTAGGATTTGATTTCTTATAATCATTGCAATATAAAAAAGGAAGAAACTGTAGGATTCTTGGGTCGGGCTCTATAGTTGGTATCAAATGAAGTCTAGTAGAAGAATTGGAAACTATATTTATAAAACCATTAATCAGGGAACAGAACCCTACATTAGACTTTGCAGATATGTATATAAGAAAATCCCAAGAAACCAGGTTTATAATTATGAGATATTAAAAACATAATTTTTTCAATTTATGACAATTATTTCAATAATTTTAAGACAAAATGTTATGTTACATATTATTATGATCTAATCTAATGTATTCTATTGTGTAGAAATTTCACCTTTATGAAAGAAGGGTATTAGTAATAATGGAAAATGTAGAGGATTCTCTAGTAATAAATTTAGTATAACTGGTATTGTTACTGAGAAAGATATGGATATATTAGATAATCCTAACGTGGTTATGAAAAATATCCTTCCCATATAGAGTAAAATCTTCCACAAAAAGATTATTTAATGTTATATCACTTTATATGAAATGGGTTATGATCATTTAGTGGTACTAATGATTCAATGGAATCTAAGTAATAGATTAAGTCTTTGGAGAAGATATTTATAGATTTGGGATGTGGATAAAATGAAAGGGTTTCACTTATAGTGTATTATCTCAATGGATATGCTGATAAATGGTTACCACTGATCCTAAATACTAGGGAGGAAGATTAAATATAACTCATCGAATGAAATCCTTTTAATGGGATATTCTTTGAAAAATACTTGACTCATGATACACAAAATGAGATGAAGAGAGGGTTCATTAGATTAATGGAAAATTAGTAAGAGTGTGTCGTGGGGAATGATGATACTTTTACTAGGTTATAAATTTATGCAATAGATTTCATATGAAACATTGAATACAAGACTGAACATTTCATTGAAGAATATATGAGAATTCTTTAAAGGGAACTGGTGTCTCAAAATTTTTATTCATATGATGAAATAGTTTCATGTACTATCAACAAAGAGAATTAATTATCTAAGGCCTATGGATTCAAATATAATAAAGGGAACAAGAGGATGGTGGAAAGATTCGTGGATAAAGGGAATAATGGAATGAAGGATTTCCCCACATGTGATAATTGTGGAATGAATCTCCCTAGGAAATACTTGAAAGGGTTGTGAGTTTTTAATAAGTTTGTAGGAACTACAAACTATGAAAAATAATGAATTGGAAGGAAGAAAAGACTATTATTCATTGTTTCAACTGTAGTAAAATTGGACACCACACAAATAAATTCCTGAAGTGTAATGGTAATATGCATTAGAATAAGCTAAGAGATCAATGTCAATATTATTATTTTATGACAACAGAAGTGGAATGATTAATATACTTCTCTATTGGGATCTATGAAATCTATTGTAAAAGTGTTGTATAGATAATATTCTCATCATATGAATTATGAAATATATAAGGATCTAATATCCTTAGTCTTTCATTATGGATTTGAGATCATATGTTTAATGGTACCAAGAAATTTTAATCAGTATCAAGATAATTTTTGTTGAAAAAATTGGGTTAGTGGAAAGATGACCCTCAATATATTCCTGACGTTGAGACAATGATGTTTGGATAAATATATGATTGAGATGGATAATCTAGCCTGTATACTACTAACTACCATTAAAATAATATTAATGTATTGGAACATAATAATTGGAAGTTTCATAAGGTTAACTATTAATGAACTGATTTATGTTCATCTTTGGATAAGGTTTGGGATATTATTGCATTAATTCACCATATAAGGAAACTTGTGCTACAAAATGAAGTTGAACTAGTCAAATTCATGAAGAAATGTTAATATTCTATTTATGAAATAGAAACATAGATTTACTTATATTCTTATAGAGTTAATGAATTACTCAAATATATGAAAAAGTGTCTTTAATAAAAAATGTGTACCTATTATCATCATTTTTGGAAACATCAATGAACTTTTTTAAAAATCCTGTTTATAGATCTGTGGCCATCAAAATTCAGTTTAACATGTCCTTAATCACTCTCCCATGATATTTGAGATCTATTTTTCTCTTCCATGACACATTTTTCATTTCCCACCGATGTCCTCGTATGTGGAAAATATGTTATGTGATTATTCCAAATAACATGTATACATCCATTTCTTTATTTTTAAGTGATATTTTATTAACCCCTTTTATATTGTGGGTTTTTAAAAAATAGTATTTTAAAATATAAAACCCTTGTTTTCCTAGTTAATGTTTACATCGTGACAATTCTTTTTAATTAATATAGGGAGACTATAACAACATGAAATTCTAAAGTAATAACATTTTATTTGATAACATGTATGACAAGAAACACCAGCCATATAAAAGAGAATAAAATCTCCTCAAATTAGGATTTATTTACTTTTTTAACTAAATTTAATATATTATATTGTAATTAATACCCACTATAATGATTTATCTTGTGTTACATGTAATAATGACTTTGTTCTATAGTTTGCATAACACGCAGGACTGAGTTTTACTGAACAATAACATATTATACAATATTATTATATAATAAAATTGGATATAACCTAGTGGTTAAATTAAAAACCATGAATTTGATTAGATAACTTATAAAAATATCTATTTGAATTCAACTGTTATCAATTAATTAGAAAATAATATAAAAACCGATCAAATAAAGGAAATGTTTTCTTTATAAAAACAATTTTTATGCTTCTATAAGAGTTTTGACTTAATAAATGAAATTAAATACTATTAATGAATCATATTAATGATATACATAACATATATCGCATAAAATATATTTTACATTCATCCAATAGATTTATTATCCAATATATAGGAACAAATCCAATTTTCCTCATAAAAGTTATATTTTTTAATAGGTAGTTTTTTATCATTTTAATATGGAAAATATTTTAATAGTAAATTATGGAAAATTAATAAAAAATTTAAGAAAAAGAAACTTCATTGTTTTTGATTTTTTATTTCAAATTTTTTTGGGTAATCATTTGGTATTTTTTATGATGTTACATTTTTTGCTGAATAATGAAAATACCGAATTTTAATTGAAAATTGACTTTTAATCTAAATAATTATATTAATAAATTATATATTTAATTTAATTTTAAATTATTATTATATAAATTTAAATATATTAATACATTTTATGTCATTTTAACCATTTTTATGTCGAATATATATATATTTATATATATATATATACTCAGTGAAATTTTGAACATTTTCACTTTCAAAACGATTTCTCATTCGGTCTGTGGGATTATGTTTAATTATATTTAAAAAATATATTTGATATTAGTTTAGAAAAATGGATTAAATCTTTTTTAATAAGAATAATTTAAAATTTATATTAATTTTATCTTATTATTTTACCAAAAAATATTATTGAAATCAATTAAAATAAATTTTAGTGATTAAGAGAAATACTAGTGTAACAAGAGACTAATCCTTAAACATAATGGAAAAATGAATTATACAGATATAAAAAACCCCATATTATGGAAATATTTTGACCATATAATCTATTTTACTAAGAATATTTTTTGGATAAATATTATGAAAGGGATAACTCTCAATATTGTTTATAATTTTATATTTAGAAGAATGGCACTCCTCCTCCTCTATAAAAAGGAATTCCCCCTCTAACTTATTCCATAATTTAAACAAATTTTGATGGTCTAAAACCATCAAAAATATATTTCAAAAGTCCTCATGTCTTCCTAGAATAATAAATTTTGGTAGAAATAAAAATAATTAAGGCTTATGGTATAAAAAAAGGCAGTTACTCGAAAAAGAGGCTACTCTCATCAATAAGGACATTGGTTTTATTTCATTCACCACCACAGTAATTATTTTTAGATCATTATCATTAAAATAAATTATTATTATAATGATACTAAGATAATTATTTCTTATTTTTATGACCTAAAACACACACACACACTTCCAGCAAATGGGATACACAATCAACATTTGTATATACTTTGCATTACCTCCACACAACCCTACGTAATTAGTTCTTCCACTACCACCTTTAAAGGTTGGGAATAATTATGAATTTATAGTTTATATATGATATATATGATATTTATAATACATTTAATCTTCAATATTTCTCATATAATTTATACCATCATTATTTCAAGTTTGTGGAAATATGATAACATCATTTGTGGATGTGTGGACTACCACCACCACAAGGCCATGTAATTCATTATCACATTAAATAAAACGTAATAAGGTTGGTTTTAAATAATATAAAATATATAAATAAAATAATTATGCTATTTATTATATAACTACCCTTTTATTAATATAATATATCATTTTATTTATTACCCTTTCCCGCACTGAAAAAGTTATACTGTCATTCGTGGAATTGTGGACTACCGCCTCCGCGAAGTGATGCAATTCATTTTTCATCTTGAGGTTTATATATAGAATTATATATTATTGAATAATATTTATTTAATATATAATAATAATTATGGAATGTTAAATTTTATTTACATTATTTCTATAGTGATCATTGAAAAATAGAATCGTTACTCATTCCTACATACTACTTACCATCATCATGATTATAACGTTCATTCATATTTCATAAATATATTACATAATTGATTGTAAATGTATAATTGATGCATAAATATTATTATTATTATCTATATGATTACATAATTACACCTTTGTCTATAGTAACCCTACCAAATTTCTTTTCGACACATAAATTGAATATGGTCAATACATCGAACTTAAACATAATTGATTTAGTAATTATATATAAAATATTAATAGGTGAAATAAAATTAATAATAAACATAAATAAGTTTCTAAAACAGGTATATAATTAATATAAATTTATTATTCCATGAAGATAAAGATACCCATGACAAGCTGGAATCAAGGTAAGGGATTCTCGTCTAACTATTTCTTCTGTGATACATACACCATTATCACCAATTGTTTCTTTTGTTTTGTCTATATACTACCTAAAATATATTTTATTTCATGAATAAAAATATCTTCAGGGTATTTAATGTTTTATTTGAATTTATTTCATTCATGGGGATTATAATTAAAAATTTATGAAGTGGTAATGGATTGTGACTAAATTTAGATTCTATTGAGACATATTTGTTATTATGCCATAGTTAATTTTTTTGTAGTGAATATACTACCTCTTTAAAAATTAGTATCCCAATTCTTTCATACTTTGGGTATTTTAATTTTCACTATGAATTATTTCATCCAAGTGTATTTTAATTGAGAATTTCAATTGGTAAAAGTTATTGTACAATCTCAATTTTTTTGTGAATATCAAATTTCTCTTAAAATAATAACTTTCATATAAACAATTTTTTTAAATTATATTTATTTTTTATATCCATATTATTGTATGATGGATATGATTATTTCCTAACCATTATACCATTTTTACGTATGATTTTTAATTTGAATGTTATGTGATTTATTGGTGAATTACTAATAAATGTATATCATTTAATCAATTCGATTATTTGATAAGGAGCATTATTTATGATTTAAATTGAAAAATCAATATATGATGATCTTTTTAGACCTATATTATACGGGTAGGGGACACATTAATGATATACCTTCAATGCATTTAATGTCTCATGTGATGAAATCTGTTGGCAAAAAACCATTCACATTTTTTCCAAGAAATTTAAATATATCATGAGGATAGATATTAATAGTAACAATCTTAAGGATATATATTGATAATTTAGATGGGTGTCTACCAATAAAACAATTTTTCTTCGGGGTAGATTTTTATTGTAACTATCTTGAGGATAGATCTTGATAGAGCATAAATATATCCTTATTTGTTCTATAATTATTATGATTCCGTGTGATTATTTGATTAGATAGAATATCCCTAATTATGTTTTAATCTCACAAAATTATTTATATGGAATTATTTGATCATATATTATACATTCCATATAGAATATGATTTATCCAGTTATTTAGTTTCTTGTGTGCTTAGCCATTTACCTTTACTTGTTTATTTTTATCATTTCATCATTATTTCTTTAGTATTACATAACACTAATTGTTGATTTTATCTCACAATTATTTTATTTACTTTCCCTTGGATATGAAATTTAATTTTTGGATAGTGATTTTTATAGATGCTAAAAAATTTATTTTGTTATGTATTATGTTTTTTTATTCACAATATAATATGGGTTTCATGTATGTAATACGGTTTCCCGAACAATTAAATTGATCGGCCATTTGTGATTTGATTCCTATTAATCATGACAATGTGATAAGGTCATTGACTTCATGATTCTAGGGTGGGTATCTAAAAAATTATCTTTCAATAAGAAACTTTGGGAGTTATGAGGAGATAATGTGGTGTGCTCTCAAAGTGTAAATGGGGTTTGGAGGTGTGTAGTGTTCTTATGAACTAAATTATAAGAATATGATGAAGGATCCAAATTTTGAATTGAATTTCATCCATTAAAGGGAAGGGAAGAAAAAACAAATACCAGTGTGGACAACAATGGGAAAGGAAATTTATGGAATTTTTTGAAAGGAATATGAATGTGTAACAGGTGTGGAATACGATTCTATATTTCTGAAAAATTTCATGGAGTTGTAAATTCCATATACCTAATTTAAAATGAAAAAGGGATTAGTGTGAATCTTTAACCTGTAGAATAATGCATTCAAGTGTGGAAGTAAGGAAATTTCAATAATCAATGACAAAATCTAAATATATTGGATGGAAATAACCATGAACCCCATAATAGGAAAATGGATACAGGTTGTGATTTTGTAATAATTGAAGATAATGTCAAGGCTCCAAATGATTTTTGGCATGTACACTTATAATAAACTGAAATACACTCAGTTCATTGTTTCACTTAAGAATTATGTACTATTTTATTTCATTTATGTTTTCAATGTACATCAAGTAAAATCCTAAACTAGTTATGGTATATTTTGTTAACACTAATAGACGATCGATTATTACATCAGTGGTTTATTGTGATTCAATTATTTTCTTTGTTGAGTTCAATCTATCTAAAAAATAGTGGTAATATAGATGGTGCAATTTGACATTGTACTAAATAAGGATTGGATGTAAAATTAAAACACCATCTTCAACGTCAAAGTAAATGAAATTTAAATTTTTATAAAGGGGAATATTATAATTATCATGGAAAGATAAATACACCATCATAAATCATAGAAATATCCATATATTGTTTCCATATTTATTAAAATAATGGGTATAGAAGTTGAATAAAATGAAATTAAAAATATTGGATACGTATTAATTATTGAGGGAACATTTATGTATTTACTGAAGAATTACATGGACCCCCTCCCCAAAAATATAGGAAGGTTTCTCAAATGAACTCATACCTAGATTGAGACTAATATAAATGTAAAAATATAGAATATAATATGTGGAGTTAGAGGAATAGAAGAATAAACATCATGATATATTTTAGAAGGTTTTTATTCAATCGAGTTTTCCTCCATTATAAGCACATGAAATCTTTATAAATAAGAAGGATGGATCGATTTGATTATGAATTTAATAAAAATAACTAATGGGATTGTAGTGAAAAAAATACCATCTTCCAAGGATAGATTAATTTTTCAACCAGATTAATGATGGTCAATTCTTCTCCATGATTGAAATTTTATTTGGGTATAATCTGCTATGAGTGAAGTAACGAGATATCCCAAAGATTTCCTTAAAAATATGAAATGGGAGATACGATTTTATTTTTAAGCCCTTTGGATTGACAAATTATCCTACCATATATGTTGATTTAATGAATAAAGAACTTTGGGACTGCCTAGATAAACTTGTGGTGGTATTAATTGAAGTCATTATGAAATATTCTAATATTTTTATTGAACATTATATCTATATATAATTCATACTAAAAACTTCTATGAAATAGAAAAAATTTCGTAAATTCAGAAAATGTGATTTTTGGTCATAACAAGTATGATTATTAACACACATTTTTACCATCGAAGGAATCTTCATTGATCCAATGACATTAAATAATATTAATATTTTCCTTTTCCAATCAAGATACTATATAATTTTTCTGAACATAACTTCATGGTTTTCCAATATTCTGACCATGTCAACTTGAAAGGGAGTCATTTCTATCATTAATATAGAGACTGAAGAATTCTTCCAATATGTAAACAATATGTTGGTTAGTTAACATGTGATAATGACTCCCTATAATGTGAATGAATTTTCATTTATTGTGATGCATCCTTGGATGGAGTTACCAGTGTACTCAAACAAAATGAAAAGGTGATTTTATTTGTATCTAGAAAGTTATATCCACATTAAAAAACTATCCAACCATTTATTAGGAGTTATCTATAGTTATATTTTCATTAAAGATATGCAGAGACAATCCATATTGATAGAAGTGTGATATATACACTAACCATTATTATATGGATTAAATATAAACACAAAAGGAGCTAAACATGAAAATAAGGAGTTATATGGAACTTATTAGGGAATGATATTTTTATACCTTATCACCCAATAAATGCTAACAAATTCATTGATTAGTTTAGTTGGAAAAGAATTAGAGTTATTCTAATGATGACAATCAAAGGGTATCCTTTAATAAAAGACTTATTAAAGATAATCATTGAAGTCATAAGGGAAGGGAAATCATCAATATTTTCCAAACTTATTTCCCAACCATCATTACTCGAGTTGATCAAGATATCACAATGAAATGACCCTATGTTACAAAATACATTTAATTTATGAAAAATTGTAATTCATACAAGATTAATGTTATTCAAAAGGTATTAATGAGGTTTTATTAAACCAAATGTATCCAATATATTAAAAAGTTGAAGAATAATATAATTCATGAATCTCATGGATCTACATTATCTATACAACATGGAAGGACCAAAATGTATGGAGGTTTTTGATATCATTATTAGTGGAATAATAAGAATATGTATATTTCTGATTATAGTAAACGATGTTTAGTAAGTCAATAAGTGAAATAAGAGTGAAAAATACTCAAACTAGTGCATCAACCACTACCCATACCAGTATGAAGGTGGAATAATGTCACTATATAATTTTTTACTGTCCCTTTTAACATATTCAAGGGAACAAATTCAACATTACTAATTTATGAAATATTAATCAAATATTTTGATTTTTACTAAAAGAGATGATATATACATTGAGGGCCTTACTCTTCTATATATTCAATATGCTCTGAGACATCATTATAGACCATTAGACATTGTTCTGAACCATGAACAATGATTTTTTTATATGTTCTTGAGGATCCTTAAAAATTACATCAATATAGATGTAAAACTAAGAATAACCTATCATCGTCAAACTGATGGGAACTCTAAGATGAGTAATCAAAAATTGTAAGACATTTCATTTTATATCTCCCTCAATTTTCAAGGGTGCCTAGATAAAATTCATTAACATCTTGAATTGTCCTATAATAATAGTTTTCACTCGAGTATTCAAATGGATCTATATGTATCACTTGTAAGAACCCGGTTCTTATCTTTGAGGTACGGGCTTCCTCTTTTCTCTTTTCTTTAAGTGTTTTTAATAAAATATGGAAAATGAGGAAAAATCGCAAATTTGGGAACTACACGCCGTGTACTTTTCCACACGCCGTGTACTTTTGGCTGTGTTGGGATGAGTACATATGGAGTATAGCCTTGCCGGTGAAAAATGGTGTAGGAACTAACTACATGCAGTGTAGTGGTCCTTTACACACTGTGTAGTCAGTTGGCAGGTCAAAACGTAAGGTGGTGGAGCAGCCACCAGCTGGGTGGCAGTACGCACTGTATACTCAAGAGTACATGTCGTGTACTCATGTCAGCAGGCAAACAGTGCCGCGCTAGCAGGAAGCCGCCAGAGGAACAGTTAAATGAAAGGAGTACACGCTGTGTACATGGAAGTACACACCGTGTTCTTTTTTTTTCGGCTTAAAACAGGTAGTAGACTCCTAATTTGGCATAGGAGGCATTTGATCCATTTTGGAGCCAAAGGAGGAGGCCAGACCTTTGACGATCCGCCGGGTGTTCGTCTGGAATCGGTTTCCGCCTTGGACGATCTCATTGGAACCGCACGGGTAAGCCCTCTCTTATTCGAGCGTGTTGCTTACCAATTCTTCTCCTAATGTAAGTTATTTAAATTTTAATGGTTTTTGTTCTTCGTCAGATCTACGCTGTTCTTGGGCATTTCTGGAGTCGGAATTGAGGTATAACGTCCGTTAGCGTCTATGGTAGGTGGCTTGGTGTTTAGTATTCCAACTGCTGTGTGTTTTGTGTGTTTTTGTGCCCCAAACCCATGTTGGGCTATCGTGTGTCTGAGTTCGTTGCTATATTAAACACCTATAATTGATTAGGTATTTAATTATGATATTAAAATGCTCTTTGGGATCATTGGTTGGATCCGGAACCACCCCGAGGGTGTGTTCCACTATTTAGCCATTTGGCCAGGATACACGAGTGTATGCCTTTAATGTAGTAATTGTAGAATTGCCTTGAGAGTAATTTCTTGTTGTTGATTGTTTCCATGTTGGGCATGGCTCGTTTACCTGTTTAGCCTGAGGGTGTTTTTGTGATTATCCTAAGGAAACTGCACTGTTTAGCCTGAGGGTTGTAGTTATTTCGCCTGAGGGAAACCTTTCGTGCCTGAGGGCATGACTTCTATGCCTGAGGGCAACACTTCCTACGCCTGAGGGAAAATTCTTTTATGCCTGACGGCTATACCTGCGGGTTGGATTATGCTTACCTGAGGGTAAGGTTTTGCTGGTCTGAGGACATGGACTGTTTACTTAGAAATACACTATGGCGATTTCTAATATTTAATGGATTAAATGAATAATAAAATTCCAATTTAATTGTTAAGTTAGTTACTTTTCACTACTGCTAACTTTATTACATTTTACTATTGCACACTGTTGTTGCATGCTTACACGCAGTGGGGCACGAGCCTTTGGTGGGTGCCTACTGAGATATATTTCTCACACAATGTTTGGGTCATGCTTTTCGACCCAAATAGATTACGTTACTACAGGTGTAGATAGGGGCAAGAGTCCCTATATAGGTACATGATTGTTGTTGAAGAGTATGAGGCCATGGGACCGAGCCTAGGCTCGCGATGCTGATACCAGTTGTTTTGCTTGTTTTACTATTCTCTACTTTTGGTTGTAATTTTTTGATGTATAACATGTTCTGGAAGTTTCCTTAGAACATGATACATGTATCATCCTCGTTTATATATTGTTGGTTATATCCACTGCTGTTGTTTATTTCAGTTGTGTATGGTTTACTACTTCTGCTGTTTGTTTTATGTTTATTGTGTATTCCACTGCACTTTGACAAATGAAGGCATAGTTTCCCCACTATCAGACCTCGGCCCTCGCTGCTATTCGGCACCCTTTGGCGTTTGGGGAAATGCGCATGAGGTCACATGGAAAACCGGGTTCAAGACACCCATTGAGTGGCACCCGGGTCCAGGACGTTACATCAATCTATTGGAAGAGGTGTTGAAAAAAACATTCTAGGAAGAAGATGGAGGGGAAAAATTATTAGGACTAGACATTTTGAAAGTTTGTATATAGAAGATAAAACCAATCCAAAATCATATCATGCTTTCTCATAATTGATAAAATTATTATGATCAAAATAAAAGGAGATACTTATACTTTCATGTCTGGGATAATGTATTCCTAAAAATAACACCATCAAAAGAGGTTAGGAAATTTGGATATAAGAGTAATTTGAGACCATGGTATATTATACCATTGGAAATTCTATATAATGATGCTGAAGTTTATTATTAGTTAGATATGCATCTAAATCACTCCAATGCCCCTAAGGAATATAATTTTTCACTATTAAGAAATTATACTTCATACCCAACTTTTATAGTCAACCAAAATGATGTTTAATTTACAAATGAAACAACCTATATAAAATCCCAATCCAAATTCATGATGAAATGTGAAATGTTTGTCCCCAAGATTTAATGGTATATCTATTCTAAAATTTATCTTCTTTTATAGTTTACATTATACAGAAAACCGAGATTAACCAAATGATTTAATATTATTATTTAATTGTTATAGTTATCAACTAGCCACTGGAATGGTGGAAATTTAATGGATTATATGAATTATAAAAATATAGTTTACACAAGTTTATAAAATTAATTATTTTGTTAACAATTAATTATAAATAAAAATAAAAATTAATTCAATATAATGGGTTTTCTTTTTTAAGAAACTATTTTTAAGACCAAAGTTGAATTTTATATTACATTAATCACTATTGATGAAAGATTTTAATGAAATTTATATGAATCATAATTAATAAAATGTCTTTCAATTTAATTAACAAGTTTTATAGGTGTAATATAATAATAAATCCAATGTTATGCATAAAAGAATATTTTTTTTCTATAGACAGTCTTCCTACATTTTAATTGAGCAATTATTTAAAAAGAATATTTTGATAGTTTTATAAATTAATTTTTATAAAATAAACATTATTTTTAAAAATGGGATTTCAAAATTAGATAAGGGTGAAATTTTTGTATTTTTTGGAAAATATTTTTTTCCCAGTGAATAGAGAGAAATCCTTATTTTGATAAAACTACAATGTTTATTATATTAATAGTATATTTATTGTTTTAATAAAAACCTAACCTATGAAAGTATAAATAAAATTCAGGTATCTTATTAATTAGAAATTAATATCATAGAATAAGTAAATAAATGTTTTAAAAATTATAATTTAAATGTTGAGATTTTTTTTAAACATAAATGAATGTTTATAATTTTATAACTAATATAATAATTTAAAAGATTTTTTTCATAAAATTTTTTCATTAATTAATATTTTGTTTTCCTATTATTTAATGAAAATTTGACAAGACCCTACTAAAATTTTCATACTATTATAAAATCAGCTATAATTTTAAAAATTGTATTTATCAAATAAATGATGATTTTAATTAGAAAATAAACTTATTATATTTGTAAAATTATTTTCATAAAATGGATTTCAATTTTTTATTCTAATCCTTAATAAATGTTTAGGGTGAATTTTTGGGTTTTTTCATAAATAGTTGAATTTTTAGTGAATAGTGAAATATAGTAATTTACAGTATTTGACAAATATAAGAAATATTGATCTATAAATGATGTATGGATGGTGTAAGACCTTAATATATAACTATACATAATTATATTAATATATTTATTGATAATTTTCAAACTATTGATCATCTTGAATAGAAATAATAAAATCATGAATAAAATAATCAAAAAACACTCCTCTCCTCTAATAAAAATACCACTCCCACCGCATATTATCCTCACACATCCAAGGCCTTCAATATTGTCCACTTTTAACCTAATAATTCTCCCAAACATCACCTCTAGGTTATGGACATTGTTTTCTCAGCTAAAATACAATTTCAATGTTCCTTAATGAGGTTGTCATGGTGACTAATTCAAGAGTAAATGCCCCCTTTTGTTCTTATAATTTTCTTTTAATTATTTACTTTTCTTCTAATTTATTTGGATAATCTATCCAAACATTCATGGTAACTCCATTATATAATATATAATTTTATTTTATTAATTTTATGATATATCCACCATCAATTATTCCCTCTTCCCCTTTTTTAATCTAATAATTGAAACATCGTCTTTAAGGTGTTGATTTACCGGTTTCATGGATGATGAGTGTTAATTTTTCAATTAAACCTTAAAGGATAACCATAAAACCATTCTTATGTTTAAAATATACTATAATATATGAATTAAAACTTATTTAATTTAATGGAACCATTATATATACATAATATTAATTCACAAGACAAAACTAGTTTGTGATGGTCAATGAAAATGCCAAAATAATCTAAATGGTTAACATTAACACAATATATAATGAATTATAATAATATATGAAAAACAATATAATAAACTATAATCTCTTATACGTAATATAATAACATATATTATCAATTATATTGAACTATTCCCATTTTACATAATTATTTGTACATGAATATAAAAGAATCAGTCACAAAAATCATGGAGTTAAACACTCATGAATGATGAAATTGAATATTATAACTCATAAAAAGTAAATAAATGATCTTAATAAAATTAAACTAAATCAAATATTTGTGGAAATGTTTCTTAATTAACTTATTAATGAATCTAATTTCATTATCCATGAAATTAAGTTCATGTTCATAATACTTTATGACATAAGGTAAGGGTATCTTCATGAACATCCATTTTTTAATCGGGTTTTTCTTTCTCTCTATTAACCAAAGTGTTTTTTTAAAGGTTGGGGACGAAGCCTCATTTTTATTATTAAAGAAAAGCAAAGACCTCTTTAACTGGGTAGAGGGAGACCCATTACATAGCCCGAAGGCCCAGTGGGCATTTAGCCCATTACATGACCTGTAGGCCCATTTTTTTGGCCCAAATCCCATTCTGTGAATAGTACTGCTACAGTACCCGCGTTGCTACAGTACTTCACAGTTCCGCCGCTCCTAAATATTTTTAAGTCACCAATTTTTTTCTAAAATCATTATTTTAATCATGATAAATAATAATAGTACTTTTTTGGGTTTTTTGTAAACAATTATGTCTTTTTCTTCTTTAAAGTCTCCTATATTTCCTCTTAAACCGCCAAGAAGTGGCTCATTTCTAAAGTTTATTAAAAAAACCTTTTTACTTGTTTTCACTTTAGTTATAAATCATTTTTTCCACAAAAATAATTTAATTATACATAACTTTTCATTTCTGTTTTATAAATATTTTCTAATTGATTTGATGACAAATAAAAAGGATTTTTTTCCCAAAAGATATCTTCATTGCAAATTTAAAATGGTATCCCTCAATCGAATTCCTCGACTATTTTGCTTGTTTATATTAGTAAATTTCAACACAATCTATGAAATATTATTCTCAATTTGTATTGATATTTTATGAAGTCATCTACCATATTTTATTAAAAGATTTACTATCAGTTTGACTATTGATGTGTTATCTTGATACCATTCACCATATTACTCAGAATGGTTAGTGATTATGTTTAATAATTTCGGGAATGTTTTGTATAAGTTTTATATTCTTCACCCCATTCATATAAGGAATTAATTGGATAATTTAATTAAGGTTAGGGGACCAATATAACCATTTGATGCATCAGTTGGACTCATGAAACAAAACAGATATAGTTTTTGCTGAGGCATTAACCATTCATTTTCACACATGTTTGTTGAGGCCTTGATGGTATGTTCAGATGTATGGAATTATAAATTTCATCATATTGATATTATTAATTTATAATCCATGTGATATCCTTTTTAATTTTCATTCTCGTGTGATTATTTATATGGAAATATTTATTCATCTTTTATTCCATCTATATTATGATCATGATTATGTTTTAATGGAATGTGTTTTTAGATATTCACCTTGTAACACCCTAGGTAAATAAAGAATATGACATTTTCATATTTATCCATATTTTTGAATAAAATATTAATATGACTTTAAAGGGGACTCTATGCTCGATGACGTACCCAACACGCAACAACGAGTTTCTTGGGAATCTTACGTTGCACTCTAATAAGAAAATAATATTATTTTAAATGGTAGTTAACATGTAGTCGTTGTATTGGATGGAATGGATATAAATAACTAAAATATGATTATATATGTTTTTAAATGTTTTTACATTTATCCAATAAAAGATAAAGGCTTAAAATATGGAATGAATTCAATTTTAGGCGTATATGCCCTAGTTTCACTACTGGAAATCTAACCTTTACCAACGGTTTGGAACCGTTGGTATAGGCCTCCAAACCGTTGGTATAGCCTATACCAACGGTTTGGAGAATCGTAACCAAGTAAGCTGTTGGGATAGGTCTATACCAACGGTTTTCCAAAAACCGTTGGTATATACATATACCAACGGTTTTGGAAACCATTGGTATAGGTAATATTAAATCTATACCAACGGTAATGGAACCGTTGGTATATAAATTCCTAAAATAAAACATCCGCTGGGATTTGATCCCAGGACCCCTCATTTATAATTGAACGACTCAACCACTAACCTAACATGACTTTTTTGATCATAATTACATAAATATATATATGTATTCTCATAAATATTTTAAATTTTGATTTATATAATGTTCTCGGTATGAAGGTCCGATAAAAAATGAAAGTACCTATACCAACGTTTGTTAAAACCTTTGGTATAGACCTATACCAACGGTTTTAACAACCGTTGGTATAGGTCTTTGGTTGTGATTTTCATTATGGGAAAGGATGTTGAATTTTGGGCCACTTTTCCCAACGGTTTGGCCAAACCGTTGGGAAAGGTAGGCCTATCCCAACGGTTTGGCCAAACCGTTGGGAAAAGTGGCATATTTGGGGAGCTTTCCCAACGGTTTGGCCAAAACGTTGGGAAAAGTGGTATATTTGGGGACCTTTCCCAACGGTTTGTCCAAACCGTTGGGAAAAGTGTCCAATTTGAGGGCCTTTCCCAACGGTTTGGCCAAACCGTTGGGATAGGCCTACCTTTCCCAACGGTTTGGCCAAACCGTTGGGAAAAGTGGCCAATTTGGGGGCCTTTCCCAATGGTTTGGCCAAATTGTTGGGAAAGGGGACCTATACCAACGGTTTTTGCAAACCGTTGGTATAGAAGCGTTGGGAAAGATCTAATTTCCAGTAGTGTTTTCACTAAAGGTTCACTTATCGCTTTTTGATGGCGAACCGTCATTAAATATAGTTTTGTTCACTCTTATATATTCTATTGGACCAAATAAAACTCTTCTTACGAATTGGGACATCAAAATTTACTTTGTGTAAATTTTTGGTATCTTTCCAAAAAATTCATTTTTTTAATGAATAGTGTAAAATGTTGTATTTTAATTGAGAAAATATTTTTAATCTAATTTATTTATATGATTAGATTATCTTTTGAATTGGTTTTAAAGTTAAATTAGAAAATATTTTTACCATTAAATCCAATAGTGGTCGTTGGAATTAATTTCACTTTGAAATCGGACTTAAACTAGTGTCAATCTTTTGATACTTATTGTTTCATAAAAACACGCTTTTTGCTCTGACAGCGGGAATTAATTATTAAATTAATTAATGCAACATATATGTTTTTTATTTTGTAAAATTGACTTCATTTCTGAATTCAGAATATCAAATATAGCTTAGGGTGAATTTTTGGGATTTTTCTGAAAAACATCAATTTTTGTTGAATAGTGAAACTGCTAAGTGGTACTTATAAAAACTAATTTTTCGTTTAAATGAAATTTTACCACTTCTATGTTTTGAATTTAAAAAATCCGAAATACATGGTTTTCATTAAGAAGTAAAATGTGGTTCAATGAGATTAAAATAATTTTTTGGTGAATAGTAACTTTTAAGTTCTTAATCGCGATTAGAGGTAATTAGTGTAGTTTAAGGTAAAAATAATGTCTTAATAATATGAAATTAACTTGACACATGTCCTAACCTCATTTGATGTGTCATGGCCGACCAAGACAACCCATGGGTCAACTTGGGGACCCCATGAAGCCACATTGGTTGGAAAATGACATTAATATCTTTTTATTTAAAGTTAAAGTAAAAATGAGACAAACATGAAATGTTTTACTAAAACAATTTTTACATGGGGTTATACGAATCAGATTTTTGACTATAAATATTAATTGGAAAGATAAAAATATTTTTTAAATCATAGTATTTTTTTTATAATTTTTAGACATCAAATAAATTAAATTATTTATGATATCATGATGATGCAGCGATGACCTCAATATATAACAATTTAAATAAAATGGAAAGATAATGTAATATCTAAGACCTACACATGTCCAAAACCTATTGGATAAGTGGATTTCGAACCCTTATCACCTTATCCTTGAAACACATCAATGTGGGTCCTCTTAAATAGGAATACCATTTTAAAATAAAGTGACTTTTCTTTACCTTCCAAGAGTGCCCCTCCTCTCCTCTTATAAAAGGCCCCCACCTCTACCTCCTTACCCACACTCCCAAAGCCTTTGGCTCGGCCACACTCTGCCCATTTTGTCTCTACACTTCCCTCTCTTACTCCTTGAAGCCTCAATTTGGGAATAAGTCTTCCCAAGGAAGCCTTTGAGCTCAAACCAAAGGGAGTTACCTGATTTTAAGGTAATGTCTTCACTTGAGTCCTTTTGTTTTATTTTGCTTATCCAACCCCCTAAACTCTTTTTATTCATTTATTTTGTAACAAATACAGTATCTTCAATATACTAGGATGTTGTTATAATAAGTATTCGAGCTACACTTTCACACACCTACATATAATGGTTAAATAACATATTGTTTCCGTGGATGGCGAATTTCTGCCTCCCAAAACGATGATTGTTCAACATTATTCTAACACCTTCAAAGGTGGCCATTAAGATGAAACTATATCTATATATGATATCTAATATTTTTATGTTTTACTTAAGATTTTTTATTTTTTATTTATGGCAAACCTTTATGGTTTCCATTATGGGTAAACGTGATATCTTCATTTAAGGAAGTGCGGACTACCGCCCCCTCAAAGTGATTTGATTCTTTAATACCATATGTGGTACGTATAAATAATATTTTTATTTATATTATATATGATACCATACTAAAATTAAAATAATATTATGTATCATTATGTTTTAATTCCATTAAATATGAAATAGAAATGAAAGTAGCGTTCATGCGTACGTACGGCTTACCGTCTCCATGAACGGTGCATTTCATTTCTTAACTCTAAATGTCATGTAATATTATAAATGCATGAATATAATGGATATATATGATATATATTATATACACACCATGAATACAATTCTGAATATAATGAACCTTTGACCACACGAACAACATGTAATTGTAAGAAGTCCACTTTCGACTTAAGAACCAAATATCGACAAAACAAACATTATTAACTTAAATGATTACATAATGTTTATGACATGGTAATAAGTGATATAAAAGGAATAATGAACTTGAAAAAGGTTCTTAAGGAAGTAGAAATTTACTCAAGTTTATTATTCAGGATATTAAAGAATGATCGAGTCAAGTCGGACCCGAGGTAAGGGATCCAACTCCTCTCTTTATTTTTAAGTACACTCTTTTATGTCATTCCTTCTAAGCTCATATTTCTTGTTATTTTGATGTTATTTTATATTCCTCTTAATGTAATTTTTATGTTTATATGATGAGAGACCATATTCTCTCTCATCAATCCATTTTGGATGTTTTGAGTGGCGTCATTAGGCTGCCGAATTTTCATAAGAGATCTAACCTCTCTCTTTCTCTTTAAGTACTCTCCTTTATGTCACTTCTTTTAAGATCCTCTTTGTTATGATGGGGGATGTTCTTTTATATTACTCTTTCTTTAAATTTTATTGTAATGTGATGAGATACCCTATTTTATCTCATCAATCCATTTTTGGAAGTTTTAAGTGGCGTCGTTAGGCTGCCGAGTTTTTGTAAGGGATTTTTCATCTCACTTTTATTCCCGTGATATTTATGATACATTTGCCACAATTTCCTTTGAGTGGTTTATGTACTGACCATTATTTTACTAATTGTGTAATATTATTTCATTTATGAGTATTTACATCAATGTTGTATTGTCCTTCTTTCACGGGGCGTACATTTCGAAAGATACCCATGTCGGTAAGGGAACCTTTCACCCTCCTCTTTTTAAAAGACTTATTTTGTTATGTATTTTAATTCACATAATATTATTTTGGGATATGTTCTTCTATATCATTATTGATGTAAATTTTATGTCCAAGTGATGAGATACCCTTTTTATGTCTCATCAACTCTTTTTCTGAATTTTGAAGTGACGTCGTTAGGCTGTATAATTTTCGCAAGGGAACTTCTTAAGACAATTTCGATTCTTTGGGATAAACTTGTACACCTTGAATATGTCATTCTATGATTATGTGTGAATGTAATCTGATTGTTTTACACTTAATACCCACTTATATTTCATGTATTCGTTTGTCACACATAGTTATGTAACTGATTTATCCTTAATCCAAGGATACCGTCTTTGTATGGGACTTCCTCTCAATCTCCTTTCATTGAGGCATATTTTGTTTTATACACAACTTTATTTTATATAGTGTATAAACCCCTTTTACTTTTACGTTTATCCAAAAGGAATATTTTTATACGAAGCGTTTTACTAAATGACAAAAGGGAAATGTTTTTGTCGTACGTATGCGGCGACAACGAATTCTCCGCCGTCGTGACCATTATTTGAGTTTCGGCTTCCTCTATAAGCCATACCTTCTTTTTAAAAGAAAAATAAATACCATGTTTTACTTTTCTTTTATTTTTGGTATTGAAAATAGTTTTCATAATGTATTTATATCAATGTGTTGTATTGATATCTTATTATTGAAAGGTGGAAATGTTATGTTTCCTTTATGCATGTTTTATGTGATAAGATTATGTTATGGTTCTTGGGAATTGTTATGAGGACGGGTGGTTCCGTGATAAACTAAGGGCGGGTGAGCCCGATATAGCTCTCCAATTCATTGGGTAACGTGAAGGAGTGAAACGTTAAGGTTTCTTCGAAGAGATTTAGGGAATATACTGTGATGGGTATTCCAAACGTAACCAAGTGGGTTACTCCCTACGTAAGAATGTTATGAATGCCTCAAGTTACCTTTATGTCTTATTTTTTCTATGATTTATTCATGGTTTGATGAGGTATGTTAAAGTGCCTATGTTTTATGGGTAAATTATGATTTCATTCTTATGTATATATGAACTCATGTTTCCTTTCCATATTTTTATAACCCTTACTGAGCTTTTTATGCTCATCCCAAGTTTTTGAAATGTTTTTCACAGGTCAAGGGAAAGGTACACGATGTGATGATAGTGTCAAGGATGTGTCAAGAAAGAATCTGTGTTTTATTTTAAATATGTTTCCGTTGATGGTAAGAATGAATATTGTCTTTTATGTAACCACTTTGTTTAAATGTGGAATGTAATGCAAGTTTCATGATCTAATTCTCTAAAACTCTAAACCTAAAAAGATCATCAATGTGTAATCTTGTAATAACTCACGATTAAGTAAGGTTTAAGGCTGGGGCCTTATAGTTGGTATGAAAGGTCGGTTTAGATAACTTTAGAGGTTAGGTTATTCTTTAAGCATAAGTGGCATTACCATAATGGTTAGGATTTCAGAAAGAGTCCTTGTTTTAGATAAAGTGAATGAGTAAGTGTATCTTAGTGTTTACCTTCCTCATTATTACATGATGGTTTTGTTAATATACTCACACTGACATTTCTGTTTTTAGTGAATGGATGGATCTAGCAGGCACCAAAGAGACAACAGGTTTGAAGGAAACTGTGGTGGTTCTATGATTAAGATACTAGATAAAATGGAGGATTCAATGAGGAAACTCATGGTTGTTCTAAACCAACTATCAAGGAGTCATGATCAACCACTTTAACCTTGGTATGATCTTTAATGCATCATGTACGAGATGACCAATCGATGTGAAAGTTCAGGTAATAATAATTAAAGGTAACCAGTAGAGTTTATATGATCCTTACTTTTGAGGTAATTATGGGTTACTATATGTTATGATGGAAGTGAAAGGCATGAGATAAAATTGAGGTTAAATTATGTTATGGTTATTTTTGATGGTTTTATCTCTTTTTAAAGAATGATTTGAGAATTATATAGTTTTGGAAAAAAGACAACACGCAGATCGTGTGACTACCCGTCGCGTCAGACAAAGCTGTGGGAATCGAACCCACAACCAAAGTGCGATTGGTTTTTATCGCATACCACTGAACTAAGTGAAGTCCCTGGTTAGTTTGACTGATTATTTTTAATTATATGATTTTATGAATTAAGAGTAAGTTGATTTTGGATTATTTATGAAAATGATTAACCTATCATGGAGGATATGTGATTAGGTTAATTACTTTTCAATACGAGACTTTAGGAGCAACTGATGTTGTTTGGAGATAAATGTTACGATTTAACTTGGAAGACTATGTGACTAAATCATTCAAATATTTGGGTTTCCATCTTAGATTGGTTTACTTTGAAGAATTTTATGGACAAATTGTTTATCGGATGGTCCTCGTTGAACTTTGGGTTTTGTTGGACAAATTTTAGAGATTAAGCATTGATTTTCTTTTTAAAGGGTTATCCTTTTCTGGATTATTTGACATTGTACTAACCTTTTTGGTTTTGGTTTTGGTTAAGGTCTAAAGATATTGGAAGTATATAGTTCTATTTGGTGGATTATTTGATTCTCTAGAAGTTTATTATAGTACTCTTAATGCGAACAAGTCTCCCTAAATACTGATCTTTTGGAAAAAAATATGAGTTTGATTAAGGAATCTAGTAAAAGTTGAAAGTCAACATGATAAGTGATTATGTTTCCTTATGAATAAATTCCTCAATAAAAAGTAACCTAAAACAAAAATGTTGTCTATTAGCTTTTCATACTGGGGAATCGAATACCGTTTAACCCATCACAATTTTGTGATTTTCTTATGGTTAACTTTCTCCTAGACATGTTTACTATCACTCTCCCTCAAGAACATGAACCTTTTCTTTTTATTCCATGTTCATGTTTTTCTACATGGAATCCTAGAATGGGTTAACTCGGGTGACCTCTGTACTTATCTTCCTTTATTTTAAAGTGATTGTTTTACCGACTCTTGTTCCGATGTGGGACTTTCAAGGATGTTTCCAAGCTCAATTTTAAAAATTGCGAGGACGCAATTCCCAAAAGGGGGGAAGGATGTAACACCCCAGGTAAATAAAGAATATGACATTTTCATATTTATCGATATTTTTGAATAAAATATTAATATTACTTTAAAGGTGACGCTATGCTCGATGGTGTACCCAACACGCAACAACGAGTTTCTTGGGAATCTTACGTTGCACTCTAATAATAAAATAATATTATTTTAAATGGTAGTTAACATGTAGCCATTTTATTGGCGGGAATGGATAGAAATAACTAAAATATGATTATATATGTTTTTAAATGTTTTTACATTTATCCAATAAACGATAAAAACTTAAAATACGGAAAGAATTCAATTTTAGGCGTATATGCCCTAGTTTTCACTAAAGGTTCACTTATCGCCTTTTGATGGAGAACCATCATTAAATATAGTTTTGTTCACTCTTATACATTATATCTTACCAAATGAAACTCTTCTTAAGAATTGGGACATCAAAATTTACTTTGTGTAAATTTTTGGTATCCTTCCGATAAAGTTGATTTTTTTAATGAATAGTGTAAAATGTTGTATTTTAATTCAAAAACTCTTTTTAATCTAATTTATTTATATGATTAGATTATCTTTTTAATTGGTTTTAAATTTAAATTAGAAGATATTTTTACTATTAAATCCAATAGTGGTCTTTGGAATTAATTTCACTTTGAAATCGGACTTAAACTAGTGTCAATCTTTTGATACTTATTGTTTCATAAAAA
This sequence comes from Viscum album, assembly GCA_963277665.1. Lineage (NCBI taxonomy): Eukaryota > Viridiplantae > Streptophyta > Magnoliopsida > Santalales > Viscaceae > Viscum > Viscum album. Next base: position 1,411,477,744 of record OY728135.1, read on the forward strand.
CACGCTTTTTGCTCTGACAACGGGAATTAATTATTAAATTAATTAATTCAACTTATATGTTTTGAATTTTGTAAAATGGACTTCATTTTTGAATTCAGAATATCAAATATAGCTTAGGGTGAATTTTTGGGATTTTTTTGAAAAACATCAATTTTTGATGAATAGTGAAACCACTAAGTGGTACTTATAAAAACTGATTTTTCGTTTAAATGAAATTTTACCACTTCTGTGTGTTTAATTTCAAAAATCTGATATACATGGTTGTCATTAAGAAGTAAAATGTGGTTCAATGAGATTAAAATAATTTTTTGGTAAATAATAACTTTTAAGTTCTTAATCGCGATCAGAGGTAATTAGTATAGTTTAAGGTAAAAATAATGTTTTAATAATATGAAATGAACTTGAAATATGTCCTAACCTCATTGGATGTGTCATGGCCGACCAAGAAAACCCATGGGTCAACTTGGGGACCCCATGAAGCCACTTTGGTTGGAAAATGACATTAATATCTTTTTATTTAAAGTTAAAGTAAAAATGAGACAAACATGAAATGTTTTACTAAAACAATTTTTACATGGGGTTATACATATCATATTTTTTACTATAAATATTCATTAGAAAGATAAAAAGATTTTTTACATCATAGTATTTTTTTATAATTTTTAGACATCTAATAAATTAAATTATTTATGACATCATGATGATGCAGCGATGACCTCATTATTTAACGGTTTAAATAAAATGGAAAGATAATGTAATATCTAAGACCTAAACAAGTCCAAAACCTATTGGATAAGTGGATTTAGAACCCTTATCACCTTATCCTTGAAACAAATCAATGTGGGGCCTCTTAAATCCGAATACCATTTTAAAATAAAGTGACTTTTCTTTACCTTCCAAGAGTGCCCCTCCTCTCCTCTTATAAAAGGCCCCCACCTCTACCTCCTTACCCACAATCCCAAAGCCTTTGGCTCGGACAAACTCTGCCCATTTTGTCTCTAAACTTCCTTGTATTACTCCTTGAAGCCTCAATTTGGGCATAAGTCTTCCCAAGGAAGCCTTTGAGCTCAAACCAAAGAGAGTTACCCGATTTTAAGGTAATGTCTTCACTTGAGTCCTTTTGTTTTATTTTGCTTCTCCAACCCCCTAAACTCTTTTTATTCATATCTTTTGTAACAACTCCAGTATCTTAAATATACTATGATGTTGTTATAAGAAGGATTAGAGCTACACTTTCACACAACTACATCTAATGGTTAAAGAACATACTGTTTCCGTGGATGGCGAATTTCTGCCTCCCGAAACGATGATTGTTCAACATTATTCTAACACCTTCAAAGGTGGACATTAAGATGACACTATATCTATATATGATATCTAATATGTTTATGTTTTACTTAAGCTTCTGTATTTTTTATTTATGGAAAACCTTTATGGTTTCCATTATGGGTAAACGGGATATCTTCATTTAAGGAAGTGCAGACTATCGCCCCCTCAAAGTGATTTGATTTGTTTATACCATATGTGGTACGTATAAATGATATATTTAATTATATTATATATGATACCATACTGGAATTAAAATAATATTATGTATCATTATTTTTTAGTTCCATTAAATATGAAATAGAAATGGAAGTAGCGTTCATGCGTACGTACGGCTTACCGTCTCCATGAACGGTGCATTTCATTTCTTAACTCTAAATGTTATGTAATATTATAAATGCATGAATATACTGGATATATATGATATATATGATATATACATCATGAATACAATTCTGGATATAATGAACCTTTGACCACACGAACAACATGTAATTGCAAGAAGTCCACTTTCGACTTAAGAACCAAATATCGACAAAACAAACATTATTAACTTAAATGATTACATAATGATTATGACATGGTAATAAGTGATATAAAAGGAATAATTAACTTTAAAAAGGTTCTTAAGGAAGTAGAAATTAACTCAAGTTTATTATTCAGGATATTAAAGAACGATCGTGTCAAGTCGGACCCGAGGTAAGGGATCCTACTCCACTCTTTCTTTTTAAGTACACTCTTTTATGTCATTCCTTCTAAGCTCATATTTCTTGTTATTGGGATGTTATTTTATATTACTCTTACTGTAATTTTTATGTTCATATGATGAGAGACCCTATTCTCTCTCATCAATCCATTTTTGATGTTTTGAGTGGCGCCGTTAGGCTGCCGAATTTTCATAAGAGATCTAACCTCTCTCTTTCTCTTTAAGTACTCTCTTTTATGTCACTTCTTTTAAGCTCCTCATTGTTATGATGGGGGATGTTATTTTATATTCATATTTCTGTAAATTTTATTGTAATGTGATGAGATACCCTATTTAATCTCATCAATCCATTTTTCGAAGTTTTAAGTGGCGTCGTTAGGCTGCAGAGTTTTTGTAAGGGATTGTTCATCTCACTTTTATTCCCGTGATATTTATGCTACATTTGCCACAATTTCCATTGAGTGGTGTATGTACTGACCATTATTTTACTCATTGTGTAATATTATTTCATTTATGAGTATTTACATCAATGTTGTATTGTCCTTCTTTCATGGGGCGTACGTTTCGAAAGATACCCATGTCGGTAAGGGAACCTTTCACCCTCCTCTTTTTAAAAGACTTATTTTGTTATGTCTTTTAATTCACATAATATTATTTTGGGATATGTTCTTATATATCATTATTGATGTAAATTTTATTTCCAAGTGATGAGATACCCTTTTTATCTCTCATCAACTCTTTTTCTGAATTTTGAAGTGACATCGTTAGGTTGTCTAATTTTTTCAAGGGAACTTCTTAACCCAATTTCGATTCTTTGGGATAAACTTGTACACCTTGAATATGTGGTTCTATGATTATGTGTGAATGTAATCTAATTTTTTTACACTTAATACCCACTTATATTTCATGTATTCGTTTGTCACACATAGTTATGTAACTGATTTATCCTTAATCCAAGGATACCGTCTTTGTATGGGACTTCGTCTCAATCTCCTTTCATTGAGGCAAATTTTGTTTTATACACAACTTTCTTTTATACGGTGTATAAACCCCTTTGAATTTTACGTTTTTCCAAAAGGAATCTTTTTATATGAAGCGTTTTACTAAACGACAAAAGGGAAATGTTTTTGTCATACGTATGCACCGACAATGGCTTCTCCACCGCCGTGACCATTATTTGAGTTTCGGCTTCCTCTATAAGCCATACCTTCTTTTTAAAAGAAAAATAAATACCATGTTTTACTTTTCTTTTATTTTGGTATTGAAATTTGTTTTCATAATGTATTTATATCAATGTGTTGTATTGATATCTTGTTATTGAAAGGTGGAAATGTTATGTTTCCTTTATGCATGTTTTATGTGATAAGATTATGTTATGGTTCTTGGGAATTGTTATGAAGACGGGTGGTTCCTTGATAAACTAAGGGCGGGTGAGCCCGATATAGCTCTCTAATGCATTGGGTAATGTGAAGGAGTGAAATTTTAAGGTTTATCCGAAGAGATTTAGGGAATATACTGTGATGGGTATTCCAAACGTAACCAAGAGGGTTACTCCCTACGTAAGAATGTTATGAATGCCTCAAGTTACTTTTATGTCTTATGTTTTCTATGATTTATTCATGGTTTGATGAGGTATATTAAAGTGCCTATGTTTTATGGGTAAAGTATGATTTCATTCTTATGTATATATGAACTCATGTTTCCTTTCCATATTTTCATAACCCTTACTGAGCTTTTTATGCTCATCCCATGTTTTTGAAATGTTTTTCACAGGTCAAGGGAAAGGTACATGATGTGATGATAGTGTCAAGGATGTATCAAGAAAGAATCCGTGTTTTATTTTAAATTTGTTTTCGTTGATGGGAAGAATGAATATTGTCTTTTATGTAACCACTTTGTTTAAATGTGGAATGTAATGCAAGTTTCATGATCTAATATTCTAAAACTCTAAACATAAAAAGATCCTCAATGTGTAATCTTGTAATAACTCAAGATTAAGTAAGGTTTAAGGCTGGGGCCTTATACACCTTGACATATTACTAATGTTTATATGAGATTTTTTGTATTAATTAACCTTATTTAGCATTTGAGATCAACCATTTATTATGTTATTATTTTTCACCATGATGCGAAGAATTATAGTATCAATGACTTGTAGGGAAAACCTATGAATGAAAGGGTGCCTTCAATAGAATTTATATGTTGAATTTCATTTTAGGTTGTAATGTAATAATTATGTTTTTATATTGTTTTACAATCCAAATATACAATTCTGTCCATCAGGATGCAAATTCCTTATTTATTATTCCAATGTAATAAAGTAAGGCATCGAATATATGCTACTGGGGTCGAGGTATTTATAGTTGGTATTAATGGGGGGATTAAAAGAGACCTACAAAACTAGATTTATAAAACATAGACTAGGAAACATAATATAAAGATAGACAACCTGGATATACATAGAATATATTACAATATTTATTAAGGTAGATATTAAGTGTGTATTTCTAGAAATACATCCATGTCATGATACTGCAGGTGGACATGGTTATGGAACAAAATTTCCATGGGTATCAGATCTAACAAGGTCCATCGGGCATGACTCGGTGTAACCTGCTACAGAGCATCAGGTCTTACTGTGCATCTATATTGACACACCAAAATTATATTCTTAGTATTAATCAAATTTTATTTACCAGAAATTATGAAGTATTTCAAAGTAAACATGTCTATAAATAATTCTTCTTTCTGATTATGAGATTAGATATGCATAAATTTTCAATTTGTAAAGTGTGTTTCTAGATTGAAATTATAAATTATAATTAATTACCTAATATAGTTTATTAAAATGTTTACAAGTGGTGCCTAGTGAATGGAATGGTAACTATAAAAATTAATTTATATTGTTTAAGTATTTCGTCTTATGCATGATAATGATGTTGGAAGGGAAGTTGAAACTGGAGCTGAGAAAAAAATAACTATACTGAATAAACTAACACAGGTTATGAGCAATAACATTACCCTAATGTTATATCCTAATCCAAAATATTGAATAAATTTGTTAGACCACTTCACGATAAAAAAATCTATAATTAATCAGGCTAGAAACCCATTTATTAGAGAGTAGTGGATAATTTCTTTAGAGAAAAAATTTATCACTTTGGATGTAATGAATGGGAGAAGGTTATCATGGAATTTTTTATACTTTCGAGAGATGCATATCAACAGTGGTAATTTATTCATAATAATAATGCGGTATAAGAAATATATAACATCTAATGAAAGGATTTTATGTAACTTATCTTGGAAAACTATTACCCTCATTAATAATGAGAGGATATGGAGAGACAATTCTTCAATATGAGGTAAAATGGGGATGAAAACATAACCATGTATGATGAAAACATTACATGGTTAATAAGTCAAGATAATGATTACGTAAGTAATACAATAATAATTATTCATTGATTCTTTAATGGGTTAAAACAATTACACTAATGGGAATTTTTCTCCAATAATATCTCATCATACAAAGATATTGCCTCATTTGATATGAATACAAATAATAATTCTCTATGTCATTTTACTTTAGTGGAAAACAAGAGAAGAAGAGAGTGGAATCAAAAATATTGGATAAAGGGAAGAATAAAAAATTGTAATTTTCCAATATCTTATATTTGTGGGAATAAACACTCCAGTACTTTCCTGAAGGGAATGGGGTTTGGTCACACTTGTGGAGAGAAAGTTTACTAGTCTCATGGATGTAATGGAAATAAATATGCTATAAATGTTAAATGTTTCAACTATATGGAGATGGGAAACTATGAAAATAATTGTCCCATGAGTCAAGGAAATATAACTCAAAAAATAAAAGGGATGAAGGATAATTTTATGATGATACTACAATCTAAGTATAATAATTAATGTATTTTAGATTTTGGTTTCAATAATTGTGATATTAGTTTTATAATAATCATAATATATTAAAGGATTGTGTCGTAGTACTTCTTCATTATGGATTTGGAAGAATTTATGTTTTAATAATTATATAAAAATCTATTAATTTATATTAATTATGTGAAAAAAGAGCTATTTTATTTTGGGAGATCTAATGATAAGTTTATTTTGTAAATTTAGTGACTTTCCTTCTAAAAATATTGGTCTTTGAATTTGGATAGACTTATTTTCATTGAGTCTTAAGGTTAACTAATTATGTAATGGATTAATAATATTACTGATTAATATTTATTTATGGTAACTGGTGCTGAAAATATTGGTTTTATTAAATATGTAATGTATGGAGGAATGACTTGTAGATCTTATGATTCATACAATTGCATTAGGAAAATAAATTCATGAATTTACATCTCCATATTTAATAAATGAAGTGGAGATAGATCAATGCATGATTAAAGGATGAAATTATGATATGGAAGGGAATAAAGTATGTTTATTTTCTTAACTTCATTTCTAGATAGTAAAAGAAACCCTCAACTTTAGGAAAAGTATTTTTGAACCTAAATGTAATCCTTAAACTCTTATTTCTAAGAAATAAATTGTCATTTAACCAATAAAATATTTATGCTTTTGTGTTTTTTAACTTTCTAATAACTATTTATTATATAACTACCCATCAAAACATTATAGTTATATTTATCTTCCATATCCATATTTTTATGAATTTTCACTTTTTTTGCAATATTCGTATTTTGGTGACCATCTCCTTTATATTTACCTCTTTGTTGGAGGAATTTGTGTAAACCCTTATCACATTTTTGTATTTGAACAAATAAGTTATGAGTTGTAACCCATTTAATTTTTTATCTGAAATTTTTAATTATGAGGACACAATTTATTGAAGCAGGGTAGAATGTAACACCCACAAGATTTTATGGTATGTCTCTTTTTAAATTTATCTTCTTTGATATTTTACATTACACAAAATAATGAGCATAATATGTGATTAAATATTATTACTTAATTTTGATAGTTATAATCTGGTAATTAGAATTGAAAAAATTAAAATATAGTTTACACAAGTTTATAAAAATAATTATATGGTAGCCAATTAATTATAAAATAAGAAAACAATTGAACATAAAGGTTGTGTTTATATTAAAAACTATTTCTATGACCAGAGGGACATTTTATATTAAATTAATAATTATTAGTGAAAAATATTAATGAAATATTTATATTACATATCCAAAAAATATCTTTAAATTCAACTACAAATATTTATAGGATTAATATAATAATAAATACAATTGTATGCAAAAAACTATATTTTATTCTCAAGATAGTTTTACAACCTTTTGATGGTGCACTTTTTTTGGAAAATAAATTTTGGGAACATTTATAATATTTTTAGATCAAATTAAAATTTATTTTTAAAAAAGGAATCTCAAAATTATCTTAGGGAGAAATTTTGGTAATTTTCTGAAAATATTTCTTTTCTAGTGAATAATAAAAAAATCCCGATTTTTATAAAACTTTCATATTCTTTGTATTAATAGACTATTTTTGACATTATCTGTAAAGTAACATATGAATTTATAAATAATATTTCACCTTTATTATGAATGAGAATATTATATCATGGAATAAGTAAATTAATGTTTTAAAAATGATAAATTATGTATTGATATTATTTTAAAACATAAATGTTTTTTTTAAAATATGATAATTAATATAAAATTTAAATAAAAATTTATTTTGATAAAATATATTAATTAATTAATATTTTTTTCTTATTATTATAATAAAATTTTATGATAACATAATTTTTTTTCAAAGAGTTATAAAATGTGTTATAAATTTAAAATATATATTTTTGAATAATTGATGGTTTTAATTAAAAACATATATTTATCTTATTTACAAAAATATTTTCATATAAAGGAGATTATTTTTTAATTCTATAAATCTAAAAAAAATTTATTCCATATTTTATAATTATTTAATATAGTTGAATGTTTTGTGAATAGTTAAATTTGGTAATTTACGGTATTTAATAAATACCTGAATTATTGGGTCCTAGATGATGTATGGTTGATGTAAGACCATTATCTTGAACAGTAAATTATTTTTTCAATATATTTACTAATTATCTTAAAACAATTGATAATATTGATCCAAAATAATAAACTAAATAATACAATAATAAAAAAACTCTCTTTTCCTCCACTATAAATATCACCCCTCAGCACCTCTTCTCTCACACATACAAAGTCTTGAATCTTGTCCAATTTATACCCAGTCCCCCTCCCAAAACACTCCCCTAGATTCTAGTATTTCTGTTCAGAAAAAAATATCATTTCAATGTTATTTATATTGGTCCTCGTGGAGTGGAATTCAAGTGGTAACTTCCCATTTTGTTCTTTTAATTTCCTTTTAATTTAATTTCTTTTCGTATCCATTCCTTACCTTTTCTATTCAAACATTTAGGATAACTCTAGTATCATATATATACTATAATTATATTATGGTAATGGGATATAAACCCTCAATTATTTTCTCTTCAGCTTTATATTCTAAAAATGAATACATTGTCAGTGAGGTGTTGATTCACTGCAGTCGCGGATGATGAGTTTTCATTTTTCAATTATGCCATCTAGGCTGGTCATATATCCATTTTCATGGTAAAATAAGACTATAATATATGTATTGAAACTTATTTAATATTATATAACTAGTATATATAGATGATACTATTTCATAAGATAAATTAATTTTTCATGATCACAAATAACGCAAAAATAATCTAAATGGTTATCATTCACGGTATATCTAATGAATCATCCTCACATATATAAGTAAAATAATTTATAATACTTATAAATATATGTTAATTTCATTAAAAACCAATAATTTCAATTATGGAAAATTATTCCCATTTTACATGATTTTTCGTACATTAATACAAGAGAATAAATCATGAAAATCAATGAAACAAACACTCCCATACAAAGAAATTGAATATTTTAACTCTTCAAAAAGGACATAAATGACCATAATAATATTAAACTCAATTAAATAATTGTTTAAAGGGTTATGAATTATCATATTAATCAATATAATATCATAATCTAATATATTATGTGCAATTACGGAACACTTTTTGACATTAGGTTAGGATTTCTTCTCGAACAACAATTTTTCATTCAGGTTACGCTTTATCTATCATTACCCAGATATAATTATTAATTATTATTATATAAATCATATAAATTATTTTTATATGTTCCAAAATAATTTATATATATCATTTCATCATTCTTTGATTGTATAATACATTATTTATATGGTTCCCTTTTCATTTACTCCTGATATGTAAGCCCAGTTAAAGGGTACATCCAAAATTATTACTAATTTTCAATTAGACTCCATTTTTTTAAGCCACAACAATTTTCATAAAATAACCATTTTCATAATTAAAAAATATATTAGTTATTTTTTATGTATATAAACAATTAAGCATTTTCTCCTCAAAAGACTTATATAATACTCTTAAACTCCATGGAAGTAGCTCATATATAAATTTTCTTAAAAACACTTTTTACTTATCTTCAAATCCATTAGACATCATTTATGCCTCAAATATAATTTGAATATCCATATAATGTATTTTTTTAATTGAAATGTTTTCAAATTGATTTTTCGAAAAATTAAATTGAATTGTTTCAAAATAACTATTCTTTGAAAGTAAAAAAATGACTTTCAAGAATTCCTCAGTGTTTTTGTTAAAGTATTTCCATCTATTTAAAAACCCTATGTGAAATAATATGATTAATTGGGATTTATATTTTATGTTATCATCTACCATATTTTATTAAATGATTTATGATCAATTTGAATATAGATTTTCTACATTGATATCATTCACCATATTACTCAGAATAGTTATTGTCTGGGTTTACTTATTTGGGGAAAGTTATGTACATATTGTTAATAATTCATCCCATAAAAAAAGAAGAATCCATTATACATAGTAATTTATAGTTTGGACCCCTTACATCCCCTCAAAGCATCTATAGGTATTGTAAGATAAAATAGATATGGTTTAGGTTCGAAGTTATGACCATTTGTTTTCAGACATCTTCAACGAGGCCTTGAAAATATGTGTCAGATGTCCAAAATTATGAATTCCATCAATATGATATTAGTAATGGATAATACATGTGATTATTATTCTATTAGAATATCCATGGTTAATTTTCATTCTCATTATATTATTTATAGGGCTTTATTTATTCATATTTTATTGCTTCCATAATATTCTGATGAATATGTTTTAATGACATGTTTTTTAGCTAGTAAAAATGCCTTATTGTTCAGGTTTATATTATCTTCTACTATATTATATACCCTTACTAATAAACTAAGATAACCACTTTATTATGATTTATTTTTCCATTGTATTTAAATATTTATATTATGAATGGATTTTAGGGATATTCTTAGATTTTATAGGAGTCTTAAATGGAGTTTCCCTATTTTATTTCATTTCAATTTGTAATCTATCAATTATATTTTTATCTAGTCTTCCAAAGGTACTGAATTATTTGGTCCTTCATTATGAAGCTTCCTTATTTATTATGCTTATGTAATAAATTAATGCACCATCTCTAGGATACTGGGATCTGCGTCTTTAGAAAAACCGTGATAAGGAAAAAAGAAAACCCAAAAAATGAACATCTTTTGGATCAATAAAAAGTTCAAAGAAGAAATACAAGAAATTGAAGAAGTGAGGAATGAGAAATATCCTCATTTTTTATGAAGGACATGATTTTTGGGGATCAAATTTCTTAAGGTTGGATATAACAACCTATTTTTATATTAATAAAAAAATAAATTATTTTTATGAATTTTTATTTTATTTGGAATCCCATAGAAATAATTTAACATAAAAACATTACACATCATAAAGAAATATTGACAATAAAACCTAGAAATAATATAATGAGACAAACTAAGAAAAACAAAAACACTAATTCCAACTCTATAGGAATGAATTATCTAAATAATATCATTCATACTATAAAAAATGTAGCAAAAATAGATTAAGGAATATGATAGACATTATCAGGGGAAGCGTTGAACCATTGTATGTAATGAAGTGAATAATGATGTATGGGAATAGTGTAGTATATATAGGGTGAAATGGATAGTGTGACTATTATGACTTGACCATTACCTGGCCATTGCAATGTTACTGTTATATAGTTGTTGTAATAGTAATAATATAGAATAGAATAAAAAATAACTTATCAAAAAAATATTTTAGTGTATTTTAACTAATAGTATATTTAATTTAATCATTAATAATTAATACGTAAGATATTATAAAATCTAAAAATCTTAATAGGGAATAATAAATGTGTTTCCATATATAAATTTTAATTTATTATAATTGTATTTTTTATTCAAAATAATTATTTCTCATAATTAGGAATTTATTTTGGTAAAATAAAAATTATATTAGAAATCAGTTTTTCCAAATCAGGTTATGGGGATATTTTGGGAATTTTTGAAAATAATTTTTTTAGAGAATAGTAAAAAAATAAAGTTTTATGTTTTTAATATATTTTTTGAAAATATAAATATTCAACATTGAAATGATAAATAATAATAAAAATCCATCACCAAAAACAGTTATTTAAATGTAATGTATTTTAATTACCTAAAATGAATTTCCAACCCTATAAAGAACATTCTACAGTCAAAATTGGAACTTATGTTTGTCAAAACATTATTTTATGGAAAATTTACTTTATAATGTAAAAACTAAAATAAAAGAATCTTTTTCCCTAAAATCACCTATTTAAAAAACCACTTCCTTTATTTCTTAAATAATTATCAAATCCAAAGGTGGACCTTGGGGAATTTATTTTCGAAAGCCAATAATTTCATGGGAAATATTGGAAATTAAATAAATAAATCTCCTAAATTTTCCATAAATACCCACATATCAACCAAATTTAATTCACTAATATATCTCTAAAACATAACTACTTCTCTTATTATCCCAATAATACCATTTTTTGACAATCTCAATGAATTTAATCTCTATGTTTAGGATGTTATTCTCATAATAAGGGATTCTCTTACTCTCCCTTTTTATCCGAGTACATCCTTTTTATTATCTCTGTTAATTTCCAAGGTATTATGTTTTAATTAATCTGTTATCATTACATTAATATCCATATATTTTTCAATAAATTATATGCCCCCATTATCTCTCATTAAGATTATTTCATAAGCCAATTTGTATACTTGTTATATAGTTGAAATCATCCTTTGAAGATCTATACATCCCTTTTATGTTATGAATACCCAACCATATTTTTATAAAATGTTATCCATATATATGAAATTTTACTTCATTTATTATGTATTTCATTAAAAGAATCCCAAATTCTATTCTCTTGGGTTAAAAATTAGAAAACGTTCAAGCCTTTAAACACTTGTGTTCTTGATGATTTTATATAAAACATTTTCTTTATTATTTATGAGTCATTGATGATTTACTATTATAAATGATTTATATAGAACACATGAATTAATACATATGAATGGTGCACCCTGATAGCACTCTAATTCATTGTGTAAATAATTAATCTCAAGAGATGACATGTTTTATGATACCTTGGTTAATACCCGTGGTAATTCGATTTATGAAACCTGATACAAAACCACAGTGATATTATTATGAATGAATCATTTCATGTTAAGATGCATTTCATTATTATTTTTCATATACTTATGATTATTCAATCTTGTTAAGTGTAATGACACAAGCATTCATTAATGAAAATTCATCTTGAACTAATTAAATGTCTTTTCATGAAAAATGGTTATATTAAATATAAAATTCCGTGGTTTTATGTTTTTGGATCTCAAAATAACTATATGAATTGTTACCATTGTGAATATAGTCCTTGAATAGTGATCACATTATTAGTATAAATATAGGGCTTTATCAAATCCAATTTAATCAAACAAAATAAGAAATGGACTCATCCAGTAGACTTTCCCCATATGAAGCCCATTTTCAGAGCTTGGAAAGGAGGTGGTGTCACTGGGCTTTTCTCTTCACCAATCCCAAGCTGAGCTTCAATACGTTAAGTTCTAGCAAAACCACCTATAGGAGAAGTGGTAGTTGATAGAGACTACCACCCGAGAAATGTTTTCTGAGCCACCACAAGAGTCACTCACCATCGCACAACTGACCCTTCGGTCTTATGCAGGTGTTATAGGGGGTTATGTTACAAGACCATATCACAATGATTACGTGCATTATTTTTTTATATAATAAATAATATACATTCATTTTATTATTGTTACTTTGTAAATAGTTTTTAAAGTGAAAATAATATTTTTAGTTAATATTAAATTAACAAATCTATTTTAATGAATTAATGGATTTTTTTATTAAATAATTCTTTAATAAAATATTATTACTAAATAAATTTTTATTAAATATAAATTATCTTACAATTTTTATGAATACAATTGTGTTTTTTATTATGGTTTGAAAGTGGTTTTTTTTCAAAACCGATGAATTTTTGAAAAATGTCACTTTTTATTTTACAATAAAAATTAAAACATTAGAAAATTATATAGTTAAAATGAATATCATTTTTGGAATTAGGACGTCAAAATTATCCAATGGGGAACTTTTCAAAATGTTCCGAGGTAGTCGAATTTTTGGAAAAAAAATAAAAACCGTTTAAATATATAATGTGTTTTATGACATTACAATGATCTAATTGTGATGTAATAAAATACTATAAACATTACGTTCGTTCAATATATGTTTACCAATAAAATAATTCGTTTTATGGTTTATTTTACATATTTTACCAAGACATAGTATACCCTCCATGACTTATAAATGATTTTAACATTTTAAAATGATTTCCTTGAGAGTGTGACTCGCCTCCACATAAGAAAGACTCATATTTTAAGATGATCCGAAATTGGCCTTATAAATTATTTTTTTACACTCCACTTTGGAAAAAACCATGGGCAAAAACCAAGGGATGGTTTATGGTTTTGATTAGTTAAATGTGTGGTGCCCAAATTCACAATAATAATGACTTCCCTCTCCTTTCCTATATAAACTCACTAGGATACCACTTCCTCTTCACTAAAATCATTTTTAGTTCGACCAACCTCTTCCCTATTATCTCTAGAATCCTCCCAAGGAACTGCAAGCTCCCAAGAAGCCTCTCTCAAGCGTCTCCCAATCCATTAAGATTACACATCCAAGTAAGGGTTTTTCTACCTTTCTCATTTTTTCTAACTTTAATTATGGTGTTATTCCCTTTTCATTTCAATTAAAAATGATGGGGTATGATTTCTCACCACCACTATAAATACCTCCTTATGTTTTAGTAATTAGATACCCCTTTCTCTATCATTAATAACTCCCATGTAGACCTGTTACCATGCTAAAATTCCGTAAGGAATTACTCCTTTCTCATTTACATTCAAGAAATTGTTTGGTATTATAAATATAAATTCCATTACATATGTTGGGAAATGTATCTATATAACCCCCTTACTGTCCATTTCTTATAAATAATTTTATAAATACCTTTATCTATCATCAACCATTTTAAGGAATTCTTATGCCACGCCGTTATGCTAGCGAAATTGCACAGCCATTTTTCTATCCAAAGTCATTGTGTAGTGGATACCATACCCATTTTTCTATAAAGGGTATTCACATTTATGAACATTTACCTATTGAATATAGTGTTTAATGTATAAATTCTACATTACATTATTGTGGAATAAATGATGATGTTTAATTAATCCATGTTATAAGATCCATATGGCACAGTTATGCATGAAATAATATGTTTTAGAAGGGTTCACCCTAATAGCGCTCCAATGCATTGGGTAATGATTAGTATCATGGGATGTCAAGTGAAATGAGGGTTTGATCATTATAATTGATGTTTAATGAGGGTTTAATCATGATCCATGATCAATTATGCTTTGATCATGCTAATTCCATGCTATGTGTTGTTGCCAAATTTTAATGTTATCATGTTATTTCATGGATTTATGTTCATGATTCTCTTATGATACATTGATATGAATATTTCTTAACATATACTTTATTCTTCATGTTATGTCTTATTTACTTCGTTACTGGTCTTTATAGATCACCCTTTCCTTATGCATGTTCTTAGGTTATCCCATGAAATGGAAATTATAAAGGAAGGTAGTGGTCATGTAAAGGAAGTTGTCAATAAAAACATTGTGTTTTTATGTCCTAAGTTGTTATGTAATGTTTCTAATTTCCCAAGAAACAAGACCTCTTGATACTCAATGTTTACTTAAGGGAAATTTTATGTAATAAATCTTGTTTTAGTGTGTAATAAAATATAGGGTTGTTATAGTTGGTATTAGAGGATTGGTTTAGTTACTTTTGGGATTAGGATTAGAAAACCCTAGTGAAATACTTAGGGATAAGACTAAGAATAATAAAAACATACCTAAATTTTTTAGAGTAATGTGTAAGTGGTTTATCAAGAAAATTAATCCATGTCTGGATATGAGTAGGTAGAGGAAGCTCTGTAATAGATGTACATAAGAGTGAAAACTCCCACAATGAGTTTCGGGCCTGACCTAGGGCATCCTGGTACAAGTCAATGAGCCATTCTACACTCTTTGTTATGACGCTGCCTAGGGATATGTTTCGATAAATTCAGAAGCATAGTATGAAGAATTATTGTGGGAATAAATAAATAGCCTTAGAATATATGTTGGGAAGTAGATCATGGATAAGATAGATTGAAGCCTATAAATTCATAAGTCAAGGAAAAAATGTAATTTCTATGTTATTTCATTAATGTATTTGGATTCCCCTTTATGTTTTTAACTATTTAATATACTCATCCCAAAGTATATTTTTGATATAGTAGAACTAGAATAAAAAATTTTAAGGTGGGGTTGTCGACCATAGATATACACATTCTTTTATATCTGAAAAGTTTAGTAGAACAATCCCAACACCACCACAAACCATGTAAATGTTGATTTTGGTGAGAATGGAAAAAGGGAAAATCATTGCATCCCATGAATATAACTCCTCCACTGTCAAAATTTATGTTATAAACTTCCCAACGAACCTAGTCATAATTCCTCTAGTGAAATTTGATGCAATTCATGGAATAGATTGGATTTTCTTATATAGAGCCAACATAAATTACCATTAGAGGGTGGTAACTCTGTATATGGAGAATCAACCCCTAATTTTATACAAGTGCAAGGAGGAGGATGGATCATCTTTAGAACCATCATCTAATGTCTGTATATTACTACCCTATGAGAATGTGAATTTGGCTTAGATTATTGGGTCTAAGGAAGAAACCATCCTTTAAGACATGCCTATTGTGAGTGAATTCACTTAACTATTTCCCAAGGAATTTTTTGGTCTTTCTCTGAGAAGAGATGCTGAATTCTCAATTGAACATATACTTGGGGTGATGTCAATATCCAATACCCTATATAGTATGGTGGTTGTGGAACATGGGGAGATGAATAAACAACTACAGGAATTTTGGATGATGGTTTTATACTCCCAAGTGCATCACCATAGGGTGATCTAGTCCACTTCATCAAGAATAATGATGGGTCAATGCATATTTCCATTGATTATCATGAGCTCAAAAAAATAAATATAAAGAACAACTATTCTCTTCCATAAATTGATGACTTGTTTGATCAGCTACGTGAAGCACAATACTTCTCCATGGTCGATCTGCGGTTGAGATATTACCATGTAAGGGTGAAGAAGAAGGATATCCCCAAGACTATTTTTCATACAAGGTATGTGCATTATGAATTCATATTAATTAATTTCAGACTCCCCAATTCTACGAAAATCATCATGGGCTTGATGAATAGAGTATTTAGAGATTACCTAGATAAATTTTTGTTAGTCCTTATAGAAGATATTATTATATACTCCAAAACCATGGAGAAGCATGAGAAAAATCTAAGCACTGTACTAGAGACCTTGAGGATGGAGAAGCTCTATGTGACGTGCAACAAGTATGAGTTCTAGTTGAAGGAGGTCTCAATATTGGTCCACATCATCACAATCAATGGGATGCCTGTGGATCCCTCTATGAAATCTGTAGTTGAGGGATAGTCGAGGCCAAAATCGGTAACCGAGATCCATAGCTTCCTAGGGTTAGCTGGATATTATCGCCATTTTGTGAGAAATTTCTCACAATTGTCTAACCCTCTTACCAAGATAATGTGGAAGGGATTAAAGTTTTCATGGAGTGATGAATGCGAAGAGTGGATCAAGGAGTTGAAAATGTGGCTTATCACTGCACTAATGCTCACATTTCCCAGAATTGGAGAACATTTTGTGGTATTTAGTGATGCTTAGAATAAGGGAATGGGTTGTGTGTTGATGCAGAATGACAAAGTCATTTCCTATGATTCAAGGAACTGGAATTTTCCTGAGAAAAATTATCCAACACATGATCTGGATTTGGTTATGACAATATTCTCTTTAAAAATTTGGTGACATTACCACTTTGGGGAGAAGTGTGAAATATAAACGGACCACAAAAGCCTCAACAATGTATTTACACATAAAGAGTTGAATATGCCCCAAAAAATGGTTAGTGCAGATCAAAGACTATAACCTACCAATACATTACTACCTAGGGAAAGCAAACAAGGTGGGAGATTCTCTAAGTATAAAGGACCCAACAATTCTATCATTGATGAGAATTGAAAAGGATCTAATCTTAATAGATTTGATGAAGATGGACATGGGAATCATAAAGAATAGAACATTGTAAATAATTTCACAAATTATTTCTTAACCATATCTTTTGAAAATGATAAAGGATGCTCAAATGGATGATGTGGGAATTCAGAAGAAGGTGGAAACTATATCAAAAAGGAAATCATCATAGTTCAATTTCAATGAAGTAGGAATTGTGATATTTGGGAAAATACTATGTGTTTTATCATGTATGGAGCTGAAGAAGTAACTTTGGGATGATGAACATAGTTCTAATTTCTCCATTCACCAAGGAAACACAAATATGTATCATGATCTTCGAGAGTATTATTGGTGGGCTAAAATGAAGAAGGATATCACTGATTATACGTCAATGTTCCTGGTGTGTCAGCAAGTGAAAGCTGAGAGGAAGATGTCTAAGGGGATGATGCAACCATTAACCATACCAGCATGGAAATGGTAGAACATCACCATGGACATTATCACCGGACTTCTAAAGACATACAAAGGAAAAAATACTATCTGATTTGTTTTGGATCTTATTACAAAGACTGTAAAATTCCTTGCTATTAGGGAGGATTTCTCACTGGATCAAATGGCATAGATATACATCCGAGATGTTGTAAGGATTCATGGAGTACCACTACTTATTATATCTTATCGAGATCCAAGATTCACTTCAAAGATCTAGAAAAGTCTCCAAAATGCTCTAAGCACTGAACTGAACTTTAGTACAGCCTATCATCTTCAAATTGTTTGCCAATCTAATAAAACAATTCAGAAATTGGAAGATATGTTAAGACCATGTTCTATGGACATCAAAGGAGGATGGTCCAAATATCGCCCACTTGTTGAATTCTGCTACAATAAAAGTTTCCACTCAATCATCCAAATGTCTCCTTATGAATCCTTGTATGGGATGAGGTGAAGAACACTGACATGTTGGGATAAAGTTAAGGAGAAAAAATTCCTAGATCTACATATGGTTGAAGAAATGGTGGAGATGTTTAATATCATCCAGTCACTTATTAATGATTCTGAAAGCCGAAAAAAGAGATATGTTGATAATTGTTAACAAGACATATATTTTGATGTTAGAGATATGATATTACTCTATATATCACTATGGTAGAGAGTTATGAGATTTGGGAATAATGGAAAGATTATTCCAAGGTACATCAGCCTTTTTGAGATCCTTGATCGAATTAGAGTAGTGTCCTATTGACTATAACTCCCACCGAACCTATCTCAAGTACACAATGTCTTCCATGTATCACAGTTGATGATGTACATACTTGAACCATTTAGTGTACTCAATTCAGAGGTGGTACCATTGGAGAATGATCTCTCCTATAAAGAGAGTCCAATGGAGATCATAGATCATAGGGAAAAAGTTCTATGAAATAAGACAATGCCCCTCGTCAAGGTGTTGTGGCGAAACCAAAAGTTTGAAGGAGAAATGTGGGAATCAGATAAAGAGATGAATCATGGTTACATCTATCTTTTTTTAGTGTGGGAAAAGGAAATTGTGAGGGAGAAATTTCTTAATGTTGGATGATTTTAATGACCAAAACATTCATTAATGAAAATTCATAATGATCTAATTAAATGTCTTATTATGAAAAATGGTTATATAAAATATACAATTCCTTGGTTTTATGTTTTTTGGATTTTAAAATATCATTATGAATTTTTACCATTGCTAATATAGTCATTTAACAGTGATCACATGATTATTATAAATATAGGGCTTTAAAAAATCCAATTTACTTATACAATGGAAGTGATGGTCTCATTTAGTAGACTTTACCTCTATAAAACACATTTATCAGAGCTCATAAAGAATGATGTGTGATTGAGCTTCGCTCTTAACCAAGACCAAGCCGAGTTTCAACATGTTAAGAGGGAGCGGAACTGCCTCTGGTAGAAGGAGAAGTTGTTAGATATTACCACTCGAGCGATGTTATCTGAGCCACCCCAAGAGTATATCCCTATCACACACCTTACCCATATGTCTTTTGCGGGTGTTATAAGGGGTTCTATAAGAAGACCTTAACAGTATGATTATGTGCATTATTTTTGTATATAATAAATAATATACATTCATTTTTTATTGATACTTTGTAATTTATTTTTAAAGTAAAAATAGTATTTTTATTTAAATTTCAATTAAGAGATTTATTTTGATGAATTAATGGATTTTTGAATTAAATAAATTTTTATTAAAAAATTATTAAAAAATTATTTTTATTAAATTTAATTGATTTTTCAATTTTTATGAATACAATTATGATTTTTTTTACGATTTGGATGTCGTTTTTGTCAAAACCCAGGAATTTTAGATAAATGTCTATTTTAATTTTAAATGTAAAAATTCACATATTTAAAAATTTATTTTGAGAAAATGAATATTATTTTTGGAATCAGGATGTCAAAATTTTCCAACGGTGATTTTTTCATAATTTTCTGAAGTAGTCAAATGTTTGGAAAAAATTAAAATGCTGTTTAAATATATAATGTGTTTTATGACATCTGGATAACCCAATAGTGATGTAATAAAATACTATAAACATTATTTTCAGATAATATATATTTTAAAATTATAATAATGTGATTATAGGTTTATTTTATTTATTTTACAAACCCTTAGTGGACCCTTGAATACTTATATAACATTTTAATATTTTAAAATGGTTTTTTGAGAGTATGACTCACCTCCCCATAGGCAAGCCTGATATTTTAAGAAGATAGGAAATTATCATTATAAATTATTTTTTTCCACTCCCCTTTGGAAAAAACCATGGGAAAAACCATGGGTTGGTTTGTGGTTTGGATTACTTTAATGTGTGGTTCCGAAAATCTACATAATAAAAAATTTCCCCTCCCTTCCAATATAAACCCACCAAAGCTCCCACATCCTCTTCACTCAATGCCTATGATGTTACCCCAACCTCTTACCTCCTCTTTCTAGAATCATACCAAGGTGCCCCAATCTCCCAATAATTCACTCTCAAGCCTCTCATAATCCTTGGGGATCACACTTCTATGTAAAGTATTTTCATCTTTTCTCATTTTTGTCCAACGTTCTTTATGTCGTTATGCCATTTTAATTTCAACTAAAAATGTTGGGGTATGATTTTGTACCACCCCCATACATCCCTCCTTATGTATGAGTAATTAGATACCCCTTTCCCTCTCATTAATGACTCCCATGTACACCCGTCACCATGCCAAATTTCTGTAAGGAATATCTCTCTTCTCATTTCCTTTCAAGCAATTCTTTTGTATTATGAATCTAAATTCATTTACATATGTTGGAAAATTTATCTATGTTACCCTATAACATTACATTTCATGTATATCTTATTAGATAACCATTTTCTCTATCATCAACTATTTTTATGAAATATTATGTCACACCGTTATGCTATCGAAATTGCACCATAATTTTCCAAGACAATGTCATTGTGTAGTGAATACCATTCCCATTTTTTCAATAAAGGATATTCCCATTTAGGCACATTTACCTACTGATTATAGAGTTTAATGTATAAATTCCACATTCCATTATCATGGAATAAATGGTGATGTTTAATTAATCCATTTTATATGATCCATGTGTAACACTACGTCATGTTAAATGAGGGTTTACTCTTGCTAATACAGGTTAAATGAGGGTTTACTCATGATCCATGTGTAATGAGCCTTGGATCATGATAATACCATGTTAAATGTTGTTGAAACATTTCCATGTTATCATGATATATCATTCCTTTATGTCCATGTTTCTCTTATGCTCTTTTGATATGCCTATTGCTTAACATGTATGACATTCTTCATGTTATTTCTTGTTTACTCCCTCAATGGGATTTATAGCTCACCCATTTATTATTCATGTCCACAGGTTATCCGATTAAATGATAAGTACGAAAAAATATAGAGATAATTTAAGGATTTTCTCAATAAAGATGTTCTGTTTTTATGTCCTAGGTTGTTATGTAATGTTCATAATTTCCCAAGACACTAGAGCTCTCGAACCCCAGAGTTCTCTTAATTGAATGTTAATGTAATAAATCTTGTTTATGTGTGTAATAAAAAATAAAGGTTGTTATATTGTTCCACATGTATTATCCAAGATGATCGCTCATTCTCTTTTTCCTCCATTTATCCTTTACTAGGAGTTATGCTCTCCCATTTCTTCTAATGTTTTTCACAAGGAAAACACTTGAAGTGAGGTTCCCTATTATGGAATAATAAATAAGTATTTCAAGGGGATTAAAAATTATTTTTATATTTTTCATTTGTACATCATGAATCATGTACCTATTTTCCATGACACCAACCCTTAAAAGATTCTTTAATGATATTTATATATTATTTTTGAATAATTATGTTAAAAATCATGCATGATAAATTCGGGTTTCTAGAGTGGATATCAATGTAAATAATTTTCAATTTATGGAAATTAGGGATATAAAAAATTATTAAGAACCCTATGTATAATTCTAGTCATATGAAAACAACATATTATTTATTTAAATTATTGAGAAAGTGGTTTCCATGAAATGAAATCCTTTTCTTTATAGTATATGGGTATGTGGATCTGTCAAAGATATACCCCAGGTTAGTAACCTCAAACGGTCTACATGGGTATTTACTTGACATGTACATGGTTGATGAAAATTAATCCATTCTACCCACCTACTTTAACATCCATGTAATATATACATTGGTTAATCACATTATTTTTATAAACCATTATAAAGCATATAAAAATAATGATTTTTTTTTAATGATAGAATTATAAAATCCTAGATGTGTTTTATTTATAAAATTATAGTATTAAAAATCCCTTTCAAACTATTATCATGAGATTGAAAATATTATAAATTTTATTATTTATGTTTTCTTCACCAAAAAATAGAGATTAATGGAAGAGAATGTATGTATAATGGTTATAACGAGTAATGTGATGATTAAATTCACAATATAAAATGAGATGGAGTTGAAATTATCATGATTATGTTGAAATTTTTATTTCATGTTATCAATAATGATCTAAACAATGTAATGAAAATGGATTCACCAAGTAAGCACAACTAGCCGTTCACACCTCCATGCGTCAACAATAACATCTTTTAGTTGAATATCTGATCCAATGATAATAGAACAATATATCATCACAATAGAAAATATATTTTTTTCAATAAAATTTTTTGAGTATGGTAATGTCAATTTGTAAATATACCACAAAGAGGGAGAAAATATTTGGTGGTATACACTAATAAAGAATACAAAGCCGAAGTGTGAACTTGAAGCTATGGAATGGGATGACTTCAAATAGTTAATTTTCAATACGTATTTTATTCACATCCTTTCAAAATTAATGTAAATGTAATACCTTTATTTGAAAAACAATGCATCATTCAGGTGTTATAATAATAACGTTTCAAATATTGTGTGATATACTTCAATAAAATTCATTGATTTTGATGGAATTATTGATAGTTTTTTGGTTCACTAAGACCCTATTTATGAAAATATATTTCAATCTGAAACATTGGGAATTATGAGTAGATAGTGTGGTGTATCCTTAAAGTGGAAATAAATTTTGGTGATTAAGAGTGCTATCATAGAGTGAATGATATTAATTATAGGTTGGATAAACAATTTAGAAAGTAACATACTGTGAAAGATATGTGTAAAAACAAAAACAAATTTGATGAAGAAGAAAAAATCTTAAAAGAAGAATTTGGGGAAATTTTTTCAACTATGTGGAAATTGTTACACGTTTAGGATAGATGTTAATATAGATCAAACAAAATCAATGAGATATAAATCTATAACATATAAATTCAAATTAATTCATATAAATACAATAATAAAATAAAATAAAATCAACTGGATTTTTTATGCATATTTGTGCCAAAGAATTTTAATTTACTTAATTCAAAAGTTATCCCTAGGAGAGTGGATTGACATGAATCATGACAGAGTATTTGGAATGTAAGGACAAAAAACTACTACACATCTGCCAAGTTTTTTCTGACCATTTGTTTGTCTTCTTTGTATTCCACCATAAACTATATGCGATAGTTCGACACCACATGCATGCATGTATGACCACACCAACTATTATTAGATGTAGATACTATAGAATAAAAACAAACATTATATGAATAAATATTATAATGAATATAAATAATGGAAAAAAATTATTAGGTTCTATAAATATACCTACTGCAGTCTGATCAATCAGCGTTGTTGGATCCACATGCACTGATGGAACATCACCCCGTACAGATGGAGCATCATTCGAAGAAGAAGGAATTTAGAATGTCAGAAAGAAGGATTTAGAAGGAGAATAACATGGAATATATTGATGTCCAAATGCAAGATGTGAATGAGGAGTGTGAATCATTATTGTACACAAGAATGATTGGTGAGGAGGCTCCGATGAAAATTCTAGTGAAAACAAGGGTGGAATAAATATCATGTGTTTGCCCAACGAATGTATGAGAATAGAATTTTTGGTTGCTGGTATATCATTTGTAGGGATAGTGTAAAAATTTGTATTCAAACTTGAGAACCTAGATCTGTTACATCCCCTCCCCCACTTATTGTCAGTGTGAGTTTTATGACGACTAGGCTGATCATCGAATAAATGGCCTCGAACTGGTGGATCCGACATAAAATATTAAAACTAAATTAATCAAAATAAATTATATATTATTGATATATATATTTGAAATAAAATAATCACAATATTAACTAATGTAGGAACACCCATTTCAGTCATTCAGTGATTTTTTTCCATCATCCTTTTTCTTTGCATCTCTGCATTATGATTCATTTCCTTCATTTGAAAACAAATATGAAATTAGATAGATATTGATAACTTATGTATAACCCAAAATATATGATAATTACTTAATTAAGGAATACCACCTGTCAAACCAAATACAAGATACATAGTGATATAACAAAAAATTAAATTTATTGGGTGAATTTCAAAATAGAATACATGTCATAAAATAAATAATACATTCAAATTCACATGTTTAGCATAGGTATGATATATTTTTCTTCTATTTTTAATTTGATACAATTAAATTTTGGATAGATCATTCTTCAATATTTATTTTTATGTCGGTTGTTTCATTTCTTTAATTTGAATGAGTCATTTTTGAATTTTTTTCCCTCTTCAATCATCAAACAAATCATTGTTGAACAAAAATATGTTATGTTTCATCTATAGATCTTAAATTATTAATGTAGTCAATGTATATTATCCATTAATTAATATTATTTAAGGATGTGATGGAATACTAGGTTCAATTTTCTCATACTAGTTATATTCAATTTATATTTCTCTATTCATTCTCGTAGTAAGATTAGACAAATTAATTGAGAACCAATCCAAACATCCTTAATCCAAGTAACCATTCACGGTTTAACCATTGAGATGAATCTTATTTAGGGCATAAGACATCAATGTGTAAATATTCAGTTCATTTGGACATATCCAATTTAATTCTTCAGGTCCTTAAATAAGTTTTTCTATTGTAAGATGGACTATTAGATGCTGCATACATGTGAAAAAAGATGGAGGAAATATCTTCACATATTCACAAAAAATTAATGGTTCCTCTATTAAAATTTTTTGAATGAAATTATTATAAAACATATTAGCACAATGATATTTAAATAAATTAAACAAGTGAATAACTATCACCCTTACATTATTGGAGAAACGTTGAAAGATTACTATTAGAATCAACTCATGTAAAGGGTTATGATAATCATGATTCTACAAAGATTTTAGATTCAGCACTATTCTATTGACTCATTTTGATATGTTTTTTCTAATAATCATTAGGAACCTTTATATTCTCTAGTACTTCAAGAAATTAATTTTTCCATGTGGGTGTCATCACATTACTAGATCTTGGAACTTGCCATTTATTTTCACCTAAACACACAAGTTGTATTTATTGTTTAATTCCCTAAACTACCATTTCATGATGAGATCATAAATCATATTTTTATATTTCCCTAGGAATTTAGAAGAAACTGAAGAAATGCTTCACATATATTCTTTTCAATGTGCATTAGGTCTATATAAAGATGTGACAAATTGGTTGTCCAATATGTAAAATCAAAGTAGAAACTATTATTCATCCAATTATTATAGGTTTATATGCAAACATTCTTCCTATTTATATATTTCATTTGACCAATTCTCAATGACAAACTTAAATAATGCAATTCATTAAGAACATCAGTTCCAGACATATGTAGAGGTGGTTCGTCAGTACTCATGGTATTTTCAAATCTTTAATGATTATTTCTATATTGATGGTCCATTGAAAAGAAATATTTATTGCCCATAAAATTGAAACTGTGATGATATTTATGTATTTTGTATCGTTTATTCTTCATTGACATAGGAAATGATCATTTTCCCTTCACGCTAAATCTAGAAATCATTGAATAAGTAGTAAAAAATTTGATCATCCATATAAGCCCAACACACAAATGAAATATGTATTTCGAAGATGCATCTTACGTGCACACACCCATATCTCAAATAAGATTCAACTCATTTATTAAAGTTTTCATGTATATGTCTAAATCATTGTCGATATCAATGGGGTGAGATATTAGTATTCCAATGAAAGTGAATATTGTTTTCATACACCACTATAAGAAATGGTTATAAATGTGTATGTCTAGTGTGAAGTATGAATTTTCCAAAACATATTACAACTGTCGCATCAAAGACCCATCCTCACATTATGCACATGGGCTACAAAATCAGGAGATCTATCATCAAATATATACCATGAAAATCCATCTATTGGGTGAACCAACTCATCACTATTCTTCTCTCTCTCGGTATGATGCTATAACATTTTTATTTCTATTTTATCATAAATCACATGATTTTAGATTATAGGGATAAATTAAAAGTGACACATTTAATTATATTGATCATGGGGTGGTTTTAGATCAGTTTTTGGCTTCCATCGATATGTTCCACATTTTACATAATCATTTTGTTCAATAGTTTCCTCCCAGAATAAGATGAAATCTTTCCCTAAGGCATGAATTTTATTTTTTGAAAATCCAATATTCTTAACCAACATCCATGAAATATAGTGGATTGAGGTAATATCTGCATCTTATAAAAGTAATTTACTCAATAAGTAATGAATGTAATCAATGGGAATATGATAAATCCCATACATGGTTTTCCCAGGAAAAAATTAGACAAAAAAATCCATCCTTTTCATTTTACCATATTGTTGATATACTGGAGTTGTGGTAGCATCATTCAATTTTTCTACCTTGTCAACATCATCATTTTCCTTAGATTCATCATTTGTTTTAGTATAAAAGTCCTATTAGATCAGAATCCTTTCCTTCTCATGATGATGAATAAATGAAGACTAGTCATATAAGAAATTCTTCAATCAGGTCCTATCATTTGGATCATCATCATTTTGAGATTCCATTTTCTCCCCATTGTGATACCACACATAGTATTTTGTTTGATAGCCATATTTGGTTATATGGTAGCTAACTTCTTCGTATTTGAACTAAGGTCTTCAAACACAATTGTAACATGGGTATTTTATGTGACCACTATCTGAAGTATTGTCAAATGAAAAATCTAAATATATATCTATATTATTTTCAAGATAATTTGAAATCAGATTGTATTCATACATCTGATTTCTATACATTCTATAAAAAACTATTATAATTGATTTCATAAAATAAATTCAATATGACTGATGTTTAATCAGAAATACATTTAAATAAATGATATTTGTTCACTTTATATGAAACCATAACTCACACACTACTCTATATGATAATCATAATATAAAAGAAAAAAAATACTATATATAGAAAATATAATATAAATATTAAACCTTGATATTGAATTTATTTATAAATATAATATAATGAGATTGGTTAGATTTCCTTTTTTAATTTGAAATGGGTAATAGAATTCCTATTAGGGTTTTATTAAAGATTGTTCAACTCTATTCATTTTTGTATCATTATTTTTGAATTTAATTTCATTATGTTCAATTTTGTTCAATTATTTTTATTTTAGTTCATTTTGATGTAGTTTAGTGTTTTTCGGGTCTACTTGAGTCTACATAGGTCAAACCCTTTCATTTAAATTTAATTTAGTTGTTTTGGTGAAGTCATATCAGTTATGATATACATAGGATTTTTTAGTTCAGATGGGTTTCAATGTGTGAAGGTTTGATAGGTTCCGTTCATTTATTTTCAATACTTGTTATATTGGTTTGGTGTAATTTAGTTTTCTTTAGGTCTGATAAATTCATTTCAATTTTTTTAGTGATTCACATTAAAAAATCATAAAATCAATCATCAAAATTTCTTATATAGGTAGTGTTTTACCCTCTATAAAAAAATTAAATTCACTTACTCTAAATATAATCATTAGTAAAGTGGTAACCATTCCTGATAAGTCATAACGGATGTATAATCTAGAAATTATAAACCATCCTTAACAAATTCATCATTATCTATACATATGGAAACTAGAATTCCATAAAATACAAACCATATCCATTAAAATGAAATAGATTGGTAATTTTTTATCCAAAAAATGGCTAACCAAAAAAATAATTCTTCGAAACCATAACATTAAATATATGCATAGAAGACCAAAATCGATTTTCTAATCTGAATAACTCAAAACCCGTTAAAAAATCAGGACCCATTTTTAAAAAAAACTAGAAGAAATGGCTTTATTTTGTTTTTATTCTCATCAACATAGCCAAAATGATTTTATTTATAATAAAACATCTAAACAGTTTAATTAAATAATAAAAAATATTTGTATGTATATTTTTTAAATGAAAATAGAAGTAAATACATATAAAATAGTTATTTAAAAAAGATAAAATCTAGAGATCATAAAATAAATTGATTTAAAACATACTATCCCAAAAAATAAAATGCTAACCCATTTTCAAAATGTTTACAACTAAAATAATTCATTTATTATAAGTTATGAAACATATTTAGTAATAGTTATATTAATTCTATTCCCTCTACTTGATTTTACATCCTACCAAAAACATAGAATTTATGTTCACAATCCCAACAAAAAAGTAATATATATTTTGTAATAATGGTTTCATGTCAAAAACCATTATCAAAGTGGCCATAAAATTATAATGTTTTTTTCTGAATTTGATAAAAAAATTTACAAAAAATATAACTATTCAATGACCAAAAACGTGCCACAAGACCATTCTAAATTTAATTTATTCCAGAAATATAATTTTATCATTTAAATCCCCCATTTTAAAATTTTAATTTGTAAAAAATTCATGTAAAGGGAACCCTTAATTTTAAAAACCCATAAATTTTTTTGGAAGATAAAATTTGAAAAATGCCACCTCAAACGGTTATAACATATTAAATGTATCCTAAAATAGTTTAATAATAAAATTAACCAACGAAATCATATCAATAAAACATAAATTTAAAATAAATCAAGGATAAAATAACTATTGATCATATTGATGTCTTTAATATCATTCAAAATTATACAATAACAAAGAGAAATCAAAACAAACCCAGAATAAAACCATAACATAAAATGATATATGGATTATGCGTATAAGGGGATTAAAACACCTAGTGGGTAAAACGAACTAGATTTCCAAAAAACCAAATGAAAACATACAAAATAAATATAGTTGGAAGATATAACTCAGTTACAACTTACCGACATAAAGAGGAAGAAAAAAAAGGCTTGAATCGAGAGTGGATTTCTAGTTGGAATGGTCATTTCACATGTTAGGGTGGAAATAAGGCTCTGGATTAGGGAAAAATATAGATAGATCACTTCTATAAAGGAGGCTCATGGATAGGTATTTGGAGGTTTTCTACCACAACGACTATTCAAAACTGTTGGGATACCCAATAACTAATGAACCATATCCCAAAATGTTTCCTAAACCATTGGAATAGGTTGAACTATCAAAATGTTTGTCTGAAGATTTTGGGAAAACCCTCTCAAAACATCCCTATCCCAACAATGTTTTTAAACTGTTGGGATAGGGGAATTTATATAGCTTCGGTTTCCAGTAGTGAAAATATCAAAAAAAATCAAAAATAATAATGATTATTATGTAATTAATTAGATTATTTATAAGTAAATAAAGATTATTTTACTTTAATATAATGTTAAATACATAATGGTATATTTACATAAAAATGAATGATAATTTTTTTTTAAAAAAATCTACATTTTCAGTATTCATTGAAAATTAAATCTATTTAGAAAAATCCAAAAAATTCTCTCTAAGATAATATGTCCATGTTGATTTCAAAAATGTTATTCATTTTCGGAAATAGAATTTCTAAAAATTGTAGAATTCATAACCCACTCCCACCAAATATTCGGTAATGAGGGGATATAGATAATAACCCCTTGAGTCCCACTTATAGTAAGCCCCAGGTTGGCAACTAACACTAAGGGTATAAAAATATCAATGTATGTAAATAATTACCAACTATAAATGAAACAATATATGATGATGGAATAAAGAAAAAAATCATATAGATAATATAAAAGATAAACTAAAAACCTTCCCATAATGCATAAACAATATTAACTAGTACAAATAATATCTCCAACTAATGTACCAAATGACATGTCTTATAAAAGAAACTCAAGAACAACTCCCACCCAAGCTATAAGTTTTCAGGTTGGCCCCCAAAGTCCTCTTGAAAACCTGAAAATAGTTTATATAAAAAGGTTGATTATAACATTTATAATCTCTAGGTACATAACCATGGTCTCAAGTGATCATGTGAAAAGATAATGCTACTTCCTTAGTGAAAATAACAACAAAACAGACAAGAACCTAAATAGTTCAAATTACAATCCCAACCACACCATTTCTTGATCACCAAATCATGCATACAATACAGTAATATAAACTTTATATCAAAACAAATAAAGTTTCCCCACTACTTCTTCCCCACATAGTTACTACTCTCAAACCCAAATGTCAAATTTCTGGTGCTCCCACACCTTACATAATTATCACATCCCATCATATACCATGACATCACATCACATGACATATCATCCGTATATGATGTAGCTCATGATGCATCCCTACTTAACCAGCCATTTTATTTTCTAGAATCTGGAACTAGTATAAAGAATCATCCAATCATATATCTATTAAAGATACATGGTCCATTATAGCATAGATCAATCAAAGAAACCTGATCTAACACATCACATCTCACCTGAAGACATATGTTCCATAACATCACATATCACAAGAAGACACCTAGTCCATAACTACTAAAAGAAGAGATGATAAGAGGGGGAATCCATCTATCCATATCTCTATAATCCATGATGTTGGGGGATACACCTAGTATATAGAACCTATAATAATTGGAAAGGTTATCTATCTCGGGTGTGGTGTGTATAGATTTTTATTAAACAGAAATGATATATATATATTTATATAGAACAGATTAGCTAAACATTGGGTTCTAAATACCTGTACTAGAAAATGCCACCTCAACATTATGATACCACACATCAATGATCACAACTGCTTCCAAAGATATATGTAACACATCACACAACCAAAAATAAACTCATTACTTCTTCAACTCTCAATTACACACTCCACAACTTTTATTAACTAATTAAATCACCACACATTAAATTACATCCCATTATGTAAAATTTCCAAATCATTAATTTATTAATTTCATTTAGCATCAAACTTTATTACATTTATATTTGAGAAACAATCAAAACCACACCATGACACAACTTGACCATCTCATATAAACCATTTCCACAATACGACACGTCCACCATTGTCATCATATTATATGAATGAAGAAATCCCACAAAAATAACCCCACATCACAAATCCAAACTGAAAATCATAACACAAACATTGTACACAAACATTGTACACAATAGCCACACTACACCACCTCCCATTATCACCTCTATGCACTACAACAATTATACACCACAACTACCTTACACCACAACCTAGAATAACAACCACCTTGCACCACATAACACAACTTCCCACATCACATCCACGTTAACCAACCATTGCATCACATCCCCACACACCACACATACTAACTAACCACATTTTTCACTGGATAAGAACCTAAACAAAACAAGGAAACTTTACTAGAACATACTCCCACCAAAGAAAAATACACTATATTAAATAATTTATTCATATTAATTCATCACAATACTTATTTATTTAGAATGTGTATTACCATAGAAACCATATTCCATGGAAAACTAACTTATGATAAAAATATTGATTCATTATCCATTTGTTCTGGGTCTGATCACCCAGAAACAAAATAAGGGTCTCAAGAAATATCAACTATAGCATAAAGAAGGATTCCAACAACTGATCTTTTCAGTATTGGCATCATCTTGAATAAGAAGATCAAAAAAAATAGTCTATGAAACTAAAAAATGTGATACCTCAACATACCCATCAAGTTCATTTTTTCTAACATATTATCTTAATTATTCGGACCATTACTATCCACCTAAATGAATGAAAAACCATGTACATATAAGAAATAGTCCATAAATAAGGGGATAATGGGGATCCAATACCTCAAAGAAAGATTTACGATCTCACTGTGCACCACATGAAAAAGAAGAAATACCCAGTAAACCAAAACCTCGTATGTAAATTAAAAATAAACCTACACCACATCAAGGTGCCATCAAATCACCACCCAAAAAACACCCCAAATTAAATAACATCTCCGCAATGTATTTTCAAAATAAGAACATAAGGAATACAATGGTGTAGGGAAAATAACATTCCATGGATCAAAATAATTTGATCAATGGAAGCCATGGACTGAAATGGAAGAATGATGGATGGATGGTCCTTCAAATCCATTATGGTTTTCACACCATAGTAGAGATACATGGCCAAATGAAATTAAATTCGACTAAACAAGACATATTCAAAACAAGAAAGTAGTCCCATTTATATTATAAACCGTGGGTTTATCTTTTAATATCCATGTGCATGAAAACATATATGGTAATACCAACCATTCGACCATAAAACCCTATAAAATAGCAATTCTAACAAAAGACCATGTATCATGGGATTAATTTATTTACACCATAAATACATATCTTATGAAATAAAACCCTTTTTCATGGCCACCCCTCTACTACATAAAATATTTAAATGGTTGGAAACACAACCTATAAAACATATATTAAATCGTAAATATTTATTTTACAGTGTTAAAGACTTTTTGTAGTTATGATGTAGCTACTACCTCTGTAGAACCCCCAGAGTCTCCTCTGAAACCCCTCTACCACTAAAATTGGAAAACCAATATGCTATGAAGGGGTGAAACATTACGTTAGATACCTATAGAATTATTAACTCCCTCCAAAATCCGATGAAAATCACAAGAAAAGAAATTGATTTCAATAAAATCCCCACAAGATACCACTCAATTTTATATTTAACCACAAATTATAGGAACCCAATATGTTAATGAAAACACCCACATACATCTTTCAAAACTACGTCACTACATCTCACTAGGTATGACACTATGTATATGGTACTAGCCTCATGCCACAACGTTTTCACATAACCATTCACATCAACATCTCAACCTCTACATAGGAAAAACCATCCCCTAACACAACCAACATATTCAATACATCATGTATAAAAATCTAGGAATATCATCTTCTATATCATGAAATTATCCTCCTTAGGCGACACATAATTTCATGAATGGTTTTAATTTTTTCCTGGTATAATGTGTATGGATTAGTAATCATGTCATTCATACCTCAAATTTTTGGATTTTTATCTGACATCACACATACAAAAAAAACCACAACACATGATATCAACAAGACCCAAACATAACGTCATCTAGGAAAACTAAAAAAAGATGGGTAAAAATAAAAATAACTAGGAGTAGTGGGCACACATATATGCCTATCTCCCCCATGAACTCTCCTCCATTACACCATATCTCCACAACATACAATGGAAGGTAATGTTTCATCTAAGAAACATGCTCTCTTGAAAATATTTGATCTCTATTGGGCATTGCATGAATGTCTTGTCATCGTCGATATCCAACTCTACGAAATCGAAGATGTGGGAGTCATCATTAAGATAACAATGAATCAAAGACACAGTAAATATATCAAGTATCCTTTTCAATCATGATGGAAAGAACAACTGACATGAAACCTCCCCAATTTTTCCCAACACCGCAATGGGTCCAAAAAACTGGGGAGAAATCTTACTCCCCCTTTCTAACAATTTTTTACCACATCGAGGGGAGAATCTCAAGAAAACATGGTCTCTATCATCAAAATTAAAGGGACTCCATATATGGTTCAATGAAGCCTTATGATGGACCTATGTATCCCTCATCCACTCTCAAAATAACGGGATTTAATCGTTCATGCTCTGCACCACATCTAGAGCATGGAATGTCAATTTCCCAACCTCATTCCCCCACGATAGAGAATGAAAAGATCATCCATAAAAAACAAAAAATGGAGCCATGAAAATGGATGAATGATGGATATTTTTGTATAAAAAGATTTCCAAAGGTATGTTCCTTACCCACGACCCAGTAAATTATATGACGTAAGCTCATAATATATCCTCTAGCATCTGGATGGCCAATTTTATCTATCTAGCTATCTAAGGGTGGACAATTGTGGTAACAAAAAACTGGGCAATAAAATATTTTTGAAATACCCTTCTGAATTGTGAGTTAAAATGAGTATCCCAAACTGATAAATGTAACTTGGTGTGCCATTAATCCTAAATACATCATCGATGAATAGCCTCGCTAAAAAATACATGACACTCGACTCACGGTTTACCAGAAATTGAGTCGACTTCATCGTTCGGTTAACAATCAACCAATTTGTTTCCCAACATCCCAAAGCATGGGGTAACATTCAGATTATTTACATAAAAATGACTGACCATTATCATTAAGGAACATCGAATGACTACAAAAAACCTCCAAAAACATGATACCCCAGTTTCAAATACTAAAAAACTAGACAAATATTCCATAAAATCTTTTGGATAGGAATCTACAGATTATACACAAGAGGGGGGTGAAATGTGCCTTTCAAAATTTTTTGGTAACTCATTGATTAAATGAGTTAATTCCTCTATACTTTATCAGATTTGATCATGCAACAGAATAATTAAAAATAAGAACACAAATATGTATAGTAGTTCAGGGAACAGAAGGCCCCTAGTCTACTCCACCAACGATCAACTCCATGAGATTGGTAATTTTCACTATCTGATCCTCATTTCAACAGACCGATTCACAAATGAGTATAGGAAATTGACACCTTTACAATATTCAGGCTAACAAAGCCTTCTGGTTCAAACAAAAACCTACACTGCTTAGTACAAGAAGATGGTTACTCAAGAATAAAAAGAATTTTAGAAATAATTTTTCCAGTTGATCTTCACAATTGCAACAAAATGCAATTGACAACAGATGGATCATAGTCTCTAGAATTATTTATTTTCATGTTGAAGCAGTTCTGAGTTGATCCAGTGGTAGTAGATATAGAGATATAGTTAACAACATCAGTAGTATCAGATCCATAATAGATATTCGATGTAGAACAAGTGAATCTTCTATCTAGTTCCTTCTTCTTAAATGGACAGAGCTTTGATGGTCCTATTGAATCAGAAGAACTCTGTGCTTTTTTTAGTCTCTATTTTCCATCTTTTTGATAATAGATTGATTACCATACACTCTTGTACCTGGTGTTTCAGAGAAAACATATATAATAAAGCTGATCATATCTCCTGCACATTTAGATCCATAAAAGTCGCCTTTTTATTCGCGATATTCAAAAATTAGAATTTACAGAGAAGTCGTAACGTCCCTTAAGACTTGGAATAAAAATATTCTTTTAATTCGATCTTAAATCCATTGATAAAATGTATTTGAATCAGTCAATGTCATATTTTAAAAATGACTTTAAATCAGTCTTAAAATCCGCCCAATAAATAGCTTGTTGATCTCTGCATACAAATATTGTCTGTCAAAATTTCTGACGCCAAACGTAAGGATGATAATGTGGCCTCCAAACATAGGGTTGACAATGTAAGGTTGAACATAAATATAGGGTTGATGCTATATTCTCCAAACGTAAGTTTGATCATAAACATAGGGTTGATGCTACTTTCTCCAAATGTAAGGTTGATCATAAACGTAGGGTTGATAATCCATAATTTTTCTTCAACTCTCAAACGTACAATAAAATATCTATACTCTTACTTGATCCATACTTTTCCAATAACGTATGGTTGTTCATAAAAGTAAGGGTGATAAATAATAATTTTGAGAAACAAACGTAACGTTTAGTACTTATGTACGGTTTTCCTTCCATACTTTGTTGATAACCAAAATGTATGGTTCCTTCCTAACATAAGGTTCTTCTTCCATACTTTGCTGAAAAATTATGGTTGTTTAACCATACTTTTTTTCTTATCACAAAAATTATACACGCTTTTCATTCTTACGCTACGTTTATCCACGTAGGATATGGATGGTGATTCCAGAATGTGCTAAAACAGAGTTCGCGCTACATTTATCTACATAAGGTATGAACAGTGATTCCAGAACACGCTAAAGCAGATTCTACAAAAGTAATAAATTCTCGATATTTTAAGAGTAAAATAAATTAATAAATTCCTGCAAAATAATGAATATAATCATTAGAAAATAACTAAGGGTATTTTTGAGCATTAAAGTTATCATAAAAAGAAAGTGTATTATATTCAATAATCATTCCCATTAAATAAAATTTTTATGTATTGTAGAAAACAATACTTTTCTCAACAATCTCCCCCTTTTTGATGATCATAAAACCCATATGATAATAAAATTATGTAAACTAAATTAACTTTCAATATTTTCATTGTTTCTTACCCATTTTTAACTTCTCCACAAAAAATCTTTCTCAAGTAATTATCCCCCTAAATAAAAATATTATTTTGTATGTATCCAAATTCTCCCCCTTTTCTGATATCAAAAGAATAAAGAAATCATGGATTTTAACACTTTTAATATTGCACTGAACTGTTAGTAAATGCTATACTGAACTGTTGAAGAGTAAATTTATCTAATATACTGGCATATGTTAACATAAAACCGTAATAAACAAATAGAGAACGAAACAAATAAACAATTAAGGAATTTTCAATCCAAAATAGCAGAATATACATGACAATGATATACATAGGAATCAAGGTTTGTGTAGGATAGGCAACAGGTTCAATCTCCTCTGGATTGCAGAATTGATTTTTATAAACTATTCCTGAAGTCTCTTCATCATCCCATATCCAAGTTTGATAATGATATCTCTATTCTCTTGAGTTATATGAATATCCTCGATTAAATTGACTCTGAAAAACTCATGCATTCATTCCTCTTTTTTCAACAAAAACTGATAGCTTCTCTGATAAATGATTTAATAGGATTATGATCAATGGCTCACTAGATGTCAATTGATCCACTAAAAACTTCTGATTATCCAGTAACCCTGATAAAGGAGAACTATTACATTGAAGATCTTGTAAGCTATCATTTACGTTACTCATAGCAGCTGTGATAGCTTGAAACCTTATGATTAAATTAGGTGAAGTACCTGATCCACTAATAGCATTATTTGCAACTGATGCAAATTGGATCTCCATAAACAAATTCAGATCTGATAAATATGACTTCATAACCATTTCATATTTCAATTGAGAAACTGCAGTTAACATATCCTTTTTAAACATTTCAACTTCTTGCCTTGATACTGTACTCTCTTTTAGCTTTTAAAATATCAATTGTTCAAAGGTTAAGGAATTTCTCAGAGTGACATTCTCGGATTCTAACTGAGACACCTTTTTGTATAGTTATTCATCTTATTTATTCATTGAATCAAGGGAACCATGTGCTTGATTCACATTCTAAAGATCTAAATGATGCAGAAGTACCAAAGGTAATGATTCAGCATCATATTTCTCTCTTTCTTTGTCCTGAGTAGGTTGGTCCACAGATTTTTCCTTAGAGTCCGCAGACTCCTCCACAAAAAATCCTCTTGAAGCACTATTGTGTGAGCTTCGAAAGAATGCTCACCACAAACATCAGCATCTTAGCCTTCCACTGGAGTTTCGAGAAAAACATTTTCAGGAGTTTCCTGAGGTCTGGCCACTTCTTCACCAGGCACTGCCTCCTTATCATGATTATGTAGAAGTGTAACTTCAAAATCAGTGAGAATCTGTTCCTGATTCTCCCTTTGAGATTCTTCTTGAGATCTTGATCCCTCTACTGGTTTTGTTCTTTCACTAACAACTTCCATGGTCTTATCAAAAACAACTTCTCTTACAAAAGAATAAGAGAATAAATCTTTTGTTTTTGTTTCCAATGCAGGGGAAGTAATTTCCTCATTAATAACTCTAGTTCTTTGATATTTAAGTCCCTCCTGACTTCTTTCTTCTTCAGAATCTTCCACTTCAAATCAGATTTTTCTTGCTACATTGATGACACTTGATTCATCCTGTCGCTCCTTAGATTTAGCAGGTTGATCATGAGCACTCTTTGAATCTTCCTCAGCTCCTACTAGCAAGAGTTTTCCTTTAATGGTGCTCCAGAAGAATCCAATCTACCTTAAAGTTCATGCATTAAACAAATTTTTGTGATGACAGTTTACTTGGGAATCCACTAATCTCACTATGTCTTTCTTAAGTAGAAGTTTAGAAATAAATCGACCAAAAGGATAGAAGTTCATCCAGGCATTGCTTTGACAGTAGTAATTGAGATACCTTATCATGTACCTTGGGAAGTTTAACTTGATATCACTTAATAGAAAATACATTATGTACATATCAGGGTACAAAATATTTTCCATTTCTACCATTCTTGGAGCTATTCCAGTCTGAATAAATTTGACCAAAATTTTCTGATCAGGCTCCAAATCCTTGATAAACATTTTCTTTATTGAGTTAGTACCGAAAAGAAAAGACATGATGTCCTTGGATTTATGCACAGAATGTAACATCCCATGTAAGTAATGAATAATAGATATTTTTATCTATGTCTATTAATGAACTAGATAGTGTTTTAGAGGCTTAAAATGAAAATAAATCCAATCTTAAGCATGGAATACACTAATATTTTTAAAAGATTGTTTTACTGCCTTTTGATGGCAAAATTTTTTTGTATCTATCTTTTGACAATTTTATAAGCTATGTTTGTCAAAATAAACTTATTATTTATGATTGGGACATCAAAATTTACTTTGTGTGATTTTTTGGTATTTTTCTGACAATGTTCATTTTTAATGAATAGTGAAAAATACTGCATTTTACATCAAAACTGCTTCTTAATCTAATTTATTTATATGATTAGATTATCTTTTGAATTGGTTTTGAAGTGAAATTAGAATATATTTTTACCATTTAATCCAATGGTGGTCATTGGAATCAATTTCACTTTGAAATTAGACTTAAACTGGTGTCAATCTTTTGATACTTATTGTTTTATAAAAACACGCTATTTGCTCTGACAGCGGGAATTAATTATTAAATTAATTAATGTGACTTATATGTTTTGAATTTTGCAAAATAGACTTCATTTTTGAATTCGGAATATCAAATATATCTTAGGGTGAATTTTTGGTAATTTTCTGAAAAACTTCAATTTTTGATGAATAGTGAAACCACTAAGTGGTAATCAAGCAAACTGATTTTTCAGTTAAATGAACGTTTACCACTAATGTGTATTGAATTTTGAAAATCCGACATAAATGGCTGTCATTAGTATGTAAAATTTGGTTCAATGGGATGAAAATAATTTTTTGGTGAATAGTAATTTTTTTTCATTAATCGCGATTAGAGGTAATTAGTGTAATTTAAGGTAAAAATGATATTATAAAAATATGAAAACATCATGACACTTGTCCTACCCCTATTGGATGAGTCATGTCCTACCAAGACAACCCATGGGTCGATTTAGGGGACCCCATGAAGCCACTTGGGTGAGATAATGACTTTAATGCCTTTTTTTAAATGAAGGTGAAAATGACACTAACATAAATTGTTTTACTAAAACAATTTTTATAAGGGGTTATACTAATAATATTTTTGTCTATAAATATTAATTAGAAAGATAAAAAATTTTCCTACATCAGTATATTTTTGTTATAATTTTTAGACATTAAATAAATTAAATTAGTTATGACATCATGATGATGCAGCGATGACCTCATTATTTAACGATTAAAATAAAATGGAAAGATAATGTAATATTTAAGACCTAAACATGTCCAAAAACTATTGGATGGGAATATTTAGAAGCCTTAACATCTTATCTTCGAAATATATCAATGTGGGACCTTAAAAATTCGAAACACTTTTGAAAATAAAATAATAGTTTCATGATTTCCAAAAGTGCCCCTCCTCTCCTCTTATAAAAGGCCCCCACCTCTATCTCATTTCACACAATCCTAAAGCCTTTGGCTCGGCCATACCATGACCATTTACTCTCTCCAAATCCCTCTCCTCGTCCTATAGG
This sequence comes from Viscum album, assembly GCA_963277665.1. Taxonomy (NCBI): domain Eukaryota; kingdom Viridiplantae; phylum Streptophyta; class Magnoliopsida; order Santalales; family Viscaceae; genus Viscum; species Viscum album. The sequence goes on from OY728135.1 coordinate 1,411,518,258, forward strand.
ATTCCCTTTTTTCAGAATCCTTTCAAAGGTAGCCTTTAGGCTCAAATCAAAAGGAGTTACACTTTTAAAGGTAATTCATTCTCTCATGTTCATTTGTTTTATTTTGCTTCTCCAACCCCCTAAAATCTTTTGATTTACTTCTTTTGTAACAACACCAGTATCTTAAATATACTAGGATGTTGTTATAAAATTTATTCGAGCTACACTCTCACACAACTACATCAAATGGTTAAAGAACATACGGTTTCCATGGATGGCGAAATTCTGCCTCCCGAAACGATGATTGTTCAATACTCATTTAACACATTCAAAGGTGGCCATTATGATGTCACTATTTTTATATATGATATATAATATGTTTATTCTTTCCTAAAGCTTCTGCATTTTTCATTTATGGCATACCATTATTGTTTCCATTATGGGTAAACACGATATCTTCATTTTAGGAAGTGCGGACTACCGCCCCCTGAAAGTGATTTGATTCATTAATACAATATGTGGGATGTGTAAAGGATAAAGTTAATGATATTATATATGTTATTATACTAGAATTATAATATACTCTTATATCATTATGATTCCATTCCATAAATACGAAATAGAAATGGAAGTAGCGTTCATGCGTACGTACGGCTTACCGTCTCCATGAACGGTGCATTTCATTTCTTACCTCTAAATGTTATGTAATATTATAAATACATGTAATGCTGAATATATATGATATATATGTTACCCAAATCATTAATATCATTCTGGATATAATGAAACTTTGACCAAATTAATAACATGTAAGTGTAAGAAGTCTATTTTTGACTTAAGAACCAAATACCGACAAAATGAACATTATTAACTTAAATGATTACATGATGTTCATAACATGGTATAAAAGGAATAATGAACTTGAAAAAGGTTCATAAGCAAGTAGAGATTAACTCAATTTTATTATTTAGGAGATTAAAGAATGGTCGGGTCAAGTCAGATACGAGGTATGGGACTTCGTCTCAATCTCCTTTCATTGAGGCATATTTTGTTTTATACACAACCTTCTTTTATACGGTGTATAAACCCCTTTGAATTTTAAATTTATCCAAAAGGAATATTTTTTAAACGAAGCGTTTACTAAACGAAAAAAGGGAATGTTTTTGTCGTACGTATGTGGCGACAACGACTGCTCCGCCGTCGTGACCGTTATTTGAGTTTCGGCTTCCTCTACAAGCCATACCTTCTTTTTAAAAGAAAAATAAATACCATGTTTTTCTTTTCTTTTATTTTGGTATTGAAAATGGTTTTATAATGTTTTTATTATATCAATGTGTTGTATTGATATCTTGTGATTGAAATGTGGAAATGTTATTTTTTCTTTATGCATGTTTTATGTGATACGATTATGTTATGGTTCTTGGGCATTATTATAAAGACGGGTGGTTCCGTGATAAACTAAGGGCGGGTGAGCCCGATATAGCTCTCCAATTCATTGGGTAACGTGAAGGAGTGAAATGTTAAGGTTTCTCCGAATAGATTTGGGGAATATACTGTGATGGCTATTCCAAACGTAACCAAGAGGGTTACTCCCTACGTAAGAATGTTATGAATGCCTCAAGTTACCTTTATGTCTTAGGAGTTCTATGATTTATTCATGATTTAATGATGTATGTTAAAGTGCTTATGTTTTTTGGGTAAAATATGATCTCATTCTTTTTTATATATGTACCCATGTTTCCTTTCCATATTTTTATATCCCTTACTGAGCTTTTTATGTTAATCCCAAGTTTTTTTGAAATGTTTTTCACAGGTCAAGGGAAAGGTACATGATATGATGATAGTGTCAAGGAAGTGTCAAGAAAGAATCCATGTTTATTTTAAATATGTTTCCATTGATGGGAATGAAGAATACTATCTTTATGTAACCACTTTGTTTATATGTGAAATGTAATGCAAGTTTTATGATCATATTCTCTAAAACTCTAAACCTGAAAAGATCCTCAATGTGTAATCTTCTAATAACTCAAGATTAAGTAAGGTTTAAGGATGGGGCCTTATAGTTGGTATCAGAGGTCGGTTTAGATAACTTTAGGAGTTAGAATTATATTAAATGATTATCCAAAAATATTTTTTTATGGTCAAATTGAAGTGATATAGCATTTTAAGATTACCATGTTGCTTCATCTAAGACATGTTTGTTCAGAATGGTTTTCCGCAGAGGAAACAGGGAAGCAGTGCTAGGAAGGCATACAGAAGGAAATAACCTTCCGAATCAGCATCCTGAGATGGTCGGAATTGGAACTGAACAGTTTGTTGCAGTAATGGAGCAGTTGACTCAGGCTATAAATGGTGGTGGTATCCATGCACGAGATCAGCCAGATCAACCACAGAGGAACATGTCAGTTGTGGAACATTTCATGAGGCAAAATCCCCCATCATTCAGAGGATCATCTGACCCTATGCCAGCTGAAGGGTGGATTAAAGCACTAGAGAAGATTTTCGATGTCCTGAGGTGTTCCGACAATCAAAAGGTTAGTCTTGCTATTTACCGTTTGGAGGGTGAAGCAGATCAGTGGTGGTCTATGGTTAAAAATATCAGGGATGCCGATGAGATTGATGCTCTCGACTAGGATGAATTCAAAGGTATGTTTCTTGAAAAGTATTTTCCTAAGGTTGTTCGACTTAGGATGGAGAAACAATTCTTGGAATTGAAGTAAAAGGAATACTCAGTGGCTGCCTATGAAGAAAGGTTCACTCGATTGGCAAGGTATGCTCCAAATTTTATCCGAGACCTTGATAGTAAAATCAATCGTTTTTACTCAGGATTAAAGCAAAAATATCGAAGGGCATTAGCTTCTCGTGAGTTTAAAAGTTATGAAAAGCTTGTTCGATGTGCTGAGAAGGTGGAAATGGATTTTTCTGATGATCAAGTATTCTATAACAACCAACAGAAGAAGAGACCGAGGTGGCAGGAGAAAGGTAAGAATTTTTCAAAAAAGTCTGATGGTAAGAAAACTAAGTTTCCAGTTTGTGATAAATGTTTCAAAAGGCATGCTGGGGAATGTCTTATGAATTCTGGAAAGTGCTACCGATGTGGTAAGATGGGACATAAGACTCGTGATTGCACTGAAAAGGATCAAGGTGAAGGTAAGACCAAATTTTATTTACAGTTAGTGAAATGTTTTAAGTGCAATGAGATGGGTCACTATGCAAATGAGTGTCCGACAAAGAGCTTGAGTGATGGGAAGCAGTTAGACTACAAGCAGAAAGGGGTGGTGAAATCCTTTGCAACTACTTCAGCAGATGTCGGGCCATCAAATGAAGTTTTATCAGGTACTTTGTTTTTTCAGATTATGCTAGTGTGTTGTTTGATTCGGGGTCTACACATTCTTTCATCTCTGAAAACTTTTCTAGTAAAATGGGAATACCATCTCAAGAAATGACTCCTGAACTTTTGGTAAAAACACCTGGGGGGAATGTTGAGGCAAAAAGAATTTATAAGAATCTTCCTATCCTTATCTGTGGAAAGAACCTACTTGCAAACCTTATTGTTCTACCTCTAGAAGAGTTTGATGTTATCCTGGGTATGGATTGGCTCTCTATTTACCATGCTAAGATTGACTGTACAGATAAAGAAGTTTCTTTTCAGAAAGACTTTCAGTTTTTGTAAAATAATGAACCCTTACTGTTGATAACTTATCAAGAGGCCGAGAAACTTGTAAAAGATGGACATGAATGTTACCTTGGACACATCGTTGAAAATAAATGAACTGTTCAGATTAATGATGTGCAAGTGGTAAATTAGTATCCTGATGTTTTCCGGATGAGTTGCCTGGAATAATACTATATCGGGAAGTTGAGTTTACTGTTGACTTAGTTCCTGATGCTAAGCTAATTTCAAAACCCCCTTATCGAATGGATGAAATTGAACTTTTAGAGTTGAAGGAGCAATTTCAAGATTTATTAGAGAAAGGCTTCATTCGACCTAGAACATCACCATGGGGTGCTCCTGTTTTATTTGTTAAAAAGAAAGATGGTTCTATGAGACTTTGCATTGATTATAGAGCCTTGAATAACATCATTGTTAAGAACAAATATCCTTTGCCTCATATCGATGATTTTTTTTATCAGCTCCAGGGAGCTCAGTTTTTTTCAAAGATTGACTTGAGATCGGGGTAACATCAGCTGAAGGTAAAGGAGGCAGATATTCCGAAGACCGCGTTCCGTACGAGATATGCCATTATGAATTTGTAGTAATGCCTTTTGGGCTAACCAATGCACCTGCTGTATTCATGGACTTAATGAATAGAATTTTCCATGAGTTCTTGGATAAGTTTGTGGTGGTTTTCATTGATGATATTTTTGTGTTTTTAAAATGTAAAGGGGAGCATGAAAGACATTTAAGGGTTATCTTGCAAACCTTAAAAGAAAAGAAATTGTTTGGGAAATTCAACAAGTGTGAGTTTTGGTTGCAACAAATTTCCTTCCTTGGTCACATTGTTTCTAAAGATGGGATAACTGTTGATCCTGCAAAAACAAAAGTTGTGGAAGACTATCCAAGACCCACAAATGTAACTGAGATTTGTAGCTTCCTTGGTTTAGCAGGCTATTACCGAAGGTTTGTTAGAAATTTTTCATGGTTATCTAGTCCAATGACTAAGCTAACTCGGAAGGGTGTTAAGTTTATCTGGACAAAAGAATGTGATGATTGTTTTCAGGAATTGAAAAGAAGATTGGTGAATGCTCCAGTTTTGACACTACCTTCCAGGAATGGTGAGTTTGTTATCTACAATGATGCTTCATTGAAAGGACTTGGTTGCGTCCTAATGCAGAATGATCAGGTAATTTCTTATGCTTCACGATAGTTGAAAACTCATGAGGTAAATTACCCAACACATGATTTGGAATTAGCTGCTGTTGTTTTTGCTTTAAAAATTTGGAGGCATCATTTGCATGGAGTAAAGTGTCAAATATATTCCGATCACAATAGTTTAAAGTATATATTCACTCAGAAAGAATTGAACATGAGACAAAGGAGATGGCTAGAATTAATCAAGGATTATGATTGTACAATTCATTACCATCCTGGAAAAGAAAATAAAGTGGCTGATGCTTTGAGTCGAAAAAGTAATGCTTCATTAACAATGTTGCGTTTGGAACGTAATCCTTTGGTCAAGGATTTGATGAACTTTGGCATAGAAGTTGTTGGTGCATGAAGTTCTTCTGTTTTGTTTCAGGTATCAGTGAGATCATCTCTATCAAATAGAATCAAGCAAGCACAGAAGCAAGACAGAGAGTTGCAGAAAAAGGTAAATATGGTTCAGAAAGGTAAGTTTCCTGAATTCAACATTGATAATGATTGGGTTTTGAGATTTGGGAAGAGATTTTGTGTGCCTTGTGATTCACAATTGAAGAGAGAGTTGTTATGTGAAGCTCATAGTTCACCGTTTTCAGTTCATCCGGGCAGTACTAAGATGTATAGAGATCTGCGGGAGTATTACTGGTGGGATGGAATGAAAGGAGATATTGCTGATTTTACTGTGAAGTGTTTGACATGGTAACAAGTTAAAGAAGAGCGGCAGTTACCGAAAGGGATGCTTCAGCCTTTACCAGTGCCAGAGTGGAAATGGGAGAATATAACCATGGACTTTGTTGTGGTATTACCGAAGACATCTCGAGGTAATAATGCAATCTGGGTTATTATTGATCGCTTGACTAAATCTGCTCATTTCCTTTCTATACGAGATACTTTCTCTCTAGATAAACTTTCCCATTTGTATCTTAAAGAGATAGTCAGGTTACATGGAGTTCCTCTCTCCATTGTATCTGATCGTGATCCCAGGTTCACTTCTAACTTTCGGAAAGGCATTCATAAGTCGTTGGGTACTGAATTAAATTTTAGTACATCTTTTCATCCTCAATAAGATGGGTAGTCAGAACGAACAATTCAGACATTGGAGGATATGCTACGTTCTTGCTCTATGGATTATCAAGGAAGTTGGGACCAACATCTTTCTTTGGTTGAATTTTCGTATAATAATAGTTTTCATTCCAGTATACAGATGGCACCATTTCAGGCATTATATGGGAAGCAGTTCCGAACTCCAGCTTTCTGGGATGAAGTGGGTGAAAGGAAGTTGATGGGACCAGAATTTTTAGAAGATTTGGTAGAAAAAGTTCAGCTAATTCAGAAGCACATGAGAACAGCTCAGAGCAGGCAGAAGAGTTATGCGGATAACCGGAGGAAGGATCTATCTTTTGAGGTAGGTGATCATGTTTTTCTCAAAGTCTCACCATGGAAAAGTGTGATGCAATTTGGTAAGAAAGGAAAGCTGAGTCCAAGGTTTATTGGACCATATGAAATTCTGGAGAGAGTTGGATCAGTTGCATACCGAGTGGCTTTACCTCCGAGTTTATCTCAGTTACACAATGTTTTTCATGATTCGATGTTGAGAAAGTACATGCCAGATCCATCTCATGTTTTGAGTCCAAAGGTAGTTCAGCTAGAAGAGAACCTATCTTATGAGGAACAACCGGTCCAGATTCTTGACCATAGGGAGCAAGTGTTATGGAATAAGGTGATTAAGCAGGTAAAGGTTTTGTGGAAAAACCACATGATTGAAGAGGCAACATGGGAATCTGAAAATGCAATGAGGGATAAGTACCCCCATTTATTTGATAAGTAAATAAATTGAGGGGACGCAATTTTCAAAAGGGGGGAAGGATGTGACATCCCAAGTAAGTAATGAATAAAAAGTATTTTTATCTATGTCTATTAATGAACTAGATAGTGTTTTTGAGGCTTAAAATGAAAATAAATCCAATCTTAAGCATAGAATACACTAATATTTTTAAAAGATTGTTTTACTGCCTTTTGATGGAAAAACATTTTTGTATCTATCTTTTGACAATTTTATAATCTATGTTTGTCAAAATAAACTTATTCTTTATGATTGGGACATCAAAATTTACTTTGTGTGAATTTTTGGTATTTTTCTGACAATGTTCATTTTTTAATGAATAGTGAAAAATACTACATTTTACATCAAAACTGCTTCTTAATCTAATTTATTTATATGATTAGATTATCTTTTGAATTGGTTTTGATGTGAAATTTGAATATATTTTTACCATTTAATCTAATGGTGGTCATTGGACTCAATTTCACTTTGAAATTAGACTTAAACTGGTGTCAATCTTTTGATACTTATTGTTTTATAAAAACACGCTATTTGCTCTGACAGCGAAAATTAATTATTAAATTAATTAATGTGACTTATATGTTTTGAATTTTGAAAAATAGACTTCATTTTTTAATTCGGAATATCAAATATTGCTTTGGGTGAATTTTTGGTAATTTTCTGAAAAACTTCAATTTTTGATGAATAGTGAAACCACTAAGTGGTAATCAAGCAAACTGATTTTTCAGTTAAATGAAAGTTTACCACTAATGTGTATTGAATTTTCAAAATCCGACATACATGGTTGTCATTATTATGTAAAATGTGGTTCAATGGGATGAAAATAATTTTTTGGTGAATAGTAACTTTTTTTTCATTAATCGCGATTAGAGGTAATTAGTGTAATTTAAGGTAAAAATGATATTATAAAAATATGAAAACACCATGACACTTGTCCTACCCCTATTGGATGAGTCATGTCCGACCAAGACAACCCATGGGTCGATTTAGGGGACCCCATGAAGCCACTTGGGTGAGATAATGACTTTAATGCCTTTTTTTTAAATAAAGGTGAAAATGACACTAACATAAATTGTTTTACTAAAACAATTTTTAGAAGGGGTTATACTAATCATATTTTTGTCTATAAATATTCATTAGAAAGATAAAGAGATTTACTACATCATAATATTTTTGTTATAATTTTTAGACATTAAATAAATTAAATTAGTTATGACATCACGATGATGAAGCGATGACCTCATTATTTAACGATTAAAATAAAATGGAAATATAATGTAATATCTAAGACCTACACTTGTCCAAAAACTATTGGATGGGAATATTTCGAAGCCTTATCATCTTATATTCGAAATATATCAATGTGGGACCTTAGAAATTCGAAACACTTTTGAAAATAAAATAATAGTTTCATGATTTCCAAAAGTGCCCCTCCTCTCCTCTTATAAAAGGCCCCCACCTCTACCTCATTTCACACACTCCTCAAGACTTTGGCTCGGCCATACCCTGCCCATTTACTCTCTCCACAACCCTCTACTAAACCTATAGGATTCCCTTTGGTCATAATCCTTTCAAAGGAAGCCTTTAGGCTCAAATCAAAAGGAGTTACATTTTTAATGGTAATTCATTCTCTCATGTTCATTTGTTTTATTTTTCTTCTCCAACCCCCTAAACTCTTTTTATTTAATTATTTTGTAACTACACCAGTATCTTAAATATACTAGGATGTTGTTATAAAATTTATTCTAGCTACAGTCTCACACAACTACATCAAATGGTTAAAGAACATACGGTTTCCGTGGATGGCGAAATTCTGCCTCCCGAAACGATGATTGTTCAATACTCATTTAAAACCTTCAAAGGTGTCCATTATGATGTCACTATTTTTATATATGATATATAATATGTTTATTCTTTCCTAAAGCTTCTATATTTTTCATTTATGGCATACCATTATTGTTTCCATTATGGGTAAACACGATATCATCATTTTAGGAAGTTCGGATTACCGCCCCCTAAAAGTGATTTGATTCATTAATACCATATGTGGGATGTGTAAAGGATAAAGTTAATGATATTATATATGTTATTATACTGGAATTATAATATACTCTTATATAATTATGATTCCATTCCAGAAATACGAAATAGGAATGGAAGTAGCGTTCATGCGTACGTATGGCTTACCGTCTCCATGAACGGTGCATTTCATTTCTTACCTCTAAATGTGATGTAATATTATAAATACATGTATATGCAGAATATATATGATATATATTTTACCCAAATAATTAATATCATTCTGGATATAACGAACCTTTGACCAAATTAACAACATGTAAGTGTAAGAAGTCTATTTTTGACTTAAGAACCAAATACCGACAAAAAGAACATTATTAACTTAAATGATTACATGATGTTCATAACATGGCATAAAAGGAATAATGAACTTGAAAAAGGTTCTTAAGCAAGTAGATATTAACTAACGTTTATTATTCATGAGATTAAAAAACGGTCGGGTCAAGTCGGATACGAGGTATGGGACTTCGTCTCAATCTCCTTTCATTGAGGCATATTTTGTTTTATACACAACCTTCTTTTATACGGTGTATAAACCCCTTTGACTTTTAAATTTATCCAAAAGGAATATTTTTTATACGAAGTGTTTACTAAACGACAAAAGGGAATGTTTTTGTTGTACGTATGCGACGACAACGACTGCTCCACCGTCGTGACCGTTATTTGAGTTTCGGCTTCCTCTACAAGCCATACCTTCTTTTTAAAACAAAAATAAATACCATGTTTTACTTTTCTTTTATTTTGGTATTGAAAATGGTTTTATAATGTTTTTATTATATCAATGTGTTGTATTGATATCTTGTGATTGAAATGTGGAAATGTTGTGTTTCATTTATGCATGTTTTATGTGATACGATTATGTTATGGTTCTTGGGAATTATTATGAATAAGGGTGGTTCCGTGATAAACTAAGGGCGGGTGAGCCCGATATAGCTCTCCAATGCATTGGGTAACACGAAGGAGTGAAACATTAAGGTTTCTCCGAAGAGATTTAGGGAATATACTGTGATGGGTATTCCAAACGTAACCAAGAGGGTTACTCCCTACGTAAGAATGTTATGAATGCCTCAAGTTACATTTATGTCTTATGATTTCTATGATTTATTCATGATTTGATGAGGTATGTTAAAGTGCTTATGTTTTATGGGTAAAATATGATCTCATCCTTATGTATATATGTACACATTTTTCCTTTCCATATTTTTATATCCCTTACTGAGCTTTTTATGCTCATCCCAAGTTTTTTTTGAAATGTTTTTCACAGGTCAAGGGAAAGATACATGATATGATGATAGTGTCAAGGAAGTGTCAAGAAAGAATCCATGTTTATTTTAAATATGTTTCCATTGATGGGAATGAAGAATACTATCTTTATATAACCACTTTGTTTATATGTAAAATGTAATGCAAGTTTTATGATCTAATTCTCTAAAACTCTAATCCCAAAAAGATCCTCAATGTGTAATATTGTAATAACTCAAGATTAATTAAGGTTTAAGGCTGGGGATTTATACAGAATATCCAATATTTTTAAAATCTAAATGAAAAACACCCTCATGAGGACAGTTGAGAATTTGACCAATCTCTACTGATGAGATTGAGAAATTCCTATCCTCTATCTTAGCCAGCATACTGTCATTGGTATCTCCCATACTAAACTATATAGATTTGAAGAAGTATCTAAGTTCTACTTCATACAAAAATTCCATATTTTCAGTATTGAACAACTATTCAAGATTCTGAAACGAAAGAGCTTTCTTCAACAACAGATTTGTCTGAAATAACCAGTAGAGTTCCATTACCTTTCTCTGTTAGATTTTTCTTCCCTCGGAGCATTGTCTCTTGGCATTTCTTGGCTCAGCTTCACTGGCTATTTTAGTTCTTACCATATCAGTGAGAATCTTAGAAGGTTTGAAGTTTAGGGTTTCAGAGGTTCGAAGATTAGGGTTTAGGAGCAGAAGTGCGACTTTTGGATTTTGAAAGGGTTTCAATAGAAGTGAAACAGTTTAGAAGTCGAAAAGGCTCTGACATCCTTGATTCCCATGTAATCACTAATAATTACATATATTTAAATAAAATTTGCATATGGAGAAAGAAAAAAAATCTTAAACATTATTCAAAAAACAAAATAAAATTTAAACAAATAAAAAAAAGTAAATAAAAAAATTATTTAAAATTAAATAAACCTAGCTCCCCCTTAATAAAATCAAACCTTACAGTGGGAAGTGGTTTAGTAAAAATATCTGCTAATTGAATTTATGTATTTATAAATTCTAAAAATATATCATTTTTGATAACATGATCTCTTAAAAAGTGATGACTTATATTAATGTGCTTAGTTATAGAATGACTCATAGGTTTTTTTTAAATATTAATTGCACTTGTATTATCACATAAAATAGGTGTATTATTAAAATTCAATCCATTGTCCATAAGAGTGTTTTTCATCCACAACACTTGTGCACATCATCTGCCAGCAAAAACATATTCTGCCTCAGCTATTGATAGAGAAACTGAATGTTGTTTCTTACTAGACCATGATACTAAAGACTTTCCTAAAATGTGACATGTTCCTAATGTACTTTTACTATATAATCTACAACTTCCAAAGTCAGCATCTGAATACGAAATCAAATTGAAATAAGAAGTTTTAGGATAAAGAAAAGATTGAAAAACATTTCCTTTTAAATATCTAAAAATTCTTTTAATAGCAGTTAGATGAGATTATTTAGGATTTTCTTGAAAGCTAGCACAAAGACATACTGAATACATTATACCTGGCCTGCTAGAAGTAAGATATAACAAACTACAAATCATACCTCTATATAACTTGTTGTCAACTGATTTCCCAGTTTCATCCAAATCATGTTTTATATTAGTACACATCGGAGTTGTAAATTGCTTGTTGTTTTCAAGTCCAAATTTGTTAAGTAAATCAGTAATGTATTTTCTTTGATTTAAAACATTTCCAAAATCTTTTTGAAATTTTTGAAGAGCCAAAAATAAATTTAATTCTCAGATCATACTCAATGAAAATTCATTTTTCATTAACATTGAAAATTCATGACAAAGAGTTTTAATAGTTGATCCAAAGATTACATCATCAACATAAATTTGAATCAATAAAAAATTATTTTTCACAGTTTTCTTAAATAGTGTTGGATCTTCCAATCCAATAGTAAAGTCATTTTCAATAGAAAAAAACTTAATCTTTCATACCAAGCTCTAGGTGCTTGTTTATTGCCATAAAGAGATTTAGTAATTTTAAAAACATAATCATATTTTTGAGAGTTTTCAAAAGTAGGAGGTTTCTCAACATAAACTTCGTCCATTAAATAACCATTTAAAAAGGCAGATTTAACATCCATCTGAAATAATTTAAAATTCATATAAGATTCATAGGCTAAAAGGATTCTAATGGCTTCTAACCTAGCTACAGGTGAAAAAGTCTCATCATAATCTATTCCTTCTTCTTGATTATATCCTTTAGCTATTAATCTTGCTTTATTTCTAGTTATTGTGCCTTGGTCGTCTTGTTTATTTTTAAAGATCCATTTGGTTCCTATTACTGGATAATTCTTAGGTCCTTCCACTAATTCCCAAACATCATTTATTTTAAACTGGTTTAATTCATCTTGCATTGATATTACCCAGATTTCATCATCTAATGCTTCTTCTATAGTCTTGGGTTCTTATTGATATAGGAAGGAAGAGAATTCCACTAGGTTTCCTAAGTTTCTACTAGTTTGAACACCAGTTATTAGGTCACCTATTACTGTTTTTAAAGGGTGACTCTTCTAGTCTGTCTAGGTAATATATTTAAAGGTTCTCCAGTATCATGTTCCTCTAAACTGGACTGAATTTATTTTATATCATTTTCAAAATCATTCGTTATGTTCTTAAGTCTCATGTTATCATTAGAGTCAAGTTCATCCATTTGATCTGTCCTTTTCTCAAAGGGATCAGATTCATCAAATTTCACATGAATTGGTTCTTCAACAATCCTTGAATTCTTATTATAAACTCTATAAGCTTTGGAGGTAGTAGAATATCCTATGAAAATACCTTCATCAGATTTTGGATTGAACTTACCAAGATTATCCTTGGTGTTTAAGACGTAAACCTTGCATCCAAAATCTTTAAAGTAGTTAACTTTAGGTTTTTTGTTATTCCATAGTTCATAGGGTTTCTTTTTCAAAATAGGTCTAATTAAAACTCTATTAATTATATAGAAATCTTTATTCACAGCTTCTGCCCAGAAATATATAGGTAGGTTATATTCATTTAACATAGTTCAAGCCATTTCTTGAATTTTTCTATTTCTCCTTTCTACAATCCCATTCTGTTGAGGTGTTCTTGGTGTAGAAAAAGTGTGTTTAAAACCCATATTTGAGCAGAAGGAATTAAATTCCTGATTCACAAATTCTCCACCATGAACAATTATTAATGAAATTATTTTAAAACCTTTTTCAGTTTAAACATCTTTAAAAAAACTTCCAAATAAGGTAAAAGGTTCATTTTTAAATTTCAAAAAGATAATACATGTAAATATAAAATATTCATCAGATAAAACATATACATATAATTTACCATCCAAGATTGATACTCTGGGACGTCCAAAGAAATCCATATGAATAAGTTCTAGGGGTTTAGATGTAGCAACTTTATTAACAGATTTGAAGGATGATCTGTGTTCCTTGCCAAGTTAACATGAATCACAAAATCTGTCACTTTCAAATTTGAGACTAGGTAAATCAAAAACTTAATGTTTCTGAGATAACTTATTTAAAACATATATATTTAAATGTCCAAGTCTCCTATGCCAGATCCAGGATTCACTTACTTTAGTAGTCAAGCAGTTTACATGTTGTTTAAATGAGGGATTTAAATCCAAAGTATAGACATTTTTAGTTCATGGTTCATTAAATTTAAACAGTTTAACTTTTGAAACAGTACATAAATTGTTAGAAAAATCAAAAGTATATCCATCATCACAAAGTTGACAGATACTTATCTGATTGTGTTTTAATCCTTGTACATAATGTACTTTGTTGATTGAGACTGTTTTTGGATCTCCAATAGTTCCAATGTGAAAGATTTTTCCTTTGGCATTGTCACCAAATGTGACAAGTCCTTATTCCTTTTAAGTGAGTGAAGAAAAATTCAATGAGTTTCTACTCTTATGTCTTGAGAAGCCACTCTCCATATACCATATATCCTTTCTAATATTCTCTCCTGCTACCTGCAAAGACATTCGAACAAATTACTTCAGTACCCATATTCTGTTGGGTCCAGGGGTGTTAGCTAGCAATGATCTGGGTATCGAAATTTTCTTTGTTCTGTTAAAATTAGCTGAATCATATAATTCTTTTGAAACACGAGCTTTCTTAATACCACAAATTTGAGGTAGTCTTATGAAACAGTTTTTGGCTATATGTCCCTTTTTCCCACAAAATTTACAATTAACCCTTTTAGAGCTAGGAACAAAATAATTTTTATATAGATTAGGTTTTTCTCCTTTACTTCCAATTCCAAATCTCTCCTTTTTAATGATAGTTTTTCCAAGAATTTCATTTGATGAATTTTCTTGTTTTGTAAAAACCAATGCAACCTGTTTGTAAGATTCTACTTCATCCTACAGTGTTTTTATTATTCATTCAAAATTAATATAGTTAGTGTTAATCGAATTTTATTTATCAGTTAATTCCTTATGTTGTTTCATAATTGTATCTCTTTCATCTGAAACAACTTTATGTTTATTTTTTAGTGACTTATGTTTCTTAAATAGTGATTCGTATCTTTCTTCAAAATTATTACAGTAGGCTGCAAGTTTTTCATTCATGTATCTTGATTCATAATTTGATTCATTGTTTGAGTCAGAGGAGTAATATGAGCATACCTCATCAGTTTCTGCCATGAAACACATGTTTTTTCATAGCTCAAGCTTCCACGATACGCTTCTCTTTCAATAATGCAATAGCTTGCATTGTACGCAAATTCGAGATTCTAACACACCGCGAACAATCAAAATAGCTGTTATGAATAGTAATACCCACTTTTTGAAATTATATAAATCTTATATTTCAAAATGGACTTCATTTTTGTATTCAGAATATCGAAATTATCCTAAGTTTAATTTTTTGTAATTTTCTGAGAACATCCAATTTTCTATGAGTAGAAGAAAATACTCAATTTTTTTTTAATCTAAAAATTTTATTGTGATAAATTATACTATTTAGTGGTTTTAAAGTATAATTGTAATATATTTTTACCATTTTATCCTATGGTGGTCATTAGAATTAATTTCACTTTGAAATTGGACACAAACAACTGTCAATCTTTTGATATATATTGTTTCTTAAAAACACCCTATTTGTTGCGACAGCGGAAATTAATTATTAAATTAATTATTTCAACTTATATATTTTGAATTTTAATAAAATAGACATTATTTTTTAATTAGGAATATCAAATATAGATTAGGATTAATTTTTGGTATTTTTCTGAAAAACATCAATTTTTGATGAATAGTGAAACCACTAAGTGGTAGTTAATGAACTAATTTTTCATTTAAATGAATCTTTACCACTCATATGAAATGAATTTCAAAAATCCGACATACATGGTTGTCATTAGGAAGAAAAATTTGGTTCAATGAGATGAAAATATTTTTTTGTGAATAGTAACTTTTAAGTCATAATAATCGCGATTAAAGGTAATTACTGAAATTTAAGGTAAAAATGATATTATAAAAATATGAAAATATATTGACACTTGTCCTACCCTTATTGGATGAGTCATGGCCGACCAATACAATCCATGGGTCAACTTGGGGACCCCATGGAGCCACTTGGGTAAGAATATGACATTAATAACTTTTTATTTAAAGTAAAAATAAAATTGTCACAAACATGTGATGTTTTAATATAAAAATTATTACATGGGGTTATAGAAGTTAACATTTCAAATATTAATATTATTTGGAAAGATAAAACTATTTCTTACATCATGGTAATTTTTTTATAATTTTTAGACATTAAATTATTTAAATTTTTTATGACCCCATGATGATGCAGTGATTACCTCATTAATTAACGATTAAAATAAAATGAAAAGATAATGTAAAATCTAAGACATAAACTTGTCAAAAACCTATTGGATTATTATATTTAGAACCCTTATCACCTTATCCTAGAAATATATAATTTTGGGACTTTTAAAATCCGAAGCTCATTATATAATAAAAAAACATTTCTTGACATTCCAAGAGTGCCCCTCCACATCTCTTATAAAAGGCCCCCCACCTCTACCACCATATTTACACCTTCAAGCAATTTGGATCGGCCAACCTCTGCCCAAAAACGCCCCCAACTTCCCTCTCTTACTCCTAGAAGCCTCACTTTGTGCAGAAGTCTTTCCAAGTAAGCCTTTGGCTCAAATCGAAAAGAGTTACCCGATTTTAAGGTAATGTCTTCTCTTATGTTCTTTTTTTTATTTTTCTTCTCCAACCCCTTAAACTCTTTTTATTAACATCTTTGATAAAAACACCAGTATCTAAAATATAATAGGATATTTTTATGAGAAGGATTTTATTTACACTTATACACACCTCCATCTAAGGGTTAAAGAACATACTGTTTCTGTGGGTGGCGAAATACTGCCTCATGAAAGGATGATTGTTCTATCTTCTCCTACCACCTCTCACGTGGCCATTATGATGGAAATATATTTATTTATGATATATATTATATTTATTTCTTCTTCTGCTTCTGTATTTTACATTTAAAAAATATCTTTATGCTTTGCATGTTGTGCAAATGCGATAATTTGATTTGTGGAAATGTGGACTACCGCCCCCTCAAAGTGATTTGAATCGTTAATGCCATATGTGGGATGTATAAATGATGGAGTAAATGATATTATATATTATATTATACTGGAATTATAATATAACATTATATCATTATGATTTCATTCCATTAAATATGAAATATAAATAAAAGTAGCGTTAATGCGTACGTGCGGCTTACCGTCTCCATGAACGGTGCATTTCATTTCTTACCTATAAATGTTATGTAATATTAAAAATGCATATATATACTGGATATATATGATAAATATGATATCTACATCATGAATATAATTCTATATGTAATGGATATTTTACCACAAGAACAACTTGTAATTATAAGAAGTTTATTTTTGACTCAAGTACCAATGATCGACAAAACGACCGTTAATAATTTAAATAATTAAATAATGTTCATAACATGGTAATAAGTGATATAAAAGGAATAATGAACTTTAAAAATTTTCTTAATCAAGTATAAATTAACTCTAGTTTATTGTTCAGGAGGTTAAAGAAAGATCGAGTCAAGTCGGACATGAGGTAAGGGAACTTCTTAACCCAATTTCCGTTCTTTGGGTTAATCTCCTACTTTCAAATTATGTCATGATATTATTATATCCTATCTTTTATTTTTTAAATTCTATATGTGTACTTGTGTTTAATACACATAATAGATCTATTATATTTAAAAAATGATCTTTGTAAGGGACATCATCTCAATCTTCTTTCATTGTGGCATATTTTATTTTATACACAAATTTCTTTTATACAGTGTATAAACCCCTTTGACTTTTACGTTTATTCAAAAGGAATATTTTTATACGAAGCATTTTACTAAACAACAAAAAGGAATGTTTTTCTTGTCGTACGTATGCGGCGACAACGACTTCTCTACCACCGTGACCATTATATGTGTTTCGACATCCTCTATAAGCCATAGCTTTTTTTAAATAAAAAATAAATAGAATGTTTTAATTTTCTATTATTTTGGAATTGAAAATGTTTTTGAAAGTGTTTTTTTATTATATAAATGTGTTGTATTGATATCTTGTGATTGAAATGTTGAAATGTTATGCTTCCTTTATGCATGTTTTATGTGATATGATTATTTTATGGTTTATGATATGTTTAAACTTGTTAATATGAGGAATGAATTGGACTTAATAAGTGATGGGTAGAGCCCGATATAGCTCCTCAATGCATTGGTAGGTCTCATATGACAAACTAGTGTCTTGGCATGAGGCCTTGACAAAATCTTATTTGTATTCTTGGAACGACGCCTTGGCTACGTGGTTATGATAGTTTGGAAATATGCATTCCATCTTTATGAAAGTGGTTATTGATATTTCATGTGATTATTCGACTAGTAGAATACCCATGTGAATATGTAAATGGCATTATTTCATTTTATTTTTTCCATATTATTCTTAATTTCATGTTTAAAAGGATTTTTTTCGTTATACATTGCCTTAAATGTTAATGTTTATTTATTAAAACTTCCGCTATATTGTTATCCTTACTAAGCATCTAAGCTCACCCCTTCCAATGTTTTAATTTTTCCAGGATGTGAAGAAGTATATTATGAATGACCTGTAGGGATAGTATGAGGGGATATGAAGACAAGATGTTGTGGTAGTTTTTTTTACTTTATGATGTAATGTAAGACTTATGAATGTATCTAGTGTTTCCAAGGCTACTAACCTAATCGGTCTTTCGAGGCTTGAGATTTTATGATCATGCCAATGTTACAAAATAATGCACCGACTCTGGGTAACTAGGGTCGGGGCATTACAGTTGGTATCAGAGGCAGTTTAGTACTAACCTTGGAAGCTAGATTTAGATAAACTCTGATTAGAGAACATATCCATAAGATAGACTTTGAGGATTAGTATAGAAGAACATTCTATAATTTTGGTATTATAGTGATTTTGTGAGTTTTTAGAGCAATACATCCCATTATGGATAAGATCAGGTAGAGACGGCTCTGGCACAAATGTACCTAGCGGTAAAACCCGAAAACACCACTTTGAGCTAGACTCAAACAGGAACTGGTGCACGACAATGGGCCTTGCTGCACTCTTGGTTATGACACTCCCGGGGGATATGCTTAGGATAATTCTCATTTTTTTACAATCCATTATGAAGGGTTTATGATATATACTTCTTCAAAGAAAACATTTTTTATGATTATGGATTATATCCCTAAACCATTGAATTTACATTAAGTATTTTACAAGTGTGGAATTATTCATATCAATTCATAATCTAACCTAGTTTATGTCATTGAATAGAAATGGCACCAAGTAGAAGGAATGTGAACTCCATAAATACGTGTGATCCAAAGAGTTAGAAGGATCATATCTTTCATGGTATTAAGCCAACATTTAGAAGGGAAATAGTCTCCCATGTCTTTTGAACATATGAAGAAATAGTATAATGTGTTAATAAGATAAGTAAATAATTCCTTAAGTCTTATGGCTTTGAAGGGAAGCTAGAGAAGAAAAGTATGGAAGATAGTATGATGTATAAAGGGACAAGGGAAAATAAGAATTTTCTAATATGTGATAACTGTGGGAAGAATCACCTTGGAACTTGACTAAAGGGAATGGGCGTTTGTTATAAGTGTGGAGAAAAAGGACACCAAGTGTGTGACTTCAAGGGTAAGAAAAATGTTTCAAATGTACAATGCTTTATCTACAAGGAGTGGGGACACAACAAAAACCAATGTCCAAATCATCAAAGTATGCCCCAAATGATTTTATTGGATAATAATGATGTTATGATACTACCACATATGATGAGGAATGATTAGAGTTCTTATGTTGTAATTAAAGAATTTTTTCATTTGAGTGTTGTATTAATGATGTAGTGGTTATAATAATTATGGAGTATATAAGGATTGTACTGTAGTACAATTTCATCAAGGACTTGAGATTGTGTGGAGCAATGAAAAGTGACTCCCAAGCAGGTTAAATTTTTGGAAAATATATGGTTGAGAGAGAGATAAACCATAATATGGTTCTGATACCGAGATAGTGATTTTGGAATAATACATGATTGATTTGGATAAATTATATTGGATATTCTTAACTTCCTTGAAACTGATTAATGATTTGTATACATTTTTGGATAGAAGGAGTATATCTAGTATTCTATAAGGAATAAGGGATCATGAATGTAATCAATAAGGATTTATGGTAATTCAGGATCTTGCAGTGTTTTAAAACAATACATGATGAAGGTGTTCACATGTTGTTACATGGAAAAAAGGATCTTCACTGTGTTTACCATCCTTATAAAATTTGAACTGTGAGTTGGACAGAAGTATTTTGGATAACTATAAAGTTTGGAATGGATTATGTTGAACTTTGGATATATTGTTTAAGGTTTAATTATTTTTGAAGATTATTTTTGGAATATTATAATACTATAGTTTTAGGAAAAGGACAACCTGTAGGTCAAGGGATAACCCGTCGCGTTGGACAAAGCTGCAGGAATCGAACCCACAACCATAGTGTGACATGACTTTATTAAATACACCTAGACTACATGAAGTCCCTGGTTATTAAAAAATATATTTCTTCATGGTATGTGTTAATATTTGAAACCTTATACGATTAGGACAAATACAATATTTTTGAGTTCTATTATCTTTTTGAGTGAAAGATGAGTTTGTGGTATAAATTGTTTGAAGGATGAATTTCTATTTGTCAAGTAAATATATATATATATATATATATATTATTTTATGAAGAAATTAATTCATAAGCTTTAGGAAATGGATATTAAAAAAATGTGTTATCCGAATACTTTATGTTTTGTTGAACTAATGTTATTTTAAATCACCATAGATTAAAGGCTCTGAGGCCCTAAATTTTACACTTGTTTGTGATTGATGACCTCAATCAATCCCTATAAATATTTACTTTTTCCCTCCAATTATGTGTCTCTAATTGCCACAAATGTTCTCCTAACTGAGATCATAATTTGGTAGTGACTTTTTCATTTCCCTTTCCCTCTTATTAAGATAAAATTTTATTAACCTTATTTTTAATGTGGGTTTTCCACAAAGATATTTTCAACATTCATCGTTTTATTTTCGAAGAACAATTTCAAATTGCGAGGATGCAATTTATTGAAGGAGGGGAAAATGTCACAACCCATGCTTCCACGATATGCTTCTCTTTCAATAATGAAATAGCTTACATTGTACGCAAGTTCAAGATTCTAACTCACCGCGAACGATCAGAATAGATGTTATGAATAGTAATACCCACTTTTTGAAATTATATAAATCTTTTATTTCAAAACGGGATTCATTTTTGTATTCGGAATATCAAAATTATCCTATGTTTGATTTTTTGTAATTTTTTGAGAACTTCCAATTTTCTATGAATAGAAGAAAATACTCAAAAACAACTTTTTTAATATAAATAATTTATAGTGATAAATTATGATATTGAGTGGTTTTAAAGTATAATTATAATATATTTTTACCATTTGATCCAATGGTGGTCATTAGAATTAATTTCACTTTGAAATTGGACATAAAAAATTGTCAATCTTTTGATATATATTGTTTCATAAAAACACGCTATTTGTTGTGACAGCGGGAATTAATAATTAATTTAATTAATTAAACTTATATATTTTGAAGTTTTTTAAAATAGACATAATTTTTTAATTATAAATATCAAATATATCTTAGGCTTAATTTTTGGTATTTTTCTGAAAAACTTCAATTTTTGATGAATAGTGACACCACTAAGTGGTAGTTAATGAGCTAATTTTTCATTTAAATGAAACTTTACCACTTATATGAATTTAATTTCAAAAATCCGACATACATGGTTGTAATTAGGAAGCACAATGTGGTTTAATGAGATGAATATAATATTTGGTGAATAGTAACTTTTAAGTCTTATTAATCGTGATTAAAGGTAATTAGTGAAATATAAGGTAAAAATGATATTATAAAAAAATCAAAATATCATGAAACTTGTCCTACCATTATTGTATGAGTCATGGATGACCAAGACAATCCGTGGGTCAACATGGGGACCCATGGAGCCACTTGGGTAAGAAAATGACATTAATAACTTTTTATTTAAAGTAAAAATAAAATTGTCACAAACATGTGTTTTTTTACTAAAACAATTATTATATGGGGTTATATAAGCTATATTTTAGACTATAAATATTAATTGTAAAGATAAAAAGAATTCATACATCATGGTGATTTTATTATTATTTTTAGACATTAAATAAATTAAATTTCTTATGACCCCATGATGACGCAGCGATTACCTCATTAATTAACGATTTAAATAAAATGAAAAGATAATATAAAATATAAGACATACACATGTCAAAAACCTATTGGATGAGTATATTTATAACCCTTATCACCATATACTAGAAATATATTATTGTGGGACATTTAAAATCCTAAACTCATGATATAATAAAGTATCATTTCTTGACATTCCAAGAGTGCCCCTCCACTTTTCTTATAAAAGGCCCCCACCTCTACCACCTTATTCACACCATAAAGCCATTTGGATCGGCCAAAATCTGCCCAAAAACTCTCACGAATTCCATATATTACTCTTGGAAGCCTCAATTTGGACAGAAGTCTTCCCAAGGAAGCATTTGGATCAAATCAAAAAGAGTTACCAGATTTTATGATAATGTCTTCTCCTATATTCTTTTGTTTTATTTTGCTTCTCCAACCCCTTAAACTCTTTTTATTACAATATTTTATAACAAAACCAGTATCTAAAATATACTAGGATATTGGTATGAGAATTATTTGATTTATACTAACCCACACCTCCGTTTAATGGTTAAAGAACATACTGTTTCTGTGGGTGGCGAAATACTGCCTCACAGAACGATGATTGTTCTATCTTCTCCTACCACCTATCATGGTGGCCATTATGATGGCACTATATTTATTTAAGATATATATTATATTTATTTCCTCTCTATGCTTCTGTATTTTACATTTAAAACATATCTTTATGCTTTTCATGTTGTGCAAATGCGATAATTTCATTTGAGAAGTGTGGACTACCGCCCCCTCAAAGTGATTTCAATCGTTAAAGCCATATGTGGGATGTATAAAGGATGGAATAAATGATATTATATATTATATTATACTGGACTTATAATATAACATTACATAATTATTATTTCCTTCCATTAAATGTGAAACAAAAATGAAAGTAGCGTTCATACGCACGTACGACTTACCGTCTCCATGAACAGTGCATTTCATTTATTACCTCTAAATGTTATGTAATATTAAAAATGAATATATATTGTAACATCCCAAGTAAGTAATGAATAATATATATTTTTATCTATGTATATTAATGATTAAGATAGTGTTATAGAGGCTTAAAATGAAAATAAATACAATCTTATGCATGGAATACACTAATAGTCTTAAAAGATTGTTTTAGTGCCTTTTGATGGCAAACCATTTTTGAATCTATATTTTGAAAATTTTATAAACTATGTTTGTCAAAATAAACTTATTCTTTATGATTGGGACATCAAAATTTACCTTGTGTGAATTTTTGGTATTTTTCTGACAATATTCATTTTTTTAATGAATAGTGAAAAATACTGCATTTTACATCAAAACTGCTTTTTAACCTAATTTATTTATATGATTAGATTATGTTTTGAATTGGTTTTGAAGTTAAATTAGAATATATTTTTACCGTTTTATCCAATGGTGGTCATTGGAATCAATTTCACTTTGAAATTAGACTTAAACTGGTGTCAATCTTTTCATACTTATTGTTTTGTAAAAACACGCTATTTGCTCTGGCAGCGGGAATTAATTATTAAATTAATTAATGTGACTTATATGATTTGAATTTTGTAAAATAGACTTTATTTTTGAATTCGGAATATCAAATATAGCTTAGGGTGAATTTTTGGTAATTTTCTGAAAAACTTCAATTTTTTATGAATAGTGAAACCACTAAGTGGTAATCAAGCAAACTGATTTTTCAGTTAAATGAAAGTTTACCAATAATTTGTATTGAATTTTGAAAATCCGACATACATGGTTGTCATTAAGAAGTAAAATGTGGTTCAATGAGATTATAATAATTTTTGGTGAATAGTAACTTATTAAGTTCTTAATCACGATTAGTGGTAATTAGGGTAGTTTAAGGTATAAATAATATATTAATAAAATGAAATGACCTAGACACATGTCCCAACCTCATTGGTTGTGTCATGGCCGACCAAGACATGCCATGGGTCAACTTGGGGACCCCATGGATCCACTTTTGTTGGGAAATGACATAAATTACTTTTTATTTAATGTTAAAGTGAAAATGACACAAACATAATATGTTTTACGAAAACAATTTTTAAGTGGGGTTATACAAGTCCACAATTTGATTATAAATAGTCATTGGAAATATAAGAAGATTTACTATATCATAGTATTTTGTTTATAATTTTTAGACATTAAATAAATTTAATTATTTATGACATAATAATGATGCAGCGATGACATCATTATTTGACGATTTAAATAAAATAGAAATATAATGTAAAATCTATGAACTAGACATGTCCAAAACCAATTGTATGAATGTATTTAGAACCCTTATCACCTTATCCACGAATTATATCAATTTGGGACCATTTGAAACCGAAACACATTTTCAAATAAAGTAATATTTCTTTACTTTCCAAAAGTGCCCCTCCTCTCCTCTTATAAAAGGCCCCCACCTCTACATCATTTCACACACTCTTCAAGCCTTTGGCTCGGCCAACCCCTGCCCATTTTCTCTCTCCACATCCCTCTCCTAATCCTAGAGGATTCCCTTTGGGCAGAATCATTTTAAATGAATCCTTTAGGCTCAAATCAAAAGGGAGTAACACTTTTAAAGGTAATTCATTCTCTCTTGTTCATTTGTTTTATTTTGCTTCTCCAACCCTCTAAACTATTTTTATTTACTTCTTTTATAACAACACCAGTATCTTAAATATACTAGGATGTTGTTATAAGATTTATTTGAGCAACACTCTCACAAAACTACATCAAATTTTTAAAGAACATACGGTTTCCGTGGATGGCGAAATTCTGCCTCCCGAAACGATGATTGTTCAACACTCATTTAACACCTTAAAAGGTGGCCATTATGATGTCACTATTTTTATATATGATATATTATATGATTATGTTTTCCTTAAGCTTCTGTTTTTTTTATTTTGGTCATACCTTTATGGTTTCCATTATGGGTAAAACACGATATCTTCATTTTAGGAAGTGCGGACTACCGCCCCCTAAAAGTGATTTGATTCGTTAATACCATATGTGGGATGTGTAAAGGATAAAGTTAATGATATTATATATGTTATTATACTGGAATTATAATATACTCTTATATCATTATGATTCCATTTCAAAAAATATGAAATAGAAATGGAAGTAGCGTTCATGCGTACGTACGGCTTACCGTCTCCATGAACGGTGCATTTCATTTCTTACCTCTAAATGTTATGTAATATTATAAATGCATGTATGTACTGGATATATATGACATATATGATATCTACATCATGAATACAATTATGGATATAATGAACCTTTGACCAAATTAACAACATGTAAGTGTAAGAAGTCTATTTTTGACTTAAGAACCAAATACCGACAAAATGAACATTATTAACTTAACTGATTACATGATGTTAATAACATGGTATAAAAGGAATAATGAACTTGAAAAAGATTCATAAGCAAGTATAGATTAACTCAAGTTTATTATTCAGGAGATTAAAGAACGGTCGGGTCAAGTCGGATACGAGGTATGGGACCTCGTCTCAATCTCCTTTCATTGAGGCATATTTTATTTTATACACAACTTTCTTTTATACGGTGTATAAACCCCTTTGACTTTTACGTTTATTCAAAAGGAATCTTTTTTATACGAAGCATTTACTAAACAACAAAAGGGAATGTTTTTGTCGTACGTATGCGGCGACAACGACTTCTCCGCCGTCGTGACCGTTATTTGAGTTTCGGCTTCCTCTACAAGCCATACCTTCTTTTTTAAAAAGAAAAATAAATACCATGTTTTACTTTTCTTTTATTTTGGTATTGAAAATGGTTTTCATAATGTTTTTATATCAATGTGTTGTATTGATATCTCGTGATTGAAATGTGGAAATTTTATGTTTCCTTTATGCATGTTTTATGTGATATGATTATGTTATGGTTCTTGGGCATTATTATGAAGACGGGTGGTTCCGTGATAAACTAAGGGCGGGTGAGCCCGTTATAGCTCTCCAATGCATTGGGTAACGCGAAGGAGTGAAACGTTAAGGTTTCTCCGAAGAGATTTTAGGGAATATACTGTGATGGGTATTCCAAACGTAACCAAGAGGGTTACTCCCTACGTAAGAATGTTATGAATGCCTCAAGTTACCTTTATGTCTTATGATTTCTATGATTTATTCATGATTTTATAAGGTATGTTAAAGTGCCTATGTTTTATGGGTAAAGTATGATTTCATTCTTATGTATATATGAACTCATGTTTCCTTTCCATGTTTTTTTATAACCCATACTGAGTTTTTATGCTCATCCCAAGTTTTTGAAATGTTTTTCACAGGTCAAGGGAAAGGTACATGATAATATGATAGAGTCAAGGATGTGTCAAGAAATAATCCATGTTTTATTTTAAATGTGTTTCCATTGATGGGAATGAAGAATACTATCTTTATGTAACCACTTTGTTTATATGTGGAATGTAATGCATGTTTTATGATCTAATTCTCTAAAACTCTAAACCTGAAAAGATCCTCAATGTGTAATCTTGTAATAACTCAAGATTAAGTAAGGTTTAAGGCTGGGGCCTTATAGTTGGTATCAGAGGTCGGTTTAGATAACATTAGGAGTTATAATTCTATTAAATGATTATCCAAAAATATATATTTTTTCGAAATGATATAGCATTTAAAGATTACCATGTTTCTTCATCTAAGACATGTTTGTTCAGAATGGTTTTCCGCAGAGGAAACAGGGAAGCAGTGCTAGGAAGGCATACAGAAGGAAATAACCTTCCGAATCAGCATCCAGAAATGGTCGGAATTGGAACTGAACAGTTTGTTGCAGTAATGGCGTAGTTGAATCAAGCGATAAATGGTGGTGGTATCCATGCACGAGATCAGCCAGATCAACCGCAGAGGAACATGTCAGTGGTGGAACATTTCATGAGGCAACATCCCCCATCATTCGGAGGATCATCTGACCCTGTGCTAGCTGAAGGGTGGATTAAATCACTGGAGAATATTTTCGATGTCATGGGGTGTTCAGACAATCAAAAGGTTAGTCTTGCTATTTACCATTTGGAGGGTGAAGCAGATCAGTGGTGGTCTATGGTTAAAAATATCAGGGACGCCGATGAGATTGATACTCTTGACTGGGATGAATTCAAAGGTATGTTTCTTGAGAAGTATTTTCCTAAGGCTGTTCAACTTAGGATGGAAAAGAAATTCTTGGAATTGAGGCAAGAGGAAGACTCAGTGTCTACCTTTGAAGAAAGGTTCACTCGATTGGCAAGGTATGCTCCAAATTTTATCCGAAGACCGCATTCCGTACGAGATATGGCCATTATGAGTTTGTAGTAATGCCTTTTGGGCTAACCAATGCACCTGCTGTATTCATGGACTTAATGAATAGAATTTTCCATGAGTTCTTGGATAAGTTTGTGGGGGTTTTCATTGATGATATTTTGGTGTTTTCTAAAAGTAAAGAGGAGCATGAAAACATTTAAGGGTTATCTTGCAAACCTTAAAAGAAAAGAAACTGTATGGGAAATTCAGCAAGTGTGAGTTTTGGTTACAACAAATTTATTTCCTTGGTCACATTGTTTCTAAAGATGGAATAACTGTTGATCCTGCAAAAACAAAAGTTGTGGAAGAATGGCCAAGACCCACAAATGTAACCGAGATTCGTAGCTTCCTTGGTTTAGTGGGCTATTACCGAAGGTTTGTTAGAAATTTTTCACGGTTATCTAGTCCAATGACTAAGCTAACTCGGAAGGGTGTTAAGTTTATCTGGACAAAATAATGTGATGATTGTTTTCAGGAATTGAAAAGAAGATTGGTGAATGCTCCAGTTTTGGCACTACCTTCCAGGAATGGTGAGTTTGTTATATACAGTGATGCTTCATTGAAAGGACTTGGTTGTGTCCTAATGCAGAATGATCAGGTAATTTCTTATGCTTCACGACAGTTGAAAACTCATGAGGTAAATTACCCTACACATGATTTGGAATTAGCTGCTGTTGTTTTTGCTTTAAAAATTTAGAGGCATCATTTATATGGAGTAAAGTGTGAAATATATACCGATCACAAAAGTTTAAAGTATATATTCACTCAGAAAGAGTTAAACATGAGACAAAGGAGATGGCTGGAATTAATCAAAGATTATGATTGTACAATTCATTACCATCCGGGAAAAGCAAATAAAGTGGCTGATGCTTTGAGTCGAAAAAGTAATGCTTCATTAACAATGTTGCATTTGGAACGTGATCCTTTGGTTAAGGATTTGATGAACTTTGGCATAGAAGTTGTTGGTGCAGGGAGTCCTTCTGTTTTGTTTCAGGTATCAGTGAGATCATCTCTATCAGATAGAATCAAGCAAGCACAGAAGCAAGATAGTGAGTTGCAGAAAAAGGTAGAGCTGGTTCAGAAAGGTAAGTTGCCTGAATTCAACATTGATAGTGATTGTGTTTTGAGATTTGGGAAGAGATTGTGTGTGCCTTGTGATTCACAGTTGAAGAGAGATTTGTTATGTGAAGCTCATAGTTCTTCGTTTTCAGTTCATCCGGGTAGTACTAAGATGTATAGAGATCTGCGGGAGTATTACTGGTGGGATGGAATGAAAAGAGATATTGCTGATTTTACTGTGAAGTGTTTGACTTGTCAGCAGGTTAAAGCAGAGCGGCAGTTACCGAAAGGGATGCTTCAGCCTTTACCAGTGCCAGAGTGGAAATGGGAGAATATATCCATGGACTTTGTTGTTGGATTACCGAAGACATCTCGAGGTAATAATGCAATCTGGGTTATTGTTGATCGCTTGACCAAATCTGCTCATTTCCTTGCTATATGAGATACTTTCTCTCTTGATCAACTTTCTCGTTTGTATCTTAAAGAGATAGTCAGGTTACATGGAGTTCCTCTCTCCATTGTATCAGATCGTGATCCCAGGTTTACTTCTAACTTTTGGAAAGGCCTTCAGAAGTCGTTGGGTACTGAATTAAATTTTAGTACAGCTTTTCATCCTCAATCAGATGGGCAGTCAGAACGAAGAATTCAGACATTGGATGATATGCTACGAGCTTGTTCTATGGATTATCAGGGAAGTTGGGACCAACATATTTCTTTGGTTGAGTTTTCTTATAATAACAGTTTTCATTCCAGTATACAGATGGCACCATTTTAGGCATTATATGGGAAGCGGTGTCGAACTCCAGATTTCTGGGATGAAGTGGGTGAAAGGAAGCTGATGGGACCAAAATTGGTAGAAGAGATGGCAGAAAAAGTTCAGTTGATTCAGAAAACACATGAGAACAGCTCAGAGCAGGCAGAAGAGTTATGCGGATAACCGGAGGAAGGATCTATCTTTCGAGGTAGGTGATCATGTTTTTCTCAAGGTTTCTCCATGGAAAAGTGTGATGAGATTTGGTAAGAAAGGAAAGTTGAGTCCATGGTTGGTTGGACCATACAAAATTCTGGAAAGAGTTGGATCAGTTGCATACCGAGTGGCTTTACCTCCGAGTTTATCTCAGGTACACAATGTTTTTCACATTTCGATGTTGAGAAAGTATATGCCAGATCCATCTCATGTTTTGAGCCCAGAG
Organism: Viscum album; assembly: GCA_963277665.1. NCBI lineage: Eukaryota > Viridiplantae > Streptophyta > Magnoliopsida > Santalales > Viscaceae > Viscum > Viscum album. Next base: position 1,411,547,771 of record OY728135.1, read on the forward strand.
GTAGTTCAGCTGGAAGAGAACCTATCTTATGAGGAACAACCAGTCCAGATTCTTGACCATAGGGAGCAAGTGTTACGGAATAAGGTGATTCATCAGGTAAAGGTTTTGTGGAAAAACCACATGATTGAAGAGGCAACATGGAAATCTGAAAATGCAATGAGGGATAAGTATCCCCATTTATTCGATAAGTAAATAAATTGCGGGGACGCAATTTTCTAAAGGGGGGAAGAATGTAACATCCCAAGTAAGTAATGAATAATATATATTTTTATCTATGTCTATTAATGATTAAGATAGTGTTATAGAGGCTTAAAATGAAAATAAATACAATCTTATGCATGGAATACGCTAATATTCTTAAAAGATTGTTTTAGTGCCTTTTGATGGAAAACCATTTTTGAATCTATATTTTGACAATTTTATAAACTATGTTTGTCAAAATAAACTTATTAGTTATGATTGGGACATCAAAATTTACCTTGTGTGAATTTTTGGTATTTTTCTCACAATATTCATTTTTTAATGAATAGTGAAAAATACTGCATTTTACATCAAAACTGCTTTTTAACCTAATTTATTTATATGATTAGATTATGTTTTGAATTGGTTTTGAAGTGAAATTAGAATATATTTTTACCATTTTATCCAATGGTGGTCATTGGAATCAATTTCACTTTGAAATTAGACTTAAACTGGTGTCAATCTTTTGATACTTATTGTTTTGTAAAAACACGCTATTTGCTCTGGCAGCGGGAATTAATTATTAAATTAATTAATGTGACTTATATGATTTGAATTTTGTAAAATAGACTTCATTTTTGAATTCGGAATATCAAATATAGCTTAGGGTGAATTTTTGGTAATTTTCTTAAAAACTTCAATTTTTGATGAATAGTGAAACCACTAAGTGGTAATCAAGCAAACTGATTTTTCAGTTAAATGAAAGTTTACCAATAATGTGTATTGAATTTTGAAAATCCGACATACATGGTTGTCATTAAGAAGTAAAATGTGGTTCAATGATATTATAATAATTTTTTGGTGAATAGTAACTTATTAAGTTCTTAATCACGATTAGTGGTAATTAGGGTAGTTTAAGGTATAAATAATACTTTAATAAAATGAAATGACCTAGACACATGTCCCAACCTCATTGGTTGTGTCATGGACGACCATGACATGCCATGGGTCAACTTGGGGACCCCATGGATCCACTTTTGTTGGGAAATGACATAAATTACTTTTTATTTAATGTTAAAGTGAAAATGACACAAACATAATATGTTTTACGAAAACAATTTTTAAGTGGTGTAATACAAGTCCAAAATTTGATTATAAATAGTCATTGGAAAGATAAAATATTTCCTATATCATAGTATTTTTTTATAATTTTTAGACATTAAATAAATTTAATTATTTATGACATAATAATGATGCAGCGATGACATCATTATTTGACGATTTAAATAAAATAGAAAGATAATGTAAAATCTATGAACTACACATGTCCAAAACCAATTGGATGAGTGGATTTAGAACCCTTATCACCTTATCCACTAATTATATCAATGTGGGACCTTTTGAAACCGGAACACAATTTCAAATAAAGTAATATTTCTTTACTTTCCAAAAGTGCCCCTCCTCTCCTCTTATAAAAGGCCCCCACCTCTACCTCATTTCACACACTCTTCAAGCCATTGGCTCGGCCAAACCCTGCCCATTTTCTCTCTCCACATCCCTCTCCTCATCCTAGAGTATTCCCTTTGGGCAGAATCCTTTCAAAGGAAGCCTTTAGGCTCAAATCAAAAGGGAGTTACACTTTTAAAGGTAATTCATTCTCTCTTGTTCATTTGTTTTATTTTGCTTCTCCAACCCTCTAAACTATTTTTATTTACTTATTTTGTAACAAAACCAGTATCTTCAATATACTAGGATGTTGTTATAAGATTTATTTGAGCTACACTCTCACACAACTACATCAAATGGTTAAAGAACATACGGTTTCCGTGGATGGCGAAATTCTGCCTCCCGAAACGATGATTGTTCAACACTCATTTAACACCTTCAAAGGTGGCCATTATGATGTCACTATTTTTATATATGATATATAATATGTTTATGTTTTCCTTAATCTACTGTTTTTTTTATTTTGGGCATACCTTTATGGTTTCCATTATGGGTAAAACACGATATCTTCATTTTATGAAGTGCGGACTACAGCCCCCTAAAAGTGATTTGATTCGTTAATACCATATGTGGGATGTGTAAAGGATAAAGTTAATGATATTATATATGTTATTATACTGGAATTATAATATAATCTTATATCATTATGATTCCATTACAGAAAATATGAAATAGAAATGGAAGTAGCGTTCATGCGTACGTACGGCTTACCGTCTCCATGAACGGTGCATTTCATTACTTACCTCTAAATGTTATGTAATATTATAAATGCTTGTATGTACTGGATATATATGACATATATGATATCTACATCATGAATACCATTCTGGATATAATGAACCTTTGACCAAATTAACAACATGTAAGTGTAAGAAGTCTATTTTTGACTTAAGAACCAAATACCGACAAAATGAACATTATTAACTTAACTGATTACATGATGTTCATAACATGGTATAAAAGGAATAATGAACTTGAAAAATATTCATAAGCAAGTATAGATTAACTCAAGTTTATTATTCAGGAGATTAAAGAATGGTCGGGTCAAGTCAGATACGAGGTATGGGACCTCGTCTCAATCCCCTTTCATTGAGGCATATTTTATTTTATACACAACTTTCTTTTATACGGTGTATAAAACCCTTTGACTTTTACATTTATTCAAAAGGAATCTTTTTTATACGAAGCGTTTAATAAATGACAAAATGGAATGTTTTTGTCATACGTATGCGGCGACAACGACTTCTCCGCCGTCGTGACCGTTATTTGAGTTTCGGCTTCCTCTACAAGGCATACCTTCTTTTTTAAACAGAAAAATAAATACCATGTTTTACTTTTCTTTTATTTTGGTATTGAAAATGGTTTTCATAATGTTTTTATATCAATGTGTTGTATTGATATCTCGTGATTGAAATGTGGAAATTTTATGTTTCCTTTATGCATGTTTTATGTGATATGATTATGTTATGGTTTTGGGCATTATTATGAAGACGGGTGGTTCTGTGATAAACTAAGGGTGGGTGAGCCCGTTATAGCTCTCCAATGCATTGGGTAACGTGAAGGAGTGAAACTTTAAGGTTTCTCCGAAGAGATTTTAGGGAATATACTGTGATGGGTATTCCAAATGTAACCAAGAGGGTTACTCCCTACGTAAGAATGTTATGAATGCCTCAAGTTACCTTTATGTCTTATGATTTATATGATTTATTCATGATTTTATAAGGTATGTTAAAGTGCCTATGTTTTATGGGTAAAGTATGATTTCATTCTTATGTATATATGAACTCATGTTTCCTTTCCATGTTTTTTTTATAACCCATACAGAGTTTTTATGCTCATCCCAAGTTTTTGAAATGTTTTTCACAGGTCAAGGGAAAGGTACATGATAAGATGATAGAGTCAAGGATGTGTCAAGAAATAATCCATGTTTTATTTTAAATGTTTTTACATTGATGGGAATGAAGAATACTATCTTTATGTAACCACTTTGTTTATATGTGGAATGTAATGCAAGTTTTATGATCTAATTCTCTAAAACTCTAAACCTGAAAAGATCCTCAATGTGTAATCTTGTAATAACTCAAGATTAAGTAAGGTTTAAGGCTGGGGCCTTATATATATACTGGATATATATGATATATATGATATCTAAATCATGAATATAATTATATATTTAATGGATATTTTATCACATGAACAACTTGTAATTATAAGAAGTTTATTTTTAATTCAAGTACCAAAGATCGAAAAAATGACCGTTATTAAAATAAATAATTACATAATGTTCATAACATGGTAATAAGTGATATAAAATGAATAATGATCTTGAAAAAGGTTCCTAAGAAAGTAGAAATTAACTCTAGTTTAATATTTAGGAGGTTAAAGAATGATTGAGTCAAGTGGGACACGAGGGAAGGGAACTTCTTAACCAAATTTCTGTTCTTTGGGTTAATCTCCTACTTTAAATTATGTCGTGATATTATTATGTCCTATGTTGTGTTTGTACTTACTTTATGTGTACTTATGGTGAATACGCATAATAGATCTATTTTATCTAAAAAATGATATTTGTAAGGGACATCGTCTCAATCTTCTTTCATTGTCGCATATTTTATTTTATACACAAATTTCATTTATACGGTGTATAAACCCCTTTGACTTTTACATTTATTCAAATGGAATATTTTTATACGAAGCATTTTACTAAACGAAAAAAGGAATGTTTTTATTGTCATACATATACGGCGACAATGACTTCTCCACCACTGTGACCATTATTTGAGTTTCGACTTCCTCTACAAGCCATAACTTTTTTTAAATAAAAAATAAATACAAAGTTTTAATTTTCTTTTATTTTGGTGTTAAAAATGGTTTTGAAAGTGTTTTTTATTATATAAATGTTATGTATTGATATCTATTGATTCAAATGTGGAAATGTTATTTTTCCTTTATGCATGTTTTATTTGATACAATTATGTTATGGTTTATGATATGTTTAAACCCTTTTCATATAAGGAATGCATTGGATTTAATATGTTACTGGTGGAGACCGCTATAGCTCCTTGATGCATCGGTTGGTCTCATGAGACAAACTAGTGTCTTGGCACGTGGCCTTGAAAAAATCTTATTTGTAGTCTTGGCACGAGGCCTTGGCTACATGGTTATGATAGTTTGGAATTATGCATTCCATCATTATGAAAGTGGTAATTGATATTGCATGTGATTGTTCGACTAGTAGAATATCCATGTGAATAAGTAAATGGAATTATTTCATTTTATTTTTTCCACATTATGCTGAAGTTAAAGTGTAAAAGGTTTTTGTTTTATTTGTACATTTCTTTAAATGTTAATGTTTATTTATGAAAGCTTCTACTATATTGTTATTCTTACTGATCATCTGAGCTCACCCCTTCCAATGTTTTAATTTTTCCAGGATGTGAATAAGTATATTATGAATGACATGCGAAGATAGTATGAGGGGATATGAAGACCAGATTTTTTTGTAGTTTTGTTTTACTTTATGATGTAATGTAATACTTATGAATGTATCTACTGTTTCCAAGGCTACTAAACTAATCAGTCTTTTGAGACTTGATCTTTTGTGATCATGTCAATGTTACGAAATAATGCATTGACTTTGGGTAACTAGGGTCAGGGCGTTAAATGTTTTCCTTTAGATTGACTTCTTCTTTTTTCTGAGCTTGCTTCAGGAGAGCTACTGGAGTCTTCAGATACACTCCAAATGGCTTTCATAGCTTTCTTGTCTTTCTGATCAAAGTCATTTCTTTTGAAGAATTTCTTCTTCTATACATATTTAAATTGTGGGAATCTGGTCTGATATGCCCCATCTTCTTTCATTCATAACATCTTACTTCATTATTATCTCCCTTAATAGATTTTTTGAAGCCTTTTTTCTTGCTGTAGAATTTTCTAAATTTTCTAGCTAGCTGAGCTAGTTCTTCATCTGAGTTAGATGAGTCAGTGCATTCTGATTTAGCTTTGACTTCTCTATTCTTCATCTTTCTATTCTTCTGTTGTAAAGTTACCTTCAAGGCAGTATCTTCTCTTTTGATGTAAACCTTATGTTCATTTTCCTCATCTTGCATTTCAGCTTCATACATCATCAGTGTACCAATCAGCTCTCTCATGGTTAGATCTTTGACCGGTGTTGATTGTATGATTGCAGCAGAGATACCATTCCATCGAGTAGGAAGTACCCTCAGTACTTTTAATGCTTAATCATCCTATTTGATAGGTTCTCCTAGAGCTGTTATATTATTGAAATTTTTGTCAATCTCCCATTCATTTCAGTGATGATTTCTCCTTCAAACATTCTGAAAGTATCAAATTTCAGTTTTTCAGTTGCATATCTCATTTGTCTCACATTATTCTGTTCCTTCAGATGCCACGACTATTGTTTGCCACATCTCATATGCTATGGGGCACTGAGATACTCTATTAAATTCATCTGGTCCTAGACCACAGATAATTGCATTCATAGCCTTTGAATTCATATTGTACTCTGCCTCTGTAGCAGCACTCCATGTCTCAAGATTTTCAGGAATTTCATAAGGAGTCAAAATCTTTGAATAGATTTTATATCTGAGGTTTTTCAGATATATTATCATGCGTGATTTCCAGCAGCCATAGTTGTCTCCATTGAAATATGGTTCTCTGACTATTGACATCTCTTATCTTGTATCAGTCATGATGCTATGTTATATAATCTCTTAAAATCTTCTAACGTGCTATGGCTCTATTAGAAGATCCTCCTCTGATACCAATTGTTAGATCAGAATCTACAGATTATACACAAGAGAGGGTGAATTGTGTCTTTTGCAATTTTTCGGTAAATCTTTTATTGAATTAACTCTGTCCTCTATAATTAATAAAATTTTATCGTGTAGAGGAATACGTAAAAACAAGAACACAATGATATACAGTGGTTTGGGGAACAGAAGGCCCCTATTCCACTCCACCAACGCTCAACTCCACGAGATTGGTGATTTTCACTATCTGTTCCTTGTTTCAATAGATCGGTTCACAACTGAGTATAGGCAGTTGACACCTTTACAATCATCAGGCTAACAAAGACTTCTGGTTCAAACATGGACATACACAGCTTAGTATAAGAAGCTGGTTACTCATGAATAAAAAGAATTTCAGAATGAATTTTTCTAGTTGATCTTCACATTTGCAACAGAATGCAATTGACAACAGATGGATCGTAGTATCTAGAAATATTTATTTTCAAGTCAAAGCAGTTTTGAGTTGATCCGGTTGCAGTAGTTATAGAGATATTGTTCACAACTTCAGCAGTAGTAGATCCACAGTATATATTTGATGCAGAAAAAGTGATTCTTCTATCGAGTTCCTTCTTCTTAAATGAACAGAGCTTTGATGCTCATATTGAATCAGCAGAACATGCTGCTTTTTGCAGTCTCTATTTTCCACCTTTTTGATAATATATTGATTACCATACACGCTTGTACCTGGTGTTTGAGAGAAAACATATATAATAAAGCTGAGCATATCTCCTGCACATTTAGATCCATAAAAGTCACCTATTTATTTTCGATATTCAAAAATGTTAATTTACAGAGAAGTTGTAAATTCCCTTAAGACTCGACACAAAAATCTCCTTTTAATTAACTCTTAAATCCATTTATAAAACGTCTTTGAATCAGTAAAAGTCGTATTTTAAAAACGACTTTAAATCCGGCTTGAAATCCGCCCAATAAACAGCTTGTTGATCGCTGCATAAAAATATTATCTGTCAAAATTTCTAACGCCAAAGGTAAGGATGATGACGTGGCCTCCAAATGTAGGGTTGACTACGTAAGGTTAAACATAAAGGTAGGGTTGATGCTACTTTATCCAAATGTAAGGTTGATAATAAACGTAGGTTTGATCATCAATACTTTTTCTTCATCTCTTAAATGTATGGTAAAAGATCCATACTCTTACCTGATCCATACTTTTCCAAGAATGTATGGTCGTTCACAAATGTAAGGTTGATGAACCATACTTTTTAGAAACAAACGTAATGTTTAGTAATTACGTACAGTTTTCCTTCCATAATTTTTTGATAACCAAAATGTAAGGTTACTTCATAACGTAAGGTTCTTCTTCCATACTTTGCTGAAAACATATGGATGTTTAACCATACTTTTTTTTCTTATCTCAAAAAGTATACACACTTTTCATCGTTACACTTAGTTTATCCAAATAGGGTATGAACGGTGATTCTAGAACACGCTAAAGAAGATTATGTGCTACATTTATCCATGTAAGGTATGAACAGTGATTCCAGAACGCGCTAAAGCAGATTCCACACATGTAATAAATTCTCGTTATTTAAAGATTAAAATAAATTAATAAATTCATGAAAAATACTAAATAAAATCATTAGAAAATAACTAAGGGTATTTGTGAGCATCAAAATTATCATAAATAGACATAGTATTATATTCAATAATCTCCCCTTTAAATAACATTTTTATTTATTTTTGAAAACCATACTTTGCTCAACAAAATCATCCACTGACCTTTTCAACCTTGGAATCCAAAGCTATATTCTCAATCCATGATACCTTTTTTTTACACTAATAAATACTATTATAGGTGATATCTAAAAATCATTGATAACTCCTCCATTAATTTCTTTTGTAATAAAAAAACTCTCCAAGAACAACACCCAATTTCATCCATTCTTTGACCATCCCTCAATTGCATCACCATGGACAACACGACCACACATCACCTCTTCCTCTAAGTATCCCCACTAAGATTCCTCCACCTACAACATTGAGGATGAATCCATATTCATTTAATAAATAAAACCAATACCACTACTCTCCCTAATGTTAGGATGCATCACTATATGGTCCTTTTCCCATTCCAAACATTTGTAGACTCCCAATCAACATCTCCCCAAGACTTCCAACTCAATGAATCAATAACCAAATTCAAATTTACTAGGGTATAAGATATATCAAAATCATAATCATAAAAAACTCCATACACCAATGTCACCATAGATTTAGATATAATGGGATAAAAAATATTTATAGCACTTTTCTTTTTGAAACCAACAAAGTGCTCACAAATGAGGGGATATCGTCAAAAAAAAATTATGCCTTATTGAAGCTCCAGGTCATGGATTGAATTGTTACTCTTGTGATTATGTAATATTTTAAAGCCATAAGATATCATTGATCCCTTATCCTTAACCATACATCCCAATTCATGTCGAGACACATCACAAAAAGACTCAAACAATACACCCTCCTAAGGCATCTAGAGAACTAGAGAACTAACTAACTTCTCCTACAGGTAATTGAACGCTACTTGAAACTATTCAATACACACAAAATTTCATTCTTTCATAGTAAATAGGGTTAATAAGGCCACAACATGAGGGAAATTAGGTACAAACCTCCAATAATAACAAACATTACAGAAGAAACTACAAACCTATTACATGTTCTTGGGTTTTTCTCCAAAAAAAACTATCTCGATCATGGATGGGCCCACATACACACCCAATTGAGACAACACAATCTCAATTAAACACACCTCTCGTATACATATCTCAATCTTGGATAAATTTCCATAGAGGTATTTGTGTTAATAGAATGCCAAACAACTCTAAGATGCTTGGTAAGATCCTTCTCTAACATTGACTAGACCAAGATATAATCATCTAACACAATGATGAAATAGATTAGTTACTCCTAAAACACATAGTTCATTACCCCCATAAACAGAGCTAGTACCTCTGTGACACTGAGTAACATGACCACAAATTAAATGTTCCCACATCTTCACTTCAATGCATTTTTTCAAAATATCCTCATCTTTAACCCTCTTCATTTGATTTCCAAACCACAAATAGTTCTTTATAAAATAAATATATATTATAAATTGGTTGAGTAGATATTTTATCATCAAAATATGGTAATGGTTCTATACTGTTACCTAAATCACCCTATGATCGTCTATGCACATCCTCATACCACTATCTTCCATTATGAATAACAACATTGAAGTACCCCAATGATACACATTAGGATAATTAAACCCCCTCTTTATAAGATCATACACCTGAAAAATCAACTTATGAATCTCCATAAACACCATTAGATAAGGATCCATCAAAATCAGATACACATCTTTCTACAGCTCTTTCCCAAACTCAATGTCACGTGGAGGGGGGAGTGTCATAATCACATATGGTAAAAAAACCCGGAACTACACCATAACTCTTGGAACAACCAAAAAATATGTTTCTAAAAGTATCTAAATAAACTATGGAGAAAAGAGGCTCCACTTTCCTACCTCCAATACAATAACCTTTCTCACAAATGAAAGCCAATCATTGTCCCTCCACATCGAAAAACAAAACAATCATATGAAATAGTTGATGATTTTCAACATACAATATATAGAATTAATTCCTAGAAAACATTGTATGTTTGTATCTATAGTAACAATAATTCCACCATGATTGGTGTTTCCCCATCGCCTATCTGCATCCCTAAAACACCACAAACACTGAAGAATGACCACCAAATAGAATTGATAACACCTAAGGCAATAGAAATATCTCCACATCTAGTCCCTAAATTTGGAACAAGTTATCAGAAAATGTATAAGGATTCACCAAAATAAAAACAATAAAAAATTGGGGAAGATGATAAACTGATCATTCCAGAAACAACTCCATGATCTGCTTGCACTATTACCTCAAATGCATGAATTTGATGCTTCCCAGCTCGTTCGTGTCTATATTCACAAACTCCACAAGAACATTATTGAATAGGTACTTTAATATGGGGGCCATAATGGGGATTCCATCTACTAACACCATCTAACCTAAGATACTAAATAGGAACTAGTGTTCCTATTCACTGAAATTGCCCCGGAGGAAACTATTGTTACTACCAAAATGGGGCCTAAAACCCCACCTAATACTGAAATCCTTGAGAGGTAATACACTAAATCTAATGGTTACCAAAACCGACATATATAGAATAAAAATAGAAACTGTATAGTTGATTCATATAATCCACTTTCACTAGAAGAGTAGCACGAGATCTGCTAGAGTCGGTTCCCCCTAATTGGAACCCTAACTGCCCGAACACCCATAGAACACTAACGAAATCCCTTCTCCTAAAAATTACATGTTGTCTAGTATTTAAAAGATAAAATCAAATTTAAACAATCTATTTTATTAACTCCAACATTTTACATTCCTCTAGATACATTGAGATCATAGATAGTGTGACAAAAAACTCAATCGCTATGTGCAAAGCCTCAAGCCGACACTACTCTCTAGACTCATCATCTAGGAATACCTATGGAGAAAATTATAGGATGTTTATTCAAATTGATCCCAAAATACAACCCAATAAATCTCCCATACTAATGGTATAAAAACTACTACCTCTTGGACTGCCTCATCATTAATGAAAGGAATGTAACCAAGAACTCCCTTTGAAATTTCAATCACAACACATCTACCTCCTTACATAATGAAAAAGAAAGAGCATCCACCACTAATGTATATATCCTCACATTTTAAATACTATGACTGGAATCTAGAAATAATATATTCCTCATATTATTATAAAATTGATCTTGAGATCCTTCATCTAGTGCTTCATCTCTATGTCTAAGATCCTCCCCTCACCCAAAACCAAATTCTATCAGAAAAATGCATTCAATGCTCACTGCCAAACCTCATATTATTTTATTAGGTTGGTCCTATAATGATCAAATAAATATTCCTCATAAATGTCAACATAAATATCCCCTCATTTATGATTAACATGAACTATTACTAAAAATTAAGAATAATTCCTAAGCCAAGTTTCATGGAATTTAATAAAATATTTCATAAATATTTTATTATACTATCCCGCAAATACTTAATTAAAACATGAAAAAATAAATCATGATTAATTTTCCACTACCAGGCTTATAACTTAAAAATAGGCCCACCTCACTGGGCCATTAAATTAGTTTAGATTCCATTTCCTGGATCATAGGGGCCTAAAATCCTATGTCATGTATGGTCTTCATAATCTATGACCTGCACCAAGATCAACTGGCACTATTTCTCTAAAAATCATGACTACCTCCTCGTGTATAACTCCAAAATATGTCCTATATCTCAACCATACCTTTGATACCACTCTTTCAAGACCAACTCCTACAAAATATTCCCCAATGAAGGGAGGGAGACATTGATGCCCGAGTCCAACCAGTAGTAGTCCCTTCGTTGGAGACTAGTACTTAGGGTATAAAAATCTCACAGTATGGGAAGAATTACCATTTGTAAACAAAATATGATAGAGATATAGGATGAAAATCAACCAAAAACTCAAAAATATAATATAACTTCAAAAAAAACCATCCCCAAATTCGTGAACAAGATAAACTAGCATAAATAAGGTCTCTAAAGTAATGTACCAAAAGACAATCCTTATCGAAGTGAATCAATAGAAACTACATCTGAAGATTTTAAAATATAGAGTAGTCCCGAATGTGTTAATGGAAACATGAAAAATAGTTTATATACATTGGGTGATTATAACATGTTTACTCAGTAGGGACATAACTAATGTCTCAAGTGAACTTGTAAAAAGTGCATACAAATGATCCAATGAATATACAATAGAACCACCAAAAACCTAAATAAGTCATCTACCAATCCCAACCTCACCATGTATATCTAAAAAAATCACACATCCAATATAGTAATATAGAATCTTGATCATTTATGGTTCTGACAACATAAAATGTGTCCTTTGATGTTATTTCCAACATATCTTTTAATCTTAAATCTCATTTAAAATTTTCCTTAAATGATCATGAGATCCTGTCTAAAGAAAAAAGTATATTAATAAAAAACATTAATATATGATATCTTGAGGTATAATCTCTGGAAATGTAATTTATAATTTATTTATAAAAAAATAATTACCACAAATAGTAATTACACTTTTTTGATGATATTATGTTATAGATTTTGTCAAACTATTGTCTCTCTGTAACATTCAAGTAAAAAATCCATCTATCAGTGATCCACATGTTCACCAAACTCTATGATCAGCATCGTCAAATCATATGATTCCAGAATGGCCAATCGTGATCGCTTGCATTGATTGTGGTTAAACACGTCTATTTTTCTTCTAAAAGAGATATAACTCTTAGTGCTCTCTCAAACTCAAGACAGAAGAGTATGAGAGATCTATTTATAGAAATCTAGATATATCACCAGATATATCCCTAGATATATCTCTAGATATATCTATCAATCTTTATCTCTAGATTTCTTTTGAGGTATATATAGATGAAATTAGATAAAATTAGATATTTATTATAGCTGATTGGGGTTGGAAAATTTCACACAATCCATTATAGATTTCTAATATTATTATTTGAACCCATCTTAATTAATAAAAATAATAAAAATATAATTTTTAATCACACGGCATGTGTTACACTTTAAAAATAAATATTAGTTTTTTCTAATGGCACCATTAATCTTGATCTTATTTCCATTATCAGCAATTATTTATCCTTAGAAAATGGCTACTTAATTAAATAAATTTCACTGAATTATTTATATGATAAATATAATAAATATTATATTCTATAAACTTGTAAACTAATATTTATTATTTATTTTTCAACCAACATTATTATTTCGAATAACTTTTGGTTACATTATGACAATCAATCAGACTTGAATGAATAATATTTATAATTATTTATTAAATTAATTACCTGAATTTAACTGAAATTGTGGATATAAATATTTTTTGACATATAATGCCTCATTATTATTGAAATTAGGCCAAACCATTTAATGTCCAAGGAATGGATCTTGACACATGATTAGGACTTCCGGTTGAATTTTTTTAACTTTGAAACAATGTCGAACATCTTATAAATGTTTTCTAAGTAATATAATCCCTTTATCATAATATTTAAAATCAAGAAGGTTGAATACTAGTTCAATCAACATAAGTATTTTATTTCCATTTCTTTGACATTCCATAAATTAATTCTCGTAGTGAACATCATGGTCATTTATTTATAAATATAGTTCTATTCCATCAAATTTCAGGAGATATCAACTTTTTTTATATGATAGAAGGGAAAAATACTTTATCACAATTTCCATTAATTATATACCACTCATGAGACACCCAATGTATCCTACTTTTTCATGAATATATGTGATAAGGAATTGTTCTATACAAAATATTATGTGATTCATGATATCTGTTAATGATAATATTAAAGTCTATGGATCAATAAATACATCCCTAGATATGAACATCCAATGACACATGGAAATGTGGAATTCTTATTGATGATACAATTCTCATAAAATTCTATGTTGGATATTAATATGGAAAAAAATATAAGAAGGTTCCTCGGTGTCTTTTGATCCTAATACCCCAAATAGCATGTATCAAATGTGTCTCATTAGATAATATCATCTATCTATAGAAAAAATTTCAAAAAAATGTCATGGAACCTCTAGGATCTCATCATAGTGGGGAGATACTCTGATCTATCAATGTGACTTATATTCTACATATATTTTCACATACAAATATCATGTAGAAATATAATTAATATGTGATATAAAAAAAATAATTAAAAAACATATAATTAAGTAATAAACAAGATTGCTCTATGGAAAAACTCCAACAGACTCCCACATTCACTAATGTTAATTGAAAATATCTATTAGTCTACTACATCTCGCATGATACTCATGGTTCTATTGAGATAAATCCTCACATAAGGAGATTTTCACATTTCATCCATGGATACTCAACCCACTGTAGCTTCACCTCATTGAGAAAAATCACTCAATAAAAGAAACAACTAAAGTATGAACTTTTTCCATTGGTGTAACCTTTCATCCTTAGAGAGACCCACCACTATTGTGTTATCAGAGTAAACTATGATACGAACATCACTTTTAGGAACAAAATATATCTATTTGAATTTTTTTTAAATATATATTACTTCCATGGATACATCAGAAGCCGCAGTATACTCAGAAACCAATGTAGAATCAGGGAAAACTATATTATTTGAATACTTCCACCTCACAGATCATCCTTTGATACAAATATAAAACTATTCAATAACCTATGATTAGTATGATCATTTTAAATAACAATATCTATATAACCCCTAATGGATAACTCTTCATATCCTCTATGAAAGATGAACATATCTTCAGTTCCCAGCAGATACTTAAGGATTGTCTTGAAAAAAGTAGTGTTATTCACTTGGATCTGCTTGATGTTTTACTACCATGGGAAAATCCATTGAAACTTCAAGACTTTTATATAACATGGAGTACATGATAAATCATATCATAAAATAATAGGGGATATTAATTAATATCTCTCCTTTTTCTTGTGTCATAGGACACATATTCTTAGAAATATTTATACCATGTGACACTAGAACCAATACTCTATTTGATTGTTCAATATAGAACAACTTTAGTATCTAATCAATGTAAATACCTTGAAATTGTCTAAACTAAATTTGGGATATATCATGCATGATCATGATCCCCATAATATAGGCTACTTCACCAAAGTTATTCATGAAGAATCACATTCTCAAAAATTTATTGACCTCATATACTATTGGTATATCATCTCTAATTAGTAATATGGAATCATCATGTTCTACTATGAAACCAACTATATTCCCACTAACCCACTTATAAACACATGGATCACATTAATTATTAATGAAATGAATTTCTTTTATGGAATTATCAAATTGAATAATTTCTTGGCCTCGAATATTGATTTAATCTGTAAATAGATTTCAAAATCTATCATTCCTTTTTGGAATCACCTAGAGTCACAACTGCTTAAAGTTGTGTCATATACAGATCCATTTAAAGGATCCCATCAGTGAATGAAGTTTTAAAATCCGTTTTTGATATCTCATTTTCTTGGTATGATGTTGTAGAAAACACAATGATAGTGGATTTAAATATTGAAATTGAAGAACATTTTATCATCATAGTCAATTCCATGATGATGTATAATCCCATTAACCACTAGTCATGCTTTATGGGTATTCACATTACCTTACATGTTAAGATTTCTCTAGAATATCCATTTACACCCAACAAGTTTCTCGTCAAATAAAATATTGGTCAAAACCCAATTATGATTTTGATGAATTGAATCCATCTCATAATTCATAGCTTCTTTCCACCTTGAATATTTTGAGCTCACTACTTCATCCTTATAAGATATAGGATCATCATATTCAACCATTAATGAGTCACCATCATTGGTGACTGTAAAACATTATATATATGGTTCTTTTACTTATCTATTTCTCTTACATAGTACATGTGTTACAGTTAAAATTCATTTATTAGGACCTATTGAATATGTTTTAATACCAAACCATGGGTATCCTGAGCATAAAATTCATGAAATTAAATCTTCCTCCCAATATCCTCCTTGAGGATGGGATCCTTATAATGAAATATGTCCTTTATTGCAATAATCACATTCATTTTTGAATGGTTTCATATGTTGTATCCCCTAGTTTCCTTGGGATACCATATAAAGGTAAACATCTTTCACTATGGTGCTAGTTTTTTTATTGATCTAGCCTTAAAAGACACCTTCAAACCTCATTAACGAAAATTCACCAAAATGGGTGTCTTTCCAATCCCTAACATGAAGGGAATAATTTTTTCCCTTCATTTGTATCTCATTTTAAAAGGAAAAATGTTTTCTGTAATGTATAACCACAAAATGATAGTGGAAGACCAATTTGTCTCCTCTTTGACCTTACCATGTTTATATAGGTTTAATTACTTATTTCATAAACACTATTACACTATGGTGTATAAGGTTGAGTGAGTATATTTGTAATCCCAAACTCTTATATAATGTTGATAATTTCTTGGTTAAGATATTCTCCACCTCTATCGGATCAATTTTTTTTTATTAAAATATTTCTCTCGACCTCATTATTGAACTCTAAGAACATATGAAATTATTTTTACTTGTGAAACATTAAGTATATATATCATTACCTACTCAAGTAGTAATTAAATGTAATATAGTTTGAGAATTCACCACTATATTCTAGTTGAAAAGGTCAAAAAACATTAGTGTATACCAATTATAGATGATTGATGGTTTTTCCCTTTTAACAATAAATGGTGGTTTTGTAGTCTTTCCATGTAACCAACCATGACATATTTCATGTGGATTTTTCTCAAAAGAGTTTGAATATAAAACTTGATATATAATTCCTGAACACTTCTTGTTTACATGAACAAGCCTATGTTTCCACAACTGGATTTAATTGGAGTCATACATATTAGTCTCTTTATCAATTTAAAATATTTGGGTGTCATAATTAAACACTTAAAGACCGTTATTCAATTATACCATACCATAACATATTCTCTCTTTATAATAGTAGAAACCATCATTTCCAAAAATGAAAATATATACATCCATATCTAAATAAGAAATGGAAATAATATACTTGGTTAAACTAGGAACATAATAGAAATTATTTGAATCAAAAATCAATCATTTTGAAAATGTGAGACTATAATATCCAATAGATAGAGCATCCAACCATTCTCTATTAGAATCCCATAAATCCATGTCATCTTTGTTAATTTTTTGAAATCAATATGGCTCTTATATTTGGATACAAATTTGAGATCCATAGGTAGTGTCTAATTCCAAACATATAGATATAGAAATATTACACTCAACAATGTATTCATTTGAATCACCACCTTTCTAAATTTTCTGGGTGAAATTTATATTCAAGTGGAATTTCTTTCTACATGAAAAACATATTGTATCAAGTTATTTTCCAAGACTCTAGACAGACTTCTTCTTAGAGGGACAATGCTCCAATAACATAGACATGGGATGAGTCTTTGTCCCATTTCTTTTCAACTCTTCTACGTATTCACCACATGCACAATAGGTTTTTCACACCCCATGACTTTATCAACTTGGTGAATATGAGTATAAAGTAACGATATTGTCATCTTTATATTTATTATATAATAATTCATAATAAAACTAAAGATTTTATTCAGTATTGAGTATAGAATTTTATTATTTTATAGAGATCCTAATGGTGAGAAATAAACTGTCTAATCTTACATGTGGATAGTGGATTGGATATCTCATATCTCTCATATCTCTCCTTATTTTTCGTAGAGATAATAAGGGTGAGAAAACATTTTACCCACATAAATATCAATATGTTTCCTTAAAATCATTCGAGACATGGTTGATAACATAAAATAATGGACATACATTTCATTATACATATTATTCATATATAAATATACATCTTCCTTCCTATCCACTTTACATAGCGACTTAGGAAGTGATGTTTCCATCATATTCACTTTCTGTTCATGTAATAGTATACCACAAAAACACAAATAAAATTCCTAGAAATTCAAGCTAGTGAGAAGGATGTCCTTATGTAATATTTATTGTAGTGATTTTTTTGATGTCTCTTTATTATTCATTTTATAATAATTAATAGAAGATAATTAGTACTCTTTTATATTATAATAATATATTAATTAAATTAGATATGATTGAATTATTTATTAATATCCCACTATTTTATAGAATAGAATATCAATCACAATTAGTTTTAGAATATCTCATCACTTATATATTGAATTTTTAATGGTATATAATCCCTTGTGATAATATTGATTTGGAATTGTCAAGCTATTTTAAGGGTTTTATGTATGCATAAATTTCCAACTACATTACCACATAGTTCCTTGATCGGCTAACTTGACTCCCTAATCCTTAATACCTATTTTATGATTACCACAACATTTTCCTCTTAGTTATAGTAATTTATACTTAAGTATTCGACCCTATATCTAAACTATGTTACGTCAAATAAACACATCATACTAAAATTTCCATGATAATTGAAATCACCCCAACTTGGTTTGGTCAATAAAATTGAACTATGAGGATGATTTTAACATTAATAGTGGAAGGATAAGATAGAATTATATTTTAATTGAGGGGTATTTATCCTTATTCATATATCCAATTCTTATTCTTTAACATTGTTTTTAATATTGTGTGGATTTTACTTATGTGATTAACAATGTTTGATAAAACAGTTATGCATAATCTGATTATATTTTATTTCATTTGTAATGCATTTAATTAATTTATTATGTGATCTTATACAATTCATAAACGTTAATAAATAACAATGAAATGTTAAAAAATATATATTAGTAGAGTCATAATGATATATTCTAATGGTTAGTTTAACATATGGATGAAAAACTAATCCTCTACCCTAGGGATAAACAAACCTTTAACCATAATTTGGTTCATGTTGTAACATTTATCCTTTGCTAATAAGCATTGCATTGATTAGTTTTTACTCAGCTCTTGGACATATAATAACTTTACTCAATAATAATATACCTCCTTATATAATATTTTACTCACATGAAGGTGAGGTGATCCAATGGATTTGATTAAGGGGGTTTAGATAAAAGAAACTACAGTCACATAAGAAGTAACATTATAGTTGGAGGGGATGACCTGAAGGCCGTCATTCATTTACAATCGTTTAAGGAATTACATTGATTCATTCTATAGTTTGACAAATTCACGAAAAAAAATCCAATTAATACAGTTTATCTTAATTCATCCCAAGAATCCTTAATATACCATCAGATATAATATTTAACAGAATTCTACTCATTTAAAATTAATGAATTACATAGGTTTAATTAGAGGAAACCATCTATGTTCATCTAAATTTTAACATAATAATTAATTTGATATATAATTTTTAATCCTTTGAAATGTAATGTAATATCGACTAAATAAAACACGCAGCACATAATCAATTGTTTTAATTATATATTTAATTCTTTTATTTCTACTGAAAATTGACAACACTATCTGTATAAGACTACACAAAATGTATTTTTAATTTTCCAATATACACGGTACATTATTTTCTATGTACTATATATAATACACGACACTCAGGGGACACACACATGTACTGTCAGGATGAGTCTTTATTTTTAACAAATAATTGATTTTTGGTTATATTATTGGGAACAAGGAAAATAGGATACTTTGTTTTTAGATAATTAAAATGATTTATTTTATGTAAATGAAAAATAAATAAAATGTAATCAATTAATAAATAATAAATAATTATAAATTATACATATGACCCCTCAGATACTACATATAGGTTTTGGGAGAAACAAAATATTTCTTTGAAGGTATGACGAACTCCTCTTTTAGTCTTAAATCTTGTCTAATATTTTCTTAAATGATCATGAGATACTTTCCATTAAATATTAAATTTATGGACTGCATTATTTTCGTTGAACTGAAGGGAGAGGATCTTCACGTGTAATTTATAATTAGACAAAGAATTAATTTGACATGTAATTCCACATTTTTTGATGATCTGATGGAATATATTTATATTCACCATTGTTGTGATGTGTTATTTAAGTGAAAAATTCATCTATAGATGATCCATATATGCACTAAAATCTCTAATCAAAACCATCAAATCATTGGGTGCTTGAATGACTAATCCAAATTTTATTCATTGTTCATGGATGATGACATCATTTTTTATTCTTGAATAATGGGATCTCTTGGTGATTTCTTGAATACCTGAGAGATGTGTATGATATAACGATTTAGATAACTATATATATATATATATATACTGATACATCTCTTGATTTATCTATCTAGATAAATCTGTAGATATATTTCTAGATATATCCCTCTGTATATATCTCTAGGTATCTTTATAGATATAAATCTCTTTATATTATTAGATATTTATTATGGTAAATTTAGGTAAGGAAGATTTCACACAAGACCTTAACCATATCTAATATTCTAAACTCACCCCATGTTCATTAATAGTAATAAAATAATTTTTAATCTCTTGAAATGTGCAACACATTTTAAATAAATATCAATTTTTTCTAATTGGACCATTAAACTCGATCCCCTTTCCCTATTCAACATTTATTTCTCCTCAAATAATGATTATTTAATTAAATAGATATCATTACATTATTTTTTCAATAAGTATTACAAATTTTATGTTCCCAAAACATGAAAACCAATATTTTTAAATTTTTTTACTCACTTTATTCATTTAAATAAATATCCATTAATTATATCCATCAACAAAACCGGAATAAATATTATTTATTATCATTTATTAAATTCATTAGAAATATTTAATTGAGATTATTGAAAAAATTATTATGTGACCCTTTTGTCCCCTTTCTTAGTGGAATTAGGCATAATAGCCCAAAGTCTATGGTTGACATCTTACAAAATTATAGAGAATTCATAGACAAATAATTTATCTTCTCAATGACATTAAACCCCCTTTAAATTTTTATCATGTAATATAATTATTTTATCATTCTATCATTAATCTTACACATTTCATAGTAATGCCATAAACCAATATACTTTATTTCTCTTTCATTGATGTTCTAGAAATGAACTCACCCACCATACAATATGTACATTGATTTATGTAGGATTTTATATTCTATTAAAGGGACTATGATATCAACTTATATTATATTATAGAAGTGATAAATCCTTTTGAACATTATCCATTTACTCTCTATCAACTGTGGCACAGTCTACCTATCCTACTTCTCTACAAACATATGAAATCAGAATTTTTGTCATACATAAAAGTACATGATAAGTGATACCCATTAATTATAGTCATAAATTCCATGGATCAACACTCACATCCTCATATAGGAACATCTAATGATATATGGAAATATGGATTTCCTTTTGATGGCCTTGTTCTCATAATCTCTTGTCCGAGAGATTACCTAGGCAAAACACTTTGAGAAGGAATTTCACTATCTCTTGAGCTAGATACCACTAATATCTTGTATCTTCTTTGACATTTCAAACAATATCATACATCCGTACAACAAGATTCAAGAATATTTTTAAGGAACCTCTCAGTTCTCATTATAGTGGGGAACTATTATGACCTTTCAGGGCAGAATATATTATAAGGACATTGTCACATACAAATATCTTGCAATAAGAATAATCAATATGTGATAAGAAAAATACATTAATTAAAAAAAATGTAATAATGTATGAGAAAATTTGTTTCTAGGGAACCAAATCCAATAATCATAATAAATTAAGTCACCCCACTACCCCCTTCCCACTAACTTTTTTCTTTAATTTCACGTCGTTTAATGTCCTATGCTCCCATAACAACCATAAATATAACATCACATCGTATAGAATTCCATAAAATCACATAACATACCATCCATATATGATGTGGGTCCAGATGAAACCCTACCTACCCCACGCTCACATGGTCCATCATCTATTGTTAGAATCTAGAATCCACATATCACATCTCACTTGAAGAATCCTTGGTTGTAACACCCTGATATTTTAAAATATGAACATCATGTTCAATAGCATGTATGACACACAACACCATTCTTAGAAGATAATCAATCACCTTGAGATATTATGGTACATTTATTTATAAATAAATTAAATATCTTTAATAGCATGTGATTCATGAAATATCTAGTTCAAAGGAAACCTAATACTCTATTAAAATGTTATTTAAACATGAAAGTTATAAAAAAGATGTTAATTTGAATTGTATGATTACTATATTATTATTTTATGATGATTGGTGATAACCATGGACCCCTCATCCTTGTTGGCGATGTTTATTTCAATTTCATATTTTTCATGTTGATAGTTCCAAGAGGACATATTGAAGGTATCATTAAACGATTTTGGTTATTGATACCTTTGGACACTCATACACCTCTCTAAACACTCATTCCTCTACTCCTATCCATGTTTGATATGGAGAAATGGTAATAATGAGGTTTTGGGATTTTTTGGGACTACGTCCTAAGGATCTTCTAGGAACAACCAGAGTCAATTTCTTCCTATTTTGGAGGCTCTATATTTTGGTCTTTTCATTGATTCCCACTTATGGAGCCCTCATCTACTCAGATACTGCTCTTATCTTAGGTACCCCTACTCCTCTCAAAGGCAGATATGGAGAGAGGGTAAAAAATGTTTTGGTAGGTTCTATTCGGTGACTGTCAGTGATTAAGGTGTGTCTTGTGATGGTTTCCCCTGGTTAAGTCATTTCCTTGTTGGAAGGATTAATTTTTTTTCTACCTCAAAGTCCTCAAAAATTGTTTTTAGGTTTCTTCTATGTGGGATAAATCTATTTGACTTTCAATTTGTGTCTTTTGGGTTTGGTGACTGGTAGTAGTCGTGACCAGTTTACGATAGTGAAGTGATTTTGATGTTCATTCATATCAATAGTGTCTTTTGTGATGGTGGATTTATCGGTGGGGGAATCATGTTTTGTGGGTTCTCTACAAATTTTTTGAGATGATGAAGGTGATATTATTTTTCCCAAGAAGTGGCTCAAGGCTGGTCGGGACTCTATATATGACCCGGTGGAGCATGTTGCGAGGTGGTTCAGGGATTGAGGCTTGATGATGTTTTTTAATTTGAATTTTGATTCATAACACGAAACCAATGTAATTCTTGTTTTTCCCTAAACTAGAAAAAATATTTTTGAAAATTCAGAAAATAAAGAATTTTTGTTTAGTCTGTCTGTCATATTTTGATGAATATTAAAAAAATCTAATATTTTATTGATAAATTCATTTTCATTTAAATTATTGAAAATGAAAAATTATGTTTTTTATTATTTTTAATATTTTTTTTTCAATTATATTATAATTATTATATTTTAGTTCATTTAAATCAATTTCATATTGAATTTTTATATTAAACCCTTATACACTTGGGAGCATTTTCTATTTGGAAACCTTCTTTTTCATCACGCTTGTGAGTTCAATTTTAAATTGAATTATTGCATTTATTTAATTTAATATAAAAAAATGTATAACATATTTATAATCAGAAGAGATTATATTTTAAGACAAGGAAAAATAAATTTTTGACCATGATGAATAATAAAAACAATAAAAATTAATTACCATGGTTAAGGTAAAAGTTTGTTTATAAGGGGTTTTAAAATAAAAACATATATGATATAAATGACATAAAACATGTCCAAACCCATTTTATATTTATATTTAGACTATAGAACCTCTAAGGTTTGATAATGATACATTTTTTAGGGTTTTTGAATGAGAAAAATGTGGGAATCACATTTTCTTTTCAAAATAACAATTGTATCTTTCCCCCAATTATAGAAGGCCACCCCTTATCTTCCCATTTTCAAGCATCCAAATACCTACCCAAATATCCTTTATACATCCATAAAAACATTTTAGAGACATTTTTTCAATCATAAATCCAGTCTAGAAGAGATTTAGGTATAAAACTAAATTTCTTCTCCAAAGAAGTGTCAAAACCCTAAATGTGCATATTTGTTTTATTTATTCATAAAAATAATGAAAATATTTCTAAAAAAAGTATATCCTATAAAATAATATTTTATTATTGTTTCCAACGCTTTAGCCGGGGGGTGAGCTCATCCGTCTGATTCGAGGACGACGACATTTTTTGTTGCCCCGCATTCCTTCTTTCCAAAGGCGGGCGACATTTGTCTCTTGTTCAGGGACATTTTCTCCTTGATTGAAACTGGATGATGGGATGTCGGTTCTTCCTTCCATGGATTACTCACCGAATCTCGTCACCTAGTCCAGGTCTCCCTTATAGATTTAAGACGTTGTTCATGAAACTCTTCCTAGTGCCATATTTTCAGGGATGCTGGTTAATTAAACTGATTCTATCATGACATTACAAAGGGTCTAACCAGGGAAACAACCTTCGGTCGGGGGAGTAGTAATGTTGAAAATCACCGGCGTGTCTGGACACTGGGACACTACCGAGTCTGGGTTTCTTCCCATTTTTATAGGGCTTCTCTAGGGTGCAGAAGCTCGAGGTATCCCACATCGAGTGTGGGTAATTATATTCCATAGTCATATATCTGAGGTTGTCTTCATCTTCCTATGTTTAACAAAAGTTATGCCAAAATGTTAACATCTAGAAAATATGGATTGGACTGATCGGAACACTGACTAGAGTGGATTATATAGGTTCAACTCCCTAGTGGAACACTAATGTTAGGGTTAACACATGGTTAGTTACCCAATTATTGTTAGGAATAGCGGAGAGGTTAATAGGTATGATCTCACTATAATGTGGTATCCTGTGTGAGAATAAGGATGGATGATGGGTGTTTAAGTGAAGTAGAGGGAGAATGGGATGGGGTCGACATGGGGGGGGGGCGATGATGGTGGGATTGAGCCTCGAAGAGACCTCCTATATATCCCTATGGCAGGGAATCAAAGTACATGTAGTTCATCTGACGATGAATTACTATAGATTAGGGACATCGATGGATTACCACTAAATGGGGCTGACAAAGGATTACCATCTAATGGGGTCACAACGGCTTACCACTAAATAGGGTCAAAATGGATTACCACTTTATGAGATGGAACTTCATGGATTTTCCCTTCGTACCTTATCTAAGATATATGGATCAAATCCCACGTAATTTGAAGTTGGTGGTAATTTATGTGAAGGGGGCCGGAACCGATGGTTGTTGAGCTTGAACCACAAGGAGGCTTCCTACGTACCTTGCCTTGGAAATGATCAATGTCCATGTAGATTAGAAAATGTGGGGTCATCAAACCGACATGAATGAGGACCTGGGGTCCAATGTATGGTGTGCTTGAACCCTAGGAAGGATTCCTACATTCCTTACCTTAGCATGGATCAAAGTCCCCGTAGTTCAGAAGTGGGGTCAGAGAACCGATGTGAATAAGGACAAGGGGTCTAGACGGATAGTGGACTTGAACCTCAGGGAGGATTCCTACGTTCCTTATCATGGCAAGGATCAAAGTCCACGTAGTTCAAGATAGTGTGGTGAACCGAGGTGAAGATGGTCGGAACGACTGGGTGTTGGGCGTAAACCTCAAGGAGGCTTCCTATGTACCTTACCTTGGAAAGGATCAAAGTCGACGTAGTTCAGGACTGTGTTTTGAACCGAAGTGAATGTAGTCAGAACGATTGGTTGTTGGGCTTGAACCTGAGGGAGGCTTCCTATGTACATTACCATGACAGGGATCAATGTCCACGTAGTTTAAGACGGTTTGGGGAACAAACATGAAGGAAGACGGGACGAATGGTTGTTGGGCTTGATCCTCGAGGAGGACTCCTACGTAGCTTGCCTTGGGAAGGATCAAAATCCCCATAGTTCAGGATGGTGTGACGAACCGACGTGAAGGGAGTCAGGACCAATGGTTTTTGGGCTTGAACTTCGAAGAGGCTTCCTATGTACCTTTCCTTGGAAAGGATCAAAGTCCATGTAGTTCAAGATGGTGTTTGGGAGAACCAACGTGAAGGTGGTCGGAACGACCTTGTGTTGGGATTGAACCTCAGGGAGGCTTCCTACGCACCTAGAAAAGGCATGGATCGAAGTCCAAGTAGTTTAGGACTATGTGGTGGACCAACATAAAGGGAGTCAGGACCAATGGTTGTTGGACTTGAACCTTGATGAGGCTTCCTACATACCTTGCCATTGGCAAGGATAAAAGTCCTCGTAGTTCAGGATAGTGTAGGGATTACATGCTAGGATTCCTGTAGAGGATTTCCTGGTCGATGCTTACTCTATGCCCATGTGAGTCATTCTCGGTGTGAGAAACAATAGACAACAAATACCTGACGATCAGGTTGCGAAAGGTGCGTCCGTGGGAAGTGGAATGGGGATTACATATTTAGTGGCCCAGATAGAGGATGATTGGTACTCACTCCAAGAAGGAGGCCCGGGTGGCGACAAAGATTAGCAGGAGATGGACAGGGTAATGTAATCCCCTGTGCCCCTCTCCCTTTTAGCCTTTGGTGTAACACCCCTGGAAAAGAGAGATAGAAAAGGCTAAATGTTACTAACCAGGCCAACAAGGTGCGCCTTTTTTCGGGAGCCTACCTGATTAGAACTCCGTAGTTAAGCATGCTTGGCCGGGTGTAGTAATCAGGATGGCTGGCCTTCTGGGAAGTTACCCAGGATGTGTGTGAGTGAGAACAAAATACACTGAAAGAACATGTGTTGGCATGTGGGGATAGTCATTAGTATGATAAGCAACCCTAGTGAGTAATAGCATATGGTGTGCTAGGAAGGCAACCAAGGTATTAAAGGAGACCCATTGAGTCAGATGATAAGGTTCATGGCATGAGGAGGATGATTATGACAAATGGTATCAAAGCCAATACCCAGTTGGACGTGCTTAGGCACTACCTAGGTTTGAGGCTTGGGGTCCACAACAAGGGTGTTGTTCTTTAAAGGGGTGGATAATGTTACACCACTGGAAAAGTGAGACTTAAAAGGATAAATGTTACTACCCATGTCAACAAGGTGCACCATTATTTTTGGGAGCCTACCTGATTAGAACTCCATAGTTAAGAATGCTTGGCATAGAGTTGTAATCAGGATGGGTGACCTTCTGAGAAGTTAGCTAGGGTGTTTGTGGGTGAGTAAAAAACACACTAAAAGAACATGTGTTGGCCTGTGGGGACAGTCATTAGTATGAAAAGCGATCCTAGTGAGTAATATCCTATGGTGTTCTAGGAAGGCAACCAAGGTATTGCAGGAGACCCATTGGGTCAGATGACATGGTTCATGGCCCGAGGAGGCGGGTCATGACATTTGGCATAGAAGGGAACCACCTCCCGCAATAAAGGCTAGGGGCTTACACCAGATGGTTTCCCTTTCCCAATGGACACACACCACTCTGATAAAGAGGATCTCATTCCATGTAAGTAATGATGTCACTCCTGTGGAGACCATTGGGCATGGGGAATTTCCTATATGGGGCACCCCGTGTGAGACGCACGGGGCGGGGTCACAGTTTAACATCATGTGCTGAGGAAAATAGTGCTTGGCAGTTTAACGTCCAGCAGCTCAGAGGAGACGGGTTCACTCCTCACACCTAGGACATACACAACTGATACCTCCTGCCCCTTAGGGAAGGGAAGGAATCATCAATGCCATAGTGAGGGGGTGTAAAGGGTTGATCCGTTGGGGTTCCACATTATCATGTATATGAGAAGAAGCAATCGTCCTTAGTGTGCCTATGTGGAGAAGCATGAGGTGAAGCAACGCAATGGGATGTAGTGTCCAATGGACATAGAAATTGCTTCATGAAAACCTCGAGGGTTGCACAGAAAAAGGAATTTCAGAGAAAAGGGGGCCATAGGTAGAGTCCTTGGGAAGCTTTAGTGCTCCACTTATTGAAGGGGGATTCTGAAGGGGAATGCTTCCCGAAGTGATGTTTCCCAGCCTAAGCATAGGAAATAGGTGCATATCGAAGGTGCTTCACGAAGTGGAAAGACATTTGTGGAGAAATGTGTCACAAAGAAATGGCACCACACGAAGTGGAGGATTGTGAAGCAAGGTTCTTCGTGAGACACAGTGATCATGTCTTAGCATATGGGTCACATACGCATGAGGGGTGCTTCGTGAAGAATAAATGACCCGCGATGACCCGGGTCCCCTTGGAGAACCCCTTCCTTTGCAGAGGCCCATAGGCTCCACGAAATGAATACCTCTCTTAAGAGGGGATGAATTAAAGAAAGGGGGATCTACATTGCGATGAAAAACTACCTCAAAAAGCTCATGGTTCACGAAGCAGGAAGCGCATCATGATTTGAGAGCTAAGAAGGGGAAAGGTCGTATGATCCATCTGTCAGGCTCAAGGGGAGCCCTGTATTTATAGGCAAGATGCACCATGAAGCACAGATCTCTTAGCATGAAGGCAGAGCTTGCTCCGCAGTGGGCATGAAAACATCAAAGAGGTTCACGGATCATCCTGGCTCCTTTCCCCATAGAGGGCTCGCGAACATCCTAGTGGATCATGGAGCATCCTTCCTCCTTGCTCCACGGAAAGCTCGAGAGGGTCAAAGGGGTTCATGGAGCATCCCAACTCCTTGCTCCATGGCAGGATCGTGAATCTAAATGGGGTTCATGGAGAATCCCTCCTCCATTCTATGTGGCAGTCATAGGGATAGGGGGCTCTGCACATGGTCTTGATGAGGAAACCCTGATGCATTCCTCTCTTTCTTCCTCTTCCCCAATTTTGGTGCAAACAATTGCCCCCCCCCCCTTCAAGCTTAGAGTCGAGGAGAAATCAAGGGTCAATGCCTGATGGTTAATCGCCAAAATCCCTCAGCCATTCGCCTAGCATCCTCACAAAAAAGGATCTCCAAGCAGGAATGTGACGGGGTGATGAGCGTTCCACGAAGCTCTCCATAGTTTAGAAGCACCGCGAAGCTCCAAAAGTTGTCGCTTATAAATTGGGGTGTTGATCCCTCTTTATTCCTTTCTCTCCTCCGTGATTTTGTGTTGTAGCGCTCTTGAATAACTATGATTCGCATACTCCACTCTTTCTCTCTGTGAATCAGGCCTTCTGCTTCGCGGCACATTGTGAGTATTTGACTTCGTGACCGTGCTTAGCAGATTTCATTCGAATTTCGGAGCAGGGCTCTGCAAGCAGCCTTTTCAAACATGCTCCACGAATTTTCTTTGCAGAAGATCCTCTCAAACCAAACCCAAAAAACTGATGGACTTTAAAACTGAATGTCTCATCGAGATGCTTCCAGGGGTACTTGCAAATGCTGCCTGGAGGGAGTATATAGAGAATAGCCTGGGCCTAGTGGAGTTAATACGGAGCCACTCTGATAATGGTTCACTGGTGGAGCTTTTGTCAGAGAGCCAGAAGAATTATCCACTGTGCAAGAGGTTCTTTTTGTATGGCTTCGGGTTGAGGGATGATTTATTCATTCCTGAAGCATGTAGAGATGAGCCAGGTTACTAGTTTAGGAGCATACCATGCCAGCGACAGTGGTTGAGGGTGGTTGGTGGCCACGCCCGAGAAGACTTCATGCCCATTTTCGTTGTCTTCCTATATAACCACATGAAAAACATGGATGGGGAGGAATTGAAGCTAGAGACATCCCCCCCCACTGTACCAGAAATTCTCGAATGTGGCCCTTAGGATCCCGAAGAATGGATGGTCTAAGGATGGGACCTACGCCAGGGTGGCAACTTCGCAGGCGACTGGGCATGGGCCTATTGGGTAGGTGCCTCATCTGAGGAGTTTGGGGAAGAGGTGAGGAGAGTGGTACTGTATAAGACGGATTGGGCCTCCCAATTATACATCTGTCAACCAAATCAGCTAATGCTGGAGTTACTGAGTATGTGGTCATCGGGGACCAATACCTTCCACTTAAACCACATGAAGGTTGGCATCAGTTTTTTTGGATGTGTACCAGATCATGGGAGTCCTAATATTTGGGGAGATGTATGACAAATTCCTCCCCATCATGGGTGCGTGGGAGGATCCATAGAATACTCCAGAGTTGGCGATGGCATTGATAGAGATGGTGCCTAGAGAGGACAAGGAAGAAGTGATGTATTTCTATTATAGATGGTGGTTCATGAAGTTTATAAACATTATGGTAGACAGATAGTTTCTAGTGAGGCCCTGGACATGCCCAAGGGGGATCAATGGGGCAAGGAGAACTCGAACTAGAGACTCTTGGAAGACAACAAGTGGAAAACCTGTGGGTTTAGTGTCAGCACCGAGCAGCAGCTGATAGTCAGGCTGGTAGCTTTCATCGTGGCTCTCATATGTGGTTAGATCTTGCCGGTGAGGGACAAAAACATGGGCGTGCGACCATGCACATTCATTATGGCTTCCATGTTAGCGACTTGAGGGAGAGTCGACCTAGGGATCCCAATGCTCACCATGTTATAAAAGATGTTGTGGAACATCAGCGAGGGGAAGAGGCCACAGAGATTATGTGGGTCATTCCACCTCCTGTATGGGTGGATTGTGGCACACGTTAGGTGGGTTTATGAATACCCAAAACCCATATTACCTCTGGGATAAAACTTCCACCCATAAATTATGAACGTCGTGGGAAGATTTCCGTCCATGCTGACCACACTGTTGGTACTGAACTGGGTGTGGAAGGTGGAGGAATTCAACGTTCACCCAATTCTGTTTCCAATGGGTGCTTTTAATGACGACGTCCAAGGAACAGAAGAGAACCAGTCCTATCTCCTGGACTTTCTATGTGGATTCCTAGTTGAAAGGGTGGACTGTGAGCCCCTCTTCGATCCATACACCCCTCACCTATTTTCTCGGAAATTTCAGTGTATGCAGTGACTAACCTCGCTGTTCTATCTATAGGTGTGCCACAAAGAACACCCATGTGTGATGAGGTAGATATGTCTCATGTTCACACAGGAAGATGTGAAGATTCATAATGAACTGCATCCGCCTACTGTTGTCTTCGAGCTGGTAAAGGAGTATGCCCAAAGTAGGGAGGTGGCCTACCTAGGGGAGATGTTGAAGCGGCCAACTGTCTAAGCCGGTGATGATGTTCCTCCCCAACCGCAAGGCTAGGCCCAAAAGACGACAAGGAAATCTCGTGGTTGTGGGGCTTCTATAGCGGTGAGGCCCATACCAGTTGAGTGGGAGGTAGTGGTGGCATATCCTACAATGACAGCGGACCCAATGGTCCTAGAAGAACAGAGCTATCTGGAGGGGTGGTCAACAAGAGGATTCCTCAAAATATCCCCTTAGGGCCCAAGGAAGCGGCTATTCCATATCGACATGCCAGAGAATGTTGTCTTCCCAGTGGCCTAGGATATCTATGAAATCAATAGGAAATTCTTCAGCCTGTCTGATATGTGGAAATATTTGAACCATCGTGGGATGGAAATACCAAGAATATAACCTATTAGGGTCGGATTTGTGGTATCCTAGGCGGAGGCGGAGCAATACCTGGAAGATCTGGAGGGCATTGTGCACTCCCGAGGTTCCCATCTTCCAATGACAGATCGTGTAATGGTGTTACTAATCGTACAACCCCCCCCAGTTGTCAGCTGCTGACTTGAGGGAATAATTCTCATTTCTAGAAGAATCAGATGAATCCTCCTCAGGGATGAGGGCGGTAGAGGGAGCCCGTTGGAGGAGCATGAAGTCGGCGATCAAGACTGAGATCATGAAGATTTCACAGTGGTACTCAAGGTAAAATCCCAAGAAACTTCTTCAAGGTTTTCTTCCATGTCCTTATGGAATCCTTACTAACATTTGAACTGTGTTGGAGGACCTCGTACACATAACTCGTTCTCACCCTTCAACAGATACTAATGTTGGATCTTCAGGATCTACACTTGTAGCTGCATCGACCACCATGTCTTGTGGGGCTAGGACACCTGTGGTGGGTCCTCTATAATTTCTTGACCATCTGAAAATATATGGAGTGTTGCGCCTCGGGGTCCCGGTGAAGTCAATTTAATAACAAGATCGAGAATTCGATATTTGTGTGTTCCTTACCAAATTCATGACCGTCACCCCTTGACCATGTAAAATGATGAACATACCCCCTTTTGGCATGCATAGTTTTCCAAATGGAATGGGTTTCCTTTGCAAGGATGGTTGAGACTTCTGACGGTGCCTTCCCTAGGGGAATGCCGATGATCGTGGAGATGGATATCCAAACAGACCGAACCACGACACTCCTGATCACTGGTGGCACTATCAGTAGGATTGTGCTTGAAATTATCAAGGTGGGATCTAATGATGAGAACCGATCAGATATCCGAGATCCCACCTTGTTTGATCAAACACCATATGTGGACCCTGTTGATGAGTTCCTAGGGGAGTTCCCCACATAAGAGCCTGTCAACGGTGCCCACTGGGACGAGATGACCTGTGATGAAGAGGATTAAAAAATATTTTACTGCCAATCATGGAAGCTGATCAAGCACTTCATTAATGACACCCCCAAGCACTATGGACGGATGAGATGGATAGACTTTGCAGGAGACTATGTGAACTATGTGATGGGGGAGTTGATTCCCAACACCCCCACCTAATAGTCCAAGAACTTATAGCATTAATGATTCAGGATTATGATTGTGACCTCAGTGTGGGATGGAATTGGAGGAATGCAGTGAACATTAGGAGGCTCCAGGAGGCTAAAAATGAGGTTCAACGACTACATGTCTGGGCAGATGAGCACTCAAACTCTCTTGAAATCATAGCTAATCATGTGATTGAGGG
The DNA here is from genome assembly GCA_963277665.1 of Viscum album. Taxonomy (NCBI): domain Eukaryota; kingdom Viridiplantae; phylum Streptophyta; class Magnoliopsida; order Santalales; family Viscaceae; genus Viscum; species Viscum album. The sequence goes on from OY728135.1 coordinate 1,411,580,721, forward strand.
CCCAACTAGTAGAGGCCGAAGAGTTCATGAATCAGGCCTCTGAGGAGATGGCCGTCATTCGGACTGATGTTGACCAGGCCTAGATTACGGATGATGAATTCCTCCCCATCGTTTCTAAGGAGAAGTGGGAGCTAAATAGGCGTCATCAAATCCTGGACACCACAAGCCGGAGGGTGGTGGATCTGCAACATTATTCTGACGGGGTTAACTCGTCCATGGGAGGGATAAACCCTCAGGTGCAGTAAAGATCAAAAACACTGGAATGCACCTTATTTATTTGATTGTTTTATTCCATATTCATGCATGAGTTTCATTATTGTGGTGGATTTTATATGCATCTGTTATAATATTCAAAATCCCATTGATCAGTCCCTAAGCTCATGCTGGACAAGCCCATTGTGGGAAACAAGGGATGATTGTTGTGTTATTACATCTGAACATAAAATTTCTAACCAAGATTCGGGCATCTGGGGTTTGGACAACTAATCTGAATTTCTGGGAAGAAATGGGAGATGCCCGATTAGAGGATGAAGACCTCATAACAGTCGAATTACCATTTTCGTTGTGCGCTCTTGTGCATGAGTGAGGTAATCCTAGGGGTGCCTAAATTAATCCAAACATATAGGAATGGAAGGTTTGAATCACAAATCCCATGATCTGGAACACTGTAGTGATGGAATGACAATTACGAATGATTGTTGACCGTGTTCGTAACACAATATACTTATTGAGTTATCCTTAAATGAGGATAATAGAAGAGGTCCGACCATTGACCATGTTTGAAACACAGGACCAGAATCAAAATGTCACCCATTAGTCCTTCAAAACGTTATCCCATGACATTATGTGAGCCATAGGCCATGCATCCATACTATTAGGGGGTTTCTTGGACATGAAATAGGAAGAAGTTCCAAATAAAGGACATGCAAAGTGTGGAGTGTGGAGTGATGGGTTGTTCGACTAGAGTCCAACACTCTTGAAATTATGCCACCATGGTGGAAACACATTTGGTGGACGTATCTATCCAATCAGGGATCAAACATGCTTCCAAGATGGACTTCTTCGGTGAGGACCAATAAGGACCTATAGTTTTATGTCATATCATAATGACGGTGCACATAGTTTAATAGTCATAATGCCTGGACCAAGATGGGGCCTAAGGGCCAGGAGGGTTAATGACCATGGGGCTGGGCCTGAGGTGGAATGCCTGGGAATCGCTACATATACCATGAAGATGGGAATCAAGAATAACGTAGTTATTGACGTGGCAACACGTGGTCAGAGACCAACGTTGGTAGGGAGGAATCCTCTCTAGTGAGGTTGTTGACACATCCCATAATTATGTTGGGGCATCCTAGACTTGTTCAGGGTAGGGGCCGTGCTTTAATGTAATGCGGTGAGGACATAGATACCCATAAGAAAAAGGTGTGGTGCAGTACATTACTTGACATGAATTAAGACCATAAGGGTCCACACCACACACACTCTCAGCGGAATCCTTAGGTCGAGGGACCAAAGGTGAAAACTCGAGACGGGTTATCTGGGAATTCCTACATATCCCATGAGGATGTGGATAAATCCACACGTAGTTATGAGAGTGCAGTTTAATTTTGTGAAGGATGATGAGAGGCATGTGTGGCATAGCTGCACCAGTACATGTCCTACCAAAACTACTGAGCCCATGTGAGTCGTGCTTGATGTGGGAAACAAGAAGTAGTGGTGAGAATTTCCATACATATGAAGGAAAATGTTAGGGGAAAAGCAGTGCTCAGTGATTTTTATCCCAATGATTGTAACCCTTCCATGTAATGCACCTAGATGCGTGAAGAAGTAATGCCATGTTTGTCGGAATTCCACTTGAACATAAAGAGGATGAAACATGTGAATCATGATGTTCGATATCTGGACCACGATGATGGTAGAATGATGATAGGGGATGGGTGTTGAATATTTTTGAAACACAACATCCATATCATGTTGGCCTGATATGGTGAAAGAATTATGAGGGTCGACTTATGACCATGTTCGAAACACGGGACCTACCACAAATGTTTTCTGGGGTATTTAGGGATGTTGGCCCAAGACGGTAGGTGAGCCGAGGTGGCCTGAGACCAGGCCGTGAAGGTGGTCCCTTAGGATGTGGAAGACAATGAGGATCCAAATAACTGGCTCACAAAGATCTAACATGGAACGAAGGTAATGTCCTAGTGAAAATTCCACAATTTGGGCTCTTTGTCAAAACACATCTGAGTACAACAATCAGATGTATCAGATAGAGGGAGTTGAGTCCCTTCCCAAGGAAAAGGGTCATGGGGTCACATTATATCATCCTAAGTTCATAGGGTGGACCATTAATGGGGGCTTGAAATAATAAAATGTGTGCAGGTTGGAAAAATTGCCTAACGTGACGTGCAGTTACCATAGGGAGATCTATGTTTTGGGTCATAGAACTCGGACAATTATAGGAAAAGATATTGGAAGAACATGGTGTGTATATTGAAAAACCCGACTCGAATGTGAACTTAAGAGGTACTCAGCACACCACATGTTCTCGTAAGGGTTTTTCCCAAGGTGCTGAAAAAGAGGTGTAGGATTGTAGATTCCTGGGGCTGGACCTGGAGATAAGATGCCTGGGAGCTCCTACCTATCCCATGAGGCTGGGAATCAAGCCATACGTAGTTCAAGAAGATTTCTTGTTGTTTAAAATCTTGGAAAAAGGAAGTGGAGTGGTCTTAGTTTATAGTCGTAGGGCTCGGACCATGGATGGTAGTAAATGAGAGAGACACAAAATGATGTAACTACAAATCCCGATGTGAATGTGGACCTAGTCTGGATCACCGTGTGTTTCTCAGTGGAGGTTTCAGGTCATGGGACCGAAAAAAAGTTAGTCTTGGGTCGAGACAAAGTGTACGGGCATTCCCAAAAACCCCATGATGATGTAAATCATGCCATTTGTAGTTCTAGAAGAAGGCACAAAAAGATACTAGCCCTAGATATAATAAGGCTCTTCCGGTCTGGCCCATAAACCTAGAGAAGCAGTATTTGTTAGATCTTCTCTGCCCTTTAGGATGAACACATGTTGTTTGTTTTGGAGCGATGGACCTAGGATAGAAATTCCAGGTATCCGCACCAGAACCAAACCTTGCAAAGGTATTGAAAAATGGTATGGTGTGTGGCTGATACCAAACATGATGTCCCCTCGAGTGAGGACACCATAGTGTAGTGTCGTTTTCCATATTACAGCTAGGACAATAATGTCATAGTTTTGGGTCATGTGATGGGACCAAGCGATATAGTTTAACATCATATGGCATGGATACAAATAGGAGAGGTGATTTTTAGGAGGGTAATGTGCACGGTGTGATAAAGCATACCCGACATGAATTAGGACGAGGCATGCATCACATCATGCGCGATTCAGAGAAAGAAACCTTGGGCCAAGGGGCCAAAATTGTTTAGAGGATATGGGACAATAGAGGTTTCTCTCAATTGATCTGGACCTGAAGAAGAAATATTTGGGTGGTCCTACGTATTCCATGAGAATGGGAATCAATCCATACATAGTTCTGAAAGGGCCATGTAGTTCAACATCATGAAATGAGGACGTTAGTGATCTTAGTTTAATGTCATAGATCTTGGAGAATAAACTCTTAGTTTAATTTAATATGCATGAAACATGTGAATTAAATTGGTGATTCAACATACCTATGGAAGATCATAATGTGGAATCTATGATAGAGGAAAGACGTTGACCAAGCTCGCAACACAACACCCCCCTTACATGGCCGAGGCAAACAGTTGGGCATCGACTGTTGAGCGTATTCTCCAAACGGTACTTGTACCAATTTCTCTCTCAAAATCCTTGTGAGTGTTGGATCGAAATGGTACGATAACCATTAGACTAATTATCCATGTCATTCGAGGGTCTTTTGGATATGAAAGATAACGGAAACCCAAATAATGGGGCTCGTGAAACATGGTGGGGCCTATGTTCGTGGAAGGGAAGACAAATGGAGGAAGGAATGTCTCATGAGGATGTGTGGGGTGTGGAAAAATAGCCCGACTTGAATTAGGACTTGAGCCCACACCACACCACACACTCCCGAATGAGGACTAGGGCCAAAGGGGCCCGAAGGGTCATTAGACCAAAAAGGGTCGACAGACTCGAGGTCGGGCATCCCGGCCAACGAAAACCATATGAACCCTCATGTGGGCATTTCCTCATCATATCTCATATGCCCATGGGAGCGATTCTCGGTGTGGGAAACAAGGTGAAGGACTAGACTAACCCGATTTCATAAGGGAGCAGCATCTGGAATCACACTCCTTCTCGAGTGAGTCAAATGCTTGATGTGACGGTGGGGCATTATGAACCATTACACTCCATGTTTGGGACATGTGGAGGTGGGGAAAACAACAAAGTATGGGTTTTGACTGGATTCGAGACACATCATCCATGTCATATAACCTGTGCGAGGAAAGCCTGAAGGGGAGACCTTGGAGCTTGGGGCTTGGCCAATGGACAAAATGTCTTGGAAGTCCTACATATCCCATAAGGATGGGAGTCAATCCACACATAGTTCTGAAAGGGCGATGGAATTTAACGTCATGCAGTGAGGACATGAGATCATTAGAAGAACAAGGAGGGGAACATGGTGCAACCTTTGTAATTTTACATCCTATGGGGCTGAAGAAACATAGGTTGCCTCACATGGGATCCTCCGAGGGAACTACACCCAGGATGGGTAGCCAAACAAGAAGAGCATGGGGATGGACTCAGGACGAGTCATCCGAGTGTTCCTATCTATCCCATGAGGATGTTAATCAAGCCATATAAAGTTTTTGAGATGAAGTTTATCATCTTGTAGGACGACATACAGTTTAATGTCATGCGGTACATTTCACAGTTTAAGGTCAAGTAGGACCAGACCGTTTAAGCTCTTAAGGGACTAATATGTAGTTTAGGGTCATGCAGGACTACACTTTAGTTTAGGGTCATGTAGGACCATATGGTTTAAGGTCATGTGGGACCATACAGTTTAAAGTCATGCTAGAATCTATGACTGAGGCAATGTATTTCTTGAGGAACTTGGAATTGGTGGGAGATGTTACATGCTCACCATCCATGGTATTGAGGGAGTATGCTCTGTTAGAGTAAACCTTGTGAATAATGTAAGCTCCCTCCCATTTGGGCTCTAGTTTGGGTGGTGTCCTTCCGAGTATCATCGGTGTTCTTAGGACCAACACCATGTCACCGTTTAAGAAGGAGGAGAGTCGAACTTTCTTGTTGAAAGCTCTAGATTTCTTGTTCTAATGCCTCTCCAGATTTTGTAGGTCATGAATCCTACTCTCATTGATCGCTTCTAGCTCATCCAGACAGATTTCAACTACTTTATCTGGTGCTTGCAGATCATACAGCACTGTGCATGATGAAGGCAACTGAATCTCGATGGGTTGGACAACCTCAGTTCCGTACATAAGGGAATATAGAGTAACTTGGGTGGAATTACGTGTCATTGTCCGATAATCCTAGAGGGAGTTGGGGAGCTTGTCCGGACAAATCTTCTTGTTATGACCAACCATTTTCTGCAAGTTGTTAGAGAGGGTTTTTTAAATGCCTCGATCTATCCATTTGCTTGTATATGATAGTGGGAGGTATGGTTAGAATGGATGTTATACTTAGGGTACAATTTCATCAACTTAGATGCTCAGAAGTCCGTGTCGTTATCGACGAGGACATTGTCAGGGACTCCAAATTGGTAAATGATGTTGGAGCTCACAATGTCAATGATGGCATGGGCCTTGACCTCCTTGAGCAGAACTACCTCTGCCCACATGGAGAATAAATCCGTAGAGGTTAGGATGAACCGGAACTTTTGATTTATCGCTGGTGGATATGGTCCCACAATATCGATTCCCTAGACTCGAAGGGCCAAGAGTACATGGTAGTGTGGAGAGGCTCCAGTGGCCGATGCACAATGTTGGCGTGAATTTGGAAAGCGTGGAAACTCTTGGTGAACTCGATGCAGTCATGGATCATGGAGGGATAAAAGTACCATAGTCTCTGGATCTAGTGTGATAGCTTCGGCCCAGTCTGATGAGCCCTATTGGAACCGACATGAACCTCTCGCATGACCTGATAAATCTGAACTCCTTGAATGCAGCGGACGAGAACACCATCGAACCCACGCTTGTAGAGGATTTGCTCATAGTTAAGGCGATCTTAGAGGGTGAACTGTAATATGTGATGTCAGATTCCCTTGCACTTGGACCGATCTACAGGGAGATAACCATTTTAGAGATACTTGAAAAAGGAGGTTCTTCAATCCTGATTCACAACAATCACTGCATCTTGGGGACCTAGGGGTCCTAACATGGAGGTGCCGGTAGTAAGGTGGATTATCTACGGGTTGTCATCATCATTTAGGGTGATTGAGGGAATGAATATATGTTGTGCCACATGGAGAATCATGTCATCCTATTCGGGCTCTGCAAGCGATGCAACGAGGCTGGCTAGGGTGTCAGCCTGGCTGTTCTAAGACTGAGGAACATGGGTAACATCTCTCTGTGACGAGAACTGGGCCATTAGTTGGAGAGTGTGCTCCAATAATGGTATGAGCACTAGCTTCCTGAGAACATAGTACTCATTTATCTGCTTGATGATTATTTCAAAATCCCCTTTCACATGTAAATGGAGCACATCAATCACGAGGGCCAGCTCGAGGCCAATGATGAGATCCTGAAACTCCACCTCAATGTTGGTGCAGCCTTATGACAACAGGAATGAGTATGGCAGAATTTCTTGTGATGGGGGTAATGAATACAATACCCAAGACCACCCTATTGAGTTTGGGATCATTTAGCCTCCTTTCAGTAGGTCTCTGGGAAGCGCTATTGAAATGCATTTTCCAGCACGACATGGCTTGGTATACTGAGAGGATCACCTCATTGGGGTAGTCGAGACCCAGGGACTGGTCTTCAGGAGCTGGATGGGCAGTAAGAAAGTATGCCAATGCTTATCCCTTGAGAGACTTATAAGGCATGAACATAATGTCGAACTAATGGAGTATTACCTTCCTCTAATCTATATGGCCTTTCAACATGGGGAGGTTCAAGATATACTTTAGTGGATCTACCCAAGACACTAGTTGTACCTCGTGTTGAAATGGGTAATGTCAAAACATCTATACTGTGAATACCAGTGTGATACATCTGTTCTCGATAGGGGAGTATCTGGTTTCCGTATCGAGGAGCATGCAGATTAGGTAGTAAAGGTTGTTCTTCATGCCCACATTGTTCTTCTGGGTAAGAAGGGCGCCGAGAGATCGTTCCAAGGCTATTACATAAAGGACCAGCAGTTTTCTAGAGACTGGTGTCATTAAGACCAGAGGATAGAGGAGATATTGCTTGATTTCCTCGAACACAATCTTGAATTCTTCATCCCACTCATAGAGTGTTCCTTTCTTCATGATATGAGAAAAGGAATTACACTTTCCAACCAGATTCACAATGAATCCATGTATGTATGTTAAGTGTACTTGAAAACCTCAAAGCTCTCGGATTTGCAAGAAGGAGGCATCTGGATGACGGTCTTGATCTTCTTTGGGTCAATCCCGATGCCCCAATATCTGACAATGAAGATGAGATACATGCCATAGGTGACCCCGAAAGCACACTTCAATGGTTTCATCTTCAGGTGGAATGAACAGAGGAATCTGAAAACTTTCTCAAGATCCTTCAGATGGTCTTCGAACTAGATGGATTTGACCACCAGATCGTCCACATAACATTTCACCAATTTCCCGGGGATTAGCTTAAATATACGATGCATGGCCCGCTGTAGGTGGCACCTGCACTATTTAAACTGAAGGGCATGACTTGGTAACATAATGTACCTTGTGGAACCCTGAATGCTATAGATTCCTCATCCTTGGGGACCATGTGGATCTGGTTATACCCAAAGTACTCATCCATGAAGGAAAGGTCTTGGAACCCAGTCATAAAATCAATCAAGAGTTCTGTCACAGGAAGGGGAAAATCATCCTTCGGGTAGTGACGAATGAGATCTCAGAAGACGATGTAGACTCTGATTTGTCCACCCTTTTTTCTAATAGTCATAGTGTTGGCTAGCCATTTGGGGTACTGGAACTCTTTAACAAAATGGGCCCTGATGAGCTTGTCAACTTCAGGGTCGACCATGGATCTATGAGAAGTGTGCATCTTTCTGGGAGGCTGCTTGAACCTGTGGTGATTTTCCCGATAACTGAGGCGGTGGATAGCTACCTGAGGATCTAGTCCTCGCATCTCATCGTAACTCCACGCAAACACATCACGGTGCTGTTTATGGAAGTCTACATACCATTGTTGATCCTCAGGGGGCATGGTGGCACTGATCAATGTGGGTCATGGGTACACCACGCTACCGAGGTTCACGTGTACCAATTAATCCACCGAGGTGGAGACTCCCTCTCCAAAATAGGGAGGAGCATCCTCTAAATCATATTATCCATTTATGTAGGAAGGATCCTCTGCGGGGGGGTGGGAGTTTCTTCTAAGTTGGCAGACCACGATGGGAGGATGGTACCATCCTGAGCAGCAATGGATACTGTATCGGGGGACTCATGTGTCGCCACAACCATAGCGATGAAGGATGTTGATCTGATCCATCTGGTATTCATCCCAAGGGTCCATGCTTGATGATTTCAAAGTTGTACTGGCGCGTTGGCTTGTGCCTGTTTATCCTAGCCCATTGAAACACACAAGTATGACGTATTTCCTTTTCCATATGGTGGACATCCCGATATCTTATGGTATATGAGGCTCTGGGATCACCTAATCCTGATCTGTATAGGAGTGCGAGGTAATATTCTGGCATCTCATAGACTTGGGAATGTGCTCCCCCACCCCATTTGAGAAAAAAAAAAGCATTGTCCCATGTCCAAGGTTGTAGCCTCCAATCGGTGGATCGGAAAGATGTAGGCATCATCCAAGTCCATCCATGGGTCTGTTGCAGCTGTGGCATGCTCAACCTCATTGGTCTGAATCTGATTTTCCTTGCTCTTGAAGTAATTGGAATCTAGATAGTGGGATTTACTAAAGGAAAATGGAGATGTGTCACTTTGGAGAATTCCCAATAGAACATTAAAGAAGTATTTGAGGTAGTGGTGGTATAATGAGGGAAGTGTCACATGTAGGTGGAGCCACGACCTACCCATCAACACATTGTAGGCTGTGTCCTAGGAGAAAACCATAAATTCGGTGCTGGAAACTTGCCAAAAAACTGGGGTTTCAAGTAGATCTTACTGACCATTGTCTGTTCCATTCAATCTTAACCCTAGATTCTTAGGTCAGAAGGGGTCCGATCAACTTCAGGCAATCCCAGTTTTCGCAGTGTCTGAGTGAGGATTAGGTTGATACAAGAACCTGTGTCAACAAGATAGTGGCGGACCTCCACGCCATTGAACGGATCGATGATGTACAGTGGGAGAATGTTCTCTGGTATGGGAGAGCCTTAATCTTCTCCATAGAAAGATATAATGGCATGTCATTTAGCATTCCTGATTTCTTCAGCATGGAAAGCTTCTAGAGCTGTTACATCCATCTTAAACTGGAGGGGGATTCTTAAAGCCTCCGCGAGAGCCTCGTGCATATCTGTTGACAAGTGAATAGCCTCAAGGATGGATATCCATGATGTAATGTTGGTGAGATGCTTGAGGATTTCATATTTCCATACCAGGCATTAAATCCTGTTTAAATAAAGTCACACTATGACAGGAGGTATGGCGGGCCCTACCCGTTGGGCTGGGGGATGACTGGTGCTGTTAATGTCCCACAGCTCACTAGTCGAAGCATGCGTAGTGACTACCAGATGAGAATCAAATGACTGAGACCAACCCATAGGGAAGCGTGGATGGTCACGATGATGGCTGGGTGGATCTGCCTGATCCAGAAGCACGAATAGTTGCAAAGGCGGACCTGATGTCCCCAGATGAGAAGGTTGTGCTTGCTAAGCTATGCGCTGAGCCTTCTACCTGGTTTCCGTAGAATGCACAGCCAAGGGTGAAGTACATACCGAACACTTCGACAACCCGTATATCCACGACTTCGTCGACTCTGACGATGATCAGGGACATTGAGAGGGTATGCCTGATGCTCTATATCATGAGGAATCATGTAAGCGTTTAGCAGCTCTATGAAAATAACCGAGGAGTAGCCTTGACTGTCTCTCAAAGAGTTATCTACTATCTAACAGGTTTTAGAAGGAATCACCATCTCCATGGGCATGAAATCACCAAGAGAACGGGATGAAGATGGCAGAGGCAAGGGACATTATTTTCCCTTACGCCAGTGGTGTTTTCTCTTCTGGGAAGAGGATGACTAAGGCAATGATGGAGAGGTAGTAGTTGCATCTTCTGAAGGCTCCGACTGAATAAGGTGTGCATGGATGACACCCTGGGAATGGTCAACCGTTTTTCAAGCCATCCGGTCATCATAATTCTAGGATCGATGACTAGAAACCTGATGCCACTCACCCTCACTGTCACTTTTGTTGTCTGGTCTCATGAAAACTCAAGCCACCTATGCTGGGGGTGGGCCTAACTGGACTATGTTGTTATCTACCTGGTCTTAGAGACAATTCTTAAACACATAGCACTATTTGAGAGTGTTCCCTAGGATTCGATGATAAGTGCAGTATTTAGGGTGATCATTGATTTTCACCTCTTTTGGCCTTCTGTACTTAGGAAAACACATGATCCCCATCTTTAAGGCACTGTAGAAGTAACCAGGGGCCTGAGCCTCATTGAACGAGTGGGTCCGGTTTCTATTATTCGGAAAGGGGGACCTTGGAGCCAGATTCGGATGAGGAGCTAGAAGAGCCTATTGGGGAGGCAGAGCCTGATTATCCAGCCTAGGTGGTGGAGGAGTATTACGCGGGGGAACCTATCGATTCTACGGTGGGCGCTGCTGGGATGGAGGATATGCCTGTGGTGGAGGGCCTCTTTGAGGCTGCGGATCCGGCTCCGCTATTAACAATTCTATTTGTCTGGGGCCTCTATTTTGTTCACTATAGGGGGCTCAGCTCTGGCAGCCCTCGACATCAGATGTGCCTAGCTATATTTTTGCAACATATCTTCTAGGTTCTGGGCCTTATCAGAGAAGTCTCAGAATCCCCCAGGGTAGTTCTAGGTGATCAAAGAGGGGGCCAGTTGCGTTTTGAAATTCCCTACAAACATCGTTAGTAGATGTGGCATGTCAAGAGAGTATGTTAGCCTCTTCCACTGAGCGATAAAGTCTACGACATGCTCAACATGCCTCTGTTTACCCTGGAAGGGGTCTGCTATACTCGTCTTCTGGGTGGTGGAACTAAATTGGTAGAGGAATTTCCGACATAGGTCCCCCTAGCCGGCTACTAATCTGATGGGTAGTTGGTTGTACCAAAAGAACGTTGCTCCTTCCAATGTATGCAAAAAACACCAGAGTTGTGAGGCTTCCTACTGTGCTAGGGTCCCCAACATGGGCCCCCACCTTGAGATAGAGTGGGACAAGTGTTGTGTCAGGTCCCCTGACCCATTTAATGGGGAAAAGGTAGGATTCCCAAAACCCAGGGGGTGATGGCATATCATCCCTCATGCTGGATATGGCTTACCATTAGTTGGTAGTGCCACCTGTCACGTTTCCAATGCCTCGATGCGGGCAATGAGTGTTTCCATCTTATCATCTTCATGGTGGTCCCTATCTTGATGGGGATCTTTGACCACCAGGGCATTTCTGGGATCTTCAGCATGGTAAGCAGGCCCATCTGCTCATGGAGCGACTGGCAGAATGACCTGTGGGGCAGTTGGGGAGCTCGAGCTGGGTTCTGAGGGTTGTTACACCATTCAAGAAGATTTGGCATGACATACCGCACCCTCTTATCGTAATCTCCAACTTCAACCCTGTATGTGTAAGCAGGATGATCAGTGTCACCCAGGGGTAGCTCATCGAGGGGAAGTTGTCTCTGCCCCTATTGTCCTGGCCTATGATCACTGTAGCACCATCGTCGGTCTACAATGTGTTCATCCAGGAGTTCATTGAACAACATTTTCTGTTCATCTAGTTGCTGAAGAAACATGGAATGTTCAGTGTCTTCATTAGTCTTCTGCACTGAGGCGGAAAGGTCAGAGTGTTTTGCATATCCGAGGAGCTCCTTACACTTACCGAGATTTCAGTTGAGGAATAATGCCTCACTGGGTGTGGGGAGACCCAGTATATTTCTCAGTTGGAAAGTAACTCTTCCTGATGGATCCACTAGTGGAGGCATGCCCTCAGGGGGGAGGTACCCGTCAAGTAGCTCGAGTTCATTATCCTCTTCCAATAGGCTATCCATGTAGACTGTGACTCTACCTGGGGGAAATTCCTCCATATCACATGGAAGGTCAGGTTTCCATCGAATAGGACTTAAGGGGAGGGAAGAATATTTCCCATAACCACAGATCTGCAGATGGGGGGAAGCCTCCTTGATTATCTTGGGAAGTACCATGTAACTTTGGATGCATCCTTGTTGGAGGTCCTTATGGTGACCTGGTGACTCAGGGCATTGGGCCCCGAGGAGTGTGGCCAGATCGACGAGAAAACATCATTTTCCAATATCCTTGAAATGTGATTGGCTCTTGGGGTAAGCCACTTTCTAATGAATAAAGCTGAAGTACGTCGCACAGAGGGTTTTACAAAAACACTCAACTTCCTCTGGAGTGAGGGATTCTGGCGCACAAAAATTGGGCACTGCAACCGACCAAAATTTATCAGGGAAGTGGTATGCCACTACGATATTCCATAAGCTCCTTGGCATGGATTTAGGGTATGTCCCTTCATTGGACCACTCGTCAACCGAAGGTGGATGAAGAATCGGTAGCGGTACCGAGGCAGACTACTGGGATAGTAGGCTAGCCAATGGAGAATACAGTGAGAGAGTTGACAAACTGCCGCATCTCCGGATTTCCTCCGAAGAGTGTAGCGACTTGGCCACCACATCACGGTAAGACGGGCTTACGGATGTAGTTCCTAGTTTAGGGACTAGTGCTACAATAGATGAACCACTCTACTAATTGTCCACCATTGGTCCCTAGAATAGCTCTCTGAAATCTCTAGTCGAGGTAGAGAGTTCTTCTGGTGATGATGGTGGTGATTTCACCACCATAACCTGTGGTATTGCCAAGATTTCTTATTCTTGGATATAACTGTGTAGGGAGGCAGGAATCTGGTGGACTTCTCTTTCTCAGAGTACGAGGTTGATGCGCCTCGTTCCTATCCCGACACTCGACAAAGAGGACTGCTGGGAGGGTTCCATCACTGAGTCGTACTCTACTTTAGAGTCTTAGAAAAAAACTGGTTTGATCTTAGTCTGAATCTTATCAGCGCACTTTTTATGGTGATGATGACCCACCCTCCATCCCTGAGATGGTTCATTGGGACATGGTAGTTTTCTAGCACGAGGAGGTCCTTTGGCCATACCGGGATTGGGGCGGAGTGGATTTCCCCCTGAGTAAGACAGGGTGCGAGGAGCACCTGGACAAATATTGAAGGGGACATGGGGAGGACCATCATGGGAACGGCTGGAGTGAGTAGTAAATCGGCTTGAGGTGAACAGAAAATGGGTAGGACCTCCATGAATATTTCCTTTGGTAATGTCAGTGTGAGGAAGGTCACCGTACTAGTCAAGCCTAACATTGGTAAGACCTCCATGTCGAGCGCTGGTGAAGTGAAGCCGACCTCTACCCTTCTAGTTTCCAAGGCAAGGTAGACTTTTGCCAGCTGCTACAAGAACATGGGGAGGTCCCCACATCAGAGAATGACTAGTTATGCAACGTAGCCACCCTGGTTGTCTATGGTAGGAGGAATGAATCCATAACTGGTGTAGTGAGTGCGGGAGGGACTCTCATAATGAGTGTCACTATTTTGGAAAATACCTTCGTTCGGATTGAAGGTAGCATGGGGGGGACCTCCATGGTGAGTTTGGAAGTGGGGAGGACCCACGTTCTCAATGGTCGTGGTACGGGGAGGACCTCTGTACTGAGTGTCGTTGTCGTGGGTTGGTCCATGGTGGCCACTATGTGTGCAGACGTCTAAGAGAGTCGACCCAGCCTGCCCATGGGGTAGTTGGGGACTCGATCCGAGTCAGGTGTATAAATTCCCATATTCGGTTTACATAGGGGTCAGGTGATATACTGCAGTAGTGGTTCAGGCCACATTAGCTGCGGACATTGATTCCCCTTGGCAGGCATCATCTTTTACTTGCGCCCGACATTAGCGTTGGGTTAGACAGACCACGAACAATGGTGCAGGTACATAGCTTACCTTCTCCCCGGCTCGGGGAACTTGGTGGTGGCACTGGCACGACCTGGTGGGGGCCCTCCTTGGGGTACCCTAAAACAAAATCCCGGTAGGTATGGCTTAGGAATCCCCAACCTCACTGGAATAGGGGAGAGAGTCATCGAGGCATTCTGGGGAGAGGCTCTTTAAACGTTTGTTTGTTAGAGTGGGGAGAAGTGGCTCCCTATGCGTCCCTTGGCGGTGGCGGTGTAGATGACGCATAGATTCCTCTTAATCCTGGCGAGCAGTATCCATAGTCGGGATAATTACCTTCTTGTAACAGTGTACGAGGTCGTTGATCACCCTTCACTAGATGAATTAGTAAGAGTAGATAGGACATGGGTTTCGCTAACTTGAAGTTATGGAAGTCATCGTAGAAGTGGCGGATCTATGTGGGGTTTCCACATTTGTGTTGCCCATGCCCTTGCGTCGGTGGGCGGGTGGCGATTGGGTTCCTAGTGCAGCATCTAGGTTCATTAAAAAGTAGAGAGATTAATCCATTAGTGCTAAAAACGAAATCAATGTCCAGTTCCCTAGCACCATTCTATCTTCCATGGATAGTAAGAGGTATCCACGCTGACAATGTTCCAGACTGAGATGCCCAACATTTCGACTGCCCCAACTTCTGGTGAGTTTTAAGCCAGTTCTTCTATTTTCTTGGAGGGACCTGGTGCCAGATAACTAGATCTGGTGACATGATTGTCTACTGATGTCTCGAATGCTACTAATCTCCACATTGAGGAGAAGAACTTCACATCGGGTTCACCATTTCGGTTTTCTACTCTTTCACTTGGGGCATGCGCGTCCATCTAATTCAAGGATTAAGATACTCTATATTGCCCCACATTTCCTCTTTCCAAAGAAGGGTGGAATCCATTTCTTGTTCAGGAACCTTTTCCCCTTGATCAAAATGGGATGATTGGATGTCGATTCATCATTCAGTGGATTCCTCCTTGAAACTCATCACCTAGTCTACGTATCTCTTATATATTTAAGTCTTTGTTCATGAAACTCTTCCCAGTGACATATTTTCATGGATTCCGGTTAATTACACAGCTTCTTTCATGACACTCCAATGGGTCTAGCCATGGAAACAACCTTCGGTTCGGGGAGTAGTCACGTTGGAAATCACTGGCGTGTCTAGACACTAGGGCAATGGAATGTCTGGGTTTCTTCTCCTTATTATTGGGCTTCTCGAGGGTGTGGAAGCCCAAGGCATCCCACATCGAGTGCGGGGAATTATATTCCATATGCAGATATCTACGGTTTTCCTCAAGTCCCTATGTTTATCATTGGATATGTCGCATGTTTAACGTCCAGTGGAGATGGATCGAACTGATCAGAACACTGACTATAGTGGATCAGATAGTTGTAGCCCCATAGGGGAACACTGATGTCGGGGCTAACATGTGTTTAGTTACCTAGTTATTATTAGGAACAACAAAGAGGTGAATTGGCATGATCTTACCAAAATGTGAAGGACCAGGTAAGAATCAGGATGGATGATGGGTGGTTAAGTAATGTGGATGGAGAATCGTATCGGGTCGACTCTAGGGAGATGATGATGGTGTGCTTGAGCCTCAAAGAGACATCCTACATATCCCCATGGCAGGGAATCAAAGTCCATGTAGTTCAACTGATGATGAGTTACTATCAATTGGGGACTTTTATGGATTTCCGCTGAATGGGGTTGATAGTGGCTTATCATTGAATGGGTCACAATGGCTTATCGCTGGATAGGGTCACAACGGCTTACCGTTGGATGGGATTGAACCTCATGGAGGTTTCCTACGTACATTGTCTTGGAGACATGGATCGACTCCCATGTAGGTCGAAGTGGGTGGGAACCGACGTGAATGGGTCTAGAACAGATGGTTGTTGGGATTGAACCTTAGGGGGGCTTCCTACGTACCTTACCTTGGAAAGGATCAATGTCCACGTATTTCAGAAAATGGGGGATCGATAAACCGATGTGAATGAGGACCTGGGGTCCAATGGATGGTGGGCTTGATACTCAGGAAGTCTTCCTACGTTCCTTACCTTTGGAAAGAATCAAAATCCACATTGTTCAGAAATGGGGTCTGGGAAGCGACATGAATAAGGACCTGGGGTCCAGATAGATTCTGGGATTGAACCTCAGGGATTCCTCCTACGTTCCTTACCATGGAAAGGATCAATGTCCATGTAGTTCAGGACTGTGTGGTGAATCGACGTGAATGTGGTCGGAATGACCAAGTGTTGGGCTTGAACCTTGGGGACACCTCTTGCATACATTAACATGGCAAGGATCAATGTCCACGTAGTTCAGGACGGTGTGGTGAACCGACAAGATGGTGGTCGGATTGATCGGGTGTTGGGCTTGAACCTCGGGGAAGATTCCTACATACCAAACCTTGGCAAGGATCAAAGTCCACGTAGTTCAGGATGGTGTGGTGAACCGACATAAAGTGATTTAGACCAAATGGTTGTTGGGATTGAACCTTGAGGTGGCTTTCTACGTACCTTTCATTGGCAAGTAACAAGTCCACATTGTTCAGGACGGTGTGGTGAACCGACATGAAGGGAGTCGAGATCAATTGTTGTTGGGATTGAACCTCAAACAGGCTTCCTACATACCTTTCCATGGAAAGGATCAAATTCCAAGTAGTTTAGGATGGTGTGTGGGTGAACCGATGTGAAGGGGGTCAGAACGACTGGATGTTGGGCTTTAACCTCAGGGAGGCTTCCAACGTACCTTGCCTTTGCAAGGATCAAAGTCCGGGTAGTTTAGGACGGTGTGGTGAACTGACATGAAGGGAGTTGAGACCAATGGTTGTTGGGCTTGAACTTCAAGGAGGCTTCCTATGTAGCTTACCTTGGCAAGGATCAATGTCCACATAGTTCAGGATGGTGTGGGGTTTACACTCTAGGCTGCCCATAGAGGAAGTCATGGTTGACGCTTACTCTAAGACCACATGAGTCATGCTCAATTTGAGAAACAAGAGACAACAAAGACATGACGATCACGTCGTGAAAGGTGCGTCTGTGGGTAGTGGACTGGGGATTACATGGCTTGCGGCCCAGGGAGAGGAATTTTGGGACTCACACCAGGATCGAGGACTGGGTGGCGACAAAGTCTAGCGGGAGAGGGATGGGGTAACATAATCTCTTGTGCCCCACTTGCCACTTAGCCTTTGTCATGGAAGAAGAGTAGTGGATTAGGGGAACCACCTCCCGCAACAAAGGCTTGTGGATTACACCATGATGGTAGCCTTTCCCTGTGGGAAAAAACCACTCCGATAAAGAGGATCTCATTCCATGTAAGGAATGATGTCACTCCAATGGAGACCAGTTGATGTGGAAAATTCCCAACATGGGGAACCCAGCATGCGACACATAGGGAAAGGTCACAGTTTAACGTCATGTGATGAGGATGATGGTGCTTGTAAGTTTAACGTCATGCATCTTGGACAAGGTAGGTTCACTCTTCACCCTTAGGACTTACATAACCGATACCTCCCAACCATTGGGGAAGGGAAGGCATTAGCAATGTCATGTTGAGTGGGTGTTATAGATTGATCCATTGGGGGGTCCACGTTATCATGGATATGAGAAGAATAAATAGCCATTAGCATTCATAAGAGAAGAAGCATGAGGAGAAGCAATGCAATGGGATTTAGCATCCAAGTTACTTTGAAATTGCTTCCTTCAAACCTATAGGGTCACACAGAAAAAGGAATTGCATGGAAAAGGGGCTCATAGGTAGAGGCCTGGTGAGGCTCTGGTGCTCCACGTAGTGGAGGGGCTTTGTGAAGGGGTATTCTTTGCGAAGTGAAATTGCCCAGCCTAAGCACATGGCATAGGGGCATATAGAAGGTGCTTTGAGATGTGGAAAGGCATTCGTGGAGCAATTCATCATGAAGCAAGGGGGCCTTGAAAAGTGGTGGATTGTGAAGCATGGTGATTCGTGATGCACAGTGACCCTGCCTTAGCATATGTGTCACATGAGCGTGAGGGGTGCTTCGCAAAGCATAAAAACTCTGTGAAGACCCGATTCCCCTTTTGGATCCCCTATCTTCTTGTAGGTCCATGGGCTTTGTGAATGGAATCCCTCTCTAATGAGGGGATGAATTAAAGCAAGCAGAGGGACTTTGCGATGAAAAAATACCTCTAGAATCTCATGGTTTGTGGAGCAGGAAGCACTTCCTGATTTGAGAGTTAAGAAGGTGAAAGGTTAGATGATCCGTCCGTCGGGCTTAAGGGTAGCCCGATATTTATAGGCAAGAGGCGCCACGAAGCAGAGCTCCCTCAGCGCGAAGGAAGATCTTGCTCCGCGGTGGGCTCAGAAATGTCAAAGAGGTTCATGGAGAATCCCACCTCCTTTCCCCTCGGCGGGCTTGTGAATGTAAAAGGAGTTCATGGAGCGTCCCGCATCATTTCTCTGAAGTGGGCTCATGACCGTCAAATGGGTTTTTGGAGCATCCCGCCTCCTTACTCTGTGGTGGTTGTGGGGCTATGGGGGCTCCGAGAATGGTCCTCACGAGGCAGCCCTAACGCTTTTTGCATGGGCTTCTTCTTCCCCAATTTTTTCACTAAATATTATGTTAATGAAATTATATATATATATATATATATATCCTTTTCAATCAAATGGGAACATAAACAGCTGATGATGTGTACGGCAAGCTACCATCTTGCAATCCTATGGAATTTATTTTCCATCATCACCTTAAAATGATGGATATAATGAAGGATATAAATTTTTTATATAATATTTAGGACATTATTATAATTTTTAAATTATTATATCAAATATACCACTTTACTTTGGATTTTGTGGGGGATATGATGATGTCGCTCATGTGTATGGAGGATTACAACCTTACAAAATGTGGAGAATTATTTTCTTACAATGAACATAGATGGGTGAATGTTTTATATTAATGAATATATGTTTTAATAATAAAATAACAATAGTTATGGATATATAATAACACATCAAACTTTTTACGTTCTAATTTTTTGGAAAACAATAATGTCGTTCGTGCATTTGTGTGGACTACTGCCTCCACCTAGATATTTGAAAGGATTTTTATTTTATTTTTACATGGGTTGTAATATAGTTTTATTTGGTTAATATAAATTATATATATGAAATAATAAAGAGTTTTTAAATGTGATGTAATTTTTTTTCCTTTCATTCCATACGTCGAGAAAAATGGAAACAACGTTCATGCGTAAGTACGACCTACCATGTTCATGAACTGTGTAATCCATTTTCTATATATCACATTCATAGACTACTATAATTAAATATATAATGAATATATATTTGTATTTTTATAATGGTTATATTCTAAATATTATGGAACCTTGGTCAAAGTAGAATTACAGAAATAACTGAACCAAAACATTTATAAAAAATGATTCAATTATCAATGAAAACAATTAATTTAACAAATAATTGCACATAAATCAATGATAAAATACACTGGGTAAATCATATATGTTATAACATATATGATTATGTTTATTTAATAGATTTATAATAAACTTATATTTATTGTATAGTATATTTTGAAACATATGAAGGAAATTAGACCATTGGTAAGGGTTTTTCATCTTACTTTCACTTCTATGAGACATATGCCATATTCGACACTAATTCAATTATATGATATATATAAGTCCCCTTTTTATATTCCATATTAGAGTCTCTTTATATTCATTGTGGTTTAATTTTATTTTTATTTTATTTCATTTATGGGGCTTATGGTTCAAATATTACAAAAGTGGTAAGGGTTTATTTTACAATATAATCACTATTCATGATTGTTTATGTTTAAGTCTATATTGGGTGAATTATTTGATATTTCTATTATAAAATCAATATATTTCCTTATCCTATTATTATCCATGATATTTTAAAGTAATAGTACCATTTATCAACTCCTTGTTAATTAAAATATTTACAATTATTTTTTAAATAAAATATGACTTCGCATACCTCTTTAGTCAAAATTAATTTTTCTTCCAAAACCACGTTGTCTAAAAATGTTTTCAACATGGTTTTTATAAAATTAATATTGTAATTATATTCATAAATGAGTCAAAATTTTATTACATGTATAATAGACTAGAGATATTATGTCTTGATATCATCATTATTCTTTCTTTGGATGGTTTATCATTAGATTAATTGGGGATTTACTATTTTATTACCATTCTATATATTACTCTGGATAGTTTGTGACTATTTTTATTTATTGTGGTGGGAATTAATATTTCCTATGTTATTTATTTAATATAGTTGTTAATGTATATTATATTTCACCACTTTCATAGGAGGAATGAATTTGACTTATTGAGTGATGGGTGAGGACAATAATTACATAGACCCATATTTCATCGATGGGTGTTCTGAGACAAATCACCTGCCTCAATTAAATGGGTTTTTTATCCGAGGTTTGAAATTTTCATTAAAAAGGACCTGAAAGAATATTTTATATATTTTAAAGAATATTTTTCCCCATTATGAAATCAATTAGTGATGACCATGTGATTATTAAATTATTTAGAATATATATCAATAAGTTTCATGTTTATGTGATAATTTATATGGATTTATTTTATCGTCCTTTATTCCTACCATGTTGACAGGTTTGCACAACATTATTTATTTTGCACAAGCATTGATCATATTAGTATATATTTAATCTTAAACAACACTAAGCTACAAAGATGTTGTACGATGACAATGTGGGGTCGAACCCACAGAGATGAGAAGTTAGGATGGAAACCAAGAAGTTATAACATTGTGGTTAGAGTACTCATGATCTATCTTTGGTTTGGTTTTCAATAAAATACACATTTTAGGATTAAATTAGGAAATAGGTAAGGGATGAAGGTCAATTATAGGGTTTAGGAAAAATAGTAATCCAAAATCATTCTTGGGATAGACGTGTGACTTAGGTTGCGAAGTGGTGAAATGGTCACCAATTGGTCACGAGCAAACCAATTGGATCCACCAAAGCTGAAACTATTATTTAATCTATAAATACTAAAAAACATAGATTCAGTATGTTTATATTCAAAGGGGGAATGTATCCCAACATATTGGTCATAGATTACTCAACTCTAACAATGCCAGGGTTATTCAAATACACTTCCCACGATAAGGGTTATGGAAAAGAATACGATAAACAATTTGTTTAAAAAATTACTAGCCACATGGTTACAATGTTTTGATTTAGAGATTAATTTTCATTATGTTATGTTTCACATGACCTATAACCCCATGAGAAT
Organism: Viscum album; assembly: GCA_963277665.1. Lineage (NCBI taxonomy): Eukaryota > Viridiplantae > Streptophyta > Magnoliopsida > Santalales > Viscaceae > Viscum > Viscum album. Next base: position 1,411,602,354 of record OY728135.1, read on the forward strand.
TATCTGAACATGAGGTTATTAATATTTATAAAGGAAATAGGAATACTTATCAATATAACAGCTAAACAATTTTATCTAGCACAATCTATAATTGAAACGATGTAAAATAATTCAAATTATAAATTTAATTAAGGAAGAATGAATAAAATAAAAACAATTGACGTTGATGGAAATTGGAATTGGATTTGAAAGTTTAACATACACGTGAAATTAATGACCCTCACGATGATATGCAGAAGGAAAAAAAATAATTAAAACAAGATTGAAAATAAATAGAACAATGATAGAAATAAAAAAGAGAATAAATGAAATAGTAATTAAAAGGGTTCAGTTGTGTCCAAGTCTCCTATCCACATTGCGATTTTTTACATATATATACTATAATGTTTTAGGATGTGTAAATAATCTATTTTTTGAGAGTTATTCAAGATACTTATTTCTTGAAACATACACAACTTTAAAATGGGTTTCATGCCATGTAATTCAGATTAGAAAAGTTCCCTATTGAATATGGATCTATCATTTTTCAAATAATGTATCTTTTACTGGTTTCAAATTTGTAACTTTTCACATCATGTACAATGTTCATATAATATATATTTATTGAGTTTAAAATTTTGATGCTTTAATTTAGTGTAATTTCATCACACTGTGTGTTAGTTCATGAATTTTAATTCATTAATCATCTTATAAATTGGCTGGAATTTTGTCCTCTTGAGGAAAGTAGTTTGAGAATATGTCTCACAGTGTGAAATATCTGATTTTTTTTCCAACATGTCCTAATCTGAGTATTATGTACCTATTTACAACAAAAAACATTCCAAACCCCACTTCATTATTGATTAAATCATGATAAATTCTAAAAAAATTATCTAAAATATATATATGAATTTATCTCTATCAAATTCCCCCACAGATGAACAATTTCTTATCCTCATGCAGAAAAAAATCTCATTTGGGATTTTATATTATAAAATTATCATGAAACCAACATTATAATAATTCAAATATAACTATGTTCTAGTGGAAAAAGAAATTCCTCCATGATAAATCCAATATATAAAATCATTACTGCCTCATAGTTAATTTCGTTACTCATATTCTTCTTCCATTAATTAAAATTTATTAATTGTTCCTTAAAAGCTATACCCATATTTTAATTTTACTCTCCATGAATTTTCTATCATCAATAAAGTTAAAATAATGTTATATTTATGATCATACATTCAATACATGTTCCTAACCTTAGTCTGGTATTTATTCTAAAAAATCCACTCCATAAATATACACACACAATTAATCATGAGTAATTCAACAATAAGATTCTAATGCCTCTATTTATGAGGGTTCATGGTTAGATTATAGAAATAAATCTCAAAAGGACTGTAGATTCTCAAGTATAATATATGATCCTCTAGAGTAATTCAATGAAAAACATCCTCCAAAAAGAGGCCTCTCCACATTAAAAAAAACTCCACATAGGTCCATGGATGTGTCGTAATAGGGAAATGAACGTATCATGTTTTTATTTTTTTCAAAAGTAAGGTTTTGGCCAGATCTCACATCCATCACCTAACAACATATGATACATCATAAGAATCATAATCTTTGTAATTGTTATTTTTTACTTTCCTAATAGGAAAACCATATTATTTTAACTGTATTATAATTAAGTTAAATCATAAAAACCATATACCACTTCCCATAGATGATGTGAAATAATCATTTTACATCTCCTCAAATGTAAAAATCCATTTTTTTTATCATTTTTGTAAAGCTTCAAAACACATATTAAAATGGTAATCACACAATTATATCAAGAGTATGTTAAGAAGGGATAAAATGGGCTTTTAATACATCTTAACAAAGTATCTCATGGATTCTATGAAATTAATAAGGGTAAATCTATAGGTGGCTTCGGGATATATGGGTCAAAAAATATTTCTTCAATAATTTTAATAGTGTATTTATTCATTCATACCCTTGGTAATATTTCGTTGTATGTTGTGATACATTTACATACCCCTTGTATCTCTTAACAAATATGATAAGAATATAATATTACAATGTAGTTCGAGAATCCTCTTATGATAGATATATAAAATAGGTAAATCACACAGTGAACAGTATCTAGTGATAATTCAATGTAATGAAATTACAAGAATCTAGAATTAGAATAAAATTAATGAACTCAAAAATCATTTTAAAATTATAAATAAGAATAAAAATTCATTTCAACTATATCCAACCAAAAAATGTCTTTTATTTAAATGGGTTTAATGAGATATCATGTTAAACCATTATTTCAATGAAAAATGTATCCTAAACGAATGGAAACAAGGAGAAATCCAAGAGTACAGGTAATAAATCCTATTATTGAATTCTCTACACCTGAAATGAAATAGTTTCTTCACTCTTTTAAAAAGAGATGTGATAGTGATAGAAAAAAAAGAATTGATATGTTGGATATCGAATTAAGAATTTAAAATAGAGAATCTAGATATCCTTATAAATAAATCCATTCCATGAGTGACCTTGATGGATGGTGATGGAAAACTAATGTCCGAGAATTTTTTTTACAAAAAAATAAATTCATTAAATAAACCATTATGATATATATGTTAATCAATATGTAAGAAGAAAAATGGTTAGGTGAAGAATATAAATATTAGGATAAAATTAATTAGATACATGAATGAATCAATAACAATGTAGTTTAGGATGACTAGTCAACAAGTAATTATAGAAAAGAAAAACTAGGTCATAAGAAACACAATGAATGTGTAGTAAAAAAAAATATGGGTTACCTCCCATAAACTGCTAATAATGATTTCGTCAGCCAAATTTATGGAAAAAATATCAAATTAATTTAAAATAAAGGAGAAACCCATCATAGATTGGTTCGTGGTAGGTTTTCAGTCTATATCCATTGGACATAAGGGGTGTTCTATTTCTACATTTATTTTTATTTATTTCATAGGGGAAAACAATGAAAAATATAATGAGACAGATATTCAAGATTTCATATTTAAAGAAAATAGGTTGAGTTGGGAATTAAAAAGTAAAATATGACCCCCTGGTGTGAAGATTCAACATGTAATTTGTTAATTATACCATTTCCTCTTTTTCATTTTAAATATGGTAATTTTCATAAGCCTTCCCTATAATTTTTTCAAACTCATCTATTTGGAGCATTTTTCATTCCACATCTTTTTTAGCATCCAAATTTTCTTTTTAAATTTCACAATAACAGTTATTCTCTAATTAAAATGGAAATTAGCATGGATTCTGATAAATAAGAATGAATTTAGTAGTGTCTATGGGTGTTTTATATTCTATCCAATATTCCCAAAGTGAATCATCCAATTTTAGACTCAATTCTATTTTACTTGTATTCATGGTCTTTCCTAGATTTTTGTATTTTCTCTATTAGACAATTCAGATTTCCCTCTTTTGTGTGGGTGGTAGGGAGTTCTTGTGTTATAACAGATTCCATATTTTTAAAGTAATCCTTTCATATAATTATGGGTAAAGTGAATTCCCCTATCGAAAACGATTAATTAGGGGATTCAAAATATGGAAAAGTTGTTTTTACTTAAAAGGTTCATGTCCATTTTTCTATGTAATGGGTGGAGGCTTAAAATTCTCCCCCCTTTGAGATGTTTTCCATGTAAACCAGGATATAAAACTTCCTATGATAGTTTGGTAATAGACCCATAAAATTGATTCCCCATAAGTCGAAGATTTTAAATTTTAGAATAGTATTTTGTGGAATTTTGTTTCCCTTTGTAATGGATTCTATTTTTGGCACTAATCCCATATTTTAACAGAACTCATCGCATCCTGATGAAGTATGGGAAAAATAGACTTTCATTTATAATATTTTCCATGGTGTATTTAGGTCTATGATTTCCCCTAGCTGGAGATGTGTGAAATATATTGGGTACACTTTGATCATCATCTTCAGGGATAGAATTTTAGTTAAACTATCAGCACAATTCATTAATAGTAGCAGATTATTCCAGTAATTGTGTAATGCTTCGATCAAGAATTTTTTTCTTTGTCAGTAGAATAAGTGGGTGTAAACTGATCTTATGGAATAAAATTTTCAATATCAAAAAACCACTATTATTCTTTTGTATTTATACTAAAAAACATTTCACGAATAAATCACCCATCAATGTACATATTGTCCTCATATTTAATGCTCGGCATTGGAAATCTAGATAAGCAATCAATGAAGATCTTGTTAGTATATTTTTTGTCCTTAATGACTATGTCAAATTCTTCTAGAAAAAGGATCAACCCTATTATATTTGGTATGGAATCCCTTTTACTAAAGAGGTATTTTAGTGTTGTATTATTTGTATATACCACTACATTGGAGATCACAAGATATTAGAAAATGTAATCAAAATTAGAGATGAATTCCAGAAACTCTTTTTTTTGTGGTTTAATAATTTACCTAAGATTTATTAAGTATATGACTAGAATAACATATATGGAGGATGATATGGATGAACAGCTGTCTTGAAACAACACTTATAACATAATAACTAGTGAAAAACAGCAATTTGAAATCATTATACTATTCTGGTGAAATTCTAATAGGTGCAACCAAAATGATATTCTTTGGAATGTTTAATTCCTGATGACACTCTTCAGTGAAATTAAAATGTGTTACCTTGGATAATATGGGTGTTTGAGTGCATGATACTCTTGGAAAGTCTTGGCTGAAGAGGTGATAAAATCTCTTGGGACCCAAAAATTTCCAGATAACATTCACCATTGTGGTTTTAGGTAATTCTATAATCACCTTAAAATGTGTATGATCTACTTCAATACCATGATTTTATATCTTTTTTCTGAGGATTATGACTCCTTGGACTATAAAATGAGGCTTTTTCTAATTTTGTACTATGAACATCTCTTCAAAGTGCTGTAGAACTATGTATATAATTTTTAGGCATATGTTAAAGTATATTCCATACACAGTTAAATCATCCACGAAGATATCTATGAATTCTTGTTCTATTTCGTGGAAAATTTGTTTCATGAACCACTAAAATTTCACTGGTGTGTTGAAAATTTAAAATTCCAAAAAACAATTGGAAATGGTTTTGACATGAAATGTGAATATCATTTTGAAGTCATATTCTAGGTTGAAACCAATTTGATTTTATCAAGACATTCCTTCCATAAAATAATAGAATACATGCATAGATATCTAATCCAACATCTGATCCATGATGCTGAGTAGAAAATGATCCATTTTAGTTTTTGTGTTTAGATCTCTATAATCAACTCATAACCACCACTCAATAATGTTTTGTGTCAAGATTAAATCATATTCATCATTTTTTTAGAACAATAAAACCTCATTTCTTCATGATGACATTTTGTCGGATCATCTATTCACTGTCAAAGATGGAAAATATTATACCGACATTGAGAAGCATTAGTACTTCCTTTTAGACTACCTCTTTTTTCAATGATTTTTTCACCTATGGGGATGATGTTTTGGTTTGGTACCTTCTCCCAAAAAAATATTGGACATCCATAATTTTGGGTTAATCACTTTTATACCATACACACCCCCATGAAATTTATTTTTTTGTTTCTTTTCATGGATAAAATGAGTTTTCATCCTTGTATTTGAGTGACTTATAAACTAGTAATAACTGGAAACATAGGTGTCATTTCTATGAAAGAATAATTTACTGTGCTCAGTAGAGGATTCAATTGCAACATCTGCAGCTTGATGACTGCTAATATGAGTGGTGGGATGGTATCCATTGTCATAATTTTAGTTGAATTAACATCCTCAGGATCATTATATTGATATTAATTAGGATATTGGGCCTATCATTCGTCCACACTAGTCATATAATCATCTTTTTCATCAGAAATAAAGATGTATTGACAATCCAAAGACTCACCAATTTACCTATCAATTATCACTAAGTAGAATAAAAATTATTATTTTCCAACTCATAAAATAAATCTTCCTAGGTTAACATTTATCAATAAAGTCTCGATAGATATAAATCATCTCCCAAAAATTATGGAAACATCAACGTCTTCCTCCATATCTAGGATCATGAAATCAGTAGGAACGATGAACTTACCAACATTGACTAATATTTCCTTTAGAATTATTCAAGGGTAATTCACTGTATGGGTATATGGTTGAAGTGAAACACTTGTTAGTATCAAATATTCATGCCCTAAAATTCAGAAGAAACTCATAGGAATGATATTTATATATGAAATCTGATTACATAAGGCTCTACCAAAACGGTATGTCCTTATTGTACTGTGGATTGGGATGCATCTAAAGTCTCGCATCATTGGTGGTAGCTTCTACTGAATAATTGTGGAGCACACTTTATTCAAGTATACGACCTCCATGTCATCAATAATAGTTTCTGGAGAGAAAATGTAACACCACATGATTTCATAGTATGGTTATTTTCCTTAAAATAATTCAATAGCTTGGGATAAATGCAACACTGAGTTCGAGCGCACCACGACTTACCAAAATAGTCATTCAAAAGCGATTATGAATATTATTAAATTAATTTTGAGTTTTATATACTCCATATAATTTTATAATCTATATAATTGGTTTTTAGACATAATATTAGACCAAATTCATTTTTATTAAAATAAAAGAACTATTTTTTTTAAAATGATATGTTACCACCTTTTAATGGAATGCCCTTTTTAAAACCAATATTTGAAAATTTATTATATTAAATTTAATGAAATTAAATTCTTCTTTAGAACAGGGAAATAAAAATTTATTTTGGATAATTTATTGGTAATTTTCTTATAACATTCATATTTTGATGAATACTGAAAAATACTAAATTTTAATTCAAAAATACTTTTTAATCGAAATACATAGTAGTGTTAAATTAAATATTTGAATGTTTTGAAAGTATAATTAGATTATATTTTTATCATATAATATAATGTAGTTCATTATTAGTAATTTCACATTTAAATTTGACAAAAACACATGTCAATCTTTTGATAGTTTTTAGTTTTTTTTAAACCTGCTTTTCAGTTTTGACAACAGGAATTAATTTTAAATAAATTAATTCAACTTCAATATTTTTAATTTGGTAAAATAGAATTCATTTTTTAATTTGGAATATCTAAATTAGCTTAGGGTAAATTTTTGTTATTTTCCTGAAAACATTCAATTTTTGATGAATAGTGAAAAACACTACGTTATAGTTTAAAACCGAATTTTTATTTCAAAAATTATTTATTATATTCAAATTTATTTTATGTTAAAATAGATATATAATACCTATATAACTTTAATGAAATTCATTGGAGTCATTTTATAATAAAATTAGTTGTATAAAATTTTATTAAACTTTTTACTTTCTTTTACACACCTCCTAGGAGCATTTGAAAATTTGCATAAAACTGAATTTTTCTACTTCTATGAGTTTAATTTCAAACATTCGAGAGACACAGTTAATATCAATAAGTAAAATTTGGTTCAATAAGATGTAAATAATTTTTGATGAATAATAACTTTTGACTTTTATTTACCACTGTTAAGAATAAATAGGGTAAATAAGGGTAAAAATGATATCATAACTATCTTAACACATTTCCTAATTCTATTGGATAAGTATAATTCGACCAAAATCAAACTTAGGAATAAAATATGAACCTATTTGGTAAACATGGAGTTGATTAGAAGACTTATTATTATTTTATTTAGAGAAGAGATAAAAGAGTTAAATTCAATGTTTAATAATTAATAATTTTTAATATAGGGTTACATTGAATATAAATTCGACTAGAAATATTCATTATAAATCTAAAATGATTTCCTAAGTAATGGTATTTTATTTATAATTTTTATAATATATATAATTTAATTTATTTATGACAGAATGATGATGCAATAATTACATTATTAATGAAATATTATATTAACTGATATTATAAATATCCAAATAAATTTAAATTGAGACTTCTGATGAATTCCAATAATCTTATAGGATAATATGAAATTTTTGGGTAGGTTAAATGTTTTTTATACAAAGTGATAATGTTTTTATGGCTTTCAAAAAAATCAAATACTCAATAGTGACAAATTTGAAGTAATTGAGTTTTTAAACAAATTTTATATTATTAATTGATATAAAATTCCTAAAAATCTATGGTTCATACAAATGACTTATATAAGGTTATATATATTAATAATGTACCCCAAGGGGTTCCCTTGTCTTTTTATATTAAATTTATTAACCATATAATATAAAAATACAAAGAGACATGGTAATGTGAAACTATTTAACTAAGAGTTAAATGTGAAAGATAAGGTTAATATGATGAACTAAACCTGTCTAAAACCTATTGGATGAGATTTTTTCGACCCATACCTGCCTTATAATTTAAATAATTTTTTTGATCTATTAGAAACCGAAAATGATTTTATAAAAAAATAATATTTCAAGCTTTTCCTAAAGTGACCTTCACCTCTCTTATAAAAGGGCACTTCCCCTTCTTTTTTACTTCACACCTCCAAAGCCTTTTGGCCCGGCCGAACCATACCCAAATATCCTCCCATAATTTTTTCCATCATCCTAGAAGCTTTCCGTTGGTTATAAATACAACCTAAGGAGACCTTTTGGTCAAATATAAAAGGATGAACCTGAAGAAGAGGTAAATATTTCATCACCATTATCAAGTTATTTTCTTCTTTCACTGCATATTTCTTTGTTCTTTCCATTATAAAATAATAACAACTATATCTTCTATATAATTTTATTTTATTATAACAATGGTAAAACCATATTCATTATTCTATCCATCCTATAAATGAAAAAGTCACCATATGTGCGTACGTATGGATTACCGACTCCACATCGTGGTGTAGTTTGTAATTCAAACACCTAATTATTTGGATGGGTATAATAATGAGTATAACTGATTTAAATAATAAATATTTCATGTTAATGATTATTTATATATGATATACCATCTAATTAGATACGATTTCACCATCAATATAATGATATTGTCGCTCGTGCGTACGTAATGATTGTCGTCTCCATAAAAGCGATGAGATTCATTCCCCATCGTAATCATTTAAAAAAAATTACATTTTATTATTAAAAATAATGTTTAATAACTTAATATCATTATGGATATGAATAAAATACATCCTATCCATAAAAAATATGGCTTACATAATCGAGCATATAAAGGAAAATAGATCAGTAAACACCCGAAATGATGATACTACTAAAATATTATTAAACAAGAAATATTAGAGGATCATATATGATATAATATTTATATATATAATTCTTGTATAATTTAATAACAATCATTTAACTATTATACAGGAGTTTAACGTACCCTTGACCAAGGAAAAGTACAAGGTAAGGGGTCTTCATCTCACTTTTATTCCCGTGAGATTCATGCTATATTTGCCACTACTACCTTTTGTGGGGTGTACGTACTACCCAATATTGTATTGTTTGCATAATATAATTTAATATATGGGTATCTACATCATCCATAGATGATCCTTCTTTCATGAGGTGCATATTTCGTACGTTACCAAATCAGTAAGGGAATTTCAAATATCAATTTCCACTCATTGGACACTATGAAAACTTTTCTGATTACTTTACCCCATGATTATGTGTGAAATCACTATTTATTTAATTATGTATTAATTTCAACTCCCCTTTGTATGTATATACATTTTATACACATATTCACTCCATTAATAAATTATCAAGTCATTGATATAAACATAATAAGAGTTATTTTAACTCAATTTATATTCATTTAGTTAAACATACGAGTCATTAGTGTTGTTTTTACAAGAATATGTGTGAATGTCGTCTAATTTATTTACATTGAATATCCAATCATATTAAGTGTATTTAGATTTTTCAAATATAATTATGTCCCTGATTTATTCTTTAACTAAGGATACAGTCTTTATAAATAAATTCATCTCATCTTTCATTCTTGTGAGGCTTCATTGTTGTTATGCACCAATTCACTTTTATTTGGTGTATATACTGTACTTAGAAATAGTATATAATTAATCCCTTTATTCTCATGTTATTATAATGTTTTTATTACCTCAATTATTTTTATTCATGCGTCTCACATTTGGTTAGGAACTGTAACAAAAATATCATTTTAATTTTTTAAAAAATTAATTCTTCTAAATCTTTCTCATTAATTTCCATGTTTTAAAAATAGTTTTAAGGATTTATTTATATGTACATTAATTTTTTAAAATTAAAATTCCTTTGTAAATGTTTTAATGTGGTATGGGACACATTGATTCAAAAATCTATTTTAAATGGCTTCTTGATAAATAGTGAGACTTTTAAACTTTTTAATGAAAAATGGGGATATTTCTCTCAGTTTTTTTTGATGATTATATTCATCTATGTCAATATCCTTTATTATTCTCGATTGAGGTTGATTTATTATAATAAATCCTTCAATATTTTAATTAATGAGTTATGTTTGACTGTGGATGTGTTTTTTAATACAATTATAGGTTTGTGGATAATGTATTGGCAATTCGTATGCTAGTTTTAATAAAAATGATTATGTTATGTTTAAACCTTTTCATATGAGGAATGAATTTAATTTAGTAAGTGATGGTTGGAGGCCTCTATAGCTCTTTAGTTCATTGGTAGGTCCCATGGTATAAACTAGTGTCTTGGAATAAGGCCTTAACAAAATCTTTTTTGTAGTCTTGGCACAAGGACTTGACTATGTGGTTATGAATTCTGGCATTACGTATTCCATCATTATGAAATTTGATATTGATATTACAAGTGATTATTAGACTAGTAGAATATCCTTGTGAATATGTAAATGGAATTTTTTGATTTATCATTACCATGTTATGCTTAATTTTAAGTTTAAAATGCTTGTATTCTAGTCTTATACATTGCCTTAAATGTTTGTTCTTATTAATGACTATTTACACTATATTGTTTTCCTTACAGATCATCTGAGCTCACCCATTTCTTATGTTTTATTTTTCCCAGGATGCAAAAATTTTATTACGGTTAACCTATAGGAACAGGCTAAGTGATATAAGAGTTTTCAAATGGGACGCAATGTTGATGTTTTTTATTTCATGATGTAATGTAAAACCTGTGTATGAATCTAGTACTTCCAAGGATACTAAACTGATAGGTATTTTGGAAGATGATTCTATGTATCATGCCACTGTTATGTAATAATGAACTGACTCTAGGGACCTCGGGTCGGGGGATTGTAGTTTTTATCAGAGGAAGTTTAGTATAAACCATGGAAGCTAGATTTCGAAAAACTCTTACTAGAAAACACTACCCTAAGATAGAAAATGAGTAATTGCATTGAAGAACATCCAAAAATTTTGGTAATTTAAATATTATGTGGGTTTTCTAATCAATACATCTCTATCTAGATATGACTACGTAGAGGCGGCTCTGGCATAGATGTACCTAGGAGTGAAAACTCTGATAAGGAGTTTCGGGCTTGACCCGGGGAATCTTGGTACATGACAACGAGCCTTGCTGCACTCTTGGTTATGACACTCCCATGGGATATGCTTTGGAAAATTAACATTTTCTTTAAAACCCAATTTGAAAGATTTTAATATAAGATGAGAATAAATAACCTTGTTAAATATTAAGTGGTTTTATATTGAAATAAGGTCTTATGACATTCTTTAAATGATTTAATGACTCACACTATGGTTTATTGTGTTAGTCAATGGCTGGATTCCAAGGAAGTCATAGTAACATTGAACATGATGTACAAGGTGGTAACAATGGTGGAAATGAGCAACGAAATGGAATGTTAATAGGAGTAAAAGATATCGTGTTCATACTGAATCAATTTTCCAAAAATATGATCAACAACATATATATTAACCAACTCCTAGACTCAACAAAGAAGATAGAGGTAGTGAATGAGAAGAGCTACATTAGTGGAGACGATGGAGAAAAGAAATCTCAATTTCCACCATAAAGGAAATGTGGAAGGAGACAGCTAGGGAAGTGTCTCAATGGAACAAAGAAATGATTTGTGTGTGGGAATGAAGGACATAAATTAAAGAATTGCTGAAGAAAAATGAAGATTACTATAGAAGAAAATAAAAATGATCCAAATAATTCATTTATAATCATTTATCATAAATATAGGGGACCTAGGAATTACATGAGTTAATGCCATATTCTATAGGATAACCTCTTGTTCAAGGAAGAATGTATGTAGAAGTAAATGGATGGTGAAATGCTTAAAAGTATTAGTTCTCTTTATTGATGGGATTACATTGGAAGACTTTTATCTTGTATTTGTAACCCTTTAGTTTGTTATGTGAAAATGATATTTTAGGAAGAATATTTATTTCTATTTTTGATATAGTTATAAATAACCATTTGGGTTAATATAATCCTTGAATTTGAGGCAATTACATGTTATTAAATTTTGGGATGAAAATGTGAGGTATGAGAAATTTTTTGTGGTGAATTTATGTTATAGTTATTTTGAGGAATGTTTCTCATTTTGAAAACATTATAAAATATAGTCTTTGAAAAAGGACAACTCACAGACCGTTTGACAACCCGTCGCATCGGAAAAAGATACGGGAATCGAACCCACAAACATAGTGAGATTGGGATTTATCACCTACCACTAGAATACGTGAAGTCCCTGGTTAGTGTGCCTAATTATATTTAGTTAAATTATTTTATTTATCAATAATAAGTTGATTTGGGATCTTATTTCTTATCAAATAGATATCCTTAGTATAGGAGAATGATTTTGTGATTAAGTGATAAATGTTATTTTGGAAGTCGTTTGCTCTGTTGGGAAAACTATATGCCTCATGAAAATAGAATACTATGGGATTTAATTTGAGGAGTATTGGTGGATTTTTATCTATTTTTTTATTGTGGATTTATAGTGATTTGGGTTATTTATGGAAATTATTTACCTATCATAGAGAACATGTGATTAGGTTAATCACTTTTAAGTATGTGACTTTAAGAGTAGTCAATGTTATTTGGAAATAAAATTTAACGTGGAAGGATGCGTAATCAAATTTTTCTATGTTTTGGGTTTTAATATTAGTTTGGAATATATTGAAGGATTTTAAGGAAAATTATTTATTGAATGGAATTTATCGAAAATTGGGTATTGTTGGTTTAATTTTAGAAATAAATATTAGTATTTCTTTCTCTAAAGGATTGTCCTTTTGGGGATCATCTGATCTTATACTAACCATTTTGGTTTTGGTTAATCTCTAAAGGCAAGTTAATTATATATAGTTTATCATTTGGGGATTATGTGATTATCTAGAAGGTGATTCTAGCACTTCATGTGTGTATAAGTCATCTTGAATACTCATCATTTAAAAAATAGGTTTAGATAGTGGTAGAATGTTATTAAAAGATGAAACACTACTTAAAAAATAAGTATATATCTTTATGTACATATTCAATGTCATATATAAATTCTTAAACTTTATGAAATAGAACATAAAACAAAAAACTTTTTCAGTTTAATTTTCATAGTAGGAAACTAATGACTGTTTATCCAATCACAAGTTTGTGGTTTTCTTATTGTTAACTTTTTCCTGATCATGTTTTCTATCACTATCCACCAGAACATTACACTTAGTTTATCTTCCATATCTATGTTTTCATACATGGAATCTTAGTATGGGTTATCTCGGGTGACCTTTGTACTACTCTTTCTTTCTTTTAAAGAGATTGTTTTATGGAATATTTTTCAAATGGGGGACTTACAATGAATTTCCCAAGCCCAATTTAAATATTGTGAGGACACAATTTCCAAAAGGGGGGAAGAATTTAACAACCCATGATTACATAGTAAGTTATTTTCTTTAATGCAATTCAATAGCATGAGCTACACGCAACACCGAGTTCGAGGGAACCACGACATACCAAACTAGCTGTTCAAAAGTAGTTATGAATAATATTAACTGAATTTTGAATTTTATATACTCCATATAATTTTAGAATCTATATTATGTGTTTCTTAGACATAATACAAGAACAAATTCATTTTTTAGATAAATGAAGTATTTTTTAAAAAATGAAATTTTACCACATTTAAATGAAACCCCATTTTAAAACAAATATTTGACACTTGTATATATTTAATTTAATTTAATTACATTATTCTAAAAAATCAGGACCTAAAAATGTATTCTGGATAATTTTTTTGTAATTTTCTGATAACTTTCATATTTTGATGAATACTGAAAAATACTAAATTTTAATTGAAAAAATATTTATATTCGAAATAATTTATACTGTTAAATTATGTATTTGATTAGTTTGGAAGTATAATTAGATTATATTTTTATCATTTCATAAAAGTTAGGTCATTATAAGAAATTTCACATTTAAATTTGATATAAATACATGTCAATCTTTTGATAGTTTCTACTTTTAAAAACCCGCTTTTCGGTTTTAACAATGGGAATTAATTTTAAATTAATTATTGAAACATCTATGTTTTGAATTTGGTAAAATAGAAATCATTTTGGAATTTGGAATATCCAAATTAACATAGGGTATATTTCTTTATTTTTATGAAATCATTCAATTTTTGATGAATAGTGAAAAACATTGCGTTATAGTTTAAAACAGACATTTTATTTTAATAATTATTTATTTTATTTAAATTTATTTTAAGTAAAAATAGATTTATAATACCTATATATGTTCAATGTAATTCATTGGAGTTATTTTATAATAATATTAGAAGTGTAAAATTTTATTGAACTTTTTACTGTCTTTTACCCACTTCTTAGGAGAGTTAGCAAATTTGCATAAAACATAATTTTACTGCTTTGGTGAGTTGAATTTAAAAATTCTGTGAGACACGGTTAATATAATTACGTAAAATATGGTTAAATAAGACTAAAATATTTTTTTCTGAATAGTCACTTTAGACTTTTATTTACCACGGTTAAAAGTAAATAGGGTAATTAAGGGTAAAAATGATATCATAATTACTCTAACACATGTCCTAATTATATTGGATAAGTATAATTCAACATAAAAACCCAGAGGAATAAAATATGAACCTATTTGGTACTTGGATTATATTAGGACATTTATTATTATTTAATTTAAAGAAGAGTTAAAAAAGTTAAATTCAATGTTTAATAACTAAAACATTTTTTATAAAGGGTTACACACAATATAAATTCGACTATAAATATTCATTAGAAATATAATGAGATTTAACAGATAATTTTATTTTATTTATAATTTTTAGATATTATATAATTTAATTTATTTATGACACAATGATGATGGTGTAATTACCTTATTAATGAAATATTTAAATAATTCATATTATAAATATCCCAATAATTGTAAATTGAGACTTTTGATTAATTCCACTAATTTTCATGGTTAATATGTCATGTTATGGTTTGATTATATAAATTTTATTTGAAGTGATAATGTTTTTATGGCTTTAAAATAATCAAATACTAAATAATGTCAAAATTGATATAATTGAGTTTCTAAAACAAATATTATATTAATAATTGATATAATATTCCTAAAAATCTAAGGTTTTGAAAAAGGACTTATATGAGGTTATATATATTAATAATGAAACTCATGGGGTTCACTTGTTTTGTTATAGTATGTTTATTAACAATATAATATAAAAATACAAAGAGATAGGGTAAATGTTAAACTATTTAACTAAGAGTTAAATATAAACGATATGGTTAATATGATGACCTAAAATTGTCTAAATTCTATTGGTGGATAGGCTTTCGACCCATCCCCACCTTATAATTTAAATAAGTCATTTTGGCTCCATTAGAAACTTAAAATTATTTTATTATCAAATATTATTACAAGCTTTTCCTAAAGTCACCCTGACCTCTCTTATTAAAGGGAACTTCCCCTTCTCTTAATTTCACACCTCCAAAGCCTTTTTTCTCTTCCAAAACCAACCCAAATATCCTCCCAACTTTACTCCATTCAAGCTAGAGGCCTTACTTTGGTCATAATGCTATCCTATAGAGCCCTTTGATCAAATGAAAAGGACGAACCCGAAGAAGAGGTAAATATTTCATCACCTCTTTCAAGTTCATTTTATCATTTACTTCCCCTTTAATTGTTTTTTTGATTCTAAAATAATAACTCTAGAATCTTATATATACTTATATGTTATTAAAAAAATGGTACAACCACATTCATTATTCTATCCATCCTAAAAATGAAAAAGTCATTATACGTGCGTACGTACGGATTACCGTCTCCATGTCATAGTGTAGTTTGTTATTCAAAAACTTCATTATTAGGATGTGAATAATAATGATTATAACTGATGTAAATAATAAATATAAAATTTTAACGATTCATTATAAATGATATACCATCCAATTTCCTACGATTTCACCATTAATATAACGATATTGTCGCTCGTGTGTATGTATAGATTGTCGTCTCCACGAATGCGAGGAGATTCATTCCCCATCGCAATCATTCAAAAATAATTTTCCTTTTATGGTTAAAGATAATGGTTAAGAACATAATATAATTTTTTATATGAATAAAATAAGACCTATCCATAACAAACATGGCTTACGTAACTGACCATATAAAGGAAAACGGATCAGTTAACACCGGAAACAATGCAATATTAGAGGATCATATATGATATCATATTTATGTATATAGTTCTTTTATAATTTAATAAAAATTATTTAACTATTATAGAGTAGGTTAATGTACCCTAGACCAAGGAAAAGTACAAGGTAAGGGTTTCCATCTCACTTTTATTCATGTGAGATTCATGCTATATTTTCCACTTCTACCTTTTGTGTGGTGTATGTACAACCCATGATTGTATTATTTGCATAATATACTTTAATATATGGTTATTTACATCATAATTGGATGATCCTTATTTCATTGGGTGTATGTTTCATCAGTTACCAAATCGATAAGGGAATTTCAAATTTCAATTTCCACTCATTCGGTTTTACGCCAACATCATTGATTACATTACCCCATGATTATGTGTGAAATTATTATTTGTTTACTTATGTTTTATTTTCCACTCCCATTTGTGTGGATATAGTTTTTATACACATAATAAATCCATTTATTAATTTTAAAGTCATTGATATAAACATGATAAAGGTAATTTTATCTAAATTTCTATTCATTGATTTAAACTTCCAACTCATTGGTGTTGTTTTTACAAGAATATGTGGGAATGGTCTCTGATTGATTTAAACTGAATATCCAACCACATTGAGTGTATTAATATTTCTCACATATAATTATGTCATTGATTTATTATTAACCTATGGATACAGTCTTTATAAAGGAATTAAACTCATCCTACATTCCATTGAGACTTGTTTGTTGTTATGTGCCAATACCCTTTTATTCGGTGTATATATTGTACTTTGACATAGTATATCATGAATACATTTTATATCATTATATTACAATGATTTTATTGCCTCAATTATTTTTATACATGCGTCTTTCATTTGGTTAGGATCTCTAACTAAAATATTATTTTGATTGTTATAAAATTTTATTCTTTTAATTATTTCTCATTAATTTCCAGGTTTTTAAAATGGTTTTAAAGTTTTAGTTACGGACTTTAATGTTTTAAATTTAAAATTACATTTAAATTTTTCAAAGTGGTATGGGACACTATGATTCAAAAATATATTTTAAATGGATTCTTGATAAATAGTGACACTTTTAACTACATTAAAGAAAAAGTGGGATATTTCTATCAAGTTGTTTTGATGATTATTTTCATCTATGTCGATATTGTTCATTATTCTCGATTGAGGATGATTTGTTATAATAAAAACTTCCATATTATATTTAATGTGTTATGTTTGACTATGGATGTGTTATTTTTATACCATTCATGGTTTATAGATAAAGGATTGACATTTTGTATGCTAGTTTTAATACGAATGTTTATGTTATAAGGAATGCATTGGACTTAGTAAGTGACAGATGGAGACCGCTATAGCTCCTCGATGCATCAGTAGGTCTCACGAGACAAACTAGTGTCTTGTCACAATGTAACACCCCAGGCTTTCATGGTATGCTTCCATTTGAATAATGCAATAACTTTCATCGTACGCAACTTTGAGATTCTAACACACCGCAACCAAACAAACAAGCTATTATAAATAGTAATACCCACTTTTTTAAATTTTATAAATTTTATTTTTCAAAATGAACTTCATTTTTCAATTCTGAATATCAAAATTATCTTAGGGTTAATTTTTGGTATTTTGCACAAATCATTCAATTTTTGATGAATAGTGAATAACACTGAGTTATAGTTTAAACCCCACTTTTTATTTAAATAATTATTTATTTTATTAAAATTTATTTTAGTTCAAAATCGATATATAATACCTATATATGTTTAATTTAATTCATTGGATTCATTTTATAAAATGTTTAGATATATAAAACTTTTATTGAACTTTTTATCGTCGCATACCCACCTCCTAGGAGCATTTGCAAATTTACATAAAGCATAATTTTAACGCTTATGTGATTTGAATTTCAAAAATCTGAGAGACATAGTTGATATCAGTATGTAAAATGTGGTTCAATAAGATGAATATAATTTTGGGTGAATAGTAATTTTTGTTTTATTTAACACGGTTAAAAGTAAATAGAGTAATTAAGGGTTAAAATGATATTATTATTACCCTAACACATGTCCTAATTATATTGGATAATTATAATTCGATCAAAAACAACCTTAGGAATAAAATATGAACCTATTTGATCCACTCAGTTTAGATTAGGACATTTATTATTATTTAATTCAAAGAAGAGTTAAAAGTGTTCAATTCAATGTTTAATAAATAATTCATTTTTAGTATAGTGTTAAAAATAATATAAATTCTACTATAAATATTACTTATAAATCTAAAAATATTTCTCATATAATGGTATTTTATTTGTAATTTTTAGACATTAAATAATTTAATTTATTTATGACACAATGATGATGCAGTAATAACCAAATTAATGAAATATTAAACTAATTGATATTATAAATAACCAAATAAAGGTAATTTAACACTTTTTATGAATTACAATTATTTTATAGGTTAATATGACATGCCAGGGTTGGTTTGATGAATTATTTTCGAAGTGAAAATGCTGTTATGAATTTAGCAAAAACAAAATTCCAAATAGTGTCAAAATTGACATAAAAGAGTTTTTAAAACAAATATTATATTATTAATTGATATTCTATACCTAAAAATCTAAATATCTTCCGAAAGTCTTAAATAATATTATATATGTCATTAATGAACCACTTGAGGTTTTCTTTGAAGTTTATAGTATGTTTATTAACCATATAATATAAAAATACAAAAAGACAAGGTAAATTTCAAACAATTTGACTAAGAGTTAAATAAAAAAGATAAAGTTAATATAGTGACCCATACCTATATAAAACCTATTGGTGGAGTGGTTTTTGATGCATCCCCACCATAGAAATTAAATAATTTATTTTGGATCCATTAGAAACTGAACATGATTTTATTACAAAATAATATTTTCTAGCTTTTCCTAAGGTTCCCCTCACCCCTCTTATAAAAGGGAACTCCCCCTTTACTCAAATTCACACATTCAAAGCCTTTTGTATCGGCTAACCCCTACCCATATATCCTCTCAACTATCCTCCCTTAATTCTAGAGGCCTTCATTTAGTTAGAAATCCAACCTAAGGATCCCTTTTGATCAAATCAAAAGGAATAACCCGAAGAAGAGGTAAATATTTCATCACCTCTTTCATGTTCCTTTCTTCTTCCACATCTTATTTTTTTGTTGTTTGCATTCTAAAATAATAACTCCAGTATCTTCTATATACTATGATGTTATTATAAATATGGTACAACCATATATATTATTTTATCCATCATTTTAATGACATGTCACCATACATGCATACGTATGGATTACCGTCTCCACGTAGTGGTGTAATTGTTATTCAATACATTATTATTTGGATGGGTATAATAATGATATTTAATTGGTTTAAATAATAAATATAACATGATAATGATTCTGTATATATGATATTCAAACCAATTATATATTATTTTAATATCAAAATAATGATATTATAGCTCGTGCGTACGTACGGATTACCGTCCCCATGAATGCGATGAGATTTATTCCCCATCGTATCCATTCAATTATAATTTTCATTATATGATTAAAAATAATGTTTAAAGACTTAATATAATTCTGACTATGAATAAGATACATACTATCCATAAAAAATCAATTGTGTAACAAAGAAAATAAAGGAAAACGAATCCGTTAACACCTCAAACGATGATAATACTAAGATATTGTTAACAAAGCAATGTTAAAAGATCATATATGATATAATATTAATGTATATGATTCTTGTATAATTTAATAAAAATTATTTCACCATTAAACATGAGGTTAAACTACCCTCGACCAAGGAAAAGGACAAGGTGAGGGTTAATTTTACAATCTCTTTATTATCCGAGGTTGTTTTTGTGTAAGTATCTACTGAGACCTCTTTTTAATCCACATCCATGTTTCTTAAAAAGTTATTAAATAACATTTTTAATATTTAGTAGAATATGTTTTAGATTCATTTAAACTATTGTTTAACTGTTTATAAAATGGTTCGAAATGAATCTTTTCGTCATTTTCCAAACAGGTTACTTTTTTACCTTTTTGATAAATTTAAGGTACAAATGTTTTTTAACTTATAGGGTGGGTGCGGCTGTTTTATACCATTAAAACATCATCTATGATTACCTTACAATATTATAAAAATATATTTCAAATAAATTTTTTCTTAAATTATTTCAAAATAGAAATAGATATTTCTCTTAAAAAAAGGTTTTAGTTTCATCTTTGTCAACATCCTTTGATGGATTTTAAGATTACTTGAAGTTGATTTATTATGATACAATACTTCAATATTTTATAGAAGGTTTTGTGATATGTTTGTCTGTGGATGGGTTATTTTTACCCCATTTATGGTTTATGTATAATGTATTGACATTTCATATACTAGTTTTAATACGAATGTTTTTGTTATTTTAATCCTTTCCATATGAGAAATGCGTTGGACTTAGTAAGTGATGGGTAGAGCCCGCTATAGCTCCTCGATGAATCAGTAGGTCTCATTAGAAAAACTAGTGCCTTGGCACAAGGCCTTGACAAAATATTATTTGTAGTCTTGGCACAAGGCCTTTACACTGTGGTTATGAAATCGAGCATTATGCATTCCATCATTATGAATGCGGTTATTGTTACTTCATGTGATTATTCAACTAGTAGAATATCCATGTGAATAATTAAATGGAATTATTTGAATTTATCTTTTACATATTATTGTGATGTTCAAGTTTAAAAGTATTTTGTTTTAGTTTTATACATTTCCTTAAATGTTTAGGTTTATTTATAAAAGTTTCTTCTATATTTTTATCCTTACTATTCATCTAAGCTAACCCCTTTCTATGTTTTATTTTTCCCAGGATGCAAAGAAGTATATTATGATTGATCATCAGGGATAGTCTATGGGATCTCAGTGTTTTCTATGGAAACAATGTTGTTTTAGTTTTCCACTTTATGATGTAATGTAAACCTTATGAATGTATCTACTACATCCAAGGGTACTAAACTAATCAGTATTTCGAGACTTGATCTTTTGTGATAATTCCAATGTTATGTAATAATTCACCGACTCTGGGTAACTAGGTTCATGGAATTATAGTCGGTATTAGAGGAATTTTAGTACAAAAAATTGAAAATAGATTTAGATAAAAACTAATTAGAGGACATAACACTAAGATAGACTTTGAAGATTAGTATAGAAGAACTTCAAAGAATTTTGGTATTGTCAATATAATTTGGGTTTTTCAAGAAATAAATCCCTATCTGGATATGAATAGGTAGAGGCGGCTCTGGACAGATGTTCCTAGGTGTAAAACTCAAAAACCCCACTTTGAGCTAGACCCAAATGGGAACTAGTGCATGAAAAAGGGCCTTACTACACCCTTGGCTACGACACTCCCACGGGATATGCTTAGGATAATTCTTCTTTTCATTAAAAACCATTATGAACGACTTATGAGTATATACTTCCTCTATGAAAACATTTTTATGATTGTGAATTATATCAATAAACTATTCAATTTATGTTAGGTGGTTTACAAGTTTGTATTTATGTATTTCGATTCATAAACCAATCTAGTTTATTACATTGTATAGAAATAGCACTTAGTGGAAGGAATGGAAACTGTATCATTGAACACACTACATGTAGGGATTTCCCTTATACTCATGATAATTATAACGGAGCTGGTGATGAAACTGGTGCTGATAAGCTAATAACTATACCAGGACAACTCACTCAGGTTATGAATAACAAGCTTACTCGTATGGAGAACCTTGATCCGCAGCGTTGAGGATCAATGTTAGATCTCTTCATGAGGAAACAACCACAAACATTAAATTGGGGTACAAATCCACTAGTAGCTGAGAAATTGATAAATTCTTTAGAGAGAATATTCCATGCCTTGGGAAGTAGCGAAAGGGAAAAAGTTTTCATGGATGTTTACCGCCTCAGAAGAGATGTTGATCAACAGTGGTCATTGATTTAAAACACAAAGGAATATGATGAAGTATCAAATATGGAATTTAAGGGGTTTAATGAAATTTTCTTATAATAATACTTTCTTTATGACCATCGAGCAGATATGGAAAGAAAATTTCTGAGTCTGAGGAAAATGGAGGATGAGAATGTTGCAACGTATGAAGATAACTTTACAAGGGTAGAAAGTCATGCTACAGATTATATATGTAACCCAAGAATTAATATTGATCATTTTTTGATGGGTTAAAACCATTTCTCAGTCGAGCATTGGTCTCGAAATTCTTCTCATCATACAATGATATTTTCTCATGTGCTATCAAGACTAAAAATTAATTCACTAAGTCTTTCAACTTTAAATCAAAGAAAAAGAAGAAGAGATTTATTTAATACTCTGGAAATGAAAATAAGGGGAAGAAGAGAAAAATTGAATATCCATCCTATAGTAAACGTGGGATGAAACACCATGGTACTTTCTTAAATGGAATGGGAGTCTATTACATGTGTGGTGAAAAAGGCCAAAAACCTCGTGATTTCAAGGTGGAGAAAGAGGCTGTCGATTTTGAATGAAACAATTGTAGAGAAAGGGGGAATTATGCTAATGAATGTCCTAAGAGTAATAGGAACTTACCTCAGAAAAGGCCAAGGGATCAAGGCCAAGATTATGTTATCACTACTACTGAGTTTGAAGCTCCGAAAGACATGGTGGTAGGTAATTTAATTGTTTCCTCATGTTTTGAAAATTCATTATTTGATTCTGGATCATCACATTGATTCATATCTTCCCAGTTTTCTATGAAAATTAGATATTTCCAATTTTATTTAACAAGGGAGTTCTCAGTCAAAACTCCTAAGGGAAGTATCATTGCAATAATGTTTTGTGAATCAGTCCCCATTAGGGCATATAAATGTTATTTATCTTCTGATCTCATCATTATACTCATGACTGAATTTGATATAATCCTCGATATGTATTGGCTTTCAGACCATGATGCAAAAATTTATTGTAAAAAGAAAGATGTTACAATTTTTTATGGTCATATGGAGTACCTTATCTTTAGAGAATAAATTTAACCACCTAATTCTCATCTAGATCCTCCCTAAGTAGCTCAAATAAATTCTTTTATTGGGGAGAAAGAGAATGAAATAATTGTGGGTGAGGAAAGGAATGTTAAAATATAATATGTACCTATTGTGAAATAATATGTTGATGTTTTCTATAGGATTTACCTAGACATCCACCAGAACAAAAAATTGAGTTTTTCATTACCTTAACTCATGGTTCAAGGTCCATATCGAAGACCCCTTATAGAATGGACACTTTGGAATTAGTGAAACTAATGGGAGGAATTGAGTAATAATGGATTTATTCTCTTGAGTACTTCTCCATGGGGAGCCCCTATCATTTTTGTTAAAAATAAATATGGATCTATGAGGTTGTGCATTGACTACAGGGAGATCAATGATATAATGATAAAGAAAAAGTGTCTCGTCCCTCGCATTGATGATTTATTTGACCAACTTCATGGAGCTCAATAATTTTCAAATATTGACCTTTGATCTGGATATCATTAGTTGTGTGTGAAGAAGGAAGACATTCTGAAAACAGCATTTTGAACCAGGTACGAGCATTATGAGTTTACAGTAATGCATTTTTGATTTTCTAATGCACCCTATATCTTCGTAGATCTAATGAATAGAGGTTTCAAGGAATATCTAGATGAATTTGTAGTAGTATTTATTGATGATATCTTGGTATACTCCAAAAGAAACGAAGATCATGAAAATCACCAGCGCATTATCCTAAAGACTTTTAGAAGACATGAATCATATGGGATGTTTAGCAAGTGTGAATTATGTATTTAGAAGATTTCTTTTCATGGTCATATTGTTTCTAAGGATGGTATCTCTGTTGATCCTTCTATGAACAAGTTAATCCAAGAATGGCCAGCACCAACAAGTATAACCGAGGTACGTAGTTTTATTGTTTTAGCAGGTTATTATCGACGTTTCGTCCAGAATTTTGCCCGGTTGGCTAACCCATTAACATAAATCACACGACAAGGGGTTGAATTTGTTTGGAAAAAAGATAGTGAATAATGTTTTGAAGAACTAAATAGAAGATTATTCAATTCTCCTATATTGAATCTATCATCGTGGAATAATGGGTCTGTTATTTATAGTGATGCTTCAAAGAAAGGACTTGGTTAAGTCCATACGCAGAATGATAAGGTTATTTCATTTGTATCATGACAGCTAAAAATTCATGAGAAAAACTATGCTACTAATGATCTTGAGTTAGCAGCTATACTATTTTCATTGAATATTTGGAGACACTATCTCTATGGTTAAAATGTGATATATATATTGATCAAAAGAGTTTGAAGTATATTTTCTCGTAGAAAGAACTCAACATGAGGAAAAGGAGATGGCTTGAACTACTCACAGATTATGATTGCACTATACACTACCACCCGGGGAAGGAAAATAATGTGGCATATGATTTGAGTAGAAAGAATCATTGAGTTTTGAACATGATGAGAGTTGAAAAGGATCCTGTATACATGGATCTTGTAAAGATGGATATGGGAATCACCATGGAAGGTGAAACATCAAAACTTTTTCAAATGGTTGACAAACCATCATTACTATAAAGGATAAATAGTTCTAATACTGGCGATGAAGAGTTTCAAATGATGATTAAAGCTGTGAATGATGGGAGATTGAGTGACTTTGTGTATGAAGATGTAATTTTGAAATTTGGGAAGCGTCTTTGTGTTCCTGGTATACCAGAACTAAAAAGGGAATTATTGGATGATGCTCATAGTTCCAATTGCTCTATACACCATGGTATCACTAAGATGTATAGATATTTGAAAAAACATTTTTGATGGGACAACCTGAAGAGAGAGACTGCTGATTTTGTGTCAAGACGTATGGCTTGTCAACAAGTGAAAACTAGAAGGCAATAACATGGAGGAGTCATGAAACATCTTCCCATACCAGAGTGAAAATGGGATAAATTTATGATGGACTTTGTTATGGGACTACCAAGGACTCCCAGAAAGAACGATCCAATATAGGTCATTGTTGATCGTCTTACTAAGTAAACACATTTTCATGATATAAGAGAAGATTTACCACATGAGCATCTAGAAAGACTATATATTAATGATGTTGTGAGACTTCATTGATTAAACCTATCGATTGTTTCTGATCGTGATCCACATTTTACATCAAGATTCTGGAAAATTCTTCATAATACCCTAGATATTGAACTTCGTTTGAGCACTGCCTACCACCCCAAAACTGATGGACAATCAGAACCGAATATCCAAAACTTAGAAGACATGTTGAGATCATGCTCAATTGACTTTCAAGGTATGTGGGATCAATATTTAACTGTGGTAGAAATTTCCTATAATAATAACATACATTCAAGTATTCAGATTGCACCATATGAAGCATTATAGGGAAAGTGATGTTGCACACCAACTTGATGGGTTGATGTTGGTGAAATAATACACGTAGTCCTATAACTTGTGGAGGAAATGATTGAAAAGGTTAAGGTAATCCAAAACCACATCAAGGGAGCTGAAAGTAGATAGAAGGGATATGCTAATAACTGAAGGAAGGATTTGGAATTTCATGTAGGAGATCATGTTTTCGTGATGGTATCTCCTTGGAAGGGTGTTATAAGTTTTGGTAAGAATGGTAAATTGAGTCCTAGGTACATCAGACCTATTGAAATTCTTGAACAAATTGGTGATGTAGCTTAGCGTTTAGCAATGCCGCTTCGTCTCTCCAAAGTTCACGAGGTGTTCCATGTATCACTGTTGAGAAAATACATGTCTGACCCAATGCATGTGATCACCTATGAGGAATTAGAACTAGAACCTGATCTGTCTTATTGCGAAGAGCCTATCAGAAATCTTGATACAAAATAAAAAGTGTTGAGAAACCGGACAAATTGTCTCTTAAAATCCCTATGGAGAAACCATAAAATGGAAGAGGCAACGTGGGAACTTGAGGACGTTATGATGAAGAACCACCCGAATCTTTTTATGCAATAATATTCTAGAAATTTCGAGGATGAAATTATTTGAAGGAGGGGAGAATTTAACACCCAAATCTTTCACGGTATACTTCCTTTTGAATAATGCAATAACTTGCATTGTACGCAACTTTGAGATTCTGACACATCGTGACCAATCAAACTAGCTGTTATGAATAGTAATACACATTTTTTGAAATTTTATAAATTTTATTTTTCAAAATGGACTTCATTTTTGGATTTGGAATATCAAAATTATCTTAGGGTGAATTTTTTGTACTTTTCTGAAAACTTTCATTTTTTGATGAATAGTGAAAAACACTTAGTTATTGTTTACAACCGACTTTTTATTTAAATAATTATTTATTTTATAAAAATTTATTTAGGTCATAATATATAAATAATACATATATAATTTTAATGTAATTCATTGGAGTCTTTTAATAATAAGTTTTGATATATAAATTTTTTATAGAACTTTTTACTGTCTTGTGCCCATCTCCTAGGATCATTCGCAAATTTACATAAAACATAATTTTACCGCTTATATGAGGTGAATTTAAAAAATCCAAGAGACACAGTTGATATCAGTAAGTAAAATTTGTTTCAATAAGATCAAAATAATATTTGGTGAATAATAATTTTTAACTTTTATTTAACCCGGTTAAAAGTAAATAGGGCAAATAAAGGTAAAAATGATATTATTATTACAATAAAAAATTTCCTAATTCTATTTGATAAGTATAATTAGACCCATAAAAACCATAAGAATTAAATATGAACCTATTTTGTCCACTTCTATTAGATTAGGACAGTTATTATTATTTAATTCAAATAATATTTAAAAGTTTTAAATTCAAAGTTTAATAACTAAAAAAATTTTATTATAGGGATACACATAATCTAAATTAGACTATAAATATTCATTAGAAATATAAAACTATTTTCTACATAATGGTATTTTATTTATAATTTTTAGACATTATATAATTTAATTTATTTATAACAGAATGATGATGCAGTAATTGCCTAATCAATAAAATATTAAAATAATTGATATCATAAATATCCAAATAAGTGTAATTTAAGACGTTTTATGAATTCTACTAATTTTCTAGGTTAATATGACATGTTGGGGTTGGATAGATAAATTGTTTTCGATGTAATAATTCTTTTATGAATTTATAAAAAACAAAATACCAAATAGTGTCAAAATTGACAAAAAAGTGTTTTTAAAACAAATATTATATTATTTATTGATATTATATTCTTAAAAATCTAATGATTAGCCAAAGATCATAAATAAAATTATATATTCAATTAATGAACCACTTAAGGTTCGGTTGGTTGTTTATAGTATGTTTATTAACCATATAATATTAAAACACAAAGAGACATGGTAAATGTCAAACTATTTAACTAAGAGTTAAATCAAAAAGATAAAGTTAATATAGTGACCCAAAACTATCTAAAACCTATTTTTTGAGTGTTTGTAGACCCATACCCACCGTATCCTTTAAATAATTCATTATGGATCTATTAGAAACCAGAAATTATTTTATTATAAAATAATATTTCTAGCTTTTCCTAAGGTGCCCCTCAACCCTCTTATAAATGGGAACACCCCCTTCACTCATATTCACATATTCATATCCTTTTTCATCTGCAAAACCCTCCACAAATACCCTATAAACTGTCCTCCCTTCATCCTAGAGGCCTTCATTTAGTCAGAAATCCAACCTAAGGAGCCATTTTGATCAAATCAAAAGGAAGAACCCGAAGAAGAGGTAAATATTTCATCACCTCTTTCAAGATCCTTTCTTCTTACACATCCTCTTTCTTTGTTGTTTAAAATATAAAATACTAACCCTAGTATCTTATATATATTGTGATTTTATTATAAATATGGTACAACCATATTCATTATTCTATCCATCCTTTGAATGACATGTCACCATATGTGTGTAC
The DNA here is from genome assembly GCA_963277665.1 of Viscum album. NCBI lineage: Eukaryota > Viridiplantae > Streptophyta > Magnoliopsida > Santalales > Viscaceae > Viscum > Viscum album. The sequence continues at coordinate 1,411,631,100 of OY728135.1, forward strand.
GTACGGCTTACCGTCTCCACGTCGTGGGGTAATTATTTTTAAATACATTATAATTTGGATGGGTATAATAATGATGTGAAATTGAATTAAATAATAAATATATCATGATAATGATTCTTTACATATGATATACAATCAAATTATATATTATTTTAATATCAAAAGAATGATATTGTCACTCGTGCATACGCATAGATTGTCGTCTCCACGAACGCAATAAGATTCATTCCCCATCATATCCATTCAAGACTAATATTCATTAGATGATGAGAAATAGTGTTTAAATACTTAATATCATTCTGAATATGAATAAGATACGTCATATCCACAAAAAAAATTACTTACGTAACAAATCATATAAAGGAAAATGAATCAGTTAACACCCAAAATGACGATAATAATGAGATTTTATTAACTAAGAAATGTTAAAAGATCATATATGATATCATATTAATGTATATTATTATTTTATATTTTAATAAAAATTGTTTCACCATTATAAATGAGGTTATACTACCCTCGACAATTGAAAAGTACAAGGTAATGGTTAATTTTACAATCTCTTTATTATTCAAGGCTGTTTTTACGTAACTATCTACTGGGACCTCTTTATCATCCACATACATGTTTCTAAAAAATGATTTCCAAAACGTTTGTACTATTTACTAGACTATTGTTTAATTTAATTTATACCCTTTTTTTAATTTTTATAAAATGGTTTGAAAGGAATCTTTCTGTCATTTTCCAAACAAGGTATTTTTTTGACCTTTTCGACAAATTTAAGGTCAGGATGTTTTTTTAACTTATACGGTGGGTGTGGCTATTTTCCACCATTATAATATCGTCTAAGCTTACCTTATAATATTATAAGAATATTTTCAGAATAAATTTTTTCATAAATAATTTCAAAATAGAAAGAGATATTTCTCTAAAAAAGGTTTTGATTTCAACTATGTCAATATCCTTTGATGGATTTTATGCTTATTTGAAGTTTATTTATTATAATACAAATCTTAAATATTGTATTGAAGGTTTTTTTGATATGTTTGACCATGGATGTGTTATTTTAACACCATTCATGGTTTATGGATAATGTATTGACATTTCATATGCTAGTTTTAATAGGAATGTTTTTGTTATGTTTAAAACTTTTCATACGACGAATGCATTGGACTTAGTATGTGACGGGTGGAGCCTGCTATAGCTCGTCGATGCATTAATAGATCACATGAGACAAACTAGTGTCTTGGAACAGTGCCTTGAAAAAATCCTATTTGTATTCTTGGCATAAGGCCTTAACTGTGTGGTTATGAAGTCTGGCATTGTGCATTCCATCATTATTAATGTGGAAATTGATATTGAATGTGACTATTCAACTAGTAGAATATCCTTGTGAATAAGTAAATGAAATTATATGATTTTATATATTCCATATTATGCTTATGTTCTTGTTGAAAAGTATTTTGTTTTAGTTATATACATTTCCTTAAATGTTTATGCTTATTTATGAAAGTTTCTGCTCTATTTTTATCCTTACTGAGCATCTGAGCTCACCCCTTTCTATGTTTTATTTTTCCTAGGATGCGAAGAATTATATTATGACTGACCTACAGGGATAGTCTATGGGATCTCAGTATTGTCTATGGAAACAATGCGATTGTATTTATCCATTTTATGATGAAATGTAAACCTTATGAATATATCTAGTACTTCGAAGGATACTAAACTAATCGGTCTTTCGAGACATGATATTTTGTGATCATGCCAATGTTATGTAATAATGCATTGGCTCTAGGTAACTAGGGTCAGGGTGTTACACACAAGGCCTTGAAAAATTCTTATTTGTATTCTTGGAATAATGCCTTGACTATGGGGTTGTGAAGTCTAACATTATGCATTCCATCATTATGAAATTAGATATTGATATTACATGTGATTATTTGAAATGTAGAATATCCATGTGAATATGTAAATGTAATTATTTGATTTATCATTTCCATATTATTCTAAAGTTTATTTTTAAAAGTCTTGTGTTCTAGTCTTATACATTACCTTAAATGTTTGTTCCTATTTATGAAAGTTTCCACTATATTGTTATCCTTACAGAGAATCCAAGCTCACCCCATTCACATGTTTTATTTTTCCTAGGATGCAAAGAAGTATATTACAATTAACAAGTAAGAATAGGCTAAGGGATATAAGAGTGTTTAAAGGGGACACAATGTTGTTTTTTATTTCATGATGTAATGTAAAACTCATGTATGTATCTAGTGTGTCCAATGCTACTAAACTGATCAGTCTTTCATGACATGACTCTTTGTATCATGCCAATGTTATCTAATAATGCACTGAATCTAGGTAACTGGGCTTGGGGCATTATAGTTGGTATCAAAGGAATTTAGTATAAACCATGGAAGCTATATTTAGAATAACTCTTATTAGAAAACACTACCCTAAGATAGACATTGAGAAATATTATAGAACAACATCCAAAAATTTTGGTAATGTAAATATTATGTTGGTTTTCCAAGAAATACATCCCTATATGGATACAAGAAGGTAGACACGGCTCTCGCACAGATGTACCTTAGAGTGAAATCACCGACAAGGAGTTTCGGGCTTGACTCGGGGTATCTTGGTACACGACAACATTCCTTGCTTCACTCTTGGTTCCAACACTCACAAGGGATATACTTAGGATAATTCAAATTTTCTTTACAAACCAATTTGAAGGATTTTAATATTAGATGAGAATAAACAACCTTGTTTAATCTTAAGGTGTTTTAGATTGAAAGTAAGGTGTTATGATATTCTATAAATCAATTTTTGACTCACACTATGATTTCTTGTATAACTCAATGGTTCGATTCCAAGGAAGTCATATTAAAATTGAACATGACATACAAGGTGGGAACTGTGGTGGAAATGAGGAACAAAATGAAATGTTGATATGTGTAATAAATATAATATTCATGCCGAATCAGTTTTCCAATAATATGATTGACAACATATATATTAGCCAACTATCAGACTCAAAAAAGCATAGAATGGCGGTGAATAATAAGAGATCCAGCAGTGGAGACCATGGAGAAAAGACATCTCAATTTACATCATGCCAGAAATGTGGAAGGAGACACCTTGGGAAGTTTCTCAATAGAATAAAGAAATGCTTTATGTATGGGAAAGAAGGACATAAAGTAAAGAATTATTGAGAAAAAATTAAGAGTACTATGGATGAATATAAAATTGTTCCCATGAATCCATTTACAGTCATTTCCCAAAAATGTAGGGGACCTAGGAATTACCCAAGTGAATGCACTATTTTATATGATAACCTATTGGTCAAGGAAGAACCTCTATAGAAATAAATTGATACTTAAATGTTTAAAAGTATTAGTGCTCTTTATTGATGAGATTACTTTGGGAGGATTTTCTCTTGTATGTGTAACCCTATAGTTTGTTATGTGAAAATGATATTTTAGGAAGAATTGTCTTTTTAAGTATTGATATAGTTATAAATAATCATTTGGGTATATATGATCCTTGAATTTGAGGCAATTACAAGTTATTAATTTTTGGGATGAAAATTTGAGGTATGAGATAACATTTGTGGTGAAATTATGTTATAGTTATTTTTGAGGAATTTATCTCATTTTGTGAATGTTATAAAGTATAGTTTTTTATAAAGGACAACACACATGCTTTTTGAAAACCTGTCGTGTTGGAAAAAGCTACGGTAATCGAACCCACAACCATAGTGAGATTGAGATTTATCACCTACCACTAGAATACATGAAGTCTGTAGTTAATGTGACTAATTATTTTTAGTTAAATGTTTTTATTAATCAATAATTAGTTGATTTTGGATCTTATGTCTTATAAAATGGATATCCTTAGAATAGGAAAATGATTTTTTGATTAAGTGATAATTGTTATTTTAGATGACGTTCGCTCTGTTGGGAATACTATATGCCAAAGGAAAATAGAATACTATGGGATTTCATTTGAGGAGTAATGGTGGATTTTTATCTATGTTATTTATTGTTGATTTATATCTATTTCGGTTATTTATGGAAATGATTAACCGATCATAGAGAATATGTGATTAGGTTAATTACTTTTAAGTATGTGATTTTAAGTGTAGTCAGTGTTATTCATAAATACAACTTAACGTGGAAGATTGCATAATCAAATTCTTCTATGTTTTGGGGTTCAATATTAGTTTGGATTATATTGAAGAATTTTAAGGAAGATTGTTTATTTAATGGTATTTATTGATCTTTTGGGATTGTTGGTTTAATTTTAGAAATTAAGATTTTTATTTTTTTTCTATAAGGGTTTATCATTTTTGGGGATCATATGATCTAGTACTAACCATTTTGGTTTCGGTTAATCCCTAAAGACAAGGTAAATATATATATTTTATCCTTTGTGGACTATGTTATTCTCTAGAAGGTGATTCTAGAACTTTAGGTGTGACCAAGTCATCTGGAATACTCATCATTTGAAAAAAAAGATGTGTTAGTGGTAGAAATTTATTAAAGGATGAAACTCTACTTAAAAAGTAAGTATTTATCTTTTTGTTCATAGTCAATCTCATCAATAAATTCCCCAACTTTATGAAATGGAACTCAAAAAACAAACGCTATCTGTTAACTTTTCCTACTACGAAACTAATGACCGTTTATCTCATCACATGTTTGTGGTTTTCTTGTTGTTAAATTTCTCCTGACCATGTTTTCTATCACTCTCCACCAAAACTTGACATTTTTTTATCTTTCATATCAATGTTTTCCTATATTGAATCATAGTATGGGCTCTCTCAGGTGACATTTGTACTTCTCATTCCTTCTTTTTAAGAGATAGTTTTGTTGACTCTTTTTCCAATGTGGGACTTTCAATGACGTTCCAAAGATGAATTTTTAAATTGAGATGACGCAATTTCCAAAAATGGGGGAATAATGTAAAAACCCAATATTTCTTAGTAAGTTATTTTCTTTAATGTAATTCAATAGCTTGAACTGCACACAACACCGAGTTCGAGCACACCATGACTTACCAAACCAGCCGTTTAAAAGTTGTTATGAATAGTATTAACTGAATTTTGGGTTATATACTCCATATAATTTCAGATTCCATATTATGTGTTTCTTAAACATAATATAAGAACAAACTCATTTTTTCAGATAAAAGAAGTACTTTTAAAAAAATGAAATTTGACCATCTTTTAATGGAAATCCCCTTTTATAACCAATATTTTACACTTTTATAAATTAAATTTAATGAAATTAAATTATTCTATAGAACTGGGATATAAAAAATTATTTTGGATAAATTTTTGGTACTTTTCTGATAACTTTCATTTTTTGATGAATATTGAAAAATACTAAATTTTAATTGAAAACAACTTTTTTAATAAAAATAATTTATAGTGTTAAATAATTTATTTTAATGGTTTGTAAGTATAATTAGATTATATTTTTATCATTTAATACATTGTAGTTCATTATAAGTAATTTGACATTTAAATTTGACATAAACAGGTGTCAATCTTTTGATAGTTTTTTCTTTTTTAAAACCCCGCTTTTCAGTTTTGACACCGGGAATTAATTTTAAATTAATTAATGCAATATATATGTTTTTAATTTGGTAAAATGTAATTCATTTCTGAATTCTAAATATAAAAATTATCTTAGGGTAATGTTTTGTTATTTTTCTGAAAACATTCAACTTTTTATGAATATTGAAAAACACAGCGTTATAGTTTAAAACTAACTTTTTATTTAAATAATTATTTATTTAATTGAAGTTAATTTAATGTCAAAATAGATATATAATTCCTATATATGTTCAATTTAATTTATTTGAGCCATTTTATAATAAAATTAGATGTATAAAATTTTATTGAACTTTTTAACGTCTTTTACTCACCTCTAATGAGCATTTGTAAATTTTCATAAAACATAATTTTACCACATTTTTTAATTGAATTTAAAAAAACACAAGAAACATGGTTAATATCAGTAAGTAAAATATGGTTCAATAAGATGAAAATAATTTTAGGTGAATAGTGTCTTTGGACATTTATTTACCATGATTAAAAGTAACTCAGGTAATAAAGGGTAAATATGATATCATAATTACCCTAACACATGTCCTAATTCTATTGGATAAGTATACTTCGACCCAAAAAAACATAGGAATAAAATATGATCCTATTTGGTCCTCTTGTATTAGATTAGGAAATTTATTATTATTTTATTTAAAGAAGAGTTAAAAGAGTTAAATTCAACGTTTAATAACTCTACCATTTTTAATATAGGGTTACAAAGAATATAAATTTGACTATAAATATTAATTAGAAATCTAAATATATTTCATAAATAATTGTATTTTATTTATCATTTTTAGACACTATATATTTTAATTTATTTATGACACAATGAGGATGCGGTAATTACCTTAATAATGAAATATTAAAATAATTGATATTATAACAATCCAAATAAATGTAAATTGACACTTATGATGAACTCCACTAATTTTATAGGTTATTATGACATTTTAAGGTTGGATAAATAAATTTTATTCGGAGGGATAATGTTTTTCTATCTTTGAAAAAAATAAAATACTAAATAGAGTCAAAATTGAAATAATTGATTTTTTAAAACAAATATTATGTTATTTGTTGATATAATATTATTAAAAATCTATGGATCTTCCAGAGGGAATATATGAGGTTATATATATTAATAATGAACCACATGGGGTTCTCTTGTCTTGTTATAGTATATTTATTTACCATATTATTTAAAAATACAAAGAGACATGGTAATCTCAAACTATTTAACAAAAAGTTAAATCAATAAGATAGGGTTAATATGATTACCTAAAACTATCTAAAACCTTTTGGATGAAAGTTTTTCGACCCATACCCACCTTATCCTTTGAATAAATAATTTTGGAGCCATAATAAACCGAAAATAAATTTATAATAAAATAATATTTCAATCTTTTCATAAAGTGATCCTAATTTCTCTTATAAAAGGATGCATCCCCTTATCTTAATTTCCAACCTCCAAAGCCTTTTGGATAGTCCAAAACCTGCCAAATTATCCTCAAAATATTCCTCCCTTAATCTTATAGGCCTTCCTTTGGCCAGAAATCTAGCCTAATGAGCCCTTTTGATCAAATCAAAAGAAAGAACTAGAAGAACAGATAAATAGTTCATCACCCATTTCAAGTTCTTTTCTTCTTTCACTTTCTCTTTCTTTGTTGTTTCCATTATAAAATAAAAACTCAAGTATATTCTATATACTATGATGTTATTATAAAAATTTTACAACCGCATTTATTATTTTATCCATCCTATAAATGAAAAAGTCACCATACGTGGGTACGTATGGATTACCGTCTCCACGTCGTGGTGTAGTTTGTTATTCAAACACTTCATTATTTGGATGGTTATAATAATGAGTATAAAAGATGTAAATAATGAATATAAAATTTTAATGATTATGTATATATGATATAACATCTAGTTACATACGATTTCACCGTCAATATAATGATATTGTCGCTCGTGTGTACATACGGATTATCGTCTTCACGAACGCGATGAAATTCATTCCCCATCGTAATAATTTAAAATAAATTTCAATTTATGATTAAAAATAATGTTTAATAACTAAATATAATTTTTTATATGAATAAAATTCATCCTATTCATAACAAACAAGGCTAACATAAGCGATCATATAATTAATAATAGACCAATTAACACCCGAAACGATCATACTACAAAAATATTATTAGCAAAGAAATATTATGGGATCATATATTATATCATATTCTCATATATAATTATTTTTAATTTAATAACAATTATTTAATAGTTATAAAGGAGTTTAATGTACCCTCAACCAAGGAAATGTTTAAGGCAAGGGGTTTTCACCTTACTTTTATTCCAGTGAGATTCATGCTTTATTTTCCACTACTACCTTGTGTGTGGTGTATGTACTACACATGATTATATTGTTTGGATAATATAATTTAATATATGGGTATTTACAAAATAATTGTATGATCCTCATTTCATGGGTTTTATGTTTCCTAAGTTACCAAATCGGTATGGGAATTTCCAATTTCAATTTCCACTCATTCGGTTTTAACCAAACTTCATTGATTACTTTACCCCAAGAATATGTGTGAAATCACTATTTATTTACTTATGTAGTGATTTAAACTACCATTTGAGTGGATATACTTCTGATACACGTGATCACTCTATTGATAAATTATCATTTCATCAATATAAGCATGATAAGATTAATTTTAACTCAATTTCTATTTATTGTGTTAAACATCCAAGTCATTGGTGTTGTTTTTACAAGAATATGTGTAAATGTCCTCTGATTGAATTACAATAAATACCTAATAATATTGAGTGTAATTATATATGTCACACATAATTATGTCATTTATTTATCCTTAACCTAAGTATACATTGTTTATAAAGTAATTAATCTCATCTTACTTTCCATTGAGACTTCATTGTTATTATGTGACAATTAACTTTTATTTGGTGTATATACTGTACTTTGACATAGTATATCATGAATTTCTTTATTATAATGATGTTATAAACTTTTTATTACCTAAATTATTTGTATTCAAGTGTCTCTCATTTGGTTAGGAACTCTAACTAATATATCATTTTAAATGTTTTAGAAAATTATTCTTCTAAATCATTCTCATTAATGTCCATGTTTTAAAAATGGTTTTAAGGTATTATTTATATGGACATTAATGTTTTAAAATTAACATTCCTTTTAAATGTTTCAAAGTGTTATGGGACACTATGATTTAAGAATCTAATTTAAATGGCTTCTTCATTAATAGTGAGACTTTTAAATGTTTTAAAGAAAAATGGAAATATTTCTCTCAAATAGTTTGATTATTATTTTCATATGTGACAATATCTTTCATTTTTTTATGATTGAGGTTGATTTATTATACTAAAATCTTCAATATTTTATTTAATGAGTTACGATTGACTGTGGATGTGTTGTTTTTATACCATTAATGGTTTATGGATAATGTATTAACATTTCATATGCTAGTTTTAATACGAATGTTTATCTTATGTTTAAACCTTTTCATATGAGGAATGCGTTGGACATAATAGGTGATTAATGGATCCCCCTATAGGTCCTTGATGCATTGGTAGGTCTCATCAGTCAAACTAGTGTCTTGGCACAAGGCCATGGCAAAATCTTATTTGTAGTCTTGGCACAAGTCTTTGACTATGTGGTTATGAAGTCTGGCATTATGCATTCCATAATTATGAAATTTGATATTGATATTACATTTGACTATTCAACTAGTATAATATACATTGAATAATAAATGGAATTATTTGATTTATCATTTCCATATTATACAGATGTTTATTTTTTAAAGGCTTGTGTTCATTTCTTAAACATTGCCTTAACTTTTTGTTCTTATTTATGACAGTTTCTGCTATATTGTTATCCTTAGTGAGCATCTAAGCTAACCCCTTTATTATGTTTGATTTTTCCCAAGATTCAAATAATTATATAACAATTAACCACTATGAATAGGCTAAGGGATATAAGATTTTTCAAAGGGGACACAATGTTGTTTTTTATATTATATAATGTAATGTAAAACTCATATATGTATCTAGTACATCCAAGGCTACTAAACTGATCGGTCTTTTAGGACCCGATTCCTTTTATCATGAAAATGTAATGTAATAATGCATCGACTCCAAGTAACTGGGGTTGGGGCATTACAGTTGGTATCAGATGAAGTTTAGTTCAAACATTGGAAGTTAGATTTGGAAAAGCTCTGATTAGATAACAATACCCTAAGATAGACATTGAGGAATAGTATAGAATAACATACAAAAAAAATTAATGTAAATATTACGTGGGTTTTCCAATCTATGCATCCCTGTCTGGATATGAGAAGGTATTGGAAGATCTGGCACAGATGTACCTAGGAGTGAAAACTCCGAAAAGGAGTTTCATGCTTGACCTGGGTTATCTTGGGACACAACAATGGGGCTTGCTGCACTCATGGCTTCTACATTCCCGGGGATATGCTTAGGATAATTCACATTTCATTTACCAACCGATTTGAAGTATTATAATATAAGATGAGAATAAATAATCTTGGTTAATCCTAAGGTGCTATGGATTGAAAATAAGGTGTTATGATATTCTATAAATGATTTTTGGACTCATACTATGATTTCTTTCATTAGTCAATGGATGCATTCCAAGGAAGTCAAAGTGACATTGAACATTATGTAAAAGGTGGGAATGACAGTGGAAATGAGCAACGAAATGGAATGTTGATATCGGTAAAATATATCCTGTTATTTCCAAATTAGGTTTCCAAAAATATGATCAACAACATATATATTAACCAACTCCCTGACCGAACAAAGAAGATAATGGCAGTGAATGGTAAGAGCTCCAGTAGTGGAGACCATAGAGAAAAGAAAGCTCAATTTCCATCATGCAGGAAATGTGGAGGAGACACCTAGGGAAGTGTCTCAATGGATGAAAGAAAAGATTTATGTGTGGGGAAGAAGTGCATAAAGTAAATAATTTCAGATGAAAAATGAAGAGTACTATGGAAGAAAATAAAAATGATCCCAAGAATCCATTTACAGTCATTTTCCGTAAATGTAGGGGACTAGGGCATTACCTGAGCGAATTACCTATTCTATAGGATAACCTCTTGGTCAAGGAAGAACGTATGTGTAAATAAATGGATGGTGAAATGTTTAAAAGTATTAGTGCTCTTTATTGATGCGATTACAATGGAAGGATTTTCTTTTGTATGTATAACCCTGCAGTTTGTTATTCAAAAATGCTATTTTAGGAATTATTTTGTTTTTAATTGTTGATATATCTATAAATAACCATTTGGGTATATATGATCCTTGAATTTGAGGTAATTACAAGTGAATTTAATTTTGTGATGAAAATGTGAGGTATGAGATTACATATGTGATGAAAATTTGTTATAGTTATTTTGAGTAATTTATCTCATTTTGGGAACTTTATAAAATATAGTTTTGAAAAAGGACCATAATCAGACCGTGTGACAACCCATCGCATCAGAAAAAGCTATAGGAATCGAACCCACAACCATAGTGCAATTGGGATTTATTTCCCACCACTGGACTACGTGAAGTCCCTAGTTAGTGTGACTAATATTTTTTTGTTAAATGATTTTATTGATCAATAATAAGTTGATTTGAGATCTTATGTCTTATCAAATTGATATCTTTAGTATAATAAAATTATTTGGGGATTAAATGATAAATGTTATTTTGGAAGACGTTCACTCTGTTGGGAATACTATATGCCCAAGGGAAACAGAATATTATGGGATTTCATTAGAGAAGTAATGGTTTATTTTTATCGATGTTTTTATTTTGGATTTATAGAGATTTCAGTTATTTATGTAAATGATTAACCTATCATTGAGAATATTTGATTAGGTTAATTACATTTATGTATGTGACTTTAAGAGTAGTTGATGTTAATTGGAAATACATTTTAACGTGGAAGACTACGTAATAAAATTATTCTATGTTTTGGGTTTCAATATTAGTTTGGATTATATTGAAGGATTTAAGGACAATTTTTTATTGAATTGTATTTATTGAACTTTGGGTATTTTTGGTTTAATTTTATAAATAAGGATTTGTATTTCTTTCACTAAAGGATTATCCTTTTTGGGGATCATCTGATCTTGTACTAACAATTTTGGTTTTGGTTAATCCCTAATGGATAGGTAAATATATATAGTTTATCCTTTGTGGATTATATGACTATCTAGAAGTTGATTCTAGAGCTTCATGTGTGACCAAGTCATCTTGAATACTCATCGTTTAAAAAAAAGTTGAGTTAGTGGTATAAATTTATTAAAGAATGAAACACTTCATAAAAAGTAAGTATATCTCTTTATGTTCTTAGTAAATCTCATAAATAAATTCCTCAACATTATTAAATGGAAAAAAGATATCCATTTACTTCTCCTACTAGGAAAATAATGGTGGTTTATCCAATCACAAGTTTGTGGGTTTCTTGTTGTTAACATTCTCCAGATCCTATTTTCTAGCACTCTCCACCAGAACTTGACACTTATTTTATCTTCAATTTCCATGTTTTCCTACATGGAATCCTAGTGTGGGTTATCTCAGGTGACCTTTTCATTTCTCTTTATTTATTTAAAATAGATAGTTTTATTGACTCTTCTTCCAATGTGGGAATTTCAATGAAGTTCCCAAGCCCAATTTTAAAATTACGAGAACGCAATTTCCAAAATGGGGGAAGAATGTAACACCTCAAGATTTCATATTAGGTTATTTTCTTTAAAGTAATTCAATAGTTTGCATTACATGCAACACCAAGTTCGACTGCACCACAACTTACCAAACTAGCTGTTCAAAAGCGGTTATGAATAGTATTAACGGAATTTTGAATTTTATATAATTTATATATATTTACAATCCATAATATGTGTTTCATAGACATAATATAAGAACAAAATAATTTTTCAGATAATGAAAATATTTTTAAAAAAATTCAAATTTTGCACCTTTTAATGGAAAACACTTTTTAAAACCAATAATGGACACTTTTCTATATTAAATTTAATGAAATTAGATTCTTCTATAGAATCGGGATAGAAAAATTTATTTTTGATAAATTTTTGGTACTTTTCTAAAAACTTTCATATTGTGATGAACACTAAAAATACAAAATTTTAATTGAAAACAACTATTTAATCGAAATAATTTATACTGTAAAATTATGTATTTGAATGGCTTGGAAATATAAATAGATTATATTTTTGTCATTTAATACAATTTAGGTCATTATATGTAATTCTATATTTAAATTTTACATAAAAACATGTCCATCTTTTGATAGTTTTTTCTTTTTTAAAAACATTTTTTGTTTTGACAATAGGAATTAATATTAAATTAATTAATTCAACTTATATGTTTTTAAATTGGTAAAATAGAATTCATTTTTGAATTTTTGATATTGAAATTATCATATGGTAAATTTTTTGAATATTTCTGAAAACATTCAATTTTTGATGAATAGGTAAAACCACTACGTCAAAGTTTAAAACTGACTATTTATTTAAATAATTATTTATTTTATTTAAATTTATTTTATGTCAAAATAGATATATAATACCTACATAAGTTCAGTGAAATTCATTGGGGTCATTTTATAATAAAATTAGATATATCAAATTTTAGTGAACTTTTTACCGTCTTTTACCCACCGCCTGTGAGCATTTATAAATTTGCATAAAACATAATTTTACCGCTTCTGTGAGTTGAATTTTAGAAATCCGAGAGACACGGTTAATATTAGTAAGTAAAATTTGGTTCAATAAGTTGAATATAATTTTTTTTGAATAGTAACTTCTGACTTTTATTTACCACGGTTAAAAGTAAATAGGGTAATTAAGGGTAAAAATGATATCATAATTACCCTAAAACATGTCTTAATTCTATTTAATAAGTATAATTGGACAACAAAACCTTAGGAATAAAAAATGAACCACTTTGGTCCACTTGGATTTGATTTGGATATTTATTATTATTTTATTTAAAGAAGAGTTAAAAGAGTTAAAATCAATGTTTAATAACTAAACCATTTTTAATATCATGTTATGCAGAATATAAATTCTACTATAAATATTCACTATAAATATAAAACTATTTCCAACATTATGGTATTTTATTTATAATTTTTAGACATTATATAATATAATTTATCTATCACACAATGATGAGGCAGTAATTACCTTATTAATCTAATAATAAAATAATTTGTATTATAAATATCCAAATAAATGTAAATTGATACTTATGATGAATTAAAGTAATTTTATAGGTTAATATGACATGTTATGGTAGGTTACATAAAATATATTCGAAGTGATAATGTTTTTATAGATTTTAAAAAATCCAATACTAAATAGGGTCAAAATTGATATAATTGGGTTTTTAAAACAAAGATTATATTATTAATTGATATAATATTCCTAAAAATCTAAGATTCAGACAAAGGAGTTATATTAGAACATATATATTAACAATGAACCACATGTGGTTCTCTTGAATTTTTATAGTATGTTTATTAACCATAAAATATAAAAATACAGAGATAGAAGGTAAATGTCAAACTATTTAACTAAGAGTTAAATCTAAAATATAAGGTTTATATGATGACCTAAACCTATCTAAAACATACTTTTTGAGAGTATTTAGACCCATTCAAACCTTATACATTAAATATTTTATTTTAGAACCATTTTAAATTGAAAATGATTTTATTATAAAATAATATTTCAAGATTTTCATAAAGAGACCCACACCTGTCTTATAAGAGGACACTTCCCCTTCCCTTAATTTCATGCTTACAAAGCCTTTTGAGTTGGCAAAAACCAACCCAAATTTCCTCCAAACTTTTCTACCCTCATCTAAGAGGCCTTCCTTTGGTCATAAAGACATCCTAAAGATCCCTTTTGATCAAATCAAATGGAAGAACATGGAGAAAAGGTAAATATTTCATCACCTCTTTCATGTTCTTTTCTTTATTCACCTCCTATTTCATTGTTGTTTCCATTATAAAATAAATACTCCAGTATATTCTATATACTGTGATGTTATTATAAAAATGGTACAACCATATTCATTATTATATCCATCCTATAAATGACAAATTCACCATACGTCTGTACGTTCATATTGTCGTCTCCACGTCGTGGTTTAGTTTGTTATTCAAATACTTCATTATTTGGAATGGATATAACAATGAGCCTAACTAGTGTAATAAAAAATATATCATGTTAATGATTCTGTATATATGATATACTATCCAATTAAATACGATTTCTCCATCAATATAATGATATTGTTTCTTGTGCGTACGTAAGGATTACCGTCTCCACAAACGGGATGAGATTCAATCCCCATCGTAATAATTCAAAAATAATTTTCATTTTATGATTAAAAATAATGTTTAAGAACTTAATACCATTCGGGATATGAATAAAATACATCCCATCCATAATAATGTATGGCTTACTTAACCGAGCATATAAAGGAAAGCAGATCAGTTAACACCCAAAATGATGATACTACTAAAATATTATTAACAAAGAAATATTAGAGGATCATATATGATATCATATTTTTTTTATAGTTCTATAATAACTTAATAAAAATTATTTCACTATTATACATGAATTTAACGTACCCTCGACCAATGATAAGTACAAGGTAAGCAGTTTTCATCTCACTTTTATTCTTCTGAGATTCATGCTATATTTTCCACTACTACCTTTTAAGTGGTGTATGTACTTCCCAACATTGTATTGTATGCATAATATAATTTAATATATGGGTATCTACATAATAATTGGATGATATTTATTTCATGGGGTGTATGTTTCGTAAGTTAACAAATCGATAAGGGAATTTCAAATTTCAATTACCACTCATTCTGTTTTACAGAAACTTCATTGATTACTTTACACCAAGATTATGTGTGAAATACCAATTTATATACTTATGTAGTAATTTACACTACACATTTTGTGGTTTTAATTTTGATACACATAATCACTCCATTGATAAATTCTCAATTCATCGTTATAAACATGATAAGAGTAATTTTAACTGAATTTCTATTCATTGAGTTAAACATCCAAGTCATTGGTGTTGTGTTTACAAGAATATGTGTGAATGAACTATGATTTATTTACACTGAATATCCTTTATTATTGAGTATATTTATATTTTTCACACATGATAATATCATTGATTTATCCTTAACCTAAGGATATAGCCATTATAATGGAATTCATCTCATCTTACATTCCATTGAGACTTCTTTGTTATTATGCGCCAATTCACTTTTATTTGGTGTATAAATTTTACATTGACATAGTATATCATGAATACCTTTATTCTCATTATATTATAATTTTTTTATTACCTCAATTATTGGTATTCAAGCGTCTCTCATTTTGTTAGGAACTCTAACTAAAATATCATTTTAAATGTTTTAAATTTTTTTTCTTCTTAATCTTTCACATTTATGTCCATGTTTTAAAAATGGTTTAAGGTTTTATTTATATAGACATTAATTTTTTAAAATTAAAACTCCTTTTAAATTTTTCATTGTGGTAAGGGACACTTTGATTTAAAAATCTATTTTAAATGGATTCTTGATAAATAGTGAGACTTTTATATGTTTTAAAGAAAAAGGGGGATATTTATCTCCAATAGTTTTGATAATTATTTTCATCTATCTCGATATCCTTCCTTATTATTGATTGAGGTTGATTTATTATAATAAAATAATTTATATTTTATTGAATGAGTTATGGTTGACTATGGATGTGTCATTTTTATACCATTAATGGTTTATGGATTAAGTATTGACATTTTTTATGCTAGTTTTAATAAGAATGTTTATGTTCTGTTTAAAACTTTTCATATGTAGAATGCATTGTACTTAGTATGGGATGGGAGGAGCCCACTATAGCTCCTAGATGCATCGGTACGTCTCATGACACAAACTAGTGTCTTGGAACAAGGCCTTGACAAATTCTTATTTATATTCATGGCACAAGGCCTTAACTACGTGTTTATGAAGGCAGGAATTATGCAATCCATGATTATGAAATTGGATATTGATATTACATGTGATTATTCAACCAGTATAATATCCATGTGAATAAGTAAATGGAATTATTTTATTTATAATTTCCATATTACGCGAATGTTTATGTTTAAAAGGCTTGTGTTATATACTTATACATTTTCTTAAATGTTTGTTCTTATTTATGACATTTTTCACTATATTTTTATCCTTACTGAGCTTCTAATCTCACACATTTCACATGTTTTATTTTTCCTTGGATGCATAGAAGTATATTAAAATTAACCTATAGAAATAGGCTAATGGATATAAGAGTGTTCAAAGGGTACACAATGTCGTTGTTTTTTTATTTCATAAAGTAATGTAAAACTTATGTATGTATCTACAACTTCCAATGATACTAAACTGATTAGTCTTTTGGTACATGATTCCTTGTATCATTCCAATTTTATGTAATAAGGCAACGACTCTGGGTAACTGGGGTCAGGGAGTTTTAGAAAATCCTTCATGAACATTGAATAAGCAAGCATCTGAGTCATTTCCTCTGTAAAGGGGATGTTGATGTGTAATTTCTTAAACATCCCTAAAAACATTTTATACTTCCCCTAAATTGATCTTTACTATTATAAATAAATTATCCCCTTCAGATTTAATTATATATCATATTATGTAATATAATTATATAAAACACATGAACTTCTATGGTTCTATCTTATTTAAGAGTTTGTAAAGCATCATTACAATTCATAATATAGCCATTGGATAGTGATCACATGACTAGTATAAATATTTAAGAGTCTATAGATTATCATTACCAATCAATCTCTCAAAAAGTCCCTCCCAATCATTTTAAGTCACACACTCAAGTAAGGGATACACTCACTCCCTTCTTCATTAATGTTTCTTTATTATATGATGCCTCAAATATTCATATTCATAATGTTTGGATATGTGTTTACATGTCCATATTATTGCCCGTTTTATTTATAAATGATGATACACCCCTTTCTCTCTCATCAAACCATTTTATGAATTTTTATATGTTATTTTTATGTTGCCGCAATTTCACCATGATTTTCCACAACAACAAAATCATGTAGTAAATAATATACCCATTTCCTATCAAGGATATTCACCTTTATAAACATATAATTATTTTACATGGTACCTAAATGTATGTATTCCACACTCCTTAATCATGGAATAAAATATTATGATTATTGAATCCATGTTGTGTGATATATGCGGCACATGTAAGCATGATAATGAAATCAAAGTGTCATGTGTGTCTAAGATTATATAGCACTCCAATTCAATGGGAAAGGTTTATTGTCATCATAAATCATGTTGGTAAAGTGATTTAACATGATAAAATTATGGTAATTTTTCCATTGTGATTCCTTGGCATTTATCCTTGACCTACTTTTACGATGCGCTATTTAAAGTTGTTTCCAAATTTCCTATGTTATGATTATCATCCTATATCATACCTTATTATTCATTTTCCTTTTATTACCCATTGATATGACTATGGTAAATCATATATTACCATAATTAATGATTCTTTTATTACTAGGATTTATACATCACTAATTTATTATGTTTTTTCACATTTCATCACATGGAGTTTTTGGTTCGATTGATTAATAAGATCATGTAATATTTTCAATAAAATTATGTATTTTCTATTCAAGGTTGTTATATATTGTACCTAATTCACAAATACACTACAATTATCGATCTAGTGGGTTTTATTATGTTATATTTTGTTTATAAATAATAAATTAAGGTATAATAATGAGAAGTATTGTTATAGTTGGTACCAAAGGAAAAGTTTAGTTATTTTTGGATTTTGGATTTTAAAGATATAAAGAAATCCTATGGGATAAGACTATGTATAAGAAAATAACCCAATATTTTAGTAAGTTTATATTTATTTTTAAATCATGAAAATATATCATCATATGAAAAATACAAGTGGATGTGGTTCTGGAAAAGATGTTTCTTAGGGTAACAACTTCGACAAGGCTTGTCAAGCCTAACTTGGCATAACCTTGTACATGATAGCAGGCATTAATGCGCACCTAGTTAAACATTCCAGGGGGATTTTATTTAGTAAAATCATAATAACATTATGAAAAATTATTAAGGGGAAAATAAAAATTCCCATGATAATATGTGTTAGGAAATATATTGTGGGTAACATTGATTGATTCCTAGAAATTCAAAAGATAAAAAAATAAATGTAAGTTTTATGTTACTTATTTAGTTTCATTAAATTCTCATTTAAGTTTGTAATAGTTTATAAATTCTACTCCAAAATATTCCTTTTGCACTAGATAATATCCAGAAATATAAGTAATTAGTTAAATAATCAATTCGATGAGAAATGTGATAACTTCCCCAATGAGATTCCCAACCTGACGGGAGTGGGAATCACAATCATTAGGATGATACTCTTTCTGCTAAATCAGGATCTGAATAGAAACTTGTATTAGGGGGAGCTCCCAAATCCCTCTACGAAAGAACATGTTCAAATTGATTCCTTTATGAAACAAAGCCCCCTGACATTCAATGGATCTTCTCATCCCTTAACCGTAGAATAATGGATCAAATCCACTAAGAAGAACTTCTAAATCCTTCAATGGTTAGAAAAAGGGAAGGTTCTACAATTTATTTATCATATGGAGGGAGAATATGGTTAGTGGTTGACATTTATCATGAATTAAAATCTTAAGGAATATGTTGAAGGAATGGGGTGTAAGGAATGATAGAAACGTTTTTTGATAAATAATTTTCTCAAACACGACAACTTAAAATTGAAAGGAATTTTCTTTCCCTCAAGTAAAAAAACAAAGAATCTATCGTGGTGTAAAAGAAAAACACCATAGGACTTGAATGATATGCCACTAGATTTTTTTACCCCTGAATGAAAGTTCTATCATTTATTTTTTTGGGAAAAAATATAGTCTATAAAATATTTTAGTGATCCATGAATTTAATAACTGGGGGGAAATTTCGTGATGTTCTCGCAACATCAAAATAGTGATCAGAGAACCTCAATCGTATCATGGGAATAATAAGAAAAAAGTGGAGTTCAATTATATAATTCCTACAGGTAAATCTATTGGTGCCAAAAAAATTCAACATCCCAAATTTCAATGTTTCAGAAATAAACAACCCATAAATTTCATAAGGGGGTGAGCAAATTATTTAGGTGCAGGAAGGAAGGACAACTAGATAAAAATTACTAATAGGAGAATCCCACTAATGCAGTGGAGGAATGGAATCATTTATTCAAACATCATCTCATTTTTCATTTAATTAATTGTAAGGAACCAGATAACTTTTCAACCAATTACCTAATCCAAGGGTTTTCTTAGACATCCAACCACATCTATAGTTGTAAGGGATATATTTTTCCAACACTACTACTTAGGTGGATCCTGATTAAAAAGTAATTCCTTGTACACAAGTTATTCATTCAATAATAGCAATCATATTTTTTTATTTTGCTTCTAACCTTTCCTTGATTTTACGTACGTTTATTATAACTATTCAAACACCACCACAAATCATGGAAATAGAGATGTCAGGGAAAAAGAAAATGGGGAAATTATTTCATCCCATGTTCAGAACTCCTCCCCTATCACTATTTGTGGGGTGAACTTCCCAGTAAACACTGTCATAATCCCTTTGGTGGAATTTGATCAAATTATGGGAATGGATTGGATTTCTTTGTATAGAGTGGACATAAATTTCTTTGAGAATTAAATCACTCTTCATATTGAGAATCATCCCCATATTATGTACAAGTAAAAGAAGGATGGTGAATCTTATTTAGCTTCAAAATATCAAGCATAAATATTTTATCCCTTCAAGTGACCGTACCAGCTTAAACGATTTTGTCTATAGAATGAATCATCCTCTAAGAAAAACTTATTTTGGGGGAATACACTGATGTGTTTCCTAAGGAATTACCTATTCTTCCTCCTAGCAGAGAGCATTAATTTTCAATTGATCTTATACCATGGTCATTAACATTATCCAAGACGATGTATATATTGTTTTTGTAACCATGAGTAGATAAAAAGACAACCACGGCAGAATCTAGATAAAGGGTTCATTTTCCCAAGATCTTTACCATGGGGTGCACCAGTCCTCTTTGTTAAAAAGAAGGATGGGTCAATGCACCTTTGCATTGATTATAATGAGGGGAACAATATTATAATAAAGAATAAGTATCCTCTTCCATGGATTTATAATTTGTTATAATAGTTATGTTATGAACAATACATCTCCTAGTGGAGCTTTGTTTGGAATAATACCGAGTTAGGTTGATGAAAGATACCCAAAGATTGGTTTTGTCCAAGGTAAGACCACTATGAGTTTATATTAATTCCTTTCGGTCTCAATAATGATCCATCAATATTTATTGAAATGATGAATATATTCTTTAGATATCATGTGGAAAATTTTTTGGTAGCCTTTAGAGATGATATTCTAATATATTGCAAAAGCAGGGAGGAGCAATAGGGGAATCTGAGAACTATGTTGAAAACCCTATAAAAGAAGAAACATTATTCAATGGATAGAAAATGTGAGTTCTAGTTGAAGGATGCTTCATTCATAGGGAATATCATTATAAAAAATTGGATATATGTGTACCCATTACAAACAAAATCCATGAAAGATGTTAGACGCAAACATCTATGGAAGATATCCATAGTTTTCACGGAATAGATGATAATTATTGTCAATTTGTGAGAAATTTTTCAATATTTTAAAATACTCTAAATAAGATAACTTATAAAAGATTCATGTTTTAATAGAACAATTAATTTAAATAAATATTCAAGTAGTTTAAAATGAGGCATATCACTACTCATGGGCTTACATTACCCAATAGTGGGAAACATTTCATGGTATTCAGTGATGCTTCGAAGAAGGGATTGGTATTTGTGTTAATGAAAAATGACAGTACATAAAGGAATTTGAAAGTTCACTAACAGAACTACCCAATGCATGAACTTGATTTATATTCAATGATCTTAACTTTGAAAATATGGTGTCATTGTCTCTTTGTGTAGAAATGTGAAATATATACGGATCACAAAAGCATTAAGTATATATTCATTCATAAATAGTAGGATATGTTCTAACAATGGACATTAGAGTTGATCAAGAACTGTGACTACTCAATCCACTAACATCCTGGAAAGGAAAATAATGTTTCATCTACTCAATGTGTAATGGATACATCAATTCTAGATTTGATGACAATTGATAGGGATCCGATCTTCTTCGACATGAATATGACAGACATGGGAATCATAAAAGAAAGAACATCATCTATCCTTTTAAAAATGATTTCTCACCTATTTCTTATTGAGTGGTTAATCGTTCCTAAAAGAGAATATGTTGTAATTTAGAAGAAAGTTTAAACTATAAGAAAAGGGATATCCACATAGTTCAATGTAAATGAAAAAAGAAATTTATCATTGGTATCGAGACTATCTTAATCATCAAATCCTGAGCTAAAGAAGGATCTGTAGGATAATGCACATATTTTGAAAATCTCTTTCCATCCTTGAAGCATGTAGATGTATCTATATCTCCAAGGGAACTATTAGTGGGATAATATGATGAATGTTATGACATAATACACATCAATGTTCCAAGAATATAAAAATGTGAAGGCTAGAAGACAAAACTATAATGGAATGATGCAACCACTACCCATACCTACATGGAAATAGGAAGACAACAACATGTAATTTTTCACTGAACATCCAAAGAAATCCATAAGAAGAAATGATATTCGGTTGGTTGTGGATCATCTTAAAAATACTACACACTTCATTGAAATTTGAGAGGATTTCTCACTGGGTAAACATGTGCTGATATACATCTGAAAAGTGGTAAGCCTTTATGAGGTACCACTATCAATTGTATCCTATGGTGATCATAGATTCACCTCTATGTTTTGAAAGAGTCTCCAAATCCTTCTATATACTATGTTTAACTTCATCACGACCTATCACCCTCAAACTAAAGTACAATATGAGAGGACTATGCAGATACTTGAGGTTATATTGAGATCATTCTCAATTGAATTGAAAGGAGGATGGGATCAACATACTCTTATGGTTGAGTTCACTTACAAAAAATTTTTCCACATGATCATCAAAAATGCTCCCTATGAAGCCCTTTATAGGAAGAGCGGTCGAACACCGTCATGTTGGGATGTAGTTAGAAAAAAAATAGTTATTTCCTACAATTTTTGATGAAATGGATGAAAAGTGTAAGACCATTCAGCCGGACAATAATGACGCAAAGAGTTGGATAAATAGCTATACTAATAATTATAAATGAGACTTATAGTTTTATGTCAGAGACAAGTTATTTCTTTGAAAATCACTATGGAATAAAGTGATGATATTTGGGAAGAATCAAAATATTTTTCCAAGATACATCAGCCCCTTTGAGATCAAAGATCATATCAGAGTGGTGACCTTTCTACTAGCATTACCACCAAACCAATATCAAGTACGTGACTTATTTGATGTATAACTCATGATAAAGTAAATAACATACCCCTCACATATTATCAATCTAGATGTGGTACCATTGGATAATTATCCTTCCTATGAAGAGAATCAGATGATGATCTTAGAACATACATAAAACGTTCAATGAAATAATAAAATTCACCTTGACAAAGTGTCGTTGATAAACCAAAATTTTTGAGGAGTTAAATGGAAACTATATTTGGTGATGAAAAATGTTACCATCATATGTTTTAGTGTTTGAAAAAAAATTGAGGGAAAATTTATAAAGGGGGGGAAGATTGTAACAACCCAGACTATTATAAATAATATTTACCCTTTTGATTTAATTAAATGTCTTATTATGTAGTATAGTTATTGAAGACAAATGAATTTCCATGGTTCTATAAGATTTAAAATAATGTTAAGCATCATTATCAAGGATAATATAGTCATTGGATAATGATAACTTTATTAGTATAAATATATGATTTTAATAAATCAAATTGACACATTCAAAGGAAGAGGTGGCCTTAACAAGTAGGAGAATACCCTATTAATCCAATTTATCAATGATTTTTAGGGAGATATAATCATTGGTCTATTTTCATGACCAATACCAAGCTAATATTCAATAATTTAATCATTATAGAAATAATTTAAAGGATATGTTCAGGCTCATCGAGATCATCGCCCAACCATGAATGCCGAATGACCCCATGAAAGTCTCACTGTTGGGAACTATTCCCTTAGGGAGTTTCTTTTTTATTAAAGGTTTATATATTGATAACCTAGAAATATGAGTATATACATTATTTTTTATATAATGATGAATATATTTTACTCTAATTATTATTACTTTATAAATGATTTTTTTGATACGATGAAACATAAATATTATTTTATGGTGTTATTCAAATACAATTAATAAATTTATTTTGATGAATTAATAAATTTATGAAATATATAATATTTTATATAAAATATTCTTACTAAATAATATTCATCAAAAATAAATGACAATATAATTTTGATGAACCCAAATATAATTTTTATAAGGTTTCAAATACTATTATTGTCAACAAACCTAAAATTTTGTTATAAATGTCGATTAGTATTTTAAAATTGAAAATAAACATATATGGAAAATTATATTGATAAAATGAATATTATATTTGGAATCATATTATAGAAATCATCCAATGGTTAATTTTTTATAATTTTCAAACAGTCAGTTATTTGGGTAAAATTTAAATACCATATAAAAATATGTAATGTATTATGACCTCATAATGAATTAAAAGTGGTGTAATTAATACTATAAAGTATATACACAGACAAATATATGTTTTTAATTTAAAAAAAATTATATTATGGTTATTTTATAAAGGTTTTATGAATCATATAAATCTTATAATATATTTCAAGGTTTTAAAATCATTTCTTTAAGAGTATGAATCACTTCCCCATAGGAAAGTGTATTGTTTTATTATTTTAGGCCCTTTAATTTATAAAAAATTAAAATAAAACCAATTTGTAAGTAACCATGGTAAAATCCCATTGGATGTTTTGTGGTTTGGGTTAATTTATTATTGAGTACAAAACCTATGCTTGAGAAATTTTAAAGAAATCCTCACACTTTTTCTATACAAACCCACACAGGATTACATTTATTCTCACTAAAAAACCTTGGATCAAATCCTTACTCTTACCACCCCTCTATAGAGTCCTCCCAAGGTTCCCTCAAACTATCAAGAATCTCCTCCCAAGCATTTGGAGTCACCCACTCAACTAAGGGATCCTCTCATTCTCCTCTTTACTAATGTTTCTTTATTATATTATGTTATATATCATCAAATTAATAATTTTTTAATATGTATTTACATGTCCCTATTACTTCCCATTTTATTTGAAAATTATGGGTGACTCCTTTTCCTCTCATCAACGGATTTTATGAATATTTATGTGATGTCGTTTTGCTGCCGAAATTTCACCTTGATTTTCAATGCCAAAACAATTTTTGGTGAATACCAAATCCATTTCCTATCTTGGTTATTAAACATTACACACCTATAATTATTTGACTTGGGAAATACATTCATTTATTCCACACTCCTTAAACATGGAATAAAATATTATTTTGAAAGAATCCATTTTTATGCTCTATACAGCACACTTAAGCATGAGAATGAATTAAAAGTGACGGGTGTGCCCGAAATTTTATAGCGCGCAATGAATTGGGTAATGTTTAGTCTCCTGAGACATAATGTAGGGATAGAGAGTAATCCTATTTCCTTTATGGGTCTTTGGCCATCATGGTTACTTATCATTTATCCTTGACCAATGTTTATGATGCAATGTTTTATGTTCTTTCCACATTTCCCATGTTAATATTATCTTGTTATATCATGTATTATTATTCATGTTCCTTTTATTTCCGATTGACATCCATATTCTATAGAATTTATTACCTTATTCCATTACAATTACCTCACTAGGATTTATATCTCACCCATGTCATATGTTTCTTCCCAAGTTATACCTTTCAGTTTTTTTGATGGAATATTATGGTAATGTTAAGTATATTTCAATAAAAATGATGTATCTGATATTTTATATAGATATGTAATGTACATATTTCCCAATGAAACTAGACTACGTAATATATTATGTTTTATTATGAAAACTTTTATGTAATAAATCAGGAATTAATGTGTAATAAAAAGAAGGGTAGTTATATACCATCTATATTTATATGTCTATTTTTTATATAAATGGTATATGGGGATTGTTAAGTAGAGACACAACATATAAATCTTCCTTTTCATGTTTCTCATATATAGGATATCATTTCAATTAGTTCTAAGATATTATTTCTTTTCAGACTAGATTTATGGGTTCTATCATCACTGTCCTTACTGATGGCTGAAGAACATTTTTTGGGTTCATTTAGAATTTTTTACTCTCCTATGAATGGTTTCTAGATATATAATTTTTTTCAATTTTAAAGACTATAACCTTCGATTCCTCTCTTGAATGTTTTTCTATATGACCAGAAAATATGCCCAGCCATCCATTTGATAGTTTCATGATGATATGTCCCACTTGGTGCTCATGATTATATAAGGTATCCCATTGGGTCTGCACTTTAGTTTCTTAGGTAGTCATTATCTAAATCACTTTCTTAATGAACATAGTAATAAGACTCTGAAGATTTAATTTTATAGTTGGGGTTTGTTTTTTCTTCCTTGGTAGAGCATACTAAAATATATATTACTGAGCGGGTGGAAATTATTGAGCTCTAGGGGAGAATTTTGTTGCTAAAATTATAGTTATGATTGTGGAGTTGGATTCTATGTTCAGTACTTAGGTGCTCACTGATCTCATGGTTGATCTTGACCAGTCCTCTAATGGTAGTGAGCTTGATTAGTTTGTTACAAATTTTAATCTAGCCTCTACTGATAATACCAGTGCTAATATTTTTGGGGTCGCTGAAGAAATTTATTTTTTTTGATTTCCATTTATGTAATTACAATATTGATTATTAGGTTCTTCCATTCCTTCTCTATAGTCCTGATATGGTTTTAGGACTCCACAAGTTTCAAAAACATGGAATTTCATAATAGGGGTTGGAGTTTGTGAGGGTCGAGTTGGTAGATGAAAATATTCAAGATATTTCATGAGGGATTAAACTAGGCTATAAGGTTCGTATTAATTCCCACCCAATGGATTCCATTTTAGAGCAGTCATTAGTCACTCATTCATAGAATAGGATTGTGTGGAATCTCATTGAAAGGTCCTCTCTAACTCAATGAATCTTCTTCATGGGTCTTCCATCAGTGGTGATATCTAATATAGATCGGGTAGTTTTTTGGATTCCATGATAAAAAGTTTGTATTTGTAACCACAAAACAAGTATGTGATGTCATATCTTTGAGGTCAACTCCTTAATGTAATCTCAGGCTTCCCAATCTGAATTTACGTCTTCCTGGGTGTTGTTTTAGATCTCATTTCTGATCTTCCACGTTTGTATTGTTGGGATTTATTTCAATAGTTACTTCTTTTCAAAAAAATCCCATGTCATTATGGACTCAGGTTCATGGTTTTTGAGCCAATCCTTATCTTTTTAGCCAAAAAGTGTATTGGTGGTTTACGGATAAGGGAAAGACTTGAATTTTGATAGCATCAGATGATATACCTTGATTTTTAAAGGAGTCATAGACATCTATGAAATTTGATATATGTTCATGGGCATATTTTCTCTTAAGTCCACTAAACTACCCCATGTACTAGTTCATGTGCATTATTAGAGGTTTAATTTCTAATGTTTTATCCTAGATTGAAGGGATCAAAATAATGGTCGCAACACTACTTACAGATGAAATAAATAATCCATGATGGTGTGCTCCTATAGTGTTATAATCTCTCCCTGATGTTTAGGCTGTGAATATTAGTGGTTTTTGGTGTTTGGAATTGAAAGGTTATTATGTCAATCCATTTTTTACCGATGATGTGTATCTAAATATCTCATCATATAAGGATAAAAAGTAAGAATTTATTGAGTTTTTTGGCTCCTCGAATGAGTCCAAGGGCCCTAATGCATGAACTAGGAAGTTTAATAGAGGATGTTGGTGCTAATAATCATGTCAAAATTGAAAATTGACAAGAGGAAAGGAGGAATGGGTGAGGTCATCCTAGGTTCTCACTAAAGGTTACTATACCAAGGGACCACAATGTCTTAGACAATGGATCCAATCATTGACCAGCCTATGCAGTGTTATTGATTCCTCAAAGAAAATTATGAGATTAGAATTTATATTATCCCAAACAACACTTCGATAAAATTGTATAGCATAATGATTGTGCAGGGTCAATCCCACCAATACGAGCTAGTAGGAAGACAACAAAGTGGTTAAAACCTTGTGGTAGGAGTCCTCATGATATTTTTTTGGTTTGGTTTTCTATAACTCATGTAAATTCTGTTTAAATCATGGAAAAGAAAAGGTACCAGTGTAAATTTGATGGTTTAGGAAAAAGAGTAATTCTAAATATATCTTCTGATAGACCTATGACTTAGGTTGTCAAATGTTCAAAAAGTCACCAATTGTTCATGGTTAAACAAATTGGATCTACATAAGATACAGCTAAACATTGTTCTAGAAGTAGTAAACAATCTAGATGTATTATTCTTAACTTCAAAGGAAGAAGGTATCATAAGAAATTGGGCATAGATTTATCAAATCCAAATAGTTCATGGTTATTTGATAACACATCCCACAATTAGGATTATTAAAAAATATTGTGAGAATATTTGGGTTTCAACCTAATTAATAGACATATGGTCAAAATGTATCGATTTAGATATTTATTATATTTAAACACACCCTTACTCTTGACCCCCAAACCTAAGAGAATTATCCACATATAATGGTATTATTCAATGGAAAGAAAATATACAATATGATCTACATAATATTTAATCAATTTAAAACAAATCAATCCACAATTGAAATAATAAAAAATAAATAAAATACTATCATTAGTGAAGGAAAAATGATGAATGTTGAAACAATTTATTCTAATGGAAATAGGAATATTATTCTAACATTGTAATAGAAACACACAATAAATGAGTCTCTTAATGGTAATCAACTATAATGGAATGATTAAAATGGGAATGAAAAGTAATACAAATAAGTTGGAAGTAAAACATAGATGAAATGAAATATGAATGAAAAGGGTTCTCTAGAGTATGAGTATCCATTTAACATCAGGGGTCTCTGTGTATACATGTACTAAAACAACTCACAATGTGTAATTAATTCACATCATTAGTCTTCTTGATGTGACTTCTACCTCAACACTTACATGATGTGTAAATGGGTGTCATGTTGTGTACATCATATATGCAATGTTCTACCATGAAAATTTAACTCCCAATCATCACAAATTGTATCTTCGGCGGGATTCATATTTTAAACATTTCATGTCATGTACATTTTCCACATCATATATCTTCATCGAGCATCCAATTTCAAGTCTTTCAATTCATGTAACATCTTCAAATAATGTATCAGGTCACGTATTTTTATTCACTTCACATCTTATAAGGTTATACAACATGGGTAGAGAATTTATAGAAATACAATAAACATACATGATATATAGATAACACACATTACCCAACCCATGGGTTCACAACAATATCACCAGAACACACAACATTACCAAAACTATATTATACATCCATTTTTACTATCACTACTTCTAATATATGTAACACCTCAAACCACAAAAAACTAACACAACATTTTCCTCATTCAATTACACTCTCCAACACTTTTATTCGTCAATTCATTAACAACACATTAACTTACATCCAATTATATTCAATTACAAACTCATTCATTATTCAGTTCAATTAACTTCATAGTTTTTTCCATTTTTAATGAAGAAACTAACACAACTGTGCCATGCTAAAACTAGACCATCTCAGATAAACCATCGCCAGGATATAATTCATCCCCCATTATCATCACACCACATTAACCAAGACATCTCTCCACAACAACCACACATCACACATATTAACAATGTCCCGCAACACTATGATTGTTCAAAACAACCCAACATCACCACCACCCATCATCAACATTATAATCTACAACATCTTTTCACCACAACCACTACACAATACATCCATTATGAAATTCAACATCACATCACAACCACTACATATCACATCAAACAAATTCTAAAATCATGTCCGTAATAGCCAACCATCACATCGAAACTCCATAAATAACACAACCATGTCGGTCATCACTATTACTATACACCATCATAAACCACACAAGTATATACAACAACCAAAAACTCACACCAAAACAACCAATTCAACAATTTATTCAAGTTCAATTATCACATTACTTCTTTATTAAACATGTTTTTATCACACAAACATGATTGTATTGGAAACCAACTTAATATCCATAGATACATTCATTGACCTATTATTGAGGGTGAGATCACACAGCTTAATAAGGGTCACATGGAATATAATCTATAGTGAAAAAATATCTTCCAACAATTATAATTTTCAATATTGGAGACATTGTGCCTTAGTACATCCACAATAATAATCAAAGAAACCAAAACATGTGACAACTCCCAATACCAATCAATTTCAATTTTGAAAATTTATTATCTTAATTATTATAACCATTAATATCCACTCAAAGGAAAGAAAAAAATGTAAAAAATTACTCATAGAATATAAACAATTGAAAATGATTATCACTTACCTTAACGAATGCTTTCTTATCTCTTTACACTCTATATGGTGATGAAGAAACAACCTGAAAACCATAATTGCATAATGAAATGAAGGATAAACCAACACCACATCAAGGGTCCATCAGAGAAATGCTAAAACCACTGTAAATTAAAAAAACACCAAAGCATATCAACTGAAAATGTACAAAAGGAAATTAATGTGGGGGATAGGACTTTCTATAGTTCCCAAAAACTCAATCAACAAAACCCACAAATCAAGGAAAATTAAGGAGGGTCAAAATGTCATTCAAATTTTCTAGTTCTCACCCACTAGATAAGATAGGGGAGATTTAATGAATGTACATTCATCCAAATATGATTTTTAAACAACATGAAACTCACCCCTTTTGGGGAATAAATCACACTTTTATGTTTTAATTTCCACAGAACTTAAAAGCTTACACTATAAAACCAACATTAAGTCCATAAAACCCTTGGAACCTCAACATCCACTGGAAAACATGCAGTTTAGGGATTAATTTATTTATGTTGAAAATAAATGTATTATAGTCTAAAAAACATTTTCAAAAACACTTATCTATGTATACTATCCAAAAACGGCCGGTCACAGAGTGCATAAACCACATACTTACACAACATATTACTCTTTTATGTTGTAAAAGTTTTATTGTAGTTATGATTCTGCTATAATCTCCATAAAACCTCCTTTTCCATCTTCTATGGAACCTCTAACACCCAAACTAGAAACGTAATGTTCTGGGAAGGAACAAACAACTCAAGTGGAAATTAATTATAATTTATGGGTTCATAAAATAAAATAAAACCCATTTTTTAAGAAAACAAAATTTTTATGCCTAAAAATTATTTTATTGAAAATTATGGTCATATTTATTATTTATTAATTAATACACACTCACTATTTAAAACCATTATAAAATTTTTCATAATGTGAAAATTTATGTTCATACCATCTAGTTAAACAACTGGTTTATAAGGGTTTACTCTATAGTAGTTCAAATAATTTCAGGGTTTCATGTAAGGAACTTTATCAAACACATAAAACTTTTTTAAATAATAAAATATTATAAATATTAAGGTGTTACATTCTATCCCTTATATGAATTATGTCTTTGAAATTTTAATCCTTTTAATCAAAGGTATGATATTAAAAAAAAATTTTGAAAACCCACACTGCACAAATGAATAATAAGACTTCCTTTTAAAGGGTTAGTGACAAAGATAAAGGTTAACATAAATAAAATAGAATTGGGTTCTTGTTTAATTAGAAAATTATAGATATATGAATACATGGACATAGAGGATAAATATAATATATAAATAATAATAGATAGTGATAGAGTAAATGGTCATAAGATTTTTAATGACCATAATACCATCAATCAGTGATGGGTGAAAATGATCATTGATTCTTCATAAATAGTTTTAAAAAGAAATAAAATTTATTCTTCAAGATAATTTTTCCTAGTGTTAAGGAATTATTTTACCACATTATATGATAAAATATACTCACTTGGTTACTTTTTATAATCATAATTTCATCCTTCGATTGTGCATGGATCCATTTCAAAATTTGTCTAATCACCTAATCTAAAATATGAATACACAAGATGAAATTTTTCATTCTAGAAGTAATGAAATTTAGTTTTAAAAGATTGAAAGATCCATGATATGATGACAATTCATTCCATTTATCTATAAATATGTACCAATACAAATGTTTTAACACTATTTATCTAATATAAATAAATCCTCATATGATGAAATATAATTTTAATCTCTAAAAAATCAACTCCAAAAGTTAAAAAAAAGTATTACTATAAATAGTATACTGTAAGACTCCTCCAAAATATTTAAGACCAAATTTATAACCCCAAAAAATATAAAATTATCATAAAATATAGAAAATCATGTTATCTTTAATCCCTAAATGACATTAATTATTTATTAATGTCGCGTACTAGGAATTTAAATACCTTGATAATATATTATTTTAAAATATTCTAATAACCTAAATCACTATATAAACTCTATGAAAATACTAATTATTCCAAATAAAATAACTCAATTATTATTCCTCAAATAAATTTGGGGAATATATAATATATTCCACAAATCAAAAATGATATAAAATTTACCAACGATAACATAAATATTTTTGTTATCGAATCACTAATTAATCTCACAATCACCAGTAAAATCTGATTTAAATTATCAATATAAATCATATCATTATATTAAATAGTAATCATTATCTCAAGATGAGTTATAAATAAAGTGTTATCAATTTATCAATCATGTATTTTCAAAAATTAACATATTACACCTAAATAACTTTTCAATGTAATCGGTTCCAATAAATATATTCAAGAAAACCCTTGATTCAAAACTACTAAAGAAAAATCCATAGATGATTCAAAAACCCTAAAACCTTTATAAAACACCATCATATCTAAAAAAACATGTGTTCAATATAATGATTGAGACCTAGTGTTTAAATAATTTATTCATTTCCACATCATCAATATAATATTAATCATCCATCATCATCTTATACGATAATACTTCCTTCCAGGAATATGAAATATGAATCATGTATTAATATTCATCAACACCAATTTAAACATTCTTGTTACTTTTAACATAAGGAATTTTATAAAAACAATTCATAACTTTCATATGTCACTAATAGTCTCTTAATTATCAGTGGTACCACATTTACTTGTACAATATTGTTGGTCTTCTTCTTAAGCTTTCCCCTTTGGTCATCAACAGGAATAATTCCCATTATTTCAACATTTAAAACATTCAACCTTAGTTGATAACATATGGAATCCATTTATCCCACCTATTAAATTAACTAAATTATTTTTTTTCTTGTATGTTATTTATTCAGTTTCTTTATTTTCAACACCCAAAACATCTTCCCATTCATCTGTGGCATTTCCCTAGGTGTCTCTTCCCATATTCTTGAAATGTAAGAAGATTAGTCTTATTTTCTCCATGATCTTCATGAAGATATATTTGTATATTAATAGGCGTGTTAGAAAAAAAAACCAATTTTATGTTGTTAATCATATAATGTCATAGATTATTAGGAATAATCATAAGATTTAACATTTAATATGTTGTTTAACCTGTTTTATCTTGAGGTCCATCATCCATTTTCCATATCATTTCATGTTAACATTATTATTTATAGTTATAAAAATTGAATAAAACTAAAAATCATAGTATAAGAAATAATAATCCTACAAGGAAATCATATAATCATGAAAATCATTTATAGGATGTCTAAATATTGAAACATTATTTTCTATATTTTTTACCTTAGGATTAAACTAGTTCATCCATGGAAATATCTATCAAAAACCATCATGGTGTAGCATAAATAAAATTTTTGTAATATAAGAATGTCCCATTAAAGTGTGTAGCAAGGTGTGCAGTTAGGCCTTTTTAACATTAACTAGGTCACTATTGAGTTAATACCCAACATTCCCTCTTTTGGGTTGCTACCCCTAGGTAAAATGATTCCATACCTATCATATACTTAACAGTATGCATAATTGGATGTATTTTATTGGAAATCTATAATACCTTATTTACCATAACAAAGGAAGTTATCCTATATTTATTATATTCATAAAGGTTCACTCTAAATTTTTCTCATCCATGTTTCACAAGGTAACTAAAAATTATTATATTACAAACTATAATGACACAAAAATTACATAAATAAATATTACATCATATTAAATTAATTTTAAATATATTTCATGATAATAATTTCTTGAGGACCCTAGAGGTTTAGTGTCTTGGGAAACATGGATATAAAAACAATTGTTATATAAAATACCTAAATCACTTTCCATTAACTACTGTACCACTAGCACCCTTCATGGAAATATCATAATTTCAATCTATCATTATGACATGGTAAAAGGATACATAATAAAGGGTGAGCATAGATTCTTAGTAGGGGTAAAACTAATAGATATATATTGTAACATCCCGACTAGTGTGCCACACACTGGTGTCCGAAGACAGTCGATTACATAACCTCAAGCATGACTCCATGTATGCCAGAGGTTACTGATTAGCAATGAGGGACTAATATAAATCATGGGAAGTATATACCATCTTTATCATTGTAACACATCAACAAAAATATACTAATAATAAAATAATATAATGAATAACCATAATCATAACTAATCAAAGATGACAAAAAATGGAAATACAATTTCAGAACTGAACAATAAACATTCCATGCTAATTTATTTGCCATGTGTCAAAATGAAAACCCAAAAGTAAAGAAATTGAAAACTCTTAAGCATATCAATACCATGTCTGGTTCCCTAATCCATGATACATCCCAAATTAGCCATCTAACATATGGAATTTGCCCTTATCCTATCCTACAAGCATAAAGTATATTCAAATACCGACCAGGGAGCCTGATTCGTGTGTGAGTGCAACTAAATAAACCACCACCAATGGTTTATAAAACAATATCATACAAATATAGTGTATTATGTTTTATAAAGAATAGAATTCAAGAAATAATGTAAATAGTTTACCTTATCCAATTACTTTTTATTTAACCACATAACACCCTCGGGTTCCCAAGGACACCCGAACATTATCATATATCTAAATGTAATTGTTACCATTCATAATTTATAATTTAATCCCCAAGTTACCATTTATATGTAATAATATATGAATTTATTCCAGTGTTAACAATCGTCATTTCATAATTTAATGACCATTTCATCATTCATAACTTCATAATTTAATGTCCATGTTACCATTCATATTTCATAATTTCATAAATCAGTGACCATGTAACCCTTCATAATTTAAAAATTTAATTTCCATGACACCATTCACAATACATGTCTGAATTTTCATGTCACCCTTCATAATTTTGTAATTAATTTAATAATCAATTAATGTCATAAATATCATTACTAAATAATAAATTTGTTAATCATACCAAACCCATTAATTAATTTTAAAATTAATTAATCATATCAATCTATATTAATTAATTCACCAATTAATTAATCATATAAAATACCAATAATTAATTACCCATTTAATTAATCATTGCAAACCCATTAGTTAATTCACTAATTTATTAATCACATCACTTCCATTAATCAACATATTAAAAAATTAATCCATTTCAAACAACTTCATAACCAAAATAATCTCTCATAGTTAATTAAATAAATAATTAATCTAGAATATGTAATCCTAATATACAATAATTACTTTATCAACTAATTATTCTAACCCAATAAATTCAATATCCTCAATTCCACAGTTCGTAAATTAATTAATTTACCAAATTAATTAATTCTACGTAGGAAAACTCAATTGGTAATGCCCCAATATCCATTCTATAACAACATGAACATAAAATAAGTAAATTGTATGGGATTTGAATGATAGACCACCTACCTTGGCTGTATAGGAAACAATGACAAAATCCCAATGTATATGGTAGAAAACGGCTTAGGGATTCCTTTCAACAATAACCAGATAATCTTTTAGCAATGAATCATGAAGCATATAAATAACCATAAGGACTTCCTTAAAAATCATTGTCAGGATATCAAATATCCAACATGATATCCCATCTATATCAAATCAAACTCCAAGAAATCATCATAATAAGACCTATAGATAAGAGGGAGGTGCAAAAGGGGTCTTCAATGTAAGATGATGGTGTATAGGGAGTCTCCAATCGAAGGTTGAGGTGTGTGGGGAATCTGTGGAAAATAAGCGAGGTTGTGTATGATCGGTAGTGTAACACCCCAAGCTTCCACGATACGCTTCTCTTGGAATAATACGGTAGTGTGTGTTGTATGAAACTTGGAGTTCTTACACACCACAACCAATCAAACAAGATGTTATGAATTGTAATACCCACTTTTTGAAATTTTTTAAAATTTATCATTCAAAATGGACTTCAGTTTTTCATTCGGAATATCGAAATTATCTTATGGTGAATTTTTGGTATTTTTCTGAAAACATTCAATTTTTGATGAATAGTGAAAAACACTGAGTTATAGTTTAAAACTGAATTTTTATTTAAATAATTTTTTATTTTAATTTATATTTTTTTAGGTTAATATTGTTACATAATACCAATATATTTTCAACATTATTCATTGGATTCAGTTTATAATAATTTCAGGTATATAAAAATTTTAATGAAATGTTTAGCATCTTTTACCCACCTCCTTGGAGAATTTGAAAATTTACATAAAACATAATTTTATCCACTTTTTTGAGTTGAATTTCAAAAATCCGAGAAACTCAATTGACATAAGTAAGTAAAATTTGGTTCAATAAGATGAAAATAATTTTTTGTGAATATTAACTTTTAACTTTCGTTTACCACGGTTAACAGTAAATAAGGTAATTAAGGGTAAGAATGATATTATTGTAACCCTAAAAAATGTCCTAATTATATTGGATAAGTATAATTAGACTGAAAACTACCATAGGAATAAAATATGAACTTATTTGTTCCACATGGATTATATTAGGACATTTATTATTATTTAATTCAAAGAAGAGTTAAAAGTGTTGAATTCAATGTCTAATAACTGAACCATTTTTAATATAGGGTTAAACATAAGATAAATAAGACTATAAATATTCATTAGAAATATTAAAATATTTACAACATAATGGTATTTTATTTATAATTTTATGCCATTAAATAATTTAATTTATTTATGACACAATGATGATGTAGTAATTACCTAATTAATGAAATATTAAAATAATTGATATTATAAATATCCAAATGAAAGCAATTTAAACATTTTTATGAATTCCACTAATTTTATAGATTAATATTACATGTTAGGATTGGTTAGATGAATTTTTTTCGAAGTAATAATGCAGTTATCAAATTAGCAAAAACAGAATACCAAATAGTGTCAAAATTGACATAAAAGAGTTTTTAAAACAAATATTATATTATTAATTGATATTATATTCCTAAATATCTAAGGGTCGGCCAAAGGTATTAAATAATATTATATATGTTATTAATGAACCATTTGAGGTTCTCTTGGATGTTTATAGTAATTTTATTAACCATATTATATAAAAATACAAAGAGACATGGTGAATGTCAAAATATTTAACTTAGAGTTAAATCTAAAAGATAATGTTAATATAGTGACCCAAACCTTTCTAAAACCAATTGTTTTGAGTACGTTTAGACCCATCCCCACCTTATCCATTAAATAATTCATTTTGGAGCAATTAATATCCAAAAAATAATTTTTTTATAAAATAATATTTCTCGCTTTTCCTAAGGTGCCCCTCACCCCTATTATAAAGGGGCACTCCCCCTTCCCTCAAATTCACAACATCAAAGCCTTTTGGCTCAGAAAACCCCTACCCAAATAACCTATCAACTTTCTACCCTTAATACTAGAATAATTCCTTTAGTCATAAAGTCATATTAAGGAGATATTTTGATCAAATCAAAAGGAAGAACCCAAAGAAGAGGTAAATATTTTATCACCTCTTTCAAGTTACTTTCTTCTTCCACTTACTATTTCTTAGTAGTTTCCATCCTAAAATAATTAATCCATTATCATCTATATAATTTGATGTTATTATAAATATGGTAAAATGATATTCATTATTCAATCCATCCTTTAAATGACATGTCACCATACCTGCGTATGTACGACTTACTGTCTCCACGTCGTGGTGTAATTGTTATTCAATACATTATTATTTGGATGGGTATAATAATGATATCTAATTGACTTAAATAATAAATATAAGATTGTTATGATTATTTATATATTACATACCATCCAATTATATATTATTTTAATATCCAAATAATGATATTGTCGCTTGTGCGTACGTACGGATTACTGTCTCCACAAATGCGATGAGATTCGTTCCCCATCATTTCCATTCAAGAATAATTTTGATTGGATGTTTAAAATAATGTTTAAAGACTTAATATCATTCTGAATATGAATAGGATACATATTATCCATAACAAACATTACTTATGTAACAAATCATATAAAGGAAAAAGAATCAGTTAACACCCGAAACGATAATAATACTAAGATATTATTAACAAAGCAACGTTAAAAGATCATATATGATATAATATTAATGTGTATGGTTATTTTATAATTTAATAACAACAATTTCACCATTATACAAGAGTTTAACCAACCATCGACCATGGAAAAGTACAAGTTAAGGGTAAATATTACAATCTCTTTATTATCCGAGGTTGTTTTTACGCAAGTATCTATTAGGAACTCTTTATCATCCACATCCATGTTTCATAAAAATGTATTTAAAAACATTTTTAATATTTACTAGACAATTTTTTAAAGAAATTTATACCCTTATTTGAAATTATATGTTTTTAATGGAATCTTTCAGTCGTTTTTAAAAAAGATACATTATGAACTTTTTGACAAAATTAAGATATGTTTTTTAACTTATACGGCGGGTGCGGGTATTTTCCCCCATTATAACATCTTCGAAGCTTCCCTTAAAATATTATAAAATTATTTTCAAAATAAATATTTTCATAAAATATTTCAAAATAGAAAGTGATATTTCCCAAAAAATGATTTGGTTTCATCTATGTCAATATCCTTTGATGGATTTAAAGTTTATTTGAAGTTGATTTATTATGATACAAAACATTCATATTTATATTAATGGTTTTGTGATGTTTTTTACTATGGTTTTTCTATTTTAATGTCATTAATGTTTTATGGTTAACATATTTTCATTTCATATGCTAGTTTTAATACAAATGTTTATGTTATATTTTAACCCTTTCATATGAGGAATGTATTTGACATAGTAATTGACGGGTGGAGCCCACTATAGCTCCTCGATGCATCGGTAGATCTCTTGAGACAACTAGAAGTGGAATTGGATGAGGCCTTTCCCAATCTGATATATGGTTTTGGCCGAGGCCTTGATAATTTTTAGACTTCTTGGTCGAGGCCTTGACAAAATGTATCAAAATGTATGGAATTATACATTCCCTCATTATGAGAATCATATTGATGGTTCATTTCCTAATTCAACTAGTAGAATACCCATGATTATGTTTTATTATGGAGTTATTTACTCACCTCATATTCCTACCAAAAAAGTATTCATGTTTATTATGGATTAAGGCATGTGGTTCCAATTATTCATCATGCTTAATATTTATGTTATCATCTACTGTATTTCTTACCCTTACAGAGCGTTTGAGATCACCCCTTTCGTGGTTTTATTTTTCCCAGGATGCGAAGAAGTATATTATGACTAACCTACAAGGATATTCTATGGTATATTAGTGTTTTCTATGGAAACAATGTCATTGTCATTTTCCATTTTATCATGTAATGTAAACCTTATAAATGTATCTATTACTTCAAAGGCTACTAAACTAATAGGTCTTTCGAGACATGATCTTTGTGATCATGACAATGTTATGTAATAATGCACCGACTCTGGGTAACTAGGATCGGGGTGTTACAGTTGGTATCATAGGAAGTTTATTATAAACATTGGAAACTAGATTTAGATAAACTCTGATTAGAGCACATTAAAATAAGATAGACTTTGACGAATATTATAGAGGAACTTCCTAGAATTTTGGTAATGTGGAGATTTTGTGAGTTTTCTAAGAAATACATCTCTATCTGGATATGAGTATGTAGAGGTCTCTTTATCATAGATCTATCAAGGGGTAAAACTCGAAAACACAGCTTGGAGCTAGACTCGAATGGGAATGGGTGCACGACAATAGGCCTTGCTGCACTCTTGTTTATGACACACCCCGAGGATATGCTTAGGATAATTCTAATTTTATTTACTAACAATTATTAAGGGTTTATGAGTATATATATCCTCAAAAAACATTATTATTATTATGGATTATATCCATAAACTGTTCAATTTATGTTAAGTGTTTTGCAAGTTTGGATTTCTGTATTGCGATTCATAAACTAATCTAGTTTATGCCATTTCTTAGAAATGGTGCCTAGTGGAAGGAATGGAAACTATATCAATGCACGCACTCCATGATGGGATTTCCCTCATACTCAAGATAATTATAGTGGAGATGGGGATTCAAATGGTGTTGATTGACATATCACCATACTGGGACAAATCACATAGGTTATGAATAATAACCTTACCCATATGGAGCACCATGATCCACAATGCGGAGGATCAATGTTAGACCTCTCCATGAGGAAAAAACCACCAAAATTAAATGGGGGTAAAAATCCATTAGTATCTGAGCAATGGGTAAATTCCTTAGAGAAAATATTCCACGCCTTAGGGAGTAGTGAAAGGGAAAAAGTTGTCATGGTAGTTTACTTCCTCATTGGAGATGCTGGTCAATGGTGGTCATTGATTCAAAACACGAAGGAAGATGATGAAGTATAAAATATAGAATGGAGGGAGTTTAAAGAAATTTTATTAGAAAAATTCATTCCTCGTGGCCATCAAGAAGATATGGAAAGACAATTTCTGAGCCTGAGGCAAATGGAGGATGAGAATGTCGCAATGTATGAAGCTAACATTACAAGGATAATGAGGCATGTTTTAGTTTATATACATAACCCAAGAAGTAATATTGACCATTTATTTGATGTGTTAAAACCATTTCTCTATGGATCATTAGAATCATAATCCATCTCGTCATACAAAGATATTGTCTCGTGCATTATCAAGGTAGAAAAGTAATTCTCTATGTCTTGTTACTGTAAGGAAAAACAAGATAAGAACAGATCAGTTGAACACTCTGGGAAAGGAAATAAGAAAATATGGAAGAATGGAAGAATTGAATTTCCACCCTGTGAAAATTGTGGAAGGAAGCATCGTAGTGCCTATCTAAAAAGAAAAGGGGTATGCTACCAATGTGGATAGAATGTCCATCTTTCTGGTGATTATAAGGGAAAGAAAGATACTACCAATGTTCAATGCTATAATTGAAGGGAGATGGGGCATTATTCAAATGAATGTCCTAAGAGTCAGAGAAACTTACCTGAGAAAAGGCCAAGGGATGAAGGCCAAGCTTATGTGATCACTACTTAGGAGGTTGAAGCCCCGAAAGACATGGTGGAGTGTAATTTAGTGATTTCCTCACGTTTAGGCAATGCTTTATTTGATTTTGGATCATTGAATTGTTTCATATCTTCATATTTTGCTATGAAAATTAGATATTTCCAATTTGATTTAACCAGGGTGTTTTCAGTCAAAACTCCTAAGGAAAGCATCATTGCTACAATGTTTTGTAAATCAGTTCCCATTAGAGAATATAAATGTTCTATATCTGCTGATCTCATCCCCATACGCTTGATTTAATTCGATATAATCCTCGGTATAGATTGGATTTCTGACCATGATACAAAAATATATTATAAGAAGAAGGAGGTTACTATTTTTTTATGACGACGATAAAGAACACCTTATCATTAAAGCAGAATCATTCCCACCTAATTCTTATTTAAATTCACCCCCAGTAGCTCAACTAAATTCAACTGTAGGGAGGAAGAGAATGAAATAACAATGGGTGAGGAAAAGAATGTTCAAATATAGGATGTACCTATTGTGAAAGAGTATGTTGATGTATTTCCAGAGGATTTACCTGGACATCCACTAGAATGAGAAATTGAGTTTTACATTGATTTAATTCCTGTTTCAAGGACCTATATCAAAGACCCCTTATAGAATGGACACTATGGAATTAGTGGAAGTAAAGAAACAACTAGAGGAATTGTGTAATAAGGGATTTATTTTCCCTAGTGTTTCTCCATGGGGAGCCCCTGTCCTTTTTCTTATG
The DNA here is from genome assembly GCA_963277665.1 of Viscum album. Classification (NCBI taxonomy): domain Eukaryota; kingdom Viridiplantae; phylum Streptophyta; class Magnoliopsida; order Santalales; family Viscaceae; genus Viscum; species Viscum album. The sequence goes on from OY728135.1 coordinate 1,411,673,576, forward strand.
AAGAAAGATGTAACATCCTGAGATTTTATGGGAATTATTCTTTTTAATTTCATTGATTCCTTGTGTTTTACGCTACACCAAAATTATATTGTGTTATACGCAACACCTTATTAGCTTTCAGAATACGCAACACTATTCTTTGCTCGTGTTACAAACAATTTCAAGATTTTTTTGTAGAAATTATTCTACGCAATATTAAGTATATATTTTTTTATTGTATAAATGAAATAAGTTTTTATTACATTGTACACAACAACAAAGGGATCCTACACTACATGCAACCATGACATGGCTTGCATTACGTACAATCGCGACCTTCGTCGATAGCGTGTGTAGTACGCAATATCGGGTTTCACTAAACAACGATATATTGTTATAATATTATGAACTAGACGTTATGAATATTTTTAACAACATTTTGAATGTTATAACATTATTATTCCTCTTACTAATTTTCTAGAACATCTTATGAGAATAAAATAAATTTTTCGAGTAAAATAAGTATTTTAAAAAAATGAAATTTTGCTACCTTTTGATGGCAAACCCACTTTAAATCTTGTTTTTGACATGTTTATATGTTCAATTTGACAAAATAATATTATTCTTTGAAAATCATGATATAAAAATTTACTTAGGATAAATTTTTCATATTATTCTGATAACTTTCATATTTAAATGAATAGTCAAAACACGCTATATTTTAATAAAAAACAAATTTATTCATCATCATAATTTATATGGTTAAAATATAATATTTAATGGTATTAAAGTATAAATAGAATATATTTTAACAATTTAATATAATTTATGTCATTAGAATTTATTTTACATTAAATTCATAGGTAAAATCATTTCAATCTTTGGCAATGTTTTAACTTTAAAACCCCATTTTCTTAACAACAGGATTGATTTTAAATTAATTATTGCAAATTATGTGTTTTGAATTTTGAAAAATGGATTCCATATTTGAATTTAGTGGGTCTAAATTATGTTAATAGGTTAATTTTATATTTTTGATATTATGAATAGTAACTACTGTAATTTTTTATTTTCTACTGTAAAAGCTAAATCGTGTAATTAAGGGTAAAAATAAGATTATAAAATTACCATAACAATTTCCAAAATTCTATTGGATGACTAAAAATCGACCCATATCACCTAATGGTCGGAATAAATTAATTTTATGGAGTTTTGACCATTGAAATAGTTTATTTATTATTAAAACCAAGGAAAGTAACAACATGTCACTCTCTTAAATCTTATTAGTATTATAATTTTAATTTATTAATAAACTTCATGAAACATATAAAATTAATAGTTTCCAGAAATATAATAAAATTATATACATCATGTGAATTTATTTATAATTTTTAGGGAATAAATAATTATCATTAATGGTGACACAATAGTGGTGTTGAAATTATTTTATTGATTGAAATATCAAATAAATGGTTTTAAAAATATTAAAATAAATATTATATGAACTATTCAATGTGCTCCACTAATTTTCGTTATAAATATGACATGTTATGAATTTATTAAAGCTCTTAGTTCAAACATATCTTCTCTGTGGATTTTATTTAAATTCAAATAAATGAATAGTGTCAAAATTGACACTACTGTTATTTTATAAAAATAACATAATATAAAATGGTTTAAAAAATTAAAAATTGTGAATTAAAATATATATGGTCAAAAATGTCATAAATAATCCAATTATGGACAATTAAAAACATATATGTAATTATTTATAACAATTTAAAAATTAGAATCTTATTACCACAAATAAAATTAAATAGATTAAATAAGGATAAATCAAGTTGATAATGTTTAAAATAAATTTCCAACATGTGTAAATTTTATTAGATGATGATATTAAAACCCTATATCATCTAATATTTGTATTTGAGTCATTTTTAAAGGTTTTTATGTGGGATTGAATTTATTATAAATTAATATTTATTATGTTTCAAAAGGTGACCCTCTTCTTCCTTATAAAAAGGGCACCCCTTCCCTCTTCTCGTCACACCATTTTGAGCTTTGAAGCTCAGAAAAACCCTATCAATTCCTCTTATAAACCTCTCTAGTTATATCATAGAGGTTCTGGTCTTATCAAAATACCATATCTAGTTCTCTAAGAAGAAGTTTAAAGGAGGTGCGTCGAGGAAGATTTAATATATTCTACCGACTCTTTCAAGTTTCTTTCTTCTTCTACTTCCTGTTATTTAGTTGTTTCATTATAAAGTAATAACATCAGTATTAATTATATACTAATATGTAATTATAAATATGAAACAACCTTATTTCACATTCTATCCATTCTACGGAAAATGAAATCATTGTGCGTGCGTACGTACGGAATACCGTCTCCATGACGTGGTGTGACATATTTTCCACCAACACCTTACTTGAATGGGTATAATGGTGAAAAGAATAACTATATATGATTATTATAACATCATAATGATTATAAGATATTATATCATCCTCTCCAATTCCATTCAATAAATATGCAAATGATATCATCGCTCATGCGTACGTATAGATTACCATCTCCACAACGAGTTGAGATTCGTTTTCCATGTTAACAATTCAAGAATTATTATAAAGTACAGATAATGAATAATAATGAAATACATGACATAATAATGATACTATATTTATGTATATGATATTTACTTACATCCATTCAATTTAATAAGGAAACGAAAACAGCGTTCATGCGTACGTACAGTCTACCGTCTCCATGAATGGTGTATTTCGTTCCATTTATCAATCTATTATATATATTTATATTCGGAATATATATTATATGTAAATAATTTTTTACATTCTAGAAGTATGTTATCATGATATAAGTAAACATATGAACAATTACAAGTCAAAACACATACAAAAATGAAATGACTTTACACAAAAAGATGCATTAACATGGGATTGACAAATGAACGTGAAATATAAAGTCATAAGTGAATCATATATGATATCATAAATATTATTATGGTTATATTACAAGTAAATAATATGTTTAATCCCACTATACATTAGCCTTAGACACATACGGAAGAAATTTGACATAAGGTAAGGGATAACTTTTCCAATCTCGATTTTATCCGAGATTGTTTGTTCATAAATATTTTCTGAGGTTATATTTATCATTGATGTCCCTATTTTCTAAAATTGGTTTCATTTTTTTTAAAGTCCATTTTACCCATTTTTGACTTTTAATCCATGGTATGTAAGGAATCATTCTTTTGTTTACCATACGAGGTCCTTTTTGACTTTTCTGGCAAAAGGATGAGAAAAATGTTTTTTTAACTTATATGGCATGAACAGCTTTTTATGGTTTCATAACACCTTATTTTCATGAATCATACTCTACAATATTTCATGTATATTTTCAACATAGTCCTTTTATTTTAAAATTTCATGGAATTTTGTGAAAAGAAAATGATTTTGAATAAGAAAGGATATTTTCCTCAAGAATTTATCTAATGTGTTCTACCAAAACCGTTTTCCATCTATGATGAAATTATTTCATATGTGTATGTTTCAAGTATAATTTCTCTATGATTTACATGGTTTCACTTCTCTTATGATGAAATGATATCCATTTGTTTTATATGGATTATGTTATGATGGGATGATGTTTCTGAAACCCATTTTATTCATTGGGTGATGATGAATGATTTATGCTTATATTGTGGCACATGTAAGAATGATTTCATTATGAGATGGGTGGGTCCTGTATCTCCCTAAAATGCATTGGGTAAATATTTATATCTCATGAGATTTACATGGCTAGAATGGAACGTTAATCCGGTTCAGTGATACAGGTCTGGAACGAGGAGTAAACTCGGTTCAGTAAGGGACTTTGTCCACTAAGATGGTCCTAGCAGCAATGCCTTGGGTAATATGGAAATCATATCAAGTGATTAATGTTTTTCCATAATTATATGTTTTATTCCCATGCTATTTTATCATGATTGATTTTCCATTATGATCTATGCCTTATTTACATCCATGTTTTATTTCATTGATCAATATTTTTAAGTATAAACATCATGGGCATGTTTTTAAGATCAAATGTATATTGTTGGTTTTATTTTTTTCCATGCTTACCCTTACAGAGAATTTGAGATCACCCTTTATATGTTTTCTTTTCCATAGGATATAAATAAATGTTTTAGGTAAGAAAACAAAAGGGGAAGATCTTTATGGGAGATGTTGAATATCTTTCTCTGTGATTAGAAGATTATGTTCTGAGATTCCAAAGACACTAAACTATTACGATCCTTGAGTGTTGGTTTTTGTTATGTATTAAGTATTGCGAAAAAGTAATGTAATGTCCATGTACCTCAATTTTGGGGTCTCTATAATTGGTATCAAAGGAAATGATTAGTCAACCTTTGGAAACTGGGATGCGAAAACTTTAGTGAAATCCCTAGAGATATTCCTAATGTATGTCTAGTGATGTCTCTAAGGTTAAGTATAAGTATAGGTTATAGTCCTATAATTATGGTAACAATATTAGAATTCACCCTAAGATGTATTATATTGAAGGTACTCCCCCTTTATTATGTTGTTTTCCCTAGAATGATTTTTGCCTCTTACACTATTTTTTTGGGTTTTAGACGATGGATGGAACACGAAAGAATTGTGTTGATCAATGTAATGGACAATACAATGATAGTCCTCCTGAACAAACCATTGTTACGGGAGATGGAGTGCATAATATTATTTCTATACTTACACAATATATGAATCATTCTAGAAATCCAAATGACAAGAGAAGGGAACAATATTCTATTGACTCCTTCATGAGGAAACATCCACCTTTTTTTAGTGGGTCTTCTGATCCACTTGTTTCTAAACAATGGATCAGTACCATTGAAAAGATATTTTCTATACTTCGCTGTTCAGAACATGTAAAAGACATTCTGGCTATTTACCGTTTAGAAGGTGAAGCTGATCAATGGTGGACTCTAATTAAGAATATGAGTCCCCGAGATGAAATTGAATCCATGGAATGGGATGAGTTCAGAACTAATTTTTCAATAAGTACATAACTTGTATTCTTTGAAAAAATATCGAAAATATTTCCTAGAGCATAAGAAAAAGGATGATGAATCTATTCGTATATGAGAAGTGAATTTTTCAAGGCTTTCAAGGTGTGCAGCTGGCTTTATCATCCAACCTGAAAGTAAAGTTGATCGATTCTTCAGTGGATTAAAACAAAGACTTCGAAGGGAATTAGCTATAAGAGACTTCAGTAGCTATGATGAAATTGTGCATTGTTCTATCGAGGTAGAAATGGAAGTTGGTGTTACAAATCCATCTCATGGTTTTGACATGAAACAAAAGATGGATTTCAAGGAGAAATATCAAAATAATGGTGAAAAGAAGATGAATGTTTCTTTATGCCCAAAGTGTGGAAAGAATCATGGTGGAGATTGTCTTAAAGGGACTAGAAAATGTTTTAAGTGTGGAAAATAAGGTCATCGAGCAGATGAGTGTCGAAGTAATGGAAAAAGGGTTGCAAATTATGTGAATAAAGAAAAGACTGCAGAGAATGAACCACCAACACTTCAATGCTTCAAGTGCATGGAAATGGGGCATTATGCTAATCAATGCCCTAATCCAAGGGTTAATGATGATAAATGTGAGCAACCTCTTAAGGAAAAGGATAAAGTTAAGTCACATGTGATCACTATTTGTGATATTGAGTTTGAAAATGTTGTTTTGTAATGATGAAGTGTTTATGTAATGGGATTTTAAAATAGTATTATGTAATCTCATTTATGGTATCGTGGAATTTTGGAATATCAATGCATTGGTTTTCAATAATAATATGCTACCAGAAACCATGAAAAGTGATTGAAATATTTTTGGAAAGATGATGATATGTGCATAATGAAGGGATAAAGAAAAACTAAAATGAGCTCATGACTGATATAAGGAAAAAGTTATATCATGGTTTGAGTATATTGAAATTTTGGGATTTTGGTATGTGGGAAGTATTAAATTTTGACAGCATTCATGTTTTCACTCAGGTTCAATGGGTATTTCAAGAGAATACATGATTAATTTCTTCACATGTTTGTAATGTGACCAACAAGATATATCGTATGATATATGGGGGATTAATGATGGAATTAACATGCTCGACAGATTTCATTTCTAGTAATTGTTCTCTTTATACTACGAGCCTGGACAAAAGTATTTTAGTTAAGCCTAAAGATTGGAATGGATTATGTAGGACATAAGTTAGTATTGTTTAAAGCTAGAATTGTTTTTGATATTATTGATGGAACGTTATAATATTGTAATTTTAGAAAAAGGAAAACCTACAGGATGGGTGACAAGCCGTCACGTCAGACGAGGCTGTGGGAATCGAACCCACAACCAAAGTGAGAGAATCCTTTCTCACCTAAAATTGGACTACAAGAAGACCTTGTTTAATGGAAACTAGTTTTAATTTATTAATAGGTATGATAGATGAATTATAAGTCCATTTTTGGAATCATATACGATTAACCTCACCATAGATGGACTTATGTATATTTGATAACTTTTGCTAACTTTTTGTTTGAGAGAGATGGAATGACCCATCATTCTATCACATGATCTGCTAACACTTCATGAATGAAAAATTCAACTTCATTTCTTTAAGGGATGAAGTGGAAATTGTTTGAGGCACAAAAAATGGTGAGAGTGTACCGAAATAGACTAAGTATTTCTTCTAATTCAAATTCTTAAACTTTAGGGAAATTATCTTGAAAACCAAAAATGTTGTCTCAGTGCTCTTATATTTGATGAATCAAATGGTACCTTAATTCAACACAAATTTATGTCTTTGTGATTGTTGTATTTTTCATAGCCATGTTCTCTACCACTCTCCATCAGAACATGATGTTTAGACTTCTCTTCTATATCCATATTTTCACCTATGTTCTCCTATGTGGAAACCCGGTGATGAGTTAGTTTGGGTAACCATTATGTTTCATACTTAACTTTTTAAAATTAAGTTTTAATATTACTTTTTACGATGTGGGTTTCTATGAAAGAAACTTTCAAGTAGTAAACCATTTATAACCCCGACGAATTTCGAGGGCGAAATTAATTTTAAGAGGAGTAGAATGTAACAACCTGAGATTTTATGAGAATTATTCTTTTTAATTTCATTGATGTCTTGTGTTGTACACTACACCAAAATTATATTCTTCTATACGCAACACCGTATTAGCTTGTAGTATACGCAACACTATTCTTTGCTCTTGTTACACACAATTTCAAGTTCATTTTGTAGAAATTATTCTACGCAACATTAAGTGTAGATTTAGTTTAATGTATAAATGAAATAAGTTTCTATTATGTTATACACAACAATAATGGGTTCTTGCACTATACACAACCTTGAATTGGATTACATTACATGTAATCACGACCTTCCTCGATAGCGTGTGTAGTACGCAATACCAGGTTTCACTAAACAAAAATATATTGTTATAATATTATGAACTCGACGTTATAAATAATATTAACTAAATTTTTAATTTTATATCATTATTATTCATCTTACACATTTTCTATATCATCGTATGAGAATAAAATAAATTTTTCGAGTAAAATAAGTATTTTTCCTAAAATGCAGTTTTGCCTCCTTTTGATGGCTCACCCACATTAAATATAGTGTCTGACATGTTTAAAAGTTAAATTTGAAAAAATAAAATTATTCTTTTGAATCAAGATATAAAAATTTACATTGGATAAATTTTTCATATTATTCTGATAACTTTCATATTTTAATGAATAGTAAAAACACGCTCTATTTTAATTAAAAACAACTATTTTCATCATAATAAATTATATGGTTAAATTATAATATTGAATGGTTTTAAATTATAAATATAATATATTTTTAACATTTCATATAATGTATTTAATTATCATTTATTTTACATTAAATTCATATGTAAAATTATTTCATTCTTTGGCAATGGTTTAACTTTTAAAACCAGTTTTCTTAACAATGGGATTAATTTTAAATTAATTACTGCAACTTCTATGTTTTGAATTTTAAAAAATGGATTCCATATTTTAATTCAGTGGGAACAAATTATTTTAATAGGTTACTTTTATTTTTTTGATATTATGAATAGTAACTACGGCAATGTTTTATTTACTGTAGTAAAAGGTAAATTAGAAAAATAAGTGTAAAAATAAGATTATAGAATTACCCTAACACCTGCCAAAATTCTATTTAATGAATAAAAGTCGACCCATATCACCTAAGGGTTGTAATAAAATAATTTTATGTACTTTTGAACATGAAAATAATTTATTTATTATTAAAACCAAAGAAAGTGACAACATGTCACTCTCTTAAATCTTATAAGTATAATAATTTTAATTTAGTGATAAACTTCATGAAACTTCAAAAATTAATGGTATAAAATAAAATAATAAAATTATATACATCATGTGAATTTATTTATAATTTTTAGGGATTAAATTATTATCATTAAAGCTGACACAATAGTGATGTTGAAAATATTTTATTGATTGAAATATCAAATAAATGTTTTTAAAAATATTAAAATATATATTATATTAACTATTTAATGTTCTCCACAAATTTCCTATATAAATATGACCTGTTATGAATATATTAAAGCTTTTATTTAGAACATATCTTCTCTTTGGATTTTATTTGAATTCAAATAAATGAATAGTGTCAAAATTTACACTATTGTTATTTTATAAAAATAACATAATATAAATTTGTTTAAAAATCCCCAAAAAATTTAATAATTATGAATTAAAATTTATATGGTCTAATATATCATAAATTATCCAATTATGGACAATTAACAACACATAAGAAATTATATATAACAATTTAGAAATTACAATCTTTTTACCACAAATAAAATTAAATAGATTAAATAAGGATAAATCAAGTTGATAATGTTTAAAATAAATTATCAACATGTATAAATTTTATTGGATGATGATATTACAACCCTATATCATATAATATTAGGATTTGAGTAATTGTTTGGATGTTTTTATGTGGGTTTGAATTTATTATAAATTAATATTTCGTATGTTTCCAAAGGTGCCCCTCTCCTCCCTTATAAAAAGGACACCCCTTCCCTCTTCTCTTCCCACCTTTTTTAGCCTTGAATCTAGGCCAACCCCAGTCGATTAATCTTATAAACCCCTATATTTATATCATAGAGGTTCTGGTATTCTCAAAAGACCATCTCTAGTGCCCTAAGAACAAGTTCAAAGGAGGTGCGTCGAGGAAGAGGTAATCTCTTCTACCGACTCTTTCAAGTTTCATTCTTCTTCTACTTCCTCTTATTTAGTTGTTTCGTTATTAAGTAATAACATGAGTAATACTTATATACTGATATGTTATTATAAATATGAAACAACCCTATTTCACCTTCTATCCATCCTATGGAAAACGAAATCACCACGCGTGCGTACGTACGGAATACCGTCACCACGCCATGGTGTAATCGGTTTTCCACCACCACCTTACTAGGATGGGTATAATGTGGTAAATAATAAATATATATGATTATTATAACATCATAATTATGCTAATATATTATATCATCCCCTCCAATTCCATTCAATAAATATGAGAATGATATCATCGCTTATGCGTACGTACAGATTACTGTCTCCATGATGCGATGAGATTAATTTTCCATGTTAACAATTAAAGAATGATTATAAAGTATATATAATGAATAATAATGAAATATATGACATAATAATTATACTTTATTTCTTTATATGTTATTTACTTAAATCCATTCAATTTAATAAGGAAACGAAAACAGTGTTCATGCGTACGTACGGTCTACCATCTCTATGGATGGTGTATTTCCTTAGATTTATCGATCTATTAGATTTATTTATATTCTGAATATGTATTATTTATAAATCATGTTTTAAATTATGGAATTAATTAATAATTATCTAAGTAATCATATGAATAATTACAAGTCAAAACACGTACGACAAATGAAATGATTTTACCAAAAAAGATGCATTAACCTGGGATTGACAAATGAACGAGTAATATAAAGTCGTAAGTGAATCATATATGATATCATAAATATTATTATGGTTCTGTTACAAGATAATAAATAGTTTAAACCCACTATACAGGAGTCTCGGATACATATAGAAGAAATTGGACATAAGGTAAGGGATAACTTTTCTGGTGTCATTTTTATCCGAGATTGTTTATTCGTAAGTATTTACTGGGGTTAAATTTATCATCCATGTACCAATTTTCTAAAAATAGTTTCATGTATTTTTAAAGTCCCTTTTAACCATTTTTTACTTTTACAATATGTTAAGTAAGGAATATTTCTTTTGTTTACTATACGAGGTACTTTTTTACTTTTCCGGAAAAACTACAAGAAGAATGTTTTTTTAACTTATACGGCATGAATAGATTTTTACAGTTTCAAAACACCTTATTTTCATGAATATTAATCTACAAGATTTCATTAATTTTTTCAACAAAATCAATTTTTTTTAAAATTGAATGGAATTTTTTGAAAAGAAAATGATTTTGAATAAGAAAGGATATTTTCCTCAATAATTTATCTCATGTGTTTTATCAAAACAATTTTCCATCTAAGATGAAATTATTTCGTATGTACATGTTTCAAGTATAATGTCTATATTATTTACATGGTTTCAATTCTCTTATGATGAAATGATATCCATTTTTTTATATGGATTATGTTTTGATGGGATGATGTTTATGAAAACCATTTTATTCTTTGGGTTAAGATGAATGATTTATGTTTATGTTGTGGAACACGTAAGAATGATTTCATTATGAGATCGGCGGGACCTATATCTCCATACAATACATTGGGTTAAGATTTATATCTCATGAGATAGACATGGCTGGAATGGAAAGTTAATCCGGTTCAGTGATACAGGACTGGAATGAGGAGTGTACTCGGTTCAGTAAGGGACTTTGTCCACTAAGATGGTCTTGGAAGCAATTCCTTAGCTACTATGGAAATCATATCAAGTGTTTAATGTTTGTCTATATTGAAATGTTTTATTCCCATGCTATTTTATCATTATTGATGTTCCGTTATGATCTATGCCTTACATACTTCCATGTTTTATTTCATTGCTCAATATTTTGAAGTTTAAACATTATATTCATGTTATTAAGATCAAATGTATAAGGTTGGTTTTATTTTCTCCATGATTACCCTTAACAAGAATTTGAGCTCACCCTTTATATGTTTTCTTTTCCCGAGGATATAAAGAAAGGTTTTAGGTAAGAAAACAAAAGGGGAAGATCTTTATGGGAGATGTTGAAGATCTTTCACCATGATTAGAAGATTATGTTCTGAGTTTATGAAGACACTAAACAATTACAGTGCTTGAGTATTGGTTTTTTTTATGTTTTAAGTATTCCTCAAAAGTAATGTAATTTCCATGTACGTCATGTTTAGGGTCTCTACAAAAGACGGATCTATGTGGTTGTGCATTGACTACAGGGAGATCAATGCTATAAAATTAAAGACAAAGTATCCCCTACCTCACATTGATGATTTATTCGACCAACATCATGGATCTCAATATATTTAAAAGATTGACCTTCGATATGGATATCATCATTTGTGTGTGAAGAAGGACAAAATTTTGAAAACAGAATTTCGAACCAGGTATGGGCATTACAAGTTTATAGTAATTCCTTTTGGATTGAATAATGAACCCTCTGTCTTTATGGATATAATGAATAGATATTTCATGGAATATCTTGATGAATTTGTAGTGGTATTTATTGATTATATCTTGGTATACTCCAAAAGCTACGAAGATCATGAAAATTACTTGCGCATTATCCTAAAGGCTCGTAGAAGACATGATTTATATTGGAAGTTTAGAAAGTGTGAATTCTGGTTTGAAGAGATTTATTTTCATGGAAAATCATCTCTAAAGATGTAATATCAATTGATCCTTCTAAGACAAGAGCAATTCAAGAATATCTAGCACCGACGAGTATAACCGAGGTATGCAGTTTTATTTATTTAGAAGGTTATTATCGAAATTTCATCTGGAATTTTTCCCGGTTGGCTAACCCATTAACAAAGCTCACACGAAAAGGGATTAAATATGTTTTGAAAAAAGAGTGAGAATAATGTTTTGAATAACTGAAGAGAATATTATTCAATGCTCCTATCATGACTCTGCCAATGGGGAATTATGGGTTTGTTATTTATATTGATTCTTTAAAGAAATAACTTGGTTGTGTCCTTATGTAGAATGAAAGGGTTATTGCCTATGCATCACGACAGCTAAAAATTCAAGAGAAAAAATATCATACTAATGATATTGAGTTAGAAACTGTAATATTTACTTTGATGATTTGGTGACACTCTCTCTATGGTGAAAAATGTGAGATATATACTGATCACAAGAGTTTGAAATATATTTTCTCACAGAAGGATGTCAACATGATGCAAAGGAGATTGATTGAACTACTCAAGGATTATGATTTCACTATACACTACCACCTAGGGAAGGAAAATAAGGTGGAAAATTCTTTGAGTAGAAAGGATCAAGGAGTTTTGAACAAGATGATAGTTAAAAATGATCCTATATACATGGATCTAGTAAATATGGATATGGGAATCACCATGGAAGGTTAAACATCAATACTTTTTCAAATGGTTGCCAAACCATATTTACTATATAGGTAAAAGAGTTCTCTGACCGATGTTGAAGAGTTTCAAAAGATTATTAAAGCTGTGAATGATAGGAGATTGAGTGACTTTGTGTATGAAGATGGAATTTTGAAATTTTGGAAGTGACGTTGTGTTCCCGGTATACCTAATCTAAAAAAGGAATTTTTGGATGATTCTCATCGTTCCAATTTCTCTATACACCTTGGTAGCACTAATATGTATAGGGATTTGAAGGAAAATATTTGGTGGGACAACATGAAGTGTGAGATTGCTGATTTTGGTCAAGATGTATGGTTTTTCAACAAGTGAAATCTGGAAGGAAACAGCCTAGAGGAGTCATGCAACCTCTTCCCATACTTCAGTGGAAATGGGATAATATTACTATGGACTTTTCATGGGACTACCAAAGACTCCTAGAAGGAATGATGAAATATGAATCATTGTTGACAATATTACAATGTCAGCACATTTTCTTGCTATAAGAGAAGAGATTTACCACTTGAACACTTATCAGGACTATATATTAATGATGTTGTAAGACTTTAGGGAGTACCATTATCGATTGTTTCTGATCATGATCCAAGTTTTACATCATGATTCGGGAAAAGTATTCAGAAATCCTTGGATACTGAACTTCGTTTGATCGCTGGCTACCACCCCCATAATAATGGACTATTAGAACAGACTATTAAAACCATTGAACACATATTGAGATTTTTCTCACTTAACTTTCAAGGTATGTGCGATCATTATTTTCCTCTGGTAGAATTTTCCTATAACAATAGCTTTCACTCAAGTATTCAGATGGAACCATATGAAGTGTTATAAGGAAAGAGATGTCGCACACCAACATGTTGGGATGATATTGGTGAATGGAAAATCGAAGGCCCAGAACCTGTGGAGGAAACGATGGAAAAGGTGAAGGTAATCCAAAACCAACTCAAGATAGCTAAAACTAGACAGAAGAGTTGTGATGATAACCGAAGGAAGGATTTGGAATTTCTTATAGGAGATCATGTTTTCTTGAAGGTATCTCTATGGAAGAGTGTTATATGTTTTGGTAAGAAAGGTAAATTGAGTCCCATGTACATCAGAACTTTCAAAATTCTAGAGCGAATTGGGGTTGTATTTCACTATTTGGAAATATTGCCATGTCTCTCCAAAGTTCACAATGTGTTCCACGTATCACTGTTGATAAAATACATGCCTGACCCAACGCATGTACTCACCTATGAGTAATTAGAACTGGAACCCGATCTGTCTTATTAGGAAGAGCTTGTAAAGATTAATGATACAAGAGAACAAGTGTTGAGAAATCGGATGACTTGTCTGGTAAAAGTTCTATGGAGAAACCATAAGATGGAAGAGGCAACATAGGAACCCAAGGAACTAATGATGAAGAAACACCTGAGCCTTTTTATGCAGTCATACTTTAGAAATTTCTAGGATGAAGTTATTTGAAGGATAGGAGAATTTAACACCTCAAGCTTCCACGGTATGCTTTTCTTTGAATAATACATTAGCATGTGTTGTATGCAACTTCGAGTTTTAACAAACCACAACCAATCAAACTAGACATTAAGAATAGTAATACCCAATTTTTTAGATTTTATAAATTTTATCTTTCAAAATAGACTTTATTGTTGTATTCGGAATATCGAAATTAGCTTAGGGTGATTTTTGTTATTTTTCTGAAGACGTTCAATTTTTGATGAATTCTGAAAAACACTGAGTTATAGTTTAAAACTGATTTTTTATTGAAATAATTATTTATTTTATTTAAATTCATTTTAGGTCAAAATAGCTACATAATACCTGTATAAGTTCAATATGATTCATTGGAGTCAGTTTATAATAATTTTAGATATATAAAAATTTTAATGAACTTTTTACCATCTTTTACCCACCTCCTAGGAGCATTTGCAAATTTACAAAAAACATTATTTTACCACTTTTGTGAGTTGAATATCAAAAATCTGAGAGACATGGTAGATATCAGTAAGTAAAATGTGGTTTAATAAGATGAAAATAATTTTTTGTGAATAGTAACTTTTTACTTATATTTTCTACGGTTAAAAGTAAATCAGGTAATTAAAGTTAAGAATCATATTATTATTACCCTAACACATGTCCTAATTCAATTGAATAAGTATAATTCAACCAAAAACAACAATAGGAATAAAATACGAACCGCTTTGGTCCACTTGGATTATATTAGATATTTATTATTATTTAATTCAAAGAAGAGTTAAAAGTGTTAAATTCAATGTTTAATAACTAAATCATTTTTAATATAGGGTTACACATAAGATAAATTATACTATAAATATTCCTTAAAAAGATAAAAATATTTTCTTCATAATGGAATTTTATTTATATTTTTTAGACATTATATAATTTAATTTATTTATGACACAATGTTGAAGCAGTAATGACCTAATTAATTAAATGTTAAAATAACTCATATTATAAATATCCAAATAAATTTATCTTAGGAATTTTTATGAATTTCAATAATTTTAGAGCTTAATAAGATATTATAGGGTTGGTTAGATTATTTGTTTTCAATGTTATAATGCTGTTATGAATTTAGAAAAAACAAAATACCAAATAGTTTTAAAATTGACATAAAAGAGTTTTTAAAACAAATATTATATTATTAATTGATATTCAATTCCTAAAAATATATGGTTCAGCCAAAGGTATTAAATAATATTATATATGTCAGTAATGAACAACTTGAGGTTCTCTTGGAAGTTTATAGTATGTTTATTAACCATATAATATAAAAATACAAAGAGACATGGTAAATGTCAAACTATTTTACTTAGAGTTAAATCTAAAAGATAAAGTTAATATACTGACCCCAACCTATCTAAAACTTATTGGTTGAATGGTTTTAGATGCATCTCCACCTTATCCTTTAAAAAATTCTTTTTGGAGACATTATAAATCGAAAATTATTTTTTTATAAAATAATATTTCTTGCTTTTCCTAAGGTGCCCCTCACCCCTCTTATAAAAGGTCACTATGCCTTCCCTCAAATTCACACCTTAAAATCCTTTTGGCTCGGCCAAACCTAGATCAAATACCCTCTAAACTATCCACCCTTCATCCTAGAGGCATTCCATTAGTCAAAAAGCCAACCTAAGGAGCCCTTGTGATCAAATCAAAAGGAAGAACCCGAATAAGAGGTAAATATTTCATCACCTCTTCCAAGTTCCTTTCTTCTTTCACTTCATAATTATTTTTTATTTCCATTATAAAATAATAACTCCAGTATATTCTATATATTTTTATGTTATTATAAATATGGTACAACCATATTCATTATTCTATCAATCCTTTGAATGACATTTCACCATATGTGCGTACATACGGCTTACCGTCTACACGTCGTGATGTAATTGTTATGAAATTTTTTTTACTATTTACTAGACAATGGGTTAAAGTCATTTATACCCTTATTTGAAATTATATGTTTTGAAAGTAATCTTTTAGTTGTTTTCCAAATAAGGTAATTTATGAACTTTTCGACAGAATTAAGATAATAATGTTTTTTAACATATATGGTGGGTGCCTCTATATTCCACCATTATAACATCATCGAAGAATCCCTTACAATCTTATAAAAATATTTTATAAATAAATGATTTCTTAAATTATTTCAAAATAGAAAGGGATATATCTCTAAAAAAATTTACTTCATCTATGTCAAAATTCTTTGATGGATTTTAGGTTTATTTGAAGTTGATTTATTATGATACAAAAACTTCAATATTGTATTGATGGTTTTTTGATATGTTTGACTATGGATTTGATATTTTTATACCATTCCTGGTTTATGGTTAAAGTTTTTTCATTTTTTATGCTAGTTTTGAAACAAATGTTTATGTTATAATTCAACCTTTTCATATGATGAATTTATTTGGCTTAGTAAGTGACGGGTGGAGCCCGCTATAGCTCCTCGATGAATCGGTAGGTCTCATGAGAAAACTAGACGTGGAATTGGCTGAGGATTTTCCCAATTTCATATATAGTTTTGGCCAAGGCCTTAATCATTTTTAGATGTATTGAATGAGGCCTTGAAAAAATGTTTCAAAATATCCAGAATTATACATTCTATCATTATGAAAATAATATTGATGGTTCATGTGGTCATTCGACTAGTAGGATACCCATGATTCTGTTTTATTATGGAATTATTTACTCTTCTCATATTCCTTCCATAAAAGTATTCATGTTTATTATTAGTTAAGGAATTTGGTTTCAATTATTCACCAAGATTAATATTTATGTTATCTTCTGCTGTATTGATTACCCTTACTGATCATTTGAGCTCACCCCTTTCAATGTTTTATTTTCCCCTGGATGTGAATAAGTATATTATGACTGACCTGTAGGGATAGTCTATAGGATCTCATTGTTTCCTATGGAAACAATATCATTGTTGTTTTCTATTTTATGATGTAATTTAAACCTTATAAATGTATCTAGTACTTCTAGGGCTACTAAAATAATTTTCGATACATTATCTTTATGATCAAGCCACTGTTATGTAATAATACAGTGACTCAGGTTAACTAGGGTTGTGGCGTTACATGTAGTGGAGGGAAGGGGTGTATAGAGGGTTACACGATGGTGGAGATGACGTTTAAAAGTGATAGTTGATAGAATTACATGACATCAATTTAATTTCTATTTGTGTATAATTTGTAACCCATTTTCCTATTTCCCAAGGAAATCCCATCACAGGATTGAAAAACCAATAAATAAAATATTACATGTTTTGTAATTTTAATTCGTGATGTGCTGTATTTTCATGTAATGTATTACACATGGTGAAAAAAAAATTCTTAACATGTCGACATGGGGTAAAAACTATTTAATAGATGTGTAAATTTTTAACAATGTGAATTAATTCGAGTTGTGATTTAAACTCACAGGGTCTACCACAAAAAATTCACACTGTGAATCAAAATCATGATGTGCATTTGTTCGGCATATAGATCTCACCACTTATTATTGTTGAACTAATACAATGATTTAATATACCCGAACCTAGGCTAAGAAAACCAAGTTTAAAATAAAGACAACATGTCACGAAATATAGTGAAATAAAAATTTTAAAAGAGTTGTACCTGAAAAAATATGGGATCCTTTGATGAGAATCCAATATATGAACAATAAGCTCAATCTTTTCCCACAACACATTATCACTACAATGTAATAAATATATCGGATTCTCATCAAAGGATGCATCTATATAAAACTCAAAATCATCCACATTGATGTTTTAAGAATGGTCAGGGTGATTCCATTTATGTTGTGACACATGAATGATGTCATGAAAAAAAATTTATCGTTGTGGAAGAACATGTCAATATTACACTATCCTGATTCTCTCAACAACTGCAAAAAGTCCAAAAACCCTAGGTACCAAGTTTCCCTACCATTGTATCCTATGATGACCTTATCTAGGTGACATTTAAGGAAATATATGATTACCCTTTGTAAACTATAGGGTTCATTGACATATATCATTGTATTGAATATGTCTGCTCTGAGAAGTATCCATAGGATTTAAAATTAGCTGAACCATCTCTAATGTGTCCTCCACAATAATTGATCCCAACAAATCTTACTCACCAGCCATCATCCAACATTGAGGTGATCTGGATGGCCTAAAATAAATATCCTTGAATGGTGATATCTGAATTTTATTATAATAATTATTGTAATAGTAAAACTCAACCAAAACTAGGTTTTCTCCCAAGACCCACTGAAGTCTTGGAAACACGCTTGAAGCATATCCCCAAGAACATGTATTGTACACTCTGAATTCCCATATTTCGATGGGAGGAAATTTGTACTCAGAAAAATCTATGAACAAAGTGGCTTCTATAATACCTACCAAAAGAACGATGTAAAATTTGAATCATGTTCTGAAACTACAGTATGTGGCAGCCCATGTTAATAAACTATTTTCCCAAAATAAAAATCCCTCAACTTCTCCACAGGAATGTTCTCATGTGTAGAACTGAAGTGTGCTACCTTTTTCAAATAGTCTAAAATCACCCAAATAGCAATATTATTATAAGGAATCCTTAGGATACCCACCACTAAATTCATAGCCATGATGTCCCAAGTCCATTCCAAAATGGGTGATGACTGTAAAAAACCATCAGGTCATTGATTCTCGACCTTCAACTGCTGATTGGTGTAGCATTGTGTCACAAACCCTACTATCTACCTTTTTAATCCTAGCCACAATAACTATCGACACAACCCATTGATTATTTTTGACACACATATACGCACTTCCCAATTTGATGCATTAAATTTCCATATTAACTCATCTCATGTGATCGTTAGCACAAATACTCAATTATAAACATATATGATCACATCCTCATCTATGGTCCAATATCAAGCTATCTTCCAACCATATAGGATTTCCCTAAAGTTCAACCATTATGTAAGCTTATAATTTCTATATTTTATCTATCTCAAAAGTGTAGACTAAACTAAAATTGATATGAGAGTAATATGCTCACATCCTTATTGGACTACAACATGCATATCATCCAGTAAAGTCATCATCTTCTATTTAGCACTAGACACTTTAATTGTCTGAGTCTATGTTTTCCTGATCAAAGAACCATCCAGACTAAGTCACTTCCCTAGCGTATATTCTAGATCAAAATAAAATTATTTTACAAAATCAACCCAGTAACTATTTAAGATATTCAAATATTATTGTGAAAATATATTATTTAATATATTTTGATCCATATAAACAATAAATGTTTCACCCAATAGATAATGTCACCAAAACTTCAAAGCATACGCCATTAAAGCTGACACGTGGTCATGTGAAGGGTATTTCTGTTCATGTGACCTCAAATACTAGGACACATATTCCACAACTTGATCTCCCTACATCAAGACATGTCAAAATCTAATCCCAAATGAATCAGAAATCATTTTATACTCCTCACCTGACTCTAGTAGGATCAAAATTGGGGATGATATCAAGAACTTATTCAACTCTTATAAAGAATTTTCAAATTATACCAACCATTGAAAATTTACCCCCTACTTTTTCAATCATAAAAATGGATCTACCAAGTGGGAAAAAGTCCAGGATGAACCTACGAGAATACCCATCTAACCATATAAAGCTTCAGATATCAAAATAGTTCTTGAGATGCTAGAAAGAAACAACTGCCAAAACATTCTCTGAGTCTTCGTACATACACTCCTCCAAGATGATATAACCCATGACGTATACTAGATAAATCCAAAACATACACATAGATTGATTGGCATAAATCCCATTTTCCCTCAATTTACTCAGGAAAATGTCAAGATGTTTGGAAAGATATTAATGTGTCCTGTAGTATACAAAAATGTCTTCCACAAAAAAATCAAGGTATGGATGGAATATTTGGTTCATCAAGGGAAAAAACACTACTGGATCATTCATAAACCCATATAGCTTCACAATTAACTCATAATATCTATACCTACATTTGATAGTAGTCATCGATATATATGATGGTTGGTCTCTTAACTGATGATACCCTAATCGTATGTAAATATTTTAGAATAGAAAATATCCCCTCAACTAGTAAAAAAAATTAATGATACATGGAAGATTATATAATCACTTCACAGTCATCTGATTCAACTTTTGGTAGTTAAAACTCAAGCGTATTGTCCTGTTAGCCTTCATATAAAACAAATCTAGTTATCCACAGGGAGACATACTCAGAAAGATAAACCCCTTTTCCATATACTATTCTAACTGAGTTGTGAGCACTTGAAACTTATTTTTTCCATCCTGTATGGTGGAATAGATACCGAATCATCCCTAAAAATGAGCTCAATAGTAAACTCCACGTCTTTCTTAGGTGGAATCCCTAATAAATCTTCAGGAAACACTTCCTGAAAATATAACACTATAGGTAGAAATACATCATGCTTAACTCCCCCATCATCCAGTAATAGACTCAAATCATAGGGTGTGTGGTCCCCCAGTTGTTGTTGTGCTTAACCTACTTGGCCTAGCATGATATCCATTTCTCAATGATGAACATAATTATTTAACTTATCATAGGTAAAATTCACTCGCCTATGGCAAAAACTATTGTGTTATTGGTATGATACCAACCATTCCATACCTAAAATCTTGTTGAATCCTGTCATGTCAAGGATGTAAAGATCCCATAGAAAATGATACTCCCAAACCATGAGAGAACTCCGCTTGCACAAGTATTTTTATCTTTACCGTACTCTCAATGGTGTATATATTATCAACACTCTAATCACAAACTCCACCTAGAGGGTAAAAAATTTAAAAAATTGAAGGAAATGAAGGAATGAGAGGAACTAGTATCAAATAAATCACTAGATAATGTAGACTTCATAAGAATAATACCTTTCATTTTTGATATTCCAACCTCAATATCCACAAGTGTTGGATGAATTGCATGTAATTGTACTAACCATCTTATATTTGATGTTGTCTGAGTCCCTTTTGCTACACTACTCTTCTGATATGGGTGCTCTTCCCTAAGGATCCGCATCGAATGAATCTGCCTCCATGTCTTGCAGAACTCCATCTTTCATCCTGATGTAGTGTTGAATATCCACTACATATAGTATGATTCTGCCAAGCTACACCCTCACTTCCCATGTATCAACAAGTCCTATGGAACTTCATTATATGTCCAATATTTCAACAAAACCGATAGTCTACAGTTGTTCGGGGGAACTGTATTATGAAGTTTCTTTACCTACCACACCAGTGAAAGATCACATGGGAATGGTTTTTTGTAAATGAAATTTACCCCTTATTATCCTCTTACTATCACCTTGACTAACATTCTCAAAGTGATGTTTCCTGCTCTCGGAAGTCATTAATCTAGACCATCTTGCAACAACTCTATGTCTTGCACTGGAATCCTCCTTCAGGTTCTCCAACGCTATGAGAGAATAATCCTCTGTCTCATCAAAATTATTTAACCAAAAGAGGTTAACATGGGACTTAATATCACATTTAATATCACCCTGAAAATGCATCTTCATATGTATCTCATATCGTCCCAATGATGGAGAAATGATTTAAAGCATTATAAATCATCCATCATAGTCTATTACAAACATACTCCCCAGAGATAACCATAAGAACTTAGCTTCTCTCTCTTGCATTGATGTCTTTGGATATATGTTATCCAGGAACGTCTCCTAGAGGTCCTCCCATAACATAACATAACATCAGATTGTCCAGCCCATGCCTAATTTTCGGACAAGTATTTCTCTTAACCTTATAGAATATAAGAGGGATACATGACCCTATTCACACCATATGCCTCTAAATGGTCAAGTATAATCTGGATATTCTTAAACCAAAACTCATCTACTTCTAGTCCTCCCTCCACAGTAAATTTCGGAGAGTGCTACAACTAAAACTCCCTCATGAGATCATATATACTCTCACAACCTCCCATGGGTTTCTTTCCATAAACTACATGAAGCATGTAAATTTATCTTTCAGCTGCTCCCCGAATTCCTCACCTGAAACAATTCATTCTTCAGGTTCCACCCAAATAGGATAATCCCAAGCTATGTCCTCTGGTCTTCCTCTCATGAAGCGTCATCATTGAGGAATATCTCTAAAATTCCAAACACACATCTCATGACACATAACACAATGCTAACACATTTTTATAAGAATAAAAACACAAGAACACATCATAATTATTTTCCCCAACCACATCCATTTGATCAAAACTGAGTCACAATTACTACCATTATCCATTTTATACCATGCACAAGGTTAAAAAATATTAAACTCATTCTCATTTACAATTTCTCATTAAATGCCCATTTATTCTAAACTTACATAATTTTACCATTCTTAGTTTCCCATTAGGCACTAATTTAATTTAAATTTCAAGAGCAAAGGAAAATTTTTAAATTTCAATAACTTACCCGAAACCCAATTTTCTATATGAGCCTAAAAAGATTCCTGTCAAAAAAATATTGTAGGCCTATTGTGATTCATGAAAACTCAAATCTGATAACATTCTGGGCCACATGTCAAAACTCATAAAATCTATAAAATAATAATCACAACACAAAAAAAGTACATCCCCAACATGAAATAACATTAATTGTAATAGTAATTACAAACAACAACAACCCCACCATGGGTACTTGGGTTCTCCCCCATACACAAGTTAGCTACTCCCATGAATGAGATTATAACCAAGTCTTGACTCTACCTAGTCTATACTATACATTTCCAAAATAATTGGTCAAAATAAAATAAAATAAAGAATGCCTCTAATACAAATTTGTGATGTCCCAACCCCAGCGCAACAAATCGGTGCCCAAATCTGGTCGGGCACATGACCCCAAATACACCTCCCTGTATACCAGAGGCCTATGACTAGTAGCGAAGGTCTAATATAAATCAATGGGAGGCCAAACCCCTTTTATCATAGTAACATCTTATTGGATGTATAAAAACACTAATAACCACATCAAATAATCAATAAAAAGAATCATATTGAATCAATATATGACCTAAACTGGGAATACAATGTCAATAATTAGTAGACATGTCATGATAAAGTAGGTGAAAAGATACAAAATTCACACCAAAAATTAAGGACACTAAAGAATATGAAGAAGGTCCCAAAACAAATCTAGTTCCCTCATCCATGATCCATTCCAAATTAGCCATCTAACAAAGTTCCTTTTTCCTTATCATGTCCTACACACATGATGTCTATCTAGGTACCGATCAAGCTACCTTGGAAGGGTGTGAGTACAACTCAGTAGGCCACCACTAATTGTGTCAATAACAATATCTTTCCAATATAGTGTATGCAGTTTTATAAGGAAACATTATAAGGTAAATAAATTAAATATTTTAAATTATCCAGATAATCTTTATATAACTGCACAACCCCACCAGGTTCCGGAGGACACCCCAACAATATCGTATATAATAATTTAATTTTTACCATTCATAAATGATAATTTAAATCCCATGTCACCGTTCATATTTTATAATACATGACTGAATTTCATCGTTACCATTATTCATTTCCTAAAATAATGAACATGTTACCTTTAATAATTTCAAAATTGAATGTCCATGTTACCATTAATAATTCTATAAAAGAATGTACATGTTACCATTCATAATACACTACTGAATGAACATGTTACCATACATAATTTCACAATTAGATCAATATTTAATTAACCATATCAATTTCATTACTAATCAAAAATTAGTTAACCATACCAATCCCATTACTTAATTTACCAATTATTTATTCATATCAATTTCCTTTAATTAATTTACCAATTACTTAATCATATCATATCCCATTGATTAATTAACCAGTTAATTAATCATATCAATCCCCTTAATGACTTCATCAATTAATTAATTACATCACATAAATTAATTAATTAAACAATTAATTGAAACAATTCAAAAAAATCATAACCAAAATAATATTCCTTAATTACTTAAGAAATTAATTAATCAAGATTCAGCAATCCCAATATCCCATAATTAATTCATCAACTAATTATTATAACTCAATAAACTCAATATAACTAATTTCACAATCCATAAATTAATTAATTTAGAATATTAAATAATTCTACCTAGGAGAACTTAATTTCTAATCACCCTATAAATATTATACAATTACATGCACATAAAAGAATTCAAGGGATTGTGATTTGAATAATTGACCACCTACCTTGGATGAAAAGATGTAGGGAAAAAAACCCCTATGTTTGTGATAGATATGAGATACTAGATTCCTTCAACAAGAACCAAATAATATGTTAGAAATATATGAAGATTTATATGAATAACCAAAAGGATGGACTTATAATCTAGGTATGGATATCCATGATTCGATGTGATAGCACTTTCTGATCAAAGTGGACTCCCATAAATCATCAGAAGAAGACATGTAGTGAAGAGGTAGGTGTATAGAAGGTATTTGATCGAAGAAGGTGGTGTGAGGGGAGGCTTCATTTGAATTTGAATGCGAGTAGGGTGTCTATGAAAAAGAAGAGAGGGTTTGGAATCTCTATGGTGGATAGTATGAGTGTAAATTGGGTTATTAAATATAGGAGATGACTTTTTATTGTATATGGATTTGTAATTACAAGACGTGAATTTTATTTCAAGTCATGTAAATTGTCATAACCCATTTACTTTAATCCTATGGATATCCCGTCACACAATTTAAAAAACAATAAATAATAAATTAAAATTGGTGTAATTTTCTTTTCTGACATGTAATATTTGTTTGAAATTTATTAAACATGGTGAAAATTATTTTCCATATATGTCCACATGTGGTGAAAACTATTTATATGGTGTGTAAATTTTAGAGGATTTTTATTAATTAAAGGCATGAATTAAATTTAGAGGGTCTAAAATAACCAATTCACATCATGAATTGGAATCAATATATGTATTTTTTTCAACAGCCCTAACACACCACTTTTTCATGTTTCACCACCACAACACATTTCCCAACTCAAACATATGCTCAATAATCCTGGTTTAAAAATAAACAAATCCCATCTTGATAAGGTGTTAACTAAAATTTTACAAAGAGTCATACTTATAAAAAGATAGAATCATACATATATTAATGTTTAGAAGTTGTCATAAGATAAGCATGAGGGTATGAAAACATTTCCAATGCATACAATATACACACAAAATCAACCATATAACATTAATCATGATATAAGGTGTAAGGTTTTATCAGACAAAATTATATAATACATAAGTTCCAGAAATCAATAATAAGTAATCATGTAACATGAGAAAATTACGTAACAATGAGAAATAAGTTTTTTGGATACACATAAGTATAGAAATTCATTTCCTTATTCTAGAATCCTGACTAAGGCTACAATAGTGGACTAGGTTCACTACTAATTCCTTCATTTCCTTAGTCAAGGATCACTCCCAAGACTATCTCATTCAGAAAAGTTTGTTAATTTACTTGGATCAATCCCCATTATATTCCATATTATATCATGATATATTATTATTTACCCAGTGCATTAGGGGGATTAAGAAAATGGTCCAAGACATCACATAATTAAGACCAAACTTATGTGTTCCATGGTATTATAAAACATTAATCATATCATCATATCGTAACCCAATAAGAGGATATAGGTTTGATTTACATTTCATCATCATAATAATAAAATATCTAGATAAATTATAAATATTTAAATTTTGTAAAATATCATTATTAAATCATAGGTAACGTCAAAATATGTTTTTGAACATAAAAATACCTTTAAATGTTTATTAGAATATTTCTCGAGGAAAATAATCATTTCATTTTGAAACCACTTATGTAAAATCTATAATTTTTAACAATTTATAGAGAAAATTTTATTATTAAAAAATCAGGTAAAAATTATATTGAATATGAAAACTAAATAAAGTCATGAAGGTGGGAAAATTAATTTATGCGGTGTTTGTTAAAACACCAATTCCATTCATTTTATTTTGTAAAAAATCAAAATACATAATTCAGAAAACGTAAATAAGATTAAATTAAAAATTTATAGAAATTAAAAAATATACTTAAATGACATAAAAAAATCATTTTCGTATAGTTAAAAAATTTATTAGAACTATTAAAAACATATATAAAGAACAAAAATGATTTTTTATAGAAGAGAGAAATAATTTTTTCATTTATTTAAACTATACATTCAGTTTCTCGATTTTTTAAAGAGAGGAAAATGAAATAAAACATGTAATATCTAAAAATAATAATTTTTTAAGAAAATACGTATGATTTGTGGGACATATATCTTATATTTCAATCATAATAAATTTAACAAAAAACAATTAGATTAAAAATTAGATTATAAGATAAAACCATTACCATTATGGTAACATTGGATTAATTTACCCTATGAAATAAATAACATCAAATGAAACATTAATTACGATTTAAATAATTATATTCATGATAAAACATATTAATGGAGAATTTTATTAACCACAATAAATAAAATATGTTTATAACATCAAACATATATCAATGAAATTAAATGAAGTTTAAAACCCATTAAATCTTTAGTATTTTTTAAATAAAAAGTCATTAAAAACCTGAAAATAATATTGTAAAAAAATACACTAAATTAAATAATATATTAGTAAAAAATAAAAAAATCAACTATATAAACCAAATAAAAAAATTTTGTTAATAACATTAAAAAATGTCCCACTGAAGAGAATTTGATATGGAACCCTCACTTTATGTCTGTTTTCCTTAGAAATCACTTTTACCTAAATTAATTTAAATTTAAATTGATAATAAATTCGTAAAAGAACCAGATTAATACATATAGTGTAATATATAATACATTTATATAATTTTAATGGATTTTTTAGCAACGGTCTATTATTTCATTCATTTTAGGTGTTAACTGTTTCATTTTTCATGAATGATTTATTATAATATTTTTGGTCCTAGAAATTTGATGAAGGTTAATTTGTATTCATAATGTTAATAGGTATTTAAATATCATATATATATTATATTAATTCCTATAACCATTCAAATTATAGGGTGATCAAAAATGAATCACAACACTTAGTGGAGATAGTAATCTATAAAAACACAGGAGTGATGTTTCCACTTTCTGAACAATAGAATCAAATAAAGGTAAATGATAATTCACCTTTAATGAATAAATATTATATAAAAAATTAATATATTTTTATTAAATTTTTATTTTTTACCATGAAAGTACAGAATAAATTATAAGAAATCACATTGCTTCATGGATGTAACAATTCACATGTATTGATGGATGGTGTTATCATTTACAAGTGGATCTAAAGGTAATAAGGTAGATAATATATTATATTTATAAACTCATAATTATTTGATAAATAAAATATAAAAATATTATACTCGTAATAATATTCATACATGAATGATGTTGATGGAAAATGAATTGAATTGCAACATGGAGGTGGTAATCTACACATATGCACGAGCGATAATTGCATCTCCCATTTCATTGAGAAGGTGTGGTAAATGGTTGTAAAATCACAATAATAAAATATTATTATATTTATTATAATCTATTAATAAATTTTTTAGTGATATAAAGAGTTTACATAAGGTGTATTAGGAATAAATTTCAATGATTTTGGATTATATTTATACCACTTCTTTGAGAGACGTCATTTGACTCACACCTTAAGCCATGAATGATTTTTCTTAAGAGAACGCCATGTGATCTAAGAAAAATAATATGATTCAAGAATATATTATTATTTTATTCTATTTTGATATATAGGGATAAAATAGTGTGAGTAAGGGAGGATAATATGATTCCTTTTATAATTTAGTGGATGGACATAGATGAAATTTTTAAAATATTTCAATTATATATGGTCAATTTCATGGAAAAGTTGCTCCAAATGGCCATTTATTAGTTGTAATGATAAGATAATGTTTTTATATCAAGAACTAATACTAATTATATAGGTTTGGGTGCTAATACTACCTTTATATATTTCTTTATCTCCCCCAATAAACTAATTTTATCCTTAACTCTGGTAATGAAATTTCCCTGTTTTACTGTTCACAATAAACAAAATATATGTTTAGCCTATCAGATTATATTAATTATTTGAATTAAAAACATTAAATAAATATTATAGGATTAAATATCTATAAGTGTAGAAATTGATTTTTTTATTAATTGAATAATTTAATTTATTTTGATATAATCACATTGCACACAATATAATTGTGCTTCCCAACATGTATTTTAAGCCAAAAAATAATCTAATGAAAAATAAAGTATAATAATGAATATTAGGTTATTAATTGTTGTATTTTATCTAATGTATAATTTTATAAATTTAATATCAAATTCCAAACAAAACATAACTTTAAATTGAAAATTAATGATAGATTTTACAAGAATAATTATTTTTCACTATTCACTTAAAAAATAAATCTTATTAGAAAAATCATAAATATTATCTATAATAAAATATTAAAAATGTTGATATAAAAATTTATATGAAATTTAAAAAATAAAATTTATCCAAATATTATAAATTAATTTTAATTTTTCATGCATTAAATGCAATAAAAACCATTCTTGAAGAAAACACAATTTTAAGGTATAAATTTTTTTTACTAAATATTGAGTAATTACTTATTATTAACTAATAAATATATTTTTATTATTTAAAAACATCATTTATATTTTATATAATTTGATTGTTATTATCCATACATGTCAATTTAATTACTAGCTTATAACGATTTACTATATCAAAGTTCATATTGACACGGGGTAACATGTAAGAAAAGCTATCGAACACATACAATTTTTTTAAAGACAAAAATTATTTTTAAAATTTTAGGGGTATTATGATGACCAAACGATTTTTTTTTTCTAAAATATGATATTTCTGGAAAAATTGTGTTGTTTTACTTAATAGGTGAAAAATATATTTCATATTGTTTGAGGTTAAACAAAATGAGCTCCATGTGGTGGAATAATCCCTCGTGTGAGAATATAATTATTATTATAAATGATGAGTGCACAACATTCCATGGTTCTTGGTGTGTTGGGAGAAGATTTAAAGATGTTATATAGAAATGGTATAAAACATTTCATGGTGGAATATATGGTATTTCAAAATTTCCTAAAATGGAAGATAGCATGTCTTATAGAGGGGAGGTGAATTCGTCATCCAAATAGATTCTATACTGTGGTGAATTTTATGAGTCATGTGATACTCATACTGAATTAAATTTTTTTATAATCATATCAATAGTTAGAAAGTGTTCTTAAATAATCCAAATGTCCAAAGGTGTGTATGAAATGTTAGGAAGTAATTGAACAAATTTTTCAATTTCTGAATATATGTATACAAAAAAAATTAGAAAAGTATTATGAGAATAAAGTATATAAGAAGGGAGTTATTATTTTTGTGAAAATATAAGAAAAAAAGGAATAAGTGGCAAGAGAATTTTAAAAAAAACTAAATGGTTTTATATTATATTTAAAGACTCACTTGTTGTCTGAAAACAAATTAGTTATCATTCAATTTTTATGTGAGCACCATACACAGTCCGGGGACCTATGTATAATAAGTGTTCTATAACAATTCTCAATGCGTTGTAAAGAAAATTATCCTTATAGTGGATTTTATGATCTCAAATTATTAAGGAATTATTCTATGGACTAGCCACTCATTCTGAGTTGTAAACAATGTGAAAATCAATTTTTCATGTTTTGTGTGTCAATTGGAGTGTATGAAACAACAATCTGATACACACTTTAACAAGTGAAAAGTATTGTTCCAAAATTAATATAAAAGGAATTGAAATTAATGATTCGCCCCCCCCCCCCCCCCCCACCCATTCCCCTCACTACCACCACCACCACCACAACCACCTCAAAATGGGGTTCTTCAGATTTTAAGGATCTTTTCATGTGGTATCTGAGCATTCAAGTTCCCATTGAAAAATATTGACGATAGTAATTGTTTAAGAAAAATAGTTCCTTTATGTTTGTATATTTGTCATAGAATATATACTATGAAAATAATATAGTGAAAATAATGAATATTCCCATTTCTCAGGATCAAAAATAATATATATGGAATTACCAAATGATGCCATATTTATTAACAATTAGTTTGAAAATATTGTTTTCTTTAATAAATGGTTTTAGTCTTTTTGTTGAAGTTTTTTCTATGTCAATGATTTCTAAAAAGACCATGCATAATTATATACATGTATGAATTATATTTTATTGTCACATTTCAAAGAAGTGTTATTTAAATAGAAATTAACAAAGATATAGAAATGAATTTGGTATTTACTAGAAAATATTTTCAAAGGTGATGTGAAAGTAAAAAAAGATAAATAATACAGTTTTAGGATGAACTATGATGATTTCAAAATGATAAAATATGAAACATTGGATAAAAAATTCATTCAAGTTAGAGAGATTTTGATCACCATCATTGATTTTGAGAAGAAACTGGAGGATATTAAAATTTTATAGAAAATATGACACATGTTTTGGATAGGTTTGATACTATGGTATGAAAAAATGAATACCATAATCTATCTACACTCACATCCAGTGATTTTTATAGTTTTAAAATTTATTATGAAATATATATGTAATGTGTATTTAATAATACGTGATAGAATTAAAGGGATGTTTACTTAAAATAATTCAAAATATGAAATGAATAATAAAGAATTAGTTTTGAAAGGATAATATTTCAATGTAGAATATATTAAAGTGATTTTTTTTAAACTCATTTAACTCAGATGACTCATTTAAAGAAGTTTTCAAAGGTCTTGTGGGTTTTTATGGAAGAGATTCAATAGAAGTGTTTTTGGCAAGGATCACTTGGACATTTTGTAGAACATTTTCCCAATGTGAATGAAGAAGATGATGGTAAAAGATAAATTTAGAGATAGAGGAGTTTCTTAAACATTATAGATTAAAAATTTGACAAGTAAATGTTTTCTTAAAAGGGGAAGGGTAAGACCTTAATTAAATTCAAAACGATAATATTTTTTATCAAAGTATTTGGATAATTATAGAAGTTAACAAGATAAGAAATTTAAGCCTTCTAATGCAATTTATGAAAAAACAATGATTGGTAAAGTGAATAATAAAGTGTTCAGTAGTGACCAAAGTAGTGTTTTTTTATGTGAGGAACAAATAATAATTTACATTAATTTGAAATTTTCACTCAATGAATATCATTTAGATATTTCAATGTTGGATAACGAAATAAAATATTTAATGAATTATAGTTTATATTTTTGTAAAATTGATTATATTTAGTTTTTTAATTAGTAATGTTTTGTTAAAGAGATTTATTACCTTACTGAAAAGAATAATTAAAATATTAAAATGGAAGAGATAGTAAAAGTGATGGAGAGAGATCATAATATTGTATTACTAAAATTGATTAATGATGAAAATGAACTCGATATGTAATCCAAATTTTATATTTTTATGTCTGATGTTAGAGAATTTTCTAATGAGAATAATTTTTGAAAGAGTTATTATTTTTAATAATGATAGGGTTCAGGTGAAGAAGCCCACTTTTGTGAAAAAAAGATGATACTCAGAAATATATAAACTACAGGAGCATTAACATAGAAAACAAAAATTATTAAAACATGATAGAAATAATTCTAGAGTAAATAATATGGTTTTGGGAGTCTACAAATAGTTTTGTTCCCAAAAAGGATCCAATATTGATGGTAAAAGTTTTAAATAATATTTTTTCAACTTTTGGAATGAAAAAAATATTCCAAGAAATTTATTCATTTTTTGGGTTCTCCTAACACTATGGAATATTTTGAATATTAGAAAGGTTATATCTTTTTTCATAAAATAATATTTCTAAATGTCTTAAATTAATTGAATAAAATGTTTTTTGGGGATTAAATCAACTCAATAAAGTAAAATTTAGTAGAATCCCAAAAACATTGGACTGGAGGATGAGAATATATTTCAACCATTGGAAGGGTATTTGGATGATTTTTCTAGATCGGTCACTCAATTGAGTATTTTATCACAATTCTATAATCCCAATTGAGTATAAATTTCAATACAGAAAAGTCTTATAATAATAACTACAAAAAAAGGGAAATCTATTTTTTTTATGAATTTACTCTAAAAGAATCTAAAAGGGTATATCCATTGATTAATTATTATGGGTTTTATTTACCCTTCATAGGAGATTGAAAACGTTTAACATATGATGTAATGTTAAAGGTATTATTAGGGAACATTGGAAATAATAATCCACTTAAATTTAAATGATCCAGAACAATTTTTAATTTAAAGGATAATTAGAAGTCAAAGAAAACTTTAAATGTCGATGGTATTAAACATAATCTATTATGTGTATCTAAATGATGTGTTGAAGTTAATTGGGTGGTTTTAAAAAACAAGTTTTATTGGTTATAAAGATAAATGATGTATTTATATAGAAAAGGTATGATGGAAAATGGGAAAATCATTTTAGGTTGGTGATGTGGAAAACTCTTCCTACTTTATCATGAAAAAATAAAATAAATTACAGTATCCTAGTCTTGGTCATCTCATTAAACTAAATATAAGAAACATTACATAATGAGAAAAAGTTTTTGATGTGCCTACGCTATAGGTTGGATTAAATTTAATATATCAATATTTCAAAAGGGATAGATTATTAACTATCTACCCAAGGAAGTTGAGATTAAATAATCTCATACATTAGGTCTCATACATTTAAAAGTTCAAGGCCCTTTGTGTAAGAAATAAACAGTTGGAGATAGTTATTTTAACGATTTTTTTGATGACTTTACTCATATAATTTGTTTAATGTTTATGAATCATAACTCATAGTAAATAAAAATTTTGTAAAGTTTTAGAAGGTTTAATGATAATGGGTGTGGTTTCACCCTGAAAAATATCCAAAGAGATTATGGTTAAGAATATACAAATAGAATATTTGAGACATTATTGAGAATATTAGCATTTACCTTGAACTCAATGAATAATTCACACATCAAAAAATGATGATGCCAAATAGAAAAATAAAATTTTAGTAAAGATGAATTTCACCATGTTTATTGATTATGAATCATCTGAGTATTAATGAAGGAATCTAATTGGTGTAGTGATTTACATTCAAAAAAATTCCCTACAAGAAAAATACATATAACCTTATAAGTTGAATTATTATATGTCCATGTGTTTAAAATATTTATAATTATTTAGAATACATTTAATTATTAAAGTGAAATTTGAAAATCATTAGATGTTTCAACAAGGAGAAGTTGATTGTATCTTCCTAATATATCCCCTAATAGAAGATGATAACATTGTTAAAATAAATATATAGGAAATATTTTTTACACTACAGAATTCATGTTTAAATAACAGCCAGATAAAGAAAATACATCAAGAATCATGTTATGGGAGTGAAGATGAAGTTATTTTGTTGAATGTTGGGTTAAAAATTCTAATAAAAAGTTTAGTTCATAATAATTGTAAATGAGGATGAAAATTCAACCAATTTTAGTGTTATATGAAAACCTCTCTCATCTTATCTAGGGATATGAAAGTAGGAGGAGTTATAAACTATCATTAGAGATAAGGATGGTATATTTATACTATAATGACAACGAGAACAAAAACATTTAATTCTCTATTTCACATGTTTAACGATGAGATGTGAAAGATACCTTAAAGTAATAAGAGTTTGTCATTTATATGAATAAATAATTATACCATATTGAGATAAATGAATCTTAGGTGGTGGTGGCTATGAAAAAAAATTCTTTTACCAGAACAAAGTGTTGTCTTTAAACTAGATGAATAAAAAATGGATAATTTTTATGAAATAAGGAAAAAACCTATTTAATGAGTACTCAATGTCATAAGTAATTTTTTTTTTGATAATTACTTCACTCTAGTTTCAAGATTATATACTATAAGGATATTTCATTCTATTATGACAAAAATAAAATAAAATTTTTTCCAAATTTTTTTCAAGTATTCTATCCACAATAATGAGTTGTAAGAGGAATTATACAAAGAGGAAAGGGGTGGTTTCTGTTATGGTGAAAAAGAAAGTTATGTTTTCAATTTTAAGAAGTCAATATATGGGTTAAAAAAATCTCCAAGATCATGGTCATCCAAGTTATAAACTTTTTTTAAGTGGATGAAATAAAATAAAGGAAGAGTAGAACATAATCTCTATATTAAATATGAAAAATAGGGATAAATTATCATTATTTCTTATGTAGATGATATAATGTTTTGTAAATGAATAAATTTTTCGTGAGGATTCTTCATTGGAATTGAAAACGTTTATTAAAATGTGTATGGCTGTAGAAATTAGATATTTAACATCCCAGATAAATAACTAATAATATATTCTTCATATTTATTAATATTTGTGAATTAAATAATAATTTTACTTTAAAGGGGTTGCTATGTTGGATGGCATACCCGATACGCAACAACAGGTTTCTTTGAAATATTGCGTTGCACACTAACAATATAATATTATTATTTTAAATGGTAGTTAACACCTAGTCGTTGTATTTTCAGGAATGAATGGAAATAACTGAAATATGATTATATATGTTTTTAAATGTTTTTACATTTACCCAATAAAAGATAGAGGCTTAAAATGTGAATGAATATAATTTTATGCATAAATACTCTAATATTCTATAAAAAGTAGATTTGGAACCTCTGAATGGAAAACCCAATTTAAATATAGTTTTGGTCACTATAATATGTTCTATTTGAAATAATAAAATTCTTCTTTAGAATCATGACATCAAAATTTACTTTGGGTAAATTTTTGGTGTTTTTCTGATAAAATTAATATTGTAATGAATAGTGAAAAATACTGTATTTTAATTCAAAACTACCTTCTAATATAATTTATTTATATGATTATATTATCTCTTTAATTGTTTTTAAAGTTTAATTGGATTATATTTTTACCATTTAATACAATTATGTTCATTTTAATCAATTTCAATTTGAAATTGGACATAATCAACTGTCAATCTTTGGAAAGTTATTATTTCTTAAAAACATTATTTTTGTTTTGAAAATGAGAATTAATTTTAAATTAATTAATTAGACTCCAATGTATTGATTTTGGTAAAATAGATATCATTTTTTAATTTGAAATATCAAATATAGCTAAGGCTGATTTTTTGTTATTTTTTATGTAAAACATCAATTTTTGATGAATACTGAAGACACTAAGTGGTCGTAAAAAAGATGACTTCTTTATTTAAATAAACTATTACCACTTTTGTGAATTGAATTTAAAAAATCCTACATTAATTTTTGTTATTATTAAATAAAATGTGGTTCAATAAGATGGAAATTTTTTTGGTGAATAGTAACTTTTGAATTTTATTTACAGCGGTTAAAGGTAAATAGGGAAATTCAAGGTAAAAATAATATTAAATTAATATAAAATTACCTTAACACTTTTCCTAACCTTATTTAATGAGTAATGGCTGACCAAGACAATCCTTGTGTGAGAACATTGGCCTTTTAATGCCACTTGGGTAAGATAATGATATTAATAACATTTTTTAAAGTAAAAATAAAAATATCATAAACATGTATTGTTTTTCTAAATCAATTTTAATGATGGGTTATATAAATGATATATATGACTATAAATATTCATTATAAAGCTAAAAATATATCATACATCAAGGAATTTTTTTATAATTTTTAGACATCATATAATTTAAATTATATATGACTTAATAATGATGCAGTGTTTACCTCATAAATAAATGATTTACAAAAATGAGATTATAAAGATTAAAATAATATCCAAAACCTGTCCAATTATTATTACATGATTTTATTTTTACCATGAGCTATCGTAGCTTTGACTTTAATTAGTTTTTGACCTTTATAAACCTAAAATATTTATATAATAAAATAATATTTTCACACTTTCGTAAAGAGCCCCTCCTCTCCCTTATAAAAAGCCCTCACTTATAACCAATTCCTCACATCTCTAAAGCCCCTTGAATTTTCCAAACCCTACCTAAAAAATCTCTCAAGATCCATATAATCCTCCTAAAAGCCTTACCATTGGCAGAAGTAACTTCAAGAAACCCTTTTAGTTCATATCAAAGGGAGTTTGGTGAATTAATGGTAAAGATTTCTATTAATTTATTTTCATTTATTTTACTTCTGAAACCCCTAAACTCTTTTTATTTCTTTATTTTGTACCCACAATAGTATCCTCAGTATACTAGGACATTGTTATGAGAAGTATGCGAGCTACACTTACACACAGTTCTATCTAATGGGTATAGAGCATACTTTTTCTGTGGATGGAAAACTAACGCCTAAAGAAATGATGATTGTTCAATTATCTCCTACCACCTCTCATGGTGTCCATTAAGTTGGAAATGTATTTATATATGATATATATTATGTTTATTTTTTCTTTATACTTATTTATTTTTCATTTTTATCATTCCTTTATGGTTTCCATTAAGGGTAAACGTGAAAAGTTTATTTGAGGAAGTGCGTACTATCGCCCCCTCAATGTGATATGAGTTGTTCATACCATACATGGTACATATAAAGGATATAGATAATGATATTATATATGATATATAATGGAATTATAATATACTTATTTATCATTATTTTTTCATTCTATTAAATACAAAATATAAATGAAAGTAGTGTTCATGCGTACGTACGACTTACCGTCTCCATGAATAGTGCAATTCATTTCTTACCTCCAAATGTTATGTACTATTATGAATCCATATATATACTGAATATATATGATATATATTATATCTAAATCATGAATATCATTTTTTATATAATGAACTTTTGACCACATGAACAACATGTAATTATAAGAAGTCCATTTTTCACTCGAGTACCAAATACGGACAAAATGACCATTATTAACGTAGATGATTACATAATGTTTATATCATGGTAATAAGTAATATAAATTGAATAATAAACATGAAAATGGTTCTTAAGCAATTAGAAATTAACTTTAGCTTATTATTTAGTATATTAAAGAATGAACGGGTCAAGTCAGACACGAGGTAAGGGACTTCGTCTCAATCTCCCTTCACTGAGGCATATTTTTCTTTATACACGACATTCTTTTATATAGTGTATAAACCCCTTTGACTTTTAATTTCATTCAAAGGGAATATTTTCTCTACGAAGAATTTTACTAAATGACAAAAAAAAGGAATGTTTGAATGTAAGAGGTGACAATGACCTTTTCCGCCACCACGAGTATTATTTGATCATTGGCTTCCGTAAAAAGAAGTAATTTTTTTAAAAGAAAATAAATATCATATACTATTTTACTTATTTTTGTATTTAAAATGGTTTTGATAATGGATTTTTTTACATAAATATATTTAAATGATATATTGTGATTGAAATGTGGAAATGTTATCATTCCTTTATATTGTTTTGTGTGTTATGATTTTATAATGGCACTTGGACATTTGACAGGTGGTTATGTGATAAACTAAATTACAGGTGGTGCCATGATAAACCAGGATGGGTGGTTAAGTTATAACCTCCAATGCATTGGGTATGGAAGTCACCCATATGGCTATTCCATTTAGTGATATGTGTGGAAGTCGACCATATGGTCATTCCATTTATGTATGTTTATGTCCCAAGTTACCATTATATGTTATGTGTTCTTTATATGGGTTTTATGGTAATCGATTGGTTACAAAAGGGTAAGTAATGATCTATTATTCAACGAATAGTATTTACTACTTCAAAATGGAGAAAAGTATTGTTTATGATAAAGTATTCATGGTTTACTTATTGTTTTTAAAAAAAAATTGTTTTCTTTATTTGTGTATCCCTTACTGAGATTTTTATACTCATCCCATGTTTTTGAAATATTTTTCATAGTATATAAAGTGGGATATGGTCAAGGATGAGATCAAGGAAAAGTAATTCTGTATAACACATGGAACTAGATAAGATTCATTTTTTCAAGAGTTTTTATTTTATAAAAAAATGGAAACTAGGTAGGTGTGTCTAAATTTAATGTTCAAGATGTTATGTATATGTTATGACCTAATTATATAATGTTCTAAACCTGAAAATACCCTCAATGTGAATTATTAACTTCATTTAGGAATATGAAATGTTTAAGGTCGGGCCATTATATTTGGTATCATAGGTCAGTTTAGATAACTTTATGAGTAAGAATATTATTGAATTCATGTCTATAAATTATTTTATTGTATGATTTAAATGATATAGTATTTACAGATTACCATGTTGCTTTATCTAAGATCTTTCTATTTTAAGAATGGTTGTTCATAGGGGAAACAAATCAGCTTTTCTGTGTAGGAATTCAGGGGAAATGACATTCCAAATCCGCATCTTGAGATGGTCAGAATCAGAATTGAATAGTTTGTTACAGTGATGGCTCAATTGACTCAGGTGAAAAATGTTGTTTTTTTTTTGATATTTTT
Source organism: Viscum album (assembly GCA_963277665.1). NCBI lineage: Eukaryota > Viridiplantae > Streptophyta > Magnoliopsida > Santalales > Viscaceae > Viscum > Viscum album. Next base: position 1,411,712,469 of record OY728135.1, read on the forward strand.
GTATATTCAAAAATTAAATTGGAACATTAAAGTCATATAATGGTTGTCTAAGAAACCATAAAATAAAAGATACTATTTGGGAAATTCAGAAATTTTGAGTTTTGGTTACAACAAATTTCATTCCTTGGTCACATTGATTCAAAAAATGGCATAACTGTTGATCCTGCTAAAACAAAAGTTGTTGAAAGATGGCCAAGACCCACAAATATAACCAAGATCAGTAGTTTTCTTGGATTGGAAGGTTATTACCAGAGGTTTGTTTAGAATTTCACAAAGTTATCTAGTCCAATTACTAAATTAACACGAAAAGGAGTTAAGTTCATTTGGACAAAACAATGTGATGAATGTTTTCAGGAATTGAAAAGAAGATTAGTGAATGCTCCAGTTTTGGAATTACCTTCTAGGAATGGTGAATTTGTTATCTATAGTGATGCATCATTGAAAGGACTTGGTTGTGTCCTTATGTATAATTATAAGGTAATTGCTTATGCATCACGTTAGTTGAAACCTTATGAGTTAAATTACCCTACACATGATTCGAAATTAGCTGTTATTGTTTTTTGCTTTAAAAATTTTGAGGGATCATTTGTATGGAGTAAAATGTGAAATATATACTGACCACAAAAGTTTAAAGTATATATTCACTCAGAAATAATTTAAGATGAGATAGAGGAGATGGTTATAATTAATCATGGATTACGATTTCATGATCCTTTACCATCCAGGAAAATAAAATAAAGTGCAAGTTCTTTGAGTCAAAAAATTAATGCTTTATTAAATATGATACGTTTCGAAGGAGATTATTTGGTTTTTAATTTGATGAACTTTGTCATAGAAGTTGTTGGTGCAGGAAGTTCTTCTGTTTTGTTTTAGGTGTCAATGACATAATCTCTATCAGACAGAATTAAGCAAGCACAGAAGGAAGACAGTGAGTTGCATAAAAACGTAATGTTGGTTCAGAATGGTAAGTTTCCTCAATTTAACTTTGATAATGATTGTGTTTTGAGGTTCGGAAAGAGATTATGTATGACTTGTGGTTCATAGTTGAGGAATGGGTTATTATGTGAAGCTCATAGTTATCCATTTTCAGTTCATCCTAGACGTCCTAAGATGTACATAGATCTTTGGGATTATTACTGGTGGGAAGGAATGAAATGATTTGTGGCTAATTTTATTGTGAAGTGTATGACTTGTCAGTAAGTTAATGAAGAGCGGATGTTACCGAAAGGGATACTTCAGTAGTTACTGGTGACATAGTGGAAATGGGAAAATATATCCATGGACATTGTTGTGGGATTACTAAAGACATATCGAGGTAACAATGCAATCTAGGTTATTGTCGATCAAATAACTAAATCTACTCATTTTCTTCCTATTCGAGACAATTTTTTTCTAGATCAACTTTATCAGTTGTATGTTAAAGAGTTATTTTGGTTACAAGTTGTTCCCATATCCATTGTATCTGATTGTGATCCAAGGTTTACTTAAAACTTTTGTAAAGGCCTTCAGAAGTTTTTGGGTACTGAATAAAATTTTAGTACAGATTTTCAACCTCAATTAGATGGGCAGTCAGAAAAAACAATTCAGACATTGGAGGATATGTTACGTGCTTTCTCAATGTATTACCAGGAAAGTTGGGACCAACATCTTTCTTTGGTTGAATTTTATTATAATAACATTTTTTATTCAAGTATACAGATGGCTCTGTTTGAGGAATTATATGGAAAGCATTGTCGAACAACTGTTTTTAGAGATGAAGTTGGTGAAAGAAAGTAGATGGGAATAGAATTGGTGGAAAAGATGGTAGAAAAAGTCTAGTTGATTCGGAAGAACATCAGAATAACTCAGAGTAGGTAGAAAATATATGCGGAGAATCGGAGAAAGGATCTTTCAATTGAGGTAGGTGATCATGTATTTCTCAAAGTTTCTCCATGTAAAATTGTGATGTGTTTTGATAAGAAAGGAAAGTATAGACAAAGGTTCTTTGGTCCTTAAGAAATCCTAGAGAGAGTTGGATCAGTTGCGTATAGAGTGTATTTACCTCCATGTTTATCCCATGTACACAATGTTTTTCATGTTTCAATGTTGAGAAAGTATATTCCAAATCCATCTCATGTTTTGAGCCCTGAGGTAGTTCAATTGGAAGAAAATCTCTATTAGGAAGAACAACCAGTCCAGATTTGTGACCATAGAGAGCAAGTGTTGCGGTATATGATAATTCATCAGGTACAGTTTTTGTGTAAACACCATATGGTTGAAGAGGCAATGTGGGAATCTGAAAATGCTATAAAGGATAAATACCCCCACTTATTTTACAAGTGAATAAAAATTTCCAGGATGTAATTTCTAAAATGGGGGAAGGATGTAACATCCCATGTAAATAAAGAATAATACATTTTTCATATTTATTAATATTTTTGAATTAAATATTAATTTTACTCTAAATGTGTTGCTATGTTCGATGGCGTAGCCGATACGAAACAACGAGTTTCTTTGAAATCCTACGTTGCACACCAATAATATAATATTATTATTTTAAATTGTAGTTAACACCTAGCTTTTGTATTGGATAGAATGTATAGAAATAAAAAAAATATGATTATATATGTTTGTTAAATGTTTTTACATTTACCCAATAAAATTTAGAGGCTTAAAATGTGAATGAATCTAATTTTAAGCATAAATAGTCAAATATTCTTTAAAAGTTCAATTTATCGCCTGGAGAAATCCCATTAAATCTAGTTTTGGTCACCTTTATATGTTCTATTCGACAAAATAAAATTCTTCTATATAACTGGGACATCAAAATTTACTTTGGGTAAATTTTTGGTATTTTTCCGATAAAATTCATTTTTTAATGAATAGTGAAAAATACTGTATTTTAATTCAAAATTTCCATTTAATATAATTTATTTATATGGTCATATTATCATTATAATTGGTTTTAAAGTGTAATTATATTATATTTTCACCTTTTAATCCAATTCTGGTGATTGGAAACAATTTCACTTTGAAATTGGACATAATCAACTATCAATCTTCTAATAATTATTATTTCTTAAAAACGTGCTTTTTGTTTTGAAAATGTAAATTAACATTAAATTAATTAATGAAAATTAAATGTATTTAATTTAGTAAAATATACATCGTTTTTGAATTCAGAATATCAAATATAGCTTAGGTTGATGTTTTGGTATTTTTTTGAAAAACTTCAATTTTTGATGAATAGTGAAATAAATAAGTAGCCGTTAAAAAGCTGAAATTTTCATTTAAACGAATAGTTTCCACTTCGGAGAATTGAATTTCGAAAATATAACACACATGGTTGTAATTATTAAGTAAAATTTGGTTCAACAGGATGAAAATATTTTTTGGTGAATAGAAACTTTTGACTTTTATTTACAGCGGTTAAAGGTAAATAAGGTAATTCAAGGTAAAAGTAATATTAAATTAATATAAAATTACCTTAAAACATGTCTTAACCTTATTTTATGAATAATGGCCTACCAAAACAATCCTTGGGTGAGATTTTTGGCCTTTTAAAGCCACTAGGGTAAGATAATGATATTAATAACTTTTTTTTAATGTTAAAATAAAAATATCATAAACATGTATTGTTTTGTTAAAAAAATGTAATGTTGGGTTATATAATTGATATATTGGACTATAAATATGAATTATAAATCTATAAAGATTTCCTACATCATGGTAATTTTGTTATAAGTTTTAGACATAAAATAAATTAAATCTTATGTGACACAATAATGATGCGTGTTTACCTCATTAATAAATGATTGAAATAATTGAGATTATAAAGATTAAAAAAATATCCAAAACCTGTCCAATTATTATTGGATGATTTTATTTAAAACATAAGTCATATTATATTCATCTTTCATTGTATTTGGACCTTTATAAACCGAAAATCATTATATAATAAATTAATATTTTCACACTTTCCTAAAGAGCCCCTCCTCTACCATATAAAAACCACTCACTTCTAACCAATTCCTCACACCTCTTAAGCCCTTAGGCTTGACCAAACCCTGACTAAATAATCCTTCTAGATCCCTATATTCCTCCTAAAATCCTTACCATAGGCTGAAATCAATTCCAAATCCCTTTTGATTCATATCAAATGGAGTTACCCAAATAAAAGGTAATGATTTCTCTTAAATTATATTTTTATTTTACTTCTCCATCCCCTAAACTATTTTTGTTCCTTTATTTTGTAAAAAAAATATATCCCTCAATATACTAGGATTCTATTATGAGAATAATTATAACTATACTTACACAAGCATCCATCTAATGGGTAAAGAACATACTATTTCTGTGGATGGAAAACTAACGCAACACGAAATGATGATTGACCAATTATCTCATACTGCCCCTCATGGTAGCCATTAATATGGTAATATATTTATATATGATATATATTATGTTTATGTTTTCTTTTAGCTTCTGTATTTTTTCATTTATAGCATACCTTTATGGTTTCCATTATGGGTAAACGAAATAATTTCATTTGAAGAACTGCGGACTACCACCCCTCAAAGTGATGTGACTCATTCATAGCATACGTGGTATGTACATAGGATGAAGTTAATGATATTATATATGACACTATACTTGAATTATAATATACCTACATATAATTATTTTTTCATTCCATTAAATATGAAATAGAAATGAAATTATCATTCATGCGTACATACGGCTTACCGTCTCCAAGAGCATTGCATTTCATTTCTTATCTCCAAATGTTATGTACTGTTATAAATCAATATATATACTGAATATTTATTGTATATAATATATCTAAATCATGAATATCATTCTGGATATAATGATATTTTGACCACATGAACAACATGTAATTATAACAAGTCCATTTTTGACTCAAGTACCAAATATCGACAAAACGTCCATTATTAAAATAGATGATTACATAATGTTTATAAAATTGTAATAAGTTATATAAATGGAATAATAAACTTGAAAAAAGTTATAATGAATGTAGAAATTATCTTTATTTTATTTTTCAAAAGATTACAGAATGAACGGGTCAAGTCAGACACTGGGTAAGGGAATTCGTCTCAGTCTCCTTTCATTGAGGCATATTTTGTTTTATACACAACATTCTTTTATATGGTGTATAAACCCCTTTGAATTTTAATTTCATTCCAAGGGAATCTTTTCTCTAAGCATTGTTTTATTAAATGACAAAAAAAGAATATTTTAATGTAAGAGGTGACAACATCCTTTTCCACTGCCGTGAGAATTATTTGATCTTTGGCTTCCTTAAAAAGATGTAATGTTTTTTTAAAAGAAAATATAGACCATATACTCTTTTACATATTTTTCTATTTAAAATGGTTTTGATAAAGGATACTTTTACGTCAATATATTTAAATGAAATATTTTGACTGAAATGTTGAAATTTTGTCATTCCTTTATATGGTTTTATCTGTGATAAATATATAACGGTACTTAGGCATTTTCCAGGTGGCTACATTATAAACCAAATGGCGGGTGGTGCCATGATAAACCAGTATGGGTGGTTACGTGATAACCTCCAATGAATTGGGTATGGAAGTCAGACGTATGGCTACTACATTTCGTGATATGTGTGGAAGTCAACCGTATGGTTATTCCATTTAAGTATGTTTATGTTCCAAGTTACCTTTACATGTTATGTGTTCTTTATGTGGGTTTTATGGAAATATTTTTGTTACAAAAGGGTATGTAATGATATTTTATTAATTGAAGAGTATTTACTAATTCATAAAGGTGAAAAGTATTACTTATGAAAAAGTATTCATAGTTTACTTTTTGTTTTGAAAAAATTATAGTTTTCCTTCTTTTTGTATCCCTTATTGAGATTTTCATGATCATCCCAAGTTTTGAAATGTTTTTCACATGATATAAAGTGGAATAGGGTCAATGATGGGATTTAGGAAAAGTCATTCTGTCTAAAACAAGGAACAAGGCAAGAATCTTTTTTTCAAGGGTTTTTATTTTATGAAAAATGGAATCTTAGTAGATATGTCTACAAGTAATTTTCAATTTGTTATATATATGTTATGACCTAATTCTCTAAATATCTAAACCTGAAAATATCTTCAATATGAATTATTAACAAAATTCAAGAATATGAAACATTTAAGACATGGTCTTTATAAGGTATTTTTTTTGCTTAAAATTTTATCAATAGAAGGACCACAACTTTATTTATAAAGTTAATTATGAACAAAAACATATAATTAATTTTTAGAGTAATGGATTAAAGGATAAGTTATAATACAATTTATGTAGGAACCATATTTTCAAAGGATAATAAAGGAAAGGTAGTTGACCAAAGATAATTAAAGAAGGTGATTGGAAGTTTTCTATATATTATATCTTCTAAATCAGACATTGTATATGAAATTACTTCATATGTTAGGTGTCAAAGTTAACCAAAGTAATATAACATCATTACTTGAAATATAATTCATAGGTATGTTAAATGAATAATATATTCTAGACTAATGTACGATAGCAATTGACTGCTTGATCTATTTGGATATACAGAAGAATATTTTATAGGAAATGTAGATGATTGAAGATCAACATTTTATGGAGTTTTCTTTTTGGGTGAATGATGTGTCTATTGTCATATAAATAAAAAAATATCAATTACCATGACTAAAAATGAAGTATCATACATGGATGATACTTACGATATATCCAAATTGTTGTTTATGTGAAATCAATTGGAAGATCTCAAAGTATAATTGAAGTAACTACTAATTGTGAGCTATAATAATAAGAATGATATTAATATATCAAGAAATATATTTTATTATTTCGAGAAAAGAACATTGATTTGAAATATCACTTTATTAACTCTCATGTATAAAGAAATGTGTGGAATCTTCAAACAATGATATAAATAGATTTTTTTTCACTAAACCACTAATAGAGGAAACAATTCAAATATTAAGGTTACTTATGGGAGTTCAACCTCATTATTCCTTGGGCTTAGGTATGGTAATGTAATCCCCTCCCTCACTTTTTCATTATCTTTTTTCTGGTCAAAGGGAGAGAAAGATAGTATAAATGTCTTTATTTTTATTCGATTATGAAATTAAAAAAATTATTTAGAAAGAGGAAGGAAAGTATTTTAGAGAGAATCCAAATGTATATGTTTAATTTAATATGGGAGATATCTTATTTGGGGGGATAATGTATTTATATAGAGTTATTAAAAGGTATAAGATATGATTTTAGCAAGTGGATGTGTGAGTTTTTGTGTGTTTAAACTCAAACAAAAATATGTCATAGTGGCAGTTTTATTGAAACTCCCAATAAATATTTTTAAAACCCCTAACCCCCCCCCCTTCTACATTCCCCTCTTTATCCTTGACCTTACAATGCCCCTCACCACCAGTCACCCATCTCCCCCGCTAACCCTCACTACTCACCGCCCCCTCATGCCCTCTCCCCCTACCTTCTCATCAAGAATGGGCTACCCAATCCCCTCACCACCTAACACTACTCGCCACCCCCCCCCCCCACAACCCCTCACCTCTCTTTAACCCTTTTCCCCTAGAACCCCCCCCCCCCCCGATCCCCTACCTACCCTTCTTATTATTTTAGGAATCACCAATACTTCCCCTCGATGACACATGCCATCCCATGGATGTCCCTACCTGCCCCATAACGCCTCTTGAGCCCCATGCTCCTCCAGCCTGCAACACCCCTTCCCTAATCCATTATTTCCCATATACAGTAAGTCATTGAATAAATATATTTTGATTCCATTTCCAAGATTTATCTAATTAGTCTAATTATGTTTTTCTTCAAGATTAAATTTTGTTTATTATTGAGGTTTAAATGGTTATAGTAATACAGTGATTTATCTTTCATTTTAATGTGATAAAGTATTCTTTTTCCTTACAAATTCATTAAGTATATTTTAAAATAACACATAAGGTGCTTGAAAAAAATTTAATTTTCATATTAAATAATAACTTTTTTTTACTACGAATGATTTATGGTGTCTTATAAATATTGTGTTTTATAGTCTTATTGTTTTTTCCCAAGTATTAAGAATTATTTTTATTAATATCAATGTTGTGAGTATTTATTAATGTCAACAATTGTTATTTTTTTTATTAATTTCAATATTATGAGGTGTTATAAAGATTATATTGGATTATTATCAGTGTTAATAAGTGTATATAGATGTGAGGAATTATATATGGGGATATAAAAATTTAATTTGTTTATTAATGTCACCACAAGTTTTGAATAATATCATTAATTGTTTTATAGGATTTTTATTATTATTTTTGAAATAGGGGATGGTTTTTATAAATTTCATAGATAGGACTTATATTAATGATTATAGACATAATAGTACAGGGGAACATCTCAAAATAAAATTTATTCATCTGAGAAACATTGGTTAGAACTCAATCATCTTAAAGCATTTATTTGTTATTAAGTCAAATCAAGACCCTACCCTAGTAAATGATGAAACAGAGTGATATTTATTTTTTAGTTTGGTTGTTTGTTTAAATTGAGTTGAAGTATATAATCATTTTATATTGAAACAATTTTCCACGTGATGTGTATGTCAGATTTGGCATGTTAATTCAAATGTTATGGAAAAATAAAACATTGAAAATATTGTCAAGGAAACACAATGTGACCTGGTAGAAAATAATTTAGTTTGAAATTTGTTAGATGATGCATTAAGATATGTAGAATAAAATTTCCATTATTTTAGTACATCGACAGAACCTTTTGTTGATTCAGATAAGGTTAATCTTGTGCATAACTTCAGTGACTAAAAAAATGAGTTTTATGAATTAGTCGAAGATGGATAGTAAGAAATGTATAAAGGGTGTTACATGTATTCAAAGTTGAAATTTATACTTATTTTGTATCATATAAAGTTTCTCTTCGAGGAATTACTAAAAAATAAATTTCAATAATTTGAGTGTTGCTTTATAATGAATCTAGTGTAGCTATTATACTTGCATCATTCTATGAGATTAATAAATCCATCAACAAACATGGACATGATTATAAAATATTACATGAATGACCTAATGATTTATTTCTTTACTGAGGAGAATATTCTGATAAAGAAGAACACCTAATATGTTGTACAAGTAAACGGAAGTCAATGAACAATAATGAGAGTATAAATCAAATGAACCGTGGGAGGAAATAGAAGAATAAATCTCATTAAAAGTTACTATGTTCTTTTCCTCTTATGTCATGCTTGTAATGATTATTTGTTTCATCTAATACTTCATATGACATGATGTAGAATGCTCAAGATACTAATTATGGATTGATAAGACATCCAAACCATTCAATGTCATGTATGATGTCTAAATTTCTATACATATATTTTTCATTGAATGCATGGAATGTACATTTGGGATTAGCTTCTAGTGGTTTTAACCCTTTTGGTAATTTATATACTAATTATGTTATTTTTCCAATTTATTTGATCGCCTACAATCTAGATCAATTTATGTGTATGAAGAAGACTTCATTCATTGTTTTGAGTATTATTCCAGGAATACAAATGCCTATAAATGGCATCCCATTGTCTTAAAATCATGGGATAATGATCCTATATTTAATTTCAATATTTAAGAACCAAAAACACATTATTCTAAATTAATTTTTGCTTGGGATGGTAATAAATGTGTTTTTATTGGTTTAAACCATTAAAATATATGTCGAATAGTTAGAACCATAGAAAATGACATTAGATTGATTTGGAATCATGGGAAAACCATCATTTATTTATTTTTTATGTGTACATGAAAACAATACCAATATTTCTAGTGTTATGTCCATAATGACTCAGTACACACTTTTTAAATGCAAAAAAGTCACTAAAAACAAGTGTCGTGGGTGTCAAAACTATGAAAAGAAATGTAAGTTATCCCTAAAATCATGGTATATTTACTATAGGTAAAATTTTGAAATATTGGTGCTGAAAAAACCTCATTTTGAATTACAGTTTTCCTGAGATGGAGGTAAACACGTTTCTAATTTTTTAAAACAATAAATCATTCATGGAATGGTCAAAACAATAGAAAACAACCTCATATTTATGTAGAATCAACGAAAAAACTTCTGAGCTATATTTTATGTGTACTCATAGACAACACATCAAGTTAATGTGTAGTGTGGTAGTAATGACTTGATAAACACTTCTTAATGGTATAAAATCCTTCAAAAACATGTTTGGAGAGGTAAATACTAGTAAAATAATGGTAGAATGCCCTAAAATCATAGTAAAATTATCAAATGTTTAATTAAAAATTGCACGAACCAACCGAACATTACTATGAATGATGGTTTCTTGGGATGGTTGTAAATGTATTTTTAGTGTTTTGAAACACTAAAACTTGAAGAGAACAATCCAAACCATATCCAATAACCTCATATTGTCTTTTATTCATGGGAAAACCATTGATGAGTTATTTATTATGTGTATGGATAGACTTCATGTCTATCTGATGTGAAGTTTGGTTGGAATGACTCGGTAAATACTAATTAAAGGTAAAAACTTTTTATAAATAATTTTTGGGGTCAAGATGGGGAAAAGGATGTCAAATTTCACTAAAAGCTGAGTAAAATGGTTATTGATTGAATTTTGAAATATAAGAACTTAATTCATATCATTCAAGATTAAGGGTTGCCCAGGGTGTCCATAAACAAGTATTTATTGTTTTAAATTGCAACAACTTTTATAGAATAGTCAAAACCATAAGAAATGGCATCATATTGATGTTAAGCCATGGAAAAACAACCCCTTAGTAAAATTTGATGTGTATGTGTAGACAAAAATTGTGTTGCATATGTTTTATATACAAGTGTGATCCATAAGATTCATATCTATAGTTCATAAGTTTTATACTTTTCAAAATAATTATGTTATTTTGGAAAAATGCATAGGCCGAATTGTGGTTAATTTATTGTTTCCATTTTTAGAATCCCACAAAACATTGATTGGTTTTGTTACTTGGGAAAAATGAATTGGCTAATGTCTGAGGTTCAATATGAGGAGCTCTATGATGTGGACTAAGAAATAGTTTGAGAAAATAATTCAAGATTAACTCTAATAATGGAAAACATATCATGGTGTTATGTATTTTTTTTAGAATTTTTAATGTATTTTTTGTATAAAATGGAATTCAACATTACATGGTGAAATTCATTGTTTTTTAAAAGTTATTGAATGCTAGAAAACAAACCATGGTGGAGAAAAATGAATCTGTTATTAGAAAAGTTTTTAGTTTGGAGTGGTTTTGATGATGTGTTTCATTTGATGAATCAAGGGATACCCATACCCGATCTCCAATTTATATAAACATATAAACGGAGACAATGATGTCTTAAATTATCAAAATTATCAAAAGTAATAAAATGATTTTAATAAGTAGTTAAATGAATTAGTTGGTTTAAATTTGAAATGGACATTTGAATTTGAACTTGAAGAAATGTAAATGTTGTGTCAATTTGTGTATGAACTAAAAATAAAAAAATATTCCGATAACTAAGGGAGGATGAAGAGAGAACCTTCTATTATCCAAAAATGATAACAATTATAATACGGGGAAGAGGATGAAGTAACACAATGACAAATCAATGTAAATATGATATAATTGAAGACTCTCTTATTGTTTGTTGAAAGAAAATATCTTTTATTTTTTGTGGGAGAACCTTACATTGTAAATAGTTATATTTTTAATATGAGTTATAGGATAATTTCATAAAAATTTTAAACCAGATGATGACTCTATTGTGCTATATTATCTTCGTTGATTAAAAATCCCTTCCAATGACTATCTATTCATTTGGAGTAGGGAGCCCGGGAAAAATATTTTATGTTATGGCGTGTGTTAACTATTTATGTTCTTTGGATTGTATGTGATAATAATATAATAATCAAATTATTATTTTATGAATATTATTTTAGAAATAATCATATATTGAATTGAAATCATTGATTCAACCACACCCCCATGGGAAATTTCACTGATATTTAAGGTCTTTTTCATACATAGTGTCTGAAATTAAGGTCTAATGTAGAGAAAATGGGTCTCATTTACTTTGGAAATTAACCTCATCCTTGATAAGTTAATTTGATCACAAATTGTTTTATTAAAATCTTAGGTTTAGGATTTTAATGTAATTTAATATTGTTATGTTTTGGGTAAAAAAATAAAAAGGTGGATTAAACAACCTTGGGTTTAATTATATGTTAATAGGACCAAAATATGGATCCCTAATGTATAAAATCCCATTGAAATAATTTTTCTGAATTATATGAATGAATTGTTCAAATTCATAATGTTTTCATGTGATGTGAAAAGTGACTAAAATAATATAGAGGGATTCTATGGACTGATTTTTTATCATTATATTTATTTTTAATTGATTCTATCTATATTTATAACTAAATATTTTTTATTATGAAATACTTGTGATTAGGGAATCTTTGAGGTGTCCTATGGTGGAATAAGATATGATATTCTATGATAGGGCATGGTTTTTCTTAAGATGTCAAATATTTTATATTCCATGGTATGTCACGGTTATCCTAAAGGAGTTATATATACATGATTTTATGGGATTACCTAGTCGTGATTGACTCCAAGATGCTTGTTCCATTTGAAATTTTGACCCTATACAAGTCTATTGTTTCATGAATAGCTATGGGCTTAGATTATTGATCCATACTTACCAATGTTGGCTAAATATGGTTTAGTACATTCAGGTTCCATGATTCACACATTCTTCTTATCATATGTAGTAAATTATATCCTCTAAATAATTAAATCTTCACACTCTTGTATATTTATCTACAATAAGTCATTGATATGTAAATGGTTTTATTTGTTTATACTAAGGATTGTATTCTCATTTATTATATTAGCACTCCTTGTGTTTATACAGATTACATGAATGGAATTTGAGGAAAAATAAAGATATCTCTATAGATGGGTGTCGGCGTCTAGTGAAACATTCGATATTAATTCATGGGATTTTGGGGGATATTTTCTTATTGTGTTTTGGTATTTTCTATTTTTAAATTTTAATTTTTTTCTTATAAGTTTTTCTTTCATGTTTAGTTTGATTCTATGTCATTTATGTGAATCTTTAAACATTATTTGATCTTTTTGAGTTGATATTGATGTTTGGTGTCATTTATTATACATTGTATGTTTATCATTATTTTATTTTTTGTGGGGTAGCATTAAGGGTAAATTCATCCCTATGTGGTATTCATAAATCCTCAGTTCTCGTCACTATAGTCTTTTGATTGGGGGTAAACATGAGTTCATGTAATTATTTTATTTACTAGGGTTGGTGTTCAATAGTTTGAAATTATAGGGGAAATCATGGGAATCTTTATACCTTATATTTAAATATCCATAATAATTGATTATTCGTCCATGATTATAAAATATGTTCCTTTGGGATCATTTATATTATACTATTAAATCGTTTAACAAATATGATGAATTCCGTGGACATATAAATTGGTGGGAGGGGCCCATAATTAATTCACCCCTCGATGCATTGATAAGTATCATGAGACAAAATAGATAGGATATTTCATGTCTGCATGCCCTTTTATTTATGTCTTCTTGGAGTTAGGTCTTGAAGATATTGTATGATATCTTTGTATAAGTCCATTAGGGAATTTCTAGTAAATCATACATTATATATCATATCTTTATGAGATTGTTTATCATTATCCATGTGATTATTTATTTCCATTATCATGTAACCAAATTATTTTGTTATTATTTTGTAACCATTTTTATATTATAATTTATTTATATACTTTTTCTATATTATTTATTCCATTATTATAACATTTTAGATTCTTTATAAATTAACAATTACTAGGAGTCTCAGTTTGACCCTTTTTTAGACTTCCCCATTTACCTGAGTAATAAAGAGAAATGTTGTCTATTAAATTCTAATGCTAGAATTAATTTATAAATAAGGACATATTTAAATAATTTTTTTTTAATTATTTAATAATAATTTAATATAATGATCTTTTATGTATTTAGTCTCCTAAAGTCTACTAAACATTAGATTGTTGGAATGTAACATATTGTAATGTGATTGACTTGTAATGTACAACCAAGTAGCTCTCGGTGGTCGGGGATAAGAAGTTACAAGATTGACTTGTTAAGATATTCTTTGACTCAGGGATCTAAGGAATATTTTATGTTTGTAAAAAAAATATTTCGTACTTACTATCCACAGATTTTAGTTATTTCGACTCACCACTCATTTCAAAACTCCATATTATTTGGATTCACACTCAATTATGGCTATGAAGCACCTCAGACAATGGTTTCATTCAATATTAAGTGAAATGTGGATTTTTAATTTAATATTGACATTTAGAAATTTAAAAATAATATTTTTTTTATTACTGAAATTGAATTTTATTTATCATGTAGGTTACCTGGTGATCATGCTCACAACACTATCCATGCGTAAATAAAAAACCATTTATCATGAATTAATTTTAATCTTTGTACGCTTTTAACTATATTATGTGATAACATTCCATCAACACATTCACATAATGATAAAATTTACCATATAAGAACGAAATAAATATATAAAATAATGTGGTCTTGAGATTTATATAATTTTTGATCCACTTAGTGGATGATAGGTCAACAAGACACCCTATGAGAATTCCCTAAGCCATGCACTAACTCAAGTTGTATTTCCCATCATCCTCTCATGCATCTATCCATTCATGGATTCATATCAAATATCATCTTAAACCATTGTGAAATGAAAATATCTATTCATTATAAATTTATAATCACACATATTTCTAGAGGCCTTAAGACTCTATATATAAATTTTTATCACTCTAGTGTTAACATGATAACACTTCTACGTTATAAAGAACGAGGGACAATACACATATCACGATAAAATTAATATAACTAATTAATTATTACATTTTATAAATTAAATAAAAAATATTTTAGTAATCATAAGGGGTAAATTATCACCTCATGATCAATAAAAATGAATCATGATTTTATAATAAAATTAAATAACATAAAATTATAGATGAGAAACTTTTAATGCATTAAAGTATAATTAAAATAATTTTAAAAAATAAAACATACATTCCATATCCCCTAGAATATTTTTAAAAAAAAATTAAATATGGATTAAATTTATATTTTTATTTATTTACAACAATTTGGGTTTGTATGGGCCAAAAATAGGCCACTAAGTCTAAAAAGCGCCTTGTTGGATGGGTTGCACAATTTGGATGGCTAGCCAACAATATAGTGATTGGTTCCACAAAGGGACTAATATAGGGGTATTTGGAGGTTCTATAGTGCTTCCCTTTATAATAAATTTTTCTTACACATCTAAAACACTACATTTTGTGTCTCACGGGGCACAAGTCTTGCTCAGCTGATGACCCTATTCAATTAGGTCGTTGGGGAAAGATGATTGGTGGTGGAACCTTAAGACCAATATTTTATTATATATTTTAAAAAATAATATATATATATATATATATATATACTACATTAATGAATCATATCCCACCCAATTAATCTTGCAAACATGTTTCCTCTATCATGTTTAATATATATATATATATATATATATATTGATTTTTTTTTAATTGAAAAAAAATCTTGATCTAAAGAATATTATTTCTCATCAATTCAAATTCAAATACACTTATTTTTTATGGTTTGGGACTATATCATCACCATATAATTGAAATTTGTGGATTTAATTAAAATAATTTCTTAATTTTTTACAATTCTACACTAATTCATATTGAAGGAACCTAGGACTTATGAATGTTTTTCTAAGATAGTATTTAAAAAAACCAACAAAATCATTTCTATAATATCGGATAATATATATCATTTCCAATATTGTCCCAAAAATTTTATTCAATTAAATTTATAAATTAAGAATAAAAACGAAAGAGTACATCTTTTATTCACGAAACATCAATGTGATCCACTCATTATTATTATATTGTAACTCAAGGATTAAACTAATAAAGCCTATTCATCTCCCACACATTGTCCATAGAAACTATTTAAATTATATTTCACTACCATGTTATACAACATGTGATCCCCTTACAATGCTCATGGGATCACAAGAAGAAAACAAACATCTTCTGAGAGGAAGGATAAATATGATGTTGTTCCTTTCACTTGTTTCTCTCTTAATAAATTTAGATATATAGGGGGGATATAAATTCATCAAAATTGTGTTACGTATTATTCATGGATCAAAATAGTGATTAAATATTTAGGTAAAAATATTTTAAATTTCAAATAATTCTTAGATAAGTTAATCCTTATAAACCAACTTAAAATGACATAGATGATTCAAAAAAAATTCATCCAAGTCATGATATTTCACAACAATCATTTGAAACTATTTTTATGTGATTAATTATGACCCACTAAACCATCATGTTTATCCCAATTATTTTTATCAAACTAAGAATAAAGAATATAAAATTAAAAAACGATTTTCTCAAATTCACTATTAGACATAAATATCTGGTAAATATCGTGAGAAATAAATTAAATTATTAGTGTTATAAATTTAAAAATCATATCATTTATTTTTTTATTATTTATTTAATATCATTAAAACTCAATCATCCACCATACCATGAATATGGGCAACACATTTCCCAAAAACCCTATTCATCCTAATTGGTGGAACTCATGGATACTCTTTAGGTGCGACCATATAGACCCTTATCTCAATAGTGGTGAGTCATATTCAGAAACTAGTAGATGTATTGTAAAACACATAATGTCCCCTAATGATATAAGAAGCATTCATATCTACAAAAACCTCATGTGAACACTTATAGAGTAATAAAATATGATTGTATTTTAATATTGTATAATGAATGATATAAACTTTGTTCCATTATCCTTTAATAATTTATTTATCTTTCTTGACTATTTTTTATATACATTCCTTTATCAAACATGGATATTTATTTAGTTAACTAATTAAAATCCAAGTAAGGTTTCTAAATATATTTATTCCTATATTTTGAATTAAAAAATACTACTGTGATCATTCAATCATTGTTATTTTACTAATGTTGTTCCTGATTAATACCATTTCTCCATAAGAAAAAACTATCATGGAATTCATCATCCATAGATATACAATATAAATTTAGAAATTTTGATATTGTTCTAACATTGATAGAAAAATGTATTCAATGGTAGATAGGGGCATTCGATTAGACTAAAAACATGTGGTGTTCCTATTGTTTAATCATTACTTATGATCACCTCCACTATTTGAGATCAATTATTACAAGCTTTATGAGAACAAGTCTTAATGCATATGATCCATCATCACTTGTTTTTCAACACAATCTATATCTTATCTATATTTTATATCTAGAATATATTATATACGTTTATGACTATTTTAATAGTATCTCGAGGTTATCATTATAGATAAGGACTTCAAAAACTATTTGATATAATAAATTTAAAAATGAAATTAAAATGTTAATAATGTATACAAAAGTGATACATGTAATATAAAAATAAGAAATTATGCATAACTCTCCATATAAATGATATTGTATTCAATAGGTACTACATGGTTTGGTTCATAGGCACTGAAAATAAAAATATAATATATTTTTAGATAAATATATCACAGTAGGTAATCATATTCTTTTTTAACTCAAAATCATATTTTAAAAAGGTGATCAAATGTTTTAATCAATAACTACTTAATTAAATTTACTATTTTAATTTGAAAATTAATTTTTTATATATTTACATATTCTAACTTGTTCTATACAATTTTATCAGATATATAAGTTTCTAGACACATATTGAATAAAGGGTTGTAAAGTTCAATTAAAACCTAAACTCCAATTTTTTTAAGGATATAAAATTCATAACATAAAATGTAATAAAATGAATATGGATATTAACATTTTTAAAAATTTTCTTTATATCCCATATTCTACTATATTCTATATATTTCATAGTTTTTCTAAATTATTCTAGATATATATAATATAATGAGATGTTCAATTCAATTTGAATTCATGTTCATATATATATATATGATGTAATTTGAATTCAAATGTATCAATAAAAATAAACCCAAAATGAATTTAAATATTATATTTAACAATAATCTAATAAAATATTTAATGAATATAAATTAAAATATAAAAAATAATTTATAATATTTTACATTTATATTTTATAAAAAACTTTCAATATCCATGACAATTATTATTTACTATCATAACATGTTTTTGATAAGTTTATCAAAATAATTTCCATCTATGATAATTCAAAATATTATATTCATTTAATTTGTATTATCACGTATCAAGTTTACCTCTGCTATTTCTGAACTCGGTTAATATATACCCCGCACACACCTCCATTAATGATAGAGGTTTACAACTAGTGGTGAGGCTTGACATATAAAAATTAGGGAAACTATACACTCCAGAATAGATAATCAGAAAAATCGGATAAAAAAATATCAAGAAGTGGTCATCATGATAAAATAGTTTTTAAGGTAAGAAAACTTCTAAATTTCACAAAATAGTAACTATCAACAACATTTTTTATAAAAGAAAATATTATACATGTTATGTATGTTATACAACATAATATAGATCTCCCATGGGAAAATTATATACAATTTAGTCCCAAAATAATGAAAATTAAAGGATAGATCCCCAAATATACCAATGATCCCTAACCTAGTCTCACCTCTTAATGATAAATAGGCTCCACAATCACGTCCAATTAATGTACCAAGTCCCCTTCCATTACATAGATCCTGAAACATGAGATATATTATGGAAACCTAGTTTTTGAGTTGGGTGTGAGTACAAATCAATAAGCCACCACCAACAGTGTCCCTAATAAGTCCAATAAATCGAAGATCATGCTTGATATGATTTTATAATATATTAAATAAATAAATAGACCCATAAAATCATGTATTAGTCCCATAAAAACACAAGTGAACATCCCTACATTAGAAAGTTCTAAAATGGGATGATATACCCATGGTCACATCTTGATGATGAACGATATATCCCTTTCCCTATAATGATCTATGTGAATGATCTATTACCACAGAATATTCTATGTGAATAATTTATCACCACTAAAAATCATCGATATGAATGATCCATCACCATTATAATGAAAATGATAGATGAGACTTATCCATTTGAAAGAGGCATCACTAATTCTTGGTGGATGACACAATAATACTATTCATTATTAGGTGGATGATATACCACAATTTCAAAACATAGGTGGATAAAAACCCACCAAAACATCTCAAATTGGTTGAAAATGTATCATTATCCCATGTATCCTTGTGAATGAAACACCATTGACATAGCATCCATGGGTGGATGATTCACTTCCAATAGCATCTTCTAGGTGGATGAAGCACCACTAGAGCCACAACACAATTTGATGATGCACCATAAGAATCCAATATTAGGTTGATAGTATACCACTAGAATTGTACATGATGTGTATGATTCACCCTTGTGATTAATCTTATATGTATACCATTCTACCCCAATAGGAAACCTTATGTGGATGACATACTGCTTGTATGATATCAAATGTTGATGCAGTTCTACTATTTCATCAACGGCATGGTGAATGATGTATCATTGGATGGTATCAAGTGTTTGATATTCCAAAACATTGTAACAGTATA
Organism: Viscum album; assembly: GCA_963277665.1. Taxonomy (NCBI): domain Eukaryota; kingdom Viridiplantae; phylum Streptophyta; class Magnoliopsida; order Santalales; family Viscaceae; genus Viscum; species Viscum album. The sequence goes on from OY728135.1 coordinate 1,411,732,293, forward strand.
TGAGATACCACTTTTAATCAACTATCGGTGGATATTTCCCCACAATATTCAAATATTACGTAATTTTATTGATTTATCATTTAAAAATAGTAAAATAATTTATAAATATTAGACATTTAAATGAATATTATATTAATCCATTAACATATGATAAATTCTTATGAATAATCCCAATAACCCTTATCCTTTAACATTGTTAGGAAATTATTTCCCATGGAATACAGTAGGTCTCTACATAACTCTCCATGTATGGATTTTTAGTTTTAAGAACCCATCCCATGTGAAAATTCATAGATTCAAAGTCAAATTAAAAAAAATTATTAATTAGTGGAAACAATTGTTTACACACACCTCTCACATACCACTAATATCAATCATAATATCCACTCATACCATATAAAATGAGGAAAACAATTTAATTTAGATTTTGGCAATATAAAATAATTTTAAATTTCCTGCATTTTTTACAACGTGTGTTATGAATATGAAGAATGAATCATAGGAAACAAAAGAACCACCTAATGTGGACTAGTAGGGTCCTCCCCAACAAAAATAACTATTTGATTAGACCTTAAGTAAAAGAGATCAATAAATCTAGAAAAATCGTTGGAATTATTTATAACCAAAGAAAATATTTAGAGACAAAATCAAAAATAGTCATGTGACTGAAGTGTGCCATTAGCCTTACCCAAACCAACATCCTATGACCGATGACCTAGGATTATGATCTCAAATTTTGTAGATCTAACACATTAAGAAGAGGTATGGGAAGATATGGAGAGGGTTAGATGTAACCATAAAATAGAAAAAGAGATGGGGATAGGGTGTTCTATCATTTTAATTAACTAAAAATTAATTAATTATTTCAAAAATTCCAAAACATATATAGTAACTAATTATCTTCCAATTTACCGACCACATGTACCTAGTGGGAATTGGTTACCCTCTACATGGTCACTCTATTCTCAGTGGGCCACCCAGAGGTATGACCTCCCTTCAACTTCTGTTAGGTATTACATATCAGTCCATCAGCTAATCAGTGGATTCTATCAAACTACATGTGACTAAACCATGGCCTATTATCTAGAAATGGGTATTTAAGCCCCAAACCCCACCCAACACTCATAATCCATTGAAAAACATTGGTTTTGGTGAAATTTATATTAAAATTGTAACATAAATGGATGTTAAGTATTATTATCACCCACTATATAGTATTTTTCCCCAAATATGATCCAAAAATCATCATTGAGAATTGACATTGAAATTATCTTCCTGCTGCGCTCGAATACAAAACTCATGCATCTCAATAAATATCTACATCATTAACATTCCTCGAATAATAAGGTTTGGGATGGTATCTCCAAATATAAGATAAATGAAAGACATTATTCATAGAATTGTTTCTCTAATAAAGAAATAACAGATATTATATTGTATATATCTTCTAAAAATATTAAATATCTATGTAAAAGTAGGTCACCAACTTAATCTACCATTTAATATGCATTCTTCTTAATCGAGATGACACTCACAAAAATATATGGTCACCCAGCTAAAATAATAAAGGCATCACCTATCGGCATTTGACCTCTATATTGTCTCTAATCATTTACATGTAAACCGGGTATCCTTCGACATCTCATGCACAAGACTTAGGTCGATAACTAGTATCTCCGTAGCATCTAACTAATACAATGGTAGTCGACATATTCTACAATATAATTCCTCAAAATCTTCTATATGAATAGAATCTTAATACCTTTTTATAATTGATACATCAACAAGATCTATATGGTTATACTAAACTCTATAAAATCAATTAAGTGTGTTCTCAACATTTCCTATATCATTTGGATGGTATGAATAGGTTTCCTATCATTTTGAAAATGTTAGTTAGTGCTAAAGTGAATCGGAATATCAGGAAAATTATATAACCCCTATGAGAAACATGAAATAAAATTGGAATATCATTCAGATACATTTCTCCTAGAAAGCTTAAAGATATTAAACATATCTCGAATATTATCATTATTAACTTAAAAATGGAATGGTTATCTCTAATCAATTGGTAATGCGAGACTTTTGTAAACTGATCCATGACCACCCATACCTCACCACTATAGTTATATGAACTCAATAATCCCATCACAAATTCCATACTCACATCATCTTACTTCCACATGGGAATGGGTAGTGAATGAAGAAGGCATGTTGGTTGATGATCCTTAAAATTCACCTAATGATAGGAAAAACGTCATTAAAAATCCCCATAATTTCCTTATACATATTAGGTCGTCATTACTATATATAGATATCATGGTATATGTTATCAATCCCTAAGTGAACATCCCAATATAAATTACCGTATCACGATAATAATACTCATCAAGTGGTGGATTCTATAACGTCCAATTATTTTACAATGTATTTTACCATTAAATAAACACTATGCTCAGTAGAATGTTTCACATGAAAAATCTAACTAAAATGAACTGTAAAAAATTTTATTGGGATAAAATATTACTATCTAAGACAAAAAAAATAATACACTATTGGAATATAAAATGAAACAAACTTATAAAAATAAAAGCGGAATAAAACCACATTAAAAACATACCATGAACAAAAAAAATTATCCACATGGTTTTCTATGAGGATTACAATCCATATTAAAATAATGGAAATAAAGAAAAAAATTATAAATATAATACACATGTTGTCTGAGAATTAAATTAATGGGATAAAAAAAATTGTGATCTTTTTAAGGATTTTTATAGAAATGAAATTTGACCATTATATATATATATATATAGTTATTGGAAATATGGTCATTGGATATATAGTCATTGGAAATATTATCATTGGATATATGGTAATTGAATATACAAATATCCAACAGGAATATTCAATTTTTGAAATAATTAGTAAAAAATTAAAATAATTTAATTCAAATTTATTGAATAATTCAAGAACGAGATAAAATTAACATTTATTTAAATTATTTTATTATAATAATGATTTATTATGCATCAAATAGTATTATTGTTGTTGTTATTATTATAATTAAAAAATAATCATTTGGTGTATTTATAAAATTCAAAGGAGGCATCTAATACTATGTATTGATAAAATTCAATTTCTATATGATAAATAATTATTTTAAGAAGATCTGATAAATATAATTTAATACGAAAACCATTTATTTTTCGATGAAGCATTTTTAATATTATTAATATTTTTATATTAATAAATAAAATTCAAAAATTGTAAATGATGAGTATAATTTAATGTTTCAAAATATAAAAAAAATTATATTGTTACTCATTATATTATTAATCAACATGAAATAAGATTAAGAATACTTAATGTTCAAAAAGGTCATTTTTATATAAACAAATACAATATATATATATATATTCATTTAAAAGTTAAATTTATAATATTTAGAAATAGAATTAGAATAAATGGAATCATAATTTTTTAAAATAATTTCAAATTTTTTTATGATGTTTAATTTCATCTTTAGACATAAAAATAAGTTACCTGGGTAAAAATTGAGTTAAAATAATTAAGGTAAAATAATTTGAAGGATTCACCTAAGTGGAAAAGTTATAAAATATCATTAAAACGTATCTCAAATTTGTCGATGAGGTGATTCATTCCCTATATATAATATTCTCTTATTTTATCAACATTCCGTGATAAAATTCTAATGTTGCACCTTGGGGAATGAGTATTTGTAGAAATTACAATTAAATGTAACTTTAAAAGGATCCCTTCTCTACCCCATACCAACAAATATTTTCAATCAAAACACTTTTTAATACATACACATTTACCACTTAAAAATAATTTTTAGATATCTTATAGTCTCTATTCATAAAAAGGAAACCTAAATTATTCATTTTCAATGAGAATTATTTGAGAAAATGAGAATTCAAAAATAGATATAAAGGTATTTTGTGGAAATACGGAGTAGATGTAAGGATTTTTGTATAATCCTCAACTACACCAACAAAAAGATGGTGTCTAATTTAATGTAATGGTATAAGTTAAAAACAGATCACATACCAAAGGACCAATTAGCTCAGTAATCATGAAAAACCAAATACATACATAATTACTATATTACATTGGATATATAAAATAAAAGGCATAAAATAAAAATTATTTCACCCGTGATATTATTCATAATATCCTTCTCAATATCTTATAGAAAGAACCAAATAAAGGGTGAGATCATATTTCCAACAATAGTTACGTATAATAAAATTCGACATGAGTAGATAAGGAATAATCAATAAGGAAATATAAATAACTCAAACACATTATATTTAATCAAAAACTTTGGAAAAAAAATGTATGCATTCATAATATAAATGTATTAATATCATGAATAATAATAACAAAATTATAAAAGAAAAAATTTCTTAATTTTGGTTGTCATGATCTCAAACATCATGATATCTATACTTTCGAAGCCTTATTCTAAGACAGTTTAATTAATCGTTAGGTAAACAATATAAAAACATTTAGTTTGGAAGAAAACTTTTTCATGAGACTGGTCAATACATCAAGGGGATATAAACATTTTGGCCCCAACCATTAATTCATGTCTAATGAATTCTTAATATATTAAATGATCTATTAAATTCATAATTAATTTTATTTATTAATATATATCTTTATTGATTAATGAATCCATATTTATCAATATTTTCCGCAACCAATCAAATAAAACTCCTTGTAAAACATTGTATATATAAATTATAATTTTTTTTAGAAATATGAATGTCCATGATGGATAATTAAGAAAAAATAATTTCCAATGAAAAATTATCACAATAAAGTGTATGTTTCTTGAGAAAGCTAATGACTAAAAAATTAATACAAGATAATAGATGAACTTTAATTCTTCAGAAATGTATGTTTTGAAATAAATTTATGTCATTTGGAGAGTAGAAGAAAATGGATGTGGTAGATTAAAATAATATTTCATAAAATATTTTGCATTCATAATCTGTTGAAAACATTTATAAGAAGCTAAATATTGTAAAATGGTTATGGAAAAAGGGGAATATATTAATGATATATAGGTTAAAAAAAATTCTTTTGGATTTTTATAAAGAAATTTGAAAATAACCATTTAGAAAAACTATAGAAATATTAATTTTATGCCTTTTAAGAATTCAAGGATAAGTTAAAATTTCATTTGATTAAATAAAATTTAATTTTGAACAAAAATGATAAATTTTCACCTGGAAAAAAATATACATGATTAAAAAATATATAAGATTAGATTTTCCATTAAACATTTATTAGCTTGATTCAAGTGCCGAAGAGAAGAAATATTGGATGAAAATATGAAAAATCCATAAAAGTGTAAGAATTAACTAAAAAATTATTCAAAATTATTAAATATATATTCATGTTAAATACCTTGAAGGGGAATTATAAACACCATATAAAAATAAATAGTTTTATAATTCTAATTATACCTTAATAGAGTGTAAATTTAGATAAAATCCCCTTCCTAAATAGTTAATTCAATCATTGGTTCTCTAACCTCTTGTATAATAAATTTTAATTTATTATACTAGATACTAAAACAATTTTTATACCTATATAATATTGGATATGATCAATTTTTATATATTATTTTCTAGAAAATCATTAATTAAAAATAATATTTATGATGTTAATTGATTTGTTTTTCATGTCTATTTTGATTCGGTAATATCATTCGGTTAATATTTTTCATTTTTCAATATTGTCTAAAATTTAATTAAAAATATAAATATATCATATATTAATTATATATATACTTAGTATCATCCATAAAATATATAGGTGGAGAAATGAATTACATTGTTCATAGGGACGGTAGGCCATACATAAGCATGAATATTGATTTAACTTTTTAATGAATTGAATGTAATAATGGTAAATAATAATTAAAACATAATAGATAAATTTTATATATTATATATTTTTTAAATCTATCCATATTATCGTTCATGTAGATTTGAAATGAAAAAACGGATATCATCGCTTGGAAGTGGTGGAAATCCTCACATACGCACGACTGACATCATCTTTTTCTAATCGATTGGAATGTAATAAAGTACATATGATATATTGATTTTAGAAAAAAATATGTTTTTCATAAATATTATATGGATTAGTTATTTCCATCTTTATAACTATCCATGTAAAGTGGTGATGAAAAAAAATCACACCGCTGCGTAGAGATGATAAGCTGTATATACACACGAGTGATGTTTTCTCCATTCACTGGATGGATAAGATATTGAAATTTTTTATAAAATAATCATAATAACATGAAAATATTTTTATGATATTATACTATTATTTTTTGGTTGGTAAATAAAAATAATCAAAAAAAGAAATATTAAACATGAAGCATTTGGTAATGTAGATTACCTCTCCTTCAACATAAATCCTTTAGATCTCCTCTTGCTATAATTAAGGCTTTTCTTTTGGGAAGACCAGGACCTATGCAAATATTATTAAAATTTATAGTATTAAAATGTTCAGGTTTTGGTTGAGATATGATTCTAATATTCCTGTAACAAAAATAGAGATCTTTCATCCTTTTACAAGTTATGGGAGAGAAATTCTTTGAATTCCATAAAATTTAATATTAATTTAAAAAAACATTTAATGTAAAAATGTCTCCAAATTTATATATTTATAATATAACATGAGGATGAACCCAAAACCTATTATAAAAAATTGAACATAATTTGCTAAATTTTAGCCCTTATTTTTAGTTTTAACACCCAATTAACCCCTCTAACAATTAATGCAACACTAAAGTATTCCTACCATCAACGGTCAAGAATGTAACCATAAGAGAAAAAGGAATCATAAATGGACTATGGATGATTTTGGAAATAATATAAAATTCACATTAAACAAGATAATATTTTAATTAATTTTAAATGATTTAATAAAATATTTTTTCTTATAAAATTTTATTAATATCATTTTGAAACCATTAAACTAATTTTAATTTAAATAAAAAATATGATGATGGAATTAAAATATAATCCTATATAACATACCTAACATGTTATATGTATCTAAAAGTTTTTGGATCACTATAATTCATTGAATTTATATTACTTTTAATATTTTTGAAATCATTTATTAATATTTTTTTATTATATATATAAAATTTATGTGTTGCATTAAAATTTAAGCTAATAATTCAAAAAATAAAAATTTAAAATAAATAAACCTAATAAAGAAATTAATTATTATTTAAAATAACTCTCTACAATAAAACATACATTTTTTTTACCTATCATAAAATTGTATAGATATTAAAAGTAATAGAATAATATTTTTTAAATTTATCCATTATATTTTAATTATAAAAGTCCAAATAAAATCAAAATTAAATATGTCATATATTAGAGGTTTCAATTATTATGGTCAAATTATAATCATAAAATTAAATTAATTAAATCATTAGATATACTTTTTAATGCCTTGTCACATTATTTATATCCTTAATTACTTTATCTACCCATTACCATGGTGATAGATTTTACAACTGTTACTATTCATAATGAACAAATATAAAAGTTGAATATTTTCCAAATATGAACATACTGATTCCAAATACGGAATCCATTTTAAAAAATTCGTTTCATTGAAGTGGTTGAAGTTAATTTAAATATGATTCAATAAAATATGATGAAAAAGTTTTTATGAAAGAAGAAATCCCTTTCTTTAGTCCAGAAAAACATATAAAAAATTTATATATAATAATGATTAAAATGTAATTTATTATATTATTTGTTACTAAATGATTATTATTTTAATTTAATATCGAATTAAAAATATTTTTGAGCTTTCTTTTTTCAATTATAAGAAATTGTTGCTCCAACTCACATGTTGTCTGCTGATGATATTATTATTTTCACTAAAGGGGATAAGAGAAATATTAAAAATACTAAGTGTGCCCTTTTGAATTATGAAAAATTCTCTGGGCAAGAGATTATTTGGAATAAGCCCTATGTTTATTTTGGTATGAATTTTCCTATTTCTAAGAAGATGGTAATTATCAGGGATTTTGGAATTCATGAAGGATTTATTCCCTTTACATATTTGGGAGTTCTTATGTTTTGCGGGAGGCCTAAAGATTGTTATTGTTCTAATATTATTTGTAATATCAAAAGGCATCTTGCTACATGGAAGGGTAAGTCCGTCTCCCTGGCGGGTCGTGTTTTCTTGGTTAGGGCTGTGATCATATCAAATTTTGTTTAATCTTTCATGGACTATAAGCGGTTGATCTCTCTCATCAAGAGAATTAATGTTTATATTAAAATTTTCATTTATAGTGGTAATATTTTGGGGAGGAAATTAGCTACGGTCTCTTGGAATAATTTTTATAAACCCTTTGATGCTGGGGGTATTGGTATTAAAAATCTTGAGGTGTTTAATGATTATTTACAGGCTTCGTTCATTTGGAGGCTTGTCAATAGTAATTCTGAGTCTCTTGAGTTTCTCTGTAATAAATTCAGAGATAGGCTCAGAAATGGGGTTTTGAATCATCTGGATTCTTCTGTTTGGCCTCCTTTAAAATATTCTTTTTCTTCCATTGACTCTCATGCCAAATGGCTTCCTTCAAGGAAATCATCTTTTTTCTTTTGGAAGGCCAACTAGACTGGTTAGCCCCTAGTTGATGCCTTGATGAATGATGATTTCAATGTTGATCTGGATGCTATGATTAAAGACCATCTTGATAATATGGGGGTCTCCCTATTCATATTTTTATAATTATCAATAGTTATTGCTTCTTTAACATAGAGTATTTTTGGTCTTGGGATCCTACTATAAATGGCCTGCAGACTTCTGAAAAAATTTATAGTCATTCTATATCCTACAATATAGGTTGTTAGTGGATGAGGGATCTTCATATGAACTTTCTTAGGCCTTCTCGGACACCATTTTCCTGGAGACTGGCTCATGGAAAGCTTCCTACTGATTGTTTCCTTAAAAAATGTGGCATTTTTCTCTATTTTTCATGTGTGGTTTGTTATCAACATACAAAATATATTGATCATTTTATTTTTGTTGTGTTAATGCTCCTTCAATATGGAAGGTTGTTTATGATATTTTTGAAATCCCTATGCCTGGTATGTCTTCAATTCATCATTTCCATCAAGGCGAGCATTCTATTTTTCTTTCTTCTCAATTGATGGATCTTTTTTAGGTTTACTGCTTTTGAACTCTTTCATTTTATTTGTTTTTCTTGGAATAAGCAGATTCATGATAGATTTTACTTCTCGGCTAGTGGGGTATTATCAGCTATTCCTGCTGTAATGTGTAATGTTGATATTCCAAGGAAGCATTTTTTATTCAACTTAGTTCATGATTTATCAATTTTGAACCACATACGTGTTAAGAGAAACTTCAGACCTCAGCATGGTACTTTTTAAGTTCTTTGGATGGAATGTCTTTTTGGTTGGTAAAAACATAATTCCAACGGTGCTTCTAGAGGTAATCCAGGTCTTTCTGGTTATGGTTATTTTTTTTAAAATCACAAAAGGGATGTCTTTAGTAGTTTTCATGGTCCTTGTAGATTTGCCTCTTCACTTGAGGCTGAAATGCTTGGCATTATAGTTGCTATGGATCAAGCTATAAAGCATGGTTGGGATTATTTATGGATTGAGAGTGGTCCTACTGTTGTAGTTTCTGCCATAAGGACGGGTCTTTCTCACTTGTCTAGGAAGAAAACTAAAAATTGGATTAATTGTTTAGAGACTCTATTTTCCTTGAATCATATTATCACACACATTTATAGGGAATCCAATTCTGTTTCTGATGGCCTAGAAAATAAAGGTGTTAATGGAGTTGATTTTTTTTGGTATGATCAAGTTCCGGATGATCCTCTTCCTTTTCTTAAAAAGGAATGTGACAAGTCCCCCATTTATAGACTTGTGTAAGCTGTCCCTTATCTCTGTTTGATGCAGTTTTGTAAGGTTTTTTACATCCATGTGTTCTGTTTTATTTCTTTGGGGTATGTTTTCTTAGTTTAATTCTTTTTTATTCTTTAGAGTGGTTTTTTTCTTTTTTTTACTGGAATGAAGCGGCAGGCCTTCAATTCTCTATTAATTTTTGCACTAGTTTTCAAGATCTATCTATTTGATTGCATTTTGGTTTGTATCTCAGATGGGGCCTCTTGTGGAATATTTTTTCAGGGCATCTATCATGGAGTTCGGGCTTAGAGTGGACTGCATTGTTGGAATTTTTTAGGAGCTTGATTATCTCATGGGAGCAGTGCATGATTTGAAGAAGTCATTTGCTGCCATTATTGGGGGCTCGTAGGTGTCATCGAAGATTGATGTTTTGAAGTCTTTGTTGGGGAAGGTTGACATTCTCATATTGGGTGGGGGAATGATTTTCACATTCTACAAGGCTCAAGGGTTGCATGTTGAGTCATCCCTTGTTGAAAATGATTTTCTAATAATTTGGCTTCACTAGTGGAAGCCTTTGTGAATAATGCTTTTGGTATCACTTACAGATATCATTCTTATATAGAGGGTGTTTCTAAGTACCTAAAGCCTTTTGTTGTGGGATTCCTTATGAATAATCTTCTACTTGACATCCAGAGCCCACATTATTTCAATGGGTGTTTCTTGTTTCTTTGGTTTTTGATCTCTTTCACCATAACCATACATTATGGTTGTTTGCTGTTTCTTATTTATATTTTTCCCTGTATTTTTGTCTTTTTTTTAATAAAATTTCATTCTAATTAAAAGAAATTACTTCTCTACAAGAATAGAAGTTTTTACTATTCATTGAAAAAATAAATCATTTTAGAAAAATAAAAACATTTCAATGTACGAAAATATTGACATGAGGAATTAAAAAAATATAATTTTAATATAATAATATATTAATAAGTTTTTTCTGTTTATATAAACATGGTTTTCCATGAAAAGAAATCAATCAATGAAATGTATTTGAGGGGAAATTTATCATAATATATCTGGTTGTTACATTGTATCCACTTATAATATTTTCACCGAAGAATTTTCAAAACCTCAACACAAACAACTATGGATAATTCTAAATAATCACATCCTTAGGTCACTTTGTAACATCATAAATTTTATGATTTCTCCCCAAAACATTGACCACAAGAGTGTCTTATTTTATAGAACATTCCCTTTATAGTCTATAATTTCCATAATTTATTCCCAATAATACCATTGGTACAACGATGAGTTCAATACAAGTCAAGGATCCTGTATGTACTTCCCAAAAATATATTCATGGAAAATATCATGAACTTGAGAAAGATATTTTGAAAGAACTAAATGATAAACTTTCATCCTGATAAGATCTATAATTTTGAAGGGTCTAAAATATATAGGTCTCATATTTTTCTTATTTGAAAATATAATTACCTTATTACAAGTATATTTTCAAATAAATACATTATCCCTAACATCAATATCTAAATCTCGAAAATGATTTCCAACCTAACTCTTTATCTGATCTGATATTCCCTTATCTGTTTTTGAATATATCTAACATTATGTTCTACTTCCTCAACAACATTGGTTCTTTATATAAATATTTCTCTAACGTAATCCCAACACATTGGACTTATGAAGTTACTTCAATATATTTCTTCATAATGAGCCATTTGAAAGCTCTATTGAAATCAATTAATGTTATAAAATTCTACAAAATGAAGGAGTTTTTTAAAATAAACTTTTTAAATCCATATAGAAATATATCATCATTTATTATAGAGTTTTAATGGCTGATTTATAATTAAAATAGTTCATAGGATGATAAGAATTATTTTAACTCAACTCTGTATCAAGATCCCACTAAAGGCTTCTCCAGAATATCAAATTAAACCTCAGATCCTCATCAGATATCATTGAGAGTGGTAGTTCCTGTAATATCATAACATTCTTGATTTATAACTGAGTAAGAAAAAAATATATAAATCTTCTTTAGTAGTGATGAAATTCAATTATTTTATAACAAATTAAATTAAAACCCAAATATCATTGTTCCATTTAGATGTTTGTGGAAGTCTGATGATGAAATCCATGGAAATATTCTCCCATATCCATTATGGTATGGGTAATGTTTGTGACATCCCATTATACTTTTATATAAAAAACCAATCATGATGACACGCCCTGAAATGGGACACATACTTCATTTTCCCAAATTTACCCTTTAGGTAGAGGTAGTTGTTGAAGTACTGGTAGCCTTTGAATCCACAAAGAACTAATAAGTAACCTACAAAAAAACATTTTGTAGATTATTTTGAATTCTATGTGGAAAATTTTGTTTTCAGTTTTGTGTATTAAATAATCACTATGATAATAAAGTGAAATTATTTAATTTTATTGGGTTTCTCATAGGTTATTATAAGGATTGGATTGGTTGAATTTCTTTTTTGGAGAATTTCAGTTCCACTATTTCAGGAATTCTCTCAACAATTAGATAAGACCCCACATAATTCACTAATTTAATAACTTTATAATTCTAAGGATAATCACCAAATACATTATAAGATAAAATTATTGATCACTCAAAGGAATAGATTCATTCTATCCCTCAAAATTATTTTTTATCAAATTTAGTGAAGATTGAGAAGAAAATAAATCATCGATCAAAAGTCTAAAATCAAAGAAATAATTATAGGTTTAAAGAACATAAAATATAATATAATACAAGAACATTCAAAAACATTGGATAAACCTATAATCTGGTTGGCACTCTATTAATTGAAATCCATCAATGGAAGATGGAAGTGGAGACATAAAGGATGAATAAAATAAGTAGAAAAACAAAATAACAAAAAATCCACCATTGTGTGAAGAATCTTACCATTGTTGGTGCGAATAAATTAAATAAACAAGAAAATAATATATATGTTTCAAAAGGTAGAAAATAAAATAATAATAATAATATATTTAAAAAAATATATGTAATTCAGACAACTTACAATACAGAAAAAATATAGATAAGAGAAAACTACAACATAACATTATAATTGAAATCACACACTACTTCCTCCTTAATTATTCAATACCAATACCTTAAATATTCATTTGGGAAGCCTTTTTTTTGAACCCCATACATTAAAAATAATAATAATTTATTATGGTTGGCCAAGAGTGGTGGAAGGTTTGTGGAATGTGGACCCTTCCAACCTTTACCGAAAATGGGATCCATCATTCATGCTTCAGACTGATACACCAAAAATCACTTATTAGTGGAAAAAATTGGGCCCTTCATATAAGAATAAATTTATATTTATGGATTCCATAATCACCCATTTAAATTTCAGGACAATTGATTTTTTTTATGAAATATGATCAAAACTCTAGGCTTCTATTTTGGGCCACAGAATATAGCCTAGAATTTCATCTTCATGTTTTTCCAGAAGGAAATCTATTAAAAACTCAGAATTTACATTACACACTACTTAATGAAATATTCCTATGTAAATTACTTATCCATATATGAAATATGTAAATTATTGGGCATATTCCATGGGCTTTATAGTAGATTTTTTGGACTTCTGTCCAGATCACATCATCCAAAATTTTCTGGATTCATGGCCTACCTTGGTCATCAAATCATATGAATCTCTAATAGATATAGAAATAAGTAAAGGTGCACATAGAATAAAATACATGAAAAATAAATTTTAAATTCAAATAAATATATTCGGATTTTTAATGTGAGTCATGAAAAATATACGAAGTATTAGTGCATTGGAGAAGGAATTTAGATCATGATACAAAAAGAAGATAAAATTGAAAAATTATATAGTACCAATGTTTCTAAAAATTGAATCAACTGAAAATATTAATATCAAAAAAATATTACCCTTTTTCAATGGCTAATCAATCCCCCAACTACATTTTTCCCTTCCTAAGTAAAAAGTGTCCCAAAAATTTGAAAATTTAATTCCATTTTCCTTGCACATTTTAACATACAATGCTTACCATTTTTACCTCAATTAATAAAATAATGATAAAATATAAAAATCATTAAAAACATGCCAGGTAAAAAAGAAAATATCCCAAGACAAATCCCCTTCCTTTCTCAAAATTCATTTTTACATTTCATCATGTTTACATTAATAATAATGATGTGTTGTGCATCATAATACATATTTGGGTCCATTTTTATTCAAGTGGAATATTAAGGATGTTCAAGGTGGAATCACATTTTAATATTAATATGAGTATTCATTTTCTTCATTTTTATTTATCAATGTTTGGATAGTGAATTAAATTTCACTCAATCAAGTCCAGTTCTATAGAGAGAATTTTTCGATGGCTCCCAGGCTCAAAGGTCTTAGGGAACTAAGTGAAGATCTTATACTCAAGAATAATAATGACTTAAATGTGTCAATAAAAAAATAAAATAACAAAAAAAGAGATGGAAATCCCAAATCTGGGCTTGAAGACACTATAGTCACTATCCACAAGTGGAAAAATCCATGCATTTGTTCAACCAATTTCTCTACATATATATTTATTATTATTATTTTCCATTTTATTGTTTATTTATTAATCATGTTAAATTTAAAATTACCACCAAACCTATGGAATTTATTAAGGGACCCTATAAACTCAAACTAATAACCCCCCAATCAAAAGGACATGCATATTTATATTTTTTTAAATATGATGGAAATTGTAATAGTGAAAAATTACGTCAGATAACTATACATTCCAAAATCAATACTCATAAACATAAACATGCATTAAAATCATAATCAAGTAAAACTATAGCACCTAAAACTAAAAATTCTCCATCCCCAATGTTTAAATATAATAAAATTAAAAAGGGCGTAGTGTGAGTGGATATGATTTTTATAAAGAAATTAAAAAAATATACATTGAAAACGACACCTATAGGTTGACGTTAAAGTTCATGAAACTCCTCATTACTCTTTTGATCTCTATGTCACTCGTAAAAAACTCATCATGATGGAAAATTATGTTTTTAAAATTGTAAGAAATGTTTTTTCTGAAAATACGTCAACCTCTTTAGCTCATTATTATCACACATAAACCTAATAAAATACCATGGATACCCATCAATCATTACCTTGATCAAAAAAATAAAAAAAGGATTAAGAGAAACAAAAACATAAAAAATTAATTTACTGAATCGAAACATAGACTTAAGGTAAAAGAGAAAACATAATAATATAGATATATTATGATATATAAATATAAATATATATATATATAAACTATTAAAAAAAATTATATATACATATGTGATAGAATAAGGAAGCACTATTGGATATATTTCAATGGAAGACTCACTCCCCTATTTCCCTTCTATTGGGGTTCTGATTTTTGTGGCCTTCATGGATATGACAGGGTTTTCCCAATGACATACAATGTTTATTTTTCAATATATTTTTTAATAAATATATATAAGTATATATAAATTACATAATATGGGTGAAAAGAAGTTCGTAGATAAGTGGATGGAGTTCTAAACAATCACTGTGAGGTTGTGGGTTTGAGCCCTGTGGCGGGTTTCTCTATCATAGACATTCAGTCTTCTATTTAGCACATATATATACACAATAATATTATTATTATTCCGTTCTATTATTTTTTACTTTTTATTTTTTGTGAATATATATATATATATAATAAATGGGATGTTCAATAACCCGTAGGTCAGTATAAGCCACATGCAACTCTCTCTTAAGGGT
This sequence comes from Viscum album, assembly GCA_963277665.1. Taxonomy (NCBI): domain Eukaryota; kingdom Viridiplantae; phylum Streptophyta; class Magnoliopsida; order Santalales; family Viscaceae; genus Viscum; species Viscum album. Next base: position 1,411,748,059 of record OY728135.1, read on the forward strand.
CACAAGTTCTTTTCCTATCATAACAACTTTTGACATGTTGGGTATAAATTTTTCACAAATATATATATATATTTAATATTTTTTTCCATTTCACTTATTCTTTTCTCTAAAAAGATGTAAAGAAAAAATCTAAAATAATACTAATATATTATACAAGAGAATGAAAAATATAAAAGAAATTTAATAATGAACAAGAATATAATAAAAAATAGGGTTTTTTAAATTCATTTTTGTAAAGAAAATAAATATAATAAAATGAAATTAAATGAAATGAACTAAAATTCTTGTTGATATTGGGTTGCTTACCAAAAATATAATAGTTTAATGTTGTTAGATTTACTTAGGCCCCCTATTAACCAAATGTTATCCTTCTTCATTTTAATTAATAAATTTTTAATTAATCCTAAATTATTTCAATTGAGCCTCCATTAGGGTTAGTGGGAATTTTTTAAAATTTCTCTAAGAATCATAATATTTGTCCTAGTGAATGGGATAATCCCCTGAGTATAAAAAAGGTTACATCTTATTAAAATTTTTATATAGATAAATACATCTAAGAGAATTATCCATTTATTAGTTTTTAGAGGGGATGCAATTACAACATGAAGGTTTTTGTTATCCCTCATGAATGAATAATTGAGATATGAAGAATGGGCATTGATTTTGAACTTTGGTCGGCTGAAATTTCCAAAATAATATTGAAAAATGATATCAAAAACAATTTCAATTCCAAATGAATAATAAATAATGGGTTTTTTTACAATATATTTTTCAACCTAAAATTTTTTCATTTTAGGGTTAGGGTTGGTACAGATTCATAGTTCATTTTTTCAAATGGTTCATTGACTAGTGGTTTTGAAAAATCATAAATGGGGATATATTTATACACCTAATCCATGAAGTTAAATTCCACACTTTTGAATACAAAAAATCAATTCCACCCTTATTTATTCACACATTAAAAGTTCACTCATGTTACTCAAATTGACTATTAATATTACATAACCAATTCTCCTCATCATCTTGCTCTGATTTCTCATATTCTAATGTTTTCTCATCAAAATTTCCTCAATTTTTGAATCTGTTTATGGTTTGGGAATCGATGGTTTGGTATTTTCATTTGTTTTATAAATCTTATTAATAGTAATAGTTTGGAGTTGTTCATGTGAAGTTGTTTTATAACAAGATTATTCTATCAATGTTGAGTAGTAGATATCCTTAGTGGGCATGGATTCCATATCTATTTCAATTATTTTTTGTTATAATATAAATTATGAAACCTCATATTTCATTCTCTACATTTATGGACACAATATCTCAATTAGTGTTTGTGGGTGAGGATAGATAATGGGTTTATCCATGTAGTATATTCTAGGAGGATAATTACTTTTTGGGAATTATATATGAGGATGTAAAATTTTTCCATGTTGGGATTGAAACACATTATATGTTGGAATGTTTTGTGGCGTATAGGAATTGAAAAATTAAGTTTAATTAGAATGTTAATAAACCCACCAATTGAATATAGTATGGTCCTTGTACATCACACTAGGTGGGGTAGTCAAAGTATTGATAGGTTTAAAATGTTTGGATTTGATCCGAGAATCCTTCCATAGAATTGAGATCGGTGGTGAGAACAGAAAAGTGGAGTGAGAATAAGATGTCATTACATGTTATATTACCTAAGCCCATAGAAATAGTGAAATAATTTGGTATCACCCAAATTTACCCTATAGGTAGTAATAGTTTTTGTTGTAATGGTAGGGGTCAAATCCAAAGAGACCTAATAAGTAACTTACAAATAGTCATTATATAGAATTTTTTTATTCATAGTGTTCAAATTTTTATTTATTTTAGTGGATTAAATTAGCACTAAAAGTATTAATTGAAGTAAAATAATTTAAATAGGTTTATCATTGGTTATTATAAGGGGAATTCGATGACTATCTTTTTCATATAATTTCAGTTTCACTGATTCAAGATTTATCCAATCAATGACACAAAACTCCAACATCATACACTAATTTAATAACATCATAATTCCATTTATATTCACTGAAGAACCTATAGTTTCACTTTATTGATCACTCAATGTTATAAGGTTATAATAGCACTCAAAATATATAGTTTTTAAATTCATTAGATATGAAGAAGAAAATAAATCATATATTATAATTATCAAATAAAAGAACTAACTATATCTCTAAATGACATAAAATAACAAACAATATTATCCCTTTCAAATCTCGTGGATCAATCCATAATATATTTATCCTTCTAATGATAAAAATCTCTCAATGTAAGATACAATTAGACTCTAAAGTACATAATTTAACAAGTGAAAACAAAAAAATAAACAAACATGATCATTGTGTGAAGAAGTCAACAATTATTGGTGTTTATAATTTTACACAATAATATATAGATATCAATGTGTTGTTATGATCAACATAAAACTATATAAAGAATAACATTTATTAAAAACTAAGGTAATTCAAACAAAATAAATAAGAGAAAGAAACATGAAAAAATAATACTACATCATATAATTAAAATTTAAAAGACACGTCACATACTTCTTATGTACTGAAAAACTTCCTTAAATTGGAATTTTTGAGGAATTGGGTTGATATCAAAATATTAAAATTCAACCCACTGGATTACGGAATGCCTAGTATTGTGGAATGTATTTGGAATGTGGAATTTTCCACCCATGATCTAAAATGTGATCTAGCTTGCATGCCTCTGATAGATGCAAAAAATGATTTTATATATAGATGAATTTGGGTAAACTATAGAATAATAACTTGAATTTTCATATTTCCTCTGTAATAATAAAAAATTAAATCCTAATTTCATTTTTTTCTATATATATGATTGAAATGGTGGGATATCATTTTCATCCACAAAATATGGCCCACAATTTCATCTTCATCTTGGGCTTCCAGGAACACCACTAAAACCTCAAAATTTTCTCTATAAGATGCATAATTAAATGTATATATGTATTTAACCTACCCATATATGAAATATTTGTATAATTAAGTATGTATCATAGTAATTAAAGTGGATTTAGTAGACTAGTTTCCAGTTCACTACACCCATAATTATTTAGAATCAACGCCCAATTTGTTCTTTAACCCATATAAATATATAATAGATCCATAATGAAATAATTCTCTTCATAGATTAGGATAACATAAAATTTAATTTTAAATTACAATCAAGACATTGGGTGTTTTACAAGGTGACTAAAAAATGTACCATGTAACAATGTATTTGAGGATAAATTACAAACAAAAAATGAAATAGAGATAAAATTATAACATTCAACATCACCAATGTTTATTAACATTAAGTCACCAGAAAATTGTAATATAGATTATGAATATTATCCTTTTTAAATGGTTAATTTAATACTCTTAAATATCTATTTTCATGTTATCCCACGAAAAAAATCATTCTGATCTATATACATCTTCAAACTTCCAAGATGAATAGAAAATGAATAACTATGAGCTTCCTCCAATAGCTCGTTAAACTTTTGTATTGATGAGAAAAAAACATCGTTCATAAACCTTATGATTCTAGTATGGTTATAAGTAAACTCTAGAACATTCCTCACCTTCTTCTATAAATCCACATCTTCCTTATATGCCTTCTTATTCATAACATGGACGGATGGTTGAATATTAAAATTAGAAAGAAAATATTATTCCTATTTCCTCATGATTTCGAGATCCAAATTCTAAAAACACATTAATTTTGAATATATTTCAATCCATGTGTTCTAAAAACTATCATGACATTTATTACTTAGAGAATCGACCTCCTAATTGCCCTTCCTAGGGTAGTAATGTATTGATCAGTCATAATATTTGATTAACTCCAACAATCTCCTCGATCACATATTCACCTCTTTATTTCTAAATGTACACTTCCATAAATTATTACTATTATATATATCACACCTTTTCCCATATAGATAATTTCTCCATATCCTAAATGAATGCATTACTACGGCTAATTCCATATCATGAGTCTGGTAATTCTACTAATGAATTTTAAATAGGATAGTTTTATATGATATCACTATTTCATTGTACATGAGGATGCATCCGAGTCCCTTATTTGATGAATCACAATAGATCACAAACCTGTATCCATTGGGGGTAGTTTAAACATAGGTGTGATGACCAACATTTTCTATAGTTCCATAAAATTCTCCACACATTCATCAGTCTACAAGATCTTATCCTTGATACAAGTCAGCATGGTAATTACATTTTATATTCATAAGAAAACTATCATAAATTAGCATTAGTTTCCATACAACCCATGAAAACAAGGTATCTATGTTACCATTTTTGTTCTAGACCACTACTCAAATAAATTCATCATTTAATAGTCCACTGATATACCCTCTCGTTAAATTACCTAAGCCGAGAATAATACTTTTTCTATCGAAAATTATCCCGAGGTAAACGTGCAATATAAATTATCCCTCCCTAGGGTCTTTAGTACAATTATTAAATATTCTTAATGCTCTTCCTTACTCTCTTAATATATAAGAATTTTGATTACAAACACTTCAACAAGCTGATCATGGTAATCTTTAAAAAATCTATTCAGTAAATCCCTTAATATAATAAGAACATTAGTAAGTCTAAATGGAATTACTATAAATTAATAATGATCATACCTTATACAAAATGTTTTCTTGGGAATATCATCCTTCTTAACATTAAACAGATTATAGCTATATCGAATATCAATCTTGGAAAAATATTTAGTTTTCCATAATTGAAAAATATAGCACTAAAATTTGTTAGAGGATAATTATTATTAATAGTGAATTTTTAAAGATCCCAGTAATCAATGCAGGGAAGAATTGAACTATGATTATTCTCAAAAAAAATAATAGGTACACCTTATGGTGATGCACTAATCAAAATTAATCCTTTATCCATATTCTCCTAAAGTTACTTCTTCAATTCATATAACTTAATTTAGGCCATTATAAATGGATTCTTTGAAATATGTTTAGCATAATGAATTGGTCATATTGAAAAATCAAAATTAATTACTGGGGGATATGAAACTATTCTATAAATAATTAAATGAACTCTCATATATTAGACACATAATTAATGTTGAGTATCTCTATAACCATCTAATATTAATTTCCCTCATTAATAGATATTCATAACCATGTGAATGAATTAGTTTATTATAAGAGCGTAAGTTTGTACTCACACAAAAAGACTATTATAGGTTGATGTTAAATATCTAATGTAATATCCCTTCCTTGAAAATTGATATGGGATTTAATCTGAGGGTGCCAATTCATGCCCAAAATTACATCAAATTCAACTAGTGGTAGAATAAAAAAAATTTCAGGAAGCACATTACCAAAATCTTATCTTAGTGATTGGATATAAACTTGAGATGTTATCATTCTATTATTGGGAGTTTTCACATCCAATTCAACATTTAATCATTGAGTTGGTGATGTGGTACCCATAGAAAATTCATCATATGTAAACGATTGCCTATAAATATAAATAAAAAAACATTATTACATATTGAGTTGATTATAAGTGAACATTTCACTACATCACATGGAAATTCCTCTTTTTCTTTAGTTAATCCATAATTTTTTTCTATTACCCTTGGATTATTTTATGGAATGTTTCCACGATGCTTGTGATATAGTTTAAATAATTCTCAATCTCTTTATAGATGAATCACAAGATAATATTAGAATATTTATTGGCCATATAACCATTATCTAGATGACCCTTATCTCCACACATGTAACAAACTCCAATTCACTTCAAGCCTTTTCCAAAATGTTTCATTCTGTATTAGTTACATGATGGAAATTGCTTCATTCCCTTCTTCTTCTTTGATTCACTGCATTTTTTTGGTTTTCATCCAACCTCTTATTGTAATGATCTCCCATGAATATATAGATTCTATAAAATTATTTCTCTGTATTAATGTAAATTGATAAAATATCATCATATAATGAAACAATTTGATAAAATAGTATTGTTTAGAGACTCAACTAAATACCCTCAAAGAAATGATCAATTTATTTAGGTCACGTATCTAGTCCAAGTTATTTCTGGATAATCTTATAAAATTAACCTCATACTCTATCAAATAGTATTATTCGATTTTCTATAAAGATATGAACTTTTAATCCATTTTATCTCAATATTCTTGAGGGAAGAATGTCTCAAATTAAATCACTTCAAGAGTTATTGATTCTATGATTTCTATTTCTTCATACTATTTAGTGTTTTGTATCAACATCCATCATTTATCATTATATATTTTGAAACAATAAACCTCTCTAACAACCTTTTCACTTTCAATTCATCCCAATGTGAGGAATATCTTTTTTGGGAGACTTATTCCATTATTCAGCAACTAATGTATTAGTAGTTCTATTATAATATGGAGGCTTCTATCGCATGATGTGATCAAACATAATAGAAACACACTATGGGAAAAAATAGTTCTACATTATATAAATGTTATACATCATTACTTGAGTATGATTCCATAACATTTCCATGATTTTCTCATTTTTAGTACCATTTGTACTGAATTGCTCAATAGGAAAATCTGTACATTTTATATAGATATTGATTCCCTTTCATTAGTTAGGAACCATCACTGAATAATTCAACATGTTATGATAGCATGTAATCATCACCAATATTGATCCATCAAATAAAAAACAATCAAACAATAAAAGTTCTCAAATAATATAATGGATTATCCTAACTCTCATGTTAGATTTTGTTTTCATAATCTAGTTCCAATGATTCTAATAAAATTCCCCTAATATCAACTATAGAAACCAAAACTCCAATAACCAAGATTTGGTATCTACTTTATTATATTATTATAGGATATAAATAATTTTATCCTGTAGGATTTATCAAATTAGTTTTATTTAGAAACTATTTTCAAGCATGATTCCCATATTACATTGAAAATATAAAATACATAGCCTAAAAAACATTTTTCCACCTTGATATTATTCATAATATACTTCTCCATATCTCTGGGGAAGGAAAACAAATAAAGGGTGATCTATGATTATGAGTAATAGTTACATAAATTTGAAGGTATCATGATTAAATAAGGAATAATAAATAAGGAATTGTGTATAACTGAATGAAATTCTATTTAATAAATAACTTGAGAACTAAATTCATCTATGGATAATATCAATGATTTAATCTCATAGAAAATAAAAACTGAAGTATCATTGAATGAAATGATTAATATTGCAAATCCTAATATTATATAATATGTTATCTATACCATTAAATCCTCTTGCTAATACAATTAAATCAATGGGTAGGTATACATGATACAACCATTTACTTTGGCTAATAGATTATTCTCATGAGACATATCGATGCATCAATGGGAAATATAATTCCTTGCCCCACCCATAAATATATTTTAAAATAATTCCTCAAATATTGAAATATAAATTAAATTCATAAAAAAAAATTCTCATCATCATATATAATTATGGATTCAATAATACATATTTATCAATGTCTTCCAATATCAATCGAATAAATTTCATTATAAAACAACATATGTAGAAATGATATATAGTTTTAGAAATAAGAATATATAGGATTGATATTTAAGATAAACATAATTTCCAATGAAAATTTATCATAATCATGTAAATTTCTAATGATAAATTTAATGACAAAAAAATAAATAAGAGATTAAATATGACATTAAATTAATTAGTAAAATGCGTTTTTAAATAAAATCATTTATTTTGGAGAACAAAATAATATTGATGAGACACATTAAAATAAAATTCCGTAAAATATTTTTTATAAATATTTTTAAAAAATAAAATAAGCTATATAACATAAATCATTTATGGTGGTGGGAAATATGTTATTGTTCTATATGTTACAAAAACATTCCATTGTAGTTTTTTTAAAGAAAGTAGAAAATGGTGTTTTAGAAATCATTAGAAAGATTCGTTTCAAAAAAATAAAAAAATTCAAGGATAACATAAAATAACCATTAAGTAAATAAAAAGGACTTTTGTAAACCAGTTTTGGAAAATATGTACATGGAATAAAAATATACCCAATCCAAAATGAAATAAGATGGGATTTTTATTTAAACATTTCTTTTCTTTATTTAAGTTCCATAGAGTTGAAAAAATGTATGAAAAATATGGAAAACTGTTATAATAGTAATATTTTATTTAAATAATTGTCGTCATGAATAAATAAATATTCTTGTTAAATACTACAAAGGTAAAATTTATACACCATATAAAAATAAATATTTCAATAATATCAATTATATATTTATGGATTGTAAATTGATATAAAAGACCTTAACGCAAGTTCAACATTCCTAATAGGTTCTCTAAAAATCTATATATTATATTTGAATTTATGATACTTAGTTAATATAGCCATATTCATATCTATAATATCATATTTGATCCACTTTTATCACTTTGTTATTAACAACATTTTATTATTGTCATTATTTCAGATGTTAACTGCTTTTTTCATATTTGTTTTAATTCAATAAAATTGGTACTTGAGTCATGGTCATTATTCCATCATCTAAAAAACATTATTCTATAAATAACTATCATATATATTAAATATATATACATATATAATAATCCATAAAATATTAAGATAGAAAAACTAATTACACTATTCATGGAGACAGTAGGTCATACATATGTATGAACGTTATTTTCATGGTTCAATAGATGGAATGAAAGAAAGGTAAATAAAAATTTACCTTTACAAGAATATTTAAATTGCTTGTATATTTGTTAAAAAATTCCCTATTACAATCCATCTAAAGAATAAATTAAAAATGGATCACATCACTTTGTGTAGGTGGAAGTCAACACGTACGTATGAACAACATTGTCTGTTTTTTATGAATTTGATGGTAAGAAGGTAGATATGATATTATAATTTAAGAGAAGTAAATATATAATAAATATTTTATAGATTCATTATTTCTATCATTATAAACATCTTAGTATAGTGGGGTTGGAAAAAATTACACTGCAACATGGAGACGGTAAGCCTTACGTACACATAGGTGATGTTTTCACTTTAAATATTATGGAAAAGAAATGGAAAAATATTTGTAACATAATAATTAAAATATCTATCAATTTTTATGATAATGGATTTATTATTTTATGATCTATAAAACACATTAAGATTAAGTATAATAAAAAATAAAAATAAAAGATTCAGTAAAGAAATTTATAAGATAAATTGTATGGGGATAGTTAATATATGTATCTCAATGTGGTTTAAAAAAGTGATATGTCGTTTCCTTTTATATGTGAGGGGAGCCATACATTGAATTTCTTAAAGTAGTAAATAAATATAAATAATTTTCCATCACAAAAAGTATCTAAATTGATATAATTATAATATAATACGAGTATGAGTTCAAATAATTTCATAAAATAATATTTAGAAAAGTTTTTTTATGTTTTCATCCTTATCATTTAGTTTTAACTCGTTGTTAAGCCTTTTTACAATTAACAACATATTAATGTTTTCTTCACAATAAGGATCATGAAGGATACCACAACATGAAAAATTATGAAAAAATGGAATATAGTGGATATTTGTAATTATAACCCATTTACGTGGCCTAATATTGGATTTTTATTGATTATAAATCATTTATTAATTTTTTATTTATTATAAAATATCATTAATGTAATTTTTGAAAATATTCATTCTATTTGACTTTAAATACAATAACACAGAGATATAATACAAATATAATTCTTTAAAACAAAACTACAATGTCATATTTATTTATAAAATTAATGTTAATCTATATTTCATAAAATTATTTTACATTCAATAATTATAAAATCCTTTATTATAATTTCATATTAATTTAATATATACTGTGTTGGTGCTGCATAAGAATCTATGAAACTATATCAATAAATAAAAATTAAAAATAAATTTACATGAAAAAAACATTTCAAATTTCAAATAACCATTTATACCTAAAAATATGTTGTTTTTATACCTTTAATAAAATATTATAGATATTAAAAGTAAGGGGACAACATTTTTTACTTTGTCATTTACATTAATATTATAAAGGTAAAAATAAAAGACAAATGAAAACAACATGTATAATATTCATAGTTTTTATGTTTGTGGATGAAATATACTCGGAACATTAAATAAATCCAATTGATTATTATATATTTAATTCCATGTCGCCTTATTTTTTACATTAATTCCCCAATTTTCCATTTATTGAGGTGAAAAGCATTATAATTATTACTCTTTGTAATGTACTAAAATAAAATAATACTATTTTAAAAACATTACCATCAGGATTAAAAATATTTAATCCATTTTTTTCAATTAAATTCATAGAAGTGGGATAATTTAATTTAAATTTAAACCCGCAAAAAATGAGGAAAACAATTTTCTGAAAAATCCCTTTTCAAGTCCAAAAAAATGAATATAATCTAAAATATGATATAAGTATTCTTCAAATGTAATTTATTATATAATTTACTAATAAATTATACTTATTTTAATTTAATATTTATTTCAAATATTAATTGTCAATTTTTTCAATTAGAAGAAATGATAGTTTTAAACCCATTTTTATTTTCCATTATTCAATGAAAAAAATCAATCTGTTTAGAAAATTCAAAAATTTTAAACTAAGATAATATTATCATGATGAATTAATAATGTTATATTTTTTTGTATTATAATAGATTAATTTTTTTCTTTTAAAATTTTTTTTATGTGTAAAAAATCTATTAATGAAATTTATTTAAATTGTAACATATCATAACATCATGGCCTGTTATAGTTTCTCATCTCAATTTCAGTTCAATGATATATTCTTAATATTCAAAAATAATTTTAATTTTTCTGGTGTTTATAACTATCGTGCATTTATTTTTCATAATAATCATGTAATTAAAGGAGTTTAGAAATAAAACTAGGTTTATCTCTTTCAAGGGGTTTTGATTTTAAAGATACCAATGTCATAAGAGTTCATTTTATAATATCACTTTGAAATCAATATTTTTTATATCTAAACATACATTTTGAGAAATTTCATGTTATTTATATCTAGTAACTAATATATTTTAATCTCCTCTATTCATTTTTGTGGATTACGTGTCTTATCACCTTTTCATCTCACTTTAGTTCACAATTCAGACAAAATAATGTTTGTTGGTAGAGATTACCATTTTTCTTATTTTTAGTCAAGGATATTTCTCCTCCACAATAATATTATTTATTTATTTTTTGATGTAATTGTATATATTAATATTATTTTTTATGGTCTTTTTCAATGTAGTCCACTTCAATTACCCATGTAATATTCTTTTACAATTTTTAGAAAGGTTTTATTCTGAAAACATTGAATATCTTTACCAAAGTGTGAAATGAGTATATTTTTTATCATTTTTTTCATTATTTTATTTTCCTAATATATTCATTGGTTTTATTTAAAAAATATTCTCTATATATTTTTAGGTTTTTCCAACTTAATTTTAATTCCTATTATTTAATACATTATTTTTTTAAATTAAATTTTATCCAAGGTAGTCAGTACTTCTTATTTTTTAAATTAATATTATAATTCTATTGATATTTTCATATATTTAAAAATATTTTATTTATTATTTTGATTTATTGGGGATATACACTAATGATAATATCCACCTTATTTCTCTTGATGTCTTATGATTATATTGTTTATATATTTTTATGAAACTCATTTGTTTGAATTTCGTTAATCAATATATGACACAATTTTGATAATTTCATGTTTAAATGGAACACATCGGTATGATTTATCATTATATCATGGGTAAGTATTATATATCCCTCTATTTATTTGGCTAAATATGTATATCTCATGAGATATTGATTTTTGGATATTATTGTTATCCTCACAACTCTATGTATGGAATGTATTTTTATATTCCACAATATATTTCTAGATCTTACTGATATATTCATAGTGTTAAGTGTGTACCTTGTTAGTATTTTCATAGCATTATGAGTGCACTTTGTTGATATGAACATAATGTTATGTGTGGACCTTATTGATATGTTCATAATGTTATGCATTTACCATAATGATAGTTTCAAAACTCTATGTGTGGATGTTATTAATGTATTCACAATTCTATGTGTGGATATAATTGATAAGTTCCCAAATATATGTGTGGGACTAATATTGTTTATAAATGTCCTTAGTGATATGGTTTACGTATTATTTGGTTTATGTCACATGTCTATGTCATGATTTATGGCTCATTACTATTGACATGTGTTTCCACACTCTTATGAATCAAGTAATGTGCTACACCAAAATCGGTATTCCATGACGCATGATTTAAGATATATAATTTAATGGGTATAATTCCCTCAAATTATGAACATGCTCACTTATTATGTCCTCATACTCATATAATCATTTTAATGTCACTTATTATCTTCAATTATCATCTCTTATTTATAACCAAATTAAGTATATGATCTCACCACATTCTTATATTTATATTCCCTATGTAGTGAAGACACATATTAATTATGATGTGTATATAAGGATAGAAATTTGGAATATTAATTGTGAGAGATATTAATGAAATATATTTTAACAGGATATTTATGTGGATAATCCTCAAACAAACTAAACCATTAGGTTATGGGATTTTTTGAATTTTTTTTGTAAAATTATTGAAATGATGTAATATATTAGAAAAATTCTTGCGACACCTCACTTCAAATTAAAAAATATGTGTAATATTTTTTTTCTGGAACCGAATTAAGAAATTTGGGTCTGGAGTATCTTAGTTGGAATTAGAGTGGGGTTTAGTTATTTTTGAGGATTAATATAGATTAATAAGATGATAAAACCTAAAACAACATATTACCAAACAAATGAGATATAGGATAAACCTAAAATTTTATAGGTTGAAATGAAGATTTCATAATTCCGGAAATATTATGATGGATTTTTCATCATATTTTTTCTATGTATGATAACTATATCTTTGTAATCATACATACCATTTTGTTTACTATAAAGGATTGTAGGCATAATCATGGAATTGTGATAGTTGTAGGTACACTAAATTTTGAAGACAACTTATTTGAGACTAGTTTATGAATTACTTTAAAAATTGATATGTTTGAATGAAATTTAATTTTTATCCTAAATTGATTGATATAGGATTATTGGTGAAGAATTATCTTTTTATGATGATTACATCCCATGTTTATAATTCCTCTTCTGTATAATTTTGTGTTAATGTGATTATAAATCATATTATTATACCTTTTTGGTAATTTTATGTAATTTTGGGGATGGATTGGTTCTCCTTACATGGATCCATATGTATTTTCCAATTTTCAAATAATAATTTATATCTTCAATGAAAATATGATCAACTATATGTGTAATAGTGACCATGATCTCCGTATATAAATTATTTTTATATTATGGGTACTAACCCAAACATGGGGACTATTCATACAAAACAGTTTGAGGAAAATATGATATTTAATATATACCTATTATATTGGAATATATCTACATATTTTCAAAATAGTTGTCTAGTTATTTGTTAGATAATGAGGTAAATTCTCCAATAGATTTCATACCTACTGGTATGCCTATATCAAAGACTCCATATAGAATATCCCAGATTGAATTAGAGCAATTAATGAAGAAACTCCAAGAGATCCAAGATTTGGGTTTTATGAACCGAATTGCTTCACCAAGGGGTGAACCCGTATTCATTTTTTAGAAGAAAATGGATCAATGCAGCTTTATATAGATTATTATGAACATTACAAGATCATGATCAAGAACAAGTGTCCACTACTACATATTTATAACTCTTTTAAAAAATTAGGTTGGGATCGATACTTCTCAATGATTGACCTATGATATTTATATAATCAATTAAGGTTGAAATTTGAGTATATAACCATGATATCCCTTAATATATGATATTATCACACTTAATTCATAGTGATTCCATTCAGACTTCAAAATCCCCCCTTCTATATATGTGAGTCTATAGAATAGAGTCTTTAGGGTTTAACTTGAGTGAATATTGGTGGTCTTTACTAATTATATTCCCATATATTCTAAGAGAATGGAATAACATGAAGAGGAACATTACATAGTATATATATTGATTCTTAGTATTTCAACAAGTAAAATTTTATTATAAAAAATCTATGTGGATAATTCCACCATCGACTATACCAGTATTAAAATGGGAGAATATCACTATAGATATTGTTTTGGGTATTACCAAGATCAATAAAGGACAAACTAAATTTTATTGATGATTAATAAACATAAAAATTCATCACATTTTATTTATATTCTAGAACTATTATCACTAAATCAACATGATAAGTTATAAATAAAGGAATCAGTATGACTACAAAGGGTACCACTCTCAATTGTACATGGTCGAGATCCAATGTTTATATAGATGTTATAGAAAATTGTTCAATAATAATTGGATATATATTTGATCACTAGTGGGGCTGATCATCCTTAAACTGATGGTATATTTGCCTAAAAATTCTTTTCTTCATTTTCAAGAAAGACTCTTTATAGAAAAGAGGGAAACCAAATTACAACGCGCGGGAATCCAAAATAACCTGATGATTAATCGAAATTTGAAATTCAAAACCCACACCCAACCCGAGGAGACTCATCGGGTTAGCTAGGGTCGTGTCGCTGCCATCCGCCATCATCTCCACTGAATCTGCGTATCTCTGATAGATACTCCATACACCATGGCGCTCGTGATGCACCGCCACCTCAAGTCACTTATCCATCCTTCAATCATTCCACCGAAGCAGATAGACGGTGTCAAACTGCCGTCGATCATCACCGGAGAAAACCCACAGCACCATCTGCTCCACAAGACAAAATAAACAACATCGTCGACGTCAAACCGAATCGAACCAACCATCAAATCCGCACCAAATCACAAATTCCAAAATACAAACGCATCAGAATCAAGTCACGAACCAAAATAACCCAACTGCAGTGATTCAAAATTATAGAACAACCATGAACACAACCAATGAAACACCAAATCCACCACCCGGACCGCTGATGAAGACCTCAACGGACACTCAGAGCTCCCAACCACGCAGGAGATGACCTTCAAACGCTGTGAAACCACCACAGGACAACAACGATCTGCCGAGAACAAAACCATGAACACTCCGAAGAGTATGCCGGCATCCGATCTTACGCCCGCCGATCTGAATCAGCAGCGCCATAGATGCCCATAGTGCATATCCACAACAAGAGAGGGAGCCAGGAACCATCGCCGAGAGCAAAGAGGAAACCGAAGAAAATCTACCCCAGGAGGGAAGCGACGATGGTAAAAACCCTAACGCAACCATCCCATAACTAGAAGCATCCCAGGAAAACCCATCAACCAAGAAAAACATCACAAAAAGAAAGGAAGCAATGACCTCCCCTTCCCGAGACCAGACCAGCTCCATCAACAGCCTTCAAAGGGCACCGACGCATTGAGACCAGCCGCGCAATGCCATCGCCCCGCCGCCAAGATGACCCATATGAAGGAAACTCAGAACAAGGTGGTCGGAGAATGAAGGAATGTGAGATCGATGGAAAAACCCTAGACGCCTCAGCAAGAGCTCAGAGACGACGCTCAGGAATCGAGATCGATGGAAACTATAAAAGATATGTAGAGATATTGCTCAATGAATTTCAAAGGAAGTTGGGATAAATATATTTCTCTAGTTGTGTTATCTTACAATAATAATTTCAATTATAACATAAAAGTGGTGTCATATTGAGATATATATTGTAATATATGTCGAAATAATCAATTCAGGGATGAACCAAGGAAGATGAAGAGGTTAGTTTCTGAAGTTGTTCATGAAATGATAGAAAAGGTTCAAACCATTCAAAAACATATCAAAGTAGTGAAAATTATACAAAATATATGTATTTATAGTAATTATAAATATATGGGCTTTTAGGTGAGAGTCAATGTTTCAATTACAATATCACTATCGAATAAGATTACCATATTTAAAAAAAATGGAAATTTGGTCCCCATATATATTTGCACTTCTGAAATCCCTGATTGTGTGGGGATTGTATCTTATAATCCTACATGTCCATTAATCCTCTAACAAGTTAATAATGTGTTCCAGGTATAAAATTTGATGAATTACATACCTAACCCTTCACATATACTAAATTCAGATGTTATATCATTTTAATATTATCTCTCTTATGATGAACAACCAGTAACAATTTTAGATCCTATATATGAAGTACTATGAAATAATATAATTCTCCCAGATAATGTTCTATGGAGGAATATTGAGGAAAAAAATAGTAACTTAAAGATGTAATTATTTTGAAATAACCTTTGTTTTTTCAATTAAAATAATAAAATTTTAGGGGTTTCAAACTTTTAAGGGGGACAATGTAACACCGTGATATTTTATTATGAATTTTTATTTAAAAAAAATATTAAGTTGAATATATTATTTCACACAAAACACCCAAATTAAACAAACACTAATACATTTAATTGATAAAAAATATTGAAATATCATATATAAATTAAGATACTGTGAGAATGAAATATGAAACATCACTAAGAAAATTAAAATAGGAATACAATAATATGTAAATAAAAATAACATGAACATACAATTTTTATCCTCGTGGTTTTCCATGGTGATCAAAATTGTTATTGAATTTATAGATATAACTAAATAAATTTTAAATATAATACAAAAGTAAATATTGAATTCAATTAATAATATGAATGATGTTAGTGATTTGTTGAAGGCTATATATTGGAATCAAATATGACCTTTATATATATGGTATTGGAAGTGTGGTCATTGGTTATATAGTCATTGGAAATATAGACATCAGATAAATGGATGTCGGGCATGCATATATCCAATACATATGTAGATTTTGTGAAATTTTTAGTAAGAAATTTAAAAAATTAATTCATAAATATTTAATAATTCTAAAATAAAATAATAATGTAATATATAAATATGAAAATTTATTTTTTAAAAATTATGTGTTACATATTGGTATTATTATTAGTATATTTTTATTATTTTTATTATGGAATGAATTGTTTTATTTATAAAATTAAAAGAATGATTATAATATCTATACGTTGCTAAATGTTAATGTTTTGAAGATAAATATTTAATTTTATGGAGATGTGATTAAAATCATTTAGAGTAAATAGAGAGATATTTTTCAATGAACTCATTTTATTATATTGTGGATATTTTATCTTAATAAATTAAAATAAAAAATTTTAAATTAATAATGTAAAGAACTATTTTAATGTTTAAAAATATATATTAGAACTCATTTAATTATAAATTTATATGAAATATTATTAACAACACATAATGTTTAAAATTAATTTTTTTATAAACACACAGACACACAGACACACATATATATATATATAATTTTCATTTTCAGAGTTCTAATTAGATTAAATTATGTTCATATTTTTGATATAGACACAAAAATTAGTTAATAAGGTTAGTATCATTTTTAAGTATAAAAATTTTACCGAGGTAAAAATTGAGTTAGCATAGTAATGGTAAAATAATGTAAAAGGGGTTAAACTAAGGTGTAAATACATAAAATATCGTGTAAATGAATATAAAAATTATGTATATAAGGGTATGAAATGTTAATACCAATTATTATATACTTTTATCCACATTCCATGATAAAATGAAAAACTTACACCATAGTTAATGGGTTTTTATTGAGCTGCCACTCAAAACTGGCCTATAAAACGAACCCCTCTCTACACCATCCAAAGAACTCACTAATATAGAAAATATACTGAGATGGAAAAAAATTATTCTACTAAATATTCTTAGAAGTTTTTTATCCTTTAGTTCCATAATTAAATCCAAAATACTTCCTTCTGGAGAAAACCATTTTGAGAAGAGGAGAATTCATAAAAGTGGTCAAAGCACTTTCATGAATGTCGGGAGTAAATGTAAGGGTTTATCATCTCATTTTCCTTTCATTGATATATGGTTCATATTCCTAAATTTTTATCATCTTATTAGTGTATATAATACATAAGGATATATATTTTTTAATTATCAAAAAAATAATTGTATTTACAAATTCATCTGTGGTTATCACTTTTAAGAGGTTTAAATTCAAAAGTTACTAAATCTATAAGGGTTTATTTTCCAATATGACTTTGAAATAAAGGTTATTTATTTTTAAACATATTTTTTGATAAATTTTATGTTTTATTCTCCAAAAAACCATATATTTTATTCTAATATTTTTATTTATGTGGTTTACATGTATTTTTACCTTTTCATCTACTTCTAGTGACAATTTATCCAAAAGGATGTTTGCATGTGGAGCCAAACATATCTCTTCTTTTTTGCCAGCAATCTTAATCCACCATGTTTATTCCCTTAACAACAGTTTATGTATTTACGTATCTATAAAATTATGATATTTTAGGTTATTTTTAGAGTACATGTATTTCTTTAAAAATAAATATTTTTTTACATTTTGGCTGTGATCTTTTTTTATAACATTAATCTTATTTTAATGTGTGAATGTAATCTATCTTTTAAATATTTTTCAAATGAATTAATTTTCCCACCATATTTATCATTTTTTTATAAAATTTTATCTCTATGATTTTATGTATTTTAATATTAATTTTTATTCCAATTTTTTAATAAATTTTATTATTTTAAATATAACTTTTTGAAAAGAAAATTATATTTTGTTTTCTTATTTTTATTAGAAACATTCTAATGATTCTAAAAATAGTGTGTTCATATATCAAATCATACTTTGATATTTTTTATGATTCCCCAGTAGAATAATATATTGGTACCATCCACCATCTTTCTAGAGAACGATTAGGATAATATCATATGGATGTTTTGATGAAACTCATTTTTTTCTTATTATTTAATTAATCTCTAATGAACCTGTCTACATTTCCATGTTAAAATGGAATAAATTTGTGTGTTTTGTCATTATATAGTGTGTGGCACCAATATTACCAAAAGATTCATTGGTTAAATAGTTATTTATCATGAGATAATGATTTTTTGACATTATTTTTCTATTCACAACCATATGTATGGAACTTATAAATATGTTCAAAAATCTATATTTTGACGTTATTATTATGCTTTAAATGTTATGCATAGAAATTATTGATATAATCCAAATTTTTTTCAGGGACCTTATTCATATGTTAAAAATGTTATGAACATACCTTTTTTATATGACTAAAATGTTATGTTTGATCCTTATTGATATGTTTACAAGGTGAATCTCAAAAAAATATTCTCATTACATCCCACTCACTACTAGAAACCTTCACCACTTATTCTCGAGTCTTCATACTCAATAAATCAATAAGAATGTTCCCCCTCCCAGGGATTTACACTATCTCAAAACTAGAATACTACTGGTACACTACACGCACCCTCTATTTAAGTTTATGGTCTCTATGAGAAAATTAATACCTAAGGATATTAGGGTTAGAACACACTATAGAACTCTCACTAAAAAAAGGTGTGATGAAAACATCTTAGTGTGTGAATGAACACTTGTAGCTCCAAATTATGATTTTAGTAGTTTTTTCATATGAATTTAACTTATTAGACCAATAAGTCTCCAATCAACCACCATATATCTGGAATATCCTAATACAAAATCCAAAACATTCACAATACATTGTGTACTCATTACCATGAAGAAGAATGTTCAAGATTATCATAGACATAAATCTTTATTTTAAATATTAAAGGAAATCGAATAATATTATAACCACATGACTTTCACCCCCTTCTTGCTCAGGGTTTCCATCAGCGGGGCTTAGTTAGATACATCTTGGATAAACTATTTATAGTAAACTACCAAGCCGAAGAAAATACGAATCTTGAAATATTTATAGAGTCACACCCAATAAACCATAGCCTCGACCATATCTAGGTCTATTAAAATGCTTTCATCTAATACCATGTTCCCTAAGAAGTATACCTCAATGATCAAGAAATTAAACTTAATGATATTTCCATTTAGTCAATCCTCCATTAGTACACCCATGAAAATATCAAAATTTTGAGTGTTATACTCCCTATTTTGGGATTGCACCAGAATATCATTGAAAATATGACTATGAAAGAATCTAAATAATGATGGAAACCCATATTAATCTGTTCCATAATAATTTTTAGTATATTATTTATCCCATATGAAATTACAAGATACTCAAATAGTCTTAGATACTCTTAAAAGTGGTACAAATAATATAATATGTCTTCACAATTTGGTTATGATACATCAGTCTCAAGTTGATCAAGGGAACTACTAAGATTGAATATGTGAATAAAATTGGTCATTGAAGAGGATATCATTTCTTAACTACCACACAATCTATCTTCCAATAATCCACACATAAATATAGTGATACATCCACCTTTTATTGAATAATATGGGAGAAACCCAAATGGATTTGCTAGGGAATATAAATAGGTGTTTCTCTAAATCCTACTTCATATGATTATTATCTAAAAGATTTATAGGATCCATCCTCTAAGACATAACAGATATAGACTATTATCCTAGAATAAGATATATCATAAACTCAATATCATTCTTATGTTTCAATCCAAATTAATCACATTGAAATACATCCCCGAATCAGTCACTGATAAAATAAAATACTATCGGGAATGACTCATCATATATTAAATCATTATAATAAAACAGTTTAATGATCACCCATAGGGATTAATGGCCATGAACCAAATGGACTTATTAAATATCCAAATTTCTAACACAGGTTTGATAGTCACCATCTATAAATTTGAATGATATCCATCAGTGATAGCAGTAGATTTGTGATTGATACCATGTCAACCAATTCATCCCTAATTTTAGATCAAAATGATTATTTTAAAATATATACATGTCCCATAAATAACCCCATACACTAATAAATATAGTGAAATATAGGCATCTTTAGATTCCCTCAAATCACACCCCTGTGGTCATATCTATACAGAAAAAACCATGTATACAATCTACAGTAATTACCAAACCACTATCTAAATGGGTATATATTAATCTTTGTGATGTACCTATATCAAATAAAATATATTTCAAGGTAGATTTCAAAAGAATCATTCCTAAAACTATATATTTCTCCCAATTCTACATGGAATGTGTATTCTCTATGGCATGAAGATGGCCAAATCCTTTCCCCTGAACTCCTATCCCCTCACACCCATGAGGGAAATTTCCCAGATACTATCAATAACCTTATCTATGGGTACCTAAACCTTCTCTATAATTTGTATTTCTAGATTCCTGCACCCCCACTACTAGAACTGGACTACAGTCTCATCCTTACTCTTGACCCTTGATCCAATCATGATCCACTCTCATCAAGTATCTATAGTTTAATACCGAAATAAATATATATAACACCAAAATTAAAATATTAGGGATACTCAATCTATGATATATCACAATAATTATAAATCTCTACCTAGTGACTACATTGGTAGTAGTTGAATGTGTCTCTCCCACTTAGAGGAAGTGATAATCCCATGACATGGATGCTATGGTTGTATCATCCTTTGAGATACTCCTCAAAACATTTCTTCCCACTAATCAATGGCCCTATCCTTTCCCCAAAAGTGGAAGAATTATTCCCAAGT
Source organism: Viscum album (assembly GCA_963277665.1). Lineage (NCBI taxonomy): Eukaryota > Viridiplantae > Streptophyta > Magnoliopsida > Santalales > Viscaceae > Viscum > Viscum album. The sequence goes on from OY728135.1 coordinate 1,411,769,922, forward strand.
GAAATACCATAACTTTTTTTCTTCTTCATGATATAATCATTATTCACGACCTCTGAAATTGGTGTTAATAAAATAAATTCACACTGGATCAAATAGAGTGCCTTAATATATTCAAAAAACACATGAAGCTAGTTGTATTATTTCCCTAGAGCATAGGTGATATCATAATACATAGTTAAATCAGGTGGCATAATCCCTCACTCACATTCCCCCTATACCATATGCATAAAATACTAGGATTTTTTATCCATTACACTCTATTAGAAGAAGTGTTCAAATAAGTATGACTGATATCCATTATGGGGTGCCCTCATATCATGAACTACCTAGAACAGAATTTCCCACAAGTTCTCTTCTAGTACTCATATCATATATGTAACAGGACTCACACACATCTAGAGGGTTATCTTAATGTGATCGAAAATATAATGTGTAAACTATATTTATAACATAATAGTCTTTAGTACACCCTAATATATAAAGAGTTGTGGATATTTTAGCTAGAACTCACATCTCTTATTTAACATGGTCGACCAAAATATCGGTGACCCATGGATGTAGAATTGAAACACATAGAGAAAACTCTCTCGAGAATGAAAATATATGCGAGGAAATTGAAAAAATTAAAACCCTCTATCTATTACGAGTGAGTCATAGACATCCCTACCAACCCAACACTCAGGAAGAGAACATCATAGTTTCATATCTCTATAATCGAAAATTACAACTTAAATAACAATTATATCATAGGTTTAAATATCATATTTGTTGTTATGTAATAATTTTAACATTCTACTCTGTTATAAACAAAAACCCTTTGATATAAGGGTCTCATGTAACTAGGTTCAATACTAGACAATCATACCCACTCTCAGGTTGAGTACAATTTTCAATATGTGGTTTAAGTAAAATCATGTCATGTTATAATAATATTAATAAATAATATCTACTTAGTTATATTTACCCTAGATGATATATAGGGAATCATTTATATAAGTTATTTTTGATACTTTAGAGCCCTAAAATTGATATCATAACCTTCATATCATTGGTGAATATTAATCACATGATGGCATTAGAATGTCATGTGAGACCTATGTACTACAAATGATTCATCAACACAGACAAATTATCAACTAAAACAGTGATTAATGCCCTATATATCATAAATAATTATAAAAATACATCATTTTGATAAAATTAAACCATCCATAAAAGAAAAAACTAAGAAAAAATTTCATTCTACAGATGTCTTGGAAGCATCCTATGAATGTATGAAAAATCATATTTTAGTCTTAAATGACCCGTTATCATGGATTTACATAGTCTTGAGATCATTTTCAATGAAAAATTTTATATTAATATATTACATTATTATGTTTTAACTATAGAGATAGGATCTTAAAATGTAATTTATAATTAATTTATGAGTAGATATAGAATTTCCATAAATTTTAATTCCACTTTTGTTGATGATCTGGTGGGAATAGTATTCATCAAATTGTCATTTCACTACATTATTCAAGGAAATAGTTCCTCAAATACTTATCCACACATAATCCACAATCTGTAATCACTTTCATTGAATTTTTTGGTGCTATCATGGTTGATCCTATTCACTTGCATTGTTTGTGGTTGATTGAAGAAGTATTCCTCATGAAGGATGAAGAAACATTGGTGTTCCATCAATGTATAGAGATATAAGGAAGATATATTGATCTATTGGGCTTGATCTAATCTATCCTTATCTATTATGAAAACCAAAACTTCATTAGGAAGGTGGTATAATTAGATATTTATTATATCCAGTTTTGGGTTGTCAAATTGCACACAATCCCCCAACCTTATTAAATATTCCCAATTAAACCCATTTCCATTAGTAATAATAGGTGTATTTTTATTCTCTTAATATATTTAATACATTATGAATATAAATAAATCTTTATTATTTTTAGTTGGGATAATAAACTATATCTGATTTGCTTCATCATCATTTACTTATCCTAAAATAATGACTACTAATAAAATAAAAGTCACTAGGTTATTATGTGATAAATATTATAAATATTATATTTCTCAAACATGAAATCCAATATTTATTATATTTATTTAACACAATTTATTATTTTAATAAAAATTATTAAATAACAAAACCTAAATAAATATTATTTATTATAACTTATTAAATTCAATACTAGAATTAAACAGCAATTATGGATTCACTTAGTGTGTGACCCTCTAAGACTCTTTCTTAGTAGAATTAAGAATAACTACATAAATTCCAAAGTTATAATCTGGAAACATGCCAAATAATGCATAGATAAAGACTCTAAAATTATAATGATTTCCAACAACCTATGAACGTTTACCATGTAATATAATCCTTTTATCATTGTATCTCAAATAAAGTAGTTTGAATGTTGGTGACAACAACCTATATGTTGGATTTCTCATTAGTGTACATTAAATAAATTTACATACCCATAAAACACCATGTCCATGGATTTTTTAGGTGGTTATACTCACATCAAAGGTCTTTAGCTATTAACTTCCATAATGGGATATAAGGGTAAAATCATTTCTCGCAGTATCTATTAATTATATATCATTCATTATATACCCACTGTATCAAACTTCATTGAAAACATAATTCATCTCGATTTTCTTTAATACATAGAATTACGCAATTCATGATATCAATTAATGATAATCTAAACATTCATGGAACAATACACACATCCACCTATAAAAACATCCATTGACACAAGGAAATGTGGATTTCCTATTACTGATATTGTTCTCATAACCTAATATTTAAATATTACCATGGTTAAACCCCTTATAAGCTGTCTCAAAGTCTTATGAGACTCATAACCATGATATATTATATTGTTTTATTTACATCATACAATATTATTCAGTTACAGAACAATGTTCAATAATATTTTTATTGCACCTCTAGGTTCTCATCACAGAGGTGTGCTACTATTACCATTAAATGTGAAATATATTCTAGGGATGTTTTAACTTATGTATATAAGGTATAATAATAATCAATATCTTATAATAACACGTCTTTAATAAGAAAATAATGTAATCAATTACTAAACAAGTTGGTTATAAGGAACCAACTCTAACGCAATATTCCCAACCCTAGAACATAAACTTCCCTCAAACATAGGCCATCTATTCTAATAATAAATATCCATAAAACACCACAAATCATTATATATCATGTTTCTCATACACTCTATATTAATAAAAAACCTAATCAATGCTTTGGTGCCACATTTCAATGTCCCTGATCCGATTGAACTCCATCATCACCACAACAAGACACTACGAACCTCAAGAATTCCTCCATGAATATCAATGGATTTAGACTACTGGTAAATGTAATCATATAAAATGTTGGAAGAGTATACCTTTAGGTATAACTGTCCATAAAACATAACATAGGTAATATCAAGAAGTGTTCATTCAATTAGAAATGTATCATATGTTGAAAACATGGAAAGGGCCCTCACATATTGTGAAAATTCTAGAAGAGGGGGTTCAATATAGGAATTCAGTTAATTTAATGTTTCTCCTTCAAAAACATAATTAAAAGTAATTAAATTTCATGTTAAGATAATTTTTACAAGCTTCACATACTAAAAGGTAAAATAATCACAGGAAAATATATTTTTACAAGGTTCGAAACTCAAAATAAGAAGTTACATCCATAGAATTATTTAAAAATCCTATTATAGAATGTTCAAAAAAATTCACCATGTATATTATAAATAAGAATATTTTATACATAAACACATTACAGACAATGTGCCTTCCAAATTTTTTAATGTGTTCTATCACAAACCAAGATATTGAATCTGAATTTCAACAACAAGATACACTTTATTAAAAATATAACTCTAAAATGTTTATCTTGAGATTTCTCGTCTTATTATCCTTATTTCTCTTCCAAAACAAAATATTATTCATATTCTTCCTCTTCTACTATATGTGACAACCTATACACACAAATGTTTTCTATTATCTATTATCAAAATTGAGATCTCATAGAAGTGTAGATGGGACTTTCAACTTCAACCCTTCCTACTTGTTTTCAATCCATAAGATATCTCTATACCCACCATCCACACTTTTATATGATTTAGGGACACAAATCATTGAGTTTTATCAATAATTGATGTAAAAATTGTTCCATATAAATACTAATTTAATTATATATTTTTCATCAATCATGGCATGAAACATCCCATTGTGTCATGATGAACAAGTTTTTATTCTACCACTCTAAAACCACCTCTTCCAATGTTGTGTGTATACATCTTGAAGAACATGATCACTGACACCTACGATTTAATTAATTAAAATAATTCATGGAATACCATCAATGGAATTATTCTATCAATGATACTCTTACATAGATTTATTTTTTCTCCCACATGGGTCTACTTGTGGTGTGATCTTCTTCATCAAGAAGAAATCAAAATTTATATCACCAAATTATTTATATGTTTCTTGAATATTTTTTCAATAATTAATCATTGTGGTGTAAATATGTCCTTCAAGTCACATCATCCTTCTAGTCAATCCACTCTAACTCTTAATCAAGGTGTTTTGTGGTGTGAGATTCACTTTTTTAGTTAAACTCCTTAAAACCTAATATCCATAAGAGAACTAATTTTTCTATGTCTCTTATTTATGGTATGATTTATTTACGTAAAGATTAGGTCAATGAAATATCATATATAATCATAAATAATTATTAGAAACCTCATGTTATGGTGTGATTTACTCTTAAACCCAAATATTTTATACTTATATTGATTTATTTTAAACTCACATATCTTAAATCTATTCCCACCCAACATTCACTATGATCTAAAAACCGGGAATTATGAAACAATTTCTTATGCAGCATCATAAATTTCGCTTACTTATTCATGAAACGTCATAAATTTCAAACACCATTCAACCCACATGATAAACATTACATTATTTTATTTTGAACATGATTTTTTTATTTAAAATAAATGAAAACACTAAAACCACATCTATATTATATCATATCCAATTATTCACCCATTTAATAATATTCATAATAAGTGGTAATACTTCTTTTACTTCTAAAATCTATAAACTATTGTTCTCAATATCTCCCTTAACAATAACATGGTCAAAAAATCTCCCTCTTTTTATTTTTTTATCAACCACCACATATATATCACTTTTCAAACTGAGATCACATATCAATGAATCATCAATAAATAAATATAATCCAATATAAAAAAAGTATAGCAGATGAATCCATTGAATAATAATATCATGGTTTCCAATAAACTGACATTCATCCACTTCTTTATAGAAGTAGATAAAAATAACTTTGAACTTCATAAAACATCTCTACTTCCAATTTTCAAAACCACTATTTGATTGTGTTTATAACATGTTCCTATACACATGATTAAAAAATATATTATAAAGGTACAAAATATTTACAAATTAACCATGATGCACTGATTTAAATTATTTTTCCTTTTCAAAAACTCCTATAAATATTTCTCCCCTTCATGAAATACATACTTTTTAATTTATTTTGTTTTACCCCCCTTTGATAATGAAAATTTAGTTAAAATAATTAAGGGGATCGAACACATGCCTTATCCTTGAAAATATTATGGTTTAAATACAATCATTAAACATGTTTTCTAAACTCAATCATTCAGAGTTAGGTTACTAAACACGATTTTTGTTTTATCATTATTTAGAATAAACTCTAGAATCAATTTTTTTTTCTCCACAAACTCCTTAATGAAGTGATATTTTATATCAATGTTTCTTTATAATTAATACTAAATGTAATTAATCTAAATATTTATTTCCTTTTTTATTATCATATCCCATGAGTAATGAAAACATTACATCCACCTTGAGGTCCTATAATTAATCCTATACGAATATAAATTAGGTTATCTCTTGGGTTCCAGATATATACTCAACCTAAATAGTACTCAAGGTCACCAATGTTTTCTTATTTAGGTGTCATGCCACTCACTGATCCCCAATTGAGAAAAATCCACCGAATGATGATATTTTAGCATCCACATTATTGTCATAATTTATATCTTCAAACCCCAAAAAAAATTAATTCCATTTATATCATATTTCAATCCATAGTTTATCATGCCTTTGATGTATCTAAGAATTCATTTTTCAACAACAATATGTTTCTACTTTGGTGCACTCTAAAATCAAGAACATATTGTGACAACATATAAAATATTCATTCCTGGTTTTTTCAAATATAGTAAACTATTCATAAATTTTCTCATTTCCCTTGAGTAAATACCCAATGATACTCGAGCTTCAATTATAGTAGGATTTTATTTATAGATTAACAATAACACAATGCACCTATATTTATTGATGAATCAGATTAAAAAATTAAAATTCCAATTTTTTAAAATTTAATTTTATGAAATAAACATAATTTTCTAATTCATATTATCATAATTATCATAGAATTAATTTTTTATATTTTTCACAAAGTGATTCTTTTTGGGTGATTTGTGAAAATTAGAAGATGTCCAAAAAAGAAGTCACTTTTAAAAAATTATAATTACATAAGAATAAAAGAATGATTAAAAAATTAATTTTTCTAGAAATATTATAAATTTAATATGTAATATAATTTATATAAAAATATAATTTTGAATATATAACTATCTTCTTAAAATTTTTTAAAATCTATGTAATGTTTTTCTTCAAATAAAAAAAGTTTAGTTCTTTTCTCCGAATCAGTTATATATTATGTTCCATCATGTTATGTTTTTTATTGAAAGTAATATAAGACATATTTTTTACAAAATAATCCAATTATATTAACTATAGACAACATTATACTTTAATTTTCTTTAGTATCATTTTTATAACAATAACACAATTTTTTCAAAAAATGTATTCATTGTGTTTTGCGCATTTACATTAAAATTAGTTTCTAATACTCCAAAAAATTAAATATTATAAAATGGAATATATATTATTAATAATATGAATTAATATTATTGAATAATTTTATCTTAATTTTTTATCCTAATGAATAGTAAAAATGATAAAAACAATTACAACCATTCGGGGTGAACTGTGTTCACTAAGTGTTATACAATGAGATAAGGGTAAAAATTCAACATTTAACAGAATAAATTTTATCGTTTGAAGATGTTTAGACTTAATATTATAGAAACATATAATTCATGATCATTTTTTTCAATTATTTCCTAAAAATGAATTTTTTTATTTATATCTATTAAGAAATTCTATATGTGACCCCTGCCTTACTTACAAAAGAGAAACTACTCTATACCATTATTCAAAACCATTGATCCCTATATAAAGGAATAAATCTACCCAAAACAATCATATATCAATTACCTTTATTCTTAATAATCATTCCTTCTCCTAAGACCACACTATGAATATCTAATGTGTATTCCAATAGAGGTATCTCAAAGAATAGATATTTCCCTTACCCAACTCTTCAAAAGTATATTTCTTCATATACTTACATAAAATATGGTGTACACATCCTAACATAAATAATCTAATATAATCGAATATATATATATATATATATATATTATTCTACTTATTTGAAAACAAATTTAAACCTCTTTTAATTACTATTTAAAATAGATTTTCCATTTTGGATTATGTACAACCTTTCATCTCCACATAGCAGTGTAATTTTTTTATAACAACATTACATAGATTGTAACAAAAATGAAAATAATAAATATAAATGATATTTTTGAAATATTTATAATTATTGAATCATAATATATCACTCACCTTATTTCTATTTAACCTGTTAAAAAATGATAACATCGCACGTGAGTATGTGTGGACTACCACCTTCAAGAAGTGATGTGAATTATTTTTTTATTTCGAAATTTTAAATATGAATATAGATATTTATATAATTAATATATATGATATATAAATATCATGATTAAAATTTTAGAGGTTATTTAACTATGATCATTATTCAAGGACTGTGACTACAAAACCCAAACATAATTGAATATTGAGGATGTTACCATATGAAATAATGATGATAATGAAATATTACTAATGAAAGTTGGATAATAGGTTATAAGTAAACTATTAATGGTGTTATATGTATGAATATGATTCTAGTATATGATTATAATATTTGTTTATTTAGTATATTAAGGGATAAAATCACTTCTATTGTAAGTCGGACCTGGGATAAGAGTTTATTTTAAAATGTCATCCTTATTTATGAATATTTATGTTTATGTTTCCATTGAGCTAATTAAATTATTTTTCTATCATTAATATCATATATTTTTCATATATTAAGTCAATTTCTATAAATTAATATTTTTCCTTTTATTTTCCTCTCTATATGTTCTCAAAAGTCCAAAATAATGTTTTTACGAACAACCAGTATTGCTTTTCTATTCAAACGGTAATGTTTTCTTTTCATTTATATATTTTCATTAAAATAGTTTTGATAATGTATTACTAATATGCAAAGATTTATTAAAGTAATTTTAACACATGTTTTAATTTCTACAAAAAAATTAAAAGGAATCTTTTTTTCATCTTCTAAACGATTAACTTTTTCCTGAAGGTGTGAACGAAATAATTATTGAAACGTTTAAACCACGAACGAAATTTCCCACAATCATGACTATTATTTTCATGGAAAATTCCATTATAAGGATCCATGTTTATTTTTAGTGAATTTGTTTTCTAATAATATATAAAATATTTATTTTGAATAATTAATTTTAAAATGATATTGGTATTTACCTCAAGAAATTTTCTCGTGATATTTTAAAATTATTTTTATCTTTTTAAAAATCCCTTTATTAATATTATTATTTATTATAGATATAATCTTACCTTACGATGCACTATATTAATATATATGTACTATGATGATGTCATTATATTTATTAACTATGGAAAATATTAACATTTTGTAACACCCCGAGCTTCCACGATACGCTTCTCTTGCAATAATGTAATAGCTTACATTGTACGCAAGTTCGAGATTCTAACACATCACGACCAATCAAAGTAGTCGTTATGAATGGTAATACCTACTTTTTGAAATTTTATCAATTTTATCTTTCCAAATGGACTTCGTTTTTGTATTCGGAATATCAAAGTTATCCTAAGTTGAAATTTTTGTAATTTTCTGAGAACTTCCAATTTTTTATGAATAGTGAAGAATACTTAAAAACAAATTTTTTAATCAAAATAATTTATAGTGATAAATTATACTATTGAGTGGTTATAATTTATAATTAGAATATATTTTTATAATTTTCTCCAATGGTGTTCATTATAATTAATTTCACTATGAAATTAGACATAAACAATTGTCAATCTTTTGATATATATTGTTTCTTAAAAACACGCTATTTGTTGTGACAGCGGGAATTAATTATAAAATTAATTAATGAAACTTATATTTTTGGAATTTTGTAAAATAGAAATAATTTTTGAATTCGTAATATCAATTATATCATAGGGTGAAATTTTGGCATTGTTCCAAAAAACATCAATTGTTGATGAATAGTGAAACCACTAAGTGGTAGTTAAATAACTGATTTTTCATTTAAATGAAATATTTCTACTTCTGTGATTTTATTTTCAAAAATACAATATACATGGTTGTCATTATTAAGTAAAATGTGGTTCAATGGGATTAAAATAATTTTTGGTGAATAGTAACTTTTAAGTTTAATTAATCGCGATTAAAGGTAATTAGTAAAATTTAAGGTAAATATGATATTATAAAAATATGACAATAACTTTACACTTGTCCTACCCCTATTGGATGAGTAATGCCTGAAGAAAAAAATCCATGGGTCAACTTGGGGACCCCATGGAGCCACTTTGGTTGGAAAATGACATTTAAAACATTTTATTTAATGTTAAAATAAAAATGTCACAAAAATGAGTTTTTTACTAAATAATTTTTTAAATGGGGTTCTACAAGTCATCTATTTGACTATAAATATTAATTAGAAATATAAAAAGATTTCATACATCATGATATTTTTTTTATTTTTTTTAGAAATTAAATAAATTAAATTATTTATGACACCATGATGATGCAGTGATTACCTCATTATTTAACAATTTTAATAAAATGGAAGGATAATGCAAAATATTAGAATTAAACTTGTCCAAAGCCTATTGGATGAGAATATTTCGAACCCTTATCACCTTATCCTCCAATTATATAACTGCGGGACCTTTAGAATCCTGAAATCTTTGTATAATAAAGTGACATTTCATTACTTTCCAAGAGTGCCCCTCCTCTCCTCTTATAAAAGGACCCCACCACTACCACATTATTTACACCTTACAAGCCATTTGTCCTGGATAACCTCTGCCCAAATACTCTCTCTACATCCCACTCTCACTCCTAGAAGCGTCACTTTGGGCAGAAGTCTTCCCAAGGAACCTCTTCAGCTCAAATCAAAAAGAGTTACCCGTTTTAAAGGTAGAGCATTCTCTTGTGTTCTTATGTTTTATTTTGATTCTCCAACCCCCTAAAATCTTTTGTTAATTTCTTTTGTAACCACAACAGTATCATAAATATACTAGTATGTTTTTATAATAAAGATTTTAGCTACACTTACACACACATACATCTAATGGTTATAGAACATACTGTTTCTGTGGATGGCGATTTTCTGCCTCACGAAACGATGATTGTTCAACACTCATATAAAACCTTAAAAGGTGGCCATTTAGATGTCACTATATTTATATATGATATATAATATGTTTATGTTTCCCTTAAGCTTATTTATTTTTCATTTATGGCATACCTTTATGGTTTCCATTATGGGTAAACGCGATATCTTCATTTTAGGAAGTGCGGACTACCGCCCCCTCAAAGTGATTTGATTTGTTAATGCCATATGTGGGACGTATAAAGGATGGATTTAAAGTTATTATATATGATTTATGTTACATATAAATGATGAATATAATTTGGGAATTAAAATATACATATCTCTCATTTAGTTTTAATTCCATTAATATGACATAGAAATGAAAGTAGTGTTCATGTGTACGTACGGCTTACCGTCTCCATGAACGGTGCATTTCATTTCTTACCTCTAAATGATTATGTAATATTATAAATTAATATATATACTGGATATATATGATATATATGATATCTAAATCATGAATATAATTCTGGATATAATGGATATTTCACCACATGAACAACTTGTAATTATAAGAAGTTTATTTTTGACTCAAGTACCAATGATCAACAAAACGACCATTATTAACATAAATAATTACATAATGTTCATAACATGGTGATAAGGGAAATAAAAGGAATAATTAACATGAAAATGTTCTTAATCAAGTAACTCTAATTTATTATTCAGGAGGTTAAAGAACGGTCGAGTCAAGATAGGACGCAAGGTAAGGGAACTTCTTAACCCAATTTCCATTCTTTGGGTTAATCTCCTACATTAAAATTATGTCACGACATTACTATGTCATATCTTGTATTTATACTTTATTTATGTGTAAATATAGTGAATACACATAATATATCTATTTTATTTAAAAAAATATCTTTGAAAGGGACTTTGTCCCAATCTCCGTTCATTGAGGCATATTTGATTTTATACACAACTTTCATTTATACGGTGTATAAACCCATTTGAATTTTACTTTTATTCAAAAGGAATATTTTTAGTCAAAGAGTTTTTACTAAGCGACAAAAGGAATGTTTTTTCTTACGTATGTGGCGACAAAGACTTCTCCGCCGCCGTGACTATTTTTTGAGTTTCGGCTTCCACTATAACCCACAACTTTTTTTAAATGAAAAATAAATACCATGTTTTAAATATATTTAATTTTGGTATTGAAAATGGTTTTCAAACTGTTTTATTATATCAATGTGTTGTATTGTGATTGAAATGTTTAAATTTTATGTTTCCTTTATGCATGTTTTATGTGATAGGATTATGTTACGGTTTATGATATTTTTAAACCTATTAATATGAGGAATGCATTGGACTTAATAAGTGACGGGTGGAGCCCACTATAGCTCCTCGATGAATCGATAGGTCTAATGAGACAAACTAGTGTCTTGGCACGAGGCCTTCACAAAATCTTATTGTAGACTTGGCACAAGGCCTTGGCTATGTGGTTATGATAGTCTGGCATTATGCATTCCATCATTATGAAAGTGGTTATTGATATTTCATGTGATTATTCGACTCATAGAATATCCATGTGAGTAAGTAAATGACATTATTTCATTTTAATTTTGCCATATTATGCTAAAGTTCAAGTTTAAAAGGCTTTTTTTTAGTTATACATTTCCTTAAATGTTAATGTTTATTTATGAAAGCGTCCGCATTATTGTTATCCTTACTGAACATCTGAGCTCACCCCTTTCAATGTTTTAATTTTTCCAGGATTTGAAGAATTATATTATGAATGACCTGCAGGGATAATATAAGGGGATATGAAGAGAAGATTTTGTAGTTTTTTTTACTTTATGATGTAATGTAAGACTTATGAATGTATCTAGTGTTTCCAAGGCTACTAAACTAATCGGTCTTTCGAGACTTGATCTTTTGTGATCATGCCAATGTTACGCAATAATGCACCGACTCTGGGTAACTGGGGTTGGGGAGTTACAGTTGGTATCAGAGGCAGTTTTGTACTAACCTTGGAAGCTATATTTAGAGAAACTTTGATTAGAGCACATATCCAAAAGATAGACTTTGAGGATTGGTATAGAATAACTTCCTTGAATTTTGGTATTATAGAGATTTTTTGAGTTTTCCAAGCAATAAATCCGTGTCTGGATACGAGCAGGTAGAGGTGGCTCTGGCACAGATGTACCTAGGGGTAAAACCCAAAAACACCGCTTTGAGCTAGACTCGAACATGAACTAGTGCATGACAATGGGCCTTGTTGCACTCTTGGTTACGACACTCCCTGGGGATATTCTTAGGATAATTCTTGTTTTCTTTAAAAACCACTATTAAGGGTTATGAGTATATACTTCTTCAAAGAAAACATTTTTATGATTATGGATTATATCCATAAATAGTTAAATTTATGTTAAGTATTTTATAAGTATGGAATTATGTATTTTTATTCATAACCTAATCTAGTTTATTCCATTGTTTATAAATGGCGTCTAGTGGAAGGAATGGAAATCGTATCAATGCACGCACTCCGTGTAGGTATTTCCACCCTACTCAAGATAATTATTGTGGATATAGAGATAGAACTGGTGATGATCAACTTATCACCATACTGGGATAACTCACTAAGGTTATGAATAATAACCTTACTCGTATGGAGCACCCTGATCCGCAAAGTGGAAGATCAATGTTAGACAGCTTCATGAGGCAGAAACCGCCAACATTTAATGGGGGTAAAAATCCATTAGTAGTTAAGCAATGGATAAACTCTTTAGAGAAAATATTCCACGCCTTGGGGTGTAGCGAAAGGGAGAAAGTTGTTATGGCATTTTACCGCCTCACTAGAGATGCCGATAAATGGTGGTCGTTGATTCAAAACACAAAGGAAGATGAATAAGTATCAAGTATGGAGTGGAGGGAGTTTAAGAAAATTTTCATAGAAAAATAATTTCCACATGACCATCGAGCAGATATGGAAAGGCAATTTTTGAGTCTGAGGCAGAACGAGGATGAGAATGTTTCCAAGTATGAGGCTAACATTACAAGGTTAGCGAGGCATGCTGCAGATTATATACATAACCCAAGAAGTTAGATTGATCGTTTATTTGATTGGTTAAAACCATATCTCAGTCGAGCTTCAGTATCACAATCTTTCTCAACATACGAAGATATAGTATCGTGTGCTATCATGACAGAAAAGGAATTCTCTAAGTCTTATGACAACAAAGTAAAGCAAGAGAAGAAGAGAATGGTGGAACAAGAGACAGATAAAGGGAAAAAGGGAAAGAAGGATTTTCCATTATGTGATAATTGTGGGAAGAATCACCCTGGTACTTGCCTAAAGGGAATGGGAGTTTGTAACAAATGTGGGGAAAAAGGTCACCAGGCTCGTGATTGTAAGGGAAAGAAATATGCTATCAATGTTGAATGCTAAAATTGTAGGGAAATGGGGCATATGCAAATGAATGTCCTAAGCGTCAGGAAAACCTACCTCAAAAAAGGCCAAGGGATCAAGGACAATCTTATATTGTTACTACAGTTGAAGTGGAATAATTAATGTATTGGTGCTTTTGGAATCAAGGATTATATTCTGGTTATAAGAATAATGTGATATATATAAGGATTGTACTATAGTACTTGTTGTTTTCATTAAGTTTTTAATATGATAATGGTAATAATATTTTTAGTATGTGACAATAAGAGAAGCATTACTTTGTTTGGGGAATCTAATGTAACAATTGATTTTGGAATTTATGGACCTTTTAAAGAAAGTCTGGACGAAGGTATTTCGGATAACTATAAAGTTTGGAATGGGTTAAGTTGAACCTTGTATAGTATTGTTTAAGGTTAAAACATTTCTGAATATTATTTTTGGAATATTATAATACTATAATTTTAGTAAAAGGACAACCTGTAGGTCAGGGGATAACCCATTGTGTCAGAAAAAGCTATAGAAATCAAACCCACAACCATAGTGCGACAGACCTTTATTACCTACCCCTAGCTTACAAGAAGTCCCTAGTTATTACAAAATAGTTTTCATAATCTAAATGGTATGTGATAATATTTTGAACCTTGTACGATTAGGATAAATACAATATTTTTGAGTACTATTAACTTTTTGAGTGAAAGATGAGTTTGTGGTAGAAATTAGTTGAAGGTTGAAACTCTACTTGTCAAGCATAAATATATATATACCTATCTCTTATTCTGAGAATAAATTAATTTTTAAACTTTAGTAAAGGGATATTAAAACAAAAAATGTGTTATCCTAATACATTATGTCTTGTTGAACTGATAATATTTTAAATCAACATAGATTGAAGGCTTTGAGGGCCTCAATTTTACACTTGTTTGTGATTGATGACCTCAATCACTCCCTAAAAATATTTACATTTTTCCTCCAATTATATGTCTCTAATTGCCACAAATGTTCTCCTTATCGAGATCATAATTTGGTGGTGACTTTTTCTTTTCCCTTTCCCTCTTATTAAGGCTAGATTTTATTAACCATATTTCTGATGTGGGTTTTCCACAAAGGTATTTTCTATTTTCAACCTTTTATTTTCAAAGAAAAATTTCAAATTTCGAGGATGTAATTTATTGAAGGAGGGGATAATGTAACACCCTGAGCTTCCACGATACGCTTCTCTTTCAATAATGCAATAGCTTGCATTATATGTAAGTTCGAGATTCTAACACACCTCAACCAGTCAAAGTAGCTGTTATGAATAGTAATACCTACTTTTTGAAATTTTATAAATTTTATCTTTCCAAATGGACTTCATTTTTTTATTCGGAATATCAAAGTTATCCTAAGTTGAAATTTTTGTAATTTTCTGAGAACTTCCAATTTTTTATGAATAGTGAAGAATACTTAAAAACAACTTTTTTAGTCAAAATAATTTATAGTGATAAATTATACTATTGAGTGGTTTTAAAGTATAATTAGAATATATTTTTACCATTTTATCCAATGGTGTTCCTTATAATTAATTTCACTTTGAAATTAGACATAAACAATTGTCAATCTTTTGATATATATTGTTTCTTAAAAATACTCTATTTGTTCTGACAGCGGGAATTAATTATAAAATTAATTAATTAAACTTATATGTTTGGAATTTTTTTAAAATAGAAATCTTTTTTTAATTCGGAATATCAATTATAGCATAGGGTGAAATTTTGGCATTGTTCTGAGAAACTTCAATTTTTGATGAATAGTGAAACCACTAAGTGGTAGTTAAATAACTGATTTTTCATTTAAATAAAATATTACCACTTCTGTGATTTGATTTTCAAAAATCCGACATACATGGTTGTCATTAGAAAGTAAAATTTGGTTCAATGAGATTAAAATAATTTTTGGTGAATAGTGACTTTTAAGTTTAATTAATCGCAATTAAAGGTAATTAGTGAAATTTAAGGTAAAAATGATATTATAAAAATATGAAAATACCTTTACACTTGTCCTACCACTATTAGATGAGTCATGGAGGACCAAGACAATCCATGGGTCAACTTTGGGACCCCATGGAGCCACTTTGGTAGGAAAATGTCATTTAAAACATTTTATTTAATGTTAAAATAAAAATGTCACAAACATGAGTTGTTTTACTAAAATATTTTTCAAATGGGGTCATACAAGTCATATTTTTGACTATAAATATTCATTAGAAAGATAAAACGATTTCCTACATCAAGATATTTTTTATATAATTTTTATACATTAAATAAATTAAATTATTTATGACATCATGATGATGCACTGATTACCTCATTATTTAACGATTTTAATAAAATAGACGGATAATGTAAAATCTAAGAATTACACTTGTCCAAAGCCTATTGTATGAGAGTATTTCGAACCCTTATCACCTTATCCTTGAATTATATAAGTGTGGGACCTTTAGAATCCGAAAATCATTGTATAATAATGTAACATTTCATTGCTCTCCAAGAGTGCCCCTCCTCTCCTCTTATAAAAGGCCCCCACCACTACCACCTTATTTACACCTTCCAAGCCATTTGGCTCAGCCAAACTCGGCCCAAATACTCTCTCCACATCCCACTCTTACTCCTATAAATCTAACTTTGGGAAGAAGTCTTCCCAAGGAAGCCCTTGATCTCAAATAAAAAAGAGTTACCCGTTTTAAAGGTAGAGCTTTCTCTTGTGTTCTTATGTTTTATTTTGCTTCTCCAACCCACAAAGATCTTTTATTAATTTCTTTTGAAACAAAACCAGTATCCTAAATATACTAGGATGTTGTTATAATGAGGATTTTATCTACACTTACACGCACCAACATCTAATGGTTAAAGAACATACTGTTTCTGTGGATGGTGAATTTCTGCCTCACAAAACGATGATTGTTTAACACTCATATAACACCATCAAAGGTGGCCATTTAGATGTCACTATATTAATATATGAAATATAATATGTTTATGTTTTCCTTATGCTTCTGTATTTTTCATTTATGGCATACCTTTATGGTTTCTATTGTGGTAAAACATGATATCTTCATTTTTGGAAGTGAGGACTACCGCCCCTCAAAGTGATTTGATTCGTTAATGCCATATATGGGACGTATAAAGGATGGATTTAAAGTTATTATATATGATGTATGTTACATATAAATTATGAATATAATTATGGAATTAAAATATACATATCTCTTATTTAGTTTTAATTCCATTAATATGACATAGAACTGAAAGTAGCATTCATGCGTACGTACGGCTTACCGTCTCCATGAACGATATATTTCATTTATTACCTCTAAATGATTATGTAATATTATAAATGCATATATATACAAGATATATATGATATATATGATATCTAAATCATGAATATAATTCTAGATATAATGGATATTTCACCACATGAACAACTTGTATTTATAAGAAGTTTATTTTTGACTCAAGTACCAACGATCGACAAAACGACCATTATTAACATAAATAATTACATAATGTTCATAACATGGTAATAAGTGATATAAAAGGAATAATTAACATGAAAAGGTTCTTAATCAAGTAACTCTAATTTTTTATTCAGGAGGTTAAAGAACGGTCGAGTCAAGATAGGACGCAAGGTAAGGGAACTTCTTAACCCAATTTCCATTCTTTGGGTTAATCTCCTACTTTAAAATTATGTCATGATATTACTATGTCATATCTTGTATTTATACTTTATTTATGTGTAAATATATTGAATACACATAATATATCTATTTTATTTAAAAAATTATCTTTGAAAGGGACTTTTTCTCAATCTCCTTTCATTGAGGCATATTTGATTTTATACACAACTTTCATTTATACGGTGTATAAACCCATTTGAATTTTACTTTTATTCAAAAGGAATCTTTTTAGTCGAAGTGTTTTTACTAAACGACAAAAGGAATGTTTTTTCTTACGTATGCGGTGACAACAACTTCCCCGCCGCCGTGACTATTTTTTGAGTTTCAGCTTCCTCTATAACCCATGACTTTTTTTAAATGAAAAATAAAAACCATGTTTTAAATCTCTTTAATTTTGGTATTGAAAATGGTTTTGAAACTGTTTTATTATATCAATGTGTTGTATTGTGATTGAAATGTTGAAATTTTATGTTTCCTTTATGCATGTTTTATGTGATACGATTATTTTATGGTTTATGATATGTTTAAACCTATTAATATGAGGAATGCATTGGACTTAATAAGTGACGGGTGGAGCCCGATATAGCTCCTCGATGCATCGGTAGGTCTCATGAAAGAAACTAGTGTCTTGGCACGAGGCCTTGACAAATTCTTATTGTAGACTTGGCACGAGGCCTTGGCTACGTGGTTATGATAGTCTGGCATTATGCATTCCATCATTATGAAAGTGGTTATTGATATTTCATGTGATTATTCGACTTGTAGAATATCCATGTGAGTAAGTAAATGGCATTATTTAATTTTACTTTTTCCATATTATGCTAAAGTTCAAGTTTAAAAGTCTTTCATTTTAGTTATACATTGCCTTAAATGTTAATGTTTATTTATGAAAGCTTCCACATTATTGTTATCCTTACTGAGCATCTGATCTCACATCTTTCAATGTTTTAATTTTTCTAGGATGTGAAGAAGTATATTATGAATGGCCTACAGGGATAATATAAGGGGATATGAAGAGAAGATGTTGTAGTTTTGTTTTACTTTATGATGTAATGTAAGACTTATGAATGTATCTAGTGTTTCCAAGGGTACTAAACTAATCTGTCTTTCGAGACTCGATCTTTTGTGATCATGCCAATGTTACGCAATAATGCACCGACTCTGGGTAACTGGGGTCGGGGCGTTACACATTTTATATGCAATTTTTTCAATAAAAATGTTTATATAGATTATATATTTAATTTTTATTAATTTCATTCATATTCTAAATTCACTCGATTAAAAAAGGGTCTAGTGGTGTCATGACCCAATCCATCGGGGCCCTCATAGCTAACAGATAGCTAATCCAAATCTACCCTAAGCCTACCTCCCTAGTCCAGGGGCATGAGACAAGCACAGAAAGGAATAACTAAAATTGTAGGCCCTTTCCTAAAGTACATGTATGCAGAAAACCAACTATATTTATATATAAGTTCATAAGAGTAAAAATAATGTATAGTAATATATATAGTAAAAATTATGTATGTAATAACCTCTAGGGAATAAGATAGAGTGCTATAGAGTAATCCAACATATAGAGGAAAAAATACATTCCTAACACAAAAAGATGTCCCAAACTAACAATTACTAAAAAAATTAGTGATGAGAGAGCATGACTCTTGATCTCTTTGCCCGACCACCACACGCAGTCTATACACCTAAGTGTCCTTATGAACCTCTAAAATTACCACCAATATTCCCATCATATTCATAATACATGACACATTTATTCAAATTCCATGATGGTATGAGTATATACATACCCAATAAGACACCCCAAAAACTAAAGAGGTAAAATAGGACACATCATTGAAGTATTACACTCAAGACAAAGATAGAGGGAAATGAAACCCAAAAACAATGATATATAATTGTATATGGAACCACTAAAAGATAGACAGTGGATGTCTATCTCACAACTCATCTCAAGGAAGATTCTTCCAATAGTTTAAAAGGTCCATCATCAATACCCAGTATCTCACTTCTCTATCTGATGAAGTAACCACATGGAAATGCACACCTCACCACTATGCCGCACAGTTTAAGGGGTACAATCTCTAAATAGAGGACCCAAACCCTAGTGAGTTAGCGAGTACCACTAATAATTTAGAGGGCCCGCATCATAGTCCCTAAGGGGGTTCCACTCAATTTTTAGATAGAGGACACATTCCCTAATGAGTAAGTGGGTACCACTCGGTAAATAGAGGACCCACACCCAAGTCCATCATGTGGTACCACTTAGTTGGTAGAAGACTCATGGCCTAGTTCATCAGGGGGTATAACTCAATTGGTAGTGGAATCACGCCTTAGAGGGTTGGAGGGTTACAACATTGTAGGTAGAGGACACATGCCCTTGTCTATTATCGGGTACCACTGAGAAGGTAAAGGACCCATTACCAAATTAATCAAGGGGTACTGCTAAGTTTTTATAGTAGCCAAACCCTAGTTTCTAATGGGTTACCACTCAGTAGATAGAGTAGTCACACCACAGTCCATCAGGGGGGTACCAATTAGTATATTTATAGATTATAGGGGATTTTGAACCATGGACTCTATTTAATGATCATGTCTAATCACTGTCGTAATTAAGAGTCACTTAATGAAGTGTCACACATTGAAAATCTTGATTCATATATCAAAAACCACTATGAAGTCCACCGTCACATTATAAAAGGAAAACACTCAAGATATGGAACTCACGAGGAAAAATCCAAGTCGAAATAAAAATGATACAAAATGTAGAAGATTCCCTAAGGGGGTACATGGTGAGTATGAGGGGTCACATAGTGTGTGACCTCTCCTAGATTCCAGGACATGTCTTTAATTGAACATGGCATGTCTATCCATGAAAATATACGAAGAATATAGTGATGTCACACGATGTGTCTTGACTTCTTGGGGGTTTTTCATGCTCTCTTGGCCATGACTGTCTACAACAGGTTTGTCCCATATACCAGACCATGCATCGTTAACTATTCAGGTACATGTTCATTCTAAAATACCTCAGGTTGTACTCATATACTCCAATAGTATACATTGTGTTCGGCTTCAGGGGGTCCTAGTCATGTTCTAGGTGGCACATGCCTTTTCTGACCAGGTTGGGTCACACAACATGTGGTTATCGCCAATTTCCTATGATCCTTATCATTACCAATACCCCAATTACCACAATAGGTATCTAAACCATTTTTGTTCATTATTATACATGTTTTTAGTAGGAATTTTTATGAAAATTCCACATTTCATAATGTGTTTCCATATCATCTCCCATGTTACTGAATCCACTATTAGACCACCAACAATTGATGGGAAACACCTTCGTTGGTTGACTTGGGCCCTCCAGTTTTCGGAAATTGGATTTATAATCCTTTTCATGAATAATCTACATGCCTTTTTCACTTTACCTTCCTATCATCTAGTCTTGGATTTCATATCCATATTAGACATCACCATCATATCATAAAAAACCTCAATAAATCGACAATTCTCAATCCCAATCATTTTTTACCCAACCTCCATGAATCTGAGGGTCTGATCATGATCCTTTCCATCTAAAAATGTCAAATTATGGACCTATGGACTAATGGTAAAGAATATAAATAATTATGGGGTAAAATCACAATGTCCCTGGTGAATCGATCAATTTCGAGATTTTCTCAGCCAAAACATTCATTATCATGGATAATTGGGGTGAAACCATCGAATGGAAATATAAAAATCGAATCAAAAAATATTTTTCAAAGAGGATCATGTGATGGGTGTGAAAACAAATAATTAAAATTATATTGAAACTCATGCTTCAATGATTTAATAAGATGGAGAATAAAATCATGATTTAAAATCTCGCCTCAATATTGGATCGATCTTTGTTGAAGATTTTTTTTGTGATGGGTAAGATCTGATACATTTTCTGTATGTAGATTCAGCTTGATATGGTCATCATGCATCATCCAACATCAATCCAACAATGAAGGTCACCAGAGATCCTCTACAAAACCTCCCAGGGTTGTGTGAATCAACCTGGAGAAATTTACTAATTTCATGTATATAAAGGTTTATATATATGTCATTTAAATAAAATAAATAATTTAATAATTTATTTTCATTTAAATGCACATTCTAATGGGTGCCCCATCCAAAAGTCCAACATCGACCACCATTAGGCTTCACCTAGGGCAAAACATGAACTTTGGATTCATCCATGGTATCATATTTCCAATATAGGAAATCATTGAGGATATATTCAATGTTCACTGAAAAACTCTGTGCGCATGATATAAAATATATAAATATATTTTTGTAAAATGAATTTCAGGCTCACCAAGCAACGGAACAAAGTTTCATCATAGAATCAGGATTTAAAAATATTTCTTAACATATTTCAAATTGAAAAATGGAAAAAAGGATTCTCTACACTATTCACTATTTCAAATATTTTCATCCTGATCAAGCAGAAACTAAGAAAAAAATATAGGCACACTAAGACTACATCTCACTATCTAGATCCTAAGAGCTCAATTTCATACTCCCATGGTATCCCAATACACAATCTAAGAGAATGGTCCATCCATAGAGGATTCTCTCCTACTATTCGTCGATCACCTTCAAGTAATCTGTGAAGTCAGCTACATCCTCTATGTCTTGCTCACCCCAATCAATAATTTTCAGTGGATCATGCACATATCTCTTCAATATCGACACATGTAAGATTCCATGAAACTACCCAAATATTGGTGGTAATGCTCATTGGTAAGAAACCTTTCCATCCCTCTATAGAATCTCGGATGGCCCTGATAAACCATAGGGTTTTATTTTTTCCATATCTAAATATCCATAATTCTTATTACTAAGATACTATTAAGAAAATGTGGTCTCTTGAATCAAACTCTGATGGCCTATGATATTAGTATGTATAATGTTACTTCCTACCCAAGGTTGTTCTCCTATACTCATCTATCACATGGACCTTCTATGCCATTGCCTAAACCATCTATGGCCCAACAAGAGATGCCACATTGATCTTAGTATGAAATAATGATGCCATACTAGCTCTCCCATAGAGGGGATCGAAAGGTTTCATGTTGAACTTATAGTGGTAGATACTATTATAAGACAATTATTCCAAAGGTAAGGGATCCTTTTAGCTTCGGTTTATATATAACTTGAAATCCCTCAACATATCCTCAAACACTTGGATTGTATGCTAAATCTACCCATCCTTATGAGGATAAAAATATATACACATCATCAAATGGGTCCTTAATTCCTCCTACAGGTATCACCATAATCATGATGTTAACCACAAATCATGGTAAAATAAAATCACCATTGTCCCCCCATAGAGGAATACAATATCCATTATGTACAATTGGACAAAACTCTATACCAAACTCCATTTCATGAAAGCATGGAAGTTAATCTATAGAGTATGTCGATCAACAGATACCAAGATCAGATCATGACCTCTTTCTATCCATAGATTCCCTAGAACAATTTCCATGAATATTCCATACCATGTCCACTTCAGTATATCAAGAGTCTGCAATAAACCTCCCAATTCCTGGTTTTAATCATTTACCTTCGGACATGTGAGACATTGAGAGATGAACTCAGCCACACTCTGACTCTTTCCAACCCACAAAAACACCCATTTAAGGTCCCTATAAATTTTACCCTCAATGGGATGTATATCCAAAGGTGGTGTATAAAACTCTATCATCACCACCACCCACATTGTGATCAGAACCACTATCCATACCTAGAAAAGGATTATGTGATTCCCTTTATCATTAAATCCGTGTATGGAATATCTTTGGGATATCTGGTGACATAGGACCTCATTGTCAATGCTACCCAATTGAGCCTCCCACACATGATGGAGAAGTGTATTTTTTAACACCATCGATTGAAGAAACGTTCCATTCATCTTCTTCTTCTGGGTCATCTACAAGGAATTCATATACTCAGATGCCTCCTCAACCAACCAAAAACATGAATTCCTATAGAGGTAATCTCCCACCATGCTTCCCTTATTATCAGTATATACTATATTAATGTCGTTTTTCAACAAGAACTCCAACCTGAACCTCTATATCATGTTCAGATCTCTATCTGTGAAGACAAAATTGAGAATTTGATGGTCGGAGTAAATAAAAAAGTAGTATCGAAGAAGATTTTTTATCCACAACATTAGAGAGAAGACCACTGCTACCAACTATTGTTCTTTAGTCTTGTTGTTCTTCCTGGGGTTTCTCAACTACCTTACACATATGTGATCACTTCTAACCTATGAATCAATATACACCAAATATCATCTCTAGAGGAATCAATAATACATACTCTACAAACTACTTCAGTAGTCTCAAAATAATCTCACTAATCAGCCTTATCCTCAATACCACAAATTTAATCTGGAACATCTTATTCTAGGTAAATATCATCCCTTCCCATGTTAAGTAATTCAAAGGGCATGTAATCCTATAAAAGTATTCCATGAACCTGTTGTAGTACCCCAAAAATTCAAGAAATGTTTGAACCTCTAACATTCTCTTAGGTGGCTACCAATAAAGCACCAAATCAATCATCATCAGGGCCATATCTAATTCATTCTCAGAAATGAAATTACCAAGAATGCGAACCTTGTGAATCTAGAACATGAACATTAATATCTTACTAAAAAATGGGGCTACTAAAGCAATTTTAGGATAGTCCCCAAGTGATCTACATGATTCTCCTCTAACGTAGTGTAAATGAGTTTTCCCCTAATGAAGAAAAAATACAAATTTGTCTATATATGGATAAGAGATCATGTTCATCAGATCTAAAATCATAGTAGAGGTATTCAGCAGACCATAAGGAAACACTATGGACTCATATTGACTGTAGGAACTCTAGAATTCTAACATCAGAATCATAGCCTCATGAACCCTCAATTGGTTGTAGATGGACCTATGATATATTTTCGAAAACCATATCACACCTCACAACTGAGCAAGGAGTCCATCAATACTTGGATATAGTTTTATTTTATTTATTGTGACCTAGTTTAGGTGATCATAATTAATACAAAACGAAAAGATCTCCACCGTCCCCTTGGAAAACAACATTAGAGCTTCTTAGGGGGTGAACACTAGGTCTGATAAACCCCTTATCATTAATGTCCTCCAACTGTACCGTAAACCTATGAATATTCTTAGTTTACAACTGATATTTTGTAGATGATATTTGAGTTTTAGTGGATTGAAAATCTAAAAAAACTCAATCTCCCACCTCATTGTCAGTCCCATAACATCCTTGGGGAAAGCATCCATATAATACACCATGACTGATGGAAACTAGATGCATGAATATCCCACTACACCAAGGGATAAAATCACAAAATAATAGCTGTTGGGATTGATATTCAATATCATAATACCCACTTTCTCCTCCATGACAACTCACTCTCCCAAAAAAATATATTCACTTCCCATCCATCTGAAGGAATCAGAATCATCTATGGTGACAATTGATATGTGTTCGAACAATCAAAATCCAATCTATTACCATGATGGAATCATATAGTCTCATTTTTAGTACCAAGAGGTCCCAAAAGAAACTCTGTCCCAAAAAATATAGCTTGCAATATAGGAAGATAAGTGGCATCGCATAAGTGTTCCCCGTATGAACCTTAAGCCAAAGCTGGTGGGATGAATTCCCAACTGGGAGACCCAACTCTCACACAAAGATTAAATATATAAAGAAATGAATTAAAACTATGTATAATTTAACTAAATTAATAGTTTAATAAACACATACCATACCTCTAATCATCACATTAGTTGTTGAGTTGTAATCCTTCGTTGCATGTAGATGCCCAAAACCCCAACCACCGGCTCCATGAGCCTGGAATTGGCCTCTTGGTTGTGGTAGTGGGCGAAGGATATCATCATTTCATCCAAAACTAGAAACTCATCTGAGAACCCAACATACTCTCCTTATCACATCACCTCCCAAGGGGCCTCCCTAGCCACACCATGGAGAACCATGATCACAGTGTGGACTATCTGTATTAATCCATACATTGTCTTCCTTCACTACTCATCATGCCAGTTTGGGAAATCACTTTCCATGTGACCTCACCCATCACATGAATATAATCATCCCTATATGGGATGAACTGGTCCTCTATGTTATCCATGAGATTCCTGAACACTTTTCCATATCCTTCAATGAAAAAATCTCTTATGCGAAGACCCTGCTGACTGGAATCTACTATCAGCTATAGACAACTCAGCTCCATGATGTTCTTAGTTATATCTAGCTACTTGGAGTCCCTCATATTAGAATCTCTCCATAAAAATCTCCCTATCTATCACACCAACATATATAGGAATTTATTGGGGTACCACATTAGAACATAAGTCTCAGTGGGGACTCTGCTCAAACCTCCATAAATGGAAGTAAACATCCCAAATCTTTTCAAGGGTGTACCACATATGGTTTGTAAACCAAGGAATATACTCATCTACTATCATACCTCCCCAATTAAGCTCATAAATAATTTAAATATGAACTAATAGTAAGAATTATTGGTATTACTCTTCATTAAATAGGTGCTGGAATTTTGAAAAATGCGAGACTCAACCCACCATGCTTCTACATGACTATACTCCTGCATCACCCATTTCCTCTATGAAACAGAATTTCTTCCATTACAATAATCTCAATTTTAGAGGTTTGTACATGTCTGAATAAATAGATCACTAACTGAATCCAAAACTCTATTTCATGGGGATTTGAATCTCCATGGAACCTCTGAATCCTGTGATGCTGGAACTCATAGAGTGGGCTAAGCTTTTATGTATCCTCATCCTACTCTTCTTGTATAATCGGCAGCTCGAGAGGTGGGGGTGCTATGACCTTCCAACCTAGAGGAAATATCTCATGAGATGTTTCCTAAACTTAGGCCTCATCACCAGTCATAACATCATCATGATCATAAATTGGTAAACAGTATGGTTGTCTTCACATAGGAATCTTGAAAAATAATCAAGACATACAAAGGTCATATATATATATATGGTGATATAAATCAAATAATATTTTCAATGTATTAAAAACTATATAATTCATTTTCTAAAGTTCCCTACAACCAATGTCTTAGTATACTGAGATGAAAAGTAGATATTCAGAGTCCTAGTGAATGGATACGTTGATATTCACACTAACATTGGGTTCCTTGGCATGAAAGTCTCACTCGAGACACTTTTACAATGTCTCCCTATGTTCCATAAAATCCCAATAATATTAAAAAATACAAACATAGTCCATAGGTCAAACCAGATATGATACCAATCTGTCACAACCCAAGTCACTGGGAATTCCTAGTGGGTGGAAGACTAAGCCACAACAATGCCAAGACTGCCTCCATATTCCAGGGGATGGAGACAAGCACTGAAAGTCATATGTGGAATGGGATGAATTTTTATAATGTACTCTTATTCATTCACCAAACCATCCCCATGAATAATTATAGATAAATAAATATAAAATATAACAACTTCTAGTGTAAAATACCATGATTGTAATTACCTATCGGGAAAACAAGAGTGAAATAGAGTAATCCAAATTAAATAGGGAAGAAATATGCTCAACAAGAAAAGATTTCCCAACATAAAAATAAATGAAAAAGGTATGTTGAGAGATATTTTAGTCAGTTCTCTTAATATGACCACCATACATGGTCTATCAACCCATGTATCCCAAAGTTCATATTAAATCACTACTCATCTTTATGAAATATTCATAAGACATGATACATGCAAGAAAAAAACATCTTGGGGTGAGTGTATACATACCCAATAGGAAACACCAATAAATGAAGTGGGATCAGTTGTATACAAGTTACAATTATTCTTATAAACAAAAAAAAGTGGTAAATGAAACCCAAAAAACAAATATATATTCTTAGATGAGAAACCCATACAAGGGAGAAATCGTATCTCCATATCATATCTTAACTGAGGAAGGAGACATCCAATTATTCCAAAGGTCCATAATTAATTCCCAACATCTCTCATGTGTTTGGGAATGAGTAACTGCATAGAGAATCCAAACATCTCTATTATACCAAATAGTTGAGGTAGAATAATATTCATGATGAAGAACAACATCTTAGTATGCCAGGAGGGTTCCACTCAGTAGGCAGAGAACCCATTCCCTAGTTTCTAAGGGGGTAACACTTATTACGTAGATACAAGACCCACTCCCTAGTGAGAAAGGAGTATCCATTAGTAGAGAGAGCAACCATGCCCTATTATTTAAAGGGGTACCATATAGTAGGTAGAGGGAAAATGAACACCAATGTGTTCGGGGGTACCACTCAGTAGGTAGAGGACCCATTCCATCATGTTTCAGGAGGAAACCACATAGTGAATGAGGCCCCATGCCCATGTCCGTTAGGGGAGGGGTACCAATCAGAATGGAGAGGAACCATGCCGTAATGAATTAGTGTGGTACCACTATGTTGTTATAGGAACCACATCCAAGTCTATTAGGGTGTTACAACTTAATAGGTAGAGGATCCATTTCATAGTATGCCTGGGGCATCACTTAGTAGGTAGATAGAATATGAGGGTCTATGGAGCCTCACCTCTCTATGAAGATTGTGCATGATCAGTGTTATCATCAATCACTATATGTAGAAGTTTCACCCTTATAACATCTTGAATTATATCTCGAAGCTCACTAGGAAGGACACTATCTCTTTCTTTGTGTAAAAAAAATAGGAATTGGATACTCACAACCCAAAATATGAATCAAAATGAAGGATATACTAGAGTTTTAAGGTTCTCCAAGTGAGTACATGGCATGTATGTTGAGTCACACTGCATGTGACCTCAATTGATTTCTCATATATGTCATTTATTGTACATGGCCTAGCCGGAAATGTATCGGCACGTAGTGTGTTGGGATGTCACATGGTTTGTCTCAACTATTGAGGACCTACCTCTATTATCTTGGCCCTGTCCTTGAACCTCAAGCCATTCCCATATACTTAGTCATGTATCTGGCCATGCTCGGGTACCATGTCATTCTCATGCACATTAGTTCATGACCATGTCCTCCTAGACTACACAACACGTCTAACACCATGAGGACCTGGTTGTGTATTGGATGGGACATGCCTCGGTTTCATTGGTTGGTTCACACAGTGTGTGGGTCAAGCCACATGGCATGTGATCTTTATCATTCCCAAAACCCTACTGTTGTAGTTGGCTCACCACATGAAATGTGTTTATCTTAGTACTTGTAATTTTGTTTTTATTTTCATAGAATGCCCAATTTCCTTCACGCTTCACCAAATCCACTCTCCAACCACTTAATCCTTCATTTGGACACCCTAAATCGATAGAAAAACTCATTTTCAGCCGATTCCTTCCCTCTAGTGGCTAAAAATCAGATTTCCAATCCTTCAATTGAACCCAACATGTCACTAATTCTCTCCTTGTCACTACCGCTTAGTCTCAGATGCTAGAACATTTGTATTTATAACCAGTACCCCATTAAAACCTAGGTTCATCATCAAATCACCTTCCCAATTGTTGTTTTCCCAACCTCCATGAATCTGAGGGTCCGATCATGTGTGGTCCTACCCAAAAATTTCAACATGTGTCCTCGAAGACCAACAAAGAAGAAAATAGTGAACTATGGTGGGGGAATCAAAAGAACAATGGTGTACAAATCATTGGAAAAAAATTATCATCCAAAAACTTCATAATGACAGATAATTAGGGTGAAACAATTTCATTGAAATATAATAATTGAATAAACAAAATATTCATCATCAAATCTCATGTGATAGATGTGAAAACTAAAAATTAAAATAAAATTACAATATATTATTGATATATTTAATTAGAATGGGGGTAAAACTACAATTGACAAGTCCTACCTCATGATTGGATAAATCATTGGTTATGAATGTGTTTTCCAGTGTTGGTCAATATCCTCTGCATTTTTTGTCTATTGATTCCCCTTGATCTGATATCCATGCATCATTCATTCCTGATCCACCAAAAAAGGTATTTAGAGCTCCTCTTAAAAATCACCAAATGTGATGTGGCTAACCTTTTTGAAATTTTAAAATAACCTATTAATAAAGGATTAGATTTTGTCCATTTAAATAAAAATAAATAAATACATTATTTATTTTAATTTAAACACACCCACTAACAAATTCCTAATCTAAATGTCCAGTGTTGAACCAAATTAGGTTGTACCTAGGGTGAAGCCTTTACATCAGATTCAATTATGGTCTCATATTTATGTTTTGAGACTATATTCAAGATATATTCCATTTTCATAAAAGAAACTATGCATGAATGATATATACTATATTTAATTGTTTAATAAAATTAATTCTGAGCTCACCAAGACTTGTAATCAAGCATATTGTCAGTTCCTATCTCTAAAATTAATCCCTCAAATATTAAAATTATTATAATGGAAAACAAAGTCTCTATAAGTGGGGGTCATTAGGAACCCTCAGTGCATTTTTCAGTCTCATGAGGCAAACTAATTTAGGTATTTGGTATATTGTGTTTGATTACTTTGAATAATTCAGTGATTGTAGGATATTATGTCTATCATTATGAAACTAATTTTACTTGTACATGTGATTATTTATGTTTTTATATATCATCCATTTTTTAGTCCTCATTTTCTGATATTAGTTATATGGGATATTGGATTATTTTTTATCACTACCTTATTATTCATGATTTATATATCATATGATAACCTATATTATATGCTTTCCAATACTAACAAATGGATCATAGTCATTATTATTTTTTCCATTCCCTAAGATACCAATAATACATCTATGAATTATTTCAAGTATTCACTAAAATAAAAAACAAATTTCACACTATAATTTTTAAGCTATATATCCTATTTTCAATTTTAATGTTGGAATATAGTACATACCTAGTCCTCAAAGACTACTAAACTATTTGATAATTTAGAATATGATACCTTGAATTTTCATCCAATGTATAAATGTGGCCAAAAAACATTAGGTTACTACAGTTTGGGTGTTACAGTTGATATCAAAGGAAGTATAGTATATTCCTTGGGAACTAGATTTAATAAAATATAGACGGGAGAATCTAAACATATGATAGAATCTATTGATAAGTATAATTATATTAAAATATCATAATGTTTTTCTAAGGTAGATATTGTGTAGTTTTAATAAAAAATAGAAATATGTATGGATACTAGAAATTTGATGTGGTTGTGTCATAGATTCGGCTTGGGGTAAAAACACTAAAAGGGGAATATTGGGTATTATCTTGATCATAAACAATGCATAATGAGTTAGACTAAGAATGTAAACCTTTCTAGACACTCCAAGAATATATTATTTGGTTGATTCACATTCTAATTTTGAACCTTTTTCAAATTTTTGAAAATAGTTATATTATTTGAAGATATTACCAAATATACTATTTTTATGATTCTAAGATTATCTATAAATATATTTTAAATTAAATGTAATTGTTACACAAGATTTATAATTACATTCTATGATTGATAATTTATAATGTTACCATCTAATTTAGTATAGTCCATTGTTTAGAAATGATTCTTAGTATAATGACTGGAAATCATATTAGTACAAGTAATATATGTTAGGATTTTCCTCTACGGAAAGAAAATAAACCTAGAGCTAAGTTAGATATAGATCTGAATACATTTTAAATATATTATGTTATCTGACTTAGGTTGTGACTAATAATATTTCATATTTGGAGAATATTTCTGAGCCCCAACATGGTGCAACAGTGTCGGACAACATCATGCAATAGAAACCTCAATCATTCAATTAGAATATTATTCCATCAGTAGATTATAAACGGATTATTTCCTAAGAGAAGATATATCTCACTTTAGAAATTAGAGGAAGTGAAAAATTTTTCATTTAAATTTATATTCTTAACAAAGATGATGTGAAATAGTGTCCATTGATGAAAAAAATTAATTAGTTAGAGGAAATAAATAGTATGGTGTGGAATATATTCAAAAATATATTAATCAAAAAATAATTTCCTCAAAAGAAATTAGATTATATGGAGAGGAAATTCTTCAATAGAAGGAAAAAGGAAGGATACAATTTTGTTGAATATGATGAAAATTTTAAAGGGTTGAAAACTATTTCTGCATATTATTTACATAATCCAAGGAGTAAGATTTATTGTTTCATTGGTGGGATATAAACTATCCCTTGAAGGAAATTATTATCTTATAAATGTTTATTATATGAGGATATAGTGTCATGTGAAATAAATATAGACAATAAATTATTAATCTATTATGTTTTCTAGGGGAAACAACAAAATAAGAAAGTTACTAAGTACACTAGAAAGGAAAATTTATCAAAAGGAAAGAAGGAAAGGTTGTAACATCCAACCTGTCAAAATTCTAGAAAGAAATATGGGGGAAAATGGAAATGGGGGTTTTCATGATGAATATAGAGAATCTCTATTAGGCATGTGATTTCATGGGAATGATAGAAGATTAAAATTTTCATTACCTTAAATTAAATGAGAAGGGGGTCTATTTGAATGAATACCCCAATATTTAGTGGAATTTTCTTCAGAAAAGTCTAATGGAGAAAGACCAAGCATATGAAATTAGTACATCTGAGGTTGAAGTTCCTAATGATGTAGAGGAATTTATATAGGTCATCACCTTAGATTTCCCTAATTCTATATTTGATTCGGGATCTTTACACTCTTTTATATATTCCATGTCTTCCCCGAAAATTATATATTTCCCCAGAACATATGGAGAGAGTTTTTAATTGAAGATCGTAGTGTAACTATTACTATAATAAGGATATTTTAGTCAGTCACCTTTATGATAGATAAACATCCCCTATTTTAATACATGATTATTATACCAATTGTGGAATTTTATATAATCCACTTTATTTATTGGATTTCAAATTATAATTAAAAATTGTATTGTTAGGAGAAAGTGATTACTATTTTTGATAGAAATATGCAATCTATTTTATTTATATGTTTGGGTACATCATCTAAATCAATTTTGAATCCACCTCTAGTTCCCCTTATTAATGAAATTATTATAGAAAAAGAGATTACAAATCCTATTAATGAGAAAGGAAACATTACAATTGAGGATGAACCTATTTTCCAAGAATGAATTTATGTGATTCCTATATAATTTCGTATACATTTTCCTAATCATGAAGTTGAGATTTCTATTGATCCCATAATTGATGAAAAATCAATATCTAAGACTCCCTATAATATTTCCAATGTAAATTCATTGGAATGGAAGAAAAGACTACATGAATTGTGTGAAAATGGATTTATACATCCATGTGTTTTACCATGTGGAACCTCTATTCTTATTTATAAAAAAAATATGTATTTGATGTTGTGCGTTGATTAAAGGGAAATATATTCCATTACTATAGAAAACAATAACCATATTACCCACATTGAACACTTATTTAATAAAAATAAATGAAATTAATATTTTTCAAACATTTATCTTTATTTTGGGTATCATCAACTATAATTAAAGAAATATAATATTCTAAATATGACATTTTAATGAGGTATGTGCCTTATGAGTTTATCATGATGTGCTTTTGATTTACTAATGAAGCCGATATTTTTATAGACCCAATGAAAAGAGTATTCAAATATTACCTCAATAGTTTAATTTTTGGTATTTGTTTAGTACATATTTATATACAATAAATGTTATTATGAGAATAATTATTATTTGAAATTAATTATTAATAATATTAGATAAAATGAGCTATATGAAACATTTAGAAAATGTGAGTTCTTGATTTAGAGTGTTTCTTTCTTTATCCACATTTTCTCTAAGCATAGAATATTTATTGACACTTCAAAGTAATTGGTAGTGATGGTATTGAAAATTCCACTGAATATAAATGAGGTGTGTAGTTTATTTAGATTATATTCTTATAATCAATGATTTATATATAATTTTACTTGGTTAGATAAACCATTAACCAAGTTAACACTTAAAGGGTTTGAGATCATATGTATAGAAAAATGTGAGGGTTGTTTTGATGAATTAATGAGGTTATTTTTCAATATTCCAATATGTAAATACCATTGGGAATGGAAGAATTTTTTATTATTTGTAATGAATTACAAAAATACAAGGATATGCCCTTATACAGAATGATAGAGTTTTTTATTTTGCATCAAGTTAATTATTGATTCAAGAATATGACCATCCAACCTAAGATCTTGAGTTTTCATCCATAATCATTTCATTGATGATATGGAGGCATTACCTTTATGGTTAAAGATTTGAAATATATATGAATAGAAAAATATTGAAATATTATTATTATATATATATAACTCAACATGAGGGACAGACAACAGTTACAACTACTCAACGATTATAATATCTCCATACACTACCACCCTTGGATGTTAAATAACGTGGTTGATGCATTGAGTATTTAATATCATTGAGTTTTGACTAAAATTAGGAATTCCAAATATCCTATGTTCATGGATTTAGTACATTTGGGAATTAGAATTGTTAAGGAAGTAGAAACGTCAAATGTATTCCAAATGAATTCGAAACATTCATTATTATAGAGATTAAAATGTTTTCACATTTATGATTAGAATAATAAAAAAAAGAAAATATATAAATTATGGAAAGTTGGTATAATACATCTATGAATATGTAATTTTGAAATTTGTAAAATGGTTATGGGTTTTATCCATGATTGGGTTAAAAAGTGGATTATTAGTTGAATCCCAAATATCAAATTTCTATATACACCCTGGTTTTAAAAAATACACTGGGATTTAGAAAATTTGATTGTATTATATAATTTTTGAAATTAAAAACTATATATCATGATTATTTGTGGTGAATATTTAACGCCTGAGAGGCAACAACTTAAAGAATTCAAGAAACTGCTACCTATTCCTATGGGGAAATGATATGAGATTATTATGGGTTGTGTCACTAGATTTCCAAATATTCCTAGAAAACAATATTCTATATAGGATATTATTGATCACCTTAATATGTTCCTATAGTTCCTTACTATACGAAAATATATTCCTCTTGATCTCCTCAAGAAGATCTATATTAATGATGTTGTGGTACTTTATGGTGTATCAATTTTGATTGTATATAATAATGATCCACAATTTACATCGAAATTGTAGAAGAGTCATCACAAGTATCTGGACACCGATCTACCTTTAACCAGTGTCTTTCATCCTCAAATGGTTTGGCAGTATGAATAGACTATTTATGAACTAGAATATGTTTTTAGGTTGTGATTGGTTGACTTTAATGTTATTTGGGGTTACTATTTACCTTTTAGGGAATTTTTATATAATAATAGCTTCCATTCATGTATAAAATGGTTTCATATGATGAATTAAACGTAAATGATTATTTTACTCCAAATTGTTGGGATGAATTTGGAGAATGTAATTTTATTCCCATATCTCATAGAGGAGACAATAGAAAAAGTGAAGACTATTCAGAATCATATTATAGAATTGTAATGTATTAAGAATTTTATGTTGATTACATAATGAAGTATTTATAATTTCATGTGGGAGATCATGCTCTCTTGAAGGTATCTTCATGGAAGGGTTTTAAACGGTTTATCAATAAAGAAAACCTATGTCCTAGGGACATCATGCCTTTTGATTTTCTATAAGGAATTGGAGTGGAGTCTTACCTTTTAGCAATGCCACCTATCATATCTTAAGTAAAATATTTGTTTCATATCACATTATTGAGGAAGTAATTATCATAGTTAATTAATGGTTCCACCTCTAACAAAATATAATTGCAACCCAATTTATCTTACTACAAAGATCCTATCCAAATCATGGTTAAACATGTTTTATAAAATCATATGACTTGACTGGTAATGGTACCTTGGAAAACACACTATATAAAAGATTTGATGTGGGTATATAATGATATAATTATTAATAGCTACCCAAATATATTCATTCGGTGATACTAGTTGAAAATATATGAGAAATTTCTTGAATAGGAAAGAATGTAACACTCAAGCATCAATTATAATATATTTTTATTTTTAGAGAAACAATATCACAATGTAAATATCTTTACTCAAGAACATTATTTGAAACTAAATTACTACTTTTTATAAATTTAATTTTATGAAATTATTTCTAGAATTTAATTAATCATGTAAAAATTATACTAGTTTTATTTAATGATATTTTATAGAAATGCATGACTCTTTGGTGAATAGTGAGAAATATATATTTTATAAAAAGGTCACATTTATGAAATTATAATGATATTAGAATAAAATTAATGTTAATGAAACATATTTCCTATAAAAATATTTTAAAAATAATTAAATACATATAATTATATAATGTTTAACTATGAATTATGTGCTTAACATTTTTAACATCTGAGTGATGTTTTTCTTCAAATAAAAAATGATTTTTAATCATCTCTATTAATCTAGTATATAAAATTTTACTTCATGTTTTGGTTTATATTTGATGCAATATAATTCTCCTTTTTTTAGCATAATCAATACACACCTTTTTAATCAACATTATAATTTATTTGTTTCTAAAATTATGTATACACTTAAAACAAAAAAAATTCCAAAAATGGATTTTGTTGTGTTTTGAAAAATTATATTAAAATTTATTTCATCCACACATAAAAATTTAATCCTATAAAATGGACTAAATATTTTTAATCATCATAATTAATATTTAGTAATATGTTCAGCATAATTTTTATTCAAAATGAATAAAAAAAGTAAAAAAATCACTACATTTGGTTTGAAATAGGTTTTTCAGGGGTTAATATTAGATAAAAGGGTAAAAATACCACTAAAACATTAATAAATATTATAAGTTGAATATATTTCAGTACTGTATTATCAACACATCATATTAAATTCTATTTGGTTCCTATTTTACATTAATGTGACTTCATATTATTTAAATCTCTTAAACTAATCCATGTGTGTCCCTCCCCTCACTTTCACCACTTCCCCATCCTTGTTTGTAAATGTTGGTCCCTCTATATCAGCCAGAAACTACCCAAAGATCATCATTACTTACTTCCCTTCATTTTGGATCTTCAGTTATTCACTTAGGAACATCTGAACAAGGCTTGACGTGTAATCCAATAGTGGTCTATCAAAATAGAGGAAATCATCTTGCCCAACACATTCAAAGTTTTTTTCTTCCTATGCGTAATCTAAATCAGAAATATCCATATATAGTAAAATAATAGATACAATAACTAAAATATAATGATATTTTATTATGAGAATTGGAAAACCATTTTTCACCACTTTCACAAGCCATGGAAAATGAAACAATAGCACGTGCATATATGCGGCCTAACGTCTCTATGTAGCGGTTTAAATTTTTTTCATCACCATATTATTTGAATAGTTATAAATATGTAAATAAAGAATATATATAATATTTATGACATACTTATTTTTCTTTTTAATAAAAAATATCATTTACCTCCTTACCTTCCACCACTTAAAAATTGATAATGTCGCTTGTGCGTCTGTGTGGACTCAAACCTCCCAGAGGTGATGCGATTAATTATTAATTTATGCCTTTCATGGATGAATATATTAATGTATATAATGAACATATATGATATTTATATGGTGATTATGATTTCTAATATAATGGAACTATTATCTAGAGGAAAGAAAACTAACTGTCGAATAAAACCATAAATGAAAAATAAAGAAGTGAATAATCAAAATAATGAAAATAATGAATGATTTATAATGGATGGGTTACAACATGTTATAAATAAACTACTTATGGTATTATAATTATTATTATGATTCTATTTTATAATTATAATAAAATTATATTTACTATACAAAATGATAAAATAATTTACGAAGCAAGTGAGACCAGATGTATGGGTTTACTTCACAATCTCATTATTAATTAAGATTTTTTGTATTTAATTTTCCATTATTGGAATTATATAGTTTTTATATCTTTTAAACCATAAATATTTTCTATTCTCTATTTACTTCAATAAATTTTACACTTTTCCCTTCATTTTCATCTTTTTGTGTACTCAAAAGTACTAAAGAATGTTTTTAAGGATAACTAACTTTGTTTTTATATTTAGTCAAGTAACTTTTCCTTCCATGTCCATATTTTATTTAAAATGCTTCATAAAATATTCTTACTAAACTGAAACAATTTAATAAATTCTTTTTTACACATTGTTTACTTTCTATAAAAGTTTGGAATAATATTTATTTGTTTCTTAATGATTCATATTTTCCAAATGTTTGAATGAAATCCATATTTTTATTCTTAGTTTATAAAATAAATTTACCACCATTATGAATATTAGTTGAAATTAATATTCCATTACATGTTTCCATTTTTATTTTCAAATAAAAAAAATTCTCTGATATTATGGAAATTTATTAGATTTCAAAAAAGAGATTTCAAAATAAAAAAGGTATTTTCATCAATAAATG
Source organism: Viscum album (assembly GCA_963277665.1). Lineage (NCBI taxonomy): Eukaryota > Viridiplantae > Streptophyta > Magnoliopsida > Santalales > Viscaceae > Viscum > Viscum album. The sequence continues at coordinate 1,411,808,441 of OY728135.1, forward strand.
TTTTGGTGGTATTTTAAATTTATTTTCATCTATTGTAATATCCTTTGATGAATATTATGGTCTTCTGGAGATAAATCATAATAATACCATCCACCATATTACATTTGATTGATGATGATCATGTAGTGATATTTATTTATTAGAGAAAATATTAACATTCTATATGGTAGTTTTTTAATTTAAATTTATATGTTCATTATGTTATGAACTGTTATTAACTTATTTAATTTTATGAATGAATTAGTTTTGGTAATAAATGATAAGTTATTATTGTATCCCCTTAATAGAACATTATTTCTCTTAAGACAAACTGGTTTAGGGATTTGGGATATTCTTTACCTATTTATGAATGATGTATTTGAATAATGGATTGACTATATGATTATAATGATCATAATTATGAATCCTATCATTATCAAACATGTTTTTATTTTCCATGTTATTATTTATATTACAATTACATCCATGTATTTATTCCCCTTTTTATATTACTTTTATAGAATATATTATTTTTTAACTCTTTCATATTATACTAGGTTTATTTATCATATGATAACTTATGTTTTATGTTATCCCTTATTGAGAATCTAAACTCACCCATTATTATATTTTCCATTCTTATAGAAACAATCAAAGGATCTATGAATGATTGCATAGATTTACTATAATAAATAATGATGTTCTCACTTGATTTTTTATGTTTTAGTTTATGTTTTCAGATTTATTGTGATAATCATATCTTTATCTACTCTCCTAATAATATTAAACTATATGATCCTTCAGCATGTAATAATTTGTAATTTTTTCCAATGTAGTAAAACATATACTATCTCTACTGAACTGAGGTTGAGGTGTTATACGTCCTTTATATCATCATCATTTTTTAACTCTCGTCCTACTAAAATTGAGGAAGTAACATACATCAAATTCTCCATTCCAAACATCATTAAAAGTTATTATATATTCTTCTATTGATAAAGTAAAATTTAACACTTATCTTGAGAAATTTGAAGACCCGTGAAGTATATAATCACTCCATGGAAAAACATTTTGGAATATATTTTTCATGTCTAAAAATAATCTTCATTAGAATAATATTAATTTCTAGAAAATATATAATTTTCTATATTCAAAATTACAATTAAATATGCCTATTTTTCCTCATTGATGTATAATTTTTTTCCACACTTCTCTTCATTAATTTCATTTATTTCAATCATGAATCAAAATTTTAATACCAAGACCTTGGGATTTCCTTAAGACATATATCATTTTTAACATAAAAATATATCCCTCCTCTTCTATAACCAAGAATCCATCCAGTTTCTCAATGTACACTTCCTCTTCATATTATCCGTTGGGGATGTATAACTTGACATCCATTTGAAAGATCATATATATCCATTGTGATGAATGGATAAAAATTAAAAAATTACAATCATGTAAATCGATGTGAAAGATTCATTGAAATAAATTACTTCCAACAATGAATAACCTTTTCACATGAGGCTAGATTAACTTATCATCAGCTTCCTTTTTCATTAAACTTCTAATATACCAACCAATTTGTTCCAATAAAATTATTTTTTATTGTATTGAGTCCCAACTCCCTTGTATCATTTTTCTCAATCCAATCCAACTCCTCATTCATAGGATCAGTCCAATCTCGAAGTTATAAATATTTATTCACATATTTTATTTTTATCTGAAAAAACAATGATATATGTATTATTTTTTTATCCACAATGTTATCCTAGTTTGAATCAATTATCCTTGATCTATAATGAAATTTTTTACCTCCACCTATTTTCTCAACCATAGATGATTTAAAATGGGTTTTTCACCATCACTATTAATGGTTGATTTATCATCTTTATCTTGAACTTCTTCTGAATTCCCATCTTCATTAAAAACATTATCCTTCTTACCAATGATTTTTCATCAACATCTGGACATATATAACATGTTATAATTTTTTCCAACACATTCACAGTATCGCATTGAAAAATATTCACTATATATTAATTTTATCATTAATATCCTTTTACATTATGAGGATAACATTAAAATATTTAGAGGTGAAAATCCCACCTATACCAACACAATGTTCCCAATGGTTTAAAAAACAATGAAGAGAAGGCTATTATTCAAACAGTTATGAAAAACTGTTGGTATATTCTTATGTTTTCCCGAATGGTTTAGGAAAATATTTGGGTATATTGTTGGTTATTAGTTTTTTTTCAATGGTTTAAACAAACCGTTGGGTATAGTTTTGAAGATTGTTTTACCAATGGTTGTAAACCGTTGGGATAACATTACTTTCGCAAATGTTTTTTTAAAACCATTGGGAATTAAAATCCGAAAATATCAAGGCCTCTAGAGATTTTTCACTCAAGATATCTCAAAAGTTTTTCTCAAAACGATAGCTCGACACACCATCTCGAATATTTTTCCCTAAACCTCTACCATATCAATTATTTGTCCCTAAATCTCGACGTGAACCCTACTTCCCAGCACAACATGTCTTGTTTACCAATTATTTGTTCTTCATCATTAAATTGGTATGTGTGAGTTTATTTATTTTAGATTTTGTCATTTCATTTCGATGTAATGTAATGTGTATTATGATCCCCTTATGAATAGAATGAATATATAATTTTAGGTTGCGGTTAGAACCCTACTTCCTAACCTGCTCTCGAGGGTGCTAACTCTAATTTCCAACCATCCATCTATCATTTATTCAAGTAATTTTTTTAAATCCATTTTAAATCTATACGTGTGACTTCATTTGTTTTGAGATTTGTTTGTTCCATTTTGCTACAATGTACATTGTATTATGATCACCTCATGAACACAAGAAATATATCATTTTAGGTTGTTCTTTTGTTGTGATTTATCTGTATAGAATATCTATTATTGGTATTAAAGAGGTTAATAAGATCCTGAGTTATTGTTTCCTTGGTTTATTTTAAATTTATGGTCTATTGACATGATTTCATTGGTTAGACATAAATACAAGTATATAATTTTTTATCCTAAGAGGAATGATAATATTCTCATACATTATGAACGCACACCTAAATATTGTCTTTGAAGTGTCACACTCTAACATTAAGATGATTATACCAATACTATAATTCATTCAATGATGTGGCGCTTCACTTGAACCACTAGGGTGGGTTTGGGGTCATTTTCTTGTGTGAATGGTGATAGAACCCAAATTTACACTATTACATGATCATTTATTCATACTCCATCAAGCGGTTCGGTCATGCACTTGTAATATTTTTTAAATTCAAAATGAGAGTTAAGAATTCATTTAAATATTTTCTTAGGTAGTTATAAATCATTATTAAGGTATTTATATGATTTTCTATCCTAGGAAGGAACCCATAATAAAAGAGTATATCCATCATATAACTCACTAATGTTGTTCATGCCTTCACATTATTTACTCTCTAATATATATCTCATGAAACAAAATAGCATGGTCATGTGCATATAATTATTCACTACTAGTAGATAGTATTTGAAGTATGTGGAGGCGTACCTGAGGTGTTGCGGTGAACTTTCTTGGATTCTGTTCTTTTTATTTTATTCTGGCCATTAGGAATCAATATTAGGGTGTTTTATTTTTCATAATATGTGTGGATAATTATATGGTGATATGTTTGTGTTGTAAAGGTTAGTCATGAAACCATACCCATTAGTAATTATAGGCTAATAGGGTTTTGAAATTGCGCTTCTTGATTATCAATGTTACCTGGACACCCCCTGGCCACCCACTACGCCTTAGACCACACCCTAAACCCCTAGAGACCCCCCCTAGATAGCCCCCAACCCCCTGGACACCCCCACCCTGGGCAACCCCCCACCCCCTGGACACCCCCTACCCCCTTGGGCAGCCATGCTAACCCCCTGGACAGTCCCCCAAGCCCCGAACACACCCACCCCTTGGACACCACCCCAACATCGTGGACAACCCCCAACCCCCTAGATATCCCAGACCCCCTAGACACCACCCCACCCTTTGTACACCCCTACCACGTGGAACCCCCCCCCCCCACACAAACCCCTGGATACCCCCCCCCCAGCACCACCCCCCACATGGACACCCCCACCCCCGGACACCCTTACCCCCATGGACAGCACCCCCAACCCCCTGGACAACCCCCCCCCCCCAATGGACAACCCCTCAAACCCCCTCAATGGCCCCCCACCTGGGACAGCCCCCACCCCCCAGACCCCCTACCCCATTGGACAGCCCCCGAACCCCCTAGACTGCACGAACAACCCTTGACACCCTCCCTACCCCCTAGACACCCCCACCACCCATTGTACCCCCTTGACACCCCCCCCCCCCCCCCCGCACCTCCTGGACACCCCCGACCCCCCTTGGAAAGCCCCCCAACCCCCTAGACACCCAACCCCCTTGGACCCCCCCCCCCCCCCCCACCACCCCCAGACACCCCCACCCCTTAGATACCCCCACCCCTTAGATACCCTGTAACCCCCGAGACACCCCCACCCCTTAGATACCCCTTAACCCCCTACACATCCCCGCCACCCCTGTGGACAGCCCGCCCACCCCCTGGACACCCTGTACTTCCCTGGACAACTCGCACCCCTATAGACACCCCCACCCACCCCACCACCCCCAGACACCCCCCATCCCCACAGACACCCCCACCCCCTAGACACCCCTAACCACCTTGGACAACCGCCACCCCCTGGACAGCCCCCACCCCCTTAGATACAGTTTTGGTGTTATGAAGCTATTTTTTATGTGGTGTATATACTAACAATTTTATATATTTAACATGAATACATATTTATAAATTATCATTAATTTTTCAATTCATGTTTACATTTTCAAAGGGTACTAATTTAAAAGTTACCAAAGAAGTAATAATTCATTTTAAAATAGTATTTAATTAGGATTTCACTTATTTTCCATGAATGAATTTTATAATATATCCTTTATAAACAACATATATTTCATATTCTTAGAATATTTAATGACCTTCCATGTTTTCTTAAAAAATTTACTTAATTTGGAACATGAATCAATCTAGGAAATTTTTATAACTAAAACTTAAGTTATTTCACTTTTTTATGGGGTATATCTTTCTTCAATGTTAGTATTTTAAAAAAATGGTTTTATAAAAGTTATTTTTTATATAATCAAATGATTTGTTAAGGAATTTATATGTTTTAATTTACTGTTTAAATAATTTTAATTAAATTTATATAATGTTACCCAAAAGGTTCATTTTTTACTTTCATTACCAAAATTAAAAAGGAATGATTTTAACATATATTACATTAATAGATATACTCACAGACATAAAAATTTAATTCTATTATGATTAATTTACATGTTTTTAATGGGTTTTTAGACAATAATCATTAATGGATTAATTTTTTAGTGTCTCCATTCAATTTTATTTTATTCTACAAATGATATGATTTATGTCACAACCTATATTTTTGATGAATAGATGATCATATTTCATCCCTTATAAATTTTTTGGTCCTTATATTTTACTTGAAACATTTACTTTATTCTGATATTTTTTTAATTAAATGTTAGATGTATCTTACATGTAATTATTCTTCATATGATGGATATTATTATTTCCCAGACCTTATACCACTTCTACATAGGATGTTTTATTATGAATGTTATTTGATAGAGTGGGAAACCAATGATATTCTATATCCTTTACTCAATATGGATAATTGGTGGAATAGAATATTATTTGTGAATTAAATTTATCATTCAATATATGAAGAATTACTTGAGAATATAGTAAAAAGTAGATATTAGAGTTATATATCCCCTCAATGCATCGACAGGTCTCATCAAACAAACCAGTTGTATATACATATTATATTGTTTTTAGTGTATGTCTACCCATTTTTTAAACTTTCTAAACACAAGGAGGTGATTTTAATGATATTATGATGTCTTAGATAATAAAGCCCAATATTATGCACTTTCCTCATTATTAATTGGGTTATTATTATCCCTCAGATTATTTCATTTGATATTATCCATGGATGCATTTCAGGGTCAAGTGTTTAATTAAATGGTAGGTGTTTTTTTCTATTTACCATTCCATATTGATTTTTCAATATTTACTCATAACAGCTTCTATTGTAGTTAACCCCTACTGATCATTTGATGACACCCTAATTTTCTTTACCCAATATATAAATAATAAATCATATAATGAGTTTTGAGGATATAGAAAATTTTATAATTTTATGTTTTCTATTTTATTTCCAATGTAAAAAATGGGAATCATGTGTGTATTGGATATTCAAGATGGGATCTCTTGTACCTTCTGTTAGTAAAATAAAGTAGACACCATCTATGGTTTACTAGAGTTGAGGTTTCTATAGTTGGTATCATATGAATTTTAATAGAATCCTTGGGATATAGATTTATGAAAACAGAGAGGTGTGTTCATAGGAGGCCAAGACATGTCGGAGCTTTAGTTCTGGGTGATACCTAGGAGGATCTGATTTTTTCTTAGTTCAAGGGGTGGATCCATGATCGGATGAGGACAAGATATGTGGTATGTATTTTCTTTCTTCCTATTGGATTCTTTCGGATGAAATTAATAATGTGAGGGAAGGTGAATTGTATTCCAATCTATCTTTAAAAGTATTCGTGGTTGAATTTTTGGAGGATCTAGGTGCGCCTAGGAAGTGTGGATAAGGATCATCCTATTTGACGAATCTTATTCTAAATTCATCTATGGTCACATATGAGACTGATAGTTGAACTATGGGGGTGTGGGTGTGTTGGTCCCCCCCTACACACAAATGTACTTGAATTGAATGTTGATGGATCTTGTGATGCAAGGGTCTTGAAAGGTTGTTGAATCATTAAGGATGGGATAGGTTATATCCTTCTAGATTTTAGTAGTTTTAATGGAATAGGTGACTCTATTGGGGTTGAGTTAAAGGAACTGGTTACCGGACTCTCCCTCTATAGGATTTATAATTTCTCTATGAAAGAGGTTGAAAATAAATCTATGACATTCATGGGGTTCTTATGTGAAAAAATCAACATCCCTGTGAAATTGACTCACCTCAATTGGAAAGGAATGATTCTTCTGAATCAAGGTGTAGAGTTGTCTCACACCTAGAGAGAGGGAAATTTTATAATTGATAATTTGGAAAAAAATGGATATCTGAATGATATAATCATTATTTATTTTGAAACTGGATCTATTCCAAATGATTTTAAAATTATTATCAGGGGTGATTCCCTAGGACCTCACCAATTCCTTCCACTATAATTATAATTTATTCTTCCAAAATAATAAATATTGATTCTCAGTAACTCTTATTTGGTTAATAACACTAAAAAAGAGTTGTTCAAGTATATCTCAGTGATGTTTCATTACATAGTGATAGTTTCCTTACTGTACACCTAGTTTTACAAGCTTAGGAGATATGATTTGGTTAATTTACATTTTTAATATGAACCATTATAATTAATGTGAAATTAAAACCTATATAATCCTATGATATAACATAGTGATACATGATAAATATATGGTTCCATAGGTCATAAATTCTATAGTTAATCATAATGATGAGGAAATAAATACCCATATTGAGTTATAAGATATTAAAGTTTAAATGATTAATGATATTTTTGGAGATGTTTATGAGAATATAACCCTTTAGTTTAGTACATGCTTTAGTGAAAAGGTTATTTTTCAAATAAATATTTTATATTTTGTAGAAATAAGTTTGAATTCATTAAAAACCATTATATATAATATTATATTTGATGAAAATGTAATAATAGTCAACTAGGATTATTTTATTTTGAGGAAAATCATGATGTATATAGAAACATAGTAATTTTAGGTATGATGGGAAATAGACTCCTATTAAGGATAAAAAATCTCTGTAGGGTTGAGTCAAGGTGTATGAATGTACAGTGCTGGATGAATACTTAAATATATTGGGAGGACAAATAGAAGAGGATAGAACGAAGCACTTGGAACTTATTATCAAATACAAGGGGGAAATGTTAGAATAATTCTTGTATATTAACCCTCCAAAAGATTTAATAAAAAAAATTATGAGAGAACTATTCAGTTCTCCATTAACAAGGATAAAATGGATTGTATTAAAATAAGAAAGGTCACATTTCGATGCTAGGATTCAATGAAGGGAATATCACTTTAGAGGAATATATGAAAACATTGAATAGACTGGTAGATCATATTGAAGATCATCAAAAAGTAGACTGTTATATCTAGGTAATGAAGTGGTAGTGGGTGTTATTTAGAGTAGTTCATTATAATATCTTTAACATATACTATGATTAATTTATGATCTCTTTTTTTGTTAGGTCTTTTGTGTGGGCTTTTTCAGTTTCACACATTTCCTCAAAAGTGTTTTTGAAATAAAAATTTATTTTCAAAGAGTGATAATATTTTTGGGAATATTATAGCAATCAAATTAGTATATTTTTTGTAAATTTTCAACTCATTGGATCAATGAAAACCAAACACATCCAACAATGTTGTGGGCCTTGAACCCACAATTGAAGGAAGACAAGGGTATTTCTCCTACCAATAGCCTATAGTATTTTATAGTTAGTGTGGAATTATTTTTACTTAAATAATTTTATGGATAAATATTAAGTTAATCATAAAAAAAATATTACATGATAAAATCATTTTTATTTTAGTTTTTTGTATTCTGAGGTGATTAATGATATTTAGGGATACATTTTATTATGTTGATGTATATATGACCATTGCATAAAATATGTAGAAGATTATTTCGAGAGAAAGTAATTATGCTTTTGGAGGTGTAATCTGAAGGGTGTAAGATAATATTTTACTTTCAAATTTCTTTAATGTTGAGTTTATTTATATTATTTATGATATAGGGTTATTTATTTAAGGAACTAACTATGTTAAACCTTTGATTTTATTGTTTAATTTTGAATATTAATATATTATTTATTCTTATAAAGGTTTATTAATTTTAATTTATTATCTTACATTTTTCTAACCATTTTTTATTTGATTAAGGATATGTAAGAATACATTGTTTTTATTTTTTTGGATCTTATGTTATGTTAAAAATTAAAATTTTCTTCTTTAGCTATGAAAAATTCATCTTCATTTCTTAGAGAAAGAAATTAAGTGAATAATAATTAGAACACAACGAAATGATGAAATTGTACTTATTAAATGTAAATAAATTAAGTAATTATAATTTATTGTGTTTATTATAATGATAGTAAAATAATCCCTCAACATTAATAAATGTGTCCTGATATAAAAATTGTATACATTAACTATAATTTCTGAAGATTCAATGGTCTTTTCACCCATCCCATATTTAAGGTTTGGTGGTTGTTAACATTCAGAAGAAAATATTCTCTCTTACTCTCTATTAATCCTTGGAAATTAGTTTTCCCTACGATATCTATATTAAAACTCTCGTCTAATGTTCTCCTTATATGGTAACCTGAATACGTGATATGCCAAGTAACCAATATGTTTCTCACTTTACCTTTTCAAAATAAGTTTTAATATCCCTCTCTATAATGTTGTTTTTCAAAAAATGTTGATCCTTTAATAACTAAGATAAAATTATGATGATTAAATTTATTTAATGAGGTATAATTTAATGCCCTGATATTTTAACATAATAGTATATTCAATAAAAAACAGGATATGCAACACCAAGCATTAATGCGCCATGAAATAATATAACATAGAAATTTAATTAGTGGGTTTGAATAGTATTGGAAAAATATTTTAAAAAATATAAAGTCTTGAATTAATAAAAAATTGATATTTAATTCTTTGAAAATTTTGACTCAATTTTTAGTAAAGTCACTTTCTTATCCATAAATATAATTCTTTTTCAAATATGGTTTTAATTTTTCTGTGAGAAAATATTATTATTGAATTATATAATTTTAATAAATTATGTTAGATAAAAATGATATCATTTTGGAAATAAACATTTTAAAGTTATATTAGGTTGAAATTTTTTGGTTTTTTTAAAATAATTGATGTTCCTACGAATAGTAAAAATTAAGATATTTTAAATATTCTTACTTATTTTAATTAAATAAAGGAATTTAAATTCCCCTATATATTTTTTATTTTATCTATGATCCATTTTATTCATAATAATCTAATTAATTCCATTTGTTTCAAAAATATTCATGAGTTTTATATAAGTAATTTTTTTCTAATGAATTTTTCAAAAAATTGTTTTTCTTTGTTTTTTAAACTTTTATTTTGAAAATAATTTCTGAAACTTCTAGAGATTGATTCTTAAAAAATTTAAAAATTATTGTTAATTAGGTGGTTCAATTTTTTTAAATACATCCCTTTTATTTTTTTCCATTATAAATAGTTACCATAGTAAATATTTATCACCTCGGCAAGGGTAAATCATGTACTTAGAGATAAAATCAATGTGATAAGGCATAAAAATATCACTAAAACTTGTATTTTTTTATTTTATAAGTGTATTTATACATTTAAAATTCAGTATTATAGAAGTTGGAAATTTATTTCTAATATACTTCGATTATAATATTTATATTATTTTATCTAAATATGAAGTCAACAATGTCACACTCATTATTTTAATATTAGTAATATTTTGTGACTAGGTAAAATAAATTATATTATGTTTTAAATACATTTATTCTATTTTTAACTTTTTCTTGTTTTATTTAATGTCATGTTAAATTAATAATTTTAAAATGACATTAATGATAATTTATAATAAATAATATTTTATTACATGATTTAAAAATTATAAAAATAATATTTCCAGGAAAATGAATGAGATATGGTATAAAATATCAGTAAATTTCCATTTATGATCCAATTTTACGTTAATTGTATCTTTTATGACCCCTAAAGTGGAAAACAACTAATATCATGGTAATTAGAAAAAGGGTTGGTGGTTAAAACTAAGAGATAAGGGTAAACATAATCTAAAGAAGTCCAAAAACATTATATGAGATTATTTCCACTCATAGTCATCTAATATCTAAATTATACTAATTTATATAAATTTTCATGAAAAACAATAGATATTAATTTAATATTTTATGTGATTCCAAAAGTTCCCCTTCCCTCACTTATAAAAGGGCACCACAAATCTCTTTTCTTTACACTTTCCTGAGAAAGAACTATCATCATAACTGATATAAATTTTGTTATAAACATATATAGACATAATTAAGGGTTCTAGTCCCCTTAAAATAATATTCTACGGGTCCTTAAGATTGGATCTAAAGGAAGTCTACTGAATTAGAGGTAATCATCTTTATGAAGTCTTTCAATATTATTTACTCTTCTATATCCTTTTATTGTTTTATAAACATGATAAAAAATAAATCAAGTATTATAAATATATTGATATGTTATTATGATTAATATAAACCCATTTTATATCTCTTTTCCATCCAATTAAAAGAAAAAACATCGCTCGTTTGCACGTACGATTTACCGTCTCTATGTAGCATTGTAATTTGTTTCCACAACAAATTTACTTTGGTAGTTATAAATACATAACTAAAATATATATATATGATAATTATTACATAATTTTTATTCTATAATATTAATATCAGATATACCTTCTTACCTATAATTCATTGGAAAATTGCTAATGTCTCTCTTGTTTAAGTGTGGACTACCACCTCAATGAAGTGATGTGATCCCTTTTTTTCACTTTACATTGATGGAATTAAGGATTAATTAACTGAATATATTTGATATATATTATATAATAATGAATTGGAATTTTTTATTAATTATTTACCTTTCATTAATTCCATCCATTGAAAAGTGAAAATAATGTCCATCCGTACGTACGACTAACCGACTCCATGAATAGTTTATTTCATTTTTATATCTATAAATTTTACAGATAAATATAAATATATATTTAATAAATATATATTATATTTATATCATTGTTAAAATTCTAGATATTGTTGAAATTTAATTAATGTATGAGTATTGGAGCTACCAAACCAAAAATTCTCAAGAAAAACGAAGCAGTTAAAACCCAAAACAATGAAAGTAATAAGGGATTGTTAACAAGAAAATGAAAAATATTATAAATTCATAATATATAGTGTTATAGATATGTATATGGTTTTTTATGTAATTATAATAAATCTAAATTTATTATATAGTCTGATAAAATCACATACGAGTCAATTAAAACTTGAGGTAAGGGATTTCATCTCGATTTTCTTTTACTGAGAAATATTTTAATGTTATACACCTAATTAATTTTTTATTGTATATATACAACCATTTTATATGTTATATAATAAACACATCCTTATTAATGGTATCTTATGTTATAATCCTGGTTACATTATCCAATAAGTTCTGAATGGAATGCATCCAAACCCGTAAGGGGATTCTTAACAGGCTGACTATAACGCCCTGACACTAGTTACCCAGAGTCGGTGCATTATTACATAACATTGGCATGATCACAAGGAAATAATGTCTCAAAAGACCGATCAGTTTAGTATTATTGGAAACAATATTCTTACATAAGTTCAACTTTGCAGCTTGAAAAGAAATACATCACAAATATATTTCATTAGAAACATCCAAGCCTCCTAAATTATGCCTGCAGGTCACTCATAACTAACTTCTTCATATCCTGGTAAAATGAAACATAAGAAACGGATGAGCTCAAATGCTCTGTAAGGGTATGTAATACAGCGGAAAATGACATAAATATTATGCATGGTGAATAACTGAAACCACATGCCTTTACCAATAATAAACCTGAATACTGTTATGGCAGGAAAATGAGCTGAGTAAATAATGCCATAATAAAACATAATCATGGGTATTCTACTAGTCGAATGACCACAAGAACCATAAGTATTGTTTTCATAATAAGGGAATGTATAATGTCGTACATTCTGAAACATTTTTTCAAGGACTCGGCCAAGACATCTAAAAATGATTAAGGCCTCAGCAAAAACCATAAATAAAAATTGGGAAAGGGCATTGGCCAATTCCACATCCAGTTGTCTCATGAGAACTACCAATGCATCAAGGAGCTAGAGTGGGCTCCACCCATCACTTACTAATTCCAATACATTCCTCCTATGAAAAGGTTTAAACATATCATAAACATTCGTATTAAAACTAGCATAAGAAATGTCAATACATTAAACATAAACCATGAATGGTATAAAAATTGCACATCCATAGTCAAACATATCACGAATCCTTCAATACAATATGGAAGTTTTGTATCATGATAAATTAACTTAAAATAAACTTAAAATCCATCAAAGGATGTTGACATAGATGAAGTCAAAACTATTTGAGATAAATATCTCTTTTTTGAAATCATTTAAAAGTCACATAATTATAAAATAAATCATTTACATTGAAAATTTTCTTATAATATTTTAAGGTAAGCTTCAACGATTTTATAACGGCGTAAAATAACCGCACCCACCATATAAGTTAAAAAAACATTCATACCTTAATTATGTCAAAAAGGATAAAAAGGAACTTGTTTGGAAAATGACGGAAAGATTCCTTTATAAACTTCTTATAAAAAGTAAAACAATTGTATAAATGACTTTAACCCATATTCTGTAAAATGGTAAGAATGTTTTGAAATAAATTTTTAAGAAACATGGATGTTGATGATAAAGATGTCCCAGTAGATAATTACTTATAAACAACCTCGGATAATGAATAGATTGTGAAATAACCCTTACCTTGTACTTTTGATTGGTCTGTGGTAGGTTAACCTCTTTTAACATGGTGAAATAATTTTTATTAAATTATACAAGAATTATATACATTAATATGATATCATATATGATCTTTTAATATTTTTTTGTTAATAATATCTTAGTATTATCGTCATTTCGGGTGTTAACTTACTCGTTTTCTTTTACATGTTTTGTTACATAAGCCATGTTTTTTATGGATAGGTTGTTTATTATTCATATCCAGAATGATATAAAGTCCTTAAAAATTATTTTTAATCATCAAATGAGAATTATTCTTGAATGGATACGATGAGTAATGAATCTCATCGTGTTCGTGGAGACGGTAGTTCGTACGTACGCACAAGCGACAATATCATTTTTTATATTAAAATAATATATAATTGAATGGGATATCACATATACAGAATCATTATCATGATATATTTATTATTTTCATGAGTTACACATCATTATTATACCCATATAAATAATAATGTTTTGAATAACAATTACACCACGACATGGAGACGGTAAGCCATACGTATGCACGTATGGTGACATGTCATTCAAAAGATGCATAGAATACTGAATATGGTTGTACCATATTTATAATAACATCACAGTATATATAGGATCGTGGATTTATTATTTTAGAATGGAAATAACAAAGAAATAAGAAGTTGAAGAAGAAAGGAACTTGAAAGAGGTTGGTGAAAACATTACTTCGTCTTCGGGTTCTTCCTTTTGATTTGATCAAAAGGGCTCTTTAGGTTGTCTTTCTGATAAAACTAATTCCTCTAGGTTGAAGTGAGATAATTTGGGAGGATATTTTATAGGGTATTTGGGAAGAGGTTTTCCAAGCCAAAAGGCTTTGGATGTGTGAATTAGAGATAAGGGAGAGTTCCCTTTTATAAGAGGGGTGAGGGGCACCTTAGGAAAAATTTAAAATATTATTTTATAATAAATTAATATTCGTTTTATAATGGCTCCAAAGAGAATTATTTAAAGGTTAAGGTGGGTATGGGTCGAAATACTTTCAAACAATAGATTTTAGAAAGGTTTGCGTCACTATATTAACCATATAATTTATATTTAACTCTTAGTAAAATAGTTTTACATTTACCATGCCTCTTTGTATTTTTATATTATATTGTTAATAAACATACGATATACCTCCACGAGACCCCACGTGGTCCATTAATGATACAAATATCATTATATAAGTCCTTTGCATGATACTTATATTTTTTGGAATTTAATATCAATTGATAATATAATATTTGTTTTAAAAACTCTTTTATGTCAATTTTGACACTATTTGGTATTTTGTTTTTTCTAAATTCATGAAAGCATAATTACTTCTAACATAATTAATTTATTCAACCATAACATGTCATATTAACATATACAAGTCGTGGAATTCATTAAAAGTCTCAAATTATATTTATTTGGGTGTTTATAATATCAATTATTTTAATATTTCACTAATAAGGTAATTACTGCATCATCAT
Organism: Viscum album; assembly: GCA_963277665.1. Lineage (NCBI taxonomy): Eukaryota > Viridiplantae > Streptophyta > Magnoliopsida > Santalales > Viscaceae > Viscum > Viscum album. The sequence goes on from OY728135.1 coordinate 1,411,823,741, forward strand.
TGTGTCATAAATAAATTAAATTATTTAATGTCCAACAATTATAAATAAAATATCATTATGTATGAAATATTTTTATCTTTCTAATGAATATTTATAATCTAATTTATCTTATGTATAACAATATATTAAAAATTTTTTATTTATTAAACATTGATTTTAACTCTTTTAAGTTTTCTTTGAATTAAATAATAATAAATGTCCTAATCTAATCCATGTGGACCTAAATGATAATATTTTATTCCTAAGGTTGTTTTTGGTCGATATATAATAGTCCAATAGAATTAGGTCAATTGTTAGGGTAATATTAATATCATTTATACCCTTAATTACCGTATTTATTTTCAACTGTGGTAAATAAAAGTAAAAAGTTACTATTCACCAAAAAAATTATCTTATTGAACCACATTTTACTCCTTGGTATTAAATTTTTCACTAGGATTTTCAAAATTACACTCACAGAAGTGGTAAAATTCAGTTTTACGTGAATTTTCAAATTCTCCTAGGAGTTTGGTTAAAGACGGGGAAAATTTCAATAAAATTTTTATATATCTAAAATTATTCTAAACTAACTCCAATGAATTAAATTGAACTTATATAGGTATTATATATCTATTTTGACCTTAATTAAATATAAATAAAATAAATATTTATTTTAATAAAAATTCTTTTTTAAACAATAACTCAGTGTTTTTTCACTATTCATCAAAAATTGAATGTTTTTAGAACAATACCAAAAATTCACCCTATGATAATTTAGATATTCTGAATCCAAATATGAAGACCATTTTGAAGGATAAAATTAATAAAATTTCAAAAAGTGGGTATTACTATTCATAACGGCTAGTTTGATTGGTTATGGTGTGTGTTAGAACTCGATGTTACGTACATCACACACTAGTGTATTATTCAAAGTGAAGCGTATCGTGGATGCTTGGGGTGTTACATTCTCCCCTCCTTCAAATAATTTCTTCCCCAAAATTTCTAGAATACTAGCGCATGAAAATACTCGAGTGGTTCTTCATCATAAGTTCCTCGGGTTCCCATGTTGCCTCTTCCATCTTATGGTTTCTGTATAGAACTTTTACCAGACGAGTCATTTGGTTTCTCAGCAATTGTTCTCTTGTATCAAGAATCCTGATGGGATCTTCATAATAAGACAGATCGGGTTCCAGTTCCAATTCCTAGTATATTAGTATATGCATTGGGTCAGCCATGTATTTCCTCAACAGTGATGTGTGGAATACATCGTGATCTTTGAAGAGACATGGCAGCATTTCCAAACGGTAAGCAACGGCCCCAATTCGTTCTAGAATTTTGAAATGTCCGATGTACCTGGGACTCAATTTACCTTTCTTACTGAAACGTATAACTCCCTTCCATGGAGATACCTTCACGAAAACATGATTTCCTACATGAAAATCCAAATCCTTACTTTAGTTATCGGCATAGCTCTTCTGCCTACTTTGAGCTGCTTTGATGTGGTTTTGGGTTACCTTTACCTTTTCCATTATTTCCTCCACCAGTTCTGGGCCTACAAGTTTTCTTTCACCAACGTCATCCCAACAGGTTGGTGTGCGACATCTCTTTCTGTATAACGCTTCATATGGTGCCATCCGAATACTTGAATGGAAGCTATTGTTATAGGAAAATTCCACCAGTGGTAAATATTGATCCCACATACACTGAAAGTCAAGTGAACATTATCTCAACATGTATTCTAAGGTTTTAATAGTTCATTATGATTTTCCATCTGTTTGAAGGTGGTAGGAAATGATCAAACGAAATTCAGTATCCAAGGCCTTCTAAAGACTCTTCCAGAATCTTAAAGTAAAACGGGGATCGTGATCAGAAACAATTGATTAGGGTACTCCATGAAGTCTCACAACTTCATTAATATATAGTCTTGCTAGATGTTCCAGTGGTAGATCTTCTCTTATAGCAATAAAATGTGTTTTCTTGGTAATATGATCAATAATAACCCATATTGCATCATTCCTTCTAGGAGTCTTTGGTAGCCTCATGGTAAAGACCATAGTAATATTGTCCCATTTCCACTCTGGTATGAGAAGAGGTTTCATAACTCCTCTAGATTGTTGCCTTCCAGCTTTCACTTGTGGAAAAACCATAAATATTTACACAAAATCAGAAATCTCCCTCTTCATGTTGTCCCACCAAAAATTTTCCTTCAAATCTATATACATTTTGGTTCTCCCATGGTGTATAGAGAAATTGGAACTATGAGCATCATCCAACAATTCTATTTTTAGATCAGGTATGTTGGGAAAACAAAGTCTTTTCCCAAACTTCAAAATTCCATCTTCATACACAAAGTCACTCAATCTCCCATCATTCACATATTTAATTTTAATTTGAAACTCTTCAACACCGGTCTAAGAACTATTTATCCTTTCTAATAAAGATGGTTTGGTAACCATTTGAAAAAGCATTGTTGTTTCACCTTACATGGTGATTCCCATATCCAAATTTACTAGATCCATAAAAATAGAATCCCTTTCAATTCTCATCATGTTCAAAACTCCATGATATTTTCTACTCAAAGCATCTTCCACCTTATTTGCCTTCCCTGGGTGGTAGTGTATCGTACAATCATAATCCTTGAGTAATTCAAGAAATCGTCTTTTCCTCATTCTAAGTTTTTTTGTGAGAAAATATACTTCAAACTCTTGTGATCAGTATAAATATCACATTTTTCACCATAGAAGTAGTTTCTCCATATCTTCAAAGCAAATATCACAGCTGCTAACTAGAGATAATGAGTAGGATAGTTTTGCTCATGAATTTTCAACTGTCGTGATGCATAGGCAATAATGCTATCATTCTACATAAGGACACTAACAAAGCCTTTCTTTGATTAATCACTATAAATAACGAACCCATCATTCCCCGATTGTAGAGTAAATATAGGAGAATTGACTAATCTTCTCTTCAGTTCTTCGAAACATTCTTCACACTCTTTTTTCCAAACAAATTTAACCCCTTTACGTGTAAGCTTTATTAATGGGTTAGCCAACCGGGCAAAATTCAGGACGAGATGTCGATAATAACCTACTAAACCAATAAAACTGCATACCTCAGTTACACTCATCGGTGCATGTCATTCTTGGATTTCCTTGGTCTTAAAAGGATCAATATAGATTCCATCTCTAGAGACAATATTTCCAAGAAAAGAAATCTCCTGAAGACAAAATTCACACTTTCTAAACTTCCCATATAATTCATGTCTTCTCAGAGTCTTTAGGATAATGTGCAAGTGATTTTCATGATCTTCGTAGCTTTTGGAGTATACCAGGATATCATCAATAAACACCACCATAAAATCATCAAGATATTCTTTAAAAACTCTGTTCATTAGATCCATGAATATAGTGGGTGCATTAGTCATCCTAAAAGGTGTTACTGTAAACTCGTAATGCCCGTACCTGGTTCGAAATGATGTCTTCGGAATGTCTTCCTTCTTCACACACAACTGATGGTATCCAGATCAAAGGACAATCTTTGAAAATTATTGAGCTCCATACAGTTGGTCAAATAAATCATCAATGCATGGTAGGGGATACTTGTTTTTTATTTTTTATAGTGTTGATTTCCCTATAGTCGATACATAACCTCATTTTTTAACAAAAAGAACAGGGCTCCACATGGAGATACACTAGGGAGAATAAATCTCTTATTACTCAATTCCTCTAGCTTTTTCTTTAGTAACACTAATTCTAAAGTGGTCATTCTATAAGGGGTCTTTGATATAGGCCTTGATCCATGAATTAAATCAATGGAAAACTCAACTTCTCATTCTGGAGGATGTCCAGGTAAATCTTTTGGAAACACATCAACATATTCTCTCACAATAAGTACATATTCTATTTGAACATTCCTTTCCTCATCCACAGTTATTTCATTCTCTTCCTCCCCGATAATAAAATTTATTTGAGATTCTGGGGGTGGATCTTGATAAGAATTAAGCCGCGATGATTCTTCTCAAAAGATAAGGTGTTCCTTATCATCATCATCGGGAATCGTAACCTCCTTCTTCTTACAATAAATCTTCACATCATGGTCCGAAAGACAATCCATATCGAGGATTATATCAAATTCAATCATAGGTATGATGATGAGATCAGTGGATAAAGAACATTTATGTGCTCTAATGGGTACTGATTCACAAAACTTCAATGCAATGATACTTCCCTTTCGAGTTTTAACAGACAACTCCCTTGTTAAATCAAATTGTAAATATCTAATTTTCATAGAAAACTTGGAAGATATGAAACAATGTGATGATCTAGAATCAAATAAAAGATTTTCTAAACATGAGGAAACCATTAAATTACCTGCCACCATGTCTTTCAGGGCTTCAACCTCAGCAGTAGTGATAGCATAAGCATTTCCTTGATCACATGGCCTTTTTTGAGGTAAGTTCCCCTGATTATTTGGACATTCCTTTTCATAATGTCACATATCCCTAAAATTATAGCAATGAACATCGGTAGCTTCCTTCTTCCCTTTACAATCATGAGAATGGTGGCCTTTTTCACCACACCTGTAACAGACACCCATTCCCTTCAAGCCGGTACTGGGGTGTTTCTTCCCATGTTTACTGCAGGATTGATATTCAACTTTTCCCTTCTTCCCCTTATTTCCATTTCTATGTTGATCATAAGATCTCTTCTTCTCTTTCTTTTCTTTAATGTTGTAAGACTTAGATAATTCCTTTTCTGTCTTGATAGCACATGAGGCAATGTATTCGTACGACGAGAAGGATTGTGAGACTAATTATCGATAGAGAAATGGTTTTAACCCATAAAAGAAACGATCAATATCACTTCTTGGGTTATGTATATAATCTCCAGCATACCATGATAACCTTTTAATTTTTGCCTCATACTTTACAACATTATTGTCCTCCTTTTTCCTCAGACTGAGAAATTGTCGTTCCATATCCACTTGATGGTCATGAGGAAAGAATTTTTCTTAGAAAATCTCTTTGAACTCCCCCCCCCCATTCCATATTCGATAATTCAACATATTCTTTCATGTTTTGAATCAATGACCACCATTGATCAGCATGTCAAGTGAGGTGATAAACTGCCATGACAACTTTTTCCCTTTCACTACTCGCCAAATCCTGAAATATTTTCTCTAGGGAACTTATCCATTGCTCAGCTACAAATGGATTTTTAATCCCGTTGAATGTTGGTGGTTGTTTCCTCATGAAGCGATGTATCATTGATCATCCACGTTGTGGATCTGGGTGCTCCATATAGGTAAGGTTATTATTCATAGTCTGAGTGAGTTGTCCCAGTATGGTGATTAGCTGATCAAAACTAGTTGCATCACTAGCTCCACTATAATTACCTTGAGCTAGAGGGAAATACCTACATGGAGTGCATTCATTGATACAGTTTCCATTCCTTCCACTACGTTCCATTTCTAAACAATATCATAAACTAAATTAGTTTATGAACTAAAATATATAATTACATACTTATAAAACACTTAAAATAAATTGAACTATTTATGGATATAATCCATAATCATAAAAATATTTTCTTTGAGGAAGTATATACTCATAAACCCTTCATAATGGTTCCTAAAGAAAATAAGAATTATCCTAAGCTTATCCCTCAGGAGGGTCGTAACCATGAGTGATGCAAGGCCCGTTGTCATGCACCAGTTCCCGTTCAAGTCTAGCTTAAAGCGGTTTTTTTGGGTTTTACCCCTAGGTACATCTGTGCCAAAGCCACCTCTACCTTCTTGTATCCAGATAGGCATGTATTGCTCATAAAACTCAAAAAATCTCTAAAATACTAAAATTATAGTAAGTACTTCTACACTAATCCACAAAATGCATCTTAGGTCTACGTGATCTAATCAGAGTTTATCTAAATCTAGCTTCCAAGGTTTGTACTAAACATCCTCTGATACCAACTATAACGCCCCGAACCTAGTTACCTAGAGTCAGTTCATTATTACATAACATTTTCATGATCACAAGGAAATCATGTCTTGATAGACCGATCAGATTAGCATTATTGGAAACAAGATTCATATAAAAGTTCAACATTATAGCTTGAAAAGAAATAGAACAAAAATATATATATCATTAGAAACATCCAAGACTCCTATATTATGCCTACAGGTCACTCATAACTAACTTTTTCATATCATGGGAAAATGAAACATAAGAAACGGGTGACCTCAAATGCTCTGTAAGGGTAAGTAATACAGTGAAAAATAACATAAATATTAAGCATGGGGAATAACTGAAACCACATGCCTTTACCAATAATAAACATCAATACTGTTATGGAAGGAATATGAGCTGAGTAAATAGGTCCATAATAAAACATAATCATGAGTATTCTACTAGTCGAATGACCACATGAAAAATCAGTCTTATTTTCGTATTAAGTGAATGTATAATGTTGGACATTCTGAAACATTTTGTCAAGGCCTTGGCCAAGACGTCTAAAAACGATTAAGGGCTCGGCCAAAACCATAAATCAAAATTGGGAAAGTTCCTTGGCTAATTCCACATCTAGATGTCTCATGAGACCTACTGATGCATCGAGGAGCTATAGTGGGCTCCACCCGTCACTTACTATGTCCAATACATTTATCATATGAAAAGGTTTAAACATATCATAAACATTAGTATTAAAACTAGCATACTAAATTTCAATACGTTAACCATAAACTATGAATGGTAGAAAAATAGCACATCCACAGTCAAACATATCACAAAACCTTCAATACAATATGAATGTTTTTTATCATAATAAAATAACTTCAAAAAAACTTAAAATCCATCAAAGGATGTTGACATAGATGAAGTCAAAAACTATTTGAGAGAAATATCAATTTTTTGAAATCATTTAAAAGTCAAATAATTATAAAATAAAACATTTACTTTGAAAATATCCTTATAATCTTGTAAGGGAAGCTTCAATGATTTTATAATGGCCGAAAATAGCCGCACCCACCGTATAAGTTAAAAAAACATTCTTACCTTAATTCTGTCGAAAAGGTTAAAGATGACTTTTTTTGGAAAACGACGGAAGGCTTCCTTTATAAAATTCTTATAAAAAGTCAAAAAATTTTATGAATTACATTAACCCATATTCTGTAAAATAGTAAGAATGTTTTGAATTACATTTTTAAGAAACATGGATGTGGATGATAAAGATGTCCCAATAGATAATTGCATATAAACAACCTCGGATAATGAAGAGATTGTGAAATAACCCTTACCTTGTACTTTTTCTTGGTCGATGGTAGGTTAACCTCTTTTATAATGGTGAAATAATTGTTATTAAATTATACAAGAATCATATACATTAATATAATATCATAAATGATCTTTTAACATTTCTTTATTAATAGTATCTTATTATTATCGTCGTTTCGGGTGTTAACATACTCATTTTCTTTTAAATGTTTTGTAACATGATCCATGTTTATTAGGGATATGCTATTTATTATTCATATCTAGAATGATATCAAGTCCTTAAACATTATTTTTAATCATCAGATGAGAATTATTCTTGGATGGATACGATGGGGGAATGAATCTCATCGTGTTCGTGGAGACGGTAGTTCGTACGTACGCACAAGCGACGATATCATTATTTTGATGTTAAAATAATATATAATTGGATGTTATATAATATATAAATAATTATTATCATGTTATATTTATTATTTTAATGAATTACACATCATTTTTATACCCATATAAATTATAATGTTTTGAATAACAATTACACCACGACGTGGAGACGGTAAGTCGTACGTACGCACGTATGGTGACATGTCATTCAATGGATGGATAGAATACTGAATGTGGTTGTACCATATTTCTAATAGCATCACAGTTTATAGAAGATACTGGAGTTATTATTTTAGAATGGAAATAACAATGAAATAACAATTTGAAGAAGAAAGGAACTTGAAAAATGGTGGTGAAAACATTACCTCTTCTTCGGGTTCTTCCTTTTGATTTGATCAAAAGGGCTCTTTAGGTTGGAATTATGATCAAACTAATGCCTCTAGGTTGAAGTGGGGGAAGTTGGGAGGATATTTGGGAGGGAATTTGGGAAAAAAAATTCCGAGACAAAAGGCTTTGAATGTGTGAGTTGGAGAGAAGGGGGGGTTCCCTTTTATAAGAGGGGTGAGGGGCACCTTAGTAAAAATGTAAAATATTATTTTATAATAAATTAATATTCGTTTTATAATGGCTCAAAAGAGAATTATTTAAATTTTAAGGTGGGGATGGGTAGAAATACTTTCAAACAATATATTTTAGAAAGGTTTGGGTCACTATATTAACCTTATAATTTATATTTAACTCTTAGTAAAATAGTTTGACATTTACCATGCCTCTTTGTATTTTTATATTATATTGCTAATAAAAATACTATATACCTCCAAGAGACACCAAGTGGTCCATTATTGATACACCTATCATTATATAAGTCATTTGGCTGAACCTTATATTTTTTGGAATTTAATATCAATTGATAATATAATATTTGTTTTAAAAACTTTTTTATGTCAATTTTGTCACTATTTGGTATTTTGTTTTTTCTAAATTCATGAAAGCATTATTACTTCTAAACTAATTAATTTAATCAACCATAACATGTCATATTAACCTATAAAATTCGTGTAATTCATTAAAAGTCTCAAAATATATTTATTTGGGTGTTTATAATATCAATCATTTTAATATTTCACTAATAGGGTAATTACTGAATCATCATTGTGTCATAAATTAATTTAATAATATAATGTCTAAAATTTATAAATAAAATTAAATTATGTAGGAAATCTTTTTTTCTTTTTAATGAATATTTATAATAGAATTTATCTTATGTATAACCATATATTAAAAATATATTATTTATTAAACTATGATTTTAACTCTTTTAAGTCTTCTTTGAATTAAATAATAATAAATGTTCTAATCTAATCCAAGTGGACCTAAATGATAATATTTTATTTCTAAGGTTTTTTGGTAGATATACACTTGTCCAATAGAATTAGGACATGTGTTAGGTTAATATTAATATCATTTTTACCCTTAATTACCCTATTTACTTTTAACCGTGGTAAATAAAAGTAAAAAGATACTATTCACCAAAAATAATTTTTATCTTGTTGAACCTTATTTTACTCCTTGATATTAACCGTGTCTCTAATATTTTAGAAATTCCACTCACAGAAGTGGTAAAATTATGTTTTATGTGAATTTCCAAATTCTCCTAAGAGTTTGGTAAAAGACGGTGAAAAGTTCAATAAATTTTTATATATCTAAAATTATTCTAAACTAACCCCAATGGATTAAATTGAACTTATATAAGTATTATTTATCTATTTTGAACTTAATAAAATTTAAATAAAATAATTAATTATTTAAATAAAAAATAAATTTTAAACTAACTCAGTGGTTCTTCACTATTCCTCAAAAATTGAAATTTTTCAGAAAAATACCAAAAATTCACTCTATGATAATTTCGATATTCCAAATCTAAATATGAAGTCTCTTTTGAAAGATAAAATTAATAAAATTTCAACAAGTGGGTATTACTACTCATAACTGCAAGTTTGATTGGTTGTGGTGTGTGTTAGAACTCGAAGTTGTGTACATCACACGCTACTGTATTATTCAAAGAGAAGTGTAACGTGTAAGATTGGGGTGTTACATTCTCCCCTCCATCAAATAATTTCATCCTCGAAATTTCTAGAATACTACTGCATGAAAAGACTCAGGTGATTCCTCATCATAAGTTCCTCGGGTTCCCATGTTGCATCTTCCATCTTATAGTTTCTCCATAGAACTTTTACCAGACGATTCATTCAGTTTCTCAGCACTTGTTCTCTTGTATCAAGAATCCGGATGGGCTCTGCGCAATAAGACAGATCGGGTTCCAGATCTAATTCCTCGTATGTTAGTACATGCATTGGGTCAGGCATGTATTTCCTCAACAGTGATACGTGGAACACATCGTGAACTTTGAAGAGGCTTGGCGGCATTGCCAAAAGGTAAGCTACAACCCCAATTTGTTCTAGAATTTTGAAAGGTCTCATATTCCTGGGACTTAATTTACCTTTCATACTGAAATTTATAACTCCCCTCCATGGAGATACCTTAAAGAAAACATGATCTCATACCTAAAATTCCAAATACTTCATTCGGTTATCGGCATAGCTCTTATGCCCACTTTGAGCTGCTTTGATGTGGTTTTGGATTACCTTTACCTTTTCCGTCATTTCCTCCACCAGTTCTGGGCCTACAAGTTTTCTTTCACCAACATCATACCAACAGGTTGGTGTGCGATAACTCTTTCCGTATAATGCTTCATATGGTGCCATCTGAATACTTGAATGGAAGCTATTGTTATAAGAAAATTCCACCAGAGGTAAATATTGATCCCACATACCCTGAATGTCAAGTGATCATGATCTCACCATGTCTTCAAGGGTTTGAATAGTTCGTTCTGATTTTCCATCTATTTGAGGGTGGTATGCAGTGCTCAAACGAAGTTCATTATCCAAGGCCTTCTAAAGACTCTTCCAGAATCTTAAAGTAAAATGGGGATCCTGGTCAGAATCATTCGATAAGTGTACTCCATAAATTCTCACAACTTCATTAATATAGTCTTTCTAGACGTTCCAGTGGTAGATCTTCTCTTATAGCAAGAAAATGTGGTCTTGGTAATATTATCAACAATAATCCATATTTCATCGTTCCTTCTAGGATTATTTGGTATCCCCATGACAAAGTCCATCATAATATTGTCCCATTTCCACTCCGCTATGGGAAGAGGTTGCATGACTCATTTAGGTTGTTCCCTTCTGGCTAACACTTGATGAAAAACCAAAAATCATGACACAAAATCACCAATCTCTCTCTTCATGTTGTCCCAAAAAAAATGTTCCTTCAAAAATTTATATATTTTGGTGCTCCCATGGTGTATAGTGAAATTGGAACTATAAGCATCATCCAATAATTCTCTTTTTTGATCAGGTATTTTGGGAATAGAAAGTCTTTTCCCAAACTTCAAAATTCCATCTCTATACATAAAGACACTCAATCTACCATCATTCACAGCTTTAATCTTCTTTTGAAACTCTTCATCACTGGTCTAAGAACTCTTTATCCTTTCTAATAAAGAGGGTTTGGCAACCATTTGAAAAATCATTGAAGCTTCTCCTTTCATGGTGATTCCCATATCCAACTTTACTAGATCCATGAAAAGAAGATCCCTTTCACTTCTCATCATGTTCAAAACTCCTTGATCTTTTCTGCTCAAAGCATATTCCACCTTATTTTCCTTCCCCGGGTGGTAGTGTATCGTACAATCATAATCCTTGAGTAATTCAAGCCATCGCCTTTGCCTCATGTTGAGTTCTTTTTGTGAGAAAATATACTTCAAACTCTTGTGATCAGTATAAATATAACATTTTCACTATAGAGGTAGTGTCTCCATATCTTCAAAGCAATGTTCGTAGCTGCAAACTCGACATCATGAGTAGGATAGTTTTTCTCATGAATTTTCAACTGTCGTGATGCATAGGAAATAACCCTATCATTCTGCATAAGGAAAAAACCAAGTCCTTTCTTCAATGCATCACTATAAATAACGAACCCATGATTCCCCGGTGGTAGAGTCAATATAGAAGCATTGACTAATATTCCCTTAAAATCTTCAAATCATTCTTCACACTCTTTTGTCCAAACCAATTTACCCCCTTTATGTGTGATCTTTGTTAATGGGTTGGCCAACCAGAAAATATTCTGGGCAAAAAGTCAATAATAACCTACTAAACCAATAAAACTATGTACCTAGGTTGTACTCATCGGTGCAAGACATTCTTGGATTTCCTTGGTCTTAGAAGGATCAATATAGATTCCATCTTTAGAGACAATATGGACAAGAAAAGAAATCTCTTGAAGCCATAATTCACACTTGTTAAACTTCCCATATAATTCATGTCTTCTCTGAGTCTTCAAGATAATGCAGATGTAATTTTCAGGATATTCATAGCTTTTGGAGTATACCAAGATATCATCAACAAATACCACCAAAAAATCATCAAGATATTCTTTGAAATCTTTATTCATTAGATCTATGAATACAGAGGGTGCATTAGTCAACCCAAAAGGCATTACTGTATACTTTTAATGCCCGTACCTAGTTCGAAATGTTGTCTTCGGAATGTCTTCCTTATTCACACACAACAGATGGTATCCTGATCGAAGTTAAATCTTTGAAAAGTATTTAGCTCCATGAAGTTGGTCAAATAAATCATCAATAAGAGGTAGGGGATACTTGTTTTTTATTTTTATAGCGTTGATTTCCCTATAGTCGATATATAACCTCATAGATCCAACTTTCTTTTTAAGAAAAAGAATAGGGGCTCCCCATGAAGAAACACTAGGGCGAATAAATCCCTTACTACTCAATTCCTCTAGTTGTTTCTTTAGTTCAACTAATTATAAGGTGGCCATTCTATAAGGGGTCTTCGATATAGGCCTTGATCTATGAATTAAATCAATGAAAAACTCAACTTCTTGTTCTAGAGGATGTCCAGGTAAATCTTTTGGAAACACATCTACATATTCTCTCACAATAGGTACATCTTTGATTTGAACATTCCTTTCCTCACCCTCAATCATTTCATTCTCTTCCTCCTCGATAATTGAATTTATTTGAGCTACTGGGGGTAGATCTAGATAGGAAATAGGCGGCGAAGATTCTGCTCTAAAGATAAGGTGGTCCATATCATCATCATCAACAATCGTAACCTCCTTCTTCTTACAATAAATATTCACATCATGGTCTGAAATCCAATCCATACAGAGGATTATATCAAATTCAATCATAGGTATGATGATGAGATAAACTGATAATGAACATTTATGTGCTCTAATAGGGACTGATTCACAAAACATCGATGCAATGATACTTTCCTTAGGAGTTTTAACTGAAAACTCCGTTGTTAAATCAAATTGGAAATATCTAATTTTCTTAGCAAACTGGGAAGATATGAAACAATGCGATGATCCAGAATCAAATAAAGCCTTGGCTAAACATAAGGAAACCATTAAATTACCTTCCACCACGTCTTTCAGGGCTTCAACCTCAGCAGTAGTGATAACATAATCTTGGGCTTGATCCCTTGGCCTTTTATGAGGTAATTTCCTATGAATATTAGTACATTCATTTTCATAATGTCCCATTATCTGCAATTATAGCACTGAACATCGGTAGCTTCCTTCTTCCCATTACAATCAGGAGCTTGGTGGCCTTTTCGCCACACTTCTAACAGACACCCATTCCCTTCAAGAAAGTACCAGGGTGTTTCTTCCCACATTTATTGCAGGATTGATATTCAACTTTTCCCTTCTTCCCCTTATTTACATTTCTAGATTGATCAATAGATCTCTTCTTCTCTTTCTTTGCTTTCAAGTCGTAAGACTTAGAGAATTCCTTTTCTATCTTGATAGCACATGAGACAATGTCTTCGTACGATGAGAAGGATTGTGAGACTAATTCTCGATGGAGAAATGATTTTAACCCATCAATGAAATGATCAATCTTACTTCTTGGGTTATTTATATAACCTATAGAATACCTTGATAACCTTGTAAAGTTAGCCTCATACTTTGCAACATTCTCATACTCCTTTTTCCTCAAACTCAGAAATTATCTTTCCATATCCGCTCGACAGTCAAGAGGAAAGTATTTTTCTAAGAACATCGTCTTTCTTTTGTGTTTTGAATCAATGACTGCCATTGATCAGCATCTCCAGTGAGGTGATAAACTGCCATGATAACTTTTTCCCTTTCACTACTCCCCAAAGCCTAAAATATTTTCTCTAGGGAACTTATCCATTTCTCAGCTGCCAATATATTTGTATTCCCATTGAATGTTAGTGGTTGTTTCCTCATGAAGCGATCTAACATTGATCCTCCATGTTGTGGATCTGGGTGCTCCATACGGAAAAGGTTATTATTCATATCATGAGTGAGTTGTCCCAGTATGGTGATTAGCTGATTAGATCCAGTTGCATCACTAGCTCCACCATAATTATCTTGAGCTGGAGGGAAATCCATACATGGAGTGTATGCATTGATATGGTTTCCATTACTTCTACTAGGCGCCATTTCTAAAAAATGTCATAATCTAAATTAGTTTATTAATAAAAATATATAATTCCATAATTATAAAACACTTCACATAAATTGAACTATTTATAGATATAATCCATAATCATAAAAATGTTTTCTTTTAGGAAGTATATAATCATAAACCCTTCATAATGGATTGTAATGAAAATGAGAATTATCCTAATCATATCCCCTGGGAGTGTCGAAACCAAGAGTACATCAAGGCCCTTTATCGTGCACCAGTTCCCGTTCGAGCCTAGCTCAAAGCGGTGTTTTCAGGTTTTAACCCTAGGTACATATGTGTCAGAGCCACCTATACCTGATCGTATCCAGACAGGGATGTATTGCTCAGAAAACTCACAAAATCTCTACAATACCAATATTATAGGAAGTTCTTCTACACTAATCCTCAATGTTCATCTTATGTCTACGTGATCTAATCGGAGTTTATCTAAATCTAGATTCCAAGGTTTCTAATAAACTTCCTCTAATACCAACTGTAATGACCTGACTCAAGTTACCTAGAGTCAGTGTATTATTACATAACATTGGAATGATCACAAGTAAATCATGTCTCAAAAGACCGACCAGTTTAGTATTATTGGAATCAAGACTCATACATAAGTTCAACTTTACAGCTTGGAAGGAAATACAACACAAATATATTTCATTAGAAACATCCAAGCCTCCTAGATTATGCATGTAGGTCACTCATAACTAACTTATTCATATCCTGAGAAAATGAAACATAAGAAACGGGTGAGCACAAATTCTCTATAAGGGTAAGTAATATAGTGTAAAATGACATAAATATTAAGTATGGTGAATAACTCAAACAACATGCCGTTACCAATAATAAACATGAATACTATTATGGAAGGAATATGTGCTGAGTAAATAATGCCATAATAAAATATAATCATGGGTATTCTACTAGTTGAATGACCACATGAACCATCAGTCTTATTTTCATTATGAGGGAATGTATAATGTCGGACATTCGGAAACATTTTGTAAAGGCCTTGGCCAAGAAATCTAAAAATAATTAAGGCCTCGGCCAAAACCATAAATCAAAATTGGGAAAAGGCCTCGGCCAATTCCACTTATAATTGTCTCATAAGACCTACTAATGCATCAAGGAGCTATATCGGGCTCCAACCATCACTTACTAGGTCCAATACATTCCTCATATGAAAAGGTTTAAAGATATCATAAACATTCGTATTAAAACTAGCATAAAAATGTCAATACTTTAACCATAAACTATGAATGGTATAAAAATAGCACATACACAATCAAACATATCACAAAACCTTCAATAAAATATGGAAGTTTTGTATCAAAATAAATTAACTTCAAATAAACTTAAAATCCATCAACGGATGTTGACATAGATGAAGAAAAAACTATTTGAGAGAAATATCTCTTTTTTGAAATAATTTAAAAGTCACATAATTATAAAATAAAACATTTACTTTGAAAATATCCTTATAATATTTTAAGGGAATCTTCAACAATTTTATAATGTCGGATAATAGCCTCACCCACTGTATATGTTAAAAAAACATTCTTACCTTAATTCTGTTGAAAAGGTTAAAAAGGACCTTGTTTGAAAAACGACGAAAATATTCATTTATAAACATCTTATAAAAAGTCAAACAAGGGTATAAATGACTATTACCCATATTCTGTAAAATAGTAATAATGTTTTGAAATACATTTTTAAGAAACATGGATGTGGATGACAAAGAGGTACCCGTAGATAATTACATATGAACAACCTCGGATAATGAAGAGATTGTGAAATAACCCTTACCTTGTACTTTTCCTTGGCCGAGGGTAGGTTACCCTCCTGTATAATGGTGAAATAATTGTTATTAAATTATGCAGGAATCATATACATTAATATGATATCATATATGATCTTTTATCATTTCTTTGTTAATAATATCTTAGTATTATCGTCGTTTTGGGTGTTAACTTACTCGTTTTCTTTTACATGTTTTGTTATGTAAACCGTGTTTGTTATGGATAGGTTGTCCATTATTCATATCCAAAATGATATCAAGTCCTTAAAATTTATTTTTAATCATCAAATTAGAATTATTCTAGAATGGATATGATGGGGAATGAATCTCTTCGTGTTCGTGGAGACGGTAGTCCGTACGTACGCACGAGTGACAATATCATTATTTTGATATTAAAATAATATATAATTGGATGGTATATCATATATACAGAATCATTATCATGTTATATTTATTATTTTCAGGAATTAAACATCATTATTATACCCATCTAAATAATAATGTTTTGAATAACAATTACACCACGACATGGAAAAGGTAAGCTGTACGTACACACATATGGTGACATGTCATTCAAAGGATGGATAAAATAATGAATATGGTTGTACAATATTTATAATAACATGATATTATATAGAAGATACTAGAGTTATTATTTTATAATGGAAATAACAAAGAAAGAAGAAGTTTAAGAAGAAAGGAACTTGAAAGAGGTTGGTGAAAACATTACCTCTTCTTCGGGTTCTTTCTTTTGATTTGATCAAAAGGGATCCTTAGAATGGATTTCTGATCAAACTAGGTCCTCTAGATTGAAGTGAGGGAAGTTGGGAGGATATTTTGTAGGGTATTTGGGAAGAGGATAGCCGATCCAAAAGGGTTTGAATGTGTGAATTACAGAGAAGGGGGAGTCCCTTTTATAAGAGGGGTGAGAGGCACATTAGGAAAAACTTAAAATATTATTTTATAATAAATTCATATTTGGTTAATGATGGATAAAAAGTGAATTATTTAAGGTTAAGGTGGGGATGGGTAAAAACACTTTCAACCAATAGATTTTAGACAGGTTTGGGTCACTATATTGACCTTATCATTTATATTTAACTCTTAGTAAAATAGTTTGACATTTACCATGCCTCTTAGTATTTTTATAATATACAGGTAATAAAAATACTATATACCTCCAAGAGACCCCAAAGTGGTACTTTAATGATACAACTATCTTTATATAAGTCTTTTTTCCAATCCTTAGATTTTTAGGAATTGAATATCAATTAATAATATAATATTTGTTTTAAAAACTCTTTTATGTCAATTTTGACACTATTTGGTATTTTGTTTTTTCTAAATTCATAAAAGCATTATTAATTCGAAAATTATTCATTTAATCAACCCTAAAATGTCATAGTAACTTATAAAATTCGTGTAATTCATTAAAAGTATAAAATTATATTTATTTGGGAGTTTATAATATCAATTATTTTAATATTTCACTAATAAGGTAATTACTACATCATCATTGTGTCATTATAAAATTAAATTATATAATGTCTAGAAATTATAAATAAAATATAATTATGTAGGAAATTGTTTTATCTTTCTAATGAATATCTATAATAGAATTGATCTTATGTATAACCATATTATAAAAAAAATTATTTATTAAACTTTGATTTTAACTCTTTTAACTCTTCTTTGAATTAAATAATAATAAATGTCCTAATCTAAACCAAGTGGACCTAAATGATAATATTTTATTCCTAAGTTTGTTTTTGTCTGAGATACACTTGTCCAATAGAATTAGGACTTCTGTTAGGGTAATATTAATATCATTTTTACTCTTAATTACCCTATTTACTTTTAACCGTGGTAAACAAAAGTAAAAAGTTACTATTCACCAAAAATTATTTTTATCCTATTGAACCACATTTTACTCCTTGATATTAAATTTTTCTCTCTAATTTTATAAATTCCACTCAAAGAAGCAGTCAAATTAATTTTTATGTGAATTTCGAAATTCTCCTAGGAGTTGGCTAAAAGATGGCGAAAAGTTCAATAAAATTTTTTATATCTAAATTTTTTCTAAACTAAATACAATGAATTACATTGAACATATATAGGTATTATGTATCTATTTTTACCTTAAATAAATTTAAATAAAATAAATAATTATTGAAATAAAAATTAGCTTTTAAACAATAATTTAGTGTTTTTTCACTATTCATCAAAAATTGAATGTTTTCAGAAAAATACCAAAAATTCACCCTAGGCTAATTTCGATATTCCAAATCCAAATATGAAGTCCATTTTGAAAGTTAAAATTTATAAAATTTCAAAAATTGGGTATTACTATTCATAACGGCTAGTTTGATTGGTTATTGTGTGTGTTAGAACTTGAAGTTGCGTACATCACATGCTACTGTATTATTCAATGAAAAGTGTACCATGGAAGCTTGGGGTGTTACACTGACTGAAAGTTATTTTTTATTTATTTTGAAAAGGTACAAGGAAAAAACCATTCAAGGAGTGAGAAAGTGGTGAAGAATAAGGTAATACCCTTAAACTACACTCTTACACTCAATGGTGAGAGAGTCTAACCTATAATAAATCGTAAGCTCATCTTTTTATCTACCCATATGAGCCAGTGAATTTTCCACGAAGTTATCCTCCCTCCAACATTGGTGGACCATCCTCCCTTGATTGTTCACCACCATGTATCTATGAATAAGGTATATAAACTCCCAAGGTATCTCATGAAGTCCCTGTAAAGTCTTCACAAGGACTTTTAAGTCATATTAGATCTCAACCACTAGTAAGATATGTCTCCAACATACCATCAGACTGGAGAGACAAGCCCAAAATCTGAACCCAATGGTTTTCCCAAACTGTAAAATGCACTAAAACCATGGTGAACTGATCCCCAAGAATCCTTAAGAACAACACCACCCCTCATGGACCCATCCATATAGGAACCTTCCACGTTTACTTTAAGTCCACTACTATGAGGTGGCTATATAACTCAGCGACCGCTCACCCTCTTTTGAATGCAGGGCCAGTGGAGGAGGTTGCAGATCATAACTGAAGTTTTTCCCCTTTCAATAATGAATCCAACTCGACAATGAGTGATCTTAACTACATATTATTGAATAATAGTGAGTGATTAGATCCCAGGAGATCATGGTTTTGAGACTCCCATATGGTCCAGCATATAGACACATGAATGACAGTCCGAGTTGTACGCTCCATGATTCTGTTCTCAGATATGTGAAACTAGGCAGACAAGAACCCCTATAAGGATAGAGAATCCCTATTGATGCATGGATGAGGGGTGAATATGAACCAAAGATAAGTGGCCCAGTTACTCTGAAGAAGAAAATGGAGCATTGACTCGACCGTCATTTTCTTAACCCAATTTATATTCATTAGGTAATACTTCTACATCGATGAAAATGTTATTGAAATATATTTTGTGAAATAAAATATGGTTGTATTATGTTTTTTTAAGACTTATTTTTTGTATTTACTTTAGTGACACATAATCACTTCATTGATTAATTATCATTTCATTGATATGATCTTCGTAAGGGATTTCATATCAATTTTTCTTCATTGTGGCATATTTTAACGTTATACATATAGCATCTTTTGTATGTTGTATTGATTTAAATGTTTCATCTTATATCATTGATACTTCATGATTCATTTTATATTATGTTTTAATTCATGTTACATCATCCATGTAGTTTTGATTGGGATGTTACCAAAGCACAACAGAGTTTTCACTCAATTTATTTCATTGGGTTATACTTTTATATAATTTACTGTGTTATTCAATGAATATATGTAAAATAAAAAAAACTAGTATAATGTTTTATTATCAATTTTTTTATTTATATTTATCAAAAATAATACCTTCATTGATTAATTCTCACTTCGTTGATGGGATCTTTGTAAGGTATTTCGTCTCAATTTCCACTCCATTGATACATTTTATTATTATGCACCTATTTAATTTTATTTCATGTATATAAAAATTCTTTCAAATATTTATTATGAATAAATATTCATTCATGATTAATATTTTTTCAAGTCAAGTTTACTCTTTCATGTGGTAATAATTTAAAATTTACTAAAGATGTATGAATTTATTTTACAATCTCATTTATTGGGATTTCTCTTATTTACATTGAAGGAATATTATAATATATACCTCATAAATTCCAAATATTTTCATATCCTCTTTGTATTTAAGGAGTTTCAATTTTTTCTTCAAATTATTTTTATCTTTGGAAGTTGAATCTATTAAAGATAATTTTATAAGAAAAACAGATCATATTTCTTGTTTTATTGGGTATGTTTTTCATTCATGTCCATATTTTTAAAAAAATTAGACAATACATTTTATATATAATCAAATGAAATATTAAAGAAATTTTATGTTTTCCATTAATATTCAAATTTTTTTAATGGAATATTTATATTTTTTTATAAAAGTTTCATTTTCAAATTTAATTAGAAATATTCATAAAGAATGTAACTTAACGTATATATAATTAATTGATTTTCCCACTACCATAACTTTTTTATTTTATTTGGATTCATATACTTGTTTTCAATAGTTTTACAGAGAAAAATATTTAGTGAAATATTATGTTAATTCTTTACTTCCATTTCCCATTATTCCATAAATGAAAATATTTTATGTTGATAACTATAATTTTGATTAATTGACTATCATATTTAATCCATTATTAATATTTTAGTCATTACCTTTCTCTTGAATCATTAACTTTACATTGTTAATTTTTCATTGAAATTTACATTTCTCTTAAATGTCAATAAAATATTTATCATATATATTATTATTTATTATACAATTTACCATTTCTAAATTTGGTGTTTTATTATGAAAGTTATTCGATTAGTTAAGGAAACCATGATATTATTTATCCTTTGCTAAATACAAATATTTTTTTATTAGGCATATTATTTTTGAATTAAATATACCATTCAATAAATGAGGGATACATTAGACATATAGTTATAGTTGGATACTATAATTATGTAGCCCCTCGATGCATCGACAAGTCTCAATAAATAAACTAGTAAGCTAGCCTTATTAAATAATTTTTTGGTGTATTCAAACCCATAGTTTAAATTAACTTATTCCAAGGCATGGATAGTAAAGATATAATTATTTCTGAGATCATGACATCCAATATTAATCATTTCCAACATTTATAAATTTTTCCCATTATCCATAATATTATTTTATTTGATATTATTTATGAATTCCTTTCGTGCTCAATTGATTTATTAAATGAAATTTTTCCTCAATTATTTTCTATGCCATATTGATTATACCTTATTTAATGATAAAAACATCCAATATAAATAACACATACTAATCAGTTTAGATATCACATATTCTATTTCATTCCCTTATATATGAAGAATAAATCTTTGAATTATTTTCAAGTATGTCGAATAATATGTTTTGATATTTTTTATATTTTATTTCTATTATAAAAAATAAAAATCACGTGTGTATTTGGATCTTTAAGAATACTAAAATAATAATTCCTTATGGATGAGATCCTTTTTATATTATGAGAATGTAATATCGACACCAACTCTGGTTTACATGATTTTGGGTTGTAACATCCTGGATTTAAGGAGTCGTGATTAGGTAGTGTAGTGATGTGGCGATGCATCGGTGAGTGTGTTCGAGTGTTTTCATGGAAAGTCATCTAGAGAAGGACTATCTTGTGTTGTTATTTAAAAATGGAATTGGAGATCTAGAAAACACATTTATATCATCATTTTGGATATTGAAAAAATGTTTCAAGGATTGAAAACGTGTGAGGGATAAAAGATTGTGTATTTGGGTTTGGTGTTCAGATTTGTGTAGGGGAAGGGTGGTCAACGCTCATAGATGAGGCCTAGTAGGTTTTTATTGAATTTTTGAATGATTTAGGTAAGATTTCATGGTTTTAGGATTAATGTAGATTTTCTACGATGATACGTGTAATGGTGGGGAGTCTTAAATGACCTCGTCTTTACTGGTTGTGAATTATTGGGGTAATTTGATGTTTTTAATCTAGCGGGGGATTCATTTTATGTATTGAGACTCTAAAGGGATTTTTCAGAATTTTATTTTTCATAAATAGGTTTTTAATATATATTTTGTAGCTTAGTTAATTCATTGAGGGTTTAGGAGGACATTGGGGTAGGGTGGAAGTGTTTGGGCTTCTAAAAATAGCATAAAAATCCATTTATATTATAACCATATGGTATCATCATTAATGTATCTAGCATGGGGGGTTGAACCTCTTGAAAAAGGTGGTTCAAGCCATGAACAATAGGGTACTTCCATAAATCTATGTTTGGTATCCCCTTTTTGGGGGGATTTTTAGTAACTTTTGTCGTGGTTATTTGTAGGATCCCCTCGATTATATTTACCCAAATGAATGGGGAGATCCCTCGTTTTCTCTTCGCATCCCTATATTTTCCACCCTTCAATTTTGGGGGATTCTTGGTGATTCATAATGAATATTTGAGGAAGGTTCCCCCAATCATTGCCCTTGATCTTTTCACTATCCCTCTACCCTGATTTCCAGTTTGTTGTCCAATGACTTGGAGGTATGATTTCTCTAGATCTTGAAGAAATCATCATTCTTTATGGGAATTTCACGTATGGAATTTATAAGATGTTTTAAGAGGAGGAAATAAAGCCTACATCTTTCATTTTATGTGAGTTATGTTTCACCATTAGTTTATTTATGAATATTGGAATTTGGTTTAAATTGTTTATTGATTTGGGATAATAAATAATGGTTTTTGTATAGAATAGGTATAAACATGTATAATGAGTTGATCACACCTTGTTGTTTGATATTTTTTCATTATTTCATTTCCTAGTGAGTTTGGCGCCGATTATGTCGATTTGTGTTGTTTTTAATGTATAATATATTAATTTGATGATTTTAATGGTTGATATAGGTTCTATTAGACTCAATGGAGTTCAGTACAAGGTTGGAATGGATATATAGGCGCCATTTATGGTGGGTGGAATTGATATTAATTGAGAATATTGGTTAATTGTTGATTTTATGACTTTTTCCATCAATGAAATTATCATCCTCCATGTTATATGCCTTTTTTTATTCCTCCATAAATCTGGTTGGAAATTAATTGGACTAATAAAAAATATGGATGACATAGACTGAAAAATGGTTTGATGGTGGCACCCCGGTCAAATGAGTATCGATGTCCCTTCCAATGGATTTCATAGTAGCACGAGTTTATTTTAAATAAATATAGACATACTATTTTAAATATGATTTTAAAAATATGAATTTATTGAAATGAAATTTAAATAAAAAAGGGTGACTTGGTAAAAATGTTTTTGAATTGTATTGAAAAATAGAGAACGGGTTTTTCCAAGGAATGTTTTCATGGGATTTCAGCCAGGGCCTAGAATGAGAAAGATAGAATAAAGGAATTTATTAAATGATTCATAAAACATATTTTTCGTGATTTAATGGTAAATATAGTAGATCTAGGTTGGAATATTTTTTTAGTGTGTTTTCACCTTGTGAGTGTGATGCCCTGATTTATAAATAATTTGAATTATAGTACTTATTGATTTTGTTTTCTTGGTGCACATATTGTGTCATGATGGTACATATTGTGTATATGTCCATTTTAGATCCTTGTTTTGGTATTAAATTGTTTTATTAGTACATTTCAAATAAATATAACCCTTAAAAGTTTGAAATTAGTTCTAGGACATGTTTGAGACATGGGACCATGTCTTGAGGGACTAGTACCCAAGTGATGAGTTAGTGAGTTGTGTAACGGGTTGTATACCTTGTACGCTATTTCATGTATTTGAGTTCCCAAGTATTGTGATAAGTGGTGGAATTGATGGGGGATAGGGATACTAAGTCATGAACATTCCTTGATTTAGAAGGATTGGGTTGAGACATCAAGCCTAATTGTGTGTGATCAGTCTTTGGTCAATGAAAATCTGTAAAATGGATAGTTCAGGATGTGTTGTGATACATAGATGATGGACCTTCCTTAAATATGAAGGTATGGTTTGAGGATTGTGGGTGTAACATCTTGACATATAGCCATGGTTAGTGATTCATGGTTTGGATAGCACCTTACCCAAACTCATTTAGTTTGATTTGATTCATGATAGATTCTTGATGTATGACCACCATTAAGTAAGAAAGGATGGTTCTAGGTTTCACAATGCCATCCTAACATAAATATTTGTGTATGGGTTGAAGAATTTTTTAGTATCCCTACATTTTATATTTTAATATCGGTTAGTATTATAGTATGTGGTGACTTCCTTTTGGTACGGATTTGAAGCAGGTTGGGTTGGGTGTTGTGGTGGTCAGGTTACCACATGACTACCTAACTTTTATGATTTTATGTGCACTATTTTTTTTATTTACATGTGCATTTGTTTCATTGGAATTAATTCACTCAGTATATATTAATTTAATGAATTATTACTTGATCGTACTAGTTCCAAGTATTGGTATGGAATTGGGAATTATTGTCAGATCATGGGACTCACCCCCAACCCACATACATGGAATGGATTTCAATGTATATGGGTAAACCATCCTATTCTCTCACAAGGAAAGGGTAGTTAGTTGATATGGACATATGATATAGACCTATAAATTCATTTATATCACATATAAAAAGTAATATATGTTATAGGTTTAGTGTAAGCATCCTTTGATGTCATGTCCAACTCTTCTTTTAGTTGTAAATCACATATAATCATTACTTAACATGATCAAAATGTCATGTCCAATGAATACAATAGATTAATTGACTGGATTAAAATACAATAACCAAAATTAGAGGTAATTCACTTATAATTTATTTTTTAATTATGATTATATATATAATTACCACAGAAGGTAATTATTCTATTTTTTGATTATTCAATTAAATAGATCATATCATACAGTCATTGTGTCGTAGGATTCATGTATAGAATCTATGACATCCCAAGTCATTAATACACTTTATATTAGGATTTATTATATAAATATACACTTATTACAACCCTAAAATATCAGGAGGCTTTGTGTCTTCTTAAAATTATTTCCATAACATATCAAATCACATAATAAATTGAACCTCATTAATTAAAAAGTCTAAAACATTCACTTGTATGCCCTGGATATTCTAAATCTTCATGGGATAACCTTGGTATGTGAATAATAAAGTGGTGATCTATAAATCCCAATATGTGAAAACAAAAATCATAGAATATGGTAAAACATTATATGGATCCAATAGGAACATCAATTTAACATAATAGGGATGAGAATCATAATCATAAACAATGAGGCATGATATCACATGATGGAATAATGGTGACATGGGAATGTGGAAATAGGTTAAAACATGGAATAATAAACACAATAAATGGACAAATACCAAAGAAACGAAACATAGTGTTCTTAGGAGAACATCCAAAGCACCATACCTGGAATATCATGAGATTCAAATATTATCCAATGCATTGGAGGGACAAATAATTCTTGGTCCACTCGTCAATTTTAGATCATGTACATGCTTAACTGTGCCAAATAAATCATAAAACATAAGAACATATTTCATCACTTTTAATTCCATGATTATGCAATGTAATATTCATACATGTATTTACCAAATAAATAAATTATAGGTGAATCTAAGGGAAAAACCGGGAATATAAATGGAGGTGGTTATTCACTACACAATTGTATGGCATGGAAATTCGTAAGGTAATTTTAGAAACATAACAGGTGTAAATAAAGGTTCTTGAAAAGAGGTAATGAGATTTAAAGTTGTATATAATAAATTTTAAATGAAAACTATAGTAATATGGATGTTTATAAACATATCTTAACATGAAAAATTGGAAATCACATCACCTGACATAAAGATGGCGATTGAATAAAAAAGAGAGGGGGAGGATCCCTTTCCTTGAGAGGGTTCTTTTTAATGTTTGAGAGGAGATTATTAAAATATTGGAGGAACATGGGAGGTATATACAGAAGGAAGGGTAGATAAATTTCATTCTAATTTATTTTAGTGAAGAGTAATGATTTTTTGGGTGGCCTTATATATAAAAATATAGGATAATTATTTACTAATTTTGAAACATTGGTTATTGAATCAATATGATAATGTATTCAAAGCCACAAATAATTCCCTAGTTATTTACCATGTTTATTTACAAGGAGGATTGGTTTTCATTATTATATAATTCAAGAAATTAAACTCTTTAATATAATACCCTTGGTGATGTATAAGTGGTTCATGTTTATAAATAAATTATTTTAAAACTATAAAATATAATATAGTTTTTGGAGGATAGATTAATGGTTTAGGAAATACATAAATATAATAAAAAAATTAATTTTTAAGGGAAATATTTACTTGGTCGTTTATACCTTTTTTGAAATATATTACATCAGTTTTTTTATTATGATGTCATAATACATACCATATATTTTTATCGTATTTAATTTTTAAATGAAAATTTGATTGTCTCAGAATGTTGTGAAAAAATACCTATTGGATAATGTAACCAGGATTATTTCAAAAATAATTTTTATATTATAAAATTAGTTATTTGAATATTATAATATACAATTTTTAATCAAAATTATCATTTATTAATAAATACAGGTTTTTTGAAAATAATAGTTTTCTGATCCATATAAATATACCTTTCAAAATCATAAAATTATCTTGTAGTTTATATTTAATAAATATTATTTAATAATACTATTTTATTAAAATATCATTTATTTTAAAATTTAAAAAATTCATTAAAAATAGTATATTTCCTACAACTATATATTTCCCAGTAATATACTTTCTGTTTCATCAAATCAGAATCTAATTTCTATTAAACACAATATTTAATCATTTAAAAAGAAATATTGAAATGTTTATATATATTCATTGTTTAGTTAAAATGAAATATAAAATAAAATACTATTGGGGTCATGATACATATCTCCTTATTAAACCACTAAATTTTCTAAGGGTATGGTGTACCATGGTGAGATTTTTTAGGGTGGTTTGGAGTACATGGTTTGGTCCCTAATCTTGATGAGCTCGAATTTTTAACATAAATGGTTTCATTTGTTATTTATTCATTAAATCCCATTTTTGAATTGATCATCGGTTAATCCTAGTGATGTAATATGTCATGACCTATCCCCTAGGTCCCCTACCATGACATACCCCAATCCCACCTCCCGAAGGCCATGAGTTAGCGACTGGCACCGACGGTGTCAACCTGCAAGTGGGATACATTTTCCTAATTACCTGTACGTACGCACACAAAACCTCATCCCAAATCTAGAAAGAAAAACAATAAGTCCACTATAAATAACCACCATGTACAAGTACAACTGGATTTCAAATGGTCCAGAATACAAACCCAACAAAAGACTAACTGGAAAATAGGAATATACAAAAGAAACTCTGGATATTCATCCACTAAAACCCCCACCTGATGGGTATGTACAGAGTAGATTTTGGAATCCATATAAGTACACCCCGATAACCTGATCTTACTTCGAACCACTATGTCCTGGGCCACCAAGTCCTCCATCAAGGCATTATTCATCGGCATCAGACACAACACGTGCGGGCGAAGCCTATGTAGGGGTGAGTAACAATATACTTAGTAGGGAAATGAAACAAAAAAGAAACACCACAAAGTAATCCACAAATTAACCATGAAACATGATCACAAAGAATGATCTTGAACCATGATAACAAAACAAGATAACTCACACAAGGTATATTATAGACTAGGAAAGTAGGACCATTAGTCACAACGTCGAACACCAGGGGATAGTGGAGAAGTCCACCACTATGAGTATAGTGGCCATGTCAGGTCACACATAAGCTTCTTCACACTAACCTTATATTTCTATAGTGCTCATCCCAGATGAGTGTTGTGGGTGTGCTGAGACACATAGATGTCGCACCCCTTCGTCGACATGCTGGGTCACACAAAAGTTACTTCCCACTAGCTATACTGAGGTACTCCTCCTATCAAGAACCATGGGTCTTTAGGGTCACACAGAAGCCGCTCTCCACCATTGGCCTTCCGAGTCACACAGAGGCTTCTTCCCCCTGGGCCATGGTAGTCTATCCACACATGGTCCCTTTTCGGTAGCCTTTAGGTCTCAGCCAACCGCAGGGTTTCCACATGTAGCATGCTTGATCTTGGGAGAACCACTCCCCATCCCATTCATAGAATTTCAACATCCATGAAAACCTTCATAGATTATTCTAAAAGAGATGCTTCGTCATGAGGATTCCAACTCCACAAATGGGTCATCAATCGGACACCTGATTTGAATGATATTGGTGGTTTTTCAAAAAATGGACTGGTGGGGTTCGAGTCCTATTTCACACTGTCAGCCTGACCCAACCTAAGTTGTATCAGTGTCCACCGACCCGAACTGGGTCTGCAGACCGTGCCTGATATGGGTCTGGACTTTTGGTTTAGGGGCCCACCCCCTTGGGCCATGTTTCGGCCTGCGCCCTACCCGGTCTGTCTGGCTAAGTCACGGTTGGAAGTCATGTCTGACTCCCCATCACCTGGTGGGTTGTCCGCGAGGCCACCTTATCCACTAAGGTCAAGAGACGGTTCCATTTTCCATGTGGTATGTGGTGCAGTGTCATGTATGTGGTGCACTATCATGGGACGGTGGTCGCGTCCACCAACTGTCATCCGTCGGCCATTTCAAGAGAAAATGTTCGGCTAACCATGACACTCTTATAGAACACCATTGCGAAGCACCACCACCTTCCCATGGCCACCTTTGTGGTCCACCAAAGGTGACCGTCGGTGCCCATGTGCCTGTGGGTTCTTCCGCGTACCACTGCTTCCACTCCGGGGATCCGTTCTTCGCGCTGGATGCACCTATGGCCTCTATGAGATCCCCTCTTCCCTAAAACGTCCTCAGATACCCCTTCTCACAATATTGAGGATACATCCATGAAGAAAGCACAATATAATGGGTAATATCCTTGTTCGTGTTGGTCCGTTCCATCCACGTTATAATTTTAAATATAGGAGAAGGTTGGGAATATGATTCTATCAAAAATAATTTAATCCTGGTGTAGAAAACCCAAGAAGAACACACTACCGCATGAATGAAAAATCTGTAGATCAACCGGTTCATGGTTTGATCCGCATTCATCATTTTATAATAATAATGGAAAAATATAAAACCAAAACAAACCCCTACCTCGATCGACATTCATCATTGAATTGCTCCTCTCTCAAGGATTCAATATCAGTTGGCATTCGTTGCTCTACAGTCCCATTCTTCGTAAATCGTCAATGTTGTGAGTGGTCTTGTTGACATTTTTCCTCCATCGTTAGAGGGAATTCTTTCCATAGGTTCATCAAATAATTTCCATAGTTTAATTCTCAAATCTCCAAAGCATTAACCCATTAAAAGAAAACATGTCGCAGTGTTTCTGTTACCAAGAGACATCATGTCATTATGTTATTTAATTTATAAAATAATTTATCTGTTACACTTCTTTTATGAGCCATGAAGAAGTTTCCATTAACGCGCCTTATTGCCGCACCGCAGTGCCATCGTTCATCCCTCAACGGTGAGGGAAGAAAAATAAAATAAATTTATAGGTTATTTTATTAATTTTTGAAAAGTCCAAAAACTAAATTTTCACTATGACCCATGTCAGTCGAAGTTAAAACCTTTCTAGATGAATACGAGTGTTTTGAGTTCAACGGTTCCCTCCGATTTTTGATCTGATCTCTAGTTAAAATGATAGAAAAAAATGATCACACATTTACTTAAATGAACATTAAAAAGTTCAAAATTACATTCAAGGCTCACTGGGACTCAGAATCATGTGTCATCAAAGAGTCTCCATATAATTAAAAAATATTATACCAAAATTCATGGGCATTGCATTCTTCCCACCTTAGGTATTGACATCCCAGAATGAAAAAACAAGGTCTAACCAAAAATATGGGTGGTACTGAGCATGAATATGAGCCTCCCACTCCCATGTTCTCTCCTACATATTCCTATGAAACCACCAAACATGCACCAAAGGAATTTACCATCCATGAACTAAAAGCTCCTCCTGATCCCCTATCTCCACTGTTAACTCCACAAACATCTCCCATCATCAATGTCTAGATCACACCAGTCGATGAAGTGTGATGGGTCATGGACTTACCTCTTTAGCTGTGACACATGAAAAATATCGTGCACTCAGTGCCTCTGTGGGGGAAGAGATAGGTGGTACGTCACCTCACAAAATCTTCTGGGAGTATATAAAAGTTTGATGAACCTCTGAGATATCTTGTCGCCCTGGTCAAATCACATAAAACCCTGTTGAGGTGATACCCAAAGGAAAATAAGGTCTCACTCCTCAAACTCCAAAGGACTCTATCTCCAATCAGAATAAGATTTCTGCCTAATCTATGATGTCCTCATCCTCTCCTGGATGATCTCCACCTTCTCAATGGTTACCCAAAACAATCCTAGACCCATGAGTGCTGACTCCCCTGGGTCTGTCCAGCATAGGGTTGATCTGCATGGCCACCCCTACAATTCCTCAAATAGTGCCATGTTTATGGTGGGATGATATATGTTGTTGTATGAAAACACCACCAATTTTAGGTGGTCCTACCATCTATGAAAAAAAATCATGGACACATGAACCAATCATGTTGTCCATGTTTTTTATAGTTGTCTCCATCTTACAACCTATTTAGAGGTGGAAAGCTGTTTTCAATTGCAGTTGGTTCCCAAACACAACATGTAACCCCTTCCCCAACAGGGATGTAAAGTTTGTGTCATATTTTGAGATTATCATCAATGGAACCCTGTGAATCCACACTATCTTTAGGATGTAGAGGCACCCTAATCCCTCTACGAATCCCTACTCTCTGATTGGTAGTAAGTGAGATGACTTGGTGATTCGGTCAATGATCACCCAGATAGAATCATGGCCCCTAAACACGTGTCGTAACCCCGTCACAAAGTCCATGGAGATAACATATAATTTCCAATCTGTTACCTCAAGTGGTTTGGATAATCCTACTGGGACCTGATTCTCATCCTTCACTTTCTGACAATAGAGGCATAGTGAAATGATCTTTTTCACCACTTTCTTTATCCTTGGCCACTAGTACTGACGTCGGAGGTCCCGGTACATATTCTCCACACCAGGATGTACCTCCAAAAGTTATATATGTAACACACTCATTAAATACTCCTATAACATCACTGGTACTGTAGGGCATCCACTGAAAAGTATAATGTGATCCCCACTAATAAAAAATCTATCAAGAGCTCATCCTAAGTATAATTGTGTACATTAGGAATCACAGTCAACATCTACAAGTTGTGCCTCCAAAACTCACTATGAGAGTGGGAGTGTGATAGTCATTGACTGAGGTAGGATTCTCCATCATCATCAATAAATAATATCTGCATCGTAGATAGTTGATCTGTTTCCCCAAATAGCAGCTATAAAGCAGACCTCCTGGTGAGCATGTTTTCCACCACATTCCCCATCCAAGGAGTATATAATATCTAAAAGTCCTAGTCATATAAGAACTAAATCTATCATCATTTTATCATGTTCAAGTACTTCTATGAGAAGATATACCTGATACTCATGTGGTCAGAGTAGATGTTAAACTGCACACCCATCAAGTAGTGTCGCCACATCTTCCAGGAAATGACCACTGATGCTAACTTTAGGTAATGGGTCACGTAGTTATTCTCATGATACCTCAACTTCCATGAGATATAGGTGATCAATGATCTATCCTTTATTAGGGAACAACCCAGTTTGGTCCTTGATGCATCATAGAAGCCTACATACCCAACACCCTCTTCTAATAGTCTCAATATGGGGGCACTCTTCAGTCTCTGTCTTCGCTCCTGAAAACATTGTTGGAACTTCTTCATCTACATGAAGGGTTTTACCTTTTGTATAATGGATGATAAGGGTGTTTTTACTCTGGAAAATTCGGGCATGAAGCTCAGATAGTATCCATCCAACCCCAGGAGACTTTGCACCTCAATCACACTCCTGGGTGGCTCCCAAGAAATTATTGACTCTATCTTTACTGGATCCACTGAAAATCCAGCCTCTGGGATGGCGTGTCCCAAAAAAGGGTCTTCATGAATCTATATTTGGTACTATGAGAACTTACCATAGATATGGTGCTCTCAGAGTGTATCTAGATCTATCTACAGGTGTGTTGTGTGATCTTCCTCTGACGTCGAGTACATCAAGATGTCATCAATGAAGACTACCATGAAATGAGAGAGTAAAGTCTACAATATACTATTCATGAGTCCCATGAACACTTATGGGGAATTGGTCACATTTTAGAGAATCATCTAGGACACTTAGTGTCCATATCAGCATGTAATGGATTTCTTCTGTTTGTCTTCATCCCATACCCGAACATTATGATATGCAAACTTGAGGTTGATCTTGAAGAACCACCTTTCTCTCTTTATCTGATTGAAGAGGTCATCAATACTCATAAGTGTATAATTTTTCTTCATGGTAACTTTGTTTAGGAACTAAAAGTCCACAAATGGGCTCAGGCTCCCATCTTCCTTCTTTTCAAACAACAATGGGGCTGCCCATGGTGAAATTTTGGGTATCACGAAGCCCTTCCCCTACAAGTCATCCATCTGTACCTAAAATTCAAGAAGCTCCACAAGAGACATCTGATATTATGGTGTGGATATCAGTGTTTCCCCTAAGTACATATCAGTACAAGATTATACCTCTTTATGAGGGGGTAGTCTTGAAACATCCTCAGGAAATACATCATCATAATTGTCCACCTTTAAATGAAATATTGGACTCCTCTCGTCCACCACACCATGGGTGAGGCTATACAACTAGTGAATGATCGACATCACCCTCCTCTATGAAATTCCAACATGTGCTACAAATATTCTCTTCTCAATGGTGATGGAAAACCTGGTCCCATCCTCATGGACACATCTCAATTTGCGCCTAAAATAGTAATTCTAAGCATGGAATATAGATAATCATTTTATACCCAAGATTATGTCATAAGGCATAAACCCCACTACTAGGAGATCCCACCCAAATCTATCACCTCTCAAAGTAAGCTCACACTGCAGGCACCAGTGTGTAATCATCAAATCCCCTCCTATAAGAGTCGTTAATCATAAGGATCGAGCTAACTGCTCCACTAGAATCTCCAAGCCTCAAATGAGGTTTGCGGAAAGGAAAGAGTGACAGTGATATGTGTCTTTAATAAATTCATCTAATATGTAGGAAACACGGATCATAACTCTAATAATCTTTAGAGTGTTGTGATCGTAGGCCTCTATCACCTGAACAAGACCTTGCCCATGTCCGCCGGCTCCAGAAGCTTGTGGTGGACCACCTGGGGGTGGTGGTGCTTGGACCTCGAACTGTCATCCACCGCGTACCACTCAGACTACTCCCCTTCTAGGTCTTCCACCCTGAGGACCTCCTCGCTTGAACATCTCCCTCTTCCATGCTAGTCCACTGACTGTTTTCTGATTTTTTGTGTCGTGGGTCAGGCAGTCCCAAGCCATGTGTTCCTGCCCGCCGCACATGAAGCACATCTTGGTTCTATAATGACTCCCTCTACTCTGGGTTCCCCACACTAACGAGATAGTTCAATTAACCTTGATTATTACTCAGCCACTGACATTATTCCCTACTCTAGGTGAAGCATCTCATATATGTGCTTAGAGAGAAAAGTCAAGGGGACAAACTCCTCCTGAAAAAGCCGCTCAAAGTATGTCCAGGTGATGGTCATCTCATCAAGAGGTTGGATGGTCAATCTCCACCATCTCCCTATCTATCCTTGAAGAAGGCTCATAGATAAGATCACCATATGGTCAAACAGTGTCCTCACTAAGAGGAAGACTCATGTCACTACCTCCTTCCAGTCCTCAGCGACTTGAGGATCTTTCTCTCCCCTAAACCTGGGAGGCCTCTGTATCTAAAACTTGTGCAATATTTTGAGCATGTGAGAATCCTATTCTGGTAACACCGGTAGTATCTTCTGATCAATGAGTGGTGGAAACACTAGTAATGCACCTCGAGGGGCCATTTCTAGCACTAGTCCCTGAACCGACGCTTCGTCGCTAGGTGGGATGTCTACACAATCATGTATAGGAAGCCTTGTTAGCCATCTATGTCGAGGCATCCTGATACTGATCATGTTGTTCCAGATTCATAAGATTATACCTGATGAGATTGATATTATTCAAATAGATCATAAAGAGACACTTATGAAATTATTGTTTTCATCTACGGAGCCGAAAAGAAGAATTCAGGGTCGTAGTGTATGGATACATCGACCACCGCTCCAACACTAAATTCCCCAAATCTGAAAACCAATCTTGAAACATTTAACAACGTTTCTACAAAAAAACTACAGTATCTTGGTCTCTGTCGACCACCTGTAATACAATGTTTTCACAACCTGCCCCCCCCCCCCGAGAACCATGTCCTGAAATACCGCAAGACCACCTCTTGAAGGCCATGGGTTGGAGACTAGTGTCGAATGCATCAACCTGTTATATGTGGGCATTCTCTTGATTACCTATAAGAATGAACACACAACCACGTTCCAAATATTTAAAGTAAAATAAGAAGGCCTATATAAATAACCACCAAGTAAAAGTATAACTAAATGTCAAATGGGTAAGAAAACAAACCCAAAAAAAGACTAAATGAAAAATAGGAAAGTACAAAACAAACTCTGGATATCCATCCGGGGAAAATACCACCTTCTATGTAAGTACAAAGTTTCTGCTAGAAGACGTAGAAGTACACCCTTCCCACCTGGTCTTACTAGGAACCACTAAGTCCTGGGCCACCAAGTACTCCTTCAAGGTGATGGTCGTTTTCACGGACACAACACATACGGGCGAAGCCTGTGTATAGTTGAGTAACAATATAATCAGTAGGGACACTAGAAAAACAAGGAATGTCGACAAATAAATCCACAAAAAAAAAACCTTGAATCATGATCACAAAGAATGACAACTCACACAAGGTATATTCTAGAGTTGTAAAGTAGGTCAATTAGTTACAACATCGAACACAATGGGATGAAAGAGAAATCCACCTCAATGAGTACAATGGGTCTTCCAGGTCACACAGAATGCACTTCCCACTAACCCTGGACTATTATGGTACTCATCATGGATGAGTACCATTGGTATGTTTGGTCACACAAAAGTTTCTCCCTTTTGTGGCCAAGTTGGGTCACACATAAGCCTTTTCCCACTGGCCATACATAGACACTCCTCCTGCCGAGAATCGTGAATCTTAATGGTCACACAGAAGCTACTCCTCATTGTGGGCATATCGGGTCCCACATAACCACATCCCAAAGGGCCATAGTAGTTGATCCACATAGAGTTTCTTTTCATTAGTCTTTAGGTCTCAGCCAACTGAAGGGTTTCCACACATGGCATGCTTAATCTTGGGATAACTACACCCCAAGCCATTCGTCAAATTTTCAACATCCATGAAATCCTCCATAGAGTTTTCCAAAATTTCAACCTCATTGTGAGGCTTCCATCTCCAAAAACGGATCATCAAGAGAATGCCCGACATGAAAAATATTAGTGTTTTCCCAAAAAGGGACTGGCTGGGTCCGGGTATGGTTCGACCCTGTCGGTCCGACCCAACCCGACCAGGCACGAGGTCCATCGACCCGACACAGGTTTGCTGACCTGACGCCAGCGTGGGTATGGCCCGTTGGATTTCATTTCTAGTCCCTTGGGGCAAGTCTACTCCGCCCGACCAGGACGTGGCTGGAAGCCGCATCTGGCTCCCCATCGCCCTGTGGGTGGTCCACGGGACCTCCTTCTCTACTATGTTTATAAAAACATGGCCTTTTCCAAATGGGATGTGACGCAATTTCATGTATATGGGGCACCAATGTGTCCGGATAGCCACATCCATGTAAGGGTGGGTGTCCTGAGAACCAACTGTTTTGTAATTTTATTACCTGAATGTTCACTTATTATATATTTTTTATTGTTATGCATGACTATAATATAATAATGTCCTGGAATATTTGTTTCATTAATAAGGTCATGGCATATCCCCGCTATGATGGGAACCTTGAAATGTTATAACAATATTCTTAAATGATGTTCTGCGGTTGGATGACATACTATAATAGGACACTTAGTATACAAACCATCATGTGTGAGTACTCGTAAGAAGATGAGACTCTCTCACATGGAGTTCGCACTTGGTAATCTCCAGGATAGGATATTATGAGAACAGTCCCGCGAGTAGTAATTCCACATGTCTTGGTGTCATCAGACATTACTATCTGCGAGTGTGTGTAAGGGTCCTTAGACTAGAAGACTAGCATTAACTCATGTCATGACTCATGCACTTAGATTTATAGACGAACACTGTCATGCAGACAGTTGGTGGGAAGTAGGGTACATTGGGTGCGTTATGAGTGACATGTTATTAATGGATAAGTTGAGGAAGGATTTTTTCCTTCTATTTATGGATGTTGATATCTCGGACCTTTGATTGAAATAGAACTGTCGCATTAAATTCCATGGCCATGGTGTAAACGACGAGTTTATTCCAGGTAGTCGAAGAAAGACAGATCAAGAATATTGGTTTATTACACTGCCATGAAACCTGCTTAATGAGATATTGAGACAAAGGGATTAAATTACACAATAAGCATTCATATGATGTGAACTTCAATGCGGCATCAACTTCTTTCTATTGGGTTCATTGACCCGTTGCTAGACAGTAATCTTGGACTTTAGGCAAGCCCGCCTAATGCCAACGAGAAAGAGGCCTAGAGGGTCACACACTAAGTGTATTCAAGTATCTCAAGTTGAATAAAGATTATTCCCGTACGTGTTTTAATAATTATTCAAGGAATCCTAAATTTTTTTAATGTTGTAGGAAGAATTAAATAAAACATGTAGATGTCGTGTATCATTTATTACACGCCGTGTAGTTTTATTTTGAAAACAAGTACACGCCGTGAATTATTAAATGTACACGCCGTGTAGTTTTCATTTTGTAATGGAAATGCATAAATGAAAACAAGATATACATGGCATGTAGTTTTTCCAGTCAGGTGTTTGAGGAAATATTGTTTTATTAAATGATATTTATTATAATCAGTGTGGGCGCAGGTCAGGAAATTAATGACTTAACATGGGGTTTTCAAAAAGGATTTAATGAAATAAATAAAACACATAACACGTTTATTAATTGTCACAACTCTGCAACCTCAAACCCAATTATTAATATCCTCACAACTACAACTCTTTTCCAAACCCAAGAGAATCATTGTGCAAAACAATTTTGGAGAATTCTTTCAAGGCCGAAAGAACCTATTCCTCCAAGAACTCTCTCAAGAATGAGAGAGATCCTCTTTCATCGGATCAATATGATCTAAGGTAGACAATGCAAGCTAAGGATTCTCCATGCTAGAACCCAGAGACTCCTTTGGCGATGTCCCGAGATATGAGGTACGCGTGTGGATCAGTGCAAGAGGAATTCTACACTTGGCTTCTGCGATGCAATGACGAATCACATTAGAACTTGATCAAGAACATCAACGAAGAAATAACACCCAAAAGGTATTTCTTTTCAAATGATTAAATTAATTATAATCAACCTTTAATGATCCTACTTTGTGGTTCCGAGACTTTCCTTTTCTTTGTACATTTCTGTGATTCGATCTGTGGAGACTGGCGTTTATCGTCATATTGATCCCAGATTGATCATTGTTAATGAAAAAAAATACAAGTGGGCACATCCACCCATGATATTCCTCTGCGCCCGGAACCATCAAATGGTATCAGAGCGATGTTACAACGTATATTTTAGTTATTTAATTTTTGTTGATAATTTACGCATTTATATTTGATTCAATTTTAAATAAATCATTCTCTAATCTGAATAAATTAGATCTATTCTTCGTCCTTCATTTCTCGATTCATATCACCGAAATGACCTTTTAATTTTAATTTTTTGATTTAAATAAAAATGAGGAACTCATCCGGAAGAGCCGCTCTTTCGGTATGTACAACACGGGAATATACGGTGTGTAATAAAAACTACAAGCCATGTACTTAGGATCAACGAACCATCACTGGTTCACCAAACCACTCCATGTGAATTGAGTATGCATATATATTTATTACCCTGTGTTGACCAGAAATGAACGGCGCGTGGAAAACAGGAATACACGGCGTGTTTATTGGAGAAACACACCGTGTAGCCCGATCCGAACCAAGTGAAACCATGTACAAAGGAGAAGCTGCATACCACATACACAGGATCACCATGCCAGTTACTATGTAACAAGGAAGTACACACCATGTACTCCAAAATTTCCAAAGTGCATAAAACACGCCAAATCCCCCGGTGTGTACTTTGGATAAAGGGTGAAAAGAAATACAAGCCGTGTAAATATAAACTACACGCTATGTACTTTTCAGAAATTTCACAAGGTTTCATCCAAAAGTACAAAGACCTATACAAGAAATATGGATGAGGAAAATCTCTAAGAAATTCAGAATGGAATTTAAGAAAAATAATTTATTAATTATATGATCATAATTAATTGAATTTGAGCATGAATTGTCTTAAATGAAAGAATAATTAAAATAATTTGAATTCTAAATATGCGTAAATGTAATTTCATGATATGGATGATCATGAGCTAGACCAAATACCCCTTGTATGTTTGTATGGTTTCATTTAAATTTTTTTAATTTAAATTCGTTGGCATTCGATCCTTCTTCCAATAAAATGTAAGGCATGCGTGCCCATGGTTTATTTAATATAAACCCAGTATCAGGATGATCTCTCAAGCCAGAGGAGATGGTTAGAAATCTAAATTGGAGGCGAAACCAACCAAAGAAGATACAAAGGTGGACAGGTGGGAGCTACAAAACCTGAACCATCAGGTTCAAGGTGTTTTCCCTAGGTCAGGGTTAGCTTATCAAAACCAAAAGATAAGCTAACCAATAGAAGTTCATGATCATGCCATCTTTTTTTATTTCTGTCTGATTGCATGGTATATTTATTATGTATGTGTTGTCGCAATCACATAATTATTAAAATGAAAAAGCATGCAAATATGAAATAAAATAAATATCGGACTATGTGTAAACATTATCAGAACATGGTTAATCACTTAAGAAAGCATCACTTAATATTAACAAGCATGTGATAATGTAAAACTATTCATAAAGAATAATATCCATCAAATAACATTTAAAGTCAGACCAATCCTTCTGTTACTTGATTAAGGGCAAGACTCAATAAAACTATGTGTTTGACCAACCCTTGTTAGGACACTTACTTTTATAAAGGAAGCCCTGAAGAAAGGTTTCGGGTTGACTTAACCATATTACATCAAGAGGAGTATCCCTTGCAAGACTTGATGTAATATTGAAGGCAAGAGTTGAGGAAATCCAAGTGAGGATTTCAGGATTAGGGAGTCCACTCAACAGATCTAAGAACTGTAAGCTCACAGTTGGTAAAGACCTTCCTACCTAAATACCTTAAAATCGCTTGACCAACCCTTATTGGGGTTATGCAAAGGGAATATGGATCCTTTACACTAGAATGTCAAAGACACTGGCCATTTCGAGTTCAATGGTGAGGTCCATTGGGACTTGATAAAATAGTGGGAGAATTAATAAATTCATTTATTATTTTTCATAAAATGTAATCAAGAATGTACTAATAAATCTGCTCTTTTAATTTATAGAATCAATATGAAAAACTTTTCAACCACCTTTTCTCTGTGATCAATCCTGGATAAAGACAACATCCTCACTGGTAGTAACTTTTATAAAATGGTTTAGGAGCCTTCGTGTTATCCAACGCCTTGAACGAATGTTTTACGTGTCGGAGTCCTCACTTCCTGATCCCACTGCCCAAGGGGCGAGTGATAAAGATTTCCTTGTCTATGATCAACATTTGAGCGATGCATTCGATGTGCAATGTTTGATGCTATAATCTATGTCTAGTGAGCTCATGAAGTCTCATGAAGACATGGATGCCTACAGCATGCTCGAGCGCCTCCTTGGTCTATACCAGGAGAGAGAAAGACATGAAAGGTTTGAGATCTCCAAGGATCTATTTCAGAGCAAGCTTGGAAAGGGTGCCCCAGCTAGGCATCTTGTAGTCAAGCTCATTGGATGCATTGAACTCTTGGAGGTTCTAGTGTTTGAACTCCCTAAAGAACTGGGTACCGATCTCATTCTTGCATCACTCCCCCAGAGCTTCTAAAACATTGTTGTGAACTTCAAGATGAAAAACATCGAGAAGTACTTGTTTGATCTTCATATCATTGTTCGCCAAGTGGACAATGACATGAAGCATGAAAAGCCTTCTGTCCTCATGGTGAATAAAAGTAAAGGGAAGGCGAAGAGATTTATGCCCAAATATTCTTCAAGGCCTTCCATGAAAAGGAGGATCAAAGGGGAGGCAAGGGAATAGGATGCAGTTTGTTTCACATGTGGCAAGAAGGGCCACTGGAAGAAAAACTGCACCCAGCCAAGGAAGCAAGGGGATGCTTCAGGTGCGTTTGTTATCGAATGCTATCTTTATGTTTCTACTAATTGGGTATTAGATACTGCTTGTGG
This sequence comes from Viscum album, assembly GCA_963277665.1. Taxonomy (NCBI): domain Eukaryota; kingdom Viridiplantae; phylum Streptophyta; class Magnoliopsida; order Santalales; family Viscaceae; genus Viscum; species Viscum album. The sequence goes on from OY728135.1 coordinate 1,411,864,492, forward strand.
TGCTCACATCTGTATCCAAATACAGGAACCAAGTAAATTCAGGAAGATTGATCGAGGTGGGGTAGATCTATGAGCATCCAACGGAGCCAGATTTGCTGCAATAGCTGCCAGGGACTACCACCTTACATTTCCAACTAGAATGATCTTGGTGTTAAAGTGTTGTTATTATGTGCCTTATTTTACTAAAAACCTTATTTCAGTATCCAGATTAGATACTGATGGATTCATGTTCATATTTGGAAATGAATGTTGCTACTTTTATAAAGATAGAAATTGTTTTTGTAGGGCACATTTATATAACGGCCTTTATGTGTTAGACAACACAAACCAAGTAATGGAAATCGATATCAAAGTCAAATCACATGAATCATACCACACCCAACTTTGGAATCATCAGTTGGGTCATGTGAATGAGAAACGTTTGACAAAATTACATCAAGATGGATATTTAGATTCTTTCGAACTAAAACCACTTGGTGTATGTCATGCGTGTCTATAAGGCAAAATTACCAAATCCCCATTTAGTGGGAAAGGTTAAAGGGCTAAAGGGATTATAGAATTAGTTGACATAGATGTGTGTGAACCATTTCCAGTTGATGCAAGGGGTGGGTTCTCGTAATTCATAACATTTACTGATGATTTTAGTAGATATGGATATATTTACTTAATGAGGTATAAGTCAGATTCTTTTGATTGGTTCAAAGAATACAAGAATTAAGTTGATAACCAACTTGGTATGAAGATTAAGAAACTCCGCTTAGACAGAGGAGGTGAATAGCTTAATCAGGACTTCATTGATTTCTTACAGGAGTTTGGGATTCTATCTCAACTCACTCCTTACACACCTCAGTGGAATGGTGTAAGTGAAAGGTGGAACCACACCCTGTTGTACATGGTGAGATCAATGATGATTCATACAGGTCTTCCATTATCCTTTTGGGGATATGCATTACAAACAGCAGCACACATACTAAACAAAGTGACAACTAAATCGATAAATGGTATTCCATACGAGTTATGGATTGGATGCAAAGCCATGTTATCGAATTTACATCTGTCGGGTAGCGAAGATTTTGTTAAGGCCTCTTCAAGTAATAAACTTGCTCCCTGAGGCACAAAGTGTATCTTTATAGGATATCCCAGGGAAACAAGGGGATATTACCTATACAACCCCTCGGACAAAAAGGTTACAGTGGAAAGACACACCATATTCCTTTAGAGGGATCACCTCTCCAAAAGAGATAGTGGGAGCGAGATAGACTTCGATGAAGGTGAGGCTCAAGATACACATGAGATGGTACAAGAACAAATTCCACAAAGCCCCGTGGAAGAACAATCTCTTACAGAGACACAAGAACTACGTAAGAGCACGAGCGAGGTGAGAGAACTAGAACGATATGGTTTTCTTGTCATCGAGGATGTTGAATCATTATTGGTTGACAATAATGATCCTATTACCTACAAGGAAGTAGTTGAAGGCACAGACATTGCCAAGTTGAAAGAAGCCATGAATTCTGAAAAGGAATTCCATGTACCAAAACGAAGTCTGGATTTTGGTAGATCCTCTAGTTGATGTAAAGCCTATTGGTAATAAATGGCTATTCAAGAAGAAACTAGACATGGAGGGGCAAGTCAGCACCAACAAGGCATGACTGGTTGGAAAAGGATTTAGACAGTGTCAAGGACTTGACTATAGTGAAACGTTTTCACTGGTTGCGATGCTGAAATCCATCATAATCCTATTGGCCATTGCTGCTTTCCATGACTATGAAATTTGGAAAATTGATTTCAAAACAGCATTCCTTAACGGGAACCTTCAGGAATATGTCTACATGACACAACCTGAAGGGTTTGTTACTAAAAATGATGCAAACAAGGTATGGAAGTTGCAAAAATCCATTTATGGATTAAAGAAAGCATCAGGGTCATGGAACATTTGTTTTGATGAAGCTGTAATGGAACTTGGCTTTGTTAAGAACGAGTGTGAGCCTTGTGTCTACAAAAGGTTTAGTGGAAATACAGTCATTTTCCTAATTGTATATGTTGATGACATATTACTATTTGGAAAAGAAGTACATGTCTTACAGTCAGTTAAGGCATGGTTTCATAAATTCTTCTCCATGAAAGACTTGGGCGAGGCAGCATATATTATTTGGATCAAGATCCATTGTGATATATCTAAGAGAATGCTGGGCCTAAGTCAAAGTACATACATTGACAAGATACTGAAGAGATTCAGTATGGACCAGTCCAAGAGGGGATTTTTGCCAATGTCACATGGCATTCATCTTTCCATGAAAATGTTTCCTCAGACACATGAGGAAAGAAAGAGAATGGAAAGGATCCCTTATGCATCCTCGATTGGTTCAGTCATGTATGTTACTCTATGTACGAGGCTAGATGTTTCTTATGCATTAAGTGCGGTAGGAACATATTAAGATGATCCAGGAGACTGCCATTGGATGGCAGTCAAGACTATCCTTATGTATCTAAGGTGTACTAAGGATATGTTCCTAGTTTATGGATGAGATGAGGAACTATTCATCAGAGTACATGTAGATGATAGTTTGTAGACAGATCAAGAAGACATGAAGTTGCAAACTGGATACATCTTTGGTTCTAATGGAGGTGCAGTGAGCTAGAAGAGCTCAAAGCAAAGTGTGGTGGAAGATTCTACAGCGGAGTCCGAGTATATCGCACCTTCTGAGGAAGCTAAATAAGCGGTATGGATGTGAAGCTTTGTCCAAGAGCTAGATATAGTACCGAGTCGTAAAGATCCTATCGCAATATATTGTGATAATACTGTAGTGGTGGAACTTGTAAAAGATCCAAGGTCACATCAGTGGACAAAGCACATACTTCGGAAGTATCATCTCTTGAGGTATTTTTTCAGAGAGGTGAAGTTGCAGTGAGCATTATTTCCACCGAAGACAAAATGCCAGACCCCTTGACTAAAGCCTTGACTCAGCAGAAACATGATCCTCATGTAAGGTCTAGCAGACTAAAATTCGTAGGCAGATGGCTCTAGTCCAAGTGGGAGTTTGTAAGGGTTGGTGTCCTGAGAACCAACTATTTTGTACTTTGATTACATGAATGTTCACTTATTATATATTGTTCATTGTTCTGCATGACTATAATATAATAACATCCTGGAATATTTGTTGCCTTAATAAGGTCTTGGCAGATCCCCGCTATGATGAGAACCTTGAAATTCTATAACAATATTCTTAAATAAAGTTCTTCGGTTGGATGACATACTAAGATAGGACACATAGTATACAAACCATCATGTATGAGTTCTCATAAGAAGACGAGATTCTCTCTCATTTAGTTCTCACATGGTAATCTCTAAGATGCGAGATTATCATAACAGACCCACCTGTAGTAATTCTGCCTGTCTTGGTGTCATCAGACATTACTTTCTACGAGCGTGTGTAATGGTCCTTAGACTGGAAGATTATCATTAACTGATGGCATGACTCGCACAGTTAGATTTACTGACAAAAACCATCATGCAGACAGTTAGAGGGAAGTATGGTATGATGAGTGTGTCATGAGTGATGTAACGCCCCGACCCCAGCTACCCAGAGTCGGTGAATTACTTCGTAACATTGGCATGATCACAAAAGATCAAGTCTCGAAAGACCGATTAGTTTAGTAGCCTTGGAAACACTAGATACATTCATAAATGTTACATTACATCACAAAGTGAAAAACTATAATAACATAGTCTCCATAGTCCACACTTCTATCCTCTTCGGACTATCCCTGCAGGTCATTCATAAAATACTCCCTCACATCCTGGAAAATATTAAAACATTGAAAGGGGTGAGCTTAGATGCTCAGTAAGGATAACAATATAGCGGATGATTTCATAAATAAACATTAACATTTAAGGCAATGTATAACTAAAACAAAAGCTTTTTAAACTTGAACTTTAGCATAATATGGCAAAAGTAAACTGAAATAATGCCATTTACTTACTCACATGGATATTCTAATAGTCGAATAATCACATGAAATATCAATAACCACTTTCATAATGAGGGAATGTATAATGCCAGACATTCTGAAACATTTTGTCAAGGCCTCGGCCAAGACGTCTAAAATGATTAAGGCCTCGGCCAAAACCATAAATCAAATTGGGAAAGGGCCTCGACCAATTCCACTTCTAGTTGTCTCATGAGACCTACCGATGCATCGAGGAGCTATAGCGGGCTCCACCTGTCACTTATTAAGTCCAATACATTCCTCATATGAATAGGTTTAAACATATCATAAACCATAACATAATCGTATCACATAAAACATGCATAAAGGAAACATAATATTTCCACATTTCAATCACAAGATATCAATACAACACATTGATATAATAAAAACACTTTCAAAACCATTTTCAATACCAAAATAAAAGAAAGTTAAAACTTTTTATTTATTTTTCATTAAAAAAATGATGGCTTGTAGAGGAAGCCGAAACTCAAATAATGGTCACGGCGGCGGAGAAGTCGTTGTCGCTGCATAAGTACGGAAAGAAAAACATTCCCTTTTGTCATTTAGCAAAACGCTTCGTATAAAAAAGATTCCTTTTGAATAAACGTAAAAGTCAAAGGGTTTTATACACCGTATAAAAGAAAGTTGTGTATAAAACCAAATATGCCTCAATGAAAGGAGATTGAGACGAAGTCCTTAAAAAGATCATTTTTAAAATAAAATAGATCTATTATGTGTATTCACTATAGTTACACATAAAGAAAGTAAAAAATAAAAAATAATACATAATAATATCATGACATAATTTTAAAGTAGGAGATTAACCCAAAGAATGGAAATTGAGTTAGAAAGTTCCCTTACCTCGTGTCTGACTTGACTCAACTGTTCTTTAACCTCATGAATAATAAACTAGAGTTAATATATACCTTATTAAGAACCATTTTCAATTTAATTATCCTTTTTATATCACTTATTACAATGATATGAACATTATGTAATTATTTAAGTTAATAACAGTCGTTTTGTCGATCTTTGGTACTTGAGTCAATAATAAACTTCTTATAATTACAAGTTGTTTATGTGGTAGAATATCAATTATCTCCAGAAGTATATTCATGATTTAGATGTCATATATATATTATATATCCATTATATACATTTATTTATAATATTACGTAACATTTAGAGGTAAGAAATGAAATGCACCGTTCATGGAGACGGTAAGCCGTACGTACGCATGAACGCTACTTTCATTTCAATTTCATATTTAATGGAATGAAATCTTAATGATATAAATGTATAATATAATTCCAGTATAATATAGTGTATAATACCATTTACTCCATCCTTTATACATCCCACATATGGCATTAACGATTCAAATCACTTTGAGGGGGCGGTAGTCCGCACTTCTAAAATGAAATTATCGCATTTTACCCATAATGGAAATCATAAAGTATGCCATAAATGAGAAATACAGAAGCATAAGTAAAACATAAACACATTATATATCATATATAAATATAGTGACATCTTAATGGCCACCTTTTAAGGTGTTATATGAGTGTTGAACAATCATCGTTTCGTGAGGCAGAAATTCTCCATCCACAGAAACCGTATGTTCTTTAACCATTAGATGTAGGTGTGTGTAAGTGTAGCTCGAATCCTTCTTATAACAACATCCTAATATATTAAGGATACTGGTTTTGTTACAAAATAAATGAATAAAAAGAGTTTATGGGGGTTGGATAAGAAAAATAAAACAAAACAACATTAGAGAAGACATTACCTCAAAATCGGGTAACTCTTTTTGATTTGAGCCAAAGGCTTCCTTGAGAAGAGTTATGCCCATAGTGAGGCTTCTATGAGTAATAGGGGGAAGTTGGAAGAGTATTTGGGCAGAGGTTGGCCGAGCCAAAAGGCTTGAAGGTGTGAATAAGGTGGGACAGGTGGGGGCCTTTTATAAGAGGAGAGGAGGGGCTCTTTTGGAAACATTGAAATGTCACATTATTATACAATGATTTTCGGATTATAAAGGTCCCAAACTTATATAATTAGTGTATAAGGTGATAAGGGTTTGCAATATCCTCATCCAATAGGCTTTGGACAAGTGTAAGCTTTAGATTTTTCATTATCTTCTCATTTTATTTAAATCATTAAATAATGAGGTCATCGCTGCATCATAATTATGTCATAAATAATTTAATTTATATAATGTCTAAAAATTATAAAAAATATACTATGATGTAGGAAATCTTTTTATCTTTCTAATGAATATTTATAGTCAAAATTTGGACTTGTGTAACCCCACTTAAAAACTGTTTTAGTAAAACAACTCATGTTTGTGTCAATTTAATTTTAACATTAAATAAATATATATTAATGTAATTTTCCAACCAAAGTGGCTTAATGGGGTCCCCAAGTTGACCCATGGGTTTTATTGGTCGTCCATGACTCATACAATAGGAGTAGGAAAAGTGTCAGGCTCATCTCATATTATTAAAACATTATTTTTACCTTAAACTACACTAATTACCTCTAATTGCGATTAAGAACTTAAAAGTTACTATTCACCAAAAAATTATTTTAATCAAATTGAACCACATTTTACTTTTTAATGACAACCATGTATGTCGGATTTTTGAAAATCAAATCACAGAAGTGGTAATATTTCATTTAAATGAAAAATCAGTTATTTAACTACAACTTAGTGGTTTCACTATTCATTAAAAATTGAAGTTTTTCAGAACAATGCCAAAATTTCACCCTAAGCTATAATTGATATTCCGAATTAAAAAATGATTTCTATTTTACAAAATTCCAAACATATAAGTTTCATTAATTAATTTTATAATTAATTCCCACTGTCACAACAAATAGCATGTTTTAAGAAACAATTTATATCAAAACATTGGCAATTGTTTATGTCCAATTTCAATGTTAAATTAATTATAATGACCACCATTGGATAAAATGGTAAAAATATATTCTAATTATACTTTAAAACCACTAAATAGTATAATTTATCACAATAAATTATTTTGATTAAAAAAGTTATTTTAAGTATTTTTCACTATTCATAAAAAAATTGGAAGTTCTCAGAAAGTTACAAAAAAATCAACTTAGGATAATTTCGATATTACGAATTCAAAAATGAAGTCCATTTTGAAATATAAAATTTCTATAATTTTAAAAAGTGGTTATTACTATTCATAACGGCTACTTTGATTAGTCGCGGTGTTTTAGAGCTCGAAGTTGCGTACAATGCAAGCTATTGCATTATTGAATGAGAAGCGTATCGTGGAAGCTCGAGGTGTTACATTCTCCCATCCTTCAATAAATTGCGTCCTCGCAATTCGAAATTTTTCTTTGAAAATAAAAGGTTGAAAATAGAAAATACCTTTGAGGAAAACCCACATCGGAAATATGATTAATAAAATTTAGCCTTAATAAGAGGGAAGGGGAAATGAAAAAGTCACCACCCAATTATGATCTCGATTAGGAAAACATTGGTGGAAATTAATGACATATAATTGGAGGAAAAATGTAAATATTTGTAGAGAGTGATTGAGGTCATCAATCACAATCAACTGTCAAATTGAGGGCCTCAAAGCCTTAAATCTATGTTGATTTAAAATATCACCAGTTCAACAAGACATAAGGTATTAGGATAACACATTTTTTTTGTTTTAATATCCCTTTACTAAAGTTTAAGAATTAATTTATTCTTTGAATAAGAGATAGGTATATATATATTTATGCTTGACAATTAGTGTTTCAACCTTCAACTCATCTTTCACTCAAAAAGATAATAGAACTCAAAAATATTATACTTATCCTAATTGTATAAGGTTCCAAATGTTAACACATACCATTTAGATTAGTAAGATTATTTTTTAATAACTGGGGACTTCCTGTAGGCTAGTGGTAGGAAATAAAGGCTTGTCGCACTATGATTGTGGGTTCGATTCCTGCGGCTTTGTCCGACGCGACGGGTTATGCCCCACCCTGCAGGTTGTCCTTTTCCTAAAACTATAGTATTATAATATTCCAAAAGTAATCTTCATAAATGCTTTAACCTTAAACAATATTATCCATGGTTCAACTTAATCAATTCCAACCTTAATAGTTATCCAAAATACCTCCATCCAGACTTTCTCTAAAAGGTCTCTAAATTCAAAATCAATTGTAACATCAGATTCCCCAAACAAAGAAAAGTTCCTCTTATTGTCACATACTAAAAATATGATTACCTTAATCATATTACCTTAATCAAAAAGTACTGCAGTACAATCTTTATATATATCACATTATTCTTACAACCAGAATATAATCCTTGAGTCCAAAAGCACCAATACATTAATTATTCCGCTTCAACTGTAGTCACAGCATAAGATTGGCCTTGATCCCTTGGCCTTTTCTGAGGTAAGTTTCCTTGACGCTTAGGACATTCATTTTCATAATGCCCCATTTCCCTACAATTGTAGCATTCAACTTTGACAGCCTCTTTCTTTACCTTGCAATCACGAGCCTGGTGACCCTTTTCTCCACATTTATAACAAACTCCCATTCTTTTTAGGCACGTACCAGGGTGATTCTTCCCACAATTATCACATAATGGAAAATCCTTCTTTCCCTTTTTCCCTTTATCTGTTTCTTGTTCCCCCGTTCTCTTCTTCTCTTCCTTTACATTGTTGTCATAAGACTTAGAGAATTCCTTTTCTGTCTTGATAGCACACGAGACAATATCTTCGTATGATGAGAAGGATTGTGATACTAAAGCTCGACGGAGAAATGGTTTTAACCCATCAAAGAAACGATCAATCTTACTCCTTGGGTTACGTATATAATCGGCAGCATGCCGCGCTAACCTTGTAAAGTTAGCCTCATACTTTGCGACATTCTCATCCTGCTTCTGCCTCAAACTCAGAAATTGCCTTCCCATATCTGCTCGATGGTCGCGAGGAAAGTATTTTTCTAAAAACAGATCTTTGAACTCCCTCCATTCCATATTTGATACTTCATCATCTTCCTTCATGTTTTGAATCAATGACCACCATTGATCAGCATCTCCAGTGAGGCGGTAAACTACCATGACAACATTTTCCCTTTCACTGCTCCCCAAAGCCTGGAATATTTTCTCTAGGGAATTTATCCATTGCTCGGCTACTAAGGGATTTGTACTCCCATTGAACGTTGGTGGTTGTTGCCTCATGAATCGATCTAACATTGATCCTCCACGTTGCGGATCAGGGTGCTCCATATGAGTAAGGTTATTATTCATAACCTGAGTGAGTTGTCCCAGTATGGTATTAAGTTGATCAGCACCAGTTGTATCTCCAGATCCACAATAATTATCTTGAGTAGGACGGCAATCCCTACACGGAGATCTTGCATTGATACGGTTTCCATTTCTTCCACTAGGCGCCATTTCTAAACAATTGCATAAACTAGATCAGTTTATGAATCAAAATACATAATCCCATACTTATAAAACACTTAACATAAATTGAACTATTTATGGATATAATCCATAATCATGAAAATGTTTTCTTTGAGAAGTATATACTCATAAACCCTTCATAATCATTTGTAATGAAAATGAGAGTTATCCTAATCATATCCCCCGGGAGTGTCGTAACCAAGAGTGCAGAAAGGCCTGTTGTCGTGCACCAGTTCCCATTCGAGTCTAGCTCAAAGAGGTGTTTTCAGGTTTTACCCCTAGGTACATCTGTGCCAGAGCCGCCTCTACCTGCTCGTATCCAGACAGGGATGTATTGCTCGGAAAACTCACAAAATCTCTACAATACCAAAAATTTTAGGATGTTCTTCTATACTAATCCTCAAAGTTCATCTTAGGTCTACGTGCTCTAATCAAAGTTTGTCTAAATCTAGCTTCCAAGGTTTGTACTAAACTTCCTCTGATACCAACTGTAACGCCCTGACCCGAGCTACCCAGAGTCGGTGCATTACTTCGTAACATTGGCATGATCACAAAAGATCAGGTCTCGAAAGACCGATTAGTTTAGTAGCCTTGGAAACACTAGATACATTCATAAATGTTAAATTACATCACAAAGTGAAAAACTATAATAACATAGTCTCCATAGTCCACACTTCTATCCTGTTCGGACTATCCCTGCAGGTCATTCATAAAATACTCCCTCACATCCTGGAAAATATTAAAACATTGAAAGGGGTGAGCTCAGATGCTCAGTAAGGATAACAATATAGCGGAAGATTTCATAAATAAACATTAACATTTAAGGCAATGTATAACTTAAACAAAAGCATTTTAAACTTGAACTTTAGCATAATATGTCAAAAGTAAACTGAAATAATGCCATTTACTTACTCACATGGACATTCTACTAGTCGAATAATCACATGAAATATCAATAACCACTTTCATAATGAGGGAATGTATAATGCCAGACATTCTGAAACATTTTGTCAAGGCCTCAGCCAAGACGTATAAAATGATTAAGGCCTCGGCCAAAACCATAAATCAAATTGGGAAAGGGCCTCGGCCAATTCCACGTCTAGTTGTCTCATGAGACCTACCGATGCATCGAGGAGCTATAGCGGGCTCCACCCGTCACTTATTAAGTCCAATACATTCCTCATATGAATAGGTTTAAACATATCATAAACCATAACATAATCATATCACATAAAACATGCATAAAGGAAACATAATATTTCCACATTTCAATCAAAAGATATCAATACAACACATTGATATAATAAAAACACTTTCAAAACCATTTTCAATACCAAAATAAAAGAAAGTTAAAACTTTGTATTTATTTTTCATTAAAAAAATGATGGCTTTTAGAGGAAGCCGAAACTCAAATAATGGTCACGGCGGCGGAGAAGTCGTTGTCGCTGCATAAGTACGGAAATAAAAACATTCCATTTTGTCATTTAGCAAAACGCTTCGTATAAAAAATATTCCTTTTGAATAAACGTAAAAGTCAAAGGGGTTTATACACCGTATAAAAGAAAGTTGTGTATAAAACCAAATATGCCTCAATGAAAGGAGATTGAGACGAAGTCCATAAAAAGATCATTTTTAAAATAAAATAGATCTATTATGTGTATTCACTATAGGTACACATAAATAAAGTAAAAAATACAAAATAATACATAATAATATCATGACATAATTTGAAAGTAGGAGATTAACCCAAAGAATGGAAATTGGGTTAAGAAGTTCTCTTACCTCGTGTCTGACTTGACTCAACCGTTCTTTAACCTCCTGAATAATAAAATAGAGTTAATATATACCTTATTAAGAACCATTTTCAATTTCATTATCCTTTTTATATCACTTATTACAATGATATGAACATTATGTAATTATTTAAGTTAATAACAGTCGTTTTGTCGATCTTTGGTACTTGAGTCAACAATAAACTTCTTATAATTACAAGTTGTTTATGTGGTAGAATATCCATTATCTCCAGAATTATATTCATGATTTAGATGTCATATATATCTTATATATCCATTATATACATTCATTTATAATATTACGAAACATTTAGAGGTAAGAAATGAAATGCACCGTTCATGGAGACGGTAAGCCGTACGTACGCATGAATGCTACTTTCATTTCAATTTCATATTTAATGGAATGAAATCTTAATGATATAAATGTATAATATAACTCCAGTATAATATAATGTGTAATACAATTTACTCCATCCTTTATACATCCCACATATGGCATTAACGATTCAAATCACTTTGAGGGGGCGGTAGTCCGCACTTCCTAAAATGAAATTATCGCATTTTACCCATAATGGAAATCATAAAGTATGCCATAAATGAGAAATACAGAAGCATAAGTAAAACATAAACACATTATATATCATATATAAATATAGTTACATCTTAACGGCCACCTTTGAAGGTGTTATATGAGGGTTGAACAATCATCGTTTCGTGAGGCAGAAATTCGCCATCCACAGAAACTGTATGTTCTTTAACCATTAGATGTAGGTGTGTGTAAGTGTAGCTCGAATCCTTCTTATAAAAACATCCTAGTATATTTAGGATACTGGTTTTGTTACAAAATAAATGAATAAGAAGAGTTTAGGGGGGTTGGAGAAGAAAAATTAAACAAAACAACATTAGAGAAGACATTACCTCAAAATCGGGTAACTCTTTTTGATTTGAGACAAAGGCTTCCTTTAGAAGAGTTCTGCCAAAAGTGAGGTTTCTAGGAGTAATAGGGGGAAGTTGGGAGAGTATTTGGGCAGAGTTTGTCTGAGCCAAATGGCTTGAAGGTGTGAATAAGGTGGGAGAGGTGGGGGCCATTTATAAGAGGAGAGGAGGGGCTCTTTTGGAAAGATTGAAATGTTACATTATTATACAATGATTTTAGGATTCTAAAGGTCCCACACTTATATACTTCGTGGCTAAGGTGATAAGGGTTCGAAATATCCTCATCCAATAGGCTTTGGACAAGTGTAAGCCTTGGATTTTTCATTATCTTCTCATTTTATTTAAATCGTTAAATAATGAGGTCATCGCTGCATCATAATTATGTCATAAATAATTTAATTTATATAATGTATAAATATTATAAAAAAACTACTATGATGTATGAAAACCTTTTATCTTTCTAATTAATATTTATAGTCAAAATTTGGACTTGTGTAACCCCATTTAAAAACTGTTTTAGTAAAACAACTCATGTTTCTGTCAATTTAATTTTAACATTAAATAAATATATATTAATGTCATTTTCCAACCAAAGTAGCTCCATGGGGTCCCCAAGTTGACCCATGGGTTGTCTTGGTCGGACATGACTCATCCAATAGGATTAGGACAAGTGTCAAGCTCATCTCATATTATTAAAACATTATTTTTACCTTAAACTACACTAATTACCTCTAATTGTGATTAAGAACTTAAAAGTTACTATTCACCAAAAAATCATTTTAATCTCATTGAACCACATTTTACTTCTTAATGACAACCATGTATGTCGGATTTTTGAAAATCAAATCACAGAAGTGGTAATATTTCATTTAAACGAAAAATCAGTTATTTAACTACCACTTAGTGGTTTCACTATTCATCAAAAATTGAAGTTTTTCAGAACAATGCCAAAATTTCACCCTAAGCTATAATTGATATTCCGAATTCAAAAATGATGTCTATTTTAAAAAATTCCAAACATATAAGTTGCATTAATTAATTTTATAATTAATTCCCGCTGTCACAACAAATAGCGTGTTTTTAAGAAACAATTTATATCAAAAGATTGGCAATTGTTTATGTCCAATTTCAATGTTAAATTAATTCTAATGACCACCATTGGATAAAATGGTAAAAATATATTATAATTATACTTTAAAACCACTAAATAATATAATTTATCACAATAAATTATTTTGATTAAAAAAGTTTTTTTAAGTATTTTTCACTATTCATAAAAAAATTGGAAGTTCTCAGAAAGTTACAAAAAATTCAACATAGGATAATTTCGATATTACAAATTCAAAAATGAAGCCCATTTTGAAATATAAAATTTCTATAATTTTAAAAAGTGGTTATTACTATTCATAACGGCTACTTTGATTAGTCGCGGTGTTTTAGAGCTCGAAGTTGCATACAATGCAAGCTATTGCATTATTGAATGAGAAGTGTATCGTGGAATATCGGGGTGTTACAAGTGACATGTTGTTAATGGATATGTCAAGGAAAGATTTTTCCCTTCCATTTATTGAAGTTGATATCTCTACCCTTTGATTGAAAAAGAACTGTCACATTAAATTCCATGTCCATGGTGTAACCGACGAGTTTATTTCATTTAGTCAATGAACGAAAGATCGGGCATATAGGTTTATGACACTTCCATGAAACCTTCTTCATGAGATATCAAGGTAAAGGGATTAAATTACACAGTAAGCATTCGTATGAGGTGATACGTCAATGCGGTGTCATATTCTTTCTCTTGGGTGCCTTGACCCGTTGCAATACAGTAATCTTGGACTTTCGTAAAGCCCACCTAATGCCAACGAGAAAGAGGCCTAGAGGGTCACACAATAAGTGTATTCAAGTATCTCAAGTATAATAAAGATTATTACCATACATGGTTCAATAATTATTCAAGGAAGCCTAAATCGTTTTAATGTTGGAGTAAGAATAAAATAAAACATGTACACGCCATGTATCATTTATTACACGACGTTTAATTTTATTTTGAAAACAAGTACACTCCGTGTATTATTAAATGTACATGTCGTGTATTTTTCATTTTGGAAAGGAAATGAATAAAGTAAAACAAGATATACACGCTGTGTAGTTTTTCCAGTCGGGATATTGAGAAATATCATTTTACTAAATGATATTTATTATAATCAGTGTGGGTGAATGTCATGGAATTAATGACTTCACATGGGGTTTTTGAAAGGGATTTAATGAAATAAATAAAACATGTAACGCGTTTATTTGTTGTCATAACTCTACAACCTCAAACCCAATTATAAATATCCTCACAACCCAAACTCTTTTCCTAACCGAATAGAATTGTTTTTCACAACAGTTCTGGATAATTCTTTCAAGGTAGAAAGAAACTCTTCCCCCAAGAACAATCCCAAGACTGAGATAGATCCTCTTCCATCGGATCAAGACAATCTAAGGTGGACAACCTAAGAAAAGGTTTCTCCACGCTAGCACCCAGAGACTCCTTTGGGGACGTCCCGGGATACGAGGTACACGTGTGGATCACTGCTAGAGGAAGTCTAAACTTGGATTCTACGACGCAATGACGAATCACATTGGAACGTGATCAAGAACATCAATGAAGAAAGAACTCCAAAAAAGTATTTCTTTTAAAATGAATAATTTAATTATAAACATACTATAACAATCCTACTTTGTGGTTCTGGGACTTTCCTTTTCTTTGTCTATTTCTGTGATTCGATCCGTGGAGACCGGCATTTATCATCATATTGATCCCGAATTGATCATTGTTAATGAAAAAAAGCCAAGTGGAAACATCCACCCACGTGCTTCCGCTGCGCCCGGAACCTTCAATCCACCTATCGGCCCAGCTGTCGGCCCTTGCAGCACCGCTGGTGCCGGAGCACTGGTGGGTTCTTCCGCAGACCATCGGGTCTGCTCCAATGCTCTGTTCTTCGTGCTGCATAATTCTATGGCCTCCAGGGGATCCCCTCTTACCTGAAAAGGCCTTGGATATTCCTTGTCACCATTTCGAGTATGCGTCCATGAAGAACGCACAAGAAGAGGGACTTAGGCCTTGTTCATGACAGCCCACACCTTCTGCATTTGAGTTTTAGAAATTAAAGGAGTTTTGGATTACAATTTTATCAATAATAATTTAATCCCACTATAGAAAACCCATGAAGAACACCCTCAAGCATGAAAAAATAATCCTAGGATCAACCTATTCTTTTTTTGATATGCATTCATCATTTTAGAATAAGAACGAGGAAAACATAAAAACAAAACAAACCCATGCCTCGATCGATGTTCATCGTTGAAGCGCTCTGCCCTCCAAGATTCAAGATCTGTTGGATTTCATTGCCTCTCGATCCCATTCCTTATAAATCATTGACATTTCTAGGGATCCTATGAGCATTCCTCATTTTTTTGTAGGTAATCCTTACTGTAGGTTTGTCATATAATTTCCATCTTTTAATTATCAACTCTCCAACGCATTAACTCGTTAAAAGAAAACATGTCACAGAATTTTTTTACCATAAGATGTCTCATCATTATAATAGTTTATTTCTTAAACAACGTATCTTTTAGGAATCATTTTTGAGCCATGAAGTAGATTCCATAATTGCAACTCATCTCCACACCATAGTGTTGTCGTATTTCGCACAACGGTGAGGGATGAAAAATAAAATAAATTTTTAAGTTATTTTATTATTTTTTGAAAATTCCGAAAATTATCATTTCCATCCGACACTGTTTAGTCAAAGATAAGTCCTTTCATGGAAAATCTCGGCATTCCGAGTTCAACAGTGCCCTCGAATTTTCGATCTGAGCACTAGTTCAAAAGTTGGAGAAACCTGCTCACACGTTTAATCAAACGAACATAAAAGTTCAAAATTACATTTCGGGCTCCTCAGGCATTGGAATCATGTGGTGTCAATGCATATTGTCTCGAGATAATTCCATACAATAAAAAAATACCGAAATTCTGGGACATTGTGTTATCATCCTTGGAAGCTCTGATAAATGGGATTCATAGAGTATGATCCTACTAGTCGAGGATATTTCTACTTTCAAAAGGGCCAATTCTAATTGATCATATCCCTTTAACTATAAAATTGATATGATTACTTATTCATGGATAAATTATCAATGGTTATAATTATTAATTTCATTCTAAATCCTATACGATATAACATACCAAAATAACCACAATTGTGAATGTTTTTTCTAAAAATTCATTATTTAGAAATTCATTTATTCAATAAGAAAGAAGGAATTTAATTTATAAAATATCATTTCGTTAAATTATTCACCCATTCAAAAATTTCTCCCTAAAAATCTTCATTTCAATCGCTAAAATATATAAGGATACTTTTGTTTCATTACCTCTTCCAGTTCCCATGTCGCTTCCTCAAATTTTTGTTTTCACCATAACTCTTTGACCAGATGAGTTGTCATATTTCATAGAAACTTATCCCTAGAATAAAATATATTTATTGGTTTCTCTTAATATAAGAGATATTTCTCCAATGGTGCCACCTTTGGATTTTTTACATGTGATGGGTCTAGTTTTTCTTCCTTAAGAGGGATTTGTGGAACATATCCCGTACTTTAGATGGTTTTGGTGTGAATGTTTTTTAACGAGACACTACTCCAATGCAATAAAAGATATCAAAGGGGACAATGTATCTTGGAATAATCATTCTCATCATACCAAACCTCATGAATTTATTTAATATTGGTATACAAAGGATCACTTTATATCTGACCTCAAACTCTGGGTCTCACCAAAAATTATCTTGATATCGTTTTTCTCAACTTTTTGTAGATTTCATATGATTATGAATGTTTTGAAACTAATTTTATAGTATATTAGATATGATCATTTCCTATTATATTATTCTCTCCAAATTCATCCCATCATCTTGGATTCTGAAACCACTTCTCATATAGAACCTCATAAGGTTCCATTTAAATACTAGAATCGAAACTATTTTTATTTAAGAACTCCATTAGGGGAAGGATTTGGACCCAATACACTTATAAAAACATTTAACATGATCCAACCATATACTATAAATATTATATGGTTATTTCAAACTAAAAATCATCCTTTGGGTGATTATCCGAACTACAGTGTAGTTCTTTATCTAATGTTTGCTGAAGGATTCTCCAAAATCTAATGGGAACTATTGGATCTTGATTAGATATAATAGATATTGGAACTCCATGATCTCTTGCCACTTAAATTATGTATATCTTGGGGATTTGGTCAAGTGATAAATTTTCATTTAAAAAATTGAAATGTTCTTACTTTGTAAGGATATCGACTACCACCATAAAAAAACATTACTGAATTTAAGTGTCCTAGGGAGTCCTACAATAAAATCTATGGTTATTATTTATCATTTCCATACTAGTATAGGAAATGGTTGAATCATAACCTTAGACTTCTTTAATTATTCCCTCACTTGTTGGCATAACAAGAATCGAGATACAAAATCCACAGTATATCCCTTCATGTTATCTCACCATAAGGTTGTAACGTCCCAGATCCGGGTGCCAGTCAACGGGTTCCCCGAACCCAGTTCGCCACGTGACCTCAAGGGCATTTCCCCAAACACCATAGGCTACCGACTAGTAGCGAGGGCCTAGGTCTTATTTTGGGGAAACTATGCCCTCATTTGTCAAACCGTGGCACAGTGGAATATAAAATAAACATACAACAATAGCGGAAGCAAATAACCATACATAACTGAAATGGATAACTGATAAAAAGAAACCATCAATCATACATATATGTGGATGCAGCATGTCACTATTCTATAAAACATCCAGAACATGTTACACTACAATACAATACATCAAAACTGAAGTACAAGTATAGAAAAGAAAAATAGAATAGCTAGTAGCATCGTGAGCCAATGCTCGGTCCCATGCCCTCTTACACCCCAACAGAAATCATGTACCTGTATAGAGACCCTTTCCCTTATCTACACCTACAGAAACGTAATCTGTTTGGTCTGAAAAGCATGACCCAAACAGGGTGTGAGAAATATATCTCAGTATGCATCCACCAAAGGCTTGTGGCCAACTGTGTGAAAATATGCAACAATAGTGTGCAATAGTAAAATGAAATAAACAAAGCAGAATTCAAAAGTAACCAAATTACCAGTTATATTGCCATTTAATTATTCATTTAATCCATTTAATATAAGATAAAATCAATGAAAGTTTCTAAGTAAATAGTATGTGTCCTTAGACACAAAAACCCTTACCCTCAGGTAATCAGAATCCAACCCGCAGGTAATTTCCCATAGGCATATAATATGTTTCCCTCAGGCGTACATAGTGTCTCCCTCAGGCACAGAGTCTATTTCCCACAGGCACAGAAGAAGTTTCCCTTAGGCTGAGATAACAACTTCCCTCAGGCTAAGTAAAACAACGCCCTCAGGATGATGTAACCGGTCCATGTACAACACATCACAAGCAATTCAAATACAATTCCTCTCACGGAAAAAGTAATTCAGAATATAAACAAGGCGTACCCTCGGGTATCCTTGCCAAATGACTAAACAGTGGAATGCACCCCTGGTGTGGTCTTGGATCCAAGCAGTGATCCCAAACATCATTTTACTATCACATTTAATTACCTATAAAATTCTAGGTATTCAAAATAGCCACAGACTCAGCCACACGACACCCCAAATATGGGTTCGTAGCTCAAAACACACAAAAACTCACGACATTTGGAAAATAAACACCGAGCCACCTACCTTTATCACCAACGAATGATATACACGAACATTGATTCCAGAAACGCCCAAAGACGACATAGATTTGGGTTAGAAGAAAACCCGTTCAAATGTAAATAACATCATTTAGAAGAATAATTGGTATGAACAACTCCAGCAGAAGGGAGAGCTTACCCATGCGGTTCCAGGGAGTTTGACGGTTTTATAAAACGGATTCCCGATGTGAGATCAGCAGATCTCCAAAGCTCCAGCCTCTGTATCTCATTCCTCCATCCCATTCTAAGCCTTCCCTGTGAACAGGGGAGGATACTGCCCATTTTATATGAAAAAACAAATTACACGACGTGTATTTACAAGTACATGGCGTGTACTTCCAATTTTTTAAATGTTCCTCTGGAGGCTTCCCGCCAGCATGACATTGTTCATCTACCGACATGACTACACGGCGTGTCTTCTTGGGTACACCGCGTGTTCTATCGCACAGCTAGCCACCACCTTACTATTCTCTTGCTGACTGACTACACGGAATGTAAAGAACCACTACACAGTGTGTAGTCAGTTTCTACACCCTTCATAACTGACATGGCCACACACCCCGTGTACTCATCCCATTTGGCCAAAAGTACACGACGTGTGAAAAATTACACAGCGTGTACTTCAAAAATTTAGGATTTCCCCCATTTTCCTTATTTTCTGAAAAAAAAACTTAAGGAAAAGAGAAAAGGAGAAACCCATACCTCAAAAATAAGAACTGGGTTCTTACAAACTTCCCCCTTAAAACAATTCATCCCCGAATTGCCCTTCCAATAGAGCTTAAGATATAGTCATGAACAACTCCGGCAAATGAGCACGTACATTGGTCTCCCGCTCCCAGGTTTCGTCCTGCACTCGGCCATGCTGCCATGACACCCATATGAGCAGAAATTACCAGCCTCAGAGAACGTTCATGCTCCTGTCAATGAAATGAATCGGATGCTCCAAAAAGGATGCATCCACCTCAATTGCAACATCCTCGGGCTGAAAGACGTGAGACAGGTCTGAATGATTACGGTGCTACTAAGACACATGGAAGATGTCGTGCATGGCCTGGTACCTCTGTTGTAACTACAACTGATAGGAAACCGGCCCATCTCTCTCCAGAATGTAAAATGTCCCCACATACCTCGGTGAATGTTTACCCTATCTCCTGATCCGTCAGTGTCCCTGCCTTGGTGAAACATGCAAGAAAACATGATCCCCGACCATGAACTCAAAGGTTCATCTACGGCAATCAGGATAAGATTTTTGACGAGATTGCGTGGTATCCATCTACTTCTGAATCAACTGGACCTACTCAGAAGTCTCCAGCACGAGACATTTTCCCAGTAAAGTTGTCTCACCTACCTCTAACTAGAAAAATGGTGATCAGCATTTCCCACCATATAAAGACTCATATGGTGTCATCTCAATAGTCACCTGAAAAATATTGTTATAGGAAAAATAGACTAGGGGTATATTCTTCTCCCAAGATCCACCAAAGTCTAGGATTCATGCACGAAGCATGTCCTC
Organism: Viscum album; assembly: GCA_963277665.1. Taxonomy (NCBI): domain Eukaryota; kingdom Viridiplantae; phylum Streptophyta; class Magnoliopsida; order Santalales; family Viscaceae; genus Viscum; species Viscum album. The sequence continues at coordinate 1,411,884,993 of OY728135.1, forward strand.
AAGCACCTCTATCATACGATCTGACTGGCCATCGGTCTGAGGGTGGTAAGTTGTGCTCAGAAGCACCTGTGTACCCAGTGCCTTCTGAAAACACTACCAGAAACGAGATGTAAAACTGGCATCCCTATCTAAAACGATAGAATGAGGGACCCCATGAAGACGTACGATCTCTCGGATATAAAACATTCTGAGCTCGTCAAAACCGAAGGTCTCTTGATCATAAAAAAGTGATATACCTTCGTGAGTCTGTCCACAACAACCCACATGGCATCATTGCCTCTAGGTGACCTCGAAAACCCAGTCGCTAATTTCATCGTGAAATCATCCCATTTCCACTCCGGGATGGGTAAATACTATAACAGTCCGGCTGGACTATGATGCTTCACCTTTACATGCTGACAGGTGAAACCCCTCATAACAAAACTAGCTACATCTCTCTTCATACTCGTCCACCAGTACTGACGTCTCATGTCACAGTACATCTTGTTAACCCCGGGATGAACTGTCCAAGCTGAAGCATGAAACTCTCGCATCAACTCCTTACGTATATCCCCTAGAAACCATAATCATCCATGGAAACGTAGAACCTCATCATCGCCTATCGTCCAACCCGGAGGAGGGCCCCCACATTCCACTGACTCCTATAGAACAATGCCTTTTGGATCAGATAGTTGTATCATCCTCACTCTATCCAGGAGGGTAGAAGTCACATCTAAAGATGAAAGATAAGTTTTCCCATGAATATCATGCACCTCCAAATGCATCTCAGAGGACAATTCCATAAGCTGCCACTCACCACTGGCCTCCTCCACTGCCTGTATCTGAGTCTTCATGTTCTATGCATCGGCTACTGCATTACCTTTACCAGGTGTATAGGGAAGCTAAAAATAAAAGGAATGAAGGTATTCAACCCACCTTCACTGCCTCAGATTCATGTCACGCTGAGTAAAAATATACTTGAGACTTTTGTGGTCAGTGAAAACCACAAAGCGTTCTCCCAAGAGATAATGTATCCAACTGCGGAACGCATGCACAACTACAGCTAACTCGAGATCATTAGTTGGGTAATTCCTATCATGTGGCCTCAATTGCCGAGACTCATATGCAACAACTCGATCACCCTGCATTAACACTGCTCCCAGCCCAATACCTGATGCATCACAGTAAACTGTATAGCCCTTCCCTAGCTCTGGAAGTATCAGGATCGGTGCTGATGTCAACCTTCCTTTCATGTCTTGAAAGGTTGTCTCGCAAGCTTCCGACCAAACGAACTTCACACCCTTCTTAGTCAAACCCGTCAAAGGCACTGTTAAGTGGAAGAAGTCATGTATGAAGCATCTATAGAAACCAGCCAGCCCTAAAAAACTCTGTATCTCAAACACGTTCTTAGGCTACTCCTAGGAAACTACTTCTCTCACCTTCTTTGGGTCCACGGAAACTCCTGGCTCTGAGATGATATGACCCAGGAAGTGTATCTCGTACATCCAAAAGTGGCACTTTGAGAGCTTAGCATATGGCCGATGCTCTCTCAGTGTACTCAATACGATATCAAGATGGGTGGCATGGTCGTGTCGAGAGTGAGAGTACACGAAGATGTCATCCACGAATACTACCACAAAAGAATCCAGATAAGGATGGAACACACAATTCATCAGAGCCATGAACACTACTGGCGTGTTTGTGAGTCCAAACGGCATAACCAAGTACTCGTACATACCACATCTGCTCCGAAAAGCTGTAAGCGGTGTATCTGATGGTCTCCCGTGTAGCTAATGATATCCAGATCTAAATTCAATCATCTAGAACCCTCATGCTCTACGAAGTTGATCAAAAAGATCATAAATCCTCGGCAAGGGTTATCGGTTCTTAACCATGAACTAGTTCAGCTTTCGATAATCCACACATAGTCTGACGGTATCGTCCGCCCTCTTCACAAAAAGGACCGGAGTACCCCAAGGAGAAGTACTGGGTCGGATGAATCCCTTCACCTGTAACTCCTCTAACTACCTCTTGAGCTCCTGCAAGTCAGGTGTGGCCATCCTATAAAGGGGAATGGACACTGGTGCGGCTCTTGGCATTAGCTTGATAGAGAAATCCACCTCTCGCTCCAGAGGTAGACCTGAAAAGTTGTCTGGGAAGACATCCCTGAAATGATCAACCACTAGAGGGAAATCTATCTGACAAGTCCAATGATCGTCCAGATATAATCTAGCAATCTGGGTTGTGACTCCACCTCACCCATGATGTTCTGGTCCAGCTCGACTCGCCTGAACATCCCATTCACCCTTGTATAGAATCTCTCCACCCTCTGGTGATGTGAAACTCACCCTACGACGATAGCAGTCTACAAAGTCTCGAAAGGGAACCAACAAGTCCATACCCAGAATGACATCATAGCTCATCATCTCTATGACATAGAGGTCCCATAAAAAGTGACACCCACCAACATCAATAGGGAACTCCTTGCACTAACGCACACACGTCGTTCTAGTTCCCAACGGAGTGTCTAGCATCATGATAACAGAAGAAGTAGAAACACAGAGCCCAAGGATCTCCACAATGGGTACAGATATAAAACAATGTGTAGCACCTATATCAAAAAGTATTGAAGATAAGACATAAGCTACTACAATAGTACCTCTGACTGTAGAAGGTCCGAGATCCTGCTCCTGCTGGGTATATGGCACTGCATATGCCTTCCCAGTGCCACGACCCTACGACACAGCCTAGCTACCCTGAGTTATCCCACCCTGCTGCCTCTGAGATCTTGGTGTCTGGCTACCATGGCCACGACCACAATATCTACCTGCACGCCTTGACGCATTACAGTTCATTGACTGGTAGGAAGCCACTGGTCCTACTCCTGCACGTGTAATCTGTAAAGAACCACTCCCACTAGCCACTACTGGAAACGCCTTACAAAAGCGCTGCAGATGACCTATCTTGCCGCAAGCTCAGTACTCCAATAGATCACATGGACACTAAGGTCTCTTGTGCCCTTATTTACCACACTGGTAGCACCTGACCTGAACACTTGAAACATTTTTCTGACTGGTAATGCCACCCTGAGAGATGTTCATATGTCTCTTCCTCTTTCCAGTAGAAATTGTACTAGTAACTGGTGCGGAACGGCCCTGGCCCACACCACTAGATTTCCACAGGTTCCTCTCTGTAATCAGTTCCTGGTTCACAATATCATGTACTGAAGGCAACCTGAAAATATTCACCAGTGCTCGGATTTCATATCAAAGACCATCCTCAAAGCGTCTAGCCCTCAACGTCTCATCACCCACTAGCATGGGTGCAAAGCGCTGAAGCTCGGTGAAACGAGCAGAATAGTCCATCACCGACATAGTAGCTTGCTGCATATTCATGAACTCTCAAGCTCTATCTACCCTCAGTGTCCCTGGGAAAAAGAATTCATAGAAGAATGCCTCAAAATCTTCCCACTCCATGGCCCTGTGATGCTTTGACTGGGTGGTAACATCCCACCACCTCTTGGCGGAATCACACATCATGTAAGTCGTAAACTAGAACCTTCGCCCTAGAGGAGTCTCAGGATGCTCAAAAATAGTCTACATCGATCCTAGCCAAGACTCCGCATCCTATGGTCCACCATCCCTTGAAAACATAGGACGATGGTGCTGCTGGAAAATATGTGTCAGATCAGCCATAGATGTGGCAGTTGGCGGTGCTCCCTAAAAGGTCTGCATGAACTGCATAAAGCCTTCACAGAATTGCACCTCCACGCCTGTGTATGGGATAACAACGGGCGCCGCATCTGGCTCTGCTGGAGGGTTCACTGGTAGCCCATGGCCCACCATATTTAGAGTATAATCGTTGATTCTCTCCTGGAAAACAACGCGCAGTCGTCTCAGAGGCATGACTCTACAAGGTCAAAACACGCTTTAGAACAAGATTAACAATGACAAAAAATGAAGAAACCCAAAAGGGAATAGGAGGAAGAAGTCATTTAAAATTTTCAAAGCAAGACTACACGGCGTGTATACTGACTACACAGCTTGTACCTGACTTCTCTCCCCCTGCCCGGGTCCTTCTACATGGCTAAGCCACACGGATCCTGTTGAACAAGACTACACGGCATGTCTAACATCTACACGGCGTGTGTGGTGTAATTTTCCAACTTCCCGTGTCATTTGTGACATGGCCGACGACTCGTCTTGACACTACACGGTGTGTTACAGCTGCACACGGTGTGTAAACTACCCCGTTTCTCCATCCACATGGATATAACCACACGGTCTGTCCTTGAAGAAGACTACACAGCGTGTCCCATAGGTACACGGCGTGTACTAGATGAGCTCCGCCGACCCGTGTTGTTAGTTACACGGCCGGACACACGGATCACAATACACGGTGTGTTCTATATACACACAGTATGTCCTAGAAAGTATTACACCAACCCATGTTCTTATTTAAATAGTCAGGTCCCCATGTCAAACTACATGGCGTGTTCCATAGGGTACACATCATGTATATCATAAGGTCTCATCCGTTCGTGTTTTTAGTTACACAGGTGGACTCTAGGTCAACACTATACAGTGTGTACATCTAGTACATGGAGTGTTTTCCCCAAGGCTTTCTCCACCCCGTGTCGTCGCCCATATGGTTTGTGACACGGGAAGCGACTACACGGCGTGTACTCAGGGTACACAGCATGCACTCAAAAAGTTCATTTTTCTTCCCGAATAGAAGGCCATACATGGAGTGATTAAGGTACTACACGGCGTATATACTGGGTTTTCTAGACATTATGCCTCAGAAACATCCTCGGAACCCATAAAATACTGAAAAACAACACCTAAGTGTCAAATTCTGACTCGTGAGGGCCCATACTCCCCATGAATCAAAGTTTGACATATTATCTGTGATATAACTAATAAAAAGATAATGATCCACCAAATTCTAGTTAGTGAGGGCCCATACTCCCCAAAAACCAAATTTTGGCATCCATTCTTTCAATAAACTCATATAGTAATACCCTATCACATAGCCTATATTTAAGAAAGGAGCTATCACGAAAGCATACTTTTTCTAGCAGAACAACTATCACAACAACATCCAATTTGTAATGCACCTACATGTGATTTATAGCATGTGCCTAAATTATGCATGAGATGGCATACCCTCATCTCATAGGGTTGAAACTAAATAAAACCCATGGATAAAATGTAAATAGCACACTCACAAGTGCGTTACCCAATGGTGAAATCAAATCAACTGTAAATTGAAAAATAAGTAAAATTACAACACAAGGTAAATTGGAGTTTCCCTGTACATGGGTTAGCTTTGCCTGGGCACAGCTTATTACTAACTACCCTTCCATCCTATCCCTGATTAAGGCACCAAATAGTAAGGCAAAGAAAATAACCCCTCTGATACCACTTTGTAACATCCCAAATCCGGGTGCCACTCAACAGGTGCCCCGAACCTGGTTCACCACGTGACCTCAAGCGCATTTCCCCAAACGCCAGAGGCTGCTGACTAGCAGCAAGGGCCCAGGTCTGATAATGGGGAAAATATGACCTCATTCATCAAAGTGTAGCACATCGGAATATAAAATAAACCAACAACAATAGCGGACGAAAATAACCATACATAACTGAAATGGATAACTGATAAAAAGAAACCAACAGTCATATATATATGAGGATGCATCATGTCACTATTCTATAAAACAGCCAGAACATATTACACTGCAATACAATACATCACAACTGAAGTACAAGGATAGAAAAGAAGAACAGAACAGCCAGCAGCATCACAAGCCAATGCTCGGTCCCATGCTCTCCTACACCCAAAAAGAAATCAAGTACCTCTATAGGGACCCTTTCCCTTATCGACTCCTGTAGAAATGTAATCTGTTTGGGCCAAAAAGTATGACCCAAACAGGGTGTGAGAAATATATCTCAGTAGGCACCCACCAAAGCCTCGTGCCAGACTGTGTGAAAATATGCAACAACAGTGTGCTGTTGTAAAATGAAATAAATGAGGTAGTACTCAAAAGTAACAGAATTACCAGTTATATTTCCATTTAATTATTCATTTAATCCATTTAATATAAGAAAACACCATAGTTAATTTCTAAGTAAACTGTCAGTGTCCTCAGACACACAAATGCTTACCCTAAGTTAATCAGAAACCAACCCGCTGGTAATTCCCCATAAAAATGACATATTTTTCCCTTAGGCGTATGCAGTGTCACCCTCAGGCACAGAGTCTATTTCCCATAGGCACGGAAGGAGTTCCCCTTAGGATAAGATAACAACTACCCTCGAGCTAAGTAAAACAATTCCCTCAGGCTGAAGTAACCGGCCCATGCCCAACATATCACAAGCAATTCAAATACAATTCCTCTCATGGAAAAAGTAATGCAGAATATAAACGAGGCATACCCTCAGGTATCCTGGCCAAACGACTAAACATAGGAACGCACCCCCAGGGTTGTCCTGGATCCATGCAGAGATCCCAAATAGCATTCTACTATCACATTTAATTACCTATACAATTCTAGGCATTTAAAATAGCCACAGCCTCAGCCACACGACACCCCAAATATGGGTTCACAGCTCAAAACACACAAAATCACACGATAGATGGAAAATAAACACCAAGAGACCTACCTTTATCACCAACGAATGATATACGCAAATGTCGATTCCATAAACGCCCAAAGACAATGTAGATCTGGGTTACAAGAAAACTGTTCAAACGTAAATAAATTCATTTAGAGGAAGAATAGGTAAGAACTACTCCAGGAGAAGGGAGAGCTTACCCATGCGGTTCCAGGGAGATCGACGGTGCAGAAAACAGAATCCCGATGTGTGCTCGGCGGATCTCCAAAGCTCCGACCTCCCTCTCTCGTTCCTTCTTCACGTTCTAAGACTTCCTTATGAACATGGGAGGCTACTACCCATTTTAAGCGGAAAAAAAAAGTACAAGACATGTATTTCCAAGTACACGACGTGTACTTCCCATTTTTTATTGTTCCTCTGGCGGCTTCCCGCCAGTGTGGCACCATTTATCTGCCGACATGACTACACAGTGTGTCTTCTTGGGTACATGGCATGTTCTGTCGCAAAGCTGTCCACCGCCTTACTATTCGCCTGCCGACTGACTACACAGCGTGTAAAGGACCACTACACAATGTGTAGTCAGTTTATACTCCCTTCATCGCCGACATGGCCACATGCCCCATGTACTCATCCCACACCTTCAAACGTACACGGCGTGTGAAAATGTACACAGCGTGAACTTCCAAAATTTAGGATTTTCCCCCATTTTCCTTATTTTCTAAAAAACACTTAAAGAAAAGAGAAAATGAGAAAAATGTACCTCAAAAATAAGAACTGGGTTCTTAAAAAGGTTATCTTAAAATACCAATACATATTTTTGATTCCAAGATTAATAGATAAGTATGATCTTTATGCATTATCCAAATGTTTCCTCTTCTATTCTGGTTATTATGGGACACATATCTAGGTTCCAAACCTTATAACTCCATAGTTAGAAAAATTTGAACTTTTAAATATTCACTACCTTATTCTATATAAACTCATCATCCTTCATAACCTCCTTCAACCTATAAATAATGGATGTTTAGGAAGTTATTTGAGAAAATACAGGAAGAAGATCCTATTATTATTCAAATGTTTACTCTTTATAAGTCCATGAATATTTGATTCATTTCAATTTTCATCAGGGATATGTTGTGGGATCCTTTATACTTATAGAATCTACCACTTTTTTCACCTTCACAAGATGGTAATGGATTGGGAAATCACAATCCTTGATCATATCTAATACACTTTGTTGGTGCTTATTAATCTTCTTCTGTGTGAATATATACTTGAGTATTTTAGGGTCTGTATATATGTCACACTTTTCTATATAAATATAATTTATCCAAATATTTAATATGAAGATTAGAACATCTAATTCAAGATCATGATTTGGGTAGTTATTCTGATGGATTTTTAATTGGTAGTATGTATAAGTTATCACTTTTTCATCTCACAAGAGTACACAACCCCATCCCTTTTTTGACATATCACTATAGTTAAGAAAACCTTCACAAATAGTGGGTAATTAGAACATAGGTGTTGTTCTCTGCCTCATCTTAAACTCTTTAAATCCTTATTTTCATTCATGGTTTCAAAAAAACATGACTAAATTCCAAGAAATATTGGTGTATGGGTTTTAAAATCATTATAAGTTTATTAAAAATTAATGATAGTACCCAGAATATCCAAGGAAACTATTTTTTTCTATCATAGATGATGGTCTAGACTATTCATTAAATGCCTATACATTTTATGGATCCATATATATGTCACCCTGTTAGTGATATCATTCCCCAATATAGATACATTCTCCAAAAAAACTCACATTTCTTGTACTTTTCATATAACTATTCCCTCTCAATGGTATTCAGAATAGTATATAAATTCTTCTCATGTTCCTCCTTTATTTTAGATTATATAAGAGTATCATTTATAAATGTTACCAAAAAAATTTCATGGGAATACCTAACTTTTATATTAATTATACCGATGAAGATAGAAAAATAATTAGTGATTCCAATTGGAGTCATGATGAACTTATAGTGCTTGTAACTTATACAAAAATGATATCTTTGGGATATCCTCTTTCTTGGGTGTTACATGGTAATATCCTGACCAATGAATCTCTATGGAGATGTACTATGTTTCTCATAACTAATCAAAAAATACATCAATCAGTGTCATAGGATAGTTATTCTTTATGGTGATCATGAACCATCCTTCTTCTTCAAATAAATGATTGGTGTACCCCCATTGTGAAGCACTTGGGTGTATGAACCCTTCATCTAGATTCTCATATAATTGTTTATTCATATCCTCAATATCAACAATATCATTTAGGTATGGAGTGTGGGATGTCATTAAATATCTATGTATGAGATTGATTAATAAATCAACCTCACAACCTAGATGAAGACCCTGAAACTCTTTAGGAAACACATATCATAACTCACATGCAATGGGCATGTCCTCAAGGATGGACTTTTCATTATTTGTAATCATTTTAGCTAGATAGACTTTCTCATAAGGCAATAATATCTATACATGAGATTATGAATGAAATGTATATTGGTCAACCTCCTCTCAATTTCATAGAATTGGAGGATGATTTGTGATAAAGAGGTTCATTTTCTTCTCTTGGCAATTTATGTTGGTTCTATTTATGGAAATCAGATCCATTCCTAGAATAACATCAAATATCACTAAACGAATTATCACAATGTTTTATGGGAAAATTCGCCCAAATTTTTTTTAGGGGATGAGTTAAATACATTGTATTCAATAATTAACCCATTCACTATCATCAGTAAAAAACCAAATTCAATTTTTTGAGGTGGTTTTTGAATAGTTCTACTAAACATGTGTGATATAATAGACGTAATATTACCATGCATGGTAAACATACCATTCATTATTTGATTCTAGTTCTAATCATTTACACTATAAAAATATTACTTTGTGATGATAATTTATAAATTATCTAATATATAAATGGGATACCATGAATAATAAATGGATAAATCATAAATTTCGTATATTCTTTATCCTATTATTTTCTTGGATTCAGTCTAAGTTATTCGTGATATATTTTATAACAAAAAATAGTTTGGGAATTTTTGTATTCCCTTAATAATATTTTGTAAGGATATTTTTAATTTACCAAATAATATCCCCTATAAGTGTTAATCAAGGTGTTCATGAAGCCATATTTTCATGGAGCAGGTGATGATGGTGTCCCAGTTAACATGTATTTTTAGTGTTTATTACCCCTAGGTAACACTATTCCATAAACACATCCAATTATAGCATCTTGAGAGGCATGAAATTTCTTATAAAATAATTACACTATACTTTACCAAAATTTTGTATTGTTTTCCTATGTCTAGTATTATCCCTAAGGATTTTACTAGAATTTTTTAATCATTATATCAAAAATAACTAGACTTTTCCCTAATATCATCTATGAAAATCCATATATTTAATACACTTTATTTGATGAATTTTTATAGAAAAATAAAATTAGTACAATCCCAATAGTTTATGAGGCCAAGTTTCTTCTATAAATCTAGTACATGACATAAAAACATGAAAAATAAATACAACATCATTAATTAAAAACTCTGAAACATGCCCTTATTTTCATAGATTTCTGAAAACTATGTGGTATAAACTGGGGACATATATAAGAAAGGGATGAGTTATAAAGATAAGTATAGTAATGGACAAATAATAGAATAATGTAAAGCGGTACATATGATCCAAGAGGCATATAAAGGTAACATAATAGGATTCATAACCATAATCTTTAATAGTGAGGTATGATATAATATGATATCATATATAATACATGTGAATGTGGACACAGCTTCAAACATGGAATCATATACCTCGGTCAAGGATAACATCCATGAAAACAAAACATCGTTTTCTTTTGATAACCTCTCATGAACCATAAATGGAATCTCATGAGATTAAAACATTACTCAATGCATTGGAGTGCTATATAATTCCATGCCCATGCATCACTTCCATATCATGTACATTAATTAGTGTGACATTTATATAATATAACATATGGGCGTATTTCATCACTTTTAATCGCATAATTAAAGAGTTTGAGATACCTAAATGGAATTACCCAATAATTTAAAGTTACATACATATTATTGATTACCATTTGTGGAAAAGGACATAGGTATTCATTTCACAATTCTTTGGCAAGGAAATTTATAGGGTAATTTCATCACCATAATGGGTGTACATAAGGGTTCATATAATGGGTCAATGAGAGTAAAATGGGAATATCATTACTTGGAAATCATAAATAAAATAATTGGTACACGTAAAAACATATCCTACTTAGAAAATTGGAAATAATAAAGACCTTACATAAAAAAGGTTCTTGAATAAAAAGGAAAGGGGGAGGATCCCTTACCTTAATAGCGCACTTATTAAAGATTTAAAGGAGCCTCCTAAGAGATTTGGGGAACCTTGGGATGTCTATATAGTGGTAATTTAAGACTTATTCCATGATTCATGTGTTTTGAGTGAATATTAATGGGAGTTTGGATGTGTTTATATAGGAACATTGATGATAATTCTTTATTAAAAATCAAACATTGGTTATGGACTCTGTATAATAAAGTAATCAAAAACACAAACATTATAATGATTTTTTCCTATGATTTTTTCCAAAGAGGAGTGGTTTTAATTTTTATTTATGGCTAGGAATAGAAATAATATATATAATACCCTTTGTGTTGTGTAAGTGAGTCATCTTTACAAATAATTGATTTTCAGGCCTAAAAATATAATGTATGATTTTGAGGATTTATTAAGGGTTTATATTGTTAATTATATAATTTTAAAAACAAATTTTTTTAAAGGGGATATATTTTTTTAGTCATGTATACCTTTTATAGACTATATTAAATAACTTTTCATTAATTATGATTTCATAATACATGTCGTATATTTATACCATATAAAATTTGTACCTGCGAATTCGAATGTCTCAGAAAATTATAAAAATTTATATTTATAATTTTGACATGATGATTTCAAAAATAATATTTATTTTATAAAAATATTTCACTAAATATTTAAAAAATCCTTTTAAATAAAAATAAATATTTAATTATAAATTAATATTGTTTTACAATAAGGATATTCTTATCCTTATAATAATTACATTTAACATTATAATTTGTATTATCATTTCTATTTAATAAATATTATTTAATAATAAAAACAGGTTATTAAAATATCATTTATTTACAAATTTATTAATTTTTTAAAAGGATTTTCCTGACTGAAACTATATATTTAACAAAAAATAAACTTTCTGTTTCATCATGTAATAATCTAATTTGTACAAAATCGTTATTTAATAATTTGAAAAGTAATACTAAAAATGGATAAATATAACCATTGTTTAATTAAAATTATATATAAAAATTCATACTATTAGGTTTTAGATACAAAACTCTTTATTAAACTAGTGAATTCCCTAAGGGTAATGTGTGTGATGGTGATATTTTCTTAGGGTTGGTAGGTATACATGGTTTATTTTGTGAGGTCAATGAGATTGAATTTCACCTATAAATAGTTTTTTTTTGTGATTTAGTTGTTGAATCTTGAACTGGGATTAATTGAGGGAAAAGACCAGTGATTTTATCTCTGTTAAAATATCTAATAAATGGGCATAATAGGGTATGATTCAACTAGTTGAGGCCATAGATTTATTCATGTATATCAATTGGACATGATTATAACCCGTTATACATATTATTAATATGATCATTCCTCAATGGTTTTATTATAAATGGTTTTGAGGATTAATAATATTTTAAATATGGGGGATATAACGTTCCAAAATAAGCAATGTAGTGAATGTGTTTTATATAACTTCATTACTTGAAAATTCATTTATTCATTAAAAAATAGGGCATTTCGATTATTATAGATTGGTTTTTAATAGAATCCCCCTAGAAGTGATCTATATTTTCACCAAAATATGTCATCATTGCCGTAGAATCACTCAGGTGATAACAAGACTGATCTTGATCTCTTGTGTTATTCATGGTTAATCACGGTAGTATTCTTCATGAAGGATAAGGAACTCATGGTGATCTCCCAAAGGACTGTGAGAGGAGGACGAGAGAATTCACATTAGGGATTGAGAGTGTCTCTCTCTATCAGTTGTGCACAACAAAAATTATTTAGGAAATAGATCTAAATAGATATTTATTAGGGTTGGTTTAGGGTAGAAAAATCACACAATATCCCCTAAACACCTTTATTATTCATATTTCAACTCATTTCCATTAAAAATTTTATTATTTTTATTTATCACTTGACTTGAGTATTGAATTATTAATATAAATAAATAACATTTATTTTCAATCATACCATAGAGATAGGTTATATTTCCCTCATTAACATTTATCGATCCTAAAATAAGGAATAAATTAATTAATTAAATTTCACTACATTATTCCATGATAAATATAAAAAATATTTCATTTTATATAATTGAAAACAAATATTTTTTATTATCATTTATCACACTTATTATTTTGAATAACCTTTGATTAAATAATTGAAATCAACCAAACGTGAATAAATATTATTTTATTTTATCTTTTAAAATTAATTACTTGAATCTAACATATTTTGAAGATAAAAACTTACCAAACTCAAATAAATTTTATTTATTCTAACTTTTGGAATTCATTTCATAAAATTAATAGAGATTGAAGAAACACTAAATGTGTTGTGCCTCTTTCTCATTATCATTTGGAATAAATACCTAAAGACTAAAGATAGAATCTAGAAACAAGAAAAGGATTCCATAGAGAAAAACATTTACGTAAAAATAACCTCAAACATCCAAAGAACACTTACCACACAATATAATCCCTTTACAATGATATCTCTAATAAAGCAGTTTGAATGTCGATTCAATTAAACTATATGATTCATTTATCTTTCTTTGAATTTCTGGACATGAAATCTCCCACCTAACACTGTATTTTTTGGATTTATTTAGGTGGTTTCATTCCCATTTAAATGAATTAGATATCAACCTACATGGTATGGAAAAAGTTATAATTCCTTTCTCACATTATACATTAATTCAATATCACTTGTGACATACCCAACGTATCCTAACTCTGTGAAAGTATATGTCATCTTGGTTTTCATAAATACATTTATGTATGTGAATAATGATATCAACTAATGTTAATATTAAATTACATACACAAAACACAAATATGTATCTATGAATATCTAATGACACCTAGAAATATAAATATCTTATTTGACAGGTTCATTCTCATAACCTTGAATATTGGATATTACTAAAGGAGAACACCATGAGAAGGTGTCTCAATGTATTATGGGCCCCATTCTACTAATAGAATAAATTTTTAAGTCCCATTATACAATATCATCTGACTATATGCCACAATTAAAGAATAATTTCATGAAACCACTAGTTTCTCATTGTAGCGAGGAACTGTTATGACCTTTCAGCATTAAATATATTCTTAAGAAATTTTCACATAAAAATTTCATTTATAAGAACGATAATAATGTGATAATAAATCTTAATTATCAAATAAAAACACAAAATCAAGTACTTAACAAGTTAGTTTTTTGGAACCAACTCCAATAGTCTCCTACATAAACTACAATCATCTAAAAACCTCACTTACTCCACTAGATAAAACTTGATACTCATGTCTCTACTAAGTTAATGCCTTGTTCAATGGGTCTTCCATGATTCCCTCTACAGATATTGTAATCACTGAAACTTCACCTTGTTGAGAAAAAACCTCTACAAATGAATCTTTTGATGTATTTTCTTTCCCCTTTGGTGTTACCTTGACTCTTTAGAGAGAGACAATATTGTAGTGTTATCAAAGAAAATTATGATGGTTTTTTTAAATCTTGTTACCACATTAATATCTTATAAAAAGTTAAGGACCCATACTTTTTATTTGTCTACATCAAAAGTCACAATATACTCTTACACTATTTTAGAATCAGGGACAACTGGTTGATTTGAACTCTTCCATCTCCAAAATACTCTATTAAGCCAAAAGATATATCCAAATAGTGAATTAATATAATTTTAATCATTCTAAAAGATAAAAAATATATTAACCCTAATGAATAGATCATCATATTTTCCATACACCAAGAACATATCCTTAGTTCACCTAAAATACATAAGGATAGCCTTGAAAGTAGTAAAATTTTTCTCACAAATATCTTATTGATATCTTCCTACCATGCTCAAAGAATAGACAACATCATGCCTCATACATAACATGGCATATATGATGGATCATATCATAAAATTGTACATGATATTACTCATTATTTCTCTTCCCTATTATATCTAAGGAATCATTTTATTATAAATTTGTATACAATGTGACACTAGAACCAATCCTCTCTTAGATTGTTCTATAAAAAACCTCTTCATTATCTAGTCAATTTTTTAACCTGACATTGTCTTGTATGCCTTCTGGATTATCAAACATGATCTTGATCCCAAGAATATAGGATTAGTTACCTATGTACTTCCTATAGAAGCACTTTTTAAAGCATTATTTAACCTATATAAAGGTTCATATATCACTTCTAATTAGTTATATTTCATAAACATATTCTACAATGAAAAGAAATATAATCCCACTAAATTGTTTGTAAACCCATTGATGACATTCATTATTAATGAAAACAGATTCCTTTATGAATTTATTAAATCAAATTTTTCATGACATGGATACTTTGTTTGGTCCTTGCATGGGCCTCTTCAAATTTTATAACTTTTAGACATTTCTCACAGTCGCATACCATTTTGGTAGTTTCATATACACATCCTCTCAAAGGATTCAATTATGGAATGAAATTTTGACAAAAATTTTCAAAATCTAATAGTAATGGAAATATAATATGAAAAATAAAATTATGATGGATTTAATCATGGGAACTTGATAAAAGGTTTAGTCATTGTTAATTATTTGATTTCATTTAAACTATTTGGCCCCTAGTCATGATTTATAGTCATTTAAATTACCTTCAATGCCTATATTTCCCTTGAATACCCATTTAAACCAAATTGTATTAACATCAGCTAGAGGATTGATCAAAACCAAAAAAAATATTGTTTTCATGCATGAATTACATATTTGAATTCAATGATTCTTGCAATCATTCAACTTCTGATCTATTTACTTACTCATTATAGTAGAGAAAATTGTTATTGTTAACCAATAACAAGTCACCTCCATCAATGAATGGAAAACCATATCTATTTAGTTCTATTACCTCTATAGTTCTCATAATAAATCACTTATATTTTAGGAATATATTTTCCATGGGAACCTGTGAAATCAGTTCCTATACCAACACTTGTTTATATAGAGCACCAATACTTTTCACACTATCCTTATTGATTATGTTCTCCTTATTAAGAAAAAATCATTGTCTACTGATATTCAAATTCTTATCTAAAGGGTTCTATTGATAATTTTCCCTTGTTTCCTAAGGATAACCTATAAAGTTTCACTTTTTCTCTTGGGGTGATAGTTTGTTTCTTGATCATTCATTAACAAATTCATCAAAACACCATGAATAAACATGTGAAAAAACAGGTTTATTTCCACTCCATAAGTCACAGGTAATACCATTATCTAGTTTAATTAGTTCTTGGTTTAGTAATTATAATTCCATATGTAATGAATATCCCAAAAATGATAGCGGAAGGATTGAATGACTCATTATCACCCTTGCCATTTAAAACAAGGTACATTTACTCTATTCACTAAAACCATTCCATTGTGGTGTATGAGGTGGATTGAATTTAGATAAAATCCCATAGACTCATAGAAATTTAATTTTTCCTTGTTTAATATTTTCTCCACCTAGATTTTATGAATGTTTATTTATATTTTTACAAAGATTATTTTAAATTTCATTCTTGTACTCTTCAAAAATATCAAAGGATTTAAAAATATACCTCATCAAGTAGATATAACTATACCTTCTCAAATCATTAATAAAAGTATTAAATCATAAGAATCCACCTATTCCCTTTACATAAAATGGTCCACACACATTAGTGTGTTCTAAAGCTAAAAGATTTTTGGCCCTTGAAATGTGACCACCAAATGGTGGTTTCATCATTTTACCATCTAAAGAATCATGATATATTTGCATTTTCATAAGATCAAAAGAGTCTAAGTAACCATATTAATAGAGATTTTCCAAATACTTCTCATTTACATGACCAAGGTAGTGATTCCACAGTTTCTTGTTAAATGAGATTCATGTTTTTATTTCATTATCTTTTAAAAAAATTAGATTTTCAAAATTTAATACATAAATACTATTATTAAATTAATCCATACTATTACATATTTGATCTATATAAAATCATAAACCATTATTTCCAAATTTGAATAAAAATCCATTTGTATGTAAAAAATTAAAAAAAATGTTATTGGTAGAACAAGGAACATAATAACACATATTTAAAATAAATATTTATCCAATTGGAATGTGAGATGGTAGTCTCAAATGGCTAGAGCAGCCTCACCCCAACATAATCCCAAGATCCAAATCATCTCTTGAAATCTTCCAAAATCTACATTATTCTTTTATTTGGACACAAATGTGAATACCAAAGGAAGAATCAATTACCCAACTTGTATATTTGGAAAGATTACACTCAATAATTAATGCACCTAAAGCTTCCAATTACTTTTTTGGATGGGTGTAATTCCTCTTAAAGTGGACCTAAAATCTACTTGTTAGACTTACCACATCTTGTTCATTTCCTTACCTTGGGATATTTTTCTTCTTATAAGGATGCTATTATAGAGCCTTAGACATAGAATGAGTCTTCAGAACCTTTTATATGTTCATTGTATTCTTATTCACCATAAAGATAGTGGTTTTTTCATGTACCATGACTTTATCAACAAGTTGAATAAGTGTAATATGTTCTGAAAGGGTCTTCTTAATATTTCTCAAGATATAATTTAAAATCAAATAGGGAAATTTTTTGGGTAATGAGGATAGAATGAGATATGTGTGAATCTCATCAAGGATATTAAAACCCATGATTTATATACACTCAATGTTTCCAATAATATTGACTATGTATGCCCCATTTGGCACCAACTCTCCAAGCTTGCACATGAATAGTGCCTTATATATCTCATGTCTCTAGGATGTCACCTTCTCTGGATAGAGATACTTAAGGTGAGAAGTGATATTATGGACTTACCTATCCTCTTATTGAATTAGAATATCATTATACATGGAGGATAAAATGAATCATTGGTCATCTATAGCGTCATCCACATGATTCAAATAGATAGATACTTCTTCCTCAACAGCCTATATGGAAATAAACATTGGAAGTGGGTCTTCTAGTGTATATAATTTTCATTAATAGAATAATATAATATGAAAGCACATATACCATTCCCAAAAATTATTGTTGGTGAGAAGGTAATCCTTCTCATATATGGATCATAGTGATATTTTAGATATCTATTTATTTTCTATTTCTACCAATTAAGAGTATAAAATTAGTAATTTTTGTTAAAAAAATATTTATAAATTTAAAATAAATTAAATTCTTATTAATCTCCAATTATTTTTCAAATCAAAACATCCCTTTCCATCATTTCTACAATATCTTATCACTTAGATATTCTAGTGTCAAAAATCCATATTCCCCTTCTCGTAACCGAGACATGGTCCTGATAAGATACTCGAAGGGTTTTAAGTAGGCATAACTTTGAAAATACATTTACTCATTTTTACTTCATCCATTGAGTGGACTCCCTAATACTGAAATTAAATTTAAATATTTCCACAACCTTTTGCTATTAGTTAAACCATGTCCTTCATGAGGATTTAACCCTTGATGTAAACTATGTTATGTGAACACACAAATTCAAGCTAAAAGATCCATGTTAATTAAAATCACCCCAAAATGGGTTGGTTGAGCTCTTTGAACTATGAGATCATTTCAAACGTAAGTATTGGAAGGCTCTACTAGCTTAATATTTTATTTTAGGTTATTTTTATCCTTACAAGTAAGGCCCATTTTATCTTTTCATGTGACTTATTAATTTTTTGTAGATTTTACTTAAGATATTAACCATGTTTGATAAAGCATTTATGTATAATCTGATTATATTTCATTCCTTCTTTAATTCATGTTAATTCATTTATTAGGTGGTCATGTAGTGTCAATATATAAAAATTATTAACCATAAAACTAATATAAATAATATTTAATTGGCATGATC
This sequence comes from Viscum album, assembly GCA_963277665.1. Taxonomy (NCBI): domain Eukaryota; kingdom Viridiplantae; phylum Streptophyta; class Magnoliopsida; order Santalales; family Viscaceae; genus Viscum; species Viscum album. Next base: position 1,411,903,921 of record OY728135.1, read on the forward strand.
TTGAGATTCTCTAATGGTTAGTTTACCTAGAAGATGATAAAATAACCCTCAACCCTTTGGGAAAACACCTTAAACTATAACATGGTTCATGTTGCAGCATTCCACATTGGCTCCTATGTACCCCCTAGATTTGTCCTACATCATCTCCTTAACTCAGACCATTTCTTCTCTCCTGGGAGCTACGTCCTTAGTTAACCTTTTTCTCATATGTAATAAAGTTGATCCAATGGATTGGATAAAGAGGGAATAAATGAAAGAAACCATGAGCATGAAGGACCTTACATAATAAAGAGAAGGGTATGACTCACTGACCATCAATAATAATTTAACAAAATGAATTAAAAGAAACCAATCACATAAAAAGGGCTTATATAATCTCATGATCATCATCACATGTCTTATAATGACCATACATTTTCAATGATGTAATCAATTAATTTAATTCATTCATTTGCTAAGATAATGTTCCATGAAAAAATCCCATTAAATTAATTATATATTAATTCCATCCAGTTATCCTTAACTCACAATCATCTATATTAATAAATTATATTAATGTAGTAAAGAAGTGTACTTTGAGGAAATATCATGTGTTCTTTAAAACATATAACATGAAAATTAATCTAATATTTAATTGTTAACCATATGACAATGTGCGTTTTGTCCGTTTATCGAAACATAGAACCCATAATCAATAGGTTTAAATATATATCTAATTCTTATCTCCATGAAAAATTGAGAACACTATAAGTAGAAGACTATATGGCATGTGTGGTTTTAAATGGTGTGCAATGACTTCTACCTGTGTCTGCTGCCCACGCCTTGGTTCTGGCCGTGTTTTTTGTTGTGGATGTGTTTGAGGTACCTAACATGCACTAGGAATACATTGTGTGTAACCTAGGAGTTTCATAGCTTTTCAGTCCATATGTCATGTATTCAATACAAGGCATGCTTGGGACACCCAGTGTTCTCAACTGTGAGGAAACAAGGACAACACATCATGTATAGTGGCTACACAGTATGCATTTTTTCATTCCATGTGAAAAGCTATCTCAATCTATGCACTAATTCAATTTTTTCAAATCTTGGATCTGTTAGGTCGGAGCCAATGGACTTTATCATGAGATCGATGGATGAAGACAATATTACATAGTGCATATACTGGAAGTACATCCACTATGTAAATTAATCTTTTATTATCTGTTATTTTTAAGTTTGCTAGTAGTTTAAACCACCAATAAATTGTGCGTCAAAAATAATTTATCAATATTGTTCTAAAAATGGTATGAAATGATTTTGGAGTGGTTTTTTTAAAACCAATAGAATCGTTAAGTTGTGGTTTAAACCACTACTAAATTGTTTCATGATGCGTTTTTTTATTTACGCAATTATTTATTATTTATTTATAATTATTTATGGGCATTCCATGCATGTATCTATCATTTGTAAATTTAATATATATATATATATATATATATTTGTGTGTTTTTGGGGAGATTTGAACTCCTTTCCTCTTGGTTATTCGATAATGAATTTAACACTCAAGGAAGCTCCTCTGGTGATGATTAAACTCAATTTAATATACACATTTATATTTAAAGATAAAAAACTAGAAACATTAAAGAATAATAATGATAAATCAAAAACTAAAAAACTAATAACACATAACAAATAAATAAGGACTAAATAATTAGGAATTACTAATTAGTAATTATAAATTAATAAATAAGAAACAAATAGTTAATATATAACAGAAAATATGATTAATTAATAAAAAATGATTAATAAATAAATAATGCACTAATAAATAGTAAATGAATAAATAATAAATAATAACTATTAATTAATAATTAATAAATTAATAAATTAATTTTAATTTGTTAACAAATAAATAATGTATAATAAATAATTAACGAATACATAATATGTAAATAATAAATTAATAAATAAATTAATTAATATCTGATAAATAGAAAATAAATTAATAAATAGTAGTTAATAACTATGTAAAACTAAAAAATCCATAATAAAAAAATAATAAATTAAAAATTAAATTAAAAATAAATAAATGATTAATAAATGAATAATAAATATATAATAAGTACTAAATAAATAAATATATAATATTTCAATTATATATTAATAATAAATAATAATTTAATAACAAAGAAAAAATAAAAAAAATTAAAAATTAAAAATAGTATTTAATAATATTTAATAAATATAAAAAATTAATAATATTTAAATAATTATTATTTATTTAATATATAATAAATAAGTAATAAATAAATATATAATTTTTAAAATATAATATATAATAAATGATAAATCAATATATAATAAATAATCACTAATAAGTAATCATAAATAAATAATCATTAATAATTAATCATTAATAATTAATATGTCATAAATTAATAATAAATAATTTATTTATTTATTAACTTTTATTAATTACATAACAAATAAGTGATAAATAAATAATAAATAATAGCTAAATAGAAAATTAATAACATCTTATAAACGAATAATTAATTATAAATAATATGTGATAATATACAATAAATATAAGTTAAATATTAAATAAAAATAAAAACAAAAATTTAACATTAATTGAATATTAAAGAATAAAGTACTATATAATAAAAAAGTAATAAATAAAAAAATATACAACATATAATATTAAATATAAAAATAAATTAAATGAATAAATATAAAATAATCATTAATAAATAATAAATAAAAATTAATAATTAATAATTAATATGTAATAATAAAAAATCATTTTTAATTATTAATTGTCAATAAAAAAATAAATAAGAAAAAAATAAATAATAAATAACAACTTAGTCATAAATTGATAATAAGATAATAAGAATTTAAAAATAAATATCTAAAAAATGATACAAAAGAGAAAAATAAAAAATAATAAGTAATAAATAAAAAATAATAGGAAATGAATAATGAATAATGAATAATGAATAATTATTAATTAATTAACTAATTAACAAAAAAAAATAATCTATAATAAATTATTAATAGATTAATTTAAAATTAATAATAAATACATAATAAATTATAAATAAATTATAAATTATAAATATTATGAAAATAATTAATAGATAAATAATAATTATTAAATAATGTTAAATAATATTTTAATAAAAAAATATAATACATAATATATAATATATAATAAATGAAAAAATAATAAATAATAAATAATAAGTAATAATTACTAAATAACAAATGGATATAAATAGTTACAAATATATATTCCTATAATGAAATTGACCAGAATATATATGAACACACATTTGTGTCGCATAAATATATATATAAACATAGAAATATATTTAATTTTATATTAAAATAAATATATATAGATATATACAAGTGTATATATATGTGGCCATATAATATATACAAATATATGAACATAAACACATATAAATATTTACAAACTTATGTAAATGTAGAAAAATATTAATAAATACATATAAATATCCATGTATATATAAAATTATATGTAATTTTAAATAAATATTGATAACTATACATATATAATAAATAAATATAAATTGATGTACAGAAATGCATACAAATATAAAGGTATATTTATTAAATACTAAATCACCCAAAGATGTCAAACTAGGAAAATTGGAACGCCGTCAAATCAACAATAATGTAAAACTATGGAATAAAATCATAGATAAACCAACAATCATATGAAGCACTCTAAAATGTAGTTGAAATCTCATCAAACGTTCAAAAATAATGGTATCTGAACCAAAAAGTCGGTTTTGGAGTCCTATGCATTGTTACCTCAAAAAATTGTGATGGAAATACTCTTAAGTTAGTATGGAATATCTCATTGCAAGATTAAATTGGATATATTACAAAGCCCAAATAGACACCCTTATCAAAATTTATGATCATTTTTAGTTCATATTTGATTTTCAACTACTCTTAAAATAGTAATATTTTTTATTCAATTAGTTACTGCAATATTGTAAACTAATTTCATTGTAGCTCATTTCACAAGCATCGGTTTGACTATTTGGGAGTTAAAATAATGGCAGGGATCAAGTTTTCTCTTGATTTGATGTTGAAGACTGATTTTCAACTTATCCAAGAATTAATTAATTTTCAAATAATTACTAACTAATTATTATAAATCATTAATAATAACAACATTATAATAAATTAATATTTTAAAAATAGAAAATAATTGGTTATTAATGATAAATAATAAATAATTATTATTAATAATAATTCATAACTAAATATTTAATATTTTATAGTTTTTCAGTTAATTTTGCAAAGATTTTTAGAAAAATATCTCTATTTTATGACAATTTTTCTAAACCATACATTAAAATAAAAAAAATGATCTAGCATATGTTTTTCAAAAACCACGGCTAAAAATAATTAAAAAAATTAAAAATACATTTAGTGTCAGTTTTTATAACAACCGTGAAATTTGGTTTTCCCTATAGTGAGACTATGTATTTTGGTTCTTTTCCAGTAATAATCTTTATCAACTCTAGATTGTATGAATCAAATGCTTCTTCTTATTTAATCATTAATAGATTACTGGTTATGTTATTGAGAATGACTATATTGAAGTGATAATGTTGTTCAGATATTAAAACGAATCGTTTTTTATTAATGAAAACACAATAACATGAAAACAATCAATTAAAAATAAATAATTATAAATTAAACATGTGTAAACTCTGATACAACTTTTATTTTCTGGTCATACTGGAAGCATCCGATGATTTTATGACTAACTCATCTATTTTTCATTAATCACATTTAATTATTACTTCCCATGATCAAAACATCATGTCTAATGAAAATAGTAGATTAATTGACTGATTAAAATGTCATAACTAGAATAAGAGGATCATCACATGTAATTTATAATTAATTTATGAGAATATATAAAATTACCACAACATGTAATTCAACTTTCGTCGATGATCTGGTTAAATAGATAAAATTGTATCATCATTGTGTTGTAAGATCAAAATGTAGAATCACTATACAAGTGATCCACAGGTGCACCAAAAACTAGGAACATCATTATATAATCATTTGTTTCTAGCATGGATGATCATGATTGTTTGTATTGTTCATTTTTTATCACAACAGTATTCTTCTTGAAGAAGGTTAAACTCTTGGTAATATCTAAAAGGATTTAGATATAATGTAGAGATAATTCACTCTAGGTCATGATTAAGTCTCTCTATATCTGTTGTGCATACAAAAAATGATTTAGGAAAGAGATATAATAATATATTTGATATGGTGGGTTTAAGGTTGGAAAATCATACAAAATCCCCTAACCATATTTAATATTCTTAGTTTACCCCATGTCCATCAATAATAATATTATTACTATTAATGACTTGAAATTTGAAACACATTAATAATGTAAATAAATATCATTTGTTTTTAATCATACCATTAAGCCTGGTCTTCTTTCCCTCATCAACATTTACCTATCCTCAAATAATTACTATTTAATTAAATAAATGACACTTCATTGTTCTATGATATATATAAAAAATATTGTTTTTTCCAAAATCAAAAACAAATGTCTATTATTACTATTAAACTCACTTAGTATTTTGAATAACCTATAATTAAATTATAGAAATCATCCAAACCTGAATAAGTATTGTTTATTATATCTTGTTAGATTAATTAAATTAATTTAACTAGGATTACATATAAACTATGATTTCAGCCCTTTAGGCCTCATTCTCAATGGCATTAGGCATAACTTCATAAAGTATAATTTGAGTGTCTAGAAACACAATAAGTCATCCATATGGAAAACAATTAATGTTGTAATGACATCCAACTTCCTAAGAATGCTTATAGTGTTATATAATCCCTTTACTAAAATATCTCTAATCATATAGGATTCATGTTGGTTTCATCAATGTATAAAATCAATTTATCTTTCATTGAATTAATAGAAAAGAATTTGACCACCGAAAACATTGTCCAGGGATTTATATAGGCAGTTTTGTTACCATCAAAAGGATTGAGATATCAATTTCCATCATAATACATGATGGATAAATCCTTTATTGCATTATCTATAATGTAATATCAATCGTGACGTACCAAACATATCATATCTCATTGTGACCATAAATCTTCATTGATTTCCTCAATAAATCGATGTACATAAGTCATTATATCCTCTAATAAATATCTTAAAATCCAAGAATCAATACACATATCTGTATATACTAACATCCAATAATGTAAGGAAATTTGGATTTCATATTTCATGTTTCTATTATCATAACCTCTTATCATGGAGATTTCAAAAGGATAACACCATGAGATGGTCTCTCAAGGTCTTACGGACCCTAACCCCGATATCCTATACCCATAAGAAAATATTGTATGGCCATAGGATATGGTTGAAGAATAATGTTGTCACACCTATAGGTTCTCATCCTAGCAGACAACTGTTATGACCATTTAGTATGCCATATATTCTTAGGAAATTATCACATTCAAATTACATGTAGAGGAAAAATAATAATATGATAAGAAAACTTAATTAATAAATACAAACATTTAATCAAGTACTAAATAATATTTTTTAGGGAATAAAACCAACATGGATGATTATGTGAGTTGGTCTAGTGGTAGTTGTTTATACTTAGTTATTGTTTATCATATAATGTTTATGGTTTAATTTATTTATATATGATTAATATTAGAAAATGTTATCTTCTACTAATATGTTTTAATTTTCCACATCATTTATACAGTTTACTACTTTCTATTATAGACTACATAGGCCCATGGAGCTCCATGTTTTATGTCTATATGTTTTTTGTATGTATTCTATATGGATGGTTCATTCCATTTTTTATTGATTTGTTTCTGACCATCAAAATGTATTTTAGAGGGAATAATATCACATGACTGAGTTGGGCCATCACTGTTAGTTAGCATCACCTTCAGTATGGGAAGGCTATACCTACCCTATCCTTTTACATAAGACATTACATGATTTTAATCATAATATACATCAGAGTACAAACCAAGGATCGTGATGTCTTGTGTCTTTGAAGACAAGGTACATAAAAATTAAAACATGAGACTAAAAAACTTTTTTATTTAATCTTCATAGAGGGATCATAACCTCCATTGTGCTCATACATGTGCATAGGGTACCCTAGGGAGCACATGATCAAAGGGATGAGCTAAAATCCCAGTAACAGAATAACCATAAGAACAAATCATTAACACATGGTATAGAAGGCATGACATGATGATATAAAAAAACAAGTAACATATGGAATCATAACATATAAACAAGGGATATTATAAACATGCAACAATAGATATGTCGAGGAAACATAAAACATGAATTTAGTATGATTCAAGGATAACCGCCAATACCATTTCCATAGTAGCACAAGCCAAGGCTTACTACCATGGCTTTTACACATAGTAGCACAAGCCAAGGCTAACCACCAAGATCATCACACATAACATCTTGGGAGACTCAAATTTACCCAATTAATTAGAGAGTTCTCTAGGTGCACCATTATTAACATTCCATGAATATTTTTTCAACATAATGATTCATACATAATCAATCATACATAAACATAAGGGTTACCCATGGAGAGAATTCGGTACCACAATCAGGTTGTAAAGAATAAAAAATGGGAGTATCATTAAAGTTTCTATGAGAGAAATGAATTAGAACACACCTGGATATTAAAAATGTAAAATCTTAATATATCTTGGTATGTGATTTCAAACATAAGTGACAACATGTAAGAAATGTATTTAAGAAATTTTATCATTAAAACACTTTTTGTGCGGTTTTAAGGAAAATAGAAAAGGGGTAATATTTTATATAACACCAAAAGTAAACCAAGAAGGTTTTTATAATAAAAATAATGATTTCATAAAGTAAATACTGGTTTAAAATAGAGTATAGAGTGCACTTGACTCGAGTAATAATTTGGGAAGTTCCCTTAAAATTTGTTTGCTTACCGGTAAGTATTGAGGAGGGAATCACTTTAGAGCATGTATATCCCTGAAAGTAGATAATAAATGAATATTGAAAAATTAATTTTGTTAATGTACACATATTTTTGAATATTAACATAAATATATAAGATAACTTCATTTTGGTATAAATAAATACAAGGAAACCCAAAGGAATAAAGGGGATTCAGGTATAATTACTTACGGATTATCGGCATGGTATCATGTGTACTTAAGAGGGGTTGATGAGAGATAAAGGGGTTTCTCATCAATTATAAATCAACAGGGAAGTATGGGGGAGGTGATAAATCATACCCCATAATTTAGTATTATTCATAAAATGGCATATCATAGAGGACATTCTTGAATAAAAGTGAAATGGAGAGGATCCCTTACCATAAGTCTGATGGTCTTCTCCACTTGATATTAATGAACTGAATAATAAAATTAGGTTCATTAATTAGTAATTAAATAAAATATTATATATATTTAAATGAATTATTATAACTTTTTTATGTTCATTCATAACCTTTTTTATTGATTATGAGGTTCAATTTCATTGTTTGGGTCCGTCTGTTTCCTTGGTTTTACTGATCGGTTCACTTGTTTTCATGAATGGATAAACAAGTAAGTTAAAGTTGGTTGTATCGAATTGAATTTATATGATATTAGTGAAAATTCATGAGATTACATGTTTTTAAATTTAATTTGGTTACATGGTGTGAATTTTAATCATTATATAAAACTTTACTGACAACCTTTTGGGTTAATTGGCAGGTTTTGGCCACAATGAACATGTTCTATTTTATAAATCAAAAACATGTGTACAGAAGGATCCGAAAACCATAGATGATATATAATAATAGATATCTTTGGGTGTGGTTAAACCATGATAATGGTTTCATGATATGAATTGAATATGGTAACCAAAATTGAAAACCCATCATCCTTGAATGTCGTAATTTAACACATCTCAGATGGTGTCTTTACTAAAAAAATAAAACAATGGTACATTAGAGATGATAATAACTTATTATATTATCATAGAAATAATTTATTATAGTTAAGTATCTAGTGTTTTCATAAAAATTTTATGAGTAGAGGTATGGATATAAAATTAAACAAAATAACTTGAAAAAAAGATAATGAATTTAAAAGAGGAATTTACCTCCTGAGTTTGTCTCATTTGAGAACCTCTTAATGGGAGTTGTTTTTGTAATTTTAATATAAAAAGGATAATGGGAATGTAGAATTATTCTGGGGAGAGATTTGGGGAATATTTATTTAGGTCACAAGTATTGAGAATAATGAAGAGAAGAGTGGAGTGTCGGTGATTTTTATAGTGGAGGGGAGGACATTTTTCATAATATTTAATTCCTTAGTTTTCTATTTTCCATCAATACTAGAAATAGGGATGATTCCATGACCAAAATCAGTAATGTGTGGATGTAAGTTATAGATAATGGCCTTACATGATCAAAACATCAACTGATGGCATCATGATTCATGTATTTAGCAGTTATAGTAAATTATCGTATTTTACTATTAATCAAAAAATAAAGTATTTTACAAAAATCCGCCAAATTCATCCTAATAATTTTTCAATGTGTAGATTAAAGAAATGAACTTCATTTTTCAAAAATAATTTCTAAATATGATTAATTTAACATTTAATTAGAATCATAATTTATTCTAAATAACCCAGTTTTAAAAACATTATTTACTTATTCCAAAATATAGGTACATCCTACTTTTACTTAAATATTATTTATATACTATCATAGGTAAGGATAATATTCATTAGGTTATATAAAGATTAAAAAGTTTTACATTACTATTTAGAAGGGTATTTTAATAATCACAAAAAATTTAGTTTTTTTATCGGACTCCAAACATCTTACTGATTGAAACAGTGTACGCCAGATTTTGGAAATTCAAACAACATAAGTGTCAAAATTATGTTTAAAGTTCACATAGAACATTTTAGTTCTTTGTTTTGTAATTTCACATGATTATATTAAATATTTATAAGAAAAAATTTCCATTTAAAAACATTGGGTCGTTACATTATCCCCCCCCCCATATGAAATTTTTCCCTCGAAATTTTGTTTTAAATTCTTAGAAATAAAGAGGTTTTGGTACTTTTCCTTCATTGCCTCAATGACTTCTTTATTATTTCTTATTATCATTTTCTTCATGTATAAAGAGTTCATGAATCAAAATGGTAGCCTAGGATATTTTCCAAAATCATCTACTTCATTTTTCCAAAAACACCTCATGTGTTTTGGTTTATATCGATGGATACATCAATAAGTTATTAAAAATGTATTTCTTATATATGATTTTGAAATATCATCATGAACTTGTTTTTTATAAAAAAATTCTTACTATATAATGTCTAAATATTTCAAAATATGGTTTTGGTAAATCACGATCTGTATTTTCCCAATGAAAAAAATCTATAATTTGATACATATTGGCTGCCCATAGGTCTCTCTCTTTTACAGCATCTAGAAATATTTTTTTGATTAATAATTTTCAAATAAATAGATGAATATGAAAAGACAATGACTGCACTTCCCATGCTTAGCATGGTGTGAAAGTGGAGAGCGTAATATTCCCCAATATACTGTACTTGATCCTTGAAATAATAATGCAATTATATATATTAGAAGCCTCATAAAGTTTTTTGCTGGTAACATGTATATTTGAAAATGTTTTAGTCATCTGAGCATGGATTCAGGATTACATTTCCTTGTAGTTCTTTAGGAAGATAGAGAGTAGTTGTTTCTGATCTTCCTCCTTCCAAATTTTAACTTCAAAAAAGGGAACACAATTAGGGGATTTTAATACTTTGTTAATAAGAATGTAAAAAAATAAACATTGAACATAGAATGATTAACTTGTATGTCAATAGTATATATTAGCTTGTGATTTCCAAAGATTCAATCTAGGTTATTCATGATCACGTATTCTTATCAGATTATTTATTTTGTTCCCTTAATAAAAGTTCATAATGAGATTATGAATTTTCCAAATCATATCCCCCGTGATTGTCAAACCAAGAGTGCAGCAAGGCCCATTTTCATGTACCATGATTCCCCGGGTCAGGCCAAAAACTCCATGTCAGAGTTTTCACTCCTAGGTATATCTGTGTCAGAGCCACCTATACCTATTTTTATCTAGATATGGATGCATTTTCTTGAAAAATCACTTACTCTATACTTAACAAAATTTAGGATTTTTTCTTATACTTAGTCTCATCTTTAAGGTTTTCACTAAGGTTCTCTATTCATAATCACCAAAAATAACTAGAACATTCCCCTCATACTAACTATAGTGATCACAGACTTTTACATAATACATTACATGATTTTAAGAATAATATACATTAGAGTACATGCCAAGGATCATGAAGTCTAGTGACTTTTAAGACTAGCTTCATAAAACATAAAACATGGGACTAAAAAAACATCATTATTTAACGATAATAGATGGATCATAACTTCCATTGTTCTCATACATCTACACAGGTTTCCCCAGGGATCACATGAACAAATATATGAGCTAAAATTCTAGTAAGGGAATAACCATAAGAACAAATCATTAGCACATGGGATAAAAGGAATGACATGATGATAAAAAAAAATATGTAACATATGGAATCATAAAATATAAACTTGGGATCTTATAAATAAGGAATCAATAAAATGTGGCAGAAACATAAAACATGAATTTTTTACAAGTCAAGTCTATCTTCCAAGACTGTTTCCTATAGTAGCACAATCCAAGGCTAACTGCCAAGACTATTGGACATAGTAGCACAAGAAAAGGTTGACCACCAAGACTGTCGCACATAACGTCTCATTATACTCAATGTTAACCAATGAATTGGAGCGCTAATTTCACACCCATATGAACTTTCCATGAATATGTTTTTACATAATGAATCATACATAATCAATCTTACATTAACATAGGGGTTACCCGTGGAAAGAATTGGGTACCACAATCATGTCGTAAAGCATAAAAATGGGCATATCATAAAATTTACCATGAAAAAAATGAATTATAACATAGATGGACATTAAAAAGGTAATATATTTCTATATCTTGGTATGTTATTTCAAACATAAAATAACCCATGTAAGAATGCATTTAAAAATATTTAGCATTAAAACATTTTTTGTGCGGTTTTAAGGAAAATTGAAAATGGAAAATATTTTTATATAAAACTAGATTTGAACATAGAAGGTTATAATAATAAAATTACTAATTTATTCTGTTAAATGGTGGATTAAAATAGAGGATCTAGTGCACTTTAAATCAAGTAATAATTCGGGAAGTTCCCTTAAAACAAGTTTTCTTATCGGGAAGTATTGAGGAGGGAATCACTTAAAAGCTTGTATATCCTCAAATAAGAATGATGAATGGGTGATTCTAAAATAATTTTATACATGTACATAGAATTTATAAAACGAAAATAAATAGATACGATAACTTCATTTTTGTAGAATGAAATATAAATCAACCCATTGTAAAATAGAGATTCTAGTAGAATTCCTTATGGATTATTGGCATGGTATCAAGTGTACTTAAGAGGGATTCATGAGATCAAGAGAGAGAAATGGGTTTCTCATCATTTATAAATCAGGATGAAATTATGGGGGGTTTAAATCAGACACTTTCATTAGGTATTACACATAAAATGGCATTGCATAGAGGGAATTCTTGAATAAAAGTGAAATAGAGAGGATCCCTTACCTTAAGTCCGATGGTGTTATCCAATTGATATTAATCACCTAAATAATAAAATAAGGTTCATTAATTAGTAATTAAAGAACATATTATATATTTAATTGACTTATTATAACCTTTGTAAGTTCATTCATAGCCTTTTTTATTGGTTATGAGGTTCAATTTCATTGTTTGAGTCCGACTGTTTCCTTGGTTTTAATGATCGACTCACTTATGTTCATGAATGGATAAACATGTATGTTGAATGTCGTTATCTAGAATTAAAGTTATATGAAATTCGTTAACATTCAATACATTACATATTTTTGAATTTAATTTGGTTACTTGGAGGGAAGTTGAATCATTATATAAAACATTAGTGACAACCTTTTGGGTTAATTGGCGGTTTTTGGCCATAATGAACATGTTTTGTTTTATAAATAAAGTTCATGTGAAAAAAAGGATTCCAAAACCAAATAAAAGACATAATATATATATATATATATATATATATTAGTTTCAGGTTTAACCATGAAAATGGTTTCTTGACTAGAATTGAAGATGGTAACAGAAATTGAAAACCCATTGTCCTTGAATGTGTTAATTCAACACATCTTGGATGGTGTCTTTACTACTAAAATAAAATTAGGGTAAAGGAGATATGATAATGCATTATTCCATTATCATACCAACATTATAGTACATTTAAGGTACTGAATTTTTTATAACATATGTATGAGGATATTTAAGGATAGAAAAGTAAATAAAATAACATGAAAAGAAAGTAGAAAAATTGAAAATAGGAATTTACCTCTTGAGTTTATCTCATTTGAGAACATCTTAAGGGGAGAGGTTTTGGTCTTTTGATGATAAAATAGGCTGATGGACGTGGGGAAGGATGTTGGGGAGATCTTTTTAGAGAAATTAAGTAAGGAAAAAGGCTTGAGAGAATTGAATAGAAGAGGAGAGTGTGGGTGGTTTTTATAGTGGAGCGGATGAGAGTTATCATAATATTTAATTTATTAGTTTTTCATTTTCCCTCAAGATCCGAAATAGTTATTATTAAATGAAAAAAAGTAATTTTTGCATGTTAGTTCGATATAATGGCCTTACATCAGCCATAAATTAGTTGATGACATCATAATTCTTGTATTTATCATTTATCGTATTTTACTATTCAAAAAAAATTCAAGTATTTTAGAAATATCTCAAAAAATCACCCTATTCATTTTTTGATGTTTAGATTAAAAAAATGAACTCCATTTTTCAAAAATAATTTTCTAAATATTATTAATTTAATATTTATTGAAAATCCAAATTTATTCTAAAAAATAGTTTTAAAACATTTATTTACTTATTATAAAATATAGGTACATCATACTTTCAATTAAATCTAATTTATATACTATCATAGGTAAGGTTACTATTAATTATGGTATATCACTATTCATAAGGGTGAGATTACTATTCATAAGCATACATTATAATTCACCAAAAAATGTGTATTTAATGTTGGACTCCAAACATCATATTGATCGCAACTACCTATGTCAAATTTTCAAAATTCAAAACAAAAAAGTGTCAAAAGTATTATTAAAGGTCACATAGAACATATTAGTTCATTGTTTTCTAACATCAAATTATTGTATGGAATATTTATAAGAAATTAATTTCCATTGAAAAATATTGGGTCATTATAGAGGAACTCTTAAGGTCATTTAGAGACCCTTGATCAGGTTTCGTTTATGGAATCCATTTTAGGATGTTACAAAATGGTTTCCAAAATTCATTGGGTGTGTTGTAGTGTACTTAGAGTTTTAGTATGGTTATTGGGACTTGGGAGGAAGATTGAGTACATTCCCAGATGGCATGACATCATTTGAAACATGATTTGTTGGGGGTATTTAGTTTCGAGACTAGGCACTCTTAGATGGGTGAGGTGTTGGGTTAGCCCAGTAATTCTCCCTGGGGATTTCGATGATTTTAGTTTTTTTGTCAAAACACATGGATTAAAAAGGGTGTTCTATAAATGTTGGTGTGTTCTATTGTGTCTAAAATTATTTGAATAGAATTTTTAAATAAGTGACCGGTACCTATGTAATTTGAGTCTACTTAAGTTTTTTTGTTCTAGTAGGGGTGACATGAATGTTTATTAGGGACTACTATATATGATTGGAATGTGTGGTCCTATTTTAGTAGGTTTATTGGAAATTAAATAGGATCATTCCATCCGTTGTCTTTGTTTTCTCTATTTATTTTGGAGAGACCTGATATAGCATCCCGCCTCTTTATCACATAAACTTTCATTACATTTTACAAAACCGAGGATCTTTAAGGTTTAGTGTCTTGGAAACCAGGAACTTTAAACATGAAAACATAAAAAATTCTTCTAAAACACTTGAAAGGCTTCTCCTAATGTTCCTCTTAGGTTCATTACTGCATCACATAACCTGGGAGCATACATCAAAAGAAAGGGTGAGCAAAAAGCCCAGTAAGAAAAACAAGAGAAACATTTTACATGTGAACTTGTGATACTTCAATAAGGTCATGAAAAAGAACTTTAAGGCATGAGAATGAAATAAGGAAGCATATCATAATAAAAATAACATTTTTCATAACTTGAAAATGTGGCTACATCATTTAACATATACAATCATGAACATATCACCAAGGTCCATCCCCAAGGTGTCATTTAAAAATTACCAAGGTTATTCACCAAGGTATCATGAAAATTGTAATCTCTAGTGGTTACATCATTACCCAATGCATTGGAGCGCTATCAGGGCACACCCTTAAATTTTCCTTTATTATAATGTGATCCACATATATCATCATAAAAAATTTCATAAATAACCCATATATCATAAAATAAATGTGTTTCATTTCATAATCATAACGTTTTAAAAACTGCTTTAAAGACAAGATCTTTACGTCACTTTAAAACCCACAGAAAAGGAAGGTGGGTCTCATGTATGTAAATCCCAGAATTTAAAATAGAAAATTTTGGTATATATGTGAATACAACTTTAGAAGAAATAGCTTTGAGTATTCACTTAATAATATAAAATAACTTTAGAAAAAGAGAGAGACATTTTGAGACGGAAATTCTGCAGCATAACGGCTATGTTACAAGGTTTTAGAAGACATTAAAAAGAGAGGTAAAATGGGTCAAACATTCATAAATGACCCATAAAACAGTAGATGGACAGAATAAGAAGGATAAATGATCATGGTAATGAAATTTCAAGTACATTCCATTTGAAATGAAAAACATGGAAGGAAGACAAAAATTAGATTTCTCTTATGAAAATCAGCAGCCTAACGGCGTTACTTAAACTTCAACAAAAATGATTTGAAAAGATCAAATAGGGTCTCTCATAATGTGAACATAAGAGTTCAGTATGATAGATATAGATATAATTCCCCAACATAACAAAAAGTAACTTGAAATAATTGACATGAAAGTAGAACTTCAAAACGAGAAGGGTGAAGAACCACTTAAAAATTCGGCAGCCTAACGACGCCACTTAAAACATCAAAATACTGAATTGAAGAGATCAAATGGGGTATCTCATCATATGAACATAAGAGTCCAGTATGATAGATATAGAGATCATACCCCAACATAACAAAATGTAACTTGAAATAATTGACATGAAAGTAGAACTTCAAAACGAGAAGGGTGAAGAACCACTTAAAAATTCGGCAGCCTAACGGCACCACTTAAAACGTCAAAATAATGAATTGAAGAGATCAAATGGGGTCTCTCATCATATGAACATAAGAGTCTAGTATTATAGATATAGAGATCATACCCCAACAAAACAAAAAGGAACTTGAAATAATTGACATGAAAGTAGAACTTCAAAACGAGAAGGGTGAAGAACCACTTAAAAATTCGGCAGCCTAACGGCGCCACTTAAAACTTCAAAATACTGAATTGAAGAGATCAAATGGGGTCTCTCATCATAAGAACATAAGAGTCCTGTATTATAGATATAGATATCATACCCCAACATAACAAAAAGGAACTTGAAAGAATTGACATGAAAGTAGAACTTCAAAACGAGAAGGGTGAAGAACCACTTAAAAATTCGGCAGCCTAATGGCGCCACTTAAAACTTCAAAATACTGAATTGAAGAGATCAAATGGGGTCTCTCACCATATTAAAATAAGAGTCCAGTATGATAGATATAGAGATCATACCCCAACATAACAAAAAGGAACTTGAAAGAATTGACATGAAAGTAGAACTTCAAAACGAGAAGGGTGAAGAACCACTTAAAAATTCGGCAGCCAAACGGCGCCACTTAAAACTTCAAAAAACGAAATAATGAGAGCAAGAGCGTATATCTCATTATATGAACATGAAAAGGGCAGTAAGAGGAGTATAAAAGAACATCCTCCAACATATGAACATGGAGCATAAAAGGAATGACATAAAAGAGATTACTTGAAATGAAAGAGAGAGGTCGGATCCCTTACCTTAAAACATAACTTTTAAAACTCAATGGTTGGGACCTTGAGGGCTTGGGGGCACCATGGGAGGACTCCTTGGGAGGTAATGAGACCAGAACTTCGTTGGGGGAGGGTGGGGAGTCGAATGGATGAGAGGATGGCTTGGTATTCATAGGGAAAGTGAGGGGACAAGGCATTAATGGCAAAGGGACACCTCATTAGTGGTTTTGGCAAAACCATGGGCTTGCCCATGGTATTTGCCCATGATATTGGCCACTTAGGGTACCTCATACCTTATATCACTATTCATAATTCGAACATATTGATTACAAACTTAATACATCATTTAATGATGTCATTAAACACCCGTAACTTAAAAACTGTATTTTCACTATTCATCAAAAATTCAACTTTCTCAGAATAATCCCAAAATTTCACCTTAACCAAATATCAACGCTCTGATTAAAAATATGAACTCCATTTTATAAAAATAATTTTCTAAATATTTTTAATTTAATTTTTAAATAAAAACACTATTCACCGAAAATTCATTTTTTTCAGAAAAAACCCCAAAAATTACCATAGCATAATATCAGTGCTCTGAGTTCAAAAATGAAATCTGTTTTATAAAAATAATTATCTAAATATTTTTAATTAAATTTTTAATTAAAAAACACTATTCACCAGAAAAAACTAATACATGAATAATAATTTATGAAATCGTTATTTAACCATTCTATTGAATCACATTACTTAATCAAGGTGCCTAGATTATATTAATACTTTCTTTAAGTGAGATTACTAATCCATTTGGACACATTACTAATCCTAATCATAAAATCACTATTCATAATTTACTATTCATCAAAAATTAAGTTGATCTTATTAGACTCTAAATTTCGTACTGAACATAATTGTAGAAGACCATTTTTTGAAAATCATTACACATTTTTAATTATTTTAGGTTTACACAACCATTTTTAAAATATCCTTTTTCTAAAATTCATCAAAAATATGCATACTATATTTATCCGGTCATTTGAAAATTCATAAACTTCATCATAAGAAGAAATCCCAATTTTTATTTAAAAAAAAGGATTACACAAAGCAGTTACGGTCTCCTTACATAGCCCCTTTTCACACCAGCATAGGACCTAAGTGTAAGGTGTGCTATGGTGAGAGAATCTGAGGGAGGCTCGGCCAACATCACACGAGTAGTAATTTCTATCAGTTTGAACTTCTCGCAAAGGTGATCTCGTTCTAGCTTTGTACGATGAAGTTCAGCTTGGGTTTGGTCCAGAGCAAAGCCCAGTGGTGCTACCTCCTTCCCAAGTTATGATATATGGGCTTCGATTGGTCCATGACTACTGGGTGAGACCATCGAATCTTCTTTCTATATTAATTAACCAAGATTACTTGTATTTAGAGACAATAATCAAAACGTTTAGTTTCTAGTGGTCATATTGAACAATGGTCATATAACTGTCAAAAACCAACAGTATCATTTTATTTATACTCATGTTATCAAATGAAGCATTTTTGTTGAGTATAAAAATAAAATACCACATAAAATTAGGAAACAAATTGTATTCAAAATTTCGGGTTGTTACAATCTTCCCCCTTAAGAAATTGCGTCCTCTCAATTTTTTTAAAATTAGGTTTTGAAATTTCATTGAAAGTCCCACATCGGAAAAGGAGTCAGTAAAATTATTACTTTAAAAGAAAGAAAGGGAAGTACGAAGGTCACCCGAGTTAGCCCACACTAGGATTCCGTGTAGGAAAACATGGACATGGAGGAGAAAACAAAGGGTCAAGTTCTGAGGGAGAGTGACAGAGAACATGATTAGGAGAAAGTTAACCATAAGAAAATCCCAAACTTATGATGTGTGTAAAGGATCTTTGATTACCTAGTAGGAAACGTAAACCAACAACGTTTTTGTTTTACGTTCCTTTTCATAATTTTGAGGAATTCATTTACAACATAGAACAAAAACATAAGGAAATATATCTACCTTCATATATAGTTTCACCCTTTAATAATTTTCTACCAAAACTAATATTTTCTCCCAAACGATGAGCATTCAAAACTACTTGGTCTCATCAAAACACAAGAATCATCTTCTAGAGAATCACATAATCCATAAAAGATTAACTATCTATTTCTTCTATCTTTAAACATTATCCCAAAAACAGAAAGGGTAAGGTTATACAACTCTTCAAAAAGGAAGAATCCCATAGGAATGGAAACTAATTTTAAATCTTCAATGTTCCATGGTAATACCCAAAGTTCATCATAGACCATCCCATAAATAACGGTCCTCAAAATTCCTCAAAATAAACCAAACTAAGATTGAAACCCAAATACAAGAAGCATTTGATAACATAGTCTTCCAAAATAAACTTCATTGTTCATCTCCAAACAACATCAACCACTCCTAACATCTTATAACAAAATTATCTAAACTAAACATATTTTACCCAAGATAGGTTAATCATTCCCATAAGTAACCTAAATTACTATAAGTCCACCATAAATTCATCGATTCTTCAAAATATAAGTTAACCTTACTCCTCAATGAAAATACCGTAGTAATCTATTTACCTCGATCATATAGGGTCCCTAAAATAGTGAATGTATTCCAAAATAATAATCATATTTTAATCCCCTAATCACCTCTGTCATATTAATACGACAATCGTCGCATTTCCTATCACATTGGTTTTTTGGACATGTTCTTCCATTTCCTGCCATTAACTAAGAAAAGAAACTATAAATAGGGGCTTATTTACTTAGCTAATAATCATGAAAAGGAAACTTTAAGCATAAAAGGATAAACATGTAGAATAAAAGTATATCCTAACTTGTGATCCCCTAGGTTCCAATCTAGGTTATCCATGATCATATATTCTTATGTGAATCTTTATTTTGTTTTATCCTTGTTCCTTTAATAATGGTTCATACTAAGCTTATGAATTTACCAAAGCATATCCCCTGGGAGTGTCGTAACCCAGAGTGCAGCAAGGCTCGTTGTCGTGTACCAGTTCCCATTCGAGTCTAGCTCAAAGCGGTGTTTTCAGGTTTTACCCCTATGTACATCTGTGCCAGATCCACCTCTACCTGCTCGAATCCAGACATGGATGTATTTGCTTGGAAACCCCTTACTCAATACTCACCAAAATACCAAGAAGATTTCCTATATTTAATGTTTTCTATAGGGTTCTT
This sequence comes from Viscum album, assembly GCA_963277665.1. Lineage (NCBI taxonomy): Eukaryota > Viridiplantae > Streptophyta > Magnoliopsida > Santalales > Viscaceae > Viscum > Viscum album. The sequence goes on from OY728135.1 coordinate 1,411,924,383, forward strand.
CCTAGATTTTTCATATCCTAATTTCCACAAATAACTAACCCTCCCTTTGATACCAACTATAGCATCCCGCCTCTTTATCACATAAACTTTCATTACATTTTACAAAACCGAGGATCTTTAAGGTTTAGTGTCTTGGAAACCAGGAACTTTAAACATGAAAACATAAAACATTTTTCTAAAACACTTGAAAGGCTTCTCCTCATATTCCTCCTAGGTTCATTACTGCATCACATAACCTGGGAGCATACATAAAAATAAAGGGTGAGAAAAAATCCCAGTAAGGAAAACAAGAGAAACATTTTACATGTGAACTTGAGATACTTCAATAAGGTCATGAAAAAGAAATTTAAGGCATGAGAATGAAATAAGGAAGCATATAATAATAAAAATAACATTTTTCATAACTTGAAAATGTGGATACATCATTTAACATAGACAATCATGAACATATCACCAAGGTCCATCCCCAAGGTGTCATTTGAAAATTACCAAGGTTATTCACCAAGGTATCATGAAAATTGTAATCTCTAGTGCTTACATCATTACCCAATGCATTGGAGTGATATCAGGGCGCACCATTAAATTTGCCTTTATTATAATGTGAGCCACATATATCATCATAAAAAATTTCATAAATAACCCATATATCATAAAATAAATGGGTTTCATTTCATAATCATAACGTTTTAAAAACTGCTTTAAAGACAAGATCTTTACGTCACTTTAAAACCCACAGAAAAGGAAGGTGGGTCTCATGTTTGTAAATCCTAGAATTTAAAATAGAACATTTTGGTATATATGTGAATACACCTTTAGAAGAAAGAGCTTTGAGTATTCACTTAATAATAAAAAATAACTTTAGAAAAAGAGAGGGACATTTTGAGATGGAAATTCTGCAGCATAACGGCTATGTTACGAGGTTTTAGAAGACATTAAAAAGAGAGGGAAATGGGTCAAACATTCATAAATGACCCATAAAACAGTAGATGGACAGAATAAGAAGGATAAATGATCATGGTAATGAAATTTCAAGGACATTCCATTTGAAATGAAAAACATGGAAGGAAGACAAAAATTAGATTTCTTTTATGAAAGGTCGGCAGCCTAACAGCGTTACTTAAACTTCAACAAAAATGATTTGAAAAGATCAAATAGGGTCTCTCATCATGTGAACATAAGAGTTCAGTATGATAGATATAGATATAATTCCCCAACATAACAAAAAGGAACTTGAAAGAATTGACATGAAAGTAGAACTTCAAAACGAGAAGGGTGAAGAACCACTTAAAAATTCGGCAGCCTGACAGCGCCACTTAAAACTTCAAAATACTGAATTGAAGAGATAAAATGGGGTCTCTAATCATATGAACATAAGAGTACAGTATTATAGATATAGAGATCATACCCCAACATAACAAAAAGTAACTTGAAAGAATTGACATGAAAGTAGAACTTCAAAACGAGAAGGGTGAAGAACCACTTAAAAATTCGGCAGCCTAACGGCGCAACTTAAAACTTCAAAATACTGAATTGAAGAGATCAAATGGGGTCTCTCATCATATGAACATAATATTCCTGTATGATAGATATAGAGATCATACCCCAACATAACAAAAAGGAACTTGAAAGAATTGACATGAAAGTAGAACTTCAAAACGAGAAGGGTGAAGAACCACTTAAAAATTTGGCAGCCTAACGACGCCACTTAAAACATCAAAATAATGAATTGAAGAGATCAAATGGGGTCTCTCATCATATGAACATAATAGTACAGTATTATAGATATAGAGATCATACCCCAACATAACAAAAAGGAACTTGAAAGAATTGACATGAAAGTAGAACTTCAAAATGAGAAGGGTGAAGAACCACTTAAAAATTCGGCAGCCTAACAGCGCCACTTAAAACATAAAAATATTGAATTGAAGAGATCAAATGGGGTCTCTCATCATATGAACATAAGATTCCAGTATGATAGATATAGATATCATACCCCAACATAACAAAAAGGAACCTGAAATAATTGACATGAAAGTAGAACTTTAAAACGAGAAGGGTGAAGAACCACTTAAAAATTCGGCAGCCTAACGGCGCCACTTAAAACTTCAAAAAACGAAATAATGAGAGCAAGAGGGGATCTCTCATTATATGAACATGAAAAGGGAAATAATAGGAGTATAAAAGAACATCCTCCAACATAAGAACATGGAGCATAAAAGGAATGACATAAAAGAGATTACTTGAAATGAAAGAGAGAGGTCGGATCCCTTACCTTAAAACATAACTTTTAAAACTCAAAGGTTGGGACCTTGAGGGCTTGGGGGCACCATGGGAGGACTCCTTGGGAGGTAATGAGACCAGAACTTCGTTGGGGGAGGGTGGGGAGTCGAATGGACGAGAGGATGGCTTGGTATTTATAGGGAAAGTGAGGGGACAAGGCATTAATGGCAAAGGGACACCTCATTAGTGGTTTTGGAAAAACCATGGGCTTGCCCATGGTATTGGCCACTTGGGACACCTCATACCTTATCTCACTATTCATAATTAGAACATATTGATTACAAACTTAATACATCATTTAATGATGTCATTAAACACCCGTAACTTAAAAACTGTATTTTCACTATTCATCAAAAACTCAACTTTCTCAGAATAATCCCAAAATTTCACCTTAACCAAATATCAACGCTCTGATTACAAATATGAACTCCATTTTATAAAAATAATTTTCTAAATATTTTTAATTTAATTTTTATATAAAAAAACTATTCACCGAAAATTCATTTTTTCAGAAAACACCCCAAAAATTACCATAGCATAATTTCGGTGCTCTGAGTTCAAAAATGAAATCCGTTTTATAAAAATAATTATCTAAATATTTTTAATTAAATTTTTAATTAAAAAACACTATTCACCCGAAAAAACTAATACATGAATAATAATTTATGAAACCGTTATTTAACCATTCTATTGAATCACATTACTTAATCAAGGTGCCTAGATTATATTAATACTTCTTTTAAGTGAGATTACTAATCCATTTGGACACATTACTAATCCTAATCATAAAATCTCTATTCATAATTTACTATTCATCAAAAATTAAGTTGATCTTATTAGACTCTAAATTTCGTACTGAACATAATTGTAGAAGACCATTTTTTGAAAATCATTACACATTTTTAATTATTTTAGGTTTACACAACCATTTTTAAAATATCCTTTTTCTAAAATTCATAAAAAATATGCATACTATATTTATCCGGTCATTTGAAAATTCATAAACTTCATCCTAAGAAGAAATCCCAATTTTTATTTAAAACAAAGGATTACACAAAGAAGTTACGGTCTCCTTACAGAGCCCCTTATCACACCAGCATAGGACCTAAGTGTAAGGTGTGCTATGGTGAGAGAATCTGAGGGAGGCTCGACCAACATCGCACGAGTAGTAATTTCTATCAGTTTGAACTTCTCGCGAAGGCGATCCCGTTCTAGCTTTATACAATTAAGTTCTGCTTGGGTTTGGTCCAGAGCAAAGCCCAGTGGTGCTACCTCCTTCCCAAGTTCTGATAGATGGGCTTCGATTGGTCCAAGACTACTGGGTGAGACCATCGAATCTTCTTTCTATATTAATTAACCAAGATTACTTGTATTTAGAGACAATAATCAAAACGTTTAGTTTCCAGTGGTCATATTGACCAATGGTCATATAACTATCAAAAACTAACAGTATCATTTTAATTATACTCATGTTATCAAATGAAGCATTTTTGTTGAGTATAAAAATAAAATAACACATAAAATTAGGAAACAAGATTTATTCAAAATTTCGGGTTGTTACAATCTTCCCCCCTTAAGAAATTGCGTCCTCGCAATTTTTTTAAAATTAGGTTTTGAAATTTCATTGAAAGTACCACATCGGAAAAAAAGTCAGTAAAAGTATTACTTTAAAAGAAAGAAAGGGAAGTACGAAGGTCACCCGAGTTAGCCCACACTAGGATTCCGTGTAGGAAAACATGGACATGGAGGAGAAAACAAAGGGTCAAGTTCTGAGGGAGAGTGACAGAGAACATGATTAGGAGAAAATTAACCATAAGAAAATCTCAAACTTATGATGTGTGTAAAGGATCTTTGATTACCTAGTAGGAAACGTAAACCAACAACATTTTTGTTTTACGTTCCTTTTCATAATTTTGAGGAATTCATTTACAACATAGAACAAAAACATAAGGAAATATATCTACCTTCATATAGAGTTTCACCCTTTAATAATTTTCTACCAAAACTAATATTTTCTCCCAAACGATGACCATTCAAAACTACTTGGTCTCATCAAAACACAAGAATCGTCTTCTAGAGAATCACATAATCCACAAAAGATTAACTATCTATTTCTTCTATCTTTAAACATTATCCCAAAAACAGAAAGGGTAAGGTTATACAAATATTCAAAAAGGAAGAATCCCATAGGAATGGAAACTAATTTTAAATCTTCAATGTTCCATGGTAATACCCAAAGTTCATCATAGACCATCCCATAAATAACGGTCCTCAAAATTCCTCAAAATAAACCAATATAAGATTGAAACCCAAATACAAGAAGGATTTGATAACATAGTCTTCCAAAATAAACTTCATTGTTCATCTCCAAACAACATCAACCACTCCTAACATCTTATAACAAAATTATCTAAACTAAACATATTTTACCCAAGATAGGTTAATCATTCCCATAAGTAACCTAAATTACTATAAGTCCACCATAAATTCATCGATTCTTCAAAATATAAGTTAACCTTACTCCTCAATGAAAATACCGTAGTAATCTATTTATCTCGATCATATAGGGTCCCTAAAATAGTGAATATATTCCAAAATAATAATCATATTTTAATCCCCTAATCACCTCTGTCATATTAATACGACAATCGTCGCATTTCCTATCACATTGGTTTTTGGGACATGTTCTTCCATTTCCCGCCATTAACTAAGAAAAGAAACTATAAATAGGGGCTTATTTACTTAGCTAATAATCATGAAAATGAAACTTTAAGCATAAAAGGATAAACATGTAGAATAAAAGTATATCCTAACTTGTGATCCCCTAGGTTCCAATCTAGGTTATCCATGATCATTTATTCTTATGTGAATCTTTATTTTGTTTTATCCTTGTTCCTTTAATAACGGTTCATACTAAGCTTATGAATTTACCAAAGCATATCCCCGGGGAGTGTCGTAACCAAGAGTGCAGCAAGGCCCGTTGTCGTGTACCAGTTCCCATTCGAGTCTAGATCAAAGCGGTGTTTTCAGGTTTTACCCCTATGTACATCTGTGCCAGAGCCACCTCTACCTGCTCGAATCCAGACAGGGATGTATTTGCTTGGAAACCCCTTACTCAATTCTCACCAAAATACCAGGAAGATTTCCTATATTTAAACTTTTCTATAGGTTTCTTCCTAGATTTTTCATATCCTAATTTCCACAAATAACTAAACCTCCCTTTGATACCAACTATAGCATCCCGCCTCTTTATCACATAAACTTTCATTACATTTTACAAAACCGAGGATCTTTAAGGTTTAGTGTCTTGGAAACCAGGAACTTTAAACATGAAAACATAAAACATTCTTCTAAAACACTTTAAAGGCTTATACTCATGTTCCTCCTAGGTTCATTACTGCATCACATAACCTGGGAGCATACATCAAAAGAAAGGGTGAGCAAAAAGCCCAGTAAGGAAAACAAGAGAAACATTTTACATGTGAACTTGAGATACTTCAATAAGGTCATGAAAAAGAACTTTAAGGAATGAGAATGAAATAAGGAATCATATCATAATAAAAATAACATTTTTCATAACTTGAAAATGTGGCTATATCATTTAACATAGAAAATCATGAACATATCACCAAGGTCCATCCCCAAGGTGTCATTTAAAAATTACCAAGGTTATTCACCAAGGTATCATGAAAATTGTAATCTCTAGTGGTTACATCATTACCCAATGCATTAGAGTGCTATCAGGGCACACCCTTAAATTTGCCTTTATTATAATGTGAGCCACATATATCATCAAAAAAAATTTCATAAATAACCCATATAGCATAAAATAAATGGGTTTCATTTCATAATCATAACGTTTTAAAAACTGCTTTAAAGACAAGATCTTTACGTCACTTTAAAACCCACAGAAAAGGAAGGTGGGTCTCATGTTTGTAAATCCCAGAATTAAAAATAGAACATTTTGGTATATATGTGAATACACCTTTAGAATAAAGAGCTTTGAGTATTCACTTAATAATATAAAATAACTTTAGAAAAAGAGAGAGACATTTTGAGACGGAAATTCTGCAGCATAACAGCTATGTTACGAGGTTTTAGAAGACATTAAAAAGAGAGGGAAATGGGTCAAACATTCATAAATGTCCCATAAAACAGTAGATGGACAGAATAAGAAGGATAAATGATCATGGTAATGAAATTTCAAGGACATTCCATTTGAAATGAAAAACATGGAAGGAAGACAAAAATTAGATTTCTTTTATGAAAGGTCGGCAGCCTAACGGCGTTACTTAAACTTCAACAAAAATGATTTGAAAAGATCAAATAGGGTCTCTCATCATGTGAACATAAGAGTTCAGTATGATAGATATAGATATAATTCCCCAACATAACAAAAAGGAACTTGAAAGAATTGACATGAAAGTAGAACTTCAAAACGAGAAGGGTGAAGAACCACTTAAAAATTCGGCAGCCTGACGGCGCCACTTAAAACTTCAAAATACTGAATTGAAGAGATAAAATGGGGTCTCTCATCATATGAACATAAGATTCCAGTATGATAGATATAGAGATCATACCCCAACATAACAAAAAGGAACTTGAAAGAATTGACATGAAAGTAGAACTTCAAAACGAGAAGGGTGAAGAACCACTTAAAAATTCGGCAGCCTAACGGCGCCACTTAAAACTTCAAAATACTGAATTGAAGAGATCAAATGGGGTATCTCATCATATTAACCTAATATTCCAGTATTATAGATATATATATCATACCCCAACATAACAAAAAGTAACTTGAAAGAATTGACATGAAAGTACAACTTCAAAACGAGAAGGGTGAAGAACCACTTAAAAATTTGGAAGCCTAACGGCGCCACTTAAAACTTCAAAATACTTAATTGAAGAGATCAAATGGGGTCTCTCATAATATGAACATAAGAGTCCAGTATGATAGATATAGAGATCATACCCCAACATAACAAAAAGGAACTTGAAAGAATTGACATGAAAGTAGAACTTCAAAACGAGAAGGGTGAAGAACCACTTAAAAATTCGGCAGTCTAACGGCGCCACTTAAAACTTCAAAATATTGAATTGAAGAGATGAAATGGGGTCTCTCATCATATTAACAAAAGATTCCAGTATGATAGATATAGAGATCATACCCCAACATAACAAAAAGGAACTTGAAAGAATTGACATGAAAGTAGAACTTCAAAACGAGAAGGGTGAAGAACCACTTAAAAATTCGGCAGCCTAACGGCGCCACTTAAAACTTCAAAAAGCGAAATAATGAGAGAAAGAGGGGATCTCTCATTATATGAACATGAAAAGGGCAATAATAGGAGTATAAAAGAACATCCTCCAACATAAGAACATGGAGCATAAAAGGAATGACATAAAAGAGATTACTTGAAATGAAAGAGAGAGGTCAGATCCCTTACCTTAAAAAATAACTTTTAAAACTCAAAGGTTGGGACCTTGAGGGCTTGGGGGCACCATGGGAGGACTCCTTGGGAGGTAATGAGACCAGAACTTCGTTGGGGGAGGGTGGGGAGTCGAATGGATGAGAGGATGGCTTGGTATTTATAGGGAAAGTGAGGGGACAAGGCATTAATGGCAAAGGGACACCTCATTAGTGGTTTTGGCAAAACCATGGGCTTGCCCATGGTATTGGCCACTTGGGACACCTCATACCTTATCTCACTATTCATAATTCGAACATATTGATTACAAACTTAATACATCATTTAATGATGTCATTAAACACCCGTAACTTAAAAACTGTATTTTCACTATTCATCAAAAATTCAAATTTCTCAGAATAATCCCAAAATTTCACCGTAACCAAATATCAACGCTCTGATTACAAATATAAACTCCAGTTTATAAAAATAATTTTCTAAATATTTTTAATTTAATTTTTAAATAAAAACACTATTCATCGAAAATTCATTTTTTTCAGAAAACACCGCAAAAATTACTATAGCATAATATCGGTGCTCTGAGTTCAAAAATGAATTCCGTTTTATAAAAATAATTATCTAAATATTTTTAATTAAATTTTTAATTAAAAAAACACTATTCACCCGAAAAAACTAATACATGAATAATAATTTATGAAACCGTTATTTAACCATTCTATTGAATCACATTACTTAATCAAGGTGCCTAGATTATATTAATACTTTCTTTAAGTGAGATTACTAATCCATTTGGACACATTACTAATCCTAATCATAAAATCACTATTCATAATTTACTATTCATCAAAAATTAAGTTGATCTTATTAGACTCTAAATTTCGTACTGAACATAATTGTAGAAGACTATTTTTTGAAAATCATTACACATTTTTAATTATTTTAGGTTTACACAACCATTTTTAAAATATCCTTTTTCTAAAATTCATCAAAAATATGCATACTATATTTATCCGGTCATTTGAAAATTCATAAAATTCATCCTAAGAAGAAATCCCAATTTTTATTTAAAAAAAAGGATTACACAAAGCAGTTACGGTCTCCTTACATAGCCCCTTATCACACCAGCATAGGACCTAAGTGTAAGGTGTGCTATGGTGAGAGAATCTGAGGGAGGCTCGGCCAACATCGCACGAGTAGTAATTTCTATCAGTTTGAACTTCTCGCGAAGGCGATCCCGTTCTAGCTTTATACAATGAAGTTCAGCTTGGGTTTGGTCCAGAGCAAAGCCCAGTGGTGCTACCTCCTTCCCATGTTCTGATAGATGGGCTTCGATTGGTCCAAGACTACTGGGTGAGACCATCGAATCATCTTTCTATATTAATTAACCAAGATTACTTGTATTTAGAGACAATAATCAAAACATTTAGTTTCCAGTGGTCATATTGACCAATAGTCATATAACTGTCAAAAACCAACAGTATCATTTTAATTATACTCATGTTATCAAATGAAGCATTTTTGTTGAGTATAAAAATAAAATAACACATAAAATTAGGAAACAAGATTTATTCAAAATTTCGGGTTGTTACACCTGAGGGCTTGGCTACTCCATTCGTCATGTATGTCTTAAATGTATCAAGAGATATTTATGTTTATATATCATGGGATGAATTTATAATGTTTTTCATGAGTATGTGGAGGTGAATCTTGATGATTTCATAGGTTTGGACACCTGATGGGTGTTTTTGTATGGGTGATTACTATGATGGAGAGAACTATTAGATATAAATGATTCTTAATAACGGTGTCTTATGGTGGGTTACACCCTGAGCCTTGGAATAAATTAGTTGTTAACACCTTGGTGTTTATGGTTTATGGGTGTGGTTAAGAAGTGTCTTATTTCTTAGTGATTATTATTTTGTGCTAGCACACTTTTATGAGTGAGGTGGTTATTTCTATTAATTGTGCATCTAAATTAAATGGATTTGGGTGGTAGGGATCCAGTGTTGGTTTAAATGGGTGATGAAAAGTATACTCCCATTGTTGGGAGCATCAATTTCTCATGTATATATGAACCTTGATTCAGGTAATAGGCATAGTAGAAACGGATAAATGATGTTTTTGGAAGCATTAGAATACTATCCTATGAAGGAAAATTTTTAAATAGTTTTTATTAATTACCACATTTATGGTTTATATGTGGTGTTAAGTGTAGATGATACATTGGAATCAACATTGAGATGGATTTGGAGTGAACTGAGAGTGAGTCAGATATGTGTTGTGACGGATCTCATGGGAAGTGTGTGATGGTTGAATGCACTAGTTCAAGATTTAACTATGGAATTTAACTAGGATTCTTTTTTGGACTTTGGTTTGGTCGTTGAAGATTTTTTCTAATTCCTTTGGGATTTAATTCATCGCGATTGGGTATTGTGCCTATGTGGCAATGCATTGGTGGGTGTGGACAATTGTTTTCAAGGAAAGAAATTTAGGAAAGTACATGATGGTTTTATTGTGTAAAATATATGTGGTGGAGTTGTATGTACATTAAGAGAATCATTGTGGATAAAATTGACGTGTTTTTAATGTTAAAGTAGAATTTTTAAAAAAATCCAACAAATTAGGGTTCATTATTGAGATCATTATAGGGTATGTGTGTTCGAAACACATAGACGAGGTAAAGTAAGTTATTCATAAATAAGGAAGTTCAGATTTTTTTTGTTGGAGTAATAACACGCCTTCTCAGGTATGATAAGTGTTATGGTGGAGATTTTATAATTACCATCATCCTTACAGGTTAGGAATTCCAATGAGAATTTTATTTCTTGATCTGGGGAGGGTTTTGTTTTGAAAACAGGGACATAGAAATGTTTTTCAATCATTTAAATGTCCTTCTTATTTTATGCTTAGTGTATGCCTTTGGGTCTCAAAAGGACATCGGGTAACTTCTAAGTACTCTATTTTCTTGAAATAACAGCAGTAGGCCATTCACAATGTGACCATATGGGTAACCTCGTGAAATTACCTATAAGTGTGGTTTCCCTTTTTATGGAGTAAGTTCACTTCATCAACTATAGGGTCATGGAGTGTACCTAGACTATGTAGCCCCTTTTGTAGGGGATTTGCAGTTACATTTCCACTAGGCCTTTCAAGGATCCCCTTGATTTTTGTCGAAGGAATGAAAGGGTAGATCCTTCCTTGCATCTTCTTCTACTTGTCTCTCCCATTCTATATTGTGGGTTTATTGGTGATTCATCCTTAAGATTCATTGTATTTTTCCCCTATATTCTTATTTGTTCTCTTCTCTTGCCTCTTCTATCAATTTTAGTTTACTGGTTGGGAATTTAGAGGGGTGATTCATCCAGAGATGGTAAAAATCATTTCTATTCAAGGGCATTTCATGTTTAGATCCTAAAGGATGTATTGGGATGATTAAATCATGTCTTATTTCATCATTTTATATAAGTAATGAATCTACTTTGGTTATTTAGTTTTTTTTGGAATTTTAATGAAATTGTTTGTTGATCTAGGTTTACAATTTTGGGCTTTATATAGCCTATGTTTGGGTTGCACATGGAGTGGAACACGCCCAGTTAGTCTAGGTATCAGAACCATTGTGTCTCCTAGTGAGTTTGGAATCAATTATTCAAAATTTTTTAAATTTAAATGTTTCATATATAAGTTTGAATATTTTTATTGATGATATAGGTTTTTATGGACTAAAAAAGGATAGTATGAGAATGGGATAGATTAATTTAAATTGGTTTAGGTGAGTGGATTTGAATTTATTTAAGTCTCTAGTTTAATTGATTTTCTATATTTTTACGACATCACTATTATTATATAACTACTTGTTTCATATTGTATTTGATTCCTCCAAAATTTGGTATGGACTGACATCAACCTAATAGTCAACATGAACTTTATATCTTTTTAAATCTTTTGATGTTTGACCCTCACTAAAATGAGTGATCATGAACCTTCTTATGGATTGTTTGGTGGTGTGAGTGGTTTTTAAAGAATAAGAGGCCTGATTTTTTTAATTTTATTTTAAAAATTGGATTGTATTGAAATGGAATTTAAAGGAAAATGGGTGATTTGAAAAATGTATTTTGAAATGGTATTTCACAATGGAGAAAGGGGTTTTATAAGGAAAATTTTAATGAGATTTTAGACAAGCTCCTGACATGAGTAAGCCGGTACATGATTCGTTTTCTATGTGATTCATAAAAAGGTATTTTCTAGGATATAAGGGAAATGTATATGGGATTTTTTTGCAGTTATTTTAGTTTTTTTGAAATCAAGAGGGAGATTACATGTTTTAAAATTACTGTGTGCTTGTAGTGCTTCTTGATTTTCTTATCCTAGTGTGCATGTTGTTTCATGATGATCCTTGCTATGTGTATAGCCCTTGAGAACCTTATTTTGGTATCCAAGTTTTATATTGGTCTAGGTAGATTGAATAGAACCCGTATAGTGTTGAGATGAGTATTGGGATATGTTTGAGACATAGGAATATGTCCCAAGGGAATAGTTCCCTAGTGATGAGCTAGTGATTTTTGTTGCAGGCCTCATGCATTGTGTGTTACCTAATGTGTATGAGTTTTCATGTATTGTCATAAGTGACACACATAGTGGTGTAGAGGGATACAAGGTCATGAACTGTCATTGAGTGAGATTTATTGGATGGAGAAAGTCGGATTATTGTGGGTTTCTAGGCATGGTTCATGCGCCACTAATAAAAGTTATAGGTCATGATGTCATTCAAGATATAAATGATGGACCTCCCTTGAGTAATAGTGGATTGGTTGAGGCTTGTTTATGTATAACCATGACATGTTCCCTTGGGTAGTGGGTCAAGGTTTGGACGGTGCCTTAGTCATAATCATGGTATTTGGATTTTCACTTGTCGAACAATTGATGTATGACCTCCCTTGAGTGATAAGGGATGGGTCGAGGTTTTAACATGACACCCCACCCTATATCTTCATATATGGGTTCATTAATTCATTAGGAACTCTTAAATACATATTTATGTTTTGTTCAAGATTGTAGTACCTAGTGTCTTCCTTCCCTAATGGAGCTGAAGAAGGTAGGTTTATGTATTCTTGTGTCCTGGTTATCATGTAACAAACTTACAAATATGATTTTTGTTTGTCTTGTGTGTTGTGATATCTAGGTGAGTATGTTTTATAGACTCTACTACACTCTATATATATATAATTCATGATCATCTGATTTATCACAACAACGCTCATTATTGTTAATGCATTGAGGATTTCGACCATGCCATTGGACTCACCCCTACTCATGTACACGATATGGGTTTCCATGTAAGTGGGTTGAAATTCATTTTTAGAATGAGTACATAGTTAATTCATGGATATGGACACATGATATAGGTCTAAAAGGAAGTGGAGGTTGTGTATATGGCATGATGATTTAGTGAGTTGGCCAAAGTCCATTGTATTTATTATTAGTTATTTTTTATCATGTAGTGGGCATCGTTCCATTTATTTATTTAAGATTATTAATGTTAAATGTTAACTTTTGTTACACTATTATGATTTGTTTCATCATTTAAATAGTTTAATAATTTATATTTTGGACAATGGGTGTATATTTGGTACCTATTTTATTTCTAAAGGTTTTTGGGATGTCAGTTTCATATAATGGTAATGTCGAATATGGAGTAGATTCTAGAATATCCCTTGATATTTATTTTAAAGGGAATAGTCTCCCCATAACTATTTTAGACCCACATTATTATCCATAAAACTATGTAAAATGGAGAGGCATTCATATGGACATATTGATACCCCCTCCTGGTTTTCATTTAGGTGATCTGGACTAGGGAGTTACTGTGAGGCTGGGTGGTTGTTAACTTGAGTAATTATCGTGTCTATATAGGAACATGAAATTTGAGGAGCTATAACTTTTTTTGTTGGTAAATGGGATAGTAATTGAATTAGGATTCTAAATATATTTCAAAAATTTTAACATCTTATGGTAGTTTTTTTACACTTGTAATAAAGCCTAAAGAGTTGTTGGAGGAGTCATATGAGGGAACCAAGCACTCAGGGTATGAGTCGAGACTATGGAATGTTGTTGTAGTCCTATCTTCTTGCTCATATAGGCCTACTGGCTAGTTGGTTGACATTCCAGTGGTCCTATTGAGCTACTGAGCTAACTGGATAGCTTTTCTAATCCCTAATGTGGTCTGGGGAGATTCAAGAAATTTTTTTAATAAGCGGGAAAATAGATTTTTCTGTATTTTCCATTATCAACCCCCCCCCCCCACTAGATTTCTCTATCATTTTTTCTAGTAGTAGCCCAACACACCTCCCCCTTTTCCTCCCCCCCCCCCCCACCAATTATGAGATCTCCTGTATCTATGTTCTATATCAGGTTTCATTTCTTTAATTGGATAATCTAAGGTGATTCTACCACTCCTCCTTCTAATTTTATTATTTTCTTTCATTGACTACTAGTATTCTTATAATTTCAGATAATATGCTCTATTTTAGGTTGTTTATCTATATTATTGTTTTTTCTTCATTTAGGACGAACTAGATTTCAATACTCGACATGTGGGCTTGTATAAGTATAAGGTATGTGTTCCCTTAAGAATTTGAATGAAACTTTTTCTAAAATGGTGATTTATTTTGAAATTGATTTCATGAGATAAATTGGTAAATGGTTTTTGAAATAGTGAATTGTATGGCCCATATTAATTTTTATAACATGTTGATTCTTTATGAAAATGGTAATTTTTTTGGAAGGTCTATTTTATAAAGAGGGAATTAACATCTTGAAATGGTTTTGTTGGAAATTAAAATGGTAGAAAGTGGTTTTTGGAAAAGTAAATTGGGTAGGTATTTGAATGGAATCCTTGTGGATTTTTTTTTTTGAAAAAAATGATGTCTGGTATTCGAAATTTTTTAAAAGAAATGAAAACTACTTGGGGTGTTCATAGTTTAAAGGATGATGAAAATTCTCATTCGTAAGGGTTTTTAATAGTAAAGAAAACAAAAATTGGGGTGCTTTTATTTCAATGGAATGTAAAATACCTATTGGGGTGGTTTTTGTTTAAATGATTGGAAACTTCTATGGGTGTGGTTGAAGCTCTCTATAGAAATCACCCTTTAATGGTGGTTTTGTAATTTGGATAAGAAAACTAAAATATGGGAGATTCATTTCACATGTCTTGTATACTAAGGAAATGAGGGTCTGTTGTTTTGAGGAATGGTCATTATCACATGATCAGAGACACCCCAAAAAAGTTAATGATTGTATGGTTTATCAGGGTCGTAGACCCAAGGATCAAAAATATTACAACCCTCATCGGTTGTCACTATCAACCAAGGAAATTGTGGTAGTTTATCTTCCTTTCATAAAAAGGTTTTAAATTCTTAAATTGTTTATATATTTCACTCATACCTGAAATTTTATTTCTGATTGGTTATTTTAGGGATATCATTGTTGGTGGAAAATTAAGGTATTCACATACCCATCATGGGTTTCCATCTAACATTAGTACCTAAGAAGATAATAGAAAATTGTTATAGGTTACAGGTTTATTGAATGTTATGATTGTATGAGGATTTCCCTGGAATTCTAGAGTAGAGTATGGGTGATGGTGTTATGAAAGATTCGGGAATAGTTTGTGATAATTAATGGGTTTAGTTATCTTTTTACTTTATTGTCTTGTATATATGAAAAACACTTAGATAGTACCTGTTGTATTTATGGAACACACCATTTTTTATATAATTGTAATAAATGATTTATTTTATCATCATTTTCCTATTTTATCTTTGCTGGTAATCTAGATGGGTTTATATATTTTTATTATTTTCTATTCTACTAATACACTAACACAAGGTTATAGTATACCTATGGTATCTTATTGTCCCTCGCTACTAGTTTGGTATTCTACAGCATATGGTAAGGTGTGCTTGAGGTACAGTAGTGACCGCCAGTTCAGGAACTAGTTAGTGGTCTTGGGGTGGCTGGGTTTTACTAATTGTACTCAGAGATATTTAATTTTTTTCATGAAATTTAGGAATGATATAAAAGAGATTATAAAAATGATAGATCTTGGTAATGAAATAATTTTTGGGAGTGATAAACTCATGCATGGGGTAAACCACATGTTTCTGGGGATGGGACTTGTTCTTTGTTAATTTTTCATATTATGGTTTTATTTTATTTTTCACTTTATGTGAGACACATGATTTTTAATCTTGTTAATTCATGGAATTTAAACTCTTGGACTAGTTTGGAAAGATATTGTTGGTGAATTCATACATAATTCTTGGAATTCATGGATTAACATGACATGCATCATTCTAGGGACATTAGATTCAGATGTAAACAACATGGTTCCTACAGTTTATATAAGTCTGTGGTTATATCTGTTGGATTTATATCATTATATGGTTATTAATAATTATTTATAAAGATGGGGATGATTATTTTAGGTTTGAGAAGAATCATATATAGTGTTTTCCCAAATAATTCTATAGTAGAATCTTTCTTGGCCAATTCCCTTAATCAAGATAAATTAGAAACCATAAAAACACCATGAAGGTATAGAATATTATCTAAAACTATCGGAACCCTGTGATAAAGTGAAATAAAAGTATAAAAGTGAAATAGAAGTGGCATAATAATATTAGAATCTATAATTTAAGTTAATATTCCTAAATATAATCTTGGATGAGGGAGATCCTACCATTGGAAGAGAAGATAAGAATGGGGTGTGGGGGATACATCTACAAAATAATAGAGGATAATTAAGGTGGGGGTATCTTAATGTAAAGGGGGGAATAACATTTTATTCCCATTTTAAAAAATATACTACCCAACATCTCACTGTGTATCCACTATGTTTCCACCACATAGCAAGTAGGAATGGGGAATCGTTCAATATTCATAGCTTCTTCCCCGAGCCCCTAGTTCATTACGATGATTACTTCGGCCTCCCTTTATGACTCAATGAAAATCTAAAAAACATTAACTAAGAGATTAAAATATTATATATTTGATTTTAAACATGTTTTAAAAACCACCCCCTCCACCAATTCTAAAAATCACGCTCCACCACCAATTTTAAGTTCCCATATAAACATGGGACTTAAAAACTCCCCACAATAAAACTTCTTTTCCCCAAGAATTAAATGTAGTCATTCAACTATGTCAAACAACCTATTTAATCCATAAATTAAATTAAAATGGCCAAAATATATTCCAAAACACCTAATTCATTATCAAAATATAGTTTCCAAACCAAGAACTCTATTTAGTAAAACCCGATCCACTATAATGATTTAATTTCAAATCACTAATTCAAAAATGTCTTTAGTCCATATGCCCCAATAAATGATCATGTTATTAACTAGTTAATCATGAAAACTATGTTAATACCTACCATAGGATGTATCTGATCAAATAAAATTACAAAACATAATTCTATCATATTTTTTAATTTTTTATTATAGAAACATTCCTTCACTCCAATGATGCACCCGATGAGGTTCAAAATACACCACACTTAATCCCACACTAAAATATTGCTAATAATTGATAGGAACTCCATCCCTAGTTCTTAGCTAAAATATTCAAGTCCAACTATCCTGGTACAAGCTCATGCACATTGACTTCCCCCCAAAAACTACCAAACCAACTTAAGATATTACCACATCATATCAGCACATCCAACCCGATGTATTTACGTGTTGCTAATTCTAATTTTCCATATGGATAACAGTCAAACCTCATGCTGATGAACACTTTCTTGGACTCTCATCTTCTACCACCAACGCATTGGTAAATATGAAAACACATTTCCTAGGCTACTAGAGGTATCCCATGCTCATCCTCATAGATCGCGGATGAACCCTGACCTCTAGTGTGATCCCATGGATGAGTCATCAACCACCAACACTGTTCAATGTGCCCTCACATGGGCACTATAATTTCACAACCATAAACCACACCTGGATTATATCATTATATCTTAATCTAAAACGACTACTCATATACCACTCATAATTACTTATGAACTTTCCAGTTCCATTCCCAAAGGAATCCAAAAATATTTGTATTTAAACACTTCCCAGAATCAATTTTCCCTCCCTGAAACCCTAAGATTTTTCCTGCACACAAATAACCATTTGAGGATGACAGTCGCATGAAAAAAATAGTTATGATACTCCCCACCATAGAGTGTACTTTTCATCATTCCACTTGGTCAAAACATCGATCTTAGTGTTTCACATCATATCTGCCTATGAAAACAACAGTCAGATGTGTCCAAAACACTAACAAAAACAACACTCCAAAAGTAAAACAATATATATACCCAAATCATATAATTACATCCTCAATACTTTTTGAAATTCCACTAAAATGTGGGTTATTTCCTCTAATGAATTACGGTTGGATATCCTCCCAAGAAAATTCTCTACACTAATCCCCCAAAACCGACCCCAACAGGTCCAATCATTAGCACACAAATGCCACTCATCTTGAGACATACCCACCTTCTATTCAATACCATACTAGGATCGATTTCATAGGTAAACAATTTTTTATCACTCTAATCCAAACAAATTTCACCCATATTAACTGAGGTTATTTTAACTTTCCAATCTTGCCCTTAGAAACTCTTCTTAGAATACCGCATCAAGGCCATCACCCCCAGCTTCAATGAAACCCCCATCGATCCACAATTCATTATGGACTATGATTACCAGAACATTGGACCATGATCAGTAGAACAAAATTTTATTCACACTTCCATACAAAATAATTGAGAAACTAGACACATCTCCCATGAGTTTCATCGCATCCAAACTCAAATCATACGCTTACTCTGGTGACCATTCTCACACATAGGTTTGCCTTTATTAACTAGGATAAATCATGATAATATGATTTTAAAAAATGAAACTTAACTTTTTCCAAGTTCCAATACACAAATTCAAAATTGGGTAATAGAAAATGGTCATGGAATGTCACTTTAACTATCCATGTACAAAATATATGCATTCTATGAAATGTAAAGAGGCCTTAAATGTATTAATTATAATTGCAAGAACACCCATCTTCCTGTCTGTAATTAAAGATTCATGATAATTCAATTTTGATTCCACCATATACCAAAGTCACAATCTCAACAACAAGGCTATAATTATAACTGATCATACCCTTCAAACCAAGGTTATACACAAGGCACTAGCACTCAGGATACTCATCCATATGCTCATCAAAACTAATCAGCACTAAACATGTGTCGATCTTATAGGTCAAAGTATCTACCTTAACTCACATCTCTAAAGTCATACACACGAAATGATAAATACCTCAATATTTACCATTAGTTATATCTTAGAAAGGAAAAAATAATAATTTTAAGGTGCATCCAAAAGGAAAATAGGTCCCACCAATTATTCCATCAACCAAGGTCTCACTAGGCCACCATTCGTGTGATGATAATCACTCCCTTCTCTAGGTCACAAGGAATTAAACTTTTCAATAAACCACTTCATGGTTCTCATACATAAGCCTCAGTATAACTAGCCCTACCAACTACTTGGTCAGACATAAACTACATGGAGTGATGAGAAACCACTACACTTTGTCGTTCATAAAAAATTTGAAATCCCATAGATCAATCCAGAAATGAAAGATGGGTAGAATTAAAAATGAATAAACCCACACATCAATGAAGGTTTCAACAGTATAGCTCTCGCTCTATACCCATCTACCCATATAATGTTCATCAACATTTATACCCAATTTCCACTACCCCTGTAGAGTTTAACATAACACACGTCACAAAAACATATACCAGATACTCACAAGTTTAATATGTGAATATAAGAGATAAACAACCAACAATACAGGATTTACATACTATTTTCAAGGGTTTATCATAACCAAAATGCTATGAAAGTCACTTATTAATCACATTTTATTCTATTTTATTCTAAAAAAACACACTTTTATACTTTCAACTTAAAAATGTTTGTAAAAAAGAAACATCACTTTATAATTCTCACATTTCCCAAATTAATATCTTACAAGGTTGACAATTATAAATTCTTAAACCTCATCAGATTCAAAAATAATCCATCTTCAGTTCATATGATTCATATTTCAAAACTTTTAATTACGTTACTCTGTAAATGTTTTTTGAAATTTTAAATTGTAATCATCTTAGGAATTTCCATTTCTTATTGTTTCTTTATGGAAATGGTAATTGTGTTTTGGAAAGCGTGTTTTATAAAAAAAAATCATAAACCATATAAAATAGTTTTTTGGTAATTAAAATGTTTGAATGTGTGTTTAAGAAAATTAAATTCATTTAATATTGGAATGAAATTGATGTGGCCTTTTTTATAAAAATAATTTTTATGTTTTAAATTTTTTAAAAGAAATTAAAATGCCTTTTGAGGGTGTTTTTGGATTAAAGGATGGTGGAAAATTTTAATGGGGTTGTATTGTTTTAAAGTTAATGAAAATTTACATTGGGGTGGTTTAGTTTTAAAGTAAAGGAAAATTCATTTTGGGGCAGTTTTCTATTAATGTAATGGAAAAAATGTTGGGTAGGTTGTGGATATTTTTGGAAAATACGCTTTATGGTTGATCCTATTATTTTTATAAAACATATCATTGGGGATGTTCATGATACTATATTTCATATTTCTTTGGCTGAAAAAATATTCCCTATGGATTTTCATGTTACATATTAGATTATTCCAAAGGCTAATAAAAATCCCTTAGTGGAGGTTTGTTTTACTTCTAAAGTATTCCAGAGAAACCTGAGTCTTTTTTTGGTATGCACAATCATAATGAAATAATCAAAGACACCCCAACAATTCCTAAAGAAGGCATGGTCGATTAGGGTCACAAACCTATGGATTGAAAATGGTAAAACCATCCTTTATTATCATCACAAATCTAAGATTCAGTGTTTGTTTTTTGAATTTTGTTTAAAATGTTTGAAAATGGAAAATAGTTTATTTATATAACTTATATATGCACTTTTATTACATACTAGTTATTTTGGGACACTATTTGTGGTGTCTTACTACGTTTTACTCACAACCTATTCAAATAATTATAGAAAATGGGTACCAAATAAAATATCACTATGTGGTTACATGTTATTTGTTTGGGTAAAGGGCCCATTGCATGGGGTTTTTCATATCATTCTAGATTAGAGAATGTGTGATAGTACAAAGATAGACTCAGGATCAGATCGGGATGATTTGTGGGTTTATTTATCTAATTATATTTTATATTTTATAATGATCTTTCATCGGGGAATATATGTGGAATATATGGAATACTCCACTTATTATATCCGTGTAATTTTTGGTTTCTTATATCGACCTTTGCCTATTTTATTTGTGATGGTTATTTTCCCTCATTTATATGTTATTATTATTTCTATTATTAATTTTTCTCTGATTAAAGGGTATAGTATCTCAACAGTATCTTTTGACCCTCACTTCAAGTCGGAAGCATATGGTGTATGGGAGGTGTTCCTAAGGTATATTATGAACTGTCGATTCGGAAACTGATTTTCAGTATGGGGTGTTGGGATGTTAAAACCTGATAGAAGCATTTTTTGTCTACTATTTATTTAATGATGAATTATTATTCTCTTCCCACATTTTCGTTAGAGGTATTCAGTGCAGTCCAACTAGGTACACATTTTATACACACCCATATATATATATATTATTTTAATATTTTTAGGGAGTGTTTAGTAACCATGATTGATAGTGCTAGTATACTGCTGAGGATTTGTTATGGTATTGATTCGATGTGAACATTTTGTTTTTTTTTATTATTTAGAGACTTGTATTTTAATACATATTCATTTGTTGTAATATTATTATGGATCATGGTTTATTTTTTTATGGTGTAGATTGATGGTTTTACTATTATATTTCAGGGATATGTGAGGGAAATTCTTCCCATGTTCATGTTTTTTACCCTCTATGCTTTTCAACAACCCAGGTATTATTATATGTTGGACTAGGGGGTCATTCTCATATTTATTATAGTCTATAGAGGGATTCATTTTTGGGGTGGGTCATAAAATAGTTTTATAAATATTTTCATTTAATAGTTATATAGAGATTGGAGTTAGGCACTTGTGTGTATTGCATGGATTGGTTGAGAAAGGGTACCAGTTGAGTCTGGATTGTAATATTGGACCAGGATACTACATATGGAATAGTATTTGAACCCTACTTGATTGTAAATAAGGTATCTCAGTTCTATAAATGAAAAATTGAAATGTTGACTATGGTAGGGTAGATTCCAAGGTGAGACACATGCATAATTATTGTTTGATCTCATGTTTAAAATATGATGATTTTGGAGAAAATTAAATGAATGTGATTAAAAAAAATTAAAATAAATTTAATGATACCAAGATTATGAGTTTGGTTCCTTTTTTCATATATTTTATTTGGTCATCATCTATACGTGGTTCAAGTTTGTGTTGTTCATCAGACTGACCCGATCGACTGTAGGAGGGTAAAGTATTTCAAAAAGGATAATTTAGGGACAAATACACTCTAAAAGTGTCAATGTCTAGGTATTGACAATTATGAAGGGAGAATCTTTGATCTAGATATATAAAAATGGATAGGGTTTTATATTTATTTTTTCTTGACTCATTCCAAGGATAACTAATAGGTTTTTTTGTTCGGCAGTCAAATGTAGGGAGTAGTGTAGAAGTGACAGATCTTCAATCTCAGAAACTGTATGAAGGAATATGATTCTTCATAGAATTTTTTGTAGTATCTTTTCATTGAGTTTCTATCATCGATGTTGAGGGATGTGAATAGGCAGGAACTGATATACCATAAGAAGAGCATCCTTAGTTTTCAAGAGATTAATATTATGTCTAAGTTTATTCTTCTCTTTTCACATAATATTTTTGCTAATAAGGATTACATATCTTCTCATTTGGAGGAGGTGTTTTATACCATGATTCAATATGCAGTCACCCATTTATGTTGACTATGTACATAGAGGTTTTCAATATTAATGGGGTGATTAAGAGGATGGATGATTAGTCATAATCATCTCAATAGGTGAGTCCAAATGTGTCCAAAAGGATCAGTGATGTTGGAAATGGATCCTAAGTATCGAGGAAGTAGATGTTCAGGTTGGTGGAGAGTCATATTCAGTAGTTTTTTACCTCAAATTTTTCTAGGGGAAGTGGTTCCTAGGGACTTATTAGGGGATTTGGACTAGCGTGATATGCCTTTGAGCGATATGGCCATAGAATATATCAATACTTGACCATCTTCAAGGATCAGTGTTGTTCAAGTTCCTTGTTTAAGTTATATCCCTAGTAGCAACGACTTCCTCAAATTTCATATCAATATCATGGACAATTAGACAAGGTCCCATTGTGAGGAGATGGGGTTGTTAGAGGATATCCCTATGATGTTCCTCACCTTTGAGGATATAAGGCTGAGTGTGTCCATAGAGGTGGTCTCCAATAGTGTGGTGGGGGATCTTAGCATGGAAAAATTCATGTAATGAATATTCCAATTCCATAGGGACAAGAGATAATTCGAGGAACCATTTTATTATCCTCTATCAAATTACATGATTTATTTGCTTCAGGGTCATCACACACATTTCGTTCACCCACCTTAGTCTTTGTGTTAGTGCTCATGGTGGTAGTCCTAATGTACCACTAGTGTTGACCACCATAGTTGGTGGTTAGACATGTCAACATGATTTTTTTCGATGTTGAGAGGTGGTTATGGGGCATCTACAGTGACATTGGTATTTATTTCTACTTCACATATAGTAATAAAATGTCTTTATTAGAATATAATTTTTATACACTATGTGAGAGATTACTACTTTTATGGGAGAGATTTTCTCTGTGATGGGGAGGGATAGCATGTAGTGTTTTTTCTCAAGAGGTAGCATTAGATGGGTTGTATATAAATGGAGTGTATTTTTCACATTTAGAAACTTTATCATTAGGTTCATTGGAGGAGTAGGTAGCAGGGTTTCTTAAAGTCATGTAGGATTTCTATGGTGTTTTTTATGATAATGTTGTTTATTTTCTCCCTTGATATGATACCATGTTTTGGATATAGTTATAGCCTAGTGCATCCCCAATTTTTATTGATCCTTATCATATAAAACCTTTCCAGTTATGGGATCTAAGGATTCAGGTCAACGACCAAATTAAAAAGGGATTTATCTTGACTAGTGCATTGTTGTGTGGTTCTCTAGTATTTTTCCTCACAAAAATATATGGTGGTATATGGGTTTTTATATACAAAAAGAGGCTAAATTTGGTAATGGTCAAAAACCATTACCATCTTCTATGTATAGACAATTTGTTTAACTAGTTGAATAGAGACGTCAAGCTCTCGAAGGTTAATATTTAGTATGGATCTCACAAGATTAGATTCAATGTTGATTTCATTACAAAGAAAACTTTATGGTGTCAATTTATACAATTTATGTTCATGGTCATGTATTTAGTGTAAAAAATTACAATGTTTTGTTCACGAAACTCATTAACTTCATGTTCATTGAGTTCATTGATTATTTTGTGTCCATTTTAATCGATGAAATCCTCATATACTTAAGCTCATTGGAGGAGAATTCTGAGTAACTTAGAGACATATTCAATTTTTTTATGTAAAAACCCAAAATTTTATAAAATAAAACACCTTATAAGTAAATACGTGTCATATTATTTTTTATTGTTATTAAAAATAATTTCACTATATTGTTTATTTTTCACTAGTATAGCCTATTAAATTTATTATAACCTAAAGAATATTAACCATTGATAATATAGCCATTATAAAATAACCATTTGGTTATTATATATTAATATTTATGATAATGTCTAATTGATAGAGATGGAAGAAGTTATTTCATTGAATAGTAGGATCATACCCTATTAAGCCCATTTATTAGAACTTATAAGAGAGATGGAATCACTATGATTTTCTATAGACCATGACCTTGTCAAAATTCACCAACTGAAACATAAATGAAATTTCAATTGGATAATTCCATGCTTATAAAGTTCATGTCCTGAACCATATTTTCCAGACCACCCTAAGAAATTGTCACCATTGTACACCTTACACATAAGGAATACACTAGTGTAATAAGGGGTTAGGTATCGAGATGTGAATAGTATGAATTCTTAGGTTATTATTATAGTAAAATAATTATTATATTTATCCCTTTTCATTATTAATTTAAACATACAATTATATATGAGCTGCTGAAAATTAGATTTTGATATGAAGAAACTACAGAATCTTGTGATTTTCATATAAGGATATTACACCTTTTTGGATGAATACTCATTACCTTTCACAAATACACACCTAAGGACCATAATAATTTAGTGTCTCTATTGACTGGGTACATCATATTGTTATTTAATTAATATCATCAATTTATCCAATGCATATCTTACCATTAATTACTCTTCAAATACATACCCCACTTATAACCTTTCTTCATAACATGGGGAAATAAAACATAATAATGGGTGATATAATATGATCATTAAGGGTAAATAAAAGTCATTAATAGATATAATTTGAGTTCAAGAGTATTAGAACATGATAATAACATATTAAAACCATACCCTACATATAAAATTTCATAATCAAGAGTAAATTCACTTAGATTGGGTGTTTATAATACATGAATAATAAGTAAATAAATGAACATGAGCCATGAGTTCAAAACTTTAGACTAAGATATGGAATTTTGGAAAATACCTTATCATACAAAATCATTTCCTTAGTAGTTAAGGATTATTTTAAAATTATATCAAGGAACTCCAAGAGAAGATAAATCTGATGAGATGGGCACACCAACATCCCCATTGGAATTCCTTTCCCAAGAGTGCAATGGGTGAACTCCCCAAACCATCATAGTTTTTAAGGATCACTCACAAGACCATCATAGCGGACCAGGTCCCTTACTAAACTGGTTTTACTCCTCATTCTAGTCATGTTTATCTCATGAGATGAAAATATTTACCTAATTAATTGGAGGGGATATAGGTCCCACACATATATGGTTATAACATAACCACATTCCTTTGTTATAACATAATTATCGTCCTTGTTTATAATGTGACAACCACCCTTTCATGTAAGGAAACCACTGTCCTTGGTTATAACTTCACCACAAACCTTGTTACAATGAAACCACCATCACATAATGAAAATAATACACATGTGTCTGCAAGATCATAAAATATTCATCATATCAAAATCCATTAAATAAAATTATTTTTATAAAAATTTCATTATAATATAACATTTAGAAAATAGACACGTTTCATAATCATTTCATTATTTCATCATAGCATAACTCTTGGAAAAAGAAACGAGTTTCATAATAATTTTATCATTCTATAAATCATAGAAGATAAATGGTTTTCCAAAAAATAAATCAAATATATACTTAAAACATTAAATGAAATAATAAGATTTCAATCCTTTTACCAAATCCCAAATATGGAAAATTTACTATCAATAGATCTCATCAAATATTGAAAATGATTTTGATCGATCATTTAAGACATTTCTTGAAGAAAATATCATTTTCTCTTAAAAAAAACTTTTTAAACGACAAAATATTTTTAAAATGTGTTTATTTTAAAAAATCCTTGAAACTCTATAAAGGAAGATTCAGAGGAAATAATTTTCATGATGAAAGTAATTTTTATTCATTTTGTACAAATTAAAACAATTATTCCTTTCACATTTTTAGTAAAAACCAAACATGAATTGTTTGGAAAATGACATAATGATTCCCTAAATAAAATTAAAGTTAAACATGGGGAAAATGTATTTAATAAATAATTTGGAATTTTTTAATTTTTTTTTATAAATCATAGTTTTGGAATAAAAAGCGTTTTTTATAAAAGGGAGAAATAAAGACGTTGTTTCTAAAAACATTATTTTGAACTCTTGAGTGTATAGATATATTTAAATTAATGTAAAACATGTATTCTGTAGAAGTATCCATATAAGTAGAATATACATGAGTTTATTGAGAGTTAGATCATAATATTATAGCAGTCACTATAGCAGTTACAGTAGCATTCATTGTAGCAGTTACTGTTCGGTGCTGTAGTAGCCGGAACTATTCCTCTGATTTGGGCCTTCGGGCCACCGGTTTGGGCCTACAGGTCTCCAGGTCCTTCGGGTCATCATAGGTATTCAGGCCACAGAGCCTTCAGGTCACGTAGACCATTGAGTAGCCCAGTTCATACAGAAGAAGCCCCCGAAAAGGATCAGAGCAACAGGAGTAGCTGCCACGAGATGCAGAGCTAACCAGATTGGAAGAATGAGAGTGTATGGTAGCCGCCATCGAGACCAGGCACCGTGCAGCTTTGTACGGGGTAATGCTAGCCGATCAGCAATGCAAAATGGAGAGCTAAGGAGATCAATGATGCAAGATGCTGGGTAGGGGCAGTTCTAGTGGTCTAGGCCTACGGGTCATGTATTGGTCATGGTATTCCTCTAGCCTTCATGTCATGTATTGCGGGTCATGTCGAGCCTTGTGCCTTGGGCCTAAGGGTCATGTACGGGTTCCCCTTCAACACTTAAAATTGTAATTATCTATAATAAAATAAAAATAAGGCTTTTGGTCCATTCGGGCTAATGATATAACATTTCAATTTTGAATTATATATAGCACATAAATGAAACGAACATTGAAATTTTATATATATGTCCGAGAAATAAAAGAGAGAATAGATATATCTAACCCTAAGTCTCAACTTCCTTAATACACATTAGAAACTATTGTTTAATAAATATTGGTATATTGGAAATCTAAAATATAATCATAATTATAAATATCAAATCACATATTATTTAATTATAACCATTTATTACTAATTTAATTATATTTTTTTGTTAAAATCACATTTCGGTTAATAACCGCTTTATTTATCATATATGTTTTGATTTGTTATTTTTGGTCCCCTAAATTTGATTATGAATCCATCATATCTACAATGATAATCATTCCATAATTATAACATTTATATATCAATTATAAATAAAATTCCAATCATTAAATATGGTTTTGTGAAATGAAGTATGTTACGATCATGGAGACGATAGGTCGTACGTACGCATGAGTAACATTTCCATTTTGTCAATGACAATTATCGAATAGAGTTAAGTAATATTTTGAATTTAAATAATGATAATAATATCAAAAATTAAATATTAATTCTTAAAATATACCTATACATATCATCCTTGTGGTCTGTTGATGAAGAGAGAGTTGCATCACTTCGTTTAGGTGGTTGTCCACACATACCCGAACGACGTTATCAATTTTTTGTGAGTGAGAAGGTAAGAAAAATGATATATTATATATTAAGAATTATAAATATGGTAATAATTTAATAATTATTTCATTTATATCACATATATTCATTATCCTTATCATTATTATCTTCCATGTATTGTGTTAGGGAAAAACAAACCACATCGCTTCACGTGATGGTAGTCCACAGAACACATGAGTCACATTATCATATCCCCTACAGAATTTAAAGTAAAAGATGTCATATATTATATAATTAATCCATAATTATAATTATGATTTAAATAAAATATATACACTTTATATCCAGCATCATACCCAAATATGAGATGTGGTAATGGAAAAAGGATGGGTATTGGTTCATGAGGTGGTAGTCAGTCGTACACAGGAATGATGATTTCATAACCCATTTGATAGAAGTGGATATAGTTGATGGTAATACCCATAAAATAATAAAATCAATATATATTTAATATTTTTAGGTTTTTATATCATCTTTTTTTAATAATAATTTAAGGATGTGGAAGAATAAACAAAATAAAATGCTCGTTAATGAATGTTGCCTATTATTCTTTTAACCACCTTATGATTTTACTAAAAGTCACCCTATATTTGATTTATTCCAACAAATAAGTATTATAGGATTATAGGAGGGAAATTTGGAAGTGATTTTGGGAATTTTGTTTCTCAAAAAAAGGTTTTTAGGTGTGAATAAGAGAGGATATGGGGCCTTTTTTAAGTGAGGTGAGTGGCATACTTGTAATTTTTAAAAACAAACAGTTGTACACACTTTTGAATAATAAAAAAGGTCCAAAATAATTAGTATAGATACTTATTCATTATATAGTCATACAATATATTTTATAAAACAATTTATGTTATTTTAACCAATATATATTTTGTTTAACCCCCAACAAACCAATTTTTACTTTAGCCGCGGTAATTAATTTTTTCTATTTGCACTATTTATTTTCGTAAAAAATTAAGTTCGCCTTATTAGAAAATATAAGTTATTATTATTAAAAATATGAATTCAATTTTCCCAATTTCAATTCATAGAATTATAAAATTTTAATATAAAATTAATCCTGGAACGGAGATGGGAAAGTGGGTTTTCAAAGAGAAAATGATCAAAAGTTTGAAAAGATTTTTTATTATAATTAAATATAATATTGAATAAAATTAACTAAATTGGATTAATATATATTTAAATGAAATAAAAAATCATTTTAAAATCAATTTAAAATATGATTTAACTTTATAAATAATTTAGATGAAAATGTAGTTTTCAGTTAAATTTAAATATTTTTCACTACATATTGAAAATTTAATATTTTCATAAAATATTAAAAAATTCACAATTAGATAATTTGGAAAATATGTTTACATATTAAAAACTATTTTTTCAATTAAATTTTATAAAATTTAAAAAAAATTAAAATAAGTAAACAAGAAGTGAAGAAACCACGTTTATGAAAAACAATGTTTTAAGCTTATATTTGGATTAATTCTAATATCTTGTCTAGAATACAAATAAGATGAATGATAAATAGTTGATTGAATATATAATATATTCATTTCATTAAAATATTTCCCCAAAATTGGTTTTTTAATATATTTAGGTTAAACAATATTTTTTTCATAAAAATAGTTTTTTAGAAAAATATTCCATTTATCTTAAAATATTTTTTTATCTTCATTTCTAAATAATTTTTCACCAAAGAATTTATTATTTAAAGTTGTGAAAGCCGTGAATTTTAATCATTTAGTTAATCATATTCACACCCTCCATTACAATGGTTGGGTAATATTTATCATATTAAAAAATAATAATTTTATAGTACGTCATGCTTCATTTAAACTCAGTGTTTCATGTTATGCAAGCTACACTCAATATTACATGTAATGAAAGATAAAATAAGTATTGATTGTAACAAAAAATATCCTAAAGATTAAATTTATTTGAAAAAATATTTCAAAAAATCTCAAAGTGTTATATTCTAAACCTCTTAAAATTAATGTCACCCTCAAAATTCATCTTGGTCATTAAAGGTTTAACATTTAAAAATTCATGCATAAAAACCCGCATCATAAAAAGTTTTAATAAAAAGTACTTTTTAACAATACAAAGTGATGTGTGATAGTCAAATGGAATAACAAATTCTAGGTTTCCATATAGGATAACATAGGTGGGAAATGAATATTTGGACATGGGAGAAAAACATAGTGTCCAAATAATTATAGAGAGTGATAGAGAAGATTGTGATGATAAAATTAAAAACCAAAAATCTATAAACCAATGTGGTGTGAAA
Source organism: Viscum album (assembly GCA_963277665.1). Lineage (NCBI taxonomy): Eukaryota > Viridiplantae > Streptophyta > Magnoliopsida > Santalales > Viscaceae > Viscum > Viscum album. The sequence goes on from OY728135.1 coordinate 1,411,954,798, forward strand.
ATTTTAATTGACATCATCAAAAAAATGGTAATAGGGAAGAAAATTATTTCAATATCATTTACATAATGTTTTGGAATTCTTTTTCCAGCTATACGGAGAACATATGAAATATACATACTTGATATCCTCTTATATAATAAGCAAAAATTAAACCATTGGTTGAGCCTTGATCAATTTCCACTTCATCACTTACTCTAACAGAATAATTTTTCACATATGAAAAATTAAATTAGAACTAAAAAAGAATGATATGTCATTCCTTCTATCTCTAGATTAAAAAAACATAAGCAGTTGTTATACAATATGGATAAATATTTATATGGTGAAGTAATACATTAATATCTAAAACCATAACCAAATTTAACCATAAACCATTACATAAACAGTTAACCTTATAACCCATTAAAAATTAAAAATTTATAAAGGTTACCAAATTTCTCAAAATGAACATCAAATTAATCACCTATATATAATAAAGTGGATCTTGAATATCACATTCCAAATATGTAAATACCTTCATCATGTATTCTCATAAAATAAGGTAATTACCTAAATTTACATAAAACCATATTCAAAACATACACGATTACTTATTCCATACATAAAACGTAGAAAATTGAATATATTCCATAAATCTAATTTTATTCTACAATCTATCAATGATAAGAGAAACCACTTTTTCCACAAATCAACAATCAATTATATGGTCAACAATACTATCAACATTACTTATTCATATCCAACATCTATTTATCCCAATATAATTATCTCATCATCGCGAACATACTTATGGTTATATTCCCTATTTCAAAATATCACATATCTGTTAAATCACATTTATGTTCCATTAATACCATTTAACATATTTTTAAAATACTTAATGAATTAATTATAAAAAAATCATTATCTATTTCATAATTCTTGAATTCCAATACATTAATACTTCAATCATCCCACTTCCCTCTCAAACTATTTACTAGGATTTATTATCCAATTTCTTAATACCTATTTCCATTTATATTTCATCAGTAGTCTCTTCAACATCAATAGAAAAACCATTATTCATAAAATAGTGATTATTCTCTTCATGATAATTCTTATTTGGGGATAGATTTTCTTAATTCCCATACATTCTAAATTTAAAACATTTAATAGACAATGATACCTATGGAGATAATTATTCTCATACATTGTGTTAACTGAACTGTTAATTCTTTTTTCTCTCAAATTAATTTGTTTTTGTCCTTTATTTCCACATTAAAAACATCACCTTGTCCTCTAATAAAATTCCTTGAATGATTCTATCCTCATTATCAACATAAATGAAACTGAACCATAATTCCTTTATGGTATCCACTAACCCAACTATTAGTGAACTATATTCATCTCTTCATTGGTGAGTCTTTCATTTATTTATGGTACACATTTTTAATCATATTTTATGATAACTAATTAAGTATACTCACAATATCCATAAATCTAGTCACCAGCCCATTTGGCTTCTCATCGTCATTGTTTCTATCACATTCAATTTTAACCTAGTTCATTCAAGTTCCCACCATTAAATAAAAAAACATATTGTGAGTGACACTAATCATATTGTAAAACCACATAATCATGAAAACATTTTACAGGATTTATAGACCATTACACCTTTTTTAATGTATCAAACCATAGGGTTATCCTAGGTTTTTCATAGTCATCATCTATCTAAATCTTTCATGATGGTTTATAAGCAGTTTGTGAATTTTCAATTAATATTCCCTGAGATCATCAAACCCAATGTGGAACAAGTATCATTTTTATACACCATGTGAAAATTGAGTTTAGGTCAAAGAACCATTTTTGGAGTTATTACTCTTAGTTACCACTCTGTCAGAGCCACAACCACTTGTAGTACCCAGACTGGGATGTATTTTCTTAGAAACCACTCACCCTATCCTTTACCAAAATTCCAGTATATTTTCCTATACATTGACTCATACTTATTCTTATCCTTAGAGATATCCCAAGATATATAATTATAAATATCTATAGTGATATCACTGATATTTTCTTATTTAAGTTCCCAAAGGTTTACTAATCCTTTTCTAAAATACCAACTATAGCTACTCAAGATTTTAATTCATTGGTATTACATATTTTTCAATGAATATTTATTACATTTAATAAACACATGCATGTGGACCATAATAGTTTAGTGTATTTGGAGACTAGGTACACCATCTTCTTATTTCATGAAATATGTTCAATATCTCAAATAAAGATAATCCCATTATGAACACTTCATATATATACCCTATTTATAATTGTTCTTCATATCCTAGGAAAAAGAAACCTAAAAAACGGTGAGTTGAGATACACAGTAATGGTAAACAATATAAGTACATAAAATAAACATGAGCATAAGGGTGTAATAACATGATCATTACATATGAAAACCATAACCTGTATATCAAATATCAAAATCATAAGTCATTGAACAAATATTTTTAGTTCATAATTCGTGAATAATATGGAAAACTAGTCAAGTCTTTTTGAAAAAACAAATTAGGGTGCTCTAGGGGAATACAAACCTCCTTACAGGGATAAACCATTATCCCCAATGTTATCCCTTTCCTTATATTCTTATAGATTCACTCCCCAAACCACCATAGTAGTCATGGATCACTCTTAAGATTATAAAATTAGACAAAGTCCCTTACTGATCTCAATTCACTCCCCATTCTAGTCTAATCTATCACATGAGATAAAAAATATTTACCCAATGCATTGGTGGCAGATATAGGTCCCACCCATATTTTATTATAATTTAATCACCATACTTGGTAATAACATAAAAACCATACATGTTTATAACATAACAACCATACTTGGATATAACACAACCACCATCCTTGGTTATAACATTACCATGTCCTTGGATATAACTTTTCCATCATTACATAATGAAAATCATAAATATGTGGTCTATATGATCATAAAAATTTATTATTTCATAAAAAAGATATGAAATGAGATTCATAAACATTTCATCATATAATAAAAATTATAAAAAATATAGGTTTTATAATCATTTCATCATTTCATTATAGAATATCCCATTTAAAAAGAAGTGGGTTCATAAGAATTTCTTCATAGTACAACTTGTGGAAGAGAAAAAGGTTTCATAAACATCGTGTTATCATAAAGATGATCCATTCAAATTTTTAAAATATTTCTATTTGAATATATAACTAAAAAATCATAAATGAATCATAAAATAAAATAGTTTTCATGTCGATGGGATGTTTCATTCATGTAATTCAAGTTTAACCAAATATTCCTTTCACATTTTTAGTAAAATATAAACTGGAATTATCTGGAAAACAAAATGAAATTCATTTTAAAATAAATTTAAAAAATTAAAAATTTTGTTTAATAAATAATTTTAATAATTTCAAAAAAAAATTCATAATTTTTTTATAAAATATTTTTTTGGAATAAAAAAATCAACTGAAGAGGTAAATAGAGACGATTTTTTATTAAACTCATTATTTTGAACTCCGGAGTACATAAAGAGTGGAAAATTAGGGGAAAATATATTCTCTAGAAATAACTATTTAGGAATAAAATAAATTATTTTCTTGAGAGTAATTTCATAAGATTTCATCATTGGCAGCATAATCATGTGCAATCCTGATAAATGATGAGATTTTAACATAAAAACCTTACCACTTTGGTAACTTGGAATCGTATTCCCCAATAAATAATAATAAAAAATGAAAATTGGAATCTTGGTAAAAGTTTTATATTCATGATATTAAATATCTAAATTGTTTTATATACACTACAAGAAATAAATGTGTTGTGAATTTTCATATGTCTTTCGAAAATAAATGTGATAATAGAATTCTTTTACCTTAAGTCATGACATCCTCTGTACAAGTTTGAACCTCCTATATAAAAAATATAATTTTTTTATACACAAAATAAATAAACAAAATTATATATATCTAAACATATGTTACTTACTTATGAAAATAAATTACCCGTTTATTAACAATTCCATGTTAAAATCACGTTTCAGGTAATAACCACTTTATTATAAATATATATTTAGATTTGTTATTTTTATCCCCCATAAATTGATCATGGTTTAACAATATATATAATACTAATTAAGATATAATTACCATATTTATACATAAAATATAACTTTAATACCAATAATGATTTTTTTTTTTGATAAATTAATTGTGTTGCAATCATGAAGATGTTTTATAGTACGTAAGTATGAGTAACTTTCCCATTTTTCAATGATCATTATGGAAAAAATGTAAGTAATATTATATCATAAAATAATGATACTAATATAATAAATAACATTTAATATATTTAAATTTACTTATAAATATCATCCATGTGTTTTGGGGATGAAAATATAGAGCTGCATCGCTTCGTGAAATTGGTAGTCCAATGTAAATGAATGACGTTATCATCTTTTAGTGAGTGGAATGAAAAGAAATAATATGATATATTATATTCTTAGAATGATAAATTTTTCATGAACATCAGAATTATGTCATTTATAGCACATATATTAATTATATTTATCTTTGATGTAATGTGTTAGTGAAAAATGAATCACATTGCTTTGTGTGGAAAAAGTCCACTGTATACACAAGCAATGTTATCGTATCCCCTATGGAATGGAAAGTAAAAAATTTATATATTATATAATGAAAACATAAGTATAAGTATGTTATAAATATGTTATATATAATTTATATCCTTCATCATACCCACCCATGAGATGTGGTAATTCAAAAACGAATGACATCGGTTCGCTAAGAAGTAGTCCCCCTATACACTCGAATAAAGATTTAATAACCCATTTGACGGAGTTGAAGATAGTTTTAGGTAATTACATTAAAATAAAAACATTTCATAATATGGAATATACTTAATTTATTCTATACTCTTATTTTTATAATTATTTAAGGAGATGGAGGAAGAAATAAAATAAAAACGCTCATTGAAGAACGTTTCCTCTTCTTCGGGTAACCTCTTTTGGTTTTCACCAAAATCATTACTAGGATAGTTTAATGGAAAAAATAATGATTCTATGATTATATGAGTGAATTTGGGAAGTAATTTGATCAGTTATTGGCTAAACCCAATGGTTTTTATGATGTGAATAATGGAGTATAGGGGGAGGCCTTTTATAAGTGAGGTGAGTGACTCACTTGTAATTTTTGAAAAAAAAACATGTGTAACCACATTTATCTAATGAACTAAAGAAAAAACATCGAGTATTAATGAGATTAATACATTATAGTGACTAAATATTGCTATAAAAAAAATTCAAAATATTTTTAGGTTTTTTAAACACGTAATTTCTAAGTCTACCCCCCCCCCCCTTAGAAAACCCATTTTACCTTAACCCCGGTAATTGAATTTTAATATTTTCACAATAATTTTTTGTCAAATGTTACGTTGAAATTATTAGATAATATAAATTATTATAATTAAAAATAAGGAATGCATTTTTGAAAATTTAATTCAAAAAATATTCATTTTTAAATTTGAAATTAACCCTGTAGATGTGACAAGAAAGTCGGTTTTCAAAGAGAAAATGTTCAAATGATTGAATGGTTTTTATCTAAAAATTAAAAATAAAATTGATTAAAATGACATAAACTGGATTAATATATATATAATTAAACTAATTTTGTTTTAATACTATTTTAAAATATATTTTAACTTTATAAATTATTTAAAGGAAAAGGTTGTTTTCAATTAATATTCATTATTTTTCATTATTCTTCAAAAAAAATTACTTTTAGAAATTTCTAAAAACATCACCCTATCCTAATTTTTACATAACGTTTAAAAATTTTAATATTATTTTTTGAAATAAATTTTAAATTAGTTTCAAATAAATAGTTTTTAAATAAGTGCACAAAAAGGAAATAAAATTGTTTTTTAGAAAAATGCATTTCTAAGTTTAGAATATTATTTATTCTTAACTCTTATCAAGAAGACTCAGAATGTGAATGTTAAATATTTTATTGAATATATATAATATACATATATATATTTATATATATTTAATTACGATATTTTACCAAAAGAGTTTTGTTTAGTTTATTAAGGTAAAGTGTGTTTCATTACTTAAAAATGGTTTTTTAGAGAATGATTTCCTTTATTTTTAAATAGTTTTTTATTTTTATAATTTAATAATTGGTTATAAAAGAACATATATTATACACATATTCAAACCATGTATTTTCATTTTTTATTTAATCATATTCATACCCTTTTTCCATTGGTTATGTTATAAATTTCTATGTAAATAATAGTATTTTAATAGTACATATTGTTTCTTTTAAACTCAGATTTACATGAAATTCAAGATACACTAAATTTTGTGTGTAAATAAATAAAAAAATAGTTTTTTTGTAATGAAAATATCAAAAATATTAAATTTATAAAAAAAAATCACAAAATATCGGGGTGCTTAAGAAATAAAAAATATATTTTTGGAAAATATATGGTTTTAATTAAAAACAATTTTTTATAATTTCTTAAATTTTGAAATAAATGTTATTTTAATTTAATATTATTATTAAATAATACTCATTTATATAAAAGTGATAATACAATTTCATGTAGTCTGATGTAATCTTTATAAGAGTCATAAAAATGTTATTGTGGTAAAACCCTATATTTTTCTAATAAATGGGGTTTTTTATATAAAAGTGTAAATTTTAATAATTAGAAATTAATTTTGATAAAATAAAAAATGTTTTTAAATAAATATTTTTGAATTATTCAATGGTTATTCATAATTTTCTATGACAAAAAATGTTTTTGGTATAGAATAAATGAGGTATAAATATACAGTATCTATTATTTCACTATAATAACCCAAATGTGATGTAATAAATTATATAAAATGAATAAAAAATTAAAATCTAGATATAAAATTTAAAATAATGAGTTTTCAAGGTTATTTGATTAAATTTATAATCCTTAATTAATCCTCCAAACCCAACTTATATTTAATAGTTTTAAAATCATTTCTTTATGAACATGACTCACTTCCAAAACACCAATGGTGTTATTTTAATGTATTCAATTCATGGGCCTATAAAATATTGAAACACAGTCCTGTTTTGTAGAAACCATTGGAAAACCCTTGGTATTTATTTTGGTGTTTATTATTTTTTCATATAGTGTCCAAAACCTATGTTTAGAATTTAATAAATAATTCCCTTATATTTTGTTATAAATATTCACTCACCCTCAAATTATTTTTTCATAAAAAACCATTTATCACTAATTCCATATTCATATCACCCTCTAAACCCCTCTCATGGTGTTCCAAATCATATATTAAGTTCCTCCTACTCTTTTAGAGGTTTCATATCAAGGTAAGGGAATCTCTTCCCCTCTTCCTTATTAAATCATTTTAATTTTATTATCATATTTGATTTCCAATTTTTGTTATTGGAATGTGTTATTACACAAACATTTTATTATCATTATTATTTATAATTAATTATTTACTAAATTTCCCTCTCATTAAACCATTCCATGAATTGTTATATAAACTCGTTATGTTGCCAAAATTATCCATAAATTTTTTCATACCAAACATTTATGTAGTGAATACTCATCCCCATTTCCACTAAAATGTACTCTTAAATATTTGAATATCCTTTACTAAATGGGGAAATCAATTTGTTTTATCCAATCTCCTCAATCATGGGATCAAAATTGAATAAAGACGCTCTTATATTGTATGATCTGTCTAGAACACAAATACATGAACATAATATGAATGTGACAAGTGGGACCAAAATTATATAGACCTATAATGCATTGGGAAATATTTTTAACTCATGTTATATCATTTATTTTGTTTGGAATAATATACTAATCACACAATGTTTTTATGTATCGTTAGTTATCTTTGACTTTTTCTTATGATCTCATGTTTTATGTTATTTCCACCTTCTTTTGTTGCATTGCGTTAACATGTTATATCATGCTATTATTTTCATGTCTATGATTAGCCCCTCTTTAATGACACCTTGAAATTCCCCATTAATAACATGTACTAATTTCAATATGTTGTGCTATTATTATTCCCTTATTGGGCTTTATAGCTCACCCATTTCTTATGTATGTCCCTATATTTCCCCGTGGAGTTTTATAAGATCAATGGAATATAATGGAATGTTTTTGAGTTTTAAAATAATGTTATTGTATACATGTTTCAATTCATTTAACATATATCTAACTACTTAAATAAAATAGGTCTCAAAATATTTTATGATTTTATTTATATTATCTTGACTCAAAAAAAATATTGAATCAAGGTGTATTAAATATATCAGTTTTCAAAGTTGGTTTTAGAGAAAGGCCTTTTTATTTTTGAGGATTATGATTAGAAACAATTAGTTGAAGATTTCTTAAGGATAAATATTAAAATACATCCCAAATTTATGGAAAATTATTAAGAAATTGGTTTCAAAGAAACTAAATTACTATCTGTAAATTACAAGTGGATGTGGATCTAGCATAGTATTACCAAGGGGTAATACCCCTAAAATTAGTATATTGGGAATTAAGTCAATCCGAACCAAATGCATAAAAAGGAGTCATTTTTTCAACACCTGGTTTGACACTCCTAGGTGATTTGATTTGGTAAATTCACAATCTATATATAAATCATTATATAGGAAAAAAATACCCATAAAATTTTATGTTAGGAAATAGACCATGGATAACTGAAATTGAAACCCAAAAATCCATATATTGAAGAATGTATGTCATTTATAAGTTACACCTTCAATGGTAATAGTTTCCCTTTCATGAGTTTTATATTTTAATCATTATTTTCCCTAATTTTCCATTTATTTAGTCAATAGTGTGAAATAAGAGGAACAAAGTCCACAACCAACATGATGGGAAAGGTAATGACAACCCAAATGAGATGCCTAGTCCACTAGGAGTATGTGTCCAGAACATTATGACAATTTTTACTCAATTAACTCAAGTTTTGAATAAAAAATTGAATTAGTGGGAAAATCAAATTCCCCTTAAGTTAAAGAATGTTATAATTGAGACCCTAATGTGATAAAGGACTCCAATATCCAGTGGATATTCTAATACCTTAACCATGGATAAATGGGGAAAATTCATTGAATAGATCTAATTTATCCTTCAATAATATGAAAAAGAGAAGGTTATTCTGGATATTTATTGCTTGGAGAGGGAAACTGATCAAAGTTGTATTCTTATCAAAAATACAAAGCCTGGGCTGGAAATCAATGACATAGAGTTGAAAGAATTCTAGAAAAAATGCATAAATATAAAATTCACACTCTATAAATAAAAATATGGAGGAATTTACTTGAAATCAATTAAAAGGGAGAAAATCAGTTGAATAGTATAAAAAAACTTCACAAGACTTGTGTGATACACCTCCAACTTATTCATTGACCCCAAAAGTAAATTTGAGCATATATTTAGTGGGATAAATTCAAATATTTGAATAACATTTGAAATTTGATAATTTTATAGCTATGAATAAATTTTCTGATGTTCCATCAATATTGAAATGATGGTTTATAAATCTCATAGGTTTAGAGATTGGAAGTGGATAATTGAGTTTAACTATACGGGTGAAATGGAGAAATATAATAGTGGATAAAAATTCAATATCCCTCTTGTCAATAGCCTGGGAAAAAGAATCTTGGAAATTTTCTAAAGTGAAAATAGAATTACTTAGGCATGGGAAGGAATGACGCCTATCTAGAAAATTATGATGGGAGATACCCACAAATATGACTAAATAAATGAATTCTCTAGTAAACCCTCATCCTATTTTCCAATCATAAAACTATAAGAAACAAGGGTGTTATGTGAATCAATGCACTAATACAAGGTTCATGGAAGATAATTAGCTACAAAAAAATCCAACTCCTAGAGATATTGTGAGATATTATGTTATCATAACAGTTATGGTGCATCCTAACAATGACATAGTGATGTGTATGTTAGTTATTCATTCAAGGATAGTGAAAGTACTCTTTGATTCTAAATCTATGCATTCCTTCATATCATGGATGTTTACAAGAAATATTAATACTCTACCTTAAAACATTTATGGTGGTTATCAGTAAAAATAGAAAATTGGGAAATTATTACATACCAATTATATAACTTCTCCTCAATCCATATTTGTGGTCATAATTTCCAAGTGAACCTTTTGATAATACCTTTAGTGGAATTTGATAAAATTATGTGTATGGATTGACTTTATTTATATAGATCCAACATGAAATTTTGATAGACGAAAATAAACCAGCATATCATGAATCACCCTCTGATTCTATATAAGTTCAGGGAAGAGGATGAATCTGTTTTGGTATCATCATCTAAAGAATGGATATCATTTTTGTATGAGCATTTATATCTAGATCAAATTATTTAATCTTTGTAAAATATCATCCTTGATTAAATTCCCATTTAAGGGAATATTCTTATGTGTTTGTAGAAGAATTTTCTAGTCTTCAACCAAGTCATTTGGTTGAGTTCTCAAACAAGCTTATACCTGGATCTTTTATTATATCCACGGATCCCCCGGCCCCGGGGGATCTGTGGAGGCTTTATCTGGGGCTGACTTCTTGAGACGCTATCAGAGGCTCTGGCTCTAGAGGTTCAGGCCCCTGTCTCCTGGCGGTGGATCCATTCTCTCACCCAGTCGTGGGGGAGGGGTCTTCGGTTTCACTGGTTGTACTAGTGCAGGCATACACTGAGGCTATGTAGGGTCTCAAATAGACTCTGGTGGTGAGGCTCAGATCTCTGAAACAATCCCTTCTGGTATTCATCCGCTTTGTGGATTCTTGGGGTTTATAGGGGTGGGCTTGGGTGTTGGTTCTCCATCGAAGGTCGTTTTGTTTGGTTTCTTCTTCAGAAGAGGATTTTGTTCATGCATGGTGTATGGTTCCAAGGGTGTTTGGGCACTGGCGTTTCAACTTATCCTACTAGTCGATGGAGGCTCATAAGGGGAGTGAGGGTCCCTACACTGCGATCTGGGTTAGTCTGTTCGGGCTTCCCCTCCCCTTTCGCAACGGTGCAATCCTGAAGGTTATTGGCGATTCTCTTGGAGGTTTTTTGTGTGCTGCTGATAGCACAACCTGTGGTGTGGAGATGCTGGTGTCTAGGGTTTGTGTGAAAATGGATCTTTCTTTTCCTATTCCGAAACAGGTTAACCTCTATGTGCCAGGGGCCGTTGAGTGGTCGCATCCTGTTGTGTTCCTAGTTTTTCTGTAGTTTTTCTCGTTTTTTCTCTTTTATAGGGACACTCTTTGTAATCTTTCCATAAGTCCCTTGGGATCCACGTTTCGGCTTCCAGTTACAGGTGCTCTACTCAGCATGCAAAGGCTCGGGAGGGGCGTCTCTCATCATATGTGGTGCTACCGGTGCCGGTTTCTTCTGGTTGAGGTCTTGTCCCCCTACCTAGTGAAGGCCCAGGGGTTCCAGTTATCAGACCCATTGTCTCAGGCTATCGGTCTGTGGTGGCTTTTTCACAAGATCCACTGAAGGGATCTAAGGAACCTATTCTGCATCCGCCTTTAGGGGACTTGATTGGGTCCTTCTTGAGGAGTTCCAGGGTGGTCTTGGTCCCCTCCTTTGTTCTTCATCCATGGTGGGGGGTGGTGTTCCAGTGGTAGGCCGACTTGTGGGGGAGTCTTCTTCAAGTCACTCTCTTCTTGTCAGCAGAGAGTGGTGAACGGTTCTTGGCTCTAGAAGGCAGTCTAAAGGGAGGTATTCCAGTGTGTTGGGTTGTGTTTCTCAGGTATCCCCAAGGTATGTGGAGGGTTGGGGGTATGAGGGTGATAGTTTTCCAGGTAGTTTGGGGCGTGGGAGAGAAAATGAGGATGTCTCCTCTCCTGGCCCCTCTTTTTCTCATTCAGGCATGCCAGTAGACAGTCCTGGGGTGTGCACAAGATCTATTAAGAAGAGGAGGGAAGTCATGGGGAGGTCTCTCTCGCTGGTGTGGATGTCCACATTGCCTGTGGGAAATACCAGGATTCCCTTCCTTTAATGTCTCCATTCTTATTATGGAACTCTCTTGGAATTGGATCTAGGGTGAAAATATATTTCATTCCCTCAGAGTCTCAAAAACACAAAGTAAAAGTGGTGGTGGTTTTCGATCAAAAGCATAAAGTCGCCAACATTGATGAGTTCACCTGTAAGATTAAGATGCATGGGGCCATGCATGGGGATCCGATTGACAATAACATTTGTCTTTTCTAGAAGAGAGGGGTTACGGTGGACTTGTTTCAGGTTGGGGACCAAAATTTGACGTCGAAGGTAACCTATGATAGATATTAGTGTTTATTTTTGGTTTTTTATGGATGTTTTGACGCTCTTCGTAGGGAGGTGATGTGGTCAGAGCTCTCAAGGTTCGATCCTGGAGATATGTTGTGGCTTGTGGGGTGATATTTCAACATGGTCTTGAGGCCTGAGGAGAGGAAGGGGAAAGGAGCCTTCTAGCGTCAGATGAGCCTTTATTTTTCTCATTGCATGGAAGGGAAGGGTATCTTTGATGTGGGTTTCTCAGGTGACCCCTTTACCTGGTGCAACAATCATAGGGGGGAGAGTCGGTGCTGGAGTAGGCTGTACAGGTGCTTTGGAAACTTGCGGGCCATTGAGAGTTTTAATGAGTTTAAGGTCCTTCATATTACTCAGAGTATCTCAGACCACTCGCCCCTCCTGCTCTCTTTATGTGGCTCAAAGTAACCCCAGAAATTTTTTAGGTTTTTCAACCAGTGGGTGATCAACCCAGACTTCCACCGGGTGGTGTTGCATGTTTGGAGTGCACCGTCAAGGGGGTACTCTTGGGTGGCCTTCCACTCCAAGTTGAGGTGGTTGAAACCGTTTCTGGTGGGGTGGGAGAACTCCCTTCATTCATGGGATCGGGATATGGATTCTATCAAATAGGACATCGAGTACATGGAATCTAGTTTAGAGGGTTGATAGGATGCTGATGTGTTCAAAAAACATTCAGTGAAGAAGGAGCATTTGGTAGTGTAGGTTCTTTCCCAAGATCACAGATCTAGGGATCGGTCCAGATTGATGTTTCTAAGAGAAGGGGATAAGAACTCAGCATACATTCATGTTTGCATCATAGAGAGGTGGCAGGTGGTGAAGCCTAACTTGTCCTTGGAGGACGGTTCTTTCTCGGATGACAGGGACGTGGTTGGGGGATTTGCCCTGGCTTATTTTAAAGATCTCTTGGTAGGCCCAAACCATGGATTTTCAGTGGCATACCCCTCCAGAGAGGCTCTTCTATGGGATTTGATTCTGAACCTTGTGTATGTGCAGGACAATGCTCTGATTCAAGGCATCCCGGAGGAGGATAAGGTTCAGGCGGCCATGTGGCACCTGAATCCGGACAGCGCTGCTGGGCTGGATGGTTTCCCCAGGGCTTTTTACATAGGTTGTTGGGAGATGGTTAAAGGGGACTTGGTTCTTGTGATTCATGATTTATTCCGTGGAGGTGTCTTCCCTTGGATTGTGGTTGCGACAACGGTGGTTCTCCTGTTGATGTCCAAAGATACTTCTTCCCTCAACCACTACCGGCTGGTCAGTTTATTTAACATTCCCTACAAAGTTTTGGCTGGTTTGAATAAAAGAAGGGTGTCCAGTTTTCTTCCTCGATGGGGGTATTTGTAGAAACACATGTTTGTGCATGAGAGGTCAATTCATGGGGCCATGGCGCTGGCTCAGGAGTTTATGGGGGACATGAACCTAAAGTCTAGAAGGTCTAATGTGGTAGTGAATCTTGATATGATTAAGTCGTATAACCGTATAGAATGGGGGTTCATTGACAGGGTGCTTATGAAGATGGGGTTCTTCGACTGGGCTTGTGATATTATTTTCATGTGCGTTAGCTCGCCATGGTTGGGGGTGTCTTTCATAGAGAGAACACATGGTTTTTTCAAGTCGGTTCATGGAATGAGGCAAGGTGACCCGTTATCACCGAGCATCTTCATTCTGATGCAGGAAACTCTTAGCCGGTTGGTGAACAAAGGAGTGAGTGAGGGGGATATATTGTCATTCCGTAGGAGACATGGTATCCAATACATATCCCACTTAATGTACGCGGATTATACCATAATTTTTATGAATGCTGGGGAAGATCCATTCGTGTGGTCAATAACATTCTGAAGGAATACAACAAATGGAGTGGACAGATCGTGAGTAGGGAAAAGAGCTGTTTTTTCATTTCAAACTCTTGTGGAGAGGGAAGGGTGGAATGGGTGATCTCTGAGATTGCAATGGGTAAAGGTTATCTCCCAATGGAGTAACTGGGCACACCGGTTTCTTATGGTAGGCTCTGTAATAGATACTTTGATAAGGTGTAGAAGAAGTTGATGGGCTGCATTATGGACTGGAAAAACAACTTCCTTTCTTTTGGGGGCCGGATCGCGCTGGTGATAGTGTGTTGTCTGTTGTACCAGTGCATGCGATGGTGGCTACTAGAATCCCCAAGGGGGTCATTCTATCCATTGATAGGGTGATGACCCATTTTATTTGGGATGCTTCACTAGAAGGGAAGATACAATGGGTCTCATGGGGGAAGATGGCACGGACGATCAGTGAAGGAGGGATTGGTGTCAAGAGCATGGCGAACACATTGCATGGTTTATGTGCGAAGCTTGCATGGGAGATCATCAGGGGAGATAAGCTGTGGGGGAGGATCATGGTGCAGAAGTATAAAGCTTCCATTGACTCCCTTCCAATCAGGGGTTCATCGTTGTGGGCCGCAGTTTTCAACATTGTCCCTATGTTGCTTCCTTACTCTCAATGGATTATCAGGGTGGGGAAAATCCATTTATGGGAACATAACTATGCAGGATTGGTGCTGGGCGACCCTGGGTGCCCGGCTCCTTTGATCTCTTTCAGTGATTCCAGCTCGTATCCCATGTTTTTCATATCGATTCTGGATGATGCATAACAGAATATTTTAGACTCGGTTGTGTTTATCCCCAATAAGGATAGGTTCATGTATACCCCTTTATCATCGGGTATGTTCAACCTTAAATACATCCGTATGGGCATTATGTCTGAGGTTCATCAGGAGTATGGAAACAGGGGGGCGTGGAGGAAGAGTATCCCTACCAAACTGAACTTCTGGACTTGGAAAATCCATAATAATGCTATCTCTATGGATGTGAGAATTAAAAGGCTGGGCATTATCCTGGAATCCTATTTCCAGTGTTGTCCAACAAGGAGGTAGGAGAGTTCGAATCATATTTTCTTTGAGGAGAATTGGGCATGTATGGTGTGGATTTTCATTGGAATGCATATGGGTTATTCACCAAAGGCAGATAACATGGAGAGTTTTATGGAGAAGTGGTTTCAGGGGTGCGAAGATAACCCGAAAGAGGCTGAGGCTCATGCCATTATTTTCATTGTAGGTTGCTGGGTGCTATGGTAGGCAAGGAATAGTGCAAGGTTCGAGGGAACCAAGTCTACAGGGAGGGCGGTGGTGGCGAGGATTAGGTGTGTGTTGATTGAGCTGTAGGATCTTGCGGATATTGGGAAAGATGTATCCTTGCTCTGGTTTTTATACTCCCCCAGGATGGTGGCAAGACAGAAGGACTCCAAGGGGCAGGGGAATTGGATTTGCTGGATCCCCCCTGAGGATGGTTATAAGCTGAATATAGATGGATCTTGTGCTTTGGACATTATGCATGGAGGGAGGTTGTGAAGGATCACAGGGGGAGTGTGGTGTTGGCCTTCTCATCATTCTATGGGAGGGTGAGATCTTTCTTGGTGGAGGCTTTGGCAGCCGTCTCCGGGTTGTACATTTGTGGTCAGAGGTGCGTTGACATTGTCCAACTGGATACCGACTCGAAGAATGTGCATGATTCCTTATAGGGGCGCGACAACGTGCCATGGATGATCACTTACATTATTAGACAATGTAAGGCACTCATGAACAAAAATGTTAGGGTCACCCACACTTGGCAGGAAGGGAATAAATTGGCAGACTACTTGGCTTCTATTGCGGTTCCCGGGGAACCGGTGGTTGGTTTTCTAATGTTACCCTTTTCAAACCGAAGGGGATGAACTTGATTAGGGGTGATGCCCTTGGATTACACTCTTTTCGACCCCCATAAGTGTGGGTCTTTGTTTTATTTCTTTAACATTATTTTGAATAAAAATCATAGCTATTGGATGTGCCTCTATATTGAATATTGTGGGATCAAAAAGTTCATTATAAATAACATATATCCTCTAAAACATATTGATGATTTTTTTACATGGAACCCATTACATCTATAAGGTGGTTCTTCTATTAGGTTATTATCAAATAATAGTAAAGTAGGATGATATTCCCAAGAATAATTTTCATACAATGTATGGGAATTAAATTAAATAGTGATGCTATTTGGACTCACTAATTCTCCAGCTATCTTCATGGATTAATGAAAAGTTTATTTAGGGATTACCATTATGATTTTTTTTAGTATTTATTGTCTATATTATTATCTACTCTGAATACATGGAGGAACCTTATGAGTGTTTTAACATTGTACTGAAGAGCTAGATAAAGTAAAATTTATTTGAAAATATAGTAAATGCATGTTTTATATTGAGCAAGTAATGTTCTTGGGGCATTATCACTAATAATGGGATATTAGTGGATCCTTTAAAAATAGTAAAAATTAAAGTGTAGACTAGAATAGAATTTTTAATGTAGATCCATAGTTTCCTTGAATTATCAAGGTACTATAATTGATTTTTGATAAACATATCATCATCATCAAGCACACGGACCAATATAACTCATAAGGGAGTCAATTTTGTCTAGAAGAATGAATGTGATGTAATGCATAAATAGTTAAAGATGATTCTTTTCATGGAACTTATTCTTTTATTACTCACCAGTGGGGAAGGGTTTCTTATCTATAGTGATGAATCCAAAAATGGGTTGTGTTGTGTACTCATTATAAATAGAAAAGTAATAGTCTATTAATTCCACTAATTAATGATTCATGAGATGAAATGCCCAATTCCTGATCTGGGATTGTATATAGTGGTATTTTTTTAATATTTGGAGACAATATCTCTATGGGGAATAGAGTGACATATATACAAATCCTAAAATCATTAACTATATATTCACATAAAATGAACTCTATATGAACCAATGATGGCAGTTCAATATGATAAAGGATATTGATTATTCAAACCATTACAATCAAATGAATAAAAATAATGTTGCATGTGATATTAATAGAAGGGATTCCAAAACCCTATCCAGTATCAGTATTTGGCTATGCCTTCCCCATGCTTGCTCATGTGCCCATTCCATTGGAGATCTACATTGGATCTCCACCTCGGCCCCCTGTTCCCCCATGCAGGTCCTCATGGAAGCCTCCTTCCCTCCCCTAGGTGCTCTTATTCTAGCATTGCTCCCTCCCATGGATCTCTAGCCTAGTTCCTACAGAGATACGCTCATAGGCTCGAGTACGGATCCCCGACCTCCTTGTTCCCCTAAGGTGTCCCTGGTGGCTCGCTTCAGGTCAGTGAATCCCCCTTGCTATCTTCTAGCATTTTATCTATGCTTGGGCTCTCCTGCTCCAGGGCGGATCGCACTAGTGCACAAAAAAATTTTCTGTCTTGTTCTTTCCGTGGAGGAATATTTCATATCCACGAGTATCATAGATCATAGGTCTCTTGGTCGATGGTGTTTTTGCTTGTATAGTTGGCCTATGGATTTTCATAGTGTTCTGGAAAGCCCTCGATTAGCTGTCTGGATTAACCTACTCAAGATCCCTCTCCCCTTCCAGAATAGAGTCTTTCTCAATGCAATTGGTGATTCTATGTTTGGATTCCTCTATGCGGATGCCAAGACGACATGCTGGGTGGACGCGTCTTCAGCTTGAATTTCTGTAGATATGGATATATCTATACCCATTCCGAATTGGATCTCCCTCCTGGTGTGGGATGGTCTCTCTTGGGATCTGTCCATCTCCCTCCCAGTCTTCCCAAGGTACTGATATTTTTTTATGCCACAGGGTAACTCACTACAGGTTTGCAGGTGCCATGGGAATAAGGATATCCATCCCTCCTCTAAAGACTGGTCCTAGCAGCCTCACTTGGGCTCTTCTGTCCCCCCTATTGTTCCCTCCGAAGAGGATCACTTCATAGTCGACAAGCTAGTGGGGGTTCCCCCTACCGCCATACTAGGGTAGGAGATAGCATTAACCTCATAACCTTTTCGATCCCAGATTACATGTTTGAACCTGGATTTTTTCATCCCTAGATATGTATCTTTTCCCCCAGGGAGCATCTCTCCCCCTCCCCTACTTCTTTCCTTGATGCCACGGGTTTCCCTGCTATAGGGGAGGCTTTCGAATGTGATGGCCATGTTCCCAGGTCTGCTGGCTCTGCCCTCCCCCTTTACCATGCTACCCAATGGCTCCTCAAAGGCTACTACTTCGACGAATCTGGCCTCTTTTTCGCAGGGAGACTCTACCAAGGGGTGGACTTCCTTGGATATTGTTTCCCCCAGGGTACTTCCTCATGGGGGTCATCTGACTCGCCTACTTCAGTCACCCCACTACGTCTGAAGGAAGGCCCTTCCTACCTTAGCCCCAGGGTGCAAGGGTGGCTCTCTAAGTCCCCGTAAAATGAAAGGGGAACCCTTATTACCACCCTTAGGGAGGATTTTGAAAGGCACTGTCTTGGGAACCATTAAATTTTTAGTGGTTTTGGTTACTTAGGTGCAGTAGAGTGGCTGACCAAGGTCGTCTCTCAAAGGAGAAAATAAATTAAAACAAATTATTAAAGGAATTATAAAAGTAAAATAGAATAGAATTAAAAAACTAAATGAATGGATGGGGGTGGTTGTTTATCATTTATAAAACATGAATAATATTTCTAGAAGAAGATTTCATTTTTTTTGTTTTTAATTGTGAAATGATGTTTGATTAAAAAGACACAACAAGAAAAAGTTTTTTTAGAAAATTTTTTATAAGGCGTAATAAATCTAACTCTACCTCTTCATTTACTTATTAATATTTATCATCTAAATCAATATCTACCTAATTATGATCCATTAATTTGTTAACCCTCGAACCCTACAAGAGTTAACTTAACCACAAAGATGAAATTACTTAAACCCTAAGCTAGCTTCGAAATATGCAATCGCAGCACCCTGCTCTGATTGTTGTGATATGGCTAGATTTTGTTCAGTGGTTAATTAGAGCTCATATACATTCTGTAAATGATGACTAATTGTGTCTGGGTATTATATTTGAACTCTAAAACTTTATCTTGTGTGGTCTTGTATTACCGATTAAGATCACGCTCTCACAATTTAAACAAAATCTCAACTTCGCGTGTTTTTGTGTTAATTGTTCAATTGTTTGCTTAGATACTTATAATTTAAAAAAATTCATGGATCATATTAAGTGAATTATAGTATATAAATGATTCAAAATAATTAAATGAAGAGGGTAGAAGATATATCAATCACTAAAAAACTACTCCTCCATGGGTAGTGCGGTCATCATGGAGATGTTTTTCATGAGCAAATGATTGAAAGGGTAGAACCCAATCTCATCTCCAATCTTGATTCCAACCTAATTAGGAATATTAAGAGAAGAAGAAAATGGAAGAAAACAGAATATTAATTGAAGAAAAATTCAAGATATAGACATGAAATAAAAGAATTACAAAGAGGAGGTGGGAGAGAAGAGCCTTTTTGGCAGAGATGTTTGCACAAATCCTTACTTCTTCCAATAGATTCTAGGGGATCCCAAGAGACACCCTTTCGGACACACCTTCCCAAAGCCTCGACCAACCCTCCCAAAGAGTGTAAAAATCCTTTAATTAGAGTTGGGGAGGGCTAGGTAACAAAACTTTAATAAATGTTAAAGGGAAATTTGGCCAAATATTTTAATCCCACTTGCACCGCATAGTTGACCTCCAAACCCCGTGAATTTGCCATCCTTATAGAAGGATGATTTTTACATAATCATGTCCCCAAGATTCTCTTAAATTTGGGCTCAATCCAAGCCTGGATTAAGAAGATACGACCCAAAAAGTGAATTGATGTCCAATCTGGATAATTTAGTCCATCTTTGTCTTCATGGCCCATTTACTCCACTCAAATGCATGATCCAGCTCACATGTCTTGAATAGAATATGTAGCCCGTTATGTCAGGAACATAGATACAAAATTTGAATTCAAACCAACATTTTAAAAAAAATATTTATTCCCGAAATACTACATTAAATTTTGAAAGGGTAAAACTGGAATTTTCATCAAATTTGCAAATGAATGATCTAATCCCAAATATTTTATAATTGAACATATTTTTCATAATTTGAGGAAATTATATCACCTATTATCAATAAAAAATTCTATAAAATTATGTTTTATCAACTCCACCATAGTTACCCTTTTTCCCTCCTAGGAAAAACCTCATATCAAGTAAACATCAATATCAAATCAAAACGAATTTTAAAACACATATAAATGAGATCCAACAATTACACACCAAGAAACCAAAGATATCATGCCTCATAAAAAGCCATTATATCAAGTTCTTCATTTATATCATTCAATATATATCCACTTCATTTATCCTCCCATGTAGAAAACACTTACCTCTCTTGAGTTTTCTCATATCACACAAATGTCAATTTGTTTCAATGTCTTTCTCATCCAAACTCATACAAGGGTCACCATAGGCTTGACAAATTCCTACATTTCCACCCGATGTGAGTCAAGGAAAAATGTTTATCCAGAAGACTTTTCAGGGTAGTTCTGTGGCTATCGGTTGTTAGGATTTTAGATGTGAAGAACTATGAGGCTAAATGAGGAGGGCTGCACTCTTTTTGAAGAAAAATTGCATTAATATAATTATCACTTAAATATGGTCCCCTCATTAATCCCCTTATCATCAATTCAGGTTCATCATCATAAAAATTCATGGAAAGTTTACACCATTCATCATTTCGGCAACAAAAATTTCAATCTTCTCCAAAATAGTTTTTCGTGAAAGCTCTAGATAGGCACAACTTTCTTTCTTTTTCGAAGCTCGAGAAAGGCATAGCGTCACTTGTCATGAAAGATCTATAAAAGGCACAGCTTTCAATTGAATGATTTTTTCATCCATAAACACATCTCTTTAGAATTTAAATTTCCAGCCAAAGTATCACAGAATGTCTTAACACAATACAATATAGCTTCCCCCACACATAAGTTCAACTAGATTATGCAATTTCACTTCATGATTCAGTTGGATAGTGAAAATAGGATTGTAATGTGGCTAACCTAACAGGATGTTCATGGATTCAAAGGGATAAAATGATTAAATGTTCAAGGTCGGCCATTATAAAAAAAGGATTCTTTGAAATAGGGGCTTTATTACCAAAAAAATGCCTCAATCATTTAAAAATGAGTACCTCCAACCCTCATGTTTTGATAGGATTAAATCAAATTATGGTTTAATAAAGAATGGTTTAGTTCTCTCAATAAGTAAGGTAAATGTAAATAATATGAAAATAATGGTTCAAAAGCCTCACAAAAAAGTGATTTCAAATATAAAGACAGTGATATGTGGCATGTGATTCAAAATTCAGTGTACTTTTCATGAAATTATGAAATATTTAAACTTGAAACAAAGTCCTTTCAGCATTCATTTAAGCTTATTTTAGAGGGATAAATTGTTTCACTTATTGATATGGATTTCAAAATGGTGATGAGAATTATTTTAGCTCAAAATTTTAAAAAACACAGAAGAAATTGAAAAATAAACACACAAAATTTGAAAAACACACAATTTTTTTGGTTTTTTTAACAGGAAATCAATTTAAATTACAAAACTAAAAGGTTCCCTTGCCCACACATAAAATATTGCATTGTCCTAAATGTGAATCAATGAGATGAAATATTCACATGAAATGTATAAATTTAAATAAGACAAAGAATAGAAAAGTGAAAGGGTTAGGAATGGTCTGTTGTTCTCAAGTAGCGATTGGGTCATGCAGTGTGATAAAATCCACTGCATTAGTAGGAAGTCCCTCAATGTATCTCTTCAAAATTTTCCCATTGATTGTAAATATCCTTCATGTGTCCTCTTGTGTGATCTCCATTGCACCATAAGGAAAAACATTAGTCACAACATAAATACCTAACCACCTGGAACGCAACTTACCAGGCATCAACTTCAGTCATGAACTGTAGAGAAGGACTTTCTATCCAACATGAACCTCCTTTTGTGGAACCATTCTATCATGAGATGCTTTTTATTTTCTTTATTGTAGAGCCTTGAGTTCTCATTTGAAGACAATCAAATCTCCTCAAGATCTTCAATTTTATACTTCCTTTGGATTCTATCTTGTTCCAATTCCATGTTGCATTTCTGTATAGCCCAATAAGCCCGATGCTCAAACTCCAAAGGGAGATAACATGATTTCCCAAAAACAATATGAAATGGATACATACCAATGGGTGTCTTGTATGATTTCCTATAATACCACAATGCATCATCCAAGCGCTTTCTCCAATCTATCCTATTCGGTTGCACAGTTCTCCCCAAAATTTGTTTCAATTCCCTATTTGAAACGTCAGCCTGGCCATTTTTATTAGGGTGGTATGGTGTTGATGATTTTTGTGTCACCCCATAATTCTGAATACGGGAAGAAAAATTTGGATCATAGAAGTGTGTCCCTTGGTCACTGATGATGGCCTTCATTACTCCAAACCTACAAAGAATAATTGCTTTGACAAAGTCCGCAATAACATGAGAATCATCAGTCCTGGTGGCCTTAGCCTCCACCCATTTACTGACATAATATTCATCAACCAAAATATATAAAAACCAAAATAAACTAGAAAAAGGACCCATAAAATCAATGCCCCATACATCAAAAATCTCACTGAATAGTATTGGTTGTTGGGGCATCTCATTTCTTCTAGAAATGTTCCCAGTGTGTTGGCAATGAGACCATGTCTTTCAAAACACATGGGAATCATGGAATAAGTTAGTCCAATATAATACAGAGTCCAAAACATTCCTATCTTTCTTTAGGGTTCCAAAGTGTCCACCACAATCATGTGTTTGAAGAAAATTTAAAACAGACTCCAACTCTGGATCAGGAACACACCTTTTAATAACTTGATCACTACAAATGTTCTATAGGTATGGATCAACCCAAACATAATACTGAGACTCACTTTTTATTTTTTGGACTTGGTGTTTCGTTAAATTTTCAAGTATTTCAGAGGCAACACGGAATTTAACTAAATATGCATAGAAAGGATGTGTACCTGAGATGGAATAAAGATGGTCATCGGGGAAAGTGTCCCAAAGTGGTACCCGGTCCAAGGTGTCATCCTCTAGTGTGTGAGTAAGCCTACTCATGTGGTCCTCCACCATGTTTTCTGAACCCTTTTTTCCTTTATCTCAATATCAAATTCCTGAAGAAGGAGCATCCATCAGATCTACCTTGGCATTGCATCTGGCATCTTCAAGAGGTACCTTAGAGCTACATGGTTAGAAAAAAAAACTTTAGAGCGCAATAAATTTGAAAGGAATTTATATAAAGAAAATATTACAACAAGACACTCATTTTCCATGGTTGTGTAATTTGATTGGGCTGAATCCAATGTCCTCGAAGCATAGGAGATCACATGTGATCGTCCCTCCACCCTCTGAGATAAGACAATTCCAATGATGAAGTAGGCGGCATCACACATAAGCTCAAAAGGAATCTCCCACTATAGGGGGTTGTATTTTAGGTGGAGTGGTCAAACACTTCTTTATATCATCAAAGTAAGTCCTAAAAGAATCATAAAACCAAAAATTAGAATCATTTTGAAGTAATCAGGACATAGGATGATCAATCTTACTAAAATCATTGATGAAGCATCAATAAAATCCTGCATGACCTTGGAATGATCTAACATCACACACACATGAAGGATAGGGTGTGGATGAAATAATATCTATCTTAGATCTATAAACCTCTATCCCTTGTTTTTACATTACATTCCCTAAGAAAATTCCATGCTCTACCATGAAATGAAACTTTTCAAAGTTCCGGACCAGATTCATCTCAATACATTGATTCAACACCTTTCCCAAAACTAATTATACATTTATCAAATAAATACCCATACACTATAAAATCATCCATGAATACCTCCTTGCAGGTCTCAATAACATAAGAAAAAAATACTCACCATGCATTGCTGGAAGGTACCTAGGGTGTTGCAAAGTCCAAATAGCGTTCTTCGGTAGGTCGACATACCTAAAGGATAAGTGAGTGTTGTTTTCTCTTGATCCTCTAGAGCAATAGGAACCCGAAAATACTCAAAAAATCTATCCAAGAAACAATAATGTGTTTTCCCAGCATGTCTCTCAATCATCTGATCAATAAATGGTAGGGGAAATGGTCCTTGCGAATATATTGATTTAGTTTCCTATAATCAATACACACACACCAATTGTTTTGCACCCTCATTAGAACTAACTCATCTATGTCATTTTTAACAACAATAACACCAATTTTCTTAGGCACAACCTGAATAGGAATTACCCACTGGGAATATAAAATGTGATAGATTGTACCTTCCTTGAGCAATTTTTCAACCTCTTTTTAAACAACCTCCAAACTGGTTTGATTGAGTCTCCTTTGGTGTTGCCTCACTGGTTTAACCCCATCCTCCAAAAGAATACTATGAATTCCAATTGACGGGATAATACCTGATTGTCATCCAAGGTCCACCCAATTTCCCTGATTTTCTCCCTCAAAATATTAAAATGTTTTTGTTCATGTTCAAAAGTGACATTTTTAGCAATTATAACAGGTAATTTCTCACCACTTAACAAGTATGAGTATTTGAGATTTTGTGGTAATGGCTTGAGTTCTAGTTTAGGGGGTGGTGTATTGATGGAGATATAGATGGAACTGAAATATGTTCACAAATAGCATCAGTATCAGAATATACATCATGAAAATCATAGAATAAAGCATCAAATCCATGAGCACACTCATCACCCATGTCATAATTACAGTTGACATGATCAAAATCAGAATATGATTCCATTTCAAAATCAAATCTAATAGAGTCTTGTGCATTAGAAATAGGTGTGGAAGTACTTTTAGAGATAAAATTGGTACCAATACTCATCATCGCCCTATAAATATGACAATCAAAATGCATGTGGTTTTTACTTGGTGGATCAAAATGGGAGATAACAAAACCAGAATGGTCCCCTAAGGGGTGCTTCAGAGAGTCCATTACATTATATATAACAACTTCATCTCCAAAATCCATGTAAAGTGTACCCTCATTGACATTTATGATAATTTTTGCAGTTTTGAGGAGGGGTCTACCTAAGATAATGGGAGAATGAGATCTTACCTGATCATCCTCTATGTTAAGCACATAGAAATATGCTAGAAAGATCATGTCTCTTACCGAGACAAGTATATCCTCAAGGACTCTGGCTGGATATGTTGTAGCTCTATTTCCCAAATGCACCACTACTTTCATCGGTTTTAGCTCACCAACCTACAAAGAAGATAATACACAGTGAGGCATCACATTTATTGAGGCTCCCAAATCACAAAGTGCATCAGAAAAGTGAAACTCCCCTATGGTGAATGGGATTGTGAATGTCCCTGGATCCTTTCACTTTTTCGGCATTGCTAGAGTTGGTGTAATGAGTGATGAAACATTCCTTCCAAGATTGATCCTTTAATATCCCTTGAGGCCTCTTCGATTGATACAAAGTTCATTCATGAATTTCGCATACCTTGAAATTTTCTTAATGGTTTCAAGTAGAGGAATTTTGATCTCCACACACTTGAATGTGCCCAAAACCTCCTTTTTAATTACTTCATCAAACATATTATTGGTTTGAACAACCCTTTTTGGAAAAGGAATGGGTTTAGGAGGAACATCATTCATCTTTTTCTTACCTTTATCTTTATCTTTAGGTTTCTCTTCAGTTGATGTGGAATTGGGATCTTTTTGAGTTGACGTGAATCCCGATGGAATGGTAGGTGGAGAAGCATCAGTTGTTTGCTTCCCACTTCTCAATGTGATGGAACTGACATTCCCCTTTGTAATTATAGTGGGTTTTGAAGGTAGATTTTCTGAATTCTTACTTACAAGTTCATGGAGGGCAATGGCAATCTGGCTCATTTTAGTCTTCAACTCCCTCAGCTCCGAACCTTGACTCTTTATCTCATTCTGTTGACTAGGAACAATTTGTTTCAAAAGATAATCAGTATTAGAATCTACCTTTAGTGGTGGATTCCCTTGTTATTGGATTTTTTATGTTTTTTCTTCAAATCTTCTTTGGGGTTGTTGGAATCCCTATGGGTAAGGCGGAGGCTGCTAGAAGTTTTGTTGAAAGGGCGGTCTTTGATGTTGTCTAGAGCCATACTTCATGTTTGATTGATACTTCCACCCTTGGTTGTGTGTTGGAGTAAATGAATCAAAATTATTTAGGGGGTATGTATGTTATTTCTAGTGATATGGTCTCCTTGGATATACTGCTGCACAATACTCTATCTCTTTTAGTTGTGGGAAACAATCAGTTGGGTGGCATGTCTCAGTGAAAAGTCAACATGGCCTTGAAGGAGGGGGTAGGGATGTATTTTGTGCCAAATTAATCTTCCTCACCATAGTTTTCAATTATTCTAACTTGGAATCAATCAAATGACTCTCAAGATAAGAGGGACTTACCTAATGTACTCCCCTGACATGTGGTGTGCCTCGATCACCAAATTGTTTTGAGTTTTGGGCCATTTTGTCGATCAACGCACGTGCTTCTACTGGTGTATTGTCCACTAATGATCCTCCAGCCGCATCATC
Source organism: Viscum album (assembly GCA_963277665.1). Lineage (NCBI taxonomy): Eukaryota > Viridiplantae > Streptophyta > Magnoliopsida > Santalales > Viscaceae > Viscum > Viscum album. The sequence goes on from OY728135.1 coordinate 1,411,981,724, forward strand.
CACCATTCTGTTCTCCATATGTGTGATTCCATCATAGAAGTACTGGATGTGTAGTTGCTCACTGATTTGATGATGTGGGAGGCTTGAACACAACTTCTTTAATTGCTGCCAATACTCATACGTTGACTCCCATTATGCTTGCTTGATCCCAGAGATCGCTTTACAAATGGAAGTGGTCCTCGATGCTGGAAAAATCTATAAAAGAAAATATGTTTCAAATCGTTCCAACAAGTTACATCTACGGGTTGTAAATAATACAACCAATCTTTTGCAGCTCCATCAAGTGAGAATGGGAATGCTCTTAGTTTGAGTTGATCTTCTGGAAACATTTTTAGGTTTAGGGGTTGAGAAAACCACATTAAATTCTTTCAAATGTTTGTTTGGATCCTCACCAAATAATCCATGAATCTTTCGAAGAAGATGAATTAACCCAGATTTCAGTTCAATGTCTGATTCGAGATTCGGGTATGCAATACAATTTGGTTGATAGTTAATATTCGGTGCATCCAATTCTCAAATAGTTAAATTAAGTTCATTTACATTATTTTCAGCCATTGGTTCTTTTTTTATGTTGGAATTAGATGTGTTTCCAATTTCAATGTTCTTGGAGTGGAGAAATTCTCCAACTATTTGAATGTTGAAACTTCCCGTAGACTGAGAATGTCTGATTCGAGCCCTAAGGCTGTGTTAAATTTAAGTGTCATGATCTAAGAGATCTTTGAGATTATTTCATGTCATAAATCAAATAAAAATTAAAATTAGAAAATTTGATCATAGTAAAATTAAAATAAGAAGTTTGAGTTGATGGTCCAAAAAGATGTAGAAAAAAATAAAAGAAGAAAAAAAATCAGATTGGGTAAAGAAGGAAGAAAGAAGAGAGGAAGTGAATAAAATGTAAAATAAAATAAATACCTCTAATTGGTTGAAATACTTACTTTACTCCCTGGAAAAGGTGCCAATTTGAAAGGCACTTTCCTGGGTGCCCTCAAATGATTAGTGGTTTTTGGGTACTTAGGTACAGCAGAGTGGCTAACCAATGTCGTCTCTCAAAGGAAGAAGTAAATTAAAACAAATTCTTAAAGGTGTTATAAAAGTAAAATATAATATAATTTAAACACTACATGAAATAATGGGGTGGTTGTTTATCATTTATAAAACATGATGAAGTTTTCTGGAAGAATATTTCTTTTTTTTCTTTTTAATTTTGAAATGAAGTTTGATTAAAAAGACACAACAAGAAGATGTTTTTTTATAAAATATTTTAAAAGGAATAATCGATATAACTCTACCTATTCATTTACTTATTAATAATTATCATTTAAATAAATATCCACTTAATTATGATCCCCTAATTTTTTAACCCTCTAACCTTACGAGATTTAACTTAACCACAAAGATGAAATTACTTAAACCCGAGGCTAGCTTCGGAACACGCAATCGCAGCACCCTGCTTTGATTGTTGTTATAAGGTTATCTTATGGTAAGTGGTTAATTAGATCACATATACATTCTATAAATGAGGATGAATTGTGTTTTGGGATTATATTTTAACTCTACAAATTTATCCTGTGTGGTCTTGTATTAACGATTAAGATCACGCTATCACAATTTACACAAAATCTCAACCTCACGTGTTTCTGTGTAAATTGCTCAATTGCTTGCTTAGTTTCTTATAATTTTAAAACAACAATTCATGGATCATATTATGTGAATTATAGTATCACAATTATTCAAAATAATTAAATTGAGATGGTATAAGATAATCGATCACAAAAAGAACTATTCTTCCATGGGCATTGTGGTCATTGTGGAGACGTTTTGCATGAGCAAAGGATTGAAAGGGTAGAACCCAACATCATCTCCACTGTTGATTCCAACCTAATTAGTAAGATTAAGATAATAATAAAATGGTAGAATATAGAAGATTAATTGAAAAAAAATCAATATACAAACATGAAAGAAAATAATTACCAAGAGGAGGTGGGAGAGGAGAGCCTTTTTGGAAGAGATGTTTGCACAGAGCCTTACTTCTTCCAAGAGATTTGAGGGGCTCTCAAGAGACCCTATTTCGGACACACCTTCCCAAAGCCTCTAAAAACCCTCCCAAAGGGCAAAAAATCTTTTAAATAGAGTTGGGGGGGCTAGGGTAACAAAACTTTATTTGATGTGAAAAGAAAGTTCGGACAAATATTTTAATCCCACTTTCACCACATAGTTGACCTCGAAAATGAGAAAATTATCCAGCCTTATAGAAGGATGACTTGTTCATAATCATGTCTCCGAGATTCTCTTAAGCTTCAGGCTCAAACCAAGCTCTGATAAAGAAGATGCGGCCCAAATAATTAAGTGATGTCCAATCTGGATAGTTCAGTCCATCTTTGTATTCATGGCCCATTTACTATACACAAATGTATAGTCGAGCTCACATGTCCTGAATAGAATTTTTATCCCATTAAGTGAGGAACATAGTTACAAAATTTTAATTCAAAATAATTTACAGACAAATATTTATTCCCAAAATACTGCAGTAAATTTTAAAATGGTAAAACTGGAATTTTCATCAAATTTGAAAATAAATGATCTATTCCCGAATATTTCATAATTGAACATATTTAGCATAATCTGAGAAAATTATATCATCTATTATCAAAAAAAATTCAATAAAATTGTGTTTTATTGGATTCCTCCCCATCAATCCCACTATAGGACTAGGGTGTTGGAGTATGCACCCGCTCTCGATCAAGGAACCAACAAGATCTACCAACCTCTCACTTTGACCGGGCCATGAATTCTGGGGCCAGTGCCAGAATATTATTCAATAAATGATCCGAGTGATAATCTGGAATGCCTGGGGCATTGGAACCTGGGTGAAAGTGGATTTCCTCACCAACAAAATCTGAAGTCACAAGGCATCCATTGTCACCGTTCTTGAGACCAAACAAAGCCCCTCCAACATCAATGATTTCTCTAGAAAGATCAACATGAATGGGTGAATTCATTCGGATCCAACCAACTTCCATATATGGATTTTTTGGCACAAGAACCTCTCTATGGACCTAGTTCAGTCCAATAATCAATTCATCACCATGAGGGTGGTACATGGTGACATGTCTTTCTTTATATCCTTCTTCTATGATTGATGCAATGCTCAAAAAAGGCTCTCATTATGGAGTGACATTAACTCTTTTGACCTAGGGAACCACCCTTGGATTTTCAGGGGGGACATCAACATGGTTGCTGCCCCGGAGGAGAGGAAAGGACCAGGTCTGTTTCAGAGGAATGCAAGCATGGAATTTAACCTGTTTATGATAGGGAAATAGTTGTTTGATCTTGGATTTTTGGGAGAATAGTTCACGTGGAGTAATAACCAGAGAGGGAGGAACCACTCATGGAGTCTCCTGGATCGATGTCTGTCCAACATGAAACCCTTCTCCACATTCTTTGACAGAATGGTAATTCACCTTGTCTGAGTTCTTTCTAATCACTCCCCTATTCTTATTTCCCTGTCCTTATGGCAGGATCAAACCGCAAGATTTCACTATCATCACCACTTGGATAGTCACTCGGGATTCCATTACTTGGTTTCGGCCACCTAGGATGAGACTACCTAGGGACATTCATGGATGGCGGTTCACAAAAAGCTATGTAGGCTCAAGGAAAGGCTCCAAGCATGGGCAAAAGACACTCCTCCATCTAACGGTGACATCACAGGTGCCATGAATGATATGTATTGACTGTAGAATTTCCTAGATGACACCTTAGAATAAATGGTACTTCAATATCTTTCCAACAAGAAATGTGTCCTGGCGAACATACTCCTCGAACAAGAATGTCTGGTAAGGGAAAGGTCGAGGATCAAGTAACTCTCGGAGGGAGATATGAATACCACATTCTTCCATTAATGTATCAAGGAGTGGAAATAGTGGGTGAATCCAAAAATTTAGATGGATGACGGTACATCCACTAATAATAGAGATGTGGTGGGGGATATGGCCATGTCCTTCTTGCATGAACACCTCATTGGTCCCAATCGCTTCAAGCCCAATGGATACCCGGGAGAGGATGAAGGTTTCTTTGATGTGATTCCCAATAGGATTTCTATCCAGGACAATGCTGAGAAGAGTTCTATCCCTAATGAAATTAAACTCATGAGGGTATGTTGAGCCTTAACCATGAAAGTGCTCTTGGTAGTGATGGTTACCCAGACTCGTTTTACAGAGCCTCGTGGGACGTCATGAAAATGGATGTGACTGCTATTGTTCGAGAATTCTTTGGGAGGGTCCTCTCCACAAGGTTTCCTATAACAAAACCATCCTTTTCCTTGCTAAGGTCAAGAATCCTTCCTCTATATCCCCTTATAGTCTAGTGAGTTTGTGTAACTTTCTGTACAAGATCTTCGCTAGACTTAACAATTCGGGAATGTCTTCCTACATCACTCGATGGGAGTCCTTAGAACAGTACAGGTTCTTATAGGGTATTTCGATCCAGGGGGCCATTGCCCTGGCCCAAGAGATGATTAGGGACATTAAATTCAAGTCATGCGGATCCAATTTCTCCATCAAGCTTGATATGAAAAAAGCATATGACTGGGTGGAGTGGGGTTTCATCAACAATGTGGTGGAAAAAATGGGGTTCTCCTCGTGGAATATCGACACAATTTCTAGGTGCTTCAACTCCTCTTGGTTGAAAGTCAGTTTATGGGGAAGGATTATTGTTTTTTCAAGGCCTGTTGTGGCCTAAGGCAAGGGGACCTTCTATCCTCGATCCTCTTCATTCATTCACATGACATACTCACTCACCTCCTACACAGTGGTATCTCCAGTGGTGAGGTTCCAGCATATCGCATAATAATGAGGGCCCCCTCTGTTTCTCACCTGATGTTCACAGATGACAACTTCATCTTCAAGAAATATAGCATGCGGTCTAATAGAGTCCTCAATCTGGTTTTTCAGGAGTACTTCCGCTTGAGCAGGTAAGTTATCAAAAAGGCTGAAATAAAATTCTATATTTCAAATAGAGGATTGGCCACCCAGATACCTAATATACATATCATCCTAGACATACACAGGGGAACTTCCCTTTGGAGTACTTGGGTGCCCCCATTTCCCCAGGGAGGCTACGGGTTAGAGACATCGATGCTCTTATCAACAGAGTTACCGACTGGATTCTTAACTGGAATAAAATCTATCTATTGTTCGAGGGTCAGATAAAGCTGTTTAATAGTATGATCATCACCACTCCTATCCATGCTCTCTCTCCTATCAAAGTCCCTACTAGTATCATCAACATGATTGATAAGATTTTGGCTGGATTCATTTGGGACCCACGTTTAGAAGGAATGCATCACTGGGATTCTTGGCATATGGTGGAATGATTAGCCAGGGAGGACAACATCAATGTACGTCGACTCAATGACTCCCTCCTCTACATGCATGCAAAGATTGCATGGGATGTTCTGGATCAACATACTCTTTGGGGGATAACCATGAATAGCTACCACTCTAGGTCTGAGGTTTCAACCAGTAGCCAAGTATCTCTGTTTTGGTCCTCCATTTCCACTCAAATTAATATCATGAAACCCCATTCCATATGGCTCGTAGGGAGGGGGAAATTTCTTTCTCGCATCACAACTGGGTTGGACCTATCCTTGGAATCTTCTGGTGTCTGGCCATTTTCATCACCTTCAAAGAGGCCAGTTCCCAACTGATGATTATCAATGAGATATTGGACAGGGACCCGTAGAAAATCTTCAACCATTTCGAGCTTAACTGTAAACCGGACAAATGTACTTTCACTCCTTCTACCTAGGGGTCATTTTCTTCAAGAGATTTTTGATGCATGTTGTCCATGACAGAACAGAGAAATCCAAGTGATGACATACTATGGTCCAAAGGTATCCCTGTCAGACTCAAATATCTTACCTGGAGGAAGTGTCACAAGTCCATTTCCACTAATGAGAACATCAAGCGATGTGGCATCCCATTTGATTTTTGGTTCTATTATTGCTCGGTCCCCTAGGAGGAGAGCATCAGACATCTATTATTTGAAGAAGATTGGGATAGGGTTGTGTGGAAGTATTTTGGAAAGTTCACATGCATCCAGGATAGTTGCATGGATGGTCTAAATTTTCTTCATCAATGGTTCCATGGAGCAGGGGACAGAGGTCTAGAGCAGATAGCACACTCTATGGTCCTCCACTTAGTTTGATGGTCGATATAGTAGGTGAGGAATAAGGTCAAGAATGGAGGTATTATTTCCTCTGTCCAAGGCATTATCCATCAAACTATGTTCCTACTTTTGGACATGGTCTGATCCTATGAGATCTCAAAAGAGGCTCCCACCATTCAAAAGATTCATGCCCGCAGCAATATCACTCCTCTGGGCAGTAGGATTAATATAGGTAATTGGGTTTGTTGGTCACTACCCAGCAGCGGGCATAAACTCAATATAGATGGGTCATGCAATATGGGGCTAATTCATGTAGGAGGGGTGATTCTTAAATCCTTAGGGTCGGTCGTCATGGCGTTCTCTGTTAGACTGGGGAATGGATCTTCACTCTAGGAAGAGGCTAAGGCTATGTTTTCTGGGCTCCTATTATGTTGTGAAAAAGGATCATCCTAATAGCTGTAGAAAATGATTCTCAAATTCTTCACAATGCTATGCAAGGAACTGACTCTATTCCATGGTCTATTCTTTACAACATCAGGAAGTGTAGAGGGATGATTAGTATCATCATGAGCATGCATCATACGTGGAGTGAGGGGAACAAACTCTCGTACCATCTATCTTCTAATGACGTTCCTTGTTTAGATCCCATTTGTTTTCATACAATTATCTCCATGAAGCCAGACGGGGTTAAACTAATCAGAGGGGATGCCCTTTGTAACACCCCAGGTAAATAAAGAATATGACATTTTCACATTTATACATATTTATGAATAAAAATATCAATATAACTTTAAAGGGGATGCTATGCTCAATGGCTTACCCAACACGCAACAATGAGTTTCTTGGGAATCTTACGTTGCACTCTAATAATAAAATAATATTATTTTAAATAGTAGTTAACGCCAAGCCGTTGTAATGGAGGGAATGAACAGAACTAACTAAAAAATGATTATATATGTTTGTCAAATATTTTCAATTTTTACAATAAATGTTAGAGGATTAAAAATGCAAATGAATCCAATTTTAAGCGTAAACATTCTAATATTCTTTAAAAGGTCGATTAACCGCCTTTTGATGGAGAACCTCTTTTAAATCCACTTTTTGACAATTTTATATGTTATATTTGACAAAATAAAATTCTTCTTTAGAATCGGGGTATCAAAATTTACTTTGTGTAATTTTTGGTATTTTTCCGAAAAATATCAATTTTTAATGAATAGTGAAAAATGTTGTATTTTAATTCAAAACCTCTTTTTAATCTAATTTATTTATATGATTATATTATATTTTTAATTTGTTTTAAAGGGAAATTAGAATATATTTTTACCATTTAATCCAATAGTTGTCATTGGACTTAATTTCACTTTGAAATCGGACTTAAACTAGTGTCAATCTTTTGATATATTTTGTTTCATAAAAACACGCTATTTGTTTTGAAAGCGGGAATTAATTATTAAATTAATTAATGCAACTTATATGTTTTGAATTTTTTAAAATAGACATCATTTTTTAATTAGGAATATCAAATATATATTTGGGTGAATTTTTGGTAATTTTCTGAAAAACATCAATTTTTGATGAATAGTGAAACCACTAAGCGGTACTTATAAAAACTGATATTCCGTTTAAAAGAAATTTTTCCATATTTGTGTTTTGAATTTCACAAATCCGACATACATGATTGTCATTCAGAATTAAAATGTGGTTCAATGGGATTAAAATAATTTTTTTGGTGAATAGTAATTTATTAAGTTTTTAATCGCGATTAGAGGTAATTAGTGTAGTTTAAGGTAAAAATAATGTTTTAATAATATTAGATGATCTTTACACATGTCCTACCCTCATTGTATTTGTCATGGACGACCAATAAAATCCATGGGTCAACTTGGGGACCCCATGGAGCCACTTTTGTTGAAAATGACATAAATACCTTTTTATTTAATGTTAAAGTAAAAATGACACAAACATGAGATGTTTTACTAAAAAAAAATTTACATGGGGTTATACAAGTCATATTGTTGACAATAAATAGTCATTGGAAAGATAAAAAGATTTCCTATATCATAGTATTTTGTTTATAATTTTTATACATTAAATAAATTAAATTATTTATGACATCATGATGATGTAGCGATGACCTCATTATTTAACTATTTAAATAAAATGGAAAGATAATATAAATTCTAAGACCTACACAAGTCCAAAACCTATTGTGTGGGTGGATTTAGAACCCTTATCACCTTATCCTATAAACACATTAATGTGGGACCATTAAAACCCGAAACTCATTCTAAAATAAAGTAACATTTCTTTACTTTCCAAGAGTGCCCCTCCTCTCCTCTTATAAAAGGCCCCCACCTCTACCTCCTTACCCACACATTCAAAGCCTTTGTCTCGGCCAACCCCTGCCCATTGTTTCTCTCCACATCCCTCTCTAACTCCTTGAACCCTCAATTTGGGCAGACGTCTTCCCAAGGAAGCCTTTGAGGTCAAACCAAAGGGAGTTACCCGATTTTAAGGTAATGTCTTCACTTGTGTCCTTTTGTTTTATTTTTCTTCTCCAACCCCCTAAAATATTTTTATTAATTTATTTTGTAACAAATACAGTATCTTAAAAATACTAAGATCTTTTTATAAGAAGTATTCTAGCTACACTTACACACACCTTCGTCTAATGGTTAAAGAACATACTGTTTCTGTGGTTGGCGATTTTCTGCCTCACGAAACAATGATTGTTCAATATTCTTTTAACACCTTTAAAGGTGGACATTATGATATCACTGTATTTTATATATTATATATATGGTATGTATGTTGACTATATGCTTCTGTATTTTATATTTAAACCATTCCTTTATTCTTTTCATGTTGTGTAAATGCGATAATTTCATATGAGGAAGTGTGGACTACCGCCCCCTCAAGTGATGTGACTCGTACGTGCAATACATGGAATTTATAAAGAATGAAATTAATGAACATATGTGACCTATATAACCTATATAACCTATATATTATACTGGAATTATAATATATATATATATATCATTTATTTTTTATTCCATTAATATGACAAAGAAAAAATGAAAGTAGCATTCATGCGTACGTACGGCCTACCGTCTCCATGAACGGTGCTTTTCGTTTTTTATCTCCAAATGATATGGAATAGTATAAAATGAATATGTACTGGATATAGATGATATTTTAATCATTAATACTATTCTGGAAATTATTTACTTATAACTACATGGGCAATCATTTTTCAAACAAGTTCATTTTTGACTCATGTACCAAACATCGACAAAAACGTCTGCTATAAACTAACATTATTAAACAATTATTATAACATTATAATATGTGATATGAACTGAATAATAATCTCTAAAGGAGGTCCTTAGGCAATTATAAATTGACCAAAGTTTATTATTCATAAATATAAATAAACGAACAAGACAAGTTGGACTTGAGGTAAGGGATCCTACTCCTCTCTTCCTTTTTAAGTACACTCTTTTATGTCATTACTTTTAAAGATCATCTTTCTTGTTATTGGGATGTTCTTTTATATTACTCTTACTGTAATTTTTATATTCATATGATGAGAGACCCTATTCTCTCTCATCAATCCATTTTGGAAGTTTTAAGTGGCGTCGTTAGGCTGCCGAGTTTTCGTAAGGGATTTTTTCATCTCACTTTTATTCCCGTGAGATTTATGCTACATTTGCCACAATTTACTTTGAGTGGTGTATGTACTGCCCATTATTTTAATCATTGTGTAATATAGTTTCATTTATTAGTATTTACATCAATGTTGTATTGTCCTTATTTCACGGGTTGTATGTTTTGAAAGATATCCATGTCGGTAAGGGAACCTTTCACCCTCCTCTTTTTAAAAGACTTCTTTTGTTATGTCTTTTAATTCACATACTATAATGATGGGATATGTTCTTATATATCCTTATTGATTTAAATTTTATGTCCTTGTGATGAGATACCCTTTTTATCTCTCATCAACTCATTTTCTGAATTTTGTAGTGATGTCGTTGGGCTATCAAATTTTTGCAAGGGAACTTCTTAACCCAAATTTGATTATTTGGGATAAACTTGTACTCCTGGAATATGTCGTTCTGTGAATATGTGTGAATAACCTCTGATTGTTTTACACTTAATATACACTTATATTTGGTGTATTATTTTGTCACACATAATTATGTAATTGATTTATCCTTAATCCAAGGATACCGTCTTTGTATGGGACTTCGTCTCAATCTCCTTTCATTGAGGCATATTTTGTTTTATACACAAATTTCTTTTATACGGTGTATAAACCCCTTTTACTTTTATGTTTATTCAAAAGGAATCTTTTTTATACGAAGCGTTTACTAAACGACAAAAAGTAATGTTTTTTTTCGTACGTATGCGGCGACAACGGCTTCTCCGCCGCCGTGACCATTATTTGAGTTTCGGCTTCCTCTACAAGACATACCTTTTTTTAAAAGAAAAATAAATACCATGTTTTACATTTCTTTTATTTTGGTATTGAAAATGGTTTTCATAATGTTTTTATATCAATGTTTTGTATTGATATCTTTTTATTGAAAGGTGGAAATGTTATGTTTCCTTTATGCATGTTTTATGTGATAAGATTATGTTATAGTTCTTGGGCATTATTATGAAGACGGGTGGTTTCATGAAAAACTAAGGGCGGGTGAGCCCGATATAGCTCTACAATGCATTGGGTAATGCGAAGGAGTGAAACAATAAGGTTTCTCTGAAGAGATTTAGGGAATATACTGTGGTGGGTATTCCAAACGTAACCAAGAGGGTTACTCCCTACGTAAGAATGTTATGAATGACTCAAGTTACCTTTATGTCTTATGATTTCTATGATTTATTCATGATTTGATGAGGTATGTTAAAGTGCCTATGTTTTATGGGTAAAGTATGATTTCATTCTTCTGTATATATGAACTCATGTTTCCTTTCCATATTTTTATATCCCTTACTGAGCTTTTAATGCTCATCCCAAGTTTTTGAAATGTTTTTCACAGGTCAAGGGAAAGGTACATGATATGATGATAGTGTCAAGGAAGTGTCAAGAAAGAATCCATGTTTTATTTTAAATATGTTTCCGTAGATGGGAAAAAATGAATACTATCTTTTATGTAACCACTTTGTTTAAATGTGGAATGTAATGCAAGTTTGATGATCTAATTCTATAAAACTCTAAACCTGAAAAGATCCTCAATGTGTAATCTTGTATTAACTCAAGATTAAATAAGGTTTAAGGCTGGGGCCTTATAGTTGGTATCAGAGGTCGATTTAGACAACTTTAGGGATTAGGATTTTTTGTTAGACACATGATTAGTCCCTATATCAATTATTTCAGTTAAATCCTTGTTTTATAACTTTTTTAAGGTCAAGTAAAGTCGGTTATGAATGGAAGGAGAAGGATCTCAAACGACATTCATATCTCTTCCTGATGACATGCTTGCAATAATTATTGCAAAGTCATGTTCGGATGATTGTGAAAATTTTTCTAGCATACAACTCACTTGAAAAAAGTTGTTTGAGATATCAAACACCTCCAATATACCTCGTTATCATCGTGGATCATGGGTTATTTTTAGACAAATACAATTTTCACAATATTCTCATATTTTCAAGAAAGTTAAATATTATCAAGGTATTTTCAAATATTTTTCCTTATCACAAGAATTTGAAGCATATTATGATTATAAAATTGTTACTGGGGAAGGAGACCCTTGCACAATCTATTTATATTTGCTTTTAAAATATATTCTCTCAGCACATACTTACGGTATTTTAAAAGGACCAATAATAGAAAGTTTCAACTCAAATTCTGTCCGACTATTTTATAGAAATCATGTTTTATTCGATGTTTTGGAATTATATGTCATACATGATTATTTTCCAAAACTATTTTTCTATGAACACCCATATGACCCATGTTGTACAAGGTGTATTTGGATGGAGGAAGAAAATGCTTTTGAAAGATCTCTAAATCATTGTTGTAATGCATGGGACTTCTACCTACATGAGCAAGATGATGATGAAACCGAGTGGACGCCATGATCAAAGTATGATGTTATTCATTTTGGTAATCATTTTATTTTATCTTATGGTGGTGAAATAAGACTTCAAGAATTAAGATGTTGAGATCATAACAAATTTGTATGAAAATGAGAGTTATAAGGAAACTATTGAGGTTAAAACATGTTAGGGTTATTTTTGGAGTTTTATAAAAAAGAAAACACGTAGACTGTGTGACAACCCGTCGTGTCGGACAAAGCTGCGGGAATCGAACCCACAACCAAAGTGCGACTGGTATTTATCGCCTACCACTGGACTACGTGAAGTCCCTGGTTAGTTTGAATGATTCTCTTTAGTTAAATGATTTTATGAATTAAGAGTATGTTGATTTTGGGTTATCTATGGAAATTTATTAACCTATCATAGAGGATATGTGATTAGGTTAATTACTTTTCAATACGAGACATTAAGAGAAACTAATGTTATTTGGAGATAAATGTTACGATTTAACTTGGAAGACTATGTGACTAAATCCTTCAAATATTTGGGTTTCAATATTATTTTGGTTTACTTTGAAGAATTTTATGGAAAAATTGTTTATCGAATGGTCCTCGTTGAACTTTGGGTTTTGTTGGAAAATTTTTGGAGATTAAGAATAGATTTTCTTTTTATAAAGGGTTATCCTTTTCTGGATTATCTGATCTTGTACTAACCTTTTTGGTTTTGGTTTTGGTTAAAGTCTAAATACATGGGAAGTATATAGTTCTCTTTTGTGGATTAGGTGATTCACTAGAAGTTGATTATAATACTCTTAATGTGAACAAGTCTTCCTAAATACTCATCTTTTGGAAAAAATATGAGTTTGTGTAAGGAATCTAATAAAAGTTGAAAGTCAACATGATAAGTGATTATGTTTCCTTATGAATAAATTCCTCAATAAAATGTAACTTAAAACAAAAATGTTGTCTATTAACTTTTCCTACTGGGGAATCGGATACCGTTTAACCCATCACAAGTTTGTGATTTTCTTGTGGTTAATTTTCTCCTAAACATGTTTTCTATCACTCTCCATTAGAACATGACCCTATTTTTTCTCCTCCATGTCCATGTTTTCCTAAATGGAATCCTATAATGGGTTAACTCGGGTGACCTCTATACTTATCTTTCTTTATATTAAAGTGATTGTTTTACTAACTCTTGTTCCGATGTAGGATTTTCAATGAAGATTCCAAGCCCAATTTTGAAATTGCGAGGACACAATTCCCAAAAGGGGGGAAGGATGTAACACCCTAGGTAAATAAAGAATATGACATTTTCACATTTATCCATATTTTTGAATAAAATATTAATATAACTTTAAAGGGGACACTTTGCTCGATGGTGTACCCAGCACGCAACAACGAGTTTCTTGGGAATCTTACGTTTCACTTTAATAATAAAATAATATTATTTTAAATAGTAGTTAACGCCAAGCCGTTGTAATGGCGAGAATGAACAAAACTAACTAAAAAATGATTATATATGTTTGTCAAATATTTTCACTTTTTACAATAAATGTTAAAGGATTAAAAATGCGAATGAATCCAATTTTAAGCGTAAACATTCTAATATTCTTTAAAATGTCGATTAACCGCCTTTAGATGGCGAACCTCTTTTAAATCCACTTTTTGAAAATTTTATGTGTTATATTTGACAAAATAAAATTCTTCTTTAGAATCGGGGCATCCAAATTTACTTTGTGTAAATTTTTGGTATTTTTCCGAAAAAGTTCAATTTTTAATGAATAGTGAAAAATGTTGTATTTTAATTCAAAACCTTTTTTTAATCTAATTTATTTATATGATTATATTATCTTTTTAATTGGTTTTAAAGTGAAATTAGAATATATTTTTACCATTTAATCCAATAGTGGCCGTTGGACTTAATTTCACTTTGAAATCGGACTTAAACTAGTGTCAATCTGTTGATACATTTTGTTTCATATAAACACGCTATTTGTTTTGACAGTGGGAATTAATTATTAAATTAGTTAATGTAACTTATAGGTTTTGAATTTTTTAAAATAGACATCATTTTTGAATTTGGAATATCAAATATAATTTTGGGTGAATTTTTGGTAATTTTCTGAAAAACTTCAATTTTTGATGAATAGTGAAACCACTAAGTGGTACTTATAAAAACTGATTTTCCATTTAAATGAAATTTTTCCATCTTTGTGTTTTGAATTTCAAAAATCCGACATACATGGTTGTCATTAAGAAGTAAAATGTGGTTCAATGGGATTAAAATAATTTTTTTGGTGAATAGTAACTTATTATGTTTTTAATCGCGATTAGAGGTAATTAGTGTAGTTTAAAGTAAAAATAATGTTTTAATAATATGAGATGAGCTTGACACGTGTTCTACCCTCATTGGATGTGTCATGGCCGACCTAGAAAATCCATGGGTCAACTTGGGGACCCCATGGAGCCACTTTTGTTAGAAAATGACATAAATACCTTTTTATTTAATGTTATAGTAAAAATGACACAAACATGAAATGTTTTACTAAAACAATTTTTACATGGGGTTATACAAGTCATATTTTTGAAAATAAATAGTCATTGGAAAGATAAAAAGAGATCCTACATCATAGTATTTTTTTTATAATTTTTAGACATTAAATAAATTAAAATATTTATGACATCATGATGATGCAGCGATGACCTCATTATTTAACTACTTAAATAAAATGGAAATATAATATAAATTATAAGACCAACACATGTCCAAAAGATATTGTGTGGGTGGATTTAGAACCCTTATCACCTTATCCTAAAAACATATCAATTTGGGACCATTAAAATCCGAAACTCATTCTAAAATAAAGTAACATTTCTTTACTTTCCAAGAGTGCCCCTCCTCTCCTCTTATAAAAGGCCCCCACCTCTACCTCCTTAACCACACTTTCAAAGCCTTTGGCTCAGCCAAACCCAGTTCATTTTGTCTCTCCACATCCCTCTCTAACTCCTTGAATCCTCACTTTGTGGAAACGTATTCCCAAGGAAGCCTTTGAGCTCAAACCAAAGGGAGTTGCCCGATTTTAAGGTAATGTCTTCACTTGTGTCCTTTTGTTTTTTTGGCTTCTCCAACCCCCTAAAATATTTTTATTCATTTATTTTGCAACAACTACAGTATATTAAATATACTAGGATGTTTTTATAAGAAGTATTCGAGCTACAATTACTAACACACCTACGTCTAATGGTTAAAGAACATACTGTTTCTGTGGTTGGCGATTTTCTGCCTCACGAAACGATGATTGTTCAATATTCTTTTAACACCTTTGAAGGTAGACATTATGATATAACTGTATTTTATATATGATATATATGTTATTTATGTTTACTATATGCTTTTTTATTTTATATTTAAACCATACCTTTATTCTTTTCATGTTGTGTAAATGCAATAATTTTATATGAGGAAGTGTGGACTACCGCCCCCTCAAGTGATGTGACTCGTACATGCAATACATGGAATGTATAAAGAATGAAATTAATGAACATATGTGACCTATATAACATATATATTATACTGTAATTATAATATATATATATATATATTTTATTTTTAATTCCATTAATATGACAAAGAAAAAATGAAAGTAGTGTTCATGCGTACGTACGGCCTACTGTCTCAATGAACTGTACTTTTCGTTTTTTATCTCCAAATGATATGGAATAGTATAAAATGAATAT
This sequence comes from Viscum album, assembly GCA_963277665.1. Taxonomy (NCBI): domain Eukaryota; kingdom Viridiplantae; phylum Streptophyta; class Magnoliopsida; order Santalales; family Viscaceae; genus Viscum; species Viscum album. Next base: position 1,411,997,680 of record OY728135.1, read on the forward strand.
GTACTGGATATATATGATATTTTAATCATTAATAATATTCTGGAAATTGTTTACTTATAACTACATGGGCAATCATTTTTCAAACAAGTTCATTTTTGACTCATGTACCAAACATCGACAAAAACGTCTGATATAAACTAACATTATTAAAAAATTATTATAACATTATAATATGTGATATAAACTGAATAATAATTTATAAAGGAGTTCCTTAGGAAATTATAAATTGACCAATGTTTATTATTCATAAATATAAAGAAACGAACAAGACAAGTCGGACTTGAGGTAAGGGATCCTACTCCCCTCTTTCTTTTTAAGTACACTCTTTTATGTAATTCCTTTTAAAGCTCATCTTTCTTGTTATTGGGATGTTCTTTTATATTACTCTTACTATGATTTTTATGTTCATATGATGAGAGACCCTATTCTCTCTCATCAATCCATTTTGGAAGTTTTAAGTGGCGCCGTTAGGCTGCCGAGATTTCGTAAGGGATTTTTTCATCTCACTTTTATTCCCGTGAGATTTATGCTACATTTTCCACAATTTCCTTTGAGTGGTGTATGTACTTCCGATTATTTTGCTCATTGTGTAATATACTTTCATTTATGAGTATTTACATCAATTTTTTATTGTCCTTCTTTCACGGGGTGTATGTTTCGAAAGATACCCATGTCGGTAAGGGAACCTTTCACCCTCCTCTTTTTAAAAGACTTCTTTTGTTATGTCTTTTAATTCACATACTATAATGATGGGAAATGTTCTTATATATCCTTATTGATTTAAATTTTATGTCCTTGTGATGAGATACCCTTTTTATCTCTCATCAACTCATTTTCTGAATTTTGTAGTGATGTCGTTAAGCTATCAAATTTTTGCAAGGGAACTTCTTAACCCAAATTTGATTCTTTGGGATAAACTTGTACTCCTTGAATATATCGTTCTGTGAATATGTGTGAATAACATCTGATTGTTTTACACTTAATATCCACTTATATTTGGTGTATTCGTTTGTCGCACATAATTATGTAATTGATTTATCCTTAATCCAAGGATATCGTCTTTGTATGGGACTTCGTCTCAATCTCCTTTCATTGAGGCATATTTTGTTTTATGCACAAATTTCTTTTATACGGTGTATAAACCCCTTTGACTTTTATGCTTATTCAAAAGGAATCTTTTTTATACGAAGCGTTTACTAAATGACAAAAGGGAATTTTTTTTTCGTACGTATGCGGCGACAACGACTTCTCCGCCGCTGTGACCATTATTTGAGTTTTGGATTCCTCTACAAGACATACCTTTTTTAATAGAAAAATAAATAACATGTTTTACATTTCTTTTATTTTTGTATTTAAAATGGTTTTCATAATGTTTTTATATCAATGTGTTGTATTGATATCTTTTTATTGAAAGGTGGAAATGTTATGTTTCCTTTATGCATGTTTTATGTTATAAGATTATATTATGGTTCTTGGGAATTATTATGAAGACAGGTGGTTCCGTGATAAACTAAGGGCGGGTGCGCCCGATATAGCTCTCCAATGCATTGGGTAATGTGAAGGAGTGAAACGTTAAGGTTTCTCCGAAGAGATTTAGGGAATATACTGTGGTGGGTATTCCAAACGTAACCAAGAGGGTTACTCCCTACGTAAGAATGTTATGAATGCCTCAAGTTACCTTTATGTCTTATGATTTCTATGATTTATTCCTGATTTGATGAGGTATGTTAAAGTGACTATGTTTTATGGGTAAAGTATGATTTCATTCTTATGTATATATGTACTCATGTTTCTTTTCCATATTTTTATATCCCTTACTGAGCTTTTTATGCTCATCCCACGTTTTTGAAATGTTTTTCACAGGTCAAGGGAAAGGTACATGATATGATGATAGTGTCAAGGAAGTTTCAAGAATGAATCCATGTTTTATTTTAAATATGTTTCCGTAGATGGGAAAAAATGAATACTATCTTTTATGTAACCACTTTTTTTAAATGTGGAATGTAATGCAAGTTTGATGATCTAATTCTCTAAAACTCTAAACCTGAAAATATCCTTAATGTGTAATCTTGTATTAACTCAAGATTAAGTAAGGTTTAATGCTGGGGCCTTATACCCTTGGCCTCCACTACTTTTGTCCACCTTAGGCCTCTATCTTTGGTTTTTTTTGCCTGCCCTTGTTCATTGTCATTTGTCTTCATGAATAAAAATTTACATGATTATGGTAGAGAATATTCCATATTCCAACATCAATAAAGAGAGTGTTATATGTTTTGGAACATTAATATGTATCTTATGAAAACTATAACAAAAGAGGGAACATTTGGATGATGTTCATAGATCATCCTTCTCTATTCATCCAGGAAGCACTATGATGTATAGAGAAAGGAAGATAAAAACTTCTAGTTGGATAACCTGGAGAGTGAGATTAATGAATTTGTATCTTGATGATTGGAATGCCAATAATCAAATAATTAATGGAAAAAGATTAATGTTATGTGGAAGTAATTTTTGATACCATTATGTAAATGGGAAACCAAACCCATGGATTTTGTTGTAGGACACCTAGGAACATCTAAAGTTAAAAACTCCATTTGGGTGGTAGTCGATCACCTTAAAAAGTCAATTAATTTTATTTCTATTAAGGAGGATTTAACTCTTGACTAACTCCCCAATATATATATAAGGATGGTGGTAAGACTACACAGAGTACCACTCTCTATTATATTTGATAAATATTCTAGGTTTACCATGAGGTTCTGGATAATCCTTTACCAAGCACTGGATATATAGATGAAATTCAGCACAACTTATAACCTGTAGATGGATTTTTATCCCAAGAGAACCATTCAAACTATAGATTATATGATGATATAATGCTCAATGTATTTCCATGGATGTTGGGATTATACCCTTCTCATAGTGGGGTTCTCATATAACAAAAGTTTTTTTTCTAAAATTGAATTGGAACCTTATGATGATCTCTATTGGAAGAGGTGTTAGACTCCAACATGCTGGGAGGATGCTGGAGAGTGGAAGATTATGGGACATGAATTTATCTAAGATATGACACATAATAATTAAACCATTCAACCACATAAGCTATTCCATAGTATATCATCATAGAAGATAATAATGAGGTTTGGGAAAAATGGAAATATAAGTCTAGTATGAAATACCCCACGTTATAACATTGATTTCATCGGATCTAGCATTCCCACATTACTTATCTCAAGAACATGAAGTGTTCTAAGTATCCCTCTTGAAAAATTACATTCCATAACTCTCACATGTAAGGATTCTAGAGTTGGTACCCATGGTTAAATGATTTTTCATATGAGGAGAGACTGTTGAAGATATTATCTCATAGAGATAAAGTTAGATTAAACAAGGCAACTGACCTGGTCAAAATGTTTTGGTGGAACCATAAGTTTGAAGAAGCAACATGGGAATGGGAAGAGGTTATTAAAAATAAGTATGATTATCTATTATAGTGTACACAATGAAATTTCAAGAAAAAAATGTATAATTTGGGTGAAATGTAATAACCTTAACTTTTATAAAATAGATTCCATTTTAAATAAAAAAATTCCTTTTTAAATAATATAGTTATAGAAAACATAAGAGAAACTTCAGTAATTTTGGATCGATATAGCCTATTGAATTTAAAAGATTGTTCGTCACATTAACTTTTGATAATATATCAATTTTACAATGACCATTATGATTATTATATTTTAAAAGTTATGATAAATTCTAAATGACACATAAAAAATAAGTGATAGCCTTCACTAGTTGGATCATAACCTATGAATCCAATTTATCTGAGAATCTGAGGTAAATAGAATCAATAGGCATTTCCATGGACTAAGTCGAAGCTCAAATTAAATAGCTGAGACAAGAGAAAATTGTTTATGAGATCGATTCTAGTTTACCTATATCATGGCCAAAAACATTTTCTCCAAACTATCTAAGAATGGGCCACCATCGCACACCTTGACCTTAGGGCGCACGCATGAGTAATAAGTGTTATGTATCTAGAACTTTATGGAATGAATTTGAATGTTTTATTTTTACTAAAAAAATGATTATACTTATCCATTTTAATTATTACTTGATATATATAATTATATATAATTTTATAAATTTTATATTTTAATATGAAGAAACAAAAATTGTATTTTTTGAAAATAGTATGGTATTAATTAAACAATTCTTTTTGATAAATTATTAAAATTAGAAATAAATTTTATTTTCCAAAAATATTATTATTAAATAATATTTATTTATATTAAAATTATAATATAATTTAATAAATTCCAACATAATAATTATAAGTGTTAAAGAATTTTTATTGCCATAAAAATTAGTATTATTTCAGTAAATATGGTTTTTTTACTTCAAATTGTATATTATCATATTAAGAAAATTATTTTACTAAAATAAATATTATTTTTTAAATAAAAACATTAAAATTATCTAATGGTTAATTTTTTAAATTATATGATATAGTCAATTTTTGGGTAAAAATTGAATACTGTATAAATATATTGTCTATGATGTCATAATAATAGCCAAAAATTCATTTTATGAATTATGTAAAAGGAATAAACAAAAAAAATGTAGTCATTTACTTTAAAATAATTATTTTTTTGAATTTAATTTATTAATTTCATAATCTTTTAATTAATACTGCAAAACCTTTATTATAGGTTGTGATTTTAAAATCAATTATTTATGATAATGAATAAATTTCACATCACCAATGTTATTATTTTAATATATTTGACTATTTTCCATATAAAATAATTATAACCACTCTTATTTAGTATAAACCATGGGGAGAACCATGATAACATTTGTGGTTTTTATTGTTTTATCATATAGATTCTAAACCTGATATTAGACATTCATAAAAAATTACCCTCCTTTTTACTATAAATACCCATAAAAGAACCAACTCATTTTCACTAAAACCCAATTGACAATTAATATCCTCTCTATATACCTCTACAAATATCTACTGACATGTTCCTAATCTCTTAATAGGATCATCGCAATCATTTAGAAATTCCCTCCCAATGTCTGGGATTATCTTCCTCCTCTTTATTCAATCGTTTTTTTATTATTCCATCTGATTTTGAATTTTTTATGTTGGAATGTTTTTTTACAAATCCCTTTTTAGCCCTTGTGATTAAAATGTAATGGTAGAATAAATTTAACTATTATTAAACCTTTCCACGAATTATAATGTAAACTTGCTATGCTGCCAAAATAATCCTTCAATTTTTCTGTGTTAAATATTTTTGTTCTGAATACCTATCCCCATTTTTACTAAAAGGTATTAACCTAGGTGTACCTATCCTTATTTTATTTTATAATTCCATGTATTTTACCAACACTCTATAATAGGGGTATAAAATGTGATGAAATGTTCTCTTATGTTTCATGGTCTATATGGAATAGAAATTCATGTACATAATATGAATGTGCTGGGTGGGCCTAAAATTATATAGGCCTCTAATAAATTAGATAATGTTTTTTTCTCACTATATACCACGTATGGTTCATGGATGTTCATCACAAATAGACTATGTTATTATATATTGATGCTTATGCATGACTTATGCTTATGATTTCATGTTTTATTTTTTCCCACATTCATATATTTCCTTACTGTGTAATATTATATCATGATTTGATGTTAATATTTATGATTATCAATCCTTTTATATAACCATTATATTCCAATTGACTAACATGTATTTCCTTCATCGTGTTATTCTATGATTGTTCTCTTACTGGGCTTTATAGATCACCACTTTCTTATATACATCCCCAGGTTATGCCATGTAGTTTAAAAAGATCGAAGGAATATGAGAACATGTTTTGGAGTTTTTAAATAATTTTTTTGTACCCTTGTTTCAATTAATTAATCTATATATCTAATTACACAAAGGAACCAAAACTTAAAATATTTTAGGATTTCATTATTTTTATCTTTATATAATAAATAATAAAGTAATTAGTATTAAATATGTTAGTTGTGATATTTTAACACCATAAAAATTATGGGAAGTTGTAAAAGTGTAATTTTTTGACATGGTAGGTTAACATCCTTATATATTTAGTGTATCAGTAGGGAGTGTTAGTGGATCCATTTACAATCAAGACCACTATTTCTTGGGTAGCAGCTAAACATTTTGTATATGTCTATAGTTTCCTTAATATTATGAGATATTAACTGATGTTCATGTACAACATCTCTCAAATAATGAACTCATTGATTACGAAAAAATAAGTCTTCTCATGGAATAATCGGTGTTTTTCTCATTCAACTACATAGAGAAGAGTTTGATCAGTTCTCACATTATTCAGTTACTAGATCAGGGAGTGATGTTTGAGCTATTATAAAGTTTATCTCAAATCAATTTTGGATGTGTCTTGATACAATAGATGGTATTTATATCCTATTATCATAGAAATTTTCGTCTCTATGATCGTGACTATGATACCCATGGTCTTGGGTTAGCAGTGGTGGTTTTTATATGGAAATTGTAAATACATTTACAAATTAGTGAGTGCTTAGTGGTCTTTATCTATCTCAAGAGCCTAAGGTATATTTTCACATAGTGGGATATAAATTTGTGATAATGGATATGGATTGAGATACTCTAGGATATTGATTTTTAATATATTTTATACCACTACGAATGGATATGTAGTTACAGATGTGATGAGTAGAAAGTCACAATGAGTTTTTCCTGGGAGTATGTTGATTTAAGGGTTGTGTATTCAAGGGGTGCCAAGGATCATCATTTCTAATTGGGATCCTCATTTCACATCATATGTCTCATGAGGATTTAAAAATTATTTTTCTCCTAATTATTCCTTATCATTTCTTTCCATCCATAGTGTAATGGGAAGATGGAGTGTACCATCAACACATTATAGGATATGTTGAAAGAGTTAATTCTAGATTTCAATAGATATTGGATAATCCATTTACCCATAATCTACATTTCTTATAAAATCATATTAATATCTTCTACTAAAATGGTTTCATTTGAGGTGTTCTATGGACGTCCTTGTTTATATATATTATGCTAGAATGATATTGGGGAGTCAGCAATCCTTGGACTAAATGTGTTGATGATCACACAAGAGAAGATTCATATGGTTCGAGAGTGTGTGAATATTGTTTAGCATCCTCAGAATTCATATGGGGATCTATAGAGTATACGTCTATATTTCATGTTTGATGACCATGTTTTTATGAGGGCTCCAATCACAATGGGAAGTGGAGGATTGTCCATGGGTGTAAGCTCTCTCCTTAGTTTTCTATCCATTTTATGGTGTTATATCACATTGGTGATGTGGTTTATTGTATGGTAATTTCTTTACAGTTATCCAAAATCAACGATTCCTTATATGTTTCATATATATGATGATATCTTCATAAATATTATAATGTTATTGATTGGGGGATTTTTATATCATATATGATTATATGTTCTTTGAGTGTCCAGTTGAGATCCAGGAATGTTAGGAGTGAGTTTTGTATATGCATGATATTTTCATGGAGATATTTTTGTGGAGGCATGGTGGTGGTGATGTGAGTATGTGGTAATGAGATTTATAGATGTTCACTAAGTATGGAATGTTTTTTTGATCTTTTATTTTATTTTATGATGATATGTTTGAAATAGTGTTAAATTTCATGAAGATTTTTTTAAGGATGTTTTTATGTTTTTTCTCCTTGTATTATATTCTTCAGTAGTGGTGTTTCTCATCAGATGGGTATATCTTGGGGGAGTGTTTGAGTTTTTGGTGGTCATTACATCCTTTCTCATTTGGTTTTGATTCTAAGTACCCAAATCATTTTATATGTATCTACTCTAATTTCTTAAACATTCCAATGTTATTGCATTATAATATTTTTGTGTTGGATGTTTTGGGAGGAGGTTTAAGGGAATACTTATGAGGTTGACCTAGATTTTTATCTAGATAGGGGTTTTGTGCAATGGTGTTCTTATTTTCACCGTGATTTTGTTTTGGAGGTTGTTTTTACGATGTTTACGTAGCCTCTATAGCATGGAGGATTGGGATGAAGGATTTGGTTCCACATCCTTGGTATGAGTAGTTGGGATGTGGATTTTAACCTATATCATGGATTCTCAATTACCAATGCTCTTCGATATGCCTCCTGAGAGATCGTTGTTTTGTGGTAGGTTGGTTGTAACATTTCCTTAACCTAGGCTTATATGATCTAAGAGAGATTTCAACCATGGGGTTTGGTGGGTGATTTGACCTAGTCTCAATGTGGCATATAATATTATCTTGTGTTGTGTTTTTTATAAACCTTGTAACTATGGTGTTTTCATAATTATATGACCTGAAATTATAATTTTTCAGTTGGGTATAAATGTTGACGCATCCTTGAATTTCATTCATTAAACTATCTTCCCCTTGAGTCAAGGGTGACTCAAAGTCTATATTAAGAGATCATTTAGTCCCTCACCCTATGCTTTGGTCCAAAGATTTTGGATATTTAGTATTGGTGATCCAAGGTGTGTCCTTACATTTTCTTCGTTAGTTTTTAATCATTCCTCTCTTGATAATTACTCTATATCATATTGGTTTAAATTTTTGGTTATTAGGACCAAATTTATAGGGGGGGTTTGATTTAGTGTATTCTTATTGGAGATTATATTATATGTTTCTGGTATTATCATAACTTATTTGGTTCCTTTTATTATGTAGTGAATTATGAATATTTGGTTGAGGATAGGTATTTGAGAAATCTCTCTTATATCTTATGAATTATGATATTAACATGATTTTTTTTCTTTAGTTGAGTAGAATGAATATAGCTAATAAAAATAATGAACATGACTATGGAAAATTGATAAGAATGGGGTTATTGTTATATGTTTACTAGAACGCATGGTATTTATCTCATACTTGGTGGTTTTTTGTTACTACTACTTAAAATAATTCATTTTCTTGATTTGTGTGTTTTGATTTTGTGAATCATCATTCAAAATCTCCTTTTATATAATTTTAATCACATAAATAGGGTAATTAACTATTTTCCTATAAAAAAGTAATTGATATGAACTCATGTTTGAATATTAATGTGTATAGTGGTTCTTAGTGCTAATATTTTGGTCATATGAGGTGTTAAGGCTTCTTTTTGTGTTTATTTCCATGTGATATTTCAGTTTTTTTGATGAATTGGGATCTACGAATGATTCCTTGGGTGGCATAATGGGATATGGATCAGGGTTTGGAATGTTCTATGCGGTCATCAGTTCCTCTCCATGAATGGAAGGAGGGAATGAGTGGTTCGTTGTGGGTGATGACTTTTTTGGTTATTATGGGATCATTTAGTTTTTCCATTGTGTGAAGGAGCGTAGTTAGTAATTTTGAAAATTAAATGGGGTTTTCTATAATTGAATAACATCACGGCTAAAAATGAACCATTGATGTTTGAAATGAATGGGTAATGAATGAAATTAATGTTGGTAATAGATAGAATTTTTTTTCATTAAATATGGAATTGAATGGATTAATGAATGTAAATTGCATTGTAAATAATAAACCAATAAATGGAATAATGGCATGATATACAAGAAAGTTAACATGTAAGATATTCTTTTTTTAATGGGATGTGGGTTTGGTTTGTGGTATTATAGTTGGCAGTAAACGTATTGTGTGGAAATACTAGTGTTGAGATGTTTATAGACTATAGTATACCCATTTGATGTGAGAAATTTAGGCAAGTAGTATTTTCAGGATATATATATGATGTATTTCCTTTTAATTTCCATATGTTCCTAACCAGAGTTAGATTCGCACACTAACGCCCAACATCCTTTGTGTTCTAGTTTTTTTACCTAACAACCCGGTTGGGGAGGGAATATATGGATGGGTATTCCCTATTCCCCACTCTCCCTTATAGGTATAGAATAGGATATGATGGCTCAATATGTACTTGAAGTACTTGAAGAAGATATAGGGTATTAGTGTCACTAGAGTTATATGATAAACTGGAAAACCCTATGAAGTATGGATGAGTATGTACATAGTGTACTAGAATACCCTATGGGGTATTGATGGGATGTGACATGGTGATGTTGGAGTGAGGATATATTTTTGGGTTTTTTATAGGAGTGGGGAACTAGGTTTATGTGCATCACATTCAATTGTATTCAACATCTCCCATGAAATATTTCTAGACATAATTAATTCAACAACATTCTTCATAACCTATATAAATGTAAAAAATAAGAAGGGTGAGCTCAAATTCTCAGTGAGGGTAAACATATGCATTAACAATTGAATGTAATTAGTGAGCATAAGGGTATTATGAGATAATCAAAGTTTATGAGTATAAAATAAGATAATACATAACCATAAAAATATAGATAATAAATCATGAGACATGGAATAATGATTTAACATAATACAAGAGTCATATAAGTCAACAATCATGATCAGTGTTGAAACAATCCTTGACAAAAGGATCTGTTTGAAACCATTACAAACATTATAAAACTATGTGGGTATAATGGAACATCAAACATTCATCATGGAATCACCTAACTAGATACTTTTCATATAACTTACGAATAACCTATTTTTAGTAAACCCTTTCATCTCTTAAAAGAATCATATAGTTTAAAACTAAGTCATCTCTTAAGAGTAACATAACACTATCATCGCATAGAAGTAACTCCCATATAGTTAACATTGTCTCATTACCCAATGCATTTTTTGGGATATAATATACCCACCTATCAAATATTGAACAAAGTAACTTTAGGATTTTGGTTTAATCCCTCATACTAATTTCATTAAAAGTTTTCAAGTACAACATCATAAAAAAACAACATGGATTCTTACATTTTACCACAATATTCATAGCATGATTTGTCCCTGAAAAAGAAATGTGTTTCCTAGAAATAACATTATGTGGGTATTATACACCATTCATAGAAAGTAATTGAATAGTATCATAAAACTATACCCCAGTGAAGCATCATAATCATTAAAAAAATTTATAGAGATAAAAATAATTTTCAAACAATATTTAAATCATTCATTTGAAAAAGGAAAAATACATTTTTCTTTGGATATCATTTTTAATAAAAATACACTATTTATTGAGAAAAGAATTTTCTTTAAATATTTCCATGGTAAAATTTAATGGCAGATTAAAAAAAGAAACAACATAAAGGTTTAAAATTATGTTCACATTATAAATGATGAAAATAAACATTATTTTCAAACTTTTATAGAGAGATTCACAAGTATCCTGTGTTGAAGACATTAAGAAATTTCTAGTAAGACCTTTTAAAAGAATTTAAAAGATAATGTAAAATAACTTAAGGAAAAAATTAATTTTTATAAAAAAATTTCATAATTAATATAAAAAATGGATTAATAGACTCGTTAGAAGTCCTTAAAGCCTTTAAAGTAACATTTATTATGAAGATCCCATTTACGGACTAAAAAAAACCCCTTTGAATGAAAGAAAATAATAAGGAACATAAAATACCATGACTATAAAAAGATTCATTAAATTATATTTCAATAGATAATTTATACATTATATAAATTAATTTAGTTCCATCAATCAATACTTGTCTCAAATAAGGAAGTTTGAGACGGAAAACCCTTCCATCATGAGTAATGCCTGAATAAAAAAAATACATTAAATGAAAGTACATAAAATTATTCTATAAAACCCAAAATATACCTGAAATTACATTTTAAAACACATTCCTAGGTAAGTAATTACACCATGTAAAATAGATCATGATGTATATCATAAATTGTATCTCAGATATTTGAAATTGAGACAATCAAAAACCCATGAAACTTTTATATCATTTAAATCAATTTCTTATGAAAGTATCATGATCAAATATTAATTCCTGATATAATATCCCAATAGGTAGCATATGAACCATATAAAAATAATTAAATGAATTGTATAATAAATGTCATAATGAAATAATATAGAGATAAATAATCCTTATGAATATTGTATCATTAAAGATATAATCTAATCAATATAGTGATTATGTGTAACAATTGTAAAATAAAAAAAATAAAAAAATAAAAAATTATAAAATAATAGGATATTAAAAACATAATATTGTTATAAAATAGTCAATGAATTATAAGTATAATCCAATGAATGGAATTTGAGTTAAGAAACCAAATACCTCGAATGCAAACTTGCTATGTCTGTTCTTTAAATCCTTTGTAGTAAATTTATATTAATTATTTACTTTTTTAAGAACCATTAATAGTGTTAAACCAATAGAATTAAACAATTCAATTTTTTTGTTTGAATAATATACTTAATTACATAATTATTTAAGTCCGCATCAGGTGTTTTGAGGATGTTCGATTCATAATTACAAAATGAATTTTGCAGGTTTATTATGACCAAAGGGTTATTTTTTAAATTCTATCTAGAATAATAATCATGACATAATTATGATATTTATACATTAAATATTTTTTTATATCAATCCATGAAAAAAATACATGAGAAACAAATCACATCGCTTCATGGATGTGGTAATCCATACGTACGCACGAAGGACTTTATAATTTTCTAACGAATTTAAGGGTAAGAAAATAAATAATATCATAAATTTCAAAAATTATAATTATTTAATTAATATATCATATATATTAAATATATCATTATAAATATCCATGAGATGTGGTGATGGGAAATGTAACACATCTCTTCGTTGGGGTGGTAGTACACACGTACGCACGAATGGTGTTTTTGTTCCCCATTTGATGTAAAAAAGAGATGAATAAAGTTATTCCATTAAAATAATGACATATAATTATATGTGATATATTGATGTTTTTTATATTCAAATGGTTATGAAATAATTTAAGGATGTATAAGACTATATACAATGAAAATACTTTATTAAGATGATTACCACCTTATTGAAGAATATCCTATGAATATCTCATTAAGGACATGTGGGATGGAATTTTAAGGATAAAATAACCTCTATAACTTATATAATGATTTTTAGAAGAATAAAAATCAGTTTTTTGATCTATGTTCCTCAATGGGTTGTAAATAATAGAGGATAAGTGATTTCCTTTTATAAGAGAGCATTGGGGTACCCAAAGAATTTCTAAAAGTATTAAACTAATATAAATTAATTTTTCTGTTAGAGTTGATAAAAATTGATATATATAAGAGTTATAATAGGTATAAGTTTAAATAATCATATTAAATACAATTTAGGCAAGTTAATGTGATTTTTAACACATATCTTTTAGCTTTAACCCCATGTTAACCCTTTTAAATATTATTGTGATAGGGTTTTTTTTATTCCTTAAGGGTCAAGAAAGTTACTATATAACTAACTGGCCCATAAAATGAAATTAGATGATATTAAAGACTATATGCCATTAAATTTCCCAAATATAATATTTTTAAGAAATTTTAATCATTTAATAAAATATTATTTTATAAAATAAATACCATTAAAGTCATTTTCATGACTATTTACATAATGTGAACTTAAAAAATATGAAGATAGTAATTTATTTAAACATAAAATTTTAATAAATAAATAATATAATATAATTATCTAAAAAAATCATTAAAGGAGATAACTCCCCTAAAAAATACCAGGAAAGTCAGTCAGAGGCAGGCCCCTGACAATTTATTAAATAAAAGAAAAGTACAGAAAACCGGTTTAAGGGTTGCCGGTACCCCCTTACAGTCCACGTCCCCAGGAATTTGAAATTCAAACAAAATAAAACCAAATTCAAAAACTCAGTCTTCAACACCTCGAGCCGTGCCCCACCTCAGGTTTCGGAACATCACACAGACACCTCGGTCCGCACAACTCGAACCACTCACACTCGCTGGATCACCACGCGCCCAAGCGGGGAACCATCGTCGGAGCCACACAACACTTCACCTCGACGTTGCCGGAATCGCAACATCGAACAGGGACGATCCTCACTTCACCTCTGCATCGTCATTCGCCTTGCAAGGTTCGAGCCATCACGAGTCCCAGAGTCGACTCCGTCCAGGCCGCTGGGAAAGCACACCGGACTGCCACTGTAATCACGGATCCTAGCATCCAACAACCTTGAGGGAAAAGCCCAAACGGCGCAAGCCCGAACATCACCACCGTCGCAAACCATCCACTCAAACGAAAACGACATCCACATAGCAACTTCAACCCATACTCGTGAAGACGCATGAATATAAACCACGACAGATCGAAACCCCGCAAGATAACAAGAACGGAAAAAAAACCCCCCAAAACACGCCAAAAAGGAAAGCAGGAGATCCTTCTGCCGCTGACCAGATCAGCCGCAAAAAGCACAAAAACCCTAACTCACCAGAGGAGAGGCGGACCACCAAACCACCGACGCTTGAGCACACCTTCAAACGGTAGGGAAACTCACCATAGGTCGTCAACAAACTGCCAAACCGAATCAGAAGCGCTCCGTAGAGTATGCCGATGACGATCCGGTCTTACACCCCCAGATCTGAAGCAACAGCTGAAAAGCCTATGAGACCCGGTGATCCAGGAATGGAGTTTTAAACTTTTTGTAAGGTACGTTCAGAAAACGTGTGAGCTGGATTTTCTAACTTTTAAACAGGTGCTTGGATTTAAAATATGAGGGCAGTGTTGAACTCAGAACACTAGGATTTTCATAGAAAGGACATAACTTCTACTCTCAAGGGTTTAATAGAGAAGTTAATTTTGAGGACTTTTAAAAAAAATAACATTAATAAGTTATTTTATATTTCATCACATTGTTGAATGGCGGAGGGCGAAGCTGTGGTGCTGTGACGAGGAGAAGACAAGGCACAATTAAAGATTCCCCTTGGTGTCTTGTTCCTCAAGCATAACTGCTACGCTATTTCATAAATGAAATATCATAACGACACAACGCCGCAGCATAAAAAATGGTGTGACGTGTTTTTTTATTAAACGAACATGTTGGAGAGTGTATAATTAAACTGTGAGGATTCTCGGATGATTCTTCGACAAACATCATCTCCAATGAAGAATGAAAAATGCCAAACAACGTCAAACATATTCGATGAACCTCCAAGAATGGAGTCAGAAGCGACAAACAACATCTTTTTCTTGAAACCACGAGCACGTAACAATGCACCAACGAATGTTAAAGAGGAAGGTGTTTAATTTTTTAAATTACTTCCCCATTATTATTCTAGAAATTATGAACATGGATCAACCCACAAAAAGGTTGATCTTTGAATCGTGTTTTTATGTAGATGGGTGAATTTTCTATTGGGAGTTATTATCCAGTATTAGTTTATCTCTAGTTTGAATTAGCCATAATCCCTGAGCCTCTCCATGATTATTATCCTCTAACGCAGAGGGAACGGGATGACATGAACAAGGCCCAAGACACTCCGCATGTGCGCGCCTTTTGAATGGGTTTTTTGAATCGATAGTAGGGAGATTTTGAGACCTTCACGGTTAATAGGACGTTACCTGGATATCATAGGCATAGGTAGCACAAATGATGGAAAAATAAATCACATTCGGTGGTCCGCCGATTAAACCTTCCGCACGCCGGTATTGAACAGTAGGATAGCAGGCTACTGGCTGGGTAGAGTAGTGAGGCTATAGGCTTGACATGGCCAACTGGAGGCAGCAGAAGCAATGGTGCCAACTGGCCATGCATCTGGGCCGCCAGAGTGGCTGGAAATCCATGGTCGGGAAACCATGAATGGATGATCCCTGCACCTCTGTAGGGTAGGTGGGAAGCCGGACGCAACTAGTTTCCATGTCCCAAGAACACTCTACCTGCCACCCACACGGCCGGTCATCAAGCTGGTGGTCCGCACCAACAATTATTTGGTCACACAACTAGGTACTGGGCTAGGACGGTCCCACTTCGGTGACCCAGACCCGCACTTGAAGACTATACATGCGCCCTTCGGGCTGGTCTGGGCAGGATTGGGTGGCCGGGGGACCCGACGGGCTGGATCCTTGGCCAAACCGGGCTAGGTCCAGCTATACCCATTAGGCATAGCCCATAGGTCAGGCCAGACCAGACCGACCCAGACTCTATCCAAGTAAGGTCGATTCTGTCAAATTAAACCGGGGTATGTGGGACCCCCTGGCCTGGTTGGTCAGGTCGGTTCAACCGGGTCAGCCAGGCCTGGACGCAATCGGTCCCCGTTTAACTAAAACTCATGTATCTCTCAAACTGGGCACCCGTTTGATGCACCATCAATGGAATTGGGACCCTTGTGATGAGGTGGTCCACCTGAGATACTCTATGTGTTTTTTGGAGGAAGTTAGTGTATGGATGGGTTGGGTCAGACTCGAATCCAACCAGTCCCTTTTACAAAATTGTACACATATTACAGACCGGGCAACTGTTTGATGTGTATTCTATTGAATTGGGACCCTTTCAAAGGGATGATCATTTTGGTTTATTCGTTGTGGGAATTCGTGGATGTTGAGGTACTAAAGATGGCTTGACGATAAGATCCTCCCTAGATCAAGTGTTCTATGTGTGTAAATCTAGTAGATGTCTGGGATGTGGAGAACGAATATCAATCATGTGTTGGTCAGCACCTAGCGATCTTGTGTGGGTCAGCACCTAGAGACCCTATGTGGATTATCAGTAGTGCCTCTTAATAGTATAATATGATAAAGATTTGCAACTAATAATATTTACTTTTTTACTTATGTTAACCTAGTGTGAGCAGAGTCTTTAACTTTGTGCTATGTGTTTGAGATCTTTCTTGGTGGTATTACCTCTAGGGTATTTCCTTTTTTGTGTTTTACTTTGTTGGTTATTGATAGTCCTTTGGGGGTCTCAAGGTCCCTACTAAGTATTTTTATACTCACCCCAATGCAGGATTCACCCACACCTATTGTGTCCTGTGCAGGAGACAGACAGCTTTGACCAGGACATTTGGGAGCCAATACTAGACGGTGCTCAAAGGTGGGTCAATAGATGTGATGTGTTTCAAAGATATCCGATAGAGAGTTGTAACTACCCTTCATGTAGGACCCTTTGTGGATGAACTCCAGAGCTTGTACTTCTTTTTTTGTACCTTCCTTTGAATTGGAATTGTATTATTGCCCATTTACATAAATTTTAAACACATTACTCTTAGTCGTGATACTTTGTGGTTATTGAACTAATTTATTTCCTTTGTGGTTTTATTTTTGCAATATGCCTTGTTTGTGTGTTTAGAGGTTTAAAGGTAATGCCTTTAATTTTTGGGATATGCCTTTTTTGTGCTAGTCACCAGCCCCTAACCTATGGAAGGAGGGCTTAGGGTAGTCCCAGCAAAGGCCACGGGGGACGGGTCGTGACAAATTTTTATTAGAGGACGATCAGTTCTACCAGAAGAATTAAGAGTCAATACATTTTAAAAGGGTGATAGTGTTAAGTGTCATGATTTTGGATTTTAGTCCAGGGAGTCCAGTGTTGGTGCGGCCACCAATGTATCTTTACACTAGGACCCTGAATTCTGTTTTCTAACTGGGCACATGAAAACACATGTTGTATGTGTTTTGAAAATGTTTTTCTCCTCATATATTTTGATTCATCTCACTAGGTATAAATTTTTGACCTTGGAGCATCTGTTTCCCTACAGGATGCTTCCATGAACATAGCCATCAATGATTCTGGTGAGAGAACACGACGATGGTCAACCAAGTGATGAGGTGTTGGTGTGGGGACCACTTACACCAATAGAACCTTCGGGTGGTGTACCACCAGCACCACCACCCAGAGAGTAGCAGTTGCTACCAGCCCCACCAACAGATAGTACACGCCGACTGAGCACACTGCATGAGTTCTAGAGACATAGGCCTCTGATTTTTTAAGTTGATACATACCCTCAGATAGATGAGGATTGGCAGGAAGAATTTAATCGGGTTTTCTCCTGGTAGAGATACCTATAGACCATATGGTGGTCCTAACTGATAGCCTTTTTCATGGCATGATCAGGAGATGGTGAAGCTTGATTCTCCAGACAAATGAGGAGGTGACCCTTGTTTGATCCGACTTCACGAGCCTCTTCCTGGTGATGTTAATACCAGCGACACTACACTCAATGCATACTCAAGAGTTACTGCACCTATAGCAGGGTAGCTGGACTGTGACCCATTACTCGGCGAGGTTTACCGACCTGTCCCAGTGCTCCGCATACATGGTATAGAACCCTTTATTTATGGATAAAAAGTATGATCAGGGGATCTGACAAGATATTATAGTGTCAATGATTTCGCTCAGCATCCTGATGCAGTCTGGAGTGCTAGAGTGATCCCTATTCATGGATAGATTCCTAGACTAGTAGGAACCGATGGTGAGAGCCAACACTAGACGACAGGTGTCTGATTCATCTTCCGCAAGCATTGGGAAGATGATGCAGATGCCCATAAGGTCCTAGCCTTCTAGAGGGTAACCTCATGATGTTGGGTCTGAGGTGCGGAGCTCGTGAGGTATAGGGGTCACTTAAGGTATAGAGTTATTTACTCTTGCGATGGATAGGGGAAAATGGATTTTGACTGTCTAAATCCCCGCACAGATGACCATAAGGTGGTCTAGGGACCACCGAGACATTGATAGAGGTTTGAGAGAGGAGGTATGTCGGGTGGAGGATGTGGTAAGGGAGCTGGCCGAGCGGCCGGTGGTGGATGATAGTTCATGATACCCCCATAACCACCCCCAGGAGGTCCACCATGATCTCTAGGAGAAGGAGAACAGGGGAATCTCTAGCTTCAGGCCATGGAGGTCTATGACCATTGAGTTCTAGAGATGATTGGAGGTATGATATATTTCTACTACACCATAGTTGTAGTTCTTATATACAGAGGTTCTAGTCACTTTTTCATTTCCACAGACCTCTTTTGAGTCTCAGAGATTCTGGTGGAGTTGATGGCTCGATCCTTATGTTTAAAGACTCCTTCAGGAGTGGATTTGACGATTACACATTGGTGTCAGTAGTGTGATCTCACTCACGGAGGTGAGAACATTGGCTGGGATCTCCTAGTAGCAGTTTCAAGGCCTTACAATGTCATTGTGGGTATGTATTGGTTATCCACAATCCATTCTAAGATCAAATATTTTAGGTGCAATGTGAGTTGTGTCCACTAGGATGAGACCAGGTTTCCTTCACCGACGAGAAGGGAACCGTTGCAGCACGTGATGGAATTTCTTAGAGGAGGGTGCAGCTGATCACTCACCAGTTGGCTAGCCTCACCCTCGGTGTGGTGGATGAGAGGAGACGGATTTTTCCTATAGTGGTTGATGAGTATGAGAATGTCTTTCTAGAAGATGTACCAAAACTACATCCTTGAAGATAGGTATAATTTTTCATTGAATTGTACCCAGGCACATCACCAATATCTACACCGGCATATTTTATAGCTCCCACGGAGCTTCGTGAGTTGAGAATACAACAGGGGGACATGAAGATTAATGGGTTTTTAAGGCCTAGTATTTCTCTAGGGGCATCCCCAGTGTTGTTTTCCAAGAAGGAATACGGGAGCTTGGGGTTATGCATGGACTTCTGAGACCTAAACCATGTGGTCGTGAAGAACCAGTATCCACTACTAATAATTGATTACCTCTTCAATCAGTTGAAGGGACCGAGGTGGTTCTCAAAGATCTGAAACATAGATCAAGATATCATAAGATTTTGGTGTGGGATTAAGTCATACCTCTAACATCCTTTAGATAATGGTATGACCACTGTGAGTTTTTGGTTATTCTTTTCAGCATGACCAAGGCCCCAGTAGTGTTCATGGGATGCATGAAAAAGATTTTCCATCCTTAAATTTTTTCATTGTAGTTTTAATTGATTACATCTTGGTGTACACAGTGTCAGAGGAGGAGCATGCCACTCACCTATGGATATCCCTAGACGCACTCCGAGAGAACCTGATTTATTATAAGCTCTCAAAGTGTATGTTCTGGATTTCAGATGTCCACTTTGTCGAACATGTCATCTCGGAGGCTGGAGTTGTAGTGGATCCAACGAAGATAGAGGCAGTGCTTGCTTGGGAGACACACAATAGTGTAACCAATGTGTGGAGTTTCTTGGGGTTGGTTAGGTAATACCAGAGGATTGTAACCGACTTTTCCAATGTAGCGGCACCCTTGTCAGCTTTGAAAAATAATGGACAACCCTTTGTGTGGGTTGAGAGGTGCCAGAAGTTTTTCATGGAGTTGAGGAAGAGACTGATGAGTGCCACCATATTGACACTACTAGAAGAGGTCATTGGTTATGTAGTATATTGTGATGCATCGGGGATTGGACTGGGTTTTTTCCTAATGTAGGAGCGAGCAATGATCGCCTAAGGCTCATGGTAGTTTAGGAAGCATGAGCAGAACTATGTGACACATGACCTGGAGTTAGCAGTAGTGGTCTTTTTCTTGAAGATATGGTGGCACTACATGATGGGTGAATGGTTTACTGTCTAATCCGACCACAAGAATCTCAAGTATATCTTCTCACTGAGGGTAATGAACTACAGATAGTGGTGATGGTTGGAGTTCCTACAATACTATTTCTTTGAGATAGTCTATACCCCTGAAAGGGAAACGTGGTGGCAGACGCACTCAGCAGGTGGTATTATTTACAACTACTGAGGGAGGTGACGGAGCAGCTAGCTACGATACATATATCCTTCATGGATAGTGATGAAGCAGTATAGCTTCAGTTTATGACTATTACTCCCCCACTCTTATAGAAATTTAGGGAGTCATAGCTTGTGTATGTTGACTACAAGGCCCGACATGCTCAGATATCCTTAGTACATGCTCCTGATGGATTTTTGTTAGGTGGGGTGCACATAATTTTTTTCAGAGGACACACCTTAGTACCAATTATGTTGCAAGAGGAGGTGTTTAGGTAGTTTCATAATTCTCCTTTGGTAGTAAATCTCTGTGTGGAAAAGATGTACCCGGACCTCCGACAATAGTACTTCTGGCCAGGGATCAAGAAAGTGGTGGCAGAGTTTGTCTCTTGATGCCTCGCTTTTCAGAAAGTGAAGGCCAAGAATTAGGTCTCGACAAGCTTGATATAGCCACTTGATGTACTAGAGTGGAAGTGGGATGGTATCTCTGTGGACTCTGTGATAGGGTTACAACGTGCGTCTGAGGTGTAATGTTTGTGGAGTTCTCGGTGTAGATAGAAGAGAAATAGAAGAGGTTCCCTTATTGATGATCAATTCCTCTAGTGGGCATTCGGTGGAATCATGGGAACCTCTTGGAGAGCACATGGGAGCCAGATGATTAGATTTGTGCTCAGTACCCCCACATGTTTGTTATCCCCTTTTTTGGAATTCGGGGATGTAAATCCCTAAGGTGGGGAAAATTTAATGTCTCAGAATTTTAGTGTAAAATTGTTTTTAATTATGTAGAATATTTTTGAGACCACATGCTTTGACGACACGTGATTCTGAGGCCCAGTCAGCCCAAAACATATTTTTGAACTTTTTTTAAGGTACTTTTAGTAAACATGAGAGCGGGATTTTATAACTTTTGCATTATTTCTTAAATCAAAAATATGAGGGAACTATTTAACTCAGAATGTCAGTATTCACCTGGAAAGGACTTAACATTGATAGGTAATGGTCGGATGGAAAAGTTAATTTTTGAGACTTTTAGGAAAAATAATAAAATAACTTAAAAAGTTATTTTATTTTTCTTCGTAATGTTGAACAACGGACGGTGACATTGTGGTGCGATGATGAGGCGATGATGAGGCACAATTAAGAAATCCCCTTAATGGTTCATTGTGTAAGCTTAATGATAAAATGTCATAGCAAAATAGAAACATTGCGACGTGTTTCTTTTTATTAAATGAATTTGTTGGAAAGTGTAGAATTAAACAGTGAGGATTATATGAGGAACCTCCAGCGAACTTCCTCTCTAACAAAAAAAGAAAAACACATATGAATGTCAAACATCTTTGACGCACCTCGAAGAACGTAGTCGAAAGCATTGAAAAATGTCGATGTCTTGAATCCTCATGGACCAAATGTTGCGTCAATGAATGTCTAATTGGTAGGGGATTAATTTTTCCAAGTTCATCCCCATTTTTATTCTAGAAACGATGAATGTGTATCAACCCACGAACATGTTGATCCATGAATCATGCATTTATGAGAGGGAGAATTTTATTTTGGGAGTGATTATCTTGGATTAGTTTATCTTTAGTTTTATTAAGCCACAATCCCCAGGCCACCTAATGATTATAAAAATCTAACGTGGAGGACGCTAGCTAACACGACCAATGCACGATCCCCTCCATATGTGTTCTCCTTATGAACAAATTGTCTAAATTGATGGAAAGTAGGGTTTATGACCTTCGTGGTGAAGAGGAAGTTCCCTGGAGGCCATATGCATAGGTGGAATGAATAACAGACCATCATATCACATCTGGTGGTCCGCTGAATAATCTATGGACGCGTCGGTGCCAGCGGCGGCGGCTCTCGGTGGCACCGACCGCGTGCCGGACGGCGGGACAACAGGCCGCTGACCATGCCGCCATCAAGGTGAAGCGGCCCGCTCATCGGTGCACCACGACGGTAGGATTATATGGCCAATTGGCCACAATATTGTAAGGAGCAACAAAAACTAGCATCGGGTGGAGAGGTGGCCCGCGTTTGGGCTGCCTGTGTGGCTGAAGAGCCGTCCTCGGCTGACCGCGACTGGAGGAGCCCCGCGCATCTGCGGGTTAGGTAGGAAGTCGGGTGTGTCTGGATGCCACATCCTAGTAATACCCAACTGACTGCACACGTGTCCAGTCTTCGGGCTGGCGGGTGGTGCCCCCAGCTAGCGGGTCGCGCCCCCAGCAACTCGGTCGGGCCAGTCCCGCGTCGGCGGGTCGGACCCATGGCTCAACGGGACGGTCTTGTGCCGGTGGGCTAGACCCGTAGCTCAGCGGCCCAGTCCCATGCCGACGGGTGGGACCCACGTTGGTAGGTCAGACCTGTGCCCTTGGGGTCGGGCTAGACTAGACTAGGTCGCCGAGTGACCCAAGGGGGGGGGGGGGGGGCTGGACCTTCGACAAACTGGGTCGGGTCCAGCAAGGCCCATTGGGCCTATCCTACTAGCTAGGATGGACTAGACCGACCCAGACCCAAGCCGGGTTAGGTTGAGATGGCTGATTTAAACTGCAGAATGTGGGACCCCTGATTAGGATTGGACGGGTCGGTCCGACCAGGTCAGACCAGGCTAGGACTCAATCAGCCCCCGTTTCACTAAAATGCATATATCTCTCAAATTGGGCGCCCATTTGACACACCTTCATTGCTATTGGGACCCTTAAGATGAGGAAGTCCTCTTGAGATACTATATGTGAGTTTTTGTGGAAGTTGGCATATGGCCACATTGGATCAGACTCAAATCAAATCGTGCCCTTTTACAAAAATGCCCATATCTTACAGACCGAGTGTCAGTTCGTTGCAACATCTATTCCATTGGGACACTTTCAACAAGATGGTAATTTTTGGTTAATCTATATGGGACTTAATGGAAGTTGAGGGATGACTGATGGATTGAGGAGGGGATCCTCCCAGTATCAAGCGTGCTATGTGTGGGAATCTAGTGGTTGGTTGTGACGTGATGGATGAATAGTAGTCCTTTGTGGGTCAGCACCTAGGGATCATGTGTGGGTTAGCATGTAGCAATCTTATGTGGGTCAGCACCTAGTGATCCTATCTGGGTTGGCACCTAGAAATCATGTGTGGGTCAACACCTAGTGATCCTGTGTGCCTTATCCCCTAGCGACTATGTGTGGATCACCAGTAGAGCCTCTTGACAGAATAAGATGATCTAGCTTTATGACTAATCATCTTTACTTCTGTACTTATGTTATACCTGATGTGATATGATCTTTTTTAGTTTTATCTTTTTGTTTCAGATCTTTCTTGGTGGTATTACCACTATTGAATTTAATTTTTGGTGTTTTCCTTTGTGGATTTATGAGAAACCTCCGGGGGTATCAGGGTCTCTACTGAGTATTGTTATACTCACCACTGTACAGGCTTCTCCCACACCTGTTGTGTCTTGTGTAGATGATGGATAGCTCTAACTGAGACAATGGGGTGCCATGACTAGACGGTGTTCAGAGGTGTATCAATAGATGTGGTGTACTATAGTGACATCTGATAGAGAGCTATACTTACCCTTAAGGTAGGACCCTTGGAAGATGACATCTGGATATTGTACTAATATGGTTGTACTTTCCTTTCAGTTGGGCTTGTACTTTAGACCATTTACTTTCAGTTTACACACTTTACTCTCAATAGTGATACTTTGTAGTGGACATACTACTTTCTTTCCTTTGTGGTTTTCTTTGTGCGGTATGCCTTGTATGTTTGTGTACTGTTTTAAATTCAATTTTTTCCCTTTTTGGGATATTCTTTTCCAATGCTAGTCATGAGCCCATATCCTATGGTAGGTGGGAATGGGGTAGTCATAGGAAGGGCCCCGGGGGGATAGGTCGTGACATTCACTAAAAATTATAATTAAATTAACATGATAGAAAAAAAATTAATATTTAAAAAATTACTTATAACTAAAAATTACCTAATTTAATCCATATAAAACATATTATATTTAAACAAACAAAGAAAGTGATAGTTTTTATGAATTCTTTACTTCAAATATTATAATGCTATTTATCCATGGAAAATGGAACGAAATTGAAAAATTTTAGAATATTTAATGGGTTTGGTCAAACTAAAATCATCCATTAGAAATAATTTGGGTGTTATATCTATTTTTAAAGCCTTATCAAATTATTTTTATCCTCAATTACCTTATTTACTCTTACTGAGGTAACAAATATTAACCATGATTACTATTCATAATAAACAAAATTAAAGTTTAACTAATTAAAAAATTTGAATATTTTGATTCTAATTATGGAATAAATTTTATAAACATTAATCACTTTATTATTCATAAAATAATTTTAAAATTAACCCACTAAAAGTGATGAAAAACGATATTTCAAAAAAAAATATTTTTTATATATAAAAATGTATTTATACAAAGGACAACCATAATATTGATTAAAATGAAATTAATTATATTTTTTAAATAAAGGAAACCAATTTAATTTTAAAATAAAATAAAAAATGGGACTTTATAAATACTTTAATGGCGTATAATTTTTTCTAAAAAATTGTTATTTTTCACTATTCAGTGAAAAATTATAATTTTCCAAAGAAATACCAAAATTTAACCTAAAGATAAATATCATATAATGATTTACCAAAATAATACTTATTACAAAATAAAAATATCTTTATTACAAAATAAAATTTATTAAATTATCAAAAATTAATTGTAATATTCTCTCAAACATAGCAATATGATCCATATAAGAAAACATATTTTTGATGCATAAAATGAATTTACTCAAAATTGAATGTTTATTTCCTAAGAATTTACTAATAAATTTTTGTTGAATATAACCATTCTATATATATATATATATCATATTTTTGTTACTCCTTTTCATACCTATTAATTAAACTGCTATGTTATAATGATCATATTTGAATGATAATATTTCACAGTCATTTATGATCGGTGATGTGTTCCATGTAAGATATCAAACATGGTGTTCATTAAAAATAAAGGGGTATTACATCCTCACCCCCTTTAATAAATTTAATCCTCACAATTTTATCTTGAAATTGGAAATAAAAGTTTTATCTTTTGAAAATAACTTCATTTAAAATCAATATCATAAAAAAGATAATAAAATATCCTTTTGAAAAGATGAAATGGAAAATAGGATGGTAATATAGAGTAACACATAACTATGCTTCTAAATAATATAAAATTAGTGGGAATTGAAAATATTTACATGGATGAAAAACTTAATCTTTAAATAATTTTAGAGAGTGATATAGAATATAGATCATAAAAAATTTGATGATTAATATAAATCCAGTGACTAAAAAACCATAAATTAATAATGGAATAAGGACATAAATTCATCAAAAATGAAGTTAATGGGATAACATTATTATTTTCAGATCTTTTTCCTAGATTTGATAAATTTTATTACTATATAGACTAGTAAAATAAGAAAATATACATACATGATTTTCATCAATTTCATAAGTAAAAAATTCATAATTTGTTTTTCAAAAAAACTTCACTTCTATCACATCTCTTATTCCAAGAAATGAATATTCATGATGATTTTTTCCTGAAGCACTAAAATTTACTCACAATGTTTCACATTATATAATAAGGATAAAAATTTATTCCTAAAATCTTTATACATTTAACAAAACCAAAATTAATCACAGAAGTAAAATAATCCCTAAAATGAATAAACCTTCATATGATGAATTAACACATTTCACTCCAAAATTACCACAATAACACAAAATTAAAAATATAGACGATTCCATAAATAATTAAACATATATCCCAATTAACCTCAATAACCTCAATATTAAATAATATTTTATCCTCGGAGGTTTTCTAATAAATTTCATCTTATCTCCCCAAAAATGTTATAGATTTTTTTGGAAATAGTCATTCATGTTTAAAATTAGAGTTATATATACTTAACCAAAAAAATGTCTCCCGAAATATCATTATTCACTTTTAAATACCATCACTTAAAAACAAATTGGGGTTTTTATAACATTCAACTTATAATCAACATTAAACATATAAACCTTTGATGGTGTCCATAACTCTTAAAAAAATAAGACATGAAAACACCATAATATTCAATGTTTTATAGCCCTTCCCTAATACCAACTATAACTGTCTCAAACCCACACTCCTAGATTCAGTGATAGAGACATAATATTTACATTTATATCTTTGATACCGATAAAAATAAACCAAATTTATCCCATCTATTACATACATCATCAAATGGAAACATTGGATCACTTACATACCCAAGTAAATTTTAGTTTTATAGTATTAAAATTTTTGGAAATACTCTTACATAACATCAACCTTGTCTTCAAGTAATCATTTTTTCTATTATACTCAACTTTTCTTATTTCAAAATAAATCATCGAAATCTACCAAAAAATTATTCGCACATGAATCATTTCTAGAAATAATTCATTAAACATCATTCTTAATAACCTAGATAAATGAAAACCAAAATAATGTTTAGCTCAAATTCATCAGTAAGGGTAAACATAAGAATTAACAATTGAATGTCGTCAGTGAGAATAATATGAGATTAAAGGAATAATGACATAATCAAAGGGATTCTCATGACATAAAGAAATTACTACCTATCAAAATATAGATTTTAAATCATGAGACATGGAATAAATTGTAAACATAAAACAATATTCATATAAGTCAATAATCATGGAGCATATAAAAACAATCCTTCTGAAAAGGATCCATTTGAACTCATATAAATAATTCTAAAGCTATGTAGGTGTCTGGGAACATAAAACAGTCATCATGGAGTCACCTAACTGGATAATTCACATATCTATGACGAGTAACCTATAACCGAAAAACTCTATTATCTCATAAGAGTAACTTACAATCAATTGACATCATCATCTCTTAGGAGTAAGATAACTCTATCATCTATTGATAAAAACTTACTTCAATTTAACTCTATCAAATTTTCCAATGCATTAGAAGGATATAATAGACCCCCATATCAAATATTGTAAAAATTGCCTTAAGGATTTGGTTTCACTCCTTGATCCTAATTTCATATAAAAATTCCATGTACCATATCATGAAATAAAACAAAATGGTTTTTTCATTTCATCAGAACTTACATAGCATTATTGACCTAAGAAATAGAAATAGGTTTCATCACAATCAATTTAAAACATCATCATAAACTAACCAGATAAATGAAGAAAATTGGGTCCTAAATTATATCCCAATAAATCCTAGATATCATTAATGAATGTTGACATAGATTATAAACAATTAAAAATACATTTAAAACATTTCTTTTAAAATAGGTAATATACCCATTTCTTTTGGTATAGTTTTGAATTAACATTACCATAATATATAGCAAAATATTTCATTTGAAAGTATACATGGTAAAATTTTAATTTATCATAAAACAAAATAAACTTCATATTTTTTGTAAAATTCTGTTTATTCCATAAATGTTAAAAATAAACATTAATTTTACCCTTTTGTAAAGAGATTCAAAAGTCACCAGTGTGAAAAATGTAATGAAATTTCCTTTAAAAAATCTTAAAATAATTTTAAACTTAATGTTACATAACATTAAGGAATATTTATTTTTACGAAATAACCATAATCAAATATGATCTATAACATGGAGTAAGAGTTTGGTTAAAACTCTCTAAAGTCATTAAAGAAATATATTTTAAAGAAATAGTTTTACAGTATTTTATAACAAAAAAACATTTCAAAGTAAGAACATAATATAGAACACAAAATTCCATGACTATAATAATATTCAAGAAAATATATTTCATGATTCCATATATACACTATATAACTGAATATTTGTGCTTTAATCAAAACATTTTTCGAAGAAGGATGTTTGAGACAACAATCCCTTAAAACTTGTGTAACACCTCAAAATTATAAAATAATAACATTTTATTCAATATAATATGTAAAAAACAACACTGATATTAGATAACCCAAAAATATAAATTTCATTAAATTTAATCTCTTTGATTTTTTGTGGAACACACAACCCCGAGCATAGATTAATAGTAACATAGTATACCGTTATAAACTAGATTTCACACTGGAGGGAATGAATAGTACTAATAAATTATGAAACTTATATGGTCTAAACATGTAATAAAAATTAATTGGTCATCTATTTATTATGGATAAAATAAGAATCATTAAAAATAAAAAAATGTTTTCTAAAAAACTGTATTTTTTCTAAAAGGTGGTTTAGTCCCGCATTGTGCACATAATTTAAAATCAATTTTTAAAAATTATAAAAAAAGAAAAATTAACATAATTTTTGAAATAAGAATAGATAAATTATCTTAGGGTGAATTTTGTTTTATTGTTTTGAAATATTTCATTTTTCAATGAATAGTGAAAAAAATTTAATTTTAATTGAAAAATTCTTATTCATTTACATAATTTATAATATTAAATTATATTTTGAATTTTTTCACGTAAAATTATTTCAATTGTAAAAATATTAATCCAATTTATTTCATTTGAATCATTTTTAAATTTATTTTTGATATATAAAAATTGTAAACTTTTGGACATTTTATCTTTGAAAATTCGTTTTCTCGTCATGTCTGTGAAATTTTTTTAAATAAAATTTTAACACCTATGTGAATAGAATTGGGAAAAATGGATTAAATATTTAGAATAATAATAATTTATATTATCAAATAAGATAAAATTAATCTTTAACCAAAATTAATAGTGAAAACAATAAAAATTAATTACCGTTGTCAAGGTAAAAATTGATTTTTCTAGGGTTAAACTAAAAAGATAAGGGGTAAAATAACCTAAAGCCTTTTGTAAAATATATTTTCCAGGTATATTGAAATCTTACCTATTCTATTATCAATAATGGTCCATTATTTTAGCCTTTGTGACATGAAAATTCATTGGTGTAATTTATTATTTTCCAGAATTAGAAGTGCGCCACTCACCTCAATTATAAAAGGCCACCACTAACCTCCCTTATTAACACCTTCACAACCTTTTATATCAGCCAATACCTACCAAATAACTTTCCAACATCCATTACATAATCCTAGAGTTCTTATTTTGGTAGTAAATACTACCTATGAAGGGTATTTTTGTAAACCTATTGAGTTTACCTGAAGCAGAGGTAACGTTCTTCAATGAGTATTTTTATTATATTTCACCCTACAGCTAACTAAATTCTTATGAAACCATAGAGATATAATAATTAAAGTATCTTAAATATACATATATGTTTTTAAAATATGTTATTTACCTAAAATCATCTCCACCTACATCAAATGGGTTACGAATTCATCATTTGTGTGTATGGTGGATCGCCGCCTTGCAAACCGATTGTAGAGACCCGAAGCTTGACGTACATGGAAATTACATTAATTTTGTGGAATACTTAATACATAACAAAAATAGACACACAAGGACTGTAATAGTTTAGTGTCTTTGGAAACATGGAACGCAATCTTCTAATCGTGGTGAAAGATCTTCAACATCTCCTATAATGATCTTCCACTTTTTGTTTCCTGACCTAAACATTTCTTTTGATCCTAGGGGAAAATAAAACATAAAAAGGGTGAGCTCAAATGCTCAGTAAGGGTAAGCATGGATAAAATAAAACATACCATAAACATTGGAACTTAAAAACAAGAACATAATGTTTAAACATTAAAATCTTGAGCAAAGACATAAAACATGGAAGTACATAAGGCAGAGATCATAATGGAACATAAACCATGATAAAATAGCATGGGAATAAAACATGTAATTGTGGCATCCATTAATCACATGTAATTATTTCCATAGTAGCCAAGTCATTGCTGCCAAGACCATCTTAGTGGACAAAGTCCCTTTCTGAATCGAGTTCACTCCCCGTTTCAGTCCTGTTTTACTGAACCGGTTTAACCTGCCGTTCTAGCCATGTCTATCTCATGAGATATAAATCTTTACCCAATGAATTACAGGGAGATATAGGTCCCACCCATCTCATAGTGAAATCATTATTACTTGTTCCACAAAATAAACTTAAAACATTCATCATAACCCAAAGAATAAAATGGGTTTCATAAACATCATCCCATCATCACATAATCCATATAAAACAAATGGATATTTCATCATAAGAGAATTGAAACCATGTAAATCATAGAGACATTATACTTCAAACACACACATAGTAAATAATTTCATCTTAGATGGAAAATGGTTTTGATAAAACACTTGAAATGAATTCTTGAGGAAAATATCCTTTCTTCTTCAAAATCAATTTCTTTTCACAAAACGCCATGAAATTTTAAAAGAAATATATTTTGTTGAAAATAATAATGAAATATTTTGGAGGAAGCTTCATGAAAATAAGGCTTTATAAAACCGTAAAAATTTCTTCATGCCGTATAAGTTAAAAAAACATTCTTTTCGTACTTTTGCCGGAAAAGTCAAAAAGTACCTCGTAACGTAATCAAAAGAAAGATTATTTACATACCATGTAGTAAAAGTCAAAAATGGGTAAAATGGACTTTAAACATACATGAAAAAACTTTTATAAAACATGGACATGGATGATAGAAATAACCCCAGTAACTACTTACAAATATGCAATCTCGGATAAAAATGAGATTTGCAAAATTATCCATTACCTTATGTACGATATGCTTCGTATGTATCCCAACCTCCTGTATAATGATTTAAATTATGTCATTGACTTATTATAGAATCATATACATTGTTATGATATCATATATGGTTCACTTATGACTTTATATTACCCGTTCTTTTGTAAATTCCATGTTAAAGAATGTTTTGGGTAAAATCGTTTCATTTGTCGTCCGTGTTTTGACTTGTAATTATTCATAAGATTACTTAGATCACGATTACATAATTCCAGAATATAAAACATGATTTATATATAATATATATTCAGAATATAAATATATATAATAGATCGATAAATGGAAATAAATACACCCTTCATGGAGACGGTAGGCCGTACATACGCATGAACGTTGTTTTCGTTTCCTTATTGAGTTGAATGGAATTAAGTAGATGACATACATATAAACATAAATCCAGTAGAATTATAATGTCATATATTTCATTATTATTGCTTATATATACTTTATAATCATTCTTAAATGGTTAACATGGAGAATGAATCTCATCACGTCGTGGAGACGGTAGTAAGTACGTACGCACGAGCGATGATATCGTTTCCATAATTATTGAATTGAATTGGAGTGGATGATACAATATATCAGAATTAGTATGATGTTATAATAACTATGTATAGCTATTCTTTACACCATTATACCCATCCATGTAAGGTGTTGGTGGAAAAACAGATTACACCACGGCGTGGAGACGGTATTCTGTACGTACGCACGCGCGGTGATTTTGTTTTCTGTAGGATGGAAAGAATGTGAAATGAGATTGTTTCATATTTATAATAACAAATCAGTTTATTATTTATACTTATGTTATTACTTTATAATGAAATAACTAAAGAAGAAGAAGTTGAAGAAGAAAGAATCTTGAAAGAATCGGGAGAAGAAATTACCTCTTCTTCGATACGCCTCTTTGAAACATCCTCTTAGGGCACTAAGATTGGTCTTTAAAGTAGACCAGAACCTCTAGGATGTTTCTAGGGAAGTGGAGAAGATAATATGTCAGGGTTTGTCCGAGCTTGAAGGCTCAAATTGGTGTGAGGAGGAGAGGGAGTAGGTTCCCTTTTATAAGGGAGGAGAGGGGCACCTTTGGAATTCTTAAATATATTAATTTATAATAAATCTAACCCCACTTAAAAACCTCCAAAAATGACTCATATTCAAATATTAGATGAGATAGGGTTGTAATATCATCAATAAATAAAATTTAGACATGTTTGGACCTTATTTTAAACCTTATAATTTTGATTTATCCTTATTTAATCTATTTAAGTTTATTTGTTATAATAAAATTATAAATTCTAAATTATAACAAATAATTACTTATTTGTTGTGAATTTTCCATAATTGTTTACTTTATAACATTATAGACCATATAAATTTAAATTTATAATTTTTAAATATTTTTGTGTTTTTTAAACAATTTTATAATATGTTATTTTTATAAAATAACAATAGTGTCAATTTTGACACTATTCATTTATTTGAATTTAAATAAACTATATACAGAAGATATGTTCAAAATAAAAGCTTTAATAGATTCATAAAAGGTCATATGTATATATTAAATTAGTGGATAACATTAAATAGTTTATATGATATTTATTTTATTATTTTTAAAACCATTTATTTCGTTTATCTCTTAATAAAATAATTACTACAAAATTTTTGTATAATTATTTAATATACTTCTTTTTTTCATAAAAATTTAAAATAAAATCCTATGATTAATATAAATCTATTAACTTTCAAAATAATACTTTTAATCGATTTTATCATCTTAAAATAACAATATTTAAATTGTTATATTTATTAAATTATGAAGGTGACAACTTTGGCATCATTTAAACTAAAATAATATAAGTGTCATAATCACTTTTATAAGGATCCAAACGGTTATATATTAGGTCATTGGATGATTAAGGTGTATATATAAAATACCAATAAGTTTTGGTAAGGTTTGTGGGCCTTTTAATGGGTATTATTATTTCAATAAAAACTATATTACTTATTTTCCACTTAAGAAATAATTTATGTATCATTAATGTATCACCATTAATGACAATTATATAATCATGAAAAATTCTAAATA
The DNA here is from genome assembly GCA_963277665.1 of Viscum album. Taxonomy (NCBI): domain Eukaryota; kingdom Viridiplantae; phylum Streptophyta; class Magnoliopsida; order Santalales; family Viscaceae; genus Viscum; species Viscum album. Next base: position 1,412,031,163 of record OY728135.1, read on the forward strand.
AATTATCATGATGTAGATAATTTTATTAGATTTCTGGAAACTATTCATTTTCGAAGTTTTATGATGTTTATCACTAAATTAAAATTATTATACTTATAAGATTTAAGAGAGTGACATGTTGTCACTTTCTTGGGTTTTAATAATAATTAAATTATTTTCATGGGAAAAAGTCCATAAAATGAGTCTAATCCGGCCCTTAGTTGATATGGGTTTACTTTTAGCCATACAATATAGTTTTGGAATGTTTTAGGGTAATTTTATAATATTATTGTTACCCCTAATTACCCGATTTACCTTTAACTAAGGTAAATAAAATTTACCGTAGTTACTATTCATAATTCCCAAAAATAAAAAGTATCATATTAACATAATTTCGACCCAATTATTCCAAATATGTAATACATTTTTTCAAATTAAATACACAGAAGTTTCAGAAATTAAATTAAATTTAATCCCGTTGTTGAATGAAAACGGGTTTTTGTTTAAAACATTGCAAAAGATTGAATTTATTTAAACTACGAATTCAATGTAAAATCAATGATAATGACATACATTATATTAAATGGTAATAATATATTCTATTTATACTTTAAAACCATTAAATATTATAATTTAACCATATAAATTATTACGATGAAAAAAGTTGTTTTTCATTAAAATATAGCGTGTTTTTACTATTCATCAAAATATGAAAGTTACCAGAATAATACGAAAATTTTATCCAAAGTAAATTTTTATTTATTTATTACAAAGAAGAATTTTATTTTGTGAAATTGAACTTATAAAAATGTCAAAAACTAGATTTAAAGTGGGTGCGCCTTCACAAGGCGGCAAAACTGCATTTTTTGAAAAATACTTATTTTACCCCAAAAATTTATTTTGTTCTTATACCATGTTCTAGAAAATGTGTAAGATTAATAATAATGTTATAAAATTAAAAATTTAGTTAATACTATTCATAATGGCTAGTTCATAATAATATTATAATAATATATCATTGTTTAGTAAAACCTGGTATTGCGTACAACACATGCTATCGAGGAAGGTCGCGATTGTGTGTAATGCAAGCCAAGTCAGGGTTGCGTGTTGTGAAAGAATCCTTCGTTGTTTCGTATAACAGAATCCAACCATATTTCATTTATACATTGAATATATATATATATATACACTCAATGTTGCGTAGAATAACTATTTTCAAAATTGTGTGTAACACGATCCAAGAATAGTGTTGCGTATGCTGCAAGCTAATACGGTGTTGCGTATAGTGCAAGGTAATCTTGGTGTAGCATACAACACAAGACATTAATGAAATTAAAAGAATGTTTTTTATAAAATCTCGGGGTGTTACATTCTGCCCCCCTTAAAATGAATTTTTCCTCAAAATTCGTCGGGGTTATAAATGGTTTACTACTCAAAAGTTTTTTTAATAGAAACCCACATCGTAAAAAGGAATACCAAAGCATGGATTTAAAAACTATAGTATGAAATGTAAAGGTTACCCAAATTAACTCATCACTGAGTTTCCACGTAGGAGAACATAGGTGAAAATATGGATATGGAAGAAAAATCTAACCATCACGTTCTGATGGAGAGTGGTAGAGAACATGGCTATGAAAAAGCCAACAATCACAAAGCTATTGATTTGTGAGGATCTAAGGTACCATCTGATTCATCGGATATAAGGGAACTAGGACAATATTTTTGGTTTTCAAGATCATTTCCCTAAAGTTGATGAATTAAAATAAATACTTGCATGATTTTGGTACAATCTCACTGTTGTTCGTAAATTGAACAATTTCCACTACATCCCTTAAAGAGATGAAGTTGAATTTTTTATTCGTGATGTGTTAGCAGATCATGTGATAGAATGATGGGTCATTCCATCTCTTTCAAACAAAAGGTTAGCAAAAGTTATAAGTCCATCTTATCGTTAGATTAATCGTATATGGTTCCAAAAATGAACTTATACTTCATATATCATACCGCTTAATAAAATAAAACTAGTTTCTACTAACCAAGGACTTCCTGTAGGCCAGTGGTAGGCGATAAAGGCCAGTCGCACTTCGGTTGTGGGTTCGATTCCCACAGCCTTGTCCGATGCGATGGGTTGTCTCTCGTCTTGCAGGTTATCCTTTTTCTAAAACTACATTACTATATCATCCCATCAATAATATCGAAAAAGGGTTCTATCCTTAAACAATACTAAATTATGTCCAACATAATCCATTCCAATCTTTAGTTTTATCCATAATATTACAGTCCATTGTCATATTATAGTTAAAATGATTACCAGAGATTTCATATAAGAAGCATGTTAATACCATCGTTGATCCCCATATATCATAAGATATGTCTTGTTGGTCACATTACAAACGTTTGAAGGCCTTAATCATGTATTCTATTGAAAAATGAATACCCATTGAACCTTAGTGAAATCATGAATACAGTTAGAAGTTAACACTTTCCACATACAAAAATCCTCAAAATTCTATATACTCAAACCATGATATCACTTAGTCCTTATATCAATCATGAGCTCATGAATACAATCAAACATCTCATTATCTTATTATTACTTCATTATGAACATATCATCTACTTTACAAAAATATCTAAATAACATTCCATGGTTACTGGTACCATTCAACATATACTTTCAAATACTTTTAGGAAAAAAAATAGTGTAACAATTCTTAGATGATTCTTTATTCCATTGTACCATTAACTATAAAACATAACTCTCGATAAACATAGAATCATTCCACTACCTTCTAAAACAACCGACTGAGCTTCAACACTTCTTTCATCTCATATATCATTTGTAGTCTCCTCATCATCATCCACATAAATAATACCCATATGACCATGCTGATTCTCTTCATGAGATTTTCCATTAGGGCATTGGTTTGCATAATGCCCATACATTCCACATTTAAAACATCTAATCATTGTTGATGTCGTAGCAATACCATTATCCTTGACCATGGTGTTAACTGAACCTTTTCCTTTGCACTTACTGGCTTTGTGTCCTTCTTTTCCACACCCAAAGCATCTTCCAGTTCCTTTGAAACAATCTCCCTGATTCCTCTTCCCACATGATTTACATGAGAGAAATTGAACTTTCTTTCCTCTACGATCATCATGAAACTCCATCTTTATCTTATTATATGAGTCGGGAAACTTACCAAATTTTACTTTATTGATCATATTATGAGATTTCTGATTCGGCATAATAATGATGTTTGGACTTCCAAATCCCATTTCATTTGGTTTCTCATGAAGAATATCATTCTGTTGTCCATCATATCCTCCATTATCGTGAATCATCTTGTTTCCAGCCATTTTCTAAAACCCAAAAAGAATAGTGTGAGAGGAAAAAATCATAATATAGGGGGAGTAACTTCAATATCTAACATCTTTGGTTTAATCTAAAATCGTTACCATAGTTCTAGGACTATATCCTATACGTATACTTATCCTTAGGGACATCCCTAGACATACCTTAGTAATATCTCTAGGGATCTCACTAACATTTTCACATCCTAGTTTCCAAAGGTTGACTAAACTTTTCTTCTCATACCAACTGTAGAGACCCGAAGCTTGACGTACATGGACATTACATTAATTTTGCGGAATACTTAATATATAACAAAAATAGACACACAAGGACCGTAATAGTTTAGTGTCTTTGGAAACTTGTAACGTAATCTTCTAATCGTGGTGAAAGATCTTCAACATCTCCTATAAAGATCTTCCACTTTTTGTTTCCTGAACTAAAACCTTTCTTTTGATCCTGGGGGAAAATAAAACATAAAAATGGTGAGCTCAAATTCTCAGTAAGGGTAAGCATGGATAAAATAAAACATACCAAATACATTGAAACATAAAAACATGAACATAATGTTTAAACATTAAAATATTGATCAACGACATAAAACATGGAAGTATATAAGGCATAGATCATAATGGAACATAAACCATGATAAAATATCATGGGAATAAAACATGTAATTGTGGCATCCATTAAGCACATGTAATGATTTCCATAGTAGCCAAGGCATTGCTGCCAAGACCATCTTAGTGGACAAAGTCCCTTTCTGAATCGAGTTCACTCCTCATTTTAGTCATGTTTTACTGAACTGGTTTAACCTGCCATTCCAGCCATGTCTATCTCATGAGATATGAATATTTACCCAATGCATTGGAGGGAGATATAGGTCCCACCCATCTCATAGTGAAATCATTCTTACTTGTGCCACAAAATAAACTTAAAACATTCATCATAACCCAAAGAATAAAATGGGTTTCATAAACATCATCCCATCATCACATAATCCAAATAAAACAAATGGATATTTCCTCATAAGAAAATTGAAACCATGTAAATCATAGATACATTATACTTGAAACATACACATATGAAATAATTTCATCTTAGATGGAATATGGTTTTGATAAAACACTTGAAATGAATTCTTGAGCAAAATATCCTTTCTTCTTCAAAATCAATTTCTTTTCACAAAACGTCATGCAATTTTAAAAAAAGAGATTTTTTGAAAATAATCATGAAATCTTTTGGAGGAAGCTTAATGAAAATAAGGCTTTATAAAACCGTAAAAATTTCTTTGTGCCGTATAAGTTAAAAAAACATTCTTTTCTTACTTTTTTCGGAAAAGTCAAAAAGTACCTCATAACGTAAACAAAAGAAATATTCCTTACATACCACATAGTAAAAGTCAAAAATGGGTAAAAAGGACTTTAAACATACCTGAAAACGGTTTTATAAAACATGGACATGGATGATAGAAATAACCCCAGTAAATACTTACAAATATACAATCTCGGATAAAAATGAGATTTTCAAAATTATCCCTTACCTTTTGTCCGATATGATTCGTATGTATCTGAACCTCCTGTATAATGATTTAAATAATTCCATTGACTTATTAAAGAATCATATTCATTGTTATGATATCATATATGGTTCACTTATGACTTTATATTACCCGTTCTTTTGTAAATTCCATGTTAAAGAGTGTTTTGGGTAAAATCGTTTCATTTGTCGTCCGTGTTTTGACTTGTAATTATTCATATGATTACTTAGATCACGATTATATAATTCCAGAATATAAAACATGATTTATATATAATATATATTTATAATATACATATATATAATAGATCGATAAATGCAAAGAAATACACCGTTCATGGAGACGGTAGGTCGTACGTACGCATGAACGTTGTTTTCGTTTCCTTATTGAGTTGAATGGAATTAAGTAGATGAAATAAATATATACATAAATACAGTTGCTTTATAATGTCATATATTTCATTATTATTGCTTATATATACTTTATAATCATTCTTAAATGGTTAACATGGAGAATGAATCTCATCGCGTCGTGGAGACGGTAGTAAGTACGTACGCACGAGCGATGATATCGTTTCCATAATTATTGAATTGAATTGGAGTGGATGATACAATATATTAAAATAAGTATGATGTTATAATAACTATGTATAGTGATTCTTTACACCATTATACCCATCCATGTAAGGTGTTGGCGGAAAAACAGATTACACAATGGCGTGGAGATGGTATTCCGTACTTACGCACGCGCGGTGATTTTGTTTTCCGTAGGATGGATAGAAGGTGAAATGAGGTTGTTTCATATTTATAATAACAAATCAGTATATTAGTGATACTTATGTTATTACTTTATAATGAAACAACTAAATAAGAAGAAGTTGAATAAGAAAGAAGCTTGAAAGAATTGGGAGAAGAAATTACCTCTTCTTCGATACGCCTATTTAAAACCTCCTCTTAGGGCACTAAGATTGGTCTTTAAAGTATACCTGAACCTCTAGGATGTTTCTAGGGAAGTGGAGAAGATAATTTTTCAGGGTTTGGCCGAGCTTTAAGGCTCAAATTGGTGTGAGGAGGAGATGGGGGAGGTTCCCTTTTATAAGGGAGGAGAGGGGCACCTTTGGAATTCTTAAAAATATTAATTTATAATAAATCTAAACCCACTTAAAAACCTCCAGAAATGACTCATATTCTAAGATTAGATGGGATAGGGTTGTAATATCATCAAACAATAAAATTTAGACATGTTTGGATCTTATTTTAAACCTTATCATTTTGATTTATCCTTATTTAATCTATTTAAGTTTATTTGTGGTAATAAAATTCTAAATTTTAAATTATAACAAATAATAAATTATTTGTTGTGAATTTTCCATAATTGTTTACTTTATAACATTAGAGAACATATAAATTTATAATTTATAATTTTTAAATATTTTTTTGATTTTTAAACAATTTTATAATATGCTATTTTTATAAAATAACAATAGTGTCAATTTTGACACTATTCATTTATTTGAATTTAAATAAAATATATACAGAAGATATGTTCTAACTAAAAGCTTTAATAGATTTCTATGAGGTCATATGTATCCATAAAATTAGTGGATCACATTAAATAGTTCATATAATATTTATTTTATTATTTTTAAAACCATTTATTTGGTTTATCTCTTAATAAAATTATTACTACAACTTTTTGTATAATTATTTAATATACTGCTTTGTTGCATAAAAATTTAAAATAAAATACTATGATGAATATAAATCTATTAAATTTCACAATAATACTTTTACTCGATTTTATCATCTTAAAATCACAATATTTAAATTGTTATATTTATTAAATTATGAAGGTAACAACTTTGGCATCATTTAAACTAAAATAATATAAGTGTCATAATCACTTTTATAAGGATCCAAACGGTTATATATTAGGTCATTGGATGATTAAGGTGTATATATACACTACCAAAAAATTTTGGTCAGGTTTTTGGGTCTTTTAATGGGTATTATTATTTCAATAAAAACTATATTACTTATTTTCCAATTAATAAATAATTTCTGTATCATTAATGTATCGCCATTAATGACAATTATTTAATCCCTAAAAATTCTAAATATATTATCATGAAGTATATAATTTTATTATCTTTATGGAAACTATTAATGTTCTAAGTTTTATGATGTTTATCACTAAATTAAAATTATTATACTTATAAGATTTAAGAGAGTGACATGTTGTCACTTTCTTTGGTTTTAATGATAATTAAATTATTTTCATGGTAAAAAGTCCATAAAATGAGTCTAATACGACCCTTAGTTGATATGGGTTTACTTGTAGCCATCCAATAAAATTTTTTCATGTGTTATGGTAATTTTATAATATTATATTTACCCCTAATTACCCGATTTACCTTTAACTAAGACAAATAAAATTAACCGTAGTTACTATTCATAATTCCCAAAAATAAAAAGTAGCCTATTAACATAATTTGGACCCACTAATTCCAAATATGGAATCCATTTTTTGAAATTCAATACACAGAATTTGCAGAAATTAAATTAAAATTAATCCCGTTGTTGAATAAAAACGGGTTTTTGTTTAAAACATTGCAAAAAATTGAATTGATTTAAACTATGAATTCAATGTAAAATCAATGCTAATGACATAAATTATATTAAATGGTAAAAATATATTATATTTATACTTTAAAACCATTCAATATTATAATTTATCCATATAAATCATTACGATGAAAAAAGTTGTTTTTCATTAAAATATAGCGTGTTTTTACTATTCATCAAAATATGAAAGTTACTAGAATAATACGAAAAATTTATCCAAAGTAAATTTCTATTTCTTGATTCCAAAGAAGAATTTTATTTTGTCAAATTGAACTTATAAACAAGTCAAAAACTAGATTTAAAGTGGGTGCGCCATCAAAAGGAGGCAAAACTGCATTTTTTTAAAAATACTTATTTTACCCGAAAATTTTATTTTGTTCTTATACCATGTTCTAGAAAATGTGTAAGATGAATAATAATTTTATAAAATTAAAAATTTATTTAATAATATTCATAACGGCTAGTTCATAATAATATTATAATAATATATAATTGTTTAGCAAAACACGGTATTGCATACAACACACGCTATCGAGGAAGGTCGCGATTGCGTGTAATGCAAGCCAAGTCAGGGTTGCGTGTTGTGAAAGAATCCTTCGTTGTTTCATATAACAGAATCCAACCATATTTCATTTATACATTGAATATATATATATATATATATATATATATACTCAATGTTGCATAGAATAACTATTATCAAAATTGTGTGTAACACGATCCAAGAATAGTGTTGCGTATACTGCAAGCTAATACGGTGTTGGGTATAGCGCAAGGTAATCTTGGTGTAGTAGACAACACAAGACATTAATTAAATTAAAAGAATATTTATCATAAAATCTCGGGGTGTTACACTGATGTTAATCACTTTTTCATTAATTAATCTCATAGCTGGGTATGATGATGGATATAATGTTTAAATATGATATTTATAACATAATAATAATTTTGGATTAATTATATCATATATATATATAGTTCTTACCTTCCATTCCATATGGGATATGGTAACATCACTCATGTGTATAATGTAAAACTACCACGTGAAGAGATGTGATTCCTCTTTCATTAACACATTACATAAAAGATGATATGGATAAATTTAATGAATATATATGATATAGATAAAATTATTATGATAATAATGTAATATTTATCATTTTGAAAATAAATTTTATCATTTTTTTTCTTAACTTTTCACTCACTTAAAGATGACAACATCTTTCGTTTGTGTGTGGACTACTGCCATCAAGAAGTTATGTGACTCTATTTTAATCACCACATCACATAGATGATTTATATAAGTATATATAAATAAAAAATATTCTATTTATGATATCATTATACTTCTATAATTTTGAAATATTACTTAACACCATTAAATATTGATCGTTGAAAAAATAGAAATATTACTCATGTGTACGTACAACCAACTGTATTCATGATCGAAACATACTTTATTTCACTAAACCATCATTTAATGCTGTTTTTAAACGTATAATTGTTGGAAAAAAATGATAATAATTTCATTATAATTATTCTATATATAATGGAACTATATAATATACACAAGAACTGGAACTTTCATGGCAACGTAAGAAAAAGAAAATGAAGAAATTAACACCTAAAACAATGAAAATATTGAAATAATATTAACAAATATGTAATGTGATATTATAAAGGATTATATATGACATTATTAATATTAATATGGATCTTTTTTATACTAATAACGTTTTTAAATCCAAGATACATGATTTTAAAGCATGTTCAACCAAATGGATGTGTGACGAAAGGGATTTCATCTTAATTTCATTTCATTTAAGAATATTGTAATGTTATGAACATAGTTTCTTTCATTTTGTGTATATAATACCCTTTAAAATGTAGTATCATTAATACTTAATTATTCATTATATATTAGTTTAAATTGGAATTATTACATCTAAGGGGATTTTTTTGAGTCAACAAGGTTTTCTTTGTGACTTTTTCCATTCCTTCTTGTTTTGAAAATCACAAACACCTTATACTTAAGAAAATATTATTTTTACTCCCATAAGGAAAATTTAATTCTTTAATGAAATTTACCATAACCTAAATTTTCTTACACATAGCAATAGTTTTATTTAGTGTAAAAACTGGATTCATACCAAAAATCCCAGAAGTCATATAATGTAAAGATTTGGAGCATTCTGTTTTTAGGATCCGAATTCTTGATGTAATCTGTAATGAAGTTCCAATTAGAATTCTGGACTCCGAACTCTTATGTAGTTCGACTCCAAACATTCAAGAGTTCGACTCCGAACTCTTATGAAGTTCGAATCTGAACTCTTAAGTAGTTCGACTTCGAACTTTCATGAGTTCGACTCCGAACTCTTATGATGTTCTACTCCGAACTCTTAAGTAGTTTGACTCTGAACTTTCATGAGTTCGACTCCGAACTCTTAAGTAGTTCGACTCTGAACTTTCATGAGTTCGACTCCAAACTCTTAAGTAGTTTGACTCTGAAATTTCATGAGTTAGACTCCGAATTCTTATAATGTTTGACTCCGAACTTTTACTAGTTTGACTTCAAACTCCGTGAGTTCAGATTCCGATTTCTGGTGAAACCATACTCCGAATTCCTATAAAACAGAATCCGATCATTTCTTTACATAGACTCCGAATTTCATTTTGGTTAGACTCTGAAAATCTAATTTTCTTACACTCCAAATCTTATATAGCTTTTACCTACATATGTTTCAATTCAAAACGATGTCGTACTTTTAGTTATACATGGTTTTGCTATAAAACGATGTCATCTATTCTGTTTCTAATTAACCGTTGGTTGAGTTACACGTGTACAGGTCCCTCCGAATTTCAAGGAAAATATGACCGTTGGATGATGGAGCCGACCATTGGAAGTTTTCCTATAAACAGAAGCTCATTTGAAAGAGCTCAATATAGAGAATGAAGTTGATCAATCTAGAGACCACACACTATTAAGGTGATTTCTAGAGAGAGAATCTTTTCATGTCTTGTGCATACTGAACCGCTCGTTCAGATTTTTTTTTGCGACTTCGAATGTTGGTGATTACATTCGAGGACTTCCGGGGATAGGAAGACAGAGGTGCCGACTACCTTGAAGTTTGATGGATTCCTTGCTGAGGAAGACAGAGGTTCCAACTACCTTGAAGCTGAGGGCTTGCGGGGATAGCAAGACAGAGATTCTGATCTTCGTATCGAGGGCTTACCCTGGTATGGGTAAGACAGACTTGCTTGAAAGAATAAATCAAGAGACCTTTATCCAAGTTTGTTGGATACCCTTTTCTTTGGGTTAAAAGAGTTATTTTTTGTTACTCGTAGTTTTACTAATTGTTTGTTTCCACTGCATATTGTATTGTATGGAAAGTATAACCTTCTTATACTTCCTTATACTTGTACTCTGATTAGTTTAGATTCTATACACTTTAAGGTAGAATCTTATATTGTTAACATTGTTTCTAATTCTCCAGTTGGTGATCAGAGGTGTTGTGAATTTTCTTAGTTTAACTTTGTTAAACCTAGATTTTCCTTGTATGAGGAAAACATAGTTATTTGTAACCAACTTTAAAGGTTCCAAAAGAATTTTTAAAGTATACAATTCACCCCCCCTCCTCTTGTATTTTGAGCATCTGCATTGTTATTTTGATCCTACAATTGGTATCAGAGGAGGTCTCAAAAATACTCGTACTCACATATAAGTTTTTCTTTCTCATTTTCTTTTTTCTCTATCGCTCCGAACTTTGTCGTTCTGAACTTTTTCATTCCGAACTTTTTCATTCCGAACATTGTGGTTACAAACTTTTTCTACTAACTCGTTTTGTTTCCTAGTTGTTTTAGAATGGTAGGAATCAATGTTGGTTATATTTACAATCTAAATCCAACAAGACCACCAATCATTAATGGTAATGACTATTAGTACTGGAGAGATCGAATTAAGACTTTCGTTATCAATACTGGAGTGGACAATTTCGTTATGCATACTGGTGATTATAAAATTCCTGATAAGGAAGTTAGAACTTTCACTAACCAAGAAATTCAAGAGTATCAACTCAATTATGAGGTACACAATACTCTATTGTGTTCAATGACTAGAAATATATATCGACAAATCTCTTCTTGTGAAGAAGCTAATTGTATCTAGAAGAAGTTAGAAGTTACACACTTTGGTACTTCTAAAGTAATTTAGACTAGGAGAGCTATGCTTAGAGCTGAATATCATGGATTCAATTTTCCGTATGGTGAACCAATCTGTAAAGTTCAACAAAGGTTTATGACTATAGTCAATACCTTAAAATCTATGGGAGAAAAAGGGCTATACGATGAAGATCTTGTTGATAAGTTAATTTATATTATGCCTAATGAGTGGGAATCAAAGAGAACAGCTATAGATGAGAACATGAAGGTCACTCAAATTTATATTGATGATCTATTTGGAACTCTTCTCCAATATGAAACAAGAATGAAGAGAGATGCTGACAACATCAAAAAGAAGAATGGGAATGGTACTATTTCTTTTACAATAACATCAAATCATATGAAAGCTAAGACTCCTGAGAGAGTAAGCAGATACAAGTCTAAGAAGGTGGTTATTCAGTCTAAATCTAGTGAGAGTGAAATCTTAGAAATGAGTTAGCAAATCTTGCTCGAAGAATGAACAAGATAGATGGCCAGAGAAAATTTCCAATCCACGTATAAGAAAAAGGAACGAAAAGACAGGAAAGATAGAGAAGTTACATGTTATGAATGCAGGAGAGCTGGACATATTAGACCATATTGTCCTCTGCTCAAAAAGAAAGAATGGAAAGAAAGGAATTCTGAATGGAATAGGAAAATGTATTCCAAAACCAAGTTTAAGAAAGTTCTAAAAGCAAATGACACCTAGAGTGCCGGTGGTGGTGACTCTTCAGATGAATCTTCTGATTGTGAATCTTCAGGAAAGAAGAATCTTGGTCTTATAGCCAGACTACCCATTGACAATCATTGCTTTATGGCTAAGGTACAAAATGATGAATCATTGACCAATGTATCTTTAAATTATAATGATAGTAAGTATTATAACTCCTCAGATGAAGAATCCTCTTCTGATAAATAAAATATTGCACCTACCTATGAAGAAGTTACTAGGTTTGCTGAACTTCTGGAGATTAAGAATTCTAAACTCAATAAGAAACTTGATAAGGAAAATTCTAGGAATTCTATTCTTAAAAAAGAGATATTAGATCTTTCTAAATATCTTGATAGGAAAAATGATGATTTTATAAAGATTTCAAAAAATCTTGAGGAAGTAAGTTCTAAGAGGAACAAACTTTCAAAAGAGTTAGAAAAATTATTTTCCAAGAAAAGTGTTTTCGAGCCTAGCTCTAGTTCTAAATCCAATTATTTTTAAGAAAAGAACTTTTTTATTAAACTCAAGTTCGAAATTTTTTCCTTAAAGAAGTGTTTATCAAACTTTACCCATGGTAAAAGAAATTTTGATAAAATGTATTTTGAAATACGACCTTTAAGAAACAAATCTGGATTTGGTTATACCCATGCTAAACCACTTTTTAGTAACAATTACTTTATTCCACAAAGTGATCCATTTTGTACCAAGTGTCAATGTGGTGGTCACTGGGCAAAGAATTGTTCTTTAAATAAAACCCAATCTCTAGGTTTTCATAAAGCCTATTTTTCTAAGAAAATGTGGGTTCCTAAAATATTGTTGTCTGGGAATCTCGGATCCAACCAAGTTTGGATTCTGAAAGTCTAATAATTTTCTTGTTTTCAGGAAGATAGAGGAAGTGCCAAAAACAATACGTGGTACATGGATAGTGGATGTTCCTGTCACATGACTGGAAACAAAATATATTTTGAAAAAATTATCAAAACTAAAGGAGGAAAGGAAACTTTCGGAGATAATGCACAGGGAAAAATCATTGGTATTGGTAATATTGTTCTTCTAGGTAAAACTTTGATTTCAAATGTTTTATTTATTAAGGGACTTAAGCACAACCTCATTAGCATAAGACAGTTATGTGATGAAGGGTACCTTGTGAATTTTAGGAATGATAAGTGCTTAGTACACAATTCCAAGGAAGAATTTATTCTCTCAGCCAATATGCAAGAGAATGTTTACACTTTGAACTTAGAAGACCTAAGGAGACAAGATTTACCTTGCCTAAGTGAAATGGAAGATCATTCCTGGCTATGGCATAGAAGACTAGGACACTGTAACCTTAGGAACTTATGTAAACTCTCTAAGAAGAAACTAGTTAAGGATCTACCGGAGCTTAGATTTGATTCTTCCAAAGTTTATGATCCTTTTCAATATGGAAGGAAACATAAATCTAGTTTTAAATCAATTGGTGAAGTCTTAACGACTGATGCATTACAGTTAGTGCACATGGATCTTTTTGGTCCAACAGAAACTGGAAGTATTGGAGGCAAATACTATGTGTTTGTTCTAGTTGATGATAACACCAGATTTACTTGGGTATATTTTATAGCAAAGAAGACTGAAGCTTTTTCTTATTTCAAAATATTTAGAGCACAAGTTAAAAATGAGAAAAATATTCCACTGAAAACTATTCATAGTGATCATGGACGAGAATTTCAAAATTCTGATTTTGAAACTTTTTGTAGTAGGAAAGGTATTACTCACAATTTTTCAGCACCTAGAACTCCTCAACAAAATGGTGTAGTTGAAAGAAGAAATAGAATTTTTAAAGAGATAACTAGAACCATGTTGAGTGAATATTCTATAGCTAGACATTTCTGGGCTGAAGCTGTAAGTACGTATTTTTATACTATAAATCGAGTTTTGATTAGACCTTTTCTTAATAAAACTCCTTATGATTTATGAAATGGTAGAAAACCAAGACTTTCATACTTCAATGTTTTTGGTTGCAAAGTTTTCATTTTGAATAATAAAGATAATCTACATAAATTTGCACCAATATATGATGAAGGAATTTTCTTAGGCTACTCCACAACTTCTAAGGCATATAGAGTTTTCAATAAAAATACTTTTACTGTTGAAGAAATAGTGCAAGTAAAATTTGATGAGTAAGATCCTTTTATTTTCAAAACATCCCAATCTACATCCTCAGATGTGTTTTCAAAAACTGATTGTCAACCCTTGATAGAAGATCCTTATGATAAAAAAAATGTTCAAGAAGATACTTCTGAAACATTTACCCCAGAAGACTTTCTACCCTATGTTGGTGAACAGACTTTACAAAACCCAAATCAGGTGTATCTTAAGAATCATCCCAGTGAGAGTATCATTGATTATGTAAATCAACCTGTAAGGACTAGAAGTTCCTTAAGAAATGAAGTAGAACATCTAGCATTTCTTTCCCAATTAGAACCAAAAAGAACTGATGAAGCTTTAGGTGATGATGATTGGATCAAAACTATGCAAGATGAACTAAATGAATTTGAAAGGAACAAAGTATGGAAGTTCGGTGAAAAACCTAAGGAAACTACTGTTATTGGAGTAAAATGGGTCTTCAGAAACAATTGTGATGAAAATGGAGTCATAGTAAGAAATAAAGCTAGACTCGTTGCTAAAGTCTATAATCATCAAGAGGGTATAGACTATGAAGAAACCTATGCTCCAATATCTAGACTTGAATCTATTCATATTCTACTTGCCTTTGCAGCATTCTTCAGTTTTAAACCTTTTCAAATGGATGTGAAATGTGCTTTTCATAACGGTTATGTTCATGAGGATGTTTTTGTTGAACAACTGTAACACCCCAGGTAAATAAAGAATATGACATTTTTATATTTATCCATATTTGTGAATAAAATATTAATATTACTTTAAAGGGGACGCTATGCTCGATGGCGTACCCAATACGCAACAACGAGTTTTTTGGGAAGCTTAGGTTGCACTCTAATAATAAACTAATATTATTTTAAATGGTAGTTAACGCCTAGCCGTTGTAATGGCAGGAATGAACAGAACTAACTACAAAATGATTATATATGTTTTTAAAATATTTTTACTTTTTACAATAAATGTAAGAGGATTAAAAATTTTAATGAATGCAATTTTTAAGCGTAAACATTCTAATGTTCTTTAGAAGGTCGATTAACCGCCTTTTGATGGAGAACCTCTTTTAAATCCACTTTTTGAAAATTTTATGTGTTATATTTTACAAAATAAAATTATTCTTTAGAATAGAGACATCAAAATTTACTTTGTGTAAATTTTTGGTATCTTTCCGATAAAGTTCATTTTTTAATGAATAGTGAAAAATGTTGTATTTTAATTCAAAACCTCTTTTTAATCTAATTTATTTATATGATTATATTATCTTTTGAATTTTTTTTAAAGTAAAATTAGAATATATATTTACCATTTAATCAAATAGTGGTCATTGGAATTAATTTCACTTTGAAATTGGACTTAAACTAGTGTCAATCTTTTAATAGATATTGTTTCATAAAAACACGCTCTTTGTTTTGACAGCGGGAATTAATTATTAAATTAATTAATGCAACTTATATGTTTTTAATTTTGTAAAATAGACATCATTTTTGAGTTCGGAATATCAAATATAGCTTAGGGTCAATTTTTGGTATTTTTCTGAAAAACTTCAATTTTTGGTGAATAGTGAAACCACTAAGTGGTAGATAAAGAAACTGATTTTTTGTTTATATGAAACTTTGTCACCTCTGTGTTTTGAATTTCAAAAATCCGACATACATGGTTGTCATTAGGATGTAAAATGTGGTTCAATGGGATTAAAATAATTTTTCAGTGAATAGTAACTTTTATGTTCTTAATCGCGATTAGAGGTACTTAGTGTAATTTAAGGTAAAAATAATATTTTAATAATGTGAAATGACCTAGACACATGTCCTACCATCATTGGACGTTTCATGTCCGACCAAGAAAATCCATGGGTCAACTTGGGGACCCCATGGAACCACTTTGGTTTGAAAATGACATAAATAACTTTTTATTTAAAGTTAAAATAAAAATGTCACAAGCATGAGATGTTTCACTAAAACAATTTTTAAATGGGTTTATGAAAAGTCATATTTTTGAATATAAATATTAATTATAAATCTATAAATATTTCATACATCATGATATTTTTTTATAATTTTTAGACATTAAATAAATTAATTTATTTTTGACATCATGATGATGCAGCGATTACCTCATTAATAAAGGATTTAAATAAAATGAAAAGATAATGTTAAAACTATAACATAAACTTATCAAAAACCTATTGGATGAGTATATTTCGAACCCTTACCACCTTATCCTCAAAATACATCAATTTGGGACCTTTAAAATCCAAAACTCATTTGACAATAAAGTAACATTTTGTAACTTTACAAGAGTGCCCCTCCTCTCCTCTTAAAAAAGGCCCCCACCTCTACCACCTTACCCACACCTCTCAAGCCTTTGGCTCGGCCAAACCATGCTCCTTTTTCCTCTCCACATCCCTCTCTTACTCCTAGAATCCTCACATTGGGCAGAAGTCTTCCCAAGGAAGCCTTTGATCTCAAATCAAAAAGAGTTACCCGGTTTTAAGGTAATGTCTTCACTTGTGTTCTTTTGTTTTATTTTGCTTCTCCAACCCCCTAAACTCTTTTTATTCATTTATTTTGTAACAACTCAAGTATATCCAATATACTAGGATGTTGTTATAAGAATAATTCGAGCTACACTTACACACACCTAAATGAAATGGTTAAAGAACATACTGTTTCTGTGGATGGAGAATTTCTGCCTCACGAAACGATGATTGTTCAACACTCATATAACACCTTAAAAGGTAGCCATTAAGATGTCACTATATTTATATATCATATATAATATGATTATGTTTTACTTAAGCTTCTGTATTTTTTTTTGTGGCATACCTTTATGGTTTCCATTGTGGGTAAAGACGATAATTTCATTTTAGGAAGTGCGGACTACCGCCCCCTCAAAGTTATTTGATTAGTTAATGCCATATGTGGGATGTATAAAGGATGTATTTAAAGATATTATATATGATTTATGTTACATATAAATGATTAATATAATTATGGAAATAAAATATACATACCTCTCATTTAGTTTTAATTCCATTAATATGACATAGAAATGAAAGTAGTGTTCATGCGTAGGTACGGCTTACTGTCTCCATGAACGGTGCATTTCATTTCTTACCTCTAAATGATTATGTAATATTATAAATACATGTATATTCTGGATATATATGATATATATGATATCCAAATCATGAATATCATTTTGGATATAATGAACCTTTGACCACACGAACAACATGTAATTGTAAGAAGTCCACTTTCGACATAAGAACAAAATATCGACAAAACAAACATTATTAACATAAATGATTACATAATGTTTATAACATGTCAATAAGTTATATGAAAGGAATAATGAACTTGAAAAATATTCTTAAGAAATTAGAAATTAACTCAAGTTTATTATTCAGGACGTTAAAGAATGATCGAGTCAAGTCGGACCCAAGGTAAGGGATCTTACTCCTCTCTTTTTTTTAAGTACACTCTTTTATGTAATTACTTTTAAGCTCATCTTTCTTGTGATTGGGATGTTCTTTTATATTACTCTTAATGTAATTTTTATGTTCATATGATTAGAGACCCTATTCACTCTCATCAATCCATTTTGGAAGTTTTGAGTGGCGCCGTTAGGCTGCCGAATTTTCGTAAGAGATCTAACCTCTCTCTTTCTTTTTAAGTACTCTCCTTTATGTCACTTATTTTAAGATCTTCTTTGTTATTATGGGGGATGTTCTTTTATATTCCTATTTCTGTACATTTTACTGTAATATGATGAGAGACCCTATTTTATCTCATCAATCCATTTTTGGACGTTTTAAGTGGTGCTGTTAGGCTGCTGAGTTTTCGTAAGGAATTTTTCATCTCACTTTTATTTCCGTGAGATTTATGCTACATTTGCCACAATTTCTTTTGAGTGGTGTATGTACTGACCATTATTTTACTCATTATGTAATATAAATTCATTTATGAGTATTTACATCAATTTTTTATTGTCCTTCTTTCACGGGGTGTATGTTTTGAAAGATACCCATGTCGGTAAGGGAACCTTTCACCCTCCTCTTTTTAAAAGACTTATTTTGTTATGTATTTTAATTCACATAAAATTATGTTGGGATATGTTATTATATATCCTTAGTGATTTAAATTTTATGTCCAAGTGATGAGATACCATTTTTATCTCTCATCAACTCATTTTCTGAATTTTGTAGTGACGCCGTTAGGCTGTCAAATTTTTGCACGGGAACTTCTTAACCCAGTTTTGATTCTTTGGGATAATCTTGTACTCCTTGAATATGTCATTCTATGAATATGTGTGAATAACCTATGAATGTTTTACACTTAATATCCACTTATATTTGGTGTATTTGTTTGTAACACATAATTATGTAATTGATTTATCCTTAATCAAAGGATACCGTCTTTATATGGGACTTCGTCTAAATCTCCTTTCACTGAGGCATATTTTATTTTATACACAAACTTCTTTTATACGTTGTATAAACCCCTTTGACTTTTACATTTATCTGAAAGGAATATTTTTTATACAAATCATTTTACTAAATGACAAAAGGGAATGTTTTTGTCGTACGTATGCGGCGACAATGACTTCTCTGTCGCTGTGACCATTATTTGAGTTTCGGCTTCCTCTACAAGCCATACTTTTTTTTAAAAGAAAAATAAATACCATGTTTTACTTTTGTTTTATTTTTGTATTGAAAATGGTTTTCATAATTTTTCTATTATATCAATGTGTTGAATTGATATCTTGTGATTGAAATGTGGAAATGTTATGTTTTCTTTATGTATTTTTA